>OX276482.1:30000-5030000 GCA_946251955.1 Acronicta psi | reverse complement strand
ATTAATTAATATTAGAGGTTAGGTAAGTATGTTCTTAAAATAAAATATTGTTGTAACCTAAAGCGGCTTCCAGACGTTCAGCTTAAACTGAACAGTTCTAACTGATCAGTAAATTCGTATGTATGTAGGCAAAACTGAGAACTGTTTAGTTGAACTGATCAGTTAAATCATACTCAGTATTATATGATTTAACTTATCAGTTCGACTGATCAGTTGGAACTGTTCACTTAAAAGTGAACGTCTGGAAGCCGCTTTAGGTTGTAACAGATACAGAGGTAATGACTTATTGATATCATTGTTTTAGTTCAACAAAGTTATGTTCATTTACAATTTATGATAAGTAATTTGTTATACAAAGTGAATTTTAAAGTAAAAACTTACGTCAAAATGATCTTCACAGAAATAAATAGGAGAATTTGGACATATAGGTGTTGGATCTCGCCGTGCAAGATTTAGCCACTAAATTCAAATTCTTTTTTGTTGCGTAACCTAAACAAATAGTTTGTTAGAAGTTTTTATTGACGTATGAACGCACTGAGGGGTTGCACACCACATATAAACTTTGTTATTCATATTTAACACACAAAATAAATAACTGATTTGCTGCTTTCGTTCCCTAGGTAGTGTTTACGGCTTGCGGTCTATTTACATTTAAGTGACGTCACAAACGACGCCATGACACCGGCGGCCGTTTTGGAGCGAATATTAAATTTTAAATGCATTTTTCGTGTAAATACTTTCTTTTCCTGTATAATAATAATTTGGAACATCATAGGACAGTTTTAGAAAATCAGTCATCATGCAAATTATGCTATGGCTGACTTTTCTGTAGACCTATATAAGGTTCACACAGTTCCACCATACATCATTTTGTTATATCTCAAAGGGTTTAGGCAGCATTTTCATTGAAAGCTCGGTAACATGACACTGGGGTCACATGTTACTAACATTTTTAGTTCGTTTATGTGTCCTCTACCCATACAAACCACTGCAATCGCGAGATTGAAAAAAATAACAAAATGACGGGCGGATGCATATACCAAAACGGTTCTATACCCTTTATAATTAATACTACGTGTAAAATAATATTACTAAGTATAATTAATAATATAAATATTTTTAATGGCAACCCTGGTTGATGGGGCCAAACCTCCAAACTCCGCCATTTTGGTTCATCATATCAGCCAAAAGAAGTCCACTCCTGAACAAAGGCCTCCCCCATTGCCTTCCACAGGGACCTGCTGCATCCAACGACTCGCAGCGAACTTTACCAGGTCGTCAGTTCATTTCGTTGGAAGGCCGTCCCACGCTGCGCTTTCCGGTGCGTGGTCTCCACTCGAGAACCTTTCTGCCCCAGTGCCATCAATTCTACGAGCTATGTGCCCCGCCCACTGCCGCTTCGGCTTGCTAATCCTTTTGGCTATTTCGGTCACCTTGGTTTTTCTACGGATCTCCTCATTTCTGATTTGATCGCGATGAAAAACGCCAAGCATAGCTCGCTTCATAGCTCGATAAGTGACCTAGAGCTTTCTTATAAGGCTCTTAGTGAATGACCACGTCTCTGTGCCACCTACCCACTCGCTTCTGAGCCATGTCTACAAGTTGTTTTCAAGAGTCATCACGGATTCGCGATGACTTCCAGCCTCCCGAATAAGCCGGACTAAGCCCCTTAGCCAGCAAGCCCAGATTTGAACGGCCATTGTAGGTTGCGCTGTCGTATGGGAGGCACTGAACTAAGGCGGGCCGCTGTGTTGTGCAGAGCAACACTGTGGCTGAAGGTGTGCGCCCATACACGCTGTGTATGTGGTACACGAAAACGCTACAGTTTTACATAGCCGTGAGTTAAAATTCCGTCTAGGGTCAGCGCAGGCCGAGAGCAGCGAAGAGTATTTTGTTATGACACTCTAAAATAAACTTTTAAGCTATTTATATAAAGTGCATATTTGCTCACGTGGCCTCGAGACCGCGCAACCATTTTTTATCATATTTCATTTATGCACTTTATAGTTATAGCTTTAAAGTTTATTTAAGAGTGTCATAAGAAATGCTCTGCTCTGCTCACGGTGTGCGCTGAGCCTTAGCGTGTACTAGAGGTGTGCGCCGCGCCGCCACGCCGCCGCCGCCGGTCGTTAGACCGGCGTGAAATCGGCGTGTCATTTTAAGTTTATTTCATTGACAAATAAACGCCTAATCAAGTCCTTCAGAAGCTATTTAACTCTGTCATACTCGAGGGCACAACGCCGGAGGCATACAACAGAAGCGTGGTGGTGCTTTTCTTCAAAAAAGGCGATAACACCTTATTGAGCAACCTATCTCGCTTCGGAGTCATGTCTACAAGTTGTTTTCAAGGGTCATCACGATCCGTCTCGAGCGCAGGTTTGATGACTTCGAGCCTTCGGAACAAGCCGGTTTCTGAAAAGGTTATAGTACCATAGACCACTTCCATATTTACAGAAGACTGAGGAGTGTAATCAGCCACTTTGCTTAGCGTTTGTGGACTATAAGAATAGTATATCGAAGCGTTCTTCTTCTTCGTGTCGAAGGTACGACGTTTTAAAATTAAATTTGGTAACACTATCGTCAGTTGCTACGCAGAGGTACCTTTGATTGCATGTTGTGGGGCACAAAGGACAGAATAGGAGGTTCACCATTGTTTGCGGCACAGTTCCACAACCACACCCTGCAGCCGTTTCATCGACATACCCCCATTTCATCATCATCATCATCATATCAGCCTACAGAGGTCCACTGCTGAACAAAGGCCTCCCCCATAGACTTCCACAAGGACTAGGTTTATGCCACCTACGTTCAACGACTTCCAGCGACCTTTATCAGGTCATCCGTCCATCTCGTTGGAGGCCGTCCTACGCTGCGCTTTCCGGTGCGTGGTCTCCACTCGAGAACCTTTCTGCCCCAGCGGCCATCAGTTCTACAAGCTATGTGCCCCGCTCACTGCCACTTCAGTTTGCTTATCCTTTGAGCTATGTTGGCAACTTTGGTTTTTCTTCGGATTTCCTCATTTCTGATTGGATCGCGTAGAAAAATACCAAGCATAGCTCTTTCCATAGCTCGCTGAGTAACCTTGAGCTTTCTTATGAGGCCCATAGTAAGCGACCACGTCTCTGTGCCATATGTCATCACTGGTAATACACACTGGTTAAAGACTTTTGTCTAGAGGTATTGTGGTATAATTGACGAAAAGACGATATCGTCACGTCCCCACTTCACCAGATTTGAATTGCACCTCCCGACTTGGGTTCGGAGACGGATTAGTGACTTCCAAATGTGCCAAGGAAGGTTACATCCTGGGGAGAGGTACTCGCTTGGTGGTAGGTAATAAGTAGGCGGGGGAGATATCTCCAACCACAGTTTGAAGCGTTAAGTGCTTATACAAAAACGCCATAATGTCGGTCCGAGTACACGAACAGTGTACGGGGGCAATTCCATTGCAAAAGGGTGTTAGCCAGGAAGATGTCATATCCCCGAAACTATTCACCACCGCAATGGAAGATGCCTTCAAGTTACTGAAGTGGAAAGGATTTGGCGGATCTTTAATTTACCGACGATATCGATATCGCAAAAACGCTTCATGAGCTCAGCACAATGCTCAATGACCTCAACAGTTTTCAAGCGGTGGGTCTTAAAAGAACATGGTCAAGACGAAAGTTATGTCAAACGCTCATGTCGTGCCCATCCCAATTTCCGTTGGGACTCTGCTCTCGAAGTTGTAGACGAGTATGTCTATCTAGGACAAACCGTCCAGCTACGCAGGTCCGATTTCGAGAAAGAGGTCACTTCGAATCCGACTCTGCTGGGCAGCGTTCGCGAAACTTCGCAACGTCTTTTCGTCAACTATACCACAATGCCTTAAGACAAAAGTCTTCAACCAGTGTCTGTTACCAGTGATGACATATGGCACAAAGACGTGGTCACTCACCGAGCTATGCTTGGTTTCTCTACGCTACCAAATCAGAAATGAGGAGATCCGTAGAAGAACCAAATGACCGATATAGCCGAAAGGATTAGCAAGTTGAAGTTGCAGTGGGTGGGGTACATAACTCGTAGAACTGATGGCTGCTGGGGCAGAATGGTTCTGAAACGGAGACCACGCGCCGGAAAGCGCAACATGGGACGGCCTCCAACGAGATAGACCATAGACCTGGTAAAGGTCGCTGGGAGTCGTTAGGTGCAGACAACATACGACCGGTCCCTGTGAAAGTCAATGGGGGAGGTCCTTTGTTCAGCAGTGGACCTCTTTTGGCTGATATGATGATGATGATGTTGTAATATGTTGTTTTTTCTAAAACTAAAAGGTAATAAAACCTGAATTCTCTTTCTTCTCTTTGAAGTCTAAATCAAAAGTACTGACGCCGATTTCACGCCGGTTACGCCGCCGCCGCCGGCAAAATTTTGCCATCACGCCGCCGCCGACGAAAATTTAATCGGCGCACACCTCTAGCGTGTACCCAACTAGGCAGCTCCTCAGCGATACCGGTTTGTGTTTGCAGCTGGCTGTTAACTAGGTTATTTTGCATGTGCAGAAACAAAAATATGCGATGAAGGTGTAAAATATAACTGTATTAAAAGTACCAAGTTATCTTGTTACTACGCCCTCATGTTAGGACACTAGTAGACCAGGCTCCAAAAAAGTATTATATAATAAAATAATCATCGACTAATGCCTTTGCTTAAAGGCGGATACAGGGAGGTCAGCCATGAGCCCTTGCAAATTCTGGATCCGCACTTGAGCCGTTGTTTTTTGTCCTGCCTTTACCCAGTGTTATATGAGCAGGGAAACCAGTATTCGGATTGTTAATTCTTTATTAATTTTAATTTAAAAAAAAACAGTATTTCTTTGCTGTTTCACTAACCACAAAGTGTAACATGACGTCATTAATAAGCCTAGCGATTCAGTTTTATGTTGTGGTGCAGTAAGCATTAGGTTTCTCTTTGTTTAAGCCTGCCGGAGTTGCCGGACAATAGATAGCCATACAATGCGATACGCACCTTGCGCACTGAGAACGAACACCAAGGGCGCTAGACTAGAAACTTGCACTCAGGACATCTAAACTAAAGCTCGGATTTAATATAACTTCAATCCTGGCTTTGCTCTTGGATATAAAGTACCTACCTTTACCTAAATACTAAGGTAGAGTATGTTCTACGCTATACCTAACTCTACCTACTACCTACTTATCATTCTAAATGGTTGATTTTATTCAAGTACGACTGTGTTCTGGTCAAAACTTAAATATTTTTTAAATTTACATATTTATACTAATATTATAAAGCTGAAGAGTTTGTTTGTATGTTTTTTGATTGAACGCGCTACTCTCAGGTCCGATTTGAAAAATTCTTTGAGTTGGTCTGATTAAAGAAGCTTTACGCTATATAACATCACGCTACGACCAATAGGAGCTGAGTATCAATTAAAAATGTTGCAAATACGGGGGAAAAATCTACTTCTACAAGAATGAAGTCACGGGCAAAGGCTAGTTACTACTAAGATGAAACAAGATTACGTACCGCTCGATGGTACCTCTACCTAAGCGGTCACGGAACATATCGATGCCTTCTTGAGACGTCAGTCGTGAAGTTTTTTGACTTAGTAATTTTAGTTTACCCTTCTAAAGGTGGATATACACATGTCGGCGGCATGTGTCGGAAATTGAATTTGAAGCTGCAGACCGGTATTCGGTAAAATCGACGGCAAAACCGGCGGTACAACTAGGCGGCAACGCAGTCTGACAGCTGGCGGCATGTGTGAATACACCATAAACGGAACACAATAAACCCGGTACTTCTTAGCGGCAGATTATTTGGCAATGTGGTGGTATTCACACTGACAATTTTAGCAGCAAGAGTTCTATGGGTTCGACTTCTAACACTATCACGAAAAACGATGTGAGCTTATGACGATTATGATGAAGTTTACCATGAAATATTTAGACTGTTTGAATTTTTAATCCCGATTCTGGCAACAGAAAAGTGCTGCTATACCATGAACCGCGATATTTTCAACACTTTCTTGTCTGATTTTCCTTCAATCTGGTAAAGTAACCTAGTAGGTATAATTTTCACGACACATGACATTTAAAAAATTGTTTTTCATGTAACGTTGCAATGTGATTGGCAAACGAATGACGTTGGCAAAGAAGAAGAGTATCAAAATGCACTTGCAGTGACCGTGACCGCACCTCAGACAGCAATAATATTACAAAATAAATGAGGTACTTCTAGATTACATACCTAGGTAATTTAATATAATACCTAGATAATTAAACCGACTTCAAAAAATGGAGGAGGTTCTCAATTCGACTGTATTTTTTGGGACCGACTCAAAATTAGTTAGAAATCATAATGTAAATATGTTATTTATTGCTTTTTAGTTCCTATGTGTTTTTTGGAGGCGATTTGATTAGGAAAAATAATTTACATTTTTGTTGCTGTTGATAATGGCATGGTCAATCATTATTTACAATCAAGCATTTGCGATAGTTTTCTATATTTATTTACATGTAGTATCAAATGCAACTTAGCAATAATCGTAAATGGGGGCTTATGTTGAAATCAGGTCAAATTATTATCGCTCCACGAGCCTACGGAATGTAGGGCGTGCTAATGTTAGACGTGCGCCGACGCACAACCCTCTGGATAAAAACAAATCAAACCACACTACACAATGACGGTTTCAAATAAACCCTTGCACATTCCAACTTAACTCGCCTATGCTGCGATTTTTTGACTAACATGATTGTTATTGTTAGGCTACTCCATACTGTTACCTAGTATCTTGTTTTAATTAGCTAACATTTAAATTAACTTACATAAAACCTGTCTGATGTGGCTTTAGGTGTAAATATGAGGCTTTGCTACAATGCACCATAGAATAGACTCTGATCTACATAATTTGTGCTGCATTATTTGGAGTAAAAGTATAGACATACTTTCTTATATGTATAATTTTGTCTGCTTTTAACATAATATGTAAACTGCGATGTAACAAATATGGTCGTTTCGTAAATAGGTGGCATAGCTACGTGGCAATGGGAAGAGTTTCAGACTGATGAAAAAGATTTCCAACTCTACAAATTGTTATTACAATGCTCTCGAGCCTTAAAATCTGCCAAAATAGGTATTATACATAATATGAAATAGGTATTATAAATAAAAAAACTTTTTGCGCGTCACCCTGATTCTTTTACTCCAATAAAAGCCTAAATAGTAGTCTAGTATTAGAAGCCTTATAGTAACTAAAAAGTTAAGTACTCCTTTTAACGTCAGCTGTTTGTTAGTGAAATTCCTGTCCGAATCGGTCCAGATTATTCGGAGACTAGCTGGAAATAGACAGCTAAAAAAGGTTTAAGATGAGCGCACGCACAGACGATACAGAGACAAATACATATACGTACATATTATACCTATTTATATTCTATTTATATCTATTTATACTAAACTATATCTATACTTAATTTATTAATAATAAATCTAATATATAAAACAGTCGGGTTTGTTACAACACTTATAACTCGAGAACTGCTGGACCGATTTTCACGGTTTTTGGTTTGTTGGATTTGTCACCACCTCGAATAACAGAATAACTTAAAAAAATAGTGTAACGGGGTTCAAACGCGAGCGAAGTTGCGGGAATCGGCTAGTAATAATATTATAAAGAGAAAAGATTTGATTGTTTGTTTGTATTGAATAGGCTCCGAAACTACTGGACTGATTTGAAAAATTATTTCAGTGTAAGATAGCCCATTTATCGGGGAAGGCTATAAGCTATATACCATCACGCTACGACTTATACGAGCGAAGTATAAGTATCAACGAAAAAAGTTGCAAAAACGTGGGAAAAAATTATAAGACCACGCGGGCGAAGCCTCTCTCACGCGGAAAGCTAGTCTTCAATAAAATAACGAACGGTAGAGCTCTCTTTTGCATGGGATAAGATGTAAGACCTTGTAAACTGGGTTACTTTCAGCTGAATATGAGGTCAGGAAAGTGGTGAATATTTATTTTAGACATAAGCCCAAATAAATATTTTAATCTAATTTAAATGAAAAAACACTAAGGAGTATTAATATCACCTTCGAAGCAAAATAACTTTTTACCCCTTTTTAACCCAGTTAGTTACCCCTTTTTAACCCAGTTAGGGGATGAATTTCAATAAAATACGAAACACGTCTTCCTTCAATTCTGTTATAGAATATTTATGCAAAATTTGAAGTAGATTGGACCTAGGAATCACGTTGTCCCATACAAATTTTGCCCCCTTTTCACCCCCTTAGGGGTAGAATTTCGGAAAATCCTTCCTTCTCGGTTGCCTACGTCATACAAAGAACACACCCTCCAAGTTTCAGGTCTCTACGATCAGCGGTTTAGGCTGTGCGTTGATCCGTCAGTCAGTCAGTCAGTGAGTCATTCAGGACAAAGCATTTTATATGTATAGATGAATCGTTGAACCTGACTCGCCAAATCCAAATAATTAACTATAGAATATCTACCACAGTGTGTACAAAAAAAAGTATGCTTCGATAATTGGCAATTTTGAATTTGTCAAAATGGACAAGTTTGACCGTTGGAAGTTTTTAGTACGAACTAAAACCTCGGTATTCAAAAGGGTGGAATGTGATTTATAAACTATGTTTATGGTGTTTATTTATTATATAAAAAATTATAATAATGAAGTTCCATTGAAGCTACCGCATGAGTCATACTTAATTTTTTTCTTTCAGAATCCATCACAGTCTGTGGCTGTTAAAGTGGTAACAAAGAAAGGAATACAGAAAGCTTCAGAAATTCTCGTCAAAGAGATAAAGATTCTCCGTGAACTTACTGCCCTTCACCACACTAATCTGGTCGCCATGCACGACTGTATGGACAGCCCCGCCTACGTCTATGTCGTCATGGAGGTGAGTTCATATTTTATTCCTATCTTAGTATCTAGGTACTTAATGTGATATTATTTAGCAATTAAACTTAACAGTTAATAAAAATAAACTGTACGCGTATTTCGGTGATCGTGCTGTTATTAAATAACTCTCGACTCGCCAATCAAATCAATAAACTATTTCTCGAAAATTTCAGCGCGACGCGAGACGTCTACGTGAGTACCTATTAATCAAATATTGCCATTCGCCATTTTGTAAACAGGAATCTCAAACCGAGCGATATTTTTCAAACACTCGTGAAAATAACTTCCATTAATGAACGATACCGATTGCAGAAAATAATAATGTTTTAGAATACTACCAGCTGACCGCCTCAGTACTCTAGTCCTATCCTATCCTATCCTACTAATATTATAAATGTGAAAGTTTGTGAGGATGGATGGATGGAAGGATGGATGTTTGTTACTCTTTCACGCAAAAACTACTGAACGGATCTGGATGAAATTTGGCACAGAGATAGGTTATAGTCTGGAATAGCACATAGGCTACTTTTTATCCCGGTAAAATGTATGGTTCCCGTGGGATAGCGGGTGAAGCCGCTGGCGGAAAGCTAGTACTCTATAAAGTATAAACTAAATTATCTTCAAGTACTCCTCCTTTGATAAAAGACCCCACTTACACCTCGTTCCTCATTCGCACGTTCTCAATTAAATAAACTAACACTCAGCAGCGTTAACTAAAATGTTAAAATTTATTGATAGAGCATTGGAGCTGTATCGGGACGTTCAAACACCATTCAAATTTAAAATAAAGCTATGCAGCAGTCTTTTTGTATTGTTAGGCATAGCCGGAGCAAACAAGTTCGTTTCGGTGCAGCACTAGCACCGGAGTAATTTAAAAATGTATAGGACTGCTGTTGCTATCGGATTTCCAAAAGGATTGTAGTTGCCAGCTTTCTCTCGAGCAGACTCCAAAGTCATCATCGAGCGTAGTTTTTCCGATAGCATGTATATAAAAACTACCCTTTAGCAATATTGATTGCTTGCTTCAACACCGTCCGTCCGTCCGTCGGTCTGTTTGTCAGGGGGCTGGATGGTTCTGGCATAGTGTAATAAGTAAGTTCTGGTTTCTATTTCTAGTGCCTCTATGACAACAAAGACTAATTAAAAATGGTACGGAACTCTTTATGTGAGGGCAGTGAGGGTCCGCGATTTTCATTTTCAAACATATGAACATATGTTCATATGTTTTTTTTCTGATTCTCCTTAATCATACCCGTGTCGTATAAAGGATAAATTTAAATAGTAAATTTAAAATTTAAACCTTCGCTAGGGATTGAACATGGTAGAAATATTTTAAAATCATATAAGTATTATCAAAGGCTTTATAATTGGTGTGTCGACTTCTATACATGCTTCCGCATAACCATTACGCGCATGTGGATTCGCAGCAAGGTCAATACGCATTAGATTAAATAGCTGTCGGCTACATCACGCAGGCGAGGCGTGTCGCACGTTGTACGTTGTCGCCGTAGATTACCTATATAATTCACTTGAATCACTTGATCTGTTGCCCTAAATGTAAATGGTTTCCCTCAAGTCCCACAGAGTGCTTACTTCGCGGCTGGCGTTATTGCGCAGTTTAACACTGTAATAGGTCAAGGGGATATCAACAAAAAAGATTACATAGATAAAGAATCACACAAGGTAAAGTAACGTGCTACTGTCATCGAATTCTACCGAATGGGACGGCTATGCGGCTGCGGCTGGGCGGTGCCCTACTAACCTCTTTATCTCGGTTAATAATCTGAAACTTCCAAAACGAATATCGTGCATACTATCTACAAAATCATATATATGATTACATAAATCGTTATCTTCTATAAATTACTGTAGTTAGGTAGATTCCCTGTATATGAGTGTCATGCAATATAATGTGCACTGCCAAAAGTTAGGATAGCTTACAAAATCTAACGTAATTAGTTCACTGTTCATCAGACAAAATATGAAAATAGTATAAAATCTAAAATTCTAATGTACTTTTACTTATAGATATGCCACTTTATTTACTTAAATGATTTAATGCAAACTAAGTCAAAAACACAAATACTAATAAGTATGTGTAAACACAAAAATATTTACAAGTGGAATTTAATGTCCCCCACCGTTACCGTTCGTGACTCATCATCTTACAAAGTGCCTACCTACCTCTTTGAGAAAGAGTATTAAAACAATATTCTGTAACGGAGACACAGTGTCTACGAGATCCCCACACGTGTCGCCTATGTACGTGTTTCTGTCACACGTGGAGAGATACATGTATTATAATATATTATTATGCTCTACCATACCACTGATAAATAGATTATTGCGCAGAAATGGCATTCGTCATCGCCAATAACGTCGTTACATAGGTACCTACGTAGGTACACAGAATTCGTCTAACATTTTTATTAGTTTTAGTTTTCATGAAGAGTATCAACTCCGAAATAGAAACGTCCTACCCTACAAAATTACACTTATGATACTTATAAAAACGTATTTTAGGATACGAGTGAAGCCGCGGGCAAAAGCTAGTTTACGCATATGTTTTAATATAATTATGTATGTATTTTAAAGGAATAAGAGACTGAAACCAATAAAATATTTTATCTCAGTAGTAAATAAGGCAAGAAAGGTGACATGACAGTATAGTAATTATTCAGATTTATTCTTAGTTATGTTTTGTAGGCCATCAAAATGTTAAGGTGATGTGTACAGACCATGAAAACTCTGTAGTATACGCAACTAAACTCTGCCAACGTATGCCAAAAGATTTGTCGGATTCAGTTTGAATTCCCTAATAACATAATATTAAATATCGTATGTAACGATAAGTAGGTATGCTACTTTAGTACAGTTCTTGCCAAACTTATTTTCCGGGTTGAAGTTGGCATGAGCTAACTTTAACCCGGCTGTAAAAATACAGTCTAATTGAGAACCTCCTCCTTTTTTTGAAGTCTGTAAAGGTTAAGAGTGCGGCCCTTACGTTTCTTTAATTTGTCGCTGTGACAAATACTTACTGCTTAAATGTTGCCCCTTGCGTTATTATTTTAAACACATGTTTTATTGTTCCACTTGGCGAAGAGTCTACTAATTATTTCTCATTCTTTCCAAATGTATGTTTTTATTATAAATAGGTACACTTCAAGGGCACACGAGTCAAGTGGACGCAGCAGGTCACAGTCACAGCCCACATGTATAACTAATAGCTAAGTCCCTGCTAATCGTGTATAACACGTATTACGTACTAGTACATGTTTTTGTTACGCAAAAACTAACACAACAATGCCCTCATCGCGTTACAAACCCAAACTCAAGTTCATTGGCACGATTTTCTTATAGCGGAGGTACATGGATAGTCGCCATGGCTGCTGTCGACCATGACTACAGTAATTGGCATCATGAACGTTTCGTACGTCTATTTATAAATGCTACACTTTAGAGTTCCTTTATCAGTATCAACTCTTAATACATTTGTGTAACTATTATAGGTTTCGTACTATATACATAATAATTATGTACTGATTAGTGATTAGGATTACATACAGGTAACGATTTATTTACAGGGATACAGCAAAAACTTCAAATTGAATAATTATAAGAAATTGTGTATGTCGTAGGATTATTTCCCAAGCAAAAACTTCACTTTGTAATTAATCCTTTTAAAAATTCGCAAATATTTAATGTGGTTTTAAAAAAATATGATAGAAACGTGTCCCTGCGGAGTGAACACTATGCGTCACCTACCGGTTGCTATACCTACTAAAAAAAAACAACCCGGAAGGACTGAAATTATACTGCGCCTGCGAAATAAAATTATCTTGGCTGGTACGAATATGTTATTATTTTAAATTAAAAAAAAACGGGTAACATTGTTTTGACAATGAAGTTGAGAAACCACACAGAAATATAGGGACAAAATACACCCTTCTCCTTGGTTTTTGTTGGTTTTTGTTAAGCTTAACAAAACCTATAAGGTAAACGTCCCTATTTCCGGCAGTGTCCCAGTACCCGGTAACCAGTCAGTTTTTTTTGTTTTGTACCTTCCTATCAATAACAAATTAAAGTTTGTAAGCAGTAACACATTCTTGCTAATATTTTGTACCGTTATAATAGCAAAACTGACCAAAAAGTTTAATGGTAGCAAAACTGTGCAAAAACAAAAGTGTGCTCTACGAAAATATTTAAAAAATTCTAAGTTTTGTCCCTGAACTATGAGATCACCCCTTCGTATTGTTGAGCTTGCCATGCTGCTACGGATGACCATACGGTAAAGGGGTTAATTTATTAAAATATTTAAGTAAACTATATATCGATATAACCTATAAAATAAGATGAATCTAATTGAAAAGTATTTATTTTTGCATTTCACATCTATTGGTACACATTAATCCCGACCTGACCTAATACCCGGCATTTTTTGCCGGATATTGGTGCACACAATTACCATTGTACCGATACCCGTTATTGTATCCTTATTGCCTTGGAATAGGTCTCATTTTCCTTTGATACTGGGGTATAAAGATCTGCCGGGTACTACAACGTAGATTAACAGTTGCATAATGATTCTTATTACCTTAAATTAGGACTTATTTTCCTTTGACTTCATTTTAAAACTGTACTTTATTTTAAAACCACGTGGATTTATTTATTTATTTATTAGTTTGTTCGTTTTTCTGTATTATTTCTAATCGATTACGCCTATAACAACTATATTCCATGTACTTACCACGCCACGCGGCATACCGCTGTACACTGGGACCCTTTCGTACAAGGTAGTGCTACAAACTGACATTTTAAAATGGGGGTATTTTAATAAAGACTCAGCTGAAGGTCGTCTTAGAGGGGCTTGTGGCTAACTTATAACTACGCTGATCAACCGATAAGCTACGCTTGCCGCGGTCAGTTCATGGATGGGTGACCATTCTTAACATATCGATACCCCTCCGTGCTCCCCTCCGCTCGGAGAGCACGTAAAGCCGAACACCTATAAGTACTCACTCCAGAGAGCGGGGAAACAGCGACGCGAACTAGGGAAAGGATGCTACAAGAAGCGGCTGGACTTCTTAATATTTTCTTCTCAATCAGGGATCTGTCGCAACATGCGTCCGATGGCAAGGGAATTCGATTTATCATGGGCGAGACCTAATGCATCCCGTTTAGTGCCTGGGTGGAAAGTAGCGTAGGAGGTGGTCACATTATCCAACTACCGTTATAATTTTCGATGTCCTGATCCAGTCCTGATCAATTGAATCAAGCAGCTCGTCTGAGATTTACTCGTCGCAGCTGCCTTTGTCGCTGCGTGGCCAACAGAATCGAACACCGAATGTATCCTGCCCGATCCGGAAGTGGACGCAGCCTGGTATAGGGAGTAATGCAATACATCGATGCTTAGGGTAGGGTGCGTAAAGCTTCGGTTAGTGTATTGGTGGTCAGAAGACACAGCTGAGACAAGTATGCTTAAGGTCTTGCTTGCGGGCGGTATTCGCGCACCCGGCAGCGACGTCGAGCTACAACCGACGAGATAAACCTGACTTATGTGACATACTGGGCAGCCACAAAGATGCTCGAAAGGACATTGCAGAAGCTAGGTCTCGACCTTGGTTAGATCTTATTGAGGGACTGGACTGGATCCGTGGGGGAAATCATATAAAGTGGTCATGGGCAAACTGCGTCCTTGGGTCCTCTCACTTACAGAAACCCTTGACCCGGACTTGTTGGGCAGACTTGTTAATACGTTCTTTCTAACAGTTCAGGAAAGTCACCCATTACCCTTAAAATCCGCGTCAGACTGGTTTAACGAGTTAGAAGTGACAGAAATGGAGCTGGAATGAACTGTAAGCGGCTTGAGGGCCCGCAACGCAGTGCTAGGCCCTGATGGAATTCCAGGTCGGGCATGGTTGCCGGCTGTTTGTTCTGAACCTAGGTTATGTAGATAGTAAATAACCACTACACGGTTATTGATAACCTTCCTTCATCATAGTATGTTCCACTCCAGCTAGAAATAAAAAAGAAGGCCTCGTATCGTCCCATATGCCTGCTTGATGAGGCGTTCATTTGAGGGAATTGTTGCAGGGCGCCTTGTCAGGCATCTGTCACGCGTCGGCCCAGACCTAGCTGTACGGCTTTCAGCAGCGGCGCTCTACGGTGAACAACTGGTCACCATCTTACGCGTTCGCTTGCTGTCGGAACAGACGGTGTCTCGGAGTGGAGTAGCGTCGGCATAAGTTTTGACATCGTCAAGTGGCGTCATCGTGACAAAGGCAAAGCACAGCAGGGCCACCGGTGCGTTCATCAGAGATCCCGGAGCCACCCCTCCATAGTTGACCGTGTGTTTTTAGTCGGTCTCTTCTTCTTCTATTTAAGAGCTACGCTCTTGTCGGAGCAGCGTCTTTAACTGCTCTCTGTTGAGAGCCAACTCCTGGACCTCCTTATACGTCGCGACTTTCAGTTTCTCTTTTATCTGTGTTATGTAGCTCATTCTAGGCCTACCCCGTCTCTGCTTCCCTCTGTCTTTCCTTCTATGATATTTTTTATGAAGTCGTCGTGGCCTATCATTTTACCCCTTCTGGTCTCTATGTCTTGTAGGAACCGCCTTTTTTCTTTTGTTTTTTGTAGAACTTCTTCATTTGTTATTTTCTCTGTCCAACTGATTCCTTCCATACTTCTCCAGCACCACATCTCAAAGGCTTCTAATCTTTTTATATCTTGTTTACGAGTCCGAAATAACTGTCTGGCTTCCCTTATGGGAGACGGAGGTTATCCAATATCCATGAGGATTTTCACACAATAAATAAAGGGTAACGAATACGTTGGGTATATATATAATTATGCCATTTTTCTGTATGTGTATTAATGCAGATTTAATTTTGTTTTTGGTATTAATACTAATCCCTCTTTCTCTCTTTTAGGTTCGAATTATGTTTGTATTCCAAAATTATAGGGGTTACTTAAATACAAGGTGGAAGGGACATCGATGCGCAAACGCCGTGATAAGGTTTCACTCAAGGTCAAAAATAAAATGACCTAGGTCATTCATGCAGAAAATGATCGCGCCGTGTATTGTTAAAAACGCAATTATAACGCTCCGCGGTGAATATTATCGCGCGCGCGATCCAAAATAATTGAAATATTTTTTTTTTATTATAAATCTAATTTGGATAAATAGAAATCATGTTTTTTTACACGTTGAAGTAAAAAAAACTGCAGAAAAAAATGAAAAATTGATGAAAAAAGTTACGGAAAACTTCAACGCAGGGGGGTCCAGAATCGTGTACTAGTAATCATGGTATTCGGATGTGCGTCGATGTCCCTTCCACCTACAAGATCCTTCCCAAGTAAATTCAATAAATATAACTTTAAGTACTTTTCAAAAATAATTTGATTTAAAATTATAGGCAAGTCAATGTATAGAAATTTCATAAAAAATATTTGATGGTTACAATTTATACCTATAACTAAGTAATTAATTAATTATTAATATGTTTCAAGAACATAATATTTAATTAGAAATAATGTCTTTTCTTTGGATACACATAATCCCAATTTTGACCCTATTTATTTTTAAACACAAAAATGCAATAATAAAACTTATTTCTGTGAACCTTAACGTCAAGCAATAGAGTTCATATTCGCGGTAAAAATTACCGGATTCTGGGACAATAAAACGATTACTGGTACAAATCTACCGGATACTAGTACAAATGGCCCTTTTTAATTATCTTGTTGTATTATTGTATATTAACGTTTATATTAATTAGGAAAAAAGTAATCACAAAAGACTAGAATAAATTACCTATCCATACATGTAAATATCATTGTTGTAAGTCTACTGGTTTTAGCACAGCAGACCTGCAAAGTCGACGAAGTTCAAAACTTAACGGTTATTGGGACGTTTACCTTACCGCCTGGCCTGGTCGATTACAATAAAATTTAGTACAGAGATAATTTAGACCTTACAAGGGCAAGGCAACCTCACGAAAAAAACTTGAAGGGAAATTTATGCGTTGGTAAGGGAATATTGGCAACCCGTCGTTATTTATTATACTTAATTAACTATAAAAGAAGAAACTGGCGAACTGATTCACTGACTGATCCATCAACGAACAGCTGAAACCGCGGGGTCTGAAGCATGAAATTTTGCACAAATGTTTCATGTGACGCATGAATTATGTGACTTACTTAGGTATGCACTAAGAAAGAATTTTGAGAAATTCCCACGATTGGGAAAAAATGGAACAATGCGATTAGCATCGGGGGGAACCGCTAGTTGAAGATAAAACAATGAAACTGTAGCTAGGCACGTACAGTCAGCACCAAAAGTCGATGAACAGAATCAACTTAACAAAACACCTGTTCACAATAAAATGCCATAAGTTATAGTCGCAACTAGGAAACAAAATAGCCTGTACACCAGAAATTTACAAAAGTCGTTAAACACGAGTATTTCAAAAGTACATGTGCACTAGTATTCCTAAAGTCGCTGTACACCATCAATCCAAATGTCGCTGAACATCATTGTATCAAAACTCACTAAACAGCAGTAAAGACAAAATTAGGTTAACAAAGTATATTTTTAATGTTGTCGTGCGTTAATATACTTTTGACGCTTATGTTGTTCAGCTACTTTTGGGACAGTACTTGCTTGACCTTAATAATGTATGTTAAGACGACGCATTGAAGATTTGGGGGTCATGGATCTTAATATTTCTCAGCTATTACAAAACATACGGATCTGATTTTTACATATGTCATTATTCATGTCTTTAGCTATAAATTTGTAGTACAGAAACACGATCGGTTAAACTTTACTGCAGAGAAAAAAATTTAGAAGACAGCTCTTCAAAAACATGGATTCGCATTTTATGAAGAAACGGAACGGATTTAAATCTTCAAATGTTCACTATAGATAAGTTTCAACAGACTCTTTGAAATGGTAATTGGATTTTTTTAAATACATTTTAGATTAGATTTTAAACGAGAAAAACCGTTTTGGCGCATACGACTTTCCACTATAAGCTAGTTTGCACTTGTTTTTGTATGGAGAATACCTCCTGTCAGTCCGCCACGGACTGTTATCAGCGCCGGGTCTGTGTCAGATGAGCTCCCACGACCAGTATAAGCTGACCTTTCAGCGTACGGGAAGCCTATACAATGTAAATGCTTATTAGACTGGACTTAATAAATTGACAATCGGTAAAATAGAACAAAGCTAAATGGAGTCGTCTTTGGATTTATGCGAATATAAAAAAATATTATCACATTTAATATATTTTCAATGTATTTCAGGTAACCAGGTCTATAAATCAACATACAATAGCGTAAAAAAAATCAAAATTAAATCTAAAAAATTAAGCGACTGGGAACTTTCATGGAAAATGCTGCCTTATCCCTTTGAGATATAAAAAAATAATGTATGGTAGAATTGTTCCTTTTTGATAGGCCTATAAAAAAGTTCCCGATACCATAAGTGTATCTTTTGAAGATAGCTTACTATACCCATTCTAATGTTTAAAAAAATGGTTACATTATTTAATGTGGTCTATCTTTAAACCATTGAGGGTTTTCTTTGACAGTCTTCCATCTCCATCATCAGGTTAACGTTAGGTGTTTATTATGTTGTAACATGGAATTAAATAAGCTCAAACACGAGGTAGCTGCTGTAAACCATTAAGGGTTTTCTTCGACTGTCTTCCGTCTCCATCATCAGGTCACCTTTAGATGTCCATTATGTTGTAAGGTCATTAGGACTACATAACTGTGCTAAGTTTCATCACAATCAGTTCTCAAGTAAAAATTTGAAAGGGTTCATTTCAAGGGTAGTAAAAACATATACAATTATGAATATACAGACGAATATAAAACCTGCTCCGGTTCTTCGTTGGTTAAAAAAATTAATACATACCTATATGCTCTGCTGTCTGTGCAAAGCTGGGCAGGTCGTTACTCGCTAATAAATAATAATATAAACTAGAAGGTACAAGTAAGTACCTGGGCTTGCGAGCTCTGCCTGGACGAAAGTTGGTTAAGACCGAACCAAACGTTAGCCCGAATTCCACGCATTTATTAAATTTACATAAATAACACGGTATCTTCCCAGAATCTGATAAAAACTATTTCTAAACACTTTTACACACTACAACTAAGCCTATTAAGTAATATAAATTTCTAATAACAATGTGTGATCCTAATAGGAACGGTAGACCATTTTGTCTTATTCTGGTTTACATAGGAAGAAAAAATACCGAATACCGAATACCGACACCAATTTACATATATTACTTAACATAATATCACGTCCGCGCCTGTATTCGTCAAAGGTTATGGCGATAAACTGAGATATACTAATGTAACTAAAAGTTTGCTGGTATGTGTAGGCCCCATGTAAGAGGTGGTGAACCATTTGCCATCAAATTATTACCTACCTACAAAGCCAACCTTAGGATGTACCTAGTACATCCTAAGCTTGGCGTTGTGACTGATTAGATAAAACGACTGAATGATCATCGTCTTAGCTTTTTCTCAATTATGTAGGGATACGCTTCCAATATAACCAATGCCGCAGAATACCAATATTTTACACGAACACGAAGTGACTGCAGTCAGACATATATGCTTCTAAATTTCTGGGCAGTACCAATATTAGTAGAGCACTAGACAATAGAAATAATACTTAAATAGTTTTTTTTTATATATTTATAAATACTTAAGAAATACCCAGACCAACACAAACCATTATTTTCATGACACATATTTGTGTCTTGTAGGAAACTAGCCCTTGACAACAGGGAAAGAGCGCTTTACGACGTGCTCACCGAGGCACGGAGGGGTCTTGGTATGTTAAAAATGGTCACCAGTATAATTATACACGCACATCATCACACAAAACGGCTCATAACTCAGTTATGAGCTCCAGAAACGACTGTATGTGTTGCCATATTTAAAATTTTATAATTTTTGTTTAAGAATCTTTTGTAGATAGCAGCAGTATGACAACCATGAAAATTGTAAACAATTTTATATTATCGACATAAAATTAGCATGCTATTTTGACATGTTACCTTTAATTAGAAATCTTAAAATATACATTTAACAATAGGTACATAATAATTTAATTATGTAATTTTTAATTCCTAGCGGTCCGTCCCGACGTCACACGGGTAGACATTACCGGGACTAGCATACAACTACTACCGTACTATAGTAGCTCCTTAGTACCACGTTCCTACATCCATTTTTAAAACGCAGACATACTTAATTGAATTTTTATCAATATTTTTTGTTCTCAAAATATATGTAAGAAGCCTATAGACCGTCGGTAAACAAGTGATGGGTGCGTGATTCTTGGGTTCCTGATGAATACCTACGCGACGCCGCGCCGCCGCCGAGCGCTTTCTTTATCGCGGCCATGTTTGAGTTAGTAATAAACCAGCCTTACATTAGACGCACTCCATTCATATTAGTTCCGCAGTACTACCATACTTATGGAGCGGATGGGTAACTTCAATAGTTAAGAATAGGAAGGTGGTAGCGTCCCAGATTCTAAGGGTGACTGGAATTGAGACGCCAAGCGAGCATGTGAAGTACGTAGCCATTTTAACCAAAAATTGTTCTGTCCATCTGGTCCTGGAGCTAATTATTATTATTATATAATCGTTGACCTCTGGGAACAACCCCTTAAAATATCCATTTAACATTACATAAAATAATTGTTCAAATTAATATTCTTGCAACAAAAATAAAGATAGTAAGCGCGACTCTATGACGTCTCTGTTCCACAGCGCGAGCCTACGATCGCAAACCACGAAGTATTTGCGGGGTGTAAGCGGATGGCGCGGTGCGGGGGTCCGATTTCAGATTCATAGTTTGTCAATGCCTCGCCTTAACATGTTAGTATCTATTTCAATACTTATTTACAAAGCAATTATATTTTATTGTCAGTAATCATACTAATCTGTAATATGAAATAACATAAACATAACTCTAATGATCTACGAAGCGATTATTGTGACGGTACTTGTAATTTACTTTGCGCGAATCTTACAAAACCTAACTTCCTTTAATTTTAAATTTATTATTTCTATTCACATGACTTGTGATAATTTTAGTCTAGCGTATGATTGTCGTAGTCTGAAGTAATTGAAACGTTGTGTAAGTGCATAATTGTTTATTTATATTATTGAGATACATCAGTCGATAAATATCACAATAATGCCGTATAATGTGCATATTACGGAGCATGAACGTTTTTTATCGATTTATTATTGATTTAAAATTAAAACGGTTTAATTGTTAAAATGTTTTAGAAATAATGCACACTTTATTTGTTTTGATTAATTACAGCAATCTTAATACCTACTTACAATCATTGTTAAACATGAATGCAAATATGATATAATATTATACGTTTTATTACTTACCGAAACTCCTAATTCTGCAGCAATTTCTGATACATTGTATCCTTGTTCTTTCAAGAGAACAATTATGTGACGTTCATGCTCCGTAATATGCACATTATACGGCATTATTGTGATATTTATCGATTGATGTATCTCAATAATATAAATAAACAATTATGCACTTACACAACGTTTCAATTACTTCAGACTACGACAATCATACGCTAGACTAAAATTATCACAAGTCATGTGAATAGAAATAATAAATTAAAAATTAAAGGAAGTTAGGTTTTGTAAGATTCGCGCAAAGTAAATTACAAGTACCGTCACAATAATCGCTTCGTAGATCATTAGAGTTATGTTTATGTTATTTCATATTACAGATTAGTATGATTACTGACAATAAAATATAATTGCTTTGTAAATAAGTATTGAAATAGATACTAACATGTTAACATACATTATTAAGGTCAAGCAAGTACTGTCCCAAAAGTAGCTGAACAACATAAGCGTCAAAAGTATATTAACGCACGACAACATTAAAAATATACTTTGTTAACCTAATTTTGTCTTTACTGCTGTTTAGTGACTTTTGATACAATGATGTTCAGCGACATTTGGATTGATGGTGTACAGCGACTTTAGGAATACTAGTGCACATGTACTTTTGAAATACTCGTGTTTAACGACTTTTGTAAATTTCTGGTGTACAGGCTATTTTGTTTCCTAGTTGCGACTATAACTTATGGCATTTTATTGTGAACAGGTGTTTTGTTAAGTTGATTCTGTTCATCGACTTTTGGTGCTGACTGTACGTAGTAGAAAACATTTGTTCAAGTGTTTTTTTAAATTACGAACTACATTGGGCCTGGGGGTGAAGTAGGGGACAAAAGTTCGTATGGAATAAAATAACTAATTCACGTAGTCGTAGTCGCGGGGAACAACTAGTTTCACATATTTGTACAATGCTAGCGGACTGTGATTTCACAATAAGATTGTACGTACAATGAACTGTGAATACTTGAACAAAGACTATACTTCCACCAATGATAAGCTTGTTTCGATTCTCTCAGTAAATAAATACATGTGACTTTGGAAATTTATTGAAGTATTAATTTTGTTGTAACAAAATTAAATTATTTAATGAAAGCTGATTTAAGACGAGTGTATCTAAATCTATAGCTTTCGCAGCTAAAGTTAGTCTAAATGATTTCAAAATTAAAGGCTTTTAATTCAGAACTCGATGTCTTTTCGTTAGAGACAGGTGGTGTGGGTGACCTCGTGCTCGCATGACTTAGTTTAAAAGTAATAACTAGCTCTCAGGCTCTAAATCCCGCACGTGGTCGTCGTCGTCGCGTCGTTTCGTTACCACAATATATTTTATTCAGTCATCATAATCATATGATTTTATTATTTTTTTCAATGTTCGTTTTTAGTACTCTAGCCTAAACACTACCTACTCCACTGGTCTGGTCAACTAATATTTTAAACTATAAGCACGTAGCATGGCTGACACGTAAACATGTGCTAGATTAATCGGCATGCCCGATTGCATCAGCCTGGTTTCTCTTAGTTTTAGCGACTATAACGCCTCGTCTACAGCTGGAAAGTGTCGTTCGAAAACCGCAGTTTTCTTTATAAACGATTTATTCTCCACACCACAAAACACTTTCGAATATTGTGAAGCTTATTTTCTTTACAGGTCTCGTGATTTTATTATAATGATCTCCAATCGCATCCTAACGATGTTTCACATCAAGTATGGGTACTTACCTTTCTTTGTTTAGAAACTGGTGTGCTAAATGATAACTAAATACCATCAAAGACCTAAATCACAACCCGTACCCAAGAAGTCGGTGTTACTAAGATGTTTTTCTATTTTTTCTTTTCGCAGAAAAACACTGACCGCAGTAAAAGACATTTAAATGTTAAGAACAATAGACGGGACAACACGAGCAAAATCGTAATCCCATACCACGTTTCCCATCCATAGATATTAATAAGACGGTCAAGTCATCTAGGAGTGTTTTGCCAACCTGATAAAAGAGAAATCGGATCGAAACAGGATCAGTTTTTGTATCAAAATGTATACAATGCCTGCTCTTTCTGTTAAAACTTTTAAATATCTTTTTTGTCAGTAAACCTTATACCATGAGTAAACTCATTGTTATTTCAGATTTTGCTTTGTCAGACCGGGAAAGCAGGCACCACTTTCCCCTGCTTTAGGTAAATGCGTGTCGAAACCAAAGTTGATTAAAATAAATAAAATATGAATGCACTATTGAAGAAAAGAGGGTCAATGATTTTCCAGAGTTAAATACGAAAATATGAATTGAGGGCACTTGAGTCATATTGTATTCGTATGCAATATATATGTACCTACCTATGTCTGCTTCATAAGTTTATTGTATCTCTTGCGAGTCATTGATCAAAAGGAAGATATTAGCAGACAGGATACGATACGGCGTACCTATATGTATTACGCGCCTGCTGCTTTATGCGCAGTTTATATGTTTGCTTTTGCATCGAGTGAGTGCATATACCTTACGCCATAAGGCTTACGCTATTGAATGTCAACGACCTTTTGACGAACGAAATTAGGACCTCATGGTATTTTTAACCGACGAACGAAAAACCGGAGGTTATGTATGTTCGCCGATGTCTGTCTCCGACAATATTATGGACCGATTTTGAAAATTATTTTTTTGTTTGAAAGGGTATAACCTGAAATGGTCCCATCTAAATTTAAAATATAACTTCCACCCCTAAGGGTAGAAAAATAAGGGTGATTGATTTTTGTAGTGAATGTAAAGCGATTATAATGAAACTTGGTACACATAATTATGGAGTTGAGAGTCTGATGATGGAGACGGGAGAGAAACGAAGCAAACCGCTTAACGGTTAACAGCAGCTATCTCGTGTTTGGGCTTATTTAATTTAATTCTAGCTAAGAACACTCCCGACTAATACACCTTTCAAATAAAATAATCAAAATCAAAATCGGTCCATCCGTTCGAGAGCTACGATGCCACAGACAGACACACACATTAAGACTCTTTATAATAAAGTTTTGAGTCGGTGCCAAACAATCAATCAACAAGGATCATATTTATAGATTATATTTTTAAATAAAAGTTGAATTGGTTTGCCACCTACTCAACGTTTGTTAGAAAGACTAAAAAAGGTTTATTTTTCGTTTTTAGTTACTTTTTCGTCGGTTTTTAATTTTGGGTACATAGTTGTTATTTATCGTTAAAGCAGTGATAGCCTGGGGGTATGACCACTGGACCGCCAAGTCAAAGGTCTCGAGTTCGAATCCAAGGCACGCACCTCTGACTTTTCGAAATCATGTACGTAATTATCACTCGCTTTAACGGTGATGGAAAACATCGTGAGAAAACCTGCATGCCTGAGAGATTTTCTCCACGGCATGTGAAGTCTGCCAACCCGCATTGGGCTAGCGTGGTGGACTATAGCCTTATCCCTCTCATACTGAGAGGAGACCCGTGCCCAGCAGTGGGGCAGTATATGGGTTGATAATTATAATTAATTATAAATTAAATTAATTAATTAATAATTATAAATTTATTAATTAATAATATTTAATTTATAATTAATTAATTAAATTAATTAATTAATTATAAATTAAATTAATTAATTATTAATTAGTTTTTATTTAAAGAAAATACTGGTTTACTAAAAGCCCACCAGTGTATCTACTCATTCTTATTGTTAAAGAATATAGCACATGTTTGTCGTAATTATTGTTGATTTGTAACGGTGTAACGGGACAGTAGTGTCGGTCAGGTAAGCAGGCATTCATCTGTACATCCGCCTGCGTAGTCTGTGAGTTGTGCAGCGACCTGGCTTTATTAGGAGCATTCGTTTTTAACTGACGGAAACCGGAGGAGTTTATCAATTCAAATGTTTATATGTTTTTTTATGTATGTATGTTCGTTGATTACTCAGTTAATTGTGGACCGATTTTGAAAATCCATCATGCAGCAGAGAGAATGTTGAGGTGGATGTTTGTGACGAATGGATTATAAATAAGATATGAGTATGTTAGAGGTAGTCTGATAGTGGCGCCATCCAGTGACAGAAAACTTAAAAGGAAATCGTTTGTCTTGGCATGGGCACGTGATGAAGAAGGGAAGAGAATGAAAGGATGAATGATGAATGGGATTTTTCTTTCTTTGATTGATATTTATCTTCTAGAAGATATATTTTTGATGTATTGGAATTTTTCTTCAATAGCCTTCCTCCTTACTTTTTGCGTAAGTATGGGATCCTGAAGACACCCTTCGGGTACGGAACCCTAAAAATCTGCTAAAGTAACAAGTGACATGTTTCATTGAAAGAAGTATTAATTATGCACCTGATTTATTGTGAAATATAACATGCTAAACAAATTATGCTTATTGGTTTAGTTCTTACATATGTTATGTTTTTTAAATTAACTCCACAAGCAATTAATTAGTACATACAAACATACTGAAAATCAATAATTTTTGGACTGCGCGACCCGCTTGATCGTTATTGAATTCATTAATATTTACAAAAAACTGACTCGCGTCATCTACAAAACTTAATTTATCTTAATCCTAAATCATTCACACGTTTGGGGTCCCGTAAAGATGGCAGGCAACATGATCTCACCAATAAATTATAACGTTCAGATCGAAAACAATCATATCTCAATTCTCAACATAGTATCTAAAACATATAAAAAAAATTAAACTTATGTTTACACGGGAGATTTCTCCTGCAGCGGGACTTCTTCAGGCGTGGTTCCGTTTGAAGTGACACCTGTTCGATCGTTGACGTTTCTTGGAGTAGAACTAAACCTATTTCTGATAGAACTCCAATTTTTCTTAATTGTAATTCCTGCTACAACAAGAACCATCCCAGCTACAATTATTCCAATCACACTTTTATCAACACCTCCTGTTTTTGTTCCTGAAGTGGTCGCGCCAACGACTTCAGTTTCCAATTTAGCAGTTGGTTCGCTAGTAGGTTCAGTTCTTATTTGCTTTGGTTCTTCTTTAGATGCTTTTATGATTGCTGAATGAAGGGAGACGTCTCCAACTAGGTTCGCAGTAGCATTTACCGCTTGTGTAGTCGCTGCCTCAGTAGTTAGCACTACATTTGTTGCAGACGGAGCTTGAACATTTTTGCTAGTTTTAGTAATTTCTGCTTTTTCATCAAGTCCTACATTTACAGCTGGATCGACATTTTCTTCTGGAGTAGACCCTAATGCGATTAATCCTGGCAATGCGAAATCTAATAAGCCGTCCTCTAAACCTTGAGGAGCATCAGGGCATTCAAAAGTTTTTGTGTTACATGATCCTATACATACAGTTTCTAAAGATTCTTTTAATGATGCACACAAGTCATCCACTAGGTCTGCTGCAGCAGAAGGCAAAGTGACCGTACGAAGCGTTTTGAAGACAGAGAAGATTTCTGGTTTTAGGTCCTGAAAAATATGAATTAAACTCATTACAAATAGTGTTTTCTTGTATGTATATGTATAATCGTCAAACTAAGTAACGCAAAAACATTTTTTGATATCCAATCAATTGCTTTGAATACAGGGTGTAGCATATTCAAAGATTTAAAAAAAACTATCTATGATCTTTGAAAGCACTGCAATAATTAAATGCAAACTCAACATGTTACTTATTGGTTTCTGACAACTACGCGAATTAGACATTGAAATAAAACTACTTTTGACTTATTTTACAAATGACCAATTATTTACCATAGACGCCGTAAAGGGTCCGAAACGTTGTAATCTAAATAATATTAACATAACGCAGTAAAATTCGTTAAAAGTATTTTTATCTCGATATTACTTCTTATTATTTATGTATGACATGTTTTTTTGTATTTCCGTAATTTGTAAACAAAACTGCGTCTATTATAATTACAACCTGTAGGTATTAATTGTGAATAGCGGTTCTCTAAAGAATGTGCTTGCATACCGTTCTCATGTCGTTGCCGCCTAAATCCAGTTCTTCTAACTTTATCAGGCCAAAACTATTTTTGAGATCTTGCGGGTACTCGATAAGCCGGTTGTTTCCAAGTTTCAAGGTTCTTAATTCTGGCAGCTCGCTTATAGACTGCAAATGGAATAGGAATTGTGTTATTATTAATAGTCCTGATAGAACTGAATGCAACCAACTTATATTACTTAAAATCAACTCTTTGGGTGAGTCGAGTCAGTTGTTGATTACTGTTACCATTGCCAGGAATGAGCTAATCTAGTTATATTGTTCGAGATAACTATACCAACATTTACGTTTGACAACACATACCAGTGCCTCGACCATGAGTTTTTCTCACTAGACTCGCTAGCGACGCCGTAAAATATTTGTATGGAAAACCCTCGCAGCGCCTCTAGCGGTTACGTAAGGAACTAAAATCTGCTATGAGATTACAGCGTTTCGATGCGTACAAAACCTATCGAAAGTCATTCGATAGAACTCATGGTTGAGGGGCTGTATTAATTACGTATTACTTACTGATTACATTATTAACAAGTCACTTCAGAGCTAAAGTTGTACTTGCTAAAAATGTCTATTGGAGATTCAATCCATTTAAAACCTTTAATGTACCTAAGTACTTATATGTATTCATATTCACACAGTTAATAATATTGTGCATTAAGTACTTACACCAGAAACTAGCTCCTTAATTTCATTATTGTTAACGTTTAATATCTTTAACTCCTTTAAAGCGGATATGTCTTTTGGTATTTCAGTTAGCATGTTATTTTGCAAATTTAGTTCAGTGGTTTTGGCATCTAAATGTTTAGGCAGTTCCGTTAATTCATATCCAGAGCAATCTACGATGTATTTGTTTGTATCTCCTTCTATATTGCAAACACATGGCTTAGGACACGAATATTCTTCTTTAGTCTCCTCAGTGGGTACGTTTTCTGTTAGCGCAGTTAATTTCTGCACGTCCTCTAGTAATGGGGCCGATGGTTCTGTACTTGTTTCAAGTGGTTCGTCTATGACTCCTGCCCCGCTGCCTTCTATTATGCTACCATCAGATTCAGAATGATTATCTGGCGGAAATTGATTATCATTTTCCACGGGGATGTGTAATTCGTCATCATTCTGCGCTACTGCACACCTGGAAATTGATATTAATGCAGTAGTGACATGTGACTTTATCGAATTTATCGTGAGAAGGTGACGCAAAATTGTTATAAGTAGATGATAAAAATTGCGATAAGTGTATGTACTACAAGGGCGTAACCAGCACAATGTGTCTTAAATTTTGATTGATTTAATTAAAATACAGATTTATAATTAAGGTATGAAATATTATAGCACAGTTTGTACCATTCGCTAGTTTGTTGTATTTATTTTTATTATAAGCATTAGAAAGTATCATTTTTGAAAAACAACTGCATATTTACTTTCCGAATTAGTTCGGTAAGACCCAGATAAATATTACTTTGTATTGTTTATTTAACCATTATAGATCAAAATAAGTAATAATAAAAAAAGGCTGCAATAAATCGAATCCCTTATCGAAATGCGTTTTATTTGGGATCAATGTGCTTGGATTTACTTACAGTTTGGTCTACATCCTGCATTTATAATTATGAGAAAATAAAAAGATAATATGCGCTATACATTATACACCAGTAGGTTTAGTCGTGTTCACAACTTTTAACACACGATAACGTTAAATGAAATGAACAATATATGCACTCAAGTACCCATTGATAGGTATGCTTCGAGCGCTTCATCCTGTAAATCAGACCTGCAATTATATAAATCAATTTAAAAAATCTGTACTTACGCAAATAGTCCCAAGAATAGTATAAAAATATATTTCGCCGTCATATTCACTCTTAAATAAAAACTTAGAGATGTGCCAAATGACTTCAGGAGTTGTTACCTGTAGTGGCACAAGTACCAGCGTACCGTACAGCTCATAACTCACTGACACTTATAACTATTATCACTCAATGATAAGATTACTAACGGCATGTACAGCTTATCGCGAATCAAGCACGATAACAACGCTCTGCATAAATGAGAAAATATTGGTTGGCCGATTTTCAATATAACCTTCGTCCTTGCGGCAGACAGAGCAAGCATTCATTCAAGTGTACGGTAGTTACATAAATGTATGTGTAAATGATCACGCCCGATACGCCACGATAGCTGCCGGTTGCTAATTTCACAAATACACAGAACCGTGAATTCAAATTATAGTGGATTTTAATAATTTACCTAAAATTCTCCGCTCGCATCATCTGACCAACTCATAGCTACAAGATATGGACACTTTAAGGGCAATGATTCAGCTGTTCAGCATTAGGTACATCACATATTAACAGAAATAAAACTCATTCCTTAATTTTATGGAAATTCACATGAAAACGAACACACGGTACACTACGTTATCTCTCCTTCACTGATGTTACTAGTAGTTTGCTGATGCTACGTCTATAAAATAATGTTTATTTGTGCCAATGTTGTTCGATCTCTACCACAAAGCTGTTGGTTTAGTTGTATCATAATGAGCAGAACAAACCACAAATGTGACTAGTTTCTCGCATTCGTTTGGAAGGAGGTAATTCTAATTACGCTTTGATTTAAATCGTTATTGTTCTCGTCGGGTCAACATTGCGTCAAACGTACGTTACGTCATATCCAAGATCTCTGTTATTGGAATTCTTCTTAACTTGTCAAGAAACCATTGGCAGAGACCAGAAAAACAATTGCTCTGATCCCTCTGTAATATCACAATTCTTTAATGAATTAATAGTTTGTACACTTTGTACAGTATTGAGCATCGGTGGAGAGCGGTAACGCTTTGGGCGCCGACGTCACTGTCAGGTGTCAGCCTAACAATTTCAACTAAAATCATTTTGTCATCGTTTGTTTCGTGCCAAAACTATGACTGACATGAGATGATGTTTCGGAATGCATGTTAACCCCGCTGATTAAGTACCTATATGTACCTTCTACGAGCAATGTGTCCAAAACATCGCATTATGCGCTGTAGGCCTGCAGGCAGGTTGAGCGTGTATGTTTACTCCGTTATAGGTATAATGTTAACTAATGCAGCACGACATAGCGTATCAGTCAGTCAGTGTAATCTGGTAGTACCTACCTACTTATTTAAGACAACAGGTTTGTTAGTTATTCTAAAATTTTGTTTGTTTACAAATCTGCAATGAACTGCGTTCTTTCTTCTGTATTAAGAACAAATTTTTTTCTCCTTGACGTCCATACATTGACGTACCTAGTTAAGAAATAGTCCCTGGATTCTGTCCAATGACTTCATATTGTGTCCAACGATTTGGTAACGTTTATTATTTGTTTAATTTAGTACTGCAACGGGGGTGACTTGGCGGACTATTTGCAAGCGAACCGTTTGCTTAGTGAAAGCACAATCCGCCTGTTCCTGAGGCAGTTGGCGGAGGCGATGCGAGCTATTCACGCCAAGGGCATCGTCCATCGAGACTTAAAGCCACAGAACATCCTACTAACCCACAGCGTCGCACCACCCCGCACGCCGCATGCGTCTGAAATTACACTCAAAATTGGTACGTAAGCCTAACTCCAATTTATTATGACTTTCCACAATTTTTCATGTATTAAAACCCTGTGTTTTCGTTAAATTACTTGGCAGTTCATACTTTGTTCTGCTTATTTCATACTATGTATATATTTTAATAATCATTTGTATATGTATATTATAATTATATTTTTGAAAAATCCAAAGTATTATGTGGAATTATAAGCCTGTACTTGAGGTCCCACGATATACCATATCGGTATATCGTGATACCTAGGCTACCTTGTCAGACGGTCGCAGCACGGGTTTTTAGCATGAAGTCAAAATTCAAAAATTCAAAATATTTTATTTCAATTAGACCATATAAATTGGTACTTTTGAAACGTTAAATTAGTTGCATCCTAGTCCAAGTCCTAGGTTCGAATCCCAGGTCGGGTTAAGTGTCACGGAGTTTTTAATTTCTCAAAGTCAGTTTGGATTTGAAAACATACCACCAGCGAATTATACATATTTGGTAAAACTACAAAAGAATAGGTATCGGTTGAAAATTATAGTAAGGTAGTACTCATCATACTAAGTAAATGTGTAGGTATAATTTGTTTAATATCTAATGTTGTTTTTTTTTCGTTCAGCTGACTTTGGCTTCGCAAGGTTCCTCGAAGAAGGAAACATGGCCGTCACGCTTTGCGGGTCCCCGATGTACATGGTAAATATGCATAATATAATTATAAATATTTTTATATATTGTATTATTGTATTCTTAAAAATGGCGCTGGCCGCTGGTTATGGGCCGGCTGATGGGGTGCTTGTATCGTATCATATCAAAGGTGATGACTATGACTTTCTACCTATATGACATGCAGCACTATCTGTGTCTCTCTCTAGTAATATAGACCATCCAAATAGAAAAACAAAATATGTCTGTAGCGTGTTACTGTTAACAGGAGTATCAATCGGTCGCGGTTCATACATAAATAGGTACTTGTTTTACAGTCACAATCTTGTCACTCAATCTCAAAGAGTCTGTGGTCTAGTGGTTCGAGTACCGGACTGCTGATCACGAGGTCGCGAGTTCGATTCCCATAGAAAACAAACATTTATGTGATGAACTTAGTGTTTATATTTGTCTGGGTGTTATTTTTTTTATAATTATGTTTTATTTACAAAAAAATAAGTATATAAGTATTATAGTTATCCATTGTCCAGTACCCATAGTACAAGAACAAGCTCCGCTTAGTTTGGGAGTTGTTTGTTAGGTGCTGTGTAAAATGTCCCAAGATATTATTCATTGACTAGTATAAATGCATATGATATGTAAAACCTAAAATATAATACTTAAATAATTAAAATGATAGTTAAAAAAAAAAAGTAACACGAGTTCTAATTTTCGATTTATATTTTTTTGTTATACCACAAGGGTGGCAAACAAGCATGTGTCCCGTCCTATACCTGTGTCCTGTGGCCTATGGACGTTTACAATAATGGCCCAACTTTTTGCTAGTTCTTAAAAAACATTTGTAATCACTGCAAGCCTAAATAATATACTTAACGAATATTCGATATCAAAAAGATTACCTACATTGTACCTTAGGTACTATAATTTCTCTACGAGGAATCACGAAGTAACGAAACATATGAAATAAGCTTAGAAATGTCGCAAAATTTGTTTTATGTCACCGTCCATGCATTATACATGCTCGCAGCGCAACCTATAAAAATTGCTAAAATAATACTGTTTGTCGAAGTATGTAATCAAATCCTAAATACTCCTAAGCCCGAGTATTTAGGATTTGATTACATAGTGTTTACATTTTGTAACAATTCGTTATGGAGGAATAGAAATAAAACTATTTATTTTGGCACGTTATAGATTATATTAATAGTGTTTTAAATACCAGTCGAATGTGTAACAGTCTTAATCAGAACCACTGTCCTTAATAAACACTCTAGTTCGAGATAGGATATATAACTGCACTGATAGATTAACTAATGAATTAATAACTTATAATCATTTCAGGCACCAGAAGTGATTATGTCACTCAAATACGACGCTAAAGCAGATCTCTGGAGTCTGGGCACGATAGTGTACCAGTGCCTCACGGGCAAGGCGCCTTTCCAAGCCACCACACCACACGAGCTTAAGGCATTCTATGAAAACAGCGTCGACCTGCAACCCAAGTAAGTATCTATTTCAAATTAAAGTAAAGTTTTATACTTTATGTAGGTACCTACTTATGATATTTTTTGGACTTACTTACCTTGGGTTTTTTTTACAAACTCCCAAACATTTCGCTTCCAGTTTAAAGGTTCTCAAACGAATAAAGTTAAAATTTGAATTGGGTATTTGTCAATTTTGTGATATATTGTGATACACGTGTAACATTAAAATAAAGTGACAACCATTTATACTTTTTTAAACTTTCGATTTATTCACATGCATAAATATTTGCAGTTAATAATACATATTTGCGTCCTATGTTAGTGTTTATCCGAAACATCTAAGACAAGATTAAATAATCCGTAGGTATGCCTAAGATAAGAGATTAGGTAAGTTTCAAAAAGTGAAAAGTTAGGCAATTAGCAAATCTAATTATGGACTTGTTCACAGAATGCCTGCAGGCACAAGCTCTGAATTGTGTAGCTTGCTGATTGGTCTGCTTCGACGAAACCCTCGTGAGCGCATGCCCTTCGAGGCCTTCTTTAACCACCCTTTCCTACAGCGGCCGCGGACTACCTCCATCAACAGTAAGTTGACGTGCTATTAAAACCATTACATGACGTTATGCTATACTAACATGAAAGCCACATTTCACGCCTGTATCACCTGTCAAAGCCGTCCAAAAATATCTAAACTACTGTAAACAATGTAGTGTCAAGTTAGACAGTTGATATTGCTTTTGTGAATTAACTCACTCTGAGTCATTAACAACCAACACAATGTAACATTGAAAACTAAATACATGAAATTCAAATCTGACTATGTGACTAATCATCGGTGACCCGTTCTATTGTTCCATATCTTTCGAAATTCTCAGCACTAACCGTATTACTTTAGACAATAACTTTCTGGAACATTATGTTATACTCTTTAATATAACTCGCTACGTACATTTATATAATAAATTGTAACTATTCAAAGAATCGTAGATTAAAAAAAATCAAATAATTGTTTATAAACATATTCGATACAATACAATGTAACTAACTGAGCGTCAACAACGCTTACATTATTGTAAGTACGGTCTCATGATTTAAAAAAAAAAAAAAAAGCAAATTTTATTACCCAATATAATGTGCATTGAACAAAAAATCATGAAGGTTATCTTGTTACTTGAGAAGTTCAGTTTTCTTTACATTATCATTATGTAGTTTCTAGTCCATGAATTTTTGAGCTATTTAGGTAAATAAACATAGACAATTAGACATATATATCCTACACTATACAGTCAGGGCACTTAGTCATGGTGTATGAAGTTATGAATATTGTTCAGGTTTGGACTCGGATCTGCCCGACATTTTGGAGAGCGATCTTGAGGGTCGTCCCGATACTAACTGTTACCTAGAAGAATCATGGGACAGTCAGGGTACAGCCTCACTTATTAAATTCGCTTTGAATGTGCATGAGGTGGGAGTGCCGCATATTTTTATGTATCTAACTGTGTCGGTTTATGTCGTCAATAGTTCTCTAGTATTACTTTTGTGACAGCACAATTATAAAATAGAAATGCCATACACTCACACTTATGTGTACCGCCTGATGACCTTTGAGCAACAAAAGAGGACTAGTGGTGATAGTCAGTGACGGCCGGCGTCCGACAGGGTTGCGTTCAAAAATTTCAAGGACTACGAGAACTACCGCAATCATCATCCCCATAGCTTGCTATAAATTTTTCGCTTTTCTCCTATAAAGTGTATAAGTATTATTTTCTTTATAAATAAACAAATCTGCACAGTTTGCATGAGTTGCGTTGGGTGGAAACGTTTAGTAGTATTACTTAATATCTCGTTGGTCAGCAGGAGCGAGTGTGAACCCTCCTCCAGTGGCGGGCGCGGGCGCGGGCGGGTCGGGCGCCGGCGCCGCGGCCGCCCCGCGCAGCGTCTCCGCGCCTCGCGTCACCCCGCCGTCACAGACGCTGCCCACTCTACAGACGTACAAGAAGTCACAGCCGACATCCTCCGGTGAGTACCCAACGTTGCGGTACTTTACAATGTAATAAGTAACATCACACAGTCAAGTGATATACATTTAAGTAATCATTTCTTTATGTATGATTACTTAACAATTCATATTTTATGAGATGAATTTTTTGTTAAAAAGTTAAAAAGTCACTAATAGTTTGCAAAGAAAAATATAGCAGCAGCATAGCAGAGTGGAAAACTTACTCAATCAAAATGTATGTGTCTCCATAAAATCTACCTACTTCTACCACTACATGTCCAAATACGACATTAAAACACAAATTAAAAACTTTTATCGCTCGCTAGTCCTAATATCTTAATTCGAGATAACGAATTTCGTATTTATACATTTGTACTCAATTAAAATAGTACATACTTAATAATGGAATAACAGCCTATCTGTATAAATATCTGTATAACATGATTGTATTAAATTAAATATTACAAAACTCTTTTATCAAATTACATGTTAAGCAATATATAAAATACATTGAAATAAACATTTATTTTGCCTTCACTTAGCGAGTTCAAGACATAAAATTGTAAGGAACAGATATCGTTGATTGTATTTTCAGAGTTATGTAATTAAGTGGCGTTGACTTAAACAGCCAATTTTAGTAGAGGGAATTAGTTATCTACCCTGATCTGAGATCTGCAAGGTTAAACGGTTCTTGCCGCTGTCAACCTGTGGATGGGTGGGTTATGAGACCCATCCATTGTTAAGTTCAAAAATCGAAAAACGATATCTTTGTTGAGCATATGCAATCAATTATATCTATGAGGTATAATTGTTTTTTTATTTTTTTTTATGTTTATTTGGAACAACAAACAATTACACAATAGATAATACATAACAATAGCTAATAAAGTTAACAATTGCGTAATCGACCGCGTTATTCACAGAATACAAAGTAAATAAGAATTAATAGTCGTACAGGCCCAGATGAAAACAAAAAATAAATTAAAAACTACATAGGATAATATAATAAAGCTAAACTTAAGAGGTAAAGTGCACTGAAGAAAAATAAATTTAGGGCCTACTTTACCACCTGGATAGCCGCTAACCACACGATACATTAAAAAATGGAACAAAATTTGTATGGAATTATGTGCCAAGTCATTTAACAGCTACTTATCAGGGGGTGGTGAAACAGGCCCTTAGGATCCCAAGCGCAGCTGCTAGGTTGACGTGACGTCTCAGTTAAATTACGTTATAACGCGGTAAAAATACACATTCAAGGTTAAAGTAATTCGCATAAAGCTAAATCTTGGTTTGATTGTTCATATCATCATTATAAAAAAATTATAAAGTCCCCAGACTCCGGTTTCACCGTCGCCAGTTTTAAAAAGAACCCGAATTGGGTTCCCCGCTATTATGCCATTAGACACTTCCTCGTCCGAGCATATAGCTCTGGCGGCCCCCCTCTGGCCGGGCAATTAATGCAAAAGAGTTGATAGTCCTGCGGGCACTCTTGGGTTTCCACCCCAGTTCCCCAATATGGGCAAACTGGAGATGAGGCCCTGATCGACTCTAGAGCAATAAGGACCGCAGTGTCACTCACAATGCGGCGAGCTGATGGTGAGTGGCGGCCACAGGCTACCCTGCGGTCTGGGCGCTTTTCTTGACCTTTAATTATCATAGGTTAATTTACCCTCCAGTAGCTCAAGCACGAGTCACTGTAGTGATAGTTATCGTATTCGTAAAGAATTGGAATTATTTTGTATAGAACACTGACAAGCGCTGCGGCGGATGTCAAGGGAACTAAAAAATTGTTAGCATACGTTTTGTATGCGAATATTTATAGTTAAGTATTTAAGTACTTAGTTAGATAGGACTTGTGAAAAATAGTAGCATGAGTTCGTTTCTGATGGATAGTAAAGTTAAACTATAGTGAAACTGGAATGTTAATTCTATAACTACAGTCTCATGATGATAGGTAACGGTTGTCCCAGAGGGGGTTTATTATAATGTAGAAAACAAGTTGGACGAAATATGAATTACGAATTGAATGTTATAATTACGCTTACCATCAGGTGGGCCGTATGCTTGATTGCTCTCGAGATCTCTTCTCTCTCTACCTTGTGGTATAAAAAAATGCCATATAATATATCAAATGGAGTTTTTAATTTGTATGTATTAATGATATCTATATATCTTTGTTATGAATTAGAATGTTTTATTCATAAAGGTATATCGTTATCACCCAGTGTCAGTAATGATTACATTAGTATGGAAGTGATTGATTACGTTTTATCAATACTAATTCGCAACTAAACGCCAGGGACATATTATGTATGGGAGTTGAGGACATCATGATAAACACTGAAATTTTACGATTACGTCGCCACCGGATGTCGACTCCGATTCTGATAATGTCGATTAACTATATCGAAATTAATCATTGAAATCAATCCAAAATAAAAACCAATGTTTGATACATATCGACTAACCATAATGGTTTGATATCGATGAAAATAGCTTTTAGCCACCCAAACTCAAGTATTGTTTTTGGGGGTATAGTTATTATAATAGGTTAAAAGCATTGATAGCCTGGGATATGACCACTGGACTGGCAAGTCAAAGGTCTTGAGTTCGAATCCAAGGCACGCACCTCTGACTTTTCGAAATCATGTGAGTAATTATCACTCGCTTAACGGTGCAGCTTAGCTTTAACGGTGAAGGAAAACATCGCGAGGAAACCTGCATGACAAACATGTTCTCGACGGCATGTGAAGTCTTTCAACCCGCAGTAGGCTAGCGTGGTGGACTATAGCCTAATCCCTCTCATACTGAGACAAGACCCGTGCCCAGCAGTGTATGGATTGATGAAGTTTTATAATAGGTTGGGGAAAAAGTTTCTTTCCATTTTATATGAAAGCTCATGACTTTTTTTTTTCAAAGTTCCTTGACATGTAATGACAGTATACATATAGGTAGGTGCCATTTTGTTCGATGACTTTCAGCCATCAGGTAAGTAGCTGTAGAATTTTTCTGAAGAGATCGACACAGGTTTTTTGTGTACCCAGCTTATTTCAAATGGGTCAAAACTTTTTTGTGTTCCATACATTACAACCAGTTCTTCAGCTATGCCGATCTTCTTACACTTTTTCAAAAATGGCGTCAATGAGAACAAAGAGGTACACGTACGCGAATTGGAAACAACAGTTACGGATTTTATCACGTCACATTGTTATTAGGCTATCTGGCAAGTGTCGCATCGCATGCCTCACAATATGCATGTGTACTACAAGCTTGACTGCAAAACTTAAAGAAGCATAATTAAACTTGCGTAAAATAAAACATCGCTGATGTCAAACACTGCCGTTCCAAAAAGTCTGATATCCAAAATTTTATCGACCACCTGCTTAAAACCCTGTTAGGTCTGAAACAGGATTCGTCGGATTTTAATAATATCAATACAATCCTGGAGAAACAGTTGTATAGCAATATTATAATATACAATTTAAAAATATATAAACATAACAATCTTATATAATACATTATAACCTGCCCTTGGCAACCCAGAGCTGGTATCAGATTTAGTGCTGTAAATTGTAATAATTTACTGTCGGTTCCGCCATTTTTATGTTACAAGTATCAATAATTCCACATTTACGACCACGGTATGATATAATTATAATATCCGTAAACACGCTTCTGTTTATGATAAGTATATACAATGTTACTTATTGTTATTATATTTATACTGAGCCTTTATGGAGTGGTCTGCAATATACTAATATTGATATTTGAAAAGTCAATATTCTTAGATTATAATCTATTATTATAAATATTATTATTATTATTATAAATATTATTATTATTATAAATATTATTATTAATATTAGAAAATAATAATTATTATTGGATCCCTCGCATCCAATAATAATCTAAGACTAGAAAATAATTTCATGGTTACCTCATACCTATACATAATAATCACTTTGTCAATAAATTAATCAACCTAGATTTAAACCAGTACAGTTTCAATGATAACGACTTATCTCCCGACAGTTAACTCATAAGTATTACGCGCCGAGTCGTAGATGGCGATTCTAAATAATAACAGAGGGGTCAGTAGTGCACTGGGCTAAACTAGTTATTAATAAAGTACGGCTAGGTAATGAAATCCGGTTTCTTTATTAATGAAAACTAAATTGTTCACTGCAACTTCATTATGTTAAGACATAATAGTACCTAATAATAACTAATAAATAAACAGTACCTTTGTACAATATTCCTAACTATTTATAATTTTCTGTTTTCTTCAGTGTGTACATAAATTTATAAATAAATAAATAAGAAAATATTTAAAAAACAAGCAAGCGCCAATATAAAATTAAAGGACTTAAAACTGATCGTCACAGCCGAGTCGTCAGATACGACCTGGGCGGGCGAGGACGACTTCGTGCTGGTGGAGGCGACGGAGAGCGGGTCCGCCGAGTGCTCGGGCGCGTCGTCGGGCTCGGAGGCCACCCCGCGGCCGCGCTCGCTGGCGCTGCCGCCCGCGCCGCCCGCGCCCGCGCCGCCGCCCGCCCTCAGCCGGGTAATTCATAACTGCATTTTACTTTGCTACGAACGACCAGAGTGGAAATGTTTATTGACAGCCACAACTATCATTATACTCCGTGAAAACGCAAAGCAACGCTCAAACGCCTGCACTGCTAGCGACAGTTACCAAATATAACTTCAGCTAAATACTGTATCGTAATATTTCTTGTCAACCTCAGAAGTTATGTCCATCGTTGTATGCTTAATTTTTTTGTATTTTGTCTTCCTTTATATCCTTCTACTTAAATGGCTTGACTGCTTGAGAGTTGAGATATCTCAAAAAATGGTTTGTGTTTGTTTGTGATTATTGTTTAACTACGTCTTCAGTATGTATTTTTTTTTGCATTTGTTTATTTCATACGCCAATTATTAATGAAAGGAGTTCAAATAAAAATATACATTTATAAAAACATCCTCGCTCCTCCTCGCAAGAGGTCTCGTTTCCCAGGCCGAACGCCAGGCCCAGATATTAGATAGTAAAATAGAGTCTTTATTGTACACCAAAATTATTATAGATAAAAAAGCGTAGGCACAATTGGCGTACGTAGACACAATTGACAGTCTTAGCAATTTCTTAAAGATAACCATTGGATGTCGAGTCCTCAGAAAACATATTTTTGTTTTTTTAATAAATAAGTACTAATACAGTGAGCGAAGTTCAATCAGTATACTAACTGCGCCTGCAGATACTAGAGCTTGTTGTATCATTTCAGTAACATTTTGTGTTCCTTTATAACCGCCATAACTTTAAAAGTCAATCATGCCTATAATGCATCTGCTTACTACATGTATATAAAATCTTTAAGAGTGAAAATTCATCACCACCTTCATATTCGTAAAACCACTATAATAATTGCCAAGACGGCAACTACTACACGTGTACATATTGCAGAACCCACTTGCTGTAACGTCTAACAATAACGTACCACGATCACAACCTATCGACGTGCTCCGATCGAACTACAGCCGCAACGCAACCAACATGGGATCCCTGTCTCCACCGACCGTAAGTTCATCGCGCCGTCGCCGTCGTCGTCAACCCACATACTGTCCCACTGCTGGGCACGGGTCTCCTTCTCCTTTCAGAATGAGAAGGATTAGGCTTTAGTCTACCACTACCATCTTGGTCTAGTGCCGATTGGCAGACTTTACACGCCGTTGAGAAAATCTGATGTTTTCTTTCACCGATAAAGCGACTGATACACAAGATTTCGAAAAGTCAGAAGTGCGTGCCTTGGATTTGAACGCTATACCTTAAACTTGGTAGTCCAATGGTCATATCACTGCTTTAATCACATCAGAAATTATCAATGCAAGTTATTCATACGCACGTATTTGTTACAAAAGTTTATTGTTTTCATTTTATCAGTGCTATAATTACATGATGCACTTTATTTATCATGACCATTGCGTTACGCGCTTACTTACATATTATATTACCTGAAACTCATTACAATACAATATAAAAGTAATACGAGATAGAAACGGTAAGTATTTATTCAGGTGTTACAATGTAATTATTGATGTAGGTAAACTTATTTAGACGTATTGTAGTTGCTAATGATAGTATATAAATGATACTGTAATACAATATAATTTATCAGCGCCAACTTTGGAGTTGATAATAATGCATGAAATCTAAACTGAATAATGAATAAAGAAACCAAATGTACGGTGGGCAGGTGCCGTTTACAATGACGCCACCGTCGACTCGGCGCCGCAGCAGCAACTCGGGCAGCTCCCCGCCGCCGTCGCTGTGGCAGGTGTCGCCCACCAACGCCAGCCCGCTTCGTAGATCAGGTCAGTTTTACTTAAAAAAACATATTATGATGGGTCATATAAGGAGCTGGCATACGAAATATTAACCATAATTTTTTGATGAGGGAATCGGAATTATAAGTTTGATTCAGTATAAGCATCACCACAAGTGAAAATACAAAAAAAATACAAACAAATAGTCATTACATTGATCAATTTTTGTTTTTAAGCTTTCCCTGGTCAGCTATAGAACGTGACTCCGCAGATGATAGTAGTGTTTATAATAAAGAGTTTGGCCAGCAGGCTCATCGCCGCCGGTGCCGCTGGCGCTGAAGGCGCCGGGCGAGCTGTGCGGCGGCGGCTCGCCAAAGCGCCAGGCGCTGCCCGACGCGCTGCTGCGCGGCATCAAGCTGCACCAGCCGCCCGACCCGCCCGTCTATATACCTAACCTGCAGGAGGAGACTATTCTTGCAGTTAGTTTCGATTCAATACTATTTTTAAGCCCGAGTCATATAAATGTATGTTACTTCGCAGAACGCATCCGGTAAACTCAGCTCACCTTCGTCGACTTATAAACACTTATTTGTCATGTATTCGCATGCGCAGGAGGAACACAGCAAGGTGTTCTCTCAGCTGAACTTTGTGTTGATGCTGGCGGAGCTGCTGTCCGACCTGGCGGTCTCCTGCGGCGCTCCCATCGCCGCGCTCATGGACGCTTCAGACGGTATGTCTATATGTATTGTTACGAGTGAAGGATATCACTGTAAATGAAAGTAATTTTAGGCATTGAATGGTCAAAATAAATGATATAATTATTTGGTTATAGGAGGTATTTAATAATTGTCTCGCCTAAGTACATTACACTGACCTGCACAGACCTTCATACGAGTAGCGTAGCGTATCAGTCAGTCAGGCAGTCGGGTAAAATGGGTAGGTATTAACCTACCCATTTTACCCGACTGCCCAAGGAGGGTTACGTATTTGACGTGTATGTATGTATGTCCGTTTCTATGTCCGCTCGTAACTACTCAACGGCTTAACTGATTTTGATAAATGATACGTCGCTCGATTCGTCTTGGTAAAACGAATGTCGGATTTTATGCGCGGGCAGATTTTGAAAATCATCTTTAAGTGTATCATTTTTTTAATTATTTTTTCATTTCAAATGATCATTTAGGATCTATCGATTGATTCTATGATGAATTATAAATTAAAAAGTAGGAAATAATATCAATTATTAAATGAAACAAAAAACTGCTTTAAAAGCTGCTTACTAATGTATTATCCCAAGAGCCCACGATAGCCAGACATTCGTCATTTTATAAAAGCTGAAAATTTATCAGAGCATAATCCTAACACACGTAAGAACGATTCGCGAGTATGGAGTTGGGATTGTGGTTACTTAAGCAGATATCAGGTAATAAAGGTGTATAAAATAGGTCCTCAAATTCGTTATAGTATAATTTTTTTTTTATATATTTTCTTCGGAAACACGTAAGAAGTCTCCTTATCCATTGCAGACACTTAGTACGGTTGCAACCCCCTGCCAGACAGCCCTAAACTTTAATAAATTATAAGAAATTTTCGTTATAGTATAAAAGCTGGGGTTTACATAATATGTTACTTGGGGACCTATAAAAAAATGATATCTCAATAGCCGGACAGTTTGGATGGTTTTTACATCTTGCCAGACGCATTGAAAGTCTGCTGTAAGTGCGACCGCGACGCAGCTTGTTCAAGTGTCCAAGCGGTGCGAGTGAGATAAAGTGTTTACTATATTGTTAATTGTTGATTTTTGTTTGTTTGCATTGAATTTATTTTATTGCATTGCACTTTTATTTTACAAACTGAACAACTATCAACACGTTAGAAGTTAGAAACTGAACAACTATCAATAATAAAACGTGGGCTATAAGCAACACATTCATAATACCGTGTTTGTGACATATAATGACCAATAAAAGATCGCATAGACCTAACTAGCTATTGATGACTATGAGCGATTGCTACTAAAACAATCAAATTATTCGAAACTGTCTTATTTTGAATGGTACAAAACACTATGAATAATAAGTTATTCATAATATAACGAACGGAAAATAACTTATTATAATGATCACATGAATGTAATGAAACATAGATATTAAAACATATTATCGCAATCTACGATTTTACGCACCATTCATCTTATTAACAAAATTACTAAATTCATTCAAATGAACATTTGGTTGTCCGATTGTCATAATCTGCGGTGTTCGGGTTCGAGTACCTACCGGACTCTTGAGACTGTTGTTGGGTTCGATTTCCACAAGAAACAAATATTTATGTGATGAATTTAAATGTTTGTGTTTGTCTAGGTATTTCTTATATATTATGTACCTATGAATTTACAAAAAAGTATATCGACGGTTAAAAGGAAATAGGGGATAAGCGACAAAAGATGAAATGTTCAGGAGAGCCGTTCAAAGTTTAAAATTTTAGAAAAACTGACGTATTTTTTTCATTTATTAAGATATTGTGAAAAGTGAAACAGTTATAAAATCAGATAGAAATGGAACAGTTACTGGTATCCTTAGTTTTAGTGATTTGACGTTATTTAAAGTAGTTTTTGTCGCTTATAACCACAGCTTTTAATTTTTGAATGAGGAATGTTACAGTACAATATCTTTGTGCTGTATCTACAATCTACATCGCAATCTTATGATCTTTATCGTACTGTACTCGTGCAACAGCTAAGTCAAAATTACATACGTCAGCAAATCACACCACAACAGGCGTCATCAAATTCCACCGCGTACAATAGCATTATTATTTATATACATCAGCAAATAACTAGTAAGGTCTAGGTCAAATTTATATTGTAAACACTATTACCATAATATTTTTTTTTTAAAGGGGGGTGTACTGTTACAGTACAATATCTTTGTGCTGTATCTACAATCTACATCGCAATCTTATGATCTTTATCGCACGTTCAATATCTATTAAATGTTTCTACTATCCGTGATCAACACGTAGTCGTTAGTATATAAGATGCACCTTTGGATAATTATAACCAGACTATACTACAACTTTGTCTCATTTATACCTAATCATATACTGCCAAGAAGTTTGGCAAAAGGAAATATGGCATAAGATACAAATGACAAAATCAAATATTAAAGGATAAGAAGCATATGCGACATTCTAATTTATCATTTCTCAAGGTAAAAGGGTATAAGCGACTAGACCGTTCAATCAATATTATAGGAAAAGAAGGATAAGGTACTTTTCATAGTGGTTGTATAAAAGATAATAGGGCACAAGAAACAGTCGGCATTCAAAATAATACCAGGATATAAGACATTAGTAACACACAATGTCGCTACGAAGCAAAGAAATATGGATGAAAAGCCACCCCAAAAATAATCAAGTAGCGCAACCAACACAATCCTTCATCAGGAAAATATCTAAAACAGATATTACACGACACCGTAATTGAGTCTCTAACTTCTAAAGTAGGGTGAAATTGCTTGGGAGTAAATTTTCACAAAAACATACTAAGGATAGATCCTTAATATGTTTTAAGACCTCTTAGTAAGATAGATCTTACTAAGAGGCCTATTACAGTATACCATGCTATAATTTTACACTAAATGGTAGATTTAAAAGATATAGCTCGTCATTTCATATTTACTAACGAGCAGATTAAATAATATGGAATTAGCGACAATGGTATTTATATTAGTAAACGGAAGTAAGGTATAACCACCAGTGTCATATTAAAATCAATTTAAGTAATAGGGCATAACCGACTTGGCTGTCATTAAGAACTAAATGGAAATAGGGGATAACCGCCAGAGTAATATAAGTATGCATTTTGTATATAGGGCACAAGCGCCACAGCTCTGTTAAATTACGAAATGGAAGTAAGCTTTAAGCAACATTTGTACTTTTCAATTGTAATGCTTAAAAGGCATAAACAACCATAAGCTTGGCACCCTTGTGAAGTAAAAAAGCATTACCGACAACAAACCCAAAATAAATCATTTTTGTAGGGGTACAATCACCTTTATAGCAAAAATGACTAGAATTTTTATCGGTTAGCTAAAATAACACTATAAAATGTTGTTTTTTTGCTTGGGCATAAACGCCAAAAAAGTCATCGTAGAGCCATGGGAGTAAGCGCATTCGAAAGAGCAGAAAATTTCAAGTCCAATGTCCAATATAACTCATTTTTGACCAAAATGTCGCTTATGCCCTATTTCCTTTTAACCGTCGATATAAGTATTATATTCATTGTCTAGTACCATTGCTTAGTTTGAGACTAGATGGTGCTGTGTAAAATGTTCCAAAATTTTTTATTATTATTTATTTATCGTGTTAACGAATAAATCGACTTTCTATAGTAATACCTACATACAAGTACAATAATTAATTTATTCGATTGATTAATTAGTAACAATTGCCCATCACTAAATCACTAAACGCCATATCTCCCTTGCACCCGCTTGAACAGGCGCACCGAACTCGCAACTCCCAAAGAAATTTCATAGGCAGATTCACAAGATCATGGCTAAAATTAACAAAAGGGAAAATCTCCCGACAGTCAACAGCGTCATTAGCTAGTCGGTCGGCTTTAACATTTCCATGAATGTTCCTATGGCCAGGAATCCACGCAATAAAATTATTACATTTAATTGGGAACACTCGTAAAGAAGATTCCTTATAAATAAAATGATAGGATAGATTGGCTTACATTTAAAGGGAATTTTACTAACCACTTAACGCGTCAGAAAATATAACCGATTTTTTTAATTTCATTGTATATACATATTCTACAGCTTTAAATATACCATAACATTCCCCAGTACAGTATTTACTGGGGAATGTCATATGAGTCATCCTATCCATCCATCCATCGCTGCATCCATCCTATCCATCCATCCATCCATCCATCATAGGTTTGTTATTTTTTTTCTGAAATCTTGACTGTCGACGTAACAAACCCATTAGGATTGATATCTTTGGACAAATTTTCTCTACACGTGGTTGTACTCGCATGTAGAGAAAATATGTTAATTTAAATATTGATGTATGATACATAATATAAACCTTCCTCTTGAATCACTCTCTTTCCCTGTCCATTGGTGAAAACTTCATCAAAATCCGTTCGCGCGTCCGCGTCCGCGTGGTTTAAGGGTTAGCGGTTATACAGACAGACGCAGGAAGCGACTTTGTTATACTACGTAATAAACAAGAATCCGGTTTTGTTAATATAATGTGTTCTAAACGGCAGACCGATGCAACGACAGCGTCAGGCTTGGGCTGCTAGTGCAGGCCATGCAGGCGCTGGCGGCAGGACTCCGCCTGGCCGCGGCGCACTACCGCGCGCGCACTCTGCAGCCCACGCCGCAAGTGCGCAACGGTCAGCATATCTCACTCTCTCCCACACACACACACACACTACCGGGCGCGCACGCTGCAGCCCACGCCGCAAGTGCGCAACGGTCAGCATATCTTTCTCTCTCTCTCACACACACACACACACACACACACACTACCGCGCGCGCACGCTGCAGCCCACGCCGCAAGTGCGCAACGGTCAGCATATCTCACTCTCTCCCACACACACACACACACTACCGGGCGCGCACGCTGCAGCCCACGCCGCAAGTGCGCAACGGTCAGCATATCTCTCTCTCTCCCACACACACAGACACTACCGCGCGCGCACGCTGCAGCCCACGCCGCACGTGCGCAACGGTCAGCATATCTCTCTCTCACACACACACACACACACACTAACGCGTGCGCACGCTGCAGCCCACGCCGCAAGTGTGCAACGGTCAGCATATCTCTCTCTCTCACACACACACACACACACACACACTACCGCGCGCGCACGCTGCAGCCCACGCCGCAAGTGCGCAACGGTCAGCATATCTCTCTCACACACACACACACACACACACTACCGCGCGCGCACGCTGCAGCCCACGCCGCAAGTGCGCAACGGTCAGCATATCTCTCTCTCACACACACACACACACTACCGCGCGCGCACGCTGCAGCCCACGCCGCAAGTGCGCAACGGTCAGCATATCTCTCTCTCTCTCACACACACACACACACACACACACACACTACCGCGCGCGCACGCTGCAGCCCACGCCGCAAGTGCGCAACGGTCAGCATATATCTCTCTCTCTCACACACACACACACACACACACTACCGCGCGCGCACGCTGCAGCCCACGCCGCAAGTGCGCAACGGTCAGCATATATCTCTCTCTCACACACACACACACACACACACACTACCGCGCGCGCACGCTGCAGCCCACGCCGCAAGTGCGCAACGGTCAGCATATCTCTCTCTCTCACACACACACACACACACTACCGCGCGCGCACGCCGCAGCCCACACCACCAGTGCGCAGCGGTCAGCATCTCTCCCTCACACACACACACACACACACACACACACACACACCTCACCACCATACGCGGCTTGTGATACTCCACCAGCACAAGTGATACTTCTGTTTCAACAGATTGATTTTTATTTCAGTTGTATCCTTGATGAACGGAAAGTACAAATGGATTGTAAATGAGTCGAGGAGGCTTCATGAAGCCGGCGTCACACCCGCAGTGTGCGACAAGATCCTGTATGAGCATGCTATCGAACTGGTTCGTACACCTCATTTTAGATGATGCTTTATTTATAAAGTACAGCCAACCAACTAATATTATAAAATGTACTCCTTTCTTCAGAAAGCACTTTTTCGGTCCCGGTTGCCAAATGAAACACCTATGATAGTAGTCAAAATTCCTGATAAGCACTTTGTCTGTACCAATTGCGATAGTCTGATGGTATTCGCTGTGTATAAAATTAACTTTTTATGAGGTTATTTTTTAATAAAATATAACCAACCTATGCCTATGCTAATATTGCTAATCAATTATATAAAATCTCGGCGATCCACCACTATCCGACCCCAACAAGGTTGGGAAGCCGGAGACGACATCATTATTGTAGTATATTAAGTTCATCATCAGCACCCAAGCAGTGTTGGCTGTGGCATAATATTTTTCATGCCAGTTAGTTGCAGTGTAGCTTTCAGATTACGCTTATGAGTATATAGTAGGTATATGACAATGTCTTATTACAGTGTCAAATGGCGGCCATTGAAGAATTGTTCGGCGATATGAAAGAGTGCGAGCGCCGCTACATGTCGGCGCAAGTGTTGCTGCACTCGCTGGTGCAACGACACCCACTGCACCCGCAACACCGAACCACGCTATCTAAATGTTAGTCATTAAACTGTATCATGCATTGTTTATCTAAGCTAGCCTTTCAATAAGGTTAGGCCCTACATTTCGACAGCTGCTGGCATGGGCTTTGGGGGGCAGCTATTTATAAATCCCGGATAAATCAAGCGTTGAGTTAGCATGACTGGCTTATAAGAATACCGGTTAGGATTTCATCTGATTTATGAAGCCTATGGACGCTTGCTACACCAGGGGTATCACTCGCGCGTTGCGGACCCGAAAAACGTCTTAGAGGTTATGGAGGATTCACTGCGCCGACAGTTTGAGGGAATATTCCTCTTACTGCCAGCGCAGCGCATCCTTAGAAAGAGCTCTGGCGACGTTACTCACTGCAGGAACACAACACATAATAAAGTGTGTTATTTGGCTGCAGTTTTCTGTGAGGTGGAGGTACCTCCACAGACTTTCCGGGCAACAATAATAAATTTCATCATCCGTCATCATCCGACGTCCGGTTCTATTTTTTTATGCTGATTCTCCAGGCGTCAATAACCATTGCAGCGTAGAGGAAGAAAACTATTTTATTTGATTCCAGAAAAATTTAGAGTAGCGTGACCGGTTTATAAAAGGATACCGTGTAGTCAGAAACTAAGAAAAGCTCCGATTCTATATTTTATTGTTGACTCTCTATGCATCAATTTTTATGAATACCGGAAGAATCGAGTGTTGATCCAACATGACCGGTTTATAATGCATCAGAATCATCAACAAAATGTAGAATCGGAGATCGGGTGAATTTCTGACCGATATCCCTATATGCTAGCCAATAACTAAGTAGATCTGCAAATAATTTATTATTTACTTATTTTGGTAAAATCAAGCGTTAGGCTAACATGATCGGCTATAAGCGCACCTGTTAAAATTCATCCGATTTCCAGTTCTAAAATTTGTTGCTGGCTCTAAGCTCGTTCGACGTAGGGTCATAATATAATAGGTAGCAACAAATTAACAAAATAATTCGGTTTATCATATTATTTACTCTGATATATTTACGTATAGCTAGCATTTTTGTCGATTTTTCGATGGGTTTTTAATTCTGCTGAAATTCCATTGCCTCTTTTAGTGAGATGAGGGACCGTGGTAAGAAATCCCTCAACTGTGCCCCCCCCCCCCCCCCCGGGCCAAAAGCTGGGTACGCCTATGGCTGCTGGAGAGAGGAGGCAACCTTTGTTTTACAGGGGGCACCGGATATGAATTTTTTACTCGATATTGTTTAAAAATGAAATTATGTGTAATTCAGTCGAGCTATCCGGAAATAAACATATTAAATATCCGCTTTATTTACAGACCGAGACGCAGTACAACGACGGCTCAATTGCCTCAAAGGGCCGCGCAAAATAATGGACGTAAAACTAGAGGCCGGGATCTCATAATGCAATACGCGTAACATGTAGGAGTAAGTGGACTTGATGCAACATGAAAAGTGATTTTATTTTGCTCTCAAAAAAAAATGACTTGGTGAGACACAAAATAATACCTAATGTATAATCTAAAAATGTATAAAAATATGAAGTGAATGAATGAAAAATATGAATATCAATTATTAAAATCATCGTAAACAATCATTTGTCGACGAATGAAAATGAAGATTACTAGAGATTGCAATAGTGAATTATATTTTTTATATTCTGTGCGATATAAAAAAAAGATTCTATAATTCATAAAATCATTAGGATCCGCTTTTAAATGAATATTAAAATGTAAATTTTAATATGTATAACAATATAGTTTGTTAGATGTGTGTCTAGAATTCTTTTTGAAATAAAGATGGTTGTATCATTTAGTGAGGTTTGAAATTTTAGTAATTAATAAGCACATTTTCACTTAAAGTAGCCAACTATACATAATTGTAATAAATACTAAGAAACAATAATAAAAATATGAGTTATTTTTTCCAGTCATCAATATTTTAGTGTAAATACCTAGGCATAAAATACTAAAGCATAGGGTAGAAAACGTAGTATTGTTTCAAAGTCTCACTAATTAACATTTTATTTCTTTCAAATTTCAACTCGTAGTTGATCATGTTACAAATACAATTTATAGTGTCTCGGTATAAATATACTGCTATAGAGATCTCATCGACGACCAATAACAATATTATGGCATTTTTAGGCTAAGCTGCAAAATATGATTTCAAAGTATTTCCTTGAAACAAGATTCGAATATTGCATGATTTAATGAATTCTAGTTGATTTTTACCCGACTGCCGAAGGAGGGTTATTGTCTAATACTATACTTATTATACCCCCATTGTGATCCTGAGTTGTCATTTCTCTGAAAATGTCTACTGCTTTACTGAAATAAGAATAAAGACTGTTGTATTATAAAATTATTTTGTTTTAATAAATACTTAACGTCACTTATTATTTTCGTTTATTAACTAAAAATATTTCCATCTATGAGATGTTTCTTGTTAAACAGTAAAAATATTTAAAAAATACCGCGGTCCGGGTGTGGAAGCATGTCCCACTTGCATAAAATATTTAGAATTGATTCGCATTCTTTTTCTAACATCTTTAAAGACATTAGGTGTCCGTATTTAATTAACGCATTAGTTTTCGCTTTTTTGCGCAATAACATTCTATACGTAACAGCACAAAATGTAATAATTGTAAGGTCTCGGTTCGATCAAAGAAAGTTTAATATGTACATGTATTTCGGATCTGGGAATAGCCAATAAGTTTTCAAAAGTCCAAGTCCTACTGGTGTGCGTTCGCGCAGCGGAATGTTGTTGAATTTAAAGATTTTAATTATTATCTGCATAATTAAAATCTTTAAATTCAACTATATATTGCACGGCCGCTTTTTTGTAGCCATCTGAACTTGGTCGGGCTATGTACGTTTTCGATGCTTCGTCAGTATTATAATTGTTTTTCTTTAATTACTGAATTTAATGACATGAAATTTTGCATGTGAATAGTTTAATGAATACACTAATTATTGGCATACATTTTACCATGCAATTCCCTTAGAACGTCGTGATATTTGACTGCTTTGTAAACAGTGATCTATTCATGGTAAATTGTCCTATAACTCTTTAATTACTAACGGAACATCATTGATACTTGGCAACATGTTGCAGACACTTACAAGGTTTGTATAAACGTGAAAATCTAGACCCCAAAGTGCATACTTTAAGAACTAAGACCTAATCAGCGTATTTTACGTTTATATTTTTATCTTTTAAGCCCTACGTTTTTTTCTAAATCTGTTTTTTAAACAAATACACACAAATTCAAAACAATGTATGTAAAAATCTACAGCTCTCTATGTAAGCGCTTTATATGAAAACTAGCTAATGGCCAAACGTTCGCGTAGCGGAAACTTGAATTTCTCCGAAGTTTATGCATGCACTAATTTTATTCATACATACACAATTACACACAAATACACACTAATTTTTTGACACATCTTTTTTGTTCTAAAGTCTATGGATTAAAAAGAGTTCCGCCAGGACAACGTTCGCCCAGCGGAATCAGTTTTTGGTGAATTACTCAACAATGGCTGCGTGCACAAATTTTTTTTTACCATACACAATTATACGACGTCATACACTAAATATCTGCATAATTAAAATCTTTAAATTCAACAACATTCCGCTGCGCGAACGCACACGTCCTACTGAGTTTTAAGCAAAGATTTTGTACACGGCTGTACTGGATACTACCTATATAGTTAATTTCGCGATTACTGTTGCCATCAACGTCGCTTCCGACTCGCGATTTCCGGCATGAGGCAATCTCTCCGTAAACTACGCCTACCTAGCAAGTGTTTTAGCTATAACTGAAGTAAAAAAGTAAAAGTGCACTACTTTGTACTTTTAAACATAACACAGTTCAAACATAGCAAAGTTAGTAAATATCAGTATGTTAATACATACAAGATGGAAGGGACATCGACGCACAAACGTGACAACTGACAAGGTTTCATTCAAGTCAAAAATAAAATGACCTAGGTCATTCATGTAGAAAATGATCGGTTATTACAGATATTGTCATTTTTGAGCGCGCAGTGTATTGCTAAAAACGCGATTATAACGCTCCGCGGTGATATCGCGCGCGCGATCCGAAATAAATGAAATAATGTTTTTTTATTTATAAATCTAACTTGTGTAGATAGAAATTGTTTTTATACACGTTCAAGTAACAAAAACTGCAGAAAAAAATGAAAAATGTATGAAAATAGTTACGTAAGCTTCAACGCAGGGGGTCCAGAATCATGTACTGAACTCGTGGTATTCGGATGTGTGTCGATGTCCCTTCCACCTTGTATACATATTATGTATTTTTAAACCAATGAAAAGTACAGACCTTGCTCAGTGTGTAGGTACATTTCTTTATAATTCACAGTTTACACCAATGACACATAACCAACTAACTTGAATAGGAGCTCAAAATAACGATAAATCTTTCTTGTCATAATACTATTGCTTTCGAGATATCTTTGAAATGGCATATCTATGAAACTACTGACTGCTTATTGCTGATGTCTTACAATGACAATATATATGGTTCAAACTTAGTATAGTATAGGTATACAACTTTCCAAGTCTTAATAAAATTATTTTTCTAACTACTGACATATTGAACAAAAAAATATATAGGATGCTTTTAAAAATTGATCACTGTGCGACGTCTACAAAGGTGTACGACGTCGACGTTGACGACCTTTAATCTCAAAACATTCAAATTGCAAAATAACATATGGTTGCTAAACGTTCATATAGCTCCAAAATAACTACATCTAAAAAGTTCAAGTAGCAAGATAATCAAGTCTCAAAACATACATGCACGTCGGTGCATACATGTCTCATAATATTCAATTTTTTGTATGAGTGAATACTACTCGCATAGCACAAAATAAGAATCTAAAATATATTGGACATGTGCAGTTTGTGTCTATATGTATATCTTAATATAATATCACACATAAACATCCACTCATACAAAAAATTTAATATTATGAGGCATGGGTGTTTTGAGATGTAATTTTTTAGCACGGACGATAATACCGCCGCGATTCTCTCGCGCCTCTCGAACTAGTTTTTATTCATTTTAATCCAATCTTTTTTTCTCTCGTGGCTGGAGATTCTTCTTGGCTCGCGCCACCTTCAGCCCAGAAAAAGATTGGCGATTACTGTATCTAGGTACACCTATGCTACCCTTCGTCGAACACAGGACAGAACAGAAGACATCAAAATGTCATCTATAGGTATAAAAATAATAATATTTTTGTATTTGTACGAAAATGCACATAGTACCTTTATTTATATTTAATACTGCACATAAACTCCTGTACCTTGTTTTACAAATTTATAAGGTTTAATTCTGTTACGACCTCGCACTGGGCAAAACATTACTTTATCTGGTGGAAACTCAGAAGAGCCAGTTGTCTCCAGAAGTATATCCAGACAAGTTAGCAACTTGGTTATCTTTATAGAAAGGGTATGTTGTTTGTTATTTTCGGAACTCCAATCTGTGTTGATAACTCGTTCAATGTCTCTGATATCATCATTAATACCTGCATAGTGTGTTCCATTCCAGTGGAGGGTCAGTGAAAACATTGGGGCTTTCTTAGGATAGTCACACCGAAGAGCTACTAACGCCACTAACTTGGCGGACTGTCGCGTTATGATGGCTCTATACAACATGTCGTTAGGGTTGACCAAATCTTCAGAAATAAAGAATGCTGTTGAAGGAGACTGCATGTATTCCGGCCAACCAATTGACTGCCACTGTGTTAATGAACCTGAAAGCCTTACTGTACTTGGCAAATCTCCTCTGACTGGTAATATCTTTCCAGATTCCAAATCTTGCAACTCTTTCATTAATTCAACTCGAGACTTCAATCGTTTTTTTAAAGTTAATATAAAGTTTTCGACTGTACTAACACTGAGACTAGGGCAGAGCTGAACATTTTTATTAAACTTTTGATCTTCTGTAATTGTTGCCATAAAATCTAAACCACACATTCGTTGAGCCCAAACGTAAGGTTTTCCAAGTTCTGAAATAAAATGCTGAAAGTCTTCAGTGACCCCAGCCGCCTTCAGTAGGTAAGAAGTGGCAGGATGCGGAGAATCACTCCCTGTGTCTCCAGGATATAACTCATTTAATATACAATGTCCATTCAACACATCAGCTGCCGACACACCTGTTATTGGTTTTGGTAGTGACACTGTAAACTTGACCACAACAATTTTTAAATGAACAAGGTAAGAAAAAATCAAGTTCAAAGCTGTGCCATCCGGAACCTTCACAGAAACTTGCACATTCAATGGATGTTTCTTCAGAACTTCCCTTTTTTTAGCTTCGGCCTTTTCTTCCTTGGATATCTTGGCATTCCTATGATGGCGCTTCTTTTTCTCTCTTGGGTCATCGTCATTATTTTCTTGTTCAGAATCACTATCATTAGATGCTACAAGATCACTATCAACATTATTGAGCTGTTCCAGTCTCCTTGCTTCATCTTCGTCGCCAGATATATCTACAAATAATTAGGAGTAATAAAAAAAACTATTAAGAACTTTCATCCAAAATTAAATGAGGCAGCAGCTAGAATTGGATTCTATGCTATGTCAGGAAACACCTTAATACTTAACAATTTACTTTTTAGGAACTAAATTCCGACTACGAAAAAAAACAACTTAAAAGTATAAAACAAGAAATATTTCATTTACTGATAAACTATTTCCTGAATTGATACGTTTATAGGAACAGTTTTGTCCAATTTATAGGTAGTCGCTCTTTGCTGCCATGACTTGCGGGTGCGAATTTCGGTACAATTTTAAGTGCAGATCTGGGTGGGATGCGGCCACGGCGATCAGAATTTGACGAAATTAAAAACGTCCTTTTTAGAAATTGGTTGATAACATTGCAATGTAAGTGTATTAATTCTATTTACAAAAATTTACTTACTAACTGTAACAGTCTTAGCACCAAGTGCATCAGAATATGCACTGGTGTTGGCAAAAAGAAGAAATAAAGGTGACGGTAGTAATGAAGCAGCTCTAGCTTCATCCCTCTTGTCATCAAGCCGAAGAGCCAAACATTCTTGCAAAGGTTTAGTAGATTTCAAAACATCTTTCAGATGAGGTACCAATGCATCTAGCCTAGACCGTGCGGCCGCTATTGCAGCAGCCACACGCTCTTTTGAAGAGACCAGCTCATTACAGGCTGATGCCAGCTCACGTCGCTGGCGCAGTTCCCACTCCAATCTCGCTAACTGAAGTTGATGGTCATCATTCTTTGTTAGTTCCTAAAACAAAATACTGTCTCATGAAAATGCTAAATAAGTAACGGCAACGCGCGAGTGATACCCCTAGTGTTGCAAGCGTCCATATGCTATAGTAACCGCTTACCATCAGGCGGGCCGTATGCTTGTTTGCCACCTTAGTGGTATAAAAAAAGGAGATTTTTTATGCCTGATAAATAGAGACTCTTCGACATGCAATGTAAGCCAAATAAGATACGAAATAAACTTATTTTATTTATTTTATATCCATACACATTTCATTTATTACTAGCAGCTTTTCTCAGAAAGGACATTTTGAGACAAAAAGCCTATAGTGGTCAAAATAAAATGAGACAATCTCCTCAGCAAATTCTATCCAAATCTATTCAGCGGTTTAAGACAAATATGACAGAGTAGCTTTCCGCCAGCGACTTCGCCCGCGTGAGCTGGGTATTTCTTATAACTTTCATCCCATATTTCAACTCAAAAGTAGCCTATGTCCTTTCTCAGGCAATAGACTATCTGTGTAACTTTCGTTTAAATCGGTTCAGTAGTTTTGGCCTGAAAGCGCTACAGACAGACAGAGTTACTTTCGCATTTATAATTTATAATATAATATACGGTAGTAATTTGGTTCACTCACCCTCAATATTTTCTATGGTGTCTGCTTATTACTCAGAGATAGCCTAAGCATTAGGTTAAAGTCATAGTATATTATAAAACTTACACGGCGAGATATTTCAGCAGGAGCATCAGTATAAAAGTCTTCAAGTGAAACAAGTTCTATTTCTTCATCTTTAGATTTGAATTGCAAGCACTTTGTAACTTCCTTATTAAGGTGATCAGCTTCATACAATAAGTTTTGCAAAAGCAGGTGAGTAGAGTCAACCCTTTGTTTTTCCTTATGTAGTGCATCACGTCCAGCCCGCGTACGCACTTTCTCTAGACGATTAAGCTTTTTCAAAGCAACTAAGTTTAGTGAAGCCTCAATCCGTTTTGCATTTATTTTTTCTCTTGCCTAAAAATATAAACCAAAGAATATTGCGATATTATCATACTATCACTACAGATATAAATACCCTCATTATAAACAATGGTTTCGGAGGTATTTTATATGTGTAGTGCAGCGATGATTTAATAAATTTGATAATAATAATGACAAGTACATGGTGGCGTAATAGAACGTGCATATTGCATTATCTTTTTTTGCGGGGTAGAAAGCTCATGTGGCAGAAAGTGCGCGGGCGAGAGAAGGTACAAAAAGGACTGCTAGTACCGTTGGGTAGGCATGGAGTTTTAGTGACAATAAGTCACTTCGACGTGAAAGGTCACGCATTTTGTGTGTGCGCATTTTACGAGAACAGTCGTTCATACATTGCTACTAGGCGACTATATTTTTCTGAATAAGGACAGCGAATTACTAAGCTCGGAGTGCTGTAATTTATAGTCCGCGCGGAACTAGTTGGCCGCGCCTTAGGTATGTGAGCGGTGGGATGGACGGGCGGGGTCGCTTGCTTTCATACTCAGTACGTCGCCGTACTTCACGACGACAACACGTGTCAAAAATTCCGATAATTTTGATAAAATGCACATGAGATAGCAAAAATGATAGTTAAAAATGTAATATTCAATGTGCATAAGTCTTTATATTTTTTTTATTCACTTATAAGGACAAATTGTCAGAAGGTTCTATTTTCTATTGCTGACTCTCCAGCCGGGCTAACATGCGCAGCGTGAAATAAGTTTCTCGTCGCCGTATCTCTTCCCAAAACGAGATATTGCTCTATGTCTTCCGTTGCTAACATGGCAGTGCAAGCTACTCGTCTCGTTCTGTCAAAATTCGACTTCAACCGGACTTCGTGACAATTTGTCGACGAACACTAACATGCCACCATATTTTTTTCGAATCTTGACACTTCTACATGAATTGTTTGTCGTCGGTAATTTCCATCGACGACTTGAGACGAGAAAGCACTAAAATGTAAAAAAACCACAGTCATTGAGCCATCACCGCGATTTTTAACATAAAAAATATGGCGGTGAATAATAAAGACGTTATATAGTTAAGCTAACTTTCCGCCAGCGGCTTCGCTGCGTGGTCTGGGTATTCCTTATAACTTTCATCCCCTATTTCAACCCCTTACAGTCAGTTTTTTACAGCATTAAAAAGTAGCCTATGTCAAGCCTTTCTCAGGCTCTAGACTATCTGTATACCAAATTTCATTTAAATCGATTCAGTAGATTTGGCGTGAAAGCGCGACAGACAGACCGAGAGAGAGAGCGAGAGTTACTTTCGCATTTATAATATTAGTAAGGATGTTACTAAGGAAAGGTGTAGCTCCCTAATGGTGTAAGAAATTTTGAAATTGGTCCTGTAGTTTTTGAGTTTACTCATTACAAACATACAAAAATACGAACCTTTTCTCTTTATAATATTAGTATAGATAGTTAGGAGAGGCGAAGTATATCTAAACGACGTCGAATGACTCATACAATATAATTCTTTATAATTTTATTATATATTAACAATTAAAATCTAGGTACTACATCTACAAATTATAATACATTTAATTCGAAGTAGGAATGAACGAGTTTTGTAGTCGTGTAGGCCACCGCTGCACCACGAGCTGCATCGCCAGCTTTTCCATCGCCTTGCTTAATTCTGTTTTATTTGTGTTGTTATGATACAATCCCACTTCCACACACGACAAAATCAGCGCAAAAGAACAAGCGACATTTGTAATCCGTTTCATCTTAGGGACAGTTAATTTCAGTCACTGTGGCGGATCACCACTGCGAATATGATGTATGATTATCACGAAACCTAATTAAAATAACTAGATTTCAATTTATTATTAAAAATTTTAAACTTTGATAAGTTGACATTATGAAAATGTCCACCTGACAATTAATATTTTTTTATAAATCATAAATATAAGTAGAGGTGGGACGTAAAATCGAACGAATGAAAGGGAAATGTGCCAATGTTGATACTTTAAAAATCACAACGTTTTTCATATATGGTTACACCGGTTTATCGTCCGCAGAAAACGAATTCACGACGAGATATTTTCTCTCTCATGGGGTGCATGTTAGCTATATCGACAAATGTGACATGTAGACAATTTTTGACGTTTTAAACGAGAATTATATCGCGGTGCGCCATGTTAGCCCGGCAGCCGGGCTAACATGCGCAGCGTGAAATAAGTTTCTCGTCGCCGTATCTCTTCCCAAAACGAGATATTGCTCTATGTCTTCCGTTGCTAACATGGCAGTGCAAGCTACTCGTCTCGTTCTGTCAAAATTCGACTTCAACCGGACTTCGTGACAATTTGTCGACGAACACTAACATGCCACCATATTTTTTTCGAATCTTGACACTTCTACATGAATTGTTTGTCGTCGGTAATTTCCATCGACGACTTGAGACGAGAAAGCACTAAAATGTAAAAAAACCACAGTCATTGAGCCATCACCGCGATTTTTAACATAAAAAATATGGCGGTGAATAATAAAGACGTTATATAGTTAAGCTAACTTTCCGCCAGCGGCTTCGCTGCGTGGTCTGGGTATTCCTTATAACTTTCATCCCCTATTTCAACCCCTTACAGTCAGTTTTTTACAGCATTAAAAAGTAGCCTATGTCAAGCCTTTCTCAGGCTCTAGACTATCTGTATACCAAATTTCATTTAAATCGATTCAGTAGATTTGGCGTGAAAGCGCGACAGACAGACCGAGAGAGAGAGCGAGAGTTACTTTCGCATTTATAATATTAGTAAGGATGTTACTAAGGAAAGGTGTAGCTCCCTAATGGTGTAAGAAATTTTGAAATTGGTCCTGTAGTTTTTGAGTTTACTCATTACAAACATACAAAAATACGAACCTTTTCTCTTTATAATATTAGTATAGATAGTTAGGAGAGGCGAAGTATATCTAAACGACGTCGAATGACTCATACAATATAATTCTTTATAATTTTATTATATATTAACAATTAAAATCTAGGTACTACATCTACAAATTATAATACATTTAATTCGAAGTAGGAATGAACGAGTTTTGTAGTCGTGTAGGCCACCGCTGCACCACGAGCTGCATCGCCAGCTTTTCCATCGCCTTGCTTAATTCTGTTTTATTTGTGTTGTTATGATACAATCCCACTTCCACACACGACAAAATCAGCGCAAAAGAACAAGCGACATTTGTAATCCGTTTCATCTTAGGGACAGTTAATTTCAGTCACTGTGGCGGATCACCACTGCGAATATGATGTATGATTATCACGAAACCTAATTAAAATAACTAGATTTCAATTTATTATTAAAAATTTTAAACTTTGATAAGTTGACATTATGAAAATGTCCACCTGACAATTAATATTTTTTTATAAATCATAAATATAAGTAGAGGTGGGACGTAAAATCGAACGAATGAAAGGGAAATGTGCCAATGTTGATACTTTAAAAATCACAACGTTTTTCATATATGGTTACACCGGTTTATCGTCCGCAGAAAACGAATTCACGACGAGATATTTTCTCTCTCATGGGGTGCATGTTAGCTATATCGACAAATGTGACATGTAGACAATTTTTGACGTTTTAAACGAGAATTATATCGCGGTGCGCCATGTTAGCCCGGCAGGAGTCAATAACCATAGCCACGTTGAGGAAGAAAATTATTTTATTTATTGATTCCGGAAAAGTTGACAGTCAAGCCAGCGTGACCGGTTCATAGGTCGATAATTAATTGCCACGTCGCGTCGAGCAACAAAATTATTTTATTTAAATTCCCAAAAAAAACGAGAGTTAGGCTAGCATGACCGGTTGATAAGGATATGGGTCAGAAAGTCATCCGATCTCTGGTTCCACATCGATACTACATCGTGGAAAAATCGAGCGTTAGCGAGTTATCGATTTTCGATTCTAAAATTTGTTGCTGACTAGGTCGTCCCACCATCTGTCGCATCTCGTCGTCGATTTTTGTTTTAGTGGGTTCATAATAGCAACAAATTAACAAAATGATTCGCGTAAACACAAACTAATAGCAACAAAAAGCAAATAATTTCAAGTCTTTTTTAATTCTGACGAAATTTCACTGCCACTTTTATGGAGATATAGGGACTATTTTATGAAATTTCTCAATTACAAATAATCAAATCTGTCCTCATTATAATATTAGTATAAATGATTGAAATCCCATGGTCCTCATACAGTGCGCTCAGTTTATTTGCAAATGAATACTTTATTAAAATGGGCAAGGATCTTCCAGACTCAATTGCCTTGATAGGCGAACTATCTACTTACAAGTTGGTACGGAAACCTCGGTGCGCGAGTCAGACTCGCACTTATCCGTTTTTTTTTTATTATTTATTTATTTATTATTAGGAAGGCTTACAGTCTAATAACAAAGTATTATATAATTAGCTAACTAAACATACAAGTTGCTGATGACAAGCCTCCACAGATAGTTTAAATGCTATCAATCCAAGATGAACATCAAATAAAACTACAGTAGAACAATAATTAAAATAAGTCCAGTGTACTGGTCTTCACCATTATACTTAATTTATGCTTAATATTAATTAAAATTAAAATAACAAAAGTTTGAGTGTCGCTATCCGGTACTATTAAAAAATAATTGACCTAAAATCCGTTTTACAGTATTTGCGTTGGTGCAAAACACTTCAATGTTAAGGTTACGGGGAAGTTTATTATAGGCAAGTGCACTGCGCAGAAGAAATGAGTTTCGCCGATAATTTGTGGTGGAAAATGGTACATGCAGCAATGGCCGTTTTCGAAAACCAATGTGGTTGGTGCGAATCCCCACTTTCGCTAGTAGTTCGGAACAGTCGATTGTACCGTTTGCGATGTTTAACAAATAGCTGATGTCACTAATGTTACGTCTACGATCAAGTGGCAGGAAATGATATCTATTGCAACGGTGATTATAATCCACTGACCATAGTATTCACTTATATTGTTTACTTACTAGGCATAGTACATCTATTTTCTATTTTACTAAGCGCGATATCTCGAGATAAGTCATCACTGTCTTTAATCTCATGTGCGTTGTGAACACTAGGATACCCTGCCCCTCACCCCTGTCCCTATCTAAGGCGTGGCCAACTAGTTCCGCGCAGACTATAATTAAAATATTAATAGGTAAAGCGTTTTGAAGAGACTGGTTCAACAATTAAACCACAGGCAAAAGGTCGTCGAACTTCTAGGACCGGAGACAATATTGTGAAAGTTATGCAGCCTGTACGAGAATATCCGCCATTGTCTAATCGCAAAAGATGTTGTACGCCAGCCCTTGTCGGAAGAATGTCAGAGGATGTTGAAATATTTAAAATTATGCATGAAATAAAGGCTCGAAAGAACTGGGCAGTTGGGATTATAATGCAACCAACTTGCCTTCAATTGCACTAAAGTATGAGTGAACCCATGAGGCTGGCATAGTCACCAAGAGTGTACTGATTCAGTACACACTTTTTTCGAGGCTTCAGTACTACTGAAGCCTCGAAAAAAAATAGAATAAAAAAAAGAGCTCTATGTATGAAAATGTATTGTTGTGTATTGTCCCACCTGCAATACATTTTCATACATAGAGCTTGTTTTCAGTTTTTTAGTTAGTACTTTTGATGCAGTTAGGTTTTATTGTTTCATTTAATAATAGACATGATGACAGTAATTAAGAATCAGATAAATAATATGTTTAACAGGTTAAATATGATCAATAGATTTAGAAAAATGTATATGAGATGATCATTTATTAAATAAATTAAAACTAGAAAATACAACAGTCTGCCATGTTAAGATAAACACCAATCAGAGTGAATTACGTCACGGTTATGTAAGCATTGTAGACGTCAGTTTATTTCATATGAACTTGGACGATATCTGCACTTTTTAATTGTTTTTACCTGCGTTTTGACGCGTATTTCGTGATTTCCATCGATCAGTTGCTTAGTTTTGTGTTCTCAAAACATGGTGGATCAAGGATTTACAAAGGCAAATAGCTCTAATTTGCCTAGAGTTGATTTGTTGATGTTGGGGGTGTTTTTGGCGGCAAACAAAGACTTTTGTTCAGCAGAGTTTAGAAATGTCAAAACAACATTGTAAGTAGGTATACAACAATCTAAAATCTACAATAACTCAAAAGTACAAAACTCGTAAAATCACTTTTAACAAAAATAACTTCTTGACATATTAGTATTAATGAATATTAGAAATTGATGTTCTTAAAATAAAATAAAACTGAATGTCTGGAAGCCGCTTTAGGTTGTAACAGATACAGAGGTAATGACTTATTGATATCATTGTTTTAGATCAACAAAGTTATGTTCATTTACAATTAATGATAAGTAATTTGTTATACAACGTGTATTTTAAAGTAAAAACTTACGTCAAAATGATCTTCACAGAAATAAATAGGAGAATTTGGACATATAGCTGTTGGATCTCGTCATGCAAGATTTAGCCACTTTTTTTGTTGCGTGGAACGTAAACAAATAGTTTGTTAGGGTTTTTACTGACATATGAACGCACTGAGGAGCTGCACACCACTTATAAATTTTGTTACTTCATATTTAACACACAAAATTACTTAAATAACTGATTTGCTGCTTTCACTCCCTAGGTAGTGTTTACGACTTATGGTCTATTTACATTAAAGTGACGTCACAATCACAAACGACGCCATGACACCTGTGGCCGTTTTGGAGCGAATATTATTATTTTATTTTATTTGCATTTTTTGTGTAAATACTTTGTTTTCCTGTCCAAAAAATATGTTTTTTTCTGAAATATTATATAATTTGGAATATCATAGGACAGTTTTTGAAAATCAGTCGTCATGCCTATTCATTTTATTTCCTACTTTTTAGTTTGTATATTATCATAGAATCACTCAAATCCTAAATGACAATTTGAAATGAAAAATGATACACCTAAAGATTATTTTCAAATCAGCCCACACATTTAAGGACATAAAATCTGCACTTGTTTTTTGTTTTAGAATTTCATTTCGTACCCAGTGACACTTGTGCCATCAAGACAAATCTTATTATGTATAATTTATCTAAATCGGTTAAGCCATTGAGTAGTTACAAGCGGACATAGGAACGGACATACATACATACACGTCAAACACGTCATAACCTCCCTTAACCTTCCTTCAGTTGGGTAAAAAGATACCTTTATAATTTTGTTCATTGTATCATTTTGTTAATTTATTGATGAACTTAGGAAAGTTATGTAATGGGGCACTATAAAAAAGACTTGAAAAATTACAATAAAAAACACCGCCCAATCAAGTCTTGGGTACCCGGTGGGATTTGGGAGTACAAAAGGACACCTTAGGGTCAAGATTAATTTTAACATTCAAACATGACATTCACATACCTCATCTGTATCTTTAGCTTTTAATTCACCTATTTCAGCAAACAACTGCCGTATATCTTGACAATTTTTTTTAAACAAAGTGGCATCCTTCTCGGCTTGACGTAGCTGAGCTTCTGACTCTTCAAATTCTACAACACGCTGCAAAAAGGGAATAATACTTTTATTATTTATTGATTCTACAGAATCTAATTTTAGGAAGACGAATTTTTCAAGCAATTTCAGGACTAATAACTATTTATGTCATTGAGGACTAAGACAATTCTAACCTTATATACATCGACTGGTAATTGTTTTGAATTTTCGCTTGCCAAACTTGCATTTACTTTGCGGCGTTTTTTTGCAGACACGTCTTCTTTTCCCATAATAGCCAAGTACTTCTACACTACAAAAAATAAAAATATTTTGATAAAGATATTTCACTCCCGCACAAGCAGCTTTAGGGTATATGTCACAGATCAGATTACTATATTGTTGGTATATGTATGTGTTCTGTGACAAGCAGCCACGGAGGTGCACGGAGGTATTCTAATCTATGGATTACTATATTCACTATAATTATAGTATATTGTAGCAAGTTAGCAACCTACAACTGCTACAAGCAGCCATGGAAGTAATAAGTATACTTAGTATACAATAGGAATGTGCACTTATGAAGAAAAACGGTCTAAGCGAGATAGTTAGGGTGGAGCCGTTAATCTCGCTCTATTAGAGTGACCATGATTTTTGTCGTCAAGAGAGACCATGCCAGTTTTATGTTATAAGACAGGATTTGTGAAATTAGTTTATTTTTCTTTCTACTAAAGAAAAATATTTGCAGTAAACATAGGCACTGTTGTTGTAGCTATTGCCTTTATTTCGTCTTCCCACCTTCGAAACTATCTACCTCGTTTCCTCTTTCTATTTCTAGGATACCAAAATACAATATTTTTGTTCCATTTTTCAGTGCCTCTTAATATGTGACCTGTCTTTTCTGTGTTTTCTAATTCTAGTTGTGACGTTTTCTATTTTTGTCCGTTTCCTAATGGTTATATTGTTGATTTTGTCCAATTTCTTTATATTCAACATGCTTCTCTCCATTGCTGTCTGGCTCGTTTCTTGATTGCGCTTTAGTAAGTGCCCAAGTTTGGGATTTTCATATGTATGTACCAAAAAATATGCATTATACCATGTCCAATGTGCTAAAGAGGGCGCCACCGAAGTGTAGTGCGCGATGGCGGCCAGACGGCCACTGTCGTCTCAAAAAGTCAACTTCGTAATCATTAATAAATAATTATAGTCGACATAACTAATATTTTTGATAGTCGTCAAAACATACATGTCCTTTTAAAGTCTGACATAATTTGAAAACATTGTCACCCGGAAGGCCCCTCAACCCACCATTTGTGACGTAAATTTAAATTATATTATTGGTAGACTCGGTCCCGCGTACCGGGATTTTCAGTCTTAGATTTTGCAATAATTCACTTTAAACATAAATATTACCAACATTTTCAGCAAAATGAATAATCATGATTATTTAAAGTATAAGTAGGTTGATAGTTTGGTTATTAAAATACATTGATAATAAAACAAAGGCATCTTATTAATAACAAAGCTCGTTTATTAGTGTTTATACGATTTCACTTAAATAATAAAAAAACAAAATAATAAAAAACAGTTAAACAGTGAAATAGTTGGAATTTTTTGATACGTCCGGTCTCGTAGACATTTACGTTACCATTGGTGGGTTATGTTTGTAACCTGTGAGTGGATTTGTTAGAGCCGGTATATGATTAATTTCCACATCCTTTTACGCAACACCTTTTCACTATTTTATACATTCTTCACAAATAAAATAACAACAAAAATCACGGAACGAAAATGACGCGATGTCATTGCCATTGTTTTGAAGTTGTCATATCAAAATTTCAAAACTAACCATAAACCTATAAAGTTCTATTATATTTTAAGAATTTACTCAAAAAAAATACTTTTGACTTTTCGTATCTTTATTTCATAAAAAGATATTTTACGCAGTAGTTTATCTAGCAATGTATATCTCTATAATATTTTTTGGATCAGATACCCTAGCCTCGTGCCAAATCTACTAGACGATCTGAAAATTATTGTATGGCAATTTATTAAAACGAGACACAATCCCCTACCCTAACCTCTCTATCTGACCGTAACGTCATCATCATCATCACTTCAGCCTACTGTTGTCCACTGCTGGACATTAACGTATTTCGGTTTAAATATAAAATTTAATCGATTGCAGTAAGGTCGGTTTTACGTTGAGTTGTTGTGCCGAGTACGCATTCCGGATGTAAACGAAGTGTAACGATTAGTTCCATGCAAGCAGCACAAGCCATAGAGATATATAATTCCATAGATTGGCAATGTCAGTAAAAAAATGAGACTGAAAACCAATTGTTTATGTGTGTGTGCAATGTTAATGGTGCGTTAAAAGTGCTGCGCCTGAAGTTAATAGGATTATTATCGATATCGATAACTGTGGACGATATATCTGTTTTACTGCTGCATACAATATTTAAGTAGGGAATAGCACTAATTCAACAATATTTTTTCTCATTTGTCCCACATTAATGGCATTAATTAATTTGGCAAAAACTGATGATAAAGCAATTGGTCTAAGGGCGTTCGGATCATCCGCATGTTTACCTGGTTTAACAATAGGAATTATGATTTGGGTCTTCCACTGATCCGGAACCCAGCAATTATGGTAGCAAAAATTAAGAATTTGTAAAATATATTTCTGTGCATTAGGCCCAGCTTGCGCCATAAATGAATAAGGGATACCATCAATACCGGGGGCAGAATCCCGGACATGCTTTAAAACTGTATGAAATTCCGCCATTGAAAATGGAGCGTCCATAAGGTCTTCCGATGAATGCACAGGCGAGAAGGCAGACTCTAATAATGATGGGACATAAGGAGGAGCAAATTTATCAAAAAATCGTTCAGCGGTTTCCCTAGTTATAGGGGATGAGATGGAGGGAGAGCAACCACATCTAAACCTATTAATGCACCTCCATACTTCTGATGCTGGAGTAGAAGGGGATAGGGATGAGCAGAACTTAACCCATCCGGCTCGTTTCTTCTTCCTAAGCAGCCTTTTGGATTTAGCTAGGGCATGTCTATAGGCTGTGAGATTTTGATCATTCATGGCGCCATTGTAGGTTATTTCGGCTGAAACACGTTCCCTAATTATCATTGTGCATCCATGATCCCACCACGGTGGTGACGGTATTTTATTGCGGGCACTATTTTTAATTGGAAAGCAAGAATCTTCACTTGATGTGATGGCCTCAATAAAACTATCATAGCCGTTTTTAACATGGTTGTGACCAGAAGCAACCATGTCATCTAAATTTAAATTTCGAAGAAGTGGAATTTTATCCTCCAATGATGAGGAATACTTTGCCCAATCGGGGTTGGACAAGTTATACCTCAACAGTGGGGGAGAAGTTTTCTCTATAAAAGTTATTTCATATAAAGATATTATGATAGGATAGTGGTCACTACCATGAGTTAAATCTGTGCATTGCCAATGCATGGAAGCAGCAATTTCGAGAGAGCAGAATGTAAGGTCGACACAACTTTTGTGCTGTCCAGGAAGAATTCGACGGGTAGAGCAACCATTATTTAAGATGCACAGATTCAGATCATCCAAAATATTAACTAATCCCTCTCCAAAAGAATCGCATCGTTCAGATCCCCATCTGAAATGATGACAGTTAAAATCACCCATGACTAAGATAGGGCCATCTATGCTCATAAGCAAGCTTCTTAAAACGGGTAGAAAATTCTGGTGAGGGTGAGCAATATATACAGAAAGAAGTGAGATGCCTTCTACCCTACCTGCCACAATACTCATATCGCCACCAAGTGGGGGCAGAGACAAGGGCTGCAGAGGAACCCTATTGTTTACACAAAGAGCCGACCCTCCATAGCCATCAGATCTGTCGCATCTGAGAATGTTATAGTGAGGAATACAAAAGCTAAGACTTGGAACCAGCCAGGTCTCAGCAATAGAGAAAGCCAGTGTTTCTTATGCCACACGCCCCTCACGTTCCACTGTAGGAATACTTGGCGAGTCGCCATTTTTAGTGTTTAAAAGTAAAGTTATGAGTTTATTGGCAACGTTGGACGGTGATTGTGTTTAATTAGAATTAGATATAAATGTTGTTATAAGTTTTATTAATAATTCAATAATGGGGGACAAATTGTCAGATGAGTCTAAATATGTATTATTAAGAGCACAGCCATTTGGCTGAGAAGGTTGAGGAGTGTTAGTTATTTGATGGTGAGCAGCTCTATCATAAGAGGGTGAAAGGGGGGCATGGGACTTCTGTTTAAGAAAGGTGGTTTTGCGATATGACTGAGAGGCACTACTTGTTTTAGTTATATCAGCATAGCTGCGTGAGGAATTTGGAACAGTCTTGCTAGCTTCAGCATATGAAATTGCTTTTTCAGCCATAACTATTTTAATAGTTCTTTGCCTATTATACTCTGGACACGCCTTGCTATTAGCAAAATGGCTGCCAGAGCATAATATACAAAAAGCTTCACTCTCTAGAATTTCACAACCGGCACCAGGATGGTCATGTCCACACTTGCAACAGCGTGGTTTAGACCTGCACATTGATTCTACATGACCAAATCTACAACATTTACGGCATTGAATTGTAGGGTATATATATTGTTCCACAGGCAGGGCAGTATAGCAATAGAAAATTCTATTTGGTAAGGATTGTCCATCAAAAGTTATAACGCAGGTTTCAGTGGGTTTCCACTCAGGACAACCATCTACAATTACTTTTTTCTTAATGCGTCTGACTTTGAGTATGTGTCCACAACCAGTAGGCACAGTTAAATAGTTCTTTGCTTCCTCTTCAGACCAGTCAGCCGGGACTTCTTTTACAACACCCATCCGGGTTATATTAAAGCATGGAATTGAAGCAAAATAATTACATTTTAGAAGTAGGCCATTTGATATAAATGAATTTGCATCTTGGGGTGATGAAAATTCTACAGAAACACGATTTCTTCCTATTCTTTTAACCCCATCACGGACAATGTTGGAAATGTTATTTTTTAATAGAAACAACCCAAAATTAACTGGATGAAGTGAAGTACCTGCGTTAGGTTGGGTTTCTACACGAGATACATGGACAATAAATGGGGATTTATCTAGGGCCGAATATTTTTCACGTCCAACCTGGCTTCTAGGTTGTTTAGACGGGCGTATTGTTGTAGCTTCTTCATTCACTGGTCGTTTTCGCGTATTTGATTGCGATAATTGATTCTGGGAATCATCATAACTGCAAACAGTATCAGAAAACTGGCTCAAAGAGTTGTGATTTAGACTTGAGACAAATGGAGAAAACGGACGGGTTGGAGTTGAGGGAATATCTGGATCAGGATCGAGAGGCTTGTTTTTATCCATGCTAACAACGAATAGGGACACTCACACAGTACAAACCTGATAACAGATAGTAGCACGCACACAAACCAATAACAAGTCTCAGTAGTTACTCGAAAACAACAAATAACACTGAAAAAATAGGCCAAAATTCACGACACACGTGTAACCTAAACACACTCTGTGGCGGGAATCCCATGTTTACTATTTGTTTACTATCATTATTTCTTAATAATTGTTACGTAAATGTGTTAGATTTGGAGAAAATATAATGCTAAATTTGTTTATTAGATCACTACAATGCATTAGAGATCACGAAACAGTAATATTAAAGAAATAACAAATACGGAAATATGTTTATAACCTCAATTTTAGTGATGGTCTTGATTTGTTTATATTGATGGTGTCGATTATCGACTTCAGTGCCGGTCCTAGGGTGGTGCGAGCGGTGCGACCGCACCGGGCGCCATCAGGGGGGGGGGGGGGGGGGGGCAAAATGCCAAGTCGCCATATCGCTGCCAGGCGCATAGGGAATTTTACGGGTTATTTTATTCGATTAGGGTTTTATTAGCTTTAATTGGCAATTTTAATGTGAATAAAGCTTTTCTAGTTGTTCAATAATAAGTAATTTTGTCGCGAGTGCGGCGGCGGATGAAGGTCGCGGGTTACGTGGCTCGACAATTTCGCGCGGTATGTCCCTTCTACCTTGTATAGTGGGCATCAACAAAATATTAGCCTATGAGAGATGTTCTTGTTTTTGGGGAAAGAAATATTGAAACTAAGGGTTCATTAGAAACTAATGAACCCTTAGTTTCAAGAGAAAAAATCATTCTTCCGCCATTGCATATAATATTAGGACTGATAAAGCAATTTGTTAAGGCTCTCGACAGAAATGGTCATGTTTTCAATTATTTATTTCAAAGAAATTTCCTGGTTTAAGAACTGAAAAACGAATCTTTGATAGACCTCAAATATGTCAATTAATGAAAGACACCACTAATTTTGAGGCTTCTATGATTAATGTGGAATGGCTTGCGTGGAAATCTTTTGTAGCAGTTGCACAAAATTTCCTCGGAAATCATAAGGCTAACAACTTTATAGAATTAGTCATTGGCGTAACTAGGGTGGGGCAGGCACGTGCCCTGGGCGCCAATCGAAGGGGGGCGCAAAATCGCCAATTATTAAATTTTGGAAATCAAAGCCATAACCATTTTATACTGTTAGGTATAATTATTTACTTCGCAATTTTATACCGTCTTGCCCGCATGTCATACACTATACATACTTAATACACTCAAACCCTACACGGTCATACATCGTCGTTTGCCATAGACCTTAACAATGATGAAAAAAATTAGTAAGTATTATATACTTACTAATTTTTTTCCAGCCCTATGGTTCTGTTTGATTTTCTCTGTACTTACTTACAAGTACAGAGAAATCTGAAATGGAATGGAAAATCTAAGATCCTAAATCGAAATCTGGGGACCGTCAGGGATGGAGGGATGTATAATATATCCCCATATATTATACGTTTACATATATTATACATATATTATAATTCTTCGTTTAAGTCGCTCTATTAAACTCATTTTATTTTAATGAGTTTACGTCAATAATTGATTTCTATACACATTCTTCTTTTAGATCATCCAACGGATCAATCGGGTATATTTTTCTTTTGTTGCCCGTGTGATTTGATCTCTTTTCTAACCACTGTTGTTAGAAGGGTAATTAGATTTTTCCCTTGTTCCTAGCTCCAATTGACTCGCCGCGTCACTGAAGCAATGCTCAAAACGAGACACTTACTTAATGCAATGAGAAAACCATCACCAGTCAGTCATAACCTTCTAACGTAACCTGTTCGAGGTGGATGGCCCCAATTTTCGAGCTCGCTTCGCTCGCACATAAGACAACTGAAGGTAGCCGCAATCTAATTATAATTACTCTTTGTTTTAATGAACGGAAAAAATCCACTGGCGAGCAGGATTCGAACCTGCGTCTTCTGGTTCGGTACACTAGACGCTATGACTGCTAAACCATCGCGAGTTCCGCTCACCAACTAGAAATCTTCGTTCATATTCTAAACTTACGTCTTAAGGTGACCTAACATGGAAAATGCTTAATAAGTACAAGAAGATAGTGTAATTACCCTTCTAATCTAACCTGTCCGAGGTGAGTGGCCTCAATTTTACCATGACAACTGGAGGTACTAGCCAGCTAATTGGAATCACCCTTCTAGCCTAACCTGTCCGAGGTGGGTGGATAAAATTTCGAGGTCACTTCGCTCGCTCTTACATGAGACAACGGCAGTAGTAACAAACTAATTGTAATTACCCTTCTAATCTAACCTGTCCGAGGTGAGATGCCCAAAATTTTCGAGCTCGCTTCGCTCGCTCTTACTGAGACAACTGCAGATAGTAGCAAACTAATTACCCTTATAATCTAACCTGTCCCAGGTGAGGTGCCCAAAACTTTGAGCTTGCTTCGCTCGTTCTTACATGAGACGACGGGAGTAGTTACAAACGAATTGTAATTACCCTTCTAATCTAACCTGTCCGATGTGAGGTGCCCAAATTTTTGAGCTTGCTTAGCTCGCCCTTACTAAGGCAACTGGAGGTAGTAACAAATTAATTGTAATTACTCTTCTAATCTAACCTGTCCGAGGTGGGTGGCCCCAATTTTCGCTGATTAAACGAACTTTTCTATGATTTGACATTTTTGACAGCAGAATAATCGGAAGCAAGTGGCAACCTGAGGCATATGATTTTTTTAGCTATATATAATGTCATTGGGTTGTTCATTTTTTTTATTTAGAAGGGCGCCACTTTTGGTTTTCGCACCACCTGAAAATTTTAATAGGACCGGCACTGATCGACTTTGGTGGTCGGTGAACAACATGTCGGTATAATATAATATTATTTGTCGATTATCATAAAGACCATTCAGAGTCTGAGGTGCATTTAGTGAAGGTAAACCAATTTACGTAAGCAATTTAGACCATAGTCGCAAATTCAGATTTTGCAAGTTCATGCATTGACAATTTCTCATAGATAGGTAGATAGATACCTACTTTGAATTGAATTTATGAGATTAAGTCATTATTTGCAGATTTTCCATAAATCCAGTAAAAAAAATAAACAAAATTGGACTCCGCACAAACATTCAACAATAAGCAGTTAACACTTCCATGAGCACTGCTTATCAACAGGAGGTAAAACAAGGCGAAAACTATAAAGTGGTTCTGTTTTAACTATTTGTCGTAAGAAAATAAGAAATATACATTTTTATATTTACATAAATATATTGAAAAATAAGTGTTTCAATATGTACAGCCAAGATTATAAAATTATTGAAAGATATTTTACTGTACACGAAAGTTACCTGTACATATTTTTTAGTAATAATTGTAATATGAATAGTAAATATTTTTGAAATCTGTGTTTTATTTGAGGATTCTGGCTTTCTCCAAGATTTCTGATTACATACTAGATACTCGGCAGTTTTGTGTATTCTCACTTGACCAGTGGAATGCCACTGGTCTCCCCCATATTTTAGTCATTTAGTGGGACAATATGCAGCAGTAAAACAGATATCGTCCACCATTATCGATATCGATAATAATCCTATTAACTTCAGGCGCAGCACTTTTAACACACACATAAACAATTGGTTTTCAGTCTCATTTTTTTCATCTAATTCCATAGATTGGCAATGTCAGTAACATTGCCAATCTATGGAATTATATATCTATGCGTCATCCGTGCTCCGTGCTCGAACTTTTTTCTTGACGTTTGACAACAACAATTTGACAACATAACAAGACAAGCAACAAATAAAAAAAAATTACATATATAAAAAAAAATTACAAAAACATCTGACTCGCAACTGTCAAACATCAGCCTTATAAAATAAAACGTATTATCTACCACATTTTTGGCTAACACTCCCTGTAAATTACAATACCATAATGGTGCGGGTAACTTACGTTCTTGCCCGTATTCCCGTTATTAAATTTCGTAAGGGTGGGTTAGATTTGATATCAAGAAGTTCTGGTGCAGGCTCGTCCTCGGGGACTCACGCTGCTGCTCCTTCATCGGCTGCCTCAGTACGTATCAGACTAAAACTGTGCACTGGTAGTGTTAAATTTTAAAAAATCGTTTATATAACTGTTTGCATAAGGGTCATGTCACTTGTCAGAAATGAAAAACCAATTGACTATCGGATTTTATGTAGAAAAACCACAGTTATCCACAGAACTATAGCTTTCTCATGCTTTCTATGCTCTGTAATATAGATGCTATCAACCTGGCGTTTTCCGAGATTGTATGCCCTTCAATTCAAACTCGTTGCATGGTTACCGCTTATAACTGTGCAGGGAGCACAATTCCAAGAAATAAATATGCCACTTTTATGTGTGTAGCACCTCATACAGCTGGGTGCCAGAGCCTTACCTACCAAATGATTATTAAGAACAACAACTGAGGAGCATTGGAACAAAAACCAATAAATCACATTTGTTTTTTGTCAGAAAATGTAAAAATATGGCCAAGTTCATGGTTTTCTAATTTAGAGTTAAACGAAATCTATCAATTTATTGGTGTTAGGATCACTGTTTGGAATCCTAAATTCGGCATTAGTAACTGTGGTACCTACTGAGTTATAAAAAAAATTATTAGGGATTTATCGTCTTAAGTCTGATCGCCATTGTTGTTTAGTACGATTGATGATAATACTATCGTTATATTCGTTTATGTTTAGATCCGGGTATTTCGTTTACGGATTTAGAGTGGATTTATCTTTTTTTGACCAGGTTACATTAACCATAGTCCAAGATATGTATGAGACTAATCAATTGGTATCATAAAAAACAATGAATGAATTGTCATTTATTGTTTTTGTTCCGACGCTCCTCAACTATGAGATTATGTAAGAAAGAGAATCAATAGCACTTAAATATCATACATTTAATATATGTATAACACAGCCAGCAGGTCCATACCAAGCAGTAAGTTCTTATGTTGTTATATTAAATTACTTTTCCATTTTGTTCCAGTCACAAATGCAGCCAACAGCATCCATGAGCACATCTTCCATCCCAGATATCGATCTACCGCTTCGTTATAGAAGAATGCCTCTTTCAGAGGAAGAAATTGAGTACATCAACGGCGGTGGAATTGTTTAGTCCCTCAACTTACAATATTGTAGATGCAGTTTCCAAAAGTAGATCTTGGTTAATAATAATAGTATTTAATTATGTAGACATAGTTTAGCTTTTTTGTTGATGGAGTTATTAATTTAACTATTTCTATTTCACTTGGCATTTAAAAGAATAATTTTAGGGCTATTGTGCTTAGGTAACCCACCTAATGAAAATCTTTAAATTTGGTAGGCTACCCAAGCACCATACCCTTAAAATTTGATTAATTGTAGAATATAAAATACATCTGAGTGATTTGGTTCGAAGAACTCATCTGTATAATGCTATAGAGTAAATGCAAGTGGACGGTTAGAAAAAAAAACAGCACACTATGCAGTGCATAACTCTTGGCATACCTAGTGACTGTTACTAATAGCTTGCATGTTCTTCTGAAATATAAAGTAATATCATTATATTACCGGCCTTTTATTCAAGAATTTAATCAATATTGCAGACAGATCCTTCCCAAACCAGAAGCAGGAGCAGCAGCAGCAGCAGCAAGCAAAATGTATCATCACGCACATTGGGAGTTATTAAAGTACCACGTGGCGTTCTTATAGATTGTGGAAACAAGAAGAAAGAAGTAGTATCTTTAAATATTGTTTTACAAAAATGTCAAGAGAACAAGTGAAAAAACAACTAGTTAAAATTAAATTGTGCCTTGGTACCATGTAACTTATGTAGTTAATCAGCTATTTATTAGTAAATATCCTTTGAATTAATAAATAAAATGTAATAATACATAAATGAAAATAAAAAAAAACAATGATTATTCATTGTGTATTTATTTAGGGGTGTAATCGGTATATAAAATATAAATGATGTATATTAAAGAAATAATAAGACATGCTCTAATAATAACGTACGTTGAGTTTTTCGTTTTGGATGGCCCACACCTGTGCAGCCGGCCCATCGTAAGCGACATCGCTGTTGACCTCGAACTTAATTATACCGAATTTTGCAAATTTACTCTTCCACTGTGGAGTCTGAGGTAAAGTGAGCAGTACATTAGCTATCGCTTGTTTAGTTTCGGCTGGAATAAAACATCATTATATTTATTTATTAAAACGTGTGATTCAAATATCGGAGGTCTCCTGTCCACCTCTGTCCAACAAAAAAGAAGTATCTTGGCTTGTGTACTATAAGTAACATGCTGTATAACTTATGCTATACTATCTATATATCACGTCCCCGTTATGTAACATTGTTTTTCATCATTGCAATATATCCAATTTCGTTCAGTCTCTCCCTCCACACATTACTGAAACATGTTATATGTATATAACTATATTTTATAACATGTTTTGATATACTTAAAGTCTGTACTCACCTTTATAAAAGACGACGTTTTAGTTAGGTCATAGTAGGTATAGTCCGCGCGGAACTAGTTGGCCACGCCTTAGGTATATGAGCGGTGGGACGGAGCGGCAGGGTCGCCTGCGCGCGGTGGGACGGAGGGGCGGGGTCGCTTGTTTTCATTCACAATAACCCGCCGCTTCACCCCCGTCCCTACCTAAGGCGCGGCCAACTAGTTCCGCGCGGACTATAGTACCTCGCTAAGTGACATTGACGTTAAAAATTGAAATTGTTTCTAAACACAAATAACAATATCGTGACGGCCTGAATATCATAGCAGTCCTGCAGGTGGAACCGCAAGGAGAGCGTAGTGTCGGTATTAAGAACGATGAGCCGCTCTCCCTACACTCTCCGGCCGCAGAAGCGGAAGGCAGTAGTGATGGTGGTTTTTAGTCGGCCACCTGGCCATAGATAATAATAAGTACCTATTCAACGACCTGGCCGCAGAGCCTAACATAACCGTCTCGCATCCCCGAGCGGGGTGGCTACTGGGAGGGAACTATACATAGCAGCACCAAATAAAAAAAATAAAGGTTCAATATTATCCCGTTATTGTTAGGGACACAAATTATGTGTTTTAATATTTAATAAGTAAGTTTATGTGGTATATTATGTATTAATTAAATGGTGAACTTTAGCACGAACTTACCTTCTAGATTGGCGTTCCCAACTATTGGATACGGTGGTAATCTACCTAATGTTTCTAAGGTAGTAATATCTTTGCCTCCATCATACATAAATTTCTTTGAAAAAAGAAGAGTTGTAGAATCGACTGCTGCCCAATCTGCCTGTTTAGATAAAACCATCTGCGCTGATGATAAATGTGATCCAGATCCTAAAATAATACAATAAGAATTAATTTACCTATTGCTTTAATAGACTTGATCAACAAAATGTAAAAAAACAGTGGGTATAGGGTAGGTATACTTAGCAGAGATCCAAAGAAAGATGCATTTTCTCCTTTTTCTTTTAAAGTTTTCAAAACAATTTTACTTCCACTCAGAGATTCTTCGTCACTGTAGGCAAATGTACAACCACGGAGATCTAGTAAAGTATTGACATTATGTGCTCTGCAATAACATAACTGTGTAAGTAATTAAATTATTGACTAAGTATTACATTAGCAGTTTGGTACTTAACTGTAGATTATTAGAAGACTCTTTCTTATCAAAAGTCAATGACACACTGATAACATTTTTATCTATTGTGTATTTGTTTGTGTGGAAGCAGCGTTGGTAGACTTAGGTGCTTAGGTAGGTACCTATCTAAAATATTATTTTATTATTTCCTACATGTACCTATAAGGCTATAGGTTCTGTAGAAGGTACCTACATCAACATGAACCGAACGGGGTTATTAGGTGTGAACATTTCGTATTTTTAATTAGGTAAGTACCTATAGGTAGTTAAACTCCTTACTTTTTATCACTATGAATAATAATATCCGAGAAATATCCCGCTTTGTTTTCCACGTTCATTTGATGAGCAAAAACTGGTGTTACCGGAAGTAATTCAATAGATGAGTTTTTCTTTTTGCGAAGTTTGATGTATGCAGCTGCCGTCATGAACGCTGAAAGGTCAGTATAATTTAAAATAACGATCTTTATAAAATCCATTGCAAAAAGCGTGTGGTGCTTGATGCCAATTGTTATAAAATTATGTTTTATTGACAGTTATTGGTAGATGTAGTCATTTTGAAAAACTAAAAAATGGCACCTTCCACTTTTGTACAATAACTCCTGTATAAAGAAAAGGTTAAAAGAAGTGTACAGTTTTCGCCAAACTTATTGTCCGGGTTGAAGTTGGCACGAGCGTTAGCTCGTTAGCCATTTTTCTATTTCCGATTTTTACGGCCGGGTTAAAGTTAGCTCGTGCCAAGTTCAACCCGCACAATAAGTTTGGCGAGAACTGTACAGTGTACTTATTAATCTAGGTACACCCATAATTTGCTTGTCCCGCTGCATTGTGTAATATAACCGAGTCTTATTAAATGTAGGCCCTACACTAGCTGTAGGCTTTGTATAAAAATTATAATTTAGGTAGTCTGTGGTCCTGACTCCTGCTGGTCGTACCTTCATTGATCCAGTCAAAATTAAAATACGTACCTACCTAAGTACTTAGTTAAATTCGTCATTGGTAACATTGGTTAAATTTCGTTAGAGAGAAGTACCAACTACCTACCTAGTAAAAGCACTGTTTGGAAATGGGTAGATAGTTGTATCAAGATTTTTGAAGTCATACATTATAATATATTGTTAGCTAGGTACTTAATGTAGGAACGTTGAAGTCTGTTTTAAAAATATTATTTTGTACCTACTTAATTACTTACAGTAAGAGGGTGATTAAATAAAAACAATAATAATGATCATCATCGTGTACCTACCTACTGTACACGATTATGGGTCTTCTCTCAGAACCTACCTTACAACTGAGTGTAGGAACTCTAGCCACACATAGTATGCGGGTAGAAAATCTCATTGGCTGCACCATAGATTAGAATACCTTTGCTGCACTACCTGGGCTGCACGTCCTCAGGTGTTTCTTGAAAGTCTAAGCATAACGTAGTTCTTTACAAACTGGTATTTAATAAGTACTACGCATGTATGATTTTGAAGAGTCAGAGACGCATGGTCGTAGTGTCGAACTTAAGACATTAAAATTTGCAGACCATTATCATTTATCCTATCACTGAAAATATCAATATCTTACCCAAATCAACCTTATTAGTCGTAAAAGGATCAGGGCGATCCGATATTGGTCCTGGGCTTCTACTTTCATATTGTAGAGTAGTATAACATCCCAAAGCATCTTCCAGTAGATCCATTATTAATTCGTACAATTGTACCGGATGAGTTGGACACATATAAGTCACTATGCGAAGTTCTTGTTTGTTCTGAGCCATGATTGAAGTAGGTACTTGAAGTAAGTAGTATTCGAAACCGATGCTCTAACTAGACTAACCACTGTGAAAGTTCTACAGCTTATTAGAGTTTAGACTGATTATAATGAGCTCATTTGTTTATTATGATGAACATTAATGGTTGCTTATTATCGCAAAATGCGATAAACGCTGCACGCTTCGATCATGTAGGTATTGTCTATTATAACTCCTCCAGTATGCTGTTAACCAGGTGACGTCAGAATCACGCAGAAAACGCGTGTTTGCTCATCACTTCGTGAGCGTGACCTGCCCTTTACACAGGTAAAGGGCCTTTACTTATTAAACTAGGGCTGCATTTGGCACTACAAAGTAGGTATACATTTATGTAGTTATGTAGGTACATTGTACCTTGGTAATTTTAATATTCCATAACTAGTAGCTTGTGCGTTTAATACACTTCTGCAAAACAGATATACGTGTGGCCCTCCATAGCGAAATATTTTTCTTTTTATCTCTTACTATTCGCGGAAAAAATATTTCCAGTTTTTCTTGTCTTAGATTAGATTTAAACATATAAAGTACTTGTACCTTAGAAAGTGGCTCCACCTGGTGGTGCTCACGGTTGAATTTCCGAATCGCTTGCTTGATATTAGAAGGTGGTGAGTTAATATGTTTAGCCTCATTATGTGATTAACACGGATTGCATATTCCATATCATTCAGTTTGCATTATTAACTTGCTATCGACTCGTGTTTCCTTTCGGCCCAATTCGGATTTCGGCACGGTCCACCGCTGGACGTAGGCTACTTTCCGGAGGAAGTGAAGTGTGGCAATATACCAGAATGTACATGTATCTTGCACATACCTAACTAATTTACTGTAAAAAGTCATGAGATATCAAACCTAAATATTAAATTATGTACTTATTATACACTATTACTTAAAAAAATACACCAACTGTAATGACATCATCATTTATTGAAGTTACGCATTATATCGATGATTTTTTATCATACAGATAATTCTTATACAATTTAAATAAATAGCATTACACATTCGACACTAGTGCATTCACTACACCCCTCAGAGTGTTTTATAAATCATGTAACTTCTGACTCAAAAGGTTGCAATATACTCAACAACATATTACATTATTGAATAATATAACACAGGGTAAAAATGCTGTATAACATTCCAAGAGCATAATCATTACAGTCATTCCAGTTAATATCAACTTTACTGCTTTCTTTCGAATGTATGGAAATATGCCCTTTATGGTTTTATACAATTAAACAGGCCTGCGGAAGTTGCTGCCTGCATACTTAGCAGCAGATCCAAGTTCTTCCTCAATACGGAGGATCTGGTTGTACTTGGCGAGGCGCTCGGAGCGGCACGGGGCGCCGGTCTTGATCTGCCCAGTTGAAAGACCTACTACAAGGTCAGCGATGAATGTGTCTTCGGTTTCTCCAGACCTGACAATTGGACAAAGAATATTTTTTATATACATACATGCATACACTCACGCCTTTTTCCCAAAGGGGTAGGCTGAAACTAGAGAGCGCCACTGGCTACGATTCTTACATTCTTACTTAATTTTTTTTATATAATATTCTTTGTAAACATTGAACAGGCACGTTATTAAAACACGCGTTAGCATGTGTACGCCTAGTGTAGAACCACAAATTCATAAAAAAATATCGACAAGAGGGCCCATCCACAATAAGATTATTTAAATTGGCTTTACGAATAACTTTCTTATTCTTGGACTTATATTTTTCTCCTCCCTGCCCCCCATACCTACTGATCCATGTCAAAGGAAGTCATCGAAAGTCCATACAACTCAGCACCTGAGTAGTACCTGAGGTACCCACATACCAAAATTTATAGAGAAAAATCAGAGGAATTCGAATAAAATAGTTTTTTTATACATAACTAATTATATGAAAAACAGTTTCAAAGTTTTAATAACCCGTAGTACACCCGTAGTAGTTAAATCACGTAGCAATATTGAGTGTGCAATTGCGTTTAGTTTCGTTCAAGAAATGTTTTATTATAAATTATTTAATTAAAAATTCATAATTATATAAAACAACATAACGTTATAATAAATTAAGATTATAAAAACTAAATATAAAATAAGATAAGCCTAAACGACACTATGGTTCTTCGAATGTAATATGAAACTCTACTAATCAAATGTATGTATCAAAACGCAAAAGACAAGTTTTGTTGATAAATCTCATTCCGCTCGTTGACTCTGACAGCAGACAGCTATCAAGTTGACAGTTTTTACTATATAACAGATAATAGTGTGCCAAAATGGCGTGATTTTTCTCAAATTAAAAGTTTTTAACGCTTCCCCCAGTCAACATTTTTAAAAAATACGACTAGAGTTGTAACCAGCGTAATACAGAGTATTTTTTCACATAAGTATACCTTCGGTACCTCATTTGGGCCGGTTTCGATGACCTCCTTTAAAGTATTGTTTTACCTAAATCTTTCAATAAATATTACAATTTTGTAAATAGACCTGTGAGAGACCATGGTGCCCCATCCATTTTTCTTGGCTAGCAAGTGAGCATCAATTGATTCAGTCACACTACCAATTTGGTTAACTTTCAATAGCAAGCAGTTGCAGGCCTTCTTCTCTACAGCTGTGGCAATACGTTTAGGGTTTGTTACCTGTTAACAAATGAAAATAAGCTTTTTAATATAGTAAATGTTGAGAAGGATCCCACATAGATACAAAGATATGAGTACCTATGGAGATAATTCAAGTGCTTGTTTACTGTGCTCAACAAAATGTACACTCACTGTAAGGTCATCTCCCACAATCTGGATAGGAGTACGAGAAGTCAGGTTGGCCCATGCGGCCCAGTCATCTTGGTCAAAGGGATCTTCAATGGATACCATGGGGAAGTCCTTAATGAAGTCCAGGTACACCTCAGCCAGTTTCTCAGAAGACAAAAAGTCAGCAGGGTTGGACTTTGGGTTCTTGAAATCAAGATCATAGGTGCCATTCTTGAAGAACTCAGATGCAGCAACATCCATTCCAATTTCAATCTGAAAATAAATGTCACAGTATGAACACATGAGTAGAGAGTAGAGAAATTCTTAAAATGAATTTAAAAGATAATAATGTTTTCACCTTTCCAGTGTATCCAGCCTGCTGGATAGCATCCTGAATCAGGAAAAGGGCATCCTTGTTGTTCTGAATGTTCGGCGCGAATCCACCCTCATCACCAACAGCAGTAGAATCAAGACCAAACTTCTCCTTGATGATCTTCTTCAAGTGGTGGTACACCTCGGAGCCCATGCGCATAGCCTCACTGAACGAGGTAGCACCTAAAGGAAGTGTAAATGTCAATGAATTTAACATTGTTATAACTACAACCTATTCATTTAAGTTTTAAATTGTCAGATATTCCGTCGGATATCAGACCATTTTAGAGTTAAAATGTATGAAATCCGACAGAAAATTGTTGATATAAAAATATGGTCATATAGTTATACAGTTACACCTAAATTCATACTTCAATAAAATTGGTGTCCGTTATTAAAATAACAGCTTTTCACTAAATGCATAATAATGAAAGTATATGGTACTTAAGTGAAAAAAATAACAAATTTAAAATTTTTGTCTGTCTGTCTGTTTGTCACAGCTAATCTCTGAAACGGCTGGACCGATTTTGACGGGAATTTCACTCGCAGATAGCTAATGTAGAGTAATAAGGATAAGGATAATGAAGAGTATGTAAGGAGAGACTTAGGCTACTTGTATACAAGGTGGTTACCACGAGCGAAAACTAGGAACTAATAAAAAATAATTTCAAAGCGGCGAAATACAAAAGAATTTTGCATACGCCGCTGCTCCTTTGAATTGAGCCGACGCGCCGCGCGCGGCCTTTGTCGGCGCCTTTGACGGTGCGCATAAAATAGGGGAGCGCTCGTCCTGTAGGTACTAGGCCGGCGTTGACCTTGCAAGTGAACTTTAAGCGGAACAGCTGACTGAGTACTCTTTTGAGTTTTATTTACATTGCTGTTTTGAGTGAAATAAATGAAATAATGGTTTTTTAATTATAAATCTAATTTGGGTAGGTAGAAATAGTGTTTTTTTACACGTTCAAGTAAATAAAACTGCAGAAAAAATTGGAAAATTGATGAAAAAAGTTACGGAAAATTTCAACGCAGGGGGGTCCAGAATCATGTACTGAATTCATGGTATTCGGATGTGCGTCGATGTCCCTTCCACCTTGTATAAGATTTTTTTTATTCAAAAATATGGATGAACGCGAGTAACACCGCGAAAAAAAGCTAGTAGTGAATATGTTAACTTTCATAACAACCTGTAGGCAGGATCATGAATTCTTGCATGGCCAGCTTGTTTCCGGCATGGGAGCCTCCATTGATGACGTTAAAAGCTGGTACTGGGAGCACAATATCGGCATTGCCCGCTAAGTCTGCTAAGTGCTTGTACAGGGGCACGCCCTTTTTAGCCGCCCCAGCCTTGGCAACGGCCAAGGACACGCCGAGAATAGCATTGGCACCCAACTTCGACTTGTTTTCAGTGCCATCCAAATTCAGCATGAACTGGTCAATCTATTACCAAACAGTGAAAAGATTATGCAAGTATATCTTAGATAATAATATATACAGTATTATTATTTTTGACGGATTTTATTTATTTATTCATGCGTAATGAAAAGTGAGTCCGCTACGCTAGATGTCCTTGGTCAAGCAGTGTTGTTGAATTTTTTGAGAAATTTCCAGTAGGCAGCTCTGAGTCTCACCAATGGCAGTCTCACAGATGGCAGTAGGCTCACCCCCTATTAAATGGGACCCAAAATACAAGAACTGCCTAACCCTTTAGGGAATAGCGTGATGGTATGCAAACAATAAATTTGCACAGTGGCTGAAGGAAGGTACCATTCCTGCAGAAAACAGAAAACAAACAGGAAAATATTAGTGCCCCTGTGAAGTTAGCGTTTTGAAACTTCTACATAGGTGCAGTTGCAGGAAAGTGTTACTGTGGTAAATAATCACGAATGCCAAATGTTCATAGCTTGGCTAAACTTTTGCTTAGAGTGAGCACTACATAATTTGCATTTAATCTCTCACAAGCAGAAGTCTTACTTCCTTTTGCTGAGTAACTTCCAAGTTCTGTTTGAGGAGTTCTGGAGCAATGGTGTCATTAATGTTCTTGATAGCAGTGAGGACACCCTTCCCATGGTATTGTCCCTTGATATTATCCCTCAGCTCCAAGGCTTCATGAACTCCGGTAGAGGCACCAGAGGGCACAGCAGCACGGAATAGGCCCAGCTCTGTTACCTATGTAAACAAAATAAAAATCTATGTATAATCCAATGAATATGATGCTGACCTGTAGATACTATTCTCAGGGTTAAATAATTAAGTAGATTTAACTGCTGATATACCTGCCTCATTAGCCCAGCAGTTATACTATGTGCAATTACTATGCCCTAGGTCCTAGAACCTAAGAGAACACAAATTGGAAAAATCAGCATGGGACAGCCTCAAACAGGATTTACAGGCAACCTGGTAAAGGTCAAGGGAGTTGTTGGCTTTGGTTAACGATGATAAGGAAGGAAATAATAATACTTGAGGAAATCAGAGGTTGTACTCACCAGGTCAACTTCCACAGTAGGATTGCCACGGGAGTCAAAAATTTGACGAGCTTTGATGGACTTGATCGGCATTTTGGCTATGAAAGCAGAAAAGTTTCTGATAAGAATGAATATTATTATTTTTGAATGAATGTTATTACTTATTGTTTGTTCATTGAATGTGCCAAGGTCAACTATAGGTTGTGTGCTGGCTTAGTAACTAATAGGTATATTATAGATTATAAGATATTCTACTTTTTATTTATTTCATATGAACTCTTAACTTTGAATCAAAAATATCATATTGTACAGTTATACAAAGTAGGTACATACCAATGTTATTTTTAAAACAATTGACGTAAGGTGTACAAGCAGGGCAGCGAAAATGATCTTAGAAAATGAAAACTACTGCTGATATTTCATAACAAGACGGACGCATTTTGCATACATGAAAAAACAATATTAGCACTTACCGACTTGATTCCGTAATTTCAGCACTGTAAGTAAAGTTATCAGTATCGACCGAATTAATCGCCGGGTTGCCGGAAAGTACCCACCCACAGTAGCACAGCGACAGTGTCGAATGTCCTTCACAAGGTGAAACTAGAGTTGGCCTGTTTTTTGTATAATGTGTGGTTATGGTTAGCCCGGTTAACCTGAAGTCATAGATTAATATGTTATATTGGATACCCTGAGTCCCTGAAGTGCTGTCCAGGGACCATAAATATAGGGAGCCCGTAAATCTTACAAAAATGTAAGGCCTGTTTGCCCCCAAGTTTCGATATTCGCGATATAATCAAAACTACAGTAGAAGTAGATCTTTAGTACGTTTTCGCACCCGAATACAAGACTTTCGTGTTTTTTAAAGTATTTTTGTGTGTCACGATGTGTGAATAAATAAATTTATGACTGTGGGTGTGACATTGCATAAAATAAAATAGTTTCTTTGAGTTGTTTAGGGTCTGCTGCTGCTATTAATTATATTTAACGATTTTATTGAATATTTTTAATTTTTTTGGGTAAAAAAAAACTCCTAAACTGAGCCGAGCTTTACTTTACTATGCTTGGACTATTATATGGACACTAGACAGTACTTATTTTTGTAAATATATAAGAAGCACCCAGACAAACGCAAAGACTTACTTATATTCATCACATAAATATCTGTGTCCGGTGGGAACCGAACCGGTGATCAGCAGTCCGGTAGGTAATCGAACCGACATCGTCTAATTGAAGCTCTACTAAAAACAATATTATCGAGAGTATCAAATGTTTAATGTTAGCCAATACTAAAATTAACAACATCGACAGCTCAAAATAGCATTGTCTGAGATTCTATCGACAGCATTTATTGTTTATATTGATGTGCATATTATTAGTTAGCTTTTTTAGATTAAAACTATCGATGCTTCAGCAATAGTATAAACAAGGTGACCGGAGAAGAGACTTCCAAAGACAACATTCAAATAGGTACCCAACCCAGCTCAGTCGGTCCGATTCGGCGCCCGGCTCGTAGTAGGCTCGCGCGAGTCGTAAACTAAATAGGTACAAATTGAGCTGATCTGCGAGCTAAGACTAACATTCAGAGACGACGCTCAGAGTAAAGTAAGGCTTCCGTATGTCAAATTTGTATTACAATTTGACATACGGAAGCCTAAGTTTATGCTTAGCATCGTCTCTGAATATAAGGCTAATTAGGCTGACAATGTAAGACGGGCTTAGATCAGTCTAAGACAAGAATCGGCTTACCGCATCTTAAAAAGTGGTATTCAGAAACATAGTACGTCTCAAACTTCGTCCGTCTTAACTTAGCCTACGCTCTGTTATAAATAAAGGATAGCAATATATGTAATGTCATAAGAGTGAGCGAAACAACAATATCTGAGATAGAAATTGTTTTTGTTGCAACATTGTCACAGTAAACAGCGCTAACATCTATTATTTTCGCCAAGAAATATCTTTTTTATAATAATGATAATATTTTTAAGTAGATTTGGTTTCACAATAAAAGCACCACATACACATTTAATGTAAAGTTGTATGGTAAGATAAAAAGTTTTTATTGACAAACAATATTTACTTACATCGACATATTATCTATTCTATAAAAAAACTAAATAAAATTATATGAAACAGCTATTTAATAAATCTAAGTAAATAAAAATATATCAAACTACCAAAAATAACTACAGCTTTGTCCGCCGGGTAGCGCTAGATCCACTGCTTAGACAGCTAAAGTAACCGATATTGACTACTTAGGCTTAGCATAGTTTACGCGAAGTTTAAGCAGTGTTCCGAACATCTCTGAATACAAATTTGAACGTAAGCACTCGATTTTGACATACGGAAGCATAAGTTCATGCTGAGTCTCGTTTCTGAATATCAGCCTTAGTCATTGAATCTGCTCACTCACCTGAGTCATGAGCTGTGCCTCAACCATGAGTTTTTCTCACTAGACTCGCTAGCGACGCGGTAAATTATTTGTATGGGAAACCCTCGCAGCGCCTCTAGCGGTTACGTAAGGAACTAAAATCTGCTATGAGATTACAGCGTTTCGATGCGTAAAAAACCTATCGAAAGCCATTCGATAGAACTCATGGTTGAGGTACTGATCTGTAGCGCATTTTTGATGAGTTACCCACTTAGATCAATAGCATCAATACTACTATTGACCGAAGGTTACCTACCTCTAATCTTAAACCCATCAAGTAAAGTTTTCGTCATTCTTATTGTCACTTGAAGTTAGCACGAGCTACATTCAACATGGCTGTAAAAATCGGAGAAAGAAAAATACTGGATTTCATTAATTTAAAACGACGTTTTTATTTATACTTATTTGTCCTATATTTTTCTTGATGTAAATGAAGTGTAACGCAGGTTAACACATAATAGTTCCATGGATTTGCCCGATTTGCCTTTTGCATAGTGTCAATCGTCGTAAATAGTGAGGTTGATAATCGATTATTTGATTACGAGTCGAAAGCGTACATCGATTAATAATCTATTATTAATCAATTATCTAAATCTTTTTGTAACTATCTAACACTGAAAGAATTTTTCAAATCTGTCCAGTAGTTTCGGAGCCTATTCAATACAAACAAACAAACCATCAAATCATTCCTCTTTATATTAGTATAGAAAGATATAGATAATCGATTATATAAATCCGCCATCAATTATAGTCGATTATTTAAATAATCGATTATCAACACCACTAGTCGTACACTGTCACTATTTACTAGCTCTTTGATTTATCCACTTTGACATTGGCAGAATTGTCGACATCGGCACCAATTGCCAAATATAAATAAAAAGAAGAAGAAGGTTCTAAGTAGTCTCCCCGAGAAAATAATATTTTCTTTCCGAAAATGTATTTTGTTTTGTCTTGTTTGAAACTTTGAAGTCTACCAAAACAATTTGTCCAAAAATGAGTGACACGGAATCTAAAGCTGAAAAAAAACCTGTGGTTATCAAAAATGCAACTGATTTACAAAGGCTAAGGCTTGAAAAACTGATGAAAAATCCAGTAAGAGAACAAAGCCTGAGTTCGCTAGCGGGTTATTAGTAAATTTTCCTCCTTAACAAACGGTTCTTTACTGTTGTTCCCAGGATAAGCCGGTGGTGATACCAGAACCTCCGAAATCTAAATCATTAGCTCCACCGCCTGATTTTGTCCGCAATGTGATGGGTTCAAGCGCTGGTGCAGGCTCCGGTGAATTTCACGTGTATCGTCACTTGAGGCGAAAAGAATACGCAAGACAGAAGTTTATCGTGGAAAAAAGTGAAAAGGTAAGAACGTGCAGTAGGATGTGGGTCTCCCTTATGAGCCTTAACCATTTTATGATATTCCCAGATGTAACTTTTGGAAATCATGACCCACTTGTAGGCTAGAACATTTGGTTTTGCCAAACAAGGAAATAGGCCATATATGATTGCGTTCTCATTGTGTAGTTATTAGACAGTGTTCACAGTGGGTGAATATTAGTGACAATAAACTTGTCCTTATTTTTTGTAGGAAAAACTTGATGAGGAATATCATAACAGAATAGAACAGAATAGGAAAGCAGCGGAAGAAAGGACAGCAAAAAAACGGACTAAAAGATTGAAAAAAAAGAAAAATGCTAAACTAAAAGAAAAGAAGTTAAAGACAGAAAATAATCAAAACACTTCATCACAGTCTGACAGCAGTGAACATGAGGATAATGTGGAAGATGATGATAATAATAAGGACAGTGTAAAATGTAAATAACATTAAATCATTTTTACAAGTTAAATAAAGCAAAGTATGAAAATACAAGGATTTCAAAATCTTCTGATTGCCAGACTTCAGAATTCTGGGCTGGGCACGAAATTGCGAATATTGGGCACTCTTGTAGCCAGCCATCCCAATAACTGTACTGGCTACTATTCCAAAAGATCCATGTGCACTGCACGCAACAGCTTGGTTCATAATTGTATTGTACCTATAGGTAACAAACTACAGATGTAAAAAATGTGGAAAACATAGCTAATCAATGAAATGATAAAATCCTTACTTCCATACTTATATTATAAATGCGAAACTGTCTGTCTGTCGCGCTTTCACGCCAAAACGACTAAATGGAATTTGGTATACCGGTACCACTTTTTAATGCGAAAAACCGCTCTTAGTATTTATCCAAGCATCCAGCAACTTTCAGCTGTCGTCTGAGATGTTCCCTACAAAGTGGCCCGGCTAGTGACCTACCCCACAAAGTCGAGCTACAATGTCGCGCGACAAGTGTGAAACGAGGCTTTTTATACTCAAGGCAATAAAGTCTAAATTGAAACAATTAAATATAAACAACTAACGTTTTGTAATAGGTAATGGCAGATCCCTTCATGCAACAAGTTTAGTGTCAACACTTGTCAAAGTTTTTATATGGATAAGTTTTCATAATTATTAATTTTATTTAAAAAAATAAAGTGGTACTGGAGGGACCAACACAGTAAAGTTATCGTGCTCTGGTATGGCCATGCGGTTCTAAGACGAAGTGTAATGCAGCTGATCTTTTGTCTGACGTGAACACCAAGGAAATATACTTAATCTGCAAAAATAAGAATGATGATGAACAAACATAACATGACTTAATTAGCGATAATTACTACAATTATAAAACATAGTCCTCCGCCGTGTCTGTCTGCCTGTCTGTTCGCGATAAACTCAAAAACTACTGCACAGATTTTCATGCTGTTTTCACCAATAAATAGAGTGGGCCACGAGGAAGATTTTAGTAGATATTTAATTTGTCAAATGTATGATTGTATACATTGGTTAAAATAATAAATGCCCACGTGGGCGAAGCCACTGGCGGAAAGCTAGTAAATAATAATACCTACCAAGTCTCCGAAATACTTATATAAATTTTATTATTAAATACACCTACTCAACAATATCTAGGGCACACGCTATAACATTCAACTTACAGTTCCTCGGCATTCTTTTTGTCCAGCCTGAAGTTTACGCCAGCCCACCGCAACCCAGCCATAAAAACGAAAGATCAAGTCGCAAACTATCGTTTCTAATCCTTTTAATCCAATATTTCCCTCCGATTTTTACGGCCGTCTTGAAGTTAGCTTGTGCCGACTTCAAGCCGGACAACAGTACAGTTCTGTACTGTATCACAAATTATACACTACTAGCTTCCCGCCAGCGGCTTCGCCCGCGTGGTCTTATAATTTTTTCCCCCGTTTTTGCAACATTTTTCATTACTACTCCGCTCCTATTAGTCGTAGCGTGATGATATATAGCCTATAGCTTCCTTCCCCGATAAATGGGCTATCTAACATGGAAAGAATTTTTCAAATCGGTCCAGTACTTTTTGAGTTTATTTGTTACATACAAAAATACAAATCTTTCCTCTTTATAATATTAGTGTAGAAAACTAATATAATATGTACCTACCTTGCAGATTCATGTGCATTAATTGTTCTCATTATAGCTTTCGAAAATATCTGTTCTCATTATAGCTTTTCGAAATATGAAGGTAACAACGTAGGTACACAGAGTAGGTACATTACGGCCGGTTGATCGTGGCCGGACTGAAGTTACGCAGCTAAACGGCTAACTTGGTCAACTTCAGGCCGGCCACGATCCGCCGGCCGTACTTTACGGCGTTTTCTCTTTCCTAATGTAAGAAGTTGAAATACCATTATATTATAATAGTATTTAGCTCACGTAAGTAGTTACGATTGTTTCCTACGAAAGTGAAAGAGCACGAGCAATCGGACCAGGTTTTTTCTTGTAGTTAAAATGTTTAAATAAAAATCATGAAGGTACTTACCCAAACATTTCTTCTTCTTAGTCGCTACACTCTTGACAGAGTGGTCGTGGTCGTCACATCAGGGGCGGTGGCACGCTTCACAATTCGTCGCCATTCCTTTCGTACCGCAGCTTTTCTCTGGTGCACTCATGCAGTGGACCATTCAATGCCACTTTTAATCTAGTCTGTCCAGCGTATTGGTGATCTGCCGGGTCTGGCTGGAAACATGTCCGAAGAAAGTGAGAATGCGACCTTGGACGATGGACGAAAGACGCTGTTGGACGCGGAGTTCGCTTAGTATGGAAACGTTGGTTCTGAATTCGGTCCATGATATGCCAAGCATTCTTCTCCAGCACATTTCCAGAGCGTCTATCTTCTTTTTCTCAGTCTCTCTCAGTGTCCACGTTTCAGCGCCGTAGAGAAATATGGGAAAAACTAGTGCCCTGACCAACCGTATCTTTGTGGCTTTCGTTATGTTTCTGTTTCTCCATATTCTCTTTAATTTATCCATAGCCGACCTAGTAATAGCCATGCGCCGTTTGATTCAGCGTCATCAGCGCACCCACCGCTATTGGAAACCAGTGCCCCAAGGTAGATATATGATTGGACGACGTCGCAATTCGCAATTTTTGTGACCTCTGGCGAGTTGTTGTTAGCTCGATCGACAATCATCATCTTCGTCTTGCTACAGTTAATCTTCAGACCAAAATCAAGGCTAACCTGTTCCATTTTGCGAAGAAGCTCCTCCATCTTTTGTATGCTAGTTGCAAAATGGGTGGTGTCATCTGCATAGCGCAAGAAAGAATTTTATGGCCTCTGATATTGATCCCATCCGACCAACCTTCAAGTGCTATTTTCATAACTAGCTCGGTGTAAATGTTGAATAGCAGTAGCGAGATAATACAGCCCTGATGAACTCCTGCACCGAGGTCGAAATTATTTGAAAAAATGTCGTCTGCTCTGACTGATGCAGTTCCTTCCTCGTACAGTCTTCCTATAGCTAGGAGAGTCTCCCAAAGAACTGGCCATTTCACCGAGTCGAACGCCTTAGAGAAATCGACAAAGCAGATATAAGTTGGCTTGTTGAACTCCCTGGCCTTTTCGATGCTTTGGCGCACGTTTAGGATCTGTTCACGGGTACCCTTTCCTTTGACGAAACCGGCTTGTTCTGGAGCGATTTCCTTGGACTGAAACGATTTCAGTCTCTCATTTAATATATGCAGTAGAATTTTGCTTGTGTGAGATTAGGGCAATTAGGCGATAGTTACTGCATATTTTAGTAGAGCCTTTTTGTGCAGAGGAACAAAGACAGTGTGTGCCCATTCCTGAGGCCAAGTTCCTGTTTCCCAAACTTTATTACACAGGGCTTGAAAGACTTCGACACCATATTCGCCCGATGCTTTGATGGTTTCTATCGGTATGGCGTCTCTACCCGTGGCTTTTCCGCTTTTTAAGTGTTTTACGGCGTAAAGGCTGATTTACAGGCCAGCAGTAATTGCCTGTTTATAAGCTGAAGCAATAGTAAAAGTTGTACCGTCTGAACAGCAATTTTATGGTACAGATCTCGCCAAACTTATTGTCCGGGTTGAAGTTGGCACGAGCTAACTTTAACCTGGCCTTCAACCCGGACAATAAGTTTGGCGAGAACTGTAACAGGCAAGATACTTGCCTCGTATAAATGGGCGTATAAATAACGTCCAGCTAACGAAGCATAATTTGTTGGTGACGTTTGGCTTTAAGGCTACTATGAAATAAAAGAGAAAATGTTCTCACAATTTAATTAGAACTGAAAATGAATACATTAATATTATAATTAAATCTAAAGATTAGTAACTAGTTTACTGGACTGAAGCCATGACGCTATCCTCGTTTTTCTTTAGTATGACGAATCCTTCCATGACCGGAGATAGGGGGATGTACTCATCGGTGGCAAGTTCAGCTCGCTCTCCGAACGAAAGTAAAACAGGTGTCGTGTGTGTATGCGACCCAGCAATTGTTTTGGGTGTTCCTGCTTTACCGATTACGTCCACGGCCTTCAAATAGATAAACATCGAGTTATTAAGAATCAACAGATAAGCGTTATGTCCTAAAACAACTGCAAGGCGGGCGTACTTAGGCGCGGTTTCCTATTCTCATTTAAAAATTAAAGCTTTGTTCTACTCTCTGTAGGAGGATTCTATAATAATACTTCTTACCTGACCGACGCGCACGCTCACATTTAAGGGCTGGAGGTTTTCGTCCAGAGTCACCAACCAACGGGGTTGCATCGCCGTCGCCAGCACGTAGAGTAAGTAATGAGACTTGCCAAGAATTACTGAAATTAACAATTCAGGTATACGTTGCTATAAATAAAAGAAAAATTGATAACTCATTGTGAGGTCTAGTGGTTTGAGTATCGGACTGCTGATCACGAGGTCGTGGGTTCCATTCACACAGATACATTCCATTCATACATAAAGATATAACATAAGTAATTATTTTTTTGTATTGTTAACTAATTGTGTGTTATAGTGGTTTGAGTACGAGGGTACTGATCAAGAGGTCGTGGGTTCCATTCCCACAGGACACGAATATTCATGTGATGAATCACATTAATATTTTGCACATAAATATTTGTGTCCTGTAGGAATTAGGTGTTTGTGTTTTACAAAACAAAGTATTTAGGTAAGCATTATATCCATTGCCCATAGTACAAGCTCTGTTTAGTTTGGAACTAAAAGGGTGCTGTGTAAAATGTCTCAGAGTATTTATTCTATTTTATTATAAAATTTATTAAATATATAAATAAATATAATATTATATTGACCAGATCGCTAACCCCTGAATGAATTAACAAAACTCTCCGGCCGGATTGAGTCTTTTTCACTGCGGGACTCAATCCAGAGAGTAACTGTGAAGTGTATATAAGATGAATAAACTTTTTGCAAGGAAGACTACTTACTGTTCTTGCAATCCAAAAAGGCGGTGAGTACAACAAGTAAGCCGGCGAGCGCAGGCTGGTTGATGAGGCGGCGGTCAGCGTGCGTGGGACACAGCGTGACCGTGCCCTTGCCGGCGTGGCACAGCCCCTGCGCCAGCCGCACCATGAACAGGTGCACCGGCGACTTGCCGTGGTACAGCGCAAGAGCGCGCAGCATTGTCGCTAATCTTTACGTATGGAAATAACAACTTTTGTATCCAGCAGTGGTGTTGGCCTTACTATGATACTTTTGATGTAACGGGCTAGACAGCCAGCTTATTTTGGTTATGTGCAACATAACTCATACGGTAATAGCTTATACATTATTATGTTAGTAACTTAGCACACAGATATTTTGCATAAACAATTCTCCATTACATAGCAATATTGTTAAAGGGGTCAGGATTGTTTTACCTGGCATTATTGGTACCGGCTCCAACAAGTCCCATAGCGAAGATCGCGTTGTAAGCGACGTCGTTGTCGGAGTCATGCGAGTACTTGTTGAGCACGTCGATGACGGCCAGCTGCGGGTTGGAGATGGAGCACAGCGCGATCGCGAGCGGCACCGCGCGCCGCACCGCCGGCTCGCCGTAACGACCCTGTCACAAATATTTACTTTAAAGGACATGCCCCAGAAAATGACGGCCCCAGACATGTCAAACAGAAGTCTCACTAGCTCGTAACATTCAAATATTCATGAATTAATTATTGTGTGCTTATATTGTTATAGATTTTTCGAGAACTGATCAAGTATTTAAAAGATTTTAACTAGATTTTTTTAAATTGTTTTACAAAAATAGGTAATGTGGATAATAAACCTACCTTTGTAGATACCGTCGAACGTCAGAAATGTAACATCTAACTCGTTCCAGATCTGACGTTCGTTTATTATTATTTGCAATATTATCACTACGTTCAATGTTTATACATTGCTGATTTAATAGGCATGATGACGGTAATTGGCTATTTGACAATTGTAACGATAAAATATTTAGAATGTTCGAAACGGTAACTTATAGGTTTACAATATTCATGCAATATGTTTTTTTATTTAAAATAAATTATAAATATTTTATTTATGAAAAATAAATTGCAGATTTTTTATCTGTGATTACAAGAATCAAAACGAGGGCGGCCATGTTTGAGCACCGTGTGACGTCAAATCACACAAAATATAACGGCGTGTGTTTAATCGTTGGCACTAGCAGGCAGTTTGCTCGGTTTGTACTGAGATTTACTCTGAGAATTTTAACTAAATGGAGCCAGGCTATACAAAAGCTGATAGTGCAAATCTCCCACAAATGGATTCAATCATTTCGTTCAGCCGAGTTTCGTAATTTAAAAACTTTCGTGTACCTAAGTACCGAAATGAACAAAGTTATTATACATAATTTACTAGCGATCCGCCCCGGCTTCGCATCGCTGCATTGTCTGTTATAAGTAATATGCATATATACTACATATATAACCCTTCCTCTTGAACAACTACTATTGCTGAAAACTGCATTTTATCCGTTAAATCCGTTGCGAAGTTTAAGATCTAAGCGTACTAACAGCGGGAGCTACTTTGTTTAATACTAATTAGAGATAGAGATAAAGATTGATTGATTGAAAAGTTGATGTAAAATTCAGAACTCGGCGTGCTAATAGTAACCGCAGCTTTTGACGTTCGAAATATGTACGAACGTGTATAAACAATTTGTCAGGATATCTAATTGTAGTACTTTTACACAAACGCACGGCACACCTTTTTGTGGCATGACATTTTATTCATAAAAATATTGATATTATAAGCTTAGAAATAGTTTTATTATAATTTCCAGTGAAAAACCTGCAAATTTTCCACTCAAAATATAATAACAGTTAGAGCGCCGTAGTTAAAGTAGTTAACTTTACTTATTTGTTGTGAGATGACGTCACAGCCAGAAATATCACGTGATCGGCTGTTTTCGTGCGACTTTCAAATTACTGGAGGAAATATAGTATTTTATTTAATACTAGCTTTTGCCCGCGGCTTCGCTTACGTGGATGTAGAAACAAAATTAGGATTAGAAATTGATCCCCTTGATAAAAAACTTGTATTTTGAAGTAGTGTTTTAGATGTTTGTAAAAAGGGCCTCGTGACTAAGTTATAACGGCGCTAAGCTCAATGAATATTGTGGGTTCGATTCCGGTCGACAATAAGTCTCGGTACTGAGGTACTTTATGAGGTACTGAGGTGATGCTGTTTGTGAAAATATGTCCAAAAGAAAACGGAAGCTTCAGTTAGTCGTAATAACTCGTAATTCTAACCAAACTTTACAACTATTTAATTTTAATTTAAGTCTATACCACTTTAAACGTTTATAACTAATCAACAATCACGATATCTGCGCATAATGACAACTTAATTAAAGAACCAACCATAATGATCCCTTATATCAATAGGAATGCATACTACAGAGAGGTCAAGCTCTATATCAGGATCTACGCAACCGAGTGGAATGAGATATACCTAATTTTTTTACGATGGACTTTTAAATAGAAAATAAAAAACTAAAAACCAACAATGATGATCTCTTCTTTCTATGGGCTTGCATACAACAGAGAGGTCAAGCTGTATCCAAGGATCTATTCAAATAATTGAAAAAGCTTTACATCAGTTTTTAAGTTGGAAATTATGCTTTACAACAGTTCATACAAAATTCAAATCTATTCAGTAGGTTTAGCGCCAACCCCTAACAAACAGACAAACAGACAAGAATTCTAAAAATCACATTTTTGGGTTCGCGATCGTTTATATACTCTTACCCAATTGTTTTTTTTTAAATATCTTCAATGTACAGAAACGACTTTTTTTCAATTTTATAATAGTATAGATTTAGCTCTTTTTTGAGAAAAAATATTGTAAGAGGTATAAAATAACCCAACGTATATTTTAAAATAACTTTCCGAAAACAGTCAAATAGCCAATTAAGGTTTGAATCATAGTAAGCGGCCTTCCGAAACGCCACCACCTAAAAACACGCGTGCGTCTCGACAGCACAAAAGCGATTTGCTATGTTTCGTGCCTTAGAATTACATCAATAATGTGTTTATCTGGTAAGATATGGTTTCGAAAAACGAATTTATTTTCACATTTAGGGCGAGATTGATCATTTATTTAATGAAATAAAACTACAAAATACAGCAGTCCGTCATGGTTCAACACCAATTAGTGTGAATTACGTCACGAGTATGTAAACATTGTATACGTCAGTTTATTTCGTATAAACTTGGACGATATCTGCAGTTTTTTATTGTTTTTACCTGTATTTATAAAGTGGATTTAAAGTATAAAGTTACATCAAATGGTCACGGATATAAATAGGAGAATTTGGACATATTACCGATGGCTCCTACGTAAACTATCGTAACAAACGTAACAACGAAAATTTTACAATTTTCACTTTTTTGTATATTCTAAATGAACTTTATGAGTTCTATAAACTATATAAACTTGAAAGTCAAATATAAAAAAATAAGGATTTTAGATTTCGGATTTCTATCGTATGTTGTTTTTGCATGCGGCGTAAAGGATCGTACTTACTCTGGCTATATTTTACGGAGTAGGAGTGCGCGGCATCGCGTAACGTATGTATCACTTACTGTTTGATACGTTGAGCGTTAGAACAGACTATCGGATAAGTCTTTTTAATTATGTTAATAATATTGTTTACTCGTAGATTTAATAAAATTACAATTTTAGTAATACTCATAATAAAATCAAGTAAGAATATGGTTAGTAGCACATACTATTACGTACGTTGTTTTTTTCTTTTAAAATTATATCGTATGTATCACAAACGATTTTTTACTTCGTTCATTAAAGAAAGTTTTTTATTGTATCTAATACATAAAATTTTCTACAATGTTCGCATAAAAGTGTAATAAATCGTAAGTATCACTTACTATTTTTCACCATTATTCATATTCTCGGTAAATAGTCGTAACAGCAATATTTAAAAAACTACAAATTTTTAGTATCTTATTTCTTCCACTGTTTTCTTCCATATTGTGACTTCCTATATTATCTATGCATGATATAAATTTCAAAACAAAAGGTTTAAATTCTACGAAACGGTGCAAGAAAACATCTTTAAAGCTCTCTCCTCAAAAGTTAGCATAATCGGCATACGATCGAGCCATCGGATTATAGCTGTTGGATCTCGCCGTGCAAGATCACTTAATTACAATATTTTTGTTGCGTGGAACGTAAACAAATAATTTGTTAGGAGTTTTTATTGACGTATGAACGCACTGAGGGACCACACACCACATTAACACACAAAATAAGAGATTTGTTATATTTAATGAAAGAAAAGAAATTAGCGTCTGTACGCTATGACCGCTAAGCCACCACGAGCCCTGCTCGACAACTTGAAATCTTCCTTCACATTCTCAACTTACGTCTTAAGGTGACGACAGCAGTTTTTTCTTTCGTTAAAAATAACTGGTAATTTTAGCATGGAAAAATTAAATGCTTTTAAAAATACACAAAGAACTAATTGACTGTTTTGGCTCTCTAGTGTTTACATGCCCGCGACGTCACAAACGACGCCATGGCAATGGCGTAATAGCATTTTTCTGATTAAGATTTTTTTTCTGCAAAAACAATTATGTTTTCTGAAATATTAAATACTTTTGAATACGAAAGGTCAGTTTTTGAATCATGCATTATTGATATCACCCACCAGCTGCCCAAATATCCGGGTGCACATCTCGGCGCCGGTCTCCTCGGCGAGCGCGATGACGGCGACCCCAAGTGTGGCCACCGCTTGCACAGACGACAACTCCTTATTCGCCTCCTTTTCCTTTTCTTTCTCCTTATTTTTGCTATCCTTAGACGACTTGCCTGATGAAAACATAAAAAGAGCGGGTCAGATTATACTGAAAATCCGCGAGAACGTTACATAGTGACATTTTGTAAGATAGTAAGTCTAAGTACTCCATCTTCGATCATACATTAGGGCATTTTTTGTGTAATTTAACTTCTAATTTAACTATAATCAGAGTAAATATTTTTTTCACATATTGTATCTTGAACGCCGCCTGTTGTCAGCAACCGGAGGCCTGCATTAAAATCACGACATAAATTTACCGTAGTTACGGCGTAGCATATTATCGCACGTCTTAGGCAAATATAGTTAGATACTTAAAATCATCTTTGTTTACCTTTTGTACTCTTCTCATCCTTTGAACTGCCAGCTGAATTGGTAGCAGTACTTTCCTTAGTATCTTTTTTATCTTGTTTCTTGAAAGCAGTATCTTCAGTTGATTGCTGTTCATTCTGGAATTTTATTTACGCATTACTAATAATACATAACTTCTTAAATACATGTTATTACTGCTGTTGTGCAGTGTACATAACACTGCTAGGAATAGGTATAGCCAATTACCCAATAGAAATAGAAAGATAATTTTATAAGACACACAAAACGTGATATTCATCATATTAAAAGTTTATTAGAATAACAATTCATTATAATAATGTTTAATTCTAAATGTCACACACGATACTAAATTTTGAAGGGCGCCACGGTGCACCCCATACAACAGTGGGATGCATCCCATACAACTTTAATCCAATTTCCCTTAAATTTGTATCAACTTTGAACCTAAAAACAGGAAATTATAAAACATTACTATTCCGTACTTATTTTTAATCTATACTAGCTTTCCGCCAGCGGCTTCGCCCGCGTTGTCTTATGTCCCCCATTTTTGCAACATTTTTCATTGATACACCGCTCCAATTAGTCGTAGGTACCGTGATGATATCTAGGTTCTATCCCTCCCCGTTTAATGGGGTATCTAACACTGAAAGAATGTTTCGTATCGGTCTAGTAGTTTCGGAGCCTATTCAATACAAACAACCAATAAAATCTTTCCTCTTTATGATATTAGTATAGATATATTCTTATTATTATATTATTAAGTATATATAGATTTAAATAGTCAAACTGTCATGTAAATACTAATCAACTGATCAACGTTTGACTTCAATGTTTGTTTACCAGGCTGGGCTAACATGCGCACCGCGATATAATTCTCGTTTAAAACGTCAAAAATTGTCTACATCGATTCATTTGTCGTCAGAGCTAACATGCAACCCATGCCAGAGAAAATAATCGTCGTGAATTCGTTTTCTGCGGAGGATAAACCGATGTAGCCATAAAGGAAAAACATTGTTTTTTAAGTATCAACATCGGCACATTTCCCTTTAATTCGTTCGATTTTATGTCCCACCCTACTTTTATATACGATTTGTATAAACTATTAACTGTCAGTTGGAATTTTCATAATGTCAATGTATCAAAGTTTTTTTTTTTAATATTTTATTGAGATCTAGCTATTTTATTTATGTTTTGTGATCATCATACATCATATTCGCAGTGGTGATCCGCCACAGGGACTGAAATTTACTGTCAGGTGTCCCTTTAGATCAATCCCTTGCTCTTTTCCCCTGATTTTGTCGTGTGTGAAAGTGGGATTGTATCATAAAAACACAAATACAACAGAATTAGGTAAGCAAGGCGACGGAAACGATGGCGATGCAGCACGCGGCGCAGTGGTGGCTTACATGACTACAAAACTTGTTCAATCCGATTCCTACTTCGAATTAAATGTATTATAATTTGTATAGGTAGTACCTAGATTTTTAATAAATAATAAAACTATAAAGAATTATATTTTTGGAATTATTCGAAGGCGTTTAGACATACTTCGCCTCTCCTAAATATTAATACTAATATTATTAAGAGAAAAGATTTGTATTTTTGTATGTTTGTAATGAGTAAACTCAAAAACTACAGTACCGATTTTAAAAATTCTTTCACCATTAGAGAGCTACACTTTTCCTTAGTAACATCCTTACTTATATTATAAATGCGAAAGTAACCCTGGTTTTCACGCCAAAACTACGGATTCAATTTAAATGAAGACCCAGACAGCCGCTAACGGAAAGCTAGTTTAACTATAATGTATAACGTCTTTATTATTCACCGCCAAATATTTATAGAAAAATATGAGTCCCACGTCTTGTGCTTTCACTGATTCGCGCAGACTACTGAGCGGCAAGCATAATATTGCGTTCCTCATAAGCGCGAATGTTTTCTGTCTATACTTTTTTCTTGGTCTGAAGCAGTCGCCCTTTAGTTGTTCAGAGCCCTAAACAAATAGGCAGAGTTGGTACCCACGTCAGTGTCGTAATGCTTGGAGCAGATGTGCAGCATCTGTTGCACGACCAGCACGTCGCCGGTGCCGGCGTAGGCGCACATGGACAGCGTGGTCTGGCACAGCGACTGCTGCGGCTCCGGCAGCACCTCCAGCGCCGCCATCGTGGCCTCGGTGCGCTCCTTGCAACCTGCGCCGAGCGGTACACTCACAACAATACACCACACACAAGTGACACCACCTGTTACCAACAGCATCACACTTAAACTATAATAACAATTAATTATATAAAATCTTGCCTAAAAAGCACAACCCAAGTCCCAAATGCAAGAATCTGGCGTAAGTAGATGAGTGTAAGTCTTTATTGTCATCAATGAGCCGCTGAATGATAGCGCATGTGACCTGAAAACAAACAAAAAATAAATAATGAACATCAGTATAAGCAGTTGTGTCCTTAAAAACTCAATTCAGTGTAGTTTACTAAGTTGTTTTAAGATTAATTTGCTATTTGGTGCGCTTTCAAGTACTTACGTCGCCATTGCAAGAGCCGACGGCGATAAGTCCACAAGAGACAGCAGCAAGTGCGCAGATCTCAGCAGGGGCAGCTGTGTCACTTAGCACGGGCAGGAGATGCGACAGAACGTCTTCACGCTGAGTGCCCGCGTATGCAATGCCCAAGCCTTGGAAACAAATATTTTGATAAATCATAATATATTTCACAATATAATATGTCCCTGCTGACACAAATGGTTATTCGCTATATAATGTCAGTACATGTCGAAATTAATTAAGGTGCATTCTAACCAAAACTAATTTATGACTTTCGGGCAGTTCCTACATCCAATCTGTCGATAGATTTGCTTTCTAGATAGAATTGACATTATTTGTATAGGTGTTATTTCAAAATCCTATCTCTAGTAAGCAATTTTATCGACAGATTGGATATAGGAATCAGCCGTAAGTCAATACTAATTGAATCAATTCTAAAGGCAATAAAAGCACTTTACCTAAAACACTGCCAATTCTGAGGTTGGAACTGGAATGCAACACGTAATCAGAGAGCAGCGCAAGAGCAGGGTCGCACTCGTTGCGTACGCCGCAATTGACTAGACCCAGTGCGAGCAATGCTCCTGCTTTGATGTGCTCGTCTGCTGTGTACAGGTACTTGTCAATAGGCGTCAGGCCACCATCCACATCCCACAAGTGAATCATACCAAGCGAGGCAGCTGCTGATAACATGCCTAGAAATAAACACAATGTCGATGTGTAATAAAATATTTTTATACCTATACCTTTTAGAATTACAATAGTTATTTAGTGCAAAGTTGCTTTTTAACCGCGTGCTCAATTTTGATGACCGAGCAAGCGAAGGATTCTTAAATTTTAGAATCCTTCGCTTCGAATTATAAGAGCACAAGGTGAAAAATCTTAGCACTCGAGTGCAACACGTAACTTTTCATCCCACCTCAGCGAGGAAATGACTAAAAAAAACATTTACAAGGACAAGATACTTTTATTTCAGTTTAGGTATTAACTACTATGATAGGTAAGTTTTACAGAATATTCTTTAAATAATGACAAATAATACTAGGTATAAGAGAAATTGAAAGTAACGTTGCTACAATTACTTCATCATATCATATCAGCCTATTGCCGTCCACTGCTGAACGTAGGCCTCCCCCAAAGAGCGCCAACCATCCCGGTCTTGGGCAGCTCGCATCCATCCGCTGCCAGCCACCTTCTTTAAATCGTCGGTCCATCGTGTCGCACGGCGTCCTACACTACGCTTGCCTAAACGTGGTCTCCACTCTAGCACTTGTCTGCTCCATCGACCGTCTGTCCGTCTGCAGACATGGCCGGCCCACTTCCACTTCAGCGTGCTTATTCTTCGCGCAATGTCGGTGACTTTAGTTCTTTGGCGAATAACCTCGTTTCGAATCCTATCCACCAAAGAAACTCCAAGCATTGCTCTCTCCATTGCACGCTGAGCAACCTTGAGTTTATGGACCAGTCCCATGGTGAGTGTCCACGTTTCGCTCCGTAAGTCATCACGGGTAGGACGCACTGGTTAAAGACCCTTGTCTTTAGGGATTCAAAGATATTTCGTAGCTTCCCGAATGCCGCCCAGCCCAAGCGTATTCTTCTGTTCGCCTCCTTCTCGAAGTTGTGCCGCCCCAGTTGTATAGTTTGGCCAAGATATATGTATTCTTGCACAACCTCGAGGGCAGCGCCATTTACGCAAACAGGTCCCGGGGTGACATGATCATTGTACATGACTTTGGTTTTATCCAGGTTCATCCCGAGACCCACCCGCATTGAAGAATTGCCAAAGCTGTTCAGCATCACTTCCAGCTCCTGCAGAGACTCTGCCATGATGACAATGTCATCCGCGAATCGGAGGTGCGAAATGTACTGACCGTTAATATTTATGCCTCGTCCTTTCCAGTTAAGCGTCTTAAAAACGTCCTCCAACGCGTTGGTAAACAGTTTCGGAGAGATGACGTCTCCCTGTCTTACCCCTCGACGCAGTTGGATTGGTTTTGTACTGTGTTCTTGTACTTGGATGGTCATTGTTGCGGCCTTATACAGACATTTCAGCACCTCGACGTATCGGCAGTCGACAAGGCATCTCTGCATGGACTCCAGCACAGCCCAGGTCTCGACGGTATCGAAGGCTTTCTCGTAGTCCACATACGCTAGGCAGAGAGGCTGATTATATTCCTCGGTCTTTTGAATGATTTGCCTGAGGGTGTGTATGTGGTCCACGGTGCTATAGCCTTTCCGAAACCCAGCCTGCTCCGGTGGCTGAAAGTCATCAAATTTTTGGGCAAGACGATTCGAAATAACTCTCGAAAACAGCTTGTAAACATGGCTCAGGAGTGATATGGGTCGGTAGTTTTTAAGGAGCGTGTTATCGCCCTTTTTGTAAAATAATACCACCACACTCCTGCTCCATGCCTCCGGTGTCATGCCAGTGTGGATAACGGAATTGAAGAGCTTAACAAGCTCTGTCAAGACAGGTGTTCCTCCTGCCTTGAGCAGCTCCGTGGTTATCCCGTCATCCCCGGGAGCTTTGTTGTTATGCAGCTGTCCGAGAGCTATTGTAATCTCGCCCGCGTCAATGTCGGGAAGCTCATCTGTGAGGTGGCGTGTGAGTCTGGCCCGTGGATCATCCGCGCTGTGGGCCTGAGGTGGGCATGTTTTCTGAGAGTATAAGTCTCCATAGAACTTTTCGACTTCAGCGAGTATCTCTGGTTTCGATGTGACAGTGGTGCCCTGTGACGTTCTGAGTTTCGTCAGGTGACAACGGGAGGTATGCGGCTTGGCGAATACCTTCGAGCCTTTGTTTTGCGCTATGGCTTGCTCAATGGCCTGGGTATTCGCGCGCCGATTGTCGCGTCTTATCAGCTTTTTGACCTCCCTGTTAAGTACCTGACGCTCAGACGGTATGGCATCTGTCAGTTCTCGTCGTTTCTTCATCAATTCCAGAGTCCCGCTAGTGAGTGCCGACTTATGTCCATTACTCTTGGGTCGAAAGTGTTTATATCCCACCTCGCGGATGACACGTACCAGACCATCAGTGGCATCGTTTATGTCCTCTGTGGTTTCCAGTACGGCGAATCGGTTCTGCAGTTCCAACTGGAAGCTTTCGCAACCAGTTTCGACCTGGGGCAGTGTTGGTCTAAGAGTCGACCTCGTTAAGCGCGCTCGTTCGGTTTTAACCTTTACATCCAGAGTGCCTCTTACTAGTCGGTGATCACTTCCGGTATTGACCCTGTTGATCACAGAGACATCTCTGAATATATGGCGCTTGTTACATATAACGAAGTCGATCTCGTTCTTTGTAACGTTATCGGGGCTTCGCCAGGTCCACTTCCTTTGAGGCTTCTTCTGGAAGAAGGAGTTCATCAGAAAAAGCCCCTGCGCCTCGAGAAAGTTTACCAGCATTTGCCCCCTCTGATTTCTGCGTCCATAGCCGAATGGACCCACTTTCGTCTCGCCGCTCTCTTGTACTCCCACTTTAGCGTTGAAGTCACCCATAACAACAGTGTAGAATGTTTTGGTATGAGACATAGCTTTCACTATGTCTTCGTACATGGCTTCGGCTTCGTCGTCCGGGTGTGCGGACGTTGGGGCATACACTTGTATGATCTTCAAGGAGTACCTTTCTGTTATTTTAAGTACAAGGTATGCCACACTGCCTAGTTCCAAAATGTTGCTTTTGAGTGACTTGTGGACCATAAATCCGACGCCACCTTGGGATGGTTGGTGTCCTTCTCGGAAGTAGAGTAAGTGGCCACTATCGAGGGTTATCGTTTCTTCACCCTGTCTCCGGATCTCCGATAGTCCCACGATGTGCCAGTTAATACGACTTAGCTCTACTTCCAATTCAACAAGGTGTTCGTTCAGCCGCAGAGAGCGTCCATTATACGTCGCCAGGTTGAGGTTACGAGGTTGGTACCCTACCGTCGCCCGGGGATTCTTAGCACCCCCCACTGCACCGTTACCGTGGCCGGTATCATGGCCAGGAATAGTGCAGCTACCGGGAACTGGGGGCCGTAAATCTGGGATGCTACTCATGATTGGGGGGGGGTTTGCCATAGTCACCACGCTTGGCAGGCGGGTTGGTGACCGCAGTTCCTGGAATGCTTTCGCTGATAGTACTTCTGCCTACTATCAGGTTCGGCATTTGGGAGCATTCCAGCATAATTCATGGTTATACCGCCATGTATCGGTTGCCAGAGCCAAAATGGATGGGAAGATCTTATTTTCCCATGTTCCGGCTAGTATCCTTTAGTCGCCTTTTACGACACCCATAGGAAGAGAAGGGGTGGCCTATTCTATGACCCGGGCTCACACGGGAAACAATTACTTGAGTGTAATATTTTTGTTAGGTACTGTAATGTTGGTGTTATTGACTTAAAAAAGTACACCAAGAAGGTTCCGATAGGCTTGTTGAAAAAAATATCGATACATCGATATATCGATATTATTTTTTTTATGTATCGATATTTTTGAGCGATATTTAATATTTCGATATATCGATGCATCGATATAAAATTTAAATTATCGAAAAGGTATAAAAATCGATATTTTTTACAGACCAATAAACATTTATAAGTTTTAAGATTATAAAATCCCAAAAAGGAATACTTTTTAATACTAACATCTTTTTAACAAATTATATTTAATGTATTTTTACGTGTTTGGTCGACTTGATTTGCTGTTTTATAATTTGGTTTTTAAGATATATCGCCCATATATCGATATTTTTAAATAAAAATATCAGTATCGATACTGATATATTCAAAAAATATCGATACGACATATATCGATTCTTTGTTGCGTTTTTGTTAAAACCTCAGACTCGGAACCTAGGGAAGGTTCCAAGTCGGAGTTTTTAACAAATTAAAAAAAAAATGTTGATGAATTCGGCGCCATGGGGGTAAAAGCACGATGTTCTAAATTAAATTTACTTTGTCTCTCTAGAGGATAAAAACGACTTTTGCACTCAGATATCGAAGAGTAAAAATACTCTTTCCGAGATGGGGGGATGAAAAATAAATAATAATTATATACCAATACCTATATGAACATTTTTCAAAAGACGAAAATAATCACACTTAGGGCCAGTGATACGTTCGTTACCACCTGATAAGTTCTCGTAAAATTACTTGGCAGATAATTATTTATAATGTTCCAAATTTTTATTTATCCGGCGGTTAGTGGCTACCCAGAGATGGTGAAATATGCCTTTAATCGTTGGGTCATCAGAACTACATAATTATGTGTGCCAAGTTTCACCACAATCGGTACACAAGCGAAAATTTTAAAATTCAGAAATCCATTTACCCCTTATTATACTAACTATACTAATGTATTTTTCAAATTTAAATGTCAATAAAAGTATTTTTATTTTTAAGCGTGAAAGGGACAGAGCATCCCCATTTAATGCCAACCAAAACTTTAAAGCTTAATCTTAGAACCTTATTAGTCGATTTAGATTATTGTTTCAGTATACAATTTATAATTCATTTAATTTTTTACTAAGCCAACAGGCTTATTTTTTGACAATACAATTTTGACAAATATAACGCCTGTCAACTATCATATTGATAGATCAATAGGCTAACATACTTAAAAAAATATATACAGACGAATACAAAACCACCCCTGGTTCTTCGTCGGATAAAAACTTACTAATACATTTGCAAACATACTAATCAATCCCGCAATACATAATTATATGATACGTTAGCAACCCGTGCGTGCTGCGTTTCCCGTTGGGCCGACAGCAGCGCCACTTACCGGGTTCAAATTTATTAAAACTATCCAAGAACCCATTGACATATGCATACAAAATTTCAACCAAATCAATACAGCCGCTTAGGAGTTAAGTGACAAACACACATACAGAAGAATTATAATTATAAAGATAAAGGTTAGAAATAATTATATATCTTACCATGATCTTTATTCTTGTACATCCACTTATTGCCATCTTCAGTAGTGACAAGCTTGTCGCGTCCAAAGCCTGCATTTACAAATGCATTGACAAAAGTTGCTGACAAGTTTTGCCTGGCAGAGTCCACTGGATGCTCGGTCAACAGAGAGGGCCGCAGAGCCGATCCAGCTGACTCCAGCCATGTCTTATAAACTTCCTCAGGAGTTTTAGGCTCCATAATGTCAAGCTAATGAAAAAATAAGAATATTTATAACTTTGCTTTGTTTCATTAGTACAAATAATTATTTTTTTTGGCTTTAATACCTTATTTCATATATTTTTTTATGAACATAAACAACCATCTTAATCATAAAAACAATATTAGCCTGCTCATTGCCATCATCATGTTCCTTGCCTTTTTTCTAACTATTTGGGGTCGTCTTCCGGCCTAACAAGATGCTGCGGAATATCAGTATTTTACACAGTCTGTTATCAGGCCTTTGCAATATCATAAGGATAGACTGGATGTCACACTGTAAAACATCGATTGACGGTCGTAGTCGTAGTTTTGAGTGCATTATAAAAACAATTTATCGACCTTATCAAAGCAATTTAATGTTGAAGTGTTGTCTAGTGGCGAATCAACATATTATAGTCTACACGGAACTAGTTGGCCGCACCTTAGGTAGGGGACAGGGGTGAGGCGGCGGGTTACTGTAAACGAAAACAAGCGCCCCCGCCCCTCCGTGCACAGGCGACCCCGCCCCTCCGCTCACATACCTAAGGCGCGGCCAACTAGTTCCGTGCAGACTAGAAATAGATAGATAGATAGATAGCTAAGAAACAGAGAACATCTTAATATTATTTCTAATTTATGCATTTCGTTTTAATAATACTGTTTGTAATTTAACCATAATAGGTAATCATAGATTCATGAAATAATGAAGATGTAAAAGTAGTAAATAACTGTAGGAAGTGGAAGAGCAGACTTACCTGAAATCATAATTTCACACATATATACCATTACAACAGATTACATTTTTGTGAGGTTATACATATATATTATATTATATACATATATGGGACAATTGAACCAACAAAGATCTAAGTCCAAAGTCAACTCATTAATGGGATCAGTATAGCAAAATTAAACAAAGAGAATATTGCTAGATTGCTCCTTTTAAAATTAACCGATCTAGACACAGGGCTTATTCCGTGCAAGACAAATAAGAAAGTTAAATTGCAAGATATAAAAATACTAAAAGAAATGAACAACACCAACCTCTCTTCCTAGACTAAGGAAATGATCATTTATATGTGCATTAAGAAGAATTGTGCGAAGGTCTTCATCATCCACATCCAAGGGTATGTATTGACGTGCTAACATGTAGCACAGTTGCTTCTTTACCAACCTGTTTGAAAAACACAATTATACAACAATAAAATTAAACAATTAGTTATATCATAGAGTGCAAGAAAATATAATAAATTATTATTGACAAATTATTTTAAGATTACGCACTTCACTTTACGCCTTTTTCTGATGTATTCCAGGAATAGCAATGATTTGAATAGCAATGATCCGAATAGCAATTGACGTATTTCACGAATGGCAAATAATTAAATCATTGCTATTCCTGGAATACATCCTTTTTCTAATAGGGGTACACGGATGGCAGATCGAATCGAATCTTGCATTCTTTATTTATTATATTTAAAACTAGCGTCCCGTACGCAGCTTCGCCTCCGTTTCCCTATTTTCCCTGATATTTTTTAATTTTTTTCTCTCCATAAGAACCTTCCTCAAACACAACAAAAAGAAATCAGCCAAATCGGTCCAGCCATTCTTGAGTTTTGCACTTAGCAAAACATTTGGTGATTACTACCCAACTGCCGAAGGAGGAGGGTTATGTGTATGACGCGTATGTATGTATGTATGTATGTCCGTTCCTATGTAGGGTCGTAACTACTCAACGGCTCAACCGATAGATAAATGACACCTCATTAGATTCGTCTTGGCAGAAGTGTCACTGGGTACATGAAATTAAAAAAATATATATATGGCGGATTTTATACGCTGCTGTTACAAGCTGTTTGTTCATAAACAAAATTGTTTCTTTGCTTGTCCCGCCTGCAATACATTTTCCCACATCACAGAACTTGTTTTTAGATTTTTAGTTAGTACTTTTTACGCAGTCGGTTTTTTTTGTTTCATTTAATAATTGTTTTTTTTTATTATATGGTTACAGTTGCAGTGGTTATGGTTGCTTTCCAGTATAAGCTGCATTAGGCCACTGTTTTGTCTCGCTTTTTGTCATGCAAATATGAGAAAGAAGAATATGAACAAATGCCCACAAATTTTCTTACATTTTTTACAAGTTTACAACCATCAAAATCCGTATACACCCAGCAGACCAAATTATTATGATGCAATTTTAAAGGATATAGGTACTTACGGATCAGTGCAAGAATTAAAGACTTCTTCACATTTGGCTTTGTCATGCAGCTGCATTGCAACAAGCAGTGCCCGGGGATATTCACCAAAACGTATATATGTGTCAAGGACACCTTGTAGTATCTGAGTTGATTCTGGCTCCACAACATAACTGGCACAACTAAAATAGTTTACATATAAGTAAATGAAACAAAAACATTTTTTTACATCTTCATCACAACATAACATACCATCATGCCTGAGTATATTGCAGAGGTGTACTAAAGTACACCCACACTTCACCAGTATGTTTAGGATCCCATGTTTCCATTTTACAGGAAAACCCAATAACACTGCCCAACCTTAAAATCGAACCAAGGATCTGGAGTGTAGCAGTTGCTCTTAAGACCACTAGGCTAATTAGGCTATCATAAATAATGAATTAAAAAACATTTGGTTGAGCAATCAGACCTTGGAAATGTAAACACAAAACCTTAGAAACATAAATAGTTTCTGAGCCCACAAACTTAACTTGGCCTTTTACTTACCCAATCAAATACAAGCATACTCTTGGATAGTTGCTTTGATCCATGTGCTGGGTAAGGAGATCAAGGCGGTCTATCTCCATCAGCAAGTCACAAGCCTGAATTTCAGCCGAATGCTTCATATCAAATGAGATCACATCACGAACAAGGTTTAGCAAAGAATCCATGTTTTCTATGTTCCATTCTTCAGCTATCTCACCCTCCAGTTGTCTGATAAATTGATAATAATAACACACTTAGGGCCTGTTTCACCACCTCTGGATAGCTGCTAACCACATGATAAATAAAAAAAGGGAACAAAATTTGAATGAAATTAGGAACTTATCAGTAAGCTGTGAACAGGCCTTTACTATCTCTAGTTTCAACTTTTAGTGTTCGAATGTTTGAAAATACAAAAAATTATCAAATCAATATATTTTCACAGTTAAGGTTGATATGATGGAACAGGGATTGAATGATGAGGTAACAGCTAATGGGCCCAGAAAATACCCTTTTATGTAATTTCTAACCAAAAGGAATTTAACCAGAATTTTTTTGGCAAATTGGAAGCCTTAGAAAATTATATTTTTCCCCGATAAACTAGGGAATTCCTATTAATTATTAAGAATCATTCTTCATCTATCATTTGAAATTCTCCAATATTTGATAAAAACAATACTGACCTGTAGATTTAGAATAGAGCCTATGTATATGGCAGTATGCCTTTCCCAAAAAAAAATGCATATTATATAATTCTATTTTGATGAAATTAGAGGGGAGCTATAGTCCGTTTTTTAATCTCAGACTAGATTGACACATGAAAAAGTCATAATTACAAATAATGATACCAGCTTTTTTGTGTAGTGTTGTACCTATGGTACCGGTTTGTTGAATGTTGTGTAGAGAAGTTTTCTATTCCAAATTGTATCATTAAGGCCCAAATTAATTGAAATTATCCGGATGCACAAAAAAGTATATGAAAGTATGTTGTCATAGAGTTTTTAAGTACCAAATGACGTAAAATTACCTCCCAAAAAAAAACTAAGAAAGAACTATAATAAATTTAGTCTATTAATCTATCTAATCTTAAAGAAAACTATATTAATCACTGTAAAAAGAAGAAGAAGAAGAAGAAGAAGACTATGTCGATTTCGTTGTCGTTATTTAGTCCTTAAAAACTCTACATATTCTGAGCCATGATTATTACGTTTTAAATAAGACCTAAATTTTTTTTTCTGTTAATTCAATATAAATAACCGATACTTCAATTTATTAGCCACAATTTTCGGTAGTGGCATGTCACTATTTAAGAAATGCAAAAAACTAGCATCCCATGTAATGCCACTTTAGTGTCTAAGAATACAAAACGGACTATAAGTTTATAACCATACCTGACATATTCATGTCCCCAGTCACCTACATTAGACATAGTCCCTAAAAGACAGTATTTGAGACATTCTCTTTTCTCAGCAGCATCCTGTCAATCAAAAAAAATTGTTTTCATTGGGTATGGACACATTAACATTATTGGAAAATTACCATTTTAAAATCTTACCAAATGAATACTAATTTCAACAAGTGACATAAATCAATATACTCACAGTAGATCCACTAACACCCATAGCTAGAACTGAGACTACATCAGCACAGAACTTCTTTGTTTGAGGATCTTGAATTTTTTCATAGACTACTTTGAGTGCAGGATAGTGTTCCCTTAAGAATTTTAGGGGTTTTGGGACTGAAGTCATTGATGTTGTAGATGTCCTGATAAGTTTGCTCAACATTTGTAAAGCAGGTAGATATAAATCAACATCTTGTCCCTGTACATGTACCAAATTCGAAAATAGGTTAAAGCTTTGATTCTCAAGTCATGTATTAAATATAAATGTTTTTATACATACCAATAGCTTCTCTACCAACATATTGAGTTCCTCTTGCAAACGTTTGTCTTCTTCGGACTATAAATACCACAAAAAACATTTATTAATCATTTTGGAGTACTTACACACTGCTCTCACCTTAGGGGCTAAAAGGCGTATGTATTGTACGTACCAAATCATCATTAGAAGCAACCGCGGGCTCAACCTTTTCTTTTTTCGGTTCTTCGGTTTTAGTTTTCACTGTCATTTTGATTCTGTTTTGGGTTTCTCTTTCTGAAATACACTAATCTTGCAGCAGAGCAGAATGACTCCGCTTTCAGTTTCAGTTTTTTTTTTTATCAAATTTGACAAGTCACCCTGACCATAGTCAAGACAAGTAACTTTTTAAATACCAGTGTTAAAATTATAAATTCTACCATTTTATGATTAAGTCGTCCAAAAATAGATAGTCCAATATAGTTGTCGGCAATCTTATTATCCGGATTGAAGTTGACACGAGATAACTTCAACCTAGCCGTAAATATCGGAGAAAGTCAAAAATATTACTTGAAGACTAAAAAGTAACATTGTTACGTATGTATGACCTTGACCTTTGTGCTTGATCTTGGCGTCAATCATTCTCTTTAACCTTCAACAAAATATGGTAAAAATCTCACGATTTTTGGGATTTTTTACTTTGACCTTGACTTCTGGGGCCTTGACCTTGACCTTGGCGATGTCCTTGACCTTAGTATTTCTTGTTAGCAAGATTTGACCCGCCACGCGATCTTCCCCGCCCTTAATACTCCCAATATCCCACCAGGCCCGATAGAAACTATTGGTGTTTTTTTTCTCGGAGCCTATGGGTTTGCTTGAATTGCGGTTTTTAAAAACACACTAAAAACACTATATTCTACCCGAAAAAAAAAAATCACCACTATAAAAATCGCCGGGTACATTGTACAGTGATTCCAATGTACAGTGATTCCTTTACGACTCGCGCGAGCCAATGCGAGCTGCAACAGTTCGTTTAACTCTGTGAGCCAGACTTTTATACTATTTATTTACAAATTAATTTATTAAATGTATATCAATAAATTATTATTTTAATACATGAGAACAGAATAATAATTCGTTCTAGGAGAATTGGTTTGGAGGGATTCACAAGTACAACAGGAGTTGAATTGAGCCGTGAACTAGTCATTTTGTTGCTGAGCTGTAGCTCAACGGCTCAACCCCGTGCGATCTGACTCTCATTGAGCTGATTCGGAGCTGAGTTACACACCTCTGTCACACACTCACACGGGCGAGAAAACTCGCCGAGCCACAAGTACGGTAGACCTACTCACCCGTTTATCCTACCTTCAAGATCTAAGTGGAGGTACAGTTCTTGGTCTTCTTGTCTGGTCTCAACTTATTGTCCGGGTTGAAGTTGGCACGAGCTAACTTTAACCCAGCCGTAAAAATCGGAGATAGAAATATATTGGATTAGAATAATTTAAAACGACAGATTACGACTTGAGCTTTCGTTTTTATTTATTACAATCTTATATTTTTATTTCTCCGATTTTTACAATAACAATAAGTTTAGCGAGAACTGTACACCAAAGAGTGTAATAAGGTACACGTACTAGAAACCTGATATAAACAACGTGCGTAGACGGTTCCTCTGTCTACGCATATTATTAATAGTCTTTATTTATTTTCTCTCAAAAAGGCTTACAGACTAATATCATTGGTACATGGGCAATATAGAATATAAAACGTTGCTAATAGCAAGCCTCCACCGATAAAACCGATTAAACATAAAGAAGTCGTAAACTATAAAACTACACATACTTACTATATACTTAAATAGGACCTACTTTATCCTTTACAGAAATAATATGCGTGATGGTGAGTTTTTTGTAAAGCATCAGCTAAAAGTATTTACTTACCTACCTGATGCTATATTACAAAAAACTCAGATGCGCAAAAAAATCTTCAATTTATATTAATTTGTACATAACGTTACGTGCGTTGGTACAATTTACATGTAAATTCAGAATGCAACGGAATGCACTAGAGTTAAAACAGTCAAATTATATTTTAACATTACTTGCCTACACAAGTCTATTACATTTAGTAATATGGGTTGGTGGTTTTAAATTTCCATGGCCAGCATTGTATTGCCGCGGTCAGCAATACATAATTCACTGAATAATTACCAATTCAATGGGATTTACCTGGAATGGCAGTCGGATTGGATTTAAATTGAGGTGGTTAGGTTTAGGTATTGGTTTTATTCAGTTTGTGAGAAGACGTAGTGACATCAAGTCATGCTTTTTGTGAGGAGAATTTTAAATAGCTGCTGAACGATAAGCTTGTGTACTTATTCAAATATTGTACGAGTGACTCAAGTAAGTGAGTAATCTTATTTCAAAATAAAATCGGTATAGTAGTACCTCTAGATTCGGGCGGGGCGGCGGCGGCGCCGGCGGCGCAGCATGGCGGCAGCGAAGGGTTCAATATCATGTTGGTATGGTCTTATTTCTACTGCACGCTATGGGAGAACAAGTTTGTAATTTATACATATTACCTACTTAGTTTACTTTTATTTTTTCCCGACTACTTCCAAACTCCATAATTATTATGATTGCAATGTTTGAAGAATAAGAATTTAAAGCTGTTTTAGACCTTAATCCTGTCCTTACTAATATTATAAATGCGAAAGTAAAAGTATGTCTGTCTGTTTTAAATTTGGTACACAGATAGTCTAGAGCCTGAGAAAGAACTGAGGCTACGTTTTAATGCGAACAAAGGGCGGTAAGAGTTGAAATAGGGGATGAAAGTTATAAGAAATACCCAGACCACGCGGGCGAAGCGGCTGGCGGAAAGGTAGGGGTTAATATTTCTTTTTTAGTGATGTAGAGTACGATAACGTATGCAGCGGCGGCCTTAGGGAGTGACGAACAGGGTAATCGCCCGGGGCTTCACTCTTGCAGAGGCCTCGCGTCAAGCAAATTTAAAATATGGTTTTGTGTATATTATTTGGTTTCATACACATATATTATTTGGTTTCATACACATATAATATTTGGTTTCATGTATAATATTAAAAGATTAAAGGAAATTAGTGATAGTGAACTTTTGAAGCAATGCAGTGAATTGCAAAGAACTATAGTAGGAGAATCATGTGATATAAGATATTGATGGACATGAATTGTACGAAGAACTGAATATGTTCATTGTTCATCCGTGTGTATGATGGAAACGATGGCATTATCTCGGTGCTGAAATACATAATAGAAAAAAATCAACTGGAAAAATTAACTGTTTACCCCACTATCGAAATAGTTCTGAGAATTATTGCCATCACACCTGTTACGGTTGCGTCTGTTGAAAGGAGTTTATCGAGGCTTAAAATTATTAAAACATATTTGAGGAATTCGATGACACAGAATCGGCTTTCAGCCCTTGCTATTCTTTCAATCGAAAATGACGTACAAGCTCATTCGTCAGATTATTGTGCGTTAATTAAAGATTTAAGTCTTAGTAAAAGCCGCAAACATCAATTTTAAAATGTATCATCTCTGTATTTGTTAATTTTGTAAATCTTTCAATGTAAGTAAAATATTTAAAAACTTATATTTTATTTATTAGTATAGCTTTAGCATTTCTCGTCAAACATAAAAAATACCTACCAAACAACCACTACCACAGACCTACTTTCGCGTCACATACCTAGGTACTTTTTCGTAGGACAAAGGGCCTCGTATATGTAGTTTAAAAGAAATACCTAGGTACACACAAGTAAAGTGTACCTATATGACATTAATAAGTAGGTATTTGTGTCCCGTAGAAATCGAAACTACGACCTTGTTATCAGTATCAGACATTTGGTAACACATATCACAATTTACAGATCTTCGAGATGTGCTAAGAAATCGTGTGGACTATAATATTATAATTATAATTTTGATGAAAGACAATATGAATGGCAAGTGGCGATATAAAATAAGCAGCGGTAGCCGGTAAGGTGATAAAGGTGACGGAGGAACTGAAAAGTACCTACTGAGGTTTGAGCCATGTGGGCGCCTTTATGGGCATAAATAAACCATGCCCAAATACTTAATGTATGCATGCTCATATTATATTGTAGTCTTTGCTCAATAGGAAGCTGGTGTCGCACCAGTCGCACCTGAAAAGTCTTTCCGGAAGTCCGTAAGATAGCATAAGTTACGGTAGTAGTGCCCACAGACGTAATATCTCTCGATCTATGTCTGTGGTAGTGCCAGCAAACATGCCAGACCCGATCGATTGCCTTTATGATGATTTTTTTTTTGCAGATAATCATCATGCATAGTTGTAAAGGTTTGATCTTACAACTGCTAAAATCTAGGAAGTTTTTGTCGAGAAATGCCTTTGGAACGCCGTTATCTATTAAAAATATGCCCCGTGCAGCGTCATTGCCTCTTATCGGGACTAAATTAGAATTCATTGCAGCAGGAAGCGGAACAAAGTAAGTTTCGGAGCATATTCAATGCAAACAAATTCCTCCTTCCTCTTTATAATATTACGTACTATCATAGATATATAATATATATATGGAACATAATATGGAATTATATATCTATGCGTACTATAGATGAATCATGATTTGATAACATTGATTCTTATAATATGACATAATGAGCTTCGAAAGTTTTGTGTGGGAATTTCAACTTCAAAATTAATTTTATAAAAAATCTAAAAGCTATTGTTTCAGTTTATACCAGTTTTACCCGTTCTAACGGTATGCCACAGCGGACAGATACATACATACCCTAAAAATTCTTCCTAATGTGGTAAAAAAAAGATCATAGCCTAAAATAGTCTAAATTAAGAAAATACATAATCCATATTAATATTATAAATGCGAAAGTAGCTCTATCTGTCTGTCTGTCTGCCGCGCTTTCATGATAAAACTACTGAACCGATTTAAATGAAATTTGGTAATCAGAGATAATCTAGAGCCTGCGAAAGGATATTATTGCAAAAAAGGGCTTTAAGAGGTTTAGATATGGGATGAAAGTTATAAGACCACGCAGGCGAAGCCGCTGGCGGAAAGCTAGTACCTACCTAATATTATAATTACGATTTTATTAAACTTATGATAAGTATGTAATTAGTTCAAATTGATCTCTTGCCTTTCTTCTTTCATGATCTCAATAGGATCGACAATCTTCTCCGACCATACAAGCATGCACTTTATTAGGTTGCAAAGAGTATAATCCTATCCTATCCTACTTCCTATCCTACTATCCTACTAATATTATAAATGTGAAAGTTTGTGAGGATGGATGGATGGATGGATGGATGGATGTTTGTTACTCTTTCACGCAAAAAGTACTGAACGGATCTGGATAAAATTTGGCACAGAGATAGATTATAGGTAGTTTGGAATAGCACATAGGCTACTTTTTATCCCGGTAAAATGTATGGTTCCCGCGGGATAGCGGGCGAAGCCGCTGGCGGAAAGCTAGTTTATATATATAGGTATTATTAAATAGACCTAAGAGTATTTTTTTTCTTTTACAGGTTACACGAATATGTCGATTATCGCCATAAGCAGTTAGGTCCCATATTTTGTGAGAAGCTGGGCAGTAACAATGAACTTGTTTTTATTAGTGATCCTCTACTAATTAAAACATTATTTCTGAGTCTTGAAGGAAAGTATCCAGTACATTTATTACCTGAACCTTGGATATTATATGAAAACATGAGCGAATTTAAGAGGGGCTTATTTTTTATGAACGGTAATGAGTGGTTAGAAAATCGAAGAGTAATGAACAAATACTTGCTTAAAGAATCTTCTGAAAGATGGTTCGAAATCCCGGTAAAAATAACTGTAAATAACTTTATACAAAAATGGAAACTTAAAGCAGAAAACGAAAAATTTGTGCCTGACTTAGAGTCCGAGTTCTACAGACTGTCTATAGATGGTAAGTACAGTTCGTCTCGAGTCAGAATTGGACTTTTTTATTGATTTGATTTTATAACCAGTCCAGCCTGTAGGTACCTATTCCCCGAAGGGTCATAGGCGTACGAATGTACATCCATCATGTTTTTAGGTCCCTAGTAATGGGAGGCGAGACTCCGACGTGCTACTGATTTTTATAGAAAAATCCAATAGTATTTTTTTATAATTAATTAGCTAAATGATAATTAGGCATGAGGCGGCGGGCGACATCGACCGACATCAAAGGTGTTCCCCGATTGTATGTGCAGGTAGTTCCCTAACTGGTCACCTATGTTGTCATAAGTATTATGTTATCTTCTAAAGAAGTAAGAAAGACATCAGAGTAAAAAAGTCTCATAGTGAGTATTACATAGTAAATCTCTTTATTATGATTTTTTACAGTTATTATAGCAGTAATGACGGGGAATGCTTCGGCAATTAAACAAGATAAGCATTACGAGATGCTGCTTACTACATTTTCCAAAGAAGTCAAGAAGATATTTCAAACAACTACAAAATTATACGGATTACCAGTCAATATGTGTCAAAAGTTTAATTTAAAAGTATGGAGAGATTTTAAGGAATGTGTTGACCAATCACTGTCCCTGGGTAAATAACCTACAACAAATCGCTAACAAATTGTACCTAGTTAATTTAAAAAAACTCATTTGTTATGGAGATCACAGTTGCAATTATTATCATTTCAGCTTATAAAATAGTTAGTGAAGTGTTAAATAATGGAAAAAGCAGTAACGGCTTAGTAAATATTCTCGTCAAAGAAAAAATTAAGGAAGAAGATATCAAAAGAATCATTGGCGATTTTGTTATCGCAGCTGGTGATACGGTACTTTATTTTTATAGGTTCTTTTTTTAAGGATATACCTACATAATAATAAATCCCATATACAATTTCAGACATCTTATACGTCGCTCTGGACGTTATTCTTACTTTCAAGAAATGGGAATGAGATACAAGAATTATACTCCAGAAAGTCTCACATAAATAATGTGATTAAGGAGTCTATGAGATTGTACCCTGTCGCTCCGTTTCTAACCAGGATTTTGCCTAAAGATTGTATTTTGGGTCCATATAAACTCGATAAAGGCGTAAGTACAAATTATTATTAAACTTTTAATTTATTATTTTTCTGCTATTAGCAAAACTCAGTTTTATTATAAATTTTATTATCGTGATTATTCAAACAACTAATATAGGTAGGTACAGTTCGCGTCAAACTTATTGTCCGGGTTGAAGTTGGCACGTGCTAAGTTTAGCCCAGCTGTAAAAATTGGAAAAAGAAAAATATTAGATTTTAATATATATAAACGAAAGCTCAAGTCGTAGGCTGTCGTTTTAAACCATTCTAATCCAATATTTTTCGATCTCCGATTTTTACGGCCGGTTTAAAGTTAGCTCGTGCCAACTTCAACCCGGACAATAAGTTTGGCGAGGACTGTACTATGTATGGTATAAACCATAGATTTATGGTATAAACACTATAAACCACACTGTGACCCTCCATACAAATTTTCTGATACCGCTGCACACTACAATACCAAATGTCAAACTTGTTACTTATTTTTGTTACACAGTTCACACTATTCAAAATCTAATATTTTATTTCAATTAGACTATAATTAGAATTCAATAATATAATAAATATTTTATAACTTTTGAAAGTCAAACTAGTTGCACGGTTCCAAAAAGTGGTACATATACAGGGTTACTTGTAATTCGACGTATATCCGCCAGGAGCTGATTGGCGGGCTAAAATGCAACAAATTGAACACCACCTATGTATGGCCGAAATTCAATAGTTTTCGAGATATTTGAATTTTAGGGGATTTTCGATCTTAACCCAAAATTTGACACTAAGTTCCAAATAAAAAAGAAACTACACGTTGAATGGGTACCATTAAAAATGATATTATAGCTGACACTTCAATAAAATTAAGCTATGAAATTCAAATCGGCTATTCTATCTGCTATTCTTCAATTAAGCTATTCAAATCGGTCCCTACTGGACCGATTTAAAAAAATCTTTCACCGTTGGGAAGTTACACTATGCCCGGGTAACATAGGGTATAAATTATAAGAAATACTCCGATCACGGAGGTGAATCCGTCGGTGGAAAGCTAGTATCTTTTTAACACAAACACAGATGATTTTTCTCCCCGCGCCGATTCAAACGCATGGTATGCCACGAATTAAGTATCTTTTAATTAACTTTTATACCTTTTTGGAAAGCTGAGCTGTGTTCGTTAAAATTTTACAAGGTGTCGATTTTTGTTATCTCGAAAATAGTATAATTCCAATTTATTGACATCCATGTCAATAATTGGAATTTTTTAATTAGTTTCTGAGGAGGTTCATTCCACTATCAGTACGTAATTTATGACTAAGTATAAAACTACTAATTAGATTAAAGACTACAAATACACTTTTATTCCAAATTCTGACATGGGTGTCAAATCAATATTACTAATTATAAACATCAGTGTTGGTAATTGGGCAAGGCTATGTCTATAATTGGAATACAATGAAGACATTCTACTAATTAGAGTATTTTGACGACGTCTGGGGTCTAGTGGTTCGAGTACCGGACCATGAGGTCGGGGTTAAATAAAAAAGGTCCTTTTGTGTTAACATCAGCCGAGTGGAAGGCACAAGCAAATGAAAAAAATAAAATTAAAGAAGAAAGAAAGGCTGAAGGAATTAAAAAAAGAAAAGAAGAGCGAGAGAAAAAGAAAGAGCAGGAAAAAATAAATAATGCTCAGAAAATAATAATAAGCAGAAGCCAAAAAAAGAACACTGGTAAAAAAGTTGATGAAGTAAAGAATTTATTGTTTAGCGATGAGTTTTATCGCATGAAAAATTTAAAAAATCCCCACCAAGCCACAATGATAAAGAAAATAGCCAAAAAAGTGTGCCAGAAGAAGAAGATACGTAAAATCCTAGTAAAAAAAAATAAAGCATTTACTGTAAAAGAAATTGAAAGATTTTTAATAGATTTAACGTAATTCTTATGAGGAAATTGATTTAGATATTTCAATTCAAATAAATAAAATATATAAATATTCGTAAATATAGGTAGTTTAATAGTAAAAAGGTAAATTACAAAAATTAAGATTTGTTTTATGTAAAATACCTTATAGAGGTAACATTTTTTAATATGTAGGTACTAAGAAAATTGCTAACATAAAAAGGAATATAGAAAATAAAAAGATCTATGTTCTAAGTGATATTCAGGCATTAATAAAGGCCCTAACTTCCTACAAAGTTAACTCTAGACTGGTCCTCAATGCCATTAAAACGCTAAACAAGCTTAATCGCAGGAACAATCTGCAGTGATTGGACCAGAACCATGCATGGGGCTACCAACATGCACCATTAAAAAGGTCTTACAGGACCATGCCGATATAAAACGTATAGAGGAGTGGAACAACAGCCTAGGGTTAGAACACTCACGACGTTTCCTCGGCTGCAGCACCACAAGAGTCTCAAAAATCGTTCCGAGCAACAGGAGGGACAAAGCCCAAACTGTCATTGGAGCTCTTACAGGGCACTACACCACAAATGACATGCTCCATAAAATGAAGCCAGCTTTGAATAATGACTACATGACAGCATGTGGTGAATTCAAGGAAACTATGCAGCACATCCTGTGCGATTGTGACGTCCTGGCGACGAAACGGATGAGTATTCTCGGCAACGGGTACCCGAAGCCGGAAAATTTTAGGTTCCTTCCTCTCAGTGGGTTAGCCGCCTTCGTAAACCACGTCTTCAAGAAAGTTAGTTCTTTAAGGAATATACGGTAATGGGGACAACACAAAAGATCCCATTGGGTCGAAGTGTTGCTGGTTGTACCAGCCCCCATAGTAAGATAATATAAGATAAGAAGAAAATAGCTATAATAAAAAAGTGTCAATAAATTGGCACAACACCTGACGATAATAGGGAAGAATGTGTAAATTTTTGGGTAAATCATACTAAATCAATAAAAATTGAAAAAATAACACCAAATATCATTTATATAAAAAATTGTTTATTGGCAAGGAACTACATTAATTGCTCTTTTATTTTGAAACTGATATCTAACGGGCAATACCGTAAAATGTCAGATATTAATCCATTTTGATACGACAACCCTTAAAGTGTCAATAATTGGGTATCTTACCCTGTTGTGGGATATTTTAACACAGTACCATCTAGTCCCAAACTAAGCATAGCTTGTACTATGGGTACTAGACAATGGATATAATACTTATATTATTTTTATAAAATATATATCTTACTATCTTACTTCTTACTAATATTATAAATGTGAAAGTTTGTGAGGATGGATGGATGTTTGTTACTCTTTCACGCAAAAACTACTGAACAGATCTGGATGAAATTTGGCACAGAGGTAGATTATAGTTTGGAATAGCATATAGGCTACTTTTTATCCCGGTAAACTGTGTGGTTCCCGTGGTATAGCGGGCGAAGCCGCTGGTGGAAAGCTAGTTATACATAAGAAGCACCCAGACGAACACAAACACTTATATTCATCACATAAAAATGTATTATTAAAATGCTTGGTACACATGCGTGTATGTTTGCCAATTGCATTTTTGTTTTATTGCCTACAGTGGCAGACGAGCAGGTGGCCCACCTGCATTTTTTGCGATTTCTCCGTCCTGTTGTTTTCATCAATAAGTTACGCGTTATTGAGTGTCTTGGAAATCTGAAATGTATTAAATAGGTTAATTTTAATTTCCCCACAAATATGGGTAATTTTTATTCTGTGGTACTGGTATCCCAAAAATACGTATAATCCAGGAAAATTAAGATGATACAAAATGGCCGTCGGGCAGTAATATTCGAAGATAACTTAGGCACAACATAAATTAGGCGGTTAATACCTTAATTATAATATCTTTAAATGCAAAAATACTGCCTGTTTTACTGATATTTAATCGATTTACGCATTACTATGTAATAAATTTGATTAGTTTCGCAGTTTAAATCTATAATAAGGGGAAACTACTACTATCAGACTTACAAAATTAAAGGTTATGTTCTCACATTTCAGCTCCATTCGGCTTTTACAGCCACGCAACAATGCACCATAACAAATAAGTTCTACGTAGCACTGTAGTAAAGCACACACTAATTATAACAAATGATAAGTTGAGATTCTTAAATAAATGAAGATTGTAACAGTGAGTCACAGAAGCTTGTTTGGTCTCAACCGGTTGGGCCCAACAAAAAAAAACTGATATTTTGACAAAGACAAAAAATTATGTGACCATCTCCGTCACTCAATAGGAGATCTGTATCATGAAGGTATGGAGGCCACACTTGGAACAACAGCTTGAGTCAAATACCTACGTATCTCTATCTCACTCTGTGTGGAACGACCTCTCTTTTTACTGTGGACCAGTTGGACAACGGTAACAAAAAATTATTTCATATAACGATTGAACAATGATTTTAACATATTAGTTAATGAACTATGTAAAGACCCTATATTTTTACATTGAATTTCTTGGACTTAGTTCAATTTTTTTTTTGTTTATACTGAATTAGTGTGACCATATTTAGGATATATCTGGCTTTCCGTAGGACCTTAATTAATTATATCATGTTTCATAGTCATTCTAGTATACACATACTAGCAGGCTTTTTTTTCGTAACCTTCGTTACGGACACACTCCATCATAATATGAACAACGTCTTCTATAACATTACATGCAGTACAGTGTAATTTATAAAAAAAAGTTTATTTGTAATTGTTAATTTCTAAGATCTTTGCACTCCCTACCCTGAAACACAGGTTCAACTTAGTTCAGGCATATAGATTGTGCTTTATTCTTATTGTAAGATATTATAAAATATGTGTGAACTTTTTTCTAAATAAACAATTTATTATTATTAAAAAAGTTAGGCGAATCAACTACAGTCATAAAAAATGCGAACTAATAACTCAATAAGTTCGCACTTTTGGGATATGTCCAGAACGAAGGCGCATTATAAGAGTTAAGTCTGATCTGGCAAGTGGCTTTTATCAATTCAAGGCAGTTTAAAGGGTTGTGGCTGAATCGTTTTGTACCAGATACCTTTCTCCCGGGAACACTCATCAAAATATTCCTTCCACAATTCTAGACGTTACTATATACATCGAGTCTGTGTATGTACAAAGATAAAACAATTCGTTTAAAAAGGTAATAGATTTACTACATTCAAATGATTTTGATTTTAACCAAAATTTTCTGGCTAAGAAGCGTCTACGGAATTGTATTGGGAGAAGACAGATTGCGGATTCCATAACGTGTACCTACTACCTATAGGAGTTGATTTAGTCATGTCTATTAGAAAAAGTTAAAAAGTTATTTTAATTTAGTGTTTTTTAGGGGTTTATACATATTACCGTTCCTATTATAACCCCGTATGATATATTTAGATAGAAATACATGATATTAAAACTTCCACAGTGGTAAAAAACTTACACTGACTTACCCAGAAATCTATAAAAAAACAGGGGCACTCCAGTAGCGCCGACTTATGTGAAAATTTGAATAATTACATTCAATAGACTACAGACCCCCTGGTCGCAAAAAAAAATTAAATCTGTACATACGTATACGAGCTAGGACTTTTTGCGTGATTGAAAATGATAAACGGCCAAATTTAAAAAATCAGGAACATCCCAACTTCCACTGATACACATCTTTCATCAACCCTAAGCTAGGGCTAAGTCTTAGGAGTGAATAGTGTTGTAGATTAATTAATTAAATAAATCACTAAATGGAAAGCGAGTACGTTATATCCTAAGTAAAATAAAACAAAGGTTACCCTACTTAGAAAGAGAAGGTCCTTCCACAGTGAGCGAGATAGCGATACTTAAGTTATGCTTCAAGTAGGTTTTCGGATTCGGAGTGTGGTCTCCATTTTTACCTATACCTTCATGATCTGTATAAACTTATTCTGCTTAAACTTGTTATTATTATTACAGTGTCTGGTCCTTTCATACTTGGTCCATGATTGGCGGCGCGTGAACTTGTAGAATGGCGATACACCTCGTCGCCGCCGTTACAATACTCAATTTAATTTATTTATTATTTACTTGAAATACATATGGGTACTATTATGTAGTGATTCTGCATTAAAAAATCTGCCGTAACCGCCTGGTGGCGCGCCTCCTTAATATTTAACTAAACAATACTGATATATACTCGTTTCGTATAAAAAACAATGTTTTTGAAAGAAAACAGTCAAGATAATTATTATTCAGCTGTTTTGAATTGAATACCTTGATTCATTATTCAGAAAACGAAAAAATCCCATCTAATATTATCATTTTTCGATGTCGATAAATAATTAATCCTATACAGCGCAATATGTTGCTTTATGCTATACTAAATTTGACAGTTGTAACTTGTATGCAGTGTTGCCACCTTGGTGGTTTTTCCACCAGAACTAGCGGTTTTTTAAAGCCTTTAGTGGTATTTTTAAAAACCATAGCGTTTTTATTTTTTTTAGTGGTTTTTAGGGGTTTTTTCAGTACGAAATCTGGCAACACATTTTTACCCACCATTTCAGAATTTCGTAATATTCTCTACTTACTCTATGGCCGGGGAATCCCTAAGCACAATCAGAATTTCATATTGTTCTATGGGACCGGGGAATCCCTTAGCGCAGTCGTTTGTTAATGTTTTCTTTAAATCTTGTCATTCTATGTTTTGAATTTAGTTCGTGCTGTCGAAAACGCGAAAAGTTTGATCAAGTCGTTTTTAAAAGGTCACAGTGTGTGAAGTCGTGACGCTCAATAATATCCAATAATGGAATTTCCATTCAAGAAAAAAAACTATGCACAAAAATATAGAAAAGAGTGGGAATCTCATGACGAATTCAAATCCTGGCTTAAACCTTTACCTAGTGATGATACGAAGGCGTTTTGCACATATTGTAAGGCAGAATTACTAGCGAAATTGGTAGACTTGAGAAGACATGTTGAAACAAAGAAGAACAAACAAAAAATGCAAGTGATATCTGGCAACCAGATTTTACATTTCAAGCCCGATAGTGAGAAGATTTCCAACCTAAAATCGCGCAAAGCTGAAGGAATGCTCGCGCTTTACATTACTGAACATAGCTCAGTTTCCTGTATTGATCATCTAACCGATTTAGTGAAATTGGCTTTCCCTGACTCAAAAGCAACGGACGACTTAAAAATGCATCATACTAAGTGTACTGAAGTTATTAAAAATGTCTTGGCACCACATTTTACTGAAGAGCTAATAAAGGATATAGGACAGCAAAAATATAGTCTTATCATTGATGAATCAACTGACATCAGCACGAGCAAGCAACTTGGTATTGTAATCAGGTATTTCAGTAGAAAACTAAAAAAAGTAGTTTCTTCGTTTCTGGCTCTAGAACAACTTGAAAACAGCGATGCAGTTGGTATTGTTAAAGCCCTTCTTTCTTGCTTACAAAAATATGGATTAAATAAAAATAAAATGATTGGATTGGGAACAGACAATGCGTCAGTCATGACTGGAATTAATAATGGAGTGTATAAAATCCTGAAAAATGATATACCTAATTTAATTCTTATCAGATGCACTTGCCACTCTTTACAACTTGCTGTATCTCACGCTTCAGAATGTACGCTACCAAGAAATATTGAATTCTTGATTAGAGAAACGTACAATTGGTTTGCCCACTCTACAAAACGTAAAAATGAATATCATGAAATTTACGAAACTATTAATTGTGGTGAAGCACCTTTAAAAATTTTGCAGGTATGTGACACACGCTGGTTATCCATTGAACCGGCGGTGCTGTCATTGCAGCTATTGGAAAAAACACTAAGTACGCTTTTAAAAATCAACCACAAGCAACAACATCTGCGTCGACGTCGACGTCATCGGCAGTAGTTTCGGCATCTGTGAATTATGATGATGTTATGGAAGATATAACATTTGATAACCTTGAATTTTAATTTCAATTGTATTACTTGCTCTTCGGTCTTAATTCATATTTTACTGACTAGTTACAAATAAATAACAAATCAACATAGTTAAGTCGTTTTATTTCATTGCTTCTAGATTATGTACTAAATATAATTTTTAAAATAAATTTTGTGCTGTAGAGAATATTTTTGTCGAATTTTGGCACGTACAGTCAGCAACGAAAGTCGTTGAACACAGCGAAAGTTTAAAAACATCACAGTACCAAAACTATTCATTCGATTTTGACTTAGGTAAAACATATAATTGTCGTCCATTATGAGAATTTGTACTGCCTTCAAGGGTCAGTGAATTCTGAATATTAAAGATGTTAAAGCGTTTTGAAGATTTTATAGTGTTCAGCTACTTTCGTTGCTGACTGTACATACAACATATTCCTTCGTTTTAAATTTGAATTAGGGTTTCTTGAATGTGATAATTTCAATGCAATAATATAGCGTTATTTGGTGTTTTTTTCGTGTTCCAAGTTTGTGAAATCTGGCGACATTTTACTTTTGACCTAGCGCTTTATAAAAAACCAAGGTGGCAACACTGCTTGTATGACGTGCCAGTGTCACTGTCAAAGTGTCAATCTGAATCTTAGGACTTGTATGTAATTTGTTTGCTATTCTACAAATTGTAATTTGCATTTAATCTCTAGTTCTCCACTCTCTCTCCTGAAATCTATGCTGAAGTCCTACTCCTGTGATCCTGTCCTCCCGAGTGCCTGTCTCGATCTCCACCTCCAGTATACCCTATGTTAAAACTTTTGAATAATAATTTGCATCCAAAATGATCTTATTTAAACATATTGCTAAGTTTAAAATCTACTCAACTATTCAACAATACCGGGGACTCAGTTCATCAATAAACAACCATAACCATGTTGGTGGAGAAAATAAACAAATATTGAGTCATAAACGCAGTGTAAAATATCAAATACAAATGCGAAGTATGTCAGTGGATGGCTTCGTAAAATGGCAAGAACAAACGTACGCAAGCATATCAAGCAGCTCTCCCGTTCATATCATACAGGATGGATTGCTTTACTTCCATGAAGTGACTGGAATGTCTTGGTGGGCCACAATTGTCACATCTACGATACTCATAAGAACGCTCATGACTTTACCACTCACAGTTTACCAAAATTATATACTAGCTAAAGTAGAGAACATCAGTTTAGAACTTAAGGACATGGTAAATGAATTAAAAAAAGAGACTGCAATGGCAAAGAAAGCTTACAATTTAACAGATAAACAAGCAACTGTATTATATAAAAGGTCACTGAAAAAACAATGGAATAATTTAATTGTGAGAGATAACTGCCACCCTTTCAAAGCAAGCTTGCTTGTTTGGTTTCAACTTCCGGTGTGGGTGTGCATGTCCTTTGCACTGAGAAATCTAGTGTATGTAACTGATACTGACCCTGCAGCATTAGTTAGCTTTATGGAATTATCTGCTGGTGGGATTGGATGGATTCCTAACTTAACTGAGCCTGATCACTCCTGGATTTTACCAGTTGCATTTGGATTGACCAATTTGTCAATTATTGAGATACAAAGGTTATCCAAACTAAGGCAACCTTCTAAGCTATACAATGTTTTTACTAACATATTTAGAGTATTTACACTTATCATGGTACCTGTAGCTGCCAATGTACCTTCATGTATGTGTCTGTATTGGATGACATCAAGTGGGGTTGGCTTAGTCCAAAACTTGATGTTGCTGTCTCCATCACTCAGACGGAAATTAAAGATACCTTTAGCTCCCAGTGAACTAGAAGATCCCTATACACACATAAAAGAAGAATTAAAGAACTCGTACAAACACATGTCTAAAAGACTTATACCTAAAGCATCATAGTGGTTTAGAATTTCTATACAGGTAAGATATTTATAGGTTACAGTCACTAATTATTGCATACGGTTCCTAATTATTGCAGACCCCAGTCATAGCTTCAATTTACACATCAGGAAGAGATGAACAGAACTTTAGTAAAGCTAAACAGTTTTTGCCTTACCGCTGGGACCGGAATGATGAAAGGAAGAAACAGCTAGAGAACCATGTTTCTTCAGCATCACTGCCATTTGCACTGGGTGCTAGGTCTTGTATAGGCAAAAAGTTAGCAATGCTCCAAATGGCAGAGCTTATAAGTCAGGTACCAACACCTAATTTATATGCAAATAATTCAGTCTTCAGTCTCTCATGTTTTATTAATAATGTATCCCCGATCTCATCCTTGTTAAATGATGTTTAAAATGTATGATGTCAATATATTTTTGTTTTTATTGTATTTTTTCCAGGTTATCCAAAACTTTGAATTCAAATGTTTGAATAATGATGAGGTGGGTGCATGTACTTCACAAGTTCTTATACCAAACAAAGATATTAAGCTATTGTTTTCATTGCGAAAACATGAAATCAGGAAGGAGGACTATTAGAATAAAAATAGGTAATGTTATTATTGAGAAATTTAGTGATGTGAACAAAATTTTAATTACTTCCAATACAATACATTAATGGTCAAGCATCATATCATTATATTTTCTTCATGTATAAAATAACCTTTACTTATTACACACAAAACTAGTAAAATGTATAGTGGATTAGTTTAATAAGGATAACCAATTCATAATTTTAAAACATAATTAATACGCGTACCAGGCTATCGTCGCGCTATAGCGCCGCGTTGTGTTGTGTTGTGAACATGCTTCGGCCTGTCAAACAGACCGAGTGCGCTAGAATACACAGCGTCCTAGCGCGGCGTTTTGACGTCGCGTTGTATTTTTTACAAAATTTTATCTGACGCCGGGCGTACTTTTATCAGTGTGGTAAATGGTTACTGAATAGTTGATTGAACAGGTCCCAAAACACTCTTGTTTGTATGATATGAGGAAGAGTGTATTCACTGTTCCTCATCGTAAAAAAAAATATATGTATATAAAAATATGGTTGAGCGTCCAAGTCGTTCAAACACAAAATACGCGCCGTTAGTCTGGTACGCTCTAGCGTTCTGTTTAACGAAGCCTTTACCTTAGCACCCCTAGTTCATATTTCAGTTCATTCTTCATTTAAATAATTTACGTAATAAACACAAATGAATACTAAAATTAAACCTAGTTATAACATAATTTTACATAAACATGTGTCATATAGATATTACAATAAATGGCAGAACAATATACATATATGTAAAAAAAATCTTTTCCATCATTCATCCTATTTAGTAAACAATTTAATCATTTTATTTTTTATGCAAATAACCCAAATTTGCGGTGGTCTAGATCGTTTACTAAATCGAGGTACTTGATTAATCAAGAACAAATTACATTTATACATACACATTAGGATAAATGCATAAAAAATATATTTACTGGATGGGCAAGTTGACAAACAATCTGAATGAATATTAGGGTTAAAAATTTCATACTGCCCCAGAATTTATAGGCAAATGAGACGCTTTGTGGCAAAAGGAATAGTTTTTCAATCTCTGTAAGAATGATTGATTTCGAAATCACGAACTTTAACAACTCGCTGGCTGGACACACATGGATTACAATAGAATATTATTGGCTTAGTGTCCTAATTTGATACTAAGTGTGGTTGACCCTGGCTTGACCACCATCATGGATTTTCATTTTCATAATAAAAAATAGTCGCTCATTAGTCGACAAATATCAGAATTAGTCGGTCACCGCTTTAAAGTAAGGGTTTATAGCTGGCTGAACTGGAAAGAGCCTTCCCAGCTTGACCACATTTATATCTCAAAATCAAGGGCATGTAGCGAAGATCTGTTTTCTCTTAGGCTGAGATTCAGAGTCTCAGCCTTAAATTTAGTCAAGTGGCTTTTACTTCTTCTTGACTATACTATATTCTGACTTGACTATGCATTTTTAGACAGGCAAAAAATTATACTGTCGGTACGGTAGAGCGCAAATTATGGCGGTGACGGTGGAGCTTTACCCCAAAGCCACGAAAAATTCGCTATGAGCGGCGGTGACTGCGACCAGTGCTCAAACAAATGTACTTAAACTTATGCATGCCACGACTGGACCCCCTAGCTCTCAGCGGCATGGTGGCAGCGCGCGCGAATTTTGCCGAGCAATTCGGCCAAACTAATCGAGCGACCCAGGCGGCTGCGTCGCTCGTCGCTCCAACTCCACGGTATAGTCACATTGTAAATCTAACAGTAAATCGACCTCGGCCGTCTAGACAGGTCAATGAGCCACGCACCACACGCGGGACAGAGCGGCGTTCCCCCTATCACTTTCGCAGGCGGCCCGTCCGCCCGAACTACACTGCGCGTCGGTACGGAGTTTCAAGTGTGGCTATCGCTAATATTACCTATTTATGCCGATGCGTCAAGTTTTCAATAATTCGTTTTACATGTGGAGTTTACAAACTTTTAATTTTTTATTAGATTGTATGTGAGGATGAGAATCAATTATATCGTGAAATTTAACAACCGAAAATTAAAATCGTCAAATATTTGTCAGTTAAGCATCTCTAAGTAGATAAATAAACTGGAGATTTTAACCTGCGTTTTATTTATTTACTTCAGCCTGTCGCGAAGAATAAACATTAAATCGTGAAGGTAACATCTTACTAAAAATCAATACTACTACAATTAACACATAGATTAATTTGAACTTACAAACATATCACATGTAGGAACCTAAGTTGGTACTTACAAAATGTTTTTATGACAACCCTAAGCTATTTTCAGTGGCTAGTCGATTGTCGGCATTTAGCGTCCACACAAAGAAGATGGCTCACTGTTAGAATTTATTACACTATGGTATAGTGATCGTACCGCTCACCGCCGCTGCCCGCCACGCCGCGCGCCGCTCGCCACGCCTCCAGGTCGTGGCTTTTCCGTTCCTCTAACCAAAACGACCGGCCTTCATTAGCAGAGAGTAGAACTAAATGGTGTGTGCTAAAAGGTAAGAGACCATAGTGACTGTTATTTATAAACAACAGAATTTGTATGTAGGTACTATAATTATTAAATGAAACAAAAAACCCGCTTGCATTAAAATCCGATATTATATAGGTAACTTGTAACGTGCCAGTTCGAACGAGCGCTTTTGCATCGTGCGTTAAAAAAACGTTTAAATGACACAAATGGACACCCATGTATTTATTATCCACATGAAGGCGTTTTTAAAGCCCTGCGCTTTTTAATAGACTTCAAAAAAGGTTTTCAATTCGTCACTGTTTTTTTTGCATGTAAGTATGTTACGCGATTTCTCAGTCAATTTTATTGTGGACCGATTTCAATATTTCTTTTTGTGTTCGGAAGAATATACCCTCGAGGTTGGGTGGGCCCATATAATTTCATCTAAATCGGTCGAACGGTTTCTAAAATATGAAAAAACATCTAAAAAATTGTATAATTAGATTATATTTTTGTTTACTCCAAAACCTCATTGGTGCAGTGCGTTTAGTTGCCCTACCCATTATGGATATAAACAAAATACTACTTTCCACTAAACATATAAAAATAATTTATTTTTAAATAAAAAAACAAACCGCCTTCATAAACACTCACGAACTGAAAAATTGAGCGTTGGACGTTAAATCGAATTTAGCATATGGAACTCCGACGTCGGACGCGACGCGACAGTTTTTAAACTCTCGTGCGGCCGACCATGCCTAAAACGCATCAAATGCGCCATTTTAATATTTTAAGAATTTATGTGTGTGTCAACCTACCCAGAGTGACACAAAACCAATTTAATTTCGTATCATTTATCAAAATCGGTTGATAGTAAAAAGCAGACATAGGAACGGACATACATACATACATACAGGTCAAACTCATAACCCTCCTTTTGGGCTTCGTCACGGCCGAATCGGGTAATGGTTGCTATTCCGTCGGGTACGACCTTTCATTTCAATAAATGTAATCCTATTACAATCGATACAGATTGCAGTATTCTTGGGAATATTTGTCATTTAGTCCCACCCATACAGGGTGAAAAGTGATTTTGTGAAAACGGACTGTTTACTTCAATATTTAGGGTACCCCCAGGGCCCGTACACCCTTTCCATCTGTTGAAATCAGAGGCCCTTAATATTTACTTAACCAACTGTCTCAGTATCATAGATTTTATATCTTCAAGCCATTGTTCCTTATACTCTAGGTTGAGTATATTCCTAAAGGATTTCGTGCGATCTGATTCGCACATTTTACCTGTCAGCAAGTATGCCACTGCTTCCACGCATAAGAAACCCATACCCTCGCTAAGTGACCATACATAAATTGTATCCGCTGTATCTGGACTGAGTTGAAACTGTAGTATAGCACTGCTTAATAATCCTTTGAGTTTATCGAATAGAAATCTATCGGCTAACAACAGAACTTCCAAGTTAGTTTCTAGTTTTTCAGCCATGGGGAATACTTGAACTTCACATTTTGGATTATTTAACCCACAGTGCAATAAAGTCAATAAATATTCTAATGCTGGTTTTGTGACATTTTTTAATCTTACGCATTTTTCTATAGACTCCTTGAAACAGCCCATTAACATGGCACTGAAAACTTCGGAGTTTTGACACAAGAATACTCTATTGGCTTTAACTGTTGTTAAATCATCTAGTTCAAAAGTAACTATTTCGTCAAGAGTTAAATTATCCAGTATAGGATCATAACTAACGCAGATTTGACCTGTGAATCTGTTCTCAAGAGCTTTAGGATCTTTTATGTGCACATTATTGGCTAACTTTGCTAAAGCAGTAACACAGTCTTCTATGTCTTCCTTAGACTCGGCAATTATTGTGAAGAGCAAGTTCAGCGCACTGCAGTCTATAAAATATTTCTTGAGTGGTTTTTCGGTTCTGAAAGAAATATATTTTTATAGGGATAAATAAAATAATTTCCTATTTAAGGATGAACACAGATAAAGTTAATTAAGAACTGTGTTTTAATATAACACTGGGTCGATTTAACCATCAAGATATAACAGTTATAATACATCCAAATTTAATCACGGCGTTACACTAATGGAATGTGACTTATTTATCTATACTAATATTTTAAAGCGGAAGGATTTGATTGTTTGTTTGTTTGTTAGTATTAAATAGGCTCCGAAACCACTGGACCGATTTGAAAAATTCTTTCAGTGTTCGGAGTTATCAAGACCACGCGGGCGAAGCCGCTGTCGGGAAGCTAGTGTTTTGTATAATAAAATATTATATCGATGGATGCACCGTAAGTCTAGATGGCTCATTATCATTCTCCTGCCCCTATCCGAATTCACTTGGGGTCAGCGCAGTATGTCCTTTTCTTCGTTATGTTTAGATAGATATACCTACCTCACAATATACGGCAAAGTTAAAGACAACGTCTGTTTCATAGACGAGCTACCTTTAAGTAACTGATAGCTAATTTCACCAATTCCGTAACTTGACTCTGCTAATATTGTCAGTTGACTTAAAAGCTTTGAACTTAATCTCAATATCTGAAAAAAGTTAAAAGGGTTATTAAAAAAAACTGTTTTTTTATGCCGAGTGAAACATTTTTAACTATGCTTTATTGCTTGTGTTGATTAACGACAAGTTGCGAGTATTTATCTATACAATGAAACAAAGTTTATGGACATGGACTTACTTGTTTGCACTGCTGACATTTAGTAGGAGGATGTTTTGAACTGACGGACATATTATGCAATCTTAGAGCTAATCGATGTTTCAATATACTCATTAGACAAAGGGCATTGCTGAAATGTAAGTTAAAAGGTAAATATTTAGTCATCGAAACAAAATAAAATTTCTGTTTATTTTGAGCATTACTTGGCTTCAAAAGTACGTCATAAAAAATTAAGCGATCTAGGCATTATCTCTTCTCTTCTCGCCACACCAATGAGTATTAATTATCTATATATACAGGGTGTTTGGTGCATGGACTGACACAATTTTTTGGGAGATAGAGGGGGTCATTTGCTAGATTTCAGCCCAAGATGTTAAGCCCTAAGTGTCCCGGTTATTGAGATATGTTTTCTTTTTCGTTTTCTTTGTTAGTCACCAGAAATTTAAGAATAAGAATAAGACAAAATATTCAGACGGACAGACAGTCACAAATACATATACAACAAATTCTAATACATTTAAAGTAAAATAGGTAGGTAGGTACATGTAACAAGGGAAAAACAAAAGAAAGAACGTGGTCTTCATGTTCGTACCGAATGGGTTACCGACTCAGCATGTGCTTTGTATCAAGTGCCCAGCGCTGGTTTTCAGTTGGCACCCCTGCAGTGACACACACAAATTTCACCTTAAGGCCATCATAGCATAGTTTTTGTTTTTAGGTACAGCAACACCAAATAAGTGTTGTTTTACTCAGAAAAGTCTATTTAATCGATATGAATCATGAGTCGATATGATGATTATTATGAGCTTCCAAAGTTTTGTTAATTATTTAGGTAGGTATAGGAATAGTTTCAACTTCTAAATTCATTATAAAAAAAAAAGCTTTTGTAAACTTAGTTTTATTTTAAAAGTTCTCCAGTTAATACCCTTTTTAACAGTATGCCACATGCTGCAGAAATCCTTTATATGTGGTCCAAATAGAGATATTATATGCCAGAGTCGAAATTATGAAATTTCTGATGTGATGATATAAGTTGTTTTTATTGAACTTATGTTACGCACAAATATGTAGCGACATCTATCGCGCTAAATAAGAACTTCTACGAAGCTAAAATCCTGAATAGCGCAAGTGAAGTTTACCCTGCAACTTGCATATATACAACCGCCCGACATCAACCGTCGGGCAGTGACCCACCAGGCATAACACCCGCCTGGTCGGTGGATCCTCCCTTTGATGCAACAGGGACAAAACACCTCGTCCCTCCACAAATACATGCACGACATCCTTTTTTATTGTTAGTGGCTGTATAAAGCTTCGATCAACAATAGTACTAGATTTCCGATGTGCGCTTCAAAAACGACCGGAAAAATATGACCACAAATATTTTTGTGGTGTTATTTCAAATTAGTATCGTCCAATCATAGTCAACGTTAGGACGTCGAAATGCCGCAGTCTGCCTTAAAAAATTTTGCAGATAACTTATTGGGCCAATGTTTGCTATACGCAGCGCACCAACTAATTTTAAATATGATTCCATTTTTTAAGTACTGCGTCTAGTTTCAAAGTAAGTTTCAAAGTTAGTTTTACTTTTTAACTAACTTTGAAACTTACTTTGAAACTAAGCACGAAATTGTCAACAATATTATTATGCTTATTACTTAGACTTTAAGATTAATTTTAGAATAAATATTTTTTGTACTTATGACTTTTTATTTGCAGAGAATCATGGTCTGTTCGCGCTTACGACCATTCAACTAATAAGACAAGTGAAATTTCAATCGAATGGATTATTTTTACTATTAGAACTATGAATGAAGAAACATGACTTTATACAGCCACCAACAATAAAAAAAAGGATGTCGTGCATGTTACGTAATTGATTCTTCTTGCTATCTGGGCAAGAAGAATCAATTAATTTCGTAATTCGTAATTGATTCTTCTTGCCCAGATAGCAAGAAGAATCAATTACGTAACATAAGTTCAATAAAAACAACTTATATCATCACATCAGTATTTTCATAATTCCGAATCTGGCATCTAATGCCAGCTCTACATAATCGGTGATGATCGTGTCGGTCGTTATCGTCTGTAATCGCTACGATCACCGTGCAAGCCTCTTCACGTTCGTCTGCAGTATAGGGATGTCGGAAATTCAAAAAGTATCGATATAAAAAAAAAAACAATATCGATATTTATATTTTCAAAAAATATCGATATATCGGCCAACTTAAAACTAAATTATAAAACAGCCAAAAAAAAAGTCATTTGTAATCTTTACCAAATTTTTTTTTTGCCTGTTTTTTATTTTAGTTTTAAGTTGGTCGGTTTATTGTTCTGAAAAAATATCGATTTTGATACCTTTTCGATACATGGAATTTTATATCGATACATCGATATATCGAAATAATAAATATCGCTTAAAAATATCGATATATTGAAAAAAATATATCGATATTTTTTTAACATCCCTACTGCAGTAGTTTGTCAAACGGCACTGCGGAAGATGGACGTGGAGTGTGTTGCTGCTGCAACAATTTATTTAATGGCTGTTTATAACCACTACATCAATGTGGTTCAGAGAAAACTTATTAACATACATAAATCCATACATATACGTCAAACACTTATCACTCCTTTGGCAGTCGGGTAAAAACTTACTAATCTACTAATGAATAAAATACAAACTTGTCTATAGCCCTATTCCTGCCCGCCAGCCGATTTTTCCCTTCTTTAAAAATAACTTGTCTATAGCCCTAAATTAGTTGCAATTATGTAAGAATCTATACTAATATAAAGCTGAAGAGTTTGTTCGTTTGCTTGGTTGAACGCGTTAATCTCAGGAACTACTGCTCCGATTTAAAATCTTCGGGCTTTAGGCTATCATCACGCTACGGCTAATAAGAGCAGAGTATCAATTTAAAATGTTGCAAAATCGGGGGGTATAATTCAACTTTTACGGGAACGAAGTCGCGGGTAGAAGCTAGTATATACTTATATATTTGGATACGTAAGTACATACATTTTATTTAAAACATTGCGTCATCCCTCAAATTTGCACCACCTAGGTAGGTATGTTGCTACCATTAAATTTGAAGTACCGCTACTTGTAATTAGACCTGTACTTGAATAATACAGGTAATAATAATACATTTTTACACCTTATCTCTATAAACTTGAATGTTTCTTCATTGGACCACCCACCAGCTATATTTTAATAAATACGTACCGATTTGTATCTAGATCATACGCACGCACGTGTGCAGCGCTTCACAGTCCAATGATGATCGGCAATCGTGAAGTCACTTCGACGAAACACTAGGCGAATCCCTTTGATTCGTGCCCGAAAAACTGACAAATGACGGCTCGCAGGCAATCTGCAATCACCGACGAACACCGGCGAGTTCAGCCGAATATGTCCTTTACACGGTCGTGTTCGCCTGTGTTCGTCTGTAGTCGCCGATTATGTAGAGGATTCATAATATCTCCATTTTGACCACATTAAAAAAGGATTTCTGCTGCACGCGGCATACCGTTAGAAAGAGTATTAATTGGAGAACTTTTTAAAATAAAACTAAGTTTGCAAAAGGTTTTAGTTTTTTTATAATGAATTTAGAAGTTGAAACTTTTCCTATACCTAAATAATTTTCAAGACTTTGGAAGCTCATATGTCCATTTTTAGAAGTCAATATTATCGACTCATGATTCAAATCGATTAAATAGACTTGAATAAAACAACACTTCTTTGGTGTTGCTATACCTAAATAAAAAAAGTTATGATGGTATGGCCTAAAGGTGAAATTTCGGGTGACTAACAAAGAAAACGAAAAAAAAACTATCAATAACCGGGACACTTAGGGCTTAGCAACTTGGGCTAACCTAGCAAATGACCCCGCCTATCTCCCAAAAAAATGTGTCGGTCCATGCGCCAAACACACGGTGTATACGAGTTTAACAAATTACCTCAGTACTCTGGCAAGAATGCGCGCCGCTCGTCCTAAAGGTCGCTTGCACCTCTCTACGTAATCTAATAAGGCGTTTAGACACTCTCGGCCAGTCAATAGCTCCAACGTTTGGTTTGGGACCGGCTCTTCACGCAGCGCGCCAAATGTGTTACAAGCTCCGTGTGACACGCGAAACAGTAACACTAGTACGCATGCTATACGAGACGATTTGGTGTTCGTGGCGATCTTTGTTGCGTCTACTGAAAAAGTTAAAAAGTTTGTACTGGTTTATGGTGTCAACTATACTCAATATTATAAAGAGGAAAGATTTGATTGTTTGTTTGTATTGAATAGGCTCCGAAACTACTGGACGACCGATTTGAAAAATTCTTTCACCATTAGAAAGCTACATCTTTATTTATAAGAAACTATATAACTAATAACTATATATAATTTATAAGAAACTAGCGACCCGCCCCGGCTTCGCATGGGTTTGAATTTCTTGTATTTTCTTTACTATAATGTGTATGTATTATACATATAAACCTTCCTCTTCAATCACTCTATCTATTAAAAAAAACGGAACAAAATCCGTTGCGTAGTTTTAAAGATTTAAGCATACATAGGGATGTAGGGACAGAGAATGTGACTTTGTTTTATACTATGTAGTGATACCCAGTCCACTAGTCAGAACTAATCTGTCTGTGGTTTTTTGACATATGTCGGTTTTATTAAACGCGTCTTTAAATGACAAATATGTCAAGATTTCACCTGTCGATTTTCGACTTATTTGTAACTTTTATTAAACAGCTTAATAAAAGCGCGACAGTTCTACAATTTTGTCATTTTTTGACATAAATGTCGAATGTCAGCTTTATTAAACAGGGTCCTGATGGTAGGTACCACAGCAAAATATTATGGCAGGTGATGGATGTAGGTATACCAATGAGTGCATAAAGTTACATCAATGTTCGGAACATTTACTGCCTGGAATTATATATAGTTTACTAGCTTGCTTGCTCGCTTCGCCCGCGTGGTCTGGGTATTTCTTATAACTTTCATCCCCTATTTCAACCCCTTACAGCCTTTTTTTTCGCAAAGTAGCCTATGTCCTTTCTCAGACTCGTAGACTATCTCTGTACCAAATTTCATTTAAATCAAACAGACAGAGTTACTTTAGCATTTTTTTTTATTAGCCCACTTTGTCCCACAGCTGGGCAAAGTCCTCCCTTCTCTCCTAATATAATAATAATAATAATTTATAATATTAGTAAAGATTTTAAAGTATGCCTACCTCCCAACGGGGTTTCTTCTTCGACACTCTCGTCGTCCTCCATGATAAGCTCGTCTAGATCGTGTGTGACTTGCGCAGCGTCAAGCTCTGCGGCGGCACTGTTGACTCCCGCCAAGTCGATGGCCTCATTTTCGTTGTCACTACACACTGGTGAATAACGCCCAGATATCTCGGAATCCGAACTATCTAATAAAAAGTGTGAATATGCATACAGTGAGTCCCACATTCAGTTTAGCCGGCTTTCCGTTCCTTTTATAGGAGTCTTTTCAGAAACTTGTTTACAACTTAAGGCCCCAGTCTAGCTGTGCATAACAAACGAATTCAGTATATTGACAGTTCGCGGGCACGAACCCCGCGAGGCACCCTCTGTATCATCCTGTGATACGTAAATTACAAAGTGTAGAGCAGTGCTACGAAATGAAAGTTGCTCTACTTTACAAAATAAAATATTTCTATTTATTTTTAATGAAGGAAAAAATCGGCTGGCGGCCAGGATTCGAACCGGCTATCTAGCTCATCTAGCTCATTGAAAGCTGAGTTTACACACCTCTGATAATAGCCAGATGGCTATAGCAGTCGTGGAAGTGTATTCTATGTCAAATTCTTACTTCTCGCTCTGAATTTTGTTCTTCCTCTAATCAGTTTAGATCAAGAAATAAAACACAAAGGTCTACTCCAAAGCAAACCATCTCCTGGAACTTGATCTTATAGTGAATCAACCTCCTTCCTTTTCATGTCATGTCATGCTAACAAAACAGTCTATGTCTGTTATTAATGTAAAAAATGGCGTCGAGTTGTTTCTGTACCCAGGTGTTAACTAGGGATAGAAGAATCGGGACCATAAAGTTAGACGGACATCCAAGCGTTTAGGTGTCCAATAAATGCCTAAACACACCACATTTTTTAAAACAATCGATCGATTAAACTGCTTGTGGAATAAAAACGCGCGTGATCGGAAAACGCGCGTCGGAAATTATTTCTGATAAATTGACATAAAAATAATGAAGTAGAGCAAGTTTCAATGCCCGATAGTACGCCAGCAAGGTTAGAGAGAGAGCGAAATTTAGAGCGAGAGGTACAAATTTGAATTTGACATAGAACCACAAACATGACTCTAAATGGCGTTGGGCGCGAGAGCGCCATCTTTGACGCCTGATTTATATAACATAAACTAACCAGAGGAACGTGAAAAAAATACGTAGATAAAGCTAATATAACATATATTCTATCGCGATAAAAATATATGACACTATATCCTTCGTTTCCTTAAAAAAACGTTGCGAAAATGAGCTAATAATTTGACAACTGCCAAATTTTGCTAGACTGGGGCCTTAACTTCGTAAACGATCGCGGTGAGTGCTATTAGACAGTATTTTTCCACAAAATGATTTAAAATTGAAGGCCGTGGTAAAAAGTGCTTTCCACAAAAAAAAGTTGTCAACCCTAAAAATTACAAATTCACAGAATATCCAGAAACAAAGGCTGTATGCATGAACTGCAGCCAAATACCTAACACACTTTATTGTATGTTGTGTTCCTGCAGTAAGTAAAGTTGCCAGAACTTCTTATAAGGATGTGCTGCGCTGGCAGCAAAAGGGATATTCCCTCGAAACTGTCGGCGCAGTGAATCCTCTATAAACCTTGTAAGACGTTTTTAGGGTAGGTACAACGCGCGAGTGATACTCCGGCCGGGTGTTGCAAGCGTCCATAGGCTAGGTAACCATCAGGCGAGCCGTATGCTTGTTTGCCACCTTAGTCGTATAAAAAGAAACAGAAAAGAAATCGGTTTGCCATTCGCAACGAATCGGTTAAAAAATCTCTAAAACTCAACACTATAGCACAGTGTAATAAAACAGTGGAACGACTCGGCCGTCTAGACAGGTCAACGATGAGGTGGGTTGCGGGGCAGAGCGGCGTCCCCCCACCGCTTTTTCGCAGGCGGCCCGTCCGCCCGACATACACTGCGCGTCGGTATGGAGTTTCAAGTGCATCGCCATCGCGTTGTCGTTATTAATATTATTAAATTTATTTCGAATATTGCCAATGCGACAATTTTTCAATAATAATGCGTTCTACTTGTGCAGTTTACGGTTGTTTGCCGACATGGTACAGCAGTAATAAAGGAGAATTGAGATTTAATCGATTTCCAAAGGATGAGAATCGATAAGCGCCTCCTAACCTAGTATGTATACCTACCTAAAGTAATATTATCTCTACAGTAAACAGAATAAAGTATCTATCCGCCGCCACCGTGTGTTTAGGTACTTACTCAAATAAATATTTTAACTTTCCAATGGGTTTTGGTACGATTTTCACGTATAATAATAATAATGTAAATTTTACTAGATTTTTTAGATAAGATAAATAGGTACCTATTGTTGGTATTTTACGAGATAATAAGTATAATTTGGCGAATCTAAACTTATTTATTACTTTATTATCTATGTACCTATATTCTATGATTTTTACGGCCGGGTCAAAGTTAGCTCGTGCCAACTTCAACTCGGACAATAAGTTTGGCGAGAACTGTACCTATGGCGGAAATAGCATAATGTCTAGGTATCTAGAAAGGTTGACGTAATATAACCCTTTTTACGATGATGAAATTTGTTCTAAAATGAACCTTCAAACATATCACCTGTAGGAACGTAAGTACTTGCAAAATGTGTTTTTGACAACCCTAAGCTATTCATATTTTTCTAGAAATCAGTACTACTACAACTAACACATAGATTAATTTGAACTTAAAATATATCGCCTGCAAGAACGTAAGTACTTGCAAAATGTTTTTTGTGACAACCCTAAGCTCTTTTCAATGTCTAGACGATTGTCGGCATTTAGCAACCACACAAAGGAGTTGGATCACTATCCGTTGTTACATTATGACTATAGTGTTGCTCTGCCGACGAGACAGTGCGATCCATGCTTTATTAAGTCAGTTGTATAATATGGTAAAAAAATGCTGACATTACAGTTTTATGGCAGTGGTACTAATGCGATATATGCCGTATATGTTTATAAACAGATTGGTATATAATGCAATGTACTCTTTATTTCCTAATGATGTGACACAGGACAAATCCAGACTCCAAACTGTTACTGGGAATTTCACAGCAAAACCCAACAAACTTTGCCCGACCCGGGAACAGAACCCAGGACCTCTAGCGTATCAATCGCGCTCGGGGCCATTAGACCAACGAGGCAGTCTTAGGCCTAGGACTAATCAATGAAAAGCGAATATAAGTATCTAGTGGTAGGTACAGATATAAATAACCAGGATATGAACAAAATATCCTACCTACCTTCTTTGATACTAAATGGTGAAGTTGGACCTCCAGAACTACTTGGACTCCATTGATATTCTGTCCAATACGGAGACATGGAACTAGCTTCTCCTGAACTGACACCGGATTCGGGGCTCCAGTCCCATCTGGCCCGTTTATTGGATGAAAATCCTCTATACTCTGGACTGAAACCAGACTGATAGCCGTCCGAATATGGTGATAAAGGACCATGATCTCCTCTATCTGGACTTATTGAAACACGAGATCCCGATGCTTGAGAATTCGAAGGCCATTCAGGACTTTTAGGCTCCCAATAAACACCAGCAGACCAATCCTTGCTGGCCATTTTAATGAGCTGAGATTTCTGTAAAAAAAAATATTGTTCTTACTTTTGTTAGTATATGATTTATCGAAGATTAAAAACCACAATTACCTTTTTGGTAGCTTTTGGACTATTAGATCGAGCTCTTTTCAGGCATTTACGTCGATTGACGAAGTGTGGGGGTGTTTCATCCTCACTTTGGCTATCATCAGTTGCGTCGCTGTCGACAGCGTCGATAAATCCCACGATCATATTGTCCCTTTCTATTACCACTTTTAATTCGTCTTCATTTTGTCCAGAAAGCGGCCCTTTACGACGCGCGAACAAACTAACTTTCCCTTCTACATTATTTGTACAAAATTCATTTGTTTGAAGTTCAGTATCTAATTCTTTTTGAGTTTCTTTGACTTCAGTCTCACTTGACATCGATGCATGTTCTAGATTTGTATGTTCAAAATTCATAGTTGTTAAGTATGTGGTGAGTTCATTGGTTAGTAAGTTCACCAGACCCTCGTTAACTAAAATCTGAAATGCTGGAAATTACAAATGGAATTTAAATTAAGTTAAATACTCATAATAATTATACAGAGCGGCCGGAGAAGTGACGTCCAAAGACAAAATGTAGACCCCTCCAACCAAGGGGCATCCGAAACACCCCCATGCATGTTCCGCGACTTTCAGTTGTTTAGAAGATACAATGTTTTTTTTTTTTTATAATTTCCACGACATAAGTTTTCTTAGTTTTTCTCTTACTGTTGTATGATTATAAATGTCAAACACCTGCCCTAAAAATATAGTACACCTAGGCCTAATGGAAGATGGCTAAAATTAGGTTTAAAGTTCAAAATTTCTGCTTAGACATTTTAGTCACAAAAGTTTGATTCATTTTTTTGTTTGTTTAAATAGTGCCAAAAGGTTTGAAGTTTTTAAAAACAGCCACGTATCTTGAAGATAAAAAAAATCAATAGAGCTCAATCGGGATTTATTTCCTGTAACTTGCAAAAAAAAAACATTTATAATCATTAGATCATATAAGAGAATCATAGAAATCATAGAAATTTTGATAATCAAATTTTTGATATTTATGGTACAACTTTTTCATGAGGCCATAAAAAATAATTAGTCGCATAGCCTATTCCATCCATACATGACACTACTAGCTGCTGCTGTTAATTTTTTTTTACTACATTTATAAAGCCAATAGTAGTGCGATTAATATTAATTCTTCTTCCATAAAATCATGTGCCGTGAAACGCGAGACTACTGATCAATCTGAATTTTTAGGACATGTGTGAGACAAGTGTTTAATAAAGCTGACAATTCGACATTTATGTCAAAAAATGGGAAAATTGTAGAATTGTCGCGTTTAAGCTGTTTAATAAAAGTGACATATATGTGGAAAATCGACAGGTGAAATCTTGACATATTTGTCATTTAAAGACCCGTTTAATAAAACCGACATAATTATGTAAAAAAACCACAGTCAAATTAGTTCTGATAATTGTCGGAGTCCAGCCTAAGCAACGTAATTGTGAGGGGATTCTGTCGACTATTTCTAGTGGAACCTTAAAAGAAAACTCCTCCAGTAAATCAATTTTATGGTTACTAGCTTATTAAATATCAAAAGCTACCAAATAACTTACATGTGTCATCAAAAACATATTGTAGAAGAGCATGCATAGCATGGGGGTTAATTCGCGCGGCAGCTACCAACAGAGGCAAGCCGCCACAGTGACGTAGCCGAGATCGATTCACAGATTCGCCGCTCAACTGGGCTAGCGCATGCGCAGAACCTTCCGGCCATAAGAAAACATCTGAAACATATCTTCTTCTTTATTCATATAACATGTACTTTCCTAAACACGTATGACGACGTCTTTGGTCTAGTGGCTCGAGTACCGGACTGCTACACGTATCACGACGTCGTGGGTTCGATTCTCACAGGACACAAATATTTATGTGATGAATTAAGTATTTGTGTCTGTCTGGGTGTTTCGTATGTATTATAAGTATGTATTTACAAAAAAAGTATATAAGTATTATATCCATTGCATAGTACCCATAGTAGAAGCTCTGCTTAGTTTGGGACCAGATGGTGCTGTGTGAAAATGTCCAAAAAATATTTATTTATAAAACAAGGTATGGACTTGCTAGCGGCTTCATGTACATGATGTACAAACCTTTTGGTTTCACAAATAATCCGATTAGTAGTCAAACCCCGAAACAGAAAAACAAAAGAATTCACTTTCAACTATACTATTATTAAAGGTCTAGAAAACAAAAGTTGGTACATGATAAATGGGCTAATAATAACAAAAACACCAACAATCAAAAAGGATAATAATATAAAACACTAAAGCAAGATAAGTTGCTTATCTTTATTATTTATTTATTTATACTTTTATGTACAATATAGTAGTAGCACATAAGGCGGACTTAATGCCATATGGCATCTCGTGCCACAAGCTGTACCTCTAGTTGCGTATAATAATAGTACCAATTTTTTTTGCCTCCGAATGATACCTGCCGTGTGCACGCTCCCCCAGCAGAGGCAAATTGCCATCGCATTCTGCCTCTGAATCCTCTCTGACTCTCCCATCAGTTCCTGGCTACACTACTTACTACAAGCGGAAGAGTGAGTTCTCCTCTAATAATACCATTAGCGGAGAACTCAGCTTGTTCCGCTTCCGCCATGTCTTGATGACCTGTGCCAACCTACCTGGAATTTCCTGCAGTATGCCCACAAGACATTCTACAAAACCAGCAATGCCAAGAAGCGGGCGGCAACTTGATAGATAGCAGAGATTCATGAGACATTTTAATGCAAGGGCTTCAAACTTTTTTGTTAATGCTACAAGGCATTGGTAACCTCTCCCATCGCCTTGAATCTGGAAATTAGTTTAATAAACTAAGATAGGATCCAACACATTTTGTTGTGACCTTTACATATTAACACTCCCTATTATAGGAAGCCACAACATGCACAATGTATAATATGACCTTAGCGCTACCACAGAGTACGGAACAGAGACTAAGCTGCATACAACTGCGCGGCTTATTGATCGCAGATTGTAAAAAGTGTGGTTTATTTAATTTTATTATGCTATTGTGCCAACCCTACCAGCATAGGTTTAAATTTTAAACCTATAGGCACCATGTTTTAGAAGATATCAGCCATTTAAAAAGCTGGCAGGGTTGAAGTGTGTGAAGCCAGGGGGGTCGCTAATAGGTGTATACATATAATAACATATTGATAAATAGGTTATAAACATACCTGTTCTGCACACTGTGCAGTAGAATGTGTGGTGAAGTATCCCAAGCACTTCAGTATGCCAGTAATCAGTTCTTCCTGACTTTTCCTAAGATTGTCAGTTTCACGTAAAGGATTTGTTGATTTGATAATACCAGCTGTTTCACATTCATTTGTTAGTAATATAGCTATGCATCGAACTGAGTTCAAGCCAAGCATCTCCTCTCTTTTCTCGGTTACCATCCACAATTGCCTAGGGGGAGTCAATACAATAACAAATAATATTTTGAATAATTAGTACAGCATATTTTTAGAAAAATAATATAATCTTGTTGACAAAACTATGCTGATTAGTTATAGAAATGAAACAATAATAATTCATTATGATAAAACAGGTGAAACAATTATATACTACTTTTAATGCTGATGATTGAACTAAAACAGCACTAATTATTTTAAAATTAAATCCTCTACAATATTCTGATCATTTTGCGCATGTCAGGGCATGATAGCGTGACAAAATTCGCGTGATAGCGGCATGGGTCATTAAAATGAGGATATCTCAAAAGTTTGTTTATGGGCTGTATATAAACTTTAAAGGTAAGATCGACCTTAAAATCAACCATTAAAAGGCTGCTTGACAGACACACGCGATTTCACATCAACATTTTCTAGGGGTAGGCTGAGATATTTTATATGACTTATTACATAAATACCTGATAGCTCGCACAGCCATTGTTAGGGTAGGATAAGATGTATTCTTGTCTCTGTTTTCAATGAGTGTAATTAGTGCAGTTACTGCACCATGATTGTGCAAACCTTCTGCATTTAAATTCTTTTGTGCCAGATTGCCTATAACACGACAGGCTCTACCCACTATGCTATCTCTGCATACTGTTTTTATTATGTTCACTAATGGCCCAACGCTGTACAATTTACCAACCTGAAATATGATATATATCTATATAAATACAGTAAATTTAAATATTAAAACGAATGACTAAATCCATCAAAAATCACTGCAGGGTGAAGGCCTTCCTGCCCTTCTTCCAATCTTTTTGGTCCAATTTTTTATATACCAGGTCCTAAAGATGAAAAAGCTTCAAACATTTTACTTATAATCTAACTCGACCATTTGCATGGCAAACAAATTGCATAAAAAAATCAAATTTTATGCAATTTTCCAATTTCCTTTGATGGAACAGGTTCAATAATAGTCACCATGTAAGTGCTAAGGACGTTTAAGAAAATTACAATAACTTACCGTTAGGCTACATTCTTCTTCAAGACAACAATTTCCGAGTATACTTAGCGTAATATCAAGAATTCTTTCATTTGGTTTGCGCAAATGTGGCAACAAACATTCTAAGCCACCGCATTCCCGAAAAAGCTTTATTCCATGGTCGTTTGTAATAATTTTACTCCTAATTTTTAATAAAGTTTCTTGAACACGACTAGATGATGAAGATTTTAGACATTCTATTGTGGATTTTACATAATTTGGATCCATTTTTCTGGATAAGTAGATTAATTTGTCCGACAGAATCCAATCAAATCAGGATCAAACTTAGATTATATTATAGTATTGAATCAATTCAGTTTCACAAATCACAATTGTTTTGAAAATTTGACATTTCTGTCTTTTTTTTTTAATTTAGTTCCTGACGGAACAGGCTAAGGGTCTGAGACCATGCTGCAAAGAGTATAATAATATATATAATATAGTGGGAATAGAGAGCCCTCTCGCGATATTTTTTGTCACCTATATTGAATAGTGTCGCCATCTGATATCAAATTTCTGGAACTAAAGCCCATATAGAGCAGTATACACGTATATAATTATGTGTATCATAGATTAATAATTATGTATAATGTGTATCGTATTATTTTGTTGTATATATGTATTTGCTACCACTTGTGGGGGTTTTAACTATCGATAATAATTATAGAAATGCATGACCAAAGTATATTTTTATATTATTTTATTTTATCTGACATGACTGTTATTAATTTGGTCACTAAGGTAACTAAACAAAACAACGACTTGCAGTGTCTATTGATACTGGATGGCCAGTACTCACAAAACTTTTGTCAATCCTTTAAATTTAGTAAAATGCCATCTGTAGGAGTATTATGTACTAGATGCTATTTAGTTTATAAGGTTTTTAAAAGATGGCGGTATTGTCTCGACGAAAATTGATCGCGTAGGTGAAGTACAGCAGTGTCACCCCCTGCCATGCTGCCTAAATGACATTTCTGTCATTTCGGGCTTCTTGTTTTTTTTATTATTTATTTTACAGCCCTGGATACAACATCCTTTAAGCCTATAACCTACATTGCTTCTTGTATTATTTATTTATTTTTATTTTACGGCCCTGGATACAATGTCTGCTCATTCTAGTCGTATTCTTAAGGTCATGAAAATAAAGTAGTACCTTTAAAAATAACACTACTAGTGTACAGTTCGCGCCAAACTTATTGTCCGAGTTAAAGTTGGCTCGAGCTAACTTTAACCCGTCGGTAAAAATCGAAGAAAGAAAATATTGGATTAAAATGATTTAAAACGATAGCCTACGACTTGAGCTTTCTTATTTTAAAGTTACCTCGTGCCAACTTCAACCCGGACAATAAGTTAGGCGAGAACTGTATGTATGTATGTATGTATACAAGATAGAGCAGTATGTAGGACGTATAAAAATCAAATTACCGAATAATCATGTTATCATGCACAGTATTCTATATTTATTTCCACACTACGTGTGCATATGTTATTCTCTTTCTTGTGTGAATGCGATGCAAGCTACGAAATTGCATAGATATTTATATTATTTTGATGTATTTTGAAAATACATCAAAATTACGTGATTTTACAGTCACGCCCCTTCGTCATGAGGTAGCGACGAATTGAGACTAAGGAAGTGTAACAAAAAATCTAAATCCCAAAATTATGATTCTTTTTGGAGAAAAATCAACACAACATCCAAAGCCTTTAATTTGTTTATCTTTAGTTATATTTTTGACTATTTCTTTGTTTCGCCATGTTCTTTAAATACCTATCCACCAAATTATTAATTTAATTATAATTATGTGGCAATAGTAATGTTATGTTCTTTGTAATAATTGGACAATACTAGGGGTACTTTATACTTTTAAATTATTCTGCAATAAACATTCTGCCCGCCGTGTCCGCTCAACGCCGCGCTTCTTTAATAACGAAACAATTCTGAAATATTAAGAAAACAGCGGTTTTAATACGAAACGAGTCAAAATAATAACTAAGCAGCTATTATGAATATTATGTAAGTACCATTTTAGTGTGAAATTGTCACTGGGACAGTATATGCAGTATATACGCCACATCTCTATAATAGTCAGTTTGTTTAATTTATTATCTGTTATGCTGCTTTTTAGATATTACGTCTGTGGAAGTTGGGAAATAAAAATGAAGAATTTGCGGATAAATACAATGACAGGATTTGTTAAACACATCACTCAGTTCTAACTACGAAAATAAATAAACTTAGTTGTACTGTAACATAAATTTGGTCATGACATCGTTTTCTAAGAGATGAGTGTGTTCGGAGATTTTCAACGCGTGTGGGTGCAACGTTTTCCAGAGAGTGCTCTACCAGCAGCTTGGGAAGAAGATGTCAGGGCCAATTTGGCAAAACACAAACAAAAAGTTGCTATACTAAGAGAAGAATTAGAGAAAGAAGAGTTTTATGTGGAATATTTAGAAACGTTATTGTCAGATGTCGAGAAACATAAAGCTGTCGCACAGGGCAATCGAACGGCACCGCCCTCGGGGGGTGACGTGAACGATCTCGATGATAAGGCTTCTGATAGCAAGCAGGTAATTTAATTCTTCTTGAATTAATAGGCAATGATTACTGTGTAAAAAAGTAATTCTTTTACAAACCAAGGAAACAAATCTGTATATTCATTTCATTGAAACAGTCACTTCATATTTCCCTACAATAAATTATAATATTTATCTTCAAATGATAAATCCCTAATAGCAAACAGGATCCATTATGTACATAAGTAATACTTACTAGTAGTAGTTATGTTACACAAATTGACATACATTCTACATCTTTGTTTATTTTTAATACATTTGATCATAAATGGAGCACATTTTAATTATTCCTTTATGTAAATATTCTTAAACTTAGTTTATTATTATTAATAAATATTACTAATAAACTAAGTTTCAGAATATATTATAAATCAATAATTTTGTTTCTTGTAAATGACTCATTATATTTAGCGCAGATACCTGATAGTTTTCATCTTCAAAGTTTTGGATTATCTTGTATTTCAAGTACAGCAAAGAGTTGCAAAAGTAAATCAACAAATATTTTGAAACACAAAGACTATCCAACTAATTATTTAATTTACTCTAGTCCATAGTCTAGTGTTGAGCATTTAATTAAAAGACATCCACCTATTTAAGTTAACAGACTTTGACTAATAATATTATGTGGGTTATAACATAGTGCAATCACACCTGTTGGGAATACAGGGATACCCTTTATGGATGAAGGGTTAACCCAAGATACCCTTTATTGTAGCGGAAAAATGGTGTGTGTAACCCATAAGGCTAAATTCATCAGTCTGTGAATCATACTATAATCATATACATATGTGAATTGCACAAATTGTGAGGAAACAACAAAAGGTCTACTCCATTCGTGAAGGACTTTGTAATTTCATAATACTTTACTTCGCTTCTCCTAAGGAGACAATATTTTAATTAAGTAGGTACCTGTTAATACAAAACTTAATACAAAGCTTAATCTGCAAAACCTTACTTTATAATTTTGTGCATTTGGATTATAATATATTTAAAAATGCAATAATGGCATATCCAAGGCAATATGTACATAGCATATGCCAACATAATACAAGGAGGTCAAGCATTTATTACATGCAGTGTTTGTAACGGTGCTATAAATATTAATGTTATGAAAACATTATCCACACATGAGTGCTAATTAATTAATATTTAAAGATAACTGTTAATTGATTTGTGAAGCTTGTGAAAGTAACAGTTAGTTCAATCTGAGCCTATAATAATATAATGGCTGCCTACAAATGAATAGGTATAAAATTAAGGTGTGATGAATCATCAGTATAGATGTAAATAAGATGGGTATTGTAAGGTTCTGAATACAAATAAGTTCTTTATTAACACATACACACAATAGTATTAATTGAAAACTGTTGTTGAGTGCCTATCAAATTAGTAGTATGTACCTATTAATTTTAAAACATAGCTGTTGTGGAATTTGTTAGGTCACAAACTAATTAAGATGTATGCATGAATGTCATTTATGAATGGTGGAGTAACTATGAGGCAAATGGACAAATTGGAATTAATTAACACGGTAAATTAAGTATATCCACTTATTTAGGTTAGCATTTTTATATCCTTATTGAGGTGGAAGCATTGCTAGTAAAAGTTGTAATATTTAGGTATTCTTACTAATAATCTGAATGTTATATTTTTGAGTATATCTAACCACATGTGTTTATAGGGTTCCAACACTGATTCACTATCAAAGAAAAGTGAAGTAAGCCTAAGTAGCAATAAAAGTGATGACTCCACTACTGAGACAGCTGAATGTGAACCTGTGCAGCTCAGAAACAAGCCAGTGCGTATAACTGAGAGAAGTTCAGTGAATCAATGCATCAATGAATTATCATCAAATCTTGCTGCAGAGGCAGCACGGAGAAGATGCAATAGTGAAATAGTCCAGAGAACTGACATTAATCAAGACTCTAATGGTAAATATTCTCAATTTTTTTATCCATATTGTTTCAGTTTATGTTTAGGTTCAAATATTAATATTCTACAATATTAGCTCTAACTGTACAGTTTCAAAATGTTGATCCTGCTCTCAAGAATCTGGCAAGAAACATCATGGACATTGTTAAAATTAAAGGTATACAGTTCTTTCTGTATATGTAAAAACTATATCTTTATTACAAATTTTTACTATATAGTACTTATATGTATATAAATAATATTTTATTATAATATTATAAAGAGGAAAGATTTCATTGTTTGTATTGAATAGGCTCCGTATATAATATACTGGATCAATCTCAATCAATTTGAACAATTCTTTCAGTGTTAGATAGTCCATGTATCGGGGAAGGCTATCCTGACTCCTTACTAATATTATAAATGCGAAAGTAACTGTCTGTCTGTCTGTCTGTCGCGGTTTCACGCCAAAACTAAAGAACTGATTGAAATGAAATTTGGTATACAGATAGTCTAGAGCCTGAGAAAGAAAATAGGCTAGTTTTTAATGCGAAAAAATGGCATTACTGAATTGAAATCAACAACAAAAGGAATTGTTGTGTCCAGTTTGTGGCCGTGGTCGCATGCCACTTGCCCACACACGCACACCACGCTTGCAAACTTAAGTATAATATGCGTGGCATGCGATCACAGCTCTAATTTTGACACAGCAGTTTCTTTTATTGTTGATTTCAATTCACTCAATTGTTTATCATGTCATATCATATGCCGGCGAGCACGGGGTGTGCCTGCACTGTAGACTATTTATAATCATAATATTAAGTCAACTAATCACTCCACACTGCCCCACATTAGTATCTACATTGCACCCGTGCGAAGCTGGGCGGTCGGCTAGTCTATACTTCTATACTAATATTATAAAGAGGAAAGATTTGTTTGTTTGTTTGTAATGAATAGGCTCCGAAACTACTGGACCGATTTCAAAAATTCTTTCATTTTTGGAAAGCTACATTATCCCCGAGTAACATAGGCTATATATCATCACGCTACGACTAATAGGAGCGGAGTAGTAATGAAAAATGTAGCAAAAACGGGGAAAAAATTATAAGACCACGCGGGCGAAGCCGCTGGCGGGAAGCTAGTTATTAATAATTAGCTGTGCCCGCGGTTTCTCTGTGCGCTTTGCTCGGCTCCTTAATATCATAGCGTCATGTTAAATATCCTATAACCTTCCTCCAGACATGGGTTTTCAAATGCAGAATATATTTTGAAATCCGACTGGTAGTTAATAGTTTCTAGAAATTTATGTCAATATCTGTTGTCCGCGATTTCACTAGTATACCAAAGCACTGTTTGAGGCAAAACCTAGCCTCCTCCTAGCAAATTTCTTTCGAAATCCGTTCAGCGATTTAGGCGTAAAAAGGACAGAATAGACGGACGGACTCTGAAATATAGGAACCTACGACAAACGTTTCTCTCTGCCGAATGAGCCGCTGACAGTCTGTCAGCGGCCAGACAGTGTTGCCAACAGTTTTACTAGCTACCCACCAGATTCAACTTCTAAAACCACCAGAAATCCACTAACAAAAATCTGATGTGCTTTAAAAATCACTAAAATTTGCACTAAACAAACTTTTACAATAAAAAAGGAAAGTAATTAGGTTTCTTTATCATTAATTTAATAATAAAGTGTTAATAATACATATATTATTTCATAATAACCATTATAAATTAACAAGTTAAAAGAGGATACGCTATGCTAGCCCGCGAAATTCAATTTTTTTGCGTTTTTTGCAATTTGCAGGTTTTGCACCTCTGGTTTTGTGTTTTGACAAATCCGCACAAAATTTAACTTAAAAAGATAATTTTTATGGTTAAAATTATGTAAATGCGTTTTTATTCGCATTTCATATTTTGATCGAGATACAACCTGGCACTGACCTGCAAATTGCGAAAAACGCAAGAAAATTTGAATTTCGCGAGAAAAAATAAAAATATTTGAATATAAGAATATTTGAGCCAAGAATCCCAAAACGTTTGCGTATATTGTGGTTTGGGCATAATTATTACGCTTGCACAAATTCGCGAGAATAATACGACACACTGAACAGTCCGAGACTGAGTTCACTCAGTTTTGTAATTTAAATCTATATCTATACTAATATTATAAAGAGGAAAGATTTGATTGTTTGTTTGTATTGAATAGGCTCCGAAACTACTGCACCGATAAAAAAAAATTTCATTGTTAGATAGCCCATTTATTTATAGGGGAAAGCTTATAGGTTGTAAACTATCACACTACTACTATAAAGAGCGGAGTAGCTGTAGCAATGAAAAATGTTGCAAAAACGGGGGGAAAAAGGTATTCCACGCGGACGAAGCCGCTGGCGGAAAGCTAGTCATATATAAGCTATAAACTATATGTTGAAATTAGTACTTATTTTCACCAATAGATGGCACTGTCCAAATGACGTCATTTTCTGAATGGCGGTGTTAAGATTCTCCGCCATTCAATGACCCGGGCAGTGTCATGTATTGTGTCAGTCTAAAACCAAAAGCCAAGAAGAAAAGTATAGTTCACAAGAAGAAGAACAAAAAAGTGTGTAGTGAAAGTTAAAGTTCAAAATAAAATTAGTTCAACGGTCAGTTTGGTTTCCTTGCTATAGTGTGACTAGTGCATCCCTAAACACTATAACTACTATATTAAAATAGTCTACGGGGCATCCCTGCGTATATTGCATTGAGCGGGATGTGGCGGGATGAATGGTTTGACGGGTCAGTGTTGGCTAAACAGTTAAAGTAAATAGTACTACTGAAAATGAAATGAAGTAGAAATAATATATTTCGTAACGTGTTAGTTGTTGAGTGATATCATATTCAGTAATTGAAACTGAATTCTACTAAACCACTAGAAAAATCCACCAGCCACTAAACGCAATATTTCGCCACTAAACGGGGGGTCAAAACCACCAGTTTTAGTGGAAAATCCACTAAGTTGGCAACACTGCAGTGACAGAATGTTTCGTTTCTGCGTTGTTCAACGACAGAGCCTTTGAACTACGAACGATTAGCCGATAAAACGATTTCTTCATGAGTGAATGGTCTACAGAATCTTTCACCAAAGAAGGATTTATTTATTTATTAGGGATTTACAAACTAAATGTGTACTTACAGCGTAATCCAAAGAATCTATACTAATATTATAAAGAGGAAAGATTTGTTTGTTTGTTTGTTTGTTTGTTTGTAATGAATAGGCTCCGAAACTACTGGACCGATTTCAAAAATTCTTTCACCTTTGGAAAGCTACATTATCCCCGAGTAACATAGGCTATATATCATCACGCTACGACTAATAGGAGCGGAGTAGTAATGAAAAATGTAGCAAAAACGGGGAAAAAAATATAAGACCACGCGGGCGAAGCCGCTGGCGGGAAGCTAGTATAAACTATAATGTCAATTTTTTAAAATAAGTTGTTATTTTAGTTACATTGAAGCGAAAAAAGAATGGAATAAACTAAAAAAATGGTCAGTAGGTATATATATGAAGCAAATACTGCTATTATTTTATCTGCTTAATATAATTCTAAATGCATTAGCACGCATGGCAAATATATCTGTCTGTGAAGTCAAAATCATGAAAATCTTGACACATGCGTCGCAAAGGTGCGCGGCGTTTGTTCAACAAGATGGTACAGCGAACAACGCACATGCGCGCCCCCTTTTGGTTATAACAGTTCTAGGGACAGTGTAACTTAAATTACTAGTTAAATCAATACAGTTATATCGATTGTTACAAATACCATAGACATGCATAGTTTCCAAAAAATCATCGACAAAGCTGATTTACCGTAGGGTCTCCATAAATATGAGGACATCGAGCAGGACATTTGTGCAAAATGTTTGAAAGTCAAATAGGAACCTTCTTCAAGGTTCTTTTTTAGTATCTGCTCTAATTTAAAAACCATTTGGATCATTATCGGTCATAAAACGGGGCCCAGAGTGTGTTATTTCAATTGATTGGTCGTTCAATTAGGCAAAAATCCAATAGCTATAATTTTTCCTGGTTGGTAATATCAGGTTAATAAAATCATAAAATCAAAACTAGTAAAATAATGGATTTTGCATATATTCAGCAGTTTTTGTAATACTAATTTTATTACAATAGTAGCTAAACCTGACCGAGTTTAGCTACGTAACTATGCTTCGCTGTCGCTTCTTTTTTGTGAAAATTCATAGAGAAAATGTTCAAAATTCTAAAATGCTGTGGACACAAACATAGGAAGCTAAACTTTTACATATTATTTTTAATGAAGGAAAAAATAACTTGTAATCTTAGCATGGAAAATGCTTAAAAAATAAAAAATCAAATACAAAAAGATACTTTTATATATTTATAAAAACCTTAATAAAATCTTGAAAGTTAGTCTAATATTGCCCAATTATTACAGTAGCAGTAGAACAAACAAGTCCAAATCAAGCCGAAAACCGTCCAACATTACAAACTGGTGATTTTGTAACAGTCATCGAAGTGAATGGTCTGAAATTAGCAGAATCTGCTTCAAAGAAGTCGGAAGAGTCTCAGCAGTCATCAGAAGGCAGCCCTGTTGATCCTGTGGCGGTTGCAAAGAAAAAGGTCCCACCCAAGTAAGAATCGTTTTCTATTGATTAATAGATGTTAACTGTTTGGTTATATCAGATTTTATAACATAGTCAAGTCAATCCATTATAGTGATCTGCATCAAACTAAATTTGTGGCATATAATTTTTTTCTCACATTTCTGCTAATGCTTTTAACAACTTTGTCAAAGTGACAAAGTTGATGACACTACTGCACAGTGTTCAAAAATGCCTTGGGATCGGACATTTTTAGTGAAGATTATCCCATTATACATCTACAAATTCTAAGCCTTAGAGTAGAACACCCGAGTGACAAGTCCTCATGGTTACTGAGAAAAATGACTTCAAAGTTCATCATTTCTGGGTGTAAAAAAAGTACAAAATATATTTTTTCCAGAAAAGTAAGCATTTGTCTGTAAATTTCAGATAGTCGTGTTACAAAGCATTTTAAACTACATTTAATAAACTTTGTCGCATGTCTGAAACCCGAGTGTATCGGTAGTAAATGCAGAATTTGCATGAATCGGTTTTGATTTTTTTCTCGGCTGTCCCACATTTGTAGAAATCAGAAACAGTTTAAATACGTAATTTACCGATATACTTTATTGACACAAATAAAATTGACTTGCCTTCACATTATAACAATAACCGCGTGCGTCTAGTCCCAAACTAAGCAAGCAGACCTTGTGCTATGGGTAGACACTAGACAATGGATATAATATATCACCCATATATACATACATTTTTGTAAATACAACACAGGAAACACCCAGACAAACACAAACACTTGCTCGTGCTCATCACATAAATATTGATGTCTTGTGGGAATGGAACCCACGACCTCGTGATCAGCAGTATTATCTTAAGTGCCATATCACTTAATTGACATGAATGTGATAAAGACAAGTTCACGATCATAATATTTCAGCGTCATTAAAAAGAGGTTTACAAATGTTTCAAAATAATAAGGCCCTTAATTCGTAAAAAGCCCTTAGTAAATAAAATATATATTTGCTTTTACCATCCCTAGGCCTCCACCAAAAGTGTTCAGCAAACGCGGTGCTTCATTACCGGAGTCTGGGCTACCAGAAGACAGCCCGCCTTCTTCACTGGGGCGTAGAATCCACAACGCGGAATCACGCGAGTCCATTACTAGTAGAGCGTCGACGCCCTCCATTAGTGAGAGAGTAAGTATTTATTCATTAACTGGCCATCTCCCGTTTCAGGAAATATAATTTTTACTTACCTACTACAGCAACCACAGATCAATAAAACTGTTGAAATCAAACCCACTCTACGGATTTTATTGCGTTACATTGATATTATTTTAATCCCGACTTTTCCGTCCCTTTACAGCGTCATAAAAAGCGTACCTATTATAAGGATGTAAACTTGCTTGTATGGTACTTTCATACAAACAACTTTATGTTTGTCAGAGGTGATCTCTGGAACTACTGATCCTAATCTGAGAATTGTTACACTAATAGAGAGCTACGCTATCCCTAAGTGCTATGCTTAGGCTACTTGTGTTAAACTTACACTTCATTATAATCTCAACAGGTAAAAAGTTATGAGTCAATCAATTCCCTATCATCGGAACGTAAGCGTTCCGGTGGAGCGGTGACTCCTCGATCGATCGACGAGGAAGCCGCATCCACTACACCGGATTTGGGTGAAGGCACAGACGCTGACAAGTCGGCACCAATATCCTTAGAGAGCATACCAGCAGCTGTCCCTGGCTCCGAAGACGAACCTTATTATGATCAAGTCCCTGTGGACATAAATGACGGAGAATATGTCTACATACAAGCAGGTATGCAATCAAATTGCAAACATTATCACAGTGTAATGGATTCTACAGAGCGATACACTGAGTTCAAATACGAGGTAGCTGCTGGAAACCGTTGAGGGTTTCCTTCGACTGACTCCCGTCTCCATCATCAGATCAACTCTAGGTGTCCATTATGTTCTAGGGTCATCAGAACTGCATAATATGTGCGCAAAGGTTCAAATCAAGTCGTTGTTTTGAAATTCATAGATATACAAGGTGGAAGGGACGCACAAACGTAGTGACCAGGTTTCATTCAAGGTCAAAAATAAAATGATCTAGGTCATTCATGTAGAAAATGATCGGTTATTACATATATTGACATTTTGGAGCACGCAGTGTATTGCTAAAAACGCGATCATAACGCTCCGCGGTGAATGTTATTATAATAATAAATCTAATTTGGGTAGATAGAAATAATGTTTTTTTACACGTTCAAGTAAAAACAAATACAGAAAAAATTGAAAAATTGATGAAATAAGTTACAGAAAAATTCAACGCAGGGGGGTCCAGAATCATGTACTGAACTATTGGTATTCGGATGTGCGTCGATGTCCCTTCCACCTTGTATATATCATACCAAGCTAATAAAAGCAGTCTAAATACAACCTGTTAGAGTTGATCTATGAATTTAAGAAAGCTACTTATGTGGTTCTGATGACCCTACAACATACTGGACGCCTAGACTTGAGTTAGTTAATTTTATTGCAAGAAAGCGTGGGGTGCTTGAAGACAATAGTTATAAAGATTTTATTGACAGGTATCTATGAATCTATGTAAATGAATCTTTGAACATGATTTTCACCCCTTTCAAAACGACGGATTGATTAGAAACTTTGCACACATAATAATATTATGTAGTTCTGATGTTCCCCTACAACATAATGGACAGCACTTCATAGACATACTCTTCATGGCTCTGTGATGTTGGAAAATGTATTGCAGGTGGGACAATTATAATCTAAATTGTTTCTATGCTTGTCTCGCCTGCAATACATTTTCCAACATCACAAAGTTTGTTTATTGATTTAAAGTTTAGTACTTTAAGAAACACCAAAGATGATGAAAAATAATTGGGGGTAGTTTCTATAGATTGCGGCGTGCCATAAATATCAATATCACATCACTGTCCGTGACCTTAAATACACTGATTTCATCGTACATATTACGATCATCCTTTCCTTGCTTCTTACGCGTTGGTTTGTGTTTATGACTGGAAATAGATTCAAATAATAACATCTTCGACTTTCGTATTTGTTCACGTCAAAAGTCGACAAACATATTTTCTTCTTTCTTTCTTTCTTTAAACTCTTCATCAATTAATGGATAACTTACTTTTCGCGTAAGCTAACAACTCATATCACGATGTAACAACATTTTAATGTAGTAATCATTTTAAGCACGCACGTCACCTATATTGGATGCACGCGAAGCGAAAGCGCCGTACGTACATCTCTTGCCAAAAAATCGAACTTGTATTATTGTTCTTGATTCTCATTCGATTTTAGGTACTGATTAACCAACCTACTATTGAGTTTATGTTATGTGGTTTGTTTAACCAGCCACCTTTAAAAAACTTCTTAAACAGTAGATAATATATGTTTTAGAGTTTACTTGGTTGGTTAAATAACTTTATATTGGCCATGTAAAATAAAAAAATATAACTAAGCAGTAATTTTCGTATGTTTGATTGTATTAGGCGGCACAGGCTCTAGCACAGAAGATGGGTCTAGCGGCACCAGCACGCTGCCGCTGGTGCCGAGCGCGCCGCCCGTGCCCACTGCGCCGCGCGCGCCCGAGTCGCCGCCCTGCGCCACCGCGCCCAACTACGTCAACATACACTACTTCATACAGTAACCTACTTACAACTACAACTCATTTGGCCTTATTTGATAATGCTTAGTAAACTTCTATTAACACTGTATATGTGCTAGTGCTATACTTATTTCTTGTGTTAACTTGTGATCAAGGTTACCGTCAACCTCACTCCAGCTATGCTATGGTAATATGCTTAAATTATTACTTTTACTTATCTGAAGTTTTTTGTATGTTTTGTTATAAAACTACCGAAATGACTACAATATATTTCTATATTTTTCTCAGTCACAAAATAGGTATGGTAAAAGGATTAACACGTATTTTTTTATAATAAAAGAAAAGGCGGTGATGTTACGGAACCTATCGACACGGCATCTGAGCTGGCAGACTCGAGCGACACTCCTCTCCTTTTGAGGACTATATCCTCGGATACCGAAGCCAGTGCAACGCCACCGGCGCTGAGAAAATTGCATACGCAGGTGAGCATACTTACTTATTATTTATTTTGAATGGAGCACAAAGGGCTAATATGGATAATTAAGACTATATATAACATATAACAGTCAGTAGTAATTAGTTATACGCTGTGTGCCGATTATAATCTACTTATGTATATACTAATATTATAAAGAGGAAAGATTTGATTGTTTATTGTAAGCACTATAATATAAGCTTCCACCTGCATTGCTGATTATAACAGACAAATCGGAATGCGTGCAGTCAGAAATAATTTAGCCCATTCCGTCTTATCTGTATACCATTCCTGTACCATTCTCACCCCTTTATGTTGAAATTTGTTAAAGCCCATTGTTAGGACTACTTAATTGGATGAGTGGATAATGAACATTGTTCAATGTTCAGTGATAGCTTATCTGTGTCTGTGAGCCACTGCTATGTAGGTTAAATGTCCGTAATGGTCTAGTATCATAAGTGCGGCTGCGAAGCATGAGCCGTTCCGCACTACGTCCGATCCGAACACGTGAAAATACGGTCCGAAGTAGTCGTAGTGCGAAACTGCTCTCTGGGATCTCGATTCCAAGGTCGAGCAAAGTATTATTCCATGTCCATGTTTTGTAATCGAAATTTCTGATAATTTAATTTTAGTTACTTCAAATAAAAATAATAAAATCAATAAGGGGGCAAAAAAAACACATAAACCTTATTTATAATATAATAAAAAAAAATGTTCTTATATCCATAGATTTTGCATCAGAGAAGAAAATTTACCTGCATAAAAATATTATTTCAATATATGATTTTATTATAGAGGACCATTAATTAAGGTTTAACAATTTCATTTCTCCCGCTGATACTTTGTATGCTATCTTACTTAACCTGTATCTTGTGTCAATAACTTATACTCTTAACTCAGGTATAAACTTGAAACGTAACTAAGCATTTCCTTATCTAGGAACGATAATAGCAGATAAAAAGCCACATGCAATCCGCATCCGTTCTGTTGTTATGCCTTCTGAATGGTTTCATTATTAACTCGATTGTTTTAACAAAGAAATAACTCAGATTTATCGAAATTCTTCTGCAAAGGTATTATGTTAAAAATATACATGTACACTTTTTAGCTTCGCGTATATTATTATAAATATCCTACGAGTTCTTTATCAAACAAGTATTTTGCGTTGTACTTGAATATAATAAATTAGATATATTATGTCCTGCTTTGGGAAATTACGTGTTGAGTCTCTTTTTGCTCTCTTTAGACCTGCAAAAGAAAATGAACGTTGGAAGTTATTACATTCTGTTTAATAAAATAACTGTGAGCGTTTAGCTTAAAGCGTATAGCGCATATAGACCGCTTCCTATAACATGGGATCTAAACAGTCCGGCAAACTGTGGGTGTACATTAGTACACCCGTCCCCTATGATGATAGACACTCTATTATCACACCACACGAGCGAAGCCGCTGGTGGAAATCTAGTTGAAAATATGTATGTTTATGGATTTATTGAAAAATGTTAGCTATACATGATAGAAAGTCAACTCTTATTTAGTTTTAGTTAATGAAAAAAATACGGTAGAAAATATCTGACTCACCGTGGTTTCCTGCATCTTCGAGTTTTCTTTGCCCTCAGAATGATCTACTTCGGACTGTTTGTCCACAGTAGACGATAATACTGCTTCTAGTTCTAGAGGGTTATCTTCTGCTACAGTTTTTATGTTTTTTTCATGAGATTCCTTATCTTTTTTATTAGACGTTGTATTAGGTGTTTCAATCGAACTGCTCTGAACATATACTTTTTGAGTTGTTTCGGTAGCCTTTTGCACTGTATCTTGTTCCAGATCAGTTATGATATTGTATTCCCGGCATTCTCCTCTGAAATCCGTTTCGTAAATATTGCAGGTGATGTTTCTACATTGAACGTTATCGCATTTCATTGTAGTGCAAGTTTGATCATTGCACCAAATAGTAACATTGTGGCTTCTAATATCTACGATATCTTTAGGGTTGGTTATCGTGGACGCAATAAGTTGTTCAGTGACAGGCTCAGAAACTTCCGAATGCCACCAGGAAAAGGGATATGTGATCCAACCCCATATAGAGGACAAGACTCCGCGCCCCTCTGCGACTTCATCTGCAATTGTTTATTTAAAAACGTTGTTGCGATTAATCTAGTTTAAACACGTAGATAATAAGACATTTATATGTACAATAAAAATAATGGGCATTACTTACATCCGGAGGTAGGTTTGCTTATAGACTTGTGCACGAAACACAAATAAATAAACACCACAAAAGTCTTATAAATTAACATGGCGACTCGCAGTGTGGATATTCTTAACAGGAATAAATGTTTGAATAGTCCTAACTCACCTTTATATACATACCTTAACTAGGTACATTATTATCTTTAGTGAGATAAGACCCCGTTGGGAATGTTTACTTAATGAGCGAGAACCCTCCATGCTCGTGCTTTTGAATATTACCATAATCTAAGGAGTTGTTTCAAAATAATAAAAATGTACATAGAGATACATCCGATTTGTTATTTAGCCGTGTATTACATATAAATAATGTAAAAAAATATCTACTACGTAAGGAAACCTGTTTCAAATAATTCACAGCTGGTAAAGTTTCCAGTTTTAGGGTCCTCGCGTTTGGTAATTTCACACAAAATGCAATGACTTGTTATATTTGGACATGCCAAAAATCTGCATGTTGTTCTTGGTTTATCGCACCTGGTTAAGATTTTTAATTTCTTCTTTACTTTTGAGGAAGCGACCATAGTACTAACTAATTTGTTAATTTCATTCATAATAAAACTGGCATTCCAATGAACGTTAAATTCTCGCAGTGCCGGTTTCTTTTCACTCATGGCTTCTATGGTTGAAGTTAGATTAATAAAATGATTCTTCGGAATTTCTCTTAATTTTAAATCACCGTCAGAGTTAAATTCAATTATCTTTGGAATTATTTTCTTATGGCTTCTTTTCCAAGGATTTAAATATAACATATCTTCATCAATCTATTATAATATAATAGGAATGTCATTATTACATTATAATGACTACATAAGTATATTACAATTTGAAATGTAAGGAATATAATTCTGAGAAGAATCTAAAGAAGCTGCTTTATATCACTGTAAAAAACTATATTATGGGGGACAGTGGTTGAAATTACATTATTGTATCAGTTGTAATCTAAATACCATTTTATTGAACAGAGTTAGGTACTTTTTCATGTTAATCAATCCACGATAAAAATATTTTAATTATATTATTTAATATTATTTAGTTTTCCATAACATGATGTTAGGATACTTGTTTGAAATAGTGGAATCCACCAATCCCTACGCAAATACAGACACATCCCAAATGATAACTTTAGATAGATAAGTTCTATACTGCAATAAATATAAAATCTAGTAAAAAAGATCCATTTATATGTATTACCACACAAACAAAAATATTTACCGGAAATCCTAAAGTCGACAACGAAACTAAAATAATTGTGATTAAAACAGATTGGAATAAAATATTGCAATGCAGAATCAAATGAGGCGACATGTTAACGAATTTCGTGTGACCGAAAACAAGTCGCCTAACATGTTACCTCTTATCAGAGCCCTCAGCTGTAATCGCATGGATTTTAAACAAACAATTCATTCAATCGCTTTATTTATTAAACATAATAAGAACTTACATAATTTTAACGGTTTTAGCATTCGAACAATGGCCTGCCGTACTTAACTCTTTGATAGAGCATCGGGACTTGACAAAGTTCTTTTTAGACGCGACGAGCGTGATACATTTAGCATTAATACAAAATGTTGCCTTGCCAAACAATTTTCCTAGCATTTTGTTTTGCAAAATATCTACTATTTCGAAGGCTATGTTGGAAGGCAAATCCATGATTGATTCCATCGATGCTACACTATCTATAACAAAAAACAAATCATCAAGCTAAAAATATCTTCTTACCACAAATCGAAGTGGAATTGCACAAAGGTTTAATTTTACTTACCTGTACTGTGGGTACCGCCACAATGTCCTCTGTTATTCAATCTATCTGAGGGCAAACATACTCTGTGCAGGCATGTCTTATTAGCACACTTCATTGAGTGACACACTTTCTGGGAACAAAATGTTAAAACTCCACGAATATATTTCCCAACAAAAGATAAGAAAGCTGGTGCGACCGTATCGACATCATCCCAATCTACGTTTCCAAATATGGCTTGTTCGAGCACTCTGGTATGGTTCTGTCGTATTATATCTTTACTCAAGTTCAATTTAGTCTTCTTGTGTTCATTCTCCAGTATCATCGTTGTGATATTTTTAGACTTAACATCTTCTTTGCTCCTAGTTATATCTGGCCAATATAATAACTCTGCGTCACTTAGTAGGTTTTTGTCAGGTTTCTTTCCAATATTTCTTTCTTTCGTAATGTTGTTCGTTGGTAGTGGGTCATCAGGAACTTGGTGGCTAATACTTTGATTAACATTAGAAACATCACGTTTTTCGCGCGGAGTGAATGGCAACCTTGTAGTCACATTAGAGGTTTTTCTTGGAAAATCAGTTTCAATACTATTTTCGATTTTATGCGTTTCTTCTGTTCCATTAAACGCATTATTTGTAATATTGACCATTAAATAAATACTTTCCTCAGTTTGAGTTTCATTTAAAGTATCGTCAGTCCTATTGATTACAGAATTAATTTCAAATTGCAATACATTGGATGGTTGGAGGTTTGTTTCATTTATTATATTACTGCTATTATCGACTTTATATGTATCACTAAAGTTGCTCTCGCCAAAGTGACTTGGATATAATGATTGTTGCTCCAGTTTAATATTGTGGAATGTTATAACTTTTTTTCTGTGTTTTTTGCTATTGTTGTTCATCCTAGACTTCTTTTTTTTGTGAATTGTTATTTTGTGTAATGGAGTGGAGTCATCTTTGCTATACCTTGGAACTTTTTTGTATCCGAAAAGTTCCATAGGAACGGGAAAATTGAAGTATGGAAATGGTAAATTTATTCCACTTGTAAGTTCTTTGGAAGTTAAGTCTTCCGGTTCAGACATTCTATCGCGACTGTGAATTTTGTATTTCCCTAAAATTTCTTGTGGTTTTGGTAGTTGGAGATCTATTTTAATTCGTATATTAAGTGTGTTGTCAGACATGACTTCTTTTATAGGTTCCTCAGCTATATGGTCAGTTTTCTTAACAGAATTGTCATATGATGAAGAATGCAGAATTGCTTTTTTCTGGTCATCTAATGAACGAAGTTTAATTTGTTCCGCGGGGTCCCGTGACATCGCCTCAAAATGTACTACGCACTGTTTACAGCTGCAATCGCAAGGAATGTGACCGTTTTTACAATAGCACGAGGATTTGATCGGTTCGAAAGATGACCTATGCATAATGGGAGGCAAATCTATAATTTTTTTTTCGTTAAACATAATTTTTTCAAGAGGAAGTAATTCTTCGCGAGTTCCCTTCGGTAGGATGGTTGTTGCTTCAGGTTTGTTAACAAATTTTCCTTTTGAGTTAACGGGAATGAATACATCTAAAGGGTTACCGAACGATGCTTGAGGTAATTTATATGTACCTGGGTTGTAGAAGCCATTGGCATAGAAGTAGTCGTCATGTTTACTGTCAACACCAGATCTCGTTTTTAGAAATTGGTCGTGCCGTGGTAGTAGTGGTACTTTATTTTTAAGTTTTGACTTTTCCATATAATTCTTTCTTTGTTTGTGGGCTTTATCCAAGTAGCGTTGATATTCTGAGAGCAAATTTTCTATCGCTTCATCACTTTGACTCTCGCTATTCCCAAACATATCAAACGGTGAAACCTGAAAACAGGACAAATGCGTTTACAGTGCCGATCCATAAATTATTACTGCAAAATACTTATTGATACTTACTCCATTATTTTCAAAGTCATTTATTATATCAGCGATATCACTGTAGATAATAGTATCGTAAAATGGACTCACTTCAATTCGATTAGATTCGGAACCTAGAAGTAAACGAGATTGTTTAAGTTAATCAATGCCTTTATTAACATTGAACGCCGCAAACTATAACATAATATTTGACTTACTTTCTGAATCATAGCAGTAAATGGCACTTATAAAGAACACAAAATTGGAAACTAATATAATTTTCATGGTTCGTATGCCATGCAGAAATCTAAAAGAATGACTGCATTGCCACTGGTATTGGTGTTAATCGTTGTAATGTTTACCCTTCTAAGTTGTATGTTACTCCAAACAAAAGTTTTAATGGCTATTGTGTACTGTTGCGAAAGCAGTTATACAACATTTCTGATTACGGAAATTAATTAGGTGCTCTTTGATATTAATAATAATTAATTAACATATTACAGGAGTCGAGCATCAACAATGCCGAGGCGGAGCGGCTAACCATGCATCGTTGTATAATTACGAGTATCATTGAGAGTGAAACCGTTTATGTTGAATGCCTTTACGTTATGGAGAAGGTACTAGTAACTCTTTTCTAGTCTTGCTTTGCTAGTCTGGTCGAATTCTGCTCTAATCTTGAGTAAATGATGCATTCTATCAACATCGATAAGTAATAGATGATTATAATTATAATTGTCTGCTTTCTGCTGCAAACAGACTATTGACCAGACACTATCGTTATTTTGATTAAGTAATGATGATGACTCATACATTTACTAACTTAATACTTTTTTAAATTGATTATAATGTTTCTAAAACCTTATATTTTAAGGACATAAAGGATAGTGAACCATAAAAAAATAATCAAATTACGTTTTTGGTACTTGTATTTGGGCTAAAGAAATTATGAATATTTGAAGAACTGTGAATGTTATAAAAAATATATATTTAGATGTATATGGCGGTTTGCCTTTGATATTCCCATTGTCTTTTATTATGCAAGCATATCTGGCAAGAATCCTACATAAACTTAACAGTACCTACCTAAGTCTAAGGGTAAATTTCCGTTACAGTACATGAATGCAATAAAAGCAACTCTATCGACATCTCAGCCAGTTATAACCGAGGAAGACTTTAATACTATTTTCTACAAAATATCTGAACTGCACGAGTTACATAAAAACTTCCTCGAGGGATTGAGATCAGCTGTTGCGAGTTGGGAAGAGCCTCTATCTGTTGGGATTCATTTCAAAAAAATGGTAAGCTACTTCACGTGTATATATGTGTGCTTCTTAACCAGGGTTTACGATTCTTGAATAAGTACAGGTGCAGAATAAATGAAGGAAAATGCGTAACATGGTACAGGCTATCTTCTGTATGAGTCTCATCGAGTATGCGTGGGAAAGCACGCGATGGTCGCGCTCCCCTGACTGCGCATTAGTTGATGAGTAATTGCAAACACTTCAAAAAGTGTTTGCAATTAATCATCATGGCAATTATTCCCATAAAAAATATTTTTAAACCAAAAACAAACCGCCTCCAAAAAACACAGGAACTAAAAAGCAAAAAATAACATATTTATATTATGATTTCTAACTAATTCCTATTTGTTTTTTAGAGGCGGTAAAGTTTTAGTGGCAAAGAGATGTATTTTGTATTGTACCTATTATATTATGGGGGTGGGGGGGGGGGGAGGTTTCGGAGAAAACCATAATATCATCTATGTATACTATGGTGGTCCAAAAAAATGCCAATCCAGACGAAAAGTGGAGTGCCTACGGCAACGGTTGGGAAAAATTGTTAGGCGTACCCAAACTTAATGCACGAGGAAAACATGTCCCTGATGATGTTTTTGACGCAATGTAACAGTAGAATGTCACGAATCAAGTTCAAGCTATGAGTTTTGACACTACTGCCTCTAACACGGTGTCAAAAAGGTGTATGATATGCTCTCCTAGAAGCAAAGACAGGCCGAAGTTTGTTGTGGTTTACTTGTAATCATCACATATTTAAAATAATGCTTTTAAAAGTATCTGTCTTGTATCGGTTACCGTGCTTTGGTCCATCAAGCCCTCCTCGAGTTCCCAGTATTCAAAACATTCAGGGTTGCTTGGAACACTACAATTGCATTGATTTTAGTTCAAGCGCGGAACAGTTTGCAGTAATTAAGTGTCTTTGAGTGTCTTACAATTGCTTTAACTGTTTAAAAAAGTCTGGAATGATTACAACGTGCTAATTAAGCTCATTATGATAGTTCTGGCATTCCTGGAGACGAATAAATCATGTTCATTGGATAGCGAAACTGCTGTATGCAATGACCGATTTATGACTTAGAAAAAGATTAAAATCATACGAAACGATCAGCAAGGGGTATCTTAGAGCGTCACTAGTGGTATACTTATATCTGATGAGCTGATAGCCTTTGCCCTATTTTCCAACAAGGTATCACATAACGGAAAAATGGGTATTGTTCAAAGGACGTTGAAGGCGGTTCACAATTAAGTCGGGGTAATTCTGATAAACTATCCAATGAAGCCACCTTAGAAGACTGTATCACAGAGTACATTGCAAATGCAAATATTGTCTGTTTTAAAAATTAATGACACATTCTTGCAATACGATAGGTACTTACCAAAAATGAGGAAGAACGATAGTAATTAATACATCATGAATGTAAGCGAAAATCATTCCTATAGAAACATCCAAAAAAGTTTTAACAAACTTAATTTTACGTTAAAAAACATAACTGTATTATTATTATTATTATTGTATAATATCCTACTTGTTTATAATATTTTGTGTGTTCTTAAATACTATTATACAAAATTAATTATACAAAAACTATCTATTTTGGATAGCTCTTTCATTTTTTTCTCAATAAACCAGTAACGTTCTTTTTTATAAAATTTTCATAAAATTCAGATATTTTTAAGTCAATGAGCACTCCCTTTTAATTAAGATAGGGGGCTAAAATTTTCAGGAGATAATACCCTAGGTATGTGTAACGAAACAACGGGGTGGCGTAACCCGTAGGTACCTCAAATTTTTTTTTTCGCCATACTAGCGTGAACCACCCTAATGTATACACTTTTTAAAATTTTCGTCGATATTTTTACAACCGCTCACCGGATTTCGATAAATTTTATGGGACCAATCTGTAAGCACCAGCTTTCGAATACAAAAAGAATCATCAAAATCGGTTCACCCAGTCGAAAGTTCTGAGGTAACAAACATAAAAAAAATATAGTCGAATTGAGAACCTCCTCCTTTTTTTTAAAGTCGGTTGAAACCATGTTTTAATATTAAATGTTTCAAATTTCCGCGCAAACAGTGCTTCATGTTACTTGAGATGGCGTGACGTCATTTGTGGATAAACAGAAAAAGCTAATATTTTTTTAAGTTTCCGAAAAACTTGACCTGACCGCTATAGAAAATAAGAGGGTAATGCAAGCCACAGACTAAAACACCTTAGAAGTTACAGAAAAACTATTTATTTACATATTTTAAACAACGGACAGTCTGACAGGCTTCTCATACGGCGGCTTTAAGATATCAAATGAGCCCCCCTACCTCCCCCTAAAAAATTGTGTCGGGTCACGTACTAATGCGCCAAACAGCCTGTATTAGAATAGATAGTACTGTATGCACTTACAATATAAAGAGCTACAAATACATAAGATACTTGCTTAATTATAAATTTGTTTATGCAGGATTTAATTAATTTAAACAAATATCGCTACGAAATAGTTATAATAAGTGTATTTAAAGGCTGAAAACATAAACGTATACGGTGCGTTTCTGCACAACTACGGCCGCGCGACGGACGCGGTGCGGCGCCGCTGCAGCTCGTCGCAGAACTTCGCGGATTTGACGCGCCAGATCTCGTGCCGCGGGCAGCCCATGTCGCTGGACGACCTGCTGCACAAGCCCGTTGCCAGGGTCCAGAAGAATGCACTCGTCTTACACGTAACTATTATTATAATCTTTTTCAGCATTTAACATCTCTGTTCTAACTGCATGGGAAAGCCCCCGTCCCTCCCCCCTATACTACAGAAACGGGTCATAGCAGCAAGCAAACCTTGTTTTTTAGAGACTACGTTTTACATATAAATTCCTATAAATTGTTGTTGTTGTGAACAATATCCGGGTACTGGGGTATTTAATAAAATCGAACGTAGACATTACACAAGAATATTTAATAATAATAATCATTTATTTCAGGCATCTATGGGCCATAGATATACACCTTAGAAGCTAACATATATAGAATATATACAAGAGGCGTTAGTAGATAGGGCTTAAGACTATGTTAGTAGCATTTCACATTGCACTTATTTTCTTTGTGCCATCCTGTGGCACTTGTCCGCGGAAGCGAAGGAACACCACGTCCTGCGCCCAAAAGTCTTCTTCCATGACTAGAGGCAGAAAGTAGTTCGGTACTCGCACCACGAACGCCTTAAAGTTCCGGCGCGACTCCAGTAGTAACTGCACTCTTGGCGTGTACTTGGTTTCTCGCGCACGTACTCCACGATGTCCTCCGGCCTAGTGGTGTAGTGCAGGCGGGAGATATACACCGGGGTGTTCGGGTTGGCGGCACGCAGATTCATGTTTGGTTCCGTAGATGCTTTACCGCAGCGGTTCTTACTGCTTCGCATTCGGCGCTTCCTCCTTTGCACCGTCACGAAACCGTCATCCTTATCAGCCTTCTCCGTTGGCTTATATGGCCCAGGCTTCATGCAAGGTACGCCCGCGGTAACACTAGGAAAATCTTTTGATAAAAGTTTTGCTGAGGCTGCAGGCACTGGCAGCGGGGTGGGGCGAGGGGCACTTCGCAGGCTCAGCAATCGGTGGATGCGCTGGCGACGAAACTGCTGACGCGGAACTCGATGACGATATGTCGAGGGCAACTCATCAACTGGTGACATAGTTACCGCCACGGTCTTACGCAACTCGCTAACTTCCTTGCGCAAATCGGCGACGGTGTTTTGGGATGCGCCTTATTTCGCCTGCACATTCACAAGACTGGCTTTCAAAAAGACGATGTCCTTCAAAAGGCTCGTGACATCGACGTGGTCGAAAGTGACGGGGGGAAGCTTGTAGAGCTCCTTCGCCACAAACGTTGGCACGTCGTCCGGGTCTGTCTCCTTGAACAGCTTTATTATATCTTCCGCGATATAATATAGATTTGTAAAAGAACATAACGAACAATCAATTTAATTCGAATCACCCATCCCATCGCTATATCTATCATGAATTAATGAACAACAGATGATTTTACTATAATTTATGTGTGTTATCATGGTCACCACACAATGACACAATGAGTGCCTCTGCCATGGATATGTAACAATAATGATTACATACTAACTGTGCCGGCAGACCTTGTTCTGCTCCGTTAGGATTATCTTTGGTATACCTTCAAGTTGATTAGAGGTTGCATGTCATTTCTATTTCTTCCTAACGTTGTTGTGTTTTGATTGACGTCAAATCTTTGACAGCTGGGGACAGAGTCGTTTCTATGGGAAAAAAAAATAGTGGTTTTTACTTTTTTTTCGTATTTTTTACGTTTTCCCTCTCCATAAAAACCTTCCTCAGACTTCATCAAACACAACAAAGCTGATTTCTTATCAGCCAAATCGGTTCAGGTGTTCTCGAATTTTGCGCTTAGCAACACATTTAGCGATTCATTTTTATTTATAATAGATTATTACCATTCATTAATATTAATGTTAATGATTACGTGATCTTCAGTACAGTGACACGAAAAATATAATATTATTTTAACTATACCTACCTATATACCTAATAAAATGTCATTGCGTGCCACGTAAAAAACGGTAATGGTACACGGTAAATGTATTTTTTTGGTTACATTCTATTTTATTATATAACTTCGGAACCCGTGTTTTGTTCACAAAAACAACATTTATAGAAGTTATTAAGTCAAATTTAGTCGCTAATAAACAAGGTTTAGCATAGCATATAACGTTGAGCATGATCCTTTCATGAGGGTTACTATTCCCAACTATGACTTTGACTATCCTACTGATTTCTGACACCCTATGACTATCTTTTTGTATTTTTTTTAAGCATTTTCCATGCTAAGATTACAAGTTATTTTTTAGATTCAGCAGGAAGATAGTTAATAGGTAATGTGACATCATATGACATCGAACTACCTGTAAAAGTTAGTCGTGTCGGTTGTGAAGCATTTTTCACAATAGATGTCGCTACGTCACCTTAAAGACGTAAGTTTAGAATGTGAAGGAAGATTTCGACAGGCGAGCGGGGCTCGCTATAGCTTAGCGGTTAAAGCGTCTGGTGTACCGAACCAGAAGACGCAGGTTCGAATCCTGATCGCCAGCCGATTTTTCCCTTCGTTCAAAATAACCCTATGACTATCCTAGTCACGCTAGATGACAAACTTTTAGTTATCTTTGCGTATAAATGTTGATACTTTAATTATCATTTATTTATAGGATCTTATAAAATACACTCCAGCCAGTCATCCTGATCACGCTATGTTAACGGAAGCCCTGAATATGACTCAGCATTTCCTTGATGAATTCAATATTATACAAACAAAATCCATGTTCCCCGTAAGTATAATATTTTACCATTACTTTACTTGGTTATTGCCATTATTTACATCATAATTTTGAAAATATCCGAAAAACCTTTCAGTACCAACTCTCTATCATATTAAACGACATTAGTATTATAGTATAGTATAATGTTATACAAAATTAAACAGGTTAGCTAAAAATATATTCTATTATTTGGAGTGGGAACAATATAAATATGTTTAAAAAGCCGCACTTGACTTAGGGTCTGTTTCACAGCTTACTGATAAGTCGCCGTTCAAACAAATGTTTTCCATTTTTTAATTTATTCGGCAGTTAGTGGTTATCCAGAGGTGGTGAAACAGGCCCTTAGTATTACGGAAACGACAATATAGAATTATTATATTTTTTGGAAAAAAAAGGGTTTAACAAGTCTTAGAACAAACATTGTTTAGGGTCATGATACGAAGTCGCTACTAAAATGTTTCTGGTATTTTTTCAAATACATGCAATAGTTGTAGTATTATAAATATGTATTTGGTGCTACTAGCCTTGAAATTTTCATAGAATGCCGATCGCGCCCAAAGGAGATTGGTCAAGAATTCATTCATCGTCGAACTCTCCGATGGACACAGAAAACTGAGACATCTGTTCCTGTTCAACGACGTCATTGCCTGTGCCAAGTATAAGGTAACTTCGGTAATACACGTTTATAGTATTTTTAAACACACTATAGTAATCAATTGACGTGCTATCTGTTACAAATTTACTCTTAATAACTTATGAGATGCATAAGCATTAGCACTTCATTGGTTTACTTAATTGTGGGTTTTTATTTAATCTACAAATGGTTTTAGGATAAAGAACTGTAACATTTGTAATATCGTAACAGGCGTCAGGGCGAGATAAGTTTACGTTCGAGTTGAAATGGTTCATCCCCCTGCCGGACATCGTGGTGGTGGAGGAGGAGAGCGGCGGCGCGGCGGAGGCGTCGCCCGCCAACATCGTGGCGCTCAAGTCGCAGGCCTCCACCGTGCGCGACCTCATCCTCGCCGAGGAGCGCGCCGCCGCCGACGACAAGGTACCACCACCAGGTCGTTAGTGTCCGGAAATATATTTAAATACTGTTTCCATGGACTAGCGATATTTTAAATACTTATATGTATATCAACTTATTTACTACACAAATACATTATACCCTTGAGCCCAAACGACTTCCCCGCTATATGGCAGCCATTTTGTTTTATTGTTGGAATATTCCCTATGTGTGTACAAAAAAAGCCATATCTTTCCCAAGTTCTAACCTTATTGAGATAAAAATAGCTTATTTGGAGGGCAACAATACTGTCTACATTCTACATTACAAAAACAATCTGTTCATATTTCCATACCATTTGACAAAATACTAAATTCAAAAAAATATTAGAAAATTATGCAAATCAACAAATGATTGTAAACTAGCTAACCCGACAGACGTTGTCTTGCCTTAACTATGAATATTAAATTTGTATGATATAATGAATAAGAAAATAGATTGCTTTCGTGGTAGACGCACGACCGCTACGCTAGAGGTTGGGTTTTTCTGTGAAATTCCCAGCTGGCGCGGAGTCTGGATTTGTGCCCAGTTGATGATGATGACAATAGGCTCACCCCTTATTGGGATGGGACCTAACTATACCGGCGGAATGTGGATGTATATTAGTACACCTCTGCGTAACCCTTCGGCGAATACAGGCGTGATTATATGAATGTATGTGGTATGTAAAAAGATTCCATGAGTCGGAGTCGGACCGTACGGAGCGCAGGTACGAGTCGTCGGTATTTACAAAATACCGATGGGGTGCGTCCACTGCATCCGGATTTTGTATCGGCAATATCGGTATTTTCAAAGCGATCGAGTTCGCGTTTTCGGAGATTTTCATACATTATATTTTGAAACTTTATTAAAACTTCTTCGTTCATCGTGAATGTAAATGTACGTAGATATGCACAGTTTAGCGTCGCAAACACGTCAGAACTAGAAGCGATCGGGATCCGAATGGCGCGGGTACATAAATTGCCGCTCTTTTTTGTAATATAGTATTGTACAAAATTAGCTAATTTTCATTTGACCCTTATAAGTTACTGACGATTTTATGATATTTAATAAATGTATCAGAAAATACGCATCGGCGGTCGTGGTGCGGCAGAAAAACAGCGCAAGAAGTTGGCGGAGCTAGAGGCGCAGCTGGTGCTGGCCTCGCCCAACCTCACGTTCCGCGTGGGCGCGCGCGGGCCCGGCGCCGCCGCGCTGCAGCGGCAACACATCTTCTTCCTCAGCTCGGAGTATGAGCGCACGCAGTGGATCGACTCCATACACGCTTTACAGGTTCATTCATTTCTTTCTCAGATCGTTTTTAATACAATCATGTCTATAGCGCCGACGTTTAACAAAAAAAAATGTTTAATAAAGTGATTTTGTATGTCTGTCAGGCGTCGTCAGCCCCGCCGGCGGGGTCGAGTTCCATATCAATGCTAGAGCTGCAGGCGTGGGTGACGGCGTGCCGCAGCTACCTGCAGACGGACATGGGCTCGTACCTGCTGCGGAGCGGGCGCGACGACTCGCTGCTGCTGGGGGACCTGCAGCTGCACATCGGAGGGATGACGGCGCCGCTGGACACGGCTGCTGGTAAGTCCTCGAGTGTTAGCACGTGGTCTCATTTTGCTTCCCGTACTCCTTGACACGTTTCACATATATGTAAGAAATGTAATGTGCAATTTTTTTTTTTTTGCTGATAACTGTTAGCCTATTGTCCTAACCGCCATTGCTACGACTCGAATTAGGCTTAGGTTCGAATCCCTAGGTCGAGCAAAGTATAGTCGGTGTTTTCTATGAAAGCCTCAGTAGCTGCTCAGAATTTGGGTTTGTGCCCGGCAAATGTCAATAGGCGCGGTCCCTATTACGTGGGACCTAAACATATCGAACTGCGAACTGTGGGTGTACATTAGTACAGCTCTGCCTAAGGATTGCCCTTCGGGAATATAGGTGTGATGGTATGTTAATATTTTTGTCGTAGATTACTACATAGTGGTGGAAGTAGATTCGTACGGCCACTACTTCCGCAAGGCAAAGTCTAAACTAGTGTGTCGCAGCGCACAACCGCGCTGGAACGAAAGCTTTACGTTGGACCTAGAGGGCTCCCAGAACTTGCGGCTGCTCCTGTATGAAGACGCTGCCCGCCCTGTTCTGCGTGGCAAGTGTACTATAAAGGTAACTGATTTGACTTAGGCCACACCACCAATACACCATAGAAATTTTCCAATACAGATGCCCTTTACCTTTAGGCGCGTTTGGTCTAATTCGTGATTGCTCCAATTCGCCGTTGGTCCAATATAAAGTATTTTCCTATTTTATTTTTATTTATGTAGTTTATTTGTTTACACACACAAAGTTAGGCAACATACAGAGTTACAAATTCAATGAAAATTGTAGCAATGCAAAAGTAGTCCCCAAACTAGGCATAGCCTGTATCTTGGCGGCCCAATATTTGTAGCGACATCTATCGAGCTACATAAGAACTTATACGAAGCAACAAATCCTGAATTGCGCAAGTGAAGTTTACTGAGCAACTTGCATATACAGGGTTACAGGGAAAGTCGTACTGAATATTAAAGGACGTTATTATTCAGGACATTTCTGATGGATTTTGTTCTGAGATATGGTGTCCGAAACTTAACCGTTACGGAGATATTAAACTTAAAAGATTTATAAAAAAATCCTTTATTTTTTGTCTAATATCATATTCTTTTTGTATAAATTATATGCCATAATTATTCATAATCACATTACGGCACGCTCTCGACAGCGTCTGGAGTTTTTAAAAGCCTCGTCAAACAGAACGCGTATATAGCGCGCGTCAGGGCGCTATATACGCGCTAGAGCGTACCAGATTAGCATCGCGCTATAACGCCGCGTTGTGTTGTACTGAACATGCTTTGGCCTGTCAAACGTACCAAGCGCGCTAGAATACGCAGTATACACTGTTGCTCATATAAAAGTAATTTAAAAAAGGGTACAAAATATGGTTGAGCGTCCTAGTCGTTCAAACACAAAATACGCAACGCTAGTCTGGTACGCTCTAGCGCCCTGACGCGTGCTAAATACGCGTTCTGTTTGGTGAAGCCTTAAAGGCTTTGTATTTTGTGTTTGAACGACTTGGACGCTCAACCATATTTTTGTATACATACATTTTTTTAATATTTTTTATACGAGGAACAGTGTATACAGACATTAATTTGAATACACTGTGCCTCATGTCATACAAAAATGGTGTTTTCGGACCTGTTCAATCAAATATTCAATAACCATTTTTACCACATTCATACAAGTACGGGCGTACTTGTATGAATGTGGTATAAATAAAGATAAAATTCTGTACAAAAATACATCGCAACGTCAAGACGTTGCGCTAGAACGCTGCGTATTCTAGCGCGCTCAGTCTGTTTGACAGGCCAAAGCATGTTCAGTACAACACAACGCGACGCTAGTCTGGTACGCTCTAGCGCCACGACGCGCGCTAAATACGCGTTCTGTTTGACGAAGCCTTGTGAGAGCGTAGCCTGATAAATAGCAGCATATTATGATACTGCCTTGGCGCGGTGTGCGTGTGCAGCTGTCGCGCGAGTGGGCGGCGGAGAGCGGCGCGGGCGTGGCGCGCACCGTGTGCGTGGGCGGCGGCTCGCTGCCGCTGCGCCTGCGCCTGCTGCCGCCCGAGCGCGAGGCGCGCCGCGTGCCCTCCGCCAAGCCCGGCGCGCTCTTCGGCAACAAGATCACGCACGTCGCCAAGTGAGCTATCTACTAATACTAACACTACTCTAGTAGCCTTTACAATGACACTAGTTACTTGGCTAATTTTCATTATTAGTTAAAGTTTAAACGGTACAATACAATTATCGCATTTCATTTTTTTTTAAATGACATTATTTTGTACTCCGTTAAGAAAAGGTTAATTTGGGGGTTTTTTTTAATGTTGTTGCAATCATTTTTCAATCTAACTTACAATTATTTCCTTAGAGCCAATAATTTATCACTCAATAAGGTTCAATATCAAATTCAATAGTTTACCCTTATTGTCAAGGTTATTCAATAAACTTTTACGCGAATTATAATATTTTTCGAATGAATATATATTACCAAAAATGTCCACAATTATACTTGAAATTATTTTTATAATCCGAGTTTTGTTGCAATCACTGGTAACTAGATACTGACGTTTATATGACGTAGGCAAGTAAAACACCTGGAATAACAGACCCTGTTTTTAGACGACGGGTGGTGTACCAAACACACTTCATGAATTTATGAGAACGTAAATAGTTGATAGTTGAGAACGATCACAGTGGTGACTCGTGATGAGTCGTGACCTAACTAGCTAAATATTGTTTTTTATAGCGAGTTTTTTTTAACTGTGGTAAGTCGTAAAACTATATTTTTCCTGCTCTGTATGTGTATGTGTGTTCAAGTGTATGTATGTATAAAGCGTACACGTCATTTCGTTTGTCAGATTTACATGAATAAAACGTGATTCCCTAGTAAAAGTTACGAAACGCTCAACTAATATATTAGGTCGGCAAGTTATACCCTTCTACTTTTTTTTATTAATACCTGTTGTATTTTGTTTTTTTTTAATACCTACGTTAAAAAAGTAAAGATGCAAATAAGGAAGCTAGTAAAAAATTAGGAAAACAATGAATTATTTCGGTATTTTCAATGTTCACGATGTTTATAAACATACCTGCCAGAGGTGTACAGCTATATACCACCAGTTAAACGGAATGTCTCATACGTAATTTTGTATGCTTTTTTGACAAGATTACGATTATTCGAAGTCAAATTTCCTTATTTTCATAGACGTGAGAAACGCAACATCCCGTTTATAATAAGCGCATGCGTGCGCGAGGTGGAGCGGCGCGGCATTCACGAAGTTGGGGTGTACCGCGTATCAGGCAGCGCCTCGGACCTCAACCGACTGAAGAAAAGCTTTGAGACCAGTAAGTACCTATCTAACGTAAACACAAACAAAAAAACCTGTAAGTATTTATCTATACTAATATTATAAAGAGGAAAGATTTGTTTGTTTGTTTGTAATGAATAGGCTCCGAAACTACTGGACCGATTTCAAAAATTCTTTCACCTTTGGAAAGCTACATTATCCCCGAGTAACATAGGCTATATATCATCACGCTACGACTAATAGGAGCGGAGTAGTAATGACAAATGTAGCAAAAACGGGGAAAAAATTATAAGACCACGCGGGCGAAGCCGCTGGCGGGAAGCTAGTTTTTTATAATAACGAAGATATTTTTTTTAGTTTACGAGTTTGTATGTATGGGCAGGCTCCGAAAACGGCAAGTTCAATACCGGCAATGTAACTATGCCCCTCTGTGCGCAAATAGTAGTGCAGCAGTAAATTTTACAAATCGCATCATGCTCGTGGCCTTCTCCCTAATTATATATGGTGTCGGCGCAGCATTTACTTTTCTTCCATTTATTGCTATCGGCAGTCCCCTCATAATTTACTCATTTTAAAAACGATTCCCTTTTAACTTTCGTGAGTGTCACTTCGCCTATAAGCCTATAATTATTTCAGTCTATAATTATTTCAGATGCCTATGAAGCAGAACAGTTGCTCAAGGAGGTTGACATACACTCGGTTACCGGCGTATTGAAGTTGTACTTGCGAGAGCTGCCCGAAGCATTGTTCACAGACGCACTCTACCCCGAACTACTAAAGGCTTGGGGATCTACTCAAGTGCGTACAATAATAGACAATATATATATACAGGGTTACAGGTTAAGTCGACCTAGATCCGTTAAGGGCGTGTAGTACCCATCTTTTCTGACATATTTCACTATAGAACACCCTACCCCAAACCTAAACGTTTTCAAGAAAATCGACATTTAATTTTTTTAATAAAAATTGCCGATTTTTTGCCATTAATTACAATATTTTGAAGTTAGTGCATGTTATAATTATTATTATTGTTTTTTTACATGCGAATTAAGATGCTCTATGAATTTAATAACCATAATCCTACGTAGGTTAACTAAATACTTTGTTCTGAACGATTGAAAGTTAAAAAAGTTAGTAAAAAATTAAATTTAAATGTCGATTTTCTTGAAAACGCTTAGGTTTGGGGTAGGGTGTTCTATAGTGAAATATGTCAGAAAAGATGGGTACTACACGCCCTTAACGGATCTAGGTCGACTTAACCTGTAACCCTGTATAGCATTCTTCGCATAGTGTGCATTTAATACAAACATGTAGCATAATATTATTATTTTGTCAATGTGTCGATACAGGGTGCGGGCACTTCCGTGGATTCGGGACCAGCTCATACTAGACGACATGCTCTCCTCAAATGTTATTCCCAGCTGCCCGATCTCAACAAAAATTGTATCGATTTTCTACTTAACCATTTCGTCAAGTAAGTTTGTATTCAACTTTCCTACATTTCATAGGTACATACTTGTAAAAACAAACTGTCTAAAAACAAGCATCTAATGTTTTAAAAGATCAAAGATTCAAAGCAATATACCTTTTGCCTCGTTTGCCTCTAGCAAACAAAAATATAAGGAAGCTATAACTTATATTAATTCTAACATACAGAGTGAACCAACACGAGGGCGAAAATAAGATGTCACTGCACAATCTGGCGACCGTGTTCGGTCCGACGCTGCTGCGGCCGGCCAGCGCCGGCGCCGGCAGCAAGCAGCGCACCGACCTGCTGGCGGCCGGCACCGTGGACGCCATGGCGCAGGCCGGCATCCTGTACTGCCTGCTGCAGCAGCGCCAGCTGGCCGCGCAGCTGTCCACGCACCACCGCGCGCCGCACTCGCTGCTCGACTAGAGCTCGGCTCGCGGACTCATTTCACGATCATATAGCAGTTTCGGTATACCGAGTGGCGATTAGGTTATCACATTAAATTTAACAGCAGTTATTTCAAGCTACAATGAGTCTGTTAAAATTGAAAAACCATGAAATTTTTTAACATAAAAAAAACTTAAATAAATGACATGGTATACACAAACCCTTGATAATATTAGTTTACCAGGGGCGTGCACAGACATTTCACACCGGGTATGCACAACTAAAATAAAAAAATATATAAGTGTGAAACTACTTAGTTTCAGCCTGTTTCGATCGTAGACCACCATACCTACTCTTCCGCGCGGGCGGCGCGCTAGGCGGACGGGGTGCCATGTGCCATTGGCTTCGCATGATATTTGTTGCGACCATTAAGAATAGTTAAATAAGAGATTTATAGGTACTAAAACGCATAAATGATACATCCAAAGTGGCATTTGAAAGGGCCATGAGATATTTTTGTAAACAAAATGCAAGGGAAACTGTAAGATGTGTTTGTGTACACAATCTAATAACCAGATATAAATTAGGTATCATAAAAATTTATAAAAAATAAAGAGTAGTAGGTACCCATTACCTTTTGTTAGTTTAATTCAACCCGGGTACACACCTTCCCTTTGCAATAAATTTAACTTTTCCCCCAAAAGATAACGTCGAAAAAGCGGCATAGTTAATATAATTATGTACAAAAATAAACACACTCTTCACTAACACGGTCTCACAGGTTAACTTTCAGTTTTTTACAATAAACTCAAAATAATTATTTACACAATCACTTGCGCACAGTAAAATAATCAAAAGTTCATTCTAAACAATAACAAACAATATGGCGTTAAAAAACTGCAATTGTTACGAAATAATACAATACTATACCTACAATTTAAGTCAACCCTTTGCAATGAACAATTACGCGGTGCCTTTACGGCTTTTCAATTTGGTCGGGTTGCCAAATAAGCTATGCTTCCAAAACTCGCACACAGCTAAAAGTTTTGTTGTGTAGTACAGAGAAAAAGTGTGACTGTGTGCGTGAATTCGCAATATTTATTGTACTGCAAATAAGCAGAATTTTGCCTGCTTCTGCCACGGGTTCTAGGGGAGCCACTTCTGCGATGATTATTCGCGGCAGCGAGCTCGATCCAAATAGTTCCCAGAAAAATTTATAGATGGCGCGGAAACCAAATAAGATTATTGATTTTGATTATTCTTGATTAATTTTTAACAATGTTTGCTATTTATTATTTAGAAATTTAGATTCCAGGGTATGCAGTGCTTATTTGCATGTATGGACCGCACGCCACTGTAGTTTACTGAAGTAAAAATACGTCAACGCCTGCGACGGCAATGCGGAAAACACGCCGAGCGACAGTATCTGTACTAGACTGTACTTATCTCCCAGTTACAACAATAGTTTTGTTAAATTCTAACACTAAAAACAAGGTCCCGCGACTAAAATATAAACTATTATTAATTATTTTAGTTGTGTATGTTTAAAATATGTCATGTAGAATACGTGGTTTCAATTAATGTGATAACTTATTCGCTACGCGGTATATAATACATTCACGCATCACAATATTCACAATACATACGATGGATCGTGCGGTCATGTTAAATTTCGGACCATACATTCAGGTCAGATCAGAACTCAGCGTCGCACAGTGATTCGTCCCCATGGGCAAAATGTAGCATTTATTAGGTAGTTACCAGTAATGAAAACCGCAAGTCGAAACAAGGAGAGTTTTACTCTCCTTAAAAAGAAATTAGTAATTTTATTCAATTTTCTCCTAAAGTAGTTGTCAAATAACAAAAGTTCCAGAGACATTTGTTACCTTTACGTACGACTGCGTATTCAGGTTTCAGAAATTGAATACTTTCATTTATTTTTGAATTTTATGTCCGACTTCTTGTATGAGGACGAGCTACTGTGCGTCGAAGGGACTACCAAGACAGAGACATTTTTGTTTCATTTCTGATTTTTTGCTGCCCGATAGTTCATCATACTTTTGTAGATACATCCCAAAATAACTTGCGTCATTTAATTCTAAGACTATTGCACCACAATTACTGCGTTGGTCCGCCTTTATTTTACTATAATTATCACAGTATTATAAATTATCCAAGCAACGTTCAGTTACTCCAAAGTACTGAAAATGATTTTCTAAAAAGGAATGACATTTAAGTAAACGCGACAAATTTTAATATATCAATAAAAATAAATCACTAACGCGACCCAATTTCTAGGCAATACCGATATTCGAAAGAAAGACGTTGTCAGGCTTTTTGGCTTTCTGACTACCACTAACGATTGTCATAGATGTTCGTATGACAACCGGGACCGATAGATTTACGGGCTCTCCGAGGCAGAAAGGGGTTTAGATGTATTTAGGAATGACCACCCATTTCACAGACTGATCGCGACAAGCTCAGCTTAACCTTGTAAATCGATTAATCAGCGTAGTTGTAACTTAGCAACAAGCCCCTCATACTACACACGTAGTAATTTTTTATATTCGCTTGAAATTATGTAGCTACTAGCTTTCCGCGAGCGGCTTCGCCCGCGTGGTCTGGGTATTTCTTATAACGTTCATCCCCTATTTCAACCCCTTACATTCGCATTAAAAAGTATTAAGTAAGCCTATGTTCTTTCCCGGGCTCTAGACTATCTGTGTACCAAATTAAATTTAAATCTGTTCAATAGTTTTGGCGTGAAAGCGAGACGAGACGAGAGTTACTTTAATTTTAATAGGCCTAGGCCTTTATTTTTAGTTCCTGGGTGTTTTTTTTTACTATTAATCAAAATCAATAATAGCTTTTTTTGTATAAGGTATTCGATTTCCGTCATGGTTAAATAACCTTTTAAAGTTTGCAACAATAGGGAATCTATACTTGTTATGACAGATGAAGGCTTAATTTAATATAATTAAAATGCGGTGGGTGCGGTTGAGACTCCTTCAAACAATTTTTGTGCATGAATTCGGTTCGGTTTACTTACAAACTGATTTACACAGAGCAATTTAATTGGCTCTTGAATGCAAAAAGCAATAATAAATGTTGTACTGTTGGAACAGCAGCGTGAAACTTGCATCGTGTAAATGAGCCTTTACACATGAACAGAACTGATACTTCAACTTATACATTCCATTATTTATGACAACAGACTGATCATAGATGTAACATTTAGATGCATCATGTACTTTAAGCAGCATTATCAGTATGCCGCATGATGTGGTTCAAATAAAAAATATAAAATCAGAATGCCATGACATGCGCAGCATAAATTGCCGCCGCTGAGGCAGGCTCGTTAGGGTGAACTTCGGAATGATAGCAGGAAGATTAAGGTTTTTATGAGAGTATTTTGAAGAGGGACCGAAATTAAATTAATCAATTATGGTAACCAAATGATTATCATAAATTAGAGCAGACTGATAATGATAAATTGTGAGGTGTAGCATGTTTTTTGAACGTATGGAATCATGCAATTCAATTATTTTAATAGCACTGATAAGTGCAAAGAAATTCATTTATACATAATTAAATTAATATACAGATGACTTTTTGGTATCTGAACAATCATTATAAAGGAACTCTCCATAATTTGGTATTGAGATGAAAGCAGTTAAAATTAACATAATTGTTACCATTTATGTATACAGTGTATGTTAAAGAATAGTCCACTTCTTATCCGTCTTGAACTCGACGAAATAATGCATTTTTATGAATTAGATTACATGAATAATCTCAGGTTGTATGATTCATAGTCAATGGTATATTTTAAATTCAAAATGAATAATTTATTTTATGGATACAAAAACGGATTGTCCACATAATAGCATTTTATATGCTAGTCATGTGTATGTTATTAATTATTATTTAGGTTTTATAATGTTATCAGCACCACTTTATAGTACTATTTTTATTATTTTCTTGCAACAGGTGTCACATAAACATCGATTAAGATGACTAATTTAAATAATGTAGGTTTTATTTCACAAATAGGATTAAAGAAATGGTGTTATTTTTAGTACTTAAAAGAATTTTTTACCAAAAAGATAAAATCTTAGCACATATAATTTCATTTTTATTTGTGTTTATTATGTTGAAACTAACCTTTTATTTACCATAGTTTTGTTGTTGAGTAATAATAATATATTTGAGCAATAGAGATAAGTGACTCCACGGTTTTGTTTTTGTCAACCCTGATACAAAATCTATTCTTCACCAAAGACCACCATTATTTTATCACAGAATTTCTATATAATATTGAATTGAATAACAAATTGAAAAAAAATACTGTAGAAACTAGAACAATGAATTGTTTTTAATCTTTCATTGTAGTGTTATATCAAATCATGAATAGTGAGTCATGTTAAATCAAGTGTTATGTTGAAAACCATACCACCACCTTATAATTTCACTTCTTATTGTTATTTATACTTTCTATAGTAGTTTGAATGCTGATGCATTCATTAAAAGCCGTCAGTTTTAATTATTATCTTCAAGAATTATAAATTTGTTCATATAGGTACTTTAAGTTGAGATCTTTTGTTGATACTTAAAATGATAATTGTAATTAGTCAGCAGTTTTACTGCTTACTTATTTTAATTAGATAACACAATGCAATTATTAATTTGCTTTGCGTCGTTCTTTAGCCGTATTACACAGTAATTTATAAGAACAAATTAGCACATTGTTTTGTATTCAGTCATTATTTTTTATATTACTCTTAGGAAATATAATTATTTTTGTCAGACTGAGAATGTATACATGTGCTTGCTGTTGCCAAATTGAAGGTTGCCAATTGTATTCTTCATAATAATATAGTGGTATGTTTCCACATAATAGATATAATTAATAATATGGTCCCAAATGCTTGACATGAAATGAGCTTTTTCACAAAATACAGTAAATTCTAGTTGCTATTATAAAACTTGTAAATTTATACCTTAACTTTAATTAATGTTACCTTGTTTGTATTGTAGTTTCTGTTTCTACGATCATGAATAGTTTGCTATTAAATTGTTTTATAAAATAACTATTACCAACTTATGGCGATTTAACACCAATGGCATAACTGTCTGCAGGTGTAGTATAATCTTTTTGCTTAGCCATCTATAAATTTGTTCTCATTTTATTATCCAAATCTGTGTCCAAATAACAGACACAAAAATATCTCTTGGGCCCAGTCACATTGTTGTGTGCCCTTAAAAAAATAGGAAAGCATTTTAAAATAAATATTAGGTACTACACTATGTGAACTTATCTGTTTATTTCTGGAAAAAAAAAATATGTTGACTTGTAATACATAATTATGTTTATGATACAATTAGATTCATTTTGAGTAGCCGGAAAATGGAAATATTAAAAATATCAAAAGCAATGTCAGTGATACAGACATTAGTTCTAATTAGTACCACATTTGTGGCATTTGGCACATGCAGCTTTTGTTGATTGTTGCTCGCAAAAACGTAACTGCACGGACCAGCTAATATTTGCTCCGATTACAGCAAGTTTATATGTGAAAATTCTTTCTACCAGCAGCTGTATTATTGTATAGTATTCTACATGGTTATAATACCTAAACTTTGTATTTAATTTTTGTATATAAATGACACTAAACTGTAGTTACATAATTTTTGCAATAAAATGTATTTTTAATAAATCTTTCCAAATGTTTTAATTTCAATTTTTTTTTAATTTGGGTTACATGCAAAAAAGATCTAACAGGGCATAAAAACACGTGTGGCTGACCCTGGCTTGGCCAGAATCAGGGATTTTAATTTTGATGACGTATAAATTTAGTCGCTATTTAATCGAAATTAGTCGCCAAATATCAGATTTAGTCGGCCACCTATTTTTTAAAGACCTAGTAAAAGTACCTACTTTTATTACACATTAATTCGATCTAGCTCTTGGACTATATCCCTTCAAAATTAAAATCACAATACCTTCTAAACTAAGACCCGACTAAATCGTGTGGCTGACCCTGGCTTGGCCACAATCACGGATTTTAATTTTGATGACGTCAAAATTTAGTCGCTATTTAGTCGAAATTAGTCGCCAAATAACAGATTTAGTCGGTCACCGGTTCAAAAGTTATAAGGGTTTATAGGTGGCCGTGCCAGAGTTACCTAGCGAAGATCTGTTTTCTTCCAGATTTAGTCGCTATTTGGTCGAAATTAGTCGCCAAATATCAGATTTAGTAGGTCACCGGTTCAAAAGTTATAAGGGTTCATTGGTGGCCGAGCCAGAGTCAGCCTCCCCAGCTTGGCCACATTTATATCTCTGAAACTAAGGCACCTAGCGAAGATCTGTTTTCTTCCAGATTTAGTCGCTATTTGGTCGAAATTAGTCGTCAAATCTCAGATTTGGTCGGGTCTTAGTTTAGAAGATATTTTGAATTTCATTTTGAAGGGATATAGTCCAAGAGCTAGATCGAAGTTTACGAAAAATATCTAAAGGACAACCTATTTTAATGTGTAATATAAGTAGGTACTTCAGAGAGAGATAACTTCTTAATTAAATACTTGTTTTTATGTTTTATAATAAAAGGTTAGAGTAGCTTAAACTTCTTTAAAAATATTAAAAATGGTGTCAAGATCTACACTCGCATGCAACTGTTTTACCAAATAAGAGAGATATTAGAGGCTATGACGTTAGGCTCTAAATTTCGTTAAAATAATAAAACTTCTGATGCCGAAATAAGAATATATGATTTATGTACTTTTTACGTTATAATTATCGTCCTTTTAGTGAACTTAAAACAATTAAACTTTAAAAACTACTACAATACCTACGTTACAAAAAAATACATACCTTATAATATTTAATCAAATATGTATATAGATAGATAGATAGAATATTCTTTATAGTACACCAACATAAATTATAATAGGAAATATACAGAAAAACTTTTTAAGCAGTGCGCAAAAAAATTTTGGTAGTTCAGTATCAGTAATAGAAAACATTCCCATTCTTCTACGGATTTCCTCATTCCTGATTTGGTCGCGTAGAGAAACACCAAGCATAGCTCGCTCCATAGCTCATAGAGTGACCTTGAGCTTTCTTATGAGGCCCATAGTGAGTAACCACGTCTCTGTGCCATTTATGTCATCACTGGTAACACACTGGTTTTGTCCTTTGTTTTATTTCATTAAAGGTATTATTTACTGGTAAAAATTACAATAAAAATAAAGATATTAAATAAAAAACCAGTACGTAAATCGGTCGGATGGATTAGAGGTCGACGTGGACGTCGCGTCCGCCCTGCGCCTCTCGCGCCAAACCTCTTGGTTTGTATTGTCCATGCGCGTGCGTGAACAACATACCTATCATCTTTGATTTTAACATTTTACTTTACTGTAAGTACAATGAGTTTTGAAGTAATAAATAATTTTATATTTCGAAAACAGAAGTTTTCTTATTCTAACCTTACCTTAAGTATTGTACGGAATGCATTTTAAATTTTTCGCAATCAAAACAATAACAATACGCAGACACAAGTACACACACACTAAGAAAATTACTTTTGATTTTGATACCTTTACGTTTATATCCTCCTCCCTTCTATACGTTTGCAGTCCACGAGCGAGAACTAGGAACTAATAGAAATTCATTTCAAAATCGGCGAAATACAAAAGAATTCTTCGCCGATTTTAAGCGGCGACGCGACGCCGCCGCTCCTTTGAATTGAGCCGACGCGCCGCGCGCGGCCTTTGTCGGTGCCTTTGACGGTGCGCATGAAATAGGGGAGCGCTGTTTAGGTACTAGGCCGGCATTGACCTTGCAAGTGAACTTTAAGCGGAACAGCTGACTGAGTACTCTTTTGAGTTTTATTTTCATTGCTGTTTTGAGTGAAATAAATGAAATAATGATTTTTTAATTATGAATCTAATTTGGGTAGATAGAAATAATGTTTTTTTACACGTTCAAGTAAAAAAAACTGCAGAAAAAGTTGGAAAATTGATGAAAAAAGTTACGAAAAATTTCAACGCAGGGGGGTCCAGAATCATGTACTGAACTCATGGTATTCGGATGTGCGTCGATGTCCCTTCCACCTTGTATAAGTCAATGTTAAAAGCAAATATTGACCCAACTAGTTATTTTGCACAGTTTTTGAAGGCAGACTGCAGCATTTCGACGTCCTAACGTTGGCTATGATTGGACGATACTAATTTGAAATAAGACCAAAGTATTTGTGGCCTTTTTTTCGGGCCGTTTTTGAAGCGCACATCAGGAATCTAGTACTATTATTGATCGAAGGGTACAACAGTGTCAAGTGAAGTATAGAACACCACTATACGAAAAAACATGTAACCAAACACAGAAACTGTTAATTGAATAAGACAGCAGAAGGTTTATTATAAATGTATACGAGAACCGAAAAAAACCGGGTATACCCGGTTCTGAATTAGGAACGGAAACAAAGAACCGGTTCCAAAAAAAGGTCCGGTTATCGATGCCCTAATCTAGACATCATGTTTATTATTTTCAAAGAATTTAAGCCACTCGTAAACTTGTAATATACCTACTAGAGGTGTGCGCCGCGCCGCCACGCCGCCGCCGCCGGGGACCTGAAGCACGCCGCCGCCGCCGGTCGTGAGACCGGCGTGAAATCGGCGTGTCTTTTTAAGTTTATTTCATTGACAAATAAACGCCTAATCAAGTCCTTCAGAAGCTATTTAACTCTGTCATACTCGAGGGCACAACACCGGAGGCATAGAACAGAAGCGTGGTGGTGCTTTTCTTCAAAAAAGGCGATAACATCTTATTGAGGAACCTATCTCGCTTCTGAGTCATGTCTACAAGTTGTTTTCAAGGGTCATCACGATTCGTCTCGAGCGCAGGTTTGATGACTTCGAGCCTTCGGAACAAGCCGGTTTCCGAAAAGGTTTTAGTACCATAGACCACTTCCATACGCTTCGGAATATTTACAGAAGACCGAGGAGTGTAATCAGCCACTTTGCTTAGCGTTTGTGGACTATAAGAAAGCCTTCGATTGAAACTTGGGCGATGCTGCAATCTCTGCAGTGGTGCCACATTGACTATCGGTATATCGAAGCGTTCTTCTTCTTCGTGTCGACACGAATATATGTCATCTGCATTCAAGGACTTCCAGCGACCTTTATCAGGTTATCCGTCCATCTTGTTGCAGGCCGTCCAACGCTGCACTTTCCTGTGCCTGGTCTCCACTAGAGAACCTTTTTGCCCCAGCGGCCATCAGTTCTACAAGCTATGTGCCCCGCGCACTGCCACTTCAGTTAAGCAAACTCAAGTGGAAGTCCTTTGAGCTATGTCGGCAACTTTGGTTTTTCTACGGATTTCCTCATTTCTGATTGAATCGCGTAGAGAAATACCAAGCATAGTTCTTTCCATAGCTCGCTGAGTGACCTTGATTGTGGTGTAGTTGACGAAAAGACGTCATCGTCACGTCCCCACTTCACCAGATTACTACACCTCCCCACTTCACCAGATTACTACACCTCCCCACTTGGGTTCGGAGTCGGTTTAGTGACTTCCAAATGTGCCAAGGAAGGTTAAATCCTGGGGAGAGGTGCTCGCTTGATTGTAGGTAATAAGTAGGTGGGGGAGATATCTCCAACCACAGTTTGAAGCGTTAAGTGCTTATACAAAAACGCCATAATGTCGGTCCGAGTACACGAACAGTGTAATTCCATTGCCAGCCAGCCCCGAAACTATTCACCACCGCAATGGAAGATGCCTTCAAGTTACTGAAGTGGAAAGGATTTGGCGTCAACATCAATGGCGAATATATCACTCATCTTCAATTTACCGACGATATTGATAACGCAAAATCGCTTCATGAGCTCAGCACAATGCTCAATGGCCTCAACAGTTTCCTAGCAGGTGGGTCTTAAAAGAACATGGGCAAGACGAAAGTTATGTCAAACGCTCATGTCGTGCCCATCACAATATCCGTTGGGGACTCTGCTCTCGAAGTTGTTGACGAGTATGTCTATCTAGGACAAACCGTCCAGCTAGACAGGTCCAATTTCGAGAAAGAGGTCACTTCGAATCCGACTCGGCTGGGCAGCGTTCCCAAAACTTCGCAACGTCTTTTCGTTAAGTATACCACAATGCCTTAAGACAAAAGTCTTCGACCAGTATCTGTTACCAGTGATGACATATGGCACAGAGACGTGGTCACTCACTATGGGCCAAAGCTCAAGGTCACTCAGCGAGCTATGCTTGGTATTTCCCTACGCTACCAAATCAGAAATGAGGAGATCCGTAGAAGAACCAAATGACCGATATAGCCGAAAGGATTAGCAAGTTGAAGTTGCAGTGGGCGGGCACATAACTCGTAGAACTGATGGCTGCTGGGGCAGAATGGTTCTGGAATGGAGACCACGCGCCGGAAAGCGCAACATGGGACGGCCTCCAACGAGATAGACCGGAGACCTGGTAAAGGTCGCTGGGAGTCGTTGGATGCAGACAACATACGACCGGTCCCTGTGAAAGTCAATGGGGGGGTCTTTGTTCAGCAGCAGACTCTTTGGCTGATATGATGATGATGTTGTAATATGTTGTTTTTTCTAAAACTAGAAGGTAATAAAACCTGAATTGTCTTTCTTTTCTTTGAAGTCTAAATCAAAAGTACTGACGCCGATTTCAAGCCGGTTACGCCGCCGCCGTCGGCAAAATTTTGCCATCACGCCGCCGCCGACGAAAATTAAATCGGCGCACACCTCTAATACCTACACATATAACTAGTAATAACATAAAAACAAATATTTAAATGAGAGTTTATCTCTCTCTGGCTTTTCTAGTAAAAGTATCTACATAAATATATTACACATATTAATTCGATCTAGCTCTTGGACTATACCTTCAAAATGAAATTCAAAATATCTTCTAAACTAAGATCCGACCAAATCTGAGATTTGACGACTAATTTCGACCAAATAGCGACTAAATCTGGGAGAAAACAGATCTTCGCTAGGTGTCTTAGTTTTTGAGATATAAATGTGGCCATGCTGGGGAGGCTGACTCTGGCACGGCCACCCATGAACCCTTATAACTTTTGAACTGGTGACCGACTAAATCTGATATTTGGCGACTAATTTCGACCAAATAGCGACTAAATCTGGAAGAAAACAGATCTTCGCTAGGTGCCCTAGTTTCCGAGATATAAATGTGGCCAAGCTGGGGAGGCTGACTCTGGCACGGCCACCTATAAACCCTTATAACTTTTGAACCGGTGACCGACTAAATCTGTTATTTGGCGACTAATTTCGACTAAATAGCGACTAAATTTTGACGTCATCAAAATTAAAATCCGTGATTGTGGCCAAGCCAGGGTCAGCCACACGACTAAATCTGATACTTGGCGACTAATTTCGACTAAATAGCGACTAAATTTTTTACGTCATCAAAATTAAAATCCCTGATTGTGGCCAAGCCAGGGTCAGCCACACTAAAAACACTAACAAAAAAACTGCATAATATACTCAATACTTTATTTCAACTAGGCTTAGTTTCACTACTGTTCGTTCCTTATAGGTACTGAGACTGGCGCGGCTCGGTTAGTGAAAATCGTACATAAGTCTTTGAAACATATAGTTCTTGCCAAACTTATTGTCCGGGTTGAAGTACGCACGAGCTAACTTTAACCCTGCCGTAAAAATGGGAGAAAGAAAAGTATTGGATTGTCTATATTAATATTATAAAAAGAGGATAGATTTGTTTGTATCCAATTAAATGCATTAGATATGTTGTGCGTTTTTTGTAGATCAAAAATGACATTTACAGCATGTGTGGCTGACCCTGGCTTGGCCACAATCAAGGATTCAAAATTTTTACGTCATCAAAATTAAAATCCCTGATTGTGGCCAAGCCAGGGTCAGCCCCACTTACAGCATATCATTAAAATTATTATCTTAGACGACTCAAATGTCACCTAATATTTGTTTGAATTTGAGCCTGTTTTACAACCTCTGGATAGCCGCTAACACAGAATAAATTCGAAAATGGAACAAAATTTGTATGAAATTATATCATACCAAGTAATTTAACGGGAACTTATCAGGAGGTGGTGCAACAGCTTACTTGGTCACACAGCTTACTGAAAATTATAGTTTTCAGTAGGTAAGCTGTGAAACAGGCCCTTAGGATAACTTAGGATTAGGATTATTAACTCTTTATTAACATAATATAATAACATTATACATATTTTAATTATTAATAATAGTATATTAATTAAGGATTAGGATGAATATTTGTAAACTTGTGAACATTTATCTAATAGGAAAAAAAACTCTATAAAACTGGCATAGGTACACAAAACAAAATAGATCGGTTTACAGGGCACACCAACGTAGATGTTGGTGTGCGTAAACTCAATGCGTTCATTACTTCGCCTATTTACTAGTGTTAGCACGCACACATTTGCAATTTCTTGTCATTTTAAAGTTGCAGGGAATATGATGCATAAATTTAGCTAATGAATCAGACTCCACTGTGGCGCATTAGTTTAGCGTGCGCTTCTTGTCGCCGGCACCGTAAGATCGAATCTTAGTATCAACGGTTCAACTTTTTGTATGTTTTAAAAAATATTTTACATTTGTTTGTTCAATTCATTGTATAGTATTAGCAAGTCTTCTTTATATTTGGTTTGGATTATATTTATGGTCTACCCTCTAAAAATGACAAATCATAATATGTTAGTAGTTTAATTTCATCGTCATAATGCTATTGACTATCGAGCTTCTGTTACGTTTTTAGACATTATACCCTGCGTATTTTGAGAAGTGCTATTATTTGTGAATCAATATGAATCACTTAACTACACTTAAGAGCTGAGATAATTATTTTGCATGAGCAAAACGTTTCAATTAGTGAAATTGCGAGGCGTTTCAAGATATCGGTGAGTAACAAAATATTATTATTACGTTTAGAAGTTTATTATGTTTCAATAATACACAAATGTTGTTTATTGATGTTTTATGTAACAATATTTAATTATTGTTCACAGAGAAGAACTGTGCAATTGTAGGTCCATCGTTATGCAGATTCGGGAAGCATTGATCCTTGCCGACCGGGACCAAAGGCTGGATTTGCATATACAGATACCAATGCACGGCACCGTGATATAGTTGCTACGCATTTGGCTGAGCCCTTCCTCACTACTCGTTCCACGGCGACTAAACATGACGTGACGTTACAAACTGTGCGGAACCACTTGCGTGCAGCTGGTGTGAAATGTCGTAGGCCAGCCAAGAAAATATTACTCTCTGATATTCACATGCAAAACCGGGTTAGCTTCGCAAGAGAATATTTGGATTTTGATTGGTGCAATAATACATATAGTTATATTTAGCGATGAAAAATGTTTTAAGTCGGACAAGGACGGTCGTAAAATATTATGGCGAAAAGATGGTGAACGCTATAACAAAAAAAATATTATTCCATGCAGGTCTAGTGGCCGCATTACGTTGGGTTATTGGGGATGGATGTCATCAATGGGTCCCGGTGAATTAGTGCAGGTTTTGTGCTGGAATATGGTTGCTAGCATGAGGACACGTTTGCAACAAGTAATAGATAGTGATGGCGCACCAATCGGCTATTAAAAATATCAGGGGGTAATTTGTATTACATGATTGATGTTATTTGATAGTGAGATTACAATTTACAATTTAGGATCGCCAGTATCTTATTATCTAACTTACTAACATGTTTATTCATATTATTAATAAATAAATTACCCTCTTGAATATGAAAAACAAAGTGAATTCTTGTCCCACTTAGAATATTTGTCATGAACCATACTTTATAATTTGTATTTATAATTTAAAAAAACCATGTCAATAGATATTGTTGTTATCATATTACACACTGTTTAATATTTTCTTCCATATATCATTTTTTCTGGAATAATGTTCTTATTATCAGGTTAAATAACAAAAATAAAAATTCAACAAAACGAAATAAAATAATGATTATAATGCAAAAAGTTAGCGCCGGGCCGGCGTGATTTGATCCTAAGACTAATGTCACACCAGCCGCTTGCATATACACCTATGCCACGGTATCTGTTGATAATACCTTTGAATTTATGCTTCATATTCTTTGTTTCATATATAATGTGAAGCAACAAGAAATTGCAAGTGTGTGAGTGGACAACGGGTTATTATAAAGCTAACACTAGTAAATAGGCGAAGTAATAACGCGTTGAGTTTACGCACACCAACATCTACGTTGGTGTGCCCTGTAAACTGATCCATTTTGTTTTGTGTACATCTATTTATTCTAAGTTACTGACGCATGACATTTTGCGAGAGACATTGTGAGAAAGAGTAATTCTGGAAAAGCAACATTATGAGAGAGACATTTTAGTTTCTGTACCTACCTAGACATTTTGCAAAAGAGATGATTTGCAACTTAGCCCTGCCTTCTACATCTTATGGAGTCATTCTATACTTTAAGACATAATGTGTGACAAAACTTATGATGTGGAAGAAAAATTCGACATCACTGGTTTTGGTACCTTACTGGCTAAAATGTATGGTGAACTTTATTGGAAGAATACCAGTTTGAATCCGGTGAGGTAGATTTTTTTTCACAAAAAAATATTATAATTATCTGTCATAGTACTATAAAACTAGGCAATGAAATATACAAGAAGGACACACAACTCAACAGCATTAATGCCACATTTGAAAAACTATATCCATTGTATTCATTTTCAAATTCTTTTCTGAAAAATACATAAATATAGCTATAACAAATACTACAATTGAAGCAACTGAACTCGAGGTTCTAGATATAAAAAATGACATAATTAGCAAACCCATATACAATGCTAATCTTTTGTATGCACTTGTCAATAAGTTTTGTTTTAATTCACTGTCAATACACATACCAAACCACAACACATTAGTGGATTCACATGAGGTACAGTTTGATGGTCCTGCACCCATACAGGTTTTACATGATAAATCACAGTCTTTACAACTATAGGAACCCTCAGTATTAATACAATACTTGTTATGATCACAAAGAGATAATGAACATTCATCTATGTCAACACATGCTCCATATTGTAATTGCCAGCCAGAGTTGCATTCTTGGCAATCAATTGCACCTTCACCACTACAATCATTGCAAGATATATGGCATGACTTACAAGAACCAGTGGTTGTCTGGTAAAAGTTTTTAGCACATTCACTGCACAATGACCCAATGTAACCTTTTTTGCATATACAAGTACCATTTCCTTTGCGAGTGCCAGCACCATCACACATGCCATGTCCAGCACAAACTTGACCGTTCTTGTCCTGAGGACAAGGAGTGCACACATCCCCATAGTGTTTACTGGGGCAACAATGTTGAAGTGCCTCAATGCAAAGCCATGTGTACAAATCTACGGAAACCGGGTCTTCATTAAACCACCACTTTTCAAAAACTTGTTCAGCTTCTTCTGCTATATCATAGCATGCATCTTGGTGTGTTTTAAGCTCTGAACACAAACCCTCTTGTATTTCTACTAAACGTATCTCACTGCGTGAATACGATTTTAGTTTAGCTTCCTCCCAAGCTGCATCACCACCTTCATATTTCCCTCTGGAAGTGTGATGAAGCCAGTAATTAATGGAATCAATTAACAACTTACAGCGCTGACATTCATCCAGTTTAGCTTTTTTATAATCCTGAGAAGTAAATAGTTTAGTATCAATTATTTCGTAGCATAAAAACAACACTACTAAGACACTCTTTGGGATCACAAAAATGCCCATAGTTATAAACTTATAAAAAAATGATTTCACTTTATTAGATGCGATACTATATTCCTTGGCTAATACAGTAAAATTATATTCTTCTATTACTATTTCTATACCTAACCTATTTATCGTACATACAAAACATACAACAATATTTATCTAAAGTCAATAATATCAATAAAAAAAAACACTATGATAACATTGTGTGTAGGGAATAGGGATGTGAAAAAATAATCGATTATAAAATTAATCTGTTTAGTGATTAATAAAGAAAATTATTATGAAAAAAACGACTTAATAATCTATTTACATGTTAAAAAAAACGAGTTATTTTGACTTGTGATATTTAATAGCAGCATCTGTTTATGAAGTTATTAGCTTCTAACAAGTTTTAACTGCAGTAATCAATTGCATTTTTACGTTTTTTTTATTGAAACGTATATTAATAATTATCATAATTATCTATTGTCAAAAAGCAATACTAATATTATATTGAGTTTTTAAATCATAAATAGTTTTAATATGAATTATTTGAGAATATTAACTCTCATATTTCAATAAAAAGATAATATGTAAAGTTTAATTTTCTCTAATGATTGATGATGTTATTCAAATAACTATTAGTTTTATTCGATAGTCCGTCGATTGTGGAACGAAAATATATGACTGCATATGAAGACCTTGTACAGTACATATAGCTTGAGAGCTGGCAGTGAAATTCAATTTCAACTTTTATAAAATAACGGAAATTTCTTGTTGGTTTCAGCTGAAAAAAATATCGACTGATACCTTTTTAGATACTTGGAATTTTATATCGATATATCAAAATATTAAATAGCGCTTAAAAAATATCAATACATTAAAAAATAAGATCGATATATCGATATTTTTTCAACATCCCTAGGCACCAGGCAGCATAGCTGATAATATTATATTGGAGTTTATTTTATATTATCTATGCCAGGCAGCAGATAATCAGCTTAAAGTAGGGATGTTCGATCCAGGGGCTTTGTATCGATATTTTGAATCGTAATACATTTTATCGATCCAAGTATCGATCCGATTGATTGGATACGATATTTTGGATCGATCCAGTATCGTATCAAAAATTAAAAAGAAATTAAATATTATTTTTTCCTTCATTAAAAATAACTTGTAATCTTAGCATGGAAAATGCTTAAAAAAATACAGAAAGATAGAAATTAAATATGTTGTAATTTAAAGCTTCAAAGTTTGAGTAGTAGACATTTTTTTTTTCATTGGTCAATCTTTGAATTGTAGGGTACGTTAAAGTTATAATCTTTATAGCCACTCTGGATCTAAGCGACTGTAGATTTTATTTAAAGTGGGTGGCCAACAAGAAAAGAATTTCGGCGGGCAAAGACGTTCCTACCCACAGAACAATATTACTTGTTTCTACCACTGACAAATAACAGAGGGCTTGGTTGATATATTTTTATGAAATTATCTATAATCTCAAGTAATCATGCCGAAATTGAAGTTATATTTAAAAATAGAAGATGTAATAACTACTGATTTAACAGTCCACTGACAGAGAAATATTTTGATTAGTGTAATATGAACCTGTTTGTTGTTATAAACCATACTTTGGAGCTAAGGAATGCGGTATTAATAATACGAATAAATATTAAGGTTACAGATTTACTGATTTCTGACACTTACGCGAATACTAGACATTGAAATAAAACTACTTTTTACGTATTTTATCGCGTTATATTGATATTATTTTAATCCCGACGTTTCGGACCCTTTACAGCGTCCATGGTCACGGGTGACTAAGGTGGTAGGCGTCTTGACGTTTCAATTACTAACAGCTACCCTACATTTTTGTTAATTGTTGGCAAACCGATTCACGCAGAACGAGCTCACCGTATCCTTCGGTCTTACATTTTTAGGCTTGGATTTAGATTTAATTGAATCTATAATAGAGTTCCAAGCAGGTGGTAAGACCAAGCCATCTTCTCTATTGAAATGTGGATGTTTTTTAATTTCAATGGCCTCACGAATCATCCTGGGTAGGAATCGGTTTTCTTTTGCGAGGACTTGTGGTTGATCAAATCTGATGTAATGGCGGGCCTTGTCAAGGGTGTGTTCACAAATTGCAGACTTTCCGGAACGGAACCATCTAACAAAGTGACAGCATTCCTAGACCATCTCAATTCCTTACATTCTAAAATTCAATTTACTATGGAGTCGGAGGCAAATAACTCTTTAGCTTTCTTAGATGTTTTGGTTATTCGTAATCATAATAACACCTTGAGTCACACTGTGTATCGAAAGAAAACCCATACAGACAAATACCTAAATGGTGAATCACACCACCACCCAACACAGTTATCTACCGTTGGTAAATCATTGTTTCAGAGAGCACGTGGGATCTGTGACGAGCTACACCTGACTGCAGAGCTTCAACATGTCAAGCAAGTACTGCACGTCAACAAGCTCCGAATACCGCGCCTTCGTCACAGAAACCGCGTGAAACGTGCCACAGTCGAGCGCTTACCTGCAGTACTACCATATGTGAGAGGAGTCACTGACAAGATTGGCTACATCTTGAAGCATGCTTCAATTAAAACTCACTTCAAGCCGTTGAAGAAGATCAGTCAGTTTTTACCACCTGTAAAGTGTCATATACCTCTACAAGATGCGGGAGTATACAAGCTTGATTGTGACTGTGGTCTCTCTTACATAGGCCAAACTAAACGAAGCATAGGGACCCGCGTAAAAGAACACATCGCTGATGTCAAACACCGCCGTTCCGGAAAGTCTGCAATTTGTGAACACACCCTTGACAAGGCCCGCCATTACATCAGATTTGATCAACCACAAGTCCTCGCAAAAGAAAACCGATTCCTACCCAGGATGATTCGTGAGGCCATTGAAATTAAAAAACATCTAAATTTCAATAGAGAAGATGGCTGGGTCTTACCACCTGCTTGGAACCCTATTATAGATTCAATTAAATCTAAATCCAAGCCTAAAAATACAAGACCGAAGGATACGGTGAGCTCGTTCTGCGTGAATCGGATTGCCAACAATTAACAAAAATGTAGGGTAGTTGTTAGTAATTGAAACGTCAAGACGCCTACCATACCACCTTAGTCACCCGTGCGTGACCATGGACGCTGTAAAGGGTCCGAAACGTCGGGATTAAAATAATATCAATATAACGCGATAAAATCCGTAAAAAGTAGTTTTATTTCAAGGTTACAGATTGTTTAATATTTTAGAATTTAATACAACAATTTTTTTGATCCGATCCTCATAGTATTTGTATCGATCCACTAACGGATCGAATGCCATTGAATCGATACAAAAATCGATTGGATCGTATTCCTTTGTATCGATCCACACAAGTATCAGATCGGATCGGACATCCCTAGCTTAATTAAATCAACGAGGCACCATATTATAAAACTACTCTGTGCGAGGCACGTCATAAAAATCGAATTTAATGTAGCTTGCTACATTATTGAATATAGTAATCTGTGATTTAATGTTTAACCTAAATCCCTCCTAAGTGCACTAACGGGAAATAATATTTAATTCAACCAACAAGAAATTGTAGAAGTGTAGAATTGTGACGAATGGATAACTAACCTTACACGCTGCATGGATTTCATTTCCGAGCTTCATAATGGCAGATAAAATTAAGTAAGTTGAACGTTTTCTGATGGTATCAATGTCAAAATATTTATATATTTATGTGAGCTTTCGGAAAGCGATTGCATCATAGACTTGCATGTTATCGTCAGTAAAAGTTAGCAAAGATGGCAAACAGTCCACAGATTTTATTAGTTCTTACTTTGCACACTTATCTCACTGAATTAATCAACATCGCTTTCTTCGTATGACCTACAGGTATGGCTTTAAAAGAGAAGTGACAACTTACCATCTACAATCAAAGTACAAATTCAAACCATAGAAACTATGCATCATTTACAGGATGATATGATGATGATATATTTAAAATCATTACTGGACTCCTCACTACAAACTTGCTCTCTCATATCACTTTTGAAATTACTCATTACCTATGTCAGTTTGACATGAATTCATTCTATTTTCTGTCGAGCTGTAATAACTATGTTTTCTTTGATAACCCTATCTTATGAATGTACCTTAAATTTAGTCAAATACTCACTGAGAACAGTTATATGACTGACATCTATTAAGTATACATATATAACTCACTTTCAATAATTCTGAAATAAAACTACTTAATATGTCAGGATTCAAATTATAAAAGTAATTTTTTCGGACCCTTTACAGTGTCCATGGTCACAGGCCGATTAAACAGGTGCAGGTAGGGTAGGGATTTGTCTTGGCTTTATATTACCAACAGTCACTCCCTCCACCATAATCATTCATAATTATGTTTGTTAGTGATCCAATTTACACAGAACGAGCTCAGGAATCAGTTTTCTTTAGCAAGGACCTGTTGTTTGTAGATTCTGATGTAGTGCTGGGCTCTGCCCATGGAATGCTCAAAAACTGCAGACTTGCTGGTGTTTGGCATCGGCAATCATTAGCTTAATTTAATATCAAAACTATTGACTATATTGTAATTTCTACTTTAGTTCTTTTATTATTATTAGGTATGGGATGTGCTTAAATTGATGGTAGGTACATTTGCCAGCTTAGATACCTTATTTATTTTCTAACAGCAAGTTTCCATCTTTACCTTAGTTTGCACAAATACTAGCTGACCCGCCCTGGCTTTACATGGGTACAATGCTGTTACTAATGTGGGGTAGTGTGGAGTGATTAGATAAACTATGATAATGAACAGTCTTATACTGTGGTTTATGTAGTACAGGCACACCCCATGGCCTGGCCCCCAACCGCTGCCAACCTGCTGACACGCGTACCGCCCGCCAGCCGTGCTACCCCCGCTTTTTATTTAAGCCAATGTACCTTCCTCGAGAACCACTCTATCCATTGGTGAAAACAGCATGAAAATTAGTTTTTGAGTTTATTCCGAACAGACAGACAGACACAGTCGTGGCAGTGGACTTATTTTTGTAATATGTAGTTATTATATGTATTATGTAATCGTAGAATAAACATGTACTTTTTTCATTGCAGGGTAAAGTCTAACTTTGATATAAAAGGTAATTATGAGCCATCAGATTCAGAAGATGAATACACATCCAAAGAAAAAAGATTACTGGAAAAAGTCCATAAGCGTAAACACAACGAATCAGAAAGTGAAGATGAAGTTTATGCTTTTTCTGAATCTGATGATTCTGAAAATGAAAAAGAAGATTTAGGTATTGCTGATAGTGATGTGGAAGGCCAGGAAAAGTCAGATGATGACTTGCCTGATTCTAAGGCTTGGGGTAAAAAGAAAAGATCATACTATGCTACAGATTATGTTGATGAGGACTATGGAGGCTTTGGCAATGATGAGGAAGCAGCTCTTATGGAAGAAGAAGAAGCTAAGAATATTCAGAAAAGGCTTTTGGAACAGCTGGGTGATGAGGATTTCACATTAGATTTTTTCAAAAAACAGATTTCCGATGTTGAAGAAATGGAAACTGTGATAAAAAGTGATCTAAGCCAGATGTCAAAAAGGCAAAAGCTACAGCTGTTTGAAACGGAAAGTCCAGAATTTTCAGGTCTAATTGATGACTTTAAAACAAAATTAACAGTTGCGAAAGATGATTTACATCCTCTTCTGAAACTTGTCAAAGATGGAAAACTTCCTACATGTGCTGCCTCAAAATTTGTTAAAACTAATTATGATCTAATTTTGAATTACTGCACTAATATAAGTTTTTATTTACTTCTCAAAAGTCAAAGAATTAATATTCAGAACCATCCTGTTATAAAGAGGCTGTACCAGTACAGACAAATGTTAAACAAAATGGAGCCTATTTATTTGGAAGTAATTAAACCTCAAATAGAAAAAATATTGATTGCAGTGAGAAGCAGTTTAGACTTGTGTGTTACAGAAGTTAAAGAAATTAGGAAACGCAAATCTGGCAGACTGTCACCTGATTCAACACCTAAGAAGTTAAAACTCCTTAGTGCAATAGACAAAAATGATGCTGAAGATACTGGTGTATCTGATGATGAAGACGAATATGAAGGCAATGATTTCTTCAAGTCTGGCAGGGATGTTAATCTTCAAAGAAATAAAGATGAATCTGAAGAAAGTGGCTTTTCTGATAATAACATTTCTACTTATGAAATTGAGTCTGAAGACAAACCTACCTCATCAGGGAATATTGTACCTGAGGATGTCGGTGAAAAACGTGAAATTACTTACCAAATTGCTAAAAACAAGGGTTTGACTCCACATAGAAAGAAGGATCAGAGAAACCCAAGAGTTAAACATAAGCTTAAATATAGAAAGGCAAAGATCAGGAGGAAGGGAGCAGTTCGTGAGCCTAGAACTGAGGTCACTAGGTATGCTGGAGAAGCTTCAGGAATAAAGGCTAATGTCAGAAAGAGTATAAAAATTAAGTGAAACAATTTATTACAAAAAGTAATGTAACAAGTTTATTCAATAATAAAGTTGTATTCTAATTTTATTGCTTCTTTTCATTCAGTGTTGCCATCTGTGAAAATAAATAGTGGAGGCATATTAAAAAAAATCGAAAAAACATAAATAAATAGTTGAGTACATAAATAAGGCTTACAATTTTAAAACTTTGTCTTTTCCACCGGAAGCTACATAAGCTCCATCCGGTGACCAATCTACAGCAAAAACTTCATCAGCATGACCTGGTAAATCTAAGTCTAATTTTTTAGTTTTCATATTCCAAACTGAAAAATAATTAATTGTTTAAATGTATGAACAATTTAATTAATTTATAATTGTATGTCAATTGCAACATTATATACCTTTTAAGGTGGAATCTGCACTGGAGGTCAATAGAAGCCTAGAATCTGCTGACCAAGCTACCATGTACACTGCTTGCACATGACCCCTGAGTGTTGTTATAAACTTGCCTGACACTGAGTCCCACAATTTGACTGATTTATCAAATGAAGCTGATGCTATTATTCTATAAAAAAAATCCAAATTAGTTACAGTTAGGAATGTTAAGGATCCTGGCATCATCAACTCATTAATGGTTCCACAGCTGGGCGCGGGTGTCCTCTTAGAATGAGAGGGGTTAGGCTGAAGTGCACCACACTGGTCTAGTGCGGTTTGGTTGACTTCACATGCCATCGAGTCAATCTCTCAGACATGCAGGTTTCCTCACGATGTTTTCTTTTACCATTGTAAGCGAGTTATAATACGAAAACATCATATTACAAATTATAATACGAATATATCAAATGGTCATAACTCATTTGTTACCTAACTTGCGAAAACCCGGAAAAACGAATTCGTATTCGTAAATTACAAAAAAGTATCAAAATACGACATAATTATATAAAAAATACCTTGTGTCTGGAGAAAATTTTACGTCGTTGATAAGCTGTTGATGGCCTGTCATTCTGGCTAAGGGCCGTTTCTCTTTCTCAGGAAGCCAAAGAAATAATGTAAAATCATCTGATCCAGACACTAAGCGTTCATCGCTTTTTCCACACACTGCTTCGTATCGTTCCAGGGCACGTTGTTGAAGGATATTTTCTAAAAAAAATGTTGCATTACAAGGTACCGTAACTATGAACATGAAATCTGGATTTTGTCGAGCCACGACACGAATTTCGCTATGATTGCCATGTGCAAATTTTCGGAAACTGTGTCCAGCTTCTGCAGCAGGCTTTGGCTGTGGTAGAGAGGACTGACTGGTGTAGAGAAAAACTTCATCAATTTGGTCCACTAATGTCAAATACCGTATGACTTTAGACATAGCGCTCACATGGAACTTACACTCCAATAACTACCTAAATTAAAAATTTAGAAAGCCCCCGACACGAAATTTAATTTGACATTTTGTGGTGGCGGCCATCTTGGATTTGAAATTTATCATAGTTTATTGTTAGGGATTTTATAAAAATAATGTTTAAGAGTACCCGCCTATTTTCATAATGACTGTGTCCGAATGTATAAAAGGCTTGCCGGAACGTCACTTCGTTCACTTCTGCTCGAGATCTCGGACAGTACAGACGTGCTATGTCCGAACCTTCGCCGCTGGTAATTGTGTGAGTGATATCAAATCTCTGTCCGATCGTCGTACGATCATTGTCCGATCGTTATCCGATCGTTGTGTATTTTGCTATGCGTGTTAATGCTAATTAGATCCTGACTATGTAAATTGTTACTTTGGCCTATGGCCCTATTGAATCTGTGTTACCAGTGTACTTTTATTTTTTACTAGCTTTTGCCCGCGGCTTCGCTTACGTGGATGTAGAAACAAAATTAGGATTAGAAATTGATCCCATTGATAAAAAACTTGTATTTTGAAGTAGTGTTTTAGAGGTTTGTAAAAAGGGCCTCGTGACTAAGTTATAACGGCGCTAAGCTCAATGAATATTGTGGGTTCGATTCCGGTCGACAATTAGTCTCGGTACTGAGTTACTGAGGCACTGAGGTGATGCTTTTTGTGAAATTTTTTCCAAAAGAAAACGGAAGCTTCAGTTAGTCGTAATAACTCGTAATTCTAACCAAACCGTACAGCAACTATTGTTTAATTTAAGTCTATGTCATTTTAAACGGCTATAACTTATCACCAATCACGATTTCTGCGCATTTGACATCTTAATTAACGAACCAACAATAATGATCCCTACTTTATATCGGAATGCATACTATAGAGAGGTCAAGCTCTATCTCATCATCTACGCAACCGAATTAAATGAGCTGTACCTAATTTTTTTAGTTGAACCCTGAACTTTTAAATAGAGCATAAACAATCAAAAACCAACAATGATGATCTATCATTATTAATCTATACTATTCTATACTATTATAAAATTGTAAAAAAGTCGTGTCTGTACATTGAAGATATTAAAAAAAAACGAGTGGGTTAGAGTATATAAACGATCGCGAATCCAAAAATGTGATTTTTAGAATTCTTGTCTGTTTGTTGGGGTTGGCGCTAAACCTACTGAATAGATTTGAATTTTGTATTAACTGTTGTAAAGCATAATTTCCAACTTAAAAACTGCTTTTATCAATTATTTGAATAGATCCTTAGATACAGCTTGACCTCTCTGTTGTATGGAAACCTATAGAAAGAAGATATCATCATTGTTGGTTATTAATTGTTTATTTTCTATTTAAAAGTCCATCATCCAAAAAGTCCAACTAAAAAAATTTGGTATATCTCATTCCACTCGGTTGCGTAGATGCTGAGATATAGCTTGACCTCTCTGTAGTATGCATTCCGATATAAATAAGAGATCATTATTGTTGGTTATTAAATTAAGTTGTCAAATGCGCAGAAATAGTGGTTGTTGATTAGTTATAGACGTTTAAAACGGTATAGACTTAAATTAAAGAATAGTTGTACGGTTTGGTTAGAATTACTACATAGTTATTACGACTAACTGAAGTTTCCGTTTTCTTTTAGAGTGATGTTGAACAACACATTTTCATAAATAGCATCACCTCAGAACTTACCTTATAGAGTACCTCAGTAACCGGAATTATCCGTCAACCATTAAAAAAATATTTGTTCGAGTTGTAAGGAATCGAACCCAAACGACTCATTGGGCTTAAAGTAATAAATAAATAGAGCTGAAATGTGTTCAGAAATCTGGCGACTGAGTTGGAAGGGCAGATAGAAAGTCGGCACTAAAGGTTGACACATGCTCCCTTCACTGATGATATTAGGTGATTTCATTCATTAGAATGATAAGCCACCTTATACACCACGACAAATTCATAAAAAAACATCATAAGAAGAAAGATAGAGGGAAGGAGAGGAAGGGATAGGCCAAGAATGAGCTACACAACACAAATGAATGATAAACTGAAAGTGGCGACGTATAAAGAGGTCCAGGAGTTGGCTCTAACAGAAAGCGGTGGAAGATGCTGCACCGACAAGATCGAAGCTCTTAAATAGAAGAAGATTCATTAGCCAGGGAACCGCACAGGCAACAATCCTCGAAGACCGGAGCAAAACGAAACAAATTGTGGGAAAATTTTAATCCTAATTTTGCTTCTACATCCACGTGAGCGAAGCCGCGGGCAAATGCTAGTCTATACTAATATTATAAAGAGGAAAGATTTGATTGTTTGTTTGTATAGGCTCCGAAACTACTGGACCGATTTGAAAAATTCTTTCACCACTAGAAAGCTATATCCTTACCGAGTAACTCATCATCATCATCATCATACCGAGTAACATGAACATAATTTATGAATGAAATGAATATCTAATATATAAAATTCTCGTGTCACAATTTTAGTTGCCACACTCCTCCGAAACGGCTGGACCGATTTGTATGAAATTTTGTGTGCTTATCCGGTATCTATGAGAATCGGCCAACATCTATTTTTCATCCCCCTAAATGATAAGGGTGACCCACCCCTATATGGCAAAACAACGTTTGCTGGGTCAGCTAGTAATTTATAAGAAAAGCCTAGACCACGCTGGCGAAGTCGCGCTGTAAGAAAGCTAGTATTTTAGTATAGATATAAATATATCCTTTAAACTTACTGTCACTAATGGAGTCTTGCTGATCAGTGATTGGATGGAAAGGTCCAGTTCGAAGAACATAGTCTGTGCTGAGGGCCAATGTGTTGACCCAATGAGCATGCCCTTCTAAAGTCCTACAAAGAATTCCATCATCCGCTCTCCATACCTAGTCAATAATGATTTTTTTAATGAGGCATGCACGAGGTATGCACGTGACTCCAAAATGGATACACTGTTTTGTTTGTATGGTTTCTAGTAGTGGTGGACGATTATGAATGATTGTAATAATAGAATTACTTAGGACTTTCAATATTGATAATCGATTATGAAGTTGTAACTTATACATTTTCATAATCGAATGACGTTACTAATTTGAACTACTAATTATAAAAATTCGAGAGATTGAATGACACACATTGTTTTCGATGGCGACACGAGACGCTATTAGTCCCGGGCAGCGACCGTCGGGCGGTCTTCTCCTGTCTAGGTTTCGCTCGCGGTCTGATGCGATTGCCAAAAGTTAAGTAATGGTCGCGGTCTCCTGTCTCGGTCGCGACGTGAACCGCCAGACAGATACGAGGTAGATAGTGACTTTATATACAAGGTGGAAGGGACATCGACGCACATCCGAATACCATGAGTTCAGTACATGATTCTGGACCCCCCTGCGTTGAAATTTTCCGTAACTTTTTTCATCAATTTTCCAATTTTTTCTGCAGTTTTTTTTTACTTGAACGTGTAAGAAAACATTATTTCTACCTACCCAAATTAGATTTATAATTAAAAAACCATTATTTCATTTATTTCACTCAAAACAGCAATGTAAATAAAACTCAAAAGAGTACTCAGTCAGCTGTTCCGCTTAAAGTTCACTTGCAAGGTCAACGCCGCCGGCCTAGTACCTACAGGACGAGCGCTCCCCTATTTTATGCGCACCGTCAAAGGCGCCGACAAAGGCCGCGCGCGGCGCGTCGGCTCAATTCAAAGGAGCAGCGGCGTATGCAAAATTCTTTTGTATTTCGCCGATTTTGAAATTATTTTTTATTAGTTCCTAGTTTTCGCTCGTGGAGTGCAAACGTATGTGCAGTTTGTCGCGAATTTGCGATCTTATCGTAAAGGTATCAAAATCAAAAGTAACTTTCTTAGTGTGTGAGTACTTGTGTCTGTGTATTGTTATTGTTTTGATTGCGAAAAATTTAAAATGCATTCCGTACAATACTTTACTGCCCGTGAATATGGGAATTATGCTCATGTGCTATGGCGAAGCACATGGAAAAGGTCAGTGAGTTTATTAATAATACCTACATTAGGTACTCTGAATCTGTTTTATGGAAATAAGTTTATTTCCTCGCATTTTCATATCCTTTTTGGTATAAAATACCTGTTATCGGTTATAAAATTAATTAACTTGATTTTATGATTGTGGTATATCAACGTTTAGGTGATGTTTTGTAGGTAGGTATCACGAAAACAACGGTCGCGGACTCACTGCAAATCGCGGCGGTGACTTGTGTGAGTAAATAGGTAGGTAGTTGCGGATCGCACGCGTGATAACATTCACCGCGGAGCGTGATCGCGTTGTTAGCAATACACTGCACGCTCAAAAATGACAATATCCGTAACCGGTCATTTTCTACATGAATGACCTAGGTCATTTTATTTTTGACCTTGAGTGAAACCTTGTCACGACGTTTGTGCGTCGATGTCCCTTCCACCTTGTATAGATTTATCAAATTCATACCATCTTTACAAGATATAAACCTAATGCGACAGTACAGCCAATAAGAAAAATATTACAAAGAACTTTACATGTTTACAATAATTGGATTTACTTATTAATTACCATAGCAAATGACTGCTAGTATTCTGACATATTCTCGGCAACAAGCTACTTAGATAGGATGTCAGGTATTATGTTAACAAGCCTACAAAATGCCATTGACTAACCTTTATTGTTCTGTCTTGAGAAGATGTGTATATGAGTCCATTGCCACCCCACTTTACAGATGTAACAGCTTTAGAATGCCCTGTTAGACTTATGATAGTGAGGCCTGTTACTGTATCCCATATCCTTATATCACCATCTTTAGAAGAACTGGCCAGTTTTCTGCATTCTGGGTTTCTAAAAACATATTTAGGTAAATGTAATTTATAAAGAAATATATATAATACTGTTTAGTTTAGATTGTCTCTGCATTATTGATGTGTCTAAGTCTTAATCTATAGTATAAACGGCAAAAGTGATTGACTGATGTATCGAAGCACAGCTCAAACCACTGAACGGGTTGGGCTAAAATTTGGCACACAGGATTTCGGAAAATTCCCACAGGATTGGGAAAAATACATTAATGTGAGTAACACCGCAGAGAACAGGTAGTCTTAATATATAAAACAAAGTTGGGTTTGTTAATAGATCGAGAACTGCTGCACCCATTTTCATAGATATTGATTTTTTGGATTTGTCTCTGCCTCGAATAACAGAATAACTATTAAAACATTATTTATTTGTTTGGAACAAAACACAGTCACATGTTACATTTTAACAAAAGCTATATATGTATAAAACACATTGATAAACATGTAGCCCACACTATTGTCCACGAATTAAAACATACGTTAAATAAATTAAAAATTTAGAAAACCCCGTCACGAAATGTAATGTGCCATTTTGTGGTGCCGGCCATCTTGGATTTCAAATTACACATGGTGTATAGTATTCTCCTAGTTAAGCCCTTTCATTTAATATCCATATTGAGGTAGTTGTGAAAAAATATGTAATCCGCTTTTTTGTGGCGGCGGCCATCTTGGACCGATTTTCATCAAACATAGCTAAGAACACTCTCGACTAATTCACCTTTCAAAGAAAAAAAAAAATCAAAATCAGTTCATCCGTTCGGGAGCTACGATGCCACAGGCAGACACACACACACACACACGCACACAGACACGTCAAACTTATTACACCTCGTCGTTTTTGCGTTGGGGGTTAAAAAGAGCGAAAGTGACAGACGAACACAAAATAAGTATATAGAAATTAAAATGTAGGTACAAACACCTAAGATGCTTGATACTAACACCTACAAGTAAATAGTAATTCAATCATGCTAAGCCTTCTGCTGGCTGTTTAATAAAGAAAGAACTACTTTTTTGGTTGAGATAGTGCGAAAATATCAATGTCAGTACAGTGTGAGTTAAATGTAACCACAAGACGGCGCAGACGGCGCATTAGAAAAACATGGGGAAAAACTATGAAGATACTTCGTTTTCAAAATATTTTTTGTATGCAACATCAAGTTTGACATTGGGGGCGATGACAGCTGATTACAGACTTTGGCAATCCGATAGAAAGTACTAAGTTGTACGAATGAAGGATTCTCCGGTAAGTGTTGATGGTAATCACATGTGGAGCATTTAATTTGTCATTTTTTGGCTGTAAATTGAAGTTTTGGTGTTATTTTCTGTGCCCTATAAGTGTATGTGATTGTTTGTTCGTTGATTGTTGTGTTTGTTACTTTCTAATAGGTAAGTAAGCGTATTTATTTTTCCCGTGGCATGCGGTTCGGCCGTGGCCATGGAAGTCAATTTTGAGCTCCATGGCCGCCCGCCGGATCCAGGCATTTCCGAACTCAACCCTAATATTTCCCAAATAAGTAATTCCCCGGATACTTTTTCTTATTCCCCGAATCTTACCGCCCCACTATCCAATTTCGAAGAGCTGGAAAACCGTTTTCGGAAACGTAATGTAGATAACGACGGCCCTCCCCCTCCCAAAAAACCAAACAATTCTGATGATTCCAATCGCCCTCAATTGTCCACAATTCTCCCCAATAATCGCTCCAGATATTCTACAAGAGACTCTGCCCCTTTTTTGGTACATGTTTCTGTAAGACTGATGACCCTTCTTCTGGTACATCTATTCATCCCGTTAAATTTGGACAGTTGTTGATGAAGCTGAACATTAAAAACATTTTATCAGATGGTGTTAAGAGAGTAGGACGCAATAGAATATCCGTCGAATTTAAGTCCCCTGAAGACGCCAATGCCTTTTTGAATAATTCGGACCTCACCTCCAAAGGTTACATTGCTGTTATCCCCACATATAACATCACAAGAATGGGTGTAGCTAAAGGCGTTCCAATCGAGTGGACAGAAGATGAGATCTTAGAAAATATTAAATCTCCAATTGGCTGCGGTCCAATTCTTAAGATTCGTAGATTGAACCATAAAGTTGTTACTGATGGCGCTGCAGAATGGAAACCCACTTCCTCTATAGTGATAACTTTTGATGGTCAGGCCCTCCCGAATCGCATATACTGTTGCTACAACTCCCTCCCTGTTGACCTTTACAATTTCCCAACAATACAATGTTACGGTTGCTGTCGATACGGTCACACCAAAGCCAAGTGTCGATCCAAACCCCGGTGTTTCCGCTGTGGTGGGGACCACTTCGGTGATGGTTGTACCGTTGAGGATCCTTTATATTTTTACTGCACGGGGCCCCATTGCGCCAATAGCAAAGACTGCCCTGAGTTAATGAGGCAAAAAAACATTAAATTGTGTATGGCTGAACAATGTTTATCATATGAAGAAGCCTCAAAAAAATTTCCTCCAAGTTACAAATCCTATTCTGCCGTCTCTGCGTCAATCCCTCCTCCTCCCCCTTCCCTTGCTCATATTTCATCTCAGGCTCATCATAATGTAAAATCTCGCCAGCAAACCCCTACTTCAACCTCCTACCGCAAAACAATTCTCCTCAAACCCAAACCCCGACAACATCTTGTGCCCGGTTATGACCGTAGTGCCCATGAAAGTATCCTCAATAACTATTCCTATAATCCCACCAGCAATGGCTGCGCTCTCAACACTCCTAAACATTCTTCTCCTTCTGATAGTGATTCCTCTAAAGAACTTATTTCTATTCTCACTTCCCTTACATCTTTTCTTTTAAAATACAATATACCGGACCACGTTGCCAAAGACATAGTAAACCTCATCCAACACCACAATAATGGACCTCCATTGCCTACAATGGAATGCCAGGAGTGCCCTCCCCAAAAAACATGAATTCTCTCACCTCATTAATTCTTATAAACCTGCTATTTTTGCTATATCTGAGACATGGCTTGTGCCTCGTCTCAATTTTAATTTTCCAGGTTATAGTACATTTCGCGATGACCGTCCAGATGGTTATGGCGGCGCTGCTATCCTGGTAAATAATGTATTTCCTTCTTCCCCTCTTCCTATTCCTAGACATGGAAATTATATTGATGCTGTTGGTGTTAACATCCTCGGCATTAATTTCATTTCAATTTACATTCCCACCCCTAATTCCGCCTGTTTACAATTTATCCATAGTATTTGTTCCCTCTTTAAACCCCTTATTTTATTAGGAGATTTTAATTGTCACCACTCTTTGTGGGGATCTCTAAATTGTGATAGTGCCGGTATTGACTTAGTTGATCTTATGGATGAACTTAGTCTGTGCGTCCTTAATGATGGTTCTCCTACCCGTGTTCCCAGACCCAGTCAAGATAAAAGCTGTGTTGATCTTACCATATGTTCAGCCAGTTTAACTGCCCAATTGGAATGGAACCGACTCAATTTATCTTATGGCAGTGACCATTACCCTATATGTACCACATTTATTAATAGAGCTCTACCTCAGGTAGAAAAATCGCCTCTTTTGAAATATAGAATTTCAGAGGCTAATTGGGCCCTGTACAAACAAACTCTTGAGAATGAAATTCCCTCCCTTCCCCAAATTTCCTTTCAGAATATCGACTCCTGTTTGCGACAATTTTCTGGTGCTATTTCATCGGCAGCTGACGATTCCATCCCTCTAAAGAATTCTGCTTCAGGGAAGATTGCTTCTCCTCCCTGGTGGGACCGGGAATGCACGGCTATTATTAAATCCCGAAATGAAGCAGAACTAAAGTATATAAGTGACATGTCCTTCGTCAACTTAATTGATTACAATCGGATTGTTGCTAGATCCAAGCGTCTTTTCAGAAAGAAAAAACACGAAGGTTGGAAGAAATTCTGCTCCTCACTCTCTCCTTCATCCCCATCTTCCCTTATCTGGCTCAACTTTAGGAAATTTAACCGTGGCTGCTTGCCTCGAAACTCTTCTTCTATCCCTCGACATTTAGCTATTCTCTTTTTTAACAAACTTGCTCCTCCCTTTGTTCCTTCAGAAGAGGACTTACCTTTATCCACAGATATTGTCTCTAGTAATAATCTTGATAATCCGTTTTCTCTATGCGAATTAGAAGCAGTGCTCAAATACGTTCAGGATTCCACTCCTGGGATTGACGGATTCCCTTATTCTTTATATAAAATGTCTGGATCCCTTAGCCACAAATACCTTCTATCCTTGATCAATACTTGTTTTAACCTTGGCTATATACCTGATCTGTGGAAGACTCAAATTATTATTCCCATTTTAAAACCAGGAAAGTCTCCCAACTCTCCAGACAATTACCGCCCAATTGCTCTCTCCCCCGTTATAGGCAAAATTTTAGAACACCTAATCAAGAGTAGGTTGGAGTGGTTTGTAGAAAGTCAAGGACTTTTGGCCGGATCGCAATATGGATTTCGAAAAGGGGCCAGTACCATGGACAGTATTGGCATCTTCGTGACGGATACTCGTATTGCCCTTTCTAAAAATGAGTCTGTACTAGCGGTTTTCCTAGACATTTCGGCAGCTTATGACAATGTTCTTCTTGCCGTGCTCAGAAGTAAATTACGCCAGCTGAGCATACCGACAAAGATAATACATTGCATTTGCAATCTTCTTGCGGGTCGTAAAGTTAAACTTCACATTCCAGGAGAACATTTTGAGCCCAGAACTGTCTGGCGTGGACTTCCACAGGGTTCAGTGCTGAGCCCCCTACTTTATAGTATCTATACCTGCGATTTGCATAAGTGTCTCAACATTGACTGCCAAATTTTACAATATGCTGACGACTTGTGTCTATACCTACCAAATTTGTCTATTAGAGCAGCTCAGGAGTCCTTACAGATATCTCTCAACTCACTTAACAACTGGCTTATTTCCCATGGTCTTAGTTTATCTCCTTCTAAAAGCTCTGCCGTAGTTTTTTCTCGTAAAAGAATAATCCCGGATATCCACCTTGAAATTGAAGGATCTCCCATCAAGGTTGAAGATAGCGTGAAGTTTCTCGGTGTTATCCTGGACTCAAAATTGTCCGGCTCCCCCCATGTTAACTACATATGTAATAAATTAGAGAAAAAACTAAATATTTTACGCGCCCTTGCCGGTGTTTGGTGGGGAGCTCACCCATTCACTCTTAAACTCTTCTACAATGCTACTATCAGAAGTCTGTTGGATTACGGTACCTACTTACTTGAACCATGTAATAAAACCGCAATGGCTAAATTAGATGTAATTCAATCAAAGGCTCTCCGCATTGTATTAGGCTGCATGAGATCTACTCCAATTAATGGATTACAAGTGGAGAGTGGTGACCCCCCTCTCCGACTCCGCAGACAATTTCTTGCCGATAAGTTCATATATAAGTCATATTTTTTAGACAAGCACAATATTTTACCCAAACTCTCCCATTTAAATTCTTTATATGATCAGAGCGATTACTGGAGACACAAAGACCCCCCTTTATTTTTAAACTCCTTTAGGAAAATTTCCCTAATCAAGGAAAATGTTTCTATTCACCAGGTCAGTAAATTTCCCTTATATGATTCTCCGTATGAAATTTTAAGTTATCGCCCAAATTATATACCATACATTGGCGTGCATAAGGGATCTACCCAAGTCAATATACAGTTCTCCTCCATCATTGAAGAGAAATGGCATGATTATCACCACTTTTATACTGATGCCTCCAAATTGACCCCTGATGGTAAAACCGGTATTTCTATTTATTATGCCAATTCCAAAATCTTCCTTCAATTTCTGTGCCCTCCAGAGTCGTCCGTCTTCACCGGAGAGTGCATTGGTATTCTTGAGGCCTCTTTATTTATCCTTTCCCATAATTCCATTTACAAAGCAGCCATTTTCTCAGACTCCAAAAGCGCCCTTGAAGCTATTACCAAAAACTCTTTCAAAGATAATCTCCGTAGTCCTATCATAATTGAAATTAAAAAATGCCTCTATTCTTGCTCTAAGAAGGGAATTGAGATTGCTCTGATTTGGATTCCGGGTCATACAGGTATTCACGGTAATGAACTTGCAGATACATCAGCCAAAGCTGCTGTTTCTAGTAGCTTGGCTGACCTTAAACATTATTCTATCCAAATATACGACCTTCTCCACTCCTGTAAAGTTGACTTACATAGATCCTGGGAGTCTGCTTGGGCTGAATCGAGTAAGGTAAAGGGCGCCCTTTACGCCTCGATCCAGCCCTCCATTCCGCCTAAACCTTGGTTTTATAAATTTAAATTGACCCCCAAAACAGTAACTTCTGTGATTTGCAGAATCCGCCTGGGACATTGTTGCACCCCAGTGTTCTTACACAAAATCAGGGTACGAGACTCGTCACTATGTGAATGTGGCCTAGACGACGGTACCCTAGAACACATTTTTCTTGACTGTCAATTAAATCAAACCTTTCCATTAGATCTTCTTGCTTCAAAATTAAACATTCAATTTCCAGTCAATGTTCGTCACCTCCTTTCTTTCTTCCCAAATCCCCTTATGATAAACGCTTTTATTAAATTTATAACCACTAACATGATAAAACTATGATATCTATTTATAATATTATTAAGTAGGCATTAATGTGTATATATTTTAAATATGTATTATTAACTAACTCATATTTGTGTTCGTCTTTTGTTTCAGGCTCGAAAGTAACATCATAATATGAACAGTATTATTCTAAAGTCAACTATATAACTACTATACCCATGAGTAATCATTACACGACACTGGCAGAAATTGCTGAAAGTATCGGCAGATTGCCATAGCCCCAAAAAAAAAAAAAAAAAAGTTGTACGAAGATAGGGTTAAGCACTGGTTTACATCGCGTGGGGTGATGCTGGTTCCGGTAATTTCTAGCCATATGAAGGGACAGGCCTCTAGTTTCACAATAACATTTGTTTTTAAACAATATAGATAAGATTTAAAAAATCAGAGTCACCTCATCCAGACAGATTTTCAGAAGCTATATTATTATAATAATTCTTATGCATACTTATGATAAGGTTCCCAAGTAAGTGCTGTAATCCACTGCTTGTGTCCAATCATTGTCTTCCCAATTTGATTTCCTGTGTTTGGATTCCATATCATTATCCTGCCTTGCTTGCAAGCTGAAGCTAGTTTGAACCCATCTGGTGACCAACTGATACAAAGAACCCAATTGGCATGACCTGGAAATTGTAGTGATAATAGTAGTTATGAAAAGTTTTAAATCAACATGTGAATTCTTCTGTATTGTTAACAGTTACCAAAAAGTTAGTAATAAAATTAACAAACTTGCATCACAGAATAAATAGAGAAAACAGTAGCGAAACTAAGCCTAGTTGAAGAAATAAATACCTACGCTAAGGTGAAGCAGTAGGGTTGTAACTCTTAATGTTTTTGATATTGGTTTTTTTGACACCCATGACAAAAAGTTGATAATTTATTGCACCCGCCATCTTGGATTTACATTTTGACATTACCATCGGCATCAACACCCTTGACAACCATGAAAATGACACCCATGATGAAAAGTTAATAATTCATTGCAGCCGCATATTGACAGCACCATCGGCCTCAACACCCTCGAAAACCATGTTAATGACACCCATGAAGAAAAAGTAAATAATTCATTGCAGCCGCCATCTTGGATTTACATTTTGACAGCACTATCGGCATCAACATGCTCGAAAACCATGAAAATGATACCCATGACGACGAAAAACATAATAATTTATTGAAGCCGCCATCTTGGATTTACTTTTGTTACCACTATCAGACTTTAATACCCTAAGAACCGCCTCCATTCTGGATTTATAAATAAGTTCACGAATTTATTATGATCGATCAGGGACGTGTAATTCGATAACGATTATAGTCTGGCCGCGCATTAGGTATGTGAGCGGAGGGACTTAGGGGTGGGGTCACCTGCGCGCGGTGGGACGGGCGCGTGTTTTCGTTCCCAGTAACCCGCCGCCTCACCCCCGTCCCTACCTAAGACGCGGCCAACTAATTCCGCGCGGACTATACATACGTATAACAGTAACAATAAATAATTCTCACTCTTCTCACTTACCTTTCAAAAAGCAGCAGGAAGTTTAAAATAATGATATTTCCGGTTTTGTTGAAGCAGAGTTCAAATAGCCGTAAACTACACAATACGCTCCGGGGATATTTAAAAAGATCGCGGAGAATCGGAGATCGCTCTACTGAGAGTCCTGCGATGACAGCTTAGGGGCCTCATTGGTGCGTTTGTTTGTGTGAGTGTGCCGTTTCGAGCGTTTGTAGGTAGTTTCCAGACTGTTTCTTTATCAGACTGTGCTTGCATACAAGAACCAACCGAGTCTAAACTTTAATTTATCACTGCTTGATTGCATGGATATAGCAAGTACCAAGGCTAAAATTAGCCTCATTAGAAACATTACCTTTACATACATGCAGAGGTGTCTGTGTATTTAGGTCCCAAAACCGGACAGTGGTATCTCCTGAGCCACTAGCTAACTGTTTTCCTGATGGGCTGAAACTTGTTGATATTACTGCTTCTGCATGACCAGGTATTGAACTGTAAGCATATTGAATTAGTTTAGGATTTATGTTACCTGTTGAAAATTTACTGTAATGACTTAATAGTCATACAAACATGAGGATCATAGGTACAGTTCTCAGCAAAGTTATTGTCCAGCTTGAAGTTGGCATGAGCTAACTTCAACCCGGCAATAAAAAACGGAGAAAAATATTGGATTAAAAGTATTTAAAATGACAGCCTACAACTTTATTTATCAGTCCAATATTCTTCTTTGTCCTATTTTTACAGCTGGGTTGAAATTAGCTAATACCAACGTCAAGCCAGACAATAAGTTTGGCGAGAACTATAACTATTGATTATTTATGTTACACAGAGATTAAAAATAATAATCATATAAAAACTGAACTAGCAATTGCATATGTGTTTATTTGATACATACCTGGTGCATCTGGTAACAGGTCTGACTCTAAACACAGCTTGTTGCTGGTATATGATTTCAACAACTTCTTCAGAGTTCAAACTTTTGATGTCAAGTGCATCCCGAAGGTTATTTGTTATTTCAACATCTTTAACAAAAAAAAGAAAAGGCTTGTCTTCCTGCAAATAATAATTATAAATTAGTGCTACAGAAAATAGATTTTGAATAAGTAAGAAAAGACAGACAGCTGTGTCTTGCCTTGAAGCATGAAAGTTTGTTACACTAGTAATAAGACAATTATAAAATTGTCTTATTACTAGCACATTTAATGTGCGTTTAACTAAACAAGTCTCTAGTCTCAGGAATTACTTGCCTGATTTTAAAAATTATTTCAGTGTTGGATAGCCCGTTTATCGAGGAAGGCTATAAATATCATCAAGCTAGGACCAATCGCGGACGCGGAGTATCAATTAAAAATGTTGCAACAGGGGGAAAAATTCTAAGGGAACAAAGTCGCGGGCTTGTTATAATTTTATTATAAAGAGGAAAGATTTGTATTTTTGTGTTTGTAAGAATTACAATCAAATCTATGGGACCGATTTTATGTAATCCCGACCACCCCAAAGACGATCCCCTCACCCCTGACCTGCTATCAGAATCAATCTTCTACTACCCAGTATTATATTGTAGTCTTTGTCTTCTACTAACCTCTTGTAAAAGGGCATTGCATATAAGTTGAAGTTGATCTCTATTTATGTTTAAAGGTAGATCTAAAGGGCTGCCAGTCTCTTCTCCGGTGTCTGATTTAAGTCTAGCCTGAATGCAACTAGGCAAGTCTACTTCCATTTTCACAACACAAGTCGAATATATTTTTATTTTTTAAGAAAAATAAACATGCACATATGACATAACCTCAAAATCAAGGTATGAACACAGATTACTATATTGTAGCAAGCAAGTAAACTGTTCAAGTGGAACTAAAGCTGTCAGCCCCCTGGGTATGAAGGTAATATTTCTTCTAGGGATGTTCAATCCGATCCGATAGTACATGTATGGATCGATACAAAGGAATACGATCCAACCGATCTTTGTATCGATACAATGGCATTCGATCCGTTAGTGGATCGATACAAATACCATGAGGATCAGATCGAAAATTTTGTTGTATTAAATTCTAAAATAATAAACAATCTGTAACCTTAATATTTATTTGTAATATTAATACCGCATTCCTTAGCTCCAAAGTATGTTTTATAACAACAAACAGGTTCATATTATACTAATATAAATATTTCTGTGGCGGTGGACTGTTAAATCAGTAGTTATATGTATTATCTTATATTTTTCAATATACCTTCAATTTTGGCATGATTACTTGAGATTATAAATAATTTCATTAAAAAATCAACCAAGCCCTACGTTATTTGTCAGTTGTAGAAACAAGTAATATTATCTTTTTGTATTTTTTTTAAGCATTTTCCATGCTAAGTTAAAAATAACAAGTAATATTGTTCTGTGGGTAGGAACCTCTGTGCCCTCCGTACGTTTGTTCTTATTGGCTTGTTGGTTTCTTGTTGGTTCACTTTAAATAAACAATCTCTACAATCACTTACATCCAGAGCGGCTATCAAGATTAGAATTTTTACCTACGTAGGGTAGGTAAAAATTATAATCAAGGATTTCTAAGATGCCAATGTAAAGAAAAATGATTTCTCTACTACTTGTACTTTGAAGCTTTAAATTACAACATATTTAACATTTTTAAAATTGTTGATACGATACTAGATCGATCTAAAAAGCGTATCAAATTAATCGAATCGATACTTGAATCGATACAATGTATTACGATCCGGAATATCGATACAAAGCCCCTGGATCGAACATCCCTAGCCGTAGACAAAAGCAAAGGGAATAAAGCTGCGCGTCCACACGGTCGGAATCGGTCCGTACGGAGCGGACGGATTTTATTCCTTGTATGGATTTGTATGAAAGTGCGTCCACTAGAACGGCATTCTGCGCCGGAGACCGAAATTTCTGCTGATAACGTCATCCGCAGTGAACGCGCTATTCGGATCCCGATCACTTCGAGTTTAGACGTATTTGCAGTGCTGCAAAACCAAGTTTGCCAGTTTAAAAAAAAGTAGAATTCGGGAGATTTTATTAATAAACCTGTGAATAAAACGAAGATTTACTTACGTATTTACAATTATTATTAAATATCTACGAATACGAAACCTTTTTAAATCATATTCCTACAATCTAAAATTAAATCTTATAAAAAATCGACTGATATCACATCTCTGATGACAGTTTAGCAATCATATTAATTTTGGAAATAATTAAAAAGTTAACGTCTTTATAAGAAGGTAGCCAATAATTGCTTCTGTGGTAGAGGTGTGTAACTCAGCTCTGAGTCATTTCAATGAGTCAGATCGTGTGTCAATAATCTGCCGTACCCACTAGACGCCGCGCCTCCTTAATAACAAAAGAATACTGAAATAACACTAATCAATAGTTAATTTGGTTTTATAAAATACTAAATAGTCTTATAATCACGTGCGATTTTTAAATTTTGGTCATACATGCAATAAACTCCTAAAAAATCGTAGGAATATGACTTAAATTGTACATCTGGCAACCCTGATGCCGAGAATGCCGATGTAAAATCTAGCTGCAGTGGACGCACCCCATCGGCATTTTGTAAATGCCGACGACTCGTACGCTCCGTACGGATCGATTCCGACCGTGTGGACGCGCAGCTTAAGACCGCTATGGCGTTAACGCTGGCCCAAAGTATTACTTTATAGGTATTTGTTCGAGACGAGTGTTGGGCGCTGCGATAGTATAAAATTTTAGAGGTGTGCTGCACCCTCCCGTACTATTATTATTACTCTTTCTTTGGCTTCGCTTGTTGTGGTTGCCTGGGGTCGATATCCTTATTCTATCTATATGACAAAAAATACGGTAGTTTTTATTTTAAAAGGATGGCAACTTCTTTCTTACCATAGACAGATGCGCGATCGACTTCGCCACTTCGGCATTTCTTAAAGCTACGTGTTATGTTTATTTTATTTGTACTCTAATTGGTTTTAGGAAGTTATTTGCTGCATAAAAATGAAGTATTTGTATTTATTGTTTATATTTTGGACTATAGTTAATTGTGATGAACATACGCATACATATAAAGATGGAGAACAAGTGGTGCTATGGATGAATACAGTGGGACCTTATCACAATCGCCAAGAAACGTATGCATATTTTTCACTACCATTCTGCGTAGGCACCAAAGTGACTATTGGGCATTACCACGAGACACTATCGGAAGCTCTTCAGGGAGTAGAATTAGAATTCAGTGGTCTTGATATCACTTACAAGGATAACGTGCCGGCGCAACAGTTCTGTGCCATCGAGCTGAATGATCAATCCTACAAAGCACTTGTGTATGCCGTGAAGAATCACTACTGGTATCAAATGTACATAGATGACCTGCCAATATGGGGAACGGTAGGCGAAATCGATGGAGACCACTATTACATTTGGACTCATAAGAAATTTGATATTGGATACAATGGAAACAGAATTGTAGAAGTAAACCTCACAGCCGAAAACAAGGAACGCTTGACACCCGATGCTAAGATTCCATTCACTTATGAAGTCAATTGGAAGAAAAGCAATATTCATTTTGAAGATCGATTTGATAAATATTTGGACCCAAATTTCTTCCAGCACCGAATTCATTGGTTTAGTATCTTCAACAGTTTTATGATGGTGATATTTTTAGTGGGACTTGTCTCCATGATTCTTATGAGAACACTACGTAAGGATTATGCAAGATATTCCAAGGATGATGATCTTGATGATTTGGAAAAGGACTTGGGGGATGAATATGGGTGGAAACAAGTTCATGGTGATGTTTTCAGGCCAGTTCCGCACTTGCCACTTTTTTCAGCACTTATTGGAGCTGGGTACCAGCTTACTGTTGTAACTTTAGCAGTTATAATATTCACCATATTTGGTGAATTGTACACTGAACGAGGGTCACTACTTTCTACAGCAATATTTATCTATGCTGCTACATCGCCAGTAAATGGATACTTTGGAGGATCTCTTTATGCCAGGATGGGCGGTAAATTGTGGATAAAGCAAATGTTGCTTTCAGCTTTTTTATTACCTGTGCTTGTTTGTGGGACAGCATTCTTTATAAATTTCATTGCTATGTATTACCATGCATCTCGAGCAATTCCATTTGGCAGTATGATAGCTGTAATGTCAATTTGTACATTTGTGATATTACCCCTGACTCTTGTAGGAACAGTACTAGGTCGCAATTTAGCAGGACAGCCTGATTACCCTTGTCGTATTAATGCAGTTCCTAGACCTATACCAGAAAAGAAATGGTTTATGGAACCTTTCATAATTATTATAGTAGGAGGTATACTACCATTTGGGTCAATATTTATTGAAATGTATTTCATCTTTACCTCTTTTTGGGCATACAAGATATATTATGTGTATGGATTTATGTTACTGGTATTTCTCATCCTGATGATAGTAACCATTTGTGTGACTATTGTCTGTACCTATTTCTTGTTAAATGCTGAGGACTACCGTTGGCAATGGACCAGCTTCCTATCTGCAGGCAGCACGGCCATCTATGTCTACTTGTACTCCTTCTATTACTTCCTTTTCAAAACCAAAATGTATGGTCTGTTTCAGACAACCTTTTACTTTGGCTACATGGCTCTCTTCAGCTTAGCTTTGGGAATTATTTGTGGAACTGTGGGATACATAGGCACTAGCATATTTGTCAGGAAAATTTATTCAACAGTGAAGATTGATTGAAATCCAGATTTTGGTTTTAAATCATTCATAATTGTCTAATTTGTTAAAGATGATTGCGAAGTAAAACTTATTGAGAACTTCATAATATGAAGCAATCAGAATAACAAATGGCATTTACAATTGGTTCAAACATTTTAAATTTAAGGGAAAAAATTGAATGTTAAACATACTTTAATAAATTATATGTAGAGATACATTCCTATAAACAATCACCCATATGCAATTAGTTATATATTTGTTCAAAAACGTATCACTTTAATTAAGTGTTAATTAAAATGATTACTATGCATTTTAACTATGTATTATTGTAATAGACTAAAATTTATTTATCATGACATTGTTGGTAAATTTAGGATCTCACCCTGCATTATAATTTCAATCACTGCCAATATGTTGATTCCTTAACCAATTGAATCACAAATGTATTTCGTATTCGTATACATAATATCTAGTTTGACCATTATTTTCTGAAATATTAATGCAATGGCTATTTCATTCGTATTTATTTAGACTTTTTTAAATAATCTAAGTATAAAAAATTTTACAGGCTTTCTGTGTTTTAAAGATATTGAACTTGAATAAAAAACGAATTTGGCATTTAGAGCCAATAGAAGCCTTTAACAAAACTTTTTAGGGTTTTTCTACTGCAGGGAATTGAATGCAGCAATAAATCGGATTGCTAGTGGTCTAACATAAATATATAGCTTCACGGCTGTTTCATATTAGGGTAGGCAGAGACTAGCCTTCCACTTGCTACTATCCTAGGACACCACTTTCGCTTCTCGCTCGTAAAGTCCCCCGTGTGCTCGACGGTTTATTTCGCAAATCCATGTATTATAATAATAACAATAGTACCTGGGTCAAAGAGAGGGTGGATCGGTATATACCATTGACAATCTCGGATGTCCACTTTGTCAACAATTTTATATTCAAGAAATCAACACCTTTTACAGATACTTAGATTTGAAACATGCTATGCCATTTAAAGGTACCGGCTCATTAGACACACCCGGCTTCCGATAACACCGCTTGGTCGTTTGGCGTCTACTCGTGGTCAACGAGTGAACGTTGCGTGGTCAACAAGTGAACGTCGCGTGGTTAACGAGCGGACATTGCGTGGTCGTCGAAATCCGTATGTTACGTAAATTCGTACACGACACTAGCGAATCATTCGCACGACCACTCCGAACTCGTGTGTTGGCAATGCGCATCCCAACGCAAGGCAAGCATGCGAGCAGCTAGTTGTCACCGTTTGTAACACTCGCCGTCCGCGCGTGGACTTGGCAGCTTACGACCGAGGTGATCCAGTGACGTTACAGAGTTTATGTAGTGAGCGCATGTCCATAGAAGTCCATATAAAGAATACTAAACGCACGAGTCGAAGCGGTGCCGGGTGCGGGTCATACTATCAGAATGCCTTGAATTGACGTGCCTGTCGATCGGACTACCGATTTTTTCTGATCAGAACGTCATAAATGAAGGCGCACTCTTTATACATTTTATATGAGACCCCGCACACATATTAGATCAGTTGTCGGGCGACGCCGAACTAAACCCACACTCGCCGGAGCAGTTTCCGACAGGTCTGCGGTATTTCTGACGGAACTTTTCTACGGTACCAGGCCCCAGAAATATTAGAAATTTTTGTATAATATGTTGCCGACCTAAATCTAACACGTGGATCATAGTCGGACCCTGAAAATAATTTTATAGTGTGATAATACGAAGAAATAAAACATTTTGCTGGTGGAAAAAAGGTTAAATTAAATGAATATGAATAGTAGGTTAAAAGTCATAAACCTTTTACCTCAGGTTTATGACCTTTAACCTACTATTAAGTAGTTAGGTAGTTAGGTTGTCATCTATTTGACGGCGAGGCGAAAGGCGATACGGTGACGGGTGACGAACCCTTTCGGATTTGATAAGTGTTGCGACTCCTTAATAATGTTAAAATTAACATGAAAGTATTCGGTTCGGAGGAACTTTGTATTTTCAAGTACCTACTGTGAATTTGTATGCCGGCTGTACGTGTACACAAACACTCGAGAGCTTCTTGCTTGCTGATGATATCGGCCGTGAACCCTCGAGCTACGCTACGACAGCGAGACGAGACGGGAACTGCATCTCTCGGTAGCTTAGGTCTCGACGTGTGTATAGCCTCCATTAGGCATAAGGCATACCATTGTACATGTAAAATGAGCCTTAGTGCCGATTACGAAAATTTTATCGATATAATAGATATTTTTCTTTCTTACCAACATAAATAATTTATGTATAGTCATTTCACAGTATGGTGTTACTAAACAGTAAGAGGTTAATATATTATATCCTGGCAAATCTGTTATGCAATGTACTTGTATGTTAGTCAATATAATATTTAGGGCCTGTTTCACCACCTCTGGATAGCCGTTACCCGCCGGATAAATTCAACATTTGTATGAAAATATCTGCCAAGTAATTTAACGGAAAATTATCAGTTGTTTTTAATGGAGGAAGAAATCGGCTGGCAGCAGGATTCGAACCTGCGTCTTCTGGTTCGGTACACCAGACCCTTTGACCGCTAAACTACCGCGAGCCCCGCTCGCCTGTCGAAATCTTCCTTCACATTCTAATTTACGTTTTAAAGATGACGTAGCGACATCTCTCCTTCATTAAAAATAACTTGTAATATTAGCATGGAAAATGCTTTAAAAAATATAAAAAGATAGGAAAATTATCAGTTAGCTGTGAAACAGGCCCTAAATCTACCCTTAGCATTATTTCATGCTATCTCTACGGTATGTAAATACTTTCCCAGTCTTTTTAGTGATAGTAAATATAATAACTTTAGTGTAAGGTACCCTACCAAATGTCACTGATAGTTCAATGACTGGTGGTATCTAATAAATCATTGCTCTAAATCATAAGTTATATTTAAGCGTGAAATAGAATGTATTATATTTCTTCATAGTTTTAAATAGACTATAACGTAAAAATGTCATTTAATCACATGTTAATTACGTATATCGAGAAATTATTGTTTTAAACTTTGTAAATACTAAATATTAGGGCATTAACAATAGCTATAAAATATGAGCAATTACAACAGCTACATTATTTAGGTATTGATTTTCTAGATTTCATTGGTTTCATAAATTTTGTTACACGGATAAATTTATAATAAAGTATGCCATCCAACATTCTTGTAACTATTTTGGCATAAAAATAAAGGCGAATAATGATATTTCTAGTCGTATTATTTTTGTTTGTAAATGCATAGTGTTCTGTTAATTTTTACAGCATTGGCATATAAGCTAAGAGCTACTGCTGCTGAAAACATTTGGGACACTCAATTGTTTCGGAAGTTAACCGTTTAGTTGAGCAGTACACAATTTATAATTTAAATATGCCAGATAAACCGCGAGATTAAAAATAATAGGAAGGCAGTACACTATATATTCCTTTATTTCGTAAATCGTTTTACATTGGATTATTGCTGTCGCCTTCAACAAATTGTTCAACATCAACTGCCCCCTTTTTAGACTTTTTGCCTCCTGGAGTTTGGGCGTGGTACGTTTGCGCTGTCCTTTTTCTCAACACGGTAATGTCCTCCGCATCATCACTTTGTTCCGCCCACTCTAATACTAACCTTCTCCCGTAAAGATGGGTAGATTGACACAAAGCTTTGAATGCAGACTGAAAGAGAATTATGTTCGCTACATTACTAATATCTTGGCGGTTAAGTATAAAAAAATATCTTGAATAATTTAGATTCTACCTTTGCATCCGCCTTAGAATGATAATCTACGAATGCAAAACCACGATGTTGGTCCGATCCAGGAGAGAGTTTTTTAGGTAATCTCAAAGTTTTTATTTCACCGAAAGCCCTGTAAAATAGTCCATAATGTGAAACGCTGTAACCACTCCTGTCGACGGATAACAAATTTAAATTGTGTTCAATCTTACATTGGATACGATAGCGCATTAATTGCCACTAACTCCGTATCAGCAGTATCAGTTCATTAACATACATCAACAAAGTAAATTGTGGCCTTCAATAATGAAAAATTACCGTTATACACGAACTGAGAACTTTGCGAAATGGCCAGCAGAACGCCAGACATGCAGCTATTTTTATGAATAAATTGAACACCTTTGACGAACTCTTATTAGGCTATAGCGTGTAGTAGGTAAATGAGTGCAGCGCACTGATATTTGTACAAACATAAACTCGACACTTGCACAGTGTAAATAAATCTCTAACAGTGGAACGACTCGGGCGTCTAGACAGGTCAACGATGAGGTGGGTTGCGGGGCAGAGCGGCGCGGCGTCCCCCCACCGCTTTTTCGCAGGCGGCCCGTCCGCCCGACATACACTGCGCGTCGGTACGGAGTTTCAAGTGCATCGCCATCGCGCTGTCGTTAATATTATTAAATTTATTTCGAATATTGCCGATGACAATTTTTCAATAATAATGCGTTCTACTTGTGCAGTTTACGGTTGTTTGCCGACATCGTACAGCAGTAATAAAGGAGAATTGAGATTTAATCGATTTCCAAAGGATGAGAATCGATAAGTGCCTCCTAACCTAATATGTATACCTACCTAAAGTAATATTATTTCTACAGTAAACAGAATAAAGTATCTATCCGCCGCCACCGTGTGTTTAGGTACTTACTAAAATAAATATTTTAACTTTCGAATGGGTTTTGGTACAATTTTCACGTATAATAATAATAATGTCATTTTTACTAGATTTTTTAGATAAGTAAGATAAGTAGGTACCTATTGTTGGTATTTTACGAGATAATAAGTAAGATTTGGCGAATCTAAACTTATTTATTACTTTATTATCTATGTACCTATATTTTATGATTTTTACGGCCGGGTTAAAGTTAGCTCGTGCCAACTTCAACCCGGACAAAAAGTTTGGCGAGAACTGTACCTATGCCGGAAATAGCATTATGTCTAGGTATCTAGAAAGGTTGACGTAATATAACCCTATAACCCTTTATACGATGATGAAATTTGTTCTAAAATGAACTTACCAACATATCACCTGTAGGAACGTAAGTACTTGCGAAATGTGTTTTTTGACAACCCTAAGCTATTCATATTTTTCTAGAAATCAGTACTACTACAACTAACACATAGATTAATTTGAACTTAAAATATATCGCCTGTAAAAACGTAAGTACTTGCAAAATGTTTTTTGTGACAACCCTAAGCTCTTTTCAATGTCTAGACGATTGTCGGCATTTAGCATCCACACAAAGGAGTTGGATCACTATCCGTTGTTACATTATGACACTTGTCTGTTGTCTTGATTTGATGATTACTAAGCTTAGGTTGATTATGACCAAAGAGTATACTATGACTTACTACAGTAGGTACAGAGTAGAATCTGAAACCAAGCTTTCGGTACAAAAAAGTTTAGTACCGAGTTAGGCGAGCAATCGAGCATGAACATCTTGTGCTATCTCACACATTCTTACGTTCCGATAAAAATGTCCTAAAGGCTTTGTAAAGCAGAACGCGTATTTAGCGCGCGTCAGGGCGCTAGAGCGTACCAGACTAGCGTCGCGTATTTTGTGCTTGAACGACTTGGATGCTCACTCATATTTTTGTATACATAGAGTACAAAAATACAACGCGAAGTTAAGGCGCCGCGCTAGAACGCTGCGTTGTGTTGTACTGAACATGCTTTGGCATGTCAAACAGACAGTATATATTTTTGTACAGAATTTTTTTGATGCCGGCCGTACTTGTATGAATGTGGTAAAAATGGTTATTGAATATTTGATTGAACCTAAATTAAAAATTTAGAAAACCCCCGACACGAAATGTAATTTGCCATTTTATGGTGGCGGCCATCTTGGAATTGAAATTTATCATAGTGTAGTATTTTCCTAGTTAAGCCCTTTCATTTGATACCCATATTACGCGCCGAAGCCAAAGAATTCAAAAAGTCAAAATACATTACCTAAATATTTCGTGCAATTCGTTCCTGTTAGCCTGGAACGGTACATTCCTTACGAGGATTTTGGTACCGTTTTGCATAGTATCTTTATTGGTTTTCTTTGATGTTTTTACTTCATTCCTGTAAATTAAGTAAGTATGTACTTTCATAAAATTTGTTAACTATACGAACAAACGTAGAATACGCATTAGGCGGTAACTAACGTATTTTGTCTTTCAGACCGCTTCAGTTCTAACGACTTTCCATCCAGGGTACTAACTTGAAGTGTCTTGAGAGCTTCGTTCGCGTGTTCCTTGCGATAATATTGCACAAAGCCGTAACCCATTGAAAGAAATTGACCAGGATTCTTGGGATCTTTCTTTTTTGCTATAGATACACTGTATACTTTACCGGTTTCTGAAAAATGCTGCAGAAAGATTTTTTATTTACATTATAAAAAATATATTAAAATCCACGTAAAAGAACAAATGAATAAAGTTATAACGCGAATGTATTCCAGGAATTGCAATGATCCGAATAGCTATTGACGTATTCCACGAACGGTAATTTTCACTATTTTGGTCAATTGCCATTTGTGGACTCAATTTTTATATTAAGTTCTATTCCAATTCCAAAATGGCAATTTCGTCATAGTAGTTACTACGGAATATACTAAAGTATATAAGTTTAAGTACACAAGTACAGACCGATTTGAGACTATCTTCAGTTGTTTTGAAATTAAGATTCTTAACAAATAATGTGGTGTCGTTTTCCGGGTCCTCTTGCTCAGTATAATCGTTTTCTTGAACTTCTTCTTTTTTGCTTTCACGTTCACACGATTCTGATACAGTTTTGTGTGTTTTTGCGTTCAGTTCGGCTATATTCTCATGTGATTTTTCTTTACTATTATCTTGATTTGGCTCAGACTCAGTTTTCTCAGCAGATTTTATAAATATATTTTCCGGTGCCCATTCTAAGTAGAGTGGGGCACTCTTAAATTGTGAATACGCCAACTTGGTGAATGCTTTTTTTGCTTCAAATGGTTCAATGAAGTCAACAAGGGCAGTTATGCCATGTTGTGGCATTAAGAATCTCGCTATTTGTCCGTGTTTTATAAACAAATCCTTTATCTCCTCCTTTTCAGTGTTCGCTGGTAAATTTTTGACGAGTATGCACGTCTTTGACCTTTTTCTCGTAGGCTGTAAAAAAGTTCTATATTACACAGTAGGTATAATACTCTAAAAATAATTGGTACGTCCGTACTGTTACACAAAATCATCAAACAAAGGAGGTCATCAAAAGCCCATACAACTCAGCCCAAAGAAGGTCACCGAAATCGGCCCAAATGATTTACCGAAGGTACACTTATTGGAAATAACCTTACCTAACCTAAATTAAAATTTAGAAAACCCCCGACACAAAATGTGATTTGCCTTTTGTGGTGGCGGCCATCTTGGATTTGAAATTTTTATAGTGTTTACATTCTCCTAGTTAAGCCCTTTCATTTGATACTCATATTGAGGGAGGTGTGAAAAAATATGTAATCCGCTATTTTGTGGCGGCGGCCATGTTGGACCGATATTCGTCAAACATAGTTAAGAATACTCCCGACTAATTCACCTTTCAAATAAAAAAAACAAAATCAAAATCGGTTCATCCGTTCGGGCGCTACGATGCCACAGACACACACATGTTAAACTTATAACACCCCGTCGTTTTTGCGTCAGGTGTTAAAAATACCCTGTATTACGCTGGTTAAAACTCGTCATACTTTTTTTTATGTTGACTAGGGGATGAAAACAAAAAAACTTTTAATTTGAAAAAAATCACTCCATTTTGTCACACTATTATCTGTATCGTAATGATTTCATCGTAAAAACTGTCAGTGTCAGTTTCGGAATCTCAAACACACGCCATTACGACGGATTATTATCAGTTTCATAGTGTTTTCATGGCAAGTTCATAGTTTTTAAAATCAATAAGATGTGATATTCATCTGATCTGCTGTAATGGCGTGCGTTTGACATTCCGAAACTGACACTGACAGTTTTTACTATGAAATCATTACGAAACAGATAATAGTGTGCCAAAACGGCGTGATTTTTCTCAAATTAAAAGTTTTTTTTCTCATCTAGACTAGAGTATTTTTTTCAATAAGTGTACCTTCGGCATATCATTTGGGCCGATTAGGATGCAACGTAAGTTTTTGTTTACCCAAAAGCCAAAACACCCCAATTTTAATTTTAGGTACTTGAAACGTCAGAAAAAAAAACTAAATAAAAAAAAACACGTGGTGACGAGCTCCAAAAGTTAGTTATTTTGCCGGCGCGCGCTGTTGGGTACAAAATATAATTAAGGGAGGGCGCAGGCGATCGATTGCAATGGTTTGCACCTAAAACCATTGCAATCGATTCTGTTACTGATTCTGAACTACCTTCGGCTTTCGGGTAAACAAAATTAACGTTGTATAATTCATAGGTAGATGTAGGTAGGATGCAGTGGTACCTATTAGTAGTATGACCAAAATTATACACCCGTTTCCAGAAATCGTAAAAAATTTACTAGAGTTTTTGTACCACCGACTTCAAATGATATAAAATTGGGTAAATTCAGTCTCTTCGGACTTCAATTAAAATTGTATGGAAGACTCGGAAATTACGGTACAAGATACGGTTGATAGGGATAGGTACATACAAGTACGTATTTATAGTCTTATGCTCTCTTCTGAGCATATCTTCTCAAAACGGGGCTCAAGTTTGGAGATTGCCACTCTTTTATTTATCTCTATATTTTTTTTTCGATCTTGTTGTTCGTTATTATTGCAACTACGGAAAAGCCTCTCGCACCAATACGATTTCGCAAATGGTAGCAGAACGATCAATGCTGTAGTGCTGATGGCACAATATTCGTGAGATTTGAGCTCCAAAGTTCAAGCAGTTTGTCTTGGAGCAGTTTGTCGGAGCTTAAGACTGGAGTCAGCGGCGTCACAGTTGCAGTCGCGGCGCTTACTTGCTTACTTGTCGCATCGACACAGACAGCCAATCTATGTGATCACTTCACGACGCCCTTGGGATAATGTTGCGACGTACAGTTAGGGCAGCCTTGATATAATATGTATAGACATATCTTAATCCTATAGTATATATTATAATTCTTCTGTACGTGTGTTTGTCACCTAACTCTTCCTAAGAGAAATATACTTACAAAATTATGATATATAACGAAAACTCCTGGATGGTTTGAAAACAAAATTGCTCCTGTCGATCCACTGAGAAACGCAGGCGAAGCTGCGCACGAGACGCTAGTAATATATAAGATTATGTCGGTTCATATAAGAGCGGATGCAGCAGACAAGTTGAGTTAACAATTCTGGATTTGATGTCAGGGAGATGAAAACCAAGTATCTGTTTTATGTTTTAGTTCTAGCAATAGAAAATTCTATATTATTCGGGCCCTTTGTTGGTCTTGCTGACCACAAAGAGTAGTATCACTAAACTATGAGGCGAAACAAAGTTTTGTGCAATGTGTAGAGTAAATAGGATACACAGCAGCCGACTTAAGGCAACATAACTAAAATGTAAGAAATGTTCACTTACTTTATTAAATGCATCCAAATATACTCCGTTTCCTTCAAGAAAAGCTCTTGTTTCCGCAACTAGTTGCGTCTCACCAAGTGCTAGCCTAACAGCAGCGCTTGTATCTGTTTAATTAAAAAGTATATTTATTTATTGCACTATGTAGTTACAGAAAACACTTAATTATCATAACATACATAGACCCTATAATGGTGTTTAATACAGCTTTGGCTTGCAATATATATCCAAAGACTACCTACCTTTACAATTTATTTCATACTTGTACGCAAAAAATAAGTTAATATGGAATACATAACACAGTAAAAGTTATGTTCCGACTTACTTTTGTTGTTATCATTGAGTAGTTGGTCCTTGGTGGTGTTATAAGTGGACGCGATCACGTCGGCCACAGCGTTGGTGCCCAAGAACAACACGTTCCAATTATGGGACGATTTTGCTTGAGCTTTCAGCTTCTTTGCTTTCTTCTCTTTGAACGACAGACCATCTGCAATTGCCAATTCCATAAGGTGGGGTGAACGGCTTGGATCTTACTTATTAGAATAATAAAAAATACCATCCACTTGTATGGAGTGGCACAGGTGTGGTATCGACTTAACCAGAGTACATAATACATATTGTACTATGTACATTGGCTTAGTCGAATCCGGCCCTAGTATAGATATTTATATGTGAAATCGTAAAAGGCTTGCCATTTTTTTCCACTTTTCTCGCCACCGAGTAATAATCTTTGCCAAAAAAATCTAAAATAATCAGTATCATATACAGATACTTCTGTTTAAATGATGCTAATGAATTAAAAGTAATTCGATAGATGATAGCTAGTTATGGCTATTCTTATCAAGTAGGTAAGTATTATATAAACCATCATCATCGTCATCATTTTCAAGCTTTTCGGTCTTAGCGGGTAATAAATGCAGCATTCTGCCACAGAACGCGGTGCCATCCAGTTCAGTATATGCCTTCACCGCGTGCTCTGGTATCACAAATGTTACCGTCGCAAATCCTTTTGGCTGCCGCAAAACTGGGTCAATTGGCATGGTGACATCAGCGAGGGGCCCTATGAAATAAATAGATTATCTGTAGCGTCTGTAGGCGGACTTAAAGTTGTCAGTAAAAATAATGTCTGCCCATGCATAGGAATACTGTAAAAAGCGCACATAGGAAGCGTGGGCGCGGTTAGGGACACAAACTACTTATTGAAAATATTTAACATAATAAATATCCTGGGACATTTTACACAGCACCATCTAGTCCCAAACTAAGCAGTGCTGGTGCTATTGCTTATTATTATGCGTTTTTTTGGAAATACATAGGTACTTATAATATATAAGAAACACCCAGACAAACATAAACACCTAAGTTTATCACATAAATGTTTGTGTCCTGTGATCCTGTGGGAATCGAACCCACAACTTCGTGATCAGCAGTCGTGTATTCGAACCACTAGACAACATTACAGACGCCGTCTACATTATAACGAACAAAATAAGAACGATTTATTATTTTCTCAATATTTTTACCCTTTGACCGCCAAGGACGCTTTAAAGCGTCATTCAATAACTTGATCGAGACGCCAATGACGTCTTAAAGCGTCCATCGCATTTCAACTTTTAATGACGAATAAAACTTGGCTAATGTTAATTTTCTGAATCAGGAACATTTAAAACTCTTCATATTGACTTCGACTACTATAATTATGCATTAAAACATTGAGCTATAGTATAATTGGACAGGTAATACTAAATATTAACTCATCAAAAAATTTACTTATAAAGTTACACCCATGGCGCCAACGACGCCTTAAAGCGTCGACTAGTGTTGTGACTACCCCCGAATGGAAAATAAAAAATATAATAGGTAGCTAGTTTCAAAAATGGTGCCAGTCAAGCTTTTTACGTTATATATTATTTTACACTAACCGTCGAAAGCGAGGCGTGTAAACGGCTCTGTGTATTTTTGGTTCCGCTGAACAGACGTAATAGTGACAAGCATATTATTATATGTTTGAAGAATTAAGATATAAACAATATTCTTAATACAGTATTTTATTTTTTCAATATAATATAATATTTATTATTTAACATAGTGCCTAGTTTCTAACTAATATGTATTAAGTAGGTATATTTGTTTGCAGTACCTACATACGTTGATCTATAAATATAATTTAATTACCTAGGTACTTAGTTTCCTTGTAACATTATAGTATTCCATTTACTTAAATAAACATCGACAACTTATTCGAACATTACTAATAATCACACATTTTTCTATGTCGTGAACGCCGTTGACGACTTAAAGCGTCCGCCTATGACGTCACAAGCGAGAACGTTGGTAGTTAGTGTTGGGATTTGACGATAGGAAAAATTAACATTTTATGGATATACCCTCAAGACATAAATTATTATTATTATAACTGCAATAAGTATTTCACTAGCAGATCGTTTTGTGTTACGCGTTTTTATTAAAATTTACGCTTTAAAGCGTCGACTAGGTACGGTACAAGGTAATGTGTTATTTTTATATGCAAAATCAATATTTACAGAGGCATATATATATATATATATATATACTAATATTGATTATTTGATCATTAACTGAATATTCAGTGGTAAAAGTATTATTTTATTTGTAAACCATGTACACAAGCACAATGTATCGATGTTTTATGGATTTACTGTTTCCCATCACTATTTTTTGTAGGTATAATACAAGGAATTTATTGCTTGGCGTAGGGAGCACAGTTTCTCGTAATTAGCGTGGCGGTCAAAGGGTTAATTACCTACAATAGACGGTTTCCCTTGTCGCAAGCATAACAAGGTTGTTTGTCCACCGCCATTGTCACCGGCACGTCACCGACAGCAAGATTATTTTTGTTCGAGACAACGTTGACGTGACGGGTGTGCGGTGGACACAAACAGCCTAAGGGATTAACTTTGAATTTATTCAATTCTCATTTGCCACGAAACTACTCCAATAAATACCAAAATAACTTACCATACTTTTCAAACAGGGCTGTTATTTCTTCTTCAGAAACAACGTATGCTAAGTTCCGTACAAAAATACTGCCACTTTCACCTATGCTTTCTTCATTGTTTGATTTCTGCGAAGTTATTAGTAATTAGGTGCGGATCAAAATATAAGTAATATTAGTTAGATTACTAAAAATCAAGTTGCGAATTCGGTATCTTTTTTATACCACTAGGTGGCAAACAAACATACGGTCCGCCTGATGGTAAGCGATAGCCATATGGACGACAACACAACGACAACACCGGGTATGCCGCGCACACCCCAACCACTCGCGCGTTGCCGACCCTAAAAACCTCTTAGAGGTTTATGGAGGATTCACTGCGCCGACATTTTGAGGGAATATTCCACTTGCTGCCAGCGCAGCGCATCCTTAAGAGCTCTGGCGACCTTACTCACTGCAGGAACTCAACACACAATAAATTGTGTTATTTGGCTGAAGTTTTCTGTGAGTTGGAGGTACTTCCCCAGATGGGCTGCTCCAGATTTAAGTCATAAAGGGCTGTGCCCTACCTCTCTTAATTAATGAATCTAAAATTATATATTGTTGATAGTTTGACAATGCTAGGTCTATTACTTAGAATTATAAATATCGATGAGTGATAACTATTTCAATGAAGGAATTGTAATTCAATTGAAACAGTTTACGATTAAAGATATGCCGTTTAATGTTAAATTTTAAGTTGTTTCGATATCGAATACTGCCAATCTATGTATATTTTTTACAATAGCTGGATTTTTATGCCATCTTTCCCGTTTCCATTAGTAGGTATTAAATCGATTCTTTCGATCTGTTGTAAGGGAACCGTCAAAGACAAGTATTATACAAAAAGTTGTAGAAGATAATTAAATAGATGAAGATGTTATTCAACTATATACCACAAGATAAAATTCATAGTATTAATTATTCATTCATAGTATTATTATTATTCATATTATTAATTTATAGTACAAGATAAAATTCGTACAGTACGCGCGACATAATTTGTCCGGACTGAAGTTAGCTGTTTTTCAGTGTTTGGTTGCGCAGTACACAATTTATAACCTAAATTAACCATTGCGCATTTAATTGGCCAACCCTGGCCAAGGTATGTCGCTCGTACTGTGAGAAGTCGAATTGTACAATAGTTACGGCCCGACAAGGAAGAGTATTGGTAGCAGACCCACTGGAACTAGCTGCTATTGCGTATCACTGTTGACAGGTGTAAACCAACACAACTGTTGGTGTGCGTGCGTTTGTCACACGCACCTCCTTGAAGGTAGTTCAGGTTCAGCAATGTGAGAGACCACCTACCAGAAGTGTAACACTTAACTCTGTTGATATGCCCGCGAGATTGCGATTCGAGAGCGCACGCAATAAATTAGGGTGCAACATTCCTTCACGATCCATGAAGTTTTCGGCTAGTTTTCATAAATTGTTTAATAAAAAATAAAAAATACCTCCTCCCTCCTCTTTTTACTAGTCTCTTCCTCTTCAGCAGCAATTTTAGATTTAGAGTCGTCGTATTTTTGTATGTGTATGCGATGATTACCTATTAATGAAAAGTAATTTATTATATGAAACAGTAAATACATTTAACAATTGATACCATATCCTAACATAAAGTTACCAATGTAATGTAATGCACATGTCGGATAAGCAATGTGTGTGTGTGCATTTACACACACACATTGCTTATCCGAAGATACACACATAGATACAGATACTTAGGTACATTTGCTTGTTTAAAATTTCACTATTTGAATTATTAACTGCCTCATTCATTAGTCTATCAGTCTTAATCACTTCTGCTGTGTTAGAGGTTTTGGATTCGATTCCCAGGTTGAGCAGTGTTATTAGGTTTTTCTATGAAATTCTCAGTAGCAGCTCAGATTTGGCCTGTTTAATGGCATAAGCTCACCTCTTATGGGACTGCCGGTGGACTGCGGGTGTATTCTGGTACACCTCTGCAACCCTTCGGGAATACAGGCAGGCAAGTTTTATTTATGCAACCAATCGTCTCCATATGATACAAATAAATCAAATGAAATTGCAAAAAAAAAAAAGTTTCTTTTAAGGCTTGATGGCCGATTTTCCAGGTTTTGAGAAAATCTTGGTTATAGCACCAGTCTTAAACAAATTCATGTACAAGGTCAACAGATCTATAGATCAACTTACTATAAGTTCTAATTTATGTTGAAAATTAAATAAATAATATTCTATTCTATTTCTGAGGTTTAGGTATCGATCGCAGGACCTCGAGCGTACGATTACGAGCAGTAGGCTAACGAGGTAACTAACAGTAATCATAAAGAAATATTTAATAGAGGGGCTCGTAGCCAAGTTGTAACTACGCTAATCAACCGATCTGCAAGGTTAAGCTACACTTGCCGCGGTCAGTCTGTGGATGGGTGACCACTCTTAACATATCGAGACCCCTCCTTGCCTCGGAGAGCACGTAAAGCCGTCGGTCCCGGTTGTCATACGAACACCTATGACAATCGTTAATGGTAGTCAGAAACCTAAAAAGCCTGACAACCAGTCTTTCCTTCGAGTATCGGTATTGCCTAGAAATTGGTTTGCGGTCTGATGGCAGTCGCTCAGTGTAAAATACTGATATTCAGCCGCATTCTGATTAGACTGGAAGCCGACCCCAACATGGTTGGGAGAAGGCTAGGAGGAAGGATAAAGAAATATTTACCTAAAAACAGTTTGTCTTTGCCAAGAGCTTTTTTCAGTTCTTTTTCAGTTCTAAATCCAACGTAACAGAAGCCAGCGACTTTTTTTACTTTTCCAAATGGCAGTCTTATTGAAAATGGAACTAGCGGTCTGAAAAATTCCTTTATGTCCTTTTTTTTACATTTGTAAGGCAATCCCATTATCTGGAACAGGGAAACATCTTTAATAAATAAATACAGCATTAAATATTTCGCTAAAACCAGTAATCATGACATATTCTAGGGGACTTGCATTCAATAAAAGGTTTGGTCGTAAACTGTATCATTGTATCTCATACTATTGTTTTGATTAGTGTCTTATTGCCACTGCCCAATCCCATGACAGTATTTATGTCAGGATAGTCAGCTTTCCACTAACATTTTGATTCATTTACTTAATTGACCATGTCTGTGGTCTAGTGGTTCAAGTATCAGACTGCTGATCATGAGATAGTGGGTTTGATTCCCATACGAAACAATTTTGTATGTGATGCACTATGTAGGTTTCATAGTAGTTCTGATAATAAAATAATAAATAAGTAAATATCCTGGGACATTTTACATAGCACCATCTAGTCCCAATCTAAGCAGAGGTTGTATTGTTACTGTACTGTTGTAAATATATACTTATAGTACATAAGAAACACCCAGACAAACACAAACAAAGTTTATCACATAAATATTTGTGTCCTGTGGGAATTGAACCCAACCTCATGATCAGCAGTCTGGTACTAGACCACAGACATTGTCAAGTGGAATAACAACAAATCAATGAGAATATATTTCAACTATGTTAGAAATACTGGTAGTATTACCTAATGGTTTATCATCCACATCTATACAGTTTTATGTCAAAGCAGGTTACTAACATGGATGTGCCTTTTAATCCTGGTATTGACTGACTATATCAATATTTTCAACTTATTACCAGGATTGATATAGTTTTCTAATAGTTTTAGAAAACTCAATACCAGGATTAAAAGGCACATCCATGTTAGGATTTTGTTTTTTTTTTTTGTTATTTGTTACTTAACCATTACCTATTCAGATACTCACTTTAATATGAAACAGGGGTCTATTTCTGATCTTCTTGGGCTTTTGTTCCTCACCAACAGTTTCATTCTGTTTATTCGATGTGTTTTTACTAACAGAATCTCCTACTTTATTCATTAGTAATTTCATGTACTGGAACAAAAAGAAACATACAATTTGTAAACTCTCATGATCATTTAATCAGCCAATTTAATTTTTTTTACTGTTTTTAACCCCCGACGAAAAAACGACGGGGTGTTATAAGTTTGACGTGTCTGTGTGTGTGTGTGTCTGTCTGTGGCATCGTAGCTTCCGAACGGATGAACCGATTTTGATTTTGATTTTTTTATTTGAAAGGTGAATTAGTCGGGAGTGTTCTTAGCTATGTTTGATGAAAATCGGTCCAAGATGGCCGCCGCCACAAAATAGCGAATTACATATTTTTTCACAACTCCCTCAATATGGGTATCAAATGAAAGGGCTTAACTAGGAGAATACTATACACTATGACAAATTTCAAATCCAAGATGGCCGCCACCACAAAATGGCAAATTACGTTTCGCGTCGGGTTTTTTCTAAATTTTTAATTTAGGTTATTGCATACCTCTAAATCACTGATAGGTTTGTTTGCAGCTTTTTTATCATTTTTTTCTTTTGGATTATCTTTCTTTTCTTTCTCACATAGCTTTTGTTCAACTTCTTCAGCATGAACATCATTATTTTCAGTTTCAGCATTGTCATCATCATCATCATCACTTTTGGATGCTGATTTTAAGGCTTCTTTTATCCAGGCTGTGTTATCATTGACATGTGCATCAATGAATTCAGTGAATAGCGGATCATCTCTATGCTAAAATAAAAATACAATGGTTTTGTTAACTTTGTATAGAAAAGAGATTGAAATCTATGCATGGGTTTATGCAATGAAAGGGAACATATAAGTAGATTACCTCAGACTAAGAAAAAAGTATAGACAAAACATTTACGCTTCAAAATTAAGCACAGAATATTATGCCAATTTGGCCACATTATGCCTGCCTTCGGTAGATAATAATTGCAAGTTATGCAAAAGTTGTGTAGGAAAATTAATTATCTTTCATTGAATGCAATAAAAATATAAATAAATATGACACCCTCAGACTAAAAACATCATACCACCTTAATAATAAAAAAAATCTCCAAAATATGTCACTCGCACTTGGGGAGTTACATCAATGATTGCAACACTTTTCTCTCATATGTGCAAATGTTACTGTATCTTATACCACATTGTGCAATCATTTTGTTGTGATTGCTTACAGCGGCTCTGTCTATACATTTTTCTTGGTCTGAGTAGATTAGTTCTCCATTTATAAGCATAAATTTTGATAAAATAGATTTGCTGTTGCCCATTGTTTCACTTTTGGCACTTTTCGAGCCAAAGGTAACCTGTCTTTCCTCAGGATGCCAAATTTAATCAAATTTTATCAGTGATTATGGCAGGAAAGGGTACCAAACATACAGACAGCAGATAAATTGACTACATTTGAGTGATGAAGATAACAAATTGCCAATAACAAAATGTTGATACCTTTTTAAGCAATTCTTTAATTTTATTTTTGTATTTCTCAATTTTCTTTTCTTTTTTTTCAGTTTTCCTTTTGCTTTCTATTTCATCCTTATGAAGATTTCTGTAAGCAGTGCTATCAATTGCATATTTGCTCCATGCTTTTGGTTTCTTCTCATCACCTAAGTTAGCACATGTCTCCACTTGTATTTGCATAGAATTTATGCATGTTCCATTAAAATAATCCCGTGCCAGTGTGGCTTGTTCCTCTGTCCTGTATCCAATGAACCCGAAATTCCTAAACTTTCCATCTTTGGTATATTTCAACTGTACATCAGTTACTTCACCTTTTTCTCCAAAGACATCTCTTATTTTCTCAACAGTTACCTGTAATAAATTGAATTTTATTATTTATTTGGATAGACTTGTATTTCTTGTGAAGCGCCGATGGATAGGATTTTGATAGACGGGACTTTTTTCGAAGGACATTTTTCAATTGAGTTTGAAATAAATCAAATTGTACCTTATTTGGTAAATTCTTTACTATGAGTCGAGACATTTCTCATATTTTATTTAGTAAATAACAGCACGTGCATTGCACATTTTTATTTGACAATTTGACATGAGTCAATGGGTGAGACTCAGTTAGGGTTGTGTCAATATATCGATATTTTTATACGATATTAAATATTTCGATATATCGATATAAAATTCCAAGTATCAGAAAGGTATCAAAATCGATATTTTTTTCAGACCAATAAACATTTTTAATTTAAAACATTAAAATTACCTTTTTGTTTTGGCTGTTTAATATATATCGATATTTCTTGAAAGTATCAAAATCGATATTGATATATATTTTTTTAATATCGATACGATATATATCGATACTTTTTGCATTTCCGACATCCCTAGACTGAGTGACAGTAGTGTAGTGACACTGAATTACTGAAATTTTTCTTGTCATTAGTTGTCATTTGATTGACAAAATGACAACAAATGACAGCTTGGGCATGTGACCCATAGACACATATTTTTTTGTCACTTTGATGTGACCAAAGAGCTAGATTTTTATAGATGTCTATGGATGTGACTGACAGTATACGATGAATTCATTACAGACAGTTATTAGCAGTTACTATTTAGTCTGTGCTACTGGACCAAGACAAGAACCCAGGCAAAGGATGAAAAGTGGGGCTTCGATTTCGAGTACTTCTCATAAGTACCTTAAATGCCAGCATACCTACTAAGTTGATAAAGTAACCGATCAACAGGTACCAGGTGAGAAAGGTAATTAAAAATAACTAACTTATTTTAAACTGTAAAGGTCGATTTTTATATATTTTTTAAGAATTATTATTACAAAATAATATTACGCTATGCTAGACGGGTTCCGTTAGCCATAACCAGAGCGCCAGACGCTCCACAAAAAGATGACAAAATATCTCTTGTACTCTTCGTATGTAGTCTACTTGTACTCTTTGGTGTGTTGTGTGTGTTTGTCATAGATATTTAATATCATAGATATATAATTCCATATAATATCATATAATATCATATACAGGGTTACTTGTAATTCGACGTATATCCGCCAGGAGCTGATTGGGGGATCAAAATGCAACAAATTGAACACCACCTATGTATGGCTGAAGATCAATAGTTTTCGAGATATTTGAATTTTAGGGAATTTTCGATATTTACCCAAAATTTTACACTAACATCCAAATAAAAAAAAAATACACATTGAATAGGTACCATTAAAAAGTGATATTATAGCTGACACTTCAATTAAGCTACGTACATCATTAAAAGTGCTTCATCCAACAAAATACCTAAATTGATGAACGATTTAAGAATAATATCGAACCAATATTTTCATTTAATGCTTCAAAAAATGTAGTCTAGTTAAAGAAAATACTATGACATGAATCGTACAAACAACTATAAAAACTTCCCTATTCTCTCAGCTTTCCAAAAAGGTATAAAAGTTAATTAAAAGACACTTAACTCATGGCATAGCATGTGTTTGAATCGGCGCGGGGAGAAAAATCATGTGTTTGTGTTAAAAAGATACTAGCTTTCCGCCGACGGCTTTGCCTCCATGATTGGAGTATTTCTTATAATTTATACCCTATGTTACCCGGGCATAGTGTAGCTTCCCAACGGTAAAAGATTTTTTTAAATCGGTCCAGTAGGGACCGATTTGAATAAGATAATAGGTAGAAATAAGATTTCATGACCCCCATTTCTTGTCGCAAAATTTTAACAGCGAAAATTACGAAGAGTTTTCAAGAAACAACCTCAATGATTAGTTGGCGGATATTCCCAAGGAAATAAAAAATAACCTCATGTTTCCACATGATGGTTGCCCAGCACATTACCGATTGACTGTCCGGCAGTGGCTAGACGAGAGGTATCCGAACCGATGGATTGGGAGAGGAGAGAGAAGCAATTCCGTGGCCAGCACGAACAAGACGTGTAATTTTTTTGATAAACTACACGTTTTTATCAATGCTTTTTCTACTAATATTAAAAAGTGGAAAGATTTGTTTGTTTATTTGTTTGAATTGAATAGGCTCCAAAACTACTAGACCGATTCGAAAAATTATTTCACCGTTGGGAAGCTACACTATGCCTACCCGGGCATAGTGTAGCTTCCCAACGGTGAAATAATTATACACATAGGGTATAAAATATTATAAGAAATACTCCGATCATGGCGGCGAAGATTTTTCTCCCCACGCCGATTCAAACACATGCTATGCCATGAATTAAGTGTCTATTAATTAACTTTTATACCTTTTTGGAAAGCTGAGAAAATAGAGAAGTTTTTTTAATTGTTTGTACGATTCATGTCATAGTATTTTTTTAACTAGACTACATTTTTTGAAGCATTAAATAAAAATATTGGATTAGATTAGATATTATTCTTAAATCGCTCATCAATTTAGGTATTTTGTTGGATGAAGCACTTTTAATGATGTACACAAAACAAAATGGATCAGTTTACAGGGCACACCAACGTAGAGGTTGGTGTGCGTAAACTCAATGGGTTATTACTTCGCCTATTTACTAGTGTTAGCTTTACAATAACCCGTTGTCCACTCACACACTTGCAATTTCTTGTTGCTTCACATATGAAACAAAGAATATGAAGCATAAATTCAAAGGTATTATCAACTGATACCGTGGCATAGGTGTATATGCAAGCGGCTGGTGTGACATTAGTCTTAGGATCAAATCACGCCGGCCCGGCGCTAACTATTTGCATTATTATCATTATTTTTTTTCGTTTTGTTGAATTTTTATTTTTGTTATTTAACCTGATAATAAGAACATTATTCCAGATAAAATGATATATGGAAGAAAATATTAAACAATGTGTAATATGATAACAACAATATTAATTGACATGGTTTTTTTAAATTATAAATACAAATTATAAAGTATGGTTCATGACAAATATTCTAAGTGGGACAAGAATTCACTTTGTTTTTCATATTCAAGAGGGTAATCTATTTATTAATGATATGAATAAACATGTTAGTAAGTTAGATAATAAGATACTGGCGATCCTAAATTGTAATCTCACTAACAATAACATCAATCATGTAATACAAATTACCCCCTGATATTTTTAATAGCCGATTGGTGCGCCATCACTATCTATTTTGTAAAACATCCAAGTAACCTTGACTGGTATTGCGACCCCCTACCTGCACTAATTCACCGGGACCCATTGATGACATCCATCCCCAATAACCCAACGTAATGCGGCCACTAGACCTGCATGGAATAATATTTTTTTTGTTATAGCGTTCACCATCTTTTCGCCATAATATTTTACGACCGTCCTTGTCCGACTTAAAACATTTTTCATCGCTAAATATAACTATATTATTGCACCAATCAAAATCCAAATATTCTCTTGCGAAGCGAACCCGGTTTTGCATGTGAATATCAGACAGTAATATTTTCTTGGCTGGCCTACGACATTTCACACCAGCTGCACGCAAGTGGTTCCGCACAGTTTGTAACGTCACGTCATGTTTAGTCGCCGTGGAACGAGTAGTAAGGAAGGGCTCAGCCAAATGCGTAGCAACTATATCACGGTGCCGTGCATTGGTATCTGTATATGCAAATCCAGCCTTTGGTCCCGGTCGGCAAGGATCAATGCTTCCCGAATCTGCATAACGATGGACCCACAATTGCACAGTTCTTCTCTGTGAACAATAATTAAATATTGTTACATAAAACATCAATAAACAAGATGTGTATTATTGAAACATAATAAACTTCTAAACGTAATAATAATATTTTGTTACTCACCGATATCTTTAAACGCCTCGCAATTTCACTAATTGAAACGTTTTGCTCATGCAAAATAATTATCTCAGCTCTTAAAAGTGTAGTTAAGTGATTCATATCGATTCACAAATAATAGCACTTCTCAAAATACGCAGGGTATAATGTCTAAAAACGTAACAGAAGCTCGATAGTCAATAGCATTATGACGATGAAATTAAACTACTAACATATTATGATTTGTCATTTTTAGAGGGTAGACCATAAATATAATCCAAACCAAATATAAAGAAGACTTGCTAATACTATACAATGAATTGAACAAACAAATGTAAAATATTTTTTAAAACATACAAAAAGTTGAACCGTTGATACTAAGATTCGATCTTACGGTGCTGGCGACAAGAAGCGCACGCTAAACTAATGCCCCACAGTGGAGTCTGATTCATTAGCTAAATTTATGCATCATATTCCCTGCAACTTTAAAATGACAAGAAATTGCAAATGTGTGCGTGCTAACACTAGTAAATGGGCGAAGTAATGAACGCATCGAGTTTACGCATACCAACATCTACGTTGGTGTGCCCTGTAAACCGATCTATTTTGTTTTGTGTACATAGCTTAATTGAAGTGTCAGCTATAATATCATTTTTTAATTGTACCCATTCAACGTGTAGTTTCTTTTTTATTTGGAACTTAGTGTCAAATTTTGGGTAAAGATAGAAAATCCCCTAAAATTCTAATATCTCGAAAACTATTAAGAATTTCGGCCATACATAGGTGGTGTTCAATTTGTTGCATTTTAGCCCGCCAATCAGCTCCTGGCGGATATACGTCGAATTACAAGTAACCCTGTATATTATATATCTATGTTTAATATATATATCCATGGTTTCGTGTCCAGTTGTCATTCAAATATTCAAATTAGGGATGTTCGATCCAGGGACTTTGTATCGATATTTCGGATCGTAATGGATCGTAATACATTGTATCGATCCAAGTATCGATCCGATTGATTTGATACGATATTTTGGATCGATCCAGTATCGTATCACAAATTAAAAAGAAATTAAATATGTTGTATGATATGTAATTTAAAGCTTCAATGTTTAAATAATAGAGATTTTTTTTTATATTGATCAATCTTTGAATCGTAGGGGTACGTAAAAATTATAATCTTTATAGCCACTCTGGATCTAGGCGATTGTAGATTTTATTTAAAGTGGGTGGCCAACAAGAGAAGACGTTCAGCGGGCACAGACGTTCCTACCCAGTACCCACAGAACAATATTACTTGTTTCTACCACTGACAAATAACGTAGGGCTTGGTTGATATATTTTTATGAAATTATCTATACTCTCAAGTAATCATAAATTTAAGTTATATTGAAAAATATAAGATGTAATAACTACTGATTTAACAGTCCACTGCCAGAGAAATATTTTTATTAGTGTAATATGAACCTGTTTGTTGTTATAAACCATACTTTGGAGCTAAGAATTGCGGTATTAATAATACGAATAAATATTAAGGTAACAGATTGTTTATTATTTTAGAATTTAATACAACAAATTTTTCGATCCGATCCATATGGGGTTTGTATCGATCCACTAATGGATCGAATGCCATTGTATCGATACAAAAATCGGTTGGATCGTATTCCTTTGTATCGATCCACACAAGTATCGGATCGGATCGAACATCCCTAATTCAAATTCCATCAATGTCACTGTCACTCACCACATGTCAACATTTAATTTTAAACATGTCAGATCATGAGAATCATGAGATCAACATGGAATCAATATAAATAACTTATTATTAAACTTATTCTACAGAAGTTGAAGCAATCGCTTATCCTTTATTTTTCCATACATCTGTGTTGGCAAGTAAATTTTAATTTATCGAAATGTCGACGGCTATGACTTTTGGTCAAAAACAATTTATACCGACTCCACCAGATAAGGGAAGCTTTCCTTTGGATCACGATGGAGTTTGTAAGAAAAGTATGACGAAATACATGAAGTGCTTATTTAATAATAACGGAAATAATTCTCTGTGTCGAGACGAGGCCAAAGAGTATCTGGGTTGCAGGATGGACAATAACCTTATGGCCAAAGAGGATTGGACTAAGTTAGGTTTTAAGACTGAAGTTTCATCAACTGATGATGTGTGACAAATTGTCTAAAACTCTTAGGGCCTGTTTCACCACCTCTAGGGATAGCCGGTAATCGCCGGATAAATAAAAAAAATTAACAATATTGGTATTAAATTATCTGCCAAGTAATTTAACGGGAACTTACTGGAGGGTGGTGCAACAGGCCCTTAGGTAGGTATGTAAGAAAATTGATAATTATTTATTAGTTTATAGAAAAATAAAATTTTAAAATTATTGTTATTATCTGCATTAACTGCGAAACCAAGTATCATAGTTTCATTTTTAATATGTATCCTCATCAATTATCATGCATTTTATTTATTAATCTTAGAATATTTATTAAAGTTAAGCTACATTTGTGTACCGATGGAACTAATGATACTCCACCCTTACTTTTACTGTGTAACATTGTTTGACACATATAAATTTCATGCTTTTCCCAAGGTAAAAGCAACACTGTCACAGTCAGTCTTCTTACACAGAACTGCTGCTTCAGGCTGCTGGGGCAGAAAGGTTCTTGAGTGCAAAACCACGCACTGGAAAGCGCATAGTAGGATGGCCTCCAACGAGACGGACAGACAGCCTGGTAAAGGTAGCTGGGAGTCATGATCCATCGACTGGTCCTTGTCTATGGGGAATCTCTTGCTTGATATGGTGACAACTAAACAGTACAGTACAGTACATACCTAACTATATTCTAGTATAGGAGTGATTGTGCCTTCTCAATACCAAGGGGCCAATATCGTCGTCTTAAGGTCACAGCTCATTAGAGCCACCCGGCATCCGACCGGCACCGCTTTGTCGTTCGGCGTCTACCTACTTGTTGTCGACAAGTGGTCCACGGGTGGACGCCTCGTTGTCACTACTGAACGTCGCTTGGTCTATCAATTTCCGAGTATTCGGTCAGCGTGTCCTCGCTCGCATAAATCAGTTTCGGGAGGTGAGGCGGGTGTTGGGTGCCGGATGCCGGGTGACTCTAATGAGCTGTGACCTTTAGAGTGAAAAAGAGATAACTTTGCAGGAAGAAAAAACATCTAAAATATTAAACTATTTGCTCTATTTGCGAGGTTCATTACATGACATACCTACTATGATGACGTTACGATTACATAGTGAGATTTTTGATTGATTTAAATCCCAGAAATATATTATTATGAAAATGATTAATATTATATTTCCGAGGTTTTCATTCGCCGAAGATATGTAGAAGCATCAATACCCTTTACATCTCAGATTTGTGCCGATTAGCTAATCTGTGAGTACGGCCTATTTGTTATATTTAGATTTGTAAAATTACGACTGTATATTTCAATACCATATGTCCGACCTTTTCTACAGAGTCAAACCACTGCGCCGACCCGAACCCGAAACATACAAGATCAAATAAAGAGGATCTTAATTTTTTGATACCTACTTCGTCCATGTTTTTTTCAAAGCTTACGGCCCTTGTACACGCTAAGAAATTTCATCTGCTGTAGATAGGACCAATTCATCATGTACACCACCAACATTTTGTCGGATGTAGGCACGAAAACTTATCGTGTCTACTGCAGACAAGTCGAATGTTAAGATTGTTTTCGGGCAGTCGTGCGTAGAGTGTATTAGTGTAATAGAGATAGGATAGAGCACCAGCTTCCCGCCCCCCAACGCACCGCAGCAACATCACGCGTCATGTCTAGCGTGGGTAAGTTTTTTTCTTGATCAGCGCCCAATTCTTGTATATTTTCAACTTTTCTTAGCATATACAAGCGGCCTAAATACGCAAAATGTTGTGATGGTAAACAGTGGCGTAGCGTGTACTAATATGGATAGCATCATTGAGGCCCCTTTCCTTTCGCTCTCAAGATGTATCCAATAAATCTACATGCTTTTAACACGACACACCTGGCTACTCATATAGAAAAAAAAAAATATGATTAGGTAAATAACTGAAAATCTTATTATTTACAAAATGTTTACCGCCTTCACTGTTTTGTATGATGTATGCATGTAAACGTTATGCAAAGCTAAACTGTGTTGACAGTCTGTGACTAGTGTGGCCAATATATTTTAGGCTTTTTTTATTTATTTTCAATATAAACGACTTGAATTCCCAAGTCTGCTGAGGTCACACTTAAGAAGACCTCTCGAGGCTCATTTAAGTGCGAGGCCGTGGGCGTGGGCTCATTTTGCCCACGTTAGCTACGCCACGCCACTGATGGTAAAAAAATTGGGTAAAATTTAAGCTTTTGCTACGATACGCATCGAAAGCGGATAATGCTACGTTTCTCTGCTACGTCGTAGCTGCGGCAGCTACGTCGTAGTCACTAACTTATCTCTAAAGTCCTTGACTTATAACACCTTTATTTTTTAAATAAGTAAAGATACTTTCTTTTTCACCACACGAAATACCGACTTCACAAAAAGAACTTCACGCTGCTGAAGGACAGGTGTCTGTAAAAGTCCAGCTGGCTTTTGATTGTTAGCTTTGTAACGCTGGCACTCCTCACAGTTTTTGAGGTAATCAGTAATATATTTACGCATCCCAACGAAATAATAATTCTGAACAATCCGGTTGAAGGTACGAATTACCTTTAAGTACTTTACAGTACTTTAAGTACAAAATTTAAACTTATTTTATGAACAAGTTTAAATTTTGACTGATATGGGAATCGAATTCAAGAATTGATTATTTGGAGTGCAATGAAGTACAAATTATTCTAGAAATTTATTTATTTTCTTCATTAAACATATAATATACTTAAAAGAAATTACATTGTACTAAAATTATTGAGTAATTAATTACTTTAGAAAGACTTTAGAAATTTTTTATTCCTTTTTATCGCCATTATTACATGGCTTTTTTATAAAAGTAAATATCACAGTTATTATTAAATTAATATGTATCTTGTGAATTTATAGAAAAAGAATTTATGTAGGCTATATTACACTAATAGATCATGTGACTTGTGAGGTACACTACTCATTACATTTTTTGACAGACCTACTTCGGTTGGTAGTAAAAGTTACCCCAACCTATGAACAAACTTGGCTGAAATTATTCTATTCTTAATTATCAACATATCCCACTGCTGATTGTACAAGATAGACATAAAGATCGTGTAATGCGTTAGTATTACATTAGTGTTGTTCCTAAGAAAGAAGGAGAGGTATTTGTTTGACTTTTCATGGTTAACATTGATTCAAGACAATAGCAACATACAAAAATATCCAAAGAGAATTTATTCTGTACAATGACTAACTATATTAAGCACCATTTTAATTCTACCAAGTTTTACTTTTCTTTTTCCCATGTTGGCAACACAATCAGTTTACACATTTCTTAATTCCTTAGCTTTTATGGTACACATAAGGCCGTTTGATAAAAAATACTTGTATATATATAATATCATACCATACTATTTATATAGTTAGCATTGATTTATATGATATTTATTTATATTTACTTAATTACTATTATAATCCATTTGTATAATTTACAAATTACAGTATATGTGTACCTCTTAACCAGCATAAGAGATATAAATAAGTTACTCAACTATTACATAGATGACATACGGGATAAAGTTAACGAGTATACATTTTTACAACATTAATCTACAAATGCATGTTATGTAATATCAGATAAAGAAGGCAGTATCGTGTTGTTGGTGCCTATGACACAATATTATTTTGCCACTGAAATATATTTAATATGTTAAATATGTAGATACTAACATTTTATAGAGTAGCTTAGATACAACAGTTTTACGCTAAAATAACTCTGATTTTGACATTAACACATTAAACATCGAAGTACAATACAAACTGTACAGAAGCTAAATGGATGGTGTTTTATACCTTACATGACCTTAACAAACCAAGCACTCGATCGTTTTGAGATCAAAATGTACATATAATAGAAGTAATAATTCATATAATGTTATTACTAGTCTTATTCTCTAAGTTTAATTATAATTTTGTTTTATTATAATTATGTAATACCTACCTATATTGTTGTAGATTAGTTTAATACTAAACAGGCAGTGCAATTTTGCGCAATAGTTTTATTAGGTACTAAGTCTAGTCTTACCTCAGACGTTTCTGATATGTACTTTTTGATTAAGACGTTACTAGCGTCTTCCTTCGGCACATAAGTAGGTATTATCAGTTCACGTTACAATTAAATTTATTTGCTTTATAATTACTGGAAATAAATGGAAGCAGTCTAATTATAACTTTTTCGAAAAAATCTCTTTCAATAGTGCGACGACAACATTTAGGTTTAGTTATTTAGATTTGGACATAGAATTTAGGGTAGGATTTAGGTAGTTACTGACAGATACGACTTTGCTCCCTTCCAACCAAAGTATTAGCATTCAAATATGCACAGAACATCGTGCTCTGTAGGTGCACTTTATTCTAGCTTTAGCTAATAGCTAATACTTTGGTTGGGTAAGACCCTTAAGACCGGCACAGTACATACCTTCAGAACCGCCTATTTTTAGCTTCTCTTCAAAATCATAGACTTAGGATATATATAATTGATGACCGAAACTAAGTTTTTACGTGCTGCAGTAATAGAAATAAATATTTAAGGTAAGAATATTTATAAGTAACAGTACCTAAGATAAGTAGACAATATTAGTAATGTAGAGTATAAGAATGGTAAAAAGTTTATAACTAGTGTAGTGGCAGCACTGGGTGAGCGGAGGGTTGAGCCGGGGGCGGGCGGCGCGTGGAAGCCGGCGCGGCGCCCCGCACGCTCCGTCGCGCACCCCATCCAGAACGACGCCGATGGGTACTGCTTTTCATTTTCAACGCGCATCTGAAGATCGTTGAACTTCCAGAAACCTTTGCCTTTGAAGAAGTAAGTTTTACCTGTGAATAATAAAATATAATTAGATTACAAATTAATTTTAATTGTTATTATATATTAAAATTATGAGCGGTCGATGTTACCATCTTTCCACTGGAAAACGCTGTCGATGTGGTAACCCACACCTTTCCACATAGCCATGTTGCGAGGGTAATCGTAATCAACACGTCCTTTATCTTCATCATACCTGAAATGGTTAATTGTTAATTTAGATATTTCGTCTCTGAAAAACATGGGAAAACATTGGTTGGTTGGTAATTATACTGACTTCCAATACATGGTTCCGCTGTAGAAATAGGTATTGCCATTGTGACCCCAAACCATGGCGGCATCCAATTTTTCTAAACTCTCAGGCAGACCAAACGTCACTAATGGTTTCGGATACCCCGGCACCAGAAATTGTGAATCGAACAAATATAATTCTTTCCCTGAAATTAATTAAGTGAATATCAAGTAAAAGTGTGTTTAAAATACACAGCCATGATGGCGTATGAAGTCATTATCACATATTATTTTATCTAACTCTGTTCTGTTTTACCTAAGAAAATAGCAATTTTTCGGTCCGGTCTTTCATAAACAGCGTCAACGTGAGTAAGGTTCTTTGGCAGACTAGACCACATCCTGGTTATTTCCAAAGGATATCCAGGGTAGCGTCCATGAGCTCCTATCCTCCAATGGTACTGAAATAAAAACAGGAAGCATTATGAGTTTGATTCATGAGTCTCATTTGGTAGGTACTGTCGCAATGTCACTAACTGAACGTTACATAACAGTGTGGCCTTATCGGCCTACTGTTCTTTTATATAAATGTATTTAATGTTCTTTATGGTTTGTTATTTACTTACTCGATTTTTAAATATGAAAAGTTCTCCACGTATGAGAGCGACGGCGTCATAACTGGTGTCACACGTGTCAGGTTTGTCCGAGGGTGTTGTAGTTGTTGTTCTCTGCGTCGGCTTCTCCGGGTAATACGGCTTCCTCGGGTTATCTTGGGTCGGATCGTTCGGATAATTAGGTCTTGGATTACGCGGATACTCAGGCTGTACGTGGGGGTAGCGTGGGCGGTAGGTGGTAGGGTGGGTGGTAGTTTCAGTAGGGCGGGGGTAGGGGTGATGACGATGATTCGTGCGTCGGGGATGTTCTTCGCTCGAGTTGTAATGACGGCGGTCGGGATAGTGCGTTCGGTCGGGGTAATAGCTGGGTTTCTCGGGGTAGTATGTGGGGTATTTGCTGGGGGCACGTGGGTAGGGGGTGTACGGTCGGTTGGGGTATCGTTCTGGATGTCTGTTGTGATGTTGATTGATGTATGGACGCCTGGTCGTGGTTGTTGTAGTTGTGGTTGTCGTCGTCGTTGTCGTCGTTGGAGGTAGCTCTGCCGGACGGTAATACGGTATTTTTGCCCACTTATTGCTTGTCTTTGCTCCTGAAATCATTCAACTCTATTAAGAACATGGTAATAAAATTAGGCTCTCCTACTAGGTGTTGAATGATATTAATGCTTACCATACATCTGTTGAATGCCATTACGGTCGTCTTCGGGTAATACGAAGTTTGCTTTAATTCCCTGATACCACGGAAACATCAGCGCACCTTTTACAGAGCTATGACTGAGACCGAGTGAATGACCGAACTCGTGTGCAGCCACGGCAAACAGCGAAGTTCCTAAAAAGTTCCAAACAAAATCGTTGAATAATCATGTTGACCATAAAAGCGGATAATTTTGGGATTAGGTATTAAGTTGATTAAGTATATTTATCATCGGTTAGTCCATATTTTATTTGTATGTGGAGCAATTGTGCATTCAGTGAAATGAAGATGGATATTTACATATGGCTAGCTGAATACAATTGGACGTAGCGTTGTAACCGTCCGTTGTCCGTGTAAATTATCACGTGTACACAGTGCCGAGCGGCGGCGGCGGCGGCGGCGCGGTAATCGCAGCGGCGGGCGGCGGCGTCCCCGCCTGCGCTGCAGCGCTCACAACCTATCGGCTGCGACCGTGTTTACACTAGTATAATATGCGAAGACCACACTTGGCTCGCTTTGTAGTATTCCTATAGTATGTTAATTAATTTTGCTATATAATTTTGATAGCTACATAAAATATTAAGTAGGTATCAGCGTCACGAGGGCTATCTTTAAACGTTTATAATGAAATTTATTTATGTATAGGAATAGGTACGGTACGTTGGAAAGAATTTTTGCTAAAGAAAAAGTTTATGCTCGAAATTAATTACCTATATTAAATAGAGTGTAAAGCTAGCATGAACCTAATAATATTCGGTATATTTTAGCTAAACCGTTAGAATTCGGTGAAAATTATCGTTGTTTACTGTTTAACCAACACACGGCGTACAAAAGGCAAAATGTGGGCGTGTGTGAAACAACTAAAGTGGACGACGTAATTCCGGTGCTTTCAACATTTGCATGTCAAAACATGGCTGACCGCAACATGCTCATTTCCGAGCTACACGTGAACTTTTTACGGAAACTCTGAAAATTCATCGGGAAGCTATTAATTAGGTATACGACTGGATAGATAGGTATAAATCACCTCTATCAGTAGATTATTTTATTATCAAAGACAAAGCCGAAAATCTTGGATCGCAAATGTAAGTATGTACTTAGGTCCGTAGTTACAGATTAATAATAATAGTAAAGGTATGTAAAAGTTTCTTACCTTCTTCATCATCATCTCTTGGTTGTAGCAGCCATAGCTCGTCATCATCGAAATGCGCATCACCGCCGCGGCCGCTGCCGGGGAAGAACGCGTGCGCAAGGATCGAGCCGCGACCGTCGAACGGATACGCGTCATCATGGTAACGTCTAAAAAAGACAAGAAAATATTGAGCACAGGTCCATATCAGTAGCTCCATATCATGACAAAGTTGCATTACGCTGTTCATGAAACAGTTATACCTAAGTAATGTATTCTCTCGCTGCAAACAACAATGGATGTCGAGGATGGAGTCAGCAGAGCAATCAAACTTCCGTCCCTCGGGTCCCGCGCTCGGCTACTCCTACCTAATCATTTTTCGCGCCAACAAAATACAGCAGAAAGACCTCGCCCATGCATATTTCACGCAATATTAGCTGACCGTTGCGTTATTGAGTTTGTATGTGAAAGTTCTGCCATTAACCGATATGGGTTGGGTGTGGTGTGCTAATAGGCAAAATATCCTATACTTATTACCTATTAATACTTGGTTAGTAAGACACTGGTTACAGCCACGAATGAGCATTCAACATTCAACACAAATTAATAACATATATGTTATTAATCTAAGGGTACCTACATAAAAAATAGCTGTCCTATTGCTATTTACGAAATCTCGCTGCCTGTGTAGCTGATTTCAATCATATTCTACAACGATGGCACTTTTATTGAGTGCTTTTACAAAGGTAAGGTTAGTGGAATGAGGAAGTGTCGCGCTGACATACGATGTCAAATGTAATGGGTTCCAAATAAATGTAAAGTTCCAGAGTTCTGGGATGATATTATATTGCCGCCAGTGAATCGAATGTGTTCGAAAATTAAACTGGTAAAATGTTTACATTCGAGAATATCATTTGGTTTTTTTTTGTATAAAGAGTCTATAAAAAGGAAAGTCTATCAAACAAAAGCTTACAGCGAAGTAGGTAACATAAAATGAATACATACGTATAAAGTTTGTTCCTTGAAAATTAGTTCATATAAAATACTCATACAATAAGTACCTACCTAAATTTCTAAATGTACGAGAAGCTGTATACCAGCGTATGATAGCAGCCAGTGATTGCACTTATATCATTCGTGAGTTTGAGAACGCAGTTAAGTTGTACGTATCCTTTATTACTTGGGCAATATTACAGTTTATGAGTGTAATAAATCTCGTAGACGCATATAGTGTGGGGTACTGCGCTTTGTGCAATCACTCTGAGCATTTCTACTCAATGAAGTGATGATAGAATCGTTTCATATTAAATCATAAAATAGAAATAGTCTGAGTTTTACGTTATATACTATCCTTATGGCATTAATACCGCCTTTGTACCAACTGTGCATAAATATAAATAAATTTTACTTGTAGGGCCATGAAAATAGTAACCGTTCATGTAAGTCATTAGATATCCTACTAAAAGTTATGTACCTATGTGTGACATGAGTAATATTAGAAAAATTATAATAGTACAGAAAGTTTATATAGTTTTAAAAATACCTAGATCTACAGGAACCGAAGAATGTAAACGTATTTTTACACTAATGAATTGTCTATATACCTAAAATAAATAAAATTTAAGTGTCTATTTGTCCCAGCTAATCTCCAAAAAAAGGCTACACCAATTTTGATGACACTTTCACTGGTAGGTAGTTTATGTTATAAGGAGTAAGTAAAGCTACTTTCATTTAAGATAAGGATTAGAGCTCCAAGCAAAAAATATGTCATGTCATGTCCAATAAGAGCGCGACTAAATTCGCGGGCAGCAGCTAGTTTTAAATAAGTGTCTATATTTATGTATTTTTTAAGCATTTTCCATGCTAAGATTATCAGTGTTTCCTTCATTAAAATAATAAGTAGGTATTTATTAAATGTGTCTGATCTCCGAAGATTTTATATTTTAGCTATGGTATTGTTATATGGTTTCAATTCTATTGAAAGACAACTTTTCCGTGGAAAACGTAACATTAGGAAACGGAAGACTTTTATAGAGTGTAATATAAGTTAATGGCACGCATAAAATCCAAGGAAGGTACCTCCGCCTCGCAGTGTTTGATACGCCTCTATCGTATAGACGGTTTTAATAATCTACGGCCTCATGCGTTAATATAAAGCTTCTGTCGTACCTAAGCTATTTAAATATATAGGTAATGTACATAATACGTACCTCTACGTAAAGAAAATGGCGTTCGAAGAAAAAGTAAAAGTGAAGTTTACACCGTGTGTATCGCAAAACGATATCAAATATTATGTACATCGAAACTCGTGACTAAACTTCTTATTGATTTGACAGCAAGTAATAAAAGTACGCCCGTCACGTGGCCACGGCCGCCTCACAAAATGGGACGTTCCGTGTCTCACGGAGAAAAAAGAAAATGTTATGCAGAGTGCGGTGAAGTTGTCGGCTGCCGCTGCAAGTTTGCAGTGTTCGCCGCAATATGGTGGTCGCAATATGTCCAGTGTTGAGGTTTTTGTCGCCGCTCTTTTCTCATATCGTCGTTTACGGTGATCTAATAAGGGAAACTTTGCCCTAGTCTCATTCAATATGAGGCTCCTGTCGGAAAGTTGGCGTCATTTGTCTGTTAGCTGTGTGGATCTCGTAAGTTGGTAGGTGGGTACATGTTTTTGTTACAAATTGACCCTGGATTATGTGGAGGAAGAATATATTATATTTATTTATACTTTATTAAAATTAAAACCACTGATTTTACTCTATAATACAGCCTAGACTCTGGGTTGACCATGTCCTTTGAATAACTGCATTGGATTTGAATAACTGTTTAATCATAGTTGTCACCCTATTCTAACCTTTATCATCGAAAGCTACCGAAGCTTCATTCGGCTTAAAAAATGTGCTCTTTCTGTCTGATTTGTTTGGGTGTATAGTTACTTACCTCATATAATTGAATTTTCTGAGATTATTTATGAATCAGTATTATTATCATGTAAATTTTGGATTTCGTATGTACGACCTACATAAGTTTTCAATAATATAATAGATAGGTATAATACCCGACCATGTGCCATGTGTAATATACCTAAAGCCGTAAACGTGTAGGTTCCATACATTAGCTGCATCAATATGTAAGTTTATAATTTTTTGTTTACCTTCTTATAGGTAACTTAGATTTTTTTCATTAAATATTCACAAGCCTAGGTTTTCGTATTCAACGATTTACAGTTGTTAGTTCTGTATTTATTCTAGTCGTTAAGTGAACGTTATAGTGTTCAGTTCGGCTTGAGCGGTGTCCGACCCTATTCTTATGCCTCGCACGAGGAGATCGCAAATCCCCTTAAAATGGATAGGACGTTTCTGCAAATCCTCAGTTGATTATTATTTATTATCAACACGATAAATCAAGCTCGAGGATATTTAAAGAAGTCTGCCAATTTTATTTGTTGCGAAAGATTGAACGTAAAAATGGACCTTAGGGACTTTATAGGCTATTATGATTATGATTATGGAGATGGAAATTGCGAATTTCATCGAGTCGTCTATATAACATGATTTTATGATTTTGTAAACATAACTTTGGTTGCCATGGGTGCAAACTGACCCCTATGGTTACAAATAACATTTTTAGTATAAGCTGACTTCTAATAGCAAAAATAGCCTACATTTCGTAAAATGAATTCGACTTACTTGGCAAAGGAAACTACGATGTCTGCTTCATCCGAGTTGACTTCTGTGAAGGTGAGGCGCGATGCTTGCGCCCATACATCGAGCGCTCGCGCCAGCACGCTGCGGGTCCCGTACGGGTCGAGCTGTGATGGCCGCCGCGCTGAAGACAAGCTGCACAGATAATAAGAAAAATGTTAATCATGAGGTAGCAATGCTTAGGATTGGGTTCTCTAACATGAGTTAGTGAAAGTCTAAAAAGTTTTAAATTTCCTGCTTCTAAAATACATAACATATAAACAAAATATAAACCAGGAAAACTCAAAGAATATAATAAGATGAATCTTACTTGGAAAATATTAAAAAAAAACATACTTATTGATGTTAAGAACATTAGACACCATACCATACCGTTCCTGGAGCCAAGGGTGTAATAAAATAATGAGCTTTCGTTGAATAGTAGTTGACGAGAGTAGCCATTACGTGGAAGGGACGTAGTTGCAGTGGGCATTGTACTTGTGCATTGTGAGTGGCACAGGGCTAAACATACCATATATTTCAAAGCTGTGTTGTATGTACGGGCGCGGCGACCGGACAGCTTTCCAGTAATAATCGCATTGTGGACAATTTGAGTGACTCGGCTCTATTTAACGCTCACTGCGTTCATTACATGGGATTTATGCGTTGTCATGTACAACACGAGACCTCATTAGGTCCATACAGGTTTTAATTAGAGATCTAGCTCGAGTTGTTTAATACCACTAAGCGGATATTTGCCTCGAAAACATCAAAATATTAATCTGTAAGCTGTAGCGGAATCGATGTATCGGCAAATGCACCCAACCGCTAGTGTCGCGGTCGCTTTTAGTCTATATTTGTACAACACATTTTGTCGGTTAAAATATGGTAACCGCGGGTAATTAAAATTACCCGATGTGGCCGTCGGCCGCAGCTCCAGTTGTTAACAATTATTTTAATAAAATTATTTAGGGACACTAGGGAAAATAAAGAGATAAAGTAGAATAGGACTTTCCCCTGTTTCAATAGCTACATATGATATTTATTTATATGGAGTAATGCATGTATCTAGGTGGCAGCGACGTACAACAAAATGAAGTGACATGATTGTGCAATATAATTCATCGAGACTTTTTAATGCGCCGGGTGCCCCAGGACAGTCGGGCGGCGGCGGCGGCGGCGGATGGAAACCGCTCGAAATTTATTATTGCCGTATTAACATGGGCTGCCGCTCGTGCACGCACTATATCAGCCAACTAGTTAATTGCAAGCCTTGGATGAAACTCGCAACCGCATTTCGAAGTTAATGTTGTTATGTCAGCCCAAAATAATGAGTGTGGTCGAACTGCATGAGGGAATTACACGTACTTATCCATAGCTGTAGTATTGCTATAGATAGATCTATAAAGTCTTGGTGACAATATTTTAAAGTTTGCTATTGAATAGATACGTAAACTGTATTTCGTTTGTACCCACTGAATTGATAAAATATTCGTTATGTAATATCGTTTATCAACAACGATCTCCTTGAGCGATCTACGTCACACGTGTCGTATATCTTAACACCCCATTCACTAATTATCTAATGATCATACCCACATACGCATATTAGGGGACAAGCTTCACACACTGACCGTGCGTTCGTGCATGAATTTTAATTAACTCTTTTTGTACCTACCTACATACTGAAATGATGTAGCTATTTTCGTAATAAATATTCTGTATTGTAGCTGTAATGAGGTTAAATTTTCCCTTTGTTGCTGGACGAAGTATTATTAAGTTCGAAGTTCTTAAAGAGTGAAGCCAATAAAAAATTTTTTTTACAAAAGAAGGTCAGCTGCGTTATAATTTTCATTTAAATGAAACACGTGAGTTCGCAAACAAGTTTCTAGAGGTTTTGAAGGACTTCGCGGCACGTTGCTTACTGGTGGGTCAGTTTGAAGGAGTTGGAGTAAACAGAAGCCTACCGTCGGACTGGTAAGGGTAAATTGGCGAAACTGCGGACACGTGAGAGTAGACGAGAGCTGGCGAGGGCACGTGACCACGTGACTACTTCACATCAAAATGCTTTGGATCGCGTTTGTCGTCTATGCTACCTATAATGAGAACGACGACGGCATACAGTAGGCTAGCACTAATATCTTACAAATGTAAACTTTGAATAGTTGATTGAAATAAAGTCTAGGATGACAAAGGAAGACAAGATAATTTTGTAAGCCTTTTAAGAATTTAATAATAACAAAAATAAATCCTTACAAAACCTTTGACAATTAAGAGTTGGGTAGTGTACCGTATGTAGTGTACAATTATTTACTCTAGATATTATGATGTCAAAGAAAAAATAATCCTCCTTCAGTCTGGTGCAAGCAACCGCCATGGATTTGGGTTGAATTCCCAAGTCACGCACCCACTACCAAAATGATATGTGATTTATTATAATTTACATGCACTTTTCAGGATATATTATCATTGTTAATTTAGTCAACAATGGAGAACTTACATAAAAGTATTTTGATATTCATGATAGGTGTTTATCGTATTTACGTAACTATAGGAGATCGACACCCGCATGAGTTCATGAAATCTTTATTCCCTATACATAACTCCCATTGTTACATTTATTGGTAATAAACTGTCATGATGGCGTTCAATACTCACATTATAATGTTTTTGTATAATTTAGCATAATAAAACGCGATATCGTGACGACATGGCGACGCGCGACGTCTTCACAGTGTGACGGACATAATCTCGTTACGATGTCATAACAAATAAAACAGATTTGTAAGCATGAACTTTATGGGCTGTGTCCAACGAGCTAAAATTTAATTTTCTGAAATAATCTGTCAGCTAGCTATTAAAATTATTCGTCCGTGTGCAGCCCTACAGACTACAGACGTTACACTTTATTACTGGAAAATATGTTACAAACAGGACAAAGCGACTGACTTTGTTGGCCGAGTATTGCTTTATTACTGCTTATAAGTATTTTATGTTCTGTAGTAACTTGTAGACTGTAACAGTCTGACTGTTACCATCTTGTGTACAACTATATCTATTTAATGACGTATGTGACTATGAAAAGTGACCAAATACCTTCTTATTCTTTAGCATAGTAACTACTCGTAATATAAGGTTATAACGTATAATGTAAATATGTGATACATTTATGTAAGCATGATAAAGTCAATAAGATAATGAGTATTGTAAAATTAGAAATTTCCCACAGTGACAGAGATGCCAATTCCAAATTACTTTTCATTTTACTGCTTGAAAGGGGGAATTAGCATAAAAATAATAAAATGTCAGTGGGATAAGGTCCCCTGTGGCGTGCCAGGCGCGCCCCGCCACCGTCAGCCTGTCAAAACGACTGTCAGCTCACCTCCAACAGCGAGACATGGATCCGTTATCTAAATTATTGTTGCTAATTAGAAAACATTGCTCAATCGAAATCGCATAGGCGATAGCAAAAAGGAAGGACCAAAATTTGTCGTTTTTGCGTTTTGGTTTTAACCTTGCGTGTATAGGTACTTATTCGAATTCTAGGCATCAGAGGATTAATATCTATTCTGTGCCCTCTTAGTGCCCTCAGTCATACCAGAACTGTACCATTTGGAATTTAAGAAATCCGTTAGCGGACTCTTGGTTAAGTTCAGGTAATATGTAAACTACTGTAAAGTAGTTATGATATTCAGAAATGGTAATTGTTGATTGTTGTAATTGTTCACTCTATGCGGTAACTGTCGTCTGAAATGCCTTCCCCTACGACGGTGCATCTGCCTTCAGCTTTCATGCCGTAGGTACATTGCAGATAAGCGACGTGGCAATAGGCATTGATGCTCACTGGGGATTTCAATAGCAGTCTGCCGCTTGGATTCTTTGATGTATAAAGGGATTTAAAGAGACTCTTCAACGTGAAGAAATTTCAATTTATAGTCGATGCGACTCTATTTTGTGATTTCCTAGCCGTAACCTCAATAGACTATTTTAAGATGTTGCCAGATTTCTTGCAGGAAACTTATTCTAGTACTTTCCTAAAATTCTCATAAGTAGGTATTACACTGGTATTGACACATAAAATAAATGTATGCGTCAATTACGGTGTGTCTAGTAGTCTAGTCTAGTGCAACGATACGTCGACGTTGACGTCGATTTCTAATTGACCTCTATCGGCGTGTTCCTTTAGTCTTTGATCGTCGTTTGTCGGCCGGTAACTCTCACACGTGCGCCATTGTGGAGGAAGCATTGACGCTCTTTAGGGATTTGAGAGGATTTCTAGACAACGCTTTACCGTCTCTCTATAGATGTCGGTTTAAACGCTAGTTTTGTCTCCATTGTGTTTCCTCCGTTTACATGTTTATAGGAGATTATTATGGCTGTCTAAGGGACTGTACATTTACACGGCTTTAAGTTTCGTAGAAGCTTTGTGGTGTATTTGCAATCGTGTTTTTTTCGATATGCGCCTAAATGTAGATTGGGTTTTGACAGTGGGCGGTGCGCATAAGAGAAATTAGCGTAGCTGGCCGGCCGGCACAGCGCCGGGAGCGGAATTAAGTCGAGAGTAACGTTGTTATGATCGTAATGGCATATTACTGTTCGCTCCGTGCGGACATTTTCCGCACGAGCACAGATACAAAATTGAAACGATTTTTCAGTGATACGATTGCATTGGTAATCAGTGAGCGTTCACTTTACAATTCCAGTTGAATATAGATGATGTGACGCTGTGAGAAAGTTTTCAATACTGTTTCAGGTTGATTAAAAAAAATATAATTGTGATAAAATTAAAACAGCTCAAAATGTACATTAGCCAAAATAAAATTCCATATCCAAACGTCATAAGAATATCATAGCTGGCATATGTTTTAAAATATGGAATACTGCTTTGCCTAACGAAACTCTTGGATTAATGTCGACGCAAACGGCGTAATATTATAGTAGATATTAAATAGTTCATACTTATGATTAAAGTCATAACAGTGGTTAAACTAAGACCCAGTTAAAGACACGCGTTGTTAGAACTTTTATATGAGTTGGCTTGGCTAAAGTGGGAGAGATGTAATTGGAAACTTTAGACGGCTTGCAATACCACCGCGTATAGAATCCAGTTACGATCTTAATTTTGAGCATAAAAATTCAGTTTTTGAAGTGATAATCGGTTTATAACGTATCAAAAAGCAGATGTTATAGAATTTTTTATTTATCTATTAGGCCGTTATGTTCGTTTATGATGTATTAAGAAAATAAAAATTGTGTGCGTTCACTGGAAGGAAAAAATATGGTATGGCAAAAACCGCGTATTTCTATGAAACATGGCGCAAAACTTTCGGGAAACTTGCAAACAATCGAAGGAAAAAGTCTTTTGTGTTCTATGGGTTGCGAAATACCTATGTTTTATACGAAACCCAGAGAAAATGCTACCCAGTCTGTTTATAATCGACAATTAGACCTAATATTTAAAGCAAATAAAAAGGTCGTGCCTAGGTTACATGTAAATACTGTAATTTCGTCGTATCTTTCGATTATATAGTGTTTGCGGCGGTGTAAGGCGGCGTTCCGCCCGATAACGGACGGATGTGAACGGGCTTTATGAATATTCCCGCAAGCTTTCTGAAGCTCCGGGACTCCGGGGAGATTAGAGGGCACCGCGCACACGGATGCCGAATGTGCAAGCTTCGAGATATTCTACAATGTATGATGATGCTTTTTTGAGCAACGCTAACATGTAATATACAATTAGGTATTTTAAGGCCACTTAATAATTAGGTTCATAATATTTTTGTTTATGTATTATTATTTTTATCTGTTATACTTAGTGTGTTTCCAAGATTTCCTTTTATAATTAAACTTATTCTTAGGTCTTAGACAGATCTGTCTTAGTCCTGATCATGTCATAGTAGTTAAATGTAATATGATTGAAGTACTTATTATATGTTTCATTTAATTAAATGTACATAAATAATCCATATACTTAGCTATGTACATGTAATAATTTTTTTTTCGTATTACTTTCAATGTGTTTCTTCATCCTTCCAGTTTTATTTATACTATTGCACTTTAGCATCTTCTTTCTATGTTCAAAGACGTGTGTCTAAGTGAGTCTCAGTTTATCTATCCAATAATGCCATCGGCTAAAACAACGGGTGCTATTTGATGTTTCAGCTCAATGCTTTCAGAGCGCCAAGGGTCTCAAGTTATTTTTACCGTCCCCTTATACCTTAGTGCACTAAAAGCGTTTGTCTTGAATTTTTAAAGTATCAATTGAACTTTAACGGGTGGCGGATGTAGGCAGGGGCTAAATTTCTTAGCGAATCAAAAGTTTAATGTTTAAATATGGACTGCACAGTGATTGCCACGCCAAGTTGGTACTTTCTTACTAATGAGAGGAGCTTATTGTGTTGTAATAGCTTATAATGAAATACCTATAAATTGTATTCTCTTTAGGTATCGTAAACAAAGGACAAATATCAAGTATTCAAAACGGCGTCACGGCGGTCGATTGCGGAAATGACAAACCGATTAGTTGCAGGTCTCTGCGTTCTGGGAGAGATATATCCGCCGGAATCGAGCGAAATTACTTCCCGCGTTGCTCCCGATGCACCGCAACCATGTCCGACCAAACTGAGAAATTCTATTTAAGAACGAGTCACCAGCGAAAAGTCTCCTCTACGTCCACTTGTAAAGTCCAGCTCGCTCGCTTCATTAGAACCCAAATTCCCACGGTTCATTAGGATTCCCCAGAATTCTCGGCGTTCGTTAGAAATACTCCGGCGGCAGTGGACCCCGGACGTAAATAAGTGATTAACGCAGTTGGGATTGTTTTCAGACGCTCCGGAGCCAGCTCTGCAACGCTCGCTAATATTTAATGAGATTACTCACGGTATCTCTTAACTGTCATTTTCGTCTCTTCAAATATTGCCAACGATCTGAACAAGAAGCGGAATAATCGCCCCCCCCAGCTTTTAAATATTTTCATATTCTAAAGGAATATATTTATACTAAAGCTGCGATCGACGGAGGTTTGTATGCAGGTACGTAATGGGTATTTTTAAGCTGAATTTTATTACGTCGCTATGAAAGAGGGTAAAACGTAATCCCAGGTATCAATGTAGATTCTGAACTACATTTCGTTGGAAGTTAATATTACGTCCTTACTTTGTACAGGCGGCTCTCTCGCTTTTAATGTAGACGCTGCACGCTGCTCTTGTACGTAATTACCGATTCATTTTCAAAAGTGATCAGCTTTGTACGCCCGCTCCGGCTTCGTTTAATGGCATTTAACGAAAGCTTTCGTTCCTTCACTTTTTATATTTTATGCTACGTGTTGTGTTTGTCAAAACCATGGTAGCTTGTTGATGTTAAATAGTATGGTAATTTGTGAAATAAAGTGAAAATGAATTTTATATAACCTACTGAATTTTAAAACAGTTTCAGGGGTCCGAGGTGCCGCCATTCAGTCGAGGTCAGAACGTTGCTTCAAGATTTTTATTCTTTTATCCTGTATTACTTAAAATTCGCATTTAAAAAACCAATTTGGTCTGTGAAATTCGTTTGCAAATTTCGAGTAGGTAACCCCATAAGCATTACAACAAGTACCTATAGTACAGCAGCTCACGTTTGGGCTAGGGTGTGGTGACCCTTTTCGTGCGTGTGTAACTCTATTTTACGTAAGCAAGGGAGCATAATCCGCTGAATTGAGTTTTTTTAAATGTGATCTGGATATTGATTACTTTACATACATATAATGCAGGAAGAAGACAGGAGAGAGAGTAACTCCATATTTTAGTATAAATTTTATGTTATGTAATTTTAGTAATAATATGCTCTGCTACAGATAATTTCAACATTAAAATCTTTGTCGGTTATTGGTGCTTGCTCAGAAGTTAGCAGTTGGTTTAGGGACTAAATGGACCCGCACGTCCGGACAAACATCGCGGGAATTCGCAACTCAAACAAGTTTAAGCAAATTTATAACTTCCGGATTGGAACAGGCTGTTGCCTTCTTGCTTACACCACACCGTACCATCCTATATTATGCACACAACTACAACTACAAAAAACCTCTTCACTCAGAAAATTAAAAAAGTCGTAATTGAGTTGATAAACTGAAAAAGTTGTTACCAAATTAAATGTTACAAAGGGACGTGGCTCGTGTTAATAAACTTGTAGAGGCTTTGTTTACCCAGTCACATGAATAATAGTAGGTTGTGATGTAATCTCTTCGCGTTGTAATAGAATTTGAATTTCTTATAAACACGCAGGTAAAGTAAAATTCAATAAACATATTTTATCGCTGAAATATTTTCTTTCTTGTTATGAATACGAAAGCAGTTCAAACAGCAATTGCTGTAATTCAAGAGTGAGCGGAAACTCCTAATGATAAAGCACGGAGAAATGATATGAAAATAGTTTCCTTATACCGGTCGATGCGTTGCCGCCGCCGCGCCGCGCCGCTGCTAAGAGGAAATAACAAGATGGAGTGTTACGCGGGCGCGAACACCGCGCCGACGACGACGCGACGGTTCACGTGATTTCGTGCATCGCACTATGATTTTCTTCAGAATATATGTTTTATCCCTTTCCTTCGTAAAGGAACTTTCTAAGAATTACCAAAAATTTCTTAGGTAAATGAGAAAAGTAGAATAATATTTCATGAAATAATTGAAGTAGTCCGTGTGTAAAAAGAGCAAAGTATCTACGTTTTATTGAGTTGTTATAAAACGAATGAAGTTACGTAAAAATGCATTAGGTACAACAAATTAGGTGGTACAGAGATAGAGCGAGGGTGCAAGGCCCCTAAGGGCGCCGCCCTACGGGTGCATGAACCGACTAGCACCTTTTGTCTTACCTTTTACGTCACGCAGGTGACCGCGCACCTCAGAATCATGTCAGTAAGCCAAATATTATAATGTATGAGAACACAGGAATACGTAAACAACTTGTCAGATGATCTATAAAATAATGCCTCAGCAATTTCAGTTACATAGTATGTTGAGTCGATACAGATATTTCAGGTATGAAACCTAGCATAAACAATGCAATATTTTAGAATAAAAGAACCGAAACTATTCAACTATAGGAAGGCAGCATTGAGAAAGATATGGAAAATATCCGAATACGCTGTAAAATTATACCTATGTGAAAATTTGATTGTTCTGTTGAAATCTGGAAATATTACTTGAATATGAGGATTTTCTAGTTCTCGGTCCCACTCTCTCGGTCTCGGTGCAGGGTGCAAGTGTGGACTGTAGTGTAGGTAGTGGGTAGGTAGGTACATTGCATCACTGCAATTTTATTTTATTCGAAATGCCATCGACCGCGAGGTTACTGAACATGTCGCGAGTTCAACAGCGCCGGGGTTCGAAGGTCGGAGTCCGCAATGAAGTGTCTTTGTTACGTAATGCATGTGAGGTAGCTAGTCTAACTCCTACAACATTATATACTTTCTTGTCTCAATTTTATTTATGAAGTAATATAAATTAAGCGCTTTTTATAGCAGGTTAGGGTGGAAAAATTGTGTGAGACGCGATTTCTGTAAAATGTTAGTGACGAAAATGAGATTAGAGAGAATCTTACTAACACATAAATAACACATAAACTTGCGTAAATTATTCCTTTTTGATGTAGTCCATGGTATAATTAGATTTGATTACTAGCCATCCGCCCTCACTTCGCTTCGGGTACTATTATTATAATTTTATGTAGTGTGTAGAAATAATGTACCTTTCTAGCATATCCAGAGATTACCCCCTTTTTTACGCAGAAAATCCTCATGGACGCCGCCGGGAAGGCGGCAGAGTGTGTCGGACCCATACCGACTTAAACCCGCACTTGCTGTCACTTGCCCTTTGCGTCATGGTCATGGGATCAGGAACATTTACCACGCCATGACGGGCTCGTGGTCCAGTGCATCCACCGGACCCCCATCAGGGCGAGGTTCATCCTCGCCTCATACTTAGGGCGCGCGTCGATTACCGCGCGCAGCCAACTGGGGCCAACCTCACAAACTTTACCTCTTAATAATATGTGTAGATAACTATTTGTTTTAAGGTATCTGTGTTGGTAAATTCATTTTATGTGTGGATATCGACAGTACCGAAGCATTGTACAGTGCAACTGTTACTGTACTTATATACTTAATTTTGTAGTTCCTACTATACTATTCTGCGCTATTACAGTATTGCTGTTACTCTAAGCAATAAAAGAATTTAACTTATGACAATACTTTTCATGAATAATGTTCCGCAGACTTCGAAAGGTTCAAGTGTTGGCACCTAGACATTAAATCATTTTGGATGTGTACGACTAGTGGTTCGTAGAAACTAGTTTTCGTGTTCCAGCGCAGGTGAACCCCGTTTGTATAGCAGAAGAACATTGAGATAATCTCTGTCTGCCATCGGGTCGCTCGTATATCAAGACGCGGGAGTTAGTCGTGTTTTCAAGCATAAATTAAATATGCATGTAATATCTAGGTACATTTATTCGTTTCGGGATTTGCATGTTTTTTTTGTACAGTTCGGTACTGTTGATTGTTTTCACTTCCACATTAACACCTAAAAGGTTTTTGTGATTGCCTATTAATGGAACTAAACCAATTGTTGCGTACCTAATTACCCACCTGTTTCAGTTCAGTTGGCTTGGAACGTTATTTAAATTAAGTCCCATATTACAAAGCGAACCTCATTTGCGTTTACAAAAGTGCAGATCATATTTTTTCTTCTGTGTGTTCGAATTGAAAGCAGTGTAATATTCTTTTTTGTCTCGAAGCGGGCGCCGCGCGCGCCGCGCACAAAGCCTGCCTGGTTTTGTATTCGCTTCCTCACTCACCTGGAAACGAAAGAAAAGAAAATGTTAATTAAGAGCCACTGAACAAAATTGATATCGTCGAGAATGAAGCTTTCGCTATTATTGTAAACGGATGCCAAGAGATCGTTTTAGCTACCAAGAAAAATGTTCTTTTTATTTTTTATATAAAAACCACCATATTTGCTATTTTATCAGTACAAAATCACAGTTTACGGACAATGAAACTTCAGGAGAGCAAATATGAAGTGGCATAACGGCTAGATATTTAGGTAATGTAGCGCAGGGCGACGCTGACGCCGACGCCGGCGGCAGCGGCTCCGCGCTATGCCAAACGAGGCTGAAACGTACGTCTCATTAACAAGTAGCGGTGGTGATATTTAGGGAGCGGTCGCGCGCGGTGAGCCGCGAACTAGCATTTGGCAATGCACGCGCTCGTACACAGCCGGCTCTGTAAACTAAACAACTCGTAAAAGTGTAAAAGTCGTAACGATAGCGGCGGAGAGACCGCCTAATATGAGCGGCGGCTGGAGCCGCGCCAGTCGTGCTTATTATCAGATGGGACGTTCCAGCGCAACCCTTTCGTTTTACGATTGGCCTCTAATTACACGAGCGCTTAAGGCAGCGCGCTTTTTCTGTTGATACGAGCATGGAGTAGGCGCCCATTGCCAAATGGATATATTTATCGGCACAAGCCAAATCGTTTACGCGGTTCGACTGCCGCGTCCCGGTTTTGGTAAGCGTTACTATCGGCGGTCGTTTTGCGATATGGAAAAAGTCTCGCAAAATGTCGCAACCGAGATGCAATAACAGACGGCGTTGGTTTACGAGTGGCCGCTGATAAAGCCTACGCGGTTCGCAGTGTGCGGGTCGCCTTAACGACGTGTTGCCAAGTTATGTTATGCAATAAGCTGAGTTTGTTTGGCCTGAGGCTGAGACAAACTACTTACTAGCGCTGAATCACGTCAAACGTCAGTTTAAACTTAAGGTGAAAAACTTTGTAGATAGAAAAATATTAAGAATGACAAAAGGAACTGTTAAACGTTTTGTGTTCCGTGGCTTAGTCAAAGCAGTTTATTGGTACAAGAAATAAAGTTTAGAGTTTTGTGTACGATAATGACAGCATTAGTTATAAAACTGTGTTGTAGTCATTGGCTCTCACCTCCAGATAATGAGACGAGAGCGTTCCAGGAGAAAAAAAAAATACAAAATAAAATAGAATAAGATAATAATTTATAGGAATAATAGAATAAGCTGTATTCATGATATGAATATGATTAATGCTTCGTTTCAGAGTAGTATGCAATCCACACATTTTGTGATTAGGTACATGATTGCACAGATGTTGGCATTATGCACAAACCTTATAAGGAGTTCGGTAGGTAATAATTATATAGTAACATATTTAAAATACCAGCAGGCTGGTGTACAATCGGCGGCGGAGAACCGACTGGAATTAGGTACATGGAATCGCTCGCAGAGAATTTTAGTATGCCAGTAGCGATCGCCGCTGGAATGAGTCGACGTGACGTAGCCGGCATCTTCCCCGTTGCTACGTCAAAGTGCAATAACAGGAATATCTTAAACTAGGAGAAAAGGTGTATAATGCAGTAAATATTTTCAAACGTTGCATATTCATGAAGTGCCGACGGGGTGTCTGGCTTAATAACGATTTATTTTATTGACTGCTTCATAAAATAAAAACTAGACTTATAGTTACCTACTAGAAATCTACTTGAATTTTAGGGAGTCGTTTTATTTAAACCACTTTAGAACATTAGACCCCGGTTTTATGGTAGGAATATATTTATGTTTCCTAACGAATTACAATAAATTTATGCTTCTAAGATATCTATATAATTATGTATGAAGTTTTTCTTAACCTTGATTTAGTATTACTTGATGGCCTGTTAAGCTATTTCGAAAGATATTCGCGCGATAAACGGTAAGATTCGTAAATAATTTGTTTGAGTAATTGTTTCAAACTGAAGTTAAAATAAAGGTAAAGATCGAATGCTAAAATGTGGTAGGGTCGAGTTGGTTGGGCGGCGGCTCGAGAGGGCGGCGCGGGCGGCGTCGTAGCGCGTCGCGTCGCGGTGTCGTGTCGTCAGTCGCCGGCCCGCCGCGCCCGCTCACCGTGGGGACCGTCAACTCAATCTTGCCCCATTACGCGCGACAAATTGGAAAAATATTCAATTACATCTTGCTAAATATTGAATTATATCACAGCAAATTACGATTTTACATCAGGGAACACTATATAATATTTATTCTGTGGGAATTAGTGAATTGTATGCTAAAAATAACAGTCGATGTTATTATAATTTATGACACTGCGACAGGTCACTTTTAGCTTTAACTATGATTTTAACTTTAACAAATGTGATTACATAATTAGTATCTTATGTATGGAGTATAATTTGTATCGATCAACTTATGGGAATATAGTATATATACTATAAAACTCAAAGGTGAAATAAATAGGTACGTCAACAATAATTAATTGATCCCATGCGTCCACAGTTGAACTGGACATAGACATTTTTATTGCTATGCAATTACAAAAATATTGATTACTCGGGCCTTAAGTGTTTGATTGTATTTTGTTCGCAGCACACATGATCAATTTATTTACTCGATGGAAAAATAATATGCGAGCTTAGCTCGGCGACAAGTGGGCGCGGGAATTACTCGCCAGTTGGAGTAATTGCCAATTAATCACCAGCCGTTTTCTATTTCAGCAGGCAACGGCTATACGTGCCCGCTAACGAAATTGAGACTGCAGCATATGTACTGTTATGACAGCACTCTTCATTTATCCGATAATTCAGTGAAACGGAAATATGGCGCTTAATTACTCATTGTCTAGTGTTCTTTTTTAGATTTCCTAGGTACCATCGTATTAAGTTATTTTATGTCAAAACCAATAAATAATATAATTGAACAAGGCGTAGTTCGAAGCCGCGGCGATGAGAAGGCAATTGTCTGTCGGTCCAGACGATTATTCCCTCGGTTTTCGGCGCTCCGTTTTATTCAGATCAGTATCTTTATAATATAATTAAGTAAATTTCGAAGTCGTCGCGCTCCATCTCCGAAATAATAAGAGTGAGAGCTTAGATAACCCGCGATTTAATACAATTTTCTCTTATTTTCCCATCTCTCGTAATTAGGAATTTCGTCGAGACTAACGAAATCACTCTACGTATCACGTTTTCCGTGAAATATTATGATCCCCGCCCCGTTTTGACGAATTATTTAACGGTGAAAGCAATTTCTCCAAAACGCGAAAGCTAAATCCAATTGTACAATTAATCGACTCTGAACTTTGTCTTTTATTTGTTAAGTTTAATATTGTATCGATTCCCAGTGTCAAATAACGAATTAGTTAAAAGACTGTGCTGATTTTCGTAATATCAAATAACGTAGGTAATATCTTTACAAGTTCTTGATGCTACGTGCATTAATTACTAGAAAAATATAATTTGCTTATTAAACTAGTTGCATAGTGGCATATCTTATTTATAATGAAGTGAATGTTTAATGGATACTATTTATTTGGAAGTTAGATAAGCGGGAAAACAGAACATGCTAAACGTTTTCAACGTTACCATTCAATTGAGCAACACCAATACAGAAGCTTTCACAATATCGTCACCGTGAGTGGCATCGGCAGTATCGGCACAACAAGGCGCTGTTTAAACACATGTCCAGTTAGGTAAATGGGTCGGGCGACTTATTTCCTCCGAGTGATTTATACCGAGGTTATTCTAGGTCGGGTGTTTGTATCGACTGTGATCGCTGAGTGGATTGCGCGGCGACACCTTTCAAATAAATTGTCTTGAGACCGGCCGGCGACGGTAAACAACTCAACCCTATGCAGATGTTCTCAAACCAAACACCTTCAATTTCGTAGAGGGGTAGTACTGTCGGCCCTAAAATTGCATTCGTCTGCTCTCGCCGTAAGTGACATAAGGGGCTTTTTTATTTAAACTATAAAATGAAATTGTTTCAGCATGTTTGAAGAGTACTATCTTAAACAAACGTATAACGTTTACATTTTCTTGATTAAGTTTATGAAAGAAAGAAGAAAATGATTATAATATTTATTATAACAAGCGCAATCCACACCGCATAGAAAAAAATGATACTTATATTACATGTATCGTATTTTATTCTGACGTCAATGTTTTGTGTGTTTTGTAGTGATAAATTTAAAATAAATATATACCTACGGACGTCGGCAAAGTTTGACAATTAGTGGCACCTTGTAGCGCACAGTCATAACCCTCAATCGCTACTAAACAAGTTGATTAATTACCGGACAGCGGCGCAGTCCCAACAAAGTTCCATTGTCAAGTGTAAAACTAGACGGAGTCACGTGGAAATTATATTGTTACCTTGCAAACAGTCAATAGCTAACGAATGCTGAAGTGAATTAATAAAATTTTAAAATAATTCACACAGGAATAGAAGTCTCGAGATGTAGTGGTTTGTTTTGTGATGCAACATTATGGCCCTATTTCGCCACCGCTTAGTAAGTTCTCTTTAAATGACTTAGCAGACAATTTCATACAAATGTTGTCTCATTTTTGAATTTATCCGGCGGTTAGCAGCTATCCAGAGATGGTAAAACAGGACGTGATTCTTAAAACCTTTTTCCTGGATATAGACACATTTTATAGTAGTTAGTTTAGTGCTTAAAGACTTCAAATTTCAACGCAATTTATTTGTGTTTGAGAAAAAAAATTGTCAAGACAATCCTAAGCTAATGATAGTGTGTGTTTACCGACTGCAGTGTACAGACGACGTTAGCTTGTATAATAAAAGCAATTCCAGCTACACGTTGTCGGTATGAAATTGGTGTTGCAATAGACGCGATGTCGCCGCTGCCAAATTACCGGCGTGTGTGTAACCGCCCTAACAATTACACCGCTGGCCTTTAATGTTTCGTCGTTGTAATAACCTGACGTTTTTGTATTAACTTTTATTGTTATTACTCACAATACTCTTATACCAATAGAGCCTTACTTGTTATGCTTATCTGTAGGGTACTTTACATTTTTATTAATTTCTGTCCACAGATTTTGCTGAAACGGTGTAATACGGTGCCAAAATACGTGTTTATAAAATCATAACAGTTGTTTTAGCATAAAATACTTAGTGCAATAAATAATTTGCGTCGACGCTATCGAGGGCGTAATGAAAGTGTAATTCTCGTAGATAGCTACGGTGCGACGGCGTAGCACGCGACGACAGCTGATATCGGCTTAGCCGTGTAGGCCTGTTAGTTGGCAAGTGCCATGAATGCGCGAGTTGCCAGCACCTTACGGATAAGCCACAGCTACACACATGGCAAGACACGAGTGTACACCCGTACAGCTACGTAATTTATAAGGTACAATCGTCGTATATACCCACTACGAGCCAATACAGTAGTTGGGTTGCGTTGCGCTGTTAATAGGCGGAAAATTATTTTATGAACCATAAAATAGTGTACACGCATGCATTACAAGGTGGGCTACCAATAAATGTATCAGTTCTGATTAAATTGGCAATTTATTTTAAGCATTTAATGATGATAGATTTGCTTTTTGGAAAAAATACTCGTATGTATTTAATTTCATCTACCTATACATTATGATTAAAATTTCATTACTTATGTATGTATGAATGGTCTATGATAAATTCCAGTGACATGTACAGTGACCACTGGGCAAGAGTTACACAGTGGATCCCTGAAGACGCCGTCAAGACCGGCCCAGAAAGAGGTGGCGGGACGACTTAGATGCGTAGTATGCGTACCATGAAGACTAGTTCGAGAAACGAGTACTTGAAGGACCTGCGGGAGGCCTTTGCCCAGCACCACCACCACCATGAATCATTTAATATGAATGGGAATCCCACGTATGAACATTAACACAATTACATTAATTATATATCTTATGTATTTCCATCTAGGCTTCAAGACGTGTAATTATAATAACAGATGGCAAATGCGATCGGACAGGTGTAAAGCGAACACAATCGATGTCTAAGTGTGAAACATTGCATGGCTAATCAGGCGCACAGTAAGTGCATATCAATGCGGCCAGGTGTAACAGCCAGATAATGGCGGCTAACTATTGCGTACTTGATGACTGTGCATGACTGTACCGCTTGATATGGCAACCACTGCCATAACAATATCTACTGTAAGAGGATTACAGTTTACATTGAAATTCATTTAAAGGTGGTATTCCATAGGTTCTGGGTGTATTCCATGTATGGAGGTTAGGTCGTTATTACAGCCCAGTTGGGCTGAGCTGCTACTGAGAATATCCTAATGGAAAAATCCAATAACACTTTACCAGGGAATCAAACCCAGGACTTTACACTCAATATACGACCAAGTGCCTCTATCTAGACAAATGAGGCAGTAGTCAAAATGATCACTACAATTAGTTTAAGTTTAAAGTAATTCCTATTGCAGAGAGACACAGCTTAAATAATAATGTGTCGTGACTTTTTACTCGGCGCTCTGTGGCACTTTATTTTCCAATACCGAATAAGAACAAACAAATACGTATCGGGTTTCCAGAATAATATTTAGTTTGTCGTTATTTCTAAGCGATTTCTGCTCAAGAATAACCGCGCGAAATGGAATAGAGCAGAGGATAAAAGCGCTACTTGACGTAAACAGAGTACACCTCTCACGTAACTATGTTTGCGAATCTTCTTCAACACAGCACAATACCTTGCAGCTGCATTGTGCCACTTGATATCTATAATTCTTTATTTGGGTTGCGGGTTGGTCGATCTGCTAGATGAACTCTTCGGTGAGTTTTTAAATGTAACTATCATTAGCCAGCCACCTACCAAGCTTATCAAGAGTTCTGTATATCGGAGTGAACGTTAAGGCTCTCCCCGGTATTATACCTCCGATTTAAAGTAAACTTTAGGTAGATACTACGTACTGCTAAATTTATTGATGTAGATATCTAAGATATGCGAAAACTAGATAAGTGGATATTACGGGAGAACTACACGGAAAACCCTGAACGTACTTAGATTGAAAATGCTAGGACTGATTATATCAATACTTCATTAAACAGGTAGGTATCGGTATCTGATAGTCTGTGTATGATCCTCAATCCGTATGTCGTAAACCGCCAAATCGGTAACCAATAACGCATAAATCACGTGATCCAGGCGCGCCTGTTTTCTGTATGTTCGTGATGCTATTTTTGCCGACCGCCTGGCCAAACGTTTTTCTATAAAAACTTCGACAAGATGCGTATTGAACTATTGATACACCTAATTGAATTTTACTACTAGCTGCAAGTGCTATGCTTGCTCACTACGATGCTATACTAACCACATTCATTTTGTGTTCCAATTAGGTATCCAAACTTAGATTTGTGGTAAGGAGTTTGCTTCAACTTAACAAGATTAACATTCTAGAGTTCGTGAATAATTGCTGTGTAATTTAATCATGATTATATACATTTTTAATGAAAGAATAAGCAACTGTGTTGGAAAATATTTGATAAACCTTTATCTGTCACAACAGTATTAAACCTATTGATGCGACCTTAAAAAGGTTTTGACGCCAATATGTAGAAGAAATGTTTAATTGTAATAATATAAATAATTATGATATTACAAGCTAATTATTGTATGTAACGTACAGAATACCTAAAGAAGGAATATAAAGTTATACTATATTTAGATTAGACGCCCTTCTCTGCAATTCCTTGCAGAAAATGCAGAATGAATTTCTCTTGAGATCTAATTGACACGTCAAACGCTTGTCATCTAAAAGGTAATTCGAATAGGCAGGCAAGTTGGGCGTCATCTTGAATGTTGTCTTCTACTGTTGGTATGTCTCGTCCACGATCGCTCACTCAAGGAGGTTGTGATGGGCCGAGCATCGAGTGCACACATCACACCCAGGTTGAGTGAGTAACCGGGAAAGAGATGTCGAGTTCTTCTACAGCTTCTTGTTGGCGTACTTCTTTCTTGATCTTGTTGTAAGCTATATAAAACGAAACACGTACGAGACGACAATTGAGAATATTTTACAGCAACAATGATGAAATCTTTAAGTTGTACATCGTAATCACAGCCTTCAAATAAATAGCCGCCAAAAACATTATCACATTTTTTTTGCTGAGAATTCGACTTCGCCGCAAGAATTATGTTCAAATCATTGTATAAATCCATAAGAGCGGCTTGTTTGATGGAGCGCCGAAAATAGCGCGCTGCAAAGCTCCGCTTGTAAACCGATCGAACGTCTTACTCCGACTATTTCAGCCTCACCGCGAGCAACACGATGTTTTCATAATAAACACTCTTATAGCTTTCACCTTCGAGTCTTGACGCCTACTTGCCATTAATTAGCTACATATTAATTTATTATCTGTTACGCATGCCGCTCCAACTGTATGTACCACAGCAGTCAGCCAGTTTCAAAACTGAGAAGTACTTACATGTCTATAACGCGAGATACAATCCGTAAAAAGTAATTTTAATTTAATGTATAATATTCGAGTGTCAGAAATCAGTAAATACTACTGCTATGAAAAGACGAACCGTAATACACATTTACTAACATAAATAAGCAAAATAAATTTTATTGTGTTTATTTAACATCTTTGTAAGGCAATAAAACACAAACAATTTTATGTAACGCAGCGACAGATTCGATTTATTTATTAACTACGAAGTAATACCACACGCGCGGCCAACGTTTTATATGGCAAATAAAATGTATTGTAAAGGGGTGCGGTTCGAAGGCAACGCCATCTATTATTTACAGTACGCACTGTGCCCGGCCTACCCTCGTTTACATCACAATTAATTTAATTTGCTTTTTCACAGGCTTCTTCCATTCCCTCATTGTGACGTGGAGGGCTGAGGGCGTGAATTTTCTCGTGATTTGGTAACGGAGGCGGTAATTAGAGCAATTGTGAGGTTTCTCCATTTGTTTTTAACTGTTTATTACCGAGCGCGGTTATTTTGAACGTGCCTAGAATTAGCTTAATGTTTGATATTGCTGTTACTTTGTATTAACACTTTGTTTTGAGGAAACGACGATCTTGAGAAAATAAGATTTATTGATTTCGTTTATTATAAGGTTTTAATTTCTTTGTTTTTGTGGTATGTTCGCTACATGTAAGGCGAGCTTGTAGGATGGAACGTGATACATGCGGCGAGCCGGCTCACTGTCCTCGTATCGAGTGTCGCCGGACATGCGCACGCGACGACGGAAGTCGAACACGAGCGCACTTCCGTCCGCCATCTGTCTCTGCTCTGATATGATAAGGCTTCCTGGGCGAAAGATTACAATGTAAAATAAATTTATGTATATTTTATGAATAGGTATAGCCTATCGATGTGCTCAATACAATGTAGCAGGAAAAAATATAACGATATTAAAAATACTCAATGCATATAATACTTATAGAGTTGTGTATCTGTGTGTGTGTGTGTGTTTGTGTTGTGTTGTGTTTGTTGATGTTTTAGTTATTAATCTGTTATTCGAAGCGGAGATAAATCCAACAATTCAAAAACCATGAATATCGATCTAGCAGTTTTCGAGTTAAAAGTGTTTCAGAATGAAGATTAAGATAGAAGATACTTAATACATTTAATTAAAATAGTAGTTAGTAGAGATACATAGGTGTGCGTTCAAAGTAAAACTGAAACACGCTGTATGACATAGTGTCAGGCGGCTAGGCGTCGAGAACAGTGCAAAGTTGGTGTAAATCTTGGTCTAAGTGAGCCGGGATACAGTTTAAGCACGCGCCCGCGTCGCCGCGTCGCCGCCTTCAATCTAACTTTGGCCCGACCGTCGCCTGTCCGCTACACCCCTGCATAATGAAATGGGGACTGTCCTAGAATTCGCAAAGTTACCCGATACTCAATAATTACATCCATGTTCCATGCTCCTTCATGTCTACGTTCAATATTCTGCGTATTAAAATGTTTAGTGCACTTTTTACACGAGATTTTCCCGACCTTTTTATGCGTTCCACCCTTATCTAATGCGTCGTAACATTTATCTAGTATCTGTCACTTAAAGCCTTTGCTCTCGTGTAAACGGGCGACCTTATTTTTTGCCGAAGGGCCCGAGCTATCAGTTCGTCCCGCGACACAATATTACCCTGCACGGCGATATATCGCCTTGGAATCACGTCATCGTTCACTTGCTGCCAGGGCGTGGCTGCTCAACATGAGTTTGCGGGAAGCTCGCACAAAGCTGCTGATACTATTTGCGTTGTTGTCGGCGCCGACATTACTCTCATATCACCACGAAATTCTTAAAATCGCATCGTATAACATTTTGTGAAAGAAAAAGTTGAGTTGTAGTTTTACAATATGCAAAATGGATATTTTTAAAACAAGGAATGTTTCTTCTTCATATACCTAGGTACATATAAATTGAAAAGCGAATTGATAGAGGCCAGACACAGTTATAAGAGTTGATAATTTAGTTGCGTTGTTTTCATTGATTACAATTTAGTCGGTGTGAGTATGTATCAGAACATGATATAGGTAGATACACATACACAATAACCGTAACCTAAATAATTAATACTGGCGGTGTCGCCAACTAAGCCAAGTGTACACAAGTAGCTACCTATTATACAATAGCGTTAACATATATAATACAATGCGTCTGTTATAAGCGTACAAGGGACATCTGCACAGAGCCTTATGAATCCGGAGTGTGATGGATGGATCGGTCTGAGCAGAGCCATGCACAGTCGATTATATGTCATTCACATTAATATCAAATCCCAGTGCTATTTGCGCATTATTAATATACAAATATACTTGTTAAGTTAAATGCAGGTAAAAGAAAAAGTCTTTTATACATTCTCATAACTTGCATACAATAATAACGAGGACTTTTAGTAATCAATAACATATTCAGCTAAAACTTATAAAGCATTTGTTAGGACCTACCTAATTTGTTCGTTGCGTCACACCCTTTTGTGATGAACGACCTAGAAAAATCAGATCTATCTCCCTCATAATGGCCGCGAAATAAAGTAAAGTTTTAACACGAGATGTCAGAGCCACGTTAAATTGAAGTAGAGATCAATATTGGAAAAAGGATATCTTAAGTCATATTATAATTACCTAAATTGTACTTTCATATTGTTGATTTTTTTTTTCCGATTCAAATATTGTACCAGGATATTGGTAGACCTGCATAAATACTTATTTCAAGATGATCAATAATACTTAGTCAAGTAAAAATAAAATAAAAAACCACATCACAATTTAAAATATCGTACAAATAACACCAGATCCGTCCACAACATCATTGAGTCCTAAAACTTGAGACTTTTACATACTGTTCACGCTTACATAAGTTTAGATATCGTGTTGTCAACGAGGAGGAAATGAGGCAGTTGATTATAATGCTGCGATGGCACGCCACGAGAGGAAAATTCAGAGGCGCGCTTTCAGCAGATGGTATCTACAAGAAGGCAGGTTAATGATGGGGTCGATCACCTATCGCTTACTCACCCGTGAAAGGACAATGTGCCGAAATGAATATATGAAAAAGATTACATGGCGAACCCGCTTCGACGTGTGTAAGTACATAACATAAGACATGTATCTAGTGTACTTTCGACGTGTATCTAATGGCCTCACATACGTGCATGATATAGGTGCGTACATATAAGCGACACCACGACAGAGCACTTAGCGGAGTCGCGTTCGAGGCGGGGTCGCATCAATCACAACACAATTTTATATCAAATGTCGCTCTCAATCAATTTGTGCCAGGATCGTATTCCCCACTATACTACCAACTAGCGACGTTCACCATCTTTCTAATATATATTTTGCAAAAGGGGGATGATGCGCACACAAATCCAGGTATAACTAATGTTTTGTTTACACAGCAATTTGTATTGGAAGAAATAGATAGAAGCAGATACTTAATGGAATATGCTCAAATCAGATTTATCTATTCATACGTGTTACGATGAATATTATGTAAATAGGTATGTACCTAATGTATGTACCTAATGTATGTACCTAATGTATGTATTCAATACTAGTTTCTATATTTAGAACTTTCGGATCTTTCAGTGAACTAGTTTACTAAAACAAATGCCAGCATACCAATTCAATATGTCGTATCATAATTATTGACTCAGTGGAAGTACATTATTGTTAGGGTAATTAACTTCTTGGTCCTTTGTTTTACTTAGCGTTAGCGTTATGAATGACTAACCGATTGTATCGTCACACAGATGTGAATGTTTTCGTGCTTTATTATTGCTGGATTTTCCTCAACACGCACAGATGACTAATATCAGATGACGTTGTAACGTGGCCTGAGGTGTTACGTTGTCCACGGACGCTAACTTTCCTAATGGAGACCGTAGTTTTGAGGAAACCACTAGAGATAATTAGAGAGTTAGCCGCTCGCATGACTGTTCTTAATTGATCGAGACGTTCTTGCGTCACAACAATCGTACCTACATGGCAAATTATGTTCAGTCTATCTTTTCATTAATCTACGGTAGGAAGATTATTAAAGCAACATTTTGAACAATTTGAATTTCAAATGTGCTTCAATTTCTTGCGTTGAATCATACTTGTTTCCCGAGTATAATAATAAGAAATTGCAATTCCCTACGATATGAGTAAATCGAGTAAGTTATGAGTAGGTATGAATGTGGCCACACAAAGGCGTTTGTTTATAAAACAAAACAGCCGCGTTTCTTGGTCTTGCTATGCGTATTGAGAGACTATGAAAATAATGGTCTATTAAAGAGCTAGGCAGCTCCTTGTACCTAGTGCTCTATTGTTCTGTATGCGGCGTTGCACTCACGTAGAGTATGGAACATCTACCAGGAAAATAGCGGATAATGATTCTGCTCAATACCTACTAATTGTAGACTATTTTTTGTGGGTGTCGCTTCAAACGTGTTTTGAATTAATTTAATGTTACCTTGGGGATTTACAATAGATAGCTACACCTTGAATGCGTACAAATTTAACGATAAAACACAATAAACGCATTATTTAGCTAGATTATATTTTTTTGGGACTGTTGCTGGGAGGTACGTTTGCTTATTTCACATAATTTATTATCTCTTAAGCACCCTAGATGAAATTCTCTCTACATTCAACTTGGGGTCTTCACAAGAGTATAGCCCCATTCAATTTAAACAACCGTATTGTAAAATACGTTAACAATCACATACACGTCTCAATAGGGACAGTTCAATCTTCTTTAATAAAGTTTTACGATTCAATAATGCTGTCACAAACGCATACCATCACGTCGTTCACCGAGATAGGCAAACGGAATCTGTAGAGAGACTTTACTGGTACCATGTTGTTCGTGCAATATTCTGTCTACTAACTACTATATCTTTGCTGACTGGTGCTCTTCTTGAGCTCTTCTTTCAGAAGAAATAGAATTAGAACATAGGTCACCCTGGTCTACAAGTTGTTATAGTTTATGAGTATGCCTACTTCAGAATTATTCTCTCATATCATACGCTCTGATAGTTAAAAAGTTCTGAGGTAACAAACATAAAAAACAGTCGAATTGAGAACCTCCTCCTTTTTTTGAAGTCGGTTGAATTATATATATATTAATTTGTAATATTAATATTGAATTATATTATTAATACTTTTATGTGCACAAGCACATAAGGCAGACTTATTGATATCCAATGTTATTGTAATGATTAGTAGGATATAGTGTGTTCTCGCGCATCTTTTTTGTATATGTACCATTTTCGACGATTAATTATTGTTTGATAAATAATACTTCCGTGATAAAACCATATTAATTTGGTTGACAACTGCCCACGGATATATATTTATGTACCATTAAAAGCATGAAATAGGTTTTATTATAAAGTTATTAACCTATGAAGTTTATAGTAAACATATGCTGGTTTTGAGGAAGTTAATTAAGCGCTGTGTTTTTTCCTGATATCTGGTGAGAGTGACAGCGGCAGGGGGCGGGCCCGGACGAGATAAAGTATCTTATCATAGGCTATCTGGCCAAAGGGAAGCCACTCAATCGATAACTGGGTGATATACCCATTTGTGTATTATGGGAAAATAATGCGAGGCGCTATTAGGATTGTTTGGGATGATAACTGTATTACTGTAGGCACTGGAATATCGTAATGTCGAGTTTTTAAGTATCCTGTGGTTCTCAAATCGAATCACTGCGCTATTTGGATCCAGTTAAAGATTTTGCCTCTTATAATTAAATGGCTACATGGGTAATTGCTTATACATCAGTGACTTAGTCACCAAATTATGAAAGACGTGCCGCATTTATTGATTACTTAAACGTAATTATATTCCGACATATTTTCCTAACCTACTCTAAATAGGTAGGTACTCCAGTAATTTAAACGTTTAAATGCTGCTGATGCTCAATACTATTCATTCATCGATGGATAAAAGCATAATTGTGTAGATTAGTGATGTATCCGAGAATATGAATTTATTGTGTGCTTACAGTGACAAGTTTAAATGGTCTAATAGAATGGATGTTTGTCGTTGATTGGTTCACAATGCGCGTGAGTGGAATGTCCTCGGGATTGCTACCCAAATTATTGTTACAGATTTGGATGTGGCATAAGTTATATTAAAGTTAAGATTTAATTAATTTATGCCTTGTTTTGTGACTACATAACTGCGACCGTAGTTGGTGTACTTTGATAAAAAGAAATTTAAAAAAAATCAAGTGGTCTCTCTGGGGAATTTAACGTACCCATTGATTATTATTAAATAGCTTTAGTTTTTATAGTTTAATATAAAATAACATAAAATTATTCATTCAATTCAAAAAAATCATTCCAAGAATCCATTGTGCCATACGGAAGTAATATAAAAATAAATCAAAGAATTTATAGATGCATACTATAGGTACCAACTCACCGTTTCATAGCCGGGCTCCATTTTCACTTACGCACAAAACCAATAAAAACAAGAATAACAACGTAAAAAATAATACAGTCCGCGTTGCTCGAGTGCAATTGCATTAGGAGATGCGAAATAAAAACGAAAATAAAAGACGGAGTAATAAAACGGCGCGCGTTATCGCCGCGAGACGTACAATTAATGGAATGTTTGATTTGAATTGTTTTGCGTTAGGAAATGGTCGCGGCGCAGTTTGCGTCCGCGGCGTGCGGAGGTTGAGCGTGATATGACAGGAGTATGCGCCCGAAGCGTGACGTAAGCGCGGACGCGGCACTCCCGCACGCGTGCTGTGTAGGCCCGCACAGGGCTCCGGCGCGCCGGGCGGGCGGTTATAAGCGCGGTCAGCGGGGCGGCGTCGATAAATAATACGATAATATCGCGTTACATACCTATTAAAAGCTGCATTTACTATGCCTATTATCTGATAAATATTAACATGTGTTTAAGGGACTGTCACCATCTGTCAGTTATCTCTTACAAAAATATTTTTGGGCATTTGACATTTCATAATGTCGTTGTAGTTGATTCACCGTAATTTTAATCAAAATGTGGATAGTCTTAGTAGTACGCACAGGTTTTTTATTTTCTATAAATAACGCACCAATTTCAAATAATATACTTATAGTAATGTGGAAGCACGTAAAATGTCGATATAATAATCCTATAACGTAAGGTAATAAATGTGTGAGTCAATATCGAGTAAAGCCGTCGCAAGGCTTCGCCGGTATAAGTAGCGCCGAATTGTGGCTTCATGTCCGAACGCCGATAATCTAATGATTGTGGCGTGGATATACCCGATATCTAATTATACTTGTAAATGGAGACGTAGCTTTAAATACTTTGTAGTTGTACGATATTTGGGGGAAGTTTAACGATTAATTTGAGTGATGATTGAGTGTGAGGGACGAAATATATTTCATAAATGGAATGAGAAGTTTTTAATAACTGTGTTTAGTAGATGGTTAGTAGCGATTATATTTAGTTAAAGTTAACATTAACATTGAAGCAATGATAATGTTATTTTGGTAGTTGGTAGGTGACGAAGAAAATATTGTAACAGGAAGCAGTGAACAAGATTTTATTTATTATTATTCAAATCATGTTTAGTATGAAATTTATAAATTATGTCAACCACCTGTGCTGTATAACATATATAAAACATTATAGGTGTAGAACATTGAGTACCATACACGTCATATAAACACGCGACGCTTAAATTGTAATTTCACGGCTCGACGGAAATTTTCATTGGCGATTAATTCTTGTTCGCGATTTTAGTTCGTTGTAGACGCCGCTGGCGAAGGGCGCATCTCTCTAGCATGTTCTTCTAGCATTCGGTTCTGCGATACCATCTATGCCACAGTAACGTAATTATTTACCTGTCTTTTATTTCGGCTCGTACTTCAAAATCTAATTTTAATATGATCGATTACGTTTGGTGTCGCGTTCCGAAAATTCAAATGTAAAAGGATTAAATTTCAACTATTTAACTGATAAGATATCGAAACAAAAACTCTATACCTAAAATAATGAAATCCACTGGGACCATGGGTTATCTGTCTTTTTTATTATTTTAAAATAAGTATGGTAACATACTTTACTACATAAATGTTCATACAATAATTTTATTTATTCATTTGAACTTTATACTGCGGTTAAGCTATAAATAGAATGAAATTATAGCCTTGACTAAAAAAGCGCACTAGGCGTTAGTTCTCATTTCTTTATTCATTAAACTATTTATATTATATTCGCGTTATAGTTAGCTTTCTGGTTCATAATAAAAATTTCTATAAACCAAAATAGGTCGAGTAATTGAAAAGAAAATTCGATTATTTTGTCCTAATACGATGTGTGAACCTCTGTTACTTGTCAGTGGCGGGTTAAGGGTGGAATATGGAACCGTCACGATACTCCCACCACATTCAAAAAACAAAGAGCTGACGGCATTTTCGACGCGGCCGCAAATTGTGACAAATTGTGTTATTGAAATTTATGTCCGGCAGTTTTGAGACATAATTGGATGCGGAGAGTCAGCAGCCATGTTCCCAGAGTGACGTCACGTGCTCTAATGACATTTATTACGGACAGTTCATTGGCGCCGCTCGTCTCCGCAAAACGTAGTGCTATTTCACATTTGAAAATTAATTTTCGCGGTAGTCTGCGGACCAGCGCCCGGCGAGGATGAAATGTTGCGATAATGCAGACAAAGCTCTTAGCTTTGAAATTAAGCTTGATTTTTCTCATATCTGTTTAATAGTTTAAGTTAATTTTATTTTAAATTGCGTTTCCATGATCTAATATAGTACCTATAAGTAAATAACTTACAGTTGCTATTTTTCATAAACCGTAGTGACATACCTGAAACAAAAAAAAATTAAATTAGCTATTAATATATAAATTACTTAGCAATAGTAGGTATCTAGATAGGTACACTGTTATTTAATATAAAATAAAAGACAATTTTAATTAAACTAAATTAAGGGCCGGTATAAGCTGGACAGAAAGGCTGATGTAATGCCCAATAAAAGTAATAAATCGTGAAGTGTCGCTACACAGGTGGTGATTTTTTCCACAGCAACAATGCGAAGATTGCGTCTATAAATAACTGCAGTAGTGAGATGGGACAGGACGTCCACTCTGCTCGCAGACCATTGACTGACTGCCCGGAGAGCAAGGAGCGACTTATAGGTGGCGTTGATTAAACAATTAATCAATCTGCTGACTCTTATACAATGTAAGATAGGTTTATAATATAAGTACAGTTTTGTGTACCAGAATGCGTCTTTTACCGCAAGCTATAACGTCATTTAATATTTTATCACGCCTCATAAATTGGCTAATACGTACCTATCACTCAAAAAGCTTCTTACGATACAATATTTTTGTTATTATAAAATAAAAATGTTTTTCAATCATCAATATATAACTTATACGGGTCGGGAAGATGAGGATCAAGCTGAAAACATTGGCGAGGAGGAGTCGCTTTCAAACCTGTCAAATGTGACAGGAAAAAGGGCGGCAAAATGTCACTATAATGGATGTGTCACCGGCATCGTGGCATAACGCGACCCGTTGGCATGCACGGCCTCAGATACACTCCCTGTGGATTAAGTAATACCAGATTTCATGAAAATTTCAATACTTACGGGTAACAAACAACCGCAGATGGAAACCAGAATTGTACGACTGCCCGGTGGAACTGTTGTTTTGAGCAAAACAATAAAAAATGTATTTTTTCACAGGATAGATAGCATCAACTTTCGTTCTTAATTTTAAAATCCGTCGATTCGAAATAGATGGTGGGTTTTACCGACTCAGTAGGTACCCATTCTTCAGTTTTAGCTTATTTTTTTAGAAATACCTCTACGTATATAGTCGTTTAAATAGTATTATAGTAGCACTAGTAGATGTCCGGAAAGTCAATTAACGAGCTATTGAGTTCACGGAAGTTAAAAGCGACATCAAAATGCAGTATTTTAAACAAGTATTCTCCTGTAATCAGAATAATGAATGCGATGGCTCAGTGCGATAGTCAATAAATACGGTTCGGAAAACATGTCCGAACATGATGGATGATGAAGGCAATGTGATGAAAGATAGAGATAGGTGTCTGTTAATAGAGTGGTACGGATTATGATTATTCCAACTTTTATAGTGCTACTAGCTGACCCAGCAAACGTTGTTTTGCCATATAGGGGTGGGTCATTTTAGGGGGATGAAAAATAGATGTTGGCCGATTCTCATAGATACCGGATAAGCACACAAAATTTCATACAAATCGGTCCAGCCGTTTCGGAGGAGTATTGCAACTAAAACTGTGATACGAGAATTTTATATATTAGACTAGTTGTCCCGGCAAACGTTGTTTTGCCATATAGGGGTGGGTCATTTTAGGGGGATGAAAAATAGATGTTGGCCGATTCTCATATATACCGGATAAGCACACAAAATTTCATACAAATCGGTCCAGCCGTTTCGGAGGAGTATGGCAACTAAAACTGTGACACGAGAATTTTATATATTAGATTTACTTTGTAGTAGTTTGAATATAGAACTTTCATTGTTGTTTCATTTTTATCTCCTCTTTAATTTGAGTCTGAACTTGATTATTGTGTCTAAATTTTAAAGAAATGTCTAAGGTTACGATCGCCTTATAAAAATGTTTTACATTATAATTATCTAAAAGTCATAAGAATATTAACTTTGCTAAAAGCAAATTAAAATAAAAACTTCGGGAATATTATGTTCACCTTGTTCCAAATTTGAATCATTTTAATTGAAGCTTTGCAGGAATTTCGTATTTTATTACGAATATAAATACATGAGCTCTGAAATTCATCGAGGTAGATCAGTTGACATCATCGAGTTGACATTTACCAACGGCCATATTGGTCGTTATCTGTCACCGCCCCCCACGATCCGTTTCACTTGCAACCCGATAGGGGGCGACACCGTGCGACGCGACTACTCGGCCAGTAATGGCTACCACGGCCCCTTTTTTATTACTGACCCGCTAGTAAACAGATCATTCGGGTTTGTGGTGTTATAAAAACGAAATTAACTCTGGCCGGTAGATGTCCAGATATCCTCAGTGCTTACTGCCCTACTATTAACATAAAATCGCATGTCACGCACGTTTCACAATTTAAAGTGTCTCAGAGACATTAACCGCTCGTGAATTGGTCAGTAATAACATCTGAAAAGTACATCAACTGAGTACTTACTACTCGCATATTTGAAGACGGTTATGATTATTTGAATTCTTGGCTCCGTGTTAGCGCGTTGGTCAATATTATTATATTAGTGTTCGAGATATTTGAATTCTCTACAAAATATAATATAATATACTGATAGAGACACCAAAACGATTAGGTACCTACCATTTTACCATCACGCGTGCCATACGCACATAATGATAAAACAGTTTAGTTTAGTTATGCGTGGCTGATATGATTAAACGATTCATATTGCTATCATTTCCTATGCGCCATCCGCCCCGATGTTCATTATTGTAGCTAAGTATAACATCATTACTGCGCTGCGAGCACAAGCCCACTAGGCACGTATGGTTGACCACCGCGAGTGCCGCGAGTGGAGCCATTGTGCACTCCGATATTGTGTTAATAGATTAATCCAATCAAAATATTAATTCCACAATGCAGCTCGTTCGTACCTATTTACATTTCAATCGCACGATTTATTCGATGGATTTGAGATATTCATCGACAATGTTCAGAATTGATTCTGTTGGGAGATATAAATAAGGTTTTATGAAATATGTTGTAATCCCCATACGGGAGGTGTGTGGCAGGGAAAATAAAGCATTTCTGAAGTAATCAGAAGCAGGTAGTAGTAGTAATATACGAAAATCTAGTTGCTACGTAGCAAAACTTGAACAGCAATATCGAGTGTAATAGAAAAACTCCAATATGAAAATCTATAGATATCATTTTATTGGCAGCAGATCGGCGCCGCAACTCGAGCCAGTACGCAATGTGAGCCTCTTGAGGGCTGCCTTGGGAGCCATGAAAGCCGCTGTTTAAATAAGGGTCTAACTGTAAGGATTGCTTGAAACAGCACTTTGTAGCACCATCGCTTGAATCGGGAACATTCAACTAATACTCAAGTGTAATAACAGATATACAATGCCTATCGAAGCTGCAATAGTATTACAAAGCTACTAACATTTATCTGATGTTTAAATTTAGATTAAAAGCAGTATTTTATTTCAGTTGATCATTTTAATTGTGGTATTGAGAGCATTTCTAAATATGAACGCAAATTGTAAATTATCCAGAGGAAGTGTGGCGGCGCGTGCTCTTTCCAACCCACTCGGGATTAGACTCCCAGTTGTGCGTTTGTGCTGTTATTCCAGCATTCACGTATATAATATCCCTCTATTGTTTCTACTAGAAAAACCTTTTGATATTTATTCCAAAGCTCTGTGAAAAAACCAAAAATCTGACTACCAACCGCTTTTAATTACCAAATGCTGGCGTCTGTGGTCGCTTTTTATATTTTGTAGTTCAGACTTTATTGTCACGAACGAGTCGATCAAAAATATTGTTGAAGATATTGTGCGCGGTCATTGGGCTTTACCGCAAGACAATTGAGTCCACATAGGACGGCGATAACGGGGGTTAGCATAGATGAAATGAGTCGGGGTCAGTGCGCGCTCTCAGGCTCAATATTTGCGCTGCAATACAACCTTTATTGTGAGGACCAACACGCTCGTACCAAATATAGGCGTGGAAACGACCCGCGCCGTAACCTTTTAATGAATAGGCATCAAATCACGTGAAACGTTTGAAGCTTATGTGCTATTTCCACAAATTGTGTTAGACAGTATCTACACAGATCACGAACTTACTTGCAGCAACCGAGACAAAAATGTTTCAGTGTTTTTGTTGAAGTCGCGTGAGATTGTATGATATTAAGTCTGGGTGACGAAGACGAGCGTGTAGCGGGGCACTTCGCAACTGCACCGACGACAGCTGCTCCTCCTTATTTGATTTCCAACTATACGAAGTAACATTCAAGTTTTATGTCAACGTTGCGACACATTCGAACATTTGGAACGAATATCTTCTCTAATGAGGTTTCAGATTTCTAGTGTGTTAGAATTCCATCTAAATATGACTTTTTCATATCTCTGTCGTCGAACTCTATATTGCTTTAACTTTTCATCCATTTTAATTAAAAATTTCTCTATATTTTTCGGGAATATATATTTTTGGTAGCAGATATTTGGTTGTGATAACAGTAGAAACAATTATTAAGAAAAAATATGTAGAAGACGTAATTAATTAGCTAATGTATCTATTGTGAGTCAGAATGGTTGCGGTGAAACCAGAATAAAGTCAGAATTTTTGATCACACTTATGGCTTGCTGGAAGGTCCACTGTTAGTCCAGGTAATTGTTTTGAGATAGGTACAAAGGTTAAAGCCGTAGTTGAACAAACGTGGGTCGTGAATATCGTGCGTGAGCAATATCGTTTGGGACAGATGTCGGAGGGCGGGGATGTTTGCGTCTGTGCCTCGGACGGTCAACAGCGGCGGCAAACACGCGTGCGAACGCTCATGTGTCGGGCGAACGGCACGCTTGTTGCTATTTTGTATCAATAGGACTTGTGACGCGTTCAGCGCGATCAATTTGCGTGCTGTAGGTACCTACGCTATGCGATAATGCGACGCTTTGAAGTGGTTTTCACCTGATTCATGTTGGTGCACGGCTGCACGCTCTGCAATGTCGCTTTGTGCACGCCTACTTTAACACGTCATAGCTAATATTGATCCTAGTAATTGATTCGTAGTTAGACGCATGAGAAGTAATGTTAATTACAACTAGAGGCGATAGAGGGAAAGCAATTAAAATGCCGTTTGTAGCGCGTAGTTTCTCGATTCCTGGACCTAATTTCTTAATTTTGCTGCGTAACACAAATTACCAGCTCAATAAGATATCTTTTATTTTCATTCGATTACCAATTAAACTTAGAAGTGTTTATTTCAGTACCACTTTACTACACCTTTATCTTTCCGTATGAATGGATGAATGAAAGATTTTTTTTAATCGTTCAAAATAAAGAATCATTTTCTTAGTGTACATACTTTCCCATTGTTAGAAATTTAAGAATGTTAGAGCGAATACAATATGTAAATGGGCGGTATTAACCGCTTCAACTATTCCAATTCTGAAAACTTCCTAACAGCAATGACTAACATCCTAGGAACCTTTATAAAAAGAATGTGTGTAAATATTAAAATGAAAATGTGACATTTAAAAATATAAGCATTCGCATAAGTTGCATACTGGTTGATAAGCAACATGCAAGCGTTCGCCTCCATCGGTGATTTATCATCGCGGGTTCAAAGTACGTATACAATAACTTTGTTATTACATGAGTGACACTTTTTGTGTTGCGCAGTGTACGAGCGAAAATTACAGATCAGTTTTGTCGTATATCGTACTTTGTATTTCAATCTCAGCTATATTTATAAAGCGAAATACCGCTCATTGGCTTGAAATTGTACGGAATATAGATTCTTTTAGTCGGTCTTTTCTTCGGGTGTAGATGTCCGCTAAGATTTAGGGAATTCCCCGTGGGATTCGAAAAAAAAAACTGATCAACAATTTATAGGTGTAGTTATAACTACACCTATAAATTGTGATCAACAATGTATAGGTGTAGTTATAACTACACCTATAAATTGTTGATCAGTTTTTTTTATCAATATTTATTATCATTAATTTTAATATTTATATTTATTAATTATTTTTATTATCAATATTTTTTTTTTATACAAGTAATAAAGATAAATTATTTTTATTATCAATAATTTTTTTTGTATACAAGTAATAAAGATAAAGTATTTTTATTATAAAAATACTTTATCTTGTAATTTATATAAAAAGTCTCGAAAGCAAAATGGACAAAAAGTTTTAATCCTGCCAAGCTTCCTCATAAAATAAACAAATTTCTACCACCCACACGTCAAAAATGCAGCAATCCACAAACGAACCACCATTTGGTTACAAGGAATGCTCTAATATCAAGTACATAAAGAGAGCAGGGAGCAGATAACTGCTAAGCATTCCTTTTTCGAATTGCAGCGCCACGACGAGCTGATGGAGATTCATTGAACCAGCGCATCATTTATCAAGCCAACATTTCTTACTCAGTTTTATATAGCACAGCCCTAGATTTAAACTTTATTCCACTCACTCGTTAAAGCGCTGCATGCTATGATTGCAGACTTATTTTTGGTGCTTTTTGTTTACACACAAAACAACGAATAAGGTTTTTGTTGTTGACTTTTCAATTTAAGTCTTGGATTTTTGTGTATTAAAAACCAAAAATGGATGTGTTATTTGTAATTTATTTTTTGTTAGTGTTGTTGTGTTGTCTCGGAGGTACGAGTTGTCCACTATCTAATGGGATTTCGTTGGCAACCACAGCTACAGTGTTCTGTAGGAAATAATCAATACTACACACAGTGGTGTGATGGCAGTGGAGTTGTCGTTGATGACAGTTGTTTGTTTTATTTCCACAGGCTCGTTTGGGCGCGGACTAGAAACAAGTTCGCGTACGTCCTCGTTTGAACAAATTGACTTTTGGAGTGACAGCTGCCAAAATCTCCTTATGCAACAAAGTACAGACAAGATATAATAAGACTGTGCTTTAGTGTCAATGAGTGTTATAATTTGTCTACCAACAAAACAAAACAGTAAAGCTTTATTTGGGTGATTTGTTCTAAAAAAAGGTATGCTTGTCACCTTCAGTAACAAATTTAAATTTTATTTCATTCTTGTTTGAATCTTATTTTGATATTATAAATCTTGTAAGTTTGTTATGCGCCATAAGTTTAAAAAGATTTATTACACAGTAAGAAACAACCACTGAAACTTTGTGTATTTGAGTTTTATTTCCTCAACAATATTAAAACAGCAATATACAACTGAGAAGTATTGAAAAATCTGAGACGGAAACATCAGTTCACGAAATACAAAACCCGGCACGAAAGAAGTTGCCCGTTGTAGCCGCGGGCTGTCGTCGCGCACGCTACGGCTGCTACGCGCGTAGCGGCGGCGGCGGCGGCCGGCGGGCCTCGCGCCTCGCGCATGTTCAACTTTCAGCTACTCAGTTTTATTTCACACCCAATTTATTTCCGAGCAGCAATCTTAACGCTATAAACGTAGTTCGCTTCTACTCTTTTACTACCAACCTGTAGGGTAACTGATGGTGAAAACTTCAATTTTTAATTTATATTTTTGAATGTTCTTGTTAAATATATATTTTTTCTATTGTGGTCTTGTATTTGTGTATAGGTATTAAATATGAGAACTGGCAGTGTCGTAAAGTATAAAAAACATAAAGACGCAATATTGGTTTAAACATAAAACTGCGGTTGATGTCTAAAAAACCCTTAAAAGTAGTATCAGTCCAATTTCCCTATTGGGGTTCAGAGTGTCACCGCATAAAATAAAAATACCTACATAACAGCTACCCTTCTCCATGCGGGGCGCGGGGTGAGGTGGGCGGGCGCGGGTGGTGCTTGTAATAAAAATTCGTTAATACTTTATTTACGGTATTAGTACACGTACGGTATTTTCGCTGTGTATTATGACACGATCAATAAACCTACGCTTCTTCAACTATTTATTATTTGGGGCACAAACATTCTTGATTTTCGGAACCAGTAATAAGGCTTTCAGCGGAAACATGATGCCGGATGTATATTTGAAGGCCGAACAACATGCCTATAATTTATTATCCTACGGGTTAAACCCGTAGGTATTATAGGTAAGCAAGCCGTTTACATATGTTTTATGTATTTATGACGACTTTTCAGTTAAGAATACAAGATAAAGAAATCATAACCAAACAGACAACTTAATTACGTTTTAATATCCAAAATAAAGATCCTTTACAAGCAAGATTAGGCGGGTTTAAAAGCATTAGGGGTTCAGCAAACAATGCCGGCGATTATCTAGTGAATGGTTGTCAGCAGCATCGGTCTCGGAGTTATTGTAATATGTAAACGAGTCCCGCCGTCCGTCCACCAATTAATTGTCCGCGTCAATATTAAACTTAAATGTTTGTCATCCCTGACATATGTATAGCTTGTCTTGATAGAGGGGATTAAAAATGTACAAGTAAGTATTCTACTTCTTTTTAATTTTATTAATTCGGATATTGCCATAGTAAGACTTTTGTATAATCGGAGTATAATATACAAGCTTTTTCTCACAGCTTCGCTCGCGCTAAGTTTGTACCCTGTTTTAATTGTTATTCTGTTATTCGGGGTGGAGACAAATCCAAAAAATCAAAGATCGTGAAAATTGGTTCAGCATTTCTAGAGTTATAAGTGTTGTAACAAACTTGACTTTATTTTATACATATATAGCTTTCCGCCAGCGGCTTCGCCCGCGTAGTCTGGGTATTTCTTATAACTTTCAACCCCTATTTCGACCCCTTACAGCCCTTTTTTAGTAAAGTAGCCTATGTCCCTTCTCAGGCTCTAGACTATCTCTGCACACAATTTTATTTAAATCGGTTCTGTAGTTTTGCCTTGAAAGCGCGATAGACAGGCAGACAGACAGAGTTACTTTCGCGTTTATAATATTAGTAAGGATTGTATACGGTCAGAGTTAAGTAGATATTAACATAATTAGGTACTTAATATGATTTATACATTTGTGGGCAATCGATAGAAAATTCAATATTGAATAACATTCATTGTTCCATACAATATGGTTGCATAGACGTAAATTAGTTACCATTACGCCATTATAAAATATATAGAATAACGTACTTATAATAGGATATAATTATGTAATATGATATAATACTTAAACGTATCGCCGATAGTTTCTAATGGGGGTATAGAGTTCATTCAACTTTAATTGCCTCGTTAGATTGCTCAGACTGAAAATTTCCACGACAGTAATTTTTCATTTTCAATTATGTTACAGACCTTTCGAATCACTGACTAATGGCTCGACAATATTGCTAGTAGAGATGAAATATAGAAATATTATCTGTCACATAAAATGGTTATGAGTCGTATTGTTGAATTCACGAACATTTAATAAGATATATACATAAATACAGTAATGAAATATTAATTGCTGCTTATGTAATCGAATCCGTCTGTTTGTGCCATTTACATGTATGGAGAGCCGCAGCCGCAGGTGTGTGGCACCAGGTGAGCACTAAGAGGACCCGGTATCGACGACTCAGCGGCCCGTGCCAAACATTGAATATATTTTTTACAAACAGATATTTTGAATCACTTCAATTTATGACAGATGTTTTACAAATGATTTTTAGTATAGTTGTATGCAAGAGGCTGTGCATCGCCAAATTTAATTAACTTGTTTGCAGCCCGTTCAAAAATCCAGCCATTACCTAATTTGGCAATTAAATTAAATTTGATTGCGGGTGCGCGGGCTGCGGGCGCCGCTACACCTGCAGGTCCGAGTAAAATGAAGTAATTCGAGTCGTTGCGGCACGTCTCCGGCATTACTTACCATCTAGCAACAATTTGTTTTTTCCCACCCTCGAGAGAACTCGAGCAAGCGCGCTGCTTTTTAGTCCCAATTTATTCTTCCAATAAACTTTCCGCTCTGCTTTTTGCACAGAAAATGTGCCTAAAATATTTAAACAGTTTATGTTTTCGTTTAGATCCTTATGTTACTGCTTATGAGTTCTGTATTACTCGATGATACCGTTCGCAAACTCTTAATGTCGTTCGTACCAACTTACGTAACAAGAATCACGAAATGGTATGTAAATAATCTAAAACTTTGTACGTACAAGCAAAACCGACCAGCAAAAACTTTGCTGTTTATTTTTTTACGTTTTGCAGCTTTTATTATGAGAGGGTTTATACTATTTTAGGTTTACGAAGAAATTGGGGATGTTTAAAATGACTCGTCAGGGTTAAAAAAAAAAACAACACTATGACAGTATTTGAGGGTACCTATGCGGAGAACGGCTGTACGCCCGGTGGCTCGCGACTCTAACGGGCCGTGACAATCGCTTCCATGCTAAATGTCATGGTGGCCATTGTTCTACTCCGCCTCCCTCACCCCTTGAGTTGCCCGCGCCACCCTAACTTTCCCTACTGAAGCACTGGCATTTATGCCCCACACCCTTACCTCCGTTAATGAAAAATGTAGGGCTTGGGATATTGATTATAGTTTTTACTTCTGTTTGCTACGTTGAAAATTTTCAGAGTATTACTAACGCAACACAGGGAAAGTTTTGCAATTAAAAACTTGAATAAGCGTAAGTTACCCACGGTGGGAGCAAAGCAAAGAAGACCAAGTGTGAGATACCTTTATATTCAACATAGGTCCATAATCTTCCACGTTAGAAATATTTAACATGGTAATAAAATATCTAAAAATCGGCAAGTATTAGTTAGTTTTAGGGCTGTTTCACCACCCCTCGTAAGGTCCCGTTAAATTACCCAGCATATAATTTCAAGTTTCACTTTTAAATTTATCCGGCGATTAGCGGCTATCGAGAGGTGGTGAAACACGCCCTTAATGTTTGTCAAAAATAATGTCATTATATCTAAGGTTGAAGCAAATTATCTTTACTGCTAACCTTAAGTAAATTATGACAATGAAATAGTGAATTTAGTTGCAAGTCGAGTAAAAGTGGAGGTCAGGTTAACTTAATATGACTTGGGGCATCACGGCAATTTGTTCGAGACGAACCTCCAGTCTACCTGAGTGCTGGCAACGTCAGGCTTGTCCTCTTATTGTGATAACCTTAATTATTGTCATGGAACAGGAGTTCGGGACTATTCGTAAACCGATTATTGTGTATTTATTAAGTGTTTAGAAATGATTAGTTTCTAGCATTACATATACTTCTAAATCTTTAACAGAAAGTGTAGAATCGCTACTTTTAAGTTTAACTTTTAGATGTTCACTTTACAGAAAATAAGATTAAGTATTTTGAACCTATCTGGTTCAAACCTTTAATAACAGCATATTTTCAAGCAAATAAATTCGGTATTCGCCAGCCCTACAGCAAGTTGACGCTTGCGCTATCGAAGAAAATCGCACGAAAAGTGATTATAGATCGGTAAGAGCTTAAAACCTATAGCGGCAATATGGGGAATACACACATGTACGTGTGTTTACGCCATTCACGCACACAGACGAAACGTCGACAACTTCATTAGGAAGCCATAAGTTGGCGTAAAGAGGTATCACACGATAGACTTATGTACCTTGGTAACAAGTAAATTGTTTGTTCCATCAACACCAATGCCGTAAATACGACTTTTATATCCTATCACACGATGATTATTACTAAATGTATTCTAATAATGAAATTGTAACACTGTTTATGTGTATAAAATATATGCGTCATTTTATTTTCTCCTAGATAAAATATTGAATTCATACATTCACTGTAACAATATTGTTCCAATTCACAATTCATTACACGTGATGAAATGGAGTTCAAAATTACCATTAATGTTTAATGCCGCCTCATTATTTATTCATTTGTGAAACAAAACATTTGACTGCATTTGCAGACTGACTGTCGACATGAATATTTTTTGCTTGAGAGCATTCTTTGCATTGTATTTTATGCGAGCACTTCGTCTCGTCCATAAAAATCATAAAACGTAGTAAGGGCCGCCCCTATTTGTTTCACTATTTGCATACGATACAAACGAGTGAAGACAACGATGTCCTTTACAAAGATCGTTGGCCGACGACAATAAAAGTGTATTTGCGAAGAAATTTAATAAAGCGGAAGTGGACTGCTATTAGGGCGCACCCCTGAGAGTTGGTAGTGGCTCTGTGGCTCGTGCTCGCGGGTGTACCGGAGCTGGGTCGAGCTCTGGCCTTGTTATGACCGGTCATGGTAATTCATATTTATTTTGTTGCGTCGAGCGGACGGCGAGTGAGAACACGTGTCCGATATCGGCGTCAAGATAAATATTTGCGAGCGGAAATGTTATTATTTAGATAGCGTTTTATTTATTTAATAATGTAGACAAAGGATTAAAATAGTCTTTGTTTTCTGACACGTGATAATGAGTCACATAGATTGGACATTGAATATAAGGCAGTTGGTTTACTGCGCCTCAAAGCTTTAAAGGTATACCTTTAAGCGCTAGCGTTTTCACCTACTGTTTACACAAATCACAAAAAAGTACCGGCTTACTCCTCCTGGTATCATTGACTGCCTTTTTGGCCTAGTGGTCTTAAAGCTGCTACACTATAGGATCTGGCTTCGAGTCGAGTAAATTGTTGTTGGGTTATTCTGTGAAATTCCCAGTAGCAGCTCGGAGTCTGTGCCCGGTTGATGGTAACAGGCTCGCTCACTAAATGAACTCTATGTGTAAATTAGTACACCTCTCCCTAACCCTTACGGGAATACAGGCGTGATGGCATGTTATGTTAAGTATCTCTCATTAGTATGGTAAATTCGTTGTTCCTAGAGTAACAAACTGTATGGAGATAGAACTTTAACGAAACGTATTATCTATATCTATACTAATATTATAAAGAGGAAAGATTTGTTTGTTTGTTTGTTTGTAATGAATAGGCTCCGAAACTACTGGACCAATTTCAAAAATTCTTTCACCTTTGGGAAGCTACATTATCCCCGAGTAACATAGGCTATATATCATCACGCTACGACTAATAGGAGCGGAGTAGTAATGAAAAATGTAGCAAAAACGGGGAAAAGCGGGCGGGGCTGGCGGGAAGCTAGTTCCCTATATACTCAATAGTTTCCCCGAGGACATTAGACTTGAATCGAATAAAAATAAATTTAAATGTAAGCTAAAAAAATACCTCTTAGATTCCTTACCATAACAAAAGTGCAATAACTACTAGTAATAACAGAATTATATAATTATAATATAATATTTATCTAGAATCTAATAACTAACCTTTACATTCCTTATAATTATGTGATACCTATGTGATTTTGATCCCACAGTCAAACTGTTTATACAGTTTTGTGGGACACTGTTAGTTCATAAGCTGTATCATGTACCTTTCTTACAAATATAATAATAAATAAATAAAATAATAGGAGCAGAATTAAAGCCATCGTAGTCTAAAATAATATGTCTTGACCAAGAAAAGAGTAGGAGAGGTTTTTACTCCAAAATAACACACTAACTACTCAGCGTGTTGTCTCCATACACCGCGTTTGTATCATCAACGATGTCAATTCATGCGTTGATTTAGTATGAACGTTTATTTATTCAGCTATGAAAAGGAGTTTGTATCTAAAAGCAAGGTGGGTTTAAGCGATTTCAACGTCGTTTTTTTCAATTTATAAATAAAATAACGTAATATAGAGTTATCGTTTTTCAAGGAAACGAAGTCCACGTTTTGTTGACATCATAAAATGTATTAGATGGTAACGTATCAAGATATCAAATAATCGAGAAAATCCTATTTTCTCTTATAGTATTTTGTCATATTATGTTGATATAGATTATTCTACGGCGTTCAGTTCCAGGAAAATATTTTGTCGAAATATATCAAATTAGAATATTTTTTGCTATTGAACTTCCTCGTTAGTCTATTGGTCGGGCGGCTGCTGATTGTTAGGTCCTGGTATCAATTCCCAGGCGGAGTGTGTTTGGGTTTTCTATGAAATTTTCTGTAGAAACATTGCATTTGTGGAACTTACTGAAAAAAGGCTCACCCGCTATTATACGGGACTTAACATTACATACCGAACTGTGTGTGAAAATTATTACAATTCTGCCTAACCCTTAAGAGATACAGTCATGATGGCATTTTATATTATATCATGTGAGTATACTCCAAACACGTCGAAAACTGTGAAATATTTCTAAGTCTGTTTTGTTGTTGGTTTTTCATATGAAAATAACCTAAAACAAAGCTGCTTATATAAATTAGTGTTTATTTGATATGATGAAAATGAACAAGAATTCGTAGCTTCCAAAGTCAATCACTTAGAACGAACAGTACCATCAAATTGATTGTTTAATATTGATAAAGGCACATCAGGTAAGTCTCGTAGCACTTCGTAGCTTTCGTAGCAAGAATGCTACGAATGCTACGAAGCTGATACGTAGACCCTCTACATTTCTGAATGAAATTTAGATTTGTTTTAAAATAAGAACGACAATATAGTATTTTAATTGTTTAGACTTAAACAAACATATTATCACGCCGCTATTCTCGGAAAGTTAGGCAGAAGTGTACAGATGTTTGTTGGGTTCCATTTTGCGAACCTACTGCAAATACCTAACTGACCAAAATTAATCTTAAATTTTGTAGTATAACAATCAAACTCTAAGTTGGGTGATTCTCTGAGGAATAAGTTCTTTCCAAAGAGTATGCAATGTTATTTAAATTTTCCTTTAACGTTATCCATGAAGGTTGGTTCATTAATTCCAATATGTGTGATGGCGCCGACGCGTCGCCCTACTTGTTGCGCAGACCACGCCGCCAGCTCAGTATTTACGCGCCAACAAAACAATATCGACTCACTAAGTACACATTTTTGTACATTTTGATCAACATATTAGATAGGTACCTATATAATATTGTTCGCAAGTCTATTTTATTCATTAAAAGGTATCGTAGTTATAAATTACAGCGTAGGTATATTAGCAGTATTCCATTTATTTTCCTGTTCCACTTGGTAAAACAAAACAATGTTTTGTTAAAAGAAATATTAAAAGCAACAATAAAAAGTTTTTGAATTGAAAAGTCTCAATGACGTATAAAGTAATGAAAGTTTCAACGATTGTATGTCTTCCCGTTCCGAAACCTTCTAAGTTCAATTACCCAACGTAACTAACTGTACTCAAGTAAATTTGCGTAGTCCAGCCACAAACGAACTTCTCGAATATTCGAGAAAGCACGTTAAGGGTAATAAAAGACGGTCGCTCGTGTGTAATTTGCGCCTTTGCTCAGCTCATCACGACCAGATTGAAATTCCTTTCGTAGCCCCACGTCGGCGGCCGCCTGGCGCCTGCGTCTACTTGTTGCGTTGAGAAACGTCATAACTACCCTTACGTGACGTTATTATGCGATAGTTTGTTTTATTTGCGTCCGAGTTATCAACTACTATCTACATAATAGACACAAGAATCTTTGTGTGTCGCAAGAGCAATAAATTTGTTGTAACGACATTCACACAATTAGAAATAAGATGTTGTTCCGAATGGACTTGTAATAATGTCATTGAATTAATTTTAGTCTATTTTACGGCTGAAATGAAAGCAGGACTTTACCAAAAATTTAAACATACCTCGATTTCTCACCTCGAAGTTAACCTATTTGAAGGTTTCGAGGATATAATTAAGGTTAGTTTTTAGTACCTAACACAATTTTATCGTAGTCATGCTCTTTTAGCATACCGATACACTATATAGCCATGTTGTATAGCGTCTAGGCTATAGCAAAAAAACTCAAAGCTTTTTAAATTGAATAAGTAAGTCGAGCTGAGAAGCCGTTCGGTGCTCCTATGTGTAGAAGCAAGTAAATGAAGTACAAGTCAAGTAAATAAAACCAATTTGCCTCGTCGAAGCCTCAATCAGTTTCTTAGAAGTGCGCTCTTGTAAGTCCGTGCGAATCGCGACAAACGTGACCGTTCTGATTAATGGTGAAATGTTCACATGTTATTAATTAATTAGTTGTTATAAATTAATATTGTGAGGCTTGCAGTTGACGGGACGCTGCAGCCCGTCGCCGCCGACATGCGTCACCGCGTGCCGTGATTGCGCTTTGCGTCATTGCGCCGACGTTTAATTAAAGAAGACTTACAGTTTGGTTATGCACATGTAACTAATAGGGAGGCGGTGAAGGCGTCCATGGCGGAGAAGTGAATCCTTTGAAATGTAGCTGTGGCTGTTTGATAGCGACACCTTCTGTTCTGTAGTGTGAATGATTGGTTTAATTAATATAACTTTTTCTCGCCGGTTTCGTCCCACTGATGTAGGTATAAAGGACGGCAGGGAGGAGGCCTTTGTCCAGCATTGGGACGAACAGAAACATTGGGTTATCATCTGGAAGACAAGAACTGATTTACAAAGCTCTATCGTGTTTTGATCTTAGCACCAAATATTTTATTCTGAGTAGCCAAAATCATAAGCGTCGTAATAGCAAAAATAAAAATCTTTACGATAGCAAAGATGGAAATCTCAGCATGTATGTAAGAAAAACAGACATTCTTGAGGGCAACAGAGCCCCGAGCGGGCACTTAGCTTCGGCTATTAAGGGCGCTGTGACCGCCAGCGAGACGAAACGACGAAAACTATAAAACTGTTAAAGCAACGTTTCAGCAGCCGTAAAGAGCGTCGCAAGATCTGTTGACAATGTCGCCCCAAACCGCCATAAACCGTATGCACCCGGCTAAGCAGTAAAACTTAATGGCACTCTGATTAAACTTATCTCTTGGGCTAGCAAATCACGACCTCTACTAATAAGCGCCCATTCACAAAATCCCACACTTTTTAGTAGTTGCATACTATTAAAACGCTATAAACCGAGGATTCCGGCGGAATATGTCAAGTGTAGAGGCATGGCTTCTTGGCGCCGCGCCCGCGCCCGCTCACACAGCGCTGCCATTGGTTTGTGTCCTTAAACGTTTTCTTGTGCATCATACAGATAGTAACCCTAAATACTATATAAATAGCGCGGCTTATTTTAACTGCTGGATTGCATAGTTTTATCTTTTGATTCATTAACGTACTATCTGGAAGTCAACCTTGCTTAAACACAATTTACATTCGTACTGTTCAAAACCTTAAAGTAATATAGGAAAAGATTTTAAGTTCCATCAACAAATATAAAGTAACAAGTGCTCAAGTAATATTCAAAGATAAGATCTCCCTCTAAGCGGGTAGACTAACGAGGCGTAACTTTAAAATACTTTCATTTCTAGCCAGAGCTCGCGATATCCAGTACAGACGTCTTTATGTACAAACTTGTATACTTAGCGACGACTGTATGATCACACTGAGACACCAAAAAAGTCGAGATAGTGCGGGGTAATGCGAGGTCGCATAAAACGGCGAGGACTCTCGAAACGCTTTACAAGTGCTGGAAGGATGTTATAAAGGTTTTATGATCGCGTTCCGTCAGTGAACGTTGCATTGGCCTTAATGGACGACCTAAGTGCATAGGGACATTCATGACAGCGGTAAAGCGGCAAGAAAACGTTTGCAATACGAACAGTTATACTACTAACGGTTCATTAAAGGGAAATAAATGTAACCGCAGTTACCGGAATGTTTGTTGACGCTCACAATTATGAGTGACACGACCCGGGATGGCAGCTCTCAGTGATAGTATTGTCTATATTGCTGGGGACAGGAAACAAGATACTGCCAGTATCTAAAAATATTCTGATAAACGACTGCATAAAATATTGTCGAATAATATTACTGAAATGTTATGGGCTCGTTCATACTGGACTACTTAATTTTTTACATTAAATTTGATGAGTCGCGTTTTTGTAAACAAAGTGAACGATTAACGTACCTAAGTAACGCGAATGGAAATAAATAGTATGTTAAATAAAAGCTTTCGAACGGTTGCTCTCGACTCGACATTTGATTTACTTTGTGTTGGAACGTTTATCTAGAGTGATTCATCACATTGGATAATAATGAGGGAGATCCAGTTCGGAAGTAAAACAAATCCCACATCATCGATTAGTAATTCGAGACTTTGGGGTTTATTTCATATTTCCATTTGCTGACGGCAAATGAGAATCTAATAGTTATGAAGCACGATCATGTTTCCATCACAATCCATTCGTGGTTTGCATTGTAAAACGAATCATTATTCATTTTGTAAATACATTTTATAAAATTCCACGATATCAACTTTAGTATCATGTTGTAAGGTTCTTATTCATTTATTGTACTGAAGTGACTTTAGTTACTAGTTTACATATCCTCTATGGATCAATTGCTCTCGAGAGGTAAACCAAATTTAATGAAGACGATTTTCCCTCATTGTAAGTATTAATTAACAAGTACATAAAAGACCCTTTTAAGTTGAAATGAATAGGAATGAAAACCCTAACCAATATTCCCTAAATCTAACAGTTGACTGATTTAATTTCCCAGCCTTTTATTTAAACAATTGTAAATAACTATTCGATCAGAACGTAACTATTCAACCGAGTCCACTCGTAACTTTGCCCTTTCCAATCCAATTCCATACACAGTGCTATTTGAAATTTCAATCAACATGTCCCGGAATCGTTTTACTGGGTCATTGTACCAGGAACACAGACAGTCGCAGGTGATGTAGGCTTTGTGTAGGGTGTGCTAGGCAATGGCTAGACAGACGTCGGCGTCGAGCTTGTTTTAGCGGCTGATCGATACTCGGCCCACCGCGCCCTACTTTGCTGCTGCCCACAACTTTATTTTCTTTTGCCCTTTATTTGAATACAACGATGAATGTATAATGAAAAAATCCGTTGCGATTACGTACCTCATGTATTTTATGTAGTTGAAACAAATAGTAATGTAAGATATTATGTCAAATAAATAATTCAACGTTTACAAAAGGAATGGGAATCGCCCGATAAAATTCCAATGTACATTCTGAAAATAGGAGTAAAAAGAAATTGAGCGTCGAAGGAATGTTGATGTATGTATAATTCTTCTTTCTGCGCGTTCTATTAGGACCTTTTAAGGGGTTCGTCTTGATTTTAAAAGCAAGAATAAACACAACGGAAAGTATAAAAAGGAAACAAACCATTTTATACGCCAAAAATAAAGTGACAGAAGTCAGCGCTGTAATGCCGAGCTCTACAGCTAATTACAAAGAATAGTACCCAAGCTTGGCGCGGACATTATTAAGTAGGTAAGGTACTATGAAGCCCCGCTTTGTAAACTGGAAAGTGGGTAGGAATCACCCGCGTTTTTGGCATACTTGCGACAGCCAGTCTAGAAAGTGTCGTTCGAGAATTTATGGTAAAATGTAAGAGCCTGACAAATGAACTTTACGCAGTTCGACGGGACGTGATGCCAGCACAATATATGGGTACCTACTTTTTTTTTATTTAACCAACAGTGTTCAACAAACAACGTACAATATTAGCCTCATAGTATATTATGTAGTTGGTGCACATTAAATGTCATAGATTGCTTTTTCTTTTCCGTAGGTATAATATTGTGAAGACTATTTCTGAAATTTTATTAGATGTGCATAAAATACTCATTTCTACATATTGCGAGTACATTTTTGATTAATTCATACCTAGAACTTTGTTGTTTAAAATTTTTCGTTTAAAGAAAATTCTTTCCATAAATATGTATTGAAACTAGAATGGTATTGTGTCGTAAACGGGTCTAGTATTAGAACCATAAGTCGTTGGTTTCTCCATGGCTTGTGTGCAGTGTTTCTGTGAGACTGTTAAAAGCTTTCCTTTACGAGAAAAACTTTTATAATTAAAGGACATCAAAGAACCGCCACGATGGGGTTACACTTTGGATCGTTATTCAAAGCGGCTGTAACCGAGATAAGGGATCTTTTGGCGCCTTTTCAATAGAAGTTTATTTTATGAACTGTGACAAGGAGATAAATTTATGCTTATACATGTATAAATAAATATTAAGCATAATTTATTTATGGAATATTTTCGGTGTAGCAATTTAGGTAAAAATTGTGTTGGCTTGTTCGGCAACAAAATAAATTGATGACATGAATAACTTGGCACGATCGAAATGGGAAAGACGCAGGCTCATTGGCCTGGGTCATATGGGCGACAATCATATATATTATGCTCAATAATCATGAAATTAATTCTGTTACTGTTTCATGATCTGAAAGAAAACTTTAATACTCGTATGTGAAAACTTTTTATATCTCCTTATCGATTACATTTCGCGATACAAATAACATTACGATAGCTACGTGTTCTATTACGAATCGATGTAGGCACATTGGTAATCTACACTCGTATGCGGAACATCCACCCGATGAATACTAAGGACGTAATCGCAGTGATACCGGTACACTGATGCATTTGGACAATATCGTTAAGTCTACATCAGTAGTGGAGCAGTAATCAACTCCCTACTGGCGACTGCAGAGTAATTGATTGGTCTCCGACGCAGACAACAAAAGATAATACCGAGTCTCGTGGTAAATGGATTTGTCAACTGCTGCGATAGTAATTAAATAAATATACTATTTGTTCTTTCCTCGTGTACAGTGAGTTTACATGCTGACTCTTACCAGAAGCATGGTTTTTGTCTTCAGCACACCAGTAATTTGCGATCGAATTGAGCTTTATTCGAGAAGTTTCGTACGCTGTAGTTGCGAGCGTGCCGTAATCAGTTACAGATTGACTTCAATGAACTTTTATGAATTGTAGAACTCTTCAAAGGATTTGTGATACACGTAAGTTTATGTTGAACAATATTAGCTTAGTATTACTTACTTGCAGTTACGTAATACTCAAGTAACATTTCTCAGAAATTCTATAACAATAATGTACCCATAAAGTTACGTCATACTCATTAAGCACATGTAGGTATTTCTAGAAAGCCATTATATACAATTTCCTCCGTACAAAACTGGAAAATAATTAACCTTATCTGATTAATATTAATTAATATTTGTAATATAGAGAGGAGGAAAATGTATAAAAGCTGATTTTATTTTGTTTACCGAACAGTATCAAAATATTTATTGGATTTAACGATATAAATATTTAACGATTAAAACATTACAAACAATAACAAAATCTTTTCGGCGTTGGATACACTCGTGTGGTGAGTATTATAGTTCGTTGGTAAGGGGAGTAGGGGGAAGCACATCAATCACTGAAACCTTTTTGTCAAGTTGCCACTTCGACACGTTTCCCCAATGTTATGGTTCATTCAAGTCGGCGTAGTTTCAGCGTTCGATGTTTAAGGGTTGAATTTGTGAGGAAAATACCCACTTTTGATTGTATTTATGAAATAACTTTTAACAATACCACTCAAATAGTCTATTTTTTTGTGTATGGTACAATGTTTTAGGAAGTTGTAGCCTATAACAACAAGAAACGGAATAATAAAAGTTTATATTAATAACAATTTATGAAAATCGGAAGCCTTTTAACCGTTCGCACGTATATTTGATTAACCGTTACCTATTATATACCGAGTCTGGGGTTTAGAAAATAAGATGAACTCTAATGATAAATCCGATTAACTTTATCGTGGCTTTTTAATCGTTTACGCAAACAAAGTGTGATGCAGCGGTCAGAGGGCCGCTCGACCCGGCACGGGTGGCGCCTGGCCGGAGCGTTCGGCACCCCACGGTCCACCTGATCCTCTTTATATGCTCTCTCAACCTTTAACTTTTTTAAAGACCTTCTCTGTCTACCGACAAACAATTTAACAGTATAACTTTATCGAATAGACTTTTCGGAGGAGATTTGTTATTCACTCAAAAGTTTTAAGTGGCTGTGAAACGTCGTTGTCAAAGATTTAAATAACTACCCGCTTTAAACGATTTGATGCTTTAAATTTGTAACATAGAGTGTATAATTACGTGTAGTTTGTTCGTGAACAGTTGTTGTCGACACGTCGATCTCGGAAGTTTCGTCGTCAGGTTGTGGTGAATGGAGTGTATTCCACTTGACGGAATGTACTATGTGTGTACTTGTCGCGGATCGAGTTAAAGTTACTTTAATAGAGTTAGGACATATCTTGATAATGAAAGTGTTCTGATGTATCATATAGTCCCATTTTCTTACTGATGCCGCTTTGAGTGTAGTGTTAAACATGTATGATATGAAATCAGAGATATTACCAGTTCTATCAGACGGACTCAGTTTTAATCTAATAAAGTTCGGATTAAGACTTCTAGCTGCAGTTTATAAGTCTCGTCTGCTGGAAAAAGTCCGAGAATCCTTTATAAAATTGTATCCGCGCGTATGTTGGGGAGAAGGCTTAATTCTTCGTTATTAAGAAAGTCGATATTCGATAAGAGCTGTGTGTAATAGCCCCCCGGCGCGCTGGCGGCCCCTCCATTAGGCGAGCGTGTTGGCTGCGGAACCCTGCGAGGCTCAGCGTGGCGCCACATAGGGCCACAGCCCGCAACTTCAGCCACTCAGTTTTTCAAAGATAGTCACCGCAAATTAATATAATCAACTCCTTTGGCAGTATATCTATATTTTGGTCTCTGTATTAAAAGAGAGAGAAAGAGAGATATTGGGCATTGCATCCTGGCCGGTATGCGCGCTAACAGCCAGTAGATGTAGCATAACGGAATATAGTACAAAAGGGTTCTGTCAATTGGTATTGTGTATTGTCTGAAGAGTATGCAAAACCCTTGTTTGCGTACAAGGTCCTTAGACTATTATAGAAACATTTCATAACATATGAGTGATATTCTAAGAATTTTTGTAATGTGTTTGAAACAAGAATGACATGCCTGTAATACCTTATAGTTATCATATTCTAGATAAAACCTAATAATATTCATTGTAAAATAACAAAAAGGGCCACGTTACGAGTGTCGGTGTAGCTCGTTAGTTTCCGGACATGGGATAATTGTGATAACCACATTTATCCGCGTCCGTGGAACTCTTGAATGTAAAGCTTAATTGAGTTATTTTCTCCGGCGGCCGGCACGTTCCGACATGTGTGCCAGAGTACCTGCAACCCGATCTAATACTCAGTATTAAAAAGCAAAAAAGTAACTAACAAACTGTTTTTGTGTCGCAAAATTACCTTCAATCCTAACTGCCATATTGGCCTGGATGGTTTGTTTGCAAGACCAGCTGCTGAGGGTGATGTTCTGGGTTCGATTCCCGTAAATTGCTATTATTGAGATGTACATACAGTATAGTATTCCTTTGTCCACGGCACGCGCCGATAGTTAAAACGTAGTTAGTTTCACACAAGATAATCCTATTCAAAGCTTTTGGAAAAATAACCGGAGAAGAAGAATAGATTTGAGTATCAAGGCGACGGTCTCAATGGCGTGTAGACTAGCAGGCAGACGTTGAGTTAATGTAAAAATGCATAGGAAGATGGATTTTCATGCTCAAAGAATTCCATTCACAACGTGCCAGTGTCTGCTAGATTAAGAACTTTGCTGCGACGAATAAAGTTTGGAATAGAACTCATTTTGAATTTTAATCGCATAATATTGGGTCGTGTCCTAAAAGCTTTTTTGTTGGCAGTAATGGCTCACACACAGTTTTGTAAACACTTTTTATGTTGCGGCATATAATTTTCGCTCAATATTTTAATATGAATTTAGCGAATTTCGTTAGCAATACATACAATTATAAGTATGTAAGTACAAGATGATGATACAAAATAATATTTCTATAGAATAAAATAGTCATAGTGTCAGTTTAGTAAATTTTAGAGCATACATAAGATTCTCAGGGCCTGTTTCATCATATCTGGATAGCCGCTATACGTCGGATAAATTAAAAAATATAACAAAATTGGTATTAAATTATCTACCAAGTAATTTAACGGGATCTTACTAGGAGGTAGTGATACAGACCTTTAATCTTCGGTTACCTACTGTGTGGCGTCTAATTACAAATGTTGAATAGAACTTTTTGTCCGGCCAGATTGTCGCGCTACCGCCACGAGTTATATTCACTTCAAATTGAATATTAAATCTCCATCGCAATACGAGGAATTTTAAATTCGTTAGCTACACGGTTATTTGGATTGTTTTTACTGCACTCTCTAATTTTACAAGCGAGGTTTCTGTCATAAATGCACCGAACGGAATGTTAAAGTTCTAGTATCTACAGTAGGAAATTATATCATTCTTTTAAGCCAAGTTGCAATTTAACGTATCTACAATGTAAGTGTATCCGAAGTCGATATAGGTATCATAATATAACGTAAGTACATAACATTAATGTGTTCGATGCACGTACAGCTGCAGCTATTTCGGCAATACGACTGCATAATCCGCAGCATCCTATTTTGTAGCGGCTGCATAGCGTAATAATCTCAGCTATTCGGTGGGCTTCGTCAGCGCTCGGCTCGACAGGCACTCGAGGCGGCTCGAGGTGGCTCGAGCCCGCGGCCTGAGAGTGCTGGCGCGGCGGAAGCGGGCCCTTACGTGCTTGTCGTCACGACACGCCGCCTTTGTCCACCCACTAGGCTTATTTGCTGAACAATGAAAAAGACGAAAGGCTCCGACATATTTCTGCAAAGCTTCTGTGATGACTCGAAGGAAAAGTATTTATCGCGTAAAAAATATGCCATGATTCGAAAATAATAGACGCCTTTCCTTGACAGTTTTGAATTCATTGTATTGATTGATGAAAACGCTATTATGAGATCCACCAGATTTTGCGAATTTTTCATTTTCGCTTAAACACGACTTTGCAATAAATCGATTTCGGCTCCAATTTATCAAGCTTTCTAAATACTCGTCTTAGGTGAGCCGTGTCTGTGAAATTGAGAGGAACATCGAAAATGGCGAAAATTATTTTAACATTCTTACCGCATGACGTTCTAGATGCGAGCGACAATTAAATTCAGAGGGGTGAGCTGTAAGTGGGTACGTGTTCCTTTAAAATGTTATTAAGGTAGATCTTGATTTGATTTTGAAGACTACTACAGCGCAAGCGTACGGTACATAGAGCTAGGGTTGTGCGTTTCAAACGATCAACGTTCATGTTGGCGAGGTTTTTGTGATTAGATACGCGTTTCAATTTCTCAATTCACTCGGTCCGTCGGACCGCGTGAGCGATGCGCACGTCGAACTAGCGTGACAGCCACCCCCTTGTGGCTAACACTGGTCCCTAACGCCGAGTGTCGTGTAAGTAATTTTCGTTCGAATACCTACACTGACACGAATAGCTTTGTTACAAATAGTTCAGTGGACTCTAAAAAGCCCAGATTCACATTGCGATAATGTATGCCATCTATAATGTGTATTACTTTCATGTCTCTACTAGTCAGTTTGTTTCCTGCGAAAAATCAAATCAATTAATTTCCTGTTGCCGTGCGTGCATTACATACATAATTTATTTACACTTCTTGAAGTATTAGTAGTTTGTTGGATTTCTTTACTGCAACTCTACTCTACTCTTTCTTTACTCTTTCTTTATTTATTGAGATCTGTTTGTGAAGTATACTTGCATGCAGCAGTTCCGTGCTCATATTAAAGAGGAGCTGTCATAAATTTATGAAAATGCACGCGATCTAGTCGGTTTTCAGGCATTGTCATCGTAGAATACCCACTGTCACGAAACGAATATGCTTTGAAAATATTAGGATGTGTACCTATGTATATGATTGTGATTGTTTCGCAAAGAAGCTTTTTTGTACACGTAAGGAGGTTCGTACCTGTACTTCGGTATCGGCATTTAAAATCATGTCAAATCAAGCGATTTTAGCATGGAGGATCGCGGAGGAGAGCACTTCAAGCGGTCGAAGGGTCCGGAGTGCACTCCTGGCGAGCCCGTCACATTATTCGAACTACTTAGCGGCGGCAATAGACGGGACGAGCCCGAGGTGTCGCCTGTAGCCGCCTACTTGATATTGTCGTGCTTATGGACGACTCCTTCTTGAGATATGAGTATTTTTATGATCCTTTTGTAAAGCGTCACAGAATTATAAAATTTCTGATAGCCGTCCTAAAAGTTCTTCAACTTCAATTGTAAAGTGATGGCGCTTTGTGTTATTTTGAATATAAAAAAATGCTTCGAATTAAAGAAGCCAGTAAAAGAATCGTCCCAAAAACCGTAAGACTCACAACACAAGTTATAAAATTTTAGAGATACGTCTTACACACATGAGTGAATCCTATCTACATGCGTAGTTATAATACACGACGTAAGAAAATAAAGCTTGAACGAAAGCGAATTGAAAAATTCAGTGGAGTGAATTACGGGATAGCTCCTAATGCCAAGATTAAGCAGGATTGCCTCTGCTTGAATATTTTCCTCCACTTCTGTAAATAAAACACCCACATCTATTGGATTGGTAAATTGAGAGCTCGGTAAGACAATTTACTTTTGTAATTTTCTTTTTATAACAAAATCTGGTCAAGTATATTGCGTTAGGTGATACGAGCGGTTCGATATCGGTCGGCGAGTGACAGCGGCGGCCATATTGGTCGCATAAATCAAGCGGGGCGGCGAAGTGACACCGCGCACCGTAAGCGATCGAGTGTCACCCGTCTAGAAATAAAAGCAAGAAAATTTTTCACTAGTTGAGTGGTTTACTCCGAGGCATGCGGCAAAATTTGTCTCGTCTGCTACCCACTTACTTGTTGTTTATGTTTTGTCTTCTAATTTCGAGAGTCGGTTACTTACCGAACAACTTGGTACGTTGTTTATCCGCGTTTGTGGAAAATACAAAATTTAAATGTTGTATTTTAGTTGCATAATCTTCTCCTTCCTTGCGTTTTGGCCTACAGTTAAAATATGCTTTGCTTTAAGGATCTGCATAATATCACGATGAAAGATTCAGCCGTCACAATTAAAATTTAACGTTAACTTATTTAACAATTAATTGTCAACGTCAAGAATATTTCAATAGGTACTTTGCGTTGGCGCAATAGTTATTGCCCAGTTACTCTCAAACAATTAAGATTTTGTTGGGTTTCTACTCTGAAATCTGAGGAAATCAAAACAGAGTTGTTTTTTTATTTTTTCTTAAACTTTATTTTTAAGGCTTCGTACATTTCCTTTTCGTTTGTATAACTTTCTTTACTCCTCCGGCTTTTAATCTAAAACCGGCTACATTAAAACTTGTACAAGCTTATAGACAGGCACTTTGTTTTATTATATTAGTATAGATTACTAAATCAAGTCTAGCTGCATTAGCGATGGGAAAGGATATCGATACGCGCGCCGGCGGCGTCGAGTTTCCCGCGGTTACACGTTAGCCGCAAGTTATGCATTCCCAGTACACATTATTACTGTTACAAATCAACACACGGGAATTTATCGTATGTATAGTTAAAAAGAATCAACCTAAGAAGCATACTTTCTTAATACAACTTTAAAAATCGTTCAAATTATACGTACCCTGTGTTGTGCTACTTACTGTATGACAATGTGCGGGACAAAGGCCTCCCTTGCTTTTTCAGCTTCAGTGTAGCCCAAGGCTTTTGGTCGGTTATTGAGATCCAAATAGGCAAAGGTTTACTTACTACTTTACACCCGCAGTTCGCTGGTATTATATGAGGCAGGCAACCTTTTACCGGACACAAAGCCGAACTTCAGGCTACTAGTGTTATTTTGGAAAAGGATAATAAGTACCTCCCTAACTCTTTTGCCGACATTTCTCTTAACAGGACTTGTTAGCATTAAGCCAATGTGGCAGCAATATAATAACAACAGCCTCTAAAACGTTTACTATTAAATTAGTAAGCACTCAATCCTTCATAAATTATGGCATTGCATGACGATACAAATTAAATTAACTATGCTAAATGTTAAGCCAGGTAAAGGGCGAGTAGTGTCACTACATTGTGTACATTGCAAATGCTTCATGCATTTCCCTCACGCGACTTTAAGGAGTGGTCGTCACAGGACTACTTACGTTAAATGGTTATGTTACCTAGGCACATAGGACCTTGTTACTTCATCAATATCATTTAATGGTTTCATTGTAACAGATTTGATGTTGTATCTATTTAATGACTTTTTTTGTAAAATGTTGACGCAATTGAAATTAATTTTGGTCTGAGGAAAATCAAGAGGGACGAGCGACGAAGTTATCTAAAGTGTGGTTAACTTTACCTATTTTCTATCGGATAATATTTAAATGTCGTAGAGATATTTAGGTATACTTCGTTTACTATTTTGTATATCGGATAAATGAATTATTATTTACATGAAAGCTCAATTTGAGTCGAAGTGAAGCGTCCCTTGCCTAAAAATTAACTTTGAAACGAAACCAATGGGAAATAAAAAGCATTTCATATCGCACACGTCTCGAGGCGTGACCGAATTTCCCGTTCTCCGTGACACTGTCAATATTACCCTATCTTTTTCTTTTATGTTAAGCCAATTTCGTTTAGGATAAAAATCAAAATAAACTCAATGTGTCTTTCATACATAGTTTGGTCGACCGGACCAAGAATTCAGAAAACTTTTGAATAATAAAAACAACTCTACCGTACTTGATATCCAATATTTCAATAAAGCGCCAAGTTTGGGCATGAGAAAATGGAGAGGCGAAAAATTACATTACGAAGGTCTAGGCGATATTGGGGCTCTCTTATCAGGCGAACATGTAGGTGGGTAAGGACGAGAGGTCGTACGAAGCGGCCAGATGGAGTTATTACATGAATAAAATCGCTCGTACGACTTTCATTTCGACATCTCTAGTACAAATTGTGACATAGTGGAGCTATATAAGTTTTAGGATATGCATCCGGACTACTTTATACTATAGTAGAAGTAGGTGTATGCATCATTTTTCGCTGTTGCTTTTCATCACAAAAAATACGGCATATCAGTGTCAATTTTGCCCCTAAAACGGCGAGAAATAAGTGATGAGACAGCAAAGCATACTAATCAATAGCTTCATAATAAAATCACTGAAGTCAATCATAAAACATTCAAGGGGACTCCGTAGCTGCCTTATTTCTAAACCATAAACATATATTTTGATGAAGACACTCTTTCCATCTATTATCTTATTGAATATTGTAAAAGCCCTCGCGTAATTCGTAAAATATTCCACTCGCAGTTCCCTGAACGTTTAATATTGGATAAAATACACCCTAACGTTCCTCCGTATTCCCCCGTTGTTCATATCGGCATGTTATTCAGATTATACACGAATATTTCAATGCTTTCTACTAAATTACAGCTCACGAAACTCTTTTACTTAATGTCGTACGTTGGCTGGAGCGTGCCGGTGTGTACATCATGGTACAAGCGGTAGCGATATTATGATACACATAACATGTGATATGCCCACGCTATAAGGTCCACGCTATTGAAAACCGATCAACTAAATTCGATAAGTTTTTGAGTTTTCCAGCGCCATTAGGTATAAATAATAATTTTCAAAAACGGTTGGAAAAAATTACAACAAGGTTATCAATATATTAACGGATCACCTAATGTACATACGTAGTTTAGGAGTCGTCATTCTGTTTATAAGCACGGAGTCCGCAAACAATTTGCATACTGTTATTAAAGACGAAAAATTGCAACACATTAGGCGGCACCGTCTTAAATTGTAAGAGAATGGATTTCCTTGAGCAAATACGCCCGTTTCATTATTCTAAACAACGAATAAATTTACCGAGGGAAAACAAAACAATTGTATTCATTTTGAGCGACTGCGGTTGCTGCATTACTTGATCAAATTATTCATTCTTACTTTTTCTTTTCACTTTGCTTTTTATTTTTGTTTAACGTTAAAAGAATATCACCGGTAGAACAATACACCAAAAACAAACCAATTAACCTTCTGATAGGAATGGCTGTATAAAATAAAAAACGCGTCAAATGGCAACTGTCAGCATTTTGGACGAAACGGTGCCCTTTAATTAGATTCGAACCGGGCATAACCGGCTTATTCCAGCTTAGGCCGGTTCCGCGTATACACAGCCGTGCCACTGCAAAAATGACCAACTAATTGGCTTAGAACATTGTGTTACGCAGTTTTCGTATCCAATATTCTGTGGAATGGTGCTTTGTAAAAAAACGACCAATTTTTATTCCGATTTAGATAAACGCGCAGGGGTAACATGGGGTCACTTTTAATATCATGGCAGCGATATCGAGGGTTTTTAACCGTATTATAATAATACTCGGTAAATACTCTTTAAAGTTGTCCCGAAAGTCCATTAAATGCCAAAGGTTTGTAGGAAATACGACAAGATGGCGTGTTGGCGTGATTGTCGCGGTGAGTCGGCTTCCGCTTGCCGGTGCTTTTGTACCGGATGCGTTACGTCTCCCGCGTCTACCGGCTGTTTCCAACTCATCTTGTTTCTTTGTATGTGCACTTGCCACGACACAGCGAAATTTTAGGGTTAAGTATGTTGTGGTTACACAGATAAGGACAGGGTTCGAAATTAACATTAGTTCTGTGAGATAGATTTTAGAAAATTTTAATTCTCGCGCAGTGAATAATAAAGCTTCGAGTGCTACAAAAAGTCAAACCTCAACGGGCCTAAGTGGGTCTCTATTCGGCGAGTAAGTATGTTAATTTAACGAGCGTTTATTAAGCAAATAGCCGAGAGTTGTGTAACGCAAATGAAAGTGTTAAGTACATCAGTTTGGTCGTTCTGGCCGAGATGGCGGGATCCAGGGAACGCGGGATCGCGGGATGCCCACGATGTTAGTCACTCTTCGTTGGGCATCGCAGCTGAGGTTCAGGTTCAAATACTTTTCACGTAGGTATGTTAGCAAAACGGTTCTTTTGGGACAAAATTTACATCGCTTGATTTCCTTTCAATTAGTTAAATGCTTTTAAACTCTTCGAGACGCTCAAAAGCTTTACACTCGAGTGATACAGACATAATGTGAAGGTAATTTAGAATGTCAGTTTAGAAGACTAATCTACAATTTAAATACGAGCGTATGTCTATTGTTTTAAAGTAGATTTATTAAAGTTTTAATAAAGTATAACTTGAAAACTAGAAGAAAGGCAACAGTGTTGATATAAAAACCCTTACACATTTATAGTGTGAGCGCAGTAGAAAGTTTAACTTCAGACTATGCTGCCAAGTTGTCAGCGTAAGTAAAGAGTAAAGCTTCATCTCCACAATATCATTGTTTCAAGCACGTTGGAAAAAACTAGGAGAGCGGTGAGTGTCCCAGTTACTCCCAGAGCCGCAGTTTCAACCGCGACTAGACACGAACTTAGTTTAGTCGAGTCACCTCAAGAAAGGTTTCGCGTGTATCAAGCCTATAACAAACTGTGAACTTCCACTACACAGCCTCTGCAGTAAATTTCGGGGATTTATTGAACCGTTTTTTTTTCAAGCGGGTTTATGTGGAAATAACGTATGCTCGGTGACAGCACTATACACAAAAACGATTTTACCATTATTTACATAATATGACTACTTAAGGATGTATTGAATTTGTAACTTTCTTACCTATATTCGAGTTATATGTACAATATTTAGGTATCGTAAAATAGTCTATGGACTATTTAAGCGTGCCCAATAATTTAGAGATTAATGTGAACTAATTTACATTTGAATGCCTTAGTAATGCTTTTGTATAATTATACTTCTTAATTGACAATTTATATGAATTGGATCACACTGTCCTATACTTAGTTTTATATAGGTACTAGCTAAATATTATAAGCGAATACTCTGTTGAATCTACTGAAAACTGCTTACTAATAGTAAGCACATGCCTAAACAATTAACGTAATTTGCGTGGCTCTCCCACGCTTACAATAGATAATAGTTTTAATGTAGGTACCTTAAGTGAATTAATTGGGACCGCTACCAAAAAGCCTAGCTCGACTCGTACAGTCGGCAAAAAAGTTAGGTTCATAATCCTACTGAGGTTGATACATAAGCGCGTGTATGGAATACAGCAACGTGTATAGCATTGTAGTGTAGCTATTCATGTGAAGTTTGATATATGGGGTAGCGTCATGGCCACCCGGTGTACTTGTCGACGCTACTGTTGCTGTAACTACGATTACTCGATACAGATTATTTTATGTGACATCGTAATTTTACTTGACAACATCTTTATTTACGGCTAGGACATATTATGAAGTTTAATAACCTTAATAACCTTTTGTCAGTGTTTCCCTTATTTTAACTATTGAACGTGTTACTAAGTACCTTGTTCTGTCCGTTTGTCTACTCATAACAGAGTATTAACTAGGCCGTAATTACGTAATTTTCATTGTAACATTTCTCGGTACCTCTACCGGACGTTGACAAGTGACGCGTATTACTATTCATTCGAGTTTTCCTAGTAGTTGAAGTTTATCCGTTGTTCAAACGGAGCACAAAGCACGCTAGGCCGGTGGGCCAGTCGCGCTGGCGCCTTACGCTTTAAATCTTTAATTACTACCTGTTTTATAAGCGTTCAACTGTTTCCTGACGATGATATTTTGAACATCAAACGTATAACGACGATAACAACGATGTGATAGATTAGTAAATAGCATGTTTACATTATATTACAAATATATAAACTGATACTCTGTATGAATATAGTTCAATGGTATAAGTTTATGGTACAATGCCAAACATGAACAGATAATAGTGTTGTATTTTGTACACTTAGGGCCTGTTTCACCACCTCTCGATAGCAGCTAACCGCTGAATAAATTCAAAAGTGGAACAATACTTATATAAAATTATCTGCCAAGTAAATTAACGGGAACTTAACAGTAAGATGTGAAAGGCCTTTAGAATGAAAACCTTTATTGACACTACTGTGGCATTGCGACTAAATTGGAACTATATTATATAGGATATTTTGTGGAGTGCACACTGCACAGTCACACAGTTTGTCAAAGTTCAAGTTGCAGTACAAGTGTGGTCATAATGTCAGTTTGTTCTAGCGAGGCGGGGACGGCGGGGCGGCCAGGGAGCGTATCGCTACCACAATAATTTACTCGATTACCCGCGTCGCGTGCCCGCTACCACTACAAATAATTCATACGACCCGTCTAGTAATGGCCTTTTAGCTGCCCGTCTAACTTCAAATGTAGTTACGTAGATGTGGTTACAAACTATTGCCATTAAAGTAGCCACTAAAACCTTCAATTTGTGTGTGTCTGCCATGACAAAGTTGCTACGTCATTTTCATAATAAAAAAAAATTAACTCGCTGTGTTATCCGCGTTCGTCTAGCTAATTGTTCCCAATCCCGTGGGCAATTCCCAGTCTTTTAATAGCCGATGTCTATGTCCCAACCTACATATAATTTTTAACATTTAGTGATTAGTGAGTGAGTGTTATTTCGTTTTTTGATTGTGTTATAAACGTATAACAAATATCCGTGGAACTCACACGAACATTAGTTTTGGGTGGAAATCGAACCCACGCGACCCAGCGTGCAGTCAACACCTGTAAGTGTACAATACGTGTCATGTAAATACATGTGTATCCTTTAGTACTTGTTATATGTGTAATTCTCTGTTATTAGGCTCTTTTAGGGTTAAAACTTTTAGTCATTTTGCTGAAAGGACCGCAAGTTTATATAAGTTCTGTACTACCTTGTGTTTTAGCGCTCGGATTTATATTTAACAGAAGATTTCTGGTTTTCAATTTAAAAAGTTAAGGTGAAAAGTAAAAGAATTACACACTTATAAGAAGAAGCGGAGGACGCAAAAGATATTTGTGAACAAGATTTTTGTAAAGTAATCTGAGAATAATTTAATTTAGTTATTACATTTAATAATTTACGCTAATACAAATTGGACCATGGAAAATTTGCATAGTTTCATTAATAATTTTGTCATACTATATTATATTCACGTCTAATTGTAACCTGACCACCAATTAACCCTAAGGGTTTCAGTATTACCCAGAAATTGGGTTGCGGAGGTGTGATTTCAGTTACTCCATGTAAATAACTGAGATTGATCCGCATCATCGCCTAACACGCCGAAAAGGCCAGAAAGACGTTGCTTTTACATCCACCTAATTCATATTTAAGAGTCATTCATGTTTTACAAAGGCTACCAGGCGAACAGTTCGCTGTAATAACTTCAATTCAATTATTAATGTAAACGTTGTGGGGTGGGCCTTGAACAATAATTTTAGTGTGGCATTGTTATTTACTCGAGTCTAGTCGTCAAGTTCCCTGTTTGGGACATGTTTAACTTCATTAAGCATAATACGAGCTCGCAACATACTCGTTTAAGTCCAATCTAAGTTGTGTGTGAGGACGAGTTTACATGTGAATAAATTATCATGTTGCAGTCGGCAGAGTTGGTGTGAAACCTTGGCGAACTCCAACACGGAACGTCTTTGAATCGTGTTGCTGGTTTAGATATCTATTAAGCACAATATCGTAACCGAGGGAACCGGATTTAGTTTATAGAGTTCAATGTAATTAGATTTTGCTACCTATTGTGTAAATTTATAGTGTATTATCACATACAAGAAATAAATGAATAAATAAATACAATTCAACTTGCATTTAATTGTTACTTTATACATTTACCAACTAAAGAAAGTAATGACGACATAGTATTCTCTGATGACATTTTTAAGACATTGATTGAACACCTTAGCTACCTTCTTCTTATTTTTGTATCAATGTTATTGCTATTATATATATAATTGTATAAAATTTATATAATTTGAGCCACGTGACCACCTACTGAGGTGGTCACGTTAATTACGGCATCAGTTGCGTTAGTTACGTCCTCAAAGGCACAGGTGTAGACACACCTTAGTTGACAAATACATTCACATAACACATTCATGAAATTGTACCAATGGAATCACATTGGCATTTGGTATGACTGTATTATGTAATGAGGTAATATTTAAATGTAAATGACCAAGTAGAAGCTCAGCCAGATTTGTTCCAGTCTTACACAGACATCAAACTTTTATGAAACTAAAGTACAGACTCACAGTGTCAGTCAGTGTGCCACCAGCCCTATTTACCATCCCCGATTTCATAATAGCCAATTCAAACTAGGTACGTTATCTTATCTGTTTGAGACCAGGCCCCTATATTGTCTGTAGGACACTTCATACGGGCACAGACGCGGCCAAGGATTCATATCATAGATAGTCTGAGTATTTGTCTAAACAACAAACACATTATTGTACCTTTTACATATATGGACAGGTACTTGTAAGTAAACACAGATAAGGTAAGTAAATACTCTATTGTTGGCTATAACACCAACGATTGATGAATAGATTGAAATTTTATTGATTAAGAGGGTTTCTACTAAACTACATCTCAAATACCCATCATTCGTCTCTCAGCAGTTGAATCAACATAAAACTGTAGAGAAATTTGGACAAGTTCCCTAATGGTGAATAACTTATAGTAGTAACTTGATGCCGGCAATATGTTCTCGAAAATTAATGAAAATGCGAATAAGAGCGCAATATCAGCGTGGCACATACGCGCTCCCGTTGTGCACGAAGTTTGCCCGCCACTGAATAATTAACTCGCTAATGGCCAGATCGCAAATAAACTCCAAATTATTGCACTACAACTCGCTCCGTGTTAGAACTATGAAACACGATTACATTTAACTACTAACTGTTTTTAAACCACTTATAGTATTACGCTGGCCATTACATTATTATTTATTCCGAGTTATAAACTCAAGCTACGCAAATAATTGCGCTCGTAGCAAACTGCTACGCCGTAGGCCCGTAGCACACAACCACGAAGATAGAAATACACGTCTATAGACTGAATAGCTAATGAAATATTGATGATTATAATAAATATTATTGTAAAGTATTACGCAGTGATATATTTCTTCCTCGGGCGGAGAACATCTACGAAAAAAGTTTTCTGTAAGTGTAGTAAAATTTGAATCTAGGTATTTTATTTTTTTAATGTTGTCAGCATTCGTCATGATCTCAGCTTTTCTCGGCAATAATTTTGTTCCGGTTGCGTAAGGTATAAAACTAAATTAAAAAAAAACTAGTTAATTAAATGACTTTTCCGTATGATATTATTACATAAAATCAATTGCTGTCATAAATTATGTTCGTAAATACTAGTGTTACATATACATTCGTATCTTTTAAGGCTGTTGCAATTATTTTCCAAATCTACAATACATTTGTTACCCGAGTTCTTTAAGTATTTTGACCTATTTGTTATTGTCAATAACGCGCTTTTATGTATGTCAGACTTGATCTGACTCAAACGCACTCTGCTCTGTGTTGGGTCCATGGGATCACATTAGGTACGACCCCGACAGTCAGTAATAACCCCTACAGTAGCTAAGTGCATTGATGTTTACGCCTAAGATGCTATCTACGTGCACATTGTCTATTAGCTTACAGCACAGCGCCGCAGTGGGCGCAGTGTTCCAATATCATCGCATAATACCTCCAATTGAGATTGTTCCGCCGCACACGATTTACATAAACTGTGTTCCGGGGAGCACGTGCCACTAAAACTGCACTGATTGCCGTGTACTAGCAACCGATAAAAGTTTTATTTGATCGCGAATTGAACGGATATGTTTTACACTTTGTGAAGGTTGCTTACTTTGTGTGGTAAGCGATTTTATGAGGCAACTTAAGACGTTTTAAACAACACTTGCAGTTTTCAAATAGCTATTATTACCTGGACACACAAAAATGAAGAAAGTTTAAGATGCTAAGAAATCTGGTACTTATATGTTTTTAACAGCAAGGCTTTTTAATAAGACCACGTATATTTTTATGCCGACGGTTTATATTTAAACGTTGTTTTATAAATTTACTCGTTAGTCTGTTGGTCCTAAGCGCGACTTCTACGCTAGAGGTCCTAATTCGATTCAAGGTGTTATTGAGTATTTTTATAAAACTCCCAGTAGCAGCTCGGAGTTTAGATTTTTGCTCGGTTAATGGCAACAGGCTCGCCCTCTTTACTGCATGGGTAGGTAACATGGGACCTAAACATATACGAAAACTGTGGGTGTACATAAGTACACTCCTGTCTAACCATTCGGGGAATACAGGCGCGATGATATCATGTTGATGATGTCATGTTATATAAACAGGCAACAAGGTACATGTATTCTCTCCTTATTTTAGGTGAAAATTCTCGAACTAACGCCAGTGGGAATTCATGAAACCTGGACGTAACTGACACGCACACGAGTGCCTATATTTTGGTATTAACGTAAATTGTGCATTCAACTGGAAAGTGGACTAATATGGGTTATAGGCAAGCTTTTAATCATTTTAGTCATGTTCATCGTGTGTGGCGATTATGACAGTATTATCGAATAATATTTTTCGGTCCGGGTACTGTGACGATAGTATAGAATAGGGGTAAATGCCGAAATGACGATTCGAAGGCATTTTGAAGGATGTTGACGGGTAGCGACAACCTCAAATGATAGGGTAAGAGATGGTACTTAAGGTCAACGATTTGGTATATGGTCCTTTTGTTTTACATTTTCTTACTATACTTTGCAGCTACCTTTACCTTACCTTTTGTTCGGTACTTACGCCCTAAATTTCACAATCTAATTAGGTCAGCCGCACACTTCTCTATAAAATTCATGGCTCATACGTTCTCTACCAAATAGTCTACGTCTGTGAAATTCTTATTCACTTCAATATTTTATTGTGCCTTCAACCGGTTAAGTTGAAGTTCTTGTTTTATTTTAACTTTCAATGTTTGTTCTAGCGTTTTTATGATTTATGAATTAACTTTTTTAATAAAACATATTTTATTTGTTGGTTGCCAAACTTAAAAATGTTGTTGTCGTCGGCACGAGCGTCAGGTCGTGTAAGGAATCTCCGCCGGTGGTCGTGGGTAATGGCCCAAGTTCGGCTAAGCCCCGGGAAGCCCCCGGACGTGTGAGGAATGCGCCCCAGCCCCGCCTTATTACATACGTGATTCTTATTTATATTATATTTGGAGTCGGCGAGAGAACGCGTTTCCGATATCGGCAGTCGGATTAACGCATTGCCGCCTTTTAGTGCTTTTAGTACTCAACAACTTTGTAAGAACCTTACAGAGTTACGTGAACGTTGTCGGAAACACTTTTACGGTTATAAGTTTGTTTTATAATGTATTTGATGGCTCTAAAATGTTATAACAGCACTAAGTACCAGATTTACGATGTGTATCGTAAAAATAAATAATATATTTTAGTTGTATCAAACGCTCATAAATTCGGAGTACTTACATTCCGAACGAATGTCGCTTTATTTACTTTAAAATATTACCTTTTTATACTTCCTCTTACATTTATTTTTATCCCCATTCATGGAGCACAAATCGATATAAAACATCCGGTAACAATATATCAAGTGTGAGAGGGACCTTTATAAAGTATTTTCGGTAGTGTCCTGCGGGCATGTTGGAGTTGTGAGGAAACCCGGCAGCGGCAGTCCCTGAGGGCCGGATGCACTGTTTCCGCCCGACACGATGGTGACTATTTCTCCGATATTTCTATATACCAATTATCTTACAATATATGGAGATTCATATTAAAAATCTTAGGTGCATCCACAGACAGTAAAATAGGCACGTAAGAGATTCCTTACTTTGTTGAACTCCAAAGCACAGTTTTTTAGGTTTAGGATATAGTTTTCTTTTATGTATGGTTTACTCCGATAATCCCTCTTTTATGTCTCTTCTATCTCAATTCTCACACAAGAAGAGAACTAAGAACTAAAAATGTAATTTGTAATTTTATTCTTCACAACCAACAAACAATGAAAAAATCCCTTGTAGATTCATCCCATCAAAGAAGCGTATTTATCAGTGTTTCACAAAGTTTTATCCTCACCGTGTGGCTGTCGGTCCTCATTGTCGCACACCGTCTGTGTCGCTGCTCAAAGGATTAATACGGTATATTCTTATAGTTTTAACAGATTTTATCTCTCCATACTAAGCGACAAAATACCTACCATCAACAAATTACATTCCTTTTCAGTACATAATTAATTAATCATTGATTTTTTCTTGTTAGATGTTTCAGATGAATAGTAGGAAAATAATTATTCCTCGAAACCTTATAATAGTTTTAATAAGTTGAATAAATTCTAGATAATATTTTCAATAGACTACTTAATTATATTTACTTACCAGACTCCAACGAAGACTTTCAAAATCAAAGTGAGTAGGTACGTACCTGTCAAATAAAAAAGATTCGTTAAAGCATGCTATTGGTATTGGTAACAATTGCTCTATACATTCTGTTATGGCATCATTTACACTAAGTTGTAATCATGGCAAACTTCCGTGGACTAACAAATTTCGCGTTTATATCAAAATAATAATTATAAATTGTGCTACCTATTCATTTTCATATCCATACATCATAATATTACTCGCGTTTATACCAATTAAGGGCAGGCGAAGATACATGTGTTTAGAGAAGTATAAAAAAACAACATAAATACAATTTAAGCTGAGTAATATCTGTCTAAATTATAACGGAGCGCAATTACTCAAAATTAATGGTGAAATTAATACTTTGACCGCTGTGTTAATTAAGAGCTTTATATTTACTGGTGAATTTGTAACGTTGATGTTTTAATTACATTTATATAGCTAGAAACGTGAAATCCACTGTTCATTGACACGTGTAACACGATACTTTTCACAGGAAGCCGAATGTAGGTACCCTTAATGAAATATGTAGAAGTATGAAACACGTCGAGACGTTACATTGACACTAAACATAACATTATGGATTTAATTTATTATACACGTAGTCAGGTTTAAATGCTAATGCGGGAACTTCAGCGTCATGTTATTATAGAAGTTCGAAAGAAAATGAGCATTCCGTAAGCTACTCACAAACAGAATAACAACAAGTGAAAGCTCTCTCTATTCGGAAATCTGTTCATCGACTCGTTTCACAGTTGATATTATTTTCCTTCTTGGAATATCTTTAAAGGAGACTGCCCGTTAATAGGTACACGGTGTGAATGCGTAAAAAGTTGCCTTTTGCATTACCGCGGAGTTTCACACGAACCGAAATATTCCGGACATGTATTACAATTTACATAAACTCCAACGTCATTCGAGATGTATTAAGGAGAATGTCATTTTATGATTTGATATGCGGTAGCGATGCAACGGAGTCGTGTGTACAGAATAAAATGGTACCTACACTGTGAACTGAAACGTGTTATGTGTTAATTGAAGAAAAAATATAAAATTGTTCCAAAAATTGCTAAAAGTTCTGAAATTCACATTACCTACCTATTTAATAACTAAAGCGAGAAATGAAAACATTCCCAGATTCAATGAGGCGTCCGAATATCTACACGGAATATATTCATTGAAACTTTTAGCAATGTTATCTTTGCTCAAGTAGAACTTACCAGAAGTTTAACATTGAAATATTGGAATTTAATGTTAAAATTTATGGAAACAATATTTATAGTAACAACTGTTTTTAATATTAACGGGTAACTCTGACAGAATTACAGTTTATTGAGTAGGAACTATCGTCCATGACTGACATCAAACAAACCGCAGTCTTTTGAGTCCGGTAATGCGATAGTTTCTTTGACATGATAACGACCCGCCTTCGCCAGCTCATATCAACCGAATACATTATATTCTATTGACGTGCACCCTCCGAGAAGGAAATATTGAAAATACAAAGCTGTTATTCCCTCAGACAAAAATACCTACGTAACGAAAACATTCATTTAAAATAGCAAGAAGATCAACAATAGAGCGTCAGAGGTCAGTAAATAAAAAAATAAACAAAATGTAATCCGAGTCAACTCGGCCGCTGACTGCAAACCGAGCCTAAGCTTTGCGAGAGATAAAAAACTTTTAATTGGAATTTTTGTAGATTAAAACAATTATTACTGAGGAGTTTGACAAAAGCAACTTTAAAGAAAAATATATTAAATTAGATACATTCTGCTTTTGTAGGTAGGTATAACAATTGTTATTTTACGACGACTTGTTAAAGTTTTGCTAGTTATTTAGATTTTTAATTCCATAATTGTAACAATTTTATCACAAGTCTTTTCTCCCCTATTTTCCCTCGATTATGGATATCAATGAGCTTTTGAGCGACGGATTAAATAATATTTGAATATTGATTAGGGATTTCCACTATGTGCGCAAGCCTGTCGCTGGAGGATCGCTATTGTCTTTCAGGATTGGTGAAATCTGCCAACAATGAACACTTTGTCGTAGCGCAGCGGTGCGTACGTCACTATGATTCATTCAGCGTATATTTTGTTGAATGGCTGACGTCACTGTCAAACTGGCTTATAGCTGCGCTAATGTTTTCGTAAAATGCAACACGTTTTAAAGCTTCATTAATATTATTATTCATATTTTAGAAAAGATATTGGCAGATATTGGTTTCCTGAAAGGTGATTTCAATTCTCTACATCTTAATATTGATCTAATCTAAAGCTATCATTTAAACTGAGGTTCGCACGATTAAATTGCTTAACGTTTACACTTTATACACGATGTTAATTTAATGCGAACAAAGTAATTTAAAAAAGAGACGACGCGGTAAAATCTAATTTCCAGCGAGCGAATCCTTAATCCGTAACCAAACATCGTGGAGGGGAAACTGGCGCATTAGCCGCGTCAGTCATCAGCAGAATGAATCATTACTTGAAGAGTGCGCCAGTGGCTCGTGTCAAAGAGCCTGTAGCTCAAAGGTCCTCGTGCCCTGCCCCCGCCCCGGCAGCGCGGCACCGCGGCACCGCGGCTGCCGCGCGCCCCGCGTACGCTCGCAAGGAAGGGCTGATTGAAGGGCCACTCTAAAACCTCGGCCACCCGCTCGTTCGCTCGCATTCAAGGGTCGAATCCGGATTATAGGGCGCCAAAGTCTGCACCTTCATCAGATATGTATAAATTTGTTTGCAGATCGGCAATTGAGGCGCCGAAAATTGTAGACTGCCTGTAATTTCGTCCCATTCAATGTCTAAAATAAAACGGTGTATGAGATTAAACTACCTTATCGTAATGTTGGCGTTGTGAGGGTGTTCGTAATAATGTGCCGACGTGATTGAAACCTCGACGAGCTTTTATTTGACCTTTTTGGAAAATACAAAATAGAAATGACAAGGTATCATGTATTTAGATGGTATTCAGGACTCCGGGCGAGGGCGTGGTAAGCTGTTTTCCTGTCGCCTGTACGTGTGTCGGCACACATCGATGCCTTAAGGCGAAGTTGCCGTGTAAGTTATTATAAGAGAGGTGCGCCGAGGGAAATGAATGTCGAGTAGGGCGACCCGTTGTCATTCATATTAGCTGCGACGGCTTAAATTTGTAATCACACTGCGCCAATTCATGGTTGGCGCGGCATAACTGTGATGAAAATAGGAAAAAGTAAGCGCTGGCAGTAAAAAGTAAATACCGACGTTGATAAAATTGAGCTCGAAGTGAGAAGAAAGCGATGAAGCGGTCGTTACTTTAAAATAAAATTGTTATCCATTATGTACGCTTTGATGAGACAATGTTGGCGCTGAGGAGATTATCGGTTGGCGACTGAGACTGAAAACACTTGGTTGTATTTTTAGTAGAAGAGTTGATAACAAAAGAAAAATAGATCGCTAGCTTGATAGTGAAGATCAAAATTTAACAAAGATGTCGTAACCAACTAACGTCTTATGGATGACGGTACCTTCAGATTGAGACAACTAAATCTCTCATAAAACTCTTAAGTTACCCAGCATAGAATGAAAACGGTCTGAAGAAGAGAGAAAAGCGATAACAAAAATAGCCTTTTGTATTTGAACTGTTTAAAATTGCGGAGCATAAAGCTCAGCGGCGGAAGCACAGGCGCGCCTTAATGACACTCACGGATGACGAAGTCCGCCGTAACACAAAATGATTACACACATAAAGAACCTTATCTCTTTACATTCTACACTGGCATAAACCGGTTACAGTCGGGAGTAACCGCGCCGCAACCGCTCGAATGTTTACGCGAGTTTTACGCACCAATCTCGCACCGACGTTCCCGCTAGAAATTGAAAACGGAATTATGATGAAATAAAAATGACACACAAAATGCTCCCGAAATGTGAGCCAGCGGTCGCTGGGTGACGGGGCGCGGGCGGAGCGATGCAGTCAACTGCTGACTAGACAGCAGGAAATGTACGATGCGCCGCCGGATATCGGCAAATGTGTTCGAATTTTAAGTGAGTTGACGAAAATTGATTCTGCCCAATTTTACGTAAACATGACGAGTGGATGCACTGATTGAGCCAAATCCGGATTGAATTCGCGCCCCATCCGCACGACGCGACGACTGTTGACCGACGTAGCCGTCGGCTACGAGCCACGCGCTCCGCGAATACTTATCGTCTACGAGCCCAATCCGATGTAGCAGTTTTAGTATAGTAACGTACGTTTATGAATTCGTAATACCAAAATAGCCGAGGAAGCGTTTAATTATAAGTACCACATGCTTCATTATAAATATGCACTTGCACGCGGAATGTGGCAAAATAGTTTGAACTAGTTTTTGCTCCCGGTTTAACTTGCATTAAAAGACTTTTTGAGACAAATGGTATCTTATTTCTATAATGTCTTTCCTGTATTCAGGATGTAATTAATCTCCTGGCTAAATTTTAACGAAATCTATTGTTATTATTAGTATGGATATTGGATATATCTGTCTGTATCACTTAAATATAATTATGTTACGTACCAAAATCACAGAAAAGCATAATTATTATATTTGAAAATAGGTACTTATAATTTTACGTATTGCTATCAAAAATCGTTTAAAGCATTTCGGAAGCTAAATAGTAATAAAATAACTGTTCCGTTTTATTGCGGACAAAATAATATACATCAACGTGCCCACAATATTTAAAAATGTCAACTTCGCGAAATACGTTGTGTTTAAATATGTGTAAATGTAACAAGAACCTACTTAAACAGTTCGTTTATTTACGCTTAAGCGGGCCGTGAAACAAGGAAATCCTAAATTAATATAGTAGGTATACTGTGACCTTTCCACGCGACGCGATAAAAGACGATGATGTTTCATGAAACAAATTGCATGTAAAGCTCCGATATAAATGTGTTTTTAATTATCACGGAGCGGATGAAAATAAATGTAATTTGATCTGCAAACGGAGCATTTTAGCCTTTATTATCAGCTCTCTGTATTTAAATAGAACAATTAAAAGCGGTCAAGCGTTCTACGTAAACATTTTTACGTCCGCCTGTTCGCTGTTGTTAGCGAGCGGTGAATTTGCATTTTGCACCGAGTCGCGTTCGCTTGCATCTGATTCCGCACTTCATTGCAACCTGGCAATTAGCAAGGAATCACCCGTCGTCTGGATTTATTGATATTGTATTTTTTCATCTATTTCATAAAACGCTGTTACTATAATAAGAAAGCACTTGCAATCAAATGATTCGATACTTTGTAGTAATTTTTTTAAGTATCTATCCAAGAGAACTGGTATATTTCTGTTAGAATTAAACCTACAAAACTGTTAACTAAGTACTTATACCTTAACTTTTATTTTTATTTTGGTTCCAAAATAATTATATAAGTACTGTATTTAATAGGTGGAATCTGGGACTGCGGTCCCGGTCCCAGAAACCCCACGACCCAACGTAGGAACTCTTTTTCAAATAAGTATTTCAAATTGGATATTGAAATTGAGATTGAAAATGGCATTTAAGCTGTGCTAGCACGAATCTGTGGTTTACGGTAGTTGAGGTAAATATTAGTCGAAAAGTCATATGTCGGAATGGTCATGATAAAAGTTTTGCCAGTTTCAATTCCCGAGCGGTCAGCAAAAAAATTCTCTCGGATCGCGGTGTGTATGTAACGTGGTAGTCTTTTTGTGAAACGACAGCACCACCTGACTAGAGGCCGTAAAACACTAGTCTCTTCCAATCCATCCAAGCTTTTTGGTCGAAAAACAAAGGATTTCTAGGCGAATTCAATTATTGCTTTCCTAATCATACGAAACTGCAAGAAATTGAGTTTTTACCTAGAACAAATCGTTTAGTAAAAGGCATATAATACTCGTTTAATACCGGGACTTACTTTTCGTGACTGTCAAACAGAATAAATACATACCCGTGTAACCCACGTCTTTCATTGAACACTAATGAACTTTAGCCCGTGAGAGAAAGGTCGCGGGACACGTGAATTGTATTACCAAACCACTTACCCCTACAAAACGTCACGTTTGCGCTAATGTTAAACTCGATTGCGCTAAAGTGAGGTGCACTCGCTCGCTGACGTGAATGTGTAATGGTAGGGGCTAATATATTGAACTAGCTCAGTCTGTAGGTAAACATTTTTGATTGAGCCGGTACTAGCAACATTTTCCTTGGAATGTTTGAAAGAAATTCTCCGCATTTGCATTTACCTTTGGTACGAAAAATAAAGTTGAATTGATTATGTATTTTTGGAGGGGTCTATGAGGACCGCCATATACGCTGTAGAATTTCGGAGACTTGTGTGTTTTGAAGAAATACTTGTACGATGTCTTACGGGAAAACGAAACGTTTGTGGAATTGATGTGATTATTTAGCGGTACAAAAACAGTAAGGTATAGATTTAAGGCTTAGAGAGATTTTTTTAAACCGGGATACCATTGCGGTAAGTGGTTACGGTTTTGCCTACCGGTACAGAGTATTAAAATAGATAGTAAAGAAGAAATTAAGTTATAGGTGAAGACATTTTGTAAATAGAATTGAGTTCATATTGTATTAGTTGATATTCCAGCTGTTGGTGTTATCATTAAGATTCAAATCAAATATGAAGACAAACAGTGAGAATGTTTAATAACATAATTGTAATTAATTTTGAAACAGAACAATATTATACGTAGAAAGTATATTGTACTCAAATATATTGTTGTACAATTATGTAAGTACATCTGCATTGCATTCGCTTTGAATAAACATACCCCTTAATAGACAATTTCTAGCAACAACAAAATCACACAATCTAAATTTCAATACGGGGTTAATTTTCGTAATTGAAATGGAAACCGTTTTCATTAATTAAGTATTTAGAAATAGTGATCTGTGATTTTGTACAAGTTTAATTGTTGTTATTAAATTGTTAGCTACGCTCGTTACAACAAATTGACGGGCGGACTGAATAAAACAGTAGTTCGCATTCAATTAAAATTGATTCCCTACAAATGGCATTGTATTCAATTTGTTGAAAACTTTATGGTTCTAAACGATGTACTCTACATCTGTATAAGTTAATTCGCGAACGCCAACAAAATTCAGTATCAAAGCGGCAATTAAACAGAACATTAAAAGTGAAGCGGGACCTTTAATTACGGCGGCTGCTTTCTTTCCTTATCGCAATTTTATTACAATGACAATACGCAAGAGCACGCCTATTAAATTATTTGTGCGGCTGTCTCAAGCTGCGACTGGGTTGAGCCAAAATTACTTATTGTACAAAAAACATTGTCGGTAAATGGTGTCAAATCATCCTTGTTTACTGGCAGAGTCCGAGGGCGGGTGCCGCATAAATCATAATACTCGTAACGAGTGTAAGACGCTGCAAGGGTACTGACGGCTTTCCAACGTTTCCTCTATAATTCAAATGTGGACTCTTACGTTCTCCGCGGAAAAGTTGAGCTTTCCGCACATTTTAAAATGTGGCGGATACATCACGAATGTGTAGCGTATCCTCGTACATCCCCACTTTTACAAGGACATAAATAATATTTCACGCTTTGAATTTTCATCTGGATATTTACACTAGTTGCTTTGAAACTCTTTTAAATTTACGTTTAATATGAAAAATTCTCGTAAAACAATATAGTTATAACCGCTTTACTGTGGGTAATTACGGCTAACATTGGATAGCTCATTCAAAGCATGAAAATTACGTCCCATTTATAATGTTATCTAATTTGTGTGATTACAGACAAGTTTTACAAACCCGTTCGCAATAAAATACTTAGTAGGAAAATATGTAGATGTGAATATAAGGAGTGGATGCTTCGCTACATTTTTGTACTCGAGGTACAAAACGTTACAAAGTCGGATTATGAATAATATCCGAGTATGAGCCCACTCGGCACATAATATACAGTACTTTTATGTTCACCTATATTGTCCTTGGTTACACATATCTAAAATTCATGCTCTAAATACGAAGCCGCGCGGTTGAGTACACACTTGGTGGTCTTTTATTGGCGACCACACGAAAGCAATCTTGAACCCGGTGCGTAACACCGCTTTTTAGTTCTTAGAGCTTTTATTTTAACCTCTAAAATGAAAGAATGATTATCGCATATGACAATGTGTCTGAAATACTTTAACTTTGCATTTTCCTTTCTTTTCTGAAGGAGTGTGCTCAAAAATCGCATCATAAAGTAAGAATTCAAATACGATTTCAAGTAAAATTTAACAATGATCCGTTTATCATATAACACCGGGGTGCTAACGCGTAAAATGAGTTGAAAACTTTTCCGGAACAGTGCGATAAGCCTTATCAGTTGGCAGTAGCTGCTAATTCATTAACGGCTCAGTTTAACGGGTAAGTGTTTTAGCTGTAATAAGATCGTTCGGAACAGACGCAAGACGTTTTAAAACAATGCGCATCATTCAAATATCCCATTAAATCGTGCGATTTAGCTCCGAAGAGCGGGTTCGGGTAAATTAAGCAAATTAAGAGCTCGCTCCTGAGACAGTAATTACTGCGCGTCTGTACTTGGCCACCGACCAAGTATGGTGCCTACTTATACTACATCCTGCTCAATTTATGAACGAGTGGATTTTCCGATTTTCGAACGTAATTCGATTTGTTCAACCCCATGGGCTAGGCGAGAGCTGCAATGCTGCTGAATTTTGTTGTAACGTTTTTAAGATATTGGTATTATAAATAGATAAGATTAGAACTTCATGGTAAGTATATCCCAACAGAGGCAGGAAAATCTGTATACCTATTGAGCTACTTACAGTACCTATTAAATGCAATGCCTGATATTTCCCACTCCGCGAAGCGACGACCGCGGCGGCGTCATAATCGATTGAAGTTATTTATAAACTCAAATATCGATTAAAGGTGATAAACTCCATAAATAAACGTATTACTAAACGTATCTATCGCCCTTTCCCGCAAAAATGTATCTAAACAAGTTTGACATAAGACTAATTGAAAAGTTTAGTTAACGATCTTGAGTAGCTGGAACCTGGAACTCTGGCTAAGTTTCCGTCGGCATTCCGGTAATCACCGGAATACCGGAATGCCGGATCGATGATGGGATCTACATCAAAATACAAGGAAATGTGACGAAACGCCACGTTATCAAGTGAAACAGCTGTAGTGCAGGCGCGTGGGCGGGCGGCGCGGCGCGCTGAGCCTATCGACTCGGCTCGCCCCCGCGCGTGCACTCACTCACCTCAAGGTCACCGCCGCCGACCATCACCCGCCCGAACCGACCGAGCCCTACTCGCAACCCTGCCGCGTCTCCCTCTTTACATTTAGACTACCCACTTTAAAAATTTAAAGTATTCCTCGTCCTTCCGGCACATTTTCCCGGGTGAGGGCGACCGGCGCCCGTAGCGTCCCTGAGAAAACTGACGGACGTCGCCGGTCCTCGTCGATTTATATAGGCGGCGGCGGGGCGGGGCGTCGGCGCGAGTTGCGCCGTCGATTCGCGAACTCGATAAATAAATTAATTAAAAGTGCAAGTGAGTGATCGCCCGCGTGCAGTCGACCTGCGAACTCGTCTAGAGCTTCCCCTTAATTGGAATTTCAGACCCACCGGATACTTGGCCGAGCCACGGATTGTTTTCCAGTCCAGGATTTACGAGCCACTCGTAGAGGTCTCCAAACGTGGCGTTTGAACGAGCTCGACCGAGATTGAACCTGATTTATATCGTCTCGTTGTACAACCTCATGTCTCAATTTACACTAGGGTTATGTAGGTAGTTTAAAAACATGGTTGTGAGGTTAAAATGTGTTTGTTTCTTGTGAATTCTTAAACCGATTATTGTAAGTAGGAATCTGTATAAGGTCAGGCAACCAAACATCCGCAACAGGTACCTTGACAAAATTTCAAAATCCTTACAATAATAAAACCGACTTAGCAAAAGCATTCATGTAATACAAAAACCAGACACCTCCGTAAGAACTACGACAAGTAATAGAAAAAAGCAAATGGATCTGTGTGGGCAGTAACGGAGTTAATCACTTCGTTACTGCTCGCAGTAACTTGAACCCTTCAGCCTCGAAGAAAAGCTGATTGCGGCCCGATGACGTCACGCCGGCAAGTGTACAGACTGCCCGTAGTGTTGGGGACAACACCAACGGATATACATACATACATACATCACATGAAACAGGCTTCAGTTTTCTACAGAAAGGTCGTTTAGTTGTAAGAAAAAGTCTCTTTGGATTTTTATTGACTAGCCACGTATAGGACTGAACTAAAAAAAAAATATCCTGGGACATTTTCACACAGCACCATCTAGTCCCAAACTAAGCACAGCTCGTACTATGGGTACTAGACAATGGATATAATACTTATATACTTTGTAAATACATACTTATAATACATAAGAAACACCCAGACAAACACAAACACTTAAGTTCATTACAATAAATGTTTGTGCCCTGTGGGAATCGAACCCAACGACCTCGTGATCAGCAGTTCGGTACTCGAACCACTAGACCACAGACGTTGTCAACTACTACTAGGATTATTACTACCCACATAGGGCAGAACCACTGGGAAAATAACTACCTGGTCTACATAGCAAAGGGATGAACTACTAGGAATATAACTAGCCACATAGGGTAGACCACTGCACTGGCGTCTTTAGAGCGTCAATGCATACATTTTGGTGTTGCTACCGTCCGTAGGCGCGGTTCCATTTGCATGAAAAATTCAATGCAATACCGACAGCCGTGAAGGTTGACTAACGAAACATTTCTACAAGCAGATGCAAGTGTATAGTTTACCTATTTACAAAAGGAAATGATAAATATTAGAAACTCTACTACATAAAAGCGAAACACCACTCATTCAGTAATAAAATCACAGAAACGATATTACAGCCTACAACCTGCCTATGCTACGAGTCCCTACCTAGTATTTTGCGTAGTGAATTCAGGAATTAAACTAAATAATAATTACATTTAAGAATAGAGACTAAGAGAGAGACTTGAGAAATTAGTGAAATTACCAAAAATATTGCGATAAACGAGATCACCTTTGTTATATATTGTTTTTTTATAAAGAAAACACCTCATACTATGAGGTGATGCAAAAGTAGTTAATTAAGTCATAAAATAACCCCGTGACAGTTACCAACGTGTACGCGGAAAGACTAGGTGGGTACGTCGGATCTGATAATCGGTGAAAATCTGTGTAACATCTAGAGCTTAATTTATTATCTCCATTTTTAGACAAATAAGCCTTAGTTCAGTTATATCAGGTATCAAATTGTAAACCCGGTGTGGTAGTAGAATAAAAAAAATGTCGTAAAAAGGAAGGAAGGAAAACTGTAGGTTCTTGACGGTACAAATGGTACGAAGTGATACCTTTTTGCTTTTAGAAGTACGGCGGAACCCCAAAAATAGTAGGTAAAGATTATTCGTAATAAGTATAATCACAGTATAATAGGTATTAAGTAGGTACATTTATATTTAATTAATGGAACTAAAATTATTTATTCATAATGCTTTATAGGTACAACGCTACGTACAATCAAGTCAAGTCAAGATGATATAAAATAAATTATTAAGGGCCTGTTTCACAGTTTACTGATAACCGTTAAATTACTATGCAGATAATTTCGTGAAAAAATTGTTCAATTTTTAAATTTATCCTGTGGTTAGCGGCTATCCAGAGGTGATGAAACTGCCCCATGAGTAGACAAGGAAATATTTATTTAAAATAATATTTATAGGTAGGTACTTAAAATTGTTTAAAATAATTAGTTAATCACCCTCTTTTTTATTACCCGTTCAAGGTTGACTTCTGACTACTCTTGAATGATTCACGCTTGTCTCGGTTCGGCTAGTGTTAATCATTCGGGAATAGCCCGGCTACAACTAAGCTACAGAAGTTTTTGTACAAAACGATAATAATTATATGATATTTAGATTTTTTTATTAAAAAAATATATAAAATACCTAGTACCTAATAGTCTTTGGGTACGATGACTTGCATCCACATTGCCAGCACAGATTATTTGCTAATTAATTAATAAAATAATTAATAAGTTATTTGTTAATGTGGTAAATGGTAAGGTTCACGGCCGTGTGTTATCCCTAATCCTTACCATATCAACTGCGGTTCAACGTACCCACGCAGCTGAACATGCGAATGCTATTCATGCGACTCTGGTGAGAAACTGAGAATATACCCGAAAGAAACGAAACTGAAACAGGTATGAAAAAGTATATTTGTAATACTTGTAATGTATAGATTTTAATTTGTATACTTGACAAAAGCTGCTCACAAGAAAAGTGTAATAACCACCATTTTGAATCTAATTCGTAATTTCGTTACAATTGGTACGAGCCCGGATAGCTCAGTCGGTAGAGCATTGGACTTTTAATCCAAGGGTCCAGGGTTCAAGTCCCTGTTCGGGCGGCTTTCTTTTTGCATTTTTAGCTTGTAAAATATTAACAATATAAAAAGATATTAAACACGTGATTAAGCTTGTGGCCTTGTGCTTGTTCCTAAAATAGATACGAGACATTTTTTCATTTGATCACTAGAAAAGTCGAGTTTGGTGAGAATAATATTCTCCGCAACATTTTATTGTTAATACAACATACTTAAACATTTTTTTTATTGTAAATTAAATAACTATCGTAACAACAGTTGAATACTGATAAATAATTAAAATGAAGAAATAGCTAGAAATGAAAAACACCTCATCTTTGTATTGTTTACTTTCAATAAATCTATAAATACACAATTCTATCTGTAAAGCCAATCGATTATTTATGTACTAAATATAATAATTACAAAATCTAATCTACTATTTCGTGCATCTTTGGCAAGCCCCTGTGGCCTAATGGATAAGGCATCGGCCTCCTAAGCCGGGGATTGTGGGTTCGAGTCCCACCAGGGGTACGGCAATCTTTTGGTTTTTATTTTTCTTGCAACATTTTTCTAAATATTTTTTACAATATTCTCCGCTCCAGCGGTTGGCGGGTAGCATCGTTTGCACCTATGCTTACTTTATAGCACTTAGGTTTATGATACTCTAAATAGGGGAGAGTGAACATTCACGCTTTATTAAATTTTACGAGGTTCTTCTCTTGTCCAGTTGGCGGCGGTTAGGAAATGCTACGAAATTCCTTTACACCTTAAACACATGCAAGTACTATCTACTACTAGAATATCAGAACAAAGTGCTAGGGCAACTTCAGAACATGCATCTGCCGTTTGTTAACAATGTTAATTTGTAAGCATTATTTTAATAAAATGATTCACAGATTCCTTCGTCGGTTTACTACATTCAATATACGCATAATAAGCTCTTTATTACGCCGTACAGTCGCAATAAAGAGCAATAGAAATTGTGAAATGCCTTCAATATTGAAATGTCGACCTACTTCGCGTGGCCACGGGGTGCCTGAGGGGTGCGGCCGGCGGTGGGGGCAGAGGGCGAGGGGGCGGGGCACTGGCTACGTCACTACAATTAATAATGGCCCATCATAATCTTCAACTATTAAAATATTAATTAACCGTTTTCCATAAAAGTAATGTTAGAGCAAAATTTTCCGTAAGAATTGAATCAATCAAAATGCCTTTAACATGCTCGCCTATAGACTTTTGTGACTGACACAATCTCATTATGCGGATAGATTCGTTTTAGTGCTGAGTGCTCATGTATGTAGATAGTTAAATATGAGGACTCATGGGACACACTAATAAATACAACCACTCCAGTCCTAGGTAGCGGCCTAAAGAAAGAGCTTTAACTGTGTCTAATATAATTCATAACTACCCGCATTCGGTTAGATACAGCCCCTTTCTTGTTGTATACCTAAAATAACGTAGTAGATAGATAAAGAAGGCTACCAATCATTTTCCAATCGTTAAAAAAGAGGTAAGTATAAATAGGTAGTATGAATTTCATAATAATATTATTCCTAGTGTTGAGAGTTGAGTGGCGATGACAGCGCCCCATGCGGCGGGAGGCGAAATGCGCCTGTCACTTGCCTGTCACCGACATTGCGAAAACAATACCGTTATTTCCATGTAATAACTCTATCGTTATCGGACGTCTAAAACATAACGACGCTTGTTTACATTTCATTCTATAATACAAAGTATTAAATAGTACTTACTGCATTTGTGTGGAAACGATTACTTAACGCTGCGCTTTGCACCCCTCCCTTTACTATCTAGGTATTCTAATATTATGAATATTATGATGTACCCAGGTAAGTTGGTACTTTTTGTGCATTATTTAACTAATGTGGCGGAAGCTTGGATTTTGCATAGTAAAACAACAGCCAACAGCTAGTAATAACGTAAATCTCTTAATAAACTTGATACTTTTAAACTACCCGCAAGCTTATAATGTTTATTCCGTATGATCTGAATTCAAGATTCGTAGCAGTTTATGTAGTGTGTGTCGTGTCGAGTGTCACTGTCGAGTAGCGTAGTGGTAGAGCTACCTAACGCTAGAGCGCTAGACTACCATGCCACAGCAAGCCGACTATCTTATTTCCAATAATATATGCAACTCTAGTAGGTACCTACATGTACAAAATAATGGCAGTAGATATCACTTATAGGTATCACCGTATTTATACCAATTTGAAAAAAAAAACCTAACCATGTATAGAGTAGAACTTATAAATATTTACGTTATTTTTGTCCCTCAGACTGATTTCCAAGTAAAACTCAGTCAAACCTACGTCAAATCGTTTTCAGCAATAGGTGTCGTTCTATTTTAATCTCTCACACAATAGACTGTATACAAAAAGATTTACCTATTCCAACCCAAAAATACCTTTATGGTCGGGTTGTATTTTTAGACCTAGGTATAAGTGGGACGTGGGGGTTTGTGTCTGTGCTGGCTGACCCACCCTGGCGCCGCTCACGTGGCGCTCGCTCGTAAACCCACCGCGAGATGGCGCTGCTAGTTTTATTGCTTGTTTGCACAACAAGCTGTAATGGAGGACTACAATATTGACAGACCATTAATTCGACAGGAAATTCTGCTGAAGCCGCGGTCTGCGCAGGTGATTGCGAACTTTTCAAATTATCCGCGTGTTCTGCGGTTGTTTCCACTTCAAACGGCCAACGAGCAAGGCGAGCTTTTTACTCCAGGGATGGCAAGTTGAATAAACTCTGCAAGCTACAACCTAGTGGGCAACATAACAAGCGGCACACGAACACGACACGGTTGTATGTATAAATGTCCCCGAGCTATCGATTTTTCTCAAACATGTCAGTCTACAATGAAGCGTTAGATACCATCTGTTTTCTTTTAATAACATCAAGGCGGAATTAAACATTTCCGACTAAGTAGGTAGGTATGTAAATTTTACATTAAAGTAATTAAGCATGTAATGTCCTTTGCTACGATGTAAAACTAACGGGCAAGCGGCCAAACGTGTCTTCGTCCAAATCGACCATATGGGAAAGTATCTTCTGCCAGCACTGGATCAGGTGAGCTCTTGAAACACAGTTGGCAGATGTGCTCAATGGAGCAAGGTAAGGATATTATGTACTTAGTTTGCAAATAAACATTGTCAATAAGAAAATATTCGTGTAAAAAAGTAGTAATTTTGTCCCTACGAAAAAGTATTGTAAAGGACATATGGGTACATTAATGAACTCTAATCCAAAGATAGTAGGTAGGTATGTGCAGGTCCTGAATGCTGGAAATGCACTTTTTTTTCAGCTAGCTTATGTTACTTGTTTGATTTATAAATTCAAAGTGGGTTTGCTAGGTGAACAAACTGATATTAACATACATCAAGAAATACTACATCTGTCATCAGGCTACTGCAATCTCCTGCAAACATGACATTACATACATTCCGGTTCAGCGTATATGACCTCAAACCCAGCTCTTTTCGCACGTGGCCAAATCCTCTCTAATTAATTTTCAATAATTGCTTATAATTCGCCTAAAGCGCAAAACAATACCTAGGTGCCTATGTGTCATAATTGTATAGTAAAACGACTAATGTAGGTGTCAAAATGTCGTAATCATAATGACTATGTTAGATTTCCATGGTTATTTGAAGCTCCAAATAACCGTCGTTGTAGGCAGGCGTCAAAAGGACATATTCTTTTAATTAAGCCGCGCGGAAAGCGTCGTAACTTTTACGAGTTCCGTGATTTAACTATTATTTGTCATCAATTTTATGTGGCCTTAAACCAAATACTACAGTTGGAACTGTTTGACATAAAATGGGCCATTAACGTCCCACCTTATTCTTTTTCTGACACCGTTACTGTTTATATTTTGCACGCATTATAGCATGCCTGCATACACTTTTATAAAGGTACCTACTTAGGCAACTAGGTACCTACATATTATCAACCAAAAAACAATATAAATATACCTGTGTATTCCTTTTTGGTGTACAATAAAGTATAAATAAATAAATAGGTAGGTAAGGTGATTACCTAAGATTGATCTAGTGGTGATTTCAATAGATTATCATCATCATCATTAACTCAGACCCTAGAGTGAATGTAATTTTTTTATTGAACTGTTTTACTAGTTTTACTACCCAAATAAATTATTTTTGAAGTAAATATCATGACTAAGCGGCCCTCTTGTGTCGAATAGCGCAAGCTGAAAGAGGATTTGGTTACTGGCTGTGTAACAAGTACAGCATGTTGACGCTAGATGGCTCTTTCAACATGCCACTATTCCATAAAAGATGGCGCTGACATTAGTTAATAAATAGATGGCGCTGCTTACAAATTAAATCATCACGAATATTACGTATACGAGTGGCAAAAATAATAATAATGTTGGATTCAAATCCAAACTTCAGGACACTACTTATAATTTCCTAATAGAAAAACCTGTAGATAACTGTGTCCGACCTGTGAATCAAACTCAACTTTTGCTTAGCAACCGTGCTTTCTACCACTAAACTAATGAGAAATTTTATGAAAATGAGGCATTCCAGGCGAATGATTTTAGATTCTTGTTTTTCTTGATGGATCCTGATCTGTAGTTACCGTGCCACATAAGCAAGGCGGAGTTTAAAATAACAATAAAATTTTAATCGGTAAGGACCGATTTATTATTTCCATAAAATGTGCGTGTCTCCAGTCCCTGATAGAGCATAAATTAATGTCAATTTCGTACTTAATTATCAACCTCTGACGCGACACGACCTCTCGATTAAGAAGATACTTCGAACACTCAGTACTTAGATTTTAAAGCCCGATACGTTAAAATGGCTTCAATGGAAAAAATATAGTGATTTCCCATGTACTTTCTATGCTAAAAACATGCAAAAAAAAATGAAACTTACCTCCATGTTAAGTTGGTGTGTTTCCACTTCTCCCCCTGCACTGCAAACCGCTTCCTCCGCCGGTGCTCGTCGGTGCCGTCCTCGCGGTCCGGTCGGCCGCATCGCTTCTGCTTCATCAGCGTTGCTGTTGCCTTATCGATCTCCCCCGTCACTGGTATACTGCCAAATTCCTGAAAAAAACATTTACGTTACTTAATTCTGAGAGCAGTCGTGATAAATCTGAAAGTAGATGTCAAAGATTTTAAAAGTCTAAAAATTTGTATATTTATCGGCGGATTATTAGACACTATTCATAATAAACATTCAAAACAACTCGGGAAATAATATTTCCACAAATAAGTACCTAATTGGGTTATTGAGAAAACAAATTATAATATTGTAGGGGTAACCCAACAAACCGTAGAATAAGGGCGTGTTTCACCACCTCTGGAGAGCCTCTAACCACCGGATAAATTAAAAAATTGAACAAAATTTGTATTAAATTATCTGCCAAGTTATTTAACGGGAACATATCAAGGAGGTGGTGAAACAGGCTCTTAAAGTTTAAAGTAATAAGATTACAAACTTGTAACGTCTTGATGGCGATCCTGAAGTCGTCTTCGTAAGCTTGCGCTGACTCCATCATTAGTAGGTTGCCCACCTCCGGCCGGCCTTTCTTTAGGTACCCGAACGTCTCCAAGTAATTCCTCTGGAAATAAATAATGGCAAAATATTAAATACTTATACAAAACTAGATACGCCCTGGCTTCGCAAGGGTGCAATGTAGATACTAAGTTGGGGCAGTGTGGAGATTTATAATACATGTAACTGCATACCACATATAAACCTTCCCCTTGAATCAATCTAGGTATCTATTACTGAAAACTGCATTAAAATCCGTTGTGTAGTTTAAAAGATCTAAACGAACAAACAGCGGAAGTGGTTTTATTTCATACTATGTAAAGATACCTTCATCTGTCATAACAATAGTTTTTCTAATGTTGCCACCTTTAAAAAGATATTTTCATAATTTTTTTAAATATCAGAGAATATAATGTATAGAATAATTAGTTATGTTGGTTTTCATTTCGCATTCTTCATTCTCTTCGTTCCCAGTATTATGGATAGGTACTTATAGTTATAGTTATGCAACGTAGAGTTGGCTTTAATTGACATGCGTGCCATGGAAATCAGTAAATTGTATGTCCAGGTGACCTATAGCCACGCGTCCTCGATATGCGTATTATAAAATTAACAATACGATCACATTTGCTACCACGCAACCAAGTCAAAGTTTGCCAAGTAGAACTACTTATACGCTTCATTCAAGGCGGCAAACAAAACGAAACAATAATTGTACCATACCATCACGCCTGTATTCTCCGAAGGGTTAGGTAGAGGTGTAATAATGTATATCCACAGTTCGCCGGTATGTTTTGGTGCCATGTAATACTGTAATAGGGGGCGAGCCTATTGTCATTGACCAGGAATAAATCCTGACAAACCCAATAACTTAAAAAACTTTGCTCGACACGGGAATCGAATTCCAGGACCTCTAGCGTAGCAGTCACGCTTGGGACCGCTAGTCCACCGAGGTTTGTTGTTGTTGCTCATTTTTGTTAGTCTTTGTAAAAAGGTTCTTGAAGGTGTGGTTTAGTGTCTAGTATAATGGAGGTAACATTATAGTCTGCCGCCGCCAGACCGAATCCTCTCAATTCAAGAAAGGTCCATGCCCATTAGTGGAACGTACCTAAAAGTGCTTCAAAGTAATATAAATGGGTAATCAATTTATTTCAGGCCTTCATTGACAAACAAACACACATGAATGTGTAGGCATACATAAAAGGTAAGTTACTATTATTAGTATTCACGTGAAGTGAAACACACGAGACGGCTAAACGGATTTTCATGTACTTAGCGCATTAAGGATTCCTTTTACTTTCCGAATTGCGAAACCTCAAAGTACTGCTGATATAAGCCTCCATTAGCGCCCTTTGCCGGACATACGACCCACCGGTTATCTCTTAAACTTACCCTACAAATCCGTAATTGTTTATTAGGATCAAGACGCGTCAGCATTTTTGGCATAATCGTAAAGAGTAGTAGGTACCTTGGGTGTTATGGGTGTTTAGTGCTATAATACTAGTTACACCTAATGGGATGGCTAGATCCTACGTCAAGTTAAATGTGTGTACTGGGAAATGAGTTGTACTTAGTGGTTGAAAGTTCATTATCCAGTCTAAATTAATTTCTAGAAATTTTATCACAGTGAAGTACACGATATTAGTGTATAGCTTTTTTGTTTTGTGTTTTTGGATATACTTACTAATATACTACATAAACTAAAGAACTTCTTTCGAGTACCTACAATAATGTCAAGGTGAAATAATTTTACTTTTTGGTAAATGTAAAATTAACATAATATATATAGTACCTAGGTACTATTTACTATATAATAAACTAATTTGCAACTGAATCGTGTCCAGCAGATGATCTCAATGAATCTGGCAAGCGTGGCGAATAATTTAATTCCTAATAATACATTATGTGCTATACACATGGTTTGCAAAACTATCCTTCGACAGGAAATAATGGCATTGTACCAACACCACAGCTGTTATTACATCTGGTCCTATTGTACATACAAGTATTACTGTTCAAAAGTAGGTATTATAATAATATTCAGTATTCAACGTCATAATTAAATGTAGTATGAAATATGGCCGATTCGTTTCGGCAATTAGTAACTAGGTACTTTGCTAGGCATTACTTAGCAAACGCGCCCGGAATATAAAGTTCGTGATCTGCATTTTAAAATACCCTCATTTCCTAAATCAACTTTATTTTCTTGATCAAACATCCTCTTTTTTACTTTTAATTAAAACCACACTTGTGGCTTGACAATGGTGGTTAAACGAATCCCTTTGTATTTTTTTCGGAGACTTCCCTTTTGACTGTCTTTGTATATTTTTTACGTATACGAGGATGATATTCAAAAAGTTTTGTGGTGGGACTCGTAGAGATAACGTCTGCCTGTCAGTTTGTCTGCTACGCTCGATTATGTCTGAAATAACTGAAACCGTTATCGAAACCTGTTTATGTATTGTTTATATGTAGGTATACAGGTGTAATGCGAGCTTTAATAAAAAATCTTCGCTGAAAGGGCTTTTTAACCGAGCAAGAATTATATTAATTGGAACATTCGTTTTCCTTTCAAAGTTCCTTATAATTTTGCTATACATATTCGTAAACTAACAAACAAATAGGTATCGTACCTAAGTAGTGGAATAACGTCGCTTTTTGTCCGTAGCTTGCGGTGAGCGCAAAGTTTATTTAAACCGAGGATGCTCCGACTTTACGACTAACAATAAAGACTTTGTTAAGCAATCTGCCGTCTATTATTCACTCCCTTAACTTATCTAAGTTAGCTCCTAAACGCTTCTGTGGGACTCTGTTTATTTACATATACCTGTGTTTGAAAAGGACCTAAAGTAACTTTGCTTTAAAGTTGAACAATTCGAGTGAAATTAAGGCAATGATTCCTTTCATGTTGGGAGGTAGAATAGCTGTATTATCTACAATGTAAACGGTTGTATCAAATTAATATTACGTATTATGGGGTATTAGAAGCTTTCTTGTTATAAAACGTTTAGGTAACGGCGGCTTTTGTTGCAAAATTCATAACGATTTGTCATCAAATTCACGCGTTTATATGTATACATACATACAACAATTTAATTTTGTTTGTATTAAACGTACTGTACGTGTCGATAATTAATTTAGACTGATTGAGAAGCTCCCATTATTTTTTAATATCTTATCTAACTGCGAAGTGCAAGACGTAAATCTTATAAAGTGGCATAATTTCTCACCGTTTCTGTGTCAGGTCAACAGTTACACCCCCTAGTACGCGTCATTCGTGACTAGATTAAAGAACCCATAAAACAATGCAAATATTTACACAATTAGGTTAATATTGTTTCTAGGCGGAAGTATCTTCGGGATTTATGATTTAAGGCGCATCTTACGGATCCACTATCTGCCTACGCATGTTTTTAGAGTACCAAAGAACTTATTGTTATCTATTGGAAAAGTGGAAAGAAAAAGAAAAGGCCACAGTCCTACGAACAGACCAGATCCGTTCCACACTTTCTATTACCGTGCACGATGCTGTCCAGGCTTCGGGTGACCGAAACAGATGGCGAAAAATCATCCCCGAAACCCTCAGCATTGATGAATACGACTAAAAGAGGGGGAAGGCGGACCTTCTATTAGGAAAACCTTTTTAATTTAGGTCATCTATTTTTTTGGTACAGAGAAAATATGCTTTTCAAGGGTAATAAGTAATGATTTTCAATTTGTATATCTTATAAGTACTTAGATTTCATTAAGTTTGTTTTGTTTGTACAAAATTTTCAAAATTGGAATAATAAATCACTTTATTTATTAACAACTTCTTTAGTTACAAAAAGTAAGTATAATTATCGTCTTAGTAATAATAAATTCACTCTCTCGCACTCTTATTACTACATGGCACCTAAATTTATGAGCAAACTGTGCGTATGTACAGTACAATACATGATCCCCACTTTTTCCTCCCTTTGTTCTATAAAACTTTGTCTGTTTTTTTTGGCCTAATTCACGCAAATGTTATGAATGTGGGGTAAGTATGTTAGTCCGTCTGCTACTTTGATAGCGGCAACTAATCTCATCAGTTACAGTTTATTTTTGAGCCCTTGCTTTTGTAGTTATTTACATACAGGCATCATGTAGTAAACGAATGATTAATGAATTATGTCGGTTAATAAAAACCTAAAGATCCACAAATCCATATTGAAATTTCGATCTTTTTTATTGCAAGTTTGGAGGATAAGTTAGTTAGGGTACAAAATATTCTCAGAACTGTGAACTGCTTTATAACATTTGATACGGTGGAATTTTATGCAGAGCCGAACTCGCCTTATTATCTTCGCAAAATAAAATTACAAGTCATTATTCTGATTGGAATATTAATGTGCCTACATGACTTACAGTCACGTACTTATAAGGTAAAATCGTTTTAATAAGACTTCTCCCTATTTTACTCGACGGGACGCCCCATGTACATAATATTCTAAGTTGCACTTAATTTATTATTAGTACACCGCATTTTGGTGTAGCTACATGCCATAGGTATTTCCTCAATGAATAAATCAAATTACCTTCCCGTGAACATAACATTATGTGATGTATGTTTTAAGTATTTTATTTTAATAACATTATGTATTCAGTATTCCCCAAAAGGTTAGGCAGAGCTGTACTAATTAACACCAAAAATTCGCCGGTATGTTTAGGTGTCATGTAAAAGGGAGCGAGCCTATTGCCATTAACCGATATCATAACGTTTCATGTCTTTTTATCGATTACTTTTCGAGCTTTGCGGACACAAACATACATGAGCTGATTTCAATATTATTATACGCATTTACCTATAAAGATATTTGCGATTATACTAAAAAAGGAGACACATAAATTATGTTTTATAGCAGTCATATGGGCGTCTGGTGTACTGAAGATGCAGGTTCGAATCCTGCCCGCCAGTCGATTTTTTCCTTCATTAAAATAACTGCTAGTTTTAGCATGGAGAATGCTTAAAAAAATAAAAATAAAAAGGAGATATCACTACATAGTATAAAACAAAGTCGCTTTTTCTGTCCCTATATCCCTATGTATGCTTAAATCTTTAAAACTATGCAACGGATTTTGATTCGATTTTTTTTAATAGATAGAGTGATTGATGAGGAAGGGAAGGTTTATATGTATAATAACATACCACGCGGGTGAAGCCAGTAGATAATAAAACTAGATAACATAATTTACAAGTATCTTAAGGAAGATATACGATCGTGTTATACGTTAAATAAATACGTACTGTAATTAGTGCCACTTAATTACCATTTTGCATGTTGTACGCACTCGGTTAATGACAATCTGTCGGCAAGTCCCTAAGTAGGGAATGAGGAGTACTAATGTAGGACACGGCGGGTACCTTAAGTACTCTGAATCACAACTAAGTGCGTCGCGTGACTCCACCTATTTTGTCCTCTAATTAATTAACAAATCCCTGCCATCAACCTGTGCCAGTTCCTTCGGCGTTGAGGAAACAAGTCAAAATTCTTTATTTAGGTCGATTAGAATAATGTATTGTCATTATGTTGAACCTTATTGGCCTCGTGTTGTTGCTATCTACTTTGTTCGAAGCTTAGGAGGTTCTTAAGTTATGGTTTTATACCGAAATATATAGGAATGTATCAATGTAGCTGTGTAGCATTCCAGCACGCACGAGAAAATTCATTATAGTTTATCGTAATAACCATGACTTAATATAATCATGTCGCCACCGCAAAATATGAGGTTCATAAAATATAAATTCCAAACTTCATCAATATCCATTAAATTATACGGGGATAATTACCATAGTGATTACCATGCGGCCGTCATCGTGCACCATAGACAAAGAAGGGTACCCCGTAGTGGCCATAGATTATGGAGCGCATCGTGTGTGGTTGTCATTGCGAGCTAATCAACCGCTGTGCGAGGGTGGCCGGGCTCGTGGTGCCAGCGCACTGCACCCTACCTATTGATTGACATCCGCTGTCACTCCGGCCGTCCCCCACTGAATATGATTATAAGATAATCACACAGCTACCGTATTGTAGCAGTTATGTTTGTATGACAATATTGAAGTGTCAGTCTGATCGTAAATTGGAGATAAGAGGGTGAAATACATTATAAATACTTATCTTTTAACATTTCATAAATGAAATTGTTTCATGATTGTCACTTACATTTTAGGATAGTTTTAAATCGGTTATGACCGGTTACGGTTAGAGTACCTACTATAAACTAATAAATAAATTGTCAGTCTACCCTTCGTAATAGATTGGTATCTTCATTATATCACAATACCCAACACAACGCAGAACGCACTAAGGAGTTAAAACATAAATATTCATGACATGGACATTGGACATGGTTAATGATTTACGCCGTGCGTAGGAATTTGTTGAGATGAATGAATGCAAATATGCTGACATTCTTGAATGGACGCTAACTCGAGTAAGCTTCGTCGCTCTGAGCATTAATTGATCCAGTGTTTAGTTCACTCATCCGCGAACATCTGCTAGCTAGATAATAATGATAACAATTTGTCGCATGCGTGGGAGTTCTTCATGTGTTATTTTAGTTAAAAGCGCTTCCTAGTTCCAACAATAGAGCGATGCACGCGTCTTTATAGAGCGCTATCATTATACATGCATGTTATAATAAACGAGAGAGGGCATCTAACTAATGGGTATTTTCACCTTGTGTGCTAAAAATGTCAGGTGGATGAATCTTCTAGGAATCAGCGAAATCTTGCTTTTATAAAGAGAGTACTGGTGGAGAACTGAGTTGTTCGGGTATTTCAAGCAGTAATATGCTACATAGATACTAGACATTATTTTTTTATAATTTTTTTAGTTAATTATTTTCAAACAAAACTGTCTGACTTATATTTCTTTGATAAAAAAATATCCCATTTGGTCTCAATGTCACAAATGCGAACTTTAGATCTATATTTACTATTTAGTACAAGTTTAGCGGTTTTTCTTAGTTTAGCAGTAAATCTAAGACACACAGATCAGGTCTATAATAATTATTATAATTACGAGGACTGCTCTTTTTTATAATGTATCTTTTTTATTAAGGAAAGTGGGTCGTAAAGACATAAAATTACACAAACAAATAATTTTCACAGAAATGCTTAATGTCGAGATAATATTGCGTTATTAAGTGCAGAATGAAATAACTTGGTTATTTTGTTGGCATCGACGGTCGTTTCCTGCTACGGCGCGTTGCGGGCGTTCCCAGAAGGGAGTGCAGAGTAAAATTAAACTGTATTTTATTGCAGTCTGCCCCGCGGGGAAAACGTTTGTGCATCACGATCGACTCAATTAAACTAATGAATATTTGGTTTCCAATACTCATTATTGGATTTCCTTGGGTTGGATAGATAGAGACAATATTTTTACGTAAATACAAAATTATCAAATCGTAAAAAAAAACTCTAATGACTCTTAGGGCTTGTTTCACCACCTCTGGATAACCGCTAACCGCAGGATAAATCCAAAAATGAAACAATATTTGTATGAAATTATCTGCCATGTAACGGGAACTTATCAGTGAGTGGTGAAACAGGCCCATAAACAATAAAAAAAAATCTTGTCATGTTTATCTATGTTTTATTGCATAATTTGCAGGTATCTAACATGCAAATAGTAGATTGTATAGATGCAACCAATGTGGGCGGAAGTAATAACGAGTCCATTGATTGAACAATTGAGGTATTAAGTGTAGCATTGTTGGTACTAAAGCAGCCATACAAAATAATATCTGTTCGTAAGGCACCTATCGTTGTTGTAACCGGTGAATTTTAATAAGATTAATCTTGAAAATAAAAATATATGTTTTATCTTTTTGTATTTTTTAAGCATTTTCCATGCTAAGATTACAAGTTATTTTTAATGAAGGAAAAAATCCTGCCCGTTTTGTCTGCCTGTTTTGTCAAGTAATTGGTATTTAATGCAATGAATAGTTAAACTAGGTATGTGTTCATTCCTTTACTGAGTTAGAGCGTATACGCAACAACTTTTGAAGTAACAACTCGTTGACTGAGCCTTCTAAAACTTCAATTTATATCCATCTTAATAATATGACGTTGAATTCATTGCCATTAACATAATGTGAGTCAGACGTGTTACGGGGTTCCAAATTGGAATCAAAACACTAATTCGGGTTTAGGGTACAATAAGGGATGCATTTGAAATTCAAATACGTCAGTGACACATGAGATTGGATGGAATTAAGTATGGAACAATGGTGGTGAGTTATTCTGTTAATGTTTGTTCCGGCTTTTGTGCTCACGTGAACGCATCAAACCCATTCATTTATTTTAAGAGGTTTTCCTACTGTCGCTACGATTATGATAAAGTTTGATGACTTGTTATGTATAGAAATTAAGTGCTTAGAGATTATTTTTAAATTCACCTATTGTTCACTATTATACATGCACACAGCTCAGCAAACCACGGGAATACAAGCGTTTAGTATGGTATATTAAGCTTATGTCTACATTTTATTTAAAATACTATTATATTTTTGACTATATAAGGGCACGCGAAAATTTCTCGTCACAAAAACTCCGAGTTAAAGATTTTTTGCATCATAAAAGAAATGCACTTCGAACAGGTGTTAGGGGCATTGACATGTCAGTCAGTCAGTCATCTTTTGGTTTTATAGCCCTTCTTTATTTAGATTCGCTAAACAATGGAGATGTGACGCTTAATTACGTCACAGTTAACTGTATAAATTTTATTACTTAGCAATAAATTATTCCACAAAATGTGTGTATCACTCTCTCTTGAACAACATTAGACCAGACATTTTATGACGTCTAGGTTCATTGTAACGTTTTTGTTTTGTTTAACGATTGTTTTACCATTGTACTCGTAAAAGGTGTGTCGTGTTTTATTAATTCAGGTGAGTATCATAGATGCAAAAGTGAATGTTGTTCATCAGAAACTACGGAATCGGAATAATTAAATTTATTCATACAATAAAAATATTCATGAAGTTTTAATGAAACGAAACGTAATCCTCTTTATGTTTGTTTACGGTATTTGTCTCATTTTGGTTATGTTATTGTTTTTTGAGTTCGCGATACAAACGTTTAAAAAAAGTAATAAGTGCCTACTTAAATTGAAATAAAATATATACCTAGGTAATCCTGATATTTAATTTCATCAAAGATCCAAATATAATAACTAATTTAAAAGAAATCGTTATATTGTTATATTGTTTAGAAAATATCAAAATACTATCGTGCCGCTTTGTTTGAAAAAAGGAATAAGAAAAGAAAATTGATAAGAAAATAGAAAATGTTTAGTAAGAAATGTGAAAGATATAATTTGAGCCCAGCCAAGAGGTCTATTCCCGTATCTTGCTCATACGTTGGTCGAGTTATGGGTTATTCTAGTAACCGTAGGCGATACTAACAATCTGTAATTGCGTATTTCCGCATCACTATTGTGATCTTTAAATTGCGCTTCTTGCTATGATGTAGATAAATATAGGCCCATTACATGTAGTCTGGATATTACAGTAAATATCGCTATTTATTGTACTCGTATCAATTCGAAGCAAAATATCTTTCAGAATATCCTTGAATTAATGATGTGCTGTAGAAAAAACAAAAATGAAGAGAAGCTATGTAATTTGTGAAATGAATATTAAGTATTCATAAAAAATAAAGTCTAATCGGGGATACTAACAGGCACCATGCGGTATTTTATAAAATTTTTGCTATAAATTTTGTTACATTTATTGCCTACTTACTTTTTAAAATTCTTTCTGAGCATGCAAAACAGGTGTTTTCCAATTTTCTCTATTGGCTGAACTCTATACATTATTGAATATAAAGAGGATCCCAACCGAGGGAGACGCTTAAACTTTCAAAGCTCGGCTTTAGTAGTAATTCAGATATATACAATTTCAGGCTATTTTGTGCGGGTCCTGGAAAATTCAGATTTACCAATAGATGCAAAACTATTGATCTACATAGATAGAACGAGTATAGCACTCGTACTTATATAAAAATATTTAATAATATTTGACTTATCTACTAGGACTGTCGGACTGAGGGGTAAAATTGTTTTCAAATTTAATTACCTTATTATAGGTAATTAATTAGAACGAAATAGTTGGTGTGTTGTATTTTGTGTTACCTCATTGTGCCCGATTTATATTTTAGTACCCGGGCGACCTAGCTCTTCTCGGGAAAACCAATTTTCCCAGATATTAAACCTAGCTAGATTGATTTTTGATAGGTATATATATATTTATTTATTTATTTAAATAAATACATAGCAACAGGTCCCAACGCTACTGAAAGTTTACATATGTACAATATAACCCTGTGTAATTGATATATTTTTATCCATGAACACTCAACATGTCATATAGGTAATTTATATTTTACCTTTTCGACTGACAATGAACTTTTATATTTAGTTCAATGTCACTTGGGAGCATTATATCAATGCTTCAACAAAAACATTCTACATTTTAAAGTATGAAAAGACTTGCCTTGATTTTAAAAGTAGTAAGTAATAATTATACTGTTTCCTTTGACTTTCCGGTTTGCTGACTTTCAGGACATTTCAGGGATTTGTTTCGAGAATCTGATGTTCTTTGTTTCTACCTGATGGTTGGCTTCACGCCAGGAGACAGTCTTTTAGGAGATTTTCATTATCATATTGTAAGCGGAATCTTGTAGAAGATAGAAATATTATTACTAGCTCACCCAACGGCCAGCTACCGAGTTCAACTGTGAATCTAAACCCACTCAAACAAACATAAAATATAATCAAAATCGCTCCATTCGCTTAGAAGGAATTTAGTGACATACACACGTTTAGAAGAATTAAAATATAATACATATACAAAACCTGCTAAAGATACACAACATCTGCACAATATGCGTCTGACTTAAAAAAAGGTCAATTTTTTTTTTATGAACTTTATCGTTTTAGAATAACGTCTATGTAGATATTTTTTTATATTATTTGTTTTTTGATGAGAAAATAATTATTAAAAAGTCCAAAAAAACTGTTGGAAATTCAAATCACTTGAAACGCAACACTATCGGTCAAATGGAATATGACGTCAAAGTCTACTAAAACAGTGTCTGTTGTACGTGGTTGTTTGGTTGAGAGAACGTAGACTTTGACGTCACGGCAAGCGCGCCAAAATCGTGGGTGTTTAAAATGCCAATATCTGTCTCATAATTTAATAATTTTTTGTTACTTAATTTTAGTTTAAAGGCGCTGGATTTTGTTTTACGGCTACATAACGATATAAAGTATCGTTTAAAAATATTAAAAAAAAATGCATATTCCCTATTGTGTACCTATAAACATAAGCACTTCAATTTTGTCACATGAACACACCCGGTAAATTGCAGAAGGCATGTGAAAGCATATGAGTGGCACCAGTACCTAATGATAATTCCCGAGGGTCGCAATTGGAATCAGATTACAATCGCGTTTCCATCGAACTGTGAGTGACAGGCATCCTTAAGTAACTTGACGCGCACTGCTGAGAATTAACCCTATTCAGTTACGTTGATTTTTAAAGTACAACCTTATACAGTAAATTATGAAGAGCCCTTTTGAGGTACTGATAAAAAGACGTAAAAGAAAAAAAATAAGGTGGCTCATAATAAACTACTTAAAGCAATAATTAGGAGTTATAAAAGAGTTATATAATCAAGTTAAGTGGTTTGCCTTTACACGTAACAAAGATAATAGTATCCATATTTAGAAAAAAATAAGGTGTCTTATTACTGACAAAAACTAAATAAAACAAAAAATTCTGATTCAATTACTGTTTGTAATAACAAACAAAACGCATGTTGAATACTGATTACAAATCTAATGAGATCTATTCTGTAGTTTTTTTTGTTTTAATTTTATTCAAGACATGGAATCCAGTTGTGAACGTAAGAAAAAGTTATGATATTTCACAGAAATCATTTTACGTGTAACGATGATATGCTGTTTCTTTAAATTGTGAATAACATTTATGGAAATTAGGGTACTTTTATTCAATGAGTAAAAAAATATATTTATGTAATATTAATATACGCAAATAAATTAATGATTATCTGCAAACTAAACTCCAAATGTCTTGGATTACCTCTATCATGATCATCCTGCAGTCCTACCCTTATATTAATTTATTTAGGGTCAGCATATGTAGTTGTAAGTATCTATAAAATACAATCAAAATGCAATTTTTAATAAACTAAGTCCATAAACTTTTATAGCTCTATTTAGTAGATACGTTGAGTTGTAAATGGGGGCGACAGTACTGTGTTTAATGCACTCGTGACTACTCGTGAGACATCGGCGATACGCCGTTTGAATAAACCCGTTGAGCCGCGAATGCGTTTGCGCATGCAATTTGTTAGGTGCGTGAGAACAGCCAGAAATGGCGTGACGTGTGATTGGTAAGTGCTTGTAAGTGATGCTATCGTGTGTCATTAGTTATAGTGGGTAAGGCACCGTAAAGCAATCTGACCTCTGACGTAAAGGTCAACACTGACATATCTGGCTTTGGCGGTCAGAATTTGGGGTCAAATATTTGTATTTAGAACAAGCTACAATTCAAAATATACTCAAAAGAAATCACACTTCTCAAGTGTAAACATTGTAAATACTTTCGTAACTTGAGTATAATAATATGGTTAAAACAGGCATTATACATAAAATAACAATACATGTTTGTGAATGCGTATATTAACCAAACATTCGCGAGAGAGCTTTTCAAGCGCGTTGCGTACAGAGATTAGTTATGTAAATGTGGTTTGTTGTGTAAACACACTGGTTGAAAGTTTCTCAGTAATATCAAGGTGAAAATCCCTTGCTAAGCTGCGAGCGACCGAATAGCCCACGGCTGAACACCACCAAGTTTCAGTTATTGCCACAAAGTAAATACTAATATCGGCTGCCCGCGCTATAAACTTGCGATATTGCCCAACATTATATGGACACTTTTTACAGCTTTTACGAGTTCCTGAAGAAACGTTCCGACTTTTACTACAACAGTTATGTAGCATTTATGAAATTGATATAATATTGTCTTCGTAAACGTTCCGTAAATATGTACTTGTTTATAGGTACGGGTGGACATAAAAACACAATTTTATAGCATTATTAATCAAGACCAATATGAGTTAAGCGGAATCAAACGGGAGTGTACTTGCAAATATCTGCTTTATAACAACGGCATAAGATGCAAAAGCTTCTTGACTAAAGGAAGATCATTGACATTGTACTAAATACCATGTTATGTATGGCTAAATGAGATACCAACATAATTTAGAAAAATCCATTTATACTTAAATATTATTTCACGCTTTCACGCCAAAACTACTGAACTGATTTTAATGAAATTTGGTACACAGATAGTCTCGAGCCTGAGAAAGGACATACGCTTTTTAATGCGAAAAAAGGCCTGTAAGGGGTTGAAATAGGGGATGAAAGTTATGAGAAATACCCAGACCACGCGGGCGAAGCTAGTAATAAATAAGTACTTAGTTAAGACATTTTGTTTTCAACCGATTTCAAAAAAAGAAGGAGGTTCTCAATTTGACAGTGTTTTTTTAATAAATATGTTATAATAATAAGAGTATTAAAAAACATAAATATTGTATTCATCGAATAAAATCTTTGCTCGTCTCACACTAAACAAAGTTTGAAGTACTAGGTTCAGTTCATAACATTTACTAAATAAATCTTTGTTAATCTAAGCAATTACGATGTTTATATAAAATATGATATTATGATTTAATCCGGTAGTAGCAAGTAATGTGGTGAATCAGCCGACAGCTGCATATTGCAAGCTTGCTCTTACTCTTATGGTAACTTACTGGACAACACTCAGATCTTACACAAAGAGATTTATATATTAGAACCTCATTAGTCTGTGTTTATGTCTGAGATCTAGCAATAAATATTATTTACGAATCAAATTATTTATATGATGTTTTTTATCGAAGATGTATAAACGTTGCTATTCCTCAAATTGAAATAGCTTATTATTACGCTGGTATTCCTTGGAGGAAAGCTGCCTTTTTATACTCATCAATAGCATGTGTTTTTTATGTATTTAATAGGGAGTACGGTAATTGTTTTTACTAGAAATTTCTGAACTGCTACTAATAGTAAAAATACCAACAGAATAAAGCCAGCACTGTCCTGCTTGAGAATTGAATTATGGGTTCTTGCGATCAGTAGTTGTGTTTACGGCTAAGTAAGTTTATGTATAAGAAACAGGAAAAAAAAAACTTGTATTATACTTATTAAGACTTACCTAGAAAAGTACATTTAAGCATGTTAAAATTGTTTTGTAACAGTTTAAAGTGCAAATGTAAGCTAAACGTATACTAATTATATACTAAAGCCGTACTTACATGAGGTCAAACGCAGCCCGCGAAGTGGACTCCCATGTAAGTGGGCGGTAAAATATTTAACAGAATGTGGCGAAACTCAAGAACCTCTTCATTAACATTAATTTAAAAATAAGCTTTAGGAGTCAAAGCCCGTATAAACTGCAACGAACTTAGGGTTTGTAATACCTATTAACAGACATATCAATAACTTAGGGACTTAAAGTTTTTAAATATCGTTTTTTGAATTCTGTATTTTGTAGCTGTCTCATATTATTTACTTTTTTTTATAAACATAATAGATTCAGTTTTTTTATTAAAAGTAAGTAAGGCGAATGAAATCATTAAAAAATAAAATAAAAACAATAACGTTATTAACAATTTTGACCTGAAAATAGCCAATGATTTTGCTATTTAATCATTTCATGACCGGTATTATAACGATAGTGAATCAACGATAGAAAATAATGAAGTACATATGATATGTATATACTGGGTATTTTATGGGTTACAAGTTAAAAAACTTCAACAGGTGATCAGTCACTTAATTTTGCTTACGCCTAAAGGATAAGAACACGAGCGGTACTTAAGGGCATTAAAGAGATACCTTACAACCGCTGACACCTTTCTAACAGACACTTGATAGTCACTGCATAAAGCAAACAAAGAGACGGGTATACGAACCTTTTCTATAGAACCTTATTAGGTTAGAAGAAAAATTCCAAGTGTAGGGGACTGGAGAGTGTCTAGTCACGCGTTACGACAGGATTGGAAGTGGAACACGTCACACTGGTGGTGCACTTTATCGGGAGACGCCAAATAGGGCGCCGGCAACCGCGGGAACGAAGCACCGCGACTGATAGGGCTGTGCCAGCGAGAAAGATGATGGAATTACTAGCTTTCCGCCAGCGGCTTCACCCGCTATCCCACGGGAACCATACATTTTACCGGGATAAAAAGTAGCCTATGTGCTATTCCAGACTATAATCTATCACTGTGCCAAATTTCATCCAGATCCGTTCAGTAGTTTTTGCGTGAAAGAGTAACAAACATCCATCTATCCATCCATCCTCACAAACTTTCACATTTATAATATTAGTAGGATAGTAGGAAGTAGGATAAACGTAGGTAATTTTGTGAAATAAGTGTACCTATGTAAGTATGTACCTCATACATAATACTATCTCTATACTATCTAGAATCTGAACATAATACTATACAAATTACAAAATAGGTACATAAATATAAGTACTACTATTGTGCCTTTTATACAAAACTTTAACAAAAATATTAACGTAAATAAAAAAGGTGTAAAACCTCAAATATTTTAGAAACTATTACTTGCTGTTAACCCTATATCTGCTTCGTTTATGGGCATACTTTAGTTTACGTAGGTAAGGTAGGCAATTACACGCGATAAGCACGCTTTTGACAACGATAAACTGTACAGTCAACCCTTGAAAATATTTTTGAATAACTAAGAAAATCCTAAACTAAGAAAGTCTGCTAACCCGAACTAGACTAGCCTGTGCCCACCAATTGGACAGCCATGTGTTGATGATATTGATTAAGAAGACGTATATAAACGTAAAAACCAATATATGTATAGACAGATATAAATGTCACTCATCAGGGGACATCGTAAAATATAGTTTGTGAACAATTTACGATTGCTAAGATAAGTATAAGTTTACTTATCGTTGTTATTATAACAGAATTGTTGGCAGCCAATATTGTTTCTATTTAATGATCGTACGACGCGTCAGTCATTGAACTAAAGACTAAAGTCTGGACTCGGCTAGTCGTGCATCACGCATACGTTACTTTCGTTACACTGAGAGCAACAAGCGTGAGTGATTCATCCGCCGACCTACACAAACACATCACAGCTTTCGCAGATGTATTTTTTACTCATAGTACTGTTAACAGAAGGCTGTAGACGTCGCTGTACTATCATTCACATTCTTTATGCGTCATAAAGATAGTTGCCAAACTTTATTCCATTGTTCTTTTTCGTCGTCTAGTAAGAACAATTCGCAAAAATGTGTTTTTGAAACAGGTATTTTAAAGAAAATAATTGCCTAAGATAACTAAGTTTTACATCTGTTGTGCACTGTGTTTTTGTTTTCTTCATAAATGGATCTTATTTGTTATTCTATTATGTACCATTTGGGACTGCTTTCACTATCAAGCGAGAGATTTTTAAGAAACCAAAATTGCATAGTCTTTTATTTATAAAAACGTAGCGTATCGTTCTCGTAAAACTCTATTACGTTTAATTTTCTCACATCATTTATGTTTCCCCAGAAGCTAATCACGAAAATCTCACGTTCCACGGAGATCAAAAGTCCGCCAATAATGAATTGGGTCGTCGTCTTGTTACACTCGATCTTATTATACAAACTTATGAGTCAACGACCGCTTGCAAATTCGTCGATCATATGGCGCGAGGTCGGCAAACTGAAATGGCAATAGCAAGGTCGTTGCGAAACCGACCACCTCCTCGCCACTGAGGTATTAGTTACCGCCAACTTGCGGAGTTTACTACATCACACAGGTGTTCAACGTACTTACAATGTACCTACCTACTGTAGTTGAGGCAACACAAATGCCAAGACATGATGTACTGCATTATAGTAAGTGCACAATTATTGGTTAGGTATTGGATTTGCAATTAGGGTTGGTCAGGCCAGTTTTTTGGTTTCAAAATTGTTTGTTCAACCTTCTTCTTTTGAGCGTTTTGCTCAGAAAAGTTTTATTTACCCCTATTTCTTATCTAGAAAATAGATTTGTGTCACTAATAATATGATCAAATAGTTCTTAGCGCTAGCTTAACTTCCATTTACGTTAAGCACACAATTCATGTCCATGTAGCGTAAATTCACTTCATTATTGCTCCAATATGTACATAAATAAAGTGACAAATTAACCGGTTTAGTAGAGTTTAGTCACGTCTTCATGGATGTCCATAAGTATAGTATGTAAACAAAGAAAGTTAATTTGTGTGGAACTAATTTTACCGGTCGCCGGCGAGGGGTTACTCTCGGACGATCAGACAATATTAACGGTTGCACTTTATACAGGAAGCTTGGCTTATTATCGTAACAAAGTTTACGTGAGGAAAATTATTTATACCTATCGCTAATATGAATTTTGCAAAATGTTTTTAAAATAATTCCGGCTAAAATTAACTTATAATGTTTTTGAACTTAGCATAAAATAAATTACATAAGTGAACACATAATGTATTACTATATATATATCACTGAAAACCTAGACTATATTATTGCGAAAAGATTTCTACAAAAACTATCTCACGATAAACGACTCACTGTCAACTTAAAGGTTCGATTACCGAAGCACAAGTGGATTGTCATCAATAAAGGGCTTAAAACTATCCAACAGAGACGTCCGCAAAGTTAGCAAACTGCAGTTAGTGCTAACTATTAATTGCCGAGTGGACTTTGTCACGGTATTGTGATAAATTGGAGTGGTCCTTGGACATATTAACGTCCCTTGGTTGGCAATGAGCGTGATTAATTATTGTGTACAATGCACACAGACGACTACCCAATTCGGGTTAACGTAGTTCACTGACTTGATGTGGAAAGCCGCAATCAAGCGGCGACCGCCGTGCATTGAATGCATATCTGACATTTCGTATAGGTACTTATCGTCACTGCAATGACACATATTAGGTAATGTTTGGCGTGATTTATACGAATGCAACCACTTTGTATACAATAGAAGTGAGTCTGGACATTGAAATTTAGGGTTTCGTTATAATCTAAGGAAACCCTTCCTTGGTACATTCGCTTTTTTTTTAAAAGCTATGTTGAAATGGTTGTCGAAGCTTTAATATTGTGTGAACAATATTATGTAGATACAAACCACTGATAAAATTGTAGGTACAGATACAATATATTGTCTTATATGAAAAGAACAATGCCCCTTTACCAGACTGCAGACTATCTGCGCTTTGGGTACATGCTTATTTAAAGTAATTCCAGAATATCGCACGATCACTATAACATAATCATTATTATAACAATAATTAGATACCTACCATAATTATGAGGATACACCACAAAATTTGAATCCTATTCTAAATCTAAACTGCACATTTCTTTCTACGAGCTTATGATATCTATGGCTATAAAATACTCGTAACCAATTAAATAAATAAGTATTAATATGTTATCATTTGAGAGGAACAGTTTTATAGTTTGCTTATTACAGCCATGATTTATTGATGTAGTACGTTTAGTAATAAAACTCATTTAGACTGCTACTGTTTCTGGGGCTCAGTTTGTGTTTGTACATAAAAAGTTAAATTGCCTCGCTTCGTTCACCGGGTAAGCCTTGTTCTAGCGACAATGAATAGGTAGGTACTACAGTGAGGTGTAAGCAGCAGTTATGTAAAGTTAGTGAGAGGCGAAGGGCCGGTCGTTGATGAGCCAGCTAGCAGTTTATTAGAGATTACCAAAGCGATTCGGTCAGGGAGGCAGGACCACCCATCCATCGAAGAAAAAGTATCAAGATGGTTTTATAAGAAATCCCATCCCTAAGGTAGTTTTTTTCATATTACATATACTATACCTATGTATAAAATTAGCGTGCGCAACTTTTTAAAACAAAGATATGTTTATCTAACTACTTAATGGAAGTTAATTAATTGGAGGAGAATTGTTCTTTCTGTATATTACAGCCAATATGAAAAACATGTCCTGCCATACATAAATTATAAATTTATAAGGCAAACGACGCGAGAGTCATAATAAATCAGTACAAGCATCAGGCACTTGACCTATTCCTTTACGAAACATCTTCAACCAAGTAATATATTATAATTAACTAACTGTGTAAACGCCGATCAAGCGACTATACCAAGTTATCAAACACTTAAGTTAATCAAAAATGATGTTTATAGCGTTGGTAATTCGATTCGAAGGGATAGCAAATGGTAATCACGTAAGTAGTCACATGTGGTTTAGGTTTGATATGCTGGGCGCCCGCCGACAGTGTTGTCAAAACTGTGAGGCGGTGAGGCCCACACACGTAGAACAGTGATATAACTAATTGTAATTATACGCCAAACATTGAAATGAAAAAAGGAGAACGGTAGCTAATCCCCACATCAGACTAGAGGGTTGTAGACAGAACAGGTATCGGATAAGGAAGCCTGAAAGCTTAGAGTAATAATTGTGGTAATTTTAAATATAGTTACCTACCAGAAGCTTATAAACTTAAAAGCTATTCTATTAGCTCTACAATGGCAGCAGTACATGCGTAATATCGTATCGGTATCGCTCGGAATCCTAATAGAAATGTAGTTTGTCGCCACTCAGTTACTATCGCGTGTCATTATGATAAGACACGAAGGGAATGTACATTTAAAATGATAACACACTGTATACACAACAAAGTGTATTGGAATACCAATACCAAAGGTTTAGGTTCTATGAGATTGCGTAAAATTTTCCGGTGAAGGTAATTGTAGGTATCGTTAAATGCTCATGTAACTTTAACATTATGTACTAACAACCGGTGTATTCTGACATGAATTTTGTGCTATAATTTAGTTACAAATACAGATATCAGTTCCAACGTGTAAAATACTGCAGTCGACAACAATATAATTAAAAAAGAGAAATTGGACCCTGTCATGTAACTATTGCTAGGCATGCAAATCTTTAAGTTTCACAACTTATTTAAAGTTAATTCGCAGGCAGGGGTAGAAAACCTTTGTTCAAATTATAAATTTAATATTCTGCGATGTTATCTTATTGTATGATGTTATTAAACTTGTACCTATGATGTATTTTTAACGTCGTTTAAAACTTTCAACTTGCATTGTATATAAAAGCAAACGTATATTAATTTTACTTTAAAAGAAAATTCTAAATGTCAGATATTATTCACGCAGAACTTCAGTAAGTAGTCTATATATTTTTATGAATGCATTGCATTTTTCAAATCTATATTTTTACAGTATTGCCTACAGTTTTCTGACATCAATCGTGAATCTAACATTAGGATTATTTACAATTTACACAGCCATGCCACGTCACAGAGAAAGTCATCAAAAGCCCATACAACTCAGCCCAAATTTGTACGTGAGGTATATGACATCTGTCAAGTTGACAGTTTTTACCATGAAATCACTATGAAACTTGTAGTAATGTGCCGTACTAAAGCGTGCGTTTGACATCCCGAAATTGACACTGACAGCAGATAGCTCTTAAGTTGACAATTTTTACTATAAAAGCACTATAAAACTAACCATAAAAATACGACTAATGTTTTAAACAGCGTAATAATATAGGGTATCTTTACCAATAATTGCACCTTCGGTACATCATCATCATTTGGCCAGATTTTGATGACCTCCTTTATTGCATCGTACCTACTTAGTTTTATCGATATAAATATCGGTGGTGTGGGTGGTGGTACTGGTGCAAGCCATCGACACGATAGGGTTGAGATTGCGGCGATGAGTCGACGAAAGCGGCAGGCGTCGACTCGCGTCGCGTTACTAACGAGGTCGTATGATTCACTGTCGTCATCCCGGCGCCTAGCGACTTCGCGATCTTCCCGACTAACCCGAAGCCAGTTACCCTAGGGAACCGAGTAATCTATTTTCATTCGTTTGATGTGAAAAGCTGTGTCCGTCAGCCTAGAAAATTATATGTTAGACACACTTTTATCTTCATGTTACGTATCAGAAAGGCAATATTCTGAGCATAGACTAACACACTAACGTACAAATTGCTATTTTGGTTTTATGATTTTATCGTAAATACGTGAGCGAAATTAGGTAATAAACCTCTTTTGTAAGCTTTACCTTAATTTTCAAAAAGCTTTTATCAATAACTTGTTTTGTAAAATATTATTTTTGCATTAAATTATTTAATAAGGTCAGCTTACTTTCACATTATCAACTTAAACATACTCAGTAAGTACTTTAATAATAAAATAGATTAAAACAACGTAGTCAACGGTTAGTAATATAACAGTAATAATAAGTATAACCACTTTAAGCTTTCTCCTGACGCCTTTCAATTACGATCAACCAAATAAACTATCAAAATTAAATTAAAATGTTGAATGACAAACTTGGCTGTCGTTCTGCCGCGTTCATAACGGTGACAAGAGCTTAGGTAACAATGTTATAACTTAGCGCTTATTTTGTGATACAATAGGGTGACAGAATCTTCGTGCAAATAAGACTTAATTAATTTATTCACTGTGAAGTTACGTCGCGTGTTGCTGAATTAATTATGCAGATTTTAACGAAATCCTTACAAAAGCGGCGCCACGCTTTACTCAGTCGCGTTATGTGGATAACGCCTTAATCTGTAGTTATGCCGTATTACGCAAACTTTACTAATTAATATTGTTAATTTTTATTACACTGTTACTTTAGAATTTATGCTTCAATAATCCAATGAATAAAGTCTTGATCATATAGCTATCTCTATGTATGTAATATTTGAAATTAGTGTCATAATGACACGATAAAGTAACGAGAATTCTAATGTAAGTATATCATACTGTCATTTTAAATTTACATTATTCTCAAGCCGTCATAATTGTTAGATATTACCAATGTATATTTTCAATTATATAGTTAAAAGCATTACCAATGTATATTTTCAATTAAATAGTTAAAAGCATGTGTGTTGTCCTTTAATAGATATATTTTTCTATTAGAGCATATCTACGGTCAACAATAAAACCTTAGCTACAATGAGCTTTTCACAATAAAATAAAGATAAAATCATGTATTATGCGCTTTATATGTCATAAATATATGTAGCAATTCAAAGCTACGCGTAATTTTAGTAATAGAGGTTTAGTGCCTATAATAAAAGATGCGTGCGCTTAGTAGATTATTAATAAGAAAATGGAAAATTTATCTTATGAAATGTAAAAGAAAATTTATTGCAACCATTTTATATTTTACCATTCGATGTATATTCATAATATGTAGCTATTCATTTTAATTTTACATGAAAATATACGGCTAAGTTTTTTCCTTGGTAACGATGAAGATAATTTAGCTTATCTCATGTTTTTAAGATTAAAAGGGTTGCGACTCGATTGCGGGTCTTGACTACATTTTACTTTCAAATATTTTTACGGGAAAAATTGTTCATCATAAAGTTTAAAGTTACTTACGAATCGGATAAAAAGTATTAGTACGTAGATAGTAGAAAAACATAACAATATAGGTACGTTATGTTTATATGCCGGATAAATTAAAAAAGGAACACAATTTGTATGAAATTATCTGCCAGCTAATTTAACGGGAACTTATCAGTAAGCTGTTAAACAGGCCCTTAAACTATCAGTTTTTGTCGGCAAATGACTACAATGACACAGTTACAAATAATATCATAAATATTTTCCTTGTATGCACTGAATTCTTCGAAGAACGTGATGCTCTTTGCGACAATTTGATTACTTCATTATTTACGTTACCGTATTACGTACATATACCTATAACATGTAGAATTGCGAGTATTATGATTCAAGTCCATCCGAGATATAAAGTTCACAAATATTACGAAATAAAATTATTTATAATGACTTACATAATGACATATTTTTGTGTGATTAACATTTCTTGAAAAAATGTTAATGCAACTTCCTGAAGTCCTAACAATTAGGTACTTATAAAGCCGAATACATGGTAATAGATATACTTACTGATGTTTTCAGGCGAGTAAAATTAACAATATGATAATTTATATACCTACCTATTGTAGATATGTTATCTATATAGAACGATCCTTACTCCTTAGGGACGATCAATATCACTGATCACTTCTATTCATGCAAAGTTCGAGTGACGTCTAATATGTACAACGATGTCGTTGATAAATATATATTCTTTCAACATAGAATACAATAAGTATTTTAGTATAACCTATCAAATCCTGTATTCTAAAACATATTATTATGACGATTACATTATAATTATTATGATAAAAAATATTAAAGGGGTTTGAAATCCTTCGATGATCTTTGTAGGTTTGATCTACTGTAATGTATCGATAAACCCATTAATATTCGCCACTCATAGAGATTGACTCCCGTATCGATACTTTGGAATATTCGATTGTTAAAATCGGCGATTACATTAAATTTATTGCGGGCATTTAAAATCCGGTAAGTAAGTTCCACAATAAATTTTATTTTTCCGTCATGTTCGCCAGCAAATCTGTCACTAAAATCCCGCCAAACGGTCACTTTAAAATTATTTACAACTCTCATAAGTCTTTTTGTAAATTTTTATGTCGTCATTGTTGCATTGCTGCGTTCTCTGTGAATGCATTTAATGTACAAAAATGTATAAATATTTTTAATTTACTGACGAGGTTATGCATTGTCCAACTCAGGCTAAGAGTGTGATTTATATAAAAACTGTCCAGGTGTAAGGTGAAAGTTGTTCTTTTAGGTCATGAAATGGAATGGAAATGTCGCAACTGTCTGATCATCAAGGATTCAAAATTGAATTTAAAAAAGTTCATGTAGGGTCGACTTTACAAAATAGTCTAGGAAGGCATTACGGTGTGTTTGCGTTGCGCTCCTAGGATTCTACAGGTGATCTTTACATCACTGACAATATTTCAAATATGTTATGAACCAATCCCATCATAATAAAATATACCTGAAGTCACTAATTCCTCTTCTGTATAACCTCATTACGGATTTTATCCTTTAGAGATTCTCCAAACTCCTGCTGGGATAAATAGGCCACTTTTGATGGATCATAATAATGATTCAAATTAGGAAATTGCTCAGGATCAGCTATGGTTACTAAACATGAGTATATTGTTTAATATGTTATGTATATAAAACTGGATACTTGTTTTACACCATTCGTCTATGTATATCGCCCCGCATTGTTTCTGGGGTTGGGCAAGTATACTTATGCAATAAAATCCATTATCCATCGATAAACTAAGCAGAAAAAGAAAAAACTAAGCTACAGCCTTTATGGTCTCTTAAAGCTTATGTACTTCTTTCAAACAAACTGTCAAGTAACTATGAGTATTCCCAGTAAGATTACGTTACACTTGATTATCAGTTCGTTTACGACAATTAGGCTTAATTAAAAGCTTTCATGCCAAATGATTATTTTCTCTGTCAAGATCACAAGAATGAAATGACATGATTAATGTTAGAGAGACAGCTGGTTCTATAATTTAATAATTTCTTTAATCTAGAAGATTATGAGGAAAGTTTTCAGTTTTTCGACCCCTCCTGACATTTTTACAGTGAAAGAGGTAATGAGATTGAGGAAGAGGATTTCCGTTTTTGCTTCTTGTGTCGGTTATCATCTCATGGGAGCCATAATGCATCTTGGAGGTCAGAAGCAAAATATATGTCTGCCCCAAGGTGCGTTTTTAAGTTCCTTTTTTGCATTAATAATAATATCTTTAAATAAGTATAGGAATTACAGAATCACCTGACCGCATAGAGACCTTCTAATTATGGGCTCGGCGCGACAGGAAAAGATTCTTCCCCGTAATCGAGAAACTTATTCCAATTCCAACTAAATGTTATTATAATTAAGGTCCAGTGCACAATGGATGTCCGGCCACGTCACCAGTGTGCACTAACGTAACGTCTGGCGAGCATCCTCGCTTAAGCACAATTAATCACCGCTCACCAATCCCAGCATGACAATAAATACCTTATTGCAAAGACTTTATAGGCTAATGTCCTATGATATACTTCAACCTAACAGTAATCGCATTATGCTAGTGACGGACGACAGGCGCCAGTACCATGTCTTCGAAATGACATGATTATAAAAACAAAGATCTTAATCATACTGAGTCTGCGGCTAGAAATACCTATCTAATAACATTAAAAACGTTGAAAGTATTTAAAAGTCAAAAACTTTGCAAACATATCAAACAAAATGAAATTGTTTTTTTTTAATGATAGGGTAAAATGATTTTTAAATACAATAACATAATAAAAAAAGAGGTTGAAGTTTATAAAATGATTTTAGAATAATAAAGTGAAAATATATTGAAAAACGAATAAGTTAACGTTTCAGCCCTTCTAGGCGAAAATTTGGATTAAATGATAGCTTGTACATATTGTATTATAACAGAGCAATGATAAAGAAGCACTCACTAACAGAAGCTACTACACAATCCTCTCACTACCATCCTTTTAGTACATCTACCGTGATCGTCTCTCCACCACCCTAAGGTTGTCTGGTAGAGAATGCCTATGGCATTAAGACCGCCTTTGTACATTACTTATGTACATAAATAATTAAATAAATAAATCACTATCATGCACATCGAGACTGATCATCGATTTATAGCAAGGAGTGAAACAGTGTGTTTATGCAACTGCGTACTATAAAACACCAACACGTCGTCGTGGAAAATGATGTGCACGGTCAAAAGATATGAGTAACATGCATTCACAAAGGATTTATTTCGATAATTCTAGGAACACACAACAATATTTATGTATTTAAGTATAAAGACGATGGTACACAATCACTTTTGTCTACGCTCGTGGCATCTAAACGCGCTCGATTACATTGTCTGTCATTTGTTTCCCATTGTAAGTCAGAAGGCTAGAGTCGGTTCGTAGTATCAAATAGTTCCGAGAATAAACTTTGAGATATAAACCACCAAAATTCGTGATGAACTCTGCTACAGATAACCCGTAGAGCCACTGAGATTCCAAAACTTGACTGCGGGTATAATGGAGACATTGATAAATAGCAAGATTATCATGAAATAAATCCTTTTAGATACTTTTCTTATTCCAACCAATCTAAGATAGATTTAGCAAAAAAACCTTTTCTGAAATTTACGAATGTAGTCGTCAGAAAACAGCTCTCAGGATAGATAATAGAACTTACAAATTATGGTTGACCCTTTTTCCTCAATCTACAATAAGCCTAATCAAGAACTGTGTCACAATGATTCACAAATTGTACATCTGCTGTGACTGCTATGGACCTACCTCAAACGGATGCTAATAGAAATTGGAATGCTGGTATGAGTAAGTCTATAAAAGCAGATGAATGTTACTTCCCCATAAAACGCAGAACCCTAAACAAAAATGTAAGTACCACCCCTGTGTAATCTGGTTTTATAAATCTTTGCCATAAAGTATAACATCATTTCAATACCTTTTAAAGTTATGTGCCTACAAGATAGGGTTGCCTTTGCACGATATTTATGTCGCCAATAATATTACGCAGCGTCTTCCATATCTGTGGAGATTTGTACGCAATATAGCATCGTGGTTTATAGGATTGTGCTGGCATCAGTTTTAATCCTTACTAATATTATAAATAGTAGCTCTGTCTGTCTGTCTGTCGCGCTTTCACGCCAAAACTACTGAACCGATTTAAATGAAATTTGGTGCACAGAAAATGGTTTGGGCTGTAAGGTGTTGAAATAGGGGATGAAAGTAATAAGGAATACCCAGACCACGCGGACGAAGCCGCTGGCGGAAAGCTAGTATATTATCATTATAATCCCTAGTTCTTATAATTTTAAACCTGAATTTCAGAAAGGCTTTGTTCAATTATTTCTATCTTAGTAATGTTTTAGTCATAGGCTGTCATACGTAAATTTTGGTAGACCTACTAATATAAATTGCAGCAACGGCTTTATTCAACATTTTGACAGGGTAAGTCAATCACTTTATACACTTTAAAATACTCCAACATTTTTAATAGACCGCAGAATAATATAGTTTCGTGTCAAACAGCTCATTGTCGTTGTCGTGTTCAGGCCCAGCCCTGAACTTAACATTGAAGGGAACCCGCGAACGTGCGTTACACAAAGCAGTTAAAACTGAAATGCATTGATTGACGGATTGATGGCGACTATAAAAAGTTCCTTGAACCTTCAAAAAAGACTCCACGGATGTAAGTATTTGGAGTCGTAATACATAGCGTTTTGTCAATAATATTGTTATTAATGTTACCATTCACTTGGCTGGTGACCTATCAATTTGGAATATGATGTACTTGTTTGCTATGTTGCCAGCTGCGACGTACGCGATGATATCAAAAACAATCATTTAAGATTTACGAATCAATGATAGAGGTAATCGATTAAAATATATCGGAGACTGAATTGTAGGGCCAGTGAAGCGGCATCTGTCTAGCACGTAAATGCTAAATGAACCAAATAAATGGATGTGTCTGACCCGAGCCCCTCTTCAAAGAAAAAGGAAAAATTTACGTGTATTTGTTACTATTTTTTTACTATCTGTTGGTGGTGAAGGTTCATTTCACTCGAGTACATTTTCTCATTAGCCCTCTAGACAGTCTGCAATAATAATTTGCAAGTAAATAGTTTTTTCACATTTTAATCAAAATGAAACCAGTTACGAAAATAGTTGTGGTTTGAAAAATTCTCGCTAAGCATTTAAGTGCTTTGTGTTTGCAGTTTAAATTGATATATATCACCTCAGTTTTAATTATTATTATTTTTAATTCAGTTATAATGCTCCTTCTAAGTGTACAAATTATCCAATTAACTTATAAGTGACTTTTAATCTCCACAGAGTATAATCGGTTACTACTTTTATATCAACCGAAACAATATTGGGAACATTCTTTATTGGAGAATTAAGATAAAAAAACACTGTACCTACTTTATGCATTAGGTATTAACTAGTTATAGGTACCAATAAACTAGCTAAGATTATTTTATTGGTACCCATACTATTAAAATTGATCGATAGAGTACCTACTAGAAAGTCTCCGTTCACAATCTAGCATGGCTTGTAAAGTTGTAAGTGCATCGGTCGCTCGTTTTAATAGTGAGAAAGGGGTATGTCGGCTTTTTATGGCTGATCGTTTTGTATCGACCGTTATTTATTGTTTTGACATGCTATCGCCCCCTTGTCGAAACTTGGGTATTTAATCGAGGACCGACCGAAAACAGAACTTCTTTACATAGTAGAACACTGCACTATTTCAAATTAATACAAATTATAGAGTAATAATAGTGTAATAATTGTAGGTATATTTTTTTTAATCATAACAATAGTGTCTCATAATGTTAGTTATTATAAGTTAGTTACTATTACTACAACATCAAATATTCACCCCTATAATTTAACATACGTAAATAATTATGTCAGTATAATAGGTTAGAATAATAATAGTTATTACTGTACTTTATAGTCACATAAATGTTATGATAATTTATTTATCACTCGGATTGTAATACAAATCAACATAATCGTCTCTAATAATAGCGTTTAACCCCCCAGTCTGTCCATTCAATATAATAATGACTTGTAAGGTCATTGCTACAGCACTCTGGGTCACCGTCACGCTAACTTGTTCTTTAAAATCTATGTAATACAGTTTAAAATATTATCAGTGGTTTATGTTTCCGATGGCAAGTTCAGAAAAGCTCCTCAATGGATGTGATAGGTTACATCCTGTGGTTTCAATTACATTGGAAGTGCAATTTATAGTCTATTGATACGAAGGAGGTTGATTCAGATAAACAAGCTCAATGGTAGTGTGGCGTAAATAAACCGCAACTTTGTAAATATTACGTGATTTTATAATGAATAATTTGTTACGTTATTAGGTTCAAAATTTACTTAATTATTTATTAAGTAAATTTTGAACCTAATAACATCATTCAATCTCTTTTACGACGACTCCATTACTCATGCAACTAAATTAAACGACGTAAAATGAAGTGAACGTAAAACCATTTCCAATTTAGCAGTAACAATAACAGTGATTCATGTAACAGGTATTTTGAACGGAATGGTTTGTCGTACACTAGCAATATGCTAACAACTGCAGGCGCCGGCGACGGTAGTAAAACACACGTGTTCCGAATCATTGTTGAACAGTAAAACATCTTTGTCTCCCGCTCCCTATAATTTTTTTTTGTTAGGGCGTGCGTTTTTACCAATGTGGGCTTTGGGTTTGTTTGCTAAAGGGTTGCCATACACACAATAGCGGGGAAACAGCTGAATCTGATCACGCACTTTCGATAAAATGTTGTTGTCATACTTATGACGACTTGGGAATGACACCTTGTGGTAGGTAGGCATTTGGCTGAATGAAGGTGGTCAAAAATCAGTGATCTACGTTGTACCAGCTATGAACTAATATAATAGGTGCGTAAAACTCAAGTGAACTAAGATCTATAAGATTTTTCTAAGACCTATCTTTAGCTAAACTAGCGAAAACAGCGTGGACAAAAGGCTAACATCGCATGCCGGTCACTTTTCTTATTTGTAACAAATTCAAATAGAGAATGTACAGGACCTACCTAATTTATTAAATTCTTTATAAGTTGTAGCTGAAAAGAGCTATAAAAATGTTTTAAACATTTTCTAATGATTTGCTGTGCCGTTACGGCGTTCGTGTTTGAAATTCAATTGAAAAAGAAATGAAAATACACGTAGTCGAGGTTTAAGTCTGATCACACTCAAGCCTACATTGCTACTAAAATATGTAGAGCCTATAATCCTAACTCGTATGATGTTTATGGCTCCGTTCGTTAATAATTATGACAGTTTGACATAGACAAGGTTATAAAATCTGAATGATTAAAGAAACTTTTAGGGGACACAGGTTTTCTATTAGTGACCCTTATCATTTCTGAATTCTGACCCTTGCTTTAAAATCGGGTGATTGTGTCAATTACTAGCAACATTTTTATTGGGCGATGGATTTAAAAGATTATAATGGCTTTTTAAATTCAATGCTCCTTGTCACAGCTTTACAGAAGCTCTAGCAGCTATATTTTTATTACGGTCTGTTAGGTTATACTACGTTCAATATAAATATATGGTATATAAAGTCTGTATTTGTATATAACTGAAACTTTTATTTTTATGTTTGCTATTGAACTAGTGAACAGTGTTTTGACATTATACTTACATCGCTACCTTAGCATGTCGTGTGTGTCACCTTAGCAATAACTTACATAATAAACATACGAGTACTAGGTCACACAGAGTCACAAATCAATCGCAAAAAATAAAATATCTAGTTGCGTCTCAATAAAAGTTATTTACAGATTATTCACGGCTTTATGTGGACAATATAAAGTTTTATAGTAGGTGGTATACAAAATTATGAGTGACTGAGATTCGACTGGGCGTCCCTCGAGGTTTATTCTGCAATATGTCACATAGCACAAATATATTTTATTCACGACGAAGCGTATCCATGTTTTAATATTTTACTGTATGTCTATACTAATATTATAAAGAGGAAAGATTTGTTTGTTTGTTTGTTTGTTTGTAATGAATAGGCTCCGAAACTACTGGACCGATTTCAAAAATTCTTTCACCTTTGGAAAGCTACATTATCCCCGAGTAACATAGGCTATATATCATCACTACGACTAATAGGAGCGGAGTAGTAATGAAAAATGTAGCAAAAACGGGGAAAAAATTATAAGACCACGCGGGCGAAGCCGCTGGCGGGAAGCTAGTAATTTAATATTTCAACTGAATGTCAGCGCAGGTGATTGTTTTTCATAAACTTTCAATATTTGTTTTGCAAAACGATGTTAAATATTCATAGCTTTTTGTAATTTCGTATTTTTTTGAATATATAGGTACATCTGTTGTAGCATGGCATAGCAAAGTGCAATAAGTCGTAATTAAATTTGTGTATAGATAAAGGTTATATTTATGGTACCTATTAATCACTGTTAATCACTGTTACAATTAGTTTTGTTTGTGTTCGATTGTACAAGTGTGTATAATATAATGTTATGTTTGTGTTTATCATTGTTACTTGCGAATAATTACGAATAATTCAGACTGATCGTATTGAAACACGTTATGTATGAATGTCAAGTTAAGACAGATCTGTTCCGCAAACACCGGCGCCAGTTATGAGTAAGATCGAGCACACGTGCCCACTCCACCAATAAAACGGTAGTAAAGCCGCTTACATACGAGCCACCGATCAAATTATCCTTAATATCCTTAATAAACTCCGATGTGCACTTGATGCGTTCAATAAAAACTTCCGCGAGAAAATATTTACAGTGATATAAAGCTTAGTGCAGACCTGCGAGTGATGGACGGCGTTTCAAGAGCTCCGTATACATATAAATAAACATTTTATCTGTTCGTTTTGATTTCTTTGTAAGATCTCGGTGTAAGGTAACACTTCATGCAGATAAGCTTTATTTGTTCTTTTTCATTTGCTTTCAAAGAAAGAGGGATGCTCTTTGCTGATACTGATAATTAGGTACTTACACTTAGTTATTTCTTATTTTCATTTATAAAAACAGAGTTTCCTTTTGAGTCGCAGTTCGTTTAAAGACACTAACTCTTGCTTCTTTCTAGATAGGCAAGCTAATAGAAACAAGTAGGTACTTATTCTGTGAAGAAATCAAACCAACCTTTACTCAGAAACCGATTATTCAATCGCTGGGCCAATCGTACCATCATAAAAACTATTTTCATTTAGTACACTAATATAAATACGGGTCAATATCCTACAGGGAATCATTTGAACAATAAACAATATCAATCAGTGGTGCGCGTCGTGACGCTTGACGTTGATATGAGTGAAATTAAAATGAATTCTGCGCATAATTACGTATAATTCCCGTATTGTACACTGTAAACTTGTACAAATCGATTAAATAATGTAATGTCAACTTAATCAAGCAGTCATTCACCTATCCGAGTAAAATGATAAGAAACAAATGGAGTGACAAATCGGTTACATAAAAAATATTTGTGTCTCAAATATGATCACACAAATTGACCATCTACTTTCTTAAATATGTGTCTTTCTTCCTTTCCATCGCGCTTGTATTTCCCAAAGGATTAGGTGGAGATTTACACTCACAGTTTATCGGAGTATTTGTGTCCGGTTATGGTTAAAGTGGGCTCTACTTTAACTATAATCGGGCTGAAATCATGTTTATGTAAAAATGCTTTTTATTCATGGGGGCATTACTTGAGAACGGGTTTGCCAATTTGGCAAAAGAATCTATATTTTTATAACACGAATAAGGATTCAGGGAAAAATATAAAAAGTTGCTCGGAAAATTCGGGAAAAGCTGAAAATTCTTTTTTCTTTGTGATATTTGTATGATTTATTGACATTTGGACAGGACAACGTCTGTCAGATATACTAATCATTAATATACTTAATATGGTTTACCTTTATTATCTACAAAATCCTAAGCTACGTCATGTAGTATTAACGCCGCGTAACGACATTGATTTAATTTTGTCGAAAAAAGTTGACCCAATCGCGGCAAATCTTGCCGCGTCGAGCGTACTTTGGCTGTCCGTTAGCACTCCATTTTATTTACTCTTCCATGCGCTGCGTGGCCTAATGCCCGCCATTGATTCGTCCAGCCGTACAATTTGTTCCGTGATTGATGACTTTGTTAAACAACGGCCACTTATGCGTTCATCGTTATGAATAACGTTTGACAACCCTACGCGGCTACGTTGAATTATTGCGAAATAAGAATTACCGAGGTGAAAGGTGAAACCTCACTTTCAACCAATTCTTCAAAGAACAATTTCTTTATTCTACTCTCAATCAATGTGTAGATGCGGGCAAAAAAAAACAATAAAATCATGTAACATTTTTTCAAATAAGTAATCAACCAACTGAATAACGTATTTGCAGCGTGTTTACAGTCTTTTCAGAACAAAAGCCTTCTAAGAAGCTTCTAAGCAATAAATGTCTATTACCCGTAAAGATAACGTATGGAAGGAGGTCAATAACCTGCCTACTAACATTACACACAACAGTATCCAAACTATACATTTTGTATCCGCAACAGCCCGAAAACTCATCAGAGTATCGATATTTGTTAACATCAATCATCCCCCGAACAACGTGGGCAGACCAAAGCTCGGTTCACACTATAGCTTTATTTATGGCACATTCAGATTTAGAAAGGGGGAAAGTAGTTTATTTACCCCTAAAATGCTATTATTCACAACGCTCTTCTGTTCAGTTCTTTTAACTTGGTGTAAAGTTTTTATAGCAAAATGCGACAGGTAAATTGATGGCCGACTAAAAACCAAAATCATGTTTAAATAATAGAATAAGTGAATACTTACGAATATTTGAATATTATGCTAAAGAACGCTTCTTATGATGCTAACCTTTTCCGGGATTTATTTAGAATACTAAACAATAAAACTGTGTAGAAGTTTTATTGGTCGTATCGGCGTCGTTTCTGATTCAGCTAAATTCCCGCAGTTAGCTAACCATTTGCGTTTACGTGTCTATGCGGAAATCACCAGCATTGAGCAAGATATGATAATCGGTTGCTATCAGACTAGCCATTAAATAAGTAATGAAATGAAAAGATGTTTGTTACGTTACAAGCACCGACCCGTGCACTTCTCTTCACCCAACCGACCTAGAGGCATCCGAAATATAGCCCAAACACCCAACCCGTGAGGGAACGCAACGGACGGGCAAAAAGACTCCAAGAGGTCTGTTTTTGAAAACCAAATCTGTCTTCTAGGTTCATACCTCGAGATGTCTACGATTATTTCCGCCTATGAATCTTTATAATTTACCTTAATAAAGCGGTCTTTTGAGTGCGGTTATGCTGATCCAACAGTAAAGAAAAATCTTGAGTGCTTTTCATACATGGGTGACATTAAACATACACAATACAAAAGTCGATTAATCACAGACGTGAACTTTCATCGACCTACATTTTATGCAACAGTAACTGTTTAAGATGAATCATCTTTACTCCACCTTTGATCGAGCTCATAAACAAACGTACGTGTATTATTAATATTAGGAAGTAGTAGCCATTGAACTTTGTACGGCCACTTTATAGTTTGTTCATATTCACAAATTGGTGCTAAGTGGTCATTTTCCAAGTGAACATTATGATAAATTTGACATGCTTTAAATGGCAGTGAGTAGGTTTACGTTTAGACCTTTTTACAATACCTAGCATACTTGGAATATTGGGGCTTTGTCGTTTTGTGTGACTCATAAGGGGTACGTTAATTGAAAATATTTTTGTAAGTGATAAATGATTTTCAATAGCTTTTCCTTTAAAGTTGTTTCAAAGCAACACCGACGCTGTTTACACATCCGTATCGCCATGTTGCGGTATCGCTACAATCTAGTCTACATTACAATTTACAACTAGTTTCCTCCAATCATTCCCATATTCAGTGTGGGTTGTTATTAATTGGATCCAGGTCCATCAATTTCCAGCCTAACATGAAATACTGGATTGACAGTGTTTATTCACTGGCAACCGCAATTACTGACAATACATGTTAGCTAAATAATGAACCAAATAAGCTCGTTCAGCCGGCTGGGATGACAACAAAGGGAGCATTCGATAGTTCATTTTCCGCGTCACTGGCGAGCCGCCAAAGCATTGCATTTAATTCTTTGGAGCCCTTCCTACGAGCTGGACATTAACTGCTTTTCCTCAGTGTCAGGGACACAAAACGATTTATTAGTAAACAAGAGAAGCCACGCGATTTCGTTTGAGGTGAGTCACCGCGGTATAATGTACGTGTGTTATTATGAATAGAGTTGCACTATTAAGTTATTGAGGAAAATGTATAAAGTGAAAATTAAAAACAGCTTTTTTTTGTATCGAGAAATAAATTCGATTCTGAATTGCGCTCAGGGGATAAAACGTAAAGTGCGATACTAACATTGAATTAATTATAATTTGTAATGAATTTAGCCCCTGGAATTACTCTTGCTTCGTTTTTAGACAGTTTAATTTCAGAGAGCTGCATATAACTGACATCTGTCGCTGTTTCAACATCTTGTTCAGACATAAAACAACGGCTTTCCTTGACAGAAGTGAAATAAGCAAGCATTTTGAATTGAGTGTATGTTGTATGGGTATATTAGTACTTCGCGACAATAACATCTGTTTATACTTACAGTGACTGAGCTCGGGCCACCCGATACAAGTTAATAAATTATGTTTTTTACTTTGTGTTGATTTTTATGATACATATTAGTAATATTTCGTTGAAAAACGACAAATCAGGTCGTTGAAGTTCGTAGTTCAAAAACATGTTACTCTACGCCTCTGATTTTCGCGAACCAGAGAATTTTGTCAATTAAATTAAAAACAAACAATTCAAACTTTTACATTTCAATAAAGAAATTAGTTCATTTTTCGAATAACAAATAACGTTCGATCAGCTGGTTCAAAGGTCAGTTCCCGTGCCGTTGACCCCGGCAATCGATTGTGCTTCCCGCCATGGAGTATTGTTGCCGCCTCCATTGAATAATATTGATTTACTCGAACGAACATCAGTTATTACGATTCATTAAGAACTTGTTCAAGGTAATCCTCTCATTCACCGTCTCTTCTTATCACGCTCGAAGAAATATTTGTTGCAGAAAATATATTTTTTGTAATATATTTTTAGAACGAAGCGAGCTAGTCCGTGATCTTTATTGATGTATCGGAATTTCTATATTAAGAAACATAGTACAATACATGACATGGGGCTCGGTTCTATAAAAGGTACGGCCGTGGAAAAATAAGATGGATTTAATTTTACATAAAATAAGGAGAGGAACGCTTGTATTTAATGGTCTGGATGTTTCATTTCAGCATACAGCTCAGTACTTGTATAAAGCATTCATTAAGCTTTGACGCGACTATGAATATTGCGTGCCGTTCGTACGTGACTATGAATAATATTTCTCCCTTTCATAAACCATTGCTTCTAACAAATTAATTACAAAAAATGTTTACAGCACAATGAAAGTTAACCTGTTTTACATTTAAAATCACAAGTTTCTACTTCAATCTAATGGAAATGCTGTGCAACCTGTATACGGCAATGCAAATACTTCGCAAACAGTATACAAATGCAATTCTTTCGTTACCTGCCCGCTGTCTGAATACAAATAACAGAATCGCGTAAAGTCCGCAGATAAAGAAACCGGCATTCTGGCGTATCCGTAAACGCAGACAATCCCGAGATAATGTACGTAGATAATTAAAAATACCTTCTTTTCTTGCACTATCTTACAGGAAGTGGGCACGTGCGGAATCCGATATCTTGATATATTACTGGGGGGTCTTTGGCGCATTTTTACTACCCCCAGGGGCGTCTATCTATTTATAAGGGCGTGGGGTACCGCCGACCTTTACAAATACAACTCTAACCGATATGCTCTACAAACCGGCCGTCATAAAAGTGTGTTAGATGCAAGTAAATTAATGACGTGTCGTAAGGGACACTTTTGCGTTCCTTACGGGAAATATGTGTTAGGAATTAGATACCTCCTTTCTTCCCGTGGGTCTTATAAAAAGGTGTTGTTTGGTAGGTATGTAATGTAATGAAGCATGGGAGATAACAGAGTTGAAAGCTTACGATAACACGGATAATGTTGCTGTCTGCGGTGTTTGACCTCAAAACAAATGATATACAACATACTTTTATGATATCTGTTGAGTCATAAGTGTATTTAGATTCCTACATATTATAAGCGACAATAAGCTGTAGCTGCATTCAATTTGTCAATCACTAAGAATTCTATTGCGCGAATCCATCGAATTCCAAGTTTGGACGCCTTACTAGTAGTTATGTCATGCCCACAGTCAAAATGCATACGAAGACGAAGATTTTCTGTATTGTATACAGAACGCCTTACCTATGTTCCGGAGATTTGGTGATGATTTTTAATACGTAAATGTCTGAAAGCAGATCAAAGCGAGGAACACATGCGCAAAATAACAAACAAAATACTGTCCAGAAGTATTTTTGCTATTACAATTATTAATTCTCCGAAATTATTGTTGAGACAACCCCAAAATATCAGGTGTGATCCAGTTAACAGTTAGTGCTTCCTGTTTTCCATCTAAACACAAGTTTATTAGTTACATTCATATTTTCTAAATGAAAAACACTTGACTCAATAAACGTAGTAAAACATAGGGATTACATTGCGAACTGGCTTGGTTTTTTATACACACAAATATATTTTCTATCATAATTTTTTACCCTCGAATTATGAAAAAATGTATCATAATCGTCCTTTTCTTAAAGAAAAATATAAAAAAATTCAGAAGTTCTTATTTTACAATAGAAAGAGATTGTTTGTTATTTTTTTGACTGACACAATTAAACCCCTTCACTTTTCGAGACACCACTGATTGTATAGCCGCAGTCTTTGCCAAATATAGGACTACTTAACTAGTACTATCATTGCGAAAATATACGTTAACGATTTTGCAGTATGTGTTAGTAAGTAGTTATACATTGTTTATTGCTAGACCAGTGATCTGTTGCTCCCATTCGCCAATACATCAGCTGTAGGACGGGTCACGCCCTCGCGAGCGGCGCGGTGAAAGTGGGCACATTTATAGTTCGGCGCAGGCACAGGTAGCCCCCCTCGCCACGTCTGTCTAAACTTAGCGTTAGACTGAACACGCAGTGCAGGGGCGTACAACTACATTCTTGGACGATAAATAGAGTAGTAATCTGGTCAGCCGGTAAGTATGAAGTATTTTTAACAAAAGATAATGCGCTATGCGAGTACGCTTTAACCAATGGGCTTCGGAGGACTTTTTACTTTCATATCTATAACTTATAGTCAGGATCAAAGACTATATACATAATATAATATATAACTCGTTGGTCAGGATAAACCAGCATTCCTTTTATTCAATAATTAATTTTAACTTGCGTGTATCCAAGTAATGATGATGAAAGATTATAGGAATAAAAATAGGATAGGCTAAAGTATCCTTCAATATAAATTTAAAAAAATTGCTTATTTTTTTCACAATTTTCTTATAAATCGCTATCTCTTCTACACTGTGTCCGCAGCTAGAGATAATATTAGGCCGCGCACGCGCCGGCCGCCCGAGCGCCGCCCTCACTGTCTGTGTGCATTAAATACATACATATTCGTATTTAAACTATATTGACTCCGTGCATAGTTTATGCACTCTGCATATAGCAGGCGTCAATTCACTGAAATCCGATCGAGACGGAGGCTAATGCATCTTTCGAAATATGGCTCTCAACGTATCTAATTTAGTACTGGGTTAAGCTAATTGAAGTTTAATGTTTCTAATTATGAATATGATTTCCTATTAATTCGTTAAGTAACATTTCAGAAACAACACGTTGAAATGTTGCGGCATATAAACATAATATAAGACATTCAGATGAAAGAAACAATAGTTTGTAAATATACAACGCTCATTTTATGGGGTAAGTAAGGTAGCTACAAGCAGCTAATATGATTAGAAACACGCTCAATTACTTAAACACTGTAGCGGACTTGCAAATAATAAATTATACGGTCACTTCACACAACTATTAATAAATTATGCAAAAAGCTCCTTTGCATGCGAACCCCAGTCACGTAGAGCTTACCACATACGACGATATACAGTGTGTGAGAGGAAGCGATCAAACGATAACACATATCGAGACTAATGGTCTTATTTAAAAACGCTTAGTAAACCTTCTTGGCCTGTAGACAAGAAGTTCAAGAAAGAGAGGAAAGTATTTAAAAGTCAAGGGCCTGTAAATAAGTTGCAATATGACATTCGAATCGACAAACGAATAGAAACAAAATGTATGGAAATGACATTATTGACAGCTCGACTTGTGGAAAACTTGTGTCATTTCTATAGATTTTGTTTTGACTTTTAAATACTTATCCTCTCTCTCTTGAACTTCTTTAAGGTGAGATGACTCCTGAAATACCTTAAATACATCCAATTTGTAAGTCTCTTTTTTGAATTCCGAATTATAATTTCTGGATCCTGCATACCCTGTGTTGCAGGATCCAGACATTATGTACGATCCTAGTGCACGATCTAGTGTCCTAACTAGTCCATAAATATCAAAAATCATGTAACTTTTGGAAAAAAAAAATTAAGAAAAAAATGGCTAAGACATGAACTCGTATTGTATAATCCATATTTGAAATGATGGACTATAACTATATTAACTATACCTACTACCGGTAGTACTCTTTTAATAGATACGGGTATCAATAAATATCGAAAAACTTCTAGATACTTTCCGATGCTTTTCCCTATAGTAATTATAACATTCTAGACTCAAGGCAATTTAAAGTTCTTCAATTTATCTCCCCTGTCGCAATGCACTCGCTCTTCAATGTCACACATGCATTTATTTCGTGTTTCCCCAGCTATCTTTGTTTAAGTCATTTAGAACATTGCTTTGGGGTAAGCCTGTGTAGTGTACTATGAAAATAGAAGAGGGGGAGACAGAGTATGTACACTGTACAGTACACACTTAGGGTTCCCGTAAAATATAGTACCCACCATAAAGACGACAATATATTTTTTGTGCCAGACAGTCAAGATGGTAGAAGCGGGGCATTTTAATATCAATGGGAAAAATTTGGGACAACTGCCAAAGTATTGTTTGCGCTAATTAGGTTCGTCTTATAATCTTAGTCTTACCTCGTCAGTCATAATCTTAAACAAGTTTAAGGCTATAATGAAATATACTATAATATATATAATATAGAAATTTTAATGAAATAAACCTACTCACAGCAAAATCTATTGATTGAAACAAGTACAATAATGTAATAATAAGCATTAAAAGTAACAATCTGTTTTACAACAGATTGTTACTGTAGACACGTAACAAGCCCAAGAAATAAACTTGACCATATAAAAAAGGCTGGTAACGAGAATGCAGTATGCACTTTTAAGGTTACAAAGCAACTACGACAAGGGTACACAGGCGACACGACTTCAAAACAGTACATGCCAAAATAAACTTTCTACTTATAGGCCTTGTAGGTTATTTCACTTTGAAAATAGTTATGGGTGGTTTAAACTTCTCGGCCTACTGTATCTAGTTCTAGAGAAACCTGATGAACGTTTACTACATATGGAGAATGTATAAAACTTAGGTACTTTAACAAAATATATTATAATAACGTATTAAAGTTATAAGCATATCCACTGAGGCTAATGTTTTGCCAGACCTCGTCTACATACTAAGAAAAATAATAAGCCAACACTAGGTAGCTCAACAGAAAATATTAGTGTGAAAATGAAAATGTACGTAAATTTTCATATTTTCTCCACTATGAATATTACGGTGTGTAACACTAAAAGTGAATAATAAACCGGTATGACAGTATCTGATACATCAGTTGTACCTTTTTAACGGGATAAAGTTTATTCATACAAGAAAGCTGATTACATAGTTCAAGATTGATGTCACTGAAAATATTGAGTCCGCACATAATTATTTGTGACTAAACTGTAAAAAGATCGAAAGAATTTGTCACAAAGAAAATCGTAATCGAAAGCAAGATTACTCATTGCAATTTAAACATAAAACGTTATCTTCATGTCCCGCAATTATTAGCACAATTAAGACTAACAAATTAAATGCTCTGATTCTTAGAAGCTTCACAATGTTATTACATCCACCTAAATTTTAAGTTGCACGCGAATGAGTAATTTATATCGAAAATAAAAAGCACACTAAGTTACAAATTGTGTATAAACATTTTAGCTCAAAAATACTAAAAAGTAGAATATACTACTTTCCATTCCCTAATGACATTAACACGAAACTATTTCGTAGTTAAAGAAAAAATGGGTCAACGATACACCTACGTCATGGATATAAAGTTAAAAGAATAGTCTAAAAATACGCCACTGAAACAGATTTAGAATAACAATGGGAAAGCGGTATAGAGCGAAATCAACAACACAATGTTATTATTTGCATGTACATTGCTACTTATTACAATGATATAGAGCTCAAAATGGGTTTTGGAATTGGTAAATAAGGGCGGATGCAGTGTGACTCACCGGAACATTGCGCCGAATAGTGTCCGGGCTCACCTGGGAGTCAGTGGTGAACGCGCAATGAATACTAATTGATGAATCTGTGAATTGTTGGTGGCACAGTGCTCAAACATACCTTCAATTAATTGTTACAATTTACATTGTTAATTTTTCGAACAACAACACGCTTTGAATTGAAATTAGGATTCGCAGACATTTTTGCATGCTGTATGTGTTCGTTATCATTCTAACACATCTTGATTTATGCCGGTTTAGTGAGCATTCGCACTTCCTTATCATAAGAATCTTCATTAGCAAGCATTATTTATCCATTGTTGTTTATCGTCGATAAATAAATGCTTCATTGCATTTGTGTTTTGATCATAATTTACCTATATTTTGCTTACCTACATGTTTTGGCAGTATTTCTATAGAGGACCCTACTTTTTAATAGCTACCTCGTCACAGACGGTCAATAATAATTGTGTTAATAATACTACCACTACTTGTGCTAATTACGTTTTCCAATATTTACAGTGTCGACAAATTGTAATGTCAATTTACGCCGCAGTTGAAAAGATGGTGGATGGTGACCTAATCACAGCATACGCAATTTCATTGTAACTGATCAAAAACTCAGCTGATATCAGCATCGTATGAATAACCTAATTATGATCGTTATTCATATGCAAATAGTGCAGGCCTATTCAGCAGCTGAACAACTGAAATGCATCTGTCCCTCTCTAACTGGTTTGTTTCAGTATTATTTTTGTATGCCCGTCACTCTTTGCGCGCTAAATTTATCTCGGAGATGTGGTTTCCGGTCAACACATGCCATTCGGCAGGCTCCCAATTTGAATAAGAATTTGTGAAAGTCATGCACTTAATCGACTTTAAAATAATAATTGTTCTAATAATAATAAAGCGCTATATGAATTTAAACAAATAATACAGCAAATGGTATTGATTTTAAGTATCTACACACAAAATGCAAGAAAGACGGAAGGGAATGTTGTTAAACCTAACAAATACGTTTGATAAAGAAGACGCAGAAGGAAGTAATTTTGTTTTATCACCTGATTACTGGCACAAATGTCGACTGCACCTTGCAGTAGATAATAGTTACAATCTTGTGTCAGTGTTATCAGTTTTCGGCCTCCTTATCAGGTGCTCTTGGCCGGGTCGTATCAGGCTCATTTAACCTAGAGACTTCTAAGAATATTCTAAAATTGAGATGATTTAGAGCATTGTCCTATCAGTATTTACATATATACATTGATAACTTTTAAGTTTTAATTAAGATTTGAGTGGTGCTTATGTAATATTTTTTTGTCATATTGGTCCTATTTATACTAATATTTTTTGTCTTATTTCTTATACTCGGTAGGTTAGTACCTACCTCCACCTAAAGACATCTTTTAAATCAATAATTAGAGGAATACGTAAAATTGTAGGTATCGTTTCAAGTAGAAATGTATTTAAAATCATTTTACAATACATGTGGGACCGCAATTCATGAGCATTGTGCACATGTGTGTACAAGTAGGTACCTATAGGTAATTCGTGGAACAACATTCATTATCGCTGTCTGCAATCTAAAGCAGTTGACTAACACGCATTAAAAACACTTCATTTTATAAGAAATTCGATATTCAGGGTTCGTAAATACTTTCTACCCAGCAATAACATTGGAAGTTGATGTTTTGTTCCAAATTTTCGGTAAACTTCCACTGAAACATTACGTTCAGTGGTACCGTTGTAGGCTAATTTAACAATATTTATTAATTAATTTGGTTATTTAGTAGGTAACCTTATTTTGCAATGAATATGTGCTTTAAAAATCGTGACGCGGGCGCCGGCGTTTACTAATTCACTAACAGGCCCAGTTATCAATTAAACATACCGAGCACATTACAATTGTAATATATTATAATATCTAGGTTATCACAACTTCCTGGAAATCTAGGTTTAACCAAATATGGTGTGTAAGAGTAAGATGGCTGGTCATCGGGCTCCAATTATGCTAATATTGACATCAATCTAAGTCTTAATTAGTAAGTAAGTATATTCCTGTAATTCCTGCGTCGATCGAGCTAACATGAATGGTGTCATTAGTGATCATCAAAGCACACCTCAATCTCTCAATTATTACAAGTAGTTCGTTCTAATACAAATTCTAATTGTAACTATACTCTTAACATAACATACCATCACGCCTGTATTCCCCGAAGGGTTAGGCAGAGGTGTTCTAATGTACACCCACATTTCGCCATTTCTGTGGAATTCAATGGGGGAGGCCTTTGTTCAGCAGTGGACCTCTTTTGGCTGACATGATGATGATGATGATGATTAGGTCCCATATGTAATAGGGACGAGCCCAAAGGCATCACTATACTTACTTACATCATACTTTTGATCGTCTTTGAATATACAGCCACGAGCAAAAACATACACACTAACAAAAGTGCTAAAGCGATTTTCTCCTAAAGTGCTGATAGAACTTTTGTGATATTACGAACACATTTTTTATGGTGACGTTGGTGTTATCTCAAAATTGCAGTCGTTCATTCATGAAAAAATTGCTTTAGCACTTTTGTTAGTGTAAGTATACATGTTTTTGCTCCTGACTGTACATTCAGAGCTGATCAAAAGTATGATGTAAGTAAGTAGGTATATCTGTATATCACAACACATAGGTAACTACAATGTTTCACCATCACCGTACTATGTTAATTAGGCGTATAAACTGCACTACACCAAAGATAATGAATGGGATTTATTTGAAGCGGTGTGGCTAATAGGATGCTATAGATAGCGTAATGAATATTTGGGTCAATAGCGATGGCCTCCAGCGCAGTTTCAATTTAATTATGAGTCACGTTAATTTTCACTTGTATTGTTCACTAAAATCTATATGTAAGCGAACCGCATATTGGAAACAAATTAAACATATAAAAAATTGAAAATAATCTAATTATCTACATAGTTTTTCAAAAAACCATAATTTTCTCTTATAATCAATCATATGCGATTCGGTATTTTAACAGGAGCTAATAAGCCCGGCTAGCTCAGTCGGTAGAGCATGAGACTCTTAATCTCAGGGTCGTGGGTTCGAGCCCCACGTTGGGCGCAATATCTTTTTGTAATGTTTTTGTTCCATTTATTACAATTATCTTATTATTTCTTAATATAAAGCTAATATTTTACTTTATCCCGTTCTCGAACTTCATAATTTTACCGAAGTCAGTGTATCTTAACATGTGTGAATTTGCATTCATTTATCACTGGGATCAATGTTAGCGCCGTATGCTACAGTCCAGACTCAGATGTGACCTCGTTACAGCTAAAGAGAATTAAACAAATTATCATGCAATGTCGATCATATACATACCTTTACATCATAAACTCATAAAGTTATTTGTTAGATATAATGTACTTACATAAGTTAATAAGAAATGTAAATCTACAAAAAGTAAACCTAATTTGTCTATTAATTGATATCCTCTTATACATTATTATTGTTCTAATCCTAAAACCTCAATCTTTATTCCAAGGAATTGTTAATAAGCACAAAACAGTTGATGAACTAACAGCTAGCGTTTGAGCTGAATATAAGGATTACTTTATTAAGATCATGTTAATTGCAATAATAATTTTTGACCAGAAAATTTATCATGGTTTTGTTTAAAAAATCTTGCCATTTTATGACAGAGAACGTCAGTCAAGTCGTCAGATCGTCGTTGGACTTTAGCTAAACTTTGTTTTCTTTCCTATTTCGGTCACTTTAAAATCATCTGACAGTGACTGTTGTTCTACTATTCCTAGACTAAGGGCCTGTTCCACCACCTCTAGATAGCCGCTAACCGCCGAATAAATTAAAAAATGGAACAAAATTTGTATAAAAATATCTGCCAAGTAATTTAAAGGGCCCTTAACCTTGTTTATTAATAAAGCTTTAAAGGATTCATTGTATACATACATCTATAAGATTTATTATGGTCACAGGCAGATAGTAAGTAGTCAAAGAATATCGTATGTAGAAGCTTAGATAATTTGTAAAGGGTACCAACGCGAAAAAAGGTTTACTTGCCCATCATAATTACCAACTTTTATTCAACAAACTTTTCTAAAAACCCAAACGAAATTTAGGTCTTTGCATATAAAATGAAGGATTAACATCTCGAGTGTACATATGTAATTTTTTTTTTTTTTGTAAAGCTATCTGAATCTATCTACATATATTGTATAGTCTGTTTGCCGATAGGATTTATTCTGATCCAGTTTACCTTAACAGTTCTATGTTTAAATTAACGACAGTTAAAAATTATGTTGAGGAAGGAAAATATTAAGGATTATGCATAGCATAATAATGCGTTAATTTAGATCGGAGCTAGTTCGCCTAAAATATATTTAAGGTAAATCTGAAAAGGTCAGCGTACCACATTTCCTTATCAATTAGTTCAAATTTTTTATAGTTCATACCTATATGGTCAAGGTTATTAGAATCACTCCACCACAGGTTACAATGATGTACTTTAAAAAAAACTGTTTTCGATAAGTATCAAGTGAATATTATTTTCTTAACTAACAAAAACGAAAATCGCACCCAGTGTCTAAGGCCTCTACCCGGTGTTTGGATTTGTGTCCCGTTAGCAATAATCTCACCCCTATTAAATGGGACCAAAACAGACCGGAAAATTGTGAGTGTAGTAGCACACCTCTGCAAGCCCTTCTGAGATACAGGCGTGATGAATGAATACACCCAGTATGTGTTAATTAGCCTCACGTTGCCGATGTCTACTCAACAATGTTTGTGACCCAACATATTCATGAACAATTTCAGACATAAAACATAAAGCCAGGCGTAGACAAGCAATCTAAGTGGTCCGTCGTGAAGGAAGGCGGTAGACAATGCATATCCCGTGCAGTTTGCAAGGCATTTACTAGCTGTAGCGATAGCGTAGCCAGGCCCAGACACCTTTTGTTTCATAGTACATCACCCACACACACACACAGTTGCGGTATCTCTATGCATAAATAAACTCTGTTGAAGGAAGTGCCTGTACGTACACAGATATCAAAAAGATCTCCAATATTTATAGCAGAAGAGAAAAGATTAACATTTTAATTTGTTATTAAATAAATAATAATAGACTTTCTATTTTAGCTGTTCAGACGATTACGTACCTATACAATCATTAGTAATGGTTAACTAATATCCTTCCCCATGAACAGTCATACCCAAAAGTGATACCATGAGTATTGTGTTGTTCCATTTTTATCCTACTCCTGGGACACTAAAAATAATCCTTCATAATCCCTTTCATCTATGTGATGTAAAGTGCGCAAAGTTTGATAGCTATTTCTGGACAGTAATCCTTTTTGTATCCACATAGATTTGATAGTTATATTACGAGTAGTGTTGCTACCTTAGCAACCTATATTATGCTCCATTTATTATTAATAGAATATAGAGGTAACATTATTTGGTTTGATTAGGCAGAGGTGTACAAACATAACGTACACAGTTTACTAGTACTGTTCATGCCAAACTTATTGTCCGGGTTCAAGTTGGCACGTGCTAATTTGAACCCAGCCGTACGAACGAACATACGAACAATAATTGTATGAAATTATCTGCCAAGTAATTTAACGGTAACTTATCAGGAGCTGGTGAAACAGGCCCGAAGTCTTTTTCTGAACACTGCGTACGGAATGCGGAAAAATTGCGTCTTCGTAGAGTCCTTCTTATTCATAACTTAAACATTTAAATTTTGTTCGTTATTTTACCATCGTTAAGATATACTGGGTGTTGCAGACACATAGTGACTATAATACTCGCTCCTCCTACGCCGATAATAAACTCGACGAAGGAAAGTAAACGCGTCGTCGTGATTGCACCTTTGCGGCACTCAATTGTGTTGGTGTCAACAAAAGCCACGGAACACTAGATCAAGACTTAAATCATGGTTATTTTCCACTCCATAAATTATGTGATGAACGATGATTAAGTACTTAAGTTACAAAATACTCTTTAGAACTAGCTCATTAACTTGAAATTAGATCAATAGCATCTGCTTCATTACAAATAATATCATAAACTGTAGTATCTTCAGGGTTCAGTGTCATGTGATATACAACTCCGCTTGTCCATTTTAATTGCCGATGACATTTTGCACTTTTGCACCTATGACACAACCGCAACTGCATCATAACAAGCGGTTTGGAAATATCCATAACATTGCGGCTTAAGTACTAGTTTTCCTGCATCTGCTGTACAAAATAAATAAACCCACCAATAATAGTTTTGAGGAAAGGTATTCATAATGCAAAATAAAACATATAGTACCTAAATATACTGAAATAGATACTCATAATGAAAAATTTATGTAATGTTTTTTGGCAATCGAAGTTTCCCCGTACAATCGTACATATCACTTCGTTTTCTTTAGTAATTGCAACGGACCACTCCGGACCAGTTATCACTTACATAACTAAAGTTTAACACAAACACGGCCTATATGCGCTTGCGCAGGAAACCGTTAACATCGCGGTCACGCCGTGTTTAAACTGTAATTAAATCGGGTTCAAATCTGATTCAACTCGTCCCGTTCGACCTAACTAATTTAACTCGTTGTGATCTATTTTTACGTCAGATTAAGAAATGTTGGAAGTTGTAATAGACTGTGAAGTTTTATTAGTGAAGTCGTACTGCAAGAAAGCATTGTTTTGGACTTTGAGAATTAAAATCATATTCCTTGATGTTTCAAATTACTACAGGAGGAAATGCCAAGTTTACTTTCTGGGCCGGTAGACAAGTTGAAATTTGACGAATGTTACATTGCAACTTGTCTAGCCCACCTGATGCGCGTAGAACAATTTCCGAACACCACTCGCACTCGCATGGCCCCAATAAAATTAGTGGAATTTTTCACTATTTGTAACGGTCCACGAAATAAATGAGCGGGATGTCTTCCCGAGTCGCGGAGGACTAGAGGCATGCCTCCCACTCGTCACTTAGCCCATTAATCTCCTCCCAAACGGTCCGTCCGTCTGTCACTGCCAGTAATCTAATACGACACGCCAGCTTTTTGTCCCCATATTACTTGCACTCAGTAGAAATACGCCTTAAAATGGTCGTTAATCCGTCAGTGGATAACGGTCCCTTTTAAGGGAGACTCAAACATTCCCCGGGTTAAAGGGAGACCTTCATTGCGAGCTTTACTGACGCAACCTATGTGGACTTACATAACATCACGATTGTAATCGAATAACGTGATCCGACTACATGCGAATCATAAAAGTAATAGCTAGGTACACCTGCATTGCCCACATTCTATGATACAATAATGGAATCCTCGTTTGATGTCTAGGGTTATTTGCGATGTAGATATAATAACAAGCCATACATTATCCGTGTAAACAAAACACAATTACTAAAATGACAGCATTCAACTTCTTTTGTTTTGTATGGAAAGATCTCACACAAATCTGTGCTCGAAAAAATAGCAGTGTAAAGAAAGACATTGTCTGGTAAATCAGACAGATTCAGATAACGCAGACAATGCCAGTATAATAAGCAGCACGTTTCCGGCGCGCTTGGGACGGCACTGAAGTTTACAAGTCCTCAGGATACACGTATCTGCGTATCTGGCTCTTTAGTATGCATAAGCCAGAATGGAAGCATCTTCCTACATATTATAAATCATAGTACCCATTGTTGTTACTATCTCCGTAAAGTACCAACAACTTAAAGTTTTATAAATTATTTGCTTGTTTTGAATAGAGTATTTAAAAAACTTACCGCAGATTTTTCATGATATGCGCTGCGCGTGGGTCGGTGCCTCGACGGCGCCGCTTCACTCGTCGCTAACATGGCCAGGATCAACCCCATGACGGCTATGGTGCGCACGTGAACGCGGACGCCCATTGTCCTTCCGATCGCTCCCATCCACTCTTGTGCATCCCGACTACATTTAAATTTCAAATTAGAGGCCCGCCTTGAACCACTGCATTCGTTAGCTTCAACCCTCTGTCTTGTAATAGATTCTTTTCCATATACATCTTCTTTGCTATGCAATACGCATCTTTCGGTGGCTTTATTTGTGTCAGAGCTTCGTCTTTCAGACTCAATATGTTGACTTTCTAATTTTCCTTTAAGTATTCTACATCTATCTAAGTCAGTCGCTTCGTGAACTCGTTCTAAATTATCATTGGAATGATTGTCGTGTGCCATTCTGTCGATATTCGTTACTACACATAATATTTGTGTGTTACTATAACTTGTCGTGTTTGGTGGCGTAACGTTAACGATGTGATCCATTATTGATGAGGTCTGTGTGGGGGCTGGAGTAAGTTTTGAACTTCTGTGAGCGTGGTGTGCAGACGTGTCGCGTTTGTAGTGTGTCGGACAGTCAGACAACATTGTGTTAACTGCGCCGTGTAGTTCGCAGGTGTCAGCTAAGCATATTAGAGTGTCGGTAGCGTGGAGCGGTTCTCTCATCAACACTGTTCCAGCATGGAGCACTTTATCGGCATGCTTCCTGTTACCGTGTTCCAGATTATTAATTTCTCTGTGGACGGGATGCTGCGTTATCTCGCTACGTGGGCGGTGTGCCTGTTTGTTTTATACTTATAATATTCTTGTATGCACAAGATACCGAAGCGATTTCTGAAACAAAAGAAAGATATCTGATGATTTTAAACGTGATAAAGTACCTACACAAAGAAATTCTTTGTGCGTTATTTATAAAGTTTGTTTTATTTTTATATCAGTACGTAATGTAGTTGACATTGTAAATTAATAAGAATCCAGCGCCTTATTCAGGTCGTAACGAGGTATTAAATAAACTTAGATAAGTACATTTATGAGATCATTAACTCATAACTCAGATGTGACATTGAAAACAGGAAATCCAGATAAGGAAAGCTCTCACAGAGCAACTAAATATTGACTGATATTGCTGGTCAGTACATTGTGCACTGATAACAGTGAAAGTAAGCATTTAATTATATTTCTGAGATAACACCTGCGCCCTTAGCATAAATCTTTGTTATAATTCCAAAACAAATAGATGTTTCGTTTACATTTTGTACTCAATTATGAGTAACACAGAAATGCTGAACAAACGCATTGACACTGAGCTGTTATAATTCAAACTGATTTTAATGAAAAGTGGCTCATGAGATACAAATTATTTTAACACGCTTTGAATAATTACTTCTTCTATTTAATTTTAATTGATAACAGTTAGTGCTACAAATCTTTAAATTAATATCTACTTGTTTTATGAATTATCTACAATCGTAAAAATGTTAAGATTAACAAAGATCTTGAAAGTATTTTTGAGAGTTATTTGCGCGCTGGTCTAGATATTTTACATCGCAACAAAGGAAGTGACCTAGGTTCTATTGTCGCCACTGTTAGTCAGGTACTAGGCCAGTGTAGGGGAATTGCATCAGACTAGAGGGGGTAGTAAGTAATTGCAGAAGAATCGACAGAATTACTATATAAGTAACGCAGTAATTACTATTTAAAGTAACTTATAAATTGCTGTTTAAGGTAAACAGTAAATTGTTATTTAACTAAAACTATATACTTCGGGAAAAATAAATTACTCAATTATAATAATAAATAATTTTCCCCCCACCACTAGTAGGTATACCTGCATGCACATTGCAATAGGTTTTAAAGTATTTTCATGGCGTATTTCCCAATAATAATGGTGCAGACGCCATAGGTGGTAAAACTAACAACAACAGACTAATTATAATATTACCTATAGTTTTATTTTGAATGTAAAAAAGGCTTTATCCGCAAACAAAGTAGTTATTTTATTAGAGTTAGACCAGCTATTAGAACAATTTCTTGGTTACCTACACAAACTTTACTCAACTAAGTTTGCCAATCTGCATAGGTACCGCCAACAAGGTTGTCTATAATTATAATCCCTGGAGGAGAAAATAGAATATCATTTGGAAACAAAACGATCCATCGAAGTGTTATGTGTCCGCCTGACAAAGAGAGAAATCATATCCAATCGGGATCAAACCTTTTGTTGGGGAAAAAGCTCCTAATATTCGCTTTATAACCCTACAACGGCCAACGACATCACTCTTGCGATAAGCAGCGCAGCAGTTAGTTGACATTTGACATACTCCCCATCTGTCATAAATTAATGACCTGTCATAAGATCAAATGTCAAATTAAATGTACTTATTTTTAATGGATTCGCCACTAGCATGAGCTTTATTTAATCGATTGCTAATTAGGTTCCTGTAGTAGAAAATCAAAGTAGTACCTACTTTAGATTTGTTCCAAAGTCAAGATCAAGTCAATTGCAATTTTATTTCTTATACTAAGTATTCTACATTTCTGACCCATATGCAAAATAATTTACACGTACTTTTATACGGCAATTACATATTTTTATACCAAGCTGAAATAACCTTTAATACATTGCAATAACGAATTATTATCAATTATTTAATTCAGTTATAGTGATGGATGATATCCACCATTGATCAAGATAGTAGAAATTTTAATGTACAATTAAGAATATTGTATGAAATGTTTATTATTCGGCATCCCCAAATGATTAATTATATCAACACAACCCAACCTACGTACGGGTAGGGCATTAACACAATAGTCTTTGGTACCCCCAACTAACGAGGTCTAAATACCTATTATAAAATTTAGGTTTGTCAATGTAACGATTGATTTGAGCTGAGCAAGAAAAATAAACGCTACGACCCTCTGGAGGGTCACCTCTAACAATTGGGTTGTATATTCTTCATAAATAGCATCAACTGGAGGAACAAAATTATGACTATTCAGTTTCTTCTAGGCTGAATTTCCCTCTTGGCTAGGGATCATTACCATCCCGAGGTGCTGTCACCCACTACTGAGTTACTTAGTGTCACAAATTCTTGTCCTGTCGTATTATTTTATTTCTTATTCATAGGCATGACAATATTAAACGACATTCTATTTGTTATACCCTATTAGCATATCAGTGCGATAGGTGGGTACGATAACGACTGGGATTGCAAAAGATTTCATTGAATCATCATCAAACCAATAACAGTCCCAGTAAGTCTTAATGTCTCAGAGGAGACCCGTGCCCTACACATGCATGGGTCTCCTCTCAGAATGACAGGGGGTTAGGTTATAGTCCACCACGCTGGCTTAGCACGGGTTGGCTGACTTAACACGCCGTCCAGAAAAATTATCTTAAATTACATAAATAAATCGTCTCTCAGGCATGCAGGTTCCTCACAATGTTATCCTTCACCGTTATAAGTGAGCGCTCGACAAGTAAAGGTGTGCTGAAATTCGAACTCGAGACCTTCCTACTTACGACTCAGTAGTCCAATGCTGTCAACAATATTAGGTACATAATATTATCATAAGAATATGATATACCAGTTACGACTTTCTTCAGAACTGGTGACAAGAAACACAGCAGTGATAGTGAAGAGTGGGAGAGAAAGGAAGGCCCAGAAAATAAGTGAGAAAATACCTCTAATGTTATTATTAAAAAAAACATAATTAATATATTTTTATAGGTTTTGATATTATTTAGTAGGTACAATAAACATCACAACAACAAAAAATACAGGAATGAAAAAATATTACGTTGAAAGTTAAAACACTTAAAATATGACCGTAAATTTCGAAAGCCTGAAGAGAGTTTTAAACGATAAGCTTAAACAAGAAGCTTAGTAAGCTGTAGGCACAAGTCACATGCAAGTGATCCTAAGTGGGGACTATTTATAAACGAACTCAAGTCTAATTGGAGCCGGCCCACATGACCGAGAGTGATCTACAAATAAATCATAACACAACACACTAACTAATTTAAAACTGCTTGATTACACTACACAAAATATTGAAAAATTATAAGCAATTTTTTTTAAGGACACATTGCTTTTCGCATTGTTACTCTCTAAATTCTACCGTCGATGGCCAATATCCAAACCCAATGACAGCTCAATATAATTTAAAAGTACAACATGCAAAAACTTAAGTCATAAAAAGCTCAAATAAGAACACTTACATTTTCTTAATCCGCTCTACATTTACATACAGCAAAGAAAATCATGAAAACAAAACAACGCTTGCTTAACACTCGGCCTTCCTTTCCCTTTCGACTCAACCGAGAGGGATAGCAAATGAGCTTACACAGCTGACACTCAAACCACTAATAACTTTATAGAATTCACACTGAGACTTTACATACAATAAATTTGTATAAAAAAAATGAAGAAGCTACTTATTTCTATAGGGGGTTGCCAAAAATCAATAAATGGAACATAAAAATAGACACAATCATCTAGTCATACGTACACATGGAGAGACAAACGTATTTAATTCAACTAACGCACTGTTTCTGTGGAAATTTAAATTTTGTACGATTGTATCGTAAGTAAATGAAAAACAATAGTGTCCATGAGCGTGACGCTCGGCTCGCGTTCTCCGCGACCACGCGCGAGCTAACTACTAAACTTTGGGACGGGCAACGGCACGGCTCCGTTATGCCGCCTCTACATACGGCATTATTTGTCACGTCGCTCGTCGAGTCGCTTTGTCCCTTTCTTTTCGCCTGGCCGAGATGAAAGCATCAAATGCGTGCGTATCATCAGGATTCAGGACTTTAATGCGCCACCGGGTATTTCATGTGAGCCTTGTCAGTGCGTTGATATATTTTAAAATAAACGGAGGGTTATGAGCTTTTGTTTATTGTCAAAGATCAATAATTCCATGTCTGCAGTTTGCGTATCCGCGTATAGTATTTATTTTTTAAATACTATACTTTTTTCATTAAATAGTCTCTTAATAACATTGACGTTTAATTGGTGAAGATACGCTACCTACAATTAAGGGTAAATTAATGTTATAATTTTATTAATTAGCAAATTTATTGGGTTAATTAAATTGTTTATAAAGAATCCGTATTGTATCAAAAAATCAATAACTATGTCTGTAAAAAAAATTGGAGCTAACAAACCGTGGACACAATATTTTGCAACATTACGGAATAGTGGAATACTGAGCCGATGCTCATTTCTGTCTGCTTTTTATTTCGCGTTTATATCACAGCTTTTGTAGGGTCTTTGTGCACGATGTTTATGAAGAGCTTAGGAACAAAACGTTCAATTAACAAATGTAACTGTAAAGAAGAACAATGAAAGGGCTAACTTGTGTTGGTTTAATTCCATATTTTTTTAAATGGCCTTTTTTAAAATATAACCTGTTTATGCCAACGGATTTTTTCTTTAGATTGATAGAGACCAAACCACAAGCTTTCACGCGGAAATGCATTTTTATACTTAGATAGCAAACACATCAAATATGGCTAACTCTATGGTAATAGAATCCCAATCATTTGGCTTTAAGGTATGAGGATATGATGTATACTTCCCTTTTTTCCCTTTCAAAAACACCTAGCATAACAGAAAAAGTATATAAGTAGGTGCGTCCAACTATGTTTTACCCAAACTGGGATCTTATAGACCGTCGTCTAGACACGCAGTAACTAGGTAAGGTTCAGACGCGGTTAGTTTTAGAACTTAACATCTGGTCTAGACATAAGACAGTAGCATGTTAACAGCTAACATTATTAAAGTAAACAATCGACTTTTTGCGTACCCAAAATAGGTCGTAAGCGTGACCTATTTTTCAACGCATAACATTACTCATTGAATCATTAAATCTTAAATGATGGGCACCTAGTTTTTTTATTCACCACATTTCATACAGTGACGACTAACGATCCGTTGGCAAAACACATTCGTAATAAAAACATATTTAGTTAATACAATCCAGGAAAACTATCGACAATGTCCTTTATTGACCAATAAAACTATATATAAATATTTTTGGGGCATTTTTTACACAGCATCTAGTCCCAAACTAAGCAAAGCTTGTACTTGGGAACTAGACAATGGATGTCCATCACATAAATATTTGTGATCTGTGGGAATAGAACCCTCGATCAGCGGTTTGATATCTACTCGAACAACTAGACAACAGACGTCAGTCGTCACTATAAATAGTCTTTTCACTTATATGAAAAAAAAAACTGTCGATTTCAGGAAAACGATGTACAAAACGTGTCTTCGATAAATCAAAAGGAAATTGAATCAGTGGATGTTTTAATCAGTGAGAACTAAATAAATAGAACAATTCTAATCTCATTTCCTTTAGTACTCTAGTAATACCTGAGCCATGACGATACCGACATGATAGGATCACACGGCACATCTACCTACGCTCAGACTCAGAGTTGTGGGTTAACATGATTACAAATCCTCGATACCTGTGTCTATATAAACTCTATGGTAAGAATAAAAGAGTATTGACGTAAACTTGCACCTATTATAATCCACCTAAATCTCGATATAAGTTTGTCGATTCATATCTCGGACTGAAACTATGGCTAGAGAAAAGATAACTAAAGCAACGAGAAAATTATTGCCCCTCAGGGATCTGGTTCATTGATCGAACCCAGCTTTTTCTGGAAAAAACTGAAAACACATTTTTAGGTAAAGACACAGTAACTCTTCGGTTTGACTGTGTTATCAAAACTACTATTTCAGTTTTATGACAAAAAAGAAGAATAATTTAACTTGAGGGGGATGACGGCATCCCTAACCCTTTCCATCAAACACTAGTAGGGGTGCAACTAACCTAACCGGAGAAAATTCTCTGTCTGTAATTAAATAATTAAACAAAAAATAAAACGATTTGTCGCCGACAACACTTAGGGCCTGTTTCACCACCTCCGGATAAGTTTCAGTTAAATTGCTTGGCAGATACTGTCCTGTCACGGTCGCCATTTTCTTGTTTAGGCACAAGAATGGTATTTTTATGCTTCTTTAGTGAAACTTCACGATGAAATTGCAATGTAATTTTGTTTATTTTAGATAATTTTGGTACAGAGATAAAACGTTTAATACGGTACGGTACGGTACGGTAATTAATGTAACAGCCGTCAAAAGTGTTGTCGTTTCATACAAAAAAAAATTTTTTAGAAGTGGCAACATTTTTTTTATTTATCCGGCGGTTTAGCGGTTATCCAGAGGTGGTAAAATATACCCTCACTAGCTATTGGGTAAGCACTCACATAAGATGACAATTTCGGTAAATGGTAAGCGGTAACAACTATAGACCTATGGACGCGGTGTCATCTTGACATCAACTGTCTCATTCCCCCGTACATAATTTCACTGGCTTACATTACTCAACTTTACCATTTATGTAATTACGTAGAAGTTTATGTTCATGTGCATCTTCTATGAAAAGCCGCTTTTATTTTACCGACGTACCTATGACCTCGCATAATTTCTTGACATTAGCAATTCAATAATTCAACACAAAGACTAGTACTAAAATATTTACTTTATATATTTTTTATTTAGTTTCAGACTCAAAAGGAGCCCACAACTAGAGACTACAACTTAAAATCGTAAATGGATGTGAAATAGTGATAGTGAGGTATCCCACATTTCATGTGTAAAATCGTAAATAATCAGAAATTGCACTATCATATCGTTTATATATTTTCCTGCCACAATAGACACGACGTGCTTTCTCTTAGATTCAGAATGGTACAGCTGTAGCCAACCGCACTCCACACTGGTCTAGTGAGGATTGGCTGATGTCCACTGTAGCGAACTGGTATCATCATGATGTTACTTTCCGCTGAGAAAGGTATACCTTCTTTTTTTTTTTAATTATAATATGAAGGACCTTCTTATAGGATTTGATTTTTTAAAGGAGTCTGTAGAATTTACCGATTATCCTCCACAAGTTCCTCTTTTTGAAACCATCCAACTGGTATTTGGCGTCTCAAAAGGACATTATATTAATAGTTTAATTGAAATAAAAAATTAAGACTTTGACAAGGGTTAACTATATTCTAGAATTCTGAAGAATAAACAGAAACGGCTAAAGTTCCGTTCCGAATAATAGTGTGTGGAATTCTGGATGTTATTTACTTGCAAACAGGAAAACCGCTTGTTAAAGGAAACTTGCAAGTTCATGGTAAAGTACTATAATGCGGTAGTTTAGCATAACCACTGTGTTTGGACAGACAGGTAGACGACCACGCCGACAATTGACAATGTTTCAACGTGTATAAGGAGTGATTCTAAAATTGGATGTTAATAAAGGACCTTATGCCTGCACATTGTATGTGTTCATGAGTCTTATGTCTTCAATTCAATTGCAATGTAACACTGACGGAAAACTGTTTTCTTTGTGATGCTACGCTTATACACCGGATATACTAGATTGGATACACTGTAGGTATGATTATAGTTATAGAAATACTTGGGCTTTTATGTTTGTAAGGAGTTAGTTTGTGATAAGAATAGTCTTTGGTTACCCATCAACGACCTGGCCGCGAGAATTGCCCCTCCACTCAATCGATAACATCAAACGGTGTTCATTTAGCCGTGAACCTTTTATTGATAAGACTAAACTTAACACCAACTTAACTTACGTTGACATTAAAACTGGTTTGTCATTCATTATCTACATGTCAAACCTTTCACACAGTTACAAATACGTACGTAGGTATATTGTAAATAGCGTGTGTGGCCGACGCAGTTTCACATATGGAATAGTACGTGCCTAGGAGTGTCGGCCGAGGCGCCGGCGCAACGTGACTTTGACCCACGACTGCGTATTGTTATTATACTAATCACGACGCAACACATGTTTTTCAAACATTTATTTCCTTAATGTAGGGATACCTACCTACGAATAGTCTGATTTAGGGGCGGATGAACAGGATACTGGATTTCTTTGGTTGGGACTTGGTTCTTGGTAATTTGCTAAGGTACCAACTATCAAATAGATAAATAAATTAGGTACCTAGGTTGATCATCACTAAGGGCCTATTTCACCACCTCTGGATAGCTGCTAACTGCCGAATAAATGAACAACATTTTTATTAAATTATCTACCAGCCAATTTAACGAGAACTTATAAGTATCTTAACTGAAACCCCGGTAAACTTAGTATGGTAATTCGTAAACCCTAGCCCTAGATTCTTAACCCTCTAGCTGCGCTAGAGGTCCTGGGTTCGATTATCTGATCCATCAGTGTTAGTTTATTTCTTTAAAATTTAAAATTTATTTATCTATAAAATTCTTCCTAATAATTCGTGCACAACACTCGTTGTTATAAACGCGCCTATTGTAACATGACACGTCTTAAGCATACGACGAACTGTAAGTATACATTCGTATACATCTGCCTAACCCTTCGGGGATTACCGAATTTATGATAAAATTGATTCACAACAGGTATACCTACCTATTTTCCTAATTGGTATTGCTGCCATTATTAGGCTGCGGTTGCAGTTTTCCATCCTTATGCCTTTATTTGACACCTTATTAAATTTATTATTACACACTATTAAAAATTTAATTTAGGCCCAAGTTAATTATGGTTAAATTACGTAAATTATGGTTATAATTTACCATATTAGTTTTTCCGTGTGTATGTCATGTCGCATCGCTGTGCAGTGTGAGTAACACAGGTTGTTCACCAATTTCTAAGTACGTGACCCACATGGACGTCTACACGGACCGGGCAAGTTGACTAATGGGATTTATGAAAGCTAACATTAAATAGGTTATAAGATTAAAAAGCAAAGTTTCAACGAACTTATAAGATTGTTATTTTTTATCATTTCTTAGCATTTTAATCAAATTCTTATGTGACACAAGACCGAAAGTATCTTTAGGCCAACTCATACGTGGATACATACTTATTCTGTACGATAAGAATGTGTCAAATTCGGTAAAAACTTAAAAAATAATATAATATTTACGAGCAGCTTACGAATCCTCTCTTTGTGGTATAAACCTTCGCGAAACAACTCACCATTTTCATCGTAAATCGATGAATGGTATAGGAACGCATAGAGGACGAACATACAAAGACCTATTTATTTTTAGATTGCCCACCTAGTCACTTCGGATGTCCGATAGTTCATATCATTGCATCGATATGAATCACCAAAAAGGATATCGAAGTCGAATTAGTAATCACCAAAATTCTCGAAACATATCGTGTGGTTTAATAGTAAAGACGTTCTTTCCCGGTTGTGGTGAATAGTGAATAAGGACTTTCTACTTAAAAATCTTTCGGCTTCAGCTTGTCAGTGGAGCAATATTTCAGCCAGTGGTCGCTATCCTCTTGTCTTTTGTTTTTGATCTTTTTTGACCTCTTGAAATTACTTGATATCTACGTTCTCCTTAAATTGTTATACTAAGCTTTCATCGACGTCTTCCCCTTGCCCCTTGCCTGTGTTCTTCATGTCCTATTGTTGCAAGCATGATGAAGTACATCAGACGACTCATCAGGCATTTTGCACTTTGGACCTTACAGTATTTTGTCGAAAAACAAAGTAAAATAAAATATAATATTAAAGTTCTTTTTACAATATTTTAATTTACGTATTGAAATATACCTTGTATGTTCTCTCTTTTACTGCAAATGCATAGAAATATACAGCATTTCTGAGAATTCGTGACTTTATAGTCATCTCTCGGGGGTACATCAACTTGTGTATCTCAACAAATTTAACGCGTCTTTATTTATTCTTGCTTTTGAATAATATATGCCTTCGGTGCGTGGGATTCTCTTTAGGGGATCAGGCTTGATAAATCCAAGCCTCCTAAATAGAAAGGTTCTGGAGACAATCTCGAATCACATCGCTCTGTTGCATTGTTAAAAGTACGTTATTGATATCTTATTACTATATTCTGCACACAATGGTGCCATTTAATATGGGTATCGATTCAAATAAAGTAAAATTAATTCGGTACAGTTTCGCAAATTCTTCTCAGCTTTCATTACGTATAACATATATTTCTGCAAAATTAAACAAATAAATATCTTTTCAAGTATCGATATTCTTGTTTGCACTAAATTGGCTGAGCGATCGGCTTCCCCGCCAGTGCTGTGGGTTCATGATAATTATATTTAGGACTAGCTTCCCGCCAGCGGCTTCGCCCGCGTGGTCTTATAATTTTTTCCCCGTTTTTGCTACATTTTTCATTACTACTCCGCTCCTATTAGTCGTAGCGTGATGATATATAGCCTATGTTACTCGGGGATAATGTAGCTTTCCAAAGGTGAAAGAATTTTTGAAATCGGTCCAGTAGTTTCGGAGCCTATTCATTACAAACAAACAAACAAACAAATCTTTCCTCTTTATAATATTAGTATAGATGACCTATAGGTACTTTAATACAGCGTTCACAGGCCGTGCAAATTACAGAATTATTTCTCTAGAATAGCTAACAGTTCAAATTAACAATTAATAACAATTACTTACCTGACTTTAAATTATGTATTAAGCACATATTTGTTTATTATTTCCTGCATAACTGTGTCATCAAAGGAATGTGTCCTATTGGGTGTGGAGGTTAGATTATCTTAATACCTACGTACGACGAGTAATACCTATATTCCACTATACGCCTTGGCTTCACTAACTGCAATAAATAAATATGCCACAAGGGTGGCAAATAAGCATGCGGACCGCTTGATTGTAGGCGGTTACCGTAGCCTATGGATGTTTACAACACTGAGGCATCACTCAAGCGTTGCCAACCCTGAAAAAACCTCTCTTTTATATTAGGCCCCTCTCTGTTATAGTAGACTTCACTTAGTCGTCAATGTGGCTATCGAAGTTAAATCCCTGGTGTACATGAGGTCAAGCAGTGTTAGGTATTGAATATTTTTATAAAATTTTCAGCCGCAGCTCGATATGTGCTTGCCAAGCCAATCTTGCCACCTATTTACTTTAAACATAATAGGTACATAATATTTAGTAGTGAACTACACGTTTGCCTAACCTTTTGAATACCTATCGAAAAATAATACGCACGTTGAAATATGGCCAAATTTTACACGATTGATCAAAAAGTTGATAAAATATTGAGAGTAACACATTCAATAGACAAATCAAAAGTTTTTCTTGTGGGATCTATATTTTGTATACAAAATCCCTAGGCAGCTATTTCTAGAGCACCGAGTAAACGAATAGAATATCTTATATAGGTAGGTACTTATACCAAAACTAGCTTATTCATACGATTTCGTTTGAGTGAAACTTTGACCTGAATATAGAATCATATTTTAAATTTAAAAAAACACCCATACGAAATGAAAAAAAAATTATGCGCCACTTAGTGGTGGCGGCCATCTTGGATATGAAATTTATAATAGTGTATAGTATCACATTTATACACACACACACAGACACGTCAAACTTATAACACCCTGTGGTTAAAAATCGGGGGTTAAAAATGATATTACCTAATTGAAACAAGTTCTTTAACTACCTAATCAAGGATCAATCAGAGCCAATAGAAAAACAATTGCTATATAGCAGCCTCGTTAGCCTATCGGTCTCTCTAGGTCCTAGGTTTTATTCCCAGGTCGAACAGTATTATTGAAGCAGCAGCTTGGTTTACAGACTCGCCCCTATAACATGGAACCTAACCATACCGGCAAACTGTGAGTGTAAATACACCTCTGCCTATCCTTTCGGGATATACATTCGTGATGGTATATACTTTGAAACTTAGCATTAATGTCGTAATACAAGCAGTTTCACTCGGCTCCCAAAAGACTTTTTGAGTAAGAAGGAAGCCTTCCTCGGGATGTAATATAACTTGCCAAATTATATCGAAATCAGTTTAGCTGTTCAGGCGTAAAAGATAAAAGACATACAGAGCTACTTTTGCATTTATAATATTAGTATGGAAGTGTGTATTTCAGATAATACGCTACCTACCTATTAAAGCATAAATAAATAACTGCGAACTTTGGGTCTTACGTTTTAGTTCGGCGAACTGCACACAAAAAATATTATTTCTTAATTTTGTGAACCTTCTTGATTAATGGTGTTTAAAATATCGGTTGCCGAGGATCCCACAGTGAATCATTGGAAATATTTTGACGGTAAAACGCAAAAGTAATATTATCATCTGTTGTTTTAAACTTGACCCGGTGTTAACGCCTTGACTGTTTATTTGTTCGCGTAATGGACCGGCTGGTTTTTTTATTTCAAGTTGCTCACTTTCTGGCACAAAGGTCTTCTGTGTGAATTCTTCTTCTATCGCCTCAACATAACTCATTAGTCTAGTGGTGGTAAGCGAGACTGCTACGCTTAATAAGGTCCTTAAATTACTCCTAGATTCGATTCGATAAAAAGATATTTATATTTAAAAAGCATCTAAGATGTAAATAAGTAATTACTACTTAGTTTTGTCATGATTTCTGGTACAAATCCCTGCGCATTAATTGCAGTTTCTAAATTCTTTTTTCATTTTATCATCAAACATCTTGATTTCATTAGGAATCAACATTTTTGATGATAATGTTTTTATAATAAACCAAACAATGCTGTACAAAGAAATTAAATTTTGCGAACACGCTATCATCGCATATAATGTAATAATATATGGGAACACAATTTATAACAATTAGCTGCGGCCTGTCGGAACGTCGACCCGTCGGCGTCGAACTCGACATCCTGCGAGACGATAATATACCTATCGACTGTATAACCTAACTAGAGCACTAGCCATACTGTTCTATAGATACATTATGATAATTGATTTGTAATAAATTTAATTATAAACGCGTAGGACTTACCTAACCCCATTTTTAATGGAACCGCCGAACTTTAGTGGAGCAATATTTGTCAGATTTAGAAACGAAAACTGCAGTTTCGTTGAGGTAAACTTTAGAAGGCAAAATGTTAACATCCCATTCGCCTTTTACAATGTGAACACAATTTTATTGCTTTCTATGGGTACGTAAATATCATCTAACTTTACATAAACATAATTATGCGCGAAAATTAAAGTTTGCTCACACAATAGAATTGCAAGTTAAAGTTTGACACAGATTAATTTAAAATTAAAAGCTTCAAATTACATTTTATATATTCGTGCCCTTAAATATTCAAAGTTTAATTATTTCAAAGTACTTATATTTAACAGATAAAGTTTAATTCTGACCTGTCAAAACCATAGCAAATTATAAGTTAAAAATATGATTTTATTTAAAAAGTATTACATGGGTGTAGTATAGTATTACATTACCTATTTGTGTTTTCTATTATAAAGTTCAAATCACAACTGATAATAGAGAATGTCACATTATGCCTAAAGCCTAAAATCCAGATCTATCTCTTGATTAAATTACATATCGACACTAATTTTTACAAATTTTTACTTTTCAGACTTCCGCAACGACCCCAATGAGCAATAAGTATCGATAATAACCTAAGTGATGTCAGGTAGGCTGTTCGGGCATTTAACTACCACTAAACCGATGGTTCCGACTGTCTTAAGTGTATATATTATATAGACAGCTGTACGAAGCTCCAGATCCGAAGAAGCAAAAAGTCTCGATTTGCTAATATGGTCACCTAGGCCAGACACCTATCCATACAATGCGAAGGCAAGCGCAACTTCACCTTTCAAATGATTAGCGTTTTAAGCCACGAGCGAGCTGCTCTATACACAATTATTTTATTTATTGTAATAAATTAATATTACAAACAAGCAAAATGATAAGCGGTAACCATAGCCTTTTGAGTACTTATAACTCGCCGCAGCCACCATGAATAATGTTATTCCTATTTTCAGGAAAGTATGCAAATATTTACAAAACATAGGAAGACTAAGTGTGCAGTTAAATCTACGGAAAGAATTCGGCCGCAGTCTGTTATCTAGGAAAAGTTTTGTATACGAGGGACGAAAATAGAAAATCGGTCAAAGACCACGGTTGCTATTCAGCTTTTCAAATTAATGCTTATTATATTTTCAGTCCAGAAGAACTATTGATCTATAATTTTCACATCAGCACACGGAAATTGTTTATAATGCATTGATTAAAGAAAATATTGTGTCGTGGGTCCCTTGTAAAAAATCACAGAAGTTCTATTTTTTAGTTCGGTTTTCTTTTTTACCTATCTTATGACAATCTATTGAAACATTTTTTGGACTTTTTGTAGTTTTTAATATCAGGTTTTTCCGTACCAAAGAAGCACGTTAAAGGGGGTCAGGCTTATTGACGTCACGAACGTCGCGTTGTTCGTGTGAATTTTCTAATTAACCAATTAAGTACCTACCGATCTCGAACCTTATTGGTGACCGCAGGATCATTAAGGCAATCAGTGGCCTAAATATTAGGACAATTTTGCGAACACTCATTTCGTCAACAGAGTGGGAAACGGGTTTTACCTGTAACTCTTTGTATATATGATATAATTATGAATAACGTGACTATAAACTGACCACTAAGTTCTATACCTTTCGGACATGATTCATCACACCCCATCCTGGGACTTTATGCTTTTAGCAAGTATTATTATATTATATTTTAATTAAAGTCGTAGCGATAAGCTTACTTGAATGAATATTACCTAACTTGAGTTACTCAAAGGAGGTCATCGAAATCGGCCCATATAATGTACCGAAGGTACACTTATTGGAAAAAATACCCTGTATTACGCTGGTTAAAACTATAGTCGTACTTTTTTTTAATGTTGACTGGGGGATGACTAAAGAAACTTTTAATTTGAGAAAAATCACGCCATTTTGGCGCACTATTATGTGTTTCGTAATGATTTCATGGTAAAAACTGTCAGTGTCAGTTTCGGAATGTCAAACGCACGCCATTACGGCAGATTATTATCAGTTTCAATGGTAAAAACTATCAACTTGACAGTTGTCACGTACCTCGGTACAAATTTGGGCTGAGTTGTATGGGCTTTTGATGACCTCCTTTACGAGGTCTTTCAGTATTATTGGAACACTTAGAGTCCGTTTCACCACTTCTGGATAGCTGCTAACCGCCGGGTAGATAAAAAAATGAAACATAATTATCTAAATCTTAATTTGATCATTTAAATTATTAGATATTCTCTTAAAAGCAACGCTACTTGTTTTTCATACAGAGTAATGAACTCGTTGATAAATTTTCCTTATAAACATATTAAAATAAAACAAAAGTCATATCTATTTACGAACTTTTTTAATTTAACTGTAGGTAGGTACTGAATTTCCCGGTGATTCACAAAATACATATAATAAAAATGAGTTCGGATATCCGATGTGGTGGTTTACTTAAATAGGTACTTAGCTTTATAACTCGTATATTTATTGAGCCCACTGCTGGGCACAAAAATTCTCACTGAATGATTAGATTAGAGAGCAGTCAATCAGTATAACGCCAGGATCGGGTTTTCAGACTTCACACTTTTCAGACTCCGCACACCTTAAAAGCCTTAATCGTGGTCCTGTCGGGTCCAGTCCTACCCCACACTGTCAGAAAACTTATGTCAGAAAGCAAAATGTAAGTATCTGTGTAACATTAAGGCAGACTATGAGGTGTGTACAAAATGTAAATGCAATTTTGCCTTCCAGCCAAGAAGTGCAGGTTCAGAACTTCCTCAGAACAAAGCACTAGACATCAGACAAATATTTGTCTTAGGTGGGTATCGAGCCTACGACAATGCGCAACCCAGACTTGCAAGTTATTTTCCTTTTTTACATTCAACACATAATTTCGAGAAATCCGAAATGCATTTGAGATATAAGCTGAAGGTAAATGGTGCAAAAACTACTGTTACTTACTGCTGCATAAATAAACCAACTTTTTAAATGTGACTAATTGTGTAAATTACCATAATTATGTAGATATTTCTGTGCGTCAAAATAATGAGTGATGAGTTATTTTGATTTGTCTGGCATGTTTTCCCCTTTAAGGGTTTCGTATCTACTAATAAAATATGCAGTGCATTGACTGCATACAATATTTTGTTAGGTACCTACCGACTACAATAATTATAGACTAATAATATTAGTAGGTATACCGAATAACTTTGAAATTAGTTCTATGAAAATGTAAGATATTTGGTAGGTATACAAAAAAAAGGTTTTAACGAAAACCTGAATAACCTAAGAGTATTAGGGCCTGTTTCACCACTTCTTGATAAGTTCCAGTTAAATTACTTGGCTAAATTACTTTATCCGGCGTTTAGTGGCTATCCAGAGGTGGCGAAACAGGGCCTATAGACAAGTTGTATTTTGACATTCGTATCGTCTAGCCCCCCAGGCCCATATTGTTGCTATTGTTCCCGTAGGCATCTTTACAGCTATTATGCTCGCACTCGTATCTATATTATATATTATGAACATCTTAAAACAGTCTTAAAACTTTTTTTACTTGTTTAGAAATCGGCATACGATACCCTGAGGGCAATTGCTGCCCATGCACACTAACAACACTCGAAGTGTTGCAGACAAATAAGAAAAAAATGCCGAATAATCCTAAAATGAATAAAACCATCCATATCAAAAAGTTATGACTAAATTACTAAAATATTTTTTGTTTTTTGGCTCTCCTGTAAAATAGCAATTTGTCCCTTACTTCAAATTAGATTACGGTCGACGATATGTGTCGATGTTTAGATATAATAGGTAAGTATTGCAGGAGGAAAGAAAATATATATGTATATTAATTTAATACATGGGCATGCGCAGCCTAAACCACACACCACTAATGACGGTGTGACATGTATTTTGACGTCACAGCTCCGTGATTCAACCTTGCCTTTGGGAACTATCGATGTATGCGCGTCAATGAATACTTGGCCCATCAAATAATACTAACACAAGTCTAGGAGAGGAAGGGAATATAAGGAAAAAGGTGTATATAAACATTTTGTTATAAATGTGAATAGTGGGAATATGTTAGTCTTGTGAAAACCCCCCTGAAACCCACAGAACAAAATACCGATCCCATTTCCGCATACATTATTCCTTTGGCCCAAAAAGACATCGCCCAACGTGGGGCTCGAACCCACGACCCTGAGATTAAGAGTCTCATGCTCTACCGACTGAGCTAGCCGGGCTTGTATTGGAAGAACCGAAACTGATCTCCAGACTCCAGTTGCTACTAGAAATAATTAAATATCAAGGTCTACTTTCGTTTGTACGAGGAACATTATAATATAAATGTCAACCTTACTGAAAGCTAGACTAAAACTCAAAACTAAAATAACTGTTGGCCAACACCGTATCCGTTGTGTACACGAAACAGTAAAAACAGTTTTTTCTGTTCCGTAGTTTAAAGAAAAATAAAACTAGTAACAAAATGACGATGCAATCGAAGGTATGTACAACACAAAAAGTAGATACCTAATACACGTCATGATTGTCATGATTCAATGGTCTTTTTGGGTATAAAAAGATAGCTAAGTATAGAACGCTGTAACCATGCTAAAGGCGTTAATTGATTCATACCTACCTTTTCTGTTCTGTAGTATATAATTATATACGTATGCATCAGGTGCAGTGCAGTGCAGTCACGTACGCATTTTAGCTAATTCTGTAAATCATCTTATTAATGGTATTAAATAACTACCTTTCCGGCAGAGGCTATAAATTTTCCCCCCGTTTTGGCAACGTTTCTCATTGCTACTCCGCTCCTATTAGTCGTAGCGTGATAGTATATAGCCTATAGCCTTCGCCGATAAATGGGCTATCTACACTGAAAGAATTTTTCAAATCGGTCCACTAGTTTCAGAGCCTATTCAATACAAACAATCAATCAAATCTTTCCTCTTTATAATATTACAAACAATCAATCAAATCTTTCCTCTTTATAATATTATTATATTATTAAGTACTAGCGACCCGCCCCGGCTTCGCATGGGTTTGAATTTCTTGTATTTTCTGTACTTATATGTATGTATGTATTATACATATAAGCCTTCCTCTTCAATCACTCTATCTATTAAAAAAACCGCATCAAAATCCGTTGCGTAGTTATCCCGATATAGGGACAGAGAAAGCGACTTTGTTTTATACTATGTAGTGATAGATTATCGAGTCGGCGAAATAGAACATTTTATTTAGAAGAATATATTTAAATTATTACAGTCTGTTAAAATACTTTAGAATTTTCTTATTATATACCTAAACACTGCTCGATGACGCAAGTAAGAAAGAAAGAAATATTTTTTAGCAACAAGAGAGACAACAAAAGATATTAAAACTAAGACTAAGGGCCTGTTTTACAGCTTACTGATAACTTCCCATTAAATTAATTGACAGATAAATCATACAAATTTTGTTCTATTTTATAATGTATCCTGCGGTTAGCGATAGGTCCTAAGAAACAATCGAAACTATCGAGAGGTCCTAAGAAACAATATTCAACATAATCTGCCCGTAATCAGTACTTCTAAAATAATGTGCTTTGTGTTTATGACACAATGGGCGAGTTTGGTGCAAATACAAAATATATTCACTCAAAAGTGCTGCCAATGTATCATTATCCTCGTAATAAAGGTTAATTTGGTTGTCATTAGGTTCATTTCTCGGTACGATGACAATATGCGAACATATCGAACCGTTCACCCCGTTTACGAGCGAGACCCGACGGTTTTATGTGCGCGTGCGTCGTAATGAGCGAGATGCGATGCGCTTATTGTAATTAATTTAGTAGGTACTGCAAGTTATGATGTGTAATGATACCAAGTGAGATTTCTGAGACGTTTTGCACATTTTGTATTTGGAATTGAACCGTTATTGTGAGTATACTGTGGGCGAAATGCTGATTGCAGATTCAGATATACCTAATTTAATTAAACTGTTTGATATATTTGTTATAATTATAACGATAGTACAGAAGCCTTGTAGGGATATAAGGTTGAGATAACGCACTAGTTGTAAATAGTTACTGTGACGACCTGCACGGGACTTATTCCTTTTTACTTTTACACACCTGTATTAATTAGCACAAATGCTGTATTCCCCAAAAGGAGGCGGATTTTATGTTAGTACCCCGCTTACGACCATAGAGTGAGTGAGTTGTAGTACCTACTTTTCGACAATTATTGTAATTAATGTAATGAAATAAATGCCGACATCATGATACTACAATTTACTACGGCTATATCAATAACTAGCTTTCTGCACCCGGCTTCGCCCTTATGGATTGGGTATTTGTGAAGACGTAGTTTTCTAATGGCGAAAATATTGTTCAAATCGATCCTGTAGTTTCAAAGCCTATCCAATAAAAACAAACAAACAAACAACCAAATCTTTCCTCTACATAGAATGTTAGCATAGTCTAAAGAATTAGTATAGATCCTACATTCAGCTTTATAGTTCCCGAAGCTTTAAATTTGGAACATGACGTATCTAAAACCGTTTTCGTATATGTACAGAGAAGTGCAGACGCACGCGCTTACACTGAGTCATTTCAGTCTTTGTAAACATAGTAAATTATAACAAAATGTGAAAGTTGATGGTCAATATTAGTACTTAACATAAAGTGCCATAAAATGCAATGATTTACTTCTGTTTAAGTGCTACATTTTTATAACAAAGAACTTTTATGTGTGTAGATATGAGGTAGGGATTATCGTAAACGTAAAACTAAACCCTTGTCATTTAGAATTTACTAAGAAATCAAGCAATGGCGTGCATTCCCAACGAAGCAAATCGAAGCAGATCTCAAAGCATGTGAGTATGACGTTTTTCAATTGACGAAGGTTCTCTTTATCATAATATTTTAAAATTTCAGAATTCTATTCAGATTTTTTTGTAAAAGAACATAACCATAACACCGCTGGGGACCTAGACAAGTTGCAGTTTGACATTTGAATTGACGAACGAATACAATGATTCGAATGTCAAATAGCAACTTGTCTACATGCCCAGGACCTAATTAACGAACCCATCATCCTCCAAACCAACCAACCTATGGTAAAAGTACCCTCTTTAAAAACTAAAACTGTCGTTTACGATTCACAAAAAGAATTGCTAAGGATCTATTACAAATTCTAAATTTGAATTGAATCCAGAGGAATTACTCAATGTGGCCATTTTTCCCCTTGGTCACCTGCTATGTATATTCTAGACTTCCGAGTTCGCATGTCTATGTAGGTAAATGGTTTATATTTTTTATTACTGTACACTACTAAACCACTTAGTTATTATAATTAATGCGGTTAATATTCCCGTTAGTTCGCAGAAACGTGCGTCTGTACTACTCACCATACAACTTGAGTTTTTTACCTACTTATACCTATGGTAAATACCTTTGTAGATTTTTTGTCACAGTACAGTTTATTTATACTGTGCCTAAAAATTAATATCCAAGACAATCATAGTAGATAGGCGCAAGCACAGAAAAGTAGAAACAGTGTACCAATCTTTGGGCCAGATCTGGGTACTAAGCAACGCAAAAATAAAGTATTTTCCGTGGCCGTTTGAACATTCCAGGCTGTAAATCATATCAGTCTTAATGAGAAAATCTTGGTGACAAAAAAAAACTGATGATACACCCTCTAACTGCCTCGTTAGCCTAGTGGTCGTAAGCGCGACTGCTACGCTAAAGGTCCTGGGTTCGATTCCCAAGTCGAATAAATAAGTGTTAAGTACCTATTGGTGGTAATTCTGTGAAATTCCCAGAAGCAGCTCGGAGTCTGGATTTGTGCTCGGTTGCAAGCAATAGACTCGGCCCCTATTAGGTACATGGGACCTAATCATACCGGCGAACTGGGGGTGAACATTAGAGCGTCTCTGCCTAACCCTTCGGGGAATACATGATTGAAGGCATATAATGATGTTATGTACAGTTCTCGCCAAACTTATTGTCCCGGTTGAACGAAAGCTCAATTCGTAGGCTGTCGTTTTAGTCGTTAGCTCGTGCCAACTTCAACCCGGACAATAAGTTTGGCAAGAACTGTACATCCTCTAACACTTTTACTACGTAGCTAAACTAACACTGCATTTTTACTATGTAAATAAAACTTCACGCTAGTTCCGCCTAATTTCTTTGACGTTAACAAGCCGCTGACTCATTGGAAAAACCGCTCGCAAAATACTCACTCATGTATTAGTATAAAAAACCACAAAATTGCGAATAGGTAGGTCAGTAAATATAATTGATTATTGTATGAGTCAAAACAGAAAGCTTATTTCGTATAAGAACTTAGAGGCCAATCATATATACCAGGTATTTTATTAACGTAAGCAACTTACTTAGGTACATATACTTAACTGTACTTAAAAAATACATTTTCTGGTAAATTACATGTTTTTGGATCAGTCCTTTACTTTTTTGGTTATACCTCATGATTGGGCCAAAACCGTATTCGTAGGTATAGGTATTCCCCTCTGAACACCTATTTTTAGAGCACTTGTTTTTTTATTTCCATTTGAGAATAAATTAAGTGCTCAATGTATTGGGTGCTCTAAAAACAAGTGCTCAAATGGGAATAATCCCATATCTACTGCTGTTTTTAACCCCCGACACAAAAACGACGGGGTGTTATAAGTTTGACGTATCTGTGTGTGTGTGTGTATCTGTCTGTGGCATCGTAGCTCCCGAACGGATGAACCGATTTTGATTTTGTTTTTTTATTGTAAAGGTGAATTACTCGGGAGTGTTCTTAGCTATGTTTGATGAAAATCGGTCCGCCATGGCCGCCGCTACAAAATAGCGGATTACATATTTTTTCACAACTACTTCAATATGGGTATCAAATGAAAGGGCTTAACTAAGAGACTACTATACACTATGATAAATTTCAAATCCAAGATGGCCGCCACCACAAAATGACAAATTACATTTCGTGTCGGGGGTTTTCAAAATTTTTAATTTAGGTTAGGTTATGTTACAATCATAATAATATGTTTCACCACCTCTGGAATTCTGGATAGCAAACAAGATAGAATAAATTTTAATTCAAATGTATGAAATTATCTGCACAGCTTATTTAACGGGAACTTCTCAATAAGCTGTGAAAAGCCCGAAGTGTTTTTAATTAATAAAGCATGTTCTATCTATTTCTAATTGCAGTAAATAAAAATATTAGGAAAATTGTAACCTACAATAAGTGTGAACTGTGTAATTTTCAAGATCCTCCGATGAAATTATAGGCCCAAAAATAACCTAAGTAGTATTAAACACACCCATATCTACCAAGCGCCTGCAATTAATTGCATAAAGCTAACCAACGGCGGACTATCGGAGGTCCAGTGACCCACATAGACCTCAGATGGTTATCAAAGTAATAAGCGATCGCATGTGTCGAGCTTAGGTCATCGGCGTTGCTAAGTAAAAGCTAACTGTCAGCCGCGCCACTTCCTCCACGCCGACAGAATACTGATCGTGGACACTCGCGCACAAAAGTTTATTGACATTTATTTTATTACCGCGTGATTCTATTGCGGGGAATTTGCCGATGCATTTACGTTGAACAGTGAAAGGAAGCTTAGTCTATTTATAGCTTTGTATGTGATTGGATTAATTCTGCGTTTAACCGGATTTCGGGTTCCCGATATCTGCTGTCAGGAAAAAGATGTTTACTTTACAATATGCAACAAAATATATACGTACAAAACTCAATAAAAGATAACTTAAAATAAAATGCATTTAACTAAAATAAGAAACAGAACGTTTTTAGTCAATGACTTATCAAATAAGAGAAATAAATAGCTACGAGTAAATTATACCTAGTTACTAAAAATACCCCATGAATGTCCAAGTTCATTTGCAGAATGTCAAATCTCGATAACCTGTGGTTTACGTCACAGATTAGATTTTCTAACTATCGATCTAACCGGTGACACTTTTGTCAGCGGATATACCTTGCTACTCGGTGGCGCCCGCGCCGTCAACGCCAGGCGCCAACCATTCCAGCCTATTCGATAATATTTTTTGACAAACTACTGTTAGTTATTAACACATACCTAAATAATTAGCGCAGTATTTAATTAACAGCCACTAACCGCCACCGGATAAATTCAAAAGTAAAACATGTATGAAATTCTCTGCCAAGTAATCCTAAACAAGTGGCCTAAACAGGCCTAAATCTTATCTTGTCTGTATATTAAAAGCAAAGGTGACTGACTATTGACTAACTGACTGACTGGCAGCACAACTCAAACCACTGAACGTTAGTGAGATAGTTATTGACGTAGGCATTTGTTAAGATTTTTGGGAAAATCGGGAAAAGATGGAGATCGCAAGTAACACCGCGGTGAAGAGCTACTTCTTAATGTATTATGTGGCTATAAATTAATGTAATTGATTTTAATCAACCGTTTTAATTAAATATTTTTAAATAAATTAATACCTACGTTACACATACCAAATATATGATAATCTTCTTCCTCCTAGCCTTTTTCCCAAATATGTTGGGGTTAGCTTCCAGTCTAGCCAAATATATGAAAATATAGAAACTAATTATTTACCTACTAATACTAAGGGATCAAAAGGGCAACCAACCTAAAAGTAGCTCGAAAAATACGTGTCACCCTGCAACATCCACCTAACATAATATCTTCAAACAAATCTTCGTTTTCTTTTTCGATTTGTGACCTAATTATGATTTCTACGTAGTAACTCGAAGCCCGGCTAGCTCAGTCGGTAGAGCATGAGACTCTTAATCTCAGGGTCGTGGGTTCGAGCCCCACGTTGGGCGTAATATTTTTTACACAACATTATTTGAACCTGTCGAATTCAGGTTAGGTGACATATTATTACAGTTGTTAAAAAAAATAACTTATTGAAAATATAAGAAGTCTTCCTGTAAACCTACGAGGACGCATATCAGTCTTAAAAAACGCCTACAGCGGTTACCCGAGGAACTAGGCTTTCAATGTACAAAAATTTACAAATACCCCACACTCGCATCTATCGCTGGGTTAATTCCTTCTTAGGTTACTGATAACCATTATGTATAAGAAGTAGTAAAGTTCATGTCAGTAAGGAATACGTGCCTTATTGCATCATTTCATCTTTAAAATAACAAATCAGTCAGCTACATAAATTATTGTAAGGACATTATGTCAATATCTTTTAACCTACTGACTGATTTGTTAGTAGCATCGGCCGTTTATTGCATAAAAACAAAGTAGGTATGTATTGAGAAATATAGGGAAAATTGCATTTATTCTGTAAAAAGGTTGTCATACATTTTTATCATAATTATCAACGGGATGTTACTGACAAAGTTAATTCATAGGGTTCCGTAACGCAGCCGAAGGAACCACGCGATGAATCACTACTCAATGATCAATATTACATGCCATAATAACCACTAATGAATCTTGATAGCCTGCTCAATACGGAGGCACATTTTATGTCAATTGTAATTTGATACCACTTATAATGTCAGAATGTAGGTTGTTTCTGATATTGTTAATGTATGTAGTTTTACGTTGGGTGGTGTGCTAGTGTCGTAAGTCATCTGAATTTGCCAATAAAAAAAAACAATGTTTTGATCTATGCTTAGTTATTAGGTGTCACATAAATGATGATCTCAAGAATTCTGAAATCATTTTAATGATGGAAAAAATCGACTGCGAGCAGATTCGAAACTGCGTCTTCAGGTTCAATTACACCAGACCGCACCACCAAAAGACTCGCTCTTTTGCGCAAAATTTGCCTTTACAATCAAAATTTACGTCTTAAGGCATGGAAAATGCAAAAAATATACAAAAAATAGTATTCTGAAATTACCTGAAAAGAAACAAATATATACAGATTATGTTCGCCTCCTTTCCCATAAGAATAAATAAATGAGCTTGAGCTTAAAATTTGATCAATTTGTAGGTAGCTAAGCTACTCAGTTTCCTAACAAAATATACAGCATTGATTGGTATTGTGTTAATGAAACAGACCAACAAATTTTTTAATTCGGTCCGATACCAAGAAACAGACAAAAGGCTTCAAATTTAGAACACCCTTTTTAGGGGTTAATAAAAGTCAAAGACGTGATCAAGCGATGAATCCTTTATTATCACATTACCTACCTTGTTTTTTTCCGTTACCAACTTGCCTTTGTATGGCAGCGATGGAAAATCGAAATAGTTTTTTGTATAACGAGTCATGCGCAAAATTCGCAACATTTGGCAAAACTCATAACCCTTTTAACCGAATCTTTTATAATTGTCTTATTTAAAAATTAGCCAAGTAATAGCCAATATGTATAATTCATCAGTCAGTCTGACTGACAAATGACGAAATTTTATAAACTGGAAAAGTAGGGAAAAAGTTCTTCGCCATGAGTAACGCCGGATATAGTAACTATAAATTATTTTAAAGTAGGAACTAAGGAAGTATACCTATATCATTGAGCATACATAAGCACTGTTTGATTTATTGTATCACTTTGTTCTATGTACAGTACGCGCGGCATAGATTGGCCGGTTTGAAGTTCGTCGTTTCAAATGTTTCAATGCGCAATGGATTTTTAGGACCTAAACAATGTGTAACCTAAACTTTAGGTTATACATTGTGTACTGCGCATCCAAACACTGACAAACAGCTAACTTCAGTCCGGCCAAGTTATGTTGCGCGTACTGTACCTACCTGTAACAATTGACGTAATTCAAAAACGATTATAATTATAATAACGGAACCCCTAAACTTCTCCATCGTCGGTGTTTGCGCTTCATTGACTTTTTATTTGCGGTAATCAATAACATTGCCATGCGATGTGTCATGTCGCACCACTGACTCAGAGCGTCATTGTTGTCTGCTACCTATCTAGTGCATTGATAACTGAAATTATTCATTACATAATTAAATCTGATTTTGTCAATTACACAAAATCTATTGCGAGAATACTGAGTAAAAGGCTTCTATTATTATTGATTTATATTGTTTTGTAATCAGTGTAAATGGCTGTATTGTTGGTCGTTCTGATGCAATAAATAAATAAATCTAACTTCAGCCTTTACCGAAAACTTAATATTATAAAGAGGAAAGATTTGATTGATTGTTTGTATTGAATAGGCTCCGAAACTACTAGAACGATGTGAACAATTCTTTCAGTGTTAGATAGCCCATTTACCGGGGAAGGCTGTAGGCAATATATCATCAAGCTACGACTAATAGGAGCGGAGTAGCAATGAAAAATATTGCAAAAAGGGGGAACCATTTATAACACCACGCGTGCGAAGCCGCCTGGCGGAAATCTATAAACAGGAAATGATATTATAGTGGAAATTCAAATTCAAACACACTTACCTCTTCAATCCTATATCAGCTGACAACTGAATTTACCAATCCAACTATATCGTCTTTATCCTTATATGATAAAATATATAAGGACCTATAAATATAGATACTACAATAGCCGCAAACAAAACACTATCCATAATAAACAAACACTGACACTAGTTTACACTGGTAAGTACCTATTTACGTAGCCGATTAGTTAGTCGCTAAGAGTTGAAAATCCTTAAAAAATCACAATCGCAAACGAACGCTGCTGTACACAAATGTCTGGTCCTTTTTTAGGCTTAAATACCTGAAAGCCGCTTTGTTTTGCGACGATGCGTCCAATTATCCTATAATCCACATCCACAACAGCTTTGTCCTCTAATTTTGGCTCTCGGAAATCGGATTTTGTGACAACGATAGGTATACATACGGGTATGATCCGGTTGCATAAAAGTCTACCTACCCACACTGTACAAAAAAAATGATCGTTTAAAATTGCATGTGGATAGTTCATATTTATTATTAACTAGCTTCCCGCCAGCGGCTTCGCCCGCGTGGTCTTATAATTTTTTCCCCGTTTTTGCTACATTTTTCATTACTACTCCGCTCCTATTAGTCGTAGCGTGATGATATATAGCCTATGTTACTCGGGGATAATGTAGCTTTCCAAAGGTGAAAGAATTTTTGAAATCGGTCCAGTAGTTTCGGAGCCTATTCATTACAAACAAACAAACAAATCTTTCCTCTTTATAATATTAGTATAGATATACATAGGTAATTATATTATATGATTGTCAGCCAGGTTACCTATTTACGTGGCTGATTATCATATAATACATAGAAACGGTGCGAAGATGAAATAAAAAATGAAAAGAAATTGTTAATTTATTATTAGATTAATAACAATTTGGGAATTATTACTATAAATTGAAAACAGCGCCATCTACACCATCAATACGTCATCATATCGAAAGCGCCATCTATGAGTGAGTAGCTGCACTGTTAATGTAACAAGTGTGCTCTGTAGTCATGACAGTTACGATATAGTCAACTAGATGCCAGTAATTACAAAATTAATTATTACAATGACATTATATATAATCTAATATATAAAATTCTCGTCGCCGTTTCGGAGGAGTATGGCAACTAAAAAGTTGCCATACTCCTCCGAAACGGCTGGACCGATTTGTATGACATCTATTTTTCATCCCCCTAAAATGACCCACCCCTATATGGCAAAACAACGTTTGCCGGGACAGCTAGTAATTATATATTATTATATTATTCATAGAACGGTTTTGAGACATTTTCGTATACAAAAATCGTAAACATAAATGAAAAAATAAACATACCAAAAAATCATCAAATGCATCGGCCGGGAATCGAACCCGGGCCGCCCGCGTGGCAGGCGAGCATTCTACCACTGAACCACCGATGCTTATAAAAATATGTTTGAAATAGTGCAACATAAACATTATATTGTAGTAAAATTCATAGATGATATTGGGTAGGACTTCGGCATAGTTACACCATTACACCATGGTTACACTATGACTTTGGTGTGGGATGCAATGCAACATAGGTACGTCGACATCTTTGCTCCAAGCTCGGTGACAAACAGCGCGAAAATAAATAATAATTATATTAACGTCAATGGGAAATAGTTCCCATTGACGTTACTATAATTATTATTTCAATCCCAACGAGGTGGTAACGCTCGGACCGTGGGGTCAGGAGTGCACACCTTAGGTCAAAGAATCAACATTGTTAAAATTAGTTGAACTACGTAATTATTTAACACATTTGGAGTATTCTGCGTACAAGTCACACAAATCAAAGACAAATTTTCCTAGAAGTGAGATGTAGCTAAGTAAGTTCTTCGTCTCCGTAAAATAGCCTACCTACCTACAATCTTAAATTAATATTTCATAGAAAAGATTGAATTTTCATGAAATAGTAATTTCTATTATCTCATACGCAATCTGTAAAAAGATTAGCCATTCAGTAAATTTACAAACATTTCATTTTAATGGATCCATTAAAATAAAATATCCATATCAATGAGCAATGAACTTGCACTTTTTAAAATGTGAATGAGAATTCCATGTAAGTACACTTTGAATGCTAGCAATACCACAATGCACGTGAGACGTCGAGTCAACTTATAATAATCAAAAATTATCTGCTATCTACAAGACTATTGAATTAGGAGTAATCTTGTCCAACACGATTAATTACTTTTTTCTACAAATTAACTATATTTCAAAGCTAGTATCTAATCTAGATTGTAAACAACGTTACTAATTAGTTGGATAAAATCACAAATTAATTGCATAATGCATTGGAATGGATAATATCAGGATGATGTAGATCGATCAGGTACCTACTAACATTATTTTTATGTTTGAACACTAAACGGTACCTACAGTATGTAGTCATCTAAAGGTACCTAATCTTTCCGCCAGCGGCTTCGCCCGCTATCCCACGGGAACCACACAGTTTACCGGGATAAAAAGTAGCCTATGTGCTATTCCAGACTATAATCTACCTCTGTGCCAAATTTCATCCAGATCTGTTCAGTAGTTTTTGCGTGAAAGAGTAACAAACATCCATCCATCCATCCTCACAAACTTTCACATTTATAATATTAGTAGGAAGTAGGATAGTAGGAAGTAGGAAGTAGGACAAGATTATCCAATACCTTGGTGGGCCAAAGAAACGGTTTGAAGAATAACTCGATAAACTATTATCCTTACTCCTTACTAATATTATAAATGCGAATGTAATTCTGTCTGTCTGTCGCGCTTTCACGCCAAAACTACTGAACCGATTTAAATAAAATTTGGTACACAGATAGTCTAGCCTGACACAGGACAGAGAGCCTGACACAGAGCCTGAGACAGGACATAGGCTACTTTTTAAAACTTTTTTTTTAACGACTACCTATTACTTTTTTGCGAAATAAGGGATTAAAATAGGGGATGAAAGTTATATGAAATACCCAGTCCACGCGGGCGAAGCCACTGGCGGAAAGCTAGTTATCTATATTACCTATTTATATGTTATAAACGTATATCGTATTCCTATATGTACTTAAATAGATATTATTTTTATGAGTAAGTATAAACACAAACAAAACATTGTGAAACGAATCATGTTTCACCTACAATGTTAACACATTTTTCAATTTTGCAATATCAGAGTACTTCAATCTATAAATCGGAGAAAGCAATTGATAAACAAACGAAGATAAAAATAATAGCTTTCGATATTAACTGAGTGTTACGATAATATTGATTTTTTTATTTGATAAAAAAGGGATTTGACCTGGTTTGTGTAAGTTACCAATACATTAAAAGTTACGAATAGGTTGGACCCAAACGTAGTTACATACTTACATACCTAGGTAGTTAGGTGTATTTAGCCTGAGTTGGCACTGTTGGCAGCTTGCAAGGGTCCTTCATGCTTTCGACAGATTTTTTGCTATAGAAATTTTCTTATAATAACAGAATTATTTGTTCCGTCCGGGAATCGAACCCACGCGTCACGACCTCCTCTTTTTTGTAATTAGGAACAACCTCATGGATCTGAAGGAAAGATGGACGAAAGGGTCTGTCGGACTCTTTCCGACTAACGCACGGTTCTTAATTTCCTATATCAAATCTTTCGATAGATTTGCTTATAATATTTATACTTAGATCATATTCAAATGGCATTTAAAATTGTGTCATATTAATAAAATTATAATTATACAGAAAGAATTAAACATTTTACTCTTTACTAATGATCGAGAGCATAGTTAAAGGAAGCATAAGATAAAAAGAAATAGCATTTAAAAAGTCGTCAAAAATGATTTGTGAAAACTGATTTGAGATTGATGATTTTGTGAAAAATGATTTGAGATTGATGTGTATCACCTGAAATATAGATTGAATTTTTTTCAAGACTTGTTAAACAGAGTGGACGTTATATGAGTAAAAAATTAAATACGTATAAAGAACGTACATTTATATTATAAATAAATTATTTACAATTAACAAAAAAACGAAACAAATTGTAACAATGACAATTACTTTATGGCTTACCTTACCAGGTACTTAGTAACAAAATTAACATTTACTTCTCTCCGAAATTAAAATTGAACTAATTTCATATAATAGGAAACTTAAACCTTAAAACTACGTTTACACAAAATACACAATCTCCCGGTCTCTGACAGCTACTTCCTAGCTGTAATCTTGGACCTATCCCACTTGTACGCAACACTTTAGATTAAAAAAAATAAAATAACCAACAAATTAAGAAAATATTTAAAAGACGAACCTTCATTTCTTGAGATCCTCAAGAAAATGTATCTCGTATTACGGTAATCCTAAAATTTAGCAAAGGAACTATACACTTTCAAAAAGATTTATTTTGTTCTTTTATTGCATCTTAGACATGTTTATAATTTCTGAATGATTTTTCTGGGCAGCATGCATTCGGACGTCAGTATATTTATGAATTATTGCTCAAATTAAATTGAGTCTGTCGTTCAATGTTGATGTCTGTTGTTTCGAATATTCGTTCAGTGAAATCCTTTCTTTCCTTTAAAATCTTTATTTTATCCTCCATACTTTTATTTTTCTTTTTGAGCCTTTTATTTTGTTGTACTAAAGCTTTATTTTTTTCCCGAATGGTTTTGTTTACTGTATTTAATCGATATAGTTCCTTTTTGAGCGCCCATACTTCAGGTGAATCAAAAATGGAGTCCATGTCAGATATATCTACATCATTAAGACTATTAGGACTATCAGTTCGGATTATCACGTCTTCTTTCTAAAACAAATCAAGTTTTTTAAATACTTAAAATCCTAACCTAACACATAACATAACATACCATCACGCCTGTATTCCCCGAAGGGTTAGGCAGAGGTGTACTAATGTACATCCACAGTTCACCGGTATGTTTAGGTTCTATGTAATAGGGGGGTGCGCCTATTGCCATCAACCAGGCACAAATCCAGACTTAAGCTGCTACTGGGAATTTCTTAAAAAAACCCAACAACACTGCTCGTACCGGGAATCGACCACAGGCAGGACCAAGCCAAGCTTGGAACCACTAGATCAAAAAAGCAGTCACTTAAAATACTGTTATATTATAAAAGAAAAAACTAGCTAAATACCTAAGGTAAGTACTAATTATTCTAATTTTGAAGGCATTTCTGATTTGATTTTACAAAATGGACACACATTTGTACCTGGAAAACGGGAACAGCACTGTTTTTCAACCGCCTGTGTCCTTTTGCAGTGGTATATAAACTGTCTTTGTCAAAGTGGTCGGAACATACTACACTAACTCTTGAGGGCATCCAATAGGGCTCACTTCTTTGGCGCCGAATCAGAGACACCCATTTTGCATGCATGACATCATCTGATGGAATTCTAAAATTTAATAACATTTCTATTATTTTTGTATTATTCTAAATTATAAGTGAACATATCTTTTTGTATATTTTTAAGTATTTTCCATGCTAAGATTACAACTTATTTTTAATGAAGGAAAAAATCCTGCCCGCCAGCCGATTCTTTCCTTCATTAAAAATAAGTTATAAGTGAGTGTTATTATTATGTTATGTTTTATTTAAAAGTTAATCTGGAAATGCGTTTCATAGCATGTGGTGACGCGTGGCATGAAAATCACAGGATCCTTTCACTCATTCTATATAAGGTACCTATTTGCTGACTCTTTCTATAATTTTAAACTGAAAAAACTGAAATAAAATAAACAGAAGCCAATAATGTAGTAACTTACCTGTGATACGTAACACCATGCTCTTTCTTTGATATTTTGTAATAATTTTTACAGTGTCGCACAGCACAAAACGACATATTTAAAACGAAATATTATTTGAAGCTGTCAAAATATACTTCTAAACTTATATGGCGGCCAATAGCAAATGTGTCACCAGTCACCTAGTTAGGTTAAACTGAAATTACGACTTCTGAAGGCTGATAACGTGTCTACCTCTTTTTAACCAATCAATATGTCATTGCTTACTTACAATATTAAATTGTTAATTTGTAAGACGTTTATTTTATTTATTTATTTATTTATTAATCATAGAAATATTGTCATTACTTTCGCTACGAATTTAACAGAACCCCGCAACATCACGACTCGTTGCGCAGAAGTATCAAATTCCTTATAGCCACTCAGCTTATTCGTCAACTTCTCTGAAGCTTTTTTCGGTTTATGAGTAGTCCAAAAAAGAAACATTTGTTGGTCATCAGCCTCCTAGCCTGTTTCCAACCATGTTGGAGTCGGCTTCCAGTCTAACCAGATGCAGCTGTATATCGCTATTTTACACGAAGCGACTGCCATCACACCTCCGTAAACCAATTTCTAGGCAATACCGATATAGGTTGTTAGGCTTTTTGGGCTTCTGACTACCACTGACGTTTGAGTTATTTACCTACCGAATGAGGAGGTTCAGCTGGGGTCGTTGACATGATGCATGGTGGAGCATAATGAAATTAATAACAATTATACAGTTCAATCCTCTGAGCGTACATATACCTTTTCAAAATGATTAGTAAGAGATTATAATCCCAAATTTTTATAAACATAAGTAGATAACTATATGTATATAAAACGATATTATTATTATTCCATGTCACGTATAGGGATGAGTATTACATTATCTTACGAGTATGTGACGCATAAACAGCTTCTGTTTGCCAGAAAATTTCGTAGTTACATTTTTGGGATAAGAATTGTCTTTAGAGACGATCGGATTAAAACACATATTATGCTATACCAGCACGCATAACGATGTTAAAAATGTTATAACGAATCTTATAAAATATGATTTTTGACAGTAACTGTTATAACTATACATGCACAAACTGCTTTATCGGCAGAGTTGAACATAATGATGATTCTGGTATTTAACTAATATATTTTTACGTTTTTGCAAAAATACTTTTACCTAAATTCTAAATCGTAACTATCTCATGTTTATTTTTAGCTTCATCGAATAACTTTACATACATAATGGTCGACTCCTAGTTAAAAATATTTTCGCGAACCATTAGAAGAACGCAGCTATTGGCATCGTTCGCCGAAATCGCGGCTATATTGTCTCGTAAACTGTTATATCTTGGATCACGAATTGAAGAGCTGTCAATACTCGGTTTATGGGGGGCGACCGTTAACTTTTATTCCCCAGTTCACGGAATACGTTCAGAAGCAATGTGTCATAATCCCACAAGTGCGTGAGAATACGGGAAGTACTTTAGAATATACTTAGTTTAAATTGCCTGAGAATTTAAGCACTTCTAAAGAAGACATGTAAACATTGCATAACAAAGCATATATCTACTATTACATCTATATTTTCCCCATAAATAAATCTTAGGTAGAAGTGTACCTACCAACCAATGTAGTGTATACACACAAATTTTAAAATACTTTATGTCACATCTAAAGTATCTACGCTGGCACAAATCTTAAACTGAACGACGGATTTTTCCCAAAAGGCCAGTAACCCCGGACCTAGGACAGCCTGGGCAGCAAAACTTGATGTTTTTTTAGTAAAAAAAACCCTAAAGGTACGCATTATTTATCGTTATTGGCAAATAAAAATTGTAAATCTACAAAACACTGACTGAGATAATTTTACAGTTGTTTTTATTAGACTATGTAATATTTAGATATTACGATTTCTTATGCTTTATGTGATACGAATTCTAGTGGAGGTCAATATTCCATAGGCCTAAAGGCAGATCAGAAACTGTATTCCAAATAACGCCATAGTTTCAAATAATCGACTCTACCTTCGTTTACCAAAAAATGTTTAAGTACCGTTACTTCCTACAAATCCTTCTTCAAAGGCGTTTCTTGTATTGCTATCAATAACAAACATTTTAACATCTTAGCAGTCTGTTGAACTCGAAACGGCCCCAGTTAATAAAGTTATTAAAAGACTCGTTTGTTAGTGTTTTTGTACGATGGACGATCACGAAAATTTCCAGACAAATCCGTGCATTCACCCCATACTTTTTAATGATTGGACAAAAATAATAATACCTACATTTTAACTGTTGTTTAATTACAACAATAAAGTACAGTTGTTTTTTTTGGTGTTAGGTATCAATTAAATAAATTGAAAAAGATTTTAAATAATCCGGTAATGCCCAAAAATTTGACACGGGGAGTGTAATAAAATAATGTATTTATTTATTAAAGAATAAATTATATTTATTTATACACAAACATCCTTAGATGGAGTCTAAATGCTGTTCGAAATTTATTGGACCTGCCTTTCATGGCATATGGTACAATAGTACACAGAGCGTAACCTAATAGTCATAGTGATATGTAATAATTGGGTTGACTTGACTGTCAACTGGGACAGAGCTGCGGCAAGGTCAGCGGCCGGAGGTCGGCCCAGCCCAATTCCTTATTGTCCCGAACACATGTCGAATGGACTCCGCAGGCTCGCGTCTTACCTATTTCCTAATCATATTTTTTTTTGTGTTCTTGAGATCTGTTTACATGCAATTCCTATACTAATTTATTTATTTATTTGAGCTTTGACTTATGTGCACAAGGCGGACTTAATGCCGTATGGCATGCAGCACTCTGTAAATATCTGACTTTCTCGGCGGATAGCTATGGACTAGGGATTGCTCCCGGGAATTCCCGGTATTCTTCAATATTTATAATTTATCTAGTACCGGTACGAGTACAACAAATTCCCGGTGTAAATAGGAATAAGATAGGTATTGGGCCTAAGGATATAGCAAATGGCCTCTCCTTTCGGCCAGTTCCATTTGATAAACGATGCACCAAACATCCTGTATTTTTTGGCATCGGATTCGACTTCATTGGTATCGACTTATCGATATTACTGGCGGCCGTATCAATATTATTGGCGTCGGTATCGATAAAATTGGGTCGGGATTGTTATTATTGGCGTCGGTATTGATAAACTTGGCTTCGGTATCAATATACTCGGTGTCTGCGTCGATATTTTAGATTCTGCATATTCCATCAGCGTATTCATAGACTAGATATTAAAAATCATTTTGTTTTGTCCTTTTTTTTCTATTATGTCTTTGGTGTTCTGCTGTTAGAGTAAAATTAATATGTAGGTACCTTTCTTTCTTCTTTATATTATTGGCGACAGTGTCGATATTACTATCGAATTGATGTCAAGAACAACAAAAATAGAGCAGGTGTTATGGAGAAGTTACTCGCACATAACTATTTAAGTACGTTTGCTAGAATAAACTAACTAATTCGTAATTATTGTATCAGTAAATAAATAAAATAAATAAATAAATATATATCTTTGGACATTTTACACAGCACCATCTAGTCCCAAACTAAGCAGAGCTTGTACTATGGGTACTAGACAATGGATATAATACTTATATTTTTTTTTGTAAATACATAATTATTATACATAGGAGACATCCAGACAAACACAAATACTTATATTCATCACATAAATATTTGTGTCCTGTGGGAATCGAACCCACGACCTCGTGATCAGCAGTCCGGTACTCGAACCACTAGACCACAGTAAGTTACTATAAATAATTCAAAATGACAGCTTGATAGAACTACTGTTTTTTTTATATGTACCTATACTTACCTAATATTAATGTTCTATTTGCCTATAGTGGGTACGATTTTTTGTATTTGTTAGGTGGTGTTACCAATTTACCATAAGTGTGTATTTTTGATTTTAGAAAAACTGAAGGGCTGTCTCTTTAGGCTGGTGGTCGTTGGTCGTAAGCGCAACTGCTACGCCTGAGTCCTAGGTTCAATTCTTAGGTGTAAAGTGTTATTGGGTTTTTCTACGAATCTCACTTGATGTTTGAATTTGTGCCCGATTAATGAACAAAGGCTCGCAATCTATTACATGGGTACATAAACATCAGTTCTGTCTAATCCTTCGGAACACAGGCGTGATGGTGTGTTTTTATTAGAAGTAAGTAATTGAGTAATTTGAAACGTTTACGTCCCTTAATCCCTTAATAGTCCCATATTATTTTGTAATTAGGGACACTAATTAACATGATTAACTTAACTGTGTTACCTTAATTTGAAAAGTAACAGTATTTTGTTTTTATGAGCATTGTTTACAATGAAACACAATTTACACAATGATGTTGTCTTATTGTACTATAGAGTTACTTATGACCCTGAAGTATTTCGACCACTCATTGCTTGACATCGCAGCACCCTGACCTCACTATCCAAGGATCGTCGCCTGATGAGAGCCCGACAGGTCTTTAAAAAATCACAGGAATCTTTGCTAAGTAAGACCAAAGCAAAACGATAGCATTGCCCAAAGTAGTTAGTAAGTAGGTACAATTATTGTTAATTGAGGGGCTCGTGGCTAAGTTATAGCAACCCTGATCAACCGATATGCAAGGTTAAGCTACGCTTGCCGAGGTCAGTCTGTGGATGGGTGACCATTCTTAACACATCGAGACCCCTCCGAGCCTCGTAGAGCACGTAAAGCCGTCGGTCCCGGTTGTCATACCAACACTTATGACAATCGTTAGTGGTAGTCAGAAGTCAAAAAAGCCTGACAACCAATCTATCCTTCGAATATCGGTAGGTATTGCCCAGAAATTGGGTTGCGGAGGTCTGATGGCAGTCGCTTCGTGTAAAATACTGATATTCAGCCGCATCTGGTTAGACTGGAAGCCGACCCCAACATGGTTGGGAAAAGGCTAGGAAGAAGAGTACAATTATTGTTAATTAATTCACAATATTATAATTTTATCATCATTATGTTTTACTGACATAATCAGTCAGCCACTTTGTTTTTATCGCTAGAGCTTGGAGCAATGCAGTTATACATAGGCTAGAAAGTGAAATAGCGTATAACCGACCGCTGCAAGTAGTGCCGTTCCTACTACGGTACCAGTAATTAATTGTGTTTATTCCGATTCGGTTGGTTTATGCCGGTGCGTTCCGATAATATGTGACAACAAATTTTAACATCCAGCCAGTCCGCAGACACGCGTCAGGCGGAGAACGCGTATATTCGAATTTCAAGATTCGAAAAATTATACATCGCGAATATTTTTGACAGATATTTTAAATAAGTTTTTTTTATTTATGAAACTTTAGTTTTTGTGTGGTAGTGTAATTAAAGAGGTTCCATGAACAGTAACTAATGTAAAGAACATACAATTAAAATCTGTTTTATATTCGCGGGTGATTATCCGCGATTTAAATATTTCTCGAAGAAAGTTTTATGCTCAAATGTAAGTAATCCATATTAACTTAGCAACTACTTGTGTCATATTTTTAAAGATGTATAATTTTTTTTTCACCGTAAGTATTTATTTCAGAGCATTAAGTTAAGTTTTCTCGAACAAAATAAAGTTAAAACGCTCTTAACGATACAATTTCTACACCATTTAATTCGTGATAAAATTTACGAAAGCGATAAACAAATAAAACTCTATACGTCAGAATGTTTTTGTATGTATTGTGTGTTTGTATTATCCTTTATCTACGTTGAAAAACATTTATTTATTTATTTTTATTTATTTATTTTCTTATAGAGGCTTAAATAAAAAAAACACACAGACTTCATAAAGGTCTGTACCTCGAATCAATGCCTAAACTTAATTAAAATATATAAACATAGGTATGCTAATGAATTGATTCCGGGCTTAAGTACCGCCCCGCGTCAGCTGATCCACACAAAGCGTAGAATAATGTTGTTTGGTAGTCTTAAAAACTAACTGATTGTAGCAATGAGTTGTTTATAAAAAGTAGGTACTAAATTACCAAAAGAATCTTTTATGAAATTAGCGAGATCCGCTAGACGGCCAGTAAAACAGTTTTTTGAGTTTATTTCACAATTGTATAATTAATTTAAGTGTGTTTAGATATACTTAGTTTCCTTTGATAATAAAAGTTTAACTTATTATGAATTTGATTGTTGTTGAGATATTATATATTCTAATTACATCCGCGTACAAAATCAAGGATAGCATTGTTTTGTTGCCAAAATATAGACATTTAAGTGATCTTTAATTCATTCAATAATAAGTGCTTATACCCCACATTAAACAGTGGAAAAATTAGTGTTTTGACATAATAACAAACAATGTCCCGTATCACTTAGTTAAATTGTATGATAAATACTCGTAGTTAATGTAAACAAATAACAAGACGTGACCCTAATGTGTCTGTTTATTGATTACTTATTATGAATGAAAAGTAACTTTTTACTTCATACTTGTATAAACAGCATCTAGATACGATATATTTTGTGATTACGAAGATGTTACAATACACACTGGCTAACGAATATTTTAGGTCCTATATTTTCATTCACTTGAAAAAAAAACAACTTAAAATTCAAACTCCGAGCCGCTATTGAGAATTTCATAAAACACCTTGCTCGACCTGAAAAGCGAACCCAGGACCTGGACCGTAGCAGTCCCGTTACGCCCACTAGGCTAACGAGTCAGTATTTTTTTTTATAAATTAATTATTACCTAACTGTAATATAATAACAAATGTTATTAAAATAATATGTACTTAGGTAGGTACATTTTCATTTATATTTATATTATAATTTAACTCGCTCGGTGTAATTTTTTTCACAAACAAACATCTATAATGTTAGCGAAATGAATTTAAATTTATACCTACAACAACACGCAAATCCGGCAACATTAAGTAGTTCATCCTTGACCACTTAATATTATAATTATAATAAATATTGTGCTCAAACGAAACGCACATCTTGGTAATTTTAAAAACAAAACTAAGAAAATCATCCAAAGTGAACATATTTGGTTAATTTGGTTAGCTAGACCTTTACTTTTACTGTGGCTAGAGTGCTAGACTACTGTCAAAGTATCGTGATTGTTCCACACGTTCCACCTTCCACATCACTTTTAAAAAGTTAGTAAATATTGAAAACTAAAACATTAAAACCTCAGCCTATTTTTTAAACCTAATATCTCTTTCAAATATAGAAGCCAGTTTTAATTTTTCCTACTACAAATTATATCCGTAATTTGAACCTACAAGTTCGCCAAGGTAATTATTTCACAGGGATACGTAACTCACGAATTATCACACACTTACCTACGTGTACCTACGTATGGCTCGTGGTAACAAAGCACAGAGTAAAATATATTTATTGCTACTTACAGTGTTATATAGGATGGATAAGTAAATTTACAAATAAAAAATTAGTTTAACCGATTTACAAAATAAAACCATTATCTTTCAGGAAAAATACAAATTTTCAACTAAAGGAAAATGTCGTCTGAAAATAGGGTACATAATTTTATAAATAATTATTTAAATTAACTTGGCCACATGGGATCAATTTATATAAATACAAATAGTTTTACCATTGAAGAAGACGTACATACTTACTATTTAGCTAAATCGTATGAGGTTTTTTTCCCATTGTTTTCATAACTAGTGTCAACTTGAAACTACATTTAACTAATTTTATCGCGATATACAGTTTTTTTTAATTCCAATGTTTCGGATCATTTCAAGTATCCAGCCAGTGACGTGGAATGTCTAAACGAGAATATAAATTGAAGTAAAAGATAATAGCTAGGATCAATAGCCTTTCAGCGTTGTGGCTAGCAAGAGAAGAAAACTGTGGTCCTTACTTCTTCCACTGTAGGGTATTAGAACGAATCGATTGATACACAACGCCATCATCAGCACGACATTTAACCAACAATAACCATGGATTACATAATTTAATTACAAGATCGATATCGGAAAACAATTAACGTTATAACAATACAAAATCTCGTGATTCGTACGCAAGACGCAACTGCTCTGCTTACCCACGCTCCACTTGCAATTTTCTTGTAATAACTTCTCCAGAGAGCATAATATATTATGTTGTAACAACCCGATCATTTGGCACAGATTGTAGAGCAGTTTCATTTATGCACTCACTTTTAGACCACAAGTTTTCATTAATGTAAATATTGAACAGATGAATAAATTCTAAGTATACGTTGCCTTGTACAGATAAAAAATAATTATATTGTTCCGGTAATATGTAGGTAGGTACCGAAGAGCAGTAAGTTGGTAGGTAATTAAAAATTAACGAGGATGGCTTTAAAAAATACATCCGTGATAAAAAGGTATTAAGTACCTACAATTGTTTCTGAAAATCTTCTGTATTATAATTAGGAAACCAACAAATATGTAGGGCTGCCATCGAGGACGCAAAATGAAACCGATAGAATTAACTTATGAATTTAATTACGGTAAAAATTACATAAATCGGTGTCTAATGCAGTCCACTGATTAGTACTTCATTGATTCATTGATTATTGTTCCGATCACACGAAATCGATCACAAACGATTGCTGAGCATGCGGTTCCACGGTTGAGTTCGCTGTAATATGTGTCACCGCTTGATGAATTTAGCATTCCACAGGCAAGGGTCATCTTCATATAACATCTCCCTCCGCAAGATCGGCAACTATTTGAAGACTATAGGCGAAAATAGTGTCGATGACGAAGCTGGGTTTCCACTGCCGCTCTCTTTAGTTTCTGTGTTGCAGGCCTCTTTATTCTTTGTATCGACTTCAATATTATCGGCGGTTTTCTGTCGTTGATTTAATATACGGCGACGATGTATAACGACGATAACGAGTACAGATGTACCGGATAGTAGAACATATACCGGTATGGTAGTGTGGTATATAACTTCTAAGTTCGGCGACTTTACTGTTACTGCTTCTTGTTGAGCTATTTCAGCGTAACTTGAATGCAGTTTTCCAAGATCTATGCTGTCTAGTTTTATAGCTTTCATCGGTGAATTATATGAATTTTCTTCGATGATTGGTAATTCCATAATTTTCAATATCTTTCCTTTGATTTGATCGTGAAGATTACTTGCAGTAAATACTTTAGTGTTTAGCACGCATCCTTTATCCCCTGCAGCATTCTGTAGTGGTCTTCAGAACAGGATAAGTGTACTTTCGTTGATTTAGGAAAACTCACGATGGTCGTCCAGCTGTTCCATAGCTTCAGAAGACAGGATAACTGATGTTAATTCACAGGATTTGTGAATTTGTTGGTGCAGTATAAGATGCTGGATGCAGTTTGACTGTTTGCCATGGTGGTGACTTAAGAGGTCCTCGCAAAGATGACCGTGGCTGTACTTCGGACATTCTGTCTCTATGTACAATAGATCTCTTTCGTGAACTGCGATGAAAGGGTAAGGTGGGATAAGGACCTTACTATCACTATTAGGAGCTGGGGATAATTTATATAGGATAAAATTAGTGGGATAAACTATTGGAACTTTGATAACTAACACTATATTATTCCCATTATAGTAGTAACCTAGTCTAATTATGTCGAAATATTCTCTGAAGCTAATATCTAAGCTTTGTTCCTTATCGTACAATATACCTAGTCTATTTACCATATCCTTAAAATTAGCATAGTTCAACACAGAATGATGAGTACTTCTAGCTTTAACAAATGCTAATAAATTCTGGAATATGGAAAATTCTTTAGATAGATTTTCTATATCGTCGCCTAGTACCATGAGTAACTGTGACAAATGGGCTTATTTACTTGGGCTTGTTTAGAATTGCTAGCTAATATAAATTTTTTTTTTTTTGATCTTATCTTGGTTTTCTAGTATTCTATCTGTAACGTTTCAGCTACACGAAATCCACCGCTTGTTTAAACTTATCTGATGATTTATTTCTGCTACTAAATTATTTTCATTCTGTTTTAAGATTGCAATGGCATTATCGTATTTTAGCGCCTCAGTATAATCTAGGTTACCTGAAATACTTTTTATTACTGCACCAAGACCGTCTATGAGGCCTCTCTTAACGCGTTTTAGCTCAAATGTACCTAACTGCTCTGATATTTCCTCTAACTTAGTGCCTAGGTAAGTAACATGGGGTTCATAGAGCGATAACGACATATATTATTCAATTGTGGCATGAGATTATGCAAATCTTTTTTTACAGATTCTATGTCATAACGTATATTATTAAGATTTATAATTTGGACAAAGGAATGGAAGTGAGATATGATTCTCGTAGGTCCCAAGTTGAACTGCAAGATACCAGTGCCCGACCATGAGTTTTTGTCACTAGACTCGCTAGCGACGCGGTAAAATATTTGTATGGAAAACTCTCGCAGCGCCTATAGCGGTTACGTAAATAACTAAAACCTGCTATGGGATTACAGCGTTTCGATGCGTAAAAAACCTATCGAAAGTCATTCGATAGAACTCATGGTTGAGGGGCTGGTCCATCACTAAGACTGTCTAGCGTTATCTTGTCTGCTCGGGCCAGGGCCAGTGTCAATAGCAGTAGTGTCATGTAGAGACACATACGTCATAATCGTACTAAATAGATTCTGGCAACGCTCATAGTACTCTTGTGGAGTATTAGAGCCCTGTGTTAAAAGAGATAAATCGCTATAAAGGGCGGTCTCATCCCTTTGATCGGTGAAATTATTAATTAATGCACTACGAATGCCATTCCAATTACATGCTATGCCATTTGAATTTATTAAACGAGCAGCAGAACCTACAATTTCATTTAATATACCATTTATAACCGCAGTTTTAATTAATTCAGAACCACCTTGAACATTATAATATTCCTTAACTAACTAATCACACAATTCAATGAACCTAGTCAGCACATTCGGATTTCCGTCGAACTCAGGTACTAAGCGGAATGCTCTATAAATAGTATCTAGGTATATTCAATGTCATTTTCACGGAAATCAAATCCGTTTCCTCGTATAATGCCTCTAAATTAATATTTCTACTAGAATCTAACTCCCTACTATTCTAACTATCCTAAGGTCCCTAGATTTTCGTGGAAAGAAAATCTTGGTAAATTATATAATTACGTTAGTAAATAAGGATAGGCGTAAGCGTCCACTAGAGAAAATCTAATGTACTTACATGAACATTATATCGGCCACTTTGCGCTACCAATACCTCGCTGCAGTAGCTTGTAGATTCGGGATACTCTGAAGCGGCTGGATAGCCACACGGGCGGCTTTACGGATACGGAAATCTTCGTCCTTTTTACGCGAAACCGACCGCAAGTATCCTACCGACTGCGCCAATTATGTAGGGCTGCAATCGAGGATGCAAAATGAAACCGATAGAATTAATGCGGTTCCACGGTGGAGTTCGCTGTAATATGTGTCACCGCTTGATGAATTTAGCATTCCGCTGGCAAGGGTCATCTTCATAATATAACGCAATTAAAAATATTTACAGAACAGAAATAAGTCACAAAAAAGCTGTACAAAACACAATCCGTATCCATCGCTGGGAATGGATCTAAGGCTGATATTCAGAGACGAATCTAAGCATGAACTTAGGCTTCCGTATGTCAAATTTTCATACAAATCTGACATAGGAAGCGTTACTTTACGCTTGGCGTAGTCTCTGAATATTAGCTTTAGAGTGGAAAGGAATTGTTGTGTCCAATTTGTAGCCGTGGTCGCATGCCCTGGGGATGCGACCGCGGCTTGGACACGACAATTCCTTTTGATGTTGATTTCAATTCAGTAAATTGTTTATCAGAAAGGTAACATAGGAATTATGTTCTTGTACATGACTTTCAGTTGGTTTTTTTCGTAGTCAGCGAGTTGTAGTTTATTAAACTTAAATTTTATATACATAAATAATTTCAAAAATCAGAGGCACGATATTATTATTCTTGGGTTTTAAATCGGGACCTATAACTTTGCAGTCCAGATTCGCATTAGGCTATAACGGGTTTGTATTCTCACATAAGTAGGTAAAAAAACATTGATTGACAGTACACATACGACTCAATTTCACATTTAGTAATTACGATACTTGCGGATAAAAACAGAACACATAAGTTAGACTAGAACAAAGGCGGATTGCGTGCTGTGAAAAATTTCAATGGAATAATTTAAAAATAACAAAAGACGACTTGGCAAATCTGGTCATGGTCTTGTCGGGATCTACGGGATAAAAGTGAAATCATACTATACTTTCTTTTACTACCAGATGATTTTAATTAACTTTTTACATGAAGAATAAAGTGTATCGTCGATATTTAGACCCCAACTGAATATATACGAGTAGGACCCTTGTCCTCTACAGGAACAAAGCACAGACGTGTTACAAAAAAAAACAAATATGTAAGTCGATGAATTGAGAACCTCCCCCTTCTTTAGTGTTGAAATAAAATCTCCTGTTTATCGTGCGTTACAGTTTGTTTACATTCGTCCATTTTCAGCCGTGTTCGGTCAACGACGCGTAAACTTATAAATAGTTTAACGATTTCTACGTGTAGGATTCATGCATTCAGCCGAGTGGGTTGCAAGCCGGTAGGTAACCATTTCCCCGTTTTTAAATTATATTCTCAGGTGCATTGAAAATGCTATAAGTATTAAATATATACGCAGTAGACACCTACCTTTATTTAAGAAACACTTATTAGGAAAAGGTATTTCAATCCTTACCAAGACCTTTAACTTAATATGAACCTTGACAAATGACGTGAAGCAATTTCAGTTATGTAAGTCTTTAAGATTTGCAATTCGGATCAGCAGCAATATCAAGGCCTCTATATTTTTATGGTAAATTGTGTCAGAGGCGGCACAATATTGGATAGCATTTATTTTCATTTAGCCAGTAAAGACTCTACCCATTCATTTTTATATAAAAAGGAAAATATAAAAAAACAACATATGATGCCATTACTTTATAAAAAATATACCAAGGAAAGGTGTACTTGAAAGATACCTAGGTACTCGTGTGTTACAGTGTTTCCAGATGTCGCAACATTCTTCAGATAATTAAATTTAAATTAAAACATAAAATGATATTTATGATTGGATGAATCTGTTCATCATTCATGAGAAACATTGTCTTTGAGAGACACGAGATAGGACTAGATATTTCTCTTTTAAGAGTATTTTTGTCTGAAAAGAGTCATCGATACATTCATCATGATTGTTCACATACGATGTGAACGGGTCGTTATGAGCACCGCGTTCTTTACATCGTAAAACGCAAGAATAACACGATAAAACTATTACAGTATTGTACGTAATGAGTCACTCTAGCTCACAAAACCTACCTGTGTTTACATGTCTGGCAAACTGGGTCACCCTGTTTACTATTTCCCTTAGTTTACCAGAAAAAAGGTCGCGTTTGTTATTTTTGTGTCCATAATACAATTAAGTCTACGCACGAAAAGTTCCGTGACACAAAAACATTTATAATCTTATACTTGGAAACATTTTATTAAATAATATGCAGGGGAATAGTAACTTACTATTTTATTAGCATTTTTACTGAATGTCCCTTAAAATGGTCAACTTAATCCTCGTAATCGTAACTGTAAGTAACTGTATTAATACCGAAATATCAATTTTGAACTACATTATTTGCTAATATTTGATAAAACAGGACGAAACTGATAGTCGTATCATGAATCCTTCCGAAGTAACGATTCTAATTAATCATCACGCAAACATAGCTTCTATTTAGATTTCTACCACTTGCTTGACTTTACGATCCGCTTTCCCGCCAGCCAAGGATTTGTATTCTTTTTCTGTCCTGCCTCTCATGAATATTTCTTTTTTGTTCAACGAATTCATTGTGCACGTGTTAAGTAGTCTTTTCCTTGTGTGTTGCGATAAAATACATTGCTACAAATTTATTTTTGTGGTTGCATTCCTCGATAACAGTATCATCTCGTCTACGTAGTACAAATATAGCAATAACACCTGTTACCCGTTAAATTATTATTTAAAATTCAGTTATAATATATGTATAGGCATCCACAAAGAAACATTTCAAGGGTACACAGCTTTTATTCAAACGGTTTTTTGTAGAGATGAGTTTAGATGAGTGAATCCTAATAATTACGAACTTCTACAGCACACACTTCTTTGATACGCCTGTCTTTTCAAATGTGAGTAGGTAACGTTCGTACCCGTATATATACATATATATATTCTGAGGGACGACGGAAGTATTAGGCAAGTAATTAAGCTCATTGGCTTAATGAGACATTTCAGTGAACCGGGTCAACGGTACTACGGACGAGGGTACCAGTCACAATCGCACTTACTTTGAGAACATCGCCGAACAAAGGACTTTGACTAATTACTCCAGCCTATTATATTATATATTGCATTGTTGACGACATAAGGAACGCGTGTTACAGTACTTTAAATATTTTAACGTCCTAATTGCGTCCATGTTTGCTTTTGGGGATATAAAAATGTCGTGAACTTTCCCGTGTAAGCTTTTGGAGTGGGCACAGATGTGTCTTTGGCCGGGCAGGCCCTCACCTTATTTAGAATCTTATCTTTCCTTACAAGGAGTGAGAGTGTCTCTTGGATAGGGATTATAGGAAAAAACAAGGAGTGAGAGTGTCTCTTGGATCGGATAGGGACTGGATTAGGATATAATAGTCTTGGAGTAACATGTTAAAAATGAGTTTGTGATTTAGTTTCAATTGAAGCTATTTCTAGATAGTATACTATGGAGGATTGATGGTTTACTCGAAATGGCAATGCTAAATTAATGAATACCACAAATAATTGTTCAAATTAATATTCTTACAACAAAAATAAATATAGTATAGATAGTAAGCGCGACTCTATGTCTCTCTATGACGTCTCTGTTCCACAGCGCGAGCCTACGAACGCAAACCACGAAGTATTTGCGGGGTGTAAGAGGATGGCGCGGTGCGGGGGTCCGATTTCAGATTCATAGATTGTCAATGCTTTGTCATGTCAATGATTTTCAAATCAATACCTATCCCTCTTTTATTTTTAACCTTGCCTTATGTGCCGAGTATACTGCGTCATTAGTCTAGTAGTCGTGAGCGTAACTACACTTGAGGTTCTGGGTTCGTTTTCCAGTTAGAGTTGTATTTTTTCTATGAAATTCTCAGTATCAGCTCAGAATTTAGATCTTAACGCCTATGTAAAATTCGATTCTATTACAATTGTTTAGGTACTTCGGTAGGACCTAAATAATACTAAATATACCTACAAGTAAACTGTACATTAGTACCTACAGCCTTACCCTTGGAGTAATATTATGTGTTATGTTATGCTGACTAAAATACCTACTAACCGACCACACTAATCATAGTTCATTATGTTAATAGTTCTATTGAGGAACTTTATTAGATGTTTTTACAGTATAGATCGTATCGCATGACATATTACTTATATTGTAGACCATCATACACAGTTTATCCGTTTTAATTTGCATAACAAAACGTTTATTTGCATTATGGTCGGAGCTACCGCACCTATTGCATTTTTTTATTGTAAAACTGTACAAGGATGTGAACGGTCTATCTAGCTACGATCTATTGAAAGAACAAATTGGGTATTTCTATTATAAAACAAAGGTAGAAGCTGTGGATTTTTATCCCAGCCATATTTAAGAAGGTGGCTTTGACGCTCATGAACATGAGTTAATAAAAAAACACATTTATTTAATATACCTAATTAAAAATATATTATATTTTCACAGATACATATAGCATTTATCAATGCAAAAATACAATAAAATACTGCTAAAAATACTTATAATAAAAAATCTGTCTGTCTGACACTCGAACCCCTAGTCTAGACCAACAGACGTCATCAAAACTCGTACATATAGATATTAGATGCATGCACTGCCTTTGTTGCAATAGAATTCAAGAGATAGGTATGATGCTGACGACGACATATGATGCTGTGCGCCGTTATAAATGTATCTAGCTTACTCTCTGATAATAAACTTGAAGCGGTTTTTTTAGCGGTTAAAGTGTCTGGTGTACCGAACCAGAAGACGCAGGTTCGAATCCTGATCGCCAGCCGATTTTTTCCTTCATTAAAAATAACTTGTAATCTTAACATGGAAAATGCTTAAAAAAAACATAAAAAGATAATAAACTTGAACTTAGAAATAACTTTAAGGATATGAAAATCCTCATGCAAACAATCCTAAAGCCAAACATGGATCTGTTTAGCTACAGTAGCCGCAGACGCGATTGCGTTGGTCACGGCCGCTTCGCTCCTATATAATGCTAACATTTCCTTGTTTTTGTTAACATAACCAGGCGGAAATGCAGAAAATATGTTTAACATACATGCCAAATAAACAGTTTCAAAACGGCTAATGCATGTCCAAACCGAGGAAAACTCATTTCCATTCTAATCTGATTGTCATCCCACGCAAACTATAATATTATAAACTAGGCCAATGTGGTCTGATGTGAGGGTTACAATACAACACAGGTCAATTAACTGTAAGTATTATTGTTTCAAAACCGTTTGAATAGTATCTCATTATCTGGATGAAAATAGTTGAATATCGGGCTCTGTGGAGGCCTACGTCCAGCAGTGGATGATTACGGGCTGATGACGTTGATGATGATGACGATGATCTTTAATTGTATCACCTGCAAGGATTTATAACATTAGTGATAGTGCTGACTCAGTTAAGCGTGGCCTTCAACTTACACGACGTAGAAATGCGGGGATACCCCAACACAAAAAGATCTTTTGGATTTTGGATGGAAGATTTTGAATTTTTCAATTCGTCTGCAATTCTGTATATTCTTTAAAGATTTTTTAAATGTGGTCCCATTATGCTAGTGTTACCAATAATATTAGGTTGGGATCTGACCATCATCCGTTATGAACATACCTATTGACAATATTTCTCAACACTTATTTTTCAAAGTAAATTAGTTTTAATATTATTATTATCTAACTAATTTGATTATTTGCACGTACACAAGCATCTGCCGCTACGGCAATACCGCTATAAGTATCCTTTTTGTTGGGGCCCTACGTTGATTTTATCATATAAGTACCGCGTGCATTTACATAGTACTTTAGTTATATTCATCTCGAGTTACCACGATTTCCAACAGGCGGTGTGTCGGCAAACCGACAGCTTGATCCCCTGATAAGTATGTTTAATGATGCCAGTCTGTACACTCGCTAACAAAAGCTGCATGAGTTATGATGTGCGGCGATACTGGACAAGGCCGCTCAAGGTACTTTGGACCTTATTTTATTGTTGAATAATAACTGATTTAATTAATTGAGTTTACGATCTTAACCTTTTATCTTTATCCATACACTTGGCGACAAAATAGTTTATTTGTTATCCATTCTCAGATTCACAGAAATTAAGATTTTTTATCAACCAGTCGAAGCTATTTTTGCATATCACGGTCAAGTTCATTGCTGATAAAATATTAAATTACTTAGTAATTACTTTAATGTTAAGCTCCAGTTCTTGACAACCATACACGGAGGTGCAACTAACCGCCTCTTTAACCGTTTTATGAACCTTTTTGGACTCAAGAAAACCCTTACCGGTTAAAGGTCCCAAAATTTTTACAATTTGGACTAATTCATGACAAACTGCTCATTTTGATTTCGAAAACGAGAATGATTGGATATCGAAATTATAATATGATTGTAATTAATTAAGTATAACTTATAAAATGCATAAGTCACATTCATATGTACTTAAGAGACTACTAAAAAAAGAAAACTTGATATCGAAATAGCTGCGAAACTAGAAAAGATACCCAAAACAGTAGTTGTGTTCTTGTGAACTTTAAAACTTAGTGGATTTATTAAGAATTCATGAGGAAACAGTTTCAATATTTAATACTGAAGTATGTTTACATAAATTGAATATTAGATAGAGTAATATTAAAACTCATGAAGTATTTTGTTGTCGATTATACACAAAGAGATCAACGATAAAATGAATGTTCCTGTGGGCACAATGAGTCTATTCAACTAGCGCGATGTACCTAAGGGTTGAGAATCCCAATGCATAATAATCAAAAATTATATTCATTCAAAGAGCAAAGGACTTGGGCACAGACCGACAAGACAGATAGAATTGTTAAATTTGGACTAAGTAATAATATTATAAAAAGAATATTAATTTCATGCTCGAAATTAATTAATATGCTTTTTATTATACTTGGTATGTATACTGCAGATATATAGTATCCGAAGTCTTTAATTTCTTCTTATTTTACTTATATTTCAAACTGCGATTTTTAACGTGTGTACTGAATGGTTATCTGAACGTAACTATGATTGTTTGTTATAGTCTCTGATAAACAGATATATATGTGTTTATATATACGCTAGACTAAGAAAAAGTATAATTAAGTCAAATACGATTATATATATACGTTTATCGTCGAAATCGGTCACAGTTTTTAAATTCGATTTTGATGTCACAAGAAAGCTAAAGTGCGTGCATATGAAAGACAATGTTATCTCACTCATGACAGTTGTATTACAAGTTGTCTGAGAAACTGTATGCAAATTAAGTCACGACAAAGCTCATTCTTTCGTGTACAACGTTACCATCTGGTTCTTTATAGAATGCACTTTTATAATAGGTAATGTAACCGCATGCCCGCACCTAACTACAGCAAATTGCATGTTGTTAGCTATCGCATTGTTTGATGCTCGCTCATCTTTACTAATAAACGTGTTGTCGAAGAATTTCAAATTCAAACTATTCGATGGTTAGTTAAACCAGTAAGTATTAGTAATTTATAAATACAGTTAGCGGCCCATCCCCTGCGTAGCACGGAGTGACATTTTCTACCTCCATTGATATATTTGAGCCAGTTGACGCAAAACTTTTATTAATTATTATTAAAAATAAAAACTCTATATACATATCTATGTAATGATGAAAACATTAAAATCCTAAAAATCCGTTGCGTGGTTTAGACGTTAGTGGAGAAACAGACGCCAAAAGCAACTTTGTTTTAATCTAGGTATGTAGATTGTTTTTAATGGGCCCTACACAGAAGATAACAAGCAGAGATTATTATTTTTACATTTCCATAATTTCTATAATAATGCGTCAAAATAGGAGAATTAAAAACACTCACAACCTTTCAGGATGCTATTGTTTCTGACCCTTGAACTGGTTATCAATGCAGTTATTTTCGAATGAGCCTGAGGTCTATAGTCAAAACATCATGATTTCGCAAAACTATTATCACAGATTCTCAGGTCAGCGTACACGGCTACACGCCCACATCATATTTATGATCCATCTCTATTTAAATATGCACACCCAACGATCACACGTGTGGGGCTCATTAAAATTTATCATGATAATATGACCCCAACACAAGACTGATAAAACCACTTCATAAAACAGTAATCAATTAAACGGTCGATCACCCGCACTTTCATAATTTATTATAGAATTTTATTTATGCTTTTAACTTAGTCAACTTTTTTATAGACATATATGACGTTCAACTTTATTTTAAATGGTAAAACCTGGTATAATATTTACTTTTCCAATATTCCTAATTAAACATTCATGTTTTTTCTTTTCTTAAAAGTCAATATTTTCCTCAAGGTAGGTTACTGACCTTGGTAAAAAGGTCACCTAGGGGTATAAAGTAACTAAGGTCTAAAAAAAACAGTGACGTGTACATGAATCATGACGTACCATCACGCCGGTATGCCCCAACATGTAATGAGGCAGTACTACCATAAATATGAATTTACATATTTTTTATTTATGTACACGTTACGATAATTTTATTACATTCTCATTTTTGTTTACATTAATTAATTAACTAATTAAAACAGGAGTGATTGTGTTTTTTAATAATTACTGTACGGAATTATGTCATCAAGAGAGAATTACAATTTATTTGACGCAGTTTAGTTTAGTTTTACCTTCGATCAACAGAGTTTTACACACCTCAAATTAAACCTCACATTGAAGCGAGTTGAACCATCCACTTGAAACTGACAATTGATAAATCATAATTTGTGGTGGAACGTGTTTGAAGTTGTTTTGTAACCCATTGCAATAGTTACGTACCGTAAATAAGTAAATTATCGTAAGTTTACATAATAAATTCCACAACCGGATAAATTGACACTTTCGCTATGTAGTAAACAGTTACAATAATTAAGTAGAGCTGAAGATTTACTGTGAAACAATTTCTTGAAAAACAATTACGAAATAAACGCAAACTCAAAGAATCTCCCCCTACACTGAGGTAGCCTTTGGCATATTCAAGAGAGTTACAAATACTTTTTCACAATCTTCTTCGTATTGTAGTCCCCCGTCCGACTGTGTTTGTTTGGGCTAATCTCAGAAACGTTTCGATTGCCATGCAGTTAACTAATAGAAATAGGGATTATTTAGGAAAGACAAGGTATAGTTTATGTAAACGTTCGAAGCCTGCGTTGGGTCGCTAGTATTAAATTACCCACATCTAATTTATGTTATTTTTCAATTAATCCGGCGGTTAGGGACCATCCAGAGGCGGTGAAATAAGCCCTTAAAGTACCTCAGTTACGAGACAAAGCAAAACAATAAATGATAAGCGATTACGCAATCCATCATTCAATAAGTAATCGCATAATATTTCATTTGGGGACTCGCTTGATGCATTCGCTGAGCGATGTCAAAGGTCCGAACTTAACCCTTAGACGGAACTGATTGAAGCATTGAAGATAGATTATATTTATTTGCCTGCTACCAAAGTCGAGCAGTGTTTTTAGGTTTTTCTGTGAAATTCCTTATAGCTTGGAGTTTGAGACTTCATCTGTCACTTTATCAATAGTGTTCCTGTTGTTTCGACTTATGTGCCCGGGACCAAAGTAATGGTTGGTGTTAAATTTTTCTCAATGTCCCTAATATCGATAATTAACACTAATTGCAATTGTTATCAGCAGAGTACAGGTTAACAACTTCGGAGTCAGTGATACTTTTGCGATAATAAACACATTTTTTCTCTATTCAATTAATTATTAATTAGCCTGGAAACTTCATTTTCCGGGAGATAATAAAATGGTAAACGCCAATGACATTATTTATGGTTAAAGTAAACGTTTAATTTTATTTAAATCGGCAATATCCAGTGAAAGTCAACGCGATGAAAGCCCTAGAGTCAGCTCTTGCTGACTGAAATTATCGAAAATTAGACCCTTTTTACTGGTCTGGCCCTTTTGCCATTATAAGTCTGTGAATTAAAAATATACTTAAATCATGTTATAGTTATTACCGTTGACTATTTGCTAAATATTTACAGAAAATCCAGGCCAAACAAGGGCCTAACATTATTTAAATAAAACGGTATTGTGCCATACCAAAATACTAGGCATGCCAAAGAGATAAGCCAGCCAGCAATCCGCAGAACTAAAGTGCGGTATACCGGGTACCTGGTGCTTGGAATATTTTTGTCGCCCGTTTATCTAACATTCCATAATGACTACATTATGATTTTCGTAATAGGGTTACCGGCTCTAGAACAACAATAGATCAGTGAGTTTACACGTCACGAAAGATATAAACGAAGCTTTACTACAGGATATACCTATCACTACTTTATGAGCGAAAGCTAGTAGCGTAATTAATGCTATCATTGCGTAGGAGTATCTTGTAACTTTCCCTCAATTACTAGGGAATTCTCAGTAGCCCAGGAGTTCGGAGTTTGGATTTATACCCTTTTCCATAAGACCTAAAGATTGCTACCGACAACCTGTGGGTGCACATTATAACCTCTCCATAATCCTTTGGGAAATGCAGGGGTAATGCAACGTCTTGTTATTAAATTATTACAAACCACACGATTTTAAGTTTTGCCTATCAATCACACTAGATTTCGGTTAGCTCCATTATTTCTTCTGTATTAAGGTTGACTCTTGCTAAGCTTAATAATTTACGAGCTTGCGCTATTTCGTGTTTGCCAGCCCTATCTGCCTACATGGTGGTACATGGAATCCACACAGAATTCTGATCAGCAATGGATTGTTTGAACGCATGCACAAACGCTAGAAAGCCACTGGTTTTGTAACTAATGCGTGAATGCATTAACATATTATACATTATGTGGGTACTTAGGTACATGTTTATTGTAATGTTTACGCAGTTCTTATATAATATGTGAATTTAAATATTCATATGCGTACATATTTATAACAGAAAAATCTTATTTTCTACTTTCTCTAATATACATGTTTTATTCTTATCACAAGAGATAAAACAATATAAAAACCATGACTTAAGAGGTATTAATGGGCAATCATTAATTATAGAGTGAGTAAGGAGAATTAAAATGTTCGATAAAAAATTCGATGTTGCCATCCAACTTGTTGCTTATTTGACTCTTTTTAATTTCATTTTAATTCAATCAACAAGTTTTACCAGTCCTGTTTCTACAATGTGTCCCATGATATTATATATATATATATATATATATATATATATATGTAAATGTTTGCATTTAGGTACGTTGTCTTAGAAAAATCATCTTATGCTACTCTACTGCTAACAATTTTTAAAATCACGTTAGCGCAATTAGAAGTTGAAGTCGGAACTGCCGGATAAATTAAAAATTGGAACAATATTTTTATGAAAATAACAATATCTGCCAAGTACCTACCTAATTTAATCGGAACTTACTAGGAGGTTGTTAAACAAGTTGAAACTACAACAAACAAATTGAAACTACTTACCTCAGTAGTTTCAATTTTGAAGCAATCAGAAAATATTATGTGCAACGCGGTGTCAATCGCTATAAGCTCGTAACAAGTATTCATATACATAGTTTAGTTATATCATACCTTTGTTTAAATAATTCAAGTATTAACTATGAGAATTAATAATTAAAATCGTTCCAAATCGTTCGAAGACTTGTGTTTGATGACTACAACAAACATTGGAGCCAAGATTCGCCCCCATAAATGTGATGGTAAACTGGCTCAGTGAACCTAATTCACACAACATGCTGCAAAATAATACTGATACGGTTCGTTATGGTACGGCGGTCAAGGTATCGATGTGCGATACACTTTCAATGGCCGGCCACGCTTGTGAAATAAGTAGAGAAATCCTAGATGCGCCCGCGACGATATCGCGGAAATAGGAAACTTATTGGTTACTATTACTTGCAATGGTTTCACTAACTCTAACATAACAACAGAGTATACGATATGGATTTTAATTCAACACAATTTAACATTATGATATTTAATGAGCAAGTTATTAATTTATCTACAATGCCTTTAATTAATAAAGAGGCTCTGGATCGGAAATCATTATATGAAAAAACCATTTGACCTTTACATAAATACATATAGGTATGATACTGTAGGTTTTAAGTTATCAATATACAATTTATGTATAAAATAATCCTTTCTTTATGGATTTTATTAATGACAGCAGCAGATATTTTGACAGAAAAAGCTCTTTGTGCCATGCTGTCAACATACAAAATGTTTACGTTACCTATAAATTTCATAAACGCGTTTTAACAAAAAGCTCCGATATTCCGATGGAAGAAAGTAATCATCTTTTAATACACTTGGCAACCCAATCTATCAATCAACCTATCAGATTTCGGCGCACATACCTACTACTACAAATACAACTAGATTGTTCAGGAAGTAGAAATTTTCATATACCTTGTGATAATAAGTATCATATTTTACTGGAACACTTCCAGTTACTGTATGTAGATAAGTATAAAAACTCGCTTTCATAGATGATCAACTAATGATGATGACTTGATAACTTGACTAGCTAAATAGCAACATTATCTACAGCCTGATGCCATTTCGTCGTGCAACTTCAATGGATGTTTCACTTTCATACGCTGATTAATATTGCCCGTGTCAATAGCAATGTTAACTAAATGCATGAATGTTTCAACACTAAGTACGCATGTTAAATTGAATAATAACACCGTTTATTTTTAATTGCTTTAAGAACTGAAATCAAACCGAAAGCTAGATTCAATAAAATTGGTTATAGCTGCAATTAGCTATAACGGAAAATGTAATTCTTATTTTTTTAGTAATAAATTGGCCATGTTTTATTTAAATTATTAAGAAACTCCTCCAGTTAATTTTGAAGCTAAATGACAATTGATTTCTATTGTTGCAGATAATGTTAAAAAGGAAGATACTGCTTACGTTGGCAACACTGACATGTGTAGTGAACGCGGTAGTGCCTAATTCAGCGACAGGCAACGAGATTAACCCGGTTCCGAAGAAAACACTGACCAGCACAGGTGGACCATTATATCCACAAGCAACAGAAACCAGGGACTTAAGAACACTTGATGGAATATGGAACTTCAGGAAATCTCCCTTCGATCCCGAAGCAGGGTACAGAGGAGGCTGGTACGAACAGGATCTTAGCATGGTAACGTACCTACGCGTATAAAAAATACAGTTTGTTTTATGCTTCGATGAGATCATAAGCCCAAGGGGCATTACACCTGGCTGGTGTTGCTATGTAGGTTTATATATGTTTAATTTATGTGTTGCACGTTTGCAAACTATGGAAGGCCTTAAGGTTTTGTTATCTACAATTCTCAGCCTCGAAGTTCGAGAATAGGAGCCATGTACAATGCGTCTGGAGCATTCAAGTGACATGTTTGTATGAATGATGATGTCAATGTGTGCTCACGTATGGGTTATTCAAAGACAGCGGGTTTTAGTGTGACATAAAACTGATTAATTAAGTTGCATCTTAATCCTGACGCTCCGTGATGAATTAACACTTCCGACAGTTAGATTAACTTGTCCCATTCCTGAGTACTTTTATCTAATTACTATATTTTGTCCGCAACTTCGCTCATGTTATATACATGTATAAACTCAGACTGCATAAATCTTTTAAAGTTACATAATTATAATATCTACAACATAAAACATTGCCAGTACAATAAGGAAAAATCTGTCGAATTGAATGCCCATACATTTTCTCTTGGGTGCAAATAAACTAATATGAAATAAATAAAAGCATATAGAGTAGGTTTTTAAGTTCTCGTATTTGTCGATAATCATCAATGTTATGTAGTAAAGCCTTCACATCTACCTACGCTGAATCGCCAACAATATCTGCTGAGTTCATCCGCTTGTGTGAACCGTGTAGGATAAATGTATGCATATAATGTACTTATGAAATGAATTGGTACGGAAAATACTTATGGAATTATTTTCAGCTCCTGTTGACGAATTGGTCGCAGACGATCTGTCAGACTTTTCCGTACTTAAAAAAAGAAAGTTATTTTAGGTACCTGCAGGTCATTTTTTATTTTATTTTTCATTAATCTCGTGTTTGGAGTTCAAATATACCTACGTTTGAACAAATGTCAAATAACTAAACTAAATAAATATATAAAACGTGATAGATTCTTATTGCGAACCTGGCGACCTTGACGCTGTGGGTTATTTACACATAAAATTATGTATCATAAGTACCTAGCTTTGTTGGATAATACAAAAACATCGGATAATATTGTTTAACAGCTTCGATTCCTTTCATTTGATATTTTTCACATTAATAGTGTATATATCATTAATTCATTACGTTGCCACTGAGGTGTTTTTTAGAAGAACATCATAAATACATTTCTTTCTCAGTGTATTCTTACAATTTAACATTGAATCTTTTTGCAATAAGTAATTACTTCACTCTTGCACTTTCATTAATCTACTGAAGCATGACGTATAAAAGATAACTCATGTGAAAAATGGTTTATAATCCCAGCACTATAAATCATGTACATTATTTTCTGTACTATTTGTAGAGTTCGCTCGTCTTCTCGCCTTCGATAGTTAATAAATTTGACCTTGACCTCTCGCGATATTTGGTATACCTTCTGACAAGTATAAATTAGTTCGTCCTTTATCTTAAAAGAGTTAAATTGTATATAAAAACTATAGAGAATATGTAGTACATAAATCTCCTTCTCAAATTACTCCTAAAAACGGGGGAAAAATTCAACTTCTACGGGAACGAAATCGCGGGCAGATATACATAATATTATATACATATAAGTGTCTTACGATATAATATTTTCCTCTCCAGACTGGTCCTGTGATCCCAATGCCGGTGCCATCATCGTACAACGACGTGGGCGAGGACGCGTCGTTGCGCGACCACGTGGGGGTGGTGTGGTATGACCGACGGTTCTTCGTGCCGCCGTGGTGGGGCGCCACTGGCCAGCGCGTTTGGCTCCGGTTCAGCAGCATCCATTATGCAGCTGAAGTGGTAAGTGGATAACATCAGAAAACGTCATACAAGACATGTTGGTGCTTAGGTATCATATAAATTGCTCACGTTCATTTTGTGTGTATTTAGTTGGTACCGAAGCCAATAGATAATAATATTGTCATTAGAATTTGCCTCGTTGGTCTAGTGGTCCCAAGCGCGATTGCTACTCTAGAAGTCCTGGGTTCGATCCCCAGGTCGAGCAAAGTGTTGTTGGGTTTTCTGTAAAATTCCTAGTAGCAGCTCGGAGTCTGGATTTGTGCCCGGTTGATTGCAATAGGCTCGCCCCTTACTACATGGGATCTAAACATACCGGTGAAATGTAAATGTACATTAGTACCTACGCCTCTGCCTACCCCTTCGGAGATTATAGGCGTGATGGTATGTTATGTCATTATAATCTACGGCTATTTGACAGTGTCATTGTGTTTTTCTATGAAATCTCAGGAGTACCTAGTAGCTCTGTAAGAAGTTTGATTTGTAACCAATTAGTTGGTATCGGCTCGCCCACGCCCCCTTTTACATGGGCATATAGAGTCAACTATAAAACTGTTATACCACTTTTGACAAAAACTTCCGTCAAAAATAAATTTATTAAGGCTCATAAAATCAATCGGTCACCTGGTCTTGTTAGCAAAAATAGACCTTGTTGTTTTGTGATGTGCAAGGGACATTCACTTAAGGGTGATAAAGCAATTTTATGGTCGACTATACATATATAAAAGGCTGCACAGGGTACAAATGTATGTGTCCTGCCTGCCTGTGGATAAACCCCATTAGGTACTACCAGTGGTGACCCTAGTAAGATATGGGGTTTATCCAGATAACTAAATGTAAAACAAACACCTACCTACCAGATAACGCAGTGACAAAGAAGTGTTATTGAGGACCGGGGTATTCACCATTTTTAATGTGTGACTGTCTCGACAGTGATAATAAAACTGTTAAATGCAAACGAAAGGAATACCTATACCTAATTACTTCAACACATAAATTGAATTATAAGTTCAAGTTAATCGTGATCCTACATTGAGTAATTTACTAGTTTAAGTAAACACTTAGGTAACATAGATTTTTAATCCGTACTTCGTTGTAGCTTTTATAATATTATATTCTGTGGTCTTACAGGCACAGCTTCCAACCAAGAGAGTAATGATCAACTGAATTACCAAGCTTAATGACTCTACAGCTATTAATAACCTATGTTTTATGTCCCGTGTAGGTGGTGAGCCTATTACCATTAACCGGACACTAATCCAAACTCCAAGCTGCTAAAAAAGAGCTTAACCCGAGGATCGAGCCTAGGTCCTCTTACTCAGCAGTTGCGCATTAGAATACCTAGACTAATGAGGCAGGTCCCAATCGATTATTTAAAAAACGGTCAATTTTGTCATGTAGCATTGGTTGCGTTTACAAAGACAAAGACTTTTAAATTACTGCGTAACAAACACGCACAATCGGACTGCTTTCAAGCCGTACTATTATCTGTCCTGTGCGGGAATGGAACTCACAACCCGTAACGTAGAAGCCCATCCCTAACACGCTCGTTGCCAATGTTACGTTACGGTAAAATCACTCGGGGTAAAGTGCACATGACAGGTAGGCTATGTTAATCCATCTACAAATAAATAAATTAGTACCCTTCATTGTCACAATGCAATGTAGGCGTGAGTTTATTACTTAGGTAGGTACATAGCTTATTGTCTTGTTAGTCCAGCCACCAGTAAAACCAGTTTTCGTGAATTAGATTCGATTAGTTATTTAAAGTTTTTTAAGATTCATACAAACGCAATGCGTGCAGCTGTTACGTAATTTATAATAAGAATTTGTTGTTTAATTAACACATTAAAGTAGGTGTTATTATTTAAAGTGCGTAGATTTTACATTATTTAAATGAGTACAATAACAAATACATAAATTTTATACTGTGTGAACTGAAATTGTTGATTCCAACGCTTTGTTTACGTGGAATGGACGTTGCGTAGAGCCGAGCTCACACGATTTACATATAAACGGTTTTCGCTCATGGTATTTCATCTTTTAGGCACATCCTTTTAAGAGATCTATGTCCTAAGAAGTGTTGAATTTTAAATAGCTTACCTCCTCGTACGGTATGCTGCGCACTTGAGTTATTTGATACGAAACCAAATAGTGAGTCTTTTATTTTTTATAGAAGCTTGGTAATTAGGACAGTCTATAATGAGATCTAGTTTGCAGCTATACAGTGTTCCTAGTAAAATCTCTACTACTCTAATCTTGATGCGACCTATCAAGTATTTTATTCTGCATAGCAGATTATGACTACAAAAATTACCACATTTAAAATGGGTCAATCAAGGGCAATTCAGAAATTTGGTCCTTTGTATAAGTAGTTAGTTCAGTATCTAATAATACCTAATTAATTGCCGCCTACCTGGCCTACCTGGCCCTGGTAATAATATTTAAGTTAAACTATTTACTATGGCATTTTACTTTTGTGAAATCCGGAGTTGGCAACAAGAAAGGGCGGATCCAGCCCCGACCGGCCACTGTAGCCAGCCAGAGGTGTCGTTATCACGAGGCACTGTAACGATGCTAGGTAATTGGACAATTTGTCATGTCAAACCGGTCTCGCGAGTTCGCTCTCGTTTGACCCGACACGGCTGACCACTAACACAGTTTTAAATCGAAACACACCTACTTCGGGAAACAGGAACAAGCCATCAATTATTAACTTTACGCAGAATGCTTGCATGCAAATGATATGCAACTGGCAACTCATTTGTATAAGTCGATTCGATCAATACGATATGTACCTACCTACCTTGCAATTCAGATGCTGGATGACGATGTTTACATAAGTTGGTGCAATTAATCCAAACGAAAATACTGCCTAACGAGATGGTTCTCTTCGATTAAATAAAACCGTACTTCTATAAATAAAACCTGATCATTAAAAAAGACATAGCCGAAAGGATTAGCAAGCTAAAATGGCAGTGGGCGGGGCACATAGCTCGTAGAACTGATGGCCGCTGGGGCAAAAAGGTTCTCGAGTGGAGACCACGCACCGGAATGCGCAGCGTGAGACGGCTTCCAATGAGATGGACCGATGACCTGGTAAAGGTCGCTGGAAGTCGTTGGATGCAGGTAGCATACGTCCGGTCCCTGTGGAAGTCATTGGGGGAGGCCTTTGTTCAGCAGTGGACTTGTGACAGTGCTCTTTTGGCTGACTGAATTAATTAATTAGGTACTTACCTCTCTTAATACAGCCACAGAATTACCCTACAATTACCTACTACATCCTACTATTTAAATTTTTTGAATGGAGAATTAAGACATAGTAACAATAATGTTATATTTATGGTCACACTCATTTAGGAGACCTGAGGGTCGCTACACTCGCTACGCTACACAGCGCCTGAGCGTTTAAATGTTCAGGCGCCATTCATACGACAATTGTACTAGACTAGAGGGCATTATGAATAACTGACCTCACTTTACTGACATTACTCAATCAGCTTCCTGCCGACCAACTTGTCTAGTGCACTCGTTCTTCTTTTAATTTTAAACATATGGTACCTACAGTTCTCGCCAATGTTTTTGTCCCGATTAAATTTTGAATTTTTGAAAGTTTAAGTCGTAGACTCGTTTTCATTCATTTTAATCCGATATATATTATTTTAACCTGATATATATTTCTCTATCCGATTTTTACGGCCGTGCTGAATTTAACTCGTGACAACTACAAGTCGGACAAAAATGTTGACGAGAACTGTAGATACAATATTGAATACCTAGGGTCTAACCTAGCTGCCCTAAGAAGTTTATATCTAGTATAACTTAAAAATTAGGTCAATGATCAAGTTAGATTAATAGTTTAGACTGAGACACAGCTACGAGTCCGCAAACTTGAGTTACAGAATATCAAAGAGTGTTAGATTGTGAGACTATACTTGGAGCCGGAAAAAATTATACTATTATACTGTACAGTATTTTTTTGAAAATATATAAAATAAGTACCTACCATATCACATCAAAAGTCAAAATTTAATTCCTTATGTCAATAAATCTAAAACCTATTCAGGACAGCAGCTCTCTGGGTCAAAATAAGCAAATCTAATGTCTTCCGAGTAGGGATTCTAGTGAAGCTGTAAATCACCGCGAATGATTTATTCACATCATAGAATATACATAGGGGTACAGTAAATAACGTCAACCAACTCAAATTTACTGGCCTGTAGGCCGTACTTCATTACTTGTACAATGATTTGTAAATCAACCACGAGGCGACTTAGTAAGAGGTGCTATAAAGTGGCACATAAAGGCGCAATTTGCAGGACAATGTCTCCAGAATATAGGTCGACGCTGAGCACGAATCTCCCTAATATAAACAGATACAAATCATTCAGGTACAGACACCTACGGGATTTAGTTTGCATTTCAACTAAATGGAAACGCAATCTGCTTGTCTGAGGACAATGACAGTGATTTATAGGACCTGTGTTGGCCTTATGTGGATATAACTTGGTGAAGACATAAAAATGTAACAAAAATAATTCATGTATTAATTTAATTAACGTTAACACTATCAAAACTTCTCATGTGATTGCTTACCTTAGATACCATCTTTCCTTTAACAAAGCAAGGCATTACGATTTAGATCTTTTGCATTTAACAAAAGTAGGTCATTTTTTTAATAAAAATAAACAAAATCAGTAATTAGATAAGCATTGTAATTGAAATAATTATAGTAGAACGCTATAATCATGAGTATATTAATCTTAAGGCAATAAAACTTGAGCTCAAATGTTTACGGTATTATGATGATGACACATACTTCGCACCTATTTTGAGTTTCGAAATAATAATAATTCCAAGCAGTATTTATAAAACAGTTTACTCAGCTGACTTTGTCGGATACGGACTGACATTCCTTGATATTAGTTAGAAGACTCAGAAGCTCGAAAAGCCTAATGATCGATAAAAGTTTCCTAGAAATTAGGTTGAGGAGATCTGGAACCCAGGACTATGATGGTGTAGATGGAATACGCAAGGCGTGGCGATATTATGTTATGTTTATATACTAGAATACCATACAAAATCACTAGAAGCTTTTAGGTATTCGCATACGCTCGTTGTTTTATTTTTTGACTGCATCATCGTCCATTGTTTCGACTAGCCAGAGCCACCCTTATTTGATTGATGTCAAACGAAACTTTGCCCTTGATATTATAAGGTTAAACGGTGCAGCGTTTCTATCTCCGACCTTTTAGGAACTAATGTTCTCATTGCGGTTTTTGGTCACGACATTTACAACAGGAATATTATTCGCACGTTTTTTTGTTCTTACTATAATCAAACAATCTCTTTGGTACAAAGACATAGGTATACCTAATTATTGTTAGTGTGATTCTCGTTCTGATGACTTTATACTTCTAACAAACTTCAATTCAATTCAACTAACTTTTTTTTATCGATACCGGTCTATCCAAAAGAATATTCAAAAGCAGAGCCGTTGTGACCGATTTAATTAAGAACCAGAAGGAGATTATTGTAAATATATATATTTTTTAAATCTTGAGATCTATATAAATAAAAATGAATTACAATTCTATAATTAATCTCGGTAAAACTCGAGAATGGTTGAACCAATTTGGCTAATTTTAGTCTTGAAATATTCGTGGAAGTCCAGGGAAGGTTTAAACGGTAAGAAAACTTTTAGTGGCGGTACGAAATTCGCTGGGTCAGCTAGTACCTAATAAAATAACGCCGCAATTTTTTTGAGAATTCTTTAAATTCACACAGATAACTTCAGTTTACTCCCTTGTTTTATACAATACGTTGTCGGTATTGCAGGAACAGTTTTACGACGCCCACGTGAGGTGAATACGCCCAAATTTTGTTTAAATCATCATGTATTCTTATCCTTTTAATGCTTTACTTTATCTTTATTGTTAATAACAAGTGATTCCAAGCATGCTTTAGCAATAAACATACCACAATTTGATAACATTTTCCACATTCACTTCAACACTTGGAATTAATATTTATGACTTCGACTTCGACGATTCTAATATTTTTTACACGAGTAAGTAGGTAATTGTAATCGATTGTATTTACCACGTTCAAATCGCTGGATCATTGAATGTGTGGTTGTTTCACCGAAAAAATCTAAGTATCGTGAATTTAAAAACTATCGCAACCTGCCCCGCCTATTCATAGTCTAAACAATTTTAGAACTACGTTTCCTAGCCTTTTCCCCCAACCATGTTGGGGTCGGCTGCCACGCTAACCTGCAGCCGCTGGATATCAGTATTTTACACGAAGCGACTGCCATCAGAACTCCGCAAACTAATTTCTGAGCAATACATACTGATATTCGAACTTTCGAACGATACGCGGGTTGTTGTACTTTTTTGGGCTTCTGAATAATGTAATTTTAATATCTATTTGTTCGTATGACAACCGGCTTTACGCACTCTGAGGCACGAAGGTCTCTATGTGTTAGGAATGGTCCCATCCACAGACTGACTGCGGCAGTAACATAATTACTACCCATGTAGTCATATTATGTACAGATAAATATTATGACCGGATCATGGGAAGAAAACTTTAGTTTCGAACTTTATTGTCGCAGTTTACAAGTACACACTTTCCGCCAGCGCAGCGACTTCACCCGCGTAGTCGCGTGTAGCTTCCTAGTGGTGAAAGAAGGTGAATTTTTCAAATCGTTCCAGTAGTTTCAGATTCAGATTCCTATTTAATACAAACAAACAGTCAAATCTTTCCTCTTTATACTATTAGTATGGATCAACTAACGGTGTTAGGATTCTATTGTCCGGGGACAGATAAATACAAACGGAGTGTATGCTTAAAATTTATAGAGCAGCTATCACTCCATTTTATGCGTCAGGATTTTCAAAATGATAACAAAATTTGTCTAAGTAAGTAGGTCAAACGTCCTAAAAACATTAGGTGCAGGTATTATCAGATCAGAAACCCGCTGAGTTTCCTCTTGTTCGTTGTGCAACAAAATGTTTCTTATCTTTAAAAGGCTGGTATGTATTTACACAAATAAATGTTAATAAACACTTAGTATTATCATCTGTTATCTATGTTATAGTCAAAAGAAATAACTTACAAGACTATGTAGAAAATTTAAAAATACAAGTTACGAAATAGTTTGGAAATTCTTCGTTAGTCAAATGGCCGGAATGTAAGTGCGACTGTTGAACAAGCGGGTTTGTGTTCGATTCCCAGGTCGAGCATTGTTATTAGGTTATGAGGTTTTTATGAAATTCTCAGTAGAAGTTAAGAGATAAGATTTAACATAGGTACCGGTGAACTCCGGGTGGGAACTACACAACCCTGCCTAACCCTTCAGGGAACACAGGCCTGATAGTATTAAATAGGTAGTAGATAGGTACTCGGCAAAACAATTACTTACAACAAATTATTTGTAACGTATAGGATAACTTATACACTTATACATATTGATATATATTGCAGTTCGTGAACGGCAAGTCGGTGATGTACCACGAGATCGGTCACCTGCCGTTCGAGACCGAGATCACCGACGTGGTGAGCTTCAACAGCAGCAACCTTCTCACCGTGGTGGTCGACAACACGCTGCTCAGCGACACCGTGCCTCAGGGCACTGTCAAGGATATCTACGTCGGGTACGAACTTCATCGATATTAATAAGTACCTATAGCGGCCAGGTGCAACGGCTGGAAATATTTTTAAATCTGACAATAACACACACAAACTTCCAAATCCAAATATTCTCTTACAAGAGTAAGTCTTGTTTTACTGACTGTACTTTTGATAAATTTACTACAGACAGAGAATTAATACAGACAGGACGTCGGAGCTTTTAGAGCTTTAAATTACTCTTACAAATAAACTTTATGCTTTTGAATCGGTGCACAAATCTTGCAATTTATTTTTAAATCTTTATTAAGTATAAGCGCCCAAATTCGATACCCAAGTCGTGGATATTTTATGGGATGTGTTTTCTTGCCCGTTCGAATTTGCGCTCCGAATTTATTATGATAAAATTCTGTTTTGCGATAAAAATGTTTTTTTATAAGAATTTCAAAATAAGTATGTCTTCTTGATCCATGATTTTTTAAACATTATTATAATAATGCATGGACCCAATGGGCAAAGGAGAATTTTATGGTTCTCCTTTGCCCATTGGGTCCATGCATGTGTCAGAATGCGGGGGTAATTAGTTACGAAAGATATTTATATTCAAAGTGCCAGGATGATAATATTACTTTTTGTATTTAACCAAGGGTGCTAAACTAGAAATATGCTATAGATCATTTAAGAAAACCACAAATACCATTATATCAATTTATATTACCACTTCATTATTATTTCTGGTAGGTACAATAACAAAATCAAAATCAAGTGGAAACTAGGTGCACGGTTCCAAATGTCGTTTCCTATGGAGAAGAACCGGCAAGAAACTCCATGGTTACTCTTTTCAAATGTTTGACTATTCACAATGACATTGATACAATAATTTAGGGACACTTACATAAGTATCTTTAAACATACATTAATACATTAATCGTATTATATCCGCCTACTCTCAGCAGTATAAAGATATTAAGAGAAATACACAACACAAGATTAATACACAATTAACAATAGCACAGTAACAGCATAATAACAGCATAGTAACAATCAGAGTACTTAACTTTAACATCCAGCGATCGATCCTTGACTAACTTGACTATCTTGACTGTCTTGACTAACTGATTTAGAGGCTTACCTCCCTTTAAATACTTTATCCAAACAATAGCACAATATTACCTATAAGGCGCCATTTTATGCCAATCACAATTCGTTAAACAATTTAGCAAAATAACTATAAACAATGATAATCAGATCCAATTCAGTAAAACTATTTTAAAACATGGTGTGATAATTAAGTAACTTTAAAACCAACAAAATGTTAATTTTAACTTCAATTGAATAAAAACATTTATCAATTGACTTTACTGTAAGCAAATCTGTATGAAGTAAGAAAGTACTTATTAAATTGAATCAACAAAATAAAACCTGAGGATCATTCTAAATATCATTACGTAATTTATATTCATCATACATAAATAGAAAAGTAAACATGTACTTTGTAATAAATAAACAGTAATAGATCATAACTTTCGTTCAGAAATTATGATCTATGCTGCAGAAATGATTTAGAATAAAACATTGAAGTAATATTTCAGCTCGAATACGATATAATTATATTATATCCTATATATATATATCTACATATTCTAACACATGCAATTCGGAGCGCAAATTCGAACGGGCAAGAAAACACATCCCATAAAATATCCACGACTTGGGTATCGAATTTGGGCGCTTATACTTAATAAAGATTTAAAAATAAATTGCAAGATTTGTGCACCGATTCAAAAGCATAAAGTTTATTTGTAAGAGTAATTTAAAGCTCTAAAAGCTCCGACGTCCTGTCTGTATTAATTCTCTGTCTGTAGTAATTACAGGATCTCAAATTCAACAAATCTTATTTGATTTGATTACCATAAATACAAAAAAGGGATGATAGATAAAAAATTTGATTATAAGACACACCTAAGCCATTCTCATTAAAGGTGTTTAATTGTGATTTGGTTAATTATTAAATAGCTGTTGCTTGCGATGTTACGCGTACCTAAAGAGCTTTTTGAGGCAAAAGCCTATCCTTTCTCGGATATAGTCGATCTCCTTGCCAAAAGGGGTTTGAAGCTTTTTCCATTAAGTGTGGCATTCCAACCGCACGCCACTGTTAAACAAAACTTTATTTACGGGCCACAGTAGTAGGTAATACTGTATTAAAAGGTCTAAAAGTAGCAACGGATCACGCCAAAACGATTGTTTTTTGTTAACAGGGAAAAGGAACCATTTATCGTGAGTCTGTCACCCTCCCAACGATATTTGAAGTCAGTTCATAGATTCCTTCGATCTATTCTTAACTTTACCAGGTAACTTTGACAGCGTTTATCTTGTAGTTATATTACACGAGTGGCCGATATTTAAAAAAAGTTGATATGGCGGACGATAATGTCAAATGTCATGCCAAAATGTCAAAATCTTCAAACCCCTTTATCGAAATCTAATAAGCGATGTTACGTGTAGGCGTGTAAATGACAGACAGATTATTTCCGCTTTTAGGTATTAGTATGAAAATACCTACTTTCTACACAACTAAGTACAAAGAACGTCCGTCACCATTCTATAATTATGTTATTTAAATATCGTCAAACTATTATCTACTAACTAAAATAACTTTAATATTATATTTCATGTAAAGGATTTTCGGCCTGTAGACAAACTTCATTTGTCAAAATTGAACGTCCGTTTTGTCGAAATAGTATGTCATAATTTACTTAAGTATATATTTTGTACATTTTCTTTCCTATAAGTACCTATTTTTATATTTAAGTACCTATTTAGATCTCCAACAAAGAATACACAATACAAAAATTACGATAAATTTTAACCCTTGTGCTTACTTAATTACAGCCTTACAGGAGACCACAAACAGAGGTATATATTTTAATATGTATCTTTTTGCTAAGACAGCTGTTTTTTTCTGTTTTAGACCTAACAAAATTCGTCAAGAACAACAATATACGTTTGACTTCTTTAACTACGCGGGTATCCATCGCACCGTGTTCCTCTACTCTACACCTCAAGTGTACATCGATGACGTCATAGTCAACACAGATATACAAGGACTAACAGGTATATATTTAAACCAAACTTTTTTCCTTGGTATAGAAAATACTTTTCATAAAAGGCATACGATGTGATGATCTCATAAATTACATAGAGTAGGTACAAGTATTCTGTAACAGATAGGTTTTCTGCTGTTTATAAAAAAAATCTACTACTTACCTACTTATATCTAAATGAGTCGATATATACATATTTACAATCACGTCTGTATTATACAAGAAGCCTTCTGCAATTGACCGGGACGAATCCAAAATCCGAATGTGTGTTGAGAATTTCCTAATTTCCGAAAAACCTAATAAAATTTTGCTCGACCCGAAAATCCGAAATTCGAACCATAACCATAATAACCTATACAACAATAAGGGCCTGTTTTACTACCTTCTAGTAAGTTCCCGTTAAAAAGCAAATCTATCGACAGATTGGATATAGTAACCGGAGTTCCTATAATATCCGTTAATCGATCGAGGTCAACATTGATTATACAGTTTTGAAACTGAACTGAAAACTAAATCAGATTAGGATTCATAACACTTAATGGCTGTATGCTGTGCTGTATCTTACAGAGCTGAACAAAATTGTTAATTCTGTCCAGTAAGGGAAGAAACTATGATTTACGATAAATTTCAGGTTTCATAGTATACAACGTGACGTTGAAAGGCTCAACCTCGGATAACGTTCGGTGCGTCGTGCAAGTGCTAGACAAGAACGATACGCAAGTGACGGCTTATAACGACTGCGCCGGACTGCTTGAGATCGGCAACGCCAACTTCTGGTGGCCCTATTTGATGCACCCCGAACCTGGGTACTTGTATACCTTTAAGGTAAGATTTTAAAATGATAAACTAGAAATACCAAGGCCGTGGGGTCCGTTTCCCAAGTGGGACTAGATACAGATGGGACGGGATACAGATGTGAAGATAAGTTTATTGTCCTCAGGCATCGCTAATAGGACCGCAGGGGGAAATCATTGACACCTACAGCCAAAAGGTCGGCATCAGAACTGTGACGTGGAGCAACACAACCATATACTTGAACGAGAAACCACTCTACTTGAAAGGATTCGGCATGCACGAAGATTCTGATGTAAGTCCAAGTCTATTTTATTTTAAGAAAGTGACTAGGTGACTGAGTGATCCATCAGCGCACAACTGAAACGAGTGGTCTAGAAGCATGAAATTTTGCTCAAAGGTTCTAATGACGTAACTGTGCTGTACACTAAGTAAATATATACAAGGGTTTGGGAAACATTGGATGAAGGCGGGGAACATGTGCGTCAAAAATATATTTAAAAAGATGCTTCTAAGTAAGCAAAAACTATACAACGCCAGATTAAAGTAGATTAACTGACAGAATTATTTAAAAGAGTGTTGAGAATACTAATATTATACTGTACCTATTATATTCTGTAATATTTCTGCCTCTTCATTTTCTCATACTGCTAACAATTTAATGTTATTGTTCAGTTAAGAGGCAAGGGTTGGGACCAAGTGCTATGGGTGAAGAACTTCAACTTAATCAAGTGGTTGGGCGCCAACGCGTTCCGCACCTCACACTACCCTTACGCAGAGGAAATCTACCAGCTCGCTGACGAATACGGCATCATGATCATCGACGAGTGCCCCAGCGTAGACACTGAGTTAGTATAATATTATTATGTGATAGAGTTGTGTAGCTGTTTAGAGACTTTATTGGCATGAACTTGAGTTTTGGGAAAGAGAAGGTATCACTAAGAGAACTCCATACATTTCTTAAAGGTGTCTGAAATCTTCTTAACCTCTAAATAACGAGCTGTATTATTGTGTGCCAATTTTGAAAATGCAAATCTGAATAAGCCTGAAAATGAAAGCATACCTTAACAAGAAAAATGCCCATTATGGCACATAAAGGTTAATTATTGTATCCCCACGCTAATTCCTGTAATGTATTACAGTGTGTTCACAGACAATTTATTGGAAAAACACAAGCAGTCGTTGACGGAACTGATCCGACGCGACAAGAACCATCCGAGCGTCATCATGTGGTCTATCTCCAACGAACCGAGGTCCAGCAACAAACTAGCCGACAGATACTTTGGGTAAGTAATGGTACGGTAATGAGAACTACAAGCCATTAGGCTCGTAGTTCGTATTATGAATTACGTAGTTCATGCATCCAATATAGAGATGCGCTATTTGTAATTTTTTATATATGCCACGCGGGAACACTGTTAGGACACCGTGTTGTTGTCAACACGTTGTTAGTGTTCACGAGAACATTAGGCAGATCTTTACATCCCTGACCGGCAAAGGTCGACTAAAAAAACTAATGACTACTGCGACTTCTGACTCTATTTACAGTTATACAACGTACCCATATTCTGTTGATTCAATGCTATGTAACCATTCCAGGGAAGTGGTCCGTCACGTTAAATCAATGGATCTCTCGAGGCCAGTCACCATAGCAATTTCTGCTAGTGCCGCTAGTGACAAATCTGTGAGTATTAATTTGAACTAAAGAATTACCATGAGTCAGACAGATGACGGTATATTTAAACAACAAATTTAACAATTCCTACCAATTCCAAATCCTTTTTGGATTTAACAATTAAATTACACCGAAAACTCAGGGTCGTCACTTGGACGTGATCAGCTTCAACCGCTACAACGGTTGGTACGCGAACCCAGGGCAGACGGCGCAAATCAAGCACAACGTGATCGAGGAAGCCAGCAACTGGCACCGCATCCACAACAAGCCCATCATCATGACTGAGTACGGCGCTGACACCATCGCGGGACTGCATTTGGTAAGTTGGCCCTTCCTAATCAACAGTATTCAACTTATGGTTTACTCATAATCAACGCAAGAAAAGTTGAAATAGGCTTTCGTAGGAAGTCTTGGTGTAACCGATAGTGTAAGAGATATTATGATATTATTTCAATAATCACTTAAGGCGTCGTAGGAGTAATAACCGAACGATGTAGTTTTAAAACAATTTCAAAAGTAAAGAAGTGGAAATCTATAAGTAGTCTCTACTTGATGCCTATGGGAAACAGGCGTGAAGCTATGTATGTATGTAAAACTAACAAATGTTACTGCTTCTCAATTGATTTGAGATAAACTAAATATTATTATGTATTGTTGTTTATTAGTATCCTGAGTACATCTGGTCGGAGGAGTACCAATGCCTTGTGATCTCCGAGCACTTCAAAGCATTCGATCACCTGCGACAGGCGGGTTTCTTCGCCGGAGAGTTCATCTGGAACTTTGCCGACTTCAAGACACCACAATGTTAGTATATTTTCAGTTTACTTTTATGTAGTAGGGTAGGGTAAGGACGTTAATTAGGCACAACTGAGATGCGAGAAATATTTTGATATTCATTACGAAACAGCGGTGAAGTGAGCTTAGGCAAAAAAAATATAAACAAACTTAATAATGTACCTATGATTCGGCTTGTTGTCACTCAGGGAGTTTTGGCCCTCGGCATCGTCGAGACCGCCTTCAATCACGGATTCTACACTTGAAATTACTGCGGTGTAAGGTTCCGTTCTACTTTGTTCATGATATCGAATGTCATAAAAAAACATCTCGGTAATAAGGTGGTGGATTGATATGTAAAGATAGGTAGGTTTGAGAATGCATGACATTTTGACATGACTACTGTATGAATTGAATTTGCATTGGTTAGAAAGGAATTGATTGTAAAAGCTCATCAACATACTATTATTATTGCAACGGATGTTTGAAAAGCATGGTGTTTTTCTATAAATATCGGAATTTTTATTCCATCTTCAATTTCTTCAATTCGAGGATTACCTAATTACTCCCATACTAGTGCAAGGATGCTATAAAGACCTACAGTGATGATTATATTTTATTCCTCATTATCTTATCCAACTTCAACTGCCAATATTTTTCATTGCAGCTATAACTCGCGTGGGCGGCAACAAGAAGGGTATATTCACCCGTAATCGCCAACCGAAGGCAGCCGCGCATCACTTGCGTGCTCGCTACCATGCGCTCGCGACCGCTGACTACGGAGTCCGTCTCCCCGAAACGACGTATTACATCAGTGATGATCAGCCCGCCAAGCATGAAGAACTGTAACCCTATGACCAACTGCCATAGTAACCACCAAACTTTTTATAGATGTAGGTAAAATAATTATATAGGATTTAATAATACAATGAAACTAGAAAGTTTACAGGTCACTTTGCAATTTTGTTTACTATTTTAGTAAGTAAAGAAAAGTAAACCGCGAAATCGTCTGTAAAATTTCATCAATTTCAGTAGATTAGCTAATAATGTTCTCGTTCAAATGCCACGCCACACGAGCAAGTGACTGATACAAGCATTTTGCCCCAAACAGCTTTGTGCCACAAGTAAGTATGCGTTATCACGCATTGGTACTTAATATTATGGAAACTGAGCTCGTTTTACATAAATTTAAGATATCGCGACCAAAATCTAGACCTTATTTAAATTAAACTTCATTATTATTTTATGGATGACCAATTAGTGTCATTGTAATAAGTTGTTAGTACAAGAAAATCACAATCTACACCTACGGCGCCATTGCGTATAAAGATGGGGAGGTATTTTACACTACCACGTCAAATTAATGTCCAAACCTGCCGAACTAGCAATAAGGTTGGTTAAGTTAGTACCTACCTAATCTGTTGTATTTTTATCCAAACAATTTACGTACAACAATAAAGAAATATGTAAGTAAGTAAGTACCTAATTGTTATTTATATTCAAGGTAATGTAATGAATAAACATGTAAATATTTAAAAATAAAGTACAAAATAAAATGTTTTTAGAAACCCTATCAATTTGCTATTATACCTTTGCAGTCGATCATGCATAGAAGAGCAAAAACAGCTCTTGGAAAAAACAGAGCGCGTCGGAAACTCAGAAACTTCTGGGTCACATTGGATACCTGGCTTATAGAAATTCCAATTATGTTATCACAACATAGTCCAATCTAAGACATAATTGTGAGCTATGTCTGTAAGCTCAATAAAACCTTGGGCCTGTTTCACCACCTCCTGATAAGTTCCCGTTAAATTACTCGGCAGATCATTTCAAACAAGTTTTGTTCCATTTTTTTAATTTGTCCGGTGGTTAGCGTCTATCCAGCCTGTGGACTGGCACGTTGATCTAGTGGGTCCAAGCACGACTGCTAAGCTGGAAATCCTGGGTTCGATTCCCGGGTCGCGCAGTGCTGTTGGGTTTGTGAAATACCACTGTAGGCAATAAAAAAAATACCCGGTACCAGCTCGGTGTCAGGATCTGTATCCGGTTGATTGCAATAGGCTCGCCCGCTATTGCATGAGACTAAACATACCGGTGAACACAGTTCGCTGTACATTAGTATACATTTTTGTCTAACCCTTCGGAGAATACAAGCGTGATGGACCTATATAATAATATGTATGTAAAAGTTATCTCTCCTTACAAGTTGCTGTAATTTTATTTTGTATGGAGCATGGCATATCTACCTATAAATACCCTAAAATTATTAGATGTTTTGGTTACTGAAACATGTGCCGATCGACAGAGAAAATAACTACAAACAACAACTACCTACATATTCTTTAACAAAATGTTGTAAATAATAAAATATAAATAAAATTGTAGGTATATTGAAAAATATAAGATGTAATAACTACTGATTTAGCAGTCCACCGTCAGAGAAATATTTATATTATTGTAAAATTAACCTGTTTGTTGTTATAAACCATACTTTGGAGCTAAGGAATGCGGTATTAATATTACGAATAATTATTAAGGTTACAGATTGTTTATTATTTTAGAATTTAATACAACAAATTTTTCGATCCGATCCTCATGGTATTTGTATCGATCCACCAACGGATCGAAAGCCATTGAATCGATACAAAAATCGGTTGGATCGTATTGCTTTGTATCGATCCACACAAGTATCGGATCGGATCGAACATCCCTACGTCATTGTCAAGATCCTGTCAACTTGTCAAGCTCGTGTCGTTATTGTCAATGTCAAAACTCATTAAAATGTCAATAACAAAACCAACTCAAAACAACAAAACTTCCATCCATGTGGTTATATATTAGTTATTTGTGTTTTATTTAACTGTTCTATTTGTATGCGTTAATTTATAATACCATAACAATTTTAATACAAAATGAGTTGCACCCAATGTCAACAAGTTGCTAAATATAAATGCCCCGTATGCAGAGAACCCTAGTAAGTATAAATATTAGATTTTTTATTATAATTACTATTGATATCACCGAACTTTACACAGAAGGTGTACATATTATCAACACAGGTATTAATCAAATTAAATGATATAATACATATGTTGCAGTTGTTCAGTGCCGTGTTATAAAAACCACAAACAATCTCCATGCACTCCGCCACTTGAAACTCCAAGGCAGACAAATATTCTAAATGATAAGGAAATAGAATACGACTATCCTACAGAAGACACTGTGCCAGTAGAGAAATTAAAACTATTAGGTAAGCTGAAACAAGTGTATTTTATTTATTCCAAATATTTAGTTAAAGGGAGCGCCTTACTGCAATAGGATCCCTAATCCCTTATTCAGAGGTACCTTTACAAAACATAATCAAATCCTACTAAGGAAATATTCAGTTTTCCTATTGTTGAGATGTTTGAAAGTTTAAAATGAGCCTAAAAAATAGGTACAGCTCTCGCCAAACTTATTGTCCGGGTTGAAGTTCGCATGAACTAACTTTAACACAGCCGTAAAAATCGAAGAAAGAAAAATATGAGATTGTAATAAATAAAAACGAAAGCTCAAGTCGGAGCCTGTCGTTTTAAATCATTCTAATCCAAGTATTTTACTTTCTCTGATTTCTACGGCTGGGTTAAAGTTAGTTCGTGCCAACTTCAACCCGGACAATAAGTTTGGCGAGAACTGTATGCTATATGAATACTTTATGTACCTACTAATTTATTCATTCCTTCATTTAATCAGACTTTAAATCTTCTCTCACAACTAGTAATAATATTGATATTAGGATATTTGTTGTGGGTTTGTTTTCAAATATCAGTTACAATCCCTTATGTTAGAATTACAGGCCCAAAAGGAAATATTTGATTTTGTGGGTAGGCCAGCTGTGCCCTCTCATCATGTAGCTGAGTTCATATAATTCACTCTTATCACCATTTACAGAACAGTCTGCAGATTTGAAGAAATGTTTAGAGAATCCCCATGTAAGAGAGTTATTGGAATTCCTAGACAAAAGCCCACACCCAGATGAAATGATGAAGGAGTACATGCAAGAGCCCATCTTTACTGAATTTGTTGATGCCTGTTTAAGTGTTGTGCAACCACAAGATGACAATGCTAATAAATAAGTAAAATAATAGAAAATTATTTTGTTGTGTTGTATTGTGTTTCTCTTTATCCCACACTAACTTCCCGCCAGTGGCTTCGCCTGCATGGTCTTATGAATTTTTCTCAAATTTTTGCAACATTTTTCATTGCTACACCGCTCCTATTAGTCGTAGCGTGATGGTAGCCTATAACCTGTCCCAATAAATGGGCTATCTAACACTGAAAGATTTTTTCAAATTGGTCCAGTAGTTTCAGAGCCTATTCAATACAAACACTTTACTGCTGTAATCATCAGACAAATATATTAGCAATATAAAAAAACACCACCTAACCTAACCCAACTTACAGTGGACTTACAATTACGTGTGCGTTCGCCCAGCGGAATGTTGTTGAATTTAAAGATTTTAATTATGCAGATATTTAGTGTATGACGTGTATGGTAAAAAAAAATTTGTGCACGCAGCCATTGTTGAGAAATTCACCAAAAACTGATTCCGCTGGGCGAACGTTGTCCTGGCGGAACTCTTTTTAATCCATAGACTTTAGAAGAAAAAAGATGTGTCCAAAAATTAGTGTGTATTTGTGTATAATTGTGTATGTATGAATAAAATTAGTGCATGCATAAACTTCGGAGAAATTCAAGTTTCCGCTACGCGAACGTTTGGCCATTAGCTAGTTTTCATATAAAGCGCTTACATAGAGAGCTGTAGATTTTTACATACATTGTTTTGAATTTGTGTATATTTGTTTAAAAAACAGATTTAGAAAAAAACGTAGGGCTTAAAAGATAAAAATATAAACGTAAAATACGCTGATTAGGTCTTAGTTCTTAAAGTATGCACTTTGGGGTCTAGATTTTCACGTTTATACAAACCTTGTAAGTGTCTGCAACATGTTGCCAAGTATCAATGATGTTTCGTTAGTAATTAAAGAGTTATAGGACAATTTACCATGAATAGATCACTGTTTACAAAGCAGTCAAATATCACGACGTTCTAAGGGAATTGCATGGTAAAATGTATGCCAATAATTAGTGTATTCATTCAACTATTCACATGCAAAATTTCATGTCATTAAATTCAGTAATTAAAGAAAAACAATTATAATACTGACGAAGCATCGAAAACCTATATAACCCGACCAAGTTCAGATGGCTACAAAAAAGCGGCCGTGCCATATATCTAAGAAACGTTCTTAACCTTCCAGTATAGTATTTATTGATATGGTACAGTTGCGTACACAAGCGTTAGGAAAAAAGAAAACAATTGCATTTCTTGAATGAAAAATATTTTTTTAATAATAACGCCACTATCTATATAAATAAAAATGAATTGTTGTTCGTTAGTCTGATTAAAACTCGAGAACGGCTGGGCAGATTCGGCTAATTTTAGTCTTGAAATATTCGTGGAAGTCCAGGGAAGGTTTAAACGGTAAGAAAACTTTTATTGGCGGTATGAAATTCACCGGGTCAGCTAGTCTACGATAAAAATAAATCTTCAATTAACAAGTACTTCTCTATTTAAATATCCGTGTACAAAAATATTTTTGATTACATATAATACTTAATTATGTAATTATAATAACGTTAACAAATGCTTGCAACGACAGCAATAGACTTAAATGTGTTTTAACTAAAATAGGTTTAATAAACGATTATGAATATAAGGGTAAGTATAATATTTCGAGCTTCAATAAAAAATAAAATCACATCACATAACTAGACTATTCAGTTGTTTAGTTTTGATCAACATTAAAATTGTGTTATCACCTGTACCAATTCAATACCGGTATTATACTGTAAATTTTGGGATGTTACCTAAATATATTGCACGGCCGCTTTTTTGTAGCCATCTGAACTTGGTCGGGTTATGTAGGTTTTCGATGCTTCGTCAGTATTATAATTGTTTTTCTTTAATTACTGAATTTAATGACATGAAATTTTGCATGTGAATAGTTGAATGAATACACTAATTATTGGTATACATTTTACCATGCAGTTCCCTTAGAACGTCGTGATATTTGACTGCTTTGTAAACAGTGATCTATTCATGGTAAATTGTCCTATAACTCTTTAATTACTAACGAAACATCATTGATACTTGGCAACATGTTGCAGACACTTACAAGGTTTGTATAAACGTGAAAATCTAGACCCCAAAGTGCATACTTTAAGAACTAAGACCTAATCAGCGTATTTTACGTTTATATTTTTATCTTTTAAGCCCTACGTTTTTTTCTAAATCTGTTTTTTAAACAAATATACACAAATTCAAAACAATGTATGTAAAAATCTACAGCTCTCTATGTAAGCGCTTTATATGAAAACTAGCTAATGGCCAAACGTTCGCGTAGCGGAAACTTGAATTTCTCCGAAGTTTATGCATGCACTAATTTTATTCATACATACACAATTATACACAAATACACACTAATTTTTGGACACATCTTTTTTCTTCTAAAGTCTATGGATTAAAAAGAGTTCCGCCAGGACAACGTTCGCCCAGCGGAATCAGTTTTTGGTGAATTTCTCAACAATGGCTGCGTGCACAATTTTTTTTTACCATACACAATTATACGACGTCATACACTAAATATCTGCATAATTAAAATCTTTAAATTCAACAACATTCCGCTGGGCGAACGCACACAAGTTTTTGACTGGTGTTTAAAGTTGGTGTCGATGGTTTTAAGTTTGCAAGAAAACAGGACAGTGTTTGCAAACAAATTATTCATTTTATTAACATGCAATGATTGTAATCCTGGAAATCGAAAATATAAGATCTTCCAATATCCAACAGATTCAGCTACATGTCACCCAAAGCAGCTTTAAGTAAATTTTCAAATTCTATAGATTTCTTCTTTCCTTCTTCTATCTGCGTTTCGAGCTGTTTAACAGCCTCTGCACAGTTGTTGTATTTAGATATGCCTTCATCATTTTCTTTTATACTTTCATCAACTAGTGTGCAGTCTTTATCTTCTAACATAAGGTACTCTAGTGAATCCAATTCTATTTTTCGACGCTTTGCTACTATAAAATTATCAATATCATCTTCATATTCAACAGCTTTGTGCTTTATCGCATTTATAACGTTTATCTCATGCAGCCAGAGCGCATTACGATAATCTTCCAAAACTGACTTCTCATAAACTGCAAACCGATTCTCAAAGTTTTTCAGTCTATTGATTTTTTCGTAAACTATCACATTCATAAAGTCTACAAGATTATAGTGAGCAAAGTAGTTGCCGAAATCTTCACATGGCATAGTCATATTAGTGAGTTCATTTGGTAGCACAGCTACAACTCTACAAACCACTTCTTCAGGATTTTCAAACCAACCTATCTGATTGCAGTAGTTACCAATTTGCTGTTGCATACTAGTTGCATTAATAGGGTTAAAATCTGCTGAAAGATCAGGCAATTTTAATTGACCCATAATCCTTTTAATTGCCGAGACATTATCAGAAGTTTTAACGCTACTTGGTATAAACTCATAAGGTTTTGGATAAGGAGATGTGCTGTCCAAGTATGGCTGAAACTCTAACGGAAATGATGAGTAATTGAACAAATCTTCATTCGTTATAACATTTGTTAAATTATCCACAGCTGTGTTGTAACACTTAATCAACTTATATAAATTTCTTACAACGACATTCATACGATTATCGTTCTCTGACCTTAGTCTACACCATATCTCATTTCCAAGATATCGTTGACAAATAGATTTCAAGTGATCTATTTCCAAAGGTGGTGTTTGTGGAAATTTCTTTGCCAACCATTTCATTGCTCTCTTGGAGGATGCATTTAATGATTCAAAAACATTCTGTGAATCTATAATTATAATTTTGTATGCTGATATCACATTCTTCTCTACTAGATTTGTCAAAAAACTTTCTAAGTTTGTTTGAACACACTCTAAATTTGGAATTATGACTGCAACTGGAATCACCTGGTAAGGATATTTGTGTCTCAAGGTATCTTCTATTGTTTCTGCAAGATCATTATCATGTTCAGTACCATAAAAAAGTACAGCATTAGCACCTTCAAGTGCCTCATTCCTTTTGATGGCATCAGCTTTACTTGTTAAACTTACAGATATGGCAAAATCCATCAAATGATTCCAGGACTGTTTCCCAGCATGAATTAGTGTATCAGACACTTCGTGTTGTTTTCCATCACTGAACACATCCTGTAACCATTTTTCAATGTTAATTTTTCGCTTTAACCACTTATTTGTACCAGGTGAGACCAAACTTATTTTCCAAAAGAAGCATTTATCATATGGATAACTTATTTGTTTCATTCTCTTCAACAGTGGCGATTTTATTATATCCATGATATTATATGGCTCAGGGGTTGGCAATTGTTTAAGTTCTCCAGTGAATTTATAACCTCTATGTATAGCATTCATATTCTTTAATGCGGCATTCTCAACAAATCTCCTTAAATAAGATGCCTCTTCAACTGGAGTTTTCCGGGTCAACCACACAGGAGTATCTTTCAAGAGACTGCGTCTTTTTATATTTCTGGTATATTGTGTCCTCCATACGTGAAACCATTTCTTCATGATGTTTTGCGTTAAGAACATCTCAGCTTTCAATTCAGATTCACTTATTTCATTACACAAATTTAACAATATATCATCTGTTACTGTATTAGCAAACTGCATCAAATTATTAAACTTTTCTAATTCTTCCTTCAAAACACAATTTACCGTTGGATCATTAATTTCGTTTATAAGCTCTTCAACAAGCTCCATGGATTCTTTTTCGACTCTTTCTTTAAACTTTCTTTCTTCTTCAGCTTTTCGTATTAATTCGACTTTCTTTTCTTCTTCGAGTTTTTTCTTTAATTCCTCTTGTATCCTTTGCTCTTCCTTCCTACGTTTTTCCTCCTGCAACCTGAGCTCCTCTTGCTTTTTACGTGTTTCTTCTTTCCGCCTCTCTTCTTCTTTGCGTCTTTCCTCTTCTATCCGCCGCATTTCTTGTTTCTTCATCTCCGCCTCTTTTTTTAGCCTTTCTTGCAACTGTTTTTCCTGTTCCAAGATTCTTTCTTCATGAAGACGCTGCAGTTCAGCTTGCTTATGTTCTTCGTCCTCATTTTGATTAAATTCATATACTGATGGAGGTGTAGCAGATGTTACTGAATTTAATATATTATCTGCCACTGTCTGGGCCTTATTTTTGGATGAAAATATTAAATAGCCTTTAGCGTCAGATCCATTCGGTGGGGTTATAGCACTCTTAAATAGGCTCCCTGGTGATAACTTGCTAGTTGTAAGGTCACCATTTGCAAAGACAGACTGTGGATTTACCTGGTTTTCTACACTTTCAGATTTAACAAAAGGATTGGTTCCCCCAACCTCTGATTTTTTACCGAAGCCACCAAATATATTAGATGGATGCTTCGTGCTTTCAGCACTTGGTGCTTGAGTGGACTTTGCAAATAAATTGCCCCCCTTCTCAAATACCTTTGCACTAGGATGCTTAGTTTCTTCAGCCCCGGTCGGTGGAGCATGTTTCGCAAATATATTGCCTCCTTTTTCAATATGCTTTGTGTCTTCGGCGCCCGCTGGCGGAATAGGATTTGTAAATATATTCTGCCCTTTTTCAAAAGAAACTGTACTGTCAGGTTTTGAAAACAAATCATTTTTCGTGGAAAATATATTCGTACTGGGGATTGGTAGTTTATCTCCCCTTTTTTCAGATGTGCCTGCAAAAACATTTTTTGATGTAATACTTGCAAAAACACTTTCTTCTGGCTTTTTCAATAAATTGTTTTCAGATTTTGTAATTGCGAACAAAGAATGTGTATTCTGACCTTTATCATTGTTTGATTTTCCAAATACATTATTCGTTTCTGGAAGTTGAGTAGTTTCAAATAAGCGTTTAACTGTTTCCTTCCCAGTAAACAAATTGGAAGCCATGGTTTCTTGGGGTTTAGAAAATGAGAATATTTTTTTCGTATCTTCGCTAAATATTTTTTCAGGAGAATTTTTAATTATATCAGTCGAAGCTACTGGAATCGCTGGTTTAAATAAAAATTGTTTAGTATCACTTGGTAGTTGCGGCACAGGGTTTGCAGGAACAGCAAATTTATGTGGCAGTTTCTGATTGGATATTAAATCAGGTTTAACGAAAACGGTAACTTTGGTATCTGATACTTTGTCTGCCACATAAGTTTTTACACCTTGAGATAACCGTTGTATCTCCGCATTCAGAGCTCTTATATCTTTATTGCTATCGTTCGTTGTATTATATCCCTGATCCTCGGCAATTAGTGCAGTTTCTTTTATTCTACCATCCAAAGTAAAACTGGAGTACAAAGTGTGTTGGTTGTAGCCAGAATCTGGAAGGTGTCCACCAGCTATAACCTCGCCAACTGTGCATTTCCTTTTAGATTCAATAAGATGTATGCACCTTGAGGTAGGATAAGGATCACTATCTTCTATGAATTGATTTCTATCTAATATAACTGTTACCTCACCGTCACAGTCTTCAGTTCTGGCTAGTCTAAGTCCATAGTGGTTCATAAAAGATTTTAAATTTTCTATAGACTCAAAGGCAAGGGAATTCATCATTTCTTGTGCAGGATAGCGAGAACCTCCTCTTGGAGCATATGCTTTGACTATTCTTGCCAGTGCTCGGGCACGGACGTCATTAAAATACCGCAAGAGTATACATGCTTGAAGGTATGTGGCCTCTTCCTTTACTAATCTGAAGAATCTCACATAGTTGTTGTTATCTAAGGCGTTGAACACTTTGATAGCGAATATTATAGGGCCCGATTTCTGTATCTCTTCTGGCAGTTGTTTTATCTGCGACAAGAAAAAATATAATAATAATGTCTATAAAACTACAAAACCCAATCATAAAAAAGTCTATATTCTATGTACCAACCTCCCACCAAAAATTTGCGTCGCCGAGGTTGAGCAAAGCAACATATCCTCTGAATTCTGCTTCTCTTGGTCTCTGTTCCGGTCCTACATCAGCATACATATGCTTCAATGTTTGAAGACATTTGGTGAGATTATCAGTATTTAACTTCTGGTCAAACTGTGTGTGTTCGAGATCAGCAAGCCGGGCGGCGCAGTGTGCATGAAATCGCGCGCACATTTCTACCAAGCAAATGGACTCTGGAAATTTTAATGTAATTAATTATAGGAAATATGCATATAATTATGTCAAATCATATCTAAGAATGTATCATGTTTGAATTTAAAATTTACCAGAGCAACACAGAGCCTGCTGTGTAATATCCTTACGGATACTGCGAAATCGATCCCACATGAAATGGAACCAATCTGCCAACGAAACCTGAAAAAAAGGAAGAAGGTATGACGTATAAATTGGGTCAATCCGCACATTCTATCGATTTTTGAATATAGAATACAATTCCATCCATTAAGTTACCCACCTGTCGTTTAGTATCCGCAATCTCATGCAACAAATAAGCGCAAGTGCGCATGAGCACGCGCGCGGGACGTAGTTCGTAGCACATCGGTATCTCCTGGTCGGCAGAGCTGCGACTGTACTGCTTCACCGCTCGCCACGGCTCCAGCTCACCGTCCGACTCTAACACTGTTTCTAGAGTCATCACCTGAAATATGAGAATGACAGTCAATGCTTGCATTATTTCTTAGCAAATTATTTCTAGCTAAATTTTTCCTTCTCTGCTTCAATACAATTAAGGGTTTTGTTAAATGTCAAATTAGTTTCGTTAAAATGTTTCATAATAATCCCACCTGATGTTCTGCTTGTCTGTGCAACAACTCCTTTTCGGGACACATGTCCTGGCAGGTACCTATGGTAGCGCCGCCAATCTTAACGCGTGATCCAGCACCACCCCAAGCTCTCAAAACCCTAAGAATGAATTAATACATTTTCTTTAATTTCAAAAGAAAATTGAAAAAAGAAAATGTTTGTGTAAGACAATAAATTACCTGAGTAAGAGAAATATATATGAAAACACAGCAAGTTTATAAGAATATAAGCATTGGTTAAAAAATTAAAATCAGTTACCTGTCCCTTGCGTCAAGAACCCGCCATTGTTCATCAGGGGTCAATGAGATCCTTGAACGTAGTTGGTGCAGTTCTATGGCAGCCTCTGAGGTACTCAAGCTCAGTTGTGCTGTCACCACTGGTACTGGAGGCTCAATAACACTTGGTGGTTGTGTACTAAACATTAAAAAATATATATCTTGTGTTACTTTTTTAGGCAAAGTATGTTTCCTGAATTAAATTAAACAAATATGCCTAAATTGTTGGCGCTCTTTGGAGGCCTATGTTCAGCAGTGGATGGCAATAGGTTGATATATATGATATATGGCAATTTACGTTTTTTACGTTTAACTGTTTTGTTAACTCATCAAGTGAGAAATTACAGACAATAATCTTACTTATTTGTGCCCTTACTGTTAGACAAATAATATTAGTATTTAAAGATTTCTTTTCCTCTACTTACACAGGCTTTTTCTCCCTCACAGGAAGCTTCTTCATCAATGGCATTTGCTTCATTCTTGGTGCTAACTTTAGTTTTGATGGTGGTGTCATTAGTTTAGGTTCAGGCTCAACATCCATGGCTGGAGAAAGAAAAAAACTTGATAAAAATAATATCAACATTTCTCCACCAAACAACAATCACATAAGTCATAAAAAACAAAACACAATGGCTACCCTCAAAAAAAAGCCACAAATAATGTCAGTATTACTCAATTCCATACATTTTTGCCGAGTGACTCTGTATGTGGGTGCTCCACCCATTGCTGACAATTCCTCCTCAACATCAGAATCTGGCACCCAATCTGGATCATCCTCTTTCCTAATACTGCGTCTTCGCCTACAAAACAAGCCAACATATGAAATTAAACAATTGTCAGTTAGGTATATTGAAATATATTACTTGATACTTGGCACAAGAAAAATGTAGGCAACTCAAAGATAGTTGAACCAGCTTAGTAGAAGTTAGGTAAAAGTTACTCCAGCAGCCTCCCTAGCCACAAATCTCTATATCATGACAAATATGGTACATGTATAAAAAAATTGTAACCAATAATTTATTACATACACTCTTGCTTTACTGCGAGTAACATCAAACATAAATCCATCATAAGCCCCAGCATTTAGCACGGCTCGTTCAGCTGAACTTGGTAGATCATACTCTATGATGCACATGTGCCGCTTCGGGAACAATCTAATTTTCTGAACACGACCAAACTTGCTGAAGTGCTTCTTAGCTGCAGTAGCATCAAAGAGGCAATCTGGGACATTTGAACACCTGAAATCATAGATATTACTTATCAAGATAAGAGCCGTTCAGAACTAATTTACTAACATGACAATCTATTTTTCTATCATATTTATTAAGATGTATTAATTAATCCTGTCACAGATACGTGGCATCCTCCAAATAACTATGCAACATCAATCAATTCAAATACTAGTAACCACTCTCTTTGACAATCATAAGATCAATTCCAAGCCCATCGGAAGAAGTGAAGACTATTACGAAGCGCAGGTGTCCTCTAGATTGTTGCACAACATCGATATTACTAATATTTTATAACTGGGGGTATATGAACAAATCTTCAATAATAACTCACGTGACGGAAGTTTTAGGATTGGTGATAGCATCTTGTAATGGACTCTTCAGTTTTTTACGAGGACTTGAAACGGACTGCATGTTTATTTCTCACACTTGTTCTTCAATAACACCATGAGAACATTGTTATTTACGTAGAGTCAAACACACGAGGTCACGCCATGTTTTTACCGAGTCAGAATAATATATAAAGGACGACTTAGAACGTTAGGGATTAAAGCTGATTTTAACTGCTAGCACTTTTAGTTTTAGATTATGTGTTAAAAGTAGAATAATTTCACAAAATACTGGGTAAATTCTCAACTCAAAATCGAACGTTTTATTGACAGTTGAGACTTAAAATGACATAACTTTTATTTTGACACTGACAAGACAGGCGTACGTCTAATGGTAGACGATTATTGACATGCATTTCTATTTAGTCGATTAAAAATAATCAAGATAGTTTATGTCATTTTTCAATCATGTAAATAGAGGTTTATTAGTTTGATCCGTAAAGTTTTATCATACAAACAATGAATGTATGAATGTATGGAAGGTAGTAATATAGTAATAAGTAGTAGTTTATGTAAAATAAATGATAAGTGTCCGTCGAAAACCGTCAAATTCGTGGCACCACGGTACCAAACTGGTTATTTTTAAAATGCTAAAGGTAAAGACTATATCATCACGACAAAGTATTATCAAAAAAATGTTATAAAAGATTTGGCTCTCCACATAATGTGGTTTATAGGTTATATTTACTCAATTTTTTTTGACCATGTAAACAGTTCAGTTGCAGTTTCATAAACTGTTCTACACTACCCTAAATGATGTGGGACCAAAAATATTGTTTTTGTCTAATCTGCATCACTGCTTCACAACTATCGCAGTATATCACATCGCTTGCTACACTAGCGCTATTGCGGTGGTTCCTTCAGTTCCTTGTAATAATAATAATAAGTCTCTATTCAGACAACTGTTACATTAATTTAACATTGTGATTGACGACTCTGGTGAGTCGATGACACCGACAACTTGGTCTGTTTGCCCAGCTTTGGCAAAGGCCTCATCCGATTCTTTGCAATCTCTCCGGTTTACGGCTTTTTTAGTCCATGTTTTCCCTGCTGTTGTCTTTATTTTGTCTTCCCACATTCGAAACCGTCTACCTCGTTTACTCTTTCTATTTTTAGGGTACCAAAATACAATGTTTCCATTTTTCAGTGCCTCTTAATATGTGACCTGTCCATTTCCATTTATGTTTTCTTATTCTAGTAGTGATGTCTTCTATTTTTGTGCATTTCCTATTCTATTATATTCAACATGCTCCTCTCCATTGCTGTCTGGCATTTTCCTTTTGTACCATGGTGTAATTGTTCCAAGTAGGATTTTCTTTTTCCAAGAAAATGCGTGAAAAGACCAGGACCCACGAGCCTACTGACGTCGAGTGTGGTCTAAAAAGACAATTGATTCTTGGCCTAAAAAAACATAAAAATATAATAATGCCGTACGTCCGCATCCCGAAATACTACCCAAAGGTTAGGCTGTTTACATACTTTCACACAAACAAATTTATTTTCTTTCTTTATAGGTACATGTTTATAGGTACATGTTTTAGAATGGCACATTGGCATCGGCTCACATACTCTGGAGTTCTGGACTGCTAAGAATAAGAATTTCATTGAAGTACAGTTCTTGCCAAAATTATTGTCCGGCTTGAAGTTGGCACGAGATAATTTCAACCCGGTCGTAAAAATCGGAGAGACATGACATTATATTTTTATGGTACAACCAAGTATCACAGTTCATCCAGTACATAGAGGGACTATGCAAGTATCATCGACTCAAACAAAAAAATAACAACTAATTAGCTACTTACTAAAATTCTACTAAGTACTTCCTAAATTTTTTGAATATTTTTTTACAATCGAACCTTACAGCCCAACTTTGCAGCCGTGGTTGCGATTAATGGACCAAAAATGTATCTACAACTAGGTCTATTTTATTCTGTTTTAAAAGAACCAACAGGAGTAAATTATACTTAGATAAAATGGGAGTACCACGGAATCCATAAATTTTGGTGCTTTTCCTTCTATGTGACGACGTGTAGGTATAATATAATGGTCACAAGGTGTCATTGTTGTACGCAAACAGCTGGCTAAAGGTTGACACACATAGCTGCTAACGTGAGCTGCATCGCTAAAATCCACGTGTTGGCAGTAGTATTAGTGGTTAGTTACCCAATCAGTGCTGAATTATACAGGAAAATACAAGATAACAAATTGACGCAGTCTTTTTAATGAAGGAAAAAATCGGCGGGCGGGCAGGGTTCGAACCTGCGCCTTCTGGTTCGGTACACCAGACGCTCTGACCACTAAACCACCGCTCGCCCTGCTCGCCAGTCGAAATCTTCCTCCACATTCTAATTTACGTCTTACGGTGACGTAGCGCCATCTATTGTGAAGATGCTTCACAACCGACACGACTAACTTTACAGCTAGTTCAATGTCGTATGATACCGCCTTACCCATCAACTATCTTTTTGTGTTTTTTTAAGCATTTTCCATGCTAAGATTACAAGTTATTTTTAATGAAGGAAAAAATCGGCGGGCGGGCAGGGTTCGAACCTGCGCCTTCTGGTTCGGTACACCAGACGCTCTGACCACTAAACCACCGCTCGCCCTGCTCGCCAGTCGAAATCTTCCTCCACATTCTAATTTACGTCTTACGGTGACGTAGCGCCATCTATTGTGAAGATGCTTCACAACCGACACGACTAACTTTACAGCTAGTTCAATGTCGTATGATACCGCCTTACCCATCAACTATCTTTTTGTGTTTTTTTAAGCATTTTCCATGCTAAGATTACAAGTTATTTTTAATGAAGGAAAAAATCGGCGGGCGGGCAGGGTTCGAACCTGCGCCTTCTGGTTCGGTACACCAGACGCTCTGACCACTAAACCACCGCTCGCCCTGCTCGCCAGTCGAAATCTTCCTCCACATTCTAATTTACGTCTTACGGTGACGTAGCGTTACGTTTAGTGGTCAGAGCGTCTGGTGTACCGAACCAGAAGGCGCAGGTTCGAACCCTGCCCGCCCGCCGATTTTTTCCTTCATTAAAAATAACTTGTAATCTTAGCATGGAAAATGCTTAAAAAAACACAAAAAGATAGTTGATGGGTAAGGCGGTATCATACGACATTGAACTAGCTGTAAAGTTAGTCGTGTCGGTTGTGAAGCATCTTCACAATAGATGGCGCTACGTCACCGTAAGACGTAAATTAGAATGTGGAGGAAGATTTCGACTGGCGAGCAGGGCGAGCGGTGGTTTAGTGGTCAGAGCGTCTGGTGTACCGAACCAGAAGGCGCAGGTTCGAACCCTGCCCGCCCGCCGATTTTTTCCTTCATTAAAAATAACTTGTAATCTTAGCATGGAAAATGCTTAAAAAAACACAAAAAGATAGTTGATGGGTAAGGCGGTATCATACGACATTGAACTAGCTGTAAAGTTAGTCGTGTCGGTTGTGAAGCATCTTCACAATAGATGGCGCTACGTCACCGTAAGACGTAAATTAGAATGTGGAGGAAGATTTCGACTGGCGAGCAGGGCGAGCGGTGGTTTAGTGGTCAGAGCGTCTGGTGTACCGAACCAGAAGGCGCAGGTTCGAACCCTGCCCGCCCGCCGATTTTTTCCTTCATTAAAAATAACTTGTAATCTTAGCATGGAAAATGCTTAAAAAAACACAAAAAGATAGTTGATGGGTAAGGCGGTATCATACGACATTGAACTAGCTGTAAAGTTAGTCGTGTCGGTTGTGAAGCATCTTCACAATAGATGGCGCTACGTCACCGTAAGACGTAAATTAGAATGTGCAGGAAGATTTCGACTGGCGAGCAGGGCGAGCGGTGGTTTAGTGGTCAGAGCGTCTGGTGTACCGAACCAGAAGGCGCAGGTTCGAACCCTGCCCGCCCGCCGATTTTTTCCTTCATTAAAAATAACTTGTAATCTTAGCATGGAAAATGCTTAAAAAAACACAAAAAGATAGTTGACGCAGTCTACTTACAGTTTGTAATTTCTAATGTTGAAGATAATGTGCAAGTATATAAATAACTATGGGGGATCTTTTACAAAATAATTAAAAATATTATTTTTTCTAACGGATTAAACAGTATATGTGTTATGTATGCTTGCAGTTTGCCAGCCTACACAAGACCTTCCTCAGTACTTCATATTGGACTACCCAGTCCAATATACCCCGAGTTGATAATATAAGCATGTAATACTGTAATAGCTTCACTGTTTAGCAAACTTATACATAATGTGTGACGACAGTTGTTGCGGTGACCGCGGATGATGTAATCACATTCCGTCGCGCAAAACACCCGCCGCCGCCGTAGTTCCGGAACATACCGGATTACCTACCTGTAACTTTCTAACTGCCTGCAACGTAATTTTGGCAATTTCGGCTCACTTGGCTATCAATGAACAATGTTAGCTGTGTGAAAATGCATCATCATTGTCAGCAACTCATATTACTATCCCATTGATCCACGGGTCTCTCAGAATGAGAAGGTTAGGCGATAACGATAAGACCTCATACGCAGTCAAATAATGCAGACTTCATCAACTGAATCTCATAGTCCAAACAGTTGCTTGGCTGCTAAACTTGTTAATTATGGTAATATTAACAACACGAATACCCGCGGTTTCATGTGGACAAGCATAATTTTCAGGAAACAATTGCACATACGACTTCTATGAAACTGCTGCAGGAGTGCCGCAAGGGTCTGTTCTTGGGCCGGTCTTGTACATGGACCTAGTGACTAATTTGTACCTATGTAAGTATAATATAACGAGTTCTAAGAGTTATCTGTTGTATTGTATTGTTGTATAGATATATTCGAAAAGCTACATACATAATTATATACTTGACGACGTTAAAATTTAATTTTATAGATACTTAATCTCTATTGGTGTAGACGGATTTTTTGTATTTGAATTGCACGAAGTACCTAATGTATAATTTAAGGTGCATGTGCAATTGTGCACTGACTATTAAACTCTACATATGTTTATGTATTCTACGAAACAATGTTCCACATTGCTAACTGAATCATTTCGACAATAATAATATCGGGTCCACCGCTCATCAACATGTAATGTATCATCAAATTTTAATATGATAATCCATAATGGGAGTAGGAGCTGTTTAGGCGTTCGGATGGTGCGGACTGCGGTGAATCACCTCGATGCGTGACGTCATCGCTATAAATTCGGGTGTCACATTCCGTTGGCAGGCGCATGCGGTTATATAAAAGAAAGTGGCGCGGCCGCGCGGCGACCTTGCTCGGTGAAAGGCGTGGCGCAAGTGGCACAGCCGGAACTCGCTCTTCCCACGGACCGATCCCGCGCCTCTCGCCCGCCAAGCCGTTATGCGCTCGCGCAACTTTCGGTAACTGGTTTGATGTTAGCAAAAAAATGCACTAGGCACGCTTGGACCGGTGCCATTTTAGAAGATTCGAAGCGGTGGACATAAAACACGGAATGTTACAAATGATCTGTATAGCAATCTACGTGAAAGCTCTTTAAAGCAGGTACTACCTCCTGCCTGCTGACATGCATGCCTATTTTATTGAACGAGTTTTTTTAAATAACTTTACAATGGTAGTGCAAACATACTTTGAAAATCATCAGGCGATCTTTAAAAACTTTCAACAAATTGCAATTTTTCACCCTGAAAGCTTTTTGATACGGTTAACCGTAACCGACTACTGTGAGGAATGGAAAGTGGGTAGGTAGACCTTTGCCCTGCAAAGGGACGATAATGGCTAAATAATAATAATTTAGTACCCAATATTATCACAACGCACCAATATTTTTACCTTCAAATCCATCAAGGATATCATGAAGCTCATGCGTGTAGGCTCTTCTTACAATTATATACATCGATCACGCTATCACCTAATAATGTCGGTAAAGTCAATTTTGTTATTTGGTAGACGTTACCTTCACGGATAGTGAATGAGAGAAATCTGCCGTGACCTTGGACAGTAAGTAGGTATATTGCAAAATATGCAATAAAATGTAATCTTGTGCCCATGACGGAAACCCTTTATAAATTTTAGTTGATATTTGACAAAATGATAAAATTTTAATGTTATTAGATAATGTACTAAAATAATGACCAAAATTACTTCAGACCAACATGATAAACGGTAGTAATAAAAATAACATTTTTATGCCAGTGGTTTTTCGAGTTGTACCTAATAAGTATTCTTAGTTTAAGAACAGCTGCAGTTTCAGCACATTTTGAGTCGCCACCACACGATCGCCTTTGCATGGGTTTTGTGGCTCTACAAACAGGAAATTACCTAACTAAATGCATTTCTGCAGCGAACGGTCGATAAAAAATGTATTTAAAATGAGGGTTCAGAAGGCTGTATTCGTGAAGTTGCGAACAAGGCTTGTAATTGTGCAAGTGAGATAGAATATAGCGATGTTCAGTCGTGTTGGCCTAGAATTCAGACAATTTCCGATTGCCACGGTCGGTCCGAGCGGGGAGGCGGCATCGCCTAGCAACAGATAGACGCGATCTGCGCACACGCTTTCTGGTAAGGAAAATTGACTTTATATTGACTACGAAATGAGTTTATTTTAAAACCTTTTAATATGTAACTACTTATAAAATAAAATTATCGAAAAGATATATATCCACATCTATACCTATGATATTTAATGAGTGAAATGCCTGCCATCGACCTCGACCTCGATCAAGAGGAGCAAATAAAATGAAAGATCAAATATATAATACGTAGCAATATTTATGAAGTATATGCTATAATTATAACTCCAAATATACCCCGTATACGATACTAACAAAAGTGGTAACTATCACCGATCAGACAAAATACCGGTAACATAATTTACAGCTTGCAAACTTACAACCCGGACAAGGTCGGTTGAAGTTGAAATGATGAAACCAACGCAACTAAGTATTTGAAATTGTCTTATATCATCATAATGTTAGTTTCATTCAAGATCTAGGACAATTTATCATTACAAAACACTGATAGCATATCTAGTCGGGACAGATAATGATGCGAGATCGGTGTAGCGGATACGTAAGTAATATCTAAGGTAGTCAAGACAGGGTAAATAAGAAAAAACCACCTGCTTGTACCTACTTTAAGTTATCTGGGAAACAAAGACTTGACTGACCAGATGAATTGGAAAACTTCGCAATAAGTATTTTTAATATCGATGCACTTTTTTAGCGTCTTTTTAGCGACAGATGTAGCTTCTGCATGTGGACAATTAACATCGTATGTAAATGATATTTATTTATAATGAGGTTGGATGAGATACCCAGGGTGATTGTTTTCTCCAGTGAGAGGTTCACGTTCAACCTGCTTCAGCGGAGGCTTGGAGCACCGCGGGCGCGTGCGACGGCCGCGAACCCGGATGCGGCTGGATGACGTAACGCAGCCTTCGCTCCCCTCCCGCTACCCCCCCTCGCCGCGCACGCTCCGCAACAACCTCCCCCCCTTGCTGCACCCACCTCTTCGTGTCTGGTCGACCGTCTGAGCCGACATCGCCGCGCTTTGATCTCATGCTAGCTTGTCTTGTCAATGCTCTACTTATTTAATTAATCCCTTATACGGCGTTAGAGGAGCGATAGTCAATTCCTGGGTGTAACTATGTGAGAACAGATACAACATACAGTTACATTTCCGCAGATTATGGCGAGATAGATTGCTATCTTGTCGAATTGAAAGGGGTGAACAGTCCCATTGTTGAGTAACGGGTAAATTTTATATTCATTGAATTAAAAGCGTAGGATAGACAAAGATAAATAAGTGATATATTTATGACCTTTTGGACTCTCAAGTCAAAGATCTCGGGATCGAAAACTGACGTCGACTTTCCCAAATGATGTGTGTACCTGTTAATAATTATTTATATCTAATTATAATAGCGACCCGGGCGCAGCTGCGTTTCCGGGTGGATGAAAAAAATCTTATGTAACGCTCATATCGACAACAGCGCCACCTACCGAATCCAATTGCGTTTTCAAATCATCCAGGAACCCATTGATATATACATAAAAAATTACAATCAAATTGGTCCACACGTACAGAAGAGTTATTATTAAGTCTTAATTATTAATAATCCTTCCTTCCTTACTTATATTATAAATGCGAAAGTAACTCTGTCTGTCTGTCTGTCCGTCGTGCTTTCACGCTAAAACTACTGAACCGATTTAAATGGAATTTGGTACAGAGATAGTCTAGACTCTAGATAAAGCCTAAGAAAGGACATGGGCTACTTTTTAATGCTGTAAAAAGGGCTGTAAGGGGATGAAAGTTTCTTTTAACTTTCATCTTCTATTTCAACCCCTAGAACACCCAGACCACGCGGGCGAAGCGGCTGGTAATTAAGTGGTAAATGGGTTGATGATGATGATGATGATGAGATAGCTGATAGGAAAAATAAAACAAATAAATACGAGTACCTATCAGGAATGTTAACTACAAAGTAAGAACCATCAAATCACAGTAACAATAAAGACTTAACAATGAACAATAATTATAAATTTATCTCTAAGTTGCAGAAGAACGATATATTCTTTTCATTTGTTGCCCATTAGAAAGATAGTTTACGTGGCGACAGCGACGCGGCGGTAGACCGCCAGAAAATTATTCCGAGTCTAATTAGCGAACATGCCTCGAAATATAATTATTATTTGAAATTATAAAGTAACGCCGGCTACCCGTCACGGTCTGTGCCCGGGACGTCGTCGTCCTACACTTCGTTTTAATATTTTTTTAGTTTTCTTTTCTTTTTATGACCCGGGTTTATATTTAGTTTAAAACACTGTGTGTTTGGACAATCAACATCGTACAGTAAATTAAATAAGTGCCATTACCCTTATCATTACGTGTTCCATCATTTTAATGTGCTAAGAACAGATATGCTTCAAATACTGAGTTCTGTACAGTTACAATAATCTAATTACATATAGAGCAGTGGCGTAAATGCATGATGAACTTTATTAAAACTTCGGTACGTGAGATTCGTAATGGACTGAACGTGTAGTCTTTCGGGGAACATCGGCATCGTAGGTATCTGGGAGGGGTTTGTTTAGAGGATATTTTTAGCTAAAAAAGGTACTAAATCATTTAACACCATGTCTCTCTAGATTTCTCTTAATTCTAAACGCAATATTTCTAGAAAATGAATGCGCCACATGTGATTGTGGGACAGCGTCGTGCTGTGACTACATAATGAGCATTATACCGAAATAAAAACAACCTTGTGTGTGATCAGAGTGAAATGGAAACATCACGCAACCTCTGTGAATCATAACCGGCCCGCTGTCGAGCCGACACAAAGAGCAGAGGTGAGTCAAACCTAGGGTTACTATCAGTCTGGATAAAACCGGATTTATTGACGACGGCATTTGAAGTGCTTTTTGTTGCGCCTCAAGGATGTCGGGTATCGAACAAAACAAGCCATAAGAAAAAACGGCGCCGCATAGAATATTATAGGATTATAGCTTTGATCAATAATATTGATCGAAGGATTAAAGGCATATTATGTGTTTGACCATTTTTTGTACACTCTGCATTGATTCAATGTTTCGTGAAAGGTCTTAATTACTTACTCCAATAAACTTTGGACCTAAAATCCAACCCGGAATTAATCGGAACAGCTTACTCCATTCGACGCTAATGCGCAATATTGTTTTACGCGTTACTACTTCCCTTATCAGGCAAATTTCAGACATTTTAATATCTACCCAAGTACTGTACCTAGTATAATTATGTTATCTGTTTTGAGATTCCTTCCTATTTATCAGTAAGAACTTTTAATTACATTCTAATTAAAATCAAAGCATTAGCGTGTATAAAAACAACAAAGTTTGTTCCATAATAGCCAATTAATAGACTCGGAGCTGTTGCGTTGGACCAGATGAAACTCCTGATACGATCGTTTCGCGCTGTGAGCCCATAGTTTAGCTGCGAATATCAATTCAACGACTATGTATTATGAAAGCTAATAACCATTCTATTTTAGTTTTTAATACATTGATATATTTCTAGATAATCTCCGTGAAACATATCCTTCTAATGGCCTTAAAAGACGTAATGTAAAACGATTATGGAATCATAGCATTTCGCACGGCCGAACACAGTGGATGCCCCTGCTTACAATGTAAAGCGGCGGCATTCCTCAAGGCCGGTCGTTCCTTCCTTGTAGATATCACGTAGTTGTTATGTCGAACATTTATTGAATCTAAATTACTGTTGGATCTTTCGATGGGGAGCTTGTTTTATATATTCTGAGCTTTGTTTTTTCTAACTCTAAAACCAAATTTACATCACATATCTCGTTGCAATTCTGAATGCCTGATGCCGTTTGCGCCTATATCAGTAACTCAATACATAACAGGGGTTCGACAATGTGCTTATAGCGACGTAAATCTAATATCTCAGAGCCAGTCTGCATGCCAATGTCTAGAGCCAGCCCAATGGGACAGATCGTGCCAGCGCAACCTCTACCAATGCAATACTGTGCATCGTGTGTTACAGGGCTGTCTAATAATGTATTCATAACAAATTATTATGTCTTCAATGTCAGTATTGCTGGAAAACAATTTTTGTTATGTTATTTGATTTGGACACTACACCGACCTCCTTTGGCCTCTCCAAGAGAATTATCTGACGTATAGGCAGAGTAAAGAACGTGCTACTGCAAATAAATGTGTAGATAATAATATTTTTCCAATAAATTTTTAACAACACCTTTGCTGACTGCTCTACATTCCGTACATAAAGTTTGAAAAAGGAAGCCTTAAAGAAAGGGTGATGGTCACCACAGAGAACTGTGTGTATAATTTTACGTTAGTAGACCATTTAAGAAATACAGCACATGTACTAAATATCTTGATAGTAGATTATGCTAAGCTTCACATTAAAATATAATTGCCTGTAGAAATCATTCTAAGCAATCAACATAATATTTTTATTAATAATTTTGTCAAAAGTTATCTCTGTGACCTAACGATATTGTAGAATGTTAAGGTCTTGCCCCTTATCCTACTTTTTAACAAATCTCGAAATATAGTAAATATTATTGCAATACTTACACTTACTACTATATAAATCGTCATTTAATTGCACGCAAAACAGAGGTATTGCATCATAGGATGGAAATAAGAAAACATACACAATAAGTCCAAAGGGTTAACAGAACATTAAACTCATTGAACGTAAATATTTTGGTGTACTTTTATAGAATTTTCTTAGTAAATTCTGTAAGACGATGACAACAATTTTGATTAGATAATCATACTTACATTTTAATAATCATACTTTTATTTTAATAATCATACTTTTATTTTAATAATCATACTTTTATTTTAATAATCATACTTTTATTTTAATAATCATACTTTTATTTTAATAATCATACTTTTATTTTAATAATCATACTTTTATTTTAATATAGTCGGGAAATGAAAATAATAATAATGAACACATGGAAGCAATAAATAGGTACTTTGACTTTGAGCTTGGCAGGAAAAATTTGGTGTGCAGGGTGGCAGCGATGGTGAAACAGGCCCTTCCCCTTAGTGTCCTAGGAATGGCAGGGCGGGCTTTATTCCTTACCTTTGCAACGATAAATAGCTTGCTGATCGTGGAGGCTCGTATTCAGAAGTCAGAGTTCATTATCGTTCTTATTGTTTGCTTTAGAGTAAAGTTTGAGATATAGAGAAAGTTAGTGTACATCAGTCTGTTCATCATCCATTAGGCAGAAGTCGCAAAGCTTCCATAATCTCGGTAATCGCTTGAAAAATATCAGCCAACCCTAGTGGTATTTGCTAGTGCAATGGCAGCAACGGTACCCGGCCTCTGCGGCGGTTAAGGGCGAGCCCTGAATGCCGTCCGACTAGTTTCTCCTTTGCGCGAGGAATGTCACCTACATGCTATACATCTTACGGGATTTCATTTGTTACCAACCGCCCTGGGCTTGATGCAGTTCCTATATACCTCAGAATTATGAGACTACCCAGCAAACCCAATCCAGCTGTTCGAACTCAACACCTTTTGACGCGTTCAGTGGAGAGTGGAACTATTCTTAAATTGTTGTTTTAGCCAGAGATTTTCGAATTAAGCAAAAAGATTGTATAAGTAATATTGCAAAGCTTCATTGCATATTCTCTAAATACTCTTTAATGCCTGAACGACGTATTTTCCGCCGTAGATATTATGGTTGTATGGGTACAGTTATTTTCCATAATAGGTATACGCTTGAATATTCATAGAAAATTTTAATATCTTCCGTGAACATTGGCATTCTCATTTTAACAAGTGATAAGAATGGGTGGCATAATTAGTGACAATACGATCTGGTTTCTGAAATGGCTTTGAGGGTCGGTGCACGCGCCGCACTATGGAGAGAAATCCAAGTTTCAGTATCTGTTGCTAAGTGTAGTTATTTCACTGTACCTATTTTTAGGTTTGCGTTTCTTTTTCTTTTCTAAGACATGAGACATTCCAGTATTTTTAAAAGTATGATATTTTATAGATCTACTTACTTGATACAATGTGTATGGGTAACGGGTATCCCACACATTGGACAGCTTTTAGATTGGCACTAAAATTATACGAACATGTTTGCGCTTAGCAACATAAACCTGTAGGTGTAGACCTTATAAAGAAGCGTATCGTAATGTTTATTTCGTTTGATCAAACTCGTAGCATTGATACAGGTATTTGCTGTACTGTAAGGAATTAAAAATAGTTAGTTGTAAATATAATGTTAGGTTAGGTTTTGGCACGTATGTAGCTGCAGTGCACATGAGATGCTGACCGCTGAGTCGGTGAATGATGGCAAGTTTGCGCACAAGACACAATGCGCGCGCTCCGTGACGAATCCAATATGGCCGTTTGGCGCGGTTTGGCGGTCATTCACCCGCACCCGACCGAAACTTGGATCCATGAACGCAACGCAACGCGCTATATTTTGACAACTCACACAACAATATAATATTTACTGCATTTATTATAATTCTGATAAAAAGAGAGCCTACGCCACCCCACAAGGACACGTAAACATTTTATATAATCATTAGGAAGGTACCAATCTAGATAAAAGGTCATCGTTATTTTTGGAGCCAACAGCGCATTTTGAGGATTTAAAGCTAGCTTTCAATATTCATAAAGAAATATAAGATTGACAAATACACGATGACGAATAGCTCAAGCGAGTCATTACAAACAAAAATAAATAAAAAAACTTGCGATTTCTTGGAAGCTATGCGACGGGGGCAGGGTTTTGGACAACAGTTAGAGCCAATGCGAGGGCCGATGACGTCACCAGCGCCCTCCTCATCGTGAGTCACCGTGGACGCTCCGCGGAGGATTTGAAAGTGCTGCCATACCGAACCGCTCTTAAGAATATGCGAATAGAGAATGAAACTCAATAAGCCAAAAAGAAACTTCATGACCATTAATTTATGAGCTGAGAGGCTCTTTTTACCACACTAAGCTTTCATTGACTGTTTATTTTTTAACTATTGATTAGGGAAAGAGTTTCTTCGGATTTTATATGAAAACTCAGGACACCCTATTTTTTTTAAAGATAGTTACAGGATTTACAGAATATAGGTACCTACGTGCCATTTTGTTCGATGACTTTCTGGCATCTTATAATTTTGGAAAAGTTTGGAACATCTCATCAAAAAACGCGACAGTGGAAGTTGTTTTGGCAGTCCTCTCTTGATATTAACCTGACACTGCCTAAAGAATTCTGAAGAGACTGAAACAGGTGGAAATCTGAAGGTGCAAGGTCAGGGCTATATGGCGGACACATTAACACCTCCCAGCTTCCGTCTCTTAATTTTTCAAAGTGGCTAAAGATGTATGTAGTCTAGCGTAATCGTGATGAAAGACCACTCTCTTTCTATAGATCAATTCCGGCTACTTTCTCTCAACTTCTGCTGTAATCTCATCAATTGTTGGCAGTTGAGATCCGAATCAATAGTTCTGCCCGGCGCTAAATGCTTGTAGTGAACAATGCCCTTCCAATCCACAGCATCACCTCATTGCCAGTTAACCCTGGTTTTGCCACAGTCTGTGAACCCTGACCGACCTTGTGCTACGACCTTTTTCGCTCGTTCTTGTCGTACGTGATCCACTTTTCATCACCAGTTATCAATTTCATCAAAAGCGGTTCGGTTTCATTACGTCTCAATAAGGAATCGCAAATGAGTACACGGTTTATTAGATTTAATGAACCGTGTGGCAACCAAATATCGAGCTTTTTTGTGAACCCAGCTTTTTCCAAATGGGTTAAAACTGTTTTGAGGTCAAATTCTGAAGAACCGTATTCAGCTATGTCGTAACTACTGATATGCCAAGTTTGCTCCACCTTTTCAAAATTGGCGTCCATTTTAACCGTAAAAGGGCGACCAAAGCAAGGTACATACATCTTTGACATCAAAATTCCCAGATTGAAAACGCTTAAACCAACTTTGTCCTATTCCTACATTTCCTACTGACACTGCATTAGGCGCATAAACGTCACAATATTTTTTTGCGGCTTGCATTGATTTTTTTCTTTTTTGTAATTAAATTTTAGAATGTATCGAATTTCTCCATTCTCTCATTTTGACAGAAAGAAAAACAAATGAAACATAGCTGGAAAAGCTACAGTTCTCGCCAAACTTATTGTCCGGGTTGAAGTTGGCACGAGCTAACTTTAACCCGGCCTTAAAAATCGAAGAAAGAAAAATATTGGGTTGTAATAAAAAAATAAGAAAGCTCGAGTCGTAGGCTATCGTTTTAAATCATTTTAATCCAATATTTTTCTTCCTCCGATTATTACGGACGGGTTAAAGTTAGCTTGAGCCAACTTCAACCCGGACAATAAGTTTGGCGCGAACTGTACTCTACGCGAAAAGACCTTTTACTCGACCTAATATGTGGTACTCTCGATGTTGTTGGAAATAGATAAATTGTAGCAAGGGTAAGGTACCTATTCGTTTTTAGGAATTATAATTACATGTATCAGAGTAACAAAATTTAAAAAACCCTGACACCCTATGGAAAAAATGTGACACGTCAAACTTATAACACCCGTCGGTTTTAGGTAAAAAAACGGTTAGGGTTTGTATAGGGTTACAGGTCGATTTGCACTTAGGTCAACTCGAGGCTGAAAGAAGCTGAAGTGCATCGTTTTTTTTCCTAATAGGTACCTAAATAGATAGGTAGGTAAGGACGGAAGATTCCTGTTATTATAAACTGAATAACGGTAAAGACGCTGAATCTAGAGCTAGTGTTCAGGTTGGAGTCAAAAATTCTTTTGACTCCAACACTAGCTCGAGATTGAACATCCCGTTGACTATTCATAATTTAATGTCATCTCCACTAAATTGTATATTACAATCTCAAATTAATATAATTATTCCCAGGAAATTCCTCAAAACAAACTACACCTTTGTAAAGTTTTATAAAAATCATATTTATTACTTAGGATATTTTGGTTAATTTAGCCTATAATGTTTGTTTCTAATAGCCATCCATGTTACAATTAATGTAAATGAAATTGAATAAATCAAATACTTATATAGAATCTTTTATTATGAATGTTCTACACTGAAAGTGGGACATTCAGTGTAGAAAATCGGATTTGTTGCTATTATAATCATTTTGTCACTTGAAATAGGGAATCACGTACTTAGGTAGTACGTACATAAAAGGAGACCGTGACTGACTGCTCAAACCACTGAACGGTTTAGGCTAAACTCTACGCTACGCTACGAACGTAGTCGTCTCAACTTTATTATTATTAGTCACGTAGTCTTTCAGGACATGTTGAAAATACTTATTATGATTAACAAATACTTAGGTACAAGGCCACACTGTCAAAATTAGATCCTCCTTCGAAAGTTCCGTGCCTAGTTTTACGTGACAACTAGTAGGCAACCATACAAACATACTCGTATTACACTTCAGCAATGTTCCTAGTTCATTGCTGTTTTGCTACTAACCACTACTAACCAGTTATTTAGCCTGAGAATTGAACGGTCAACATAAATCGATTACCTAGAGTTGTCGTGGTTGAAAATGTACAAAACAACACACGGATGCTGTATAACTAGATTTGTGGGCAGGTGTGAGTCATACACAGCTTGAACACCAAAAAAATATTTTATTATAGATAGATAGAGCCAGTATCTATCTACTTTGTCGCATATTTTGGCTTACTGCACCCACGTTTTATAGTTTTGAAGCCACGATTTAAATACTTTATTGGCCTAAATTCTTAAAATATATATAGGTAGGTAAATCATTTTATAAACCTAAACACAAAGAATTTTACAAAAACAATAATGAGTTAATGAGTGTAATGACATTCAATTCTATATTATTCAGGCTATCAGTGATATTGCTACTTAAAAATAGATAACACTAATACCAGTTGACCTGTTCCCAATCTGTTCACGTAGACATCCTTAAGAACGATATCAAACATAACAGCAATATAATAGGTTCATTATTCTTTCCTATTTGACGGACAGTACGTTATCAACAGTGAATAGGGAATCCAACGAAAGCCAAACAAATAAACATAGTTATCTGAACAAAGATTCGCTCGCAGATGCCTCCTAATCCAATAAAACATTCAAGATACGAGTGAACAAGCGAAGAGAAGTGTTGATCTATTTCGCTTCAGCTATAATGTTGTTCGTAGCGGGTATCGTTTGTTTGTTGCGCGGGCGCACCCGACGCCAGTGACTCAGGGGGCGGTGCCAAGGGCGCTACGCCCTGTCCCGCCCCGCGCCCCGCCCAGCCAGCCATGATTTTGCCGCGCTTTTTTTTCAATCAGGTTATGTCCGCGTCATACTTAATGTGTTGCCAAACACTGGTGTAGTCACGTCAATGACTTGCTCGACCGAACAAGCATTCATCATATTATCGTGAGTCGTGATACTTATATTTGTCTGCTTTTTGTCTAATCTGTTCACGCGTGTTCTATTGAGTACTGTGTAGGCTATTGGAACTGTGCGTCTACCTCTTACAGCTAAAACATTGATGCGCAGGAGTTTTGTGATATTTTTGTTCAAGTAAGTTGGTTTTTAATTATTTTAAATGTAGCTATTATGGCTATCAGCTATCCTATTTGTAAGTTCGCACTTAAAATTTTTTAGAGACATACGGTTTGCACGCTTTTCAGAACACGTGGCAAAACCTGCTACACTAGACCAAAGATAATATTGTAGATAGATACCATTGAATATTCAAGGTTGTCAATAAAACTCTTTAGTACTTAGCTACATTGGTTGGCTTATTGGCTACGAATGTTTACTAAGTTTATTCCTTCAACCTTCTCACCTAGTTCTGTATTCTAGTTCTGTTCTGTGTCTAGTATAGAGTTCTGCTTAAGCAACAGCACAATTGCTGTTGCTTAAGCAGAACTCTATATTGGCTATTTAGCGTAGTTTTTATAATAATATTTTTCTGCTGGCATGTCAACCCTATTTTAGAAGTGGGTCTATAAGTATGACCTTCAAAAAGAATTGTCATTAGAGTCAGAGAGAGTCAGAGTTGTCAGAGTTGTCTGTAATATTCTTAAACTTGTAAACCAATATCGAAACCAACTACCGAACCAATATCAAAATACTTTGCGCCGTTGTTCTAAGTACTCTTAATAAATGTAATCACAGTTTTCAACTATGAAATCATCATAATATCACATATCCACCTCTGATACACCGTATCTCCTTATGTTTGCGCCGAATCGCTGATCCAGAGATCGCAAACAGAACCTTGAATTCACACATATACCTACCTAATATACTCTCTCAAAAATAAGGAAAATAACTGAAATACAAATAAGGTAAATTGACTTCCAACTACATGACATTATTGATCATGACAAGTTTTCATGCTTACAGACTTGGTATCCTTTCAGTTATGGCTTGTAGGTGTTTGGTTAATGTTTTAATAGTGTAATGATGACTATACATAGCGATGACACTACATCAACAAAGTTGCACCTCAAGTCAAGTCGGTTTAATCCTGACCTTTATGCATTAAAACAACATCTAACCAAAAGGAGTGGTGGGAGGAGGACCGTGCCATACCATCACGCCTGTATTCCCCGAAGGGTTAGGCAAACGTGTCTACTAACTACGATCCAGTGTTTGCTAAGTAGAGCTCGACACCACTAATGAGATAGTTCCTGCAGTCCTTACAAAAGTCGCATCAAATTCAAAATTAATCACTTTAATCATAGAGTATTCGGTCTCGTTATTAAAGAGATAACTATCGGATTGTTCCACGATGTTTGAAGCGAGAGAACGTTGTTAGCGATATGAAACTGGCTATAAATTGAGTACCGCTACAGTTTCAGTTATGTCTGAGATGGGCGATATACGTTCACCTCTCGCAATGTACAACGTCATGCGGTGTTAGAACTTTCATATTATGAAAAAATTTTGGACAATGACCTAACGTTAATTGTGAAACATGGCTGACGAATCTTAATACAACTTGTATTATTTATTACTTACTATAATTAAGCAAGGATGTCATGATCCACTTGCAACTGTTACGTGCTCTCCCATTTTAGATTATAATATATTTTTATAACGGACTGACCGTACCTCACATTTTAAATAAATTATTATTAGCGAATGGCATAGTCGATCAAGGCTTTTTTTTTTCATTTTGTCTGTACCTATCTAACTAATAATTAAATTATAAATAGTATTCTTAAAATGCTCAACAGTACTTACATAGTATTCGTCATAGTATTACTAATTACTAATTACGTACCTAAGTAGTAATTAGTAATAGACAATATTTAATGTGTTATATATTTTAAAAAATCGTCACTGATAATAATTTAACAGTCCTAAATATCTACTGATACTGATATATATACGTTGTAGATAGATAGATAGATAGATAGAATATACTTTATTGTACACTAAAGGAAAAAGAATAAAAGTGACATAACAGAAGCTACACACAGAAGTTATAAACAGAAGTTTAGTTGTATATAAAAAATATTTAAATTATAATTACATTTGAAAGAAATTAAATTCATTTAGTCTGCAATTTACCAAAGTATTAAATGCAAAAGTTACTCTGCTACCTATTTGTTACCTATACTACCGCTGAACGGGTTTCGATAAAGTTGGGCAAGGAGATAGACATTGCATCTTGGGGAAGTACAAAGGCTACCTTACCTTACCGCGAGCAATAGCTACTCAGTAAATACTCACCATCGGTCCATCATATCAATATGAATCATCATTTATATTGATTCACTCGTACATATTTCTAAACAGAATTGGAACTTTTAGAGAATGACATGGCATGCTAAATAAATTTTAAAAACATTGTAGAGCGTAGAAAACTCCACTATCTGTCCATTCATTTATAATGTTTGCTTATTTGACGTGTAATAATAAATTGAAATTGAATTGAAACCCTACAAAAACGTAAAATAATTCTTTATTATTGAACTATCAATAAACATTTGTCAATAACCGTTTTCGTAGCCGCTACGACAATGATTTATCTCGTAGCAGTACAATACTTCGATTCTTGCCGATAATCGATTTATCTAACAATTACTGGGAGCAGGGGAGGTGGGGCAGATTGATACCGTTTTTTTGTTTCATCGCTAAAAAAGATAGTTATAGAGTTATTGCAACAAAAACTATTATTCTGGGTCGAGAATGTATCTGGGTACAAACGTAGGTATACATTTCACTACAAAAAGGAACGTAATTTTTTTTATGACGCTTTCTCTGAAAAATGGGTTTTGTATCAAACTACCCCATGTACGGGGCAGTTTGATTCGCTTATATATCTTCTTACATAACTTATATACATTTGTTTAGAAATTAAATAAATACATTTTGATTAGTTTTTAACTTTATTTATGAATTAATCACAGTTTCATTCTTATTTACCGCAAATTAACTTCGTTAAGTATATATATTTTGTATATATGTATTTTTACATTTAATAAGTATCAATTATTTTTATTTACATTTTTCTATATCCTAGAATATTAACTGGGTCCATTAGTATCAGAATTAGCAGAAGCTCTCTTCTTTTTTTTTTACTCGGTACATTAATACAGGTATCAATCTGCCCCATTGACCTCCGAATCAATGTGCCCCGAAGTATTTTTTCAAATTCAAAGTAATATTAAATAAATACTGGAAGTAACTATGGAAAACTGATTATTTTATAGAGTAATTCACAGTATTTATTGACTGCAAAATGTAGATGCCTTTAAAAAACAACATTAAAACTGCCGAATTATGCACTTCCTAAGGTTGACGAAATTTTTCTCGCGACCTATAAAAACATATTTTTGCTTGTGGAGTTCAGCGAAACGACCGGGCGGCGGCGATCTTCCGGCAGCTTATTGGGTGCGTCTGTGGTTTCTATGTGTGAGAAAATGAATAGTAAACTACCATTCGTTTAGTTTAAATGACCGCCGTATCTATGTGCCCCATGCATCAATGTACCCCGCTTCCCCCTACGTATAAAATTGCAAGGGTAATTAGTGTGTTACTACCCTAAAAAAGGATAAAGCAACGTCACTAGCGAGCCATAAACTTCTCGTATAACTTCGTAGTTCGTTCGTACTTCGTAGACGAGGCGCGTAGCCCGCCTGGAATGCTACAAATTATTTTGAATAATCCTGCTACGCGTTTAACATTTCGTATAATTCGGATCGCCTAACATCGTTTATGTATGTTTAAATCTTTCATCATATTTTTCTTTGAATAGATCAGATTTTTTTAAATTAATAATATACTTACAACCATTGTAACGCAGTGTGAACGTGAACATGTAAATAGAACGTTTATAAACCAATTTCTGGCTTTTAGCTTTTCAGAATAGGGATAGGTGAATAATACACATGGCCTTTAGATAGTTTTTTTTTATGTAATAGCTGAGTTTTGTTGCATCTTATTTTCTAGAATTCTGCGAAAATCCTCGCTATCTCGATGCAAAAATTGCATCAAAAACCTTTCTATATTTATTAATAAATAAATAAGTTCGTCTGCAGAGTTTATTCTGTGTGAAAACCGGATTGAATCGTATGTAAATATTTTCGATGAGTCTTGAACCGGTTACCGTGTTAAATATAAGCAAGTTTGAAATTAAAGCTAGTTTTACCAAATCTTAAAAATTCATATGATTCACATACACAGAGGCCGTTGGGGAAAGAAAAATAGGGGAGTATAGAGAATCCGCATAATATCTCTCATATATCACATATCATCTCTCAGTCCATTTGTTTCACGTCTTTTGTGTGGAAAAAACCTGTACAAATAAAAAACAAGATAGAGTAATAGTAGACGGTACCTTTCCTGAAATTCCATCATCAATGGAACCATTGTAAAGTTTTTACATTTAAGTTAAAGCAGGGTAAAGCACCCTAACGACATAAGCATGGACTGTGGACTGCAAACATATATTTGCGTCTAAATAAATAGTTAATTAAGTATTAATAGTTAGTTATGTAGCCTAAGCAAGTGATAATTAATTATTAATATTGACATGATTACGACAATCAGAGGTGCTTGTTTTGGATTCGAACCCGAGATCTACGCCTCAGAAGTCGAATGGTGCATTATGACTAAATCACTGCTCATAAATCTATGAAAAAAAAACCTGGCAGGACCTATCCATGGGAAATGTTTAGAGTAAACGATGATCGGTCATTCACGTTAACAACATTCCCTGCTACGTCTCTAATCCATGATTCTTTTAATACATACTAAATTGTGACAACGTGCATTGAATTGTTTATTAACGGTGTGTGTACAGATTACAAAGTGTCTAGCTGGATACACATCTACTTACCTATAAATTTATTTGGGCACTGCATTTTTAAGGATTTCCCCAGAAAAAATGGCATAGCCTATATGATTTTTGTGTGGAATCCCCAACAAGGTATAAGCAATAAAGATAAAAATAAGAAATTTGGCAAAAAATTGTTATCGGCTATTTTTACAAACATTTTGAAGATATAGGTACTCATGAACAACTTCAAGGCCAACATCTAACATTCACAATTCAAATCACAATTCTCATCACGAATGTATTCCCCCGAGGGGTTACACGGTGAAAGAAGACATCGTGACAAAACGTGCATGCGTAAAAGGTTTTCTCGACAGCGTGTGAAGTCTACAAACCTACCCGCATGAGGCCAGCGTGGTGGACTATTAGCCCAACCTGCCGCATTATGATTCTAAGGAAACCCGCACCCAGCTGTGTGGGACTAACGCATAGATGATGTTTAGGATTACAAATACTTTTTCAGGTATGAATGTTACAATTTTGCCTGTTTCTCATTGGAGGAAGAGACTATAGATTTCCACTTGCTACGATCCTGGCCGGTTGTGTTATGTACGCCTCAATTGTCCAATGCATCATGTTCTAGTTATTAACAGTGGATTTAGCGTAGGCAAGTGTAAAATATTTGTGGGGAAATCCTTCAAAATGCAGACACCGTAATCTCAATCTTCACGCTTTTGTTTGACCAAATAATTTCTCCCCAAATTAGGTATACCCACATAATTTTAACGTCATTCATTAAAACAGAAGTTTTGAAGCAGAATATATAATTTGGTATGGCTATAATTGTGTTTTGACAACCCTGTCGTAACAAAGCGGAATGCGGTAGGACCAGCCACTAAGCATTATGTATGATACCATGGGCGTGTGCCCGGGTGTCATGCAGTCATTTGTTATGCCACCACATCGATGAGCCAGTCACAATTACCAAGGCAAATCAACCAAACTGATCAATGTAGATACACAACGCTTTGACTTAAACAATTTCACTTTAATTTATTTGCAAGCAATGTTTATTGTTTATACTTTCTGACCTCCCCTAATTCCCCCTATTCTATTAACATACGCTCTCAGTACTCGGGGTTTTAAAATCGACCGTTGTTTTTGACTGTATTCATTACAAACAAATATACAAATATTTTTTCTTATATTGGTATAGATAAAGAGCTTAGAAAATTAAAAGGTAAATAACATTTTTAAGTGGCTCTATTCCTTTTAAAATAATATAAATAATAAATAATAATAAATAAACAAATATCTTGGGACATTTTTACACAGCACCATCTAGTCCCAAACTAAGCAGAGCTTGTACTATGGGTACTAGACAATGAATATATTACTTATATAATATTTTTTTTGTAAATACATACTTATAATACATAAGAAACACCCAGCCAAACACAAATACTTATATTCATCACATAAATATTTGTGTCCTGTGGGAATCGAACCCACGACCTCGTGAACAGCAGTCCGGTACTCGAACCACTAGACCACAGACGTCATCGATATAATATGCCTGGCCATGACTATAGGGCAAGGGAAGTTTGGGTTTTAACTGGTACGCATCCAATATAATATCCTGCTGCCCCCCAGTTGGCATTAAAAAGCCCGAAAGTTATATATACAGGACAATGCGACAATAAATAAAACAACAGTCTGGAATAGTTTAAAGAAAGCTATAAAATCCATTATCAACGACTTTCCATACCAGTTAAAGTGATAAGCTGAGAAACTTGTATGGGAAGTGGTATATTTTCAACCAACTTCAAAAAAATTAATTCAATTCGACTGTTTTTTTTTATGTTTGTTACCTCAGAACTTTCGACTGGGTGAACCGATTTTGATGATTATTGTTTTATTCGAAAGCTAGTGCTTCCAGATTGGTCCCATATAAATGTTATCGAAATCTGGTGAGCGGTTTAAAAAAAATCGACGATCATTTAAAAAAAGTGTATACGTAGATGGCGATGGCGTAGAAGTCGGTGACAAACTACTAATTTAATTTAAATATGACTTCCGTTGATGTCTGTTTGGCACCGACTCCAAATTAGTTAGAAATCATAATGTAAATATGTACCTGTTTTTTTTTCTTTTTAGTTCCTAGTTGTTTTTTGGAGGCGGTTTGTTTTTTGTTTAAAAATAATTTATTTTGGTATCATTACAAGCTATCATTTCCTGATTTATAGTGCTTCTTTCGAATAATATTAGCATGCGATTTAATTTATTGTCGTAATGTTTTTTTCCGTCCTGTATACATAGGATTGAAAACCTCCTCTTTTCCGTATAATTATGCTTATAGAAAAACACACGATTCCAACCTATCGAGTAGTATCATAATCAAATTTTAGTTGAACGTCTTATTTTGACTGCGCATCTAATTTTGATTGAGTGCTTGGTCGGATACTTTCTCCAGCCAACGACTCTGTCAGCCATAGACAACGCAGACGCTATGGCGCCAGATTTATGAATGAGAATAGACAATTATTCTTTCCTCAACCAGTTCGGTTATGCGTTTTTCAATATTTGAAAGATGTATTTTTACATTCATTTTTTTATGTCACCATACCATATATTATAATATCATTGATATCAATTATATCCCTGTCCTTTGTGTAGCATATACATATGTCTAGCTATCATTACATTACACATTACTTATGGAGCACTAAGTAAGTATGTATGGATCAGAACGTCGTTTAGTAGTAGTTAGTTCGTAAGTTGGGTATAGTTTTGGGTGAGTTAATTAGAGTGGCATATAATTATCTAAAATTCCAATTATTTCTTTGATTAACACTAGGTTTCTGCCAGCGGCTTCTCCCTTGAGGTCTTCTCATAAATTTTAGCCTATGTTACCCGGGGACAGTATAGCTTCCCAACGGTGAAAGAATTTTTCAAATCGCTCTAGTAGTTTCGGAGCCTATTCATTTCAAACAAACAATCAAATCTTTCCTCTTTATAGGTACTTAATATTATTATATTAGTATAGATAATCGCCTTTTATAACAAGCAAGAAAACCTACATTTCATGAAAATACAAAAAAGTTAAGCATACTATACGCAGAAAACAGCATCGAGCCAAAATTCAATCAGGATTTTACAGCAGACATAAGAGCCAGTTGTTGTGGGCAATTGAGAGCGGTGTACAAGTGTAGCGACGAAAGAGGCGTTCTCGTTCATCAGTTGCAGATAGATATTCGGGCGATGAAGTCGCAACTTCGAAAAGTTTCGCGCCGAAACATTGAGCGACTTGCGACGGCAACACCACCACCGCGACCGATTGGTGCACATTCGAGGGGAAAACGCCCGCGTCGATGAAACATATCGCGAGACGCTAATTTTTCAGAGGCAAACTGGCGAACGTGTGTCCCCCACTACCCACCACCGTATGACAGTGACCCAAATGGAGCGCCCGCGCAGTCAGTTCCGTGAGCGCACGCAGGGCTAGTTGACGTTAGTGCACGCGCCGCTAGGCACGCGAGCTCCTATTCGCTGTCGTTTTAGTGTGATTTACGATCGGATATTACTGTGCACAATGCAGTGAGTGAGCGCCGTGCTTGTGCCGACATGACCCGTGTGGATGATGACCCCCCTGAGGTAAGACATGAAAAATAAAATAACACCTGCAAATTTGACATCAGAATTATGTTCAGCAAAATGGTAGCAAAATTTGGAAATAAGCAACGATTTGGTAGAATGGAAAGTGTATACAGCAAAACGTCCAGCGCGGCGGCGTCAGTGAACGGGGTGATGAGTCAGCCGCATCTCGAATTTTCCTCGTACACGAATAGTGGCATTGTCAAAGAGGGGGTGTCGGCGCGCTGCGCGCAGGCGGCGCGGCGACGGACGGCGTCGCTCGCTGCAGCGCCGCGCCACCTCGCGCCACCGCCGCGCGCCGCCCGCCTGGCAACAGGTATCTAAGCCTATCAGCAAGCATAGCCGCCGTCTCCGCGCCGGAGCCGGCGGCTCTCTCAGCCTCGCGGCCGCTGCAAGCTAACGGAATCGGATTCCTCGCGGCCGAAATTCCGCCGCGGACGTTCACGCCGCGACCGACTGAAATAAATCGCTCGTTTAACACAAATAGCACGACATTGTCACCGCATTGACAGACCGACGAGCATTTCCGCTTCTCTTTTTATCTGCCTTTCTCGCCTACTGGAACCACTAAAAGAAGCGCTTCCTCTGACGTAAGCGTATTTTCCGTCATACATAATTCCATCGGTTTATTTTATTTACGAAGCTAAACACTGACTGTTTATCGATGAATGTAATTTGACTCACATATAAGTATGTTCATGAGTCGTGGAAAGAAATTTGACTCCCATATGAGTTGAATATTTTAAGGTCACAACATAATAGCTAATACATAACGATAAATTATTTAAAAACTAGATTTCCATAGCAATTTGATGTAAATAATTTTGAATTGCCAAAAAATACTATTTTGTGATTGCCATACTTAATAAAAGTCATAAAATAAAGCAATTTTTATGAACAAAATCTTGTTAAAATTAATTTTCTAAGTTTGGAGTATTCATTAAAAACAATAGAAGACTTTAAGGCGAAAACCATGACTATTGCACAGAAACTATCGGCCGTGTAACATGTGAACGATAAAGCACCTATCATAATATACGTGACGTCAGAACCACGATTGCGCCCGCGCCGCGATCCGAGCGCTGAACTTTGCGACATTGTCACCGATAACGACAATTTATAGCCTAATTCCGAATATGCACAGAGATATAAGATACTAATTAAATAAGTTTTCCTCCATGATACATATGCAAATAATAATATAAACAAAATATATGGACATAATAATTATACGAATATTACATAAAAATGTCAATGAATAAATCAATACATCCCAGCAATTTTTAACAATAAGGACCAAAATCAGAAATGACTAAACTAATGAATCTGAAACTGAAACTCGAAAAAAGTAATCATACAAATCGCAAATAGTGTAGAGGTCCACCACTATCACAAATTACTTTAATAATTTCTTATGTCAATGCAATTAGGTCTATTAATTATTGAACACCTTGTTACATTTGGGCGGTTTATTTCTGGGTAAGCAACAAAAAGCTATAACTTTTATAAATCATCGGAGGTTATCGCGAGGTCCCCGGAGGAGGCCGATTGCCTCCGAGCAAGTCGGGACCTGTCGCGGCCGCATAATTCCAAACAATTACTCATCTGTCCAGAACAAAGAAGTTCTGAGTTCAGGTAGGACTATTACATATTCTGTGGTTCAGGTGTCCTTTTTTAATACAGAAACAGGATAAAAACAGGTACTTTCAATGATTGTCTTAGCTCGCGAATTCTTTTGCTAATGACTAGAAATACCCAAAAAAAAGTGTATCTGATAGCCAAGGTGCTACACACAATTATTAGGAATGCAAAATTTGCATTGATCCTGACAAACAAAACTGAACTAAAAACGGTCTCAAACTGGCCATGGCAACAGCAACATGAAGTCTTTCGATTGAGTGCACTATGCAATATTGTCCATAGAAGGGTTTGCAGTATCGCGGCTGGTCCCTCGACAATGAGTCACGCAGCCGGTTCCGATGCCTTTGACCAACGTTTGCCTTTTGCACATTAGACTTACGTGTCTCGCACACTGCAGTCTGCATGGATACGTGGACGTACACATAAATATAAAACGTTATATAACAAAATAAGAACATATCTTTAAAATGTTTGAAGTTGAATCTTGAGAAAACTGGTCTTTGCGCAATAAGAAAGAAGTGACTTTTTTGGAGCTAAAACATTGAACTAGTAATTTTTTTAAACGATGGTCTACATAACATATCAACCTGATAAATTATCAATATTATATTACTGTTGCGCATTTCTTGTGACATATAGGCAATAGGAGGACCTATGTTTTTGGGATGCTGGACCATCTAGACTTTTTTATTTATAAGCTCATAAGTCAATCACTAACAATATTTTATATAGTTAGACGCCTCTGAGGATGTCTATCATTTGAATAGCATTCGAAGAACTTGTAAAAACATTTTCGCAACGATTTTTTTTTAATTTACCTATTCTGCAAATGTTTGATGGCTTCGCGCGTAACCTTGGAATTTGTTCAGTGCCTTTTAATGAGTTACTTACTAAGTACTTAGATGGCGTTTTGTATTCGAATTATGCGATAACATTTGTTGAAGCAATTAGGTACACAATTATCCATCTTCCGGCCCTTTTCCCAATTTATTTTGGGTAATCCATATATTCCTTTCACCCGTCATTCTATTATCCCAAATTAAATTTAAAAATTTAAAACATAATAATGCCATTGAAATAAAACTACTTTTTACGGATTTTATCGCGTTATATTGATATCATTTTAATCCCGACGCGATATAACGCGAATATAACGCGATAAAATCCGTAAAAAGTAGTTTTATTTCAATGTCTAGTATTCGCGTAAGTGTCAGAAATCAGTATAATAATGCCATAATCATAATTTATTACAAGAAAACGTGAACAGCAACTCTTTTAGGTTTAAGTAATTTATTTATTTCATCTCCCATTATGATAAGTGCGACATTAATTATATTATTATTATCTAAGTACAGTGAAAATTCTTCATAGCAACAGTAGATAGGAATTTTACCAACAAAAAAATTAATTCGAAGTAATTGGTGCCTTAATTAAATAATATTTAAATGACGCTCACCTTAAAACATTAACCCAACAGTTATTTTCCCCGAATACAGTTAGATACATAAATTATTCGTAACTAGTTTTAGTACATTACTCGTGTACTATGTTGGCGACTAGGCAGCCACATATCAAGCACATAATGCCGCACTTTGATGCTTTAAATACAATAGAAAATAAGTACTTATGAAACTTTTAAATCTTCTAACATAATATTTGCTCTTTATTGCAGTTCTCTGATCTACGACATGATGTATCCAATGAATCGAAAAATGCATTATTTATACAATGTCAAGATGCATTCATCGATAAAGTTTTATTTATAGATGCATTGAGTGACGAGAGAGTAACATTATGTTAAGAATAAAACCAGATGTAGAGTCCTGACATTGATCATGGATTCAGAGGGAATATGTATATTATAATATCCCACACTTGCCATCTGTTCTCTTAAGATCAGATAGCAATTCACGAGTGATATACCTATTTAATCACTGACTAAGCACATGATCGAAACATTTGGAACGAATATTTTTCTACTGACATTTCTATCCGATTTACAATATAAACATTTTGGACACACCCCTCTTTTTAACTATATATAATGTCATTGGGCACACCAAATTTAATTTTATAAAGGCGTACCATCGACACGAAGAAGAAGAAGAAGAATATAAACATGTTCACCAGCTCAGAATATTCAGGCCGGGCAACAGACCAGGAACTCAAATATCATTATTGATAGATATCATGAAAGATTTGGTGTTATCAACTGCCAAAAATTGTGTTATTGTTACACTCAATAATAACACACACTTCGTCTTGGGCCAACAAAGGTTGTTGGTGTGTTTGTGAGACATTTAAGAAATAAAATTGTAACTTCGCATATCATATCCCTGGCAGACCATTACTTTGCAGAAAGGTACCACTGCACCGCCCGATCGTCTCTCAAGGCATCAGAATTGGCTGCATTTTTTCCGTGTCACAGAAACACCAATATCTCAATGGGAACTTCATTTTATTAGATTGGGTGGATTATTTGCAATACCTATTAAAGCTTAATGCTAGTAATGACGAGCAATACGATCAGCTAAAACTTTCATCGTAGCAAAATCTGTAAAAGAAACAGTAACGACGGAGACGAATGGGTTCATGTTGGCGGGCTTACGGCTCCGGCGCATAGCTTGGGAGTCGGCGCGTGATTCAATTGTGCTGACGTGGGCAGTGCTGCGTCAGCGCACGTCACTATCACACGATTGTCAGTATCGTCACTAATATATTTAGAACGGAATGTGGAAAAATGTACTATAAACATAGCCGTTACGCCTATAAGTTTCCGGATCACGTTGGCGCTCTTCCAGGGACTTTCTAAAAAATGAATGCCGCTATTTCATCGGTTCATCACTATACTCCATAGTGATAGTTGTGGTTTTGAAAAATGATTAGCATTCAATATATAAAATGTTGGCTATATTAAACGGCACATAATATTCTATTCTAGTTTAGTTTTTGCAATAGACTAATGTTTCTAAAGCGTCGACGCATTGGATAGACAGATTCAAGATAAGTTTGTTTCATTATTTTTCCAACGTCAGTACCTACGTAAGTACTCTAAAAATATAGTTATATAGCGTGCCCCGCTTCGTTTATCTAATCAATTAACGAACTGTAACGTGGAGGCGTCAAGAATGTCTTGATTAGGTAATTAAAAGCGAAACTAGAAAACTGATCCTACTCGGTAAACTTTTAAAATACTTCTTATAAATTATTTTTAAAAACTGCTAAAGAAGCAATTTCAAACAGATTATTACGATGCTCATAGAATTTCGTAAAGTCGATGCTACGTTGAATCCTAGAGCTATGATGTCACAGGGGCTAAAAGTGCACATTGCCATTATCATGGCTGTGAATTATCCATTCATGATGTAATGTGTGTGCATGAAGTCATTCTGTTTCACATTTCCGTGTCAAATCGTCATAAATCTACATCATCAGCCGCTTCATTTATAATTTACTCATTAATTATTTTACTTGTCCCTGTAACGATTTCGCCTAGAATGGATGTGCAAGATGTGCTTCGTTCAAACTTGTCACAACTTGTTTTTGAGCCAATGACAAGAATTTCAAACCTTCAACAAGTATAGGGGGGACACTTGTTGAAGGTTTGAAATTGAAACAGTTTATGGAGTAACATTGGACAACATTAAAAATAATGTATTTGTGCCCAAATTTACTACCAGTATAAATAAATCAAAAGGTACTCCAGAAACACTTGGAACAGATAGGTAATATACAGTGTGGTCAACAGTGTATATTAGTCAATGTAAAACAAACACTACATAACCAATTTAATCGTAAACTCAGCGAAATGGTATCGTAAACAACATTATTATAACACGCTAGTGACAATAATAGACTAGCATTGAGCGTTCCCAAATTACGTGAGTGTGTACGGAGCACGGCGCCAACTACTGCCTCCCACCTGACACCGACATATATAAACAATACATCATCGAGTTTGTTCTATTTACTCAGTGCTTCAGCCCACTCCTAGAACACGGCTGCTCCCAAAATAGGAGGTTGTGCCTGTAATGAACTAACCACGACACCAGGCAAAGGGTTAGTGACCGTAGACTCTGGTCTGATCTTGTTTTCTGATCTGGTGATGGTGTTGTCATTCTGTCGCATCAGTCACGTCAAGACTTGTCGTTTGAAGAATGTTCGCACTTCCTCCTAACGCAGCTATAGTCAGCTCACCAATTTCGGGCACTATAATAGGGAAATGAGCAATGCATGATTGTAGCTGACGAGAATTACATTGTACACTGCTTGACGTCATAACACCGCGTCCTGTTGCTAACTATTTCAATAAAATAGCTATTCAACAATATTTTGGACTATTTGGAGATTTACCAAGGCCGTTGCTCTTTTTTGGTGAGGCTTCTGGTCTTATCATAAGACCAACACTAAGAAAATTAGGATAGCTTTATTTATTTATTTGCATTATTAAAGCACTTCGATTTGGTCAATGCAGCAAGAGTCTTCGTTGCTCTTGTTTTCACTGCGTTCCTCTGAATCTCCTCCTCCTCCTCCTCCTACGGTTGTGACTACCACTTTATTTTTGCGAAATAATTTTTCAATGTTTGTTTTTAATATTCCTGTATTTCTTATGAATCATTTAAAAAAATCTCATTGAAAGATTTAAAGAGCGCCGTATTTCATTAACAAGCCAAAACGCTAGATTTGCTATTCTAGAATGAATTATTTTTAACCACGTTCGATGGTGAATAAAATAATCGGTTTTAACTGCATACATAATATGTTCGGTAATGTTTTTTGAATAGTGATGACGATTATCGATTCTGAAATACTTTTCCAAAGATTGTCTATTGTGATACTGTCACACCTAATCATTCCGAAATTGTGTTCCAAGTATAGCTCCTCTCGTTAATGGAATTGTTGACCATAACACTGCGTCATATGCATGCTTCGAAAAAGGTGCCATTCTCAAACATTTTGATAAGAGGTGTCGTTACATCAGTAACATCATACACTTATGCTACTAGAAGTTATTGATAATAATGTAAACTCTAAATTAGAGTTTAAATTTATCTACACTCTACATTGTAGAGTGTAAGTTTTTACACACTTGATATTGAAAATTCAAAATTTTACTTCTAGATATTAGTTCATTACACTACATTTTACAAAACCGCATTTACTTCCATAGAATCACTTAGCAAAAAGAACTCGCTAAATCGATTTTAAATAAGATAACAGAGTTATAAGAATTTTAACTATGCATTAGTGTGCGCGTATTTCAGATAATTATCTTTTTTATGTGGTTGCTGGCACGTTGCGCGCGCCGGCGCTGGCGTTCCCTCAGGAATGCTGCGTCCAACTAGTTTAACAGCTGTGCGTGATGTAACGATAACTGTTATGTTATCTTGTATTTTTGTCATCACAAGAACGTCATTGGACGGAAGATGCCAAATAGGAGCTTTTGTACTGAAATAGTGTACAAAATTATCTGTAGATCTCTATCAACAGATAATTTTTATTTTGAGGCGAGTGATTAAAATAGTACCTACTTACGTACTTACGGTAGGGTCAGATTTAGATATTGTGATCGTCATTGCTTTGGATAACACATCACATAGGTCGAGCCGATCAATGGTTAAAAAGAGTACCGCCTCTATAAATGTCAAGTGTTTCTGGTAATAGCGTTATCTCGTATTTCGTAAAGTGATATTGATAACATTAGAACAGTATCTGTAACTCAGGAATTCAGAAAGAACATTTCTTTAGATAAGCTTTATATATAGTTGGCATTACTTTTCCGGCACAGCAGGCCTGCCGTCCGAACCGCGGCCCACAGCCCAGCTGACGTTGACGTAACTCGTGACACGAGTCCACGACATTATCGGCTCGTTGACATAACGATAACACACACAAACACAGCATGATGTGTACGGACAACCCCACGTGTATGTGAGCTAGTCCGTAGGTGTGCGCCTGCGCCGCCATTAAACAACGCTAACATCAAACAGTCATCATCATCATTCGAAATAAACGCGTAGGCCTAAAGGTGATTTCTTACACGTTTATTATATAAAAATGTGCTTCAAGAAATCGCGCTAATGACAGAGATTTATTCTATTCAAGTTTGATAGCGTGTTCACATTCACAAGTTTCCAAAAATCGAAACCGGTAATTACTTATGTGGAAGTTTCTCAGGTTATTGTATAGATTTTACAGTGGAAGTTACATTGCACTTCCTTCAGTTAATATACCTATTTAACAAGTATATTTCCATACGCAGTTTGCAATGAAATGAAAACGTATCAGTTGCTTTGCGCCCACGCAGATAATAATGCCGATAGGTAAGGGTTAGGAACCGCGTTGTAGGCGGCGAACTGGCGATTTAGTATTAAACCTTTTTATCAATGTTGTATTTATTTTGCAAAGTGCACCAAACTACCTTTATTCACAATACTTATATCTCTTTCATACAACAATAATTGAAAAAGGACAGTTAATAATGCAGAGCTGTTAATAATTATGTGTCAGATGAAAATTGTCGTGTATTCGTGACCTATTTCGATGGCGAATAAATTCAAATTGAAAACAACGAAAAGGAGTAATTAAAAGGGACTTTTTTTATTCCTCACTATCGTTTCTCAAAGCTTATTCATCGTTTGACCCCTTAAATGACTATGGTCTCTGACTGAAGGTTAAGATACATCATCATCATCCATAGCCTTCAATATCCCACTGCTACGCTACTCGCAAAGTTGGAACAGCTAACTCCAGGTAAACTCGACTCAATTACAAAAAATTATACAGGTGTATGATTGCCAATCCAATTGCTCTTCCATCACAAGTGGTGGTAAATTAATTAAACGAATCCTAAAAACGAACATAAACTTTCAATATGTTGATTCAATAGCAAACAGTTTGCGAAATCTGGCAGTCGTAATTTTTAATTATTATCTGTAACGAGCGCCTCTAATAGATCTTATTGAAATGTAAGCCACATTTTAGCATAGGATCCTTTGGTCGCACCACAGAGTTCATGAACACTCATTGGCGCTCAAAACAATTCTGGTTACTTAACATTTTCTAGGAAATTATTACATCAAGGTGTGTACAAAAAGCCTTGATGATGAGATTATCTATGTCGATTACAGTTCTTTTAATGATATCTATTTCTATTATTTTTATTAGTTAATCATTATGAATTAATTTATATTATGTGTAATACTGGCTGTTGTCCAGCCTGCTGGTTTCGCTCGTGTCGCACCCAATAATAGGACTGCCTACGTTATTATTTATATTTATGATTTTTAAACATTCCAGTGACGTGTTCAAACAGCTTAGTAATTGTCAATTCAAGACTTACTGTCTTTCCATTCCTCCAAATCTGATCCCTCGATATTATAAGCATTTATAAGACCGAGGTGTTGAGTTAGATAGTCTGCACCTACCTAATTTAATGCTTTATAAATTAAAATTGCTACAAAATACAAAGTATCGACTCCCGTTGTTTTAAGTGCTCGATAAGAGAATTAAATTAAAATAATGTTAACGTAGCAGACTTGCGTAGGCAACTGTAATCTAACCGCGTGGAAATTATTTCTCGTATAAATAATGTTACAAAAGAAAAAAGTAATGTAACCACTACACAACACACTGACGGTAAAGTCCAATTAATGTTATTATTGCGCAAATTATTTTGCATTATTAAAAACCCAGAAAGGAAAACACTTGTCCTACTTGAGTCACATGTAATGTACAGGTGACATCATGAAGTTATTGGGCTATGTGTGTGTGATTAAATTCACACATGGTTGAGTGCGCGCGCGCCACAGTGCCGCCTGCCGCGCCACGCGTTTCCCCGAAGAGATACGAATTATTCATAAGGAAACATTAATTGTGGCATAGTTATCATCTAATTAGAACTCTTAAACAAAGGTTACCATCCCGAAAATACTTCATGACCACGTTCACGGTTGCTACGCATTAAGTAATTTTAAGTAGTTTTAATTTTAATATTTTTAATAATTTAGAAAATTTGGATACGATTGTCTGTACTATAGTTATTAAAAGTATAGTAAAACAGTATAATGTAGGCCATTTATTACCAGACATTGCGAATTGCCGGTATCGGCAATATCCCTTGAGTAGTCGCGATATTTTTAAATAACTAAGTATGTTTAATTAATTTCTTCAATAACTAAGTACCCATTTGTTTAATTACGTGTTAAGTTAATATAGCTATAATAACAAACCGCTGTGCAAACCACCGAGAAATTAATATGATATATTTTCTTTGTTTCAGATTTGATTAAAAACCGTTTTTCTCATAACGAAAGCCTGACCTTGCATAAGGTTGCAAATGGGTGAGAATTCAGATAGGCATAAATATTAGCAATCGTGACGTTTGTTGATGCATGACATCATCGTCAGTAGCAAATACAGATAAAAAAATAATTTTACAGTAGAAACGTACGAGCCTAGAATGAGCACAATGCTATATTTAAGTGTTCCATGCTTTGAATAATAATGGTGGTCCGACGGGCGGAAGGACATGGACACAGGAGGTTATGCCGAATTCTGGGAAGCAGTAGGGCGAGCAAGCAGGGTTTACGAGTCCACGCCGCGCCCGTGTGACTTCACAAAGCGAATTGTTTCCAGAAATGTTGACACTAACATCCCACACACGCCTGCGTAGTTAACACACCTTCCTGTCTATATTTTGTTAAAGAAGACTATATTTATCTGTACTATTTCCTTATTATAAAGAAACTAAAATCATAAAAATAATCTTCAAAAATTAACAGGCAACTTAGTATAATTAAAATTGAGTTACTTTGCATGAATATTTAACTGTTAAACTTAATGAGCCATGTAGCTTCATAATTATCTCTAGCCTCAGCGTATAATAAGTATAATTCTGTCATCATAAAGTACGTCCATCTCACCAATCCGAATATTTATCACAACTATTTGTATATTTTATCATTTTTGCGAGTGATGAGGGCATACCTACAACAATCAATTATACAGCGCACTGCCGCGATATTTAAAGCCTATTTCTAGCTAGCTTTGTGTATGACGACTTTGCTCGAGCGATGTGATTCATAATTCCCGGATGCACGCCCAATAAATATTCATTAATTAATTTGAGCCAACCTCTAGCGATAAAATAATAATGTATGAAACTAAGTTAGTGGCACTAACGTAGCCTACGTTACTTGGTTTAATAATTATTATAATACATTATTACATACTATTTTGGATTTATGAACTGTAACCACCTGTAACGCAGTATAACATTTTATTTTGTAACTGTTTTACTATCTTTCTACTGCAGACTAAACTAAGTAATACTGAAAATAAAGATGAAAATCTTTAAAATATGCAACACAGATAAACTGTGATTGACTAACCTCAACAGTAGGAACTACATTGTCTCCCTTTAAAGTGTATTACAAAATTATTGAACTGTACGTTTATGCTATACCGCATCCGCGTGTGGTTAATCTATACCGATCTGAATCAAAATCAAAGCATAGTTAAAAGTCAATAAGATGGTCGGTCTCATTCAGCGCTCTCAAACGAAACGAGCGAGGGTCAACTGAGCGACGAGATGATAAAAAGTGGCGTAAAATATAATGGCGTCGGCTAGGTATTGTGATGACGCGGCGCTCGCAGCCTAGGGTTATTGACACCTGACTCATGTCCTGTGCCGCACTCGCCGAAGACATTCGCTGTGTAAATGATAAGTAGCGAAATATTATTTGAAATACACTCAAGTTTTGACCAGCTACTCACGTAATTATTTAAATGTATTTGCCTGATTTTTTCGTATAAGAAGACTTCGATACGTAGAATTCGTTTTTGAAGATAGGTAGGTATAGGTATTAATAAAAAAAAAAGTTCTGACATCCTTAGTTTTGAAGGATATATTATGTATGGAAGAAAAAGACATACTGCGCCGACCAAATTGGTATAAGGGCACGAGGATGATTAATTATTTTATAGAAGAAAATATACATTTATTCTCCAAGTCACCGAATCATTTAAAATTTAGTTAAATAATTAAATTTATCTGTTTGCTTTTGTTTATTAAAAGGTTAATAGACTGAGAGTATATCAGTTGCCGCTGCAATTAATAAGGTGTTCTCGGAAGTGAAATGCATAAACTACAATTTATCACACAAGTCGACCTCATTTTACAAAGCAGTGACCCGACTGACGACAGTTATAAATAATATAGTCGTAATAATTAAACAAATTAATATAAAATTATAGATCTATTTATATGTTAATACTGGCTATAACAGGAATGAGTCATTGATTCGAACTCACCCTGCAGCTTTCGTTTAGAGGTCGTCTATAATATATTTTTATCGCAAAAAACAACCAACTTGTCGCTACTTGTTTGGATGTGCCACTAGCACTAAATAAGTCTGGTTTTAAGTTTGTCCGAACGAAAAGCTGAAACTTCGAAATAAAAATCTCATGTAGGTAGGTAATGTAGAGTTAGTTACTTGAATATTAAAGGTTTAAAGTACTCTTTCAGGATTTTGCTGCTTTCCAAGTAAATAGGTGAGTCAATAAGTTTAATTTTCCCCAACTGATGATGTTTTTATCCCTGGAAATATTACATTTAGAAATACCAGTAGTACTCGCAACTTATTTGACTCATTATTTACTTACCTACTACGCAAAAGCAAAAGTGCATGAAATACTTGATATTGATATCAAGTAAAAATCTCCAACAAAAACTGGGTTCATAAAATTCGTTACGATCACGAAAATGATTACATTAATTAGACCCTAATCACTGCTTCATGATTTATAAAGGTAGGTAAGCATTCAATGCTAAGCACGGACTATATTAGGTAGGGTCTCAGACCGCCCCGCCTCTGATTAATTCTCTGTTGGAAAAACGAAATAAAACCGCAAATAATATTTCCATTTGCAATAATATGCAATAACGTTAAAATATATGTTTTTTACACGCGGACCCGTCAAAGGCTTTGCCCTTTTGAGTCATGGGCGTGATCATATTGTTTTATAGTCATTATAAAGAAACATTAATGTAAAGTGATGATCCTGATTTCGTAATGTAACTAGGTGTTATTGTAGTTTTTCATCAAGAAAGGATTTCTTACGCAACTTTGTTTTCATAACATTCACTTGTGACCTCAGTCACAGGTATGGTATTTCTATTGTGCCCTTATTATCATAAAATATAGAATAATAGTAAACTGAACCTATTCTTTATTATCATAAACCATAAAGGCGAAATAGAATCCAGATCAAATATCAGGTTCATCGAAAATTTTTGAGATGACAGTGGGCAGTAAAGAATATTAAAAAACATTAAAAAATCGTTAAAGTAACATATTGCAATTAGAAATTGACAAAATTATCATATTCGACCCTTACGAATATTTAAACGCCAGTTTTTTGCAATAATCCCTGCAAAGAGGCTACAGTGCTACGGCGTAGCACTTGGCTACGAAAATAGAGTTCGGGAACAAGGACCCTATTTTCATCAGGTAATATTTTTTAAATATTATTAATTTATGTCGTATAAATTAGGGCTGCATATGTATAATTATTTATAATTCAATAGATTCCAAACGAATTTATTTTAGGATTGCGAATTTTAGTACTTAGTACATTCGACTAAGGATTATTTCGAGTGCTGGATTAAATTTAAATAATCCATAAAATATTTTTTAATATCTTTAGTTGGATATTTATATAATTTATAATTAAAGGTCACTTAGGTGTCATGCTGCAAGTAATAATCAAATTATAATGAAAATGCAAATAATAATGAAATCATATTCCGTAATTATGACCACGGTTTACATTTAAACTAAGTTAAGTCCCTTTACTATTTATTTATATATATATATATTGACTACTTTAATCCATATGGATAAGGATCCATAGAATTCATCCATCCAAACCCACAAGGGAAATTCATCATAACATTTCTTTAGTCCAATGATTACGTAGTTAAAATACTTGTAACAGACACATTAAAAATATTGTTAAATATCATTCTATAATCTGTAGTATCTATTTCATTTTACGAATTATAATTATAAATATGGTTGAAAACAATTTCTCTGCAATTCATATTTATAACAGCAGATCCTAAGCAATGTTCTAATGCGAATCAAAATAATAATAATACATCAAAGCGGCCTTTTACCTCAATGCAATGCTAGTTCTACACCCAGTCAATATAAATATTTGTTACTTACTTATTAGTAGTCTATCGAACTATCGAACGAAATATAGTCTGACATCAGAATAATTATGTTACTTGTTTATAACCATTTACTTAGTTTCCTAATACTAGTAACAAGTTCTGCCGGTGTAAATAGTAAATAGTAAAATGCTGAATTATTATGACATAATTGAATTATGAGGTTTCCAATTTGCAAATGCTTATAATCGTGTATAAAATATATGGCTTATTACGAGTATTTTGTATTACTTTATTCTGGTACTGTACACGGGATATTGATGTGTTAATGAGTTTGTATTGTTATCTAATATTCCTTCGAGGTTACTGCTGCTATATCAAATTTCCACGAAATGGTGACTGGTAGATCGGTGCGCTCGCGGCGCGACGCCTGCCGATTGACGGCAGCGGTACATAGTTGACGTCACAAGTCCTAAGTTCTATCCGCCATTTTGATAATAAAATGGATTAATAATTACTGCCTATCTAACAAGTCATGGTCGATATATGTTTACTCGTAACCAAGATTGCTTATTGAATCACAATTTAAATATTGTCCATGTTGTAAACGAGTTGATATCATATTAAAGCGGTTTAAAATAGTTACTCAGGCCATGTCTTCGATTCGGGTCAATTAAAAGTGTTAAATATTCCCAAAATAACCGAATAATTAATGATTTGCTATATTCTATTCAAATGACTAAGCTGTGCATAGGTTTAAATAAAATATTAATCAGAGAAACAAAAATACGTAGTAGGTACTCAAACCTACGTACATATATGTATCCTGTACGTCAACCATGAGTTCTATCGAATGGCTTTCGATAGGTTTTTTACGCATCGAAACGCTGTAATCTCATAGCAGATTTTAGTTCCTTGCGTAACCGCTAGAGACGCTGCGAGGGTTTTTCATACAAATATTTTACCGCGTCGCTAGCGAGTCTAGAGAGAAAAACTCATGGTCGAGGCACTGATCTATTTGTGAATAGCTTGGAGGAAAATACGCTATGTATCTCGTTAATAAATCGTGCAAAATATTACATTACAGGCTTAGTGTTATCTTGTCGGGTACCCTAGGAGTCGCTCGAGCATGACCACATTAGCATTTACCTATTCGTGCTAGACGCCAGACAACTTCTTATTACCTATATAATTAAATAATTGAAATGGACGTGGTATACTTTAATAAGTACTTTATTACGAAACAAAATGTAAATAAGTACCTAGATAAATGAATTTGTTCGGTTTAACTTGTATTAGGTACCTATTTACCCATAAAGTAATTCGAAATACCTACTAACAACATTAATAAATTTAATACCATGAAAGTAACTCGAAAGTCGCAAAGTAATGAACAATAGAATCTATTTAGTCAAAATATACATGCCGTATGTCATTCACAAGATTACGTCGAAAGGTCGTCACGCTGAAATCGTGTTGTTGCCGACGCGACGACAGCGCCACGCTGCGGCGTGTGTGCGAGGTGCACGGTGGTTCAGACGACTTGTTCCCGCCAAAACAGTCGCAGGCTGTGGCGCGAAGGCTCGTGATTGGTCGGCTCGGGCGGCGGCGGCGGCGCGCGCGCAAGGCCGCCGGTTTTCCCGCGAACAATGCCAAATGGTGCATTTGTCAAGGTGAGTTCGTTCACCGCCGACGCCGGGCGCCGCGCGCTCCTCGGACGGACATTCGCCACAGCATTCGCTCGCTTCGCGCCGATCGAAGGTCGACGGAAGGCAGCCGAGCGCTTGTTTCACTCCGCGCCGAATCTACATCCATTAGCATCCGCTCTTTATTACAGGTGAATAACTTGCTTTACCTTTTATATTATTTTTTTCAACTTATGTACGGTGTTTTCTTTAAAAAAAAAATAACCACTGAAAATGTAGAGGTTTAGAGGTTATAACGTTGTATAAAAAGTAGGTAATAGGTATTGATATGTGTATGATCAGAGTCTAATCCATGTGAGATGTTTTATACTGATCGTATTAAATATAAAAATTTACAAAAATAAATAAGTACCTGAATCAACATGAAGTCCGAAAACTGAAGACCGAAGAAAGAAGAGCGGTATCAAGTGCTACGCCCGGACGAACTTCCCAGCTCGGCCGACAAACACGGGTCGGTGGGATCTTCGTCCGTTTGTATCGCTTATACGTATTTTTCTACAAACAACGTTGGATTGAATACCTACAAGAAGAGTGATCTACACCAGCAGCATCGCCGATGCAAGTGTCTATTCTTCACGTACCCATCGCTCGTTCAGAATAGGCACATTGTGAGAAGCGCTTGCAGGCTATGTCACACTACGAAACTCGAAAACAATTAGGGTTAACTGTAAAACGTATACAAAAAAATCTACAGATGTTTACTAATTACGATTTGTTCTTTCATGAATGCATTTTTTCAGGGGAAATTTTGAAATCAAACGACAGGCAATGATGGCTTCTGAATACCATTATTATTACATATTTTGTGTTTTTTTTGTAAATACGTATACTAATAGTTTAATTTGTGTTATTTATTTGTAACTAGAACATATCGTATATTTAATTATTGTCCGCCACCAAAAATGTTACATTGGTAAAGAAAGGTGCTTCAGCTTAAATATTTAAAAGTTTATTTCTTTTTTTTTATCAATTTCGAAATAATATGTTTATTATAAAACTTTTATAACAATAAGAACAAATTAACTAGGTTTAAGCAGTGATTTCATATTATGTACGAAACAAGATATTATGTAAACGCCGTAAAGTAGGCCTATTTCAGAACCACCGCCGTGTATTTTTTTGAACTCTTTCACTAGTGTATGTATAGTGTATCTCCGAGTGCCGTTGATAAACACAAAATACCTACATATCCTACAATACAAATATTTGTTAATTTTGTGCGAGAACCGAATCCGACCATTAATTGCTGATTAGCAGAATCGCAGCACTATACAAATCGTGCCATAAGTTTTCCTAACGTGTTTGTGTTCGTCTGGGTGTTTCTTATTTGTAGCAATTATGTATTTACAAAAAAAGCCATAAGGACTAGATGGTGCTGTGTAAAAATGACCCAGAATATTTATTTATTATTATTATTTATTTATTATTATTTATCTGTGGGTGCGACTTGCACAAGATCGGCAACAGTGGCGAAATAGAGAAGAGGCCTTTACTCAGCAGTGGGTGTTACAGGCTGAGTAGATAGATAGATAGATAGATTATTTATTTTATAATGTGAACATCCTTTAATAAATGCTTTTGGGAAATTCCCACGGGGTTGGGAAAACAAAATCGAGGCATGTTACATCGCGGGTCACTGACTCACAGTTACAATATTTTTATTATAATAAAATAAACGCAATATCTGAAATTGTGAATAGCAAAACTTGATAATTTATTTATTCACAAAAGTTCAGCAACCTTTCATTAACCCATATTAATGGTGAATCATAGTGTTCCCTTTCAAGATTTGCGTTTATCATAAAACACTTAGGTGTTTTGTAAAGGTATTAATTATTATATTAATCTAATTATCGTATGTAGGCTTTCCAGATTAAACCAAAGAATAATTTCGATTTCATTTCTGCAGCATTAGAATCGAACGATTAGATATTATACTGAGTATAATCTATACTAATATTATAAAGCTGAAGTTTGTTTGTTTGTTTGGTTGGTTGAACGCGCTAGACTCCGAAACTACTTTGGATTACTGGATTTGAAAAATTCTATTTTAGATGGAAGCCTGTTTCACGAGGAAAGCTATAGACTATATAATATCATCACGCTATGACCAATAGGAGCTGAATAAAAATTAAAAATGTTGTAAAAACGGGGGAAAAAAATCAACTCGGGAACGAAGTCGCGGGCAAAGGCTAGTAATAAAATAAATAAAGAATAAGGAATATTAAACCCCCATCCCTTTAAGATTAAAAAGGTAATAAATAATGTTTATATAATTTTTAGCGCACCTACGTGTACGTACAGTCACGACTCACGACAGTAAAATATGTAAGTAGTCGAGATTTTTTGGACCGACCGATTGCAGATTTCAGATAACCCCAATGTAATTAACTAATTTAATACTACTAACTAGTAGGTGGGGAAAAGTCCCTAAGTATAGTACTTATTTATCGCCAAGTGTATACATGCACACTTTTACATGCGCACTCACCGTAAAGTTGTCGTACACTGTACATTCATACAGTGAACGACAACTTTACGGCGATCTATTTGCGCACGATGCCACATACAAAACAACTACTTTGCAATACCGCACTGCAACTTAGGGAGTTATCATGTTTGATGAGGAATATACCTACGTAATTTTGTGTTTGCAATTTTATTAATAATATCAGCTGTTCTAAATTTAGTCATAACGTGATACCTATAATTACTAACGTGCGCTAGTGACTATATGACCTGTTTTTGTTTTAATTTATTAGTTATACTAATACTTTTGCAGAATTTTTAAGTTAGCGACAAAAAGACTGCCACTGACCCCTTCAACTAGATTTTTGAACAGTACCGGGGCGTATGTACTCGAAAATACTTAATTATGAGACCTTATTTAGTTATTTGTGTGCAAATGAATACCCACTATAAAAATACCGATAACCTAGACGGGACGACCGAAGCTATACGGTCAATCATCTGCATAGATCACGAAAACAAGTTATAAATAGTAACTCTCTACCTCTAAATATTTTGCACGTCTTATCAATTTTATATCCTGTATATACATACTTATTTTGAGTTCACTTACGCCTGTGCAACGAACAAAGTACCTAACATAATCAGCGTTGCTTTCGTATGAGTTATAAATAGAGGATACGTTTCGTACCGACGTGTAATGTATCTTGTTAGTCAGCCTATTATTTTGCTACTGCGTCATACTAGCTTAGCGTAAATTCACTAGATTTTTCTAAACAAAACTCTTATTCACGAGCGATGAAAACTGCGAGAAATATTTTTTTAAATTCAGATGTGGTAGTGACGCAAGTCGCTTTATAACTTCCGACTGTAGGCAGGGATGTGAATGAAAACTCAGTGTTTAAACAAATCAATATTATTTCCAATAAATTTATCAGTACATCCACATTGAATGCAAAATTATTTACTCAATAAAATACAACATAAAGTCTTCGACAGTATGAAACTAAACATAAGAACGAGTATAAGATATAATTTATTTACAGTAAGGTGGTTTAAACACAAAATAAAACATTGAACATAACAAAATCAGTGCAACAATAAAATAATAAATATTTATAGACAGTGGACTTCAACGTGGTAGAGTTATTATAATTCTAAAGATATAATTATTAAATCGTTAGTTAAACAAGTTTGTTACAAAATTATCTATTGGCCTCACATCACAGAGTTAAGCGGACTCGAGGGTCGGGCATAACGTGAACTGCCTCGCCGAGCGCTCGAGTACAACCGAGATGCGTCTCTTAACTGTATCATAGACATCATCATAGACACACTCGCTCACAACAAAACGCAAACTGTTACTCACAACAAACTAATAAGTGGCACAATAACATTGAAATTAAACAAAACGTTTACATGCACACAGTCAACTCGACTTGTGGCTCTCAATCAACTAAAATGCTTCACAGCTACGTAATATTGTCAAAAACTGCAAAACGTCAGAGCTACGCGTAAATGCGTCAACGACAGACGGAAGATCATCTAAACTAACTGTAAATAAGCCCTAAAACTGTAAAAACGTAGGATCTCAAAACGTCATGCAATCAACTCTTCGAGACTAGAAAAATGCAAAACATTCGAAGAAACCTAACGTCCGAGTCCGTCGACGATAAATGCCCGCACCGCGTTACCTAACAATGATATGTTTAGCTCCCGAAGCGATGTGGCGATGTGCGAAATACATACGCTGCACGCTGCGGCCGCACGTACGTGACACCGTGATGCCACCGCAACTAGGTATACCATAATAAAAAGATGAACACACTATTAATTATTACCTAAAATACTCAACAAGGAAAATCGGCAGATTCGAGTAGTCGTCAGATGTCGCTCGGTTGAAAATTTCGATAGCTCTCGTACAACAATAATTACTATAACTTAGGACAGTCGTTAGGCCTTAAAATTTAAAATGTACAGTTATTTATTATGGCAGATATCAACAATCAATTTATACTATATCGATACGATACTGACACTTTTTACAGAAACAATGCTAAGTTATATACACACATGCGATAACAACGTGCACCGACTCTCGCGGCGTGGCCACGCCTCGTCGCTAGCAAATGGCACTTTCATACAAGCTCCCGCTACTAATTTTGTTCTACACCGTCGTCTCGTTCGTGCGTCGGGACCGAGGGTGCACAATAAACCAACTCTATCATAATATAATATATATGTATATTCTAAATTACTCTAATCCATAAATGTATCGAAACCCCCGGGCGGCGATCGCAAACAAGAAGCAGCGCATATAATATTCGTATTCAAATGAGGTACTGGCGGGGCGAGTCAAAACGTTCGGTGACCGGCGCCGGGCGGACATACTCGAAACGGTCACAGGGAATACCGAGGGAGTGAGCAATAATCGTGACGCGAGGCGCGTCCGGTCGCGGGCCGGGCGCCGGCTACTTGTACCCGGGCGGGTCCCACGTGGCCGTCCATCAGGAGGCGTGCGGCAGCAGCAGGTAGTACAGCGCGGCGGCCAGCAGCGGCACGGCCAGCGCCAGCACGTGGCGCAGCGCGGGGCGGCGCGGCTTGCGCTGCAGCTGCGCCAGCTGCGCCGCCAGCCGCGCGCGCTCGCCGCACACCTCGGCCCAGCGCTCCTTGGCGCGCACCAGCTCCTCCTCCAGCGCGTGCAGCGACCCGTTGTGCAGCGTCACCTGCAGCCGCTCGGCGTCCGCCAGCCGAACGTACGAGCCCACGCCCGCGCCCTCCGCCTCGTCCGCGCCCTCCGCCCCCTCCGCGCTGCCCGCGTCCTCGTCGCGGTTGATCTCGGTGACGGCCGAGTCCGTCTCCTCGTCGTCGTCGTCGTAGTCGAGGCGGAACATCTCGTCGATCTCCGCGGAGATGTTGCCGGCGTCGAGGGCGCGGCGCGGGGCGCGCAGGTCCTCCAGCGAGGCGCCGGTCTCGACGGCCTTGTCGAGCGAGGCCCTCTCCCGGACGGTGCTGGTGCGCAGCCTGTCGATCTGCTGCTCGCGTGCCAGCAGCTCGGCGCGCAGCTTGCCGACGACGGCGGTGAGGTCGTCGATGTCGGCGCGCGTCGGCCGGAACGCGAGCTCAGCTTGCATCTCAGCCGCACTCGACGCCAACCGCTGAATTTCAGCCAGGTTTGACTCTTCAGCCACCGTCGAGCGGGTGAGTTGAGACTACAATCAATAATATTTAAAGTTAGAATAATACTACTCGAAAAAAATTGAAGGAAAAAGAGGAAGGGGAAGACCCAGACGAAGTTTTATAGAGCAAGTGAAGGAAAAAGTGAGGAGCGAGTCGTATCAAGAGGTAAAACGAAAGGCAGAAGATCGAGAACAGTGGCGATTGCTCCACCGACAAGAGCTGAGCTCTTAAATTTAAGAAGAAGAATACTACTCGATATTTCCCGATTTTTCAAGTAAGATACCTTTTAGAAACGGAAAACTATAGCTATAACACCCCCTCTTTCCACCTAAAGAATCCGTTTGCCTATAAATGAATGCGATAACTTAACTTTTTTTAGTAAGGATATGCAACAATAACTGTGTGAAGTTCTGTTTGTGATATTTAAATGACTAAGGTATTTTTTTTTTCATACATTTCATACATTCAAAAATTTTTATCAATTCATTGCTTTCAAAGATGCAACTGAATGCCTGCCACTTGCTGATAACACGAGCAAGTGGCAGTCTCTAATTTCTACCTACCCCGGAGGGAAAAAGGCGTGAGTGTATGTATGTATGTACATGAACAGTACATTAATATAACATTTTTTTAACAGTCAAAAATGTGTAACCACCGTTTCTTCAATTATGTAAATGACTATTATTCTATGACACTGGCGTCAAAGACAATTTTAAATAGTATGTTTTCCATTTGGTCGTATATTGGTCAGGTAGTGGGTATGTGTATGTGTATGTGTATGTGTATGTGTATTGATTGATTGACTGTGTGATGAGTATGACCTGCAGGTCGGCGATGCGCGCGCGGTAGGCGGCGGCGTCGTCGGGCTCGAGCGGCGGCGGCTCGGGCGCGGCGGGCGCGGCGGGCGCGGCGGGCGCTTCGGGCGCGGCCGCCAGCAGCTCGTCGCGCGCGGCCCGCAGCTGCGAGTTGTCGGCCGCCGCCGCGCCCAGCCGCGAGCGCAGCACCTTGATCTCTTCGTTCAGGCCCGCCATCACACGGAGAATGTTCGCGTACTCAACGCCCGCTTTACTCTGTTTCCAATTAAATACTCAGCAATTATTACATTCATTTGTTTCATTTATGCTCTTTAACAAACAGATCATAGAAAATACTATCAACAACGACGTGTCACAGTACTTGCCGAATGGGTTTAGTGGGAGCTCCTGGAAGGTTCTGAGAGATCGAGTAATGTTACTTGATAATTCTAATAAGAAATCGAAGTTTAGATTTGTGTTTGATTTAGTCTTATTATAGAACAGAATATGATGGTATGATACAGCACAATAGATATTAATATAATATTTTATCTGTAATGAAAAAGAAACAAGTAATATCTAAAATAAACAACAGATTGTGCAGCATTAAAAACTGCAATGTTAATTAACAAAGCCACGGGCAATTAACCGGCGTTATTTCTGTAATCTGAATAAATTTATTATTTCGCTGCTTTTCTTTTACTTGATGAGTTATAAGTTATCACTTATATGAGCCTTAAAACCCAAGCAAAATGTACCCCAATGACGTGTCATCTGAACATTTGCTGGCGATAAAGAAACAAAGTGCGATGCATTGTGTCGGGGCGGGGCGAGGCGTGCCGGCCGCGGCTCCGCCCGCTGCGCTCGCCGCTCTCAGCATCACACGAACTACCGCGCCGTGAAATTGTGCATTAACATACATAATACCTAACACGCTCGTCTGGTGCACCGCCCTTAACTTGCGATACAGGATTTTATAGAAAATAAATCATTTTTCTGCAACTTGCATTTATTATTTCCTCAATCAAACAAGATATTGAAACAAAGGAATATATCAACTGCCTATTATCTTACTACTATGATGAGTCAACAGTCAGAAACATTTTTAAAATGATACTCACTTAACTGAAGCCTTTGTACTAAGTAAGGTTTTTACAAAAAATGTGACATTATGTTGCTAATTACAATTAAGTTCGAGTAATGAGAGCATTACTATACTGCTGTAGCCCACAGTTCTATTTACATAACCAAGGATTTTTTGACACAAAAGGTCTACGTCCCTTTCTACAGGAGCGTATTTCATAGCTTGGGTCCCCTAGGCCTATGGAATAAATCTCACCCTACTTCCTTTTGCTTTGCTTTGTAAGCACGAGAAATTGTCTGATAGGTCTAAAACTTTAAATTAAACGATGGCAAATAGTCTATCTGCTGATCGTCACCAAGGACATAATGACGGCCTCGATGGCCGCGAACACCCATAATATCTGTTTTAAGTAAACTGGTACGTACCTATTGATTTCCAGGTTTCATTGTACATATATGTTTAAAAAAGTAGTTTTCCAACACAAGTACGAAACAGAAAAATCATAGTAAGGTCGTTTTTCTAAGAGTCAGAAAGCAAACGAACAATGATGTAAGCATGTAGAAGGAAGTTGTAACGGAAGGCGGAAACGAAACGTATTGCGCTATGACCAAGCATTGTTGACTGTATTTTACTTCTAATTAAACTAGTGTGAACGTCAGTAGATGAGTCAGGCTATAAACAAGCAACTAAACAACTCGCACATTTTTTTCTGGAACATTCGTTGAATATACATAAAACGCATTTATCTCTATACTCTATACTATAAAATTTAATAAAAATTTAAAATGTAATATTTTGAAACGCGGTTCTCTCTGCCGTTTTTTCTTGTAAAACTGCAGTCAAGCCTCGATATTAAAAGCCTTGGCTTAAGGAAACAACATAGACCAAATACGCAGTGCTCCTTTTGTCATAGTTCACTAAATCTCACAGATTCTTCAGTTTTAAAAGGGTGCTAAAAATGTAGGTTCTTTATAGACTTTTTTATATTTTGTGGTCACAGATAAGCACTGTCACACTGTGATTTACACTTCACCAATTCCGCATTAGAGGAGGGTACTCTAATGCGGAATTGGTGAAGTGTAAATCACAGTGTTTTAAAAAACTTTATGTTATGCATACGTTAAGTACAGAGTGCATATGCTAATGTGCAAGATTTAACCTTTAAAAGACTAAGGGCCTGTTTCACCACCTCCTAGTAAGTTTCCGTTAAATTACTTGGCAGATAATATCATACAAATTATTATCCATCGGTTCACATCTAGAGGTGGTGAAACAGACACTTAAGGAATGAATAAACAAAACTGTATGTCTGGAGCCTGGCAACTACAATCTACATACCATCAAGACTGTATTCCCGTAAGGGTAGGACAGTGACTACAATCTATCATGACAATATTCAAAAATACGCTGAATCGCGTTGAAAAAGGTAGCAAAAGTGGTAATTCATTGGTTTTTGTTTTTGCTTTGAATTATGCGACGTGTTATATTTTTTTTACCTCTTTTTATTGGAGACCATTCCATAATGCAATTATTGTAATGCACGTACCATGCTGATTATGAAAATGGGTGCTATTAAACATGTGGTACTATTTAGTACTTTTATAGGGGAATGTAATTTACCAATCCTTATATCTCGGGTGTCCGATTCCAAATTCAATATTTAAAAAAGGAGGTCATCGAAATCAGCCCATATTATAAACCGAAGGTGCACGTATTGGAAAAAATACCCTGTATTACGCTGGTTAAAACTCTACTTGTACTTTTTTTTAATGTTGACTGGGGTATGAGAAATATAACTTTTAATTTGAGAAAAATCACGCCATTTTGGCACACTATTATCTGTTTCTTAATGATACCAATGTTATAAATGAGATAATAAGAATATAAACACCATGAATATAATATTTTAATGTATACTTTTTAATGGGCAATCAATTTGCAAATGATGCTAAACCCTCTTCCTCTCTCCTAATTTTGCTGTGCCCGACAGGGTCCATAATGATCTAAGTTATTTATAGTCCACCTTTATAAAACATTATGGAATGCAATAAAGTATTGAGTATTGAGTATTGAGTATTTCATAGTAAAAACTGTTAAGTTGACAGCTATCTGCTGTCAGTGTCAGTTTCGGAATATCAAACGCACGCCATTAGGCCACAATAGTATGATAGATGCACTGTCTGAGATCATCTCAGACAGTGCATCTGTACTGCAAGCCCTAAGAACAAATAATATAACCTCTGCCCTTATATTGGAATGCCACAGTGCACTCCAATCCATTGCACTCACAAACAAAATAACTTTACAATGGATCAAAGGGCACAGCAACTCATTGGGCAACGATGCAGCAGACGACCTGGCCAAAAGGGGATCAAGGGAGGTAGTATATGGGCCGGAACCACTACTCCCCATACCCCAAGCCCAAATAAAAGCGTGGCTGCACAGTAGCACAAAAAAAACCCATCTAGAAGAATGGAAAAACAGTGAAGGATGCAGGCAAACAAAGAACGCCGTTCCGGAGACGACAACAAAGCTTGCTCGCAACCTCCTCAGATTAAAAAGGGATAAAATCCGCAAGGTTATAGGTATTATAACCGGTCACTGTCCGCTAAACAAGCACCTCTTCAATATAGGTGTGACCGACAGCCCCCTGTGCAGAGGATGTATGGAGGGAGAAGAAACGCCACAGCACGTGCTCATGGAATGCAGTAGTGTGGCAGAACAACGGGCACAAACTATTCAACACCCAGCATCGCTTGCAGAGGCCTGTAGCAATCTCAATAGACTGCTGGCCTTTTGGGAGGGCCTGGGCTGGTTAGAATAGGGAACGATTGAAAGACACGTACAATGGCCCAATTAAGAGGCTAAGTGCGGAAAACGCCCAGCTAACTAAACTAAACTAAAGGCCACAATAGTTTCAGTGATTTCATGGTAAAAAGTGACAACTTGACAGCTGTCATGTACCTCCGGTACAAATTTAGGCTGAGTTGTATGGGCTTTTGATGACCCCCTTTTAGTGCTTGCTAAATTGTGTCTTCGAAATTCCGAATAATTAGACAAAACACGCGCTATGCTTGTCAAGTTATGGCAAATTTTGCCGTGTATGAATAATCAAAGTACTCACAGGTGATTCTTCTCTAGTGCTGGGTTCACTATAGGTTGAGTTGGCGTTATTATCCGCATGCAGCTCGCCGTCCAACGGACTTGAACTCTCTTCATGACCAGGGTCTATGATCAATAAAATCGAAATACTGGTTTTGACTTTTACTTTAGAATGAAGGAATAATTATGATTATGATGATGCGCCCAAAGCAAGTCTATGCGTTCATCAAAAACAGTACAATGCATTACTTGACAGGCTTGAGAATCTCGTGAATATAAACAAATTACTTTATTACAAAACTGGAGGAAGTTTTGCGAAGTGTGTAAATTGGAGGTAATTTTGTTTATGAAATAAATCATGCCAATGAATAACGCGATCAAAATATGTAATGATATGATTATAGATGTTTCGTGGCATCTGCGTTTCTTAATCCTGCGTTTCGTAATGCCTACCGTGGTTGAGTCGCGACTGCTTTTCATCGTCAGTACATGAGTCGGGCTCACCACTCTTCTCCTCTCCGCTGCCACCACCGCCGTCCTCTTCATTATTCTGTTTTTCTGCCAATCATAAGAACAAACTTAAGCTTTGATTCCCTTACAATTTACCCTCACTCGCTTTCTCGCCGCATAATCAACAACTACTACAAAGTAGAAATATTAATACCAAAAAGAGCGTAGAGTATTACGGAGTCATCGTGGAGTGTCTTTGGCCTCCTTGAATGGTTCGTTTGAGTCCTAATACCAAATACATATTCATACGACAGTAAACAATCATAAAAATAAAAGTTTTTTATTTTGATAACTAAATAACCCTCCTTCGGCAGTCGGGTAAAAAATATAGGGTGTCATGACTTACCTTTGTTTTCTGAGTTATATATATTATTTGTTTTTAATATTAATTCGAACTCGTTTGCAGATTTTCCTTCAGCTGATATCGCCTTTATGCCGACCTAAACAAACAAAACGCCTCTGTTAAATTTAACTTAAACAAAAGGACTTTTTAGGAGGGAAAGGTTTGTTTGAACCAATAGCTGAAAACTTAATTTGGATTGTCGATCTTGCGACAGAAGAAGATATATACTTAGACAATTAAAAAAAATACAGGTCATTATAAAACGTCTGTTAGACTACGTTATATTTCGCTGAGAATGCGTGCTTATCAGCCAAAAACCTGAATTATACGAGTTTGCTCGTAGAGCCATAACGTTGCCTTGATAGTGAAGCATACCTTGTTGAGTAGTTGTTGCGGCAGGAGCAGCTTGATGTAGTCGGGCAGCGCCCGCACCGCGTCCTCCAGCGTGCTGCTGCGCTTCGCCTCCTGCAGTTTATTGCTATCCGTACTCAGCACTAACATCTTCGCTTCACCGTTTTGTACTGAATACTGAAAATCGAACATTTATAAGTTAGTAAAGTTAAATCCACTCCTTCTTACAAAGCTTTCTATACATATTCCATAGTTGTATAACAACGTAACAAAAAAATTACTAAAAATACTTCAATCTAACCAGTGCAAGCTGAAACCGTAACAGCAAAATTATTAACCAGGGGCCATATGTTGAAGCTTTAGAGCCATCGTTGTTCCAAGAGAGATGGAGCTATCAATCCCAGTTAGCTCCATCTCTCTCTCGCACTGGGAAGATGATGGCTCTAAAGCTTCATAATACGATCCCAGGATTGGCATAAACCGGTAACGATTATAGCATCTTCACCTTCAAAAACATGTTTTAATGCGGCGTAATATCAATCAAGATTAGCTTAATTTATTAATACGCACATGATTGTGAAAAGACAAAGGCGTGTTTATGATTCGAAGCAGAGCTGATATTTGGCAGTATAATAATAATATTACTAGACTACTTACATCAGTATACTATACTATAAGAAAAGTATTCATTCGCTAAAGGACAGCTAAATAAACATTAAAAATGACAAAGACAAGGTAGAGTTTCATTGGAGATTAGGCAGATGAGCACAAATAAATAGCACAGCGAAGTGAACAATTGACTCACAGCAAGTGGGAGATGGTTGCGTACGGTCAGCTCGCGCTCCTCGGCGGCGGCGATGGCTAGCCGCGCCGCACACATCTTGCGCTCGCACCGCGCTGCCAGCTTCTGTAACAGTAACATTTCTTGTAAATATAAAAAGACTGTATAATGTATACCATAACTGTATGTCAAGTTATGGAAAAATAAAACTTGATCCTATTAGATAAAACCCTCAAGTGGTGATTGGGGAGTAACGGACTAAATCCATATATGTCTCATGATAACCATGTAAAGTTCGCGTAGAGGGTAACCGAATGCTGTGTATATCCTCGCTGTGTACCTGTAGCTCGGCGAGCGCGTTGTTGGCGGTGAGGCGCAGCGCGTAGTTGTGTTGGTGCAGCGCGGCCACCTCGCGGCTGCGGCGCTCCAGCGTCTCCTCCAGCGCCAGCCGCTGCTCGTGTGCCGCACGGAGACTCTCTTGGGCCACTTCCTGAACACAACATTATATATTTTTAGTCTTTCCTTATCAGAAACGAATGCTAATCACTTCTACTGTAGTTTATTGGTATTGTTCACAGATTAACGATTATTATACACAACAATTAAAATTAGTAGTGCGTGCTTAGCCTTAAAGAGAGATGCCATATTATATGTTTTTGTTTAAAATTGAAATTGATGAAAGGAAACAATAGGATAAAACATAAGTGGATGTTATTCAAGAAGGTATTTATAATTTTAATAAATAGATGTTAGGTACCTGATAGTTCCTCTTGTCGCTGAGCAGCTGCGCTAGCTGGTGGTGGTCGGGCTGCTTGCCGACGGCCAGCATGGTCTCGAGCGTGTGCACGCGCATGAGCAGGCGCTGCTCGCCCACGAACAGCTCCCAGGAGGCGGCCGCCTCGGCGCGCGTGCGCTCCACGCACTCGCGCAGCGTGCGCAGCCGCGCCTCCAGCGACGCCTCGCGCTGGATCGCTTCCTGACAGATCATACTAAGTGTTATTATCAAAACTAAAATTTGCTACAAATTTCTGGCTAAGTAAACGTATGAGTTGTAGTGATTCTATGATTTGTTTCATTTTTAAATCTAAATGTTAACGTTTAGAGATTTTGGAACATTTACAATATAGTAAACCACTATCTCTAATTCTAACTAAATCTGTAACGATTTAAAAAAAAGTATCGGTTATTTTAATGAAGGAAACTATCGACTGGCGGACAGGGCTCGAATCTGCCGCTTCTTGTTAAATACACCAGGTATATATACCTAGCATGGAAAATGCTTTAAAAATGATATAAAAAATATTGGTTTTGATAGACAACATCAACACACTTTAAATAGATTTTACGCTTATGATAATTACCTGAACAAAATTATTAAGCTGATACAGTTCCTTTAGATGCAGGGGTGTGGTCATAGTGGGGTTGAACGATAGCTTCGCTTCTTTTCCATCGGGGTGATATAGCTTGAGCAAGGCAACCACTGGCGGAAACGTGTTCTGACAATAAAAACACGACATTATATCACATATTTTGTTACAATACTGGGGGCAGAAGATAAGAGGGAGAGAGAGCGTTGTCATGAAATACATGCAACGAAACAAATCTAACAACAATCAACTACCCTATTTGCCGGAATATTTTAGGTTTTATGTTCTATTGCCTTAATCCGAACGCTGAGTTGTCATGTAATTTCCTAGGAAAATCGAATAACACTACTCGATTGAGAATCGAACCCAAGACCTCAAGCTTTGCAGTCCCGCTTGAGACCACTACACCAATGAATCAGTTTCATAGGTTAGTTTTTATTTCAGTAAACAAGCTTACTATATACTTTATCAATCCCTGCTGAAAGCCTACGATTGACAGAACCTGTACCAGAGATAAGTTTTCCATTCTCCACTGTGTTCTAAGTTTTAGAGGAGAAGATTGCAGACAAGTTTATGACGTTAAATCCCAAAATTCGAGTCAAATTAAATTACAATCATGTCAGTTTTATGATCGAGAATATGATAAAAAGAACGCAATTCGACAGACCGGTTGAACAACTCGATAATGGGGATAATTTATGAATATATTTTTAGGATTTTTTCTTCATTTATTAATAACCACAAATGTGCACTGGTGTGCATTAGAAAAACTATGAGACAATATTTTGATAATCTTTATAACACTGGCTTTATATAAATAACGAGTCTTTATATCACTGATGGAAGCAATCAATACTTTGATCCTCATTCTTTTTTTAATATGGATAATCGGAATTGATTTTCTTCCAAAGAAAAAACCTTTACCATATAACATACCGATTACCGACACCGTATGTATCAAAGCCGTTAAAGGTAGAGCTGACTGGCTCCAATTGATTCACATCTTTGGTCATTGCGGACAACAGGTGTTCGAAATGCTGTTCTTTACAGAGTCGTTGTTGTGCATATTTCAATATGCTATGTACCTCACTGATTCACGGCACAGTCGGCTCTTACGCAGTTCGCACGATAGTAACAGCTCCCGCGGAAGCGATTCTCTTATTCTTTTAAAAAACGCTATACAGTCATTCTACCAGAGATGTAAAAAAACTTTCAGATACGGACACTATTATGCCGCACTGGAAACGAGCAAGCAATCAGTGTGCACCTAACAATATCATTGGCTTAGCCACTGCTGCCGTGGTCGAATAGCGCCGTCCATTGATCGCGTTATGCACATAAATGTTTCACCCCCACGATACCACTATTGCCTAGTGTGGAACCATCGCAAATAGGCACACCTTTATAACTCAAGACAATGTACACATTAAATAACACTTTGAAACTTTCATGCTGAATGATTTTCACTTAAACTGATTCACTCCATTTCACTAGGTGCCAGGTATTAAAATGAAAAACTACTTTCCTCAACATTGGCTGTACACCACAAACAATAAAAATAATAGTAACTACATTATCACCAAAAATAATTACACTGTCAAGTAGGTATGCTGAACACGTATAAGACAACAACTCGGTAAAGCTTAGTTTTGAGTATCCAGTGCAGATTTTTAGTTGGCATCCCTGTGGTGTTCAGGACACTCACCTTCTCAGAATTTCCGGCATTCTCCACGACGGGTATGCCGAACTGCACCACGTCACCGGAGAACACCTCGTGCGGCTCTTGCTCCTTCGATATGGAGCACCGGTTGTTATTGATGAACGTGCCATTGCTGCTCTGATTGTCCTGTAAACAATCGAACACGCACGTCATACATCGAATAGCTGTGTACAACAACAAAAGCATCGTTTATAAACATATGAACCATTATTTTCAAAGGTCGAGAATTAGTTTGATCTTGACAAGTATTTGACTGTAATCCATGCAGTTGATATCGGGTTTAAATAAAAAAAAAAAATTACAATTGTCACGATCAATCATATTGAGTTGTCTTTATTTTACATTACAAAGCAACTGTATTATTCCGATGTGAATTACATTAGTAATTTTTAGGTTTTTTTTTAAGAAACGTCGTCACTGACGGTTTCTACAAATACGCCTACCTATACAAATACCTAAAGAGGGAACAATTTCCTATAGGCCATAAAAGTATTTGCTCCGTGCGGGGATCAAACCCACGACTTGTAGAAACCGTTCTCTCAGCCTATACCGTTCGTCCAGTGGCCGTGTGCTGGATTTGGGAAGCCTGTATTAGAATGTTCAGAAAATCAGCGTTCAACCCACATTTCTGCACTTTATTTTATTTTTTGAAATAAATAATAGCGGTGACTTTTCTTGAGAGATGATGTTTGGGTTGGATAAGGTCAAAAAACACTTTTTTAATTTCACCAAATTCATACGGTGTTTAACGGAAACCATGGCACTATTTCTGTGATTTTGATTCATTCAGCTATTCGAAAACTCACAAAAAATACCTAAAACTCTAATTAGTCCAACGTCAACCACTAGTCTGTTTATATTCAATTTACATAATCAAAAGACGAGTTTAGAATATGTTATGAGATGTAATCGCATTAAAATGTATTCGAACATTTTAGGATTCCGTATGATTTGTCCTTTCCTATTTCTCAATATCCTTAAACAGAATATAATACCTAAGTCAAGATTTGCTTGACCTCGACGGCATACCTCGGCCTTAACTTAATAAGGAACTTCTAGTAAGGACCTTCTATCAACCTAGAAAACAAAACACAACTTTATCCAAACACCTAATTTTTGTGAGGCCGCTTAACGATTATATTTGACCTACGGAATTGTTGTCATTTAATGTGAGATTTTCTTTTGTATTGCAACGTAAGTGGTTCTATTCATTTTGGTTTGATTTATCAAAATATTATATAAGGTTTTGGCTACCACTTTTTCATAGAATGACTATGAAATAATGAATCAAGATTGAGGCTGATACGGATGGCGATGGTGTAAGCTTACATAACTCTCTTGCTCTCAAATGGATATACAATCCTACATATTCTGGTAAGCTGTAGTTTTAGTTGTAGATAGTGAAAAAAAGGACTTGAAAGACTGCAGATCACCATGATGATGGTATTTTATCACATAATTTACATATTTGATTTTCTTAGATATAGCCGCGTATCGGATTTATCCACATATTAAATAATCGCCTTACTTACACCAGTTACCTCAGACCAATAATACTTTTTATTGGCCTGAACCGGATACAATATCATGGAGCCACGTTCACATTGATAAGATGATTTCTCGCTGTTATAAAGTAAATTATATTTTTGCTTGTAAATGCAAATATTAAGTTCTTTGCTAAAAGAAACAAACAGCATGTTATCGAGACTACGATCAAGCTTAGTGTCTTCATTCTTTACAACTCATTGTGGATTTTACGACCAACGATCAACCTTACGCGAACAATTCAGACGTTTGTAGGCAAACAACCTCTAAAACCGGAGACGCAGTTCGGTAAACGGAATTACCATGAAGACAAACGTTCATAGAAATCGCCTGTGGGCGGATACGGTGAGAGTGGTGGTCGAATTACTGGGCTCCAACACGTAACCAGTACAAGGTTCTTTCATAATATTAAATGTGGGATGAGTTGACTTTTTCGTAATGCTTGTAATATTCGTAACAACTAATTTTGTTTTAGTTAAGTACTGTTATGAGACTATGGTTATGAGTTATGAATGTGCTATTGTGACTTGAACGCTGTAAATGAGATTGTGTCGTGAGATTTTTGGTTAAAAAACTGTTCTACATGTTATATTTATGTTAATTCGTATTCGAGGTTATTGTGCACTTTAATTAGAAATTATGCGTACCTTCATACTTACTCATTATAGTAATTATGTTTTTTTTTACACAAAATAAGCAATCGCGAGGTTTGGGGAGGAAACGATGCACTATTGCACTGTGTTCGACTATTTTTCAGTTTGGTTTTGGTTTGTGTATGCTAATTTAAACACGAGTAAAGCCTACTCTGTCACAAATCCATAATGTCGTGCCCTAGTCGTAAAACCGTTCCACACCTTGTCATTTTAGAGATAAAGTCGAAGTGTTTGATTCTTCTCTGATTTTAGGGTTAAACATAAAACAATCGAAACCAATATTAGTTACAGTCGTTTAAAAATATTTCAGTCAGTTGCACTCAATAGAGGTGATAATAACCATGGCGACCTCTTCAACTCGCACAGCTTTGCAATAAAATGCCGTTATGGTAAGAACTTCGCAAACCTGACTAACGACAATTGATCAATCTACAGTACTAATAAAGAGCTTGTTCCTTTGTTCTATTGTTCAGGGTGATCTCAGCAACTACTGAACCGATTTGAATTGTTTTTTACTAATGCATAACTCAAATTCTTTACTTTTACCAGCTATGTTAGCACTGTAATAACATAATTAACATAATTATAGGATTGATAGGTACTTATGTCTAGTGTATGTAAGTTGATCAATGGAGCTAATGGATTTTATCTGAATCGGAGTATTGTACTAGGTATATCTATAGTATCATTAGTTATTTCATCTTAGAATGTCACATGCTAGTTTCGCTGCCCACTATAATGATATTGATCGACGACACTGGCCAGTAATAGGTACCAGGAATGTGAGTAACAATTGAACGTAAGTTAATACAGGGTACACAGATAGGTACATAGCAGCAATTTGTGAGACTCACCACAAGGTAAAAGTGGCCCTTGTCGTAATAGAGCGTAGCGTGGTGTCGAGACAACACTCGGCATTCAAATATTGTGTTCGTGGGGCTCGGAGTCGCGCGATACACGTTGCGTCCAATCTGAAACATCACAAATATTCTATGAATGCGTTACGAGCAGTCGAGCATAAGATCCATTAGATAACATCGGCTTCCTCAATAATCAACAATTCCACATTCTACAGCCTTGGTACATTTGCATCTGAACATGTACAATTTTCATAACATTCAGTGAAAAATCTTTTCAAAAAGTTTAAGTAGCAGCCTTGTAGCAGCTTATCAAATGAATTAATATTTCTAAATACATATTAAAGAAATAGATTACGGTGGTATTTAGGTAGGTACTGCTTTGTTAATGTGCGAAATTAGACTCATTCATCGACTGTTCGAAATAGATTGATCTACAGTAGACTTAAGACGGGTTATTTAGACGCAACTCAACAATAGTAAGTATTTATTATATATTATTCGCTTTTGCAGATGAAATAATAAAGATTATTGGAGACGACTGGAAAATCCAAGCAAATATAAGGGCAAACTGGAAACGGTTGGAGGAGGCCTATACCCGCCAGAGGCCATAACTGTAAAAATGGTGCAAATATTCAAACTAGTGTAATTTTTTTTAAAGTACATATTACGGATATAAAAAGGCTTTATTATTATAATTATAATTCGCTTTAGCCCGCGGCCTCGCCCGCGTGGAGTTAACAACTTTGTATTAAAATAATGGATGGATTAAAATGTACTCAATCTAAGGTATAATTTCAGCTAAATCGGTTCAGCCGTTTCGCCGTGAAAGAGCAACAAACATCCAGACTTACAAACTTTCGCCTTTTTAATATTAGTAAGATATAATTATAAGTGTCAGTAATACTTCCTCATGTTTATAATACAGGTAAAGCTACATCACTTTCACTAATAGAGATTTATTTATTTTGTATGATATAACACTAAAAAGGTTACGACCCTACCTTTATTTTAGTTTCGCCGAGTGCGAGTGCGTTTACAATTCACTAATGAATTTTTACCCTTTTCCTATTACTTATTAGGTACTTCATATTACGTCGTTGTGTTGTTTTAGGATGTTATTAGTAAAATTACGAAAGAAAGCATGTTCATGGACTTCAGTATAGAGGAGTTTGCAACTTACAGGGGATATGCTGCATTAACTAATTCATCCAGTCAAGCGTATGTGTAAACGAATACATTGCATAATTCATTTGTTATTAATTCAAATCATGTTTGCATTATTACGTCCATAACATAAATTACTCAAAGGCACGCGCTGCTTAGATATGGGTTTAGTTGGGTTTTACACTATCTACGTTAAACCAATGGGTCTTTTTTAGTGCCCGGCTAAGCAATACTCATATTACCTGTGTTCCATTTACATTACGATGTTGATGTACTTAAAGAAAAGGTAACGTCCATTCTGCTATCATTGGAGTTTACATTTACGACCTCACAATCTAGTTCAACATGAATCAATTTAAATGGTAAGATATATAATAAAAATCACGAGTCACATGATATCGTATCAATAGTAAAACTATTTTATTCACATAATTTCTTGCGGCTTCAGTTGCGTTTACAGGTGTATGGACCCAATAATCCCCCATTTTGAATTTTGTTTGCAGCGGCTTACTTGGGTGTGCAGTCGATTGAGTGCTTTCCATATATAAGCCACTGCAGGTCACGTCCGAGTGGCAGATGTTTCCGGGGTTGAAAGGACTATTACTTATTCTGTGGTTGAACTGAGTTTGGTGGTGATGGTTGCTGTACTTCCCATTATTAGATGGTCTTTTTGGACCGATGAAAATCTTTCGGCTCTGATGTCGGGAATTGGATTCTTGGATTCGTTTTTAAAGCGCGCATGCGATTTCCCTTCGTACAATAGGTGGCGCCAACCAACGACCTAAGCAGTAATAAGTATTTCAATAATATGTAGTTAAACTTGGGGCAAAAGCTTCCTGTACAATAACATAACACTGATAAGTACCGACTTCCTTACAAACGCAATGGCAGATGCGTAGTCTAAAATAGCACAATTTAATCTCATTAAATTTAATTGCCAATGCACGATTGTGGCCGTCTCAAGCACCTCGGGTCAGGCTGAGTCAGGCATATACGCCTATACGGCTGCGCTTCGGCGCATATACCCTCGACAGACAGCCGAGCGCCTGAACTGAATATAAAGTAAATTATGGGTAAATGCAATGATTTGAGTGTGCGGCGATTGTCAATTGAGTTTTATTTTAATGCTAGATAAAACAGCTGCGAGTTATAAGAGAATACTCAAATATAAATACTACTTACAAACAGAAAACGACATAATTACCGAAACCCGAACCGAGTATGGCTAGATTGCCTCCCAGTGAAATATAACTAAAGTAGAAGGTAGATTGCGAATTCGAGAGAATTCTTGTCGGGAAAGTAGTAGTTCGAGAGCATTCTTGTAGAATTTCTTTCTTGTAGAAACTTCACAAGTTTTTCCTAGGAATTATGTACTGATGTAATAGTGAAAGAAAGAAAGTCAAATCAACACCTGTCTCAAAGGACCATCTGCCTCCATAAATTTGGACTACGAGCGATTGTTTTAGGCAACTCCGCCATCTGCAGGCCTCATCTCATTAAGCCTCCATCTGTCATAATAATAGCTTTCCTATTGTTTCGACCTTTAGCCATGTAGGTTGAGGCGTTTAAGCAATGCCACTCAACTCTCGTTTTCTACCTTCCTTTAAAAAAACTGAATATAGTTACTGCCTCGAGCCACGGGTCATCACCAAGCGATGGGACGCGGGGCCTGTAGGCAGTTGCCTACTTTGCCTTTAGGTTAATCCGGCCCTGGCCGATTGTTTACAAAATTGCCTTGATGAGCTATTACTGACTATAATAAATTCTTAGTATGATTATCGTTATCCTTACTTCCTTACTATCCTTACTAATATTATACATGTGAAAGTAACTCTCTGTCACGCTTTCCGCCAAAACTACTGAACCGATTTAAATGAAATTTGGTACACAGATAGCCTAGTCTGAGAAAGGACATAGGCTACTTTTTAATTCGACAAGCGGGCTGTAAGGGGTTGTTATAGGGGATGAAAGTTATAAGAAATACCCAGAGCACGCGGGCGAAACCGCTGGCGGGAAGCTAGTTATGAATATTTAACAAATTAATATTTTGGGAGGTACCTATTTAGACTTGATAGCGCCAGCTTTTTTGTTTGGAGATCACTGATAATAAACGCCGAAACAAAGAATATGGGCTCTTGAAAATTCCAGATATTTTTACATAATTAAATATTACATATTTTGGAGTGGTCGATTTGCACATAAATAAATTAAGTTCCTGCGAATCGCGTAGAAAAAATAATATATTATTATAAAAAGGGTCAATTTGCCTATTTCGTGCGAAACGTCCAATAACCCGACACTTTGCTTGCCCAACTTGGTATTGAATACATAATCTTTATTATCTATCAAGTTAAACATTTTTCAAAGTGACTATTTAAGAACTTATGATTCCTTAGAAATGGAAAGTATGCTGGGCATGGGTCTCATCTCGGAGCAAGAGGGTTTAGGCTTAAAGTCTACTAAAGCACATTATATTTTAGCACAAGGATAGGAGGTAAACATGAGATAAATTGATAAACATCAATTTGTATCCAGATAAAGTTTTTATCTTAGTTGACACCATCTTAGTACTTGAGCAACTAAGATAAGTGAGAAAAGATCTGGTAATGTAGGAAGAACTCATCAAAAGTATAGAATCAGAAATTCATAAAGAAACAATCATATATGCTAACCTGTCCTGAATAGTTAAGCAAAGGTGTAATGCGGAATTGAACAGGGGAAACCCAACAACACTGCTTGATCCAAGAACCTAGAAGAGTAGATGTCATGCTTACAAAACTGTTATGGCAGTTTATAAAGAGTTGTTGAGTTCAGTGAGAGAAGTTGAGTTGAAAGAGAGAGGAGTTGAAGGATAAGATCCACAACAATGACATTAGATCCCATAAAAAAATCACTCAAGTTGACCAACTAAAATAGAGTTGGACTGTGCACCTATTAAGAAGCAACCTGGATAAGAGGAGCAAACTCTTGTCAATCTGGTACCCTAAGGATGGCAAACAAAAGAGGACACCAGTTAAGGCTGTGAGAGGATGAGATCTGCCTAACCTTAGGGTCATTGTGAACAAAAGTGGCTCTAGATAATCCAGTGAAGACAGTTGGAAGAGGCCTTTGCCAAGAGGCACAAAAAAATCAGAGACAATGTGTGCATTAATATATCTACACTAATATTATAAAGAGGAAAGATTTGTATTTTTGTATGTAACGAATAAACTCAAAAAGTACTGGACCGATTTGAAAAATTCTTTCCATGTTAGATAGCCCATTTATCGGGGAAGGCTATAGGCTATATATCATCACGCTACGACTAATAGGAGCGGAGTAGTAATGAAAAATGTTGCAAAAACGGGGGAAAAAATTATAAGACCAAGCGGGCGAAGCCGCTGGCGGGAAGCTAGTTATATATACCCAGAAACTGTACCTCTGACTCCTGTAATAAAGGCAATTTTTTATTTATAGGAAAATCATTGCTTTTGGTCTTTAACTTTCAATTAGAGATGTGGACTGGACAGTTTTGAACCCGGCCTGAAATGGTATTTTTCTTCCACAAACAAGTTTATATCTTTTCAAATTAAGATGTTAGTAATTGGACTTAAGTTTTATTAAATGTAGTTTGATAAGATATAAGTATGAAAAAATAATTCAAGGGCGAACTTATAAAGTTGTTTTTTGTAGATATTTTGTTGGCAGAAATGTTTGCATAGATGTTGTTTGTAATAAAATTACCTATGAGATTTATTAGAATTATTTGTTTGCATGCTAATGGTAATAGAACAACCTTGAACAACAATAGTTATCACAGCATCATTGACACCTAGCTCAGTGCAAATTATCTGAGTCTACATACATAGATACAAATAACAACAATAAAAAACAAGAATGTAAAGGGTATTTTTTTTATTTTACCAAAGCATAGAGCTTCGTAATTTGTACATTTTGGAAGGTTATTTTTTTCAACATGGCCCAGGTATTCCTACACTAAGTTGGGCAACCAAGAACTTATGAGATAAAAATAAAAAAATGTCCATACTACATTATTATTAATGCAAAAATAACTTGGTAAGTCAAAGGCATTTAGCAAGATAGGATTTTGGGAAACTAAAGCATTAGGAAATATGAAAAAAATAAAATATATACTCCTAAATAATACAAGACACACATTATTTTGTGTAGGTAGATATAGAACAAAGCAAAATCATGTCTATTGATATCTGTGTAAACAAGCTAAATAAATATCCTACATTTACAATCATCATTCTATTTACCCACTAGTGACATACCTATTGTGCATCTGTTACTAGTTTAGACTACTAGGTAACTATTCACTACATTGAAAAGTCTAACAGGTGTAGTCTAATTACTAGACAGTACGAATTAACACATTACACTGGACTAACACTCACTCAGAAATGTACAACATTACTACTACTACTTAGCCACTGTTCATTATTTTGTGAAGGCATTTGTTAAATTGACAAGTTTGCTTGATACTCATAGCCACTAGGTATAAGTGTCAATAAATATCAACATACCTTTATGGAACTATTTACCTTGACTGGCTGCTCCAATGTGACGCGTCTTTCCTCAAACGGCAGTGAGTTTGAGTGGGGAATGAAGATAGCCCTGGGTACACCGCCTTCCTGGTTGTTTAGTGGCTCTGGACCAGGTGTCCAGTTGTAATCCATATTTTTAATTGTATTATTCATGTTTGGTTTTACTTTCTTGCTCTTTGCTATCACCATCGCACACACTGCTCCTCAGAGTCAGCATTCGTGCCTCGTACGTTTTCTAACGAGTAACACATCGAGGATCGAAACCAAAATCTATTCACTTGCTGCAAGGTGAAAGGTGAGCACTCATCACTGCCATTTTAAGCCCAAACTCTGTTTGTAACTAAATGGAGCCAAAAACCTATAATTGATTAGATGTTCTAAATATCGAAGCAATTATGCAAACACCATTATTTATGAAACTTGATTCCTTTCGTCTACGTAGGTATCGACGATGTACGAAAATCAAAATCTGGAAATAGTTTGTTCTAAAATGATAGATTGCTAGTTATTATAGTTTTATGTATTAAAAAAAGTTTACGCGAGGCTGAGTATTGAAAAAAAATTAATATTTTCAGGGCGTCAATCAAAATTATCATTTGAGGAACTTACGAAATGGGGCGCACGATTCAGACATTTGTTTTGTTGAGTTAGAGAGGTAGTCACTAGTCAGGTAGGCAATTCACTACAGTTGATGAAAAATACTACTCTATAAATCGACTAACTTAGCAACACAATTGCCATAGTATATTAAACATTAAATTAATTTAATTAACTACACTATAACCTTTCTGATTTGTCGGACACAAATTATTTGAAATTATCAAATCAAATACACAAGGACAAGTAGGGATGTTGAAAAAATATTGATACTTTTTTAATTTCTGGCATCCCTAAGGACAAGGACTAGGGATGTCGGAAATGCAAAAAGTATCGATATATAAAAAAAAAATATCAATTTCGATATTGATAGTTGAAAAAAAAAACCGATATATCGGCCAACTTAAAAGCCAAATTATGAAACAGCCAAAAAAAGGTAATTTGTAATCTTTTAACTTAATAATGTTTATTGGTCTGAAAAAAAAATCGATTTTGATACCTTTTCGATACTTGGAATTTTATATCGATACATCGAAATATTAAACATCGCTCAAAAATGTGGATATATTCAAAAAAATAATATCGATATATCGATATTTTTCAACATCCCTAACAAGGACCACAGTCCACAAAGAAATTTTAATAGTTTACAGTACAGTACAGTTCTCGCCACACTTATTGTCCGGGTTGAAGTTGACACGAGCTAATTTAAACCCGGCCACAAAAATCGAAGAAAGAAAAATATTGAGTTGTAATAGATAAAAACGAAAAGTCGTAGGCTGTCGTTTTAAATAATTTTAATCCAAAATATTTTTTTCTCCGATTTTTACGGCCGGGTTAAAGTTAGCTCGTGCCAACTTCAACCCGGACAATAAGATTGGTGAGAACTGTAAATCGAAGAGATAAAGGCCAAACCCCGTACCCAATGGTGCGGTGCAGTTTTCCATGAATTGTGAACAGAAAATTCCTGGATTGTCCTTTCATTCGTAACTACGCCATAATGCGTTATCCCAGTTCATAAAATGTTTTTTATAGCCTCGCAGAGCCTGCTTTTTAAATTATATTTATAGGATTTATAGATTTTGCGTAGTTTTTGATAGAAAAATATATTCCGTACCTTTTTTTATTTTTTATTATTTATTTTACGGCCCTGGATACAAATATTCCGGACCCTATTTCATGTGTTGCTAGTTTCGTATTGAAAATATTGATTGATTTCCTTGTTATTGTTTGGTAGAAATAATAGTTTCAATGTATTTTTTGATGCATACAATCATGGAAGTAGTAAGTATACTCCGGGGCCGTAAAATAAATAATAAAAAAAAAAAATAAGTATACTCCGAAGTGTAACGAAGTTTGACATATTAGTTCCATGCATATAATTGCATAATTTCGTATAAATTATTAAACGTAACACTTTTTTTCTATTGTAAGAATGATAATATAATCTGAAAAGAAGCAAACATTTTAAATTTGCTTTGTTATTAAAGAAGTTAACCAAATTTTTTTTAGAGCATCATGCTGTTCCCACCAAGCTACTTTAGCATTATTTTTAATAGATATTTATAAGTAGCCGAGTAGGGATACATGTATTAGTATTGTATGATTTCATAGGGTTCCTTAAAAAGAAGAAAATAATGTACATTGGCACATGAATTAGGCTAAAACTGTGAACAACTTCTGCGAAAAGACTGTCCGTATATATCAAAGAGCTAGTAAGTATATATAATGTACTCAGTGAAAAAGACTAAGTACATAATAGCGATGGACGATTATTAGTAAAAACAATCAAATTTTTCGATAGGGCAAGTTATTCCAATGTATCCTACTACTAATTTAATAATTACTAAATTCATTCGATTGTTCGATAGTCATACGATTGATTAGTTTAAACGTAATTACTAAATTCATTCGATTGTTCGATAGTCCTTACGAGTGACTTGTTCTAAAGGTAATAACTAAATTCATTCGATTGTTCGATTGTTTTATCAGATTAACGAATAAATCGACATTCGAATACATGCAAATGCAATTGTCGTATCATTCGATTAATGTTTTAGTAACAATCGCCCATCGCTAGTATATAACGATCTTTGACTGTAACTGAAAATTATTACTTTGACATCGGAAAATTTTGAGAAATTCCCACGGGATTAGGAAAAATTGATGAACGCAAACGAGTAACATCACGGAGAACAGCTAGTTATGTTATAATAAGCTTTTCCAGAATTAATTTAAAAAAAATATACATTAAAACCATGGAAATAGGATGTCAAACTTCGCTACACTTCGTTTACATATTTTCTATAGTGGCAACATATTTGCTATCTCGCTTTCACACATGCTATCTTCAATAGCTTTTCTTTATCGAATGGAGTAATGCTGCATGTATTCCAACATAGATGGCGCTGCAACGGTATATGTCGAAAGAAGAAAGAAAATCGAAACTTCATGTTCATGTTGTATTGGATTGGTGGGTGAGTTTGAGCCATTGCAACGAAAACGGTTTTCTGCCTTGGGTCTTGTGTGAAGTGTGATTGTAGTGTGTGATATTTATTTTCAGTTAGAAGTGAAAATTAAAGTGTTTTTGTGTTCCGTATGTATATTTTATGTTATTTCTTAGATAATTACGTGGAACGAATGTAATTTATAAAATTATTAGCTAAGAGCTCAAGTCTAATGTAGACGTTCAATATGGCCGTTCTTTTAGAATAATCCTAAAAATATTTATTAGCTACACAGAACTTTCGTCTAGATAATAAATCTAAATATTAACTGTTATCAATAATTATAAAAAATTTAAGGATTTTAGATTTCGTTGATGTGGCAAAATGACAGTAAGTAACTCAATCGCTTTTGACGTTTAATTCTGAGTCATTTTACTGCATTCACGTTTTCGCTGTTTTTTTATTCCAATTTCAAGTATATAATTATTTGGACATATGTGCGCCATCATTACTCAACGATAGTAGTTTCTCATAGAATAAAGTCGAGTAGGGTAAACAATACTGACAAAATTACATAAATCCACTAAAAGCTACACACACACAGGCACACTAAATTTCACTGGTTTCAGTGAAACAAGGCGGTCTGGATTAACTATCGGAAATACTGTCTATCAGATCAAATCAGATTAATTAATGGCTGTGGGGTAGTAATGGCAATTGTTTCTAAACTGCTACTGTAATTACCAAATTTTACATTATTTAATTGTTGATACATTCTTGTTACTTCAGGACTTTGTACCTATTATCTCATCATTCTTCCATTTAAGTACTTTCATGCAATGAAGCATGTCAATGTGATGAAAGTTGTGTGGTCCTAATGTGACTGACTAGGAAAATACTTAGGTTATGTAGATTATGATAATTCCATGATAATTGATCATTCAATCAAACATACATACACAATTCGTAATTTGGCAAATTGCTGCCTGTTTCATTATTTGCAAAGTTCATTAAACGCTACATTATGGCTTCATTTGCGCAACTTACCAAAACAAAGGTGGATTTGCCCTTGACATAGAAGCCATACTTAATTTTGATTAGTCTCAAATTACATGTTTACAATTCAACATTAAAAAATTAAGAGAAACCTTAAACTGGAGCCTTAAATATACTTAATTAAAAGAGCTTACTCTTTATATTAAGTCTTATGTTTCTTTCACTTTGCTGTCAGAACTTTGATATGTAGTATGTTAGTTACCTACTTTATGTGTCTTGAAGCTTTTATAATATATTATGTTGTATAATGGGTACTTAATAAACTATAAGTTTTAAGGAATACCAATCATTAACAGACAATGTTAACTATCAGCTTATACAGATATATCTGGATATACAAACTGTTCAAAGTTATTTAAACAATTAAGAAAATTAAACTATTATATTATATCCCAGTGACAAGTAATATTTCAGAATGAACACCATATACAATAACTGTCATTCAAACATAAGCTTTATAACATTGTGGTAAAGTTTAATTTCTTTAATTCCTATAATATTTGAAGCTGACTGTATCTTGCATAAAAATAACAATTATTATTTTGGTGTGTGATTTGATATAAAATACCTTTTTTGTAAGTTGAGTGTGTTCAATAAGTTCAATAATCTGATATAGTAAATATTTATAAAAATATTTTTTGAATACATACCTAATTATTATTAACTGAAATTGAAATTTAATAGCAGGCTTATGTTAGATGCAACAACTGCAAGACTACGTTAGATATCCTTGATTGATCTTAATTAAATTATAACTTTTCTTACATCACAAATACACTTGCAGGTCATCGACATCAATGATAAAGGCTTACAGACCTTATGACTTACAAACCAACATAACAATATAAAGTATATGATTCATCATCAGACATTATGAAATGTATATTTATATAAGTATTCAAAATGTAAAAGTATAACCTGGCTGAATTTAAGATGTTAAAATTGTTTGCAGTTATTTGAATTTTAAGATAATTCTAGAACTAAAAATTATAATGCCTTTTAATTCAAAACAAAATTTGATATTTTGATTAATAATACAAGAAAATATTACTTTTTAATTAGATTCAATAGTATTGAAATTTTTAATTTTTATTATTAACTCTTACTATAGCGTCTTACTAATGTTACAACTTAAGATTTTCTTTTTATAATATACAAGAATAAGAAGAACATTATCACATGACTTGTATCGAAATCGGCCCAAATAATGTACCAAAAGTACACATATTGGGAAAAAATACAATGTATTTCGCTGGTTAAAAATCGTCGTATTTTTTTTATGTTGACTGGGAGATGAGAAAAGTAACTTTTAATTTGAAAAGAATCACGCCATTTTGGCACTCTATTATCTGTTTAATAATGATTTCATAGTAAAAACTGTCAACTTGTCAATTATCTGCTGTCAGTGTCAGTTTTGGAATGTCAATCGCACGCCACTAGGGCACAATATATGGCAAATAATAGATGACATCACTACAAAGTACAAAAACTGATCAATAGTCATTTTAGTTTCTGTCTGTTATTGAGTACTGACTATTTTTAACATCTCATACCCTTGACATTGGCAAAATCATTGAATGTTCGTCGATCGAGCCATTACCCTCAAAAAAGGCACAATATTATCTCTTTCTTAATGATTTCGTGGTAAAAACTGTCAACTTGACATCTGTCATGTACCAATTTACATTATTTCATGTACAAATTTGAGCTGAGTTGTCCATACAACTCGGCTCAAATTTGTACCAGAGGTACATGACAGATGTCAAGTAAAAAGAAATAAAAGCCCATGCTTTTGATGACCTTCTTTATTTAAATAAGCCTAAATATGTTTTCTGGTTCTGAGTAGGTGTTTTACGGCTTATAAAATAAATAAAACTCTGTAAGTGACAAAACAAAAATTGTGATAAGTAACAACATGTAGATAGGTACTTGAAACATAATATTTTTTACATAAATGACTCAACTAAGTTTATGTTAATGTTGTCAGTGATGTAAGTAATTTAACCTTTAAACTGCCTTCCTCATGTCTTAATTTATTTCATAACACATTTAGTACAGGTTACTATTTACACAAATTTTGGTTACAGCTACAGCTTAAGCTTACAGATTATAATTTATTAGAAACACCGTCACACCTGTATTCCCCGAAGGGTTCGGCACAGGTGTACTAATACTACTAACTAACAGGTGTACACCCACAGTCCACTGGAATATTTTGTACCCATGTAAAAGCCTATTGCTATCAACCAGGCACAAAAAAATAGAGATAGGTAGGTACCTTACTAACTTTATTGTAAAACATACAACAGAAGTATTTATAAACATGATACTTTTTGCGTCAAAAATATGTGAACTGATATTATTTATCTAGGTAGTCCCGCTTTATTAGTTATTTATTAAAATTTAAATTCAAGCCTGCTTTAAAATTAAAGGCTTTTGCCTCTTGAATAGGTGCTATAATAAAATTAATATTATTTATTATTAAGTATTTCATTCTGAATAATGTAAATCCTAGCACACCGTAAGATCATTTATCATTGTTGTCATTAAATCTTGACACTACGTGAATAAACAAAACTATTATTATTGTACACAGGTGTTATAATGGCAACGGCGCTCCCGCCGTCGCCCGCGTAAATTAGTGAGACTCTAGTGCAGTGAAACAACCGGGCCCGCCGCCTCAAGCGTCACCCGACCACGATGAAAATGGTGTTGTCACAACGGCAACGAGAGGAGCTGTGAGTAATGCACAATCATATAATAATATTGTAACATATTCTGTGTCTCTTAGTTCATGTGATTCTAACACATTTTGAACCTCCCCACCTTTACAGTAATCATGCATCTTTATATAATTACACATTTTATTTGGCAGATTACATAATTTTCCTCATGTCTATGTAAGTTCTTATTTAATCTGTCAAGGTACACAAATTAGCAGACACGTTAGCAAAACTACTAGGTAGTTGGACGGACCGACAGATAACTATTAGTGCGATGTTAATACATCTTTACCACCACAGTTTTTTTGCGGGCCCAACTAGTGAGTTCACAATTCACAGTATGCCAACGCCCTTAAGTTTTCCGGCTGACACATTATTTTTATACGTATTCGGGGACGCCAGCAGGCACCAGGCGGAGAATCAGTCCTCTTATTAAGCTTATTTTGCCCAGAGTAAGAAGTGTATACATAGTTCACAAATGTAGCAAATAATTTAAGTTGCTATATTTTACAAAATGGTTTCCTGAGCTGAAATAATCCGCCACAGAGTACTCCCATAGTGGTCTTGAATTGACCTAAGTTGCTCTCCAAGAGGCTGTGGCGCCGCGCAAACCTGAATTTGTGTCTTCCTCACGGTAATCATAATATTGTGGGATTAGGACATTGGTATATCGAAAAGAAGATAAATATAATATTATGTAACACACAGCACAGGAAGTGCGCCCGCGTCATATTTTTCCCGATCCTGACTTTTTACTGGATAGTAAAAAAAACATCATAATTCAATGGTTCACGGCCAGGTCATGTATGCATGAGAAACTAAGCATTGGCGCACAGTAGATCTTTAAATTGGTTAGAAATCCGGAATAGAAAGCTGCTGCATTTAGGAATGTATTTTTTCTTATTGCATTGTTTCTGATGCAGTTCAATGCCGGTGTTACATTCAGACATCATTTTGTTAGTAAATATTTTAATCTTAAAGATACCAGCAACTTCAGAGATATTTGCGAAACCAATGTATCATTTTGTGTTTTCAATTGTAGAAGGAGCATTGTCTTCAAAATAATATACGATTGCGTTTTTGGAACAACTGAATTAAGTTTCAATGAATTCGGTCAAGCAAATAGTTGCGGCGGCAACAAGGTCGCGACTAACGCAATGTTACCAATACTCTACTAGAAACTTTCTGAATTTGGTATTAATTACAATATCCTATAAAAACAATGTATATCTAAACAAAAACATAATTAATGAGTATCTTCTAAGCTGATATTTTGAATGCATTACTAAATCGTGACATTCAAAATCATTGTAAGTGGAAGGTTTATGTGTAACTAACTTTTTAAATTATGCAAGTTGGTTTTTATAACAATCATTTCAATCACAAACAATAATTATAAAAGAAACATTATTGCCGCCCATTGTACACTGTACAGTCAGCAGCAAAAGTAGATAAGCAACTCAGGGTACCCAAATAATTTGTAGGCAATTAAGGTTACCAAAAATATCTACACAACATAACTTTAAAATGTTCTAAACATCTTGTGATTCAATTATTATGATTTGAAGTTGAGCACTCAGAATGGCGAATTTTTGTTTACAAAGTAAACGTCAACCTATAAACAAGTCAAATATTCATTGGTAACTAAGCAATGTTATACTCAAACGTCAGAACATCAATCTAAAATGAATTTTACGTAATAGTATTTAGAATTGTCTGTAAAATGATCAAAAACAGTTACAACGTACAGTTCACGCCAATCTTATTGTCCGGGTTGAAGTTGGCACGGGCTAACTTTAACCCGGCCGTAAAAATCGGAGAAATGCAAATATTGGATAAAAATTATATGAAGCGTCAGCCTACTAAACAAAATACATCTATATTCGAGTCGGTCGAGTTGAGGAGTCGGTGCCAAACAGACAATCAACGAAAGTCATATTTAAATTAAATTAGTAGTTTGGCACCGCCTCCAAATTAGTTAGAAATCATAAAGCAAAAAATAACAGGTACATATTTACATATGTACCTGTTATTTTTTGCTTTTTAGTTCCCTGGTGTTTTTTGGAGGCGGTTTGTTTTTTAGTTAAAAATAATTTATTTTAATTTTTTTTGTGGAATATAGATGTATTTTGTTTTGTACCCATTATAGTATATGGGGAGGCCAACTAAACGCACTGCCCGAGACAGACAGCAAAGTTTCGGAGTAAACCATAAAATCATCTATGTATACAATTTTTTAAATTTTTCGTCGATATTTTTACAATCGCCCACCGGATTTCGATAAAATTTATATGGGACCAATCTGTAACCACCAGCTTTCGAATAAAAAAAGAATCATCAAAATCAGTTCACCCAGTCGAAAGTTCTGAGGTAACATTAATAAAAATAAAATAAAATATACAGTCGAATTGAGAACCTCCTCCTTTTTTGAAGTCGGTTGAAAACATTGAAATCGCAGTCTAGGACGGACAAAGATGTCGCGTAACAAACAGTAAACAAAAATTACAGACTTGTTGCTTAGTTACATTTTATTACATCAGTTGTCAAGATAATAGGGAATATGCGTCTGACTTAAAAAAAGGTCAAATATTTTTTTTTATGAACTTTATCGTTTTAGAATTATGTCTATGTAGATATTTTTTTATATTATTTCTTTTTTGATGAGAAAATAATTATTAAAAAGTCCAAAAAAACTGTTGGAAATTCAAATCACTTGAAACGCAACACTATCGGTCAAATGGAATATGACGTCAAAGTCTACTAAAACAGTGTCTGTTGTAAGTGGTTGTTTGGTTGAGAGAACGTAGACTTTGACGTCTCGGCAAGCGCGCCAAAATCGCGGGTGTTTAAAATGCCAATATCTGTCTCATAATTTAATACATTTTTTTTGTTACTTAATTTTAGTTTTAAGGCGCTGGAATTTTTTTTACGGCTACATAACGATATAAAGTATCGTTTAAAAATATAAAAAAAAAAATGTGCATATTCCCTATTATGAAGATTTGCGAATAGAGAAATATTTGACAAATCAGTGTGTAGATCATTTTTATGAATAAGATGCTAACAATAATTTGAACACTATTGTTGTGTAGATATTAATGATAATTTAGGTGTTTAAATTATTTGATTATTCTTGCTGTTGCTGCTCCGATATATCTAGGTACTTTTGACTGTACATTACAAAGTTAAGTAAGTTTATTGTTAATTTGTATTTCTCGTGTACAATTAAGAATAAATAAATTATTATAATAGGAATACGTAAAATAAATAATACATTACGAGCTATGTAAAATGTTCTGATGAGGCAAATAGAAGCAGTGATTGGATTGATTATCGATTCTAATCTAAATATTGCCAGACTGGCAGAATTGGTCTCTAGGCGGATTTATCATTTGTACTACAAATATTATCGCTGGTAATAAACTCAATATTTTTAAATTACTCCGATATCCAGTTTGCGTAACCATAATTTTAACTGTAGACTTCCTTCCGCAGTAGCTGTCTTGTTGCCTTTTATTGAGCCCCGTGTCTACGCACTCAGAGAATAATGCTAATACGTTTATACGTAGTTTTTGCAAATGTACAGTTATATTTTAATGCTGTATTGTAATAACTTTACCAAGCAAAATAAGATAATCGGTAAACTAACTTAACATACACTTTAAACTGAGCTTAATAACTAGGGTCCATCGGTACCAAGATATACCACAACGACCTCTTCGTACTTGTCGACCTTTGTAAATGACAGTTGCTCTTATAATACAATGTCGTTGACCCCGCGTCGTCGCTAGCTTTCATCGTGAACCTAGAAATCCCATTATTATATGATCATTGATGTTGCAATTGCGAGTAACGGCTCACCTGCGCTAGCGTTGATTGCAGATTTCAAAGAAACTTATCAAGCTAATAGTTATTCAATCTGAGATTAAATGAGATTATAAGCAAATTGTAAAATGTTCGCACTTGTAGACTAGTAGTGAAACGGACCGATTTAAGTAAATCAAGTGTTGATACAGTTAATGTTGGAACAGTCTCGTCAAATTGGGATTTAATAAATAGGTAAATCTTAATAATTTTCAGTGATCTGGATAAAATTCATCGGCCGTGAACTAATGACCTAAAATACCCTAACGTTCCTTATACCCTTTAACTCGCTTCACACGAAGTGAAAGGCGAACTGAGATCTAATTCGCGATACTTCTATACAAAGATGTGGTCATGCTGTTCACACGCTATTGTTATAGGTACAAGTGCAAACAACACGACTTACGCGTCCGAATTCAAAGTATCCATGCGGCCATGTTATATAAGTTCATTTACAAATGGGATTCCACTAACTTCATTAATCTAACGCAGAGGACTTTTTGATGCAGATTTTTTATATTTTGATTTGGTTTATAGGTTATTATTATTTTTAATTTTTTTAACAGTTTAGTTGAAGTGATCAATTTTATAATGTAGTATAAGTATTACGTATTTTAAGTACTCGCGTAAGCATTTACTACAACAACAAAGCATTAACAGTAAATGCTTACGGCATTTACTGCGCTCTAGGTCGATTAATATTCAGAAAAAAATTAGAAAATTCAGAAAAAGCCAACATTTTGGTGATGATTTGTCCAACCTTAATGATCGTCCCTAGTTGGTTTTTTCCCAAACTTTTAATTTGATCCTTTGTACAATATCTGTAGCGTTCCTGAGTGAAATTATCCACTAGAGTGGTTTTATAATCGACTTGACAAAGTGATACTTACTTCTTTGCGGCGGAATAGTCTATTCCGTGTTTGGTTCGTATCTACTGTGTCGAATCGGGGTCATTGAACGCGTCTGTTGATTAAAAATAACGATCACAAATTAAAACACCACCAGGCATATTTCGCTAAATGGACATGCTCTTACCGTTGAAGATTGCAGCACTTGCTGTAACGTTTTTGCTGTTATTCGGGTCGCTTGTTATTCGAGAACAGAATGATATACGTTCTGTTCTGATTACATATAATGAATTTACACGGGTTTTACATTTGCTTTAAAATAATACCGTCTCATAATCAAGAGTCAAATATAGCAATATTACTTACATATAGAAACTTTATAAGAAATTTTCAACACCATTTGAAACAGTGAAAGTGCAACATAAAATGCATGTTGCTATTTTAATATTATAATGAGCATGATAATAATCTCTTAGCACCCGCTATTTGAGACCTCCTATTGGTTCCGTTAAACGAGGTCGTATCGAGAGTTGTCTTATATTTCGTACACCCAAATAGAAAAACTGCTTGCGTCATAGGTATCTCGTTATTACCACAATCGATCAAGATCATAATCTTTATTACATAACGTAACTGTCTAGATGAGTTAGAAAGTTGTTATTTAGGATGTAGATCACTCAACATTGATTTAGTTCAATACTATGACCACTGACAGCAACTTAGGGATAAATAAACAAAAAACATTCACCGCGTAACTGTTGTTCTTAAAATAAGTTGCTTTTCTCAAATTAGTATTCTCGGCCTTGAGTGTGGATTTCGTCAATGTTGGGCATGTCCGTAGAATACTCACGTATTATGTGTACGTCACAACTCACAGTACACAGCATTCGCTATGATCGAGTGAGTCATCGTACATTATTGTGATAAAGCTTACTATGCATCGATGTTTACCTTTTTATTGGTGCAATCTTTGAGGTGAATCAAGGTTGGCGTAACTCTTATCAAAACTATAATCAGCCGTAGTAGGCACTAGGCACTTCACTTAGTGAATATTTTCTTTCGTTTAATTTCAATGAATGTTTCTATTTGATTGATTATTTCGTAGGTACACCTGTTAAATAAGTTGGTTATCAGCTTATCAGAGAAATATCTTATCTTTAGAACGCACATTTCAAGTTAATTGGCGATTCAAGATCGTGGTCGTGGCACAATATAATAAATTGGGAAATGTAATATTTACATAATTATATCATTTAAAAATCGAACTGATAAAAGTTATCAATGTTTCAACTCGTTGCCAATTGATTGGCTTTACTCATGGTTGGAAAAAACGTTTTTTTTTAAATGTGTTATAGTGTATAGTATAGTAACGTAGTTATAGTGCCACTAGTGCCATAGCATAGCAAATAACTTGATTTGTAAAGGAGTCTCCTGACACCTAAGAACTATTTGCTAATAAATGAATTCTCACTAAACATCACATTTTCAGAAAAAAAAATGTTCAGGAAGAAGCTCTGGAGTATTATTACAAGGTTACTAGAAAAGGGATTTCTATATTTTGAACATTTGACTCCATTTGAGCTTCGGAATATTTAATGGTAAAACCGAACGAATATTTCAAGACCCTAGGCTCAAGGAATGCAGTCCTCGCCCGGTCGTAGATACACGTTACTGTGCCGCGTCCATCGTGCATACCTTGTTGTCAGAATATTATTCTATAGTTTTCACTATAACTTAATAACATATGAGGATACTGCCATTCTACTTAAATTCCTACCGCATTTTTGATTTTGTATACCAAAGATCTTCATTATTTTAGGTATGTCGGATTACCCTTTCCAGAGGGTCACCGATTCTTTTATTTTGTATATCAATTAATTCTGATTGGGCCTTTAATGGATGTTCTCAGACAAATCAACTTTACGAGAAATTTAAAATCTAATTAAGCAGAGCGTTCACCTGCGTACTGTAAAGGATTTGAACGTCCGGTCACGAATGTAATTAAATTACTATGTAGAAACTTCCTTGGGAACTTTACTATGTCAACGCTTTTGTTTTACATTGGTTTCCTTTGTATGGTTTCTTTGTCAGTTCACTGGGTCTTTACTTTCCTCAGGCTTTTCCCCTTCGTAAATATCGCGTTGATGGTATTTTCACCCCTGTACGTGGGTTTCCCGGTATTTAATTTGCCCTTCAACCCCTAAATGTTCAGAGCATTACTGTAAAATGAGTAAATGCAACAGCGTTGGTTAATAATATTACATCTAGTCCCCAACATTATATTGTAACAGTAATGTTCATAACATTGTAAAATAATAATGATTACTTTAAAAATTAATGACTCTCAACCTTGATATTTCAATCCCATACTAAAATATGCATCCAAATACATTATTATAGATATTATTTTATTTCTTAGAAGAATTTAGTACCTAGTTTCATAAAGTTATTGCCTTTAAACAGGCGTTGTATTTAGGTAGGGAAGTTAATTTGGTGATGCTCGGCAGCTCAGGAAAGGGATTCACAATGACGCAGTGTTGCTCTGACGTAGCCGGCGCCTAGCGGGGGCGATCGATATGCCAAGTCGCGTGGGCGACCTCCCCCTTCATCCCTACTGAGAGAAAAACTATTATCAACTTTAAGCCTATACACATAGAACAACAATTGATTTGCAAGCACAAATTTAATACCTATCACAAATTAATTCCCTCGTGAAACGCTTTTCACCAGAGGTTCATCGCATTTCATATGACGCGATAGTAAACATTCTGTTTTAAAAATATGAGGTCTCGAAATTATTTAAAATGAGGTAGCTCTCCACTGTGTCCCTTATCTATTTATTTTAAAAGTTATTAGGAAGGTATCCCCCGTGTGACTGTAAGTTTATCGCGTCTCTAATCTCCTAAAAGGGTTCCTCGTAATTTTTCTAGTACATATTATTATCGCATTGTGTTACATTTATGATAGACAACATGAAGATGTTAAATTTATGTTTAACAATGAATACATAAAATCCAACCAATCCAGAAAGAAATGTCATTTGTAGATCTGCGTTGCTTAGACATGAATGGGGTGTGTAAAAATAGCCTCCACGTGGAATGATACATAATTGATCGCCCGACGCACTTTGGGCAAATCTTTTTATCGTGTCATGAACTGTATGCCGATTCTTGGACCAGAAGGATGGGCAGCAGCATCCTTTCTGTTGGAAAACACCTATATTGCGCTCACCAACGCGCCTGCCAAGCATAGTGAGTATTGGCAATGTCGACACAAACAAATAACGGGCCCCAGTCCCAGGCGGCTTCGGTATTTCAGGTTCTGGTAGCGGCCATGGTAACGGCGAGGCAGGTGGTACTAAGAGTCTCCGGCAGAGATTCTGCTACCAACCCGAAAGACAACTGATCGTGGTAACCTACAACTTACCGCACAGTGAAGGCAGATGAAAAGATTGTTGAGCTGGAAGAAGAAATAAAAAATATGCACTGTAATGTCATGAGTCTATCAGAAGTCGAAAGAGAGATCGAGGACGCGATGACCCTGAGATCTGGCAATCTTTTCTACTACCGGGAGGGCGACCATCAGTCCCAAGGTGGTATCGGGTTTCTAGTCCGCAGGTCCCTCATCAACAACATCATTACCATCGATAGTGTGTCGAGCAGTGTTGCATACTTTATACTCAGAGTATCCAAGAGATATTCCTTGAAGGTCATACAAGTATACGCACCGACCTCGACACACCCAGATGAAGTAGAGATAATGTATGAGTACATTAGATTTTCTGAAAAAGGAGGGACTTCATGATGAACACTTTTCCCCAAAGGCGGTTCACAGGAAGTAGACCAGGATGAGCCCCGATGGTTCTACGAAGAATGAGATAGACTTCATAATGACAAGTAAAAGACAAATGTTCAATGATGTCTCTTTGTTTCATAGGGTGAAAACCGGCAGCGATCACCAAATGGTAAGAGGCACATTAAATATATTCTGAAAGTTGAGAGTGATGAAGTCTACGCTCCGGCTCTTTAGCGCTCAAATCCAAAACCCCGGGAGCTTTCAACTCAAACTCCAAAATTGCTTCGAGTGCCTAGAACATTGCGTTTCTGTGGACGACATAAATGCGAGTAACGAGCAAAGGCAGGACAGCAAACCGACAGCAAATGTCTAACAAAATACATAATTATTGACAAATTACAAAGTAAGCGTTAAAAAACAAACAAAAAAAGCTAAACGTTAATTAGCATTTGTGAGGAGCGACAACGCAAGACAAGAAATTAAACCGCGAACATAGAATCAAACGTAGTATCTGAAACACGTACAAGTACGTGGTACTGTACTCCTTGCAATCCGTCAACCTAAACTTCGTAGTAGACCCCCATGCTGACGCTTATATTTCAAGTCACGACTGCGTATGTAAATTGTTGCTTGTTTCCTCTTCTTCATACGAATATGGTGAACATAGTGCGGTTTCTTCTAGAGTTTTAACATAGTTCCGCTTCGTTACAATCATCCCGTTGTTTCCATAATTTGTAATCCCGTTACGCCAAATGGTCCATTTCACAAAACGTTTATGTAGTAGGTAATGGTTGTATTTAATATTTTCCGATGATTATTCTGATATTTTTTTCTGTATCTTACTTAGTTATGGATTATGGCGGGTGACGATATCTATCTTCGTTTTTTAACCGAATGGCCGCCACCACAAATTGGCAATTACATTTCGTGTCGGGGGTTCTCTAAATTTTTAATTTAGGTTATTAGTATTCTATACTAATATTATAAAGAGGAAAGATTTGTTTGTTTGTTTGTTTGTTTGTTTGTTTGTTTGTTTGTTTGTTTGTTTGTAATGAATAGGCTCCGAAACTACTGGACCGATTTCAAAAATTATTTCACCTTTGGAAAGCTACATTATCCCCGAGTAACATAGGCTATATATCATCACGCTACGACTAATAGGAGCGGAGTAGTAATGAAAAATGTAGCAAAAACGGGGAAAAAATTATAAGACCACGCGGGCGAAGCCGCTGGCGGGAAGCTAGTACCCAATAAAGCTGAATCACATAACATAAGCAGAAGGTATCATCTGCAAGGTATTAGTTTACTATAAAACTGCAGCTCCAAGATAAAACAAACTTAATTATACTATAAGTATAAAGTTCTTTAGTCCACTAATTCTCCAAATATCTCGCCGGCTTCCATATAATAACATTAATACCGATTTTGTTTGCTAGTGACGAGAATTGACGTGTATTTATATCTCCTAACATTAGCATTAAAATTTGTTACAGCTGTGTCTGTTGTATAAATCATGACATAGTTTGTTATGTCAGTGAAGTCATATCATGATAGATATAGATATGACCACTTTGGCTTGAATACAGATTAATCTGTTGGATATATAGATTATACTTAACCATTTATATTCTTTTGTATTGACTCACGTGACGTATTTGGTACGACGCGACGTTTCGGTTGTTGATTTTATTATAAATATACAAACTCAACTCATAATAAAAGTTAATCACATAGAGAAATACATCATTAGAACTTACAAGCTCCTTGTGTGATTGTTACATTTTTAAGACGAATTCAAAATAAATACTGCCATTAACTTATAAATCTGTCAAGGTACCGATTAGCAGACACAATATTAAAATGTCTCACAAAATAAAATGCGTAAACGGAACATGACATGCATGACCGTATTATTAAAATAATGTGCCTAACAATCATACCAATACCTGGTTGAGTGACTAATAGAATGTCACGTCTTATTGATGGCAATGAGATGCTTGTTTTTATTATTACGTAATATCATTAATTTTGGAGCTAATTTTTAGTGTCCTAATCTTACCTGCACAGTTGCACACGTTTAGTTAATGTAAATTATAACAATAGAACATTATAATGTCATACATAAACATGTCGCGAGTTACCAGCACTTGTCCCTGCAATGTCGGAAATGGATCGTGAAAGTTATTTTCTCAGGCGGTCCTAGATCGGCAAACGCCTCTAGCTCTACGCACAAAACCACTTTCGCTGTGCCCAACATTGCTACTGAACTTATATACTGTTTAAGATCGGAGTCACAATGTTCAATCTGGCCTCGAGCGTCCACTATATTTGGTTAGAGTATAGTTTTTTTTAGTGTTGTCATCAATCAATCACCTTAACGACCATTACTTGTACTTTTATTCTTAAGGCTTAGCTAAATGTACGACAATGGTTGTGTTATGTCTAGCATCAGTTTTATATTGTTACACTTATGTTTATGTGTTTACCTGTACCTCTAAATCTTTTCACTTAGGTATAATAAACGATACGCGTGTAACTTGATTGCTCCCACGCTAACAATAGGGACACCCGCGAGACTGATTGTCTTCGGAATTGATTCGGTTTCACCGCGCTGGCGCTGATATTCGAAGCCTGACGTAGTAATCAAGCAAGAAATAAACTCTATTCAGAGACGTGTGGTTGAAACGCTTCGTGCGCTAACGCCAAATTCTAAATTCAATAGCAAGAAAGTATTGCAAATCGATGCTATTCTGTTATGGATTATCATTCTGTTGCATAAGCGCAATAATCAAATTATGCTCTTCACTGCGGAAAGGAAGATAATATTGAGTCAGCAAGACAACAATATGTGTCGTTTTTTAGAACACGTAAAGTGACGTAATACTCGAAGCCTGTTTTCTAAATAAAATAAGCGAGTTTGTCCACTGCGCGAGGTCTCCACACATGCACACTCACTGAACAAATAAATATGTCCTCTGACATAAAAGACAATACTAATTGTAGACGTGTGTAGTTCATGACTCAAGTTACTGTTTTGTATGGATTACGTATTCTCCTATAAGAATTTATCTAAATTGTCAAAATATATCTATACTAATATTATTAAGGAGTAAAGTTTGTGAGTTTGGATGTTCGGGGTGGTCTCCGGTATTACAGATCCGATTATGAAAATTCTTTCACTGTTAGAAAGGTTATCTAGGTTATATAATATACTAGCTTCCCGCCAGCGGCTTCGCCCGCGTGGTTTGTTATTATACATATAAACCTTCCTTAAGAATCACTCTATCTATTAAAAAAAACCGCATCAAAGTCCGTTGCGTAGTTTTAAAGATCTAAGCATACATAGGGACAGACAGACGGCGGATAGCGACTTTGTTTTATACTATGTAGTGATGTTATCGCTAAGTGCTATAGATTAACTGTACTTCTTATTTTAAAATAAAATTGGAACCGATACCGGTAATAACAGATTTGGCGCAGATCGCAGGCGAATTTGCGCGGGTCAGCTAGTGTAAAATTTGTACATACACATACACAGTCAGCAATAAATCTTAGCAAGTTAAATGTATTGAAAAAAATATTTTTAAACAAAAAACAGACCGCCTCCAAAAAATACATAGGAACTAAAAAGCAAAAAATTACATAATTATTTACATTATGATTAATAACTAATTTTGAGTCGGTGCCAAACAAACAATCAATCAATCCGGTGGCAAACTACTAATTTAAGTCATATTTGAATTAAATTAGTAGTTTGCCACCGGATCGAAAAAAAAAAGAAAAATTATGGGACCAATCTGTAAGCACCAGCTTTCGAATAAAAAAAGAATCATCAAAATCGGTTCACCCAGTCCAAAGTTCTGAGTTAACAAACATAAAAAAAAAATACAGTCGAATTGAGAACCTCCTCCTTTTTTTGAAGTCGGTTGATAAAACTACTTTTTACGGATTTTATCGCGTTATATTGTGACCATGGACGCTGTAAAGGGTCCGAAATAATATCAATATAACGCGATAAAATCCGTAAAAAGTAGTTTTATTTAAATGTCTAAGTTTGGTAGACCTAAATCATTTAATTATGTAACATTTAAACAAAACGAATTAATGGAACTAACCCAAATTCAGAGCAAATGATTAAGCATTGTTCATTACATTGCATGGTTCAATCAAACTATTGCCCTTTAAATACATTGCATTACATTACATTCATTATGTATTCTGTTCAGTCATTCATCTACGAGTATTAACATTTACGTAATACCACAATTAAACGTAGGTATAATCCCTCGTCCTCTCCTCTCCTCTCAATAAAATTTACATGTACGCGTTTTATGCGAATTACTTACAAATTGAACCGAATGTAAGTAGGTACTAAACTTTCTTAGAAAGTTAGTGTAGGCGGTTCGTATAATCCTCAGTAAGTACCTAGGTACATACCTGATTTGTCGCCAAGTTTAATTAATTAGCAGGTGTAGTTGCAACGTAGAGTAATGGCAAGTGCATATTTGACGATTATGCGATTTTTTTCTTGATTTGCGTTATGGCATCCAATTAACCCAGTAAATGTAGTTTGCACACCATGTGTGCAAAAAAAATGGCGATTTTTTTTATCATGGAAATTCGTAAAACTATATTTTTCCTGCTCTAATTTGCAAAAATTGTAGGGAAACGAAAAGGATGGCAATAATAGTCATATATGCACGCGCATACTGCACATTTTCGCACATTCTAAGCGTGGGAGAGGAAATAAAAAAAAATATATAAACGGCTATTGTTGGCGTTTAGGTAAGGGATATCGAGTATCGATGATGAGAGCATCATAACAATAAATTAGTAGGGACCCAAAATTTAGTACAGTTCTCGCCATACATATTGTCCAGCGTGTAGTTGGTACGAGCTCACTTCAGCCCGGCCGTATAGTATTGTAGTCCAATATTTTAATAAGTTAGCTTTTTTTTTTTTTTTCAACTTCAAGCCGGACAATAAGTTTGGCGAGAACTGTATCTGTGCTATTCATTACGACATTCAGATTCAGAAAACATTTTAACGATGATCTGTCCTTGGCCCCGACGACCACGGGCATTTTAAGTTAAGGCACAGACTATAATATACTCGTTGAGTTAAGGGTTATAAACAATTTATTCATGCCTCACCAAAAAAACAAGATTATCTTGGGGCGCATAGCCTAAAGGTCAAGTCTTTTTAAGTAAGCACTCGCTTACTTGCATGTTAGACTTTAGTGTAGGAATTGATCCGGTTTTGACATTTCGTAAATCGTAATCATGTGCCAGCAGAGCAGTGCCCTTACCGATTTTGTAGACTGTGTCACCTTATATTAGAGAAAGAGGGAAGAGGCTGTTTGGCATGATTTCTTGTTTCTCTATCCAATGATATCAAACAAATCCAAAAATGTTTTGGTACCTAAGTTTTTTTTATACTGACCAAGTTTGAAAAATAAAAACTTTCCTCTGCTTTCATATTCATCTGTCCGATGAGAAACCGTGAATGATCTATCAACACAGTTCAAACCACTGAAAGATGTGGGTTGGAATTTGGCAAATTGACGGTTTTTTTTAATTCAACTCCTAAAGGGATGTAACTGGGGCTTAAACTCGAGCGAAGTCGCCTGTAAAACTAGTTAAATTATAATAATAATAATTGTTTAATTCAGTTTTTTTTCCATAGGTAGGTATTTTGTTAGTATCAATATAAATCTTAAATCTCGTGTTAGCAGTTAAATTAAAACAACTTAATATAATTCAAACTTATTTAAATTTCCATTTTTAACATTCAAGACGTAACCTTACCTAACAAGTCTGTCCTGTCTGTTATTCTTTATTGAATGACCTCATCGCAGATTCAACACAAATTGTGTCATGTGTTTCGAATCAATGTCAAATACGTTTGAGACTAAGGCATAAATTCAATACGAAACTAAGCGTAGGTAAACTGACTAAGGAATTTGTAATACAAATTTGACATACGGAAGCGTTAAGTTTTAGTCAATAAACTGAAGAATGTTAAAAAACGTTCTAAATTTTTAGCAAATATTTAGTAAACATTATTATTTATATTACGTATAATGTAATATGTACTCATACAAACAAGAAATACTATTTATGAGCACCTGTTGACTTTACCCTTATAAGGTGTTCATTCAGCGGTGTTATTTTATCAGCTGGAATGATGGCGAAAGCTCAGACATCATTTTATTATATTATAGGTGATGATAATAATAAGTATATAAGTAGTAGTAGTAGTAATAAGTGTATAGTGTGTGAAGATATTTTTTTAATCTTCGGAGACCTAACAATGTAATTGGTTTAAGACGAACAAGAACAAGAACTAAACTACCATAATATTATCTACCTACTTCAATAAACACAAGGACGCCTTATCGAATAGGAGCAAGTTCGATGTCGTTGTTATCGTTCTCTATCAGTAAGGTCAGTGATCGGAATTAATTATAAATTTAAAGAGCGCCCTTTTAAAAATGTCTTAGGTTGTGTAAGTTTGTGTAAAGAATTTATAAATACAAAAAATCCCTTACTTAAAGTTTATTAAGTCTGACGGAATAGATTATAAATTATTATTCTTAGTAGAAACCAGTAGAAACTCTTGTAATAGCGAGAGTTGGTCATTGTGACAATTTGACAGTGTTGGTCATTGACCAACATTGTCAAATTCAAACGCATGATTTCGCCCTTCGCACAGTGTGTTCGTTCACAAACGCTAATTATGTCTATGGTTTCCCTTGGCATCTGATTGTAGAAATTTCGAGCATTCAGTAACTAAGAAAATAACAGACAATAGAAAAGTGGTTTCGACCATCGACAGGATTACCGTTTCTTAATACTTGTCTTTGTATAATCCGAAGAAGAAAAAATGTATCACGTTACTTAATGAGGAACTTTTTCCTAGAAAAACATAAACTAATTACAATTGACAAACAATACCTACTCAAACTAGTGCCAAAACAAACTATGCTGAAGCACGTGGTTACGCCCCCATGCAAGAGATATTGATTAGTTACATCAGCTGATTAATCAACCTCTAGTAAAATAATTGTACCGCAGAAAACGAGCTCATTCCATTTGACTGATTACGTTGCAACTTCACAGTGCTGTTTCCTATATTACAAATGTCTATGCAACCTTGTGGCGACGTTGTTTGAATCGCTAATTAATTCAATATCGGTTTGACATAATATCTTCCGTTTCCACGTCTGACAGAGACTGTGGGAACGGTCTAACTAATCATAAGATCATACTGTATGTATACAACAACTGTATAAGATTATTACATGCTAATTGAGATTTTTTCTTTCATTAAAAATAACTTGTAACTTGTAATAACTTGTAATGGAAAATGCTCAAAAATATAAAAAAAGATAGATAGTGAGTAAACAGACAACCAAATTCCTAATTTTGTAAAAAGTGATTACGGAAATCCTATGTTCTTGAGATCTAACAGCTGATGTTAGTTTTTTTATAAACTTTTTGCCCTCGAACAATACTCGTATCTGCGTCATCGTCATGCCTGTAGCAACATCCGTTGTCTTAGTTGCGGATCCAACATGTTACTATTGTAATTAGTGAGCTGTAGGTTACATTAAATTTTTCAGTGTATTGTTACATTTAATGTTTCTATCTTCTGGTGATTAGTGAACAACTTTCATTCTTCTTTCCTTTTCTTAATCTTAATCATCTATTGACGAATTCTATCGCTGATCAAAAATCACTATCACTTTGATTTATTGACTACTTTACGTCCGCGTCACCAACCTGTGAGACGATGTGCACATTCCTTTGTTCCTATAGTACCTTGAAAATACATATATAACTATGTTGGCTAAACTCTAACATGTATTGTTACAGGAACAAAGCGATCGCCGATTATTTAGGTAGCAATGGCTACACGGACGCGCTGGAAGCGTTCAAGAAGGAGGCCGACATGTCCGGTGAGATGGATCGCAAGTTCGGCGGCCTCCTCGAGAAGAAGTGGACTTCGGTGATCAGGTTGCAGAAAAAGGTAAACAAAATTTATAAAACATGCGATAGCAATACATCTAATGAAACCCCAATTAAGTCTCATAATAAAATACCTAAATTGTACAAACAATTTTCTAGAAACCGACATTTAAAGTTAACACATTCCGTGAAATCTTGTGTAACAATAATTGTGTATAATTGATTACACGTAATCGATTGGTGATCCAAAAGATGATGACGACTGTTAGTGCCCTCAAGTGTACGCAATATGTTAGTTGCATAAATGGGAAGCCATTTGTTTCTCAGGTGTTTGAATGGTTTAGAACTTGCTAAACTGCTAGCAGCTGTCCGCTTTGATGGCTCAAACGTGGACAACGTGAACATTTGGTAGAGCACGATTTGGTCCGACCGATGTGATCATCGATCTGTGCCGTAGACGTTTCTAGGTCAATCTGACCGATTTTCTTGGGCGGGCGGTCAATGTAGACCGCGATGCTTTGCTCTTATTAATCGGTGGGACACGTTTTGTCCATTGACTATAACTCCAGAAATAATGCCAACCATCTAAACAAATAGAACTCAAGGTGATTGTAATCTGGTCGCAGTTCTGTTTTCCTCTCAAACCTTGCTCTACTAAAACTGGGATTGTTTACTTTACAACATTTATTTTCTAACAAAGATAAATCATTTATGGCCTGGCTAATTTAAAGTATCAGATGCTATGCGCATGCAAATACGAGTAATCTTAACAAATTTAATAGATTATTATTATCATCAATACTATTTTAAATTTTGTTTTGGTCATCAGGTGATGGAGTTAGAATCGAAGCTGTCAGAAGCTCAGAAGGAATTCATCGAGGGTGCGCCAACGCGCGCCAAGCGCACGCCCGCCGAGTGGATCCCACGTCCACCTGAAAAATTCTGTCTCACCGGACACCGGGCCACTATTACTAAGGTTCTTTTCATGTTTTATTATAGTATCGGATAATTAATATATTTGTAAATCTACCTTCGTATAGCATTGAAATTATGTGTTTGTTGTTTTTGCACTTGAGAGTTGAATAATTAGGAAACATTTTTTTCCAATCGTTTGGGTCTCCATCAATTTAACCGATATAATTATATGCCTGGCCAATGACAAGATGATAATATCAGATCGTCATTTGTTCAAGTCTATATCCATAATAGTATCCATTCAGTCTGCCTCCCTAGCCCAGCTTTTACTTTTGAGAATCAAATATCTTAACTTTATTACACATACACTGACAATAAGTATATAATGCCATTATAGTAGCTGGCTGTGCCTTACAGTGCTACTTGCATTGATATCGGTTTTCTCAGTTTCCTGGGAATTGGCAAAAGTACTTTCTTAGTAGATATACATATAGGCATGTGCTAATCGTGCATTTTTACAAAACTTAGAGATCCTATGCCATATTTTAAGTTTCTGAAGCAAATAGTTTCTGAATAATCAGTATATTTCGCTTTTATATACATTTAGAGAAAATTGAGGAATGGCAACAGTACCTATGTCTAAGTAGAGATTACATCTTAAGATACAATTGTTCTTTGTACATGACATAAACATATTTCTTGGATGCTTTCAGAGGCAAAAAAATTTCGAACATTCAGAATGAGCTGAAGTAGAATCATTAACACAATTAGAATTATTAGTCATTTCGTAACAAGCATTAATAATGCTTTAAAAACATTCGTAGCATTGTTTCCAGTATTGGTCTTTCGTTTCTATTTAATTAAATTGTTAAATACTACTAATTTGAGATAATTATTTGGTAACGCATTGCAGAAAATGATAATTTCTACAAAGAAGTACACGATCTATAACGAATTTTGTATAATAATAACTTTCTAATCCAATGAAAGCTGACTAAAATGTATTGTTTTGGTTTTTGTGCATGATTTCTCGTGATCATAAGCATGTACAAGTGTGACAAACGAATAGATAGACGATAGTGGGACTATTTTATCTACATATGTATATTATAGATTTCCGTGAGTTTTTATTCTACTCGGATTACATTGATTCTTGTTCATTGGAGCCAAGTCCAATAAATACGTGAGATGATCTTGGCGATTTTTTTAAAATAATTATATTGTAAAAAAGCGTGGGGTGCTTGTTATAAATATTTTACTGACAGATATTGGTAGAAGTAGTATATCGTAAACTTGCCAAATTAAAGTTAATAACTTTAATTATTCCTCAAACAATGTTATTGTAGACATTATCCATCATCCTCTAAAGACTGCCTTGAGACAACCGCAATCGACCGTCTGGGTAATACCAATATTCAAAGGATTACTGGTGGTCAGGCTTTTTGGACTTCCGAGTCTGACAACCACTAATGATTGTCACAAGATCCTATGACAATCGGAATCGAGGTCATCGCGTACTCCATGTCACGGAGGGGGGGATCTCTATGTGTTAAGAATGGTCCTATCCTACGGACTGACGCGGCAAGCGCAGCTTACCTAAACCTTGCAGATCTGTTGGTCACCTTAAGTTTTATTTAACCACGGGACCCTCAAAATATACTCTCGATATACCCCAAAACCAACATAAAATGTTTGATTGATTAAATTCGGTGGTGTTTTTCTAGACATTTAAAGCATTATAAATTAATAAAACATTTTATTAATTTTCTAGGTAATATTTCACCCAGTGTTCAGTTTGATGGTGTCCTCAAGCGAGGACGCAACCATCAAAGTATGGGACTTTGAGAGCGGCGAGTACGAACGAACCCTGAAGGGACACACCGATTCCGTTCAGGATATCGCCTTCGACCAACATGGAAAACTACTTGGTAAGTTCTAAAATAATAAACCTATATGTATACATACAATTTTCCGAAAGTGCCTATTTATATATGGTCTGATTGTTTCACACCTGGTTGTGGACTGGATACTGGCATCTTGTTATTTGCATCACATTTGATAAACTTTCATGTAAGGTTGATAAGTTTAAGGAAGAAGAAAGTACTAAGAAAGCAGTTGTTCTGTGTCAAACGTGAAAATCAACAATAATAATTTTATTATCTCATTTCGTTTTCAGTGTCCTGCAGCGCTGACATGTCAATAAAGCTGTGGGACTTCAATCAAACGTTTGAATGCGTGAAAACGATGCACGGACACGATCACAACGTGTCGTCAGTAGCGTTTTCGCCCAGCGGTGACATCGTCTATTCGGCTAGTCGAGACAAGACGATCAAAGCTTGGGAGGTCGCTACTGGGTACGCATATTATCATTATAACGAATTTTTAGTGTGCGTTCGCGCAGCGGAATGTTGTTGAATTTAAAGATTTTAATTATGCAGATATTTAGTGTATGACGTCGTATAATTGTGTATGGTAAAAAAAAATTTGTGCACGCAGCCATTGTTGAGAAATTCACCAAAAACTGATTCCGCTGGGCGAACGTTGTCCTGGCGGAACTCTTTTTAATCCATAGACTTTAGAACAAAAAAGATGTGTCAAAAAATTAGTGTGTATTTGTGTGTAATTGTGTATGTATGAATAAAATTAGTGCATGCATAAACTTCGGAGAAATTCAAGTTTCCGCTACGCGAACGTTTGGCCATTAGCTAGTTTTCATATAAAGCGCTTACATAGAGAGCTGTAGATTTTTACATACATTGTTTTGAATTTGTGTGTATTTGTTTAAAAAACAGATTTAGAAAAAAACGTAGGGCTTAAAAGATAAAAATATAAACGTAAAATACGCTGATTAGGTCTTAGTTCTTAAAGTATGCACTTTGGGGTCTAGATTTTCACGTTTATACAAACCTTGTAAGTGTCTGCAACATGTTGCCAAGTATCAATGATGTTCCGTTAGTAATTAAAGAGTTATAGGACAATTTACCATGAATAGATCACTGTTTACAAAGCAGTCAAATATCACGACGTTCTAAGGGAATTGCATGGTAAAATGTATGCCAATAATTAGTGTATTCATTAAACTATTCACATGCAAAATTTCATGTCATTAAATTCAGTAATTAAAGAAAAACAATTATAATACTGACGAAGCATCGAAAACGTACATAACCCGACCAAGTTCAGATGGCTACAAAAAAGCGGCCGTGCAATATATTTAGGTAACATCCCAAAATTTACAGTATAATACCGGTATTGAATTGGTACAGGTGATAACACAATTGTTGTTTCGATATAATTTATAGGTCATTTATTTTTATACACCTACTTTTTTAAATGTATTTGACTATGACAGAAAGTAGGTACTATTTACGTAGGTACTTTATTTAAGTAGGTATGCGCTTGAGACTTGAGATATAATCTAGATATATTATTTAAGACAAAAATAATACAACTAATTTCTATTAAAGATTTCACGGATCAGGATTCTAACTATAGACCCCATAGGGAAATTACCACATGTAAGTACTACTGTTTCGGTAAATATTTATCATATTGTAGCTTATTACAGCATTTTTATCGTAGATAGTGGCGTTATTATTAAAAAAATATTTTTAATTCAAGAAATGGAATTGTTTTCTTTTTTCCTAACGATTGTGTACGCAACTGTACCATATTAATAAATACTATACTGGAAGTTTAAGAACGTTTCTTAGATATATGGCACGGCCGCTTTTTTGTAGCCATCTGAACTTGGTCGGGTTATGTACGTTTTCGATGCTTCGTCAGTATTATAATTGTTTTTCTTTAATTACTGAATTTAATGACATGAAATTTTGCATGTGAATAGTTTAATGAATACACTAATTATTGGCATACATTTTACCATGCAATTCCCTTAGAACGTCGTGATATTTGACTGCTTTGTAAACAGTGATCTATTCATGGTAAATTGTCCTATAACTCTTTAATTACTAACGGAACATCATTGATACTTGGCAACATGTTGCAGACACTTACAAGGTTTGTATAAACGTGAAAATCTAGACCCCAAAGTGCATACTTTAAGAACTAAGACCTAATCAGCGTATTTTACGTTTATATTTTTATCTTTTAAGCCCTACGTTTTTTTCTAAATCTGTTTTTTAAACAAATACACACAAATTCAAAACAATATATGTAAAAATCTACAGCTCTCTATGTAATCGCTTTATATGAAAACTAGCTAATGGCCAAACGTTCGCGTAGCGGAAACTTGAATTTCTCCGAAGTTTATGCATGCACTAATTTTATTCATACATACACAATTACACACAAATACACACTAATTTTTTGACACATCTTTTTTGTTCTAAAGTCTATGGATTAAAAAGAGTTCCGCCAGGACAACGTTCGCCCAGCGGAATCAGTTTTTGGTGAATTTCTCAACAATGGCTGCGTGCACAAATTTTTTTTTACCATACACAATTATACGACGTCATACACTAAATATCTGCATAATTAAAATCTTTAAATTCAACAACATTCCGCTGCGCGAACGCACACGAATTTTTATAACACCTTAAAAAAATCTTCTACTTTCTACACTCCCTTACTCCAATAGCGGATATAAAAACGGAAACGGATTTGCCATATGGCGTCTGGAAAAAAACTAAATGCTAACTAAATATCGGATTAAAATAGAATTAGGTTGACCAAATTACTTTCAGTGCTGCTAATAGGGTGTTATAATATAATTAACACTGTTAACCACATACAGTTCTCGCCAATCTTATTGTCCGGCTTGAAGTTGGCATGAGCTAACTTTCAACAGTCAGTCAATCGGAGAAAGAAAAATATTGTATTAAGTGAACCGACGGCCGAGGAACTATGTAAGGACTAATAGCATAATGATGTCCTGATCAGGTACTGCATCAAAACGTACAAAGGTCACCGTGAGTGGGTGCGCATGGTGCGCGTATCGCCCGACGGCTCGCTGCTCGCCTCCTGCTCCAACGACCAGACCGTGCGCATCTGGAACGCTGACACCAATGAGTGCAAGGTACTGACAACATCACCAAATTAACAACCTGGATCAAGTGACACTGTTCAGCTTAACAGTTTGTTAAATTAAACAAAATACTGGAGAATAGAAATGGCTCAAGCTGTGCTCTGACCAGTTACTTTCTGAGATCGTGAGTTCACATATATCACAAAAGACTGATCTTTTGTGATATATGTATATCACAAGTCGATCATCGCAGTCAAAGGTAATGTCGGTCACAGGATCGTAGGTATACTTTCCATAGCTATTTGTTACCTTTCGGCAGATGGAGTTACGGGAACATGAGCACGTGGTTGAATGCGTAGCGTGGGCGCCGGAAGCCGCGGGCGCCGCCATTAACGAGGCGGCGGGCACCGACAACCGCCGCGCCAACCACGCCGGGCCTTTCCTCGCCAGCGGCTCTCGCGACAAGTCCGTCAAGGTACTAGTCTTAGCTGATACTGATACTAATACCTACACTACAGTGACTTGTTCATTCATTGGCAATATACTGCAGGCTTGATGGGTTTCGAAAATTCCGATAAACTTGTAACTGTATGCGTTTCAAAGTTATCAAGTTCACGAGTTAAAAGAATCACAACTTCTGATGTACAATTATAATTTTATAAATACGACTGCTAATTGCGGGGTCAATGCCCTGATGTAAGCTGGTCACCTGACTGAAAACGATTTATTATGAATTTATGATGATATGAACTGGGTCTTGTCTGCTTCTTATTTTTTGGCGTCTAGTTAATACAAGGTAAACGCTCGCCGCTAAACATTCTTTTATAATATTTGTAACCTTACAACACGGAAGTTGGATTCCTTTGTCGCGCTTTACGCTGTCGGAATTAATTTTAAGGAGGATTACTTCAAATAGAATGAGTTTCTTTATGAATTCGTCACAACGTAGTTGGGTAGTACGTACATCGTCGTCCATATTGATTCCATACTTTATATTGATTTCCAAGGCACCTGCAAGTGTAATGGTTGCGTGTGTTGTGGGCAGATCTGGGACGTGAGCACGGGGCAGTGCCTGGCGTCGCTGGTGGGGCACGACAACTGGGTGCGCGGCGCGGCGTGGCACCCGGGCGGCCGCTACCTGCTCACCGCGTCCGACGACAAGACGCTGCGCGTGTGGGACGTGGCGCACACGCGCTGCCTCAAGACGCTCTACGCACATCAACACTTCGCCACCAGTCTCGGTTTGACACACACATTCTATAACATCTCCAACAATATTTGCTCGTTTCGACAGTGAAACTGCAAATTTATAAATTGTCATAAATTGCGATTGAAGGATTTATTTATAAATAGATCCACCTCTTGTTTGTGTGTTAATTATATAAATAATTAGGTGAAATAATTATATTTATTTTTATTTTCAGATTTTCACAGGAGCTTGCCATACGTGATATCAGGCAGCGTCGATCAGACCGTCAAAGTTTGGGAGTGTCGCTAAGAGCGTTGCCATTTTAGTAACTTAAACTCACCGATGATATCCTTATCATTATTTTTTCGCGTTGTAGCTACAATGAAAGCGATGTAAACTGCTGTCATTATGGTCAATCCTTTGTAGGGGGATAGACGGCTCCGTCTTTGCCTTTTGCTCATTGTAGTTTTTTCGTACACCTGACGATGCTATGTCTCTTATATCTAAATTGGTGTAAACTTTTAGCCCATAAACTCGATTTCATGTTCAACTTCTTTGGTTAGATTAACACATTCCATTAAAGTGTAAAGGCACATAGTTTCTGTATATTTTTTAGATAAATTGATATTTCCGAATTTTGTAAAAATTCGGTACCTACTTTTAGTTAGCAGTGACGTAGCATTCGTCATGTACCGCTCGCAACGATGGAGTAAGGAGTGTAAGCTGTGTGTTATTATGAACTTTCAATGTCCTGTTTTATTTTATAGTTATTGTTTATTCGTAAAACGTTTAGATATAAATTTTATTTGTTATAAATAAGTAATTTGATTTATTACCCAGCCAATCAGATTTTGTACCTTGATTTCTTTATTGATAATGTTAGTTTTATTAAATTTGATATTGATAGTATTCATGACAACCATTCAATAAATAGTGAACACACATGGAACTCATCATAAATGCTCCTTCAACTCTAATTGTAGTGTACATAATGCTTTTGATGTTTGTCTCAGCTCGATACGATGTTCATTATGTTTGTTAGCACCTCCGCCAACAACATTAATGAATATCTATGGAGACAACGAAACCGAAACGAAATAGTGTAGCGACCTAGAATTTTATATCAATCGGTTTCTTAGGGACTTATTTTAAGTTTTGGCGATTCAAAACTTTAACTATAAGTTAGAAAAGTTATATTTCAAAATTTTATTTATTTATATTGTCAGTTTTTATCTTCTACGTCTCAAAAACAATTTTTTTAAGTATGCATTGAGTTGCTTAATCGGTAATTGTATTGCAATTCACGTTTTACACAGTTAATTATATCTGATTTTACAGTTTAAGTCAATTTTTCATTTATGTCATCATAATTATGTCTAAGTAAATTAATGTGTGATATAAACTTTAATAATTAATACTTTGAATATTACAGGCCTGTTTAAGGTAGCTAGATTGAAAGAAAAACTTAATTGAAATGAAACCTTTGCGCCCGACTACGATGAAACCAAAAGGGAGGGTTATGATTTTTGCAGTCTATGGAAGTTTATCGACTTTGTCGGAATAATGCATCATTACAAAAGGAATTACTATCAATTCCTCTTAGGAGATGCGTATGTCATAAAACGTGTGTTATCCGTAGTCGGGATTTAGTTTTTAATAAAAAAATACCTATATTATCAATAGTTATTTATTATAATACGGAATAATTTTGTTGCCTGGTGTTGTAGAGGTTAGTTCGTAGTGTAGTATGCGTAGGTAACGCTCATATTGTTAGAAACAGCTGTGTTTAGTGCATGACATTATGCGATGTGTACAATACTGCTTACAAAGTGACGGCCGGTAACACCACGCTAATATATAATATTTACGGAGTTATGGCTTTTATATGTCATTATTGCTTTTGTATTTCTAATCGATATGATTCGTGAGCCGCAGCTGACAGGATAGATACCAAACGTGGTGTCTATTTTCTTATAAAAGGATTATATTCGCTTTGCCCCGATGTGAACTCGTAAATATGCTAAGACCATGGAGATTGTAATAGTGGTGCGGCGTAGCTGTAGAGAGCGCTCTATTTTACATGTAATCGGCGTAACAATTTGATTTATAATTATTGATACAAAAGCGTCAGTTTATTTATACCTGAACCTAAAAACAACGAGTATAAACAGTTTGATTCTTAGTTTAAAATTTGTATTGCTAATGCATCACAATACACGTTTTTCTAGTCATTTTATTGCAATCATTTCCCTTAATAATTAGTTTTAATTCTTACTGATAGATATTGAAAGTTTTAAAAGCAAAAAGGCATTTGTTTTACGGGTTTATCTATGATAATGGCAGTTAAATGGTGAGAATACGTATTCTTGTTCTTAGTTTGGTAAAGTTATCTCCGATTTTGTTAAATTGCTGTATTTATAACTAAAAATGTTAAGCCTGAAAGGGCGCTCTCTACTATTACGCGAGCTATATTATCTTGGCATAGAAAATATTATAATCTCTATATAATTATAATAATCTGCTGAACATTATGTATGTTCTCCATAAAATCATTTGTATTACAATTTCTATAATAAGTAACTTGCACTTTTAAACATGTAATTACTGTAAGAATTATTATCATCAACATGTTATATACTTGCAGAATTCTCTTGCGAAAACATGTTTTAGGTACCTAGTTAACTCGATACATGCTAGCACTAAGAATATGTGACTGGAGTTTTATTGGGAGAATTTTGCGGTTCATAATAATTACTGCTATAACTTGTCAAAATTAATGATCGAAATCCAAATCGATTTGGGTCGCGTTTCATGTAAATAAACAAGTATTTAATTTATTTTATAGTGTATTTTTATTGTTTCCTGATTTTAATAATCTTTACGTTTTAAGTTTATCCAACACCACCAACACAGAGTGACCCGTCCGATTTTAAGAGCGCTGGTGTCGATTTTTCGTGATGCATCGGTGTTGTAAACGTCCATAGGCTGCGATAACCGCCTATCATCAACGGGCGGCATGTTTGTTTACCAAACTATACTTGTAATATAAAAAATAACTCACCTTCGGCAGTCCGTAAAAACTATAAAAATTGCCGGAGAAATATAATTATTGAGGCCACATTCAACTTGCATTTACACTGCAGAAGTTATTAAATGTATTGTCTACAATAACTTATAGACACAACTAAACGCTCAGTAAACATTGAATGACATTGATAATGTTGTTAGGTACAGTTCGCGCCAAACTTATTGTCCGGGTTGAAGTTGACACTAGCTAACTTTAACTCGGCCGTAAAAATCGGAGAAAAAATAATATTAGATTGTAATAAATAAATAAGGAAGCTCAAGTCGTAGGCTGTCGTTTTAAATAATTTTAATCCAATATTTTTCTTTCTCCGATTTTTACGGCTGGGTTAAAGCTAGCTCGTGCGTGTCATGGCGCCAGATGGCGCGCACTATAGTCTAATTTTCATCTTCTACGGTTTGCGTCGGTTTGTTGCATAGATATATGATATATAATTCCATAGATTGGCAATGTCAGTAAAAAAATGAGACTGAAAACCAATTGTTTATGTATGTGTGACATGTTAATGTGTGCGTTAAAAGTGCTGCGCCTGAAGTTAATATCCACCGTTATCGATATCGATAACGGTCACTAAAATGCTAAATTAAATATATTATCAGATCACGAAAATATAATGCTAAATTTGTTTATTAACAAATTTAGCATTATATTTTCTCCAAATCTAACACATTTACGTAACAATTATTAAGAAATGATGATAGTAAACATACCGATTAAATTAGTAATCCTGTGGATTTTCCATCTTTTGAGAATTACAACCTGGTACTGCACAAGTTACTATCGTAATCACATGAATATTACACGGATACACACTTAACTACACGTAAATAATCCCAAAATTTCGCAGGTTTACATTTGCTGGAACCCCTATTCACCGCAATTATATACATGTAATGTCACGTTTACAGCGTCATTCTCTTTTTCTTTCTAGCACACCAAAGTGCCATTAACTTCAGTAGCTCTCTTTTACTCTGATATACCAATATGCCAATCTGCTCCGATATGCCAATCTATGTATTATATATCTATGGTTTGTTGCTTACACTAAGTATATTTGGTCCTTGGTTTGTACGATTTGAAACGGCCGGAAAAGGCCCTCTGATCGAGAAAATCGATTTCTTTTTCAGAACAATAAACCGACCAAAAAAAGGTCATTTGTAATCTTTTAAAAATTTAAGTTAAAAGATTCCAAGTGACCTTTTTTTTGCCTGTTTTATAATTTAGTTTTAAGTTGGCCGATATATCGATATTGATATATTTTTTTAAAATATCGATACGATATATATCGATACTTTTTGAATTTCCGACATCCCTAAGACGATATATAATGGCACAGACTAGGTAGTGATGCTAACGCATGATTCAGGGTTTTTACGATTAATTAAAAACTCGACTAAGAATTGGTGACGACTCCTGATAGTTGCTACTCTATTTTTATAGTCTGTACTGTAGCTGACTGACATACTGACCACAGCTCATTTTGAACTTGACACCGGATGACAGATGTCGGACACTGTCTGATGACAGATTTGTCACATTTGTCTGTCTCTCTCTCTATTACTGTCACTTACTCAACTGACAAACGAAAGGAAAGGTCACAGAAAACGGGAATGGAATTTACACATTGGGTCGAATTCTCGTGATTATTTTGTGAAGTTAATTTATTTGGAATTCCAAATACTACAAAAATGGATTTGGAAGAATGTCTTAAAGAATGGGAAGATCTAGTAGTAGACTACAAACGCTTGGAAGTAAGTCTATCGTATTCAATGTACAACCATATTTTTTTCATGTATTCTATTCAAAAAATTCAAATACGTATGCATACATTAAAGATTTAGTTGAAGCCGATTTACTTATAAAATCAATATGAATATTAAATACAAAGGAAATTATTGGTTTGTATTTAAGTATAATTTGGTAATTCGTAATTCCTGTACGTGTTTCTTATATCGTGTCGGGCATGAGCTTCACAGATGATGCCTCTGTATATTATGTACAGATTAGCCGGTCAGTATCAGTTTAGTCTGTCTGTAAACTAAAAAATATAATTATTATTTATTTATTAGCGAAAGTTTGTAGAGAGGCCTACTACCACAGCACCTGACAATTGTTTATAAAAATTGTTACAGATATAATATTGATATTTTTATTTGAATGTTCAATTCACAAAGACATTATTTACCTATTTATTACATTCATTGATAAGCAATTTATCATGTCAGTCTTTGCTTTCTACTGCTTCTTCTAGATCATAAATAAAGACTATGTCACAAAATTGGAAGAGGTTGGTGAGTTGCAAGCGGCCTGCATGAAGGAGATCAATCACCAGAAGTACCGCATGACTATCATAAATAGTGCACTGAAAAGGTCAGAACAATACATACATTAACATTCATTAGATAACATAAGATTTTCTTAGTATCTACATATTATTATTAGTTAAACGTACAATTATAATTATTGATGACATTATATTGCATTTTATAATTATTCAGTACTAGCTTTCCGCCAGCGGCTTCACCCACATGGTTTGGGTATTTCTTATAACTTTCATCCCCTATTTCAACCCCTTACAGCCCTTTTTCGCATTAAAAAGTAGCCTATTCTCAGTCTCTAGACTATCTTTGTACCAAATTTCATTTAAATCAGTTCACTAGTTTTGGCGTGAAAACGAGACAGACAGACAGAGTTTCTTTCTCATTTATAAATACTAGTAAGGCTTTGTATTTTGGTAAGGAAATCACTAAAAGGTAACTTTGGCAATTAGTTGTTTGTTTATTTATTAGAAATTTCCTCTTTTGCAACCCAAATTAGGTATGTTATCCTATTTGAAATTGTAGTTAGACAATTTGTTTGTAATATTGCCAAGACTATGAATAATGGTTTAAAATCCAAATATACCTACATAAACCAGACACAGACCTGGTAAGTAATAAAACTGTGTCATTTTGATGTTTAGTATGATTATTTTTGTAATCTTGTTTAAAAACTTAACATTTATTTGTAAATTAAATTAGCGTAACAATTTATTAGCTTATTTTCTTTGATAAGTTATACATGTGCTAATCTACTAATATTATAAAGAGGAAAGATTTGATTGTTTGTTTGTATTGAATAGGCTCCGAAACTACTAGACCAATTTGAAAAATTCTTTCAGTGTTAGATAGTCCATTTATCGGGCTATATATCATCACGCTACGACTAATAGACGACGTCTGTGGTCTAGAGGTTTGAGTACCGGACTGCTGATCACGAGGTCGTGGGTTCGATTCCCACAGGACACAAACATTTATTGTGACGAACTTAAGTGTTTGTGTTTGTCTGGGTGTTTCCTATGTATTATAAGTATGTATTTACAAAAAAACAGTATATAAGTATTATATCCATTGTCTAGTACCCATAGTACAAGCTTTGCTTAGTTTGGGACTAGATGGTGCTGTGTAAAATATGTCCTAGGATATTTATTTATTATTATTTATTAATAGGAGCGGAGTAGCAATGAAAATCGGTCGCTTTTGTTTTTTTTTATAGCCATGTAAATATCTATAACATGGACATCTTTAATTGAAGTCTGAAACTTTGCGAGTAAATTAAAAAAAAATTAGATGGCTAATGTCACTAATTTTGTTATCAAAAATACTGTCATACAATACACATCTAAACAAAATTAAAATTCAGTCTACGACTTATACTTTTATTAAATTTGTATTTGAATGTAAAATTTGGGTATTTTTTTAATAAAATAATAAAAAGTCGATGAAAGAAATCGACAGGGCATGAATAGTGTTTAGGGGTCTGAAAGGATAGCAGATGACCCCCCCTGTCGACCATTTCAATTTGGCACACGATGCACCAAACACCCTGTATATGATTTTTTATAAAATTTACCTTTCTTCATATTTTTAACTAAATATGTGTACAACCATCTGATAATAAATAGGTTTGAATTAGGGTTGAGCTACATCTGGCTGCATGGAATCGCGCTTTAATAATATCCTTTTCTGTCACTTAGAACCGTCAATTATTAGGGAGATAAAGATAGTGGAAATGCAAGCGCCTCAATCCAGCCTCGAGCGGCAAGATGTAGCTCAACCTTTAGTAAATTATAAGCAACTGTTATCTGGTTGTAATATGTGCTAGCACTTAGCAACTATAATGTTGTATGATAAGGAAAAGAGCTTGTTTATCTAGCTCAATTCATGATAAATTGATAAGTAATAATCATATTATACTTATTACCAATTTAATTGGTTTAAAAAAACTTAAAACCTGCCCTAAACTATCCAGTTTTAAGGGCAATTATTTATTATGTACAGTAGCAGATAATCTTAGCAACAGATAATTACCTGTAAGTACCTATTATTAATTCTTATATTATAAATTAATGTGAAAGTAACTTAACTATCCATCTGTTAACTTTCCATGCCTAAATCGCTGAGTAGATTTTGATTAAGTACTTTTGGCAATAAGAGAATAATGAGGTTCCCTCTCATACTGAGAGGAGACCCTTGCCCAGCAGTGGGACAGTACAATATTATTATTATTATTAAACGGCAACTAAATTGTATACGGTACTAAAAAAGGTCATTCATATTCTCAAAGTTTTGCCGGTATGTTTAGGTCCCATGTAATAGGGAGCGAGCCTATTGCCATCAACCGGACACAAATCCAGACTCCGAAGCTGCTACTGGGAATTTCACAGAAAAACCCAACAACACTTTGCTCGACCCGGGGATCAAACCCAGGACGTCTAGCGTAGCAGTCACGCTTGGGATCACTAGACCAACGAGGCACTCCTTTACAGACATAATTAAATCACTGGAACACCATTTAACTGATATTCAATGTCTCTTTATAACAGGCTAGAAAAGAAAGGTGTCACAAAAGATGATCGTGTTGCAAACTTGGAGAAAGAGATAATGAAGAGGAAAGCTATGTTGCGCGAGATCAACGCAACATTGCCGAAACAGAACAGTCTGTACCTGCGGATTATACTTGGAAACGTTAATGTCTCTATACTTAACAAAAACGACAAGTAAGTTTTCTTATGTGTTTTAAACGACTAACAGGAATTAAAGCTATGCATCTGGCTATTTACTGTAATATAGATTCGATTTTTGATCGATAATAATTTCGCAAACGTTAAATACAATTTTGCCGATATAATCAAAATAAATCTGAAGTAATTTAAGCCTTATTAGTCGACAACGGAAATATACTGTTTTCTATCAATCACGCCAGCATCAGTGGAATGGTTGTCAATAATTGCGTATCGCAAATGAAACACGTGTATAAAGGTACCTTTACATTAACACATTCGTCTTGTTATGTTCTTCGCATGAATCCGCATGATGCACATTACACACAATCCGCCTTCATTCAAGTTATGATGTAACGAACCTAATTTAAGTTCGTAAGGTGTAAACACTTCATTACAGATGACCTCGGGGTTAGGCTAATTGTAATGAAACTGTCGTAACTAATTATCTAATGTAGACTTAAGTTATTGAGTTGTAAATGAAGCCTAGATACTACTTCTGAAAATAACTAATTACGTTGTGTTTTTGTATACATCTTGTTTTAACAATAATTACCCGACTGCCGAAGGAGGGTTATGTGTTTGACGTGTATGTATGTCCGTTCGTATGTCTAGCTCGTAACTACTCAGAGGCTAAACCCACGATACGATACGTCATACGATTAGTCCTGATACGTCATTAGATTCGTCTTGACTTGAGAGAATTTCATGTGAAATTCTAAAATAATCAAAATGGCGGACTTTTCGCGCTTTAATGTGCGGACTGTTTTTGATAATCATCTTTAGGTGTATAAATTTTCTTTTCAAATGATCATTTAAGATCTATCGAGTGAATTTATGATGATTTATAAACTAATAAAACGAAATAACATATATTATTAAGTTAATCAAAAAACCAGACTTCGTCAAAAGTATTAACTAATAACTAAAAATAGGCGGGACAAGCTATTCGTTCTATCTAAATTATAAACAAAATTGTTTCTTTGCCTATCCCGCCTTAAATACATTTTCATACATAGAGCTTGTTTTAAGATTTTTAGTTATTAGTTAGTACCTACTTTTGACGCAGTCGGGTTTTTTGATTAATTTTATTTTATTTTTGATTGTTTTCTTTGAAGCGCATTTTTTACACCTACAGTACTCCGGTAGGTTTTAGGACCCCATGTAATAGGGGTGAGCCTTTTACCAATAATTAGGTACAAACCCTAAGTCTGAGATGGTACTGAGAATTACGAGAACGAAGAAATTCAAATGACAAAAAAATCGAACCAAGGACGCCACGCTTGCCAGTATGCGACCACTAGACCAATAGTAGTGTTGATTCAGACTGCGATTTTGGCTTTACAGGAGTAATGGTTTCGACTTATATTAAAAATACAGACACTATTTTTCTAAAAAAGGAAAGCAGGAAAATTAGGGTGTGTCAGTTGTTTAAAAAAAATAGTATCATTATATTTACCTATATTTTTCGCCAGGTTCAAATACAAGGATGAATATGAAAAGTTCAAACTCATCCTCAGTGCGATAGCCTTTGTTTTGGCTGTTGCAAATCTGTACATAGATTTCAGGTAATTTACTACTTACTCATTAGCCATTTATGTATTTTCAGATGATATAAAATTGCCTAAATAAGTATTTAAATTGAATTATTCATACAAAAGGATTTTTCATTACATTTCAGCGGTATAAAACGACATATCGATCCTGCACTAATTAAATAATTTAACTTTTTTAATGCTTTCAGGCCATTACAACTAATACTACTGTTCCTCCTCGTGTGGTATTACTGCACACTAACGATCCGCGAGAGCATCCTCAAGGTGAACGGCTCCCGAATCAAAGGATGGTGGCGACTGCACCACTTCATATCGACTGTTGTCGCCGGGATCCTGCTCATCTGGCCACAGAACGAACCATGGAACATGTTTAGACATACTTTTATGTGGTTCATTGCCTATATCAGTAAGTACAAATAAAACATATAAATGGTTTAACACAAAAAAAAATCTTCCATATCTACAACTCGTAAAGAAGAATTCGCTTAAATTTTTTCCACCATGTTGCATTTCTATGTAAAAGTATTTGGATACCTTTTACTTTACGAAGTGCCGACAACGATTACTTATCTAATATTTATTGTCAGACAGACTCACAGCGAACCGTGTTCAGCTATACCTATTGCTTAAAAAACTGTGTCTAACAAAAACATTTTCCAACAGTGTCTAATAACTAATTATTTTATTTTGTATAGTTAAGTAAATTATGCAATGCTCTCGTCACAAACAATAGGTCATAGATAATTACCCGAAATTTGAATGCGAACACTTAAGGCTACCGGGATGGTACAGATGAACGCGCGTTTTATCATCATTACTCTTTTAAACCCACTTCAAAAAAAGAGGAGGCCCTCAATTCGACTGTATATAATTTTTTTGTATGTATGTTCCGCGATTTCTCCGTCAATTTCTCTCCAACTCCGATTTTGAAATATCCTTTTTTGTTTGGAAGAGTATACCGCCGAAGTGGTCCCATGTAAAAAAAAAATTGAGTCTGCAAGAGGTGTCTTTCCCTTCTTCATTCAATCCAAAGTGATCTAAATTGTTAGTGAATACATTATTATTTACACTGTTTCTCTTGTTCCGCAGGTGTAGTCCAATATATGCAGTTCAGATATCAAAGTGGAGTGTTGTACAGGCTGAAGGCATTGGGGGCGCGACACAACATGGACATTACAATAGAAGGGTTCCACTCGTGGATGTGGCGAGGACTCTCCTACCTTCTGCCCTTTTTATTCGGCGGTTACGTGTTTCAGTTGTACATCGCTTACACGTTGTACAGCCTTAGCTATCATCCAGATGCCACTTGGCAGGTATGTACTCATGGACTTTATTCAATTATCTCCTACACCCCGAGATGACAATAATGAACAGTGGCCAGTTTAATATCTTGACACTCGATTGCTTAAGATTTATTTTAATGAATTGAATGTTTCGTCTTTTTGTGATTTACCGATACTTATTTAATAGTGTAAGACAGCTGTGCATCTTGGTAGCAACACAATACACTGGCTACCTTTCAGTAACCGTTGGATCTGGTTGTGTGTATCACAAATATGTTGCTACACTATAATAGTCATTGTGGTTATACCCATAAATTGCTTATCTTTATAATGTTAACGTAATGAATTTAGAGTTTTTCAAAACACAATTTGGACAAACAAAAAATTTTGTCCTTATCCTAATAACGCAAATTACGACATTGCAAAGTTTATTTAGCGAATAGCGCTAAATTTGTTGCGATAAAACGAAATTGACTTCGGTTAGCTCGGAAATATAATTATCATGTATTTGAGCATCCCTTAAATATAAAACACATGTCCCTGTAACAAACCAACAACAGGTCCCAGCGTTAAGTTTGTCATTCCTGACGATTGGCATCGGGAACTGCGCGACGACGCTCATAGTGATACCACAGAAACTCAACGAGCAGGTACAGTGGAACTGAAACGATTGGACAACGCATCGCGTCTCAGACGCACGCCGCACGCTGTGTGATGTAGTGACGTAGACATGTAGACAACCTTACGGCATGTAGGCTAAAGATGGCAATAATAGTAAAATCGCAAAACATTTGTCAAAGTAAATAACTCCTAGAGCAGTTCCCAACCGACGAATGAAAATCATTCTTATACTATTAAGGTACGAGAAGACAATCATCTTTGTTTTCTTTGTATACTATTTTCGATTCTATTACACAAATAAGAGAGCGCTATTTAATTATATCAGTGGTATTATACTTGAATAGTTCTGCGCGTAAACTGCCAAACCAAAATCTTTATTTGGTCCAAAATTCTATGTAAAATAGTGTAAAATTAGGGATCACAGACATAAGTGTGAAAAGTCAAATCCATGCTCAGAATTAAATCACTGTAAGAGCATCATTTATTATAAATAAAACAAAACATTATAAACATTATCATTTTAAAATGATAAAGGCCTCAAACCGCAGTTCAGTTGCAACTGTATCCGTTGTTTACATTTTAATAAATCCCCAAAACAAAGTTTTTTTTAGATAATCTTGTGAAATCTTTAGTGCTATCTTCAGTTTAAATGCTACCTATATGTAGAAAATTAAATTACCGGACGCATTCGGTTTGTCTTACAGCTATAACATTTTGGCCATGATATAACCGGAGTTCGCCCGGTGAGCTTGCATTCAGACGACCTTGCCTAGAATAATCCCTTTAGCATATTTTTTTTCAGTTTGCTGTCTATTTTATTGATATCTTTAAAACTAAAGCTGATTGTCTGAAAGCAAGCAGAAATGTAGCTCTGATAAGACAAGTAACAGTCTTGTTAAGATCAACTAAATTGTATGTAAGTCGATCACTTTTTTTCATCGTTTCTTTGGTATGTTTTAGTACATTTTATATCATCACTTGCCGAAATATATTACATGATTCACGTGCGTTCTCGAGTGACATGGATTTCTGATAGACTTTTTTAAATTTTATAATAATGGGATGGGGGAAGCGGATGAGAGAAACCTAACCTAACATGCAAGTAAATCCAAATTCAACAAATCATAATCATGGAATAATATTACGCACATTTTCTTTATCAGAGCTACGAATATCGAATTGAACTTGAATGCACTGGTACTCGTAGTGTTGGAAGATTCTCCCGTGGACCAATTTGTTCCATAGTACGTAGACCTTAGATTATACTTATGTATATTTTCTGATGATTCGTTAAATTGACAATTGTTTTTTTCTAAATTAACACTTACCTACTCTTATTAATTAAATTAAATTAGCATGAGACTACTAGACTTCTACTACTTATTCTTCATTCATATCTTATATTGTTTAAATTAGTAACACCCAAAAAACTATATAAAAATACCCAATGTAGACGCAAATAAGCGTACAATTTTTGTTGTTATATTTTCCTAACTTATTCCAAAATTTGTTAGAATATTTTGCTTGAATCTCACTATTTCTACTTGTTAACGAAAGACAGAATTTATGAATCGGTTTTCTTCGATAGGCAACTTAAATAACATTAAATTGATACCAACATTCATGTGAAAATAATACAAAATACAAACAACCTACACAATAATAATTAGTCATAAATTAAATTGAAGTTCCGAAACCGGTTCGTAAGTTGGCTTTACTATTTATGAGAGGCAGGCGAGGAGTATGTTAATTTCTTACGTTTTTAACAGCTCTGAACGCAATTATAGGCATTCCTCAGGTCCGGCAAAGGTAGCCCTTATACTTAATCGTCCTTATATTGTTATTGCGCGAATTACACTAAACCATAATTAGATAGATACTCTGTAATCAATTACTAATTTATTTTCTTTTCCTAAGAATGCCACAATCAAACACTAACAAAAAAAAATGATATTTTTATTATCTGTATATTATGCGAAGCTAATTTATATCATTTATTATGTGTACTTTTCTATTTTCAGTAAATAACTGGACTACATTTTATACCTATTCGTTTTTTACGGAGTCTGTATTATACGGATTTAGTATAGTTATAATTATTATCCCATTGTATTTAAATTCTGTAGATAATGGATTTGATAAGTATTTATTGATAACATAGTAAATGCGTTTGAAATCATATAAGTACCTATGTATATTTTAAAATATGAACAAATTTTGTGCCAAGAATGTCTTTCTGTTTTGCTTATAAACTATTAAAACTGTATTTTATATTTTGGCTAATAGCTTTGCTGATAAAGCTGGCACATCAGGCAATGCTTGTTTAATCTGATGTTTAGACACCTAAGCTTATTTTAGTTTCACTGTGTCTCTACACATTCAAAACAAGTAACGTCAACGAAATACTACTATTGGCAAAGATACTACCACTGTAGTGGGTCGGTTACACTTGTGGTGAGTCTGTTATTTTCAAACTAAATTACTTTTAACTCTTTCTACCAAAAACTATTAGAAAGATCTAAAGAGCTCAAAATAGATTGCTAATATTTTCCCGTTTATATGGCACAAACTACTTCGACAAATATGTTTTATCCTTTATCAGTGATGCTATTCAGAAAATGATAAAAGTGTGTTTGAAATTTATTTGGTACTTTGTGCAACAGAATCTGCACTATTATTTACATAATATAATTAAATAGTATGGTTTTTCTAACACTCATCTTTATAAACCGTATTTATAACATTAGAAGTAGAAAAACCATTTACCACTGATGTTATGAATACGGTTTAAAAAGATCAGTGTTAGAAAACCATAATAAATGGGATTAATTATTATCTAAAATGTATTCATCATAACCTTGTCAGGACATTGCTACCAGGGAAAATCACATTGCCATGAAATAAAGATATAAAAGTGAAGATGATTTAAAAAATATTTTTGTATGTATATGGTGTGAACTCTGCTGCAATAGTGATGCAGTTAGGATTCTTCATTAAAGAATAATCCTTACTAATACTAAACCGATTTAAGTGAAATTTGGTACACAGATAGTCTAGAGTCTGAGAAAGGACATAGGCTACTTTTTACTGCGAAAAGGGGCTGTTAGGGGATAAAAGTTATAAGAAATACCCGACCACGCGGGCGAAGCTGCTGGCGGAAAGCTAGTAATATTAAAAATACGTACGTATTAGAAGGTTTCTACTAAGCGAAAAGGGTGTTATAGTAATACAGAGCTCATAATAGCATTTTAGAAAAAAAAAAACATTGTATAAGTTGGTATAACTGGTTATTGGAAAATGCAATGCTTTTTCGATTAGTTAACCAACTATGCCTAAAAGTATTGATTTTTGGGTAGCGAGAGTAAAAGTTATCGATCATCATGGGAAAAAGAACAACCCTTCCACTTTATTATATCCTTTACATTTTAACATATCAAATAAACAACGATTAGTAACATTATGAAGTGTATGTGTGAGTTATAGTCTGCGCGGAGCTAGTTGGCCGTGCCTTAGGTACAGTTCTCGCCAAATTTCTTCTCGCTCTTCAACCCGGACAATAAGTTTGGCGAGAACAGTATGTGAGCGGCGGGACGGAGGGGCGGTGTCGCCTGCGCGCGGTGGGACGGACACAGACACGGACAGAGGGTTCACAGTAACCCGCCGCCTCACCCCCGTCCCAACCTCGGGCGCGGCCGACTAGTTCCGCGTGGACTATAGCTGCTATTGTGCATGTTTTGGCATACCTGTCTGAATGTTTAGTTTGTATTTATTCGGTTTTATTAGTTGCTTGGTGTACCTATCTGTCAGCGAGTGTGCACGATAAATAAAATAACAATAGCTTATATTATAAGTATACCTATTTGTTTTTAAAATGTTTGCATTTTCTAAATACCAGGTGGCATAAATTGTACGGCATTTCATAAGATTTATTTAGGTGAATATTTTATTGCTGATCTGATAGTAAAATTTGTTTATAACAAAACTCGTAGTACAGTGTTTTTACATTACCTATATAAATCTGACTTAATTTTTAATTCGTTTATTACCTACATTTAGTTAAAGGCACAAATAGTTTTTTTCCTTTATTATAGATAATTAAAAAATAATTGCAATTCTGTTAGTCTCGCTAAAACTCGAGAACGGCTAAACCGATTTGGCTAATTTTAGTCTTGAAATATTTGTGGAAGTCTAGGGAAGGTTTAAACGGTAAGAAATCTTTTATTGGCGGTACGAAATTAGCTGGGTCAGCTAGTTATAGATAAATTTGGCGTGAGCCATAATATGCGTTTGTCATCATTTGATTTTTATTCATAATATATGAAGTCCTATTTTGGTAGCTTCGCTTTATGGGAGTGATTATTAAGCCAAATACCTTTAATGATAAATTCTACAAATAATGATGCATTACACTAGTAAAGTTAGTAGTCCAATAAAAAGTATACTGAACAAGTATACTGTAAACATAGATAAGCTGGTAAAATATTTTAAAATAAATGAATGATGATTAATAGACGTCTTAAAGTACCTACTTTATTTTCGTTGTTTGTAACAGGGCTAGTCATATTCTAACATCACTGAGTAACTGTTACCTACTTTTATGTTGGATTTAGTTCGTTTGTTATCGCTTCGTTGTGAAATACCGATATCATAGCAATAAATAAATTTTGTAATAGGTTGTTTGTAATACAGACAACATAGTAAACTTAAACTAGGTAGATTTATTATATCAGATTATGAAGTGAAATAGGTATCTAAACAGGCTTACAGAGAATTTGTCGTGCCTTGATCAAACAATAATATGTATTTTTGTAATTTAGTGATAATGTACTTATGCTTTGTATATTTGATTAATTTATAATGGTTGTTTTAGCTTTTATTTGTAACGAATGTTATTTATTTGAATGCATTGATGAATAAATTTGTTTACTAGCGATGTTTGCATTTTAAAATTTATTTTTATATGTATTTTGTTTGCACCATTCGACAGATATCTTACCTGGCGGCTTGTTTTCTCACATTGCACTCTCTCAACATGTACACAATACTTCAGACCTTGCATAAGAAGTCGCAAGGAGGTTTGAAGCTACGGTACAAATTACGTGCAATTGCTTATCGTCTATCAAATGAGATCGCCGTATTGGTACGTGCATGATGTGTCAAATATTACTGCAGTTTGAACATGCTCTGGACTAATCAGCTATTTTCTTTATAAGTACGAGATTGATGAGTATTTAATAAATCTATAGCAAAAATAGTACTTAGAAGAAATTAATAGCCTATTTGTATTAAGTTCAATAAGCACTAATACTACAAGGCATATATTGTGTATACTGGCTATGATCTTGAAGACTATTATTTTGGCTAATATCATTACGACTGATTATGACAGAGTATGAGCTGAATGTCTTGTGTTATGAGGGCGTGGTCGATATTGTTTGTCAATTTTGTTCAAGTCTGTCTATTATGTGTATTACAGTACGCGCGGAAAAACCCTTCGGAAACTAATTTTCCGCCTACTATTGAGGCTCCTACACACTATGATGAAAAATATGACGGCACAACTCGGTAACATTGTTTAGCGACCCCATCAGCTTACAAATAAGATCGCAAACATAACGGACCTTATCTGCTTAAAAAAAAGATCGCAAACAACGTTGCCGAGTTGTGTGGCCAGGCATTGTGGAGCCTTTAAATTTTCAGAACAGTTTCAATAATATGCGTGTATGTATACAGGGCGAGTAATGATGCGGGGTGGTGGTAAGTAGTAACCGTTTGTCTAGTGTTGGCGACGTGGATAAATATTTACATACACCTTTACACCTATAAAATAATAACATTAAAAATATGTAAAATGGTGACAGCCGTTCAGTTCAGCTGACATGAGGGCCACGTTTTTTGTTTAATTTTTTACTACATATCCAAAGTATACCTAACCTAAGCTAGACAGAAACAGCTACATTCCATTGGCATTTACTTAAGTAGTTATTTACATAAATTACACCGCCCTTCAACTTTATTGCATGTAATGTGTTGTTTGCCTTGTTGTTTAGCATTATTTTTAAGTAAATGGTCTAACGGACAACATTGAAATTGAAAATTCATATTTATCAATTACAGGAACAAAAATGGCGACAGAATAAAGTGGAAACGAAATCAGAATAACTTTATCTGGCCTACAATATTTTATTGTGATTAATTAACTAAGGAATGTATCTAATAAATTTATGGATAATTTATATTTTCATAATTTATGGTGTTTATAACTGTATTATGACGTTATTTCTCTAATGTAAATATAGTTTATAATAACCTAGTGGGCTTTTTATTAACCCCCTTGCTGGTGTAGGTTGTTTCCTACTACTAAACACATTGTACATAGAAAATAACATGCATAAATCGAATTCTAACATGCATAAATCGATATTAACCTTTTCGACGCCCATCTATATAATACGCGATGTGTCCCTCCAGCGCCACGCTACAAATGTATAACGTATCTATAGTAAAACGTAGGGATGGGATTAATGTCCTATCGACAAATAATATTATAAGTTGAAATTAATGTTTATTCACCAATTTACGAAGCTAAATAAAAACTGATACCGTACTTTCATATTTTGATTTATTTCATAAAAAAATCAATATGAAAACCTGGATATATTTCCCATAATAAAAGAAAAGAATTGTAAATTTATTAGACGTGTGTTCTAGAAGGCACATCCCTATTTGTCTCCAAATGTAATCCTTCTACTTCATATCAAGTCGTTGGCGCTCGAGGCACGCCAAAATCCTTTCTGATATAAGGATGTCTAGATGTCGATGTCTATGGTATTTTTCTTTTTTCTATTCACTGGTCGAGGTACACGTGCATAACCTCAACCGATTCATGCATAATTTATTTCGTTTACTTACAACAAATAGAACCAAATACAATCAATAGAAGCTAGAAACGTGGTTCTACGTGGTTTTTTTTAAATTAAAATGGAGGGTAAGTGACTGTTTTACGCAGATGTTACAGATCTTTTTTTTAATGGTATTTTGGTAAATTGGTTACTAGCAATCATTTTTCTTGTTTTTAGAAACTAATAGAAAACGGTAGTACATTCCTAAAACGGAAGTTGACGACTTAACGGAATGTCAAGACGACGAACTATTTCAAAATTCTGATTATTCACAAACTTTTTCTTATGATGAATCTACTCAAAAAGAAACAAAATTCAAGGAAAGTGGTACGTGCACAGAAGCAGTAGAAATGAAAAAGGATCCAGTACCCACTGTCGTGGATGTGCATGGATGCATTGCACTACACTAAAATGCACTAAGTCACTATGACCTTGAAACCCGTCCGCTTATGACGTCACAGATTTACTTCTATACAAGTTTGAAGTTCGTGGCGTTGTGCGCACTGACAACTAGCCACTTTGTAAGGATGGGTTTTTCAAACGGTGTTTCACTATCGACAATGAATAGAAAACCTATTTATTCTTGATTAAGGTGAATAAAACGTAGTTTATAGTTTACAATATTTATAAAATATTATTTATTCACGTGATTTTCTTGCAATAATAGAACTGTTTTACACTAAAATAAAACAGTTATTATGTGCCGAAAGAAAGACACAGCGTTAATGTGAAGAAGCTGTCTATGATCAAGTGTGCTAGCACCTGAGGGATTAGGTTGGGTGGGGGGAATACCCAGCCTAACTGACAGTTCCAATCTCGACTGAAGGCGTCGCAGAAAATTGCTGACCCATCGGTTGAGTCCCAGGTTACGTACCGTGGGACCACTGCGGTTTCTCTTGACGCGAATAAATCTACGTCTGGGACGCCCCATTTTTTGAATATGGCTGTCCTGGCCTGGAATTGCAGGTGCCACTCGGGCACAGGTTTTCCTCTTGAGAGGTGGTCCGCAATTCCGTTTAACCTCCCCGGGAGGTAAGATGCCGACAGCGTTATATTTAGCTGCTCGGTCAGGTGAAGGAGTTTGTCTGTAAGGCCCAGCAGAGCTACGGAACGGGTGCCCCCTTCGTTCCTTATGTAGGCTATTAGGGTCCGGTTGTCTGACTGCAACAAAATGTGTGCACCCTGTATGTTTGCACCTTGTTATAATAAGGCTGCATACACCGCATACATCTCCTTCACATTGGAGTGCCATTTTTGTTGGCGTGGACTCCAATTGCCTGACAACATGATGTTGTTCAGCTGCGCTCCCCAGCCCGCGTCCGCCGCGTCTGTGGTGAGAAAATGAGATACTTTCTGGCTGTGCATTTTCTTTGCACTTTTGCCTGCATTTTTTATCCACCATTTTAACTCTTGAGTTACTAGGGGAGGTAATACCCTTTTGTACCTCGGTCTGCATCCCTTGAATGCCTTTAGAAAAATTTGGGTTCTGCGACAGTGCAGGCGACCATTTGGAGTCGCTAAATTGGCAAAATTTATTATGCCCAGCCATTTCTGTACTTCCCGGAGACAAGACATATTCTTTTGTAACAAATTGGTTGCTAATTCTTTTATAGTCAGAACTTTTTTGAGAGGAAGTGAAATTAAATTGGATTTTGTGTTCCATGTCATTCCTAAATATTCTAAGTCCTGAGTTGGGGTGAGAATTGATTTTTGATAGTTCACTTGCCACCCCAACTTTGCCAGGGTGTCTAAGGTAACTTTGGTTTGTTCCAAGAGTTGCGTCTGATTTTGATTGGCTAATAAGAAATCGTCCAAATATACTATTATTCTTATGCCTTGTCTCCGGAGGATTTCCGCAATCCAATTGGTTACAGAGGCGAAGGAGTGAGGGGCTGATGACAGACCAAAAGGCAGAGCTGTTAACTGTAATATCTCGCCTCCATATATTATGCGCAGAAAACGCCTGTGGGTTTCCTTTATACACAGGTGAAAGTAGGCTTGGTGGAGGTCTATTTTTGTCATCCAGTCTAGGTCCTGAAGGAACTGGATAACATCCACTCGAGAAATGAGTTGGAATTGACAAGTTGAGACATGCTCGTTTAATTTCTTTAAATTGAATATGGGACGCACTCCCCCGTCTGGTTTTTTGACTAAAAACATCTTTGAGTGAAACCCCGGGGTAATCTGATTTGGTTTTTCTAAAATGCCTGCTTCCTTGAGCTCTTTTATTACTTGAGACATTTTTTCTGATTTTTTTGTTGCAAACTTGATCATTACTCCCCTGAAGGGATATTGCAATGGGGGTTTTGTTCGAAAAGGTATGCGGCCCTTGGCTATTAAGCATTGGATGTATTTGCTTGCCCCCAGTTGTTCCCATGTTTGAACATGGTACTTTAGGCAACCCCCTTGGAATAATGTGTTTTGATAGTCATTTTTCTTTATTATTGGAGTTATCATGGGCACCTGTGCGACGAAAGGGCTGTTTTTTATAATTATATTTAATTTTTTTTTCAGAATTAGCTTTACCTTTCTTATCAAATTTTTTAGACTTATATGACTGCTTTGAATTCCTATTACTATTATTTGCATTTATATTTGTACTGTAAGTGGATTTATTTTTATCTCTTAAATAGTTAGGCATGTTTAACCATACCTGGGACCCCCCCAACGACTCTACCAGAGGAAGGAGCGCTTCCCTATTAAATAGGTGTTCCGCACTAGGTGGGATATTTTGTAATGCAACCTTTATGTTGACATTACTTATTTCTTTCAGTATACGGTCACGTCGGACCTCAATACATTCTGCTCGTTTACCACATATAACTTGCATGCATGACTCCATATTATTATATGAGGGAGATGAAGGACCAAATATTTCTGTTAATTTACTATGCAAGGAGTTTGCATTCAGCTCTGACTCAGAATTGGACGCCCAATTTATGACGTCCTGAAGGCCGTTCTTTAAAAGCTGTCGACTGTCTAAAACAGCATTTGACAACCCTGCCAACAAATGTTCGGTACTGGCTAAATAATCAGTTCCCTTATTTAAATGACAAAGTTCCTCATTTAATTTTAATCCTGTGAAGCCAGGAGAGGCCACGTGTGACTGTAAGGCTTTTTTATAACGAATACCTTTCCAAGCCTGGGAGTTAAATTGCTGAAGATTACTAATTTCAGTTAATTTACCGGGGTCCGCCACCGGTGTAATCCTATTTTCATTAAAATTTATTTTTATATCTCCCAAGGACATGTTAGGCGGTTGTATGTTAGGTTTATTTAAAAATGGTTGAACTTGCAATGGTTGAGAAAAATGGCCGGCATTATTACTATTATTATTAATATTAGCATTAGCATTTAATGTACTGACATATTGTGGTATTTGTGCTACACAATCAGAAAGAAAACTTACTTGACTAATAAGCGTATCAATCCGTGGGTCTGAGCAGGTTTCGACCTGTTTGGACCTGCACTTAGGACGCTTGTTTGGTGGCGGGTCTGCAAAGCCCTCCTCATCCTCCGAAGATGAGGAAGAACTGCTTTGTATCGAGCTTGAGCTCTTAGCCTGAGCGCTTCGCCCTCCCTCCGGAGCAGCGTTTTGCGCTTCGGGACCCTCTAAAGGATTCATGCTTGTACTCACCCAACTGCCCACGAACTGTAGACTATAGGACACTACACTGATTTTAAGATTTAACTCTTATCTACAAGTATTTCTTATTGAAAAAGAACAATGGTTGGTAACTTTACTGAGACTTTTTGTCGGTTTTTATTACTTGGAAAACTTTTGCTCCTTACACGACAAAAATCACAAACGCTATGATGAAATATCAACGGCCGCGCGGGAAGACGCTGCGCCCCCCGCCGGATTTTCATGGTAACTACTAAATCCAGAGACAAACAGGTATGTTTTTAACTATTTATGCTCCTTGAAGACAAGATCATAGACAGCTTCTTCACATTAACGCTGTGTCTTTCTGCTAGGCATATAATAGTATTTATGATCGTTTCGACGAGATGAAATATAGCGAGGTCTTCATCGTGTCCCATCACTGGCTTACTTTATATCAAGTACTTGGCGTTGGGGGCATTAAAATATTTTCTGGCGTTTTAGTTTTCATTGAATATAAAACAAACAAGAACTTATTATGTGTGAAAAAGTTAAAAATATGACTTAATACACGGCAATTTTCCATAAAAACAAAATAAAAGGTCTTGTAAAAGTTGTAAATTTATTTTATACTATTATTACTTCTAATCAAGTAGTGGCGCTGAGGGCACGAAAATCTCGAACTTGTATACAAGTGATTGGCGTTCAAAAGGTTAAAATGGTCGTGGTCATATATTTCACTAGGTTTACTAAACATTTTGGTGAAAACAGCATGAAACTCGGTGCAATAGTTTTTGAGTTTATCGGGTACAGACTTAAAGACAAAAAAAATAAAAATGCTGGAAATGGGTTCTGTTGTTATCCTCTAACACCCTGGCACTTTTTGAAAATATTTCATGTACAAAAACGACTTTTCTACACATTTATTATATGTATAGTTTACTAATTATGGATAAGTATTTGTTTTATAAAATGGCGGCGTATATGCTGTTCATAATCAAGTAGTAGTAGTAAAATATAGGAAATGCTTTGGAGATGATGACGTACCCAGTGACGTATTATGGGATGTTCCTACATGTACAGTGACGAACAAAAACATGTATACACAAACAGTGCTAAAGCGATTTTTTCATGAATGAACGATTGCAACTTTAAGATTAGATTATATTAGTACTTTAGGAGAAAATCGATTTAGCACTTTTGATACATGTTTTCGCTCGTGACTGTACAGCTCACGACTATCTAGAGACTGGACGTCCCGACGACTTAGAATTTTTATGTCCTAGCTCGGCCTGTCTGTTGCGAAGGGCCTCCCTTCCAACCTTTGAATATTATGTACCTATCGTCGTTTCTCTTACGAGGTGACCTAGAATTTGTAGTTACTTTAAATATTGTGGTAAGTATATATATTTAATGTTCCCCTAGTCACTTCGTTACAGGAGCGACGAAATGTTTGCATAATTAGTGACATAAGCACTGCCAATGAACTTATTTATATGGAATTGTGGACATCGGTTTTCTTCCCCAAATAAACACAATCTTTAAAATTATACGCGGTTCACATATTATACGCGATGCAAGAGTTAGAAAAAAGCCTTAAACTTAATTTTTAAAGAAACAGTATTGAACTCATATTAACTCTTTATATTTGTTACACTTATTATTTACAACACATTCTATGACTATGTTTATATAACAACAAAAAATAAATACATTATACATTGTTATAATGTATAAACAGGAAATTAACGTCTAATATTTTACAAAATATCTTAATTAGGAATTGGCTTTTGTGCAAGAATTTTAATCTAATTGAATCAGTCAATTGTGATTGATATATTTACATTGATTAAACAATTATTATTCGTCATTTTCTGTTGAACTGTAAACTAAATTATTATCACCGTCGTGATCGGAATTTTCGCTAGCCTCACTTGCTTCCATTCGAGGCTTTTTCACTAAGAGACCCTGTTTCTGCAACCTTTCTATGGCTTCTAAAGTAGTTCGTTTCATTGCACTGTTTTCGTTTTTTTCTTGCACCTGATTTTGTTTACCTTGACTAGTAATTTTTAATCCACTTGTATTACTAAGCCTACTTAATTGTTGCGCACTAGCGCTTACTTCCGATTTCGTTTGCTTTGCGGTTACTACAGATTTACCTTTTATTACCTTTGTAGTACTTGTAAAGTTGGAGCTACTGGTGTGCGAGGCCGCAGCGTATTGTTGGACATTTGTCTCACCGGCAATACTCGTAAAAGGAGGCACGTCCGATACAGGTATTAAGGATTCTTTCGGCTTTTTGAAACAACTAAACGGACCGCTCACATCTTCAGTATTTGACCTTTTTGTGATCGTGGCAGCCATTGCGCATGGCGAAATTTTTAATGTTTTTTCTAAAACTTGTTTGTTGGGACTAGGTGCAGACGACACTTTTTTTCCAACAGCCATCCTTGGATTTGGGGGTCTTGATATACCAGCCCTCATTGGAACAATTTGTTTGGGTGGTCTGACAACATTACTAGCTGGTCTAATTTGTGGTACCATATTACCCGGTCTAGGTCCCATAGTAGGTGTTGCGTGTCTGATAACAACTCCTTGTAGGTTTTTCTGTTGGTTCGGTCTAATCCCTTGTACTCTTTGAGTCACCATGGGAGCACTTGTTTGGTAAGTGTTTCGTACTTCTTGTTTCATAGTCTGATTCACTGTTTTTATCGTTTTTGTAACGGTTGTCGTAATTTCTTGTATCACAGTTTTAGTTTGAAACGTTTTTACAGTTACTTCCTTATTAAATGAGTTTACTTGATTTATAGTAGATATCTTTTTATTGGACGATTGAGATGAAGTATGGTCGACTATTTGACCAAGTTTTTGTAAATTTTTATTGGTGGATATATTATTTTCCATTTGAGGCTCTTTTATAACTTGTTTAGATGATTTTATTTGTAATTGATTTTTCTGTTGGTGTTGTGTTTCTAAGTTCTCGTGTAATTGAGCTTGTTTACTTGTGTCCTCTTTATCTGTAGAGGTTGTACTAATTGATTTTATTGTGATGTTCTTATTAATATTCTTTAAATTATTCAAGCATACAGAATTGATTGTTGAATTCATGTTTTGTTTACATTTCTGCACTGCGGTGAATTGTATTTTTGTTTCTAAATCGCGTTCGTTAGCATATACTTCTTCATTGTCACTGCAAGAGTCGTTTGGCGATTCGACTATAGGGTTTTCAATATTTGTATCTGATTTATATTCTTCATCTTCATTATCTTCCATTTCATTATCCAGTTCTGTGATTTTAATCTTCCCTGAACACGACTCTGGGTCACTTTCTTCATCTTCTCTATCTTCTAATAATTTAGAATCTTGTGATTTAAGAAATTGACTTGGTGATGAGTTTCGCGATTTTATTGTTATATTTTTACCTAAACCCTGAAGTACATTTTGAAATGCCACATTTCTGTTCTGCACATTCGGGTGATTATCAACTATCTTAGAATTAGAAGTATATCTGTGGTAGCTTGGGCTGTTATGGTCTTCTTTCTCTATTTTAATATTATTTTCGATTTTAATATTTTTTTGGAATGTTGGTTGATTCAAAGATTTTACAGTGATATTTTTACTGAGATTCTTCAGTGCATCCATAGAATTAATTGAATTTTGATTAGGTTCAGGCACTTTACTCTCGATATCAGCCTCGTCTTCGGAATCGTCAATGTCAAAAATTTCTATTATTTCTTCTTTTTTCTCTTCAGTTTGCACATTTGTTTTGGTTTGTTGCACTTTTGGAGCTAAATCGTTGTTATTTTTAATTACTGGTTTTGTTGTTATATTTGTAAGACGTTTGAGAATATTTGCATTAGTTGTAGGCAAACTATTGTCAGTTTCAACAATAATTTTACTATGCTTTTTACCGACTCCGGATTGTTTGATTAATGGTAATTTCTTTTCTTCACTATCCAAAGAATTGTTAATCCTATCTAATTTAGGCTCATTCATTTCAACTTTGACTTTTTGAATTTTCATATTCCTGATGCTACTATGTATATCTTGTGATTTTAGGTTACATTTCGATATTTGATTTTCTGCGTCGTCAATTTCACTGTCGTCTTCAGGTTCATTATCATCAGTATTAACTTTTGTTGACAGTGATTTTACTGTTATATTTTTACTTAGTGTTTTTAAGGCGTCCATAGTTGGGTCTTTATCAACAAGTTTGGGTTTGCTTGGACTTGGTTTAATCACAGGAGGTAGTAAGTTCGGTGGTTCTTTTTTAACAACAATTTGTGAATTTGGACCATCTTTTGTTTCTGTAATTGCGTAATTTGTAGGTTCTTTCGATGTCGTATTCTTATTTTGACTCACAGTCTTTACTGTTATAAGATGACTTAAATGTTTTAAAGGAGATAAAGAGCCGAATTTGCGTCCTGTCAGGTTAGTGTGGTCGCTATTGTTATCACTGTTTGTTCGAATCTCACTGATTTGCTTTTCGATTGTCACATTGTCTGTATCTGATTCGTTTTCTTGCTCTTTCTCAAATCCTTGATCTGATTCATTTTTGTTTATTTCTGCACTAGTCTTTAAGACTCCTTCATACATTTTATTGCTCCCTGGTGTTGATGAATAATCGATATCTGTGACGACAGATATTTTTGGCTTATTTTCATTATGATTTACCCCATTGATATCAGACTTAATATCATTTTCACTTAATCTATTGGACGATGAATTATTTGTATTGGCGGGCACAGGAGGTTCTTCAGGTTTTGGTGAGGTTGCGGCCTTTGTAATATTTTGTGACGTGCTGATTTCAGATGCAGGTATAGCAGTGGTTTTCATTTCTTCATTGGTTTGATTAGACTCTTTCACATAATTTGCACTCATGTTACTGTGGGATGTTTTACTTTCGTCATCATTTGTAATTAGCTTAGGTTCATTTGTCGCGTTATTCGTTTTTTTTATTATCTTTATTTGATTATTACTTTGATTTATTAGTCTGGACAATACTTCGCTTGAAGTTTTAATTTCTTGATCTGGGTTAATTTTGTTAAGAGATTTAGTTTGAGCATTTCTAATAGGTTTGGAATTTGCAACTTTAATGCCTTTAATCATTGGAATTCGACCAACTTTTCTTTTTACAACGATACCTGCCTTTTTTAATTTTTCTAATTCCGCAGAAGTCACCGCGGCGTCAGTAGCTTTCTTGTTATTTTTAAGCTGTTTTTTAACTACTCGTGTAGGAACTTCTTCGATGCCATGAAAATCTAAACCCTCACCAAACACATCTTTGTTCATATTAAGGAACTCATCAAGGGTAATTGCTGATTTCTTAGACTTTTTATGCTTCTTGTGTTTTTTTACTTTAACAGGATTACTATCATCTGATTGATCCATTGCCAACTCCAAAAACTTTTCCTGAAATAACATAATAAGTATACCTATAATGAGGTTGAACTAATATTTAAATAAAATTTGAATTAAATGGGAAATCCTCTAAATTATAAAAAGAGAAGCTACATATTAACCTCTACAATTTTTTATCAATTCATCTCCATCTACTGATCCACTCCAACTAAGAAGAAACAATTTTTCTGTTTTACTGCAGTGGTAAGCTAATTGAGCATAATGGTTTATAGTCCACGCGGAACTAGTTGACCGCGTCTTAGGTAGGGAGGCGGCGGTTACTGTGAACAAAAGCAAGCGCCCCCGCGCTTCCGTCCCGCCGCTCAGATACCTAAGGCGCGGTCAACTAGTTCCGCGCAGACTATAAAATATCTCTGCGCCTGACATGAACTCAAGTTATTCACAATTCAAACTATGACACGGTAAAAATATGCTAATGTTTAGAAGAAAGTAGTAACAATTTACATTTATATTGTATATAAAATCAAGTTAAGGTCGTCGCGGACATATAGGACTCCGCTCCCAGCGAATCTATTAACATTCAAATATGGACTTAACATAGCGGACAACGCGCGGTAAAGAGACTTACCGCCATCATACCACACGGTAGCTGACACTAAGCGCTTGGACAGCTGATTGCCTGCTAACTGTCGGCGCGTGGATAGCAAATAGTCATCTCCGTTTAAGGTGGTTGTTGGCGGTTGTGCAGTAGAGGTGTTGGATCGGGGGTGTAAGTGAGCTTCTTCCAGCAAATGAAATGGTATGATAATGGCATAGTGTAAATCTAATAGTGAATCGACTCGGCTGTCTAGACTGGTCAACGATGAGGTGCGGCGCGGGGCAGAGCGGCGTCCCCCCACCACAATTTGCAGCCGGCCCGTCCGGCCGACCTATACTGCGCGTCGGTACTGAGTTTCAAGTGTGGCTATCGCTAATATTACCTATTTATGCCTAAAAGACAATTTTTCAATAATGCGTTCTACACAGACGTAGATCTACGTCTGTGGCATTCCACGTGTGCAGTTTACACCAGTAATCATGATAACCTAACCTAAATTAATTTTTTTTAAAAACCCCGACACGGTGTGTAGATTGCCATTTTGTGGTGGCAGCCATCTTGGATTTGAAATTTATGATAGTATTCTCCTAGCTAAGCCCTTTCATTTGATACCCATATTGAGGTATTTGTGAAAAAATATGTATTTCGCTATTTTGTGGCGGCGGCCATCTTGAACCGATTTTCATCAAACATAGCTAAGAACACTCCCGACTAATTCACCTTTGTAATAAAAAAAAAACAAAATCAAAATCGGGTCATCTGTTCGAGAGCTACGATGCCACAGACACACGCGTACACACACGCGTACACACACAGACACGTCAAACGCCTACTATTCTTGATGTACATCAACGATTTGCCAAATGTAACCCACAACCCCTGTTTCCTATACGCTGATGATATTTCGCTAATCATGACATCGAATTATTCCAATACTAACTATCTAAATGACATAAATAATACAATATCTTCTATAGTTCAATGGCTCTATAATAATAATTTGCAAGTTAATTTAACCAAAACCCAATTTATCCAATTTAGTACTTACGGTAAGAAACTCCAAAAATTTGACATTAAATATTTGACTAACAATATAGCAAAAGTAAATGAAACGTCATTTTTGGGCATAATTATCGACCAAAACCTAAACTGGAAAGCACATGTAGAAAAAGTGCGTAATAAAATAAATAAATTTGTATACGTTTTGGCAAAACTTAGAAAAACTTCAAATCTTGAAACAGTTATTATGGCATATCATGGCTATGTCTCATCAGTCTTAAACTATGGCCTGTTACTTTGGGGAAATTCAACAAACATACATGCAGCCTTTATTGCCCAAAAAAAGGCTATCAGAGCCATGTGTGGTGGGTCACCATGGCATTCATGTAAACGCTTTTTCAAAAATTAAAATTATTAACCTTGCCGTGCATGTATATTTATGAAGTCGCAAAATTTGTGAGACTACATCCTGATTTTTTTACTAGAGCTAACGATGTATATCCGAGAAATACCAGAAATCGGGATAGAATTGTCCTACCACGTGTCCCAAGAACGACTCTTTACCTAAATAACAGCTTTGTTATGTGTGGCCGTATTTATAATGCGATTCCAAGCAACTTGAAAGAACACTCAACCACGTTGTTTTTAAAAAAATTGAAGGTCTGGCTTTTAAACAAACGTTTTTACACAGTGACTGAATTAATTAATTGTAATGATAAATTATAAATTCTGTTGTAGCTAATGATATTAATAATGACAATGACATATTCATTATTATATAAATTTTTGTATCCCTACTATTTGCATGTCAATAATATGACAAAGATGTGCGAGTCTCCACTACCAGTTGTAACACCTTATGTACCTACCACATTTTATTGCAAATAAAGATTATTATTATTATTATTAAACTTATAACACCCCGTCGTTTTTGCGTCGGGGGTTAAAAAATGAAAACTTAAGATTTTTAATTCGTTCTTATGTGAGGATGTTTTTTTTTTTTTTAAGGGGAATTTTTAACTGCACCTCTATTTAGAAATTTAAGCAAACAAAATTTCTCCACTCATAGCCTACTGCATATCAAATAAATTACTGTACTACAAATTAACTACTTGATTACCTAAACATGTTGTACTAAAAAATGTTTAAAATTTATCATCTAGCTGAAACCACAGATATACGCATTTTGAAACAATAGAACTGCGACCTCAACGCACGAGCCGAGCGACCGAAGCGAGCGTGCCGCGGCAGCGGCCGGCGAAGTGCCAGAATCGAATCGGTTCTATAGTTCAGTGAAAAAGTAGAACGTTATTTATGCTGGTAGAAAAGTATTAGATTTACTTTTAGTTAACAGATAGTCATTCAATAAAACAGTTAAGCTTTAAAGATCTAACAGTATTTTTGGTGGTAATTTCGAATATTAAAGTATTAAATAACACCCTTTTTTTAACCCCCAACTCAAAAACGACGGCGTGTTATAAGTTTGACGTGTCTGTGTGTGTGTGTGTGAGTCTGTCTGTGGCATCGTAGCTCCCGAACAGATGAACCGATTTTGATTTTGTTTTTTATTAAATTACAATTCGTGTCGGGGGTTTTCTAAATTTTTAATTTAGGTTAGGTTATTTAACAAGAGAATTATAAATTTAACAACCGAAAATTTTAATCGTCAAATATTTGTCAGTTAAGCATCTTTAAGTAGATAAATAAACTGGAGATTTAAATCTGCGTATTATTTATTCACTTCAGCCTGTCGCGAAGGTAATCTTTCTAAAAATCAATACTTACTATGACTAACACATAAATTAATTTGAACTTACAAACATGTCACATGTAGGAACGTAAGGACTTGCAAAATGTTTTCTATGACAACCCTAAGATATTTTCAGTGTCTAGTCGATTGTCGGCATTTAGCGTCCACACAAAAAAGTCGGCTCACTGTTAGATTTTATTTACACTATGGTAATGGTATATGGTTATAGAGTGGACTATTTATAGCCATGTTTCTTAATGGTTCAGGGAATCATAACTGTGTCAATTGGTGGAGACTAGAAGGGCCTCAAGTCGAGACTGTATTTGTTATAAAATTTTCTTATTATAAGCCACCAGGCTTTAATTGCAGTCGGCGGAGATCGTCTCGTGTAGGAAATGGGAATGTACATGAGTAATGATCTTTTTCTTTTCGTAATCAATCAATATGTACTTTTATTCATATCATAGGTATTCATTAATTCATAGGTATTAATATAGCTGTTTTAATACTTACAATTCCTACAGCAGTTAAAGCAGATTCCGCATCTCCTGTATCTTGGTTTTGATCTTCTGTTTCCAAGTTTTCTACTTTTTCTATTATAGGAGGAACTGTTTCTAGAGAATAGTCGAGTAAGTCATCAAACCTGTGGAATTTTACATATATTTAACACTAGTGATCTGCCCTTATCCGCTTCGCTACACTATTATTATAATTTTATGTAAAAAGTAGTCTATAGCACTCAAGGATAATGTACAGTGAAAGAATTTTCAAAATCCTTTCAGTAGATCCAGGGGTTAACCTCTACCACCTCACAAAGGTTACGTCTTCACAATATTAGTATAGATTTATCTGGTGCTTAAATAACTGAACATGAATCTTGCGCCCTCCACAGACTTGCCGGTCTAGAATGGGCCTGAGCTGAGTGTTTATCACCAATGATACTCCGAAAAGCCAAGGTAATCAACCATAATTATGGTCATAGGTCAGACATTAGAAGCTGATGACCGCATAGATAAATGTGGGAAACCCTAATGAGTGAATTCAATCTACAGCAAATGTCACTGATCTTACTGCTGTCCAACTTTCCCTTCAGAAAGTAATAGAATAATGGATTTGATAGCCATGTTTGTATTCTTTACTTTTTAATACAAACAAAAATCACAATGTATTTGCAAATGTTTACTTACTCATTATTTCTAACACTGAACATATCTTCTGATGAATGAAACGTAAGATGTATTTCATAAGCATCCAAATGGTAAAAAACTGCATTACACATAGGACATTTCAGCACTTCATCAGGACTCTGGTTTTCATCTTCATGGTCGTCCGAAATGTGTTTCTGTAATTAATTTACAGTAGCATGTTATGTTTAGTAGTTTTAAAAATGATAGTTTCTTCACATATTTAACACTTTTATAAGCAACTAGTTTTCCGCCAGCGGCTTCGCCCACATGGTCCTGTGAATTTTTCCTTTTTGCACCATTTTTCATTGCTACTCCGCTTCTATTAGTTGTAGCGTAATAGTACATAGCCTATAGTAGCCTTCGCAGATAAATGGGCTATCCAACACTGAAAAAATTTTTCAAATCGGTCCAGGAGTTTCGGAGCCTATTCAATACAAACAATCAAATCTCCTCTTTATAATCTACTATATAAAAATAAGTCGGGTTTTCCTTCCTGACGCTATAACTCCAGAACGCACGAACCGATTTCCACGGTTTTGCATTCGTTGGAAAGGTCTCGGGCTCCGTGAGGTTTATAGCAAAGAAAATTCAGGAAAAATTTCAACAGAAAAGCGGGTTAAAAAGGTTATCAAGACCACGCAGGCGAAGCCGCTGGCGGAAAGCTAGTATGAGTATAGATATAGATTCATACCATCACACCAATATTCCCTGAAGGTTAAGACAGAGGTGTACTAATGTCAACCCACAATATTTAGATCCCATGTAAAAGGGTGCAAACCTATTGCCATTAACCGGGCATTTATCTGAACTCCGAGCTGCTAATGAATATAAATTGTTGTGGTGGAGCCTGATGTCCTAAGATACAGGCCTCGGCTTAGTTTAGGCATCAGTCTCCCACAAATTATTTTATTTTGTAGCATTTTATTTTGTACACTTAAATGCTGATGTAAATTGCTGTATAATAATTTGTGGAAGAGAAATAAATGAAATTATTATTATTATTATATTATTAATAAAAGGAAATGAAACAATGCTAATGAGAATTTCATTGACTAATCCAATAACACAACCTCACTCCAACCTCATTGTCTGATAATGGACTTAAAAAGCCATCATCCCAGTTAATATACACTTTATTTTTAATGAAGGAATAAATCGGCTGGTGGGCAGGATTCGAACCTGCGTCTTCTGGCTTTGACCACTAAGTGGTCAAAGCCGGTATATCCTCCTCTCAAAAAGATAATATACACTTTCTTACATAAAGTAAATAATTATACTTACAATTAGATTTACTTTATTTTCATATTCTTCTCCACAAAATGCACAATAGTAAATTGGAATGACTTCCTAAAATTAAATAAATAAAATTTATACTTAAAAAAATTATAGTATGGAGAACACTATTTTTTATGATATTTTAGTAATTACCTGATTATAAAATTTTATTTTCTGGGAGCGCCCTACATCAGGTAAGTCAGTGTCCTGTCGATGGAAGAACTTATTGTGATTGATCATTGCAGAAGCAATGAAAAAATCCACAATGCAACTGTCACAATGAAAACCTTTGTCTTCAGCTTTCTCTTGGTTGCCATGGTTTGACTCAACATGTACATTGTAGAGGTGCTGAAATAAATATAATAATAATATTGTGATACAATTTATAGATATAGATAAATTATCCTACTGAACTGTGTTCAATGGTGTTAAAAGGTTTTATTAGTAGTATTAGTATTATTTTAAAATAAAACCTAAGACTTAGTTGATTTTTGTCTTTTTGCCATGACCTGAATATATTTTGGATATAGACCTGGTATTATGATAACAGAAAGAACAAACCACAAATTTATTATCAATAATCTATGAATGATAAGTAGAACCATATGCAGTGGTGGGGAGGGGGCACAGGTCGTGTTATGTAGTTGAAATATTTCTACCACACGCGTGTGGCATTAACTAGCTACTGAAATTTGTTTTACCTTCAATGTAAACAGTTTCCCGCACCAGGGACAAAAGTACTTCGCATCGTGATCCGGGTGAACCTTGTGCTTGTGAGTTATAGCCTTGGATATAGTCGGAAACACTTGCGAACACACGTCACAGCTAACCGTTTCCACCTTCTCCTTCGATTTCTCATCACAGGTTTGTGTATCATTTTCGGAGCGATTTTTAAACTTTGGATCGCCGTGTTTCCTAAGCATAAAAAAGTATTATGTGCTGAATTTGATACAATCATCACAACATAGAAGTTTTTATTTCATGTACCTAAAATGCTCTTGTAATTCTTCTTTACTATCGAAAACGTCATTACAGAATATACAGTTGAATTCTTGCTGCGTAGTCATGGTTTACACAGACTGAAATTAATTCTTCACTTTTATTCGGGCAGAATATTCTTTATTCAATAAAGTTTACTCGGTGCTCCGAAAGTACTCCTTCCATTGCATTCTAATGAATTAAAATATAATATTTACACTACATCATAATAGCTAAGCTTATATTAATATAAACGATATCTTATTTATTTAATCAGGGATTGGTTTATAGAGTCAAAGTCACGGTATCCCGATAAACTGACTGAACCCAAACAAAACGTAGGCCATTTTGTTTTTGTAATATATATTTTTTTAATTTTATATTTAATAGTGGTGTGGTAATATGTTAATTTCATTTCATTTATTTTGAATTCACACTGTAAATATAATCGACTAATGTGTTAAGCAGTAAGCAGATAGAACAAAAAAGTTTAATATTTCTGGACCCTCCCTGACAGGCTGAAGTGAAGGAGAATGGTCTCAGACAGTCTCCGTTGTCCGTAGAAATGCATTACATGGTGGTGGCGCCACAAAAGCATAATGGTACATTAAAAAAAGCGTCAACAGTTTTTATAGTAAGAGTCAGTAAAACGGAACAAATTGTTGTGATTTTTTTCAACGACTAATTCATAAATATATTCATATATATTTAAAAATAATGAAAAGTACAAAGTAAAAAATAATAAAAAGAAATATTCTTATGTCGTATTCTTACTAAAATAATATATTCATTCAAAGTTTATTAATTTATAACAATACGGGCCTGTTTTACAGCTTACTGATAAGTATCAGTGTGTTTCATAAAAATGGACCATTTTTCAATTTACCCAGCAGTCAGCGGGTATCCAGAGGTTGTGGAACAGGCCCTAAAATACATAAATATTTAATATTAATAATTTCAATTAATGCAATAAAGATATTTTTTTAGTAATTAATTTATTTTATTCATCTTAATTTAGTTATCATGCCTACTCGTTAAACTTTAATCCATCTACAACTGCTACATTCATACCATTTTACCGTATTAGCGTGATTCAGAAGGGTTTTTCAACTGTTAAACAAAAATTAAAATAATTTATACAAATTTTGTTCGGGCAATTACATAAACAGCAACATTTTCAACATTTAATAATAGATAACACGTTATCGACTCCTGTGGCACAAACGACAACGACGCCGCTCGCTGCTCGCACGCACGTTACGTAATAACTAGTTCATGATCTGTGGCACTAGGTACAGTTCGCGCCAAACTTATTGTCCGGGTCGAAGTTGGCGCTAGCTAACTTTAACCCAGCCGTAAAAATCGGAGAAAGAAAAATATTGCATTAGAATAATTTATAACGACAGATTACGAATTGAGCTTTCGTTTTTATTTATTACAATCTAATATTTTTCTTTCTCCGATTTTTTCGGCCGGGTTAAAGTTAGGTAACGCCAACTTCAACCCGGACAATAAGTTTGGCGCGAACTGTACCCTGTTTTTCCATGGTTTTTCCTAGATGTTTTTCTATATTTTTAGGTTTTTTAAATTATGATTTGTTATTTTTTTTAGAATCTCAAAAAAAGTTTTTCAGACATGGCGAAATCACTGTCTTCTATTTATTTAGCAAAACGGATGTATTCTGGAGTTACTGGAAAAGTTACAGCGCAAAAATATGTTCTGACAAAATATTTTCAGGGTGAACCCAAGCATACTGATTTTAAAATTGTCGAAGAGGAGCTTCCTGAATTAAAAGAAGGAGGTACCTACAAATTACAGAACTTTAAAAACACTATGTTGAATGTAATTTTACAAGAGAAATCACGCGCTTTATGGCGAGAAGTTTGAAAAAGTATTTTTGTTGTTTTAGCGTAGTAAAACTTTATACTTTCTTATGGAAATTACAATATGAAACATGCATGCACATATGCATTATTTCCATGAAATTTCTATATTTATCTTAATTTTTAATATATTATAATAATTATAATAATAAAGACATACCTACTAATTATTGAATTTTTTTAAACTTCATAGAACCAAGCATCGGTCTCATTTAAAATTTCTATTTACCAGTTTCTTGAATGTAGGAAAAAATCCTTCATTAATAACTGGTAATCTTACCATGGAAAATGCTTAAAAGGATACAAAAAGTAAAATTTGTATTTTCTAAAATTTGGAATTTGATTTTTTTAGAAATATTGGCGGAAGCTGAGTATCTTAGTGTAGACCCTTACATGAGGGCTTACATGATCGGCTATAAATTACCTACTGATATGATTGGAGGACAAGTAGCGAAGTTAGTTTCAAACATGTATTTCTACATTAATACAGTAAAAATATTTTCGTTGATTTAACATAATCACACAAATATTTCAGAATAATAGCAAGTCGCAATGAAAACTATGCAGTTGGAAAATATTTAACTGGGTCTTTTGGGTGGCGCACACACACTATCTTAAATCCTGATGTCGCATCTACCAAAGCGGGTTTGTTACCCATTACACTTCTGCCCAATTTCGGGTCGCATCCCGTTTCCCTTGCTTTGGGTATCCTCGGAATGCCTGGGTGGGTACCAATCAATTTATATTTTCTTATATTATCTTGATATGGGGGCTAGCAAAGCCAGAAAAACTTCAACCCAGTGGGATCTTTTGTGGTGTCCGTTGTCCCCATTACCGTATACTCCCTACTTTTTGAAGACGTGGTTCATGTCTTCTGGTTTCGGGTACCCGTTGCCGAGCAGACTCATCCGTTTTGTCACCAGGACGTCACATTCACACAAAATGTGCTGCACTGTTTCCTTGAATTCACAGGCTCTGCAGTCGTTGTTCAAAGCCAGTTTAATTTTATGGAGCATGTCATTTGTGGTAATTTATATTTAATCGACACACACGACACGACAGAACACCTATTGTTGGTTTCCGAACAATTTCCTTAAGAAACTCAAACAATCAATACCGATTACGATAAAATTAAGAATGAAGTTTCTTTTAAATAATAACGCTTTAAATTGATGTTCTTAATATTAGATTAAGTAATATACGATAGCGATTAATTTATTTCAGCAACACGGCATATTTTGGCTTGAAAGAAATATGCCAACCCAAACATGATGAAACGATTGTGATTACTGGTGCAGCTGGCGCGGTTGGCTCACATGTTGGACAAATCGGTAAAATTTTAGGTAAGAACCAAGCTAACTGGATTCGTATAATATATATCTATTCTCTCTGCAGCTCGATTTCTTTATTTCGATTCAATATGCATTTTTTAAGAAGTTTAACAAGTTTTTGAGGTAGGTAGGCCTCACTAAGTACCTACTGAAATTCTGAAGTTCTTATCAAGATAAATTAAATAAAAACAAATATTAGGCAGCTGCAGGTGCAGCTAGATGCTGGAGTCTGGATCTCAACTCGAATTCAAGGGCTCCATTGTGTTGTCGTGTTTTAACAGAATTACTAGTTTTATTACTTACAATCAAGTTTCTTTCCGCGCAGCGTGGGACGGACTCCAACGAGATGGACCGATGACCTGGTAAAGGTCGCTGGAAGTCGTTGGATGCAGGTAGCGTCCGTCCGGTCCATGTGGAAGTCAATGGGGGAGGCCTTTGGTTCAGCAGTGGACCCCTTTTGGCTGACATGATGATGATGATGATAAAGTTTCTTATAGCCAAGTTTCAACAGAATCTGTTTACAGGTGAAAATTCAGTAGGTGAAAAATAATCACATACTAACTACAATAAAAACGGGCGCACTATGTGTTTTAGGTTGTCGTGTAGTGGGATTTGCCGGAACCGATGAAAAATGTCAATATTTGGAGAAAGAACTAGGATTTGATCGTGCATTTAACTATAAAACTAGTGATATTAGAGCTGCCCTTAAAGAAGGTTGCCCTAAAAGAGTGGACTGCTACTTTGATAATGTGAGTGCTCAGAATTATGATTTTATTTAAGCTGTTAGTACTCACTTGCAAAAACCCGTCCGTCTAAATAGAAGAACGCTTGATCCAAAAATATTTTAACAGCATTTGAAGCCTCATTCAAAATGTTCGCGCAGATAAATATTAGATAGTGTGTGGCTGGTATTTATTTTATGCATAGAATCGTATTGTTGTTATTGTTGTGCTTTTTACAGGTAGGTGGCGAAATAAGTTCAACTATAATCAATTATATGAATAAATATGGAAGGGTGGCTGTTTGTGGTTCCATCTCATCTTATAATGATACCAAACTACCAAAAGGTACAAAATAATTCATTATTTAAGTATATAATTCCGTTACATAAAGTTATTTTATCCGACGACACGGCAAAAAGCCGAAGGAAGGGTTTTATATTAGGCTGTATCTCCCTATTTACCTACGTATGTTCCACTACAGCGCCTAAAGTACTAGATGAGTACTTTTTACGATTTTGATGAATGAGATGTCAATCGATTCGATATGGTCCCGGTAACAATGGCTACATTTTACATTAACAAAATCAAATGTAATTTTTCGAGGATTTGAGTGGATATAAAGGGGTAATCTTCGAAATAGTAAAAGCCCCGAGTAGTAAAAGCCTTTATACTCGGGGAAAAGTAAAGGGTAAACTACTTTTTACAACTGTTGTTTTTTATTGCTATATACCTTCGATCAATCATAGCTATGTACATTAAAATTTGTAACATCATACTGACCATAGATATATTTATAATATAAGTACTCCAACTGACAGATAGCTAGCGCCACCACACAACATTCGCTGATTAGAATTTGGCAGACTGGGTGTCTTGTTCATTCTATAAGATGTATCAATCGACATGCCAATGCCATGAGTTCTCTCCTAACTCTCCTGCCGATAAAATCGTATCGTGCATGAGTCTACGCACATCGCAGTACACCAACCGTTATCCCAAAGAGTAGGATAATATACTATGGTAAAGCACATAGACTTAGCGGTTTGCTATTATTTGAATAATACCTACTTATCTATTTGTTTCAGTCTCTATTCTGCAACCGGCAATTGTTTTAAAAGAATTAAAAATTGAGGGATTTCTGGTAAATCGATGGACTGATCGTTGGACTGAAGGTGTTGATGCAAATCTTAAATGGCTTCTTGAAGGAAAGCTCAAGTATCAAGAAAAAGTATATCATGGTTTTGATAACATGGTAAATGCTCTCGTGGGAATACTTAGAGGAGAGAACACAGGAAAAGCTGTCGTTAAAGTAAAATAATTGAAAGTGTTGAAACGTTATTGCAGTTATAAAGTAAATAAACTAAATATGAAGCTTGGTTTAAGAAATATTTATTAGTAGTTATAAAATGGTATGAAGTTTGTATAAAAAATCTACAGTGACTGTTTATGATGATGACGTATTTTACTCTTTATTTTGTAGTAATAATTTTAACATTCGTGTAAGTACACGAAACCAGTGAGTTGCACTGGTTTCTGGCACTTAAACGAATGTTTGAAATAAAACTACTCCGGATTTTATAGAAATTGTAGGGTAACTGTTAGTAGGTAAAAACATCAATTACCCCTACCATCTTAAGCCCGCTACATGCGTAACGATGTGCAAGCCGATTTGCGTAGATTTTTGAAATATGTGTGACAAATTGTTCGTTAGATCTGCAACGATTTGTCATACACACGATCTATAGTTTTGCGCAATTCGAAGGAATTAGATTTATATACGTTTAAGTAAACATAGGAAATATTTTTTACTCTTATTGGCTGAACGTGGGCTATCTTAGCGTCTATACCTATAAATAAAAATTATTATTATTATTATTATTTCAGCTGTGATCGTCCCACTGCAGGGCAAAGGCCTCCCTTTTCTCCTTCCAGTCTTCTCGGTTGAGAACCGGTCGGTTGTTAAGTTCTTGCACCATTGAGCCTAGATCTTGGGCAGTGGAAGGAAAAAGGACGATGTCATCCGCGAAGCGAAGGTTGGTAAGCCTTTTTTCGCCGATGACAATACCTTTATTCTCCCCGGTTGCCGCCAGTGTCTTAAAAGCCTCTTCTAACGTAGCAGTAAAGAGCTTAGGAGATAGTGGGTCGCACTGTTTGACTCCTTTTTGTATGAAAAATTATGGTCCTTTGGTATGTAATTTTACGGATGCTATTACTGTATATAGCTTGTAAGTAAATATAAGTTGGGTGAATATCTTGATTATGGAGTGTTTGAAATATGGAATCGTGTTTAAGACTGTCAAAAACTTAGAAAAATCTATAAATGCGAGGTACAGAGGGATGTGAAACTCTTGGTGTTTTTCCATTAACTGGTTCAGGGAATGTAGGTGGTTGGTGGTAGAAAGGCCGCGTCTGAAGCCTGCTTGCTCAGCAGGTTGATGTAGGTCTAGCTGGCCACCAATGAGACCATTTTAATAAATGCTTTGTAAAGATGTGAGACCAGATGTATTTCGCACTTCTCTCCTTTTTTATGCAATAGGGTGATGTTGGAATGGCAAAATTTTTGGGGAAATATACCTGTTTTAAAAAATTAAATTATATAAACTAGTAACGTGCGGTTGCAATGATTCTTCACCAACTTTGAGGACATCAGTGGTAATACCATCTTCACCAGACTGTATTTTATGTTTGCGAATGTTTTGTATACCTACCTCGGACTCCGTTATTGGTGCGATATCATCGGAACACGAGTACGTTTCCAGGGTAGTTGAGGGAACTACGTTTGGTTAGAAATGTTAGAATATAGTTTTTCATAGTACTTGGTGCATATTTCTATAACTTTATCTCTACCACTGTGTCTCACCCCATTACAATCTCTTAGGCTGTTGATTGAAGTTTTGCCCTTTTTGATGATAGCAGTTTTATTAGATAGAACATTATGAACTAATTTGGAGTCGGTGCCAAACAGACATCAACGAAAGTCATATTTAAATTAAATTAGTAGTATGGCACCGCCTCCAAATTAGTTCATAATGTAAATATGTACATGTTAATTTTTGCTTTTTAGTTTCTAGGCGTTTTTTGGTGGCGGTTTGTTTTTTGTTTAAAAATTATTTATTTTAGTGGAATATAGATGTATTTTGTTTTGTACCTTTTATATTAAATGGGGATACCAACTAAACGCACTGCCCGGCACAAACAGTGAGGTTTCTGAGAAAACCATAATATCATCTACATATACAATTTTTTAAACTTTCGTCGATTTTTTCTTAAAATCGCTCACCGGATTTCGATAAAATTTATATGGGACGAACCTGGAAGCCTTAGCTTTCGAATAAAAAAAGAGTAATCAAAATCGGTTCTCCCAGTCGAAAGTTCTGAGGTAACAAACATTAAAAAAATGCAGTCGAATTGAGAACCTCCTCCTTTTTTTGAACTTTGAAGTCAGTTGAAAAGTACGATAATTTCAATCAAATGTACGATAATTTTACGCCCCTGGTACGATAGTCAGCCCGCTTCAGGTTGCTAACTAATGGTGTGTAACTCAGCTCTGAGTCAGCTCAATGAATCAGATCGCACGGGGCAACGAAATGACTAGCTCGCGCGGCTCAATTCAGCTCCCTTGAATCTTTGAATCCCTCCACAGACAGATGAGTCAATTGATTCAATTGAGTTGATCTGTAATTCTGATCTACTTGAGGCTTGTTCAGTGACAGTCAATGAGTCCAGAAAGTAAGTTTTTGAACGAGTCATTCGTTCTGAAACGTTTTATTGATTTGTAACTCAAAAAGTTTTGAATTTATTATTGTTTATTAAATTAAAGTATTAAAATCTCTATTTATTATCATAAATAAATATATCGTATCATAAATATCATCAGTAGTGTTAAATTTTAATTTCATTTTTATTATAATTATTAATCAGACCAAGTTTTTTTTAATAGATCCACAAAAAATAAAACATCAAAGATTCGATGTTTCTATAACTAAATACATCGATATATTGTCAAATAAATATTTGTCAAAACATCGATTAAACCGATGTATCGGAACACATCGAGTAAATACGATATTTTATTGAAAATCTCTAGTCGCGCGACTCTTCCGAGTTAAATGAACTGTCAACTAGAACTGTAGAATCCTATACCTGTACAGGTACAAACTGAGCTGATCTGCAGCTCGCGTATTTTTGATGAGTTACCCACCTCCATTGCTAACACTGTGCCAGTCCCTCACTCAGTCTGTCAGTCAAGTGACACAACTGACACATCAGACACATGACAACATTGACAACCGATGAACCGACTGACGGCCTGGCTGGAAAAGTGCAGTGTTGCCAACTTAGTGGATTTTCCACTAAAACTGGTGGTTTTGACCCCCCGTTTAGTGGCGAAATATTGCTTTTAGTGGCTGGCGGATTTTTCTAGTGGTTTAGTAGAATTCAGTTTCAATTACTGAATATGATATCACTCAAGAACTAAGCCACTAACACGTTACGAAATATATTATTTCTACTTAATTTAATTTTCAGGAGTACTATTTACTTTTACTGTTAGCCAACACTGATCAATCAATGCAATATACGCAAGGATGCCCCGTAGAATATTTTAAAGCAGTAGCTATCTATACTTCTATACTAGTCTATACTAATATTATAAAGAGGAAAGATTTGTATTTTTGTATGTAACGAATAAACTCAAAAAGTACTGGACCGATTTGAAAAATTCTTTCCATGTTGGATAGCCCATTTATCGAGGAAGGCTATAGGCTATATATCATCACGCTACGACTAATAGAAGCGGGGTAGTAATGAAAAGTGTTGCAAAAACGGGGGAAAAAATTATAAGACCACGCGGGCGAAGCCGCTGGCAGGAAGCTAGTAGCTTATATATGACAAGCTTTCCGCCAGCATCTTCGTCCGCGTGGGATACCTTTTCCCCGTTTTTGCAAAACTTTTCATTGCTACTCCGCTTTTGTTTTAGTCGTAGTATGATAGTTTATAGCCTATAGCCTTCCGCGATAAATGGGCTATCTAACACTGAAAGATTTTTTTAAATCGGTGGAGTAGTTTCGGAGCCTATTCAATACAAACAAACAAGCAAATCTTTCCTCTTCATAATATTAGTATAGATATAGATTTAAATTAGAAAACTGAGTGAACTCGGTCTCGGACTGCGAAGTGTGTCGAATTTGTGCAAGCGTAATAATTATGCACAAACCACAATATACGCAAAAGTTTCGGGATTCTTGGTTCAAATATTCTTATATTCAAATAGTTTTATTTTTTCCCGCGAAATACAAATTTATTGCGTTTTTTGCAATTTACCGGTCAGTGTGCCAGGTTGTATCTGGATCAAAATATAACATGCGAATAAAAAAACGTATTTACATAATTTTAACCATAAAAATTATCTTTCAGTTAAATTTCGTGCGGATTTTTCTGTTGTGCGAAACACGAACGGTGCGAAACCTGCCAATTGCAAAAAACGCAAGAAAATTTGAATTTCGCTAGCTATTTTGAAATATGTTGATATTTATTAATATTGTATTATTAAATGAATAGTAAAGAAACCTAATTACTTCCCCTTTTTTATAGTAAAAGTTTTCTTAGTGGAAATTTTAGCGATTTTTAAAGTACATCCGATTTTTGTTAGTGGTTTTCTGGTGGTTTTAGAAGATGAATCTGGTGGAAAGCTTGTAAAACCGTTGGCAACACTGGAAAAGTGGAGAGGATGTTTGTTAATTTGTTTTGCGCAATGTTTTGTTTTGTTTTAACATGTAGGTAGATAGAGATGATTACTTGGTTATTAGCTGGTAGTTCTATTCTATAGTTCCGTTTTAAATTTAAGAGGTAGGTACTATACAAGTTTACTTACACAAAAGTATAAAAGCCTTTAGAAGAGTTCAGGGTCAGGCTTGAGGAACTCATACAAGCTACAGTCAGATAATATAATGTTGCTTTTTATTTAAATTCATCGCATCTTAGATCATAACACAACACCAGATCCAATTTCTTTTTTATCTTGTGTTGTGAATTTCCACAAGTAGGTAGGTAGTAATGATCAAACTAGATCATTTTTAGATGTCAATTTGATAGAAGCATGTCTTTGTCGAAGATTATATCAAAGTTTGCTAAAAATTCTGCGACTGTTGTTTGTGTTACCACATTTGAAACTCCTGTGGGGAAAGCTATTGCTGCAGCAGATAATAATTTCCTATACATCGTAACGTTTGAGGACTCAAAAAACTTTGAAAAGGCCTTTGAAACTCTTGCTAAGGAGCTATCATGTAAATTTGTTGAAAGTAAAAACATATTGCTAGTGAAATTCGAAGAAGATCTTTCAAGTTACTTTGAAGGCGTTCTAAAGAAATTTACTGTGCCCATAAAAACATTTGGCTCAGATTTTCAAAAGGTGAGCTTAACATTACTTTTATTTAAGTTGAAATGGTAAAATTTAATACTTCGAAGCACATTTCCACCTAATTGATCATTGTAACTGGTTGACAGATTGTATGGGACAAACTCCTGGAACTGCACTATGGCTCAACCCAAACATATGGCGATTTAGCTAAAGCTTTAGGCCGCCCTCCAAGCCATTCTCGAGCTGTGGGTGCAGCCTGTGGTGCTAACAATTTACTTATAGTGGTGCCATGTCACAGGCTTGTTGCCTCAGGGTCGAAAGGTGGTTATAACAGCAATGTAGACCGTAAAGATAAGTTAATTGATTTGGAAAAAAAGTGTTCCATATAAAATTTATGCTACAATTTTATTACAAACTATCTAACTCATTAATGTTTTTTAAATAATTGATTATAAGTTTTAACTGACTGTTCATTTTAAGAGATGAAAGAACATGTACAACAGCTTGTTGTAAGTAAATTATAATTATTGCACTTTGGGACTCACCTTCAGCAGTATAGTCAAGTGGCTGCTTAAACTATGTGGCAGTCAATAATATATTACTAATAATGCTTTTCCATTAATTGATTTCAATGACAATCTAGTGGTTATAGTATAGCAGATTTACCAATGTTTGTAACTACCTACTCTGTTTACTCAAAATCGCCATTATTGATTGTATAGTAAAACAAAATAGATATGTAGTCTAAGATTGCATGTTATAAGAAAGTAGCAGTATCTTATTGTTCCTTCTTTATTGTTCCAAAATACCAGTAGCCTTAGTTTTTTACTAGTGACAGTCCCATCAAAAATATGTGTGTCCAGCTGTTTCAGACAATAGCTGAAACTAGCAGACAGACAGACTGACAGACTAATAATATTTTATAGATGTTTCATTTTTGTATGGGACTCAGGCCATAACCTGTACCTTTTAGGAAATCTGGGAAGCAAACTCCTGAATAGAATAAAGCATCATTTTGTACATAGTATTAAATGGTTTTTATGCACATAATTAAAATTTAAAATTAAAATAAAATTTGAAATTTGCACATAATTAATAATGTTTGATGGTTGTCAATTATATATAATTTGACGTTTGACAGGTTGTAGAGATGATGTTTCCACTATAAACCTAGAAACTCTTTATTGAATAAGGAAAACTTATCTTCAGGGAGTTTCAGGGTATTTTCAGGCCCTTTGGATCAGTTCAGATCAAATATTATGTAATTTGATATCAATTGTGAACAGAATGTCAGACAAAATGTCATTTTGAATTTTTCGTTCAGAAGGGGACCCCAGAAAATCGGTTACCTACTATTATTTTTTTTAACGATGAAAATTATCACAAATGCTTAAGTTTACTCGAAACTGGTGTGTAGGAGAACAGTAATTATTATTTATTACAGTAACACACTTTTCATACTTAACATAGTCGTGATATTACATTTTAAATATTTTTATGTGACTTGATTTCCGATCGAAAGCAGACTAAGCAAACTAAGACGCAATGTTGAATAGAATTATAGCAATAATTTCAAAACTATTATTTTTTGTACACAACAAACCAGGAATGAATTATTAAAAGAATATTTTTCCTAAGTTCGTGGTATTTTCTTCTCTTTTTTTCAATAAATGTACATCTTATGGCCGAAAATGAAACATCTCCTTTGTTTTAAGTACTTACCATATACCTAATACCTATATACTTTTATATGCATTCATAAAGTTACTGTAATTGGTGGATCCGTTGTAGTTAATTAAATAAATAAATAAATAAATAAATAAAAAACTGTTATTTTTACATTAGATACATTAAATGTATAGATTGCACTGCATACAACAGTTACCTGTTTAGTTAGCTAATTAAACCAGTGGATGTAGAATCAAGTGCTATCAGCTGTTGAATTAAAAAAAAAGTGTACTTTTCTTCTTTCGTAAATGTATAAGGTGTATAATTATTATGTTATATAATATAACTAGCTTCCCGCCAGCGGCTTCGCCCGCGTGGTATGTTATTATACATATAAACCTTCCTTAAGAATCACTCTATCTATTAAAAAAAACCCCATCAAAATCCGCTGCGTAGTTTTAAATATCTAAGCATACATAGGGACAGACAGACGGCGGATAGCGACTTTGTTTTATACTATGTAGTGATATTGTTTGGTAACAATAGTCTATAATAACTGTTTATGATATAGTACGTCCATTTCACGAAGACGCGTAAATCATTTAAATTTGAACCCTATACCAGCAACATAAGAATCACGGTGGGTGTCATCATGAAATAAACTTACTATACCTTTTGAATAATTCTAATGTAATATCTTAGTGTAACGAGAACCCGCGTTGATTATTCTGGTTGGTTTTGACTTTCTTACCCATCCAAAGTGACATCACACAACCCAATGTGTTCAGATCAAGTCAATTTTAATTTGCACTTTGTACTAATATAATAGTGTATGTAACAACAACGGAAGCAATAGACACTAAAAGCGAGTAATTAATAGTAGAGACATTTGCCATGTTGAAATATATGGGTCGTTCTAATAATAACGTCCGTAAAACCATGATCGCCGATCGTAGCTCCTTATCTGTTGGAAGAACAATAAAATATATTAAGTATATTATGTGTATAAAATGTAATGGCATTTTCACTTAAAAAAATAATACCCCAAGCGTGACAATGTTGCCCAACCTACCCCATGTAATAAGTGACGAGCCTATTGCTATACTCGGGCACATATCCAAATCCCGAGCTGCTTGCTATTGAGAATGTCATAGAAACCCCATACACAATGCTTTGCTTTTTTTATTTCAATAAGTACAGTGACAGACTACAGATCATTACAGCTACGACAAGATACAATAAATAATGAAGTCCAATATTACTGTACATAGCGTTCAATAATAATTTGTAATAATAATAATGTTCATTAATTGCTTAAAAGAATATCCCTACACCAACAACTATAATTTACAGCTTAGTTACTTAATCAATAAACGTTTTTTTTAATGCTCCACCTACGAATCGGACTGAGGACCTAGAACCCACTAGTTCAGAGGGAGAGAGCAGTCGGCCAGATGGGACCACCTATTAGGCTAGCGAGGCTGACTTATTAGTACAAGCCACGCGACTTGGTAGTCCATTATCGTGATCCTAAACGGGCAAAAAAAAAAAAATTATTGTACATGTAGGTACTATGCTTACCGGGATTTTTGTTTACTAGGAGATGATCAATGATGTTGATAATTTGTTCTCTTTGACGATATGCCTGTTCGCATCGATGTACCAAACATATTATTATAGTAGCGCATGTAAGAAAACGCAGGACGCCAGATAATCCTGGTAAATAATAAAAACTTGCGTTGTTGTAGATGGTCCGCTAAAGTAGAAAATACAACGATTAGTAAAACAAAGAGTAGGCAATCGAATGGTACCAAGAGGTCAAACAGAAGTCGCCAGCAGTTTCCTACTCCGTATCACCTACGGACGCATGATTCGTTCGGGGCCCGAACTAAGATAAGAATGCACGTTTTTACTCATCCGTAAAATTGAAACTGATACTTGTTTCAACGGATAGTTATGTCTGGGCTTCTTTCGGAAGGGTCTCTTATTTTATTGACGGAGATAGGGAGTAGATCCCCATTATAGACGGAGTAGAGCGACTGATCAACCGGGGCAGTATAACTCGAGGTGAACGAAAGGTGTAGAAACCACTCAGTCCTACGTAGATCCAGCAACATTAGCTTCTTATGTGGTAATGCAATCATTCTGCCGCTTCTTGCCTAGTTTTACATAAAGATTTGCTATCCGGTCGGCTTACTAGCTCCAATTCCTTGTTTCATTGAGCATGTATAATTTGTGCAATACCTATTATTGGTTTCCAGTTGCTCTTAACTATACAGTAGAATTACTTATTAGATTTAACAATCTTCTATCCCAGTACCCTCTGTAGCTGATAGGCATACCAAAGTGAGACTATACGAGAGATCATGATATTAACCTGAGATCCAATTGCGATCCTGATAGCCAAATTCATTGTTTTCACCATATCTAAAAGCAGGCTTAAAGTGTTTAGCAAGATCTGTAAAAAATGAGAGGAATTAATTTTACATATTATGAGAATCGTTTCGGCGGAAGATCAATATAATATAATTGAGTCATATTCTAACATGATTTTAACCATCTCTGTCGGTTTACTAGATGTTAAATTAAAAATATAAATATTTTCACTTACCCTAAAACCGTACACTTTGTTGATGAATGTCGCCTGTTCTGTTAGCAACAGGTAACACTTTGTAACCCGCCTTATTTCGAAACTGTCGTTTGGACGTGGGTTAGGATTATTTTCACGCATCTCTTTATCATCTTGACGATACAGCCAGTTCTTATTACGTACGCTATCGGTCATTAGCCCGACTGGGCAGACATCAGTGGAGCAATAGCATTTCTGCACTAAATAGCTGACAATTCTTAGTCGGGCTTCAACATGTGTCACGTGGGCTATCAAGTCCAGTGAAGTCAGCATTTTTGTGAATAAAAACAGATAGGAGACCGAATGCGATAATGGGATCAACCACCCGTAAGTAAGGACCCATGCTCCTAAATCACCAAGAGAACTTGTAATCAACATCATTGCAAAAAAAGACATTAATTTCAAAAGTTTGCGTCTCAAAGCAGAGTAACAGCTCACGTCAAGGAATTTATCAATTTTTTCGAACTGATTAAAATATTCAACGCAAATATTTCTTCCATATTTATAAACAAAGTATAAGTCGACAAGATATTGGCCGAAGTCGGAAACTATTTGAACCATGTCAGTTAGTCTAATAGATATCTCCATTCTTTTATAAACATGTTTTATTTTGTAGTACAAACAAAAGAAATGTATACATCCAATTATTAAACTGGTATAAAAACTTTTGATTAAAACATATAACTTTGATCGCGGCGGCTCTACGTTCCAATTTAGAGCAAATATTTTTAAGATCCATGTTAAAGGTGCCATTGAACTATATGTTTTATTTATGTGATATCCATTTTTTGTAATGTCACTGATTTGCATGATTTTAATAGACAAAATTTCTTTGTTGTACCTTAACCGCAGGCTGGACGTTTACTACTACGTGCGATAGCAGATTCAAACCATGTTTTAATAATTAATGGAGATAGATATTCATATATACACAACAATCAATGAAACGACATTGAATGACATTAAGGAACTTTATAAAGTGGCATGTTCTAATAATGTTAATAGTAGGAAATTTGAAATTGCCTTTGTCAATATGTTTGTACCTTTATATATAAAAATGAATCATTTAAATGTTTGTACGCGCATAACTCCCAAATGACTGGATTGATTGAATACATATTTATTTGATATGTTCGTTCGTAACCGTTAGGAGAAGATTTGTATGTAAGATTATTTTTTAAAAAACACCGTGACACGCTGGCGATGCTGCGCACGGGCCGCTTAGTTAAATAGGTAGTTATAACTCGATTGAAAGAAAAAACCGTTTTTCCTCCATGACAAATATTTTCCAATATTACCTATTGATATTTCAGTGTCTGCTGCGGTTCTGAAAAATGTGATTAGTCAGTTTCTTTCAGTTTTCAGTCAGATAGTTTACATGTAGATATGAATCTCTCCCACTACAAGTTTTACTGGTGTTATGATTAAAATCCATACATAAACTGAAATTAGGTATTTGTAATAATTATGTCATAATTATTACAAATACCTAATTTTAGTTTTTTATTGTATGTTAAATAAAATTAGAACGAACGCGAGCAACATAACGTTCAAAGCTTGTTAAGAATAAAACGTTTATGAAGCTTTTAATTTAATTAATTGATAGCAAACATAGGTGGAGTGCCTATACCTACCGAAAGGGTTTCAGGGTGGGTACTCGGTGGCCGTCTATTACAGCTTTTGCTTTATAAGACTATCTCGTAGCTTATATCTAGATTTTGTTATCGACTTGTTATTCGGCACGACTATGCTATGGAAGATAATTAGATATTCAAGCCATGAGTGGCACCACGCTGTGTCATCTTGAGGTCTTATTTGCCCACTTATTATAGTAGCTGGCTACATATTGCACAATAGCAGAATATTTGGCAATGAGGTGATACTAGACGAACTCATTGGCAGAGTTTTACCATCTGTACTTAGGTTGGCACCTATCCTATACCTACTTAAGTAGCATTGTTATAAGAACAGACTGCCAAGTTATAAGTTTCGAGATTGAATTCAAGGCAAACAATACGAACAATCATGTATGGGCGTAATAATTACCTACCTACTACCTACTTACTTAGTAATTATTATTTAATTTTCCCAAATAAACTAAAAAGCTGTTATGAGGAAACCTGCATGCCCTGTTTTTCTTTACGGCGACTTATGCAGACTAGTTCACAAGGTCAGAGACAGCCTACCCGTGTAGTAATTCAGTAGGGATAAAGATAACATTTAGACGAATTTGAGCATTGTTTGTTCTTCTAACATTTTCTAAAAAAAAAACAATGTGCCACCTTAATTTATGAAAAATATCTGACTACCTACTTTATATACATTTGTAAAGTAATATTAAATTAGTATTATATCATGCTACAACCTTAATTTATGAAAAATATCTGACTAGCTACCTACTTTATATACATTTGTAAAGATATATTAAATTATTATTATCATTCTACAACAGTAGGTAGGTACATTGATTCCCATCTAATTAAGTACCTACATTAATTAACGGACGTATCACGTAGGTACTTAAATTATTAATGAAGGCTAATATAATTAGTCTGACAATCTTCATTTATTATTTATATTCCAGCGACATGACACATAAGTTAGTATTAAATTAATTAGAGTACGTCACGATAGCGGCGGGGGCGGTAAGTCATGTCCGAAGAGTGGCGAGACCAGCCATAGATTAGAATACCTTTAGACCAGCGCCGCTGATCTGAATTTAATTAATGGATTCAAGTTAGGGTAATTTTTAATCTTTATTGTAAACGTAGGTATGATCCGCCAGCCGCTTTGCCCCTACATGACATGCTCAACGTATCTATTGATTTAAATAATACTGTATTGTTTAAAATAACTTTGTTAATAACCCATTTTTTTTTGTACTTAGTAAAAGAGTTAAAAATTTAAAAGCCCCTGGGGGTTCTTGCGTATGGCGAATGACATTTCTAGTAAAAAAAATATGTAATTCGCCATCGCCATTTTGTGGTAGCGGCCATCTTGGATTTGAAATTTATACTAGACTAGTATTCTATATTACACATAATGTAATCCGCCTTTTTGTAGCGGCGGCCACTGTGGATCGACACGACGCACGCACATGCACACACACGCACAAGCACACACCTGACATTATCCTTCGTTGGCGTTCGTTCGGGACTTCGGGCTGTGTGTGCACAGCATATCTAGAAGACTGGTAAATGCTGCGTAGTGCGTAGACATACACACATAAAGGATATTCAGTGTTGGCTCCGCACGCTCGTTGGCCGCCGAAAGTACGTCCAGTAGGGGTATCTACCCTGTATAACATTTAATCTATAGGTACGTCCAAAATGTGTGTGAGAACTGAGGGACCAGACTGGGATTTAAAAACAAATGATTGTAGGTAGTAGTAGTCCTAAAACAATTGTAGGCTAAATCTGGGAATTTGTAGTTACATATTATAAAAGTTACAGCCCTTAAAGTGTGGTCCCTCAGTCCTCACACACATAAGGTATGTAATACCTTAGTTATTCAGATACTTTCCGAGATCACACTTATGTGTGTGAGGACTGAGGGACCACACTTTAAGGGCTGTAACTTTTATAATATGTAACTACAAATTCCCAGATTTAGCCTACAATTGTTTTAGGACTACTACTAAATCCTACAATAGTTTTTTTCGAAATCCCATTCTGGTCCCTCAGTTCTCACACCGATCGTCCAAATCGTAGGTCTAAATCAAAGAGCTAGTAAGACATATTTATATGTCTATGGTCTAAATACATTTAGTGATTGAGTAAACGCTCATTCCGGCTCGCATTCGCAATTTGACCATAGATGATGACGACGAAATAATTATAATTGTTAATGATAGTTTTATATTCTATAATGCGTTAGCAAGGACAAGAAAAATTAATAAATTATTACCGCCTCCAAAAAACACCTAGGTCGTAAAAAGCAAAAAATAATAGGTACATATTTACATAATGATTTCTAATTAATTTGGAGTCGGTGCCAGACAATCAACGAAAGTCTTATTTAAATTAAATTAGTAGTTTGGCACCACCTCTCGCCTGCACGTTCGCTGAGCCGTCCAGACAGGGCCAACGAAACCCTTTCGTTGGCGTTCATTCGGGCTTTGTGTACGCTGCATAACACCCAGTTATGGAACTGCTAATAGCAGCAATCGTGATTAATATCGATAGAAATACAAAATATAGCGAATATACTATAAATACTAATCTATGGTAAATACAGATTCTGATTATTTCTGATACAAAAAATATTTTCTGCGGCTCTAATAACAGGAAAATCAAGTCAATAGCACAAAGGCCAACGAGCCATGCCAAAAAATTAACAAAAACAAAAGAAAAGCAAGTCATGAAATAAAAAAATCTATAATTAATAAATCGATTATTTTTGTGTGTATTAAAACCCATTAGTAAATAATAATTTTTTGTTAGAAATATAATTTATTTATTTATTTATAATTTATTCACAAGTAACTTGGACTCAAAATGTTAGTAACAATATATCTTAATAACGATGTTAGTATTTCTACACTAAAACCTAACCTACCTGAACTGCAAAGTATGTAAATCACCGCTACAAGCCCAATACCGAAGCAGAAAGCTTGCAGCAGCGATTCACACACAAGCAGTCCAGTCTGCTCGCGACACATCGCAGTATAATGTTGGGGCTGGCCCGCACACGGCGCACCAGGGAGGAGCATCTTTTTCGCATCGTAGTGTAAAAACAATCGACGCGAGCTTCAGCAAACATCCCTGATGCGCTGCAGAAACGAGGCAGCCCCATCAACACCCGGAAAGCATTATTATACTGGATACGAAGGGCGCTGTACGATTTTAGAGTGTACATAACCCACAGGCTGCACGTGTAAAAGGAAGTGCAATATGCACGAAATAAGGTTTTTTTAACTTCTATAGAACAACGTGCGGACCTGCGAGCTATCATATTGGCCCTAACCGACAGCGCCCTTCGTTCCCTTTCTATATCATCATCGTCCCTGAGGTCGGCAGTCAATAAATGCCCCAAGTATTTGAATGTATACACCCTCTTTAATGGTACTCCATTCAACCTAATTGGTGGTATACTTTCAGGACATCGACTGCCGACACCAAAGACCATGACCTCACTTTTAGTAACGTTGTAGACCAATCCGTGAAGCTTCGCATAATCCTCACAGATGGCCACCAACCTCCTAAGACCGCATACCGAGGCGCTCAGCAGCGCCATATCGTCGGCATAACTGATGTTATTTACACAAACTCCATCGATATAACAGCCTGCGCGCTCCCTGCTGAGCGCCTCGATTAACTCATTGACGTACAGATTGAAGAGCGTAGATGAGCTAACCCCCCCCTGCCTCACCCCACACTCCAACCTGTACGGCTCTGACAAAACCCCGTCCCACTTCACCTGATTGATCTGGCCCCCATACCAGGATTTGAAAGTGCTTATTAGCTCATGAGGAACTCCAGCTTTCTCCAACTTCCTCCAGAGAATACTGTATGAGACCAGATCAAACGCCCTGGACAAGTCGAGAAAGCAAGCATACGTATCAGTTTTACGATCTGCGTAGTACCTGACAGCCCACTTTAAAGACAAGATGGCACTCTCAGTAGACAGTCCGTGTCGAAATCCAAACTGATTGTCGTGCAATTGGACATAGTTATTAAGTTGTCTGTTTAGCAAGCTGTCAAGCACTTTCGAAATCACTGTAGCCAGAGAAACGGGCCTGTAGTTCCTTAAGTCTGCAATATCACCCGTTTTATTTTTAATTATAGGTACTACAATCGTTTTAATCATATCACTAGGCACATACGAATGACTCACACAAAAGTTAAAGAACATTGCCAACACTCTTGGTAAATGAGGGCCTGCGAACCTGAGATGCTCGATGCTGAGACCATCGTGACCCGGAGACTTGCCTCTAGACATCTTGTTCAAGACACTTCTAATATCTTTGGCGGTAAATCTTGTTCCTAGTACACCATGATCAACAGCATCAGGCCCAGGCACGCAGGGACCCAGTGGTGAATTTATCCTAAAATGTTCCTTGAAGAGGTTAGCAATTCCTACGGGCTCGTTCACACCATTGACGGACACAGGGAGGCCAGGCTTATTGCTCAACCTTTTTGTATGCTTCCAAAAGGAGCGAAAATCAATAATAGTTTTTTTTTCAAATAATAGTTTTTTTCCTTATTTTATTGAGAGATCAAATTAACGCATGAAATATCCATAATCATGGCTTACTAAAAATCAGAAGTAATCACAGTAATAATTATTATATTAATCAGTCAGTAATGTAATATTAGTTGTAATTAAAAGAAAACTTTCAAAGTTGACGAAAAAACGGATTCTATCTGTCATTCAAGTCAATAAAACAGTCCTTGCCGTAAAACAGTTAAGGTGAATGCTCCAGGGTAGCCCGCGAAATTCAAATTTCCGTACGTTTTTTGCAATTTGCAGCTGAGTATCGGATATTTTATTAATAGAAACTAAATTCGCGGTACTGGCATGTATGTATTTACACAATTATACTTATTAAAACCTTCAATATAATTGTCTAACTTAGAGAAAAGAGAAAATGTGCCATTTTAATAATAACTTTACGTTTAATATAAATTTTAACTTAGTGGGTTACATTGATAAATTTAACTAATATAATGATATAAATACATACATGCCAGTACCGCGAATTTAGTTTCTATTAATAAAATATCCGATACTCAGCTGCAAATTGCAAAAAACGTACGGAAATTTGAATTTCGCGGGCTACCCTGGAGCATCCACCTTAAGTAAAATTGATTGATTCACCAATCATTAGAGAAAATATAACATTACATGTCTTTTTATTGAATTAAGAGAGTTAATATTCTTAAATAATCCACATTAAAAGGATTTTCGATTTAAAAAAAATAAAGAATTAGTATTGCTTTTTGACAATAGACATGATAATTTATAATAATTATACATTTTAATAAAAAAACGAATTATTTTAATCAATTTTAATCGATTAAGAAATTTTTATTACGAAATAAATTTAATAATTCAATAATTGTTCACGTCCCTAGGAAGAATACTTAAAAACACGGTCTGTTAAAAAAAACATTGCATAAATTAACCATAGATATATCTATGAAATTAACCGCGTCTAAAGCAATTACTTAATTTATTACGTACCTATTTAATTTTTATCTGTAAAAGAAAAGAAATTCTTCATTCAATATTTCAATGATCTTGTTGTCTTGCTTCATTGCTTGTCACAAATGTCACATATGTGTCACTTAGCTTGCTACATTATAGTAATCTGTGGTGTCACTGTGTCACATTGCTTGTTGAAGAAATGTTGAGTTGTTGCTTGTTGTTGCCCCCTATTTATATTACTCTTTGGTTGTTGCGTCGTAGGTTTTCCATTTTTCTCTAGTTTGATTAAATTTACTACAATGACTACATACATACTTACTTATTTGATTTCGCGCACCGAAGTGGTGTGTCTGTGATTTTTAACTCAAAGTTTACTCGAGTAAACCAAATAAAATTACAGTATCTAGCTATCACAATTTGTTGTTATTAGTAATCAAGTCATCAAGATTTGGAGGAGTAAGTTACTATTATAGCCTTAATTATGTTTATGAAGTAGACAATAAGTATTTTTTTTTTGATAATTAGAGATTCCAGCGTCGGATCATTATCATCGTATATAAATGAGCTTTTACCCGCAGCTTCTATCACGGCAAGTTTGATCTCCGTTGATTTTTTCTGTTAATCCGAGCGGAGAGAAATCGAACATAACAAAGATCATGAAAATCGGTCCAGCAGTTCTCGAGCTATAAGGCTAACATTCAGAGACGATGCTCATCGTAAAGTAAGGCTTCCGTATGTCAAATTTGTATTACAATTTGACATACGGAAGCGTAAGTTCATGCTGAGTCTCTTCTCTGAATCTCAGCCTAAGTGTTGTACAAATCGGACTTCGTTTTTTTGAGAAGAAAAGTAGAAAGATACATAAAAAAATGAGCTAAGCTTAGCTTAAAAACTTAGTTCAATCTTTTCTTGGTGCATAATATCCTCTTGACATATTGATGTCTGTCCGACTACAATATAATTTGATATTATTTTAATGACAAGCTGTATCTATTTCAGAATATCATGGGGGGCTGCCGCTGCTCTTATAGGAACTGCACTTTAAGAACTGACGGAAAGACTCATATGTTTCACTATCCTGTGTTTGACAAAGTTCGATGTCACCAATGGCTAACTAATGCTCGAAAATTGGAATTTCTTAATTTAAAGGTGTCACAACTGAAAAATAGAGTAGTGTGCCAACATCATTTCAAGGATGAAAACTTTATGAACTTTAAGGTTGGTTTTGAGAAATTTTGATCATAAACTACAGCATGTAACTACATTTAAATGAATTGAATGAATTAAAATATCCATATTAATTTTCAGAAAGACAAACTTACCTTTGATGCAGTGCCTACAGAAGATGGACCTTATTGTGATTCTAGTCAGTTAGATGAAAAGAAGACTGAGGGTGAAGATACAAAAGTGTTCAGTATTTCTCTTGATGACATTGAAGATGAATATTTGACAATTGTTGATAAAAAAGCCAATTTTTCACTAAAGTATGGAGATTTCTTAACAAACTGTGAATTAATGGACTTAGACGCATTGAACCAGAATTATGATAACAACCAGATTCCTTTCGAAAGTGTGTGTGTATTTGACTCTCATGTACCAAAAGAGCAGGTTCCATATAGCAGACCTGTCAGAAGCAACACAAGAAATATAAATAAGGGGAAACATTTGGGCAATTCTAGTAATACTATTTTAAAAGATAACACAAACAGGAAAAATACAACATTTCAAGATAATGTACTAATAGACTATAATAAAACCCCAGATATTATTAACAAAAGTGAAATACAAAAAATTGAGGACCAAAACTCAATGAATCTTATTCTTAATGTAACTCATGTGCCAATTGAATTTGATGAAAATAAAATGAGTAACCAAAAGCAAATGCCAGGTGAAATTGTTGAAACAATATCAAACTCCCAACAACAAGCGCCAGTTGAATTAGTAGAAATCAATTCAAATAACCAAAACCAACAAGATATAGATCAATCAATTAATTGTAAATCATTGGAAAATTCAAAACTATTGAATGACAACACTAATAGAAGTCTGTTGAAGGAAAGGAAGAAGATAAGAATTATATCAGAGAAAAAGCAAATACTGGAACCAGTGCCACTAATAGGAAAACTTGAACCAGTATCACCAAATAGAATTTTAACTCTTCCAACTCAAAAGAAGTTTGTATATCCAAAACCTATTGAGTCCACCCCAGTACAAGATTACAGTATTAAGGAAACCCCAAATGAGGTGATGGATACTTTTAAAGATAATTTAATTTTAGAAAAAATTAAATCTGAACAAAGTCAACTCATTAACAATATTTCTACAACAAATTCTAGAAAAAATAATGTATCTCAGAAAAATAATAAAATCCATGTTATTAAAAAAAGAAGCCCAAATGAGGTTTTCTCTGATACTTCATTGTTAAAGAATAAGATACCTCCAGAAAGAGTTGCTGCTATTGCAGAAAAAAGAAAATTTAATATGAAATTAAGAGATATTATTGAGGATTGTCTAGATAAATTAGATGAACAGGATAAAACAGATTATAATAATAGAAAAACATTACATAAATCAGGAATAATGCAAACAAAAATACAACATGTTGGTTCATATCTTTCTAAAGAACCAGAACTGCCTGATGTACAAGACTATACTATAGCTTACTTAGATGCTAGAATGAAGAAAATGGAAAACAATTTACTCAATAAAATAGATGAAAACTCCCAAAAAATTGAGGCAATAAAACAATTATGTGCACCTTCATCAGATAAGAAATCTGTCCATACACAGACATTAGTTAGCGAAGATGTTCATAAGAAGCAGCTTTATCAGCAATTGTCTAAATATTTAAGTCAAGAGGCAAACAGCTTAATATATGAAGAACTTTTTATAAATAAGTTTACACAACAAGTGCCCAAGAGTCCCACTTCCAAGCGACGCAAACGCAGGTGATGAATAACTGAACTGTGTGGTGTAAATAAAAGTATCAAGTTGTCATAGTCATAATTAGGTTTATTATATTATTTATTATAAGCTTTGTTACTGGATTATTTTACTTTAACCAGAGTTTTACCGGTGTTGTCACCTCTAAATAATCCAATAAAGGCATCAACAGCAGTTTCAAATCCATCAGTAATATGTTCTTTGTACTTAAGTTTTCCCTCCTTAACCCATTTCAAGTTTTGTATAATCCCTTCATTAGTGCGATCGGCAAATCTGTTTACCAAAAATCCTTCAATTTTTAGCTGTTTGCTGACGATCAATGGCTGAAGTATAGTCGCTAAAATAAAAAAATTGTTCAGTTAAAATAAATTAGGTATTTAGTTATTTAAAGTGTGTGTACTACAAAAGATGAATTCACCTTTCCGCTTTTCAGGATCGGTTTCATTATAACTAGAAATGGCTCCACAGACTGCAACTCTGCCATATTGGTTCATCTGTGACATGATTATACTACTGATTTCCCCACCAACATTATCGAAGTAGCAGTCTACGCCGTTTGGAGCACTGTCCTTAAGGAATGTTGCTATATTTGCAGTTTTGTAATTTCCTGCATAATCAAATCCTAATTCTTTAACCAACCATTCGCATTTTTCGTCAGTACCAGCGATTCCAATTACTCTACATCCTAGAAAGAAATGATCAAATGTGGTTAATTTAATTAATGGAACGGAAGTTTAAGAAAGTAAACCACTCATATTATGATTAAAATTTAAGTAGGTAGGTAGGTAAAAAATAAATATAGTCAGGCATGTAAGGAATCTAGGTTAGGTATCTCATATAGAGTCAAGGTTAGTGATATAAAGAAAGGGGTAGGAACCCTTTTAATATAAATTTTTGATTCCGTAATAAGAAAATTTTGAATTTGAATTTGAATAGGATACAAGATCAACAACAGAGTGTAAATAATTCGTTTTGTGTCGAAATTATCAAATTGGTAGGCACCAAGGATTTTCGCTATTTGTCCAACATGCGAGCCGACTGCACCTGCGGCACCTGACACTACAACTGTTTCTCCGGGCTTCGGTTGGCAGATCTGCGTAAATCCAAAGTAAGCACTGTTTCTGCAATCAGAAAAAAGGCAACGCCGAACATGGTTTACTGGTTTAGAGCAGTTTATGATTAGTCTAGTGCGTTTGCGTGAGAACCCATGTGAAGTCTGCCAACGCGTACTATATAGTCTAGCGTGATGGACATGACACATTGACATATTAGATAAGTACTAGTTGGTGGTAGTCTGTATACTTATAGGTACTTACCACAGGAAAAAATAATTCTTCATTCTGACAAGAAACCCGTGCCTAGCAATGGTACAAGTTAGAGTAAATGGATGTAGGTACTTGTTGATAGTACATAAATTTAATGCTGATGATGATATATCTAGTGCCAAATACAAGTACTAGGTACTCATCTGAATTATTTTGTTTTCACTGCTGGAATAAAATTTACTATTGGTTTATTAAGATTTTTACCTACCCTACTCTTCCACATAGTCCTAAACCTAAGGATACAGGCAAATCCCCAAAGTCTGGCAATTTATACAGGTATGGTTTTTGTAAACAAAACTTCTCGTTTTCGGGTTTTGTAATTGTGTGGGTTCTCCATCCAAAATGTCCCATCACCCACGAACCCACTGGGTACTCGGAATTTCTGCTTTCCATTACTCTGTAAATTAAGAATAGGTATGAAGTTGTTGCCTGGAGAAAATTATTTCTTTCAGCTAAAATATTTTAATATTAGCAAACGCGAAATCAAATCCTGGGTAAGCTTGTTCACATTGCACAAATTCAATACCAACTTGGCTATTTGTGCTCCTATCATATCACAAGGATAATTTCCACTTAGTTTCATGCGCTGATACGGGTCAACACTTATGAATGCTGCTTCGGTCAGAAATTCTGAAAACAAGGATAGAATACAAAAAAAAACCGTCTGCTATAAATTTTCCAACATTCAATTTTCGATATTTCCTACAAAGAGTTTGTTTTTAGATTTTTAGTTAGTAGGTAGTGTAGGTAGGTACCTACAGTTCTTAACGTAGTCGGGTGTTTTTGTTTATTAAAATAATTAATATTAATTCGTACTTTTTAGATTTTATACCCGGTGAATACGAATGTAACGACACCTTTGAAGCTAAAATCTATCGAGCCGTTCAGGCTGCAGAGCGTGCCATTTGACCAAATCATTCATAATTCAAATCACAACATTTGCATTTGGCGCCAAAAATCCGCCATTTCGTTTTTTTTTGTTTGGTTTACCCAGTGTCACTCTCACATATTACAGCTCACAGTAAATACGAATCTGACGACACTTCACTTCTCAACTCAAGCTAAAATACATCAAGCCGTTCCCCAGGCCCCAGGCCCCAGGCCGCAGAGGGTACCTACATACATGCATGCATACATAGGTACTCTCAAAAAACATAACCCTCCTTCCGGCGCAGTCGAGTAAAACAATAGGTGCATGTACTTAATAAGTATTTTTTATACTGACAGTCTTGTCCGTCTTAGGCTATTTAGGGGACCTTGGGCATCACTCTCATGCCTAGTATAATTTGGTGCCCTTTAGGAAGTAAAAAAATATATTATAAAAGTAGGTCCCTACAAGTCGGGGAACTTGAGCCTGGAAAATAGTGGGAAAGACAAAATTAAGTACCTATAGCCCTATAGGTACTTAATTTTGTCTTTCCCACTATAGCTATAGCCCCTGGGCCATGGGCGTACCCAGGGGGGGGCAGGGGGGGGGCAGCTGCCCCCCCCTGGAACTTGGATGCCCCGTAGATAAAAGTTATAGTAAGATAAAAAAATACCTTTTTCGTGTTGTGTGTAGGACGGAACAAATTTGCCCCCACAAGTTACAATAACACTGGCAGTGACAAATTGTCAAAATAGAAAAATATTCACTATTTATTGCTTTTTGTCAACAATTAGTTGCTACAAAAACGATTTTGTTGCTCAAACCGATCTTACAAAATTGACAACAATGCTAGCTTTACTTAAAGATAGCATAACAATAGCTAAATACTATATAATCAGGGAAACAAATAGACCAATATTTGTTGCTGAAGACTCATTAAAATAACAATTAAAAAAATAACCAGTAAAATATAATTCAGTTGTTTGAGGTAGCAATATTATTATTGAGAAACACATTTTCAAAGATCAGATGAGTTTCCAATCGCTATGCTTATAAACCGGTTAAGCTAACTTAAGTTTTGATTTTTCTTGCTCAACGTGTGATAACAGTGATGCCTAAAATTACCAAAAAAAATAACCAGAGATTGGATGAAAATCTGACCAGTATTCTTATAAACCGATTATGCTGTGCCAATAATTTATATTGTTTATTTGTTTTGGAAAAATCGGGAGTGACGAGCTTATAAAAAAACCGGTCAGAAACTTGTGCGATCCCGGGAAGATATTCTATTGCCGATTTTCAAGGCGTCATTAACCAAGTTGAGCAACACAATTATTATTATTGTATTTTTTTGATTCCTTAAAAATCGAGCAGCATGAGCGGTTTATAAAGATACCGGTTCGGATACTCATCCAACCTTTACAGTGGCGTATTTACACTACGGCCAAAAGAGCCATAGCCCGGAGCACCAGGCTCCAAGGGGCAGCGCTAGCCGCACGGAGGAAGTAAGAAACCCCCTTCACTAACGTCGCCTGTCCTAAGTGGGTTTCCTCAATGTACGAGCTCACTTTTACATGAGACAACTGGAGGTAGTAACAAACTAATTGTAATTACCACTCTAACTAACCTAACCTGTCCAAGGTGGGTGGCTCAAATTTTCGAGCTCGCTACGCTCGCTACTACATGAGACACCTGGAGGTAGTAGACAAAATAATTGTAGTTACTCTTTTAACCCAGCCTGTCCGAGGAGGGTGGCCTCAATTTTCGAGCTCGCTACGCTCGCTTTTACATGAGACACCTGGAAATAGTAAACAAACTATCTGTAGTTACTCTTCTAACCAAGCCTGTCCGAGGTAGGTGGCCAAATTTTCGAGCTCGCTTCGCTCGCTCTTACTGCGTGAGATAACTGGAGGTCTAGTAACAAACAAGGATACTTACAAAGTATCCTTCTAACCTAACCTGTCCAAGGTGGGTGGCCCAAGTTTTAGACTTCTCGTTTGCTGACTCTTAGTCATCAATTTTCATTGCTACGTTAAGCAATATTTTTTTGATAAATCAAGCGTTGAGTTAGCATGACTGGCTTATAAGAATACCGGTCAGAAATTTATCTGATTTACGGTTCTGAGTTTTGTTGATGACTTTTTTTTTATACCACTAAGGTGGCAAACAATCACACGGCCCGCCTGATGGTAAGCGGTTACCATAGCTTATGGACGCTTACAATACCAGGGGTATCACTCGCGCGTTGCCGACACGAACAACCTCTTAGAGGTTCATGGAGGATTCACTGCGCCGACAGTTTGAGGGAATATTCCTCTTACTGCCAGCGCAGCGCATCCTTAGAAGGAGCTCTGGCGACATTACTCACTGCAGGAACACAACACATAATAAAGTGAGTTATTTGGCTGCAGTTTTCTATAAGTTGGAGGTACTTTCCAGACTTTCCGGGCAACAATAATAAATTTCATCATCCGTCATCATCCGACGTCCGGTTCTATTTTTTTATGCTGACTCTCCAGGCGTCAATAACCATTGCAGCGTAGAGGAAGAAAACTATTTTATTTCACTCCAGCAAAGTTTAGAGTAGCATGACCGGTTTATAAAAGGATACCGTGTAGTCAGAAACTCTAAGAAAACCTCCGATTCTATATTTTGTTGTTGACTCTCTATGCATCAATTTTTATGAATACCGGAAGAATCGAGTGTTGATCCAGCATGACCGGTTTATAATGCATCAGAGTCATCATCAAAATGTAGAACCGGTGATCGGGTGAATTTCTGACCGATATCCCTATATGCCAGATCTGCAAATAATTTATTATTTATTTATTTTGGTAAAATCGAGCGTTAGGCTAACATGATCTGCTATAAGCGCACCGGTTAAAATTCATCCGATTTCCAGTTTTAAAATTTGTTGCTGGCTCTAAGCTCGTCGCCACGTGGGTATAATAGGTAGCAACAAATTGACAAAATAATTCGGTTTATCATATTATTTACTCTGATAGTTGTTGTCGATTTTTCGATGTGTTTGAGAATTTTTTTTTTAATTCTGCTGAAATTCCACATTTTTTGGAGATGAGGGACCGGGGTGTTAAGAAATCCCTCAACTGCCCCCCCCTGGCCCAAAAGCTGGGTACGCCCATGCCCTGGGCTATAGGTAGGAACCTACATAACTTACCATTCTCTTGCAAAGCTGGAAGTACTTCTTCGATAACTTTAAAATCACTTTTCTTAGGTTCTCCTACAAACGGTTGTAGAACAACATATTTCTTTGATGTAACCATTATTAGAGGAACGGTAGCGTTCTGTAGATTAGGTTCCTAGGTATTAAATTCTGGAAGATCACCGTATACTTATTATTTGTTCCTATATTGAAGTAGCTACAACAGCTATGAATGAATTATTATTCAGCCGGATTTTGTCACTATGTACTTATTATGTATTTTATATCATTAAATTGTACTCCATCTAGTCACAGTTTTAGACCTTATTCCGATAGCTTAAAGTTTGTTTTTCTACACTGCTATAGGTAGTCTACGATTAGTACAAAACAGGTTATCTTCTAGATAATGTGAAGGCGAGTGCGCATACGACATACGAGTGCGTACCATCTGTAAATTATTTTCTGTTGAGGCATAGAGACACAGATAGATAATTATTCCAAAACTGATGGTTTAAAAATTTCGAAAAATTATAAATCTTAATTATTTCTATTTATATTCTAATTTGTTATAATAAACTTTTTAGTCTGGACTTCATAGAATATTTTATTATGTTCAGGTTTATATTATCTGTATCTTCATAGTTAAGGCGGGAAATTTAATTTTTTGATACCTATTATCATTCATGTCCGCGCTCGGTCCTCTCCGCAGGACCGTGTTCACTGTGTTCAGCCTTCGATGTTCAGCCCTTTTAAATTTAGAGTGCCTACTAATATTGGTTTATCAACAGTACCTAGTAAATAGTTCTACAATCTTTTTTTAAAACTTCATAAATACCGTTGAAGACATTTTGTTACTGTAAGTAGCGCGTGGTAAGTTGTAATGTGTAAAGTATCGAATTACTTAGTAAGTACCTACTAAGTACTAAGTAAATGTGTAGGTACATATAAATATGTATTTGTAAAAATCTTTCATGAAATGTCTGTGAAATCTCAAATGTTTGCCTATGTCAGCTATAAGAAAATGGTTGACATTTGCACAGATTTTATTTTATTTTATTTATTTATTTGCTTCAACCTTCATTAAAACGCTTACACTAACTAAGAGGTAATTAGAGACACAACTAGGACACAGACTTCTCGCAGTACTCCAGACATACAGATAAGATTGTCTTCCATCTACCCACAAACAAATCGCAGTCCGGATTTGCTTCAAGGAGAGCGTTGAGTGCATAGCCTGTGCTTCCTGCTGCGCCGGTACTTATCAGGCACTAGTCGAATAGTCGGCATGTTTTTCCGTGGAGCTCTGGCGCCTCAGTTTTACCAAAAAGAATTTTACAGATTGTTCTGATCTGATCGTGGTTTCGCCTCACCTCTAGTGAGTTGTACCCTAGGCTACCCTGGAGGAATTGTCATAGGGGGTTATTTGCAAATCATCTCCGCATATTTATTGACGTCATTTACCCGACCCTGCTTATAGGTACTTAATTACATAGTTACAAAAGTCTTATTTTGAATTTCATGAACTCCTTAGAGGATTGTGTATTTTGTGTCTGTCATTCATGGCATCTCAGTTATCTACATTTATTTACATTTGTACCGAAATTAATTTAAATGCTCGTGTCATCCAAAATTAGGCTTATTAATTTGGTGTGATAAACTTACCTAATTGCATATCTCGCGTTCGGAAAGCTATTCATATTGTACTTAATAATTTAATTTTATGTTTAGTAATTGTTCTACAAATAACTAAAATGGGGCGTCGTCGCAGTAAAAATAACGGAGAAGCAAAGTAAGTTCTTATGAAACCTATTTACAGTCAAAAAATTTTAGATAAGTAGGTATATTTTGGGCTTCCCAAAATCTGTGTGGTGATGAGTTTTTATCTCACCATCAACCCATTTATTGTCCCATTGCTAGGCACTGGTCTCTTCCCAAAGGGTTAGAATATTAGTCTTCCACGCTGACTTAGTGCTGGTTGACAGATTTCACATTCGCTGTTGACGGAATCTTTACACCTTATAAATACTATTGCCAAAAACTCAATGTTTCCCTTTGTCCTATGTAGGTAAGCCAAAAACCAATTAAATTTATAGTTAAATCAATTGCCAAAAAAAAATTGTTTCTCTTTAGTCCTATGTAAGCCAAAAAGTGATGGTTTCCTTTTGCTTCCATGATCAAATATTTATTTGGATGAAAAATGAATCTAGTGGTGACGTTTGACGTGATCTTCGAAGTCGGTGCTGCCGGTTCTTTCTAAAAAGTATTTATCAATAATGTCTTCGTCTTAATGTAATATTAAAAAAATAAGTCGTTTTAATATTTTCAGGAATAAAAAAGAAACCAAAGAGACAGTCCCAAGCATATCATATTTTACACTGGTATAGTTCTATTTTTTTATTTGTCTTATTTTGACTAGGTACTTAGAAAACTTTTAAGTAGGTGCACCATATTGTCTAGAGATGGGTAAACAGCCTGATGGTTTGGATTATTATCATTAATACTAATTAATAGCCATCCAATGGATGATAATCGCGGGCATTCTCTATATGCCCTTCATTCAGAGAATTGGGCTAATATGACGTTTTTTTTCAAAGAAATTGAGTAGAATTCAGTACGTCAACCATGAGTTGTATCGAATGGCTTTCGATAGGTTTTTTACGCATCGAAACGTTGTAATCTCATAGCAGATTTTAGTTCCTTACGTAACCGCTAGAGGCGCTGCGAGGGTTCTTCATACAAATATTTTACCGCGTCGCTAGCGAGTCTAGTGAGAAAAACTCATGGTCGAGGCACAGATGGTATTGCTGTTAATGTTTTTCCAGTGGACACTCTTAACTAAGAGAGTCCACTAGAAAAACAGGGTTATACATAAGGGGGTTAAACATAATGACGACGCACGCGCAGGTTCAAATCCTCCTCGCCAGCCGATTTTCTCCTTCATTAAAAATAATAATAGTAAAATTTATTTCCAGTACAGATTTGCATCAAAGTGGGACAAATTATTGATAGCTATATCATTAATGGCGTCGTTTGTCGCTGGAGCCACGCTGCCATACGCTATAACTCTGGTGGCAAATGTGTTCCAAAACATGATAACGTACGACAAGGCTGTGCAAGCTGGGACACAGAACGAAGAGGCGTTCCTACTGAGTATGCACCATTTTGGAGTCAAGTACTCCTGCATCGGTGTCTTGCTCTTTTTATGTGCTTATCTGGGATCAGCACTTATGAATATCACAGCTATAAATCAGGTAAATTGATATAATATAGTAGTATTTGGTATTTAAAATACGAGTAGTAGCATCTAAGCATAGAAGCAGCAATTCGTATGATAACTAATTAAATCTATCTATATTTATTATTTACTAGCTTCCCGCCAGCGGCTTCGCCCGCGTGGTCTTATAATTTTTTCCCCCGTTTTTGCAACATTTTTCATTACTACTCCGCTCCTATTAGTCGTAGCGTGATGATATATAGCCTATGTTACTCGGGGATAATGTAGCTTTCCAAAGGTGAAAGAATTTTTGAAATCGGTCCAGTAGTTTCGGAGCCTATTCATTACAAACAAACAAACAAATCTTTCCTCTTTATAATATTAGTATAGATGTATACCAAGCCGTATGTTTCTTCCACGTAATAAAGCACATTATTGCAGGTATATAAAATCAGGCAAGAATATTTAACGGCTGCATTAAATCAAGACTTTGCTTATTTTGATCTACACCAAACTGGCGACTTTGCATCAAAAATGGCGGAGTGAGTTTCAACAATAGTAAACATAGGAATACACAAAATGAAAAAAAAAACAGGCAGGCATCATGTTCCTATTTTCGATGCTTTAGCTATGAACAGCTTTTAATTTTCTGTTCCTTACAGCCAACTTACAAAACTAACTAAGTCTGTTTTACTTAAAGTAATGAACGCTTTAGAATAAGGGGGTAAATCTGCACCCCTCGTATTTTATAAAGATAGTACTGATTCTTATGTTTGGGTATGAGCACACTTAGGCTAATTTTCAGAGACGACGCTTAGCGTAACGCTTCTGTACTGTCAATTTGACATATGGAAGCGTAAGTTTACGCTTACTTTCGTCTCTGAATATAAGCCATTGCTATTCTTACATTCTTCTAGTGACGTAATCAAATTAGAGGAGGGTATCGGTGACAAGGTGTCAGCGTTCATCTACAGCACAACTACAGCGGTGGGCTGTATTCTGATGTCCATGATGAAGGGATGGAAACTGGCTCTGTTATGTCTCACCACTACGCCGGTCACGTTCGCATTGGTCGGCCTGACTGGACGAGTATGTTGCTCTATTTGAATTGTAATTTTTATGAAATTATAACAAATTATAACGATCGGTAATGTTTTGAAACCTTTAATTAATTCACTAACATACCACTACGATTCTGAAACATAACTCCGACAAACGTTTCTCTCTACCGAATGAGCCGTCGACAGAATATTTCCTTTGAATTGTTCAGCGATAGAACCTTTCAACTACGACCGATTAGCCGATAGAGCGATTTATTCATGAGTGAATCGTCGACAGAATGTTTCCCCAAATGAAGATTTAGTATAATATAGAGACTTATCGAAACAATACCTACCCCAGAGTTTTTTTTTCGTGTGAAAATCCTCATGGATACCCTCCGCCTCTCCAGAAAGGAAAGTGAGAGAGTTATATCGGACTCTTACCGACTAAAAAGGTGTGGAAGGGGCTCCGGGATCTCTGATGAATGCACCGGTGCATCAGCCTACCATTCTTTCTTTTAATTTGGTTCAATAAATAATTTTTAAAAGCGTTTTGTGCGCTATTTACACATGAAAAACCTTCCCAATCCAAAGCCTAAAGATTTTGTATTTCAATTCAGATAGCGGATCGTCTCTACAAACAAGAGGCGCTGGAGACTGGGCGAGCCAGTGCGATCGCACAGGAAGTTATAAGTTCTATACGAACAGTGTACTCTTTTAATGGCCAGCAGAAAGAGTTGGAACGATATAAAAAACCCTTAGCGGCTGCCAAGAAGATTTACATTAAGAAAGGTACGTCATCAACCTAATTAGAAGTTTTCAGTTTTATGGTCTCTCCGCCACATACTTACATACTTGAAAATAAAGTATCGAATACAAACTTGTTTGCTGGCATCTATTTGAATATTATGTCACAACTCACAAGAGAATATTAGACAGTACAGTACAGTAGTACAGACAGTAGACAGTACAGTATAATAGACAGTACTTACCTATTTTTTGCTTTACAGAATTTTTCACGGGACTCTCGATGGGTTTTCTGTTTTTCTGCGTTTTTTGCTCTTATGCCTTATCGTTTTACTTCGGTATATATCTCGTAATAAATGAACCCGAACATTATAATGCCGATGTTATGTTCTCGGTAAGTATTAGAGAAGGTTTTAATTTGATAATGATTCGGTTCTAATACTAATGCGGCGGCATATGATTCGTTTATCATCTAATGTTTTACTGATATCTGACTTAGTTATCGTCACATAATTTCAGGTATTTTTTGGTATAATGACAGCCCTCGGCAACTTGGGCATAGTGGGCTCTCTAGTACGGTCTTTTGGTCTTGCCCGTGGCGCTGGAGCTCAGATATTTAATCTTTTGGACAACGTGCCCACAATAAATCCACTGCTAGAACGCGGGTTTCAACCCTATGCAGCTGAAGGCACTATTGAGCTGAAGAATGTGGTGTTTCAATATCCATCAAGACCTGACGTGCCTGTTAGTATACATACCTAATTGATACTTTGACTAATGTTCTGCATCATAAGCATTTAATAGACAGTGAGTGTATTGCCATTAACTGGAAACAAATCCAAACTCCGACGAGTGTGATAATGATAGAGAAAACTAACTGCTTGATCTGGTAATTGCGACCAATTATGAATTCCAGCAATCCACTTGCCACCTCAAAAGCAAAGCAGCAGCAAAAATGCACAATGTTTATAATGAAATGGTTTACTTACTCCACAAATGTCTGATGCTTCGTACCTACATCTAACTTAATATGAGATAGGTCTGTTTCAGGTATTGAAAGGTGTTAGTTTGAGCGTGAAACGTGGACAGTCTGTTGCATTAGTAGGGCACTCCGGTTGCGGCAAATCCACTATAATACAACTCATATCTCGTTATTATGACGTCGTCAGTGGCAGCGTAAGTATCTACGTAAAACGTTTTTAACATTTTTAAGCCAATAGATTCTCCAGTAACTACTTACTCAGTGTAACTAAAAATATTTACTTGAGCACCGATTCAACTCACTCCATATTAAGTAGTCAAACTCGGAAACTTGGAATCAACAAATGAATCTATAGAAAGAAAAAAATATACATATATTTCCATTGCTTTTGTTCAATTACTTTGTTGATGGTTGACAAACGGTAGCATATTATTATATGTATTATTATTGTTGGCTTACTTATAATTCAGGTGTGCGTGGATAATGTAGACGTGCGCGATCTGTCCGTACGCTGGCTGCGGTCGCAGATCGGCCTCGTAAGACAGGAGCCAGTGCTGTTCAACAACACCGTGCGGGAAAACATCCGCTTTGGCCGCGAGGACGCCACCGACGACGAGATACAAGCCTCGGCGAAGCAGGCTAACGCTCATCATTTCATTATTAAACTTCCTAAGGTATCGAAGAAGAAAACTTTACTGACAATTTTGATTTTAGCTTTTTTCTTCCGTGATTAAGGCGTAATATTACTGTAGGGATACGATACATTGGTGGGCGAGCGCGGCGCGTCGCTGTCGGGCGGTCAGAAGCAGCGCATCGCGATAGCGCGCGCACTGGTGCGGATGCCTCGCCTGCTTTTGCTCGACGAGGCCACCAGCGCGCTCGACACCGCCTCCGAAGCTAAAGTGCAGCTTGCACTTGATAAGGTCAGTCGTATACTAAATTCTAGACTACACCGTAGTGCAATGATCTGTTCTCAAGTAAAACTCTTATGTATCTATGTTTACTAATGATTGCCAATAACGAGAAGATGCTGTTAATAATATCGTTTCCGTAAAGGCAGCAGAGGGTCGTACGACCGTGGTGGTGGCTCACCGGCTGTCTACCATCCGGCACGTGGACGTCATATACGTGATGAAGGACGGCGAGGTCGTGGAGACGGGCACGCATGATGAGCTCATGGCCAACAAGGGGCATTACTATGAAATGGTGGCTCTGCAGGAGCCTGAGGACATTGCATCAAGAGAAGGTCAGGCTGCAATCTTTGTAAAAAAATAATAGATACATAACTTAACAACTGAAGAACTGTACGTACCAATCATCAAAGATGGTGAGTTCCGCGTAGGTTGCTTCCTTAGTATCTAGGTAGGTATAACGCTTTACTTAAGTAATATAATAATTGACGACGTCTGTGGTCTAGTGGTTCGAGTACCGGACTGCTGATCACAAGGTCGTGGGTTCGATTCCCACAGGACACAAACATGCCTGGGTGTTTCTTATGTATTATAAGTACGTATTTATAAAAAAAAGTATATAAGTATTATATCCATTGTCTAGTATCCATAGTACAAGCTCTGCTTAGTTTGGGACTAGATGGTGCTGTGTGAAAAATGTTCCAAATTATGATTTGATTAATCTCATAACTTTTTTTAATTAATTCAGACAAGGTGCTTACTAGAGAGGATTCTAACGTATCAGAAACAGAAGGTGACGAAGTGACGCCTGTAAGTGTACGTTTCCGCTGTCCTTAATTTTCTTTTTTCTGTCTACATCAATAAGATGTCTTTGCCTTCTGTTAAACCCCATTAACATTAGCAAAATTTGATGACCGCTATGAGGAATAGGCCTACCTACCTTCATTATAAACCCGTGAATCGTCCTAGTGGGGACGGGTTAGGCTATTAAGCTAATATTCAGAGACGACGCTAAGCGTAAACTTACGCTTCCGAATGTCATTGAATCAAAATCTGAAAGCCTTAGTCCACCTCGCTGGCCTGGTGCGGATTGGCAGATTCCCATGCCGTTGGGAAAATCTACCAGCCTTCCTCAAGATGTTTTTTTTCATCGTTGTAAGCATTGTGTAATTAATTCTTAATACGCACATGATTATGAAAAGTGGTGCCCATGCCTTGGAATGGAATACGAGACCTAGGTACGCCTTAGCAGTCCCAGTCCTATGGTCATACCCCGAGGCTTTCACTGCTTTTCATCAGGACTATCTTGCGGCTTTTCCTAAAAAGTGTTGTAAAATAGTCACTACATTACATTTTTTCTTAAGAGACAGGTCTCTCTTACAGAAAAGGGTTCCTTCGCGTGTACACGAGGTACCTACCTAGTCATATGAATGTAACTCGATCATTGCGTTTCTGTAATACCAAATGTTTGAATTGCTATTGTTATTGTCAAGCCTGTAGAAGATGAGAAGAAGGCCGAGGTGCCGCGTATATCATTCTGGCGTGTGCTTGCCATGAAGTCCCAAGAGTGGAAGTGGATGATTGCGGGGACTTTGTGCTCTGTCGTCATTGGATTCGCAATGCCGCTGTTTATCGTCGTGTTCGGAGATTTGTTCGGTGTGCGTGAACTTTTTATTCTGTTTCTTACATACTTACACCCCTTACTGAATGCAAAAAGTATTAGCTTGAGGCTTATGTCATTATCTGGCATATAATGTCTGTGTGGCCTATAGTGTTGTTGAATTATAAATCACGAATGTCGGCTATGAGACTATCCGCCTAGTTTTAGAGGCTTTCTAAGCAGTTTTATTGCTAGTCAGTGTGTTTCTAATTCCAATGACATTGCTCCTATAGTCAATGAAGTGGATGGTAGAACATTAGGAATATTTAAAATAAACTTTTCCGTTTCTCTTACAGTCCATGTCAGATCCTGATCCTAATAAACTAATGGATAAAGTGAAGAAAGTATCAATCGTGTGCATATTTATTGGAATTGTAATGGGCACGTCAAACCTGATCGAAGTGAGTATTTTAATATAAGTATTAAAGAATTTACAATTACCCATAACTTTTATCAATAACAGTTAATTATGTCTCATGTGACCATAATTATCACATGAGATATAACTGTATGTTATTGGATTGTAAAAAATCCTGGAACTACCAGGCGGAACTCCTAGTTTAGTTAATTCGTAGTTTACTTTTTTGTAAATTTGTGCTGGGTTTTTCTTCTTCGGTAGAAAACGTCGAGGATTCACCGAAATACGTATAACACTACCAATAACTCTTAAGTTTAGATTAAATTAGGTTTTCCCCCCTTTCCGTAGGCAATATCATTTGGGGTGGCTGGTGCGCATCTAACAGAGAGGCTTCGTTCCAAAATGTTCGAGCACTTACTTCGACAGCACGTGGCGTTCTTTGACGATCGTCGAAACTCCACGGGAGCTCTGTGCGCCAAGCTGTCCTCTGAGGCCTCATATGTACAAGGCGTGAGTATAGAAACATTCAACCAACATACTCAGGATATAAATTGGTTGAGTTCGCCCAAATATCTAACGCTTTAAAAGCACTTAGACGTAAAGAAATGACAACTATGTAATTGGCAATAAAAATCAAAATACAGTAGAGGTCACAATGTTTTCTTTATCTACTTCTGACGAATAGACTACTGGATTTCTGGCCTGTAGTGTATTCAGTTTGCGACCTAATTATATATTATTTATGTCTTTACTAGGCAACCGGTCAGCGTATAGGCACATGCTTGCAAGGCATCGGGTCCATCGGCCTGGCGTTAATGCTGGCTATGCTGTTCGAGTACCGCGTGGGACTGGTCGCGCTCTCCTTCTTACCTCTTATCGTGTTTGTAGTATACCAGCAGACCAAGGCCACGAATCGAGAATCTTTTGGGAATGCCAAATCGCTAGAGAAAAGTACAAAGGTGATTTTGAAACTTTCAACTTCTAAGTTCTTCACTGTAAAGTCATATTTTTTTATTCTATTGAAGAGAAGGCGTGATGTTCCTTCAACTATTCGGGCATCTTGTGTGGTTTGTATTTAAAGTGTTAATAATATCAACAGTTTTTTTTTAGCTGATATTATCCAGTTTGCAGTTTGCAGTTTCAGTTGCAGAGCTGGCCCATCCAGCTCAAGTAAACTGTTCTTTAGTGGGTTCAGAAATCTTAATCTGTTAACTGTGGCAATGAGTGATACAAATACAAAATAGTTTATTGCTTCTTATGTATGTACATAATAAAAGTTAAGTGTTTGAGCTTCCCTTTACGCAAGTAATGCCTGTGTTGATCTACTCGTATTTCTACCTGCACTAGAGACGATCTCTACGATGAGACGATTTCCATTGCGCTATTATAAGAAGAGTGCACAACACGATGTTAACGTGTGATCTGATGAGGTCGGGCCTGGTCAGATAGCGGTGGAGGCGGTGTCGAACGTGCGCACGGTGGCGTGCCTGGGGCGCGAGCGGCAGTGCGTGCGCGAGTACGTGCGGCGCCTGGCGCCCGCGCTGCCGGCCGCGCGCCGCGCCGCGCACTGCCGCGGCCTCGTCGCCGGCCTCTCGCGCTCCATCTTCAACTTCATCAACGCCACCGCGCTCACCTACGGGGGCAGCCTCATCGTCTCCGAGGGCGTCGCCTACGAAGATATATTAGTGTAAGTTCTAACTGCCTGATACAATTAAAATTAAAACACCATTTACCCAACCGCAACTGCTACGCTCCAGCGTTAGCAACCGAGGGCCTCCGGGCCTTCAATTCAAAAAATGCGGGTCGAGCAGTCGTACTAGGTTTTCCTATGAAAGTTTTCAGTAGCAGCTCGTATTTTTTATTTGTGCCCAGTTAATAACAATAGACTCCCCTCCCACTACATAGGACTGCCGACTGATACTCAATTAGTACACCCCTGCTCAACCGGTTTGGGTTACAGACGTGATACTTATATCCTTAATAAAAGTTGATGTTACTAGTACGACACAGTCATTGCAAATGGCGTCAGGTACAGCGCAGAACGCGTTCACGTTCGCGCCAGAGTTCCAGAAGGGAGTCAGTGCGGCTTCCAGGATCGTCGCGCTGCTCAACTCCAAGCCACAGATCTGTGACCCGGATACACCGACCCTCAGTCCTTTTGTTAGATTCTTACCATACTATTGTAGTTTTAGATATTACTTTAATCTTAGTTGTACCAAGGTGACCAACAAGGTCCAAAAAAGGGAGTAAAGGGAAGAAATCCAGACTATCTTGCTGGTGCAGTTCATCAACCATATTATATTGTCTAGGTGGCTTGGGGATTTATACACTTATAGAATTACCAAATATACCTAGATAATGAGCGAAGCATGAAATCTTTGAAATGTTGGGGGACAGTCTCCATTTTATTTGGACGACATCTTCATGAGGGGTTTTCTTAGCACTATTTTTGCTAAAGCTAAAAAACCGTATCATATTTTTGCCCTTTATTGAGTAACTAGTTGTATAGAGTTGTAGTTGTTGTAGTTGAGTACTAATTTGGTACCGTACCAAAAACAGGAAGTAAATTGTTCTCTCATAAGAAATACGTCTGTGTATTGAATGTTTATAGCGATCAAGAGGTTCAGCAAGCTTAGAAGAGGTACAGTTCAGGTATCCGTGCCGGCCGGGCGTGCGCGTGCTGCGCGGCTTAGACCTACAGGTACAGACACACGAGACCTTATAATAGGATGTATTAATGAGAAAGTCCTGATTGTATTGTCATAAATTATAAATCAACTTCATTAACCTTCAAACAGCAACACTATTGCCAACCAAGACTAACTTACTACTCAGCAGTAGAAGTTCTGCCACCTCAGAATTGTGGGTAATTTTTGTAAAAGTGTTTTCAGTATATCATCAATGTGAGGTCAGGTTTAAATAGGGTCGCTTGTGCTCACTTAAGGACATATACTACTTATATTGTACTTGTGGTTCTGTTCTTTTTTTCGACTTTCGGCACTAAGTACATACGCTCTTGAATATAAATGTCTCGGCATCGCCAACGGATTCGCAATGCTTACGGTGACTGTTGCAGGTGTCCATGGGCGGCGATGACTGTTTACCTTGAGGTGGATCCTTAGTTCCTCAGTGTCGAAATAAATCATAAAAAGATAGTTAAAGGACGTGTACCTACTTTATATAGATCTTGTTGTATCGTTTTGTGATATGTTCGAAGGTGGAGAAAGGCAAAACAGTGGCGTTGGTGGGGCGCAGCGGCTGCGGCAAGAGTACAGTGATGCAGCTCATGCAGAGGTACTACGATCCTGACGCGGGTGTGGTCGTTAGTACTTAAACGTTGTTCTTATATACAATCTCGCCAAATTAAGGGGGATAACCTAGCATAGAACGTGTATAAAAACTAAACAAAAACCACACTTACATAACATACATTAAGCCTACCTATATCACAGAGTATATGATAGGTATTCTGTGCTTACCTAACCTAACCTTTTAGAGGCGTACTTTCGCCGACATGACTTATCTTGTTGGTATAATATGCTTTTTAGGTCCCAGGGGTGAGTCAGCCTGTTACCTACCAAATCTAAACTCCATGTTGTACTGTTGCTCTGCACGGAGTACATTTTGTATGGAAAAAATAATTAATACCTACGTTAATAATTAAATTTTCAAAATAATTAATCGAAAGCAGGACGATCAGTAACATTGCTTGATAGTACTATCGTCTACCAGCCTCTAACACCAGTTGAGATCAGTTCAGATGTGACATGGCGTGTAACACACGCACATTTTATAATTACTCGTAGAAAAAGGTCTATGGGGTTATAGCACACCTCCATTTAAGGGTATGTTCTGTTGTGCAGCGTTTGGACGGCATAGCGTTGCCCGGGCTGGTGGTGTCGGAGGCGCGCTCGGGGCTGGGGCTGGTGTCGCAGGAGCCCGTGCTGTTCGACTACAGCATCGGCGAGAACATCGCGTACGGTGACTACGCGCGCTCGCCCGCGCACCACGAGGTCGTCGATGCGGCCAAACAAGCCAATATACATAACTTTATTATATCCCTACCGCAGGTAAGGTGTTTAACTACATTTGATCAGGTGACATTGGGCCGCACTCAGAAATGTCAATTAGCGTTAATGTATCTTTAACAAACAGTGGCTACTATAATATCTTGGCATATTTTTCCATATTTGAGTTTGTTACATATTGGGTCTCTAGTAGCTAATGATACATTACGTTATATGTGAGATCTCTGAGTACTGTCAATTCGACTACGTATATGTTGTATGTTTAATGTCTATCTAATTTGGTGATATTTTTGTTTTTAAAAGCACCCACGATACAGAAACAGGACAAATCATATTGCAGTTTAACGTTTAACATAATAAGCATCCTAAGAATACAGTAGGTATTCTGTATTCATAATAGCATAATTGATAAGGATCACCCCCGAAACAGTAATTTTTCTGTTCCGTTTTTCCGTGGGATCACCAGCGAGGGAAAAAAGGAAAGCAGTCACCGCCCAAATGAGTATAATTATTATTTACAAGTCAATAAAAATCAATCTAATGAAAAGTTTATTCATGACTTAATTTTCGTTGCAAACTTTCACTTTCAACAGGGGTATGAGACTAATATTGGTTCAAAAGGCATGCAACTGTCGGGCGGGCAGAAGCAGAGGGTGGCTATAGCGCGGGCGTTGATACGACACCCCAAGATCCTACTCCTAGATGAAGCCACCAGCGCTTTGGACACTGAAAGTGAAAAGGTAGTGTGGAAACGTCATCATCAACCCATATACTGTCCCACTACTGAGCACGAGTCTCCTCTCAGTATAAGTTAAGGCGATAGTCCACCATGCTAACCTAATGCGGGTTGGCAGACTTCACATGCCATCGAGAAAACCTCTCAGGCATGCAGGTTTCTTCACGATGTTTTCCTTCACCGTTAAAGCGAGTGATAATTACGCACATGATTTCGAAAAGTCAGAGGAAGCACCTCTGACTTTTCGAAATCATGTGCGTGCCATGGATTGAACTCGAGACCTTTGATTTGGCTAGTGGTCACACCTCTTATCACTGCTCTGTGTATAAACGTAATGGTCCTTATAGACTTACCTAATTATATCGTTCACAATATTGTAACTTGATGCACGCTGACAGTGACCATCACGTCTTCATCACGTCAGGCAAGTCTGGTGTGACTCCGGCTTTATTAATTACTCGGTACTGATTTTTAGTTACAAAACCTTTATTTGAATCATAAACTTTAGGACTGTCTCGTTGGTCTAGCGGTCCCAAGCGCAATTGCTATGCTAGAGGTTCTGGGTTCGAATACCGTACCAATACCAATCAAGCAAAGTGTTGGGATTTTCTGTGTAGCAGCTCAGAGTCTGTAGTTGTGCTCGGTTGATGGCAATAGGCTCGCCCCCTATTACATGGTACCGGTGAAATGTGGGTGTGCATTAGTGCACCTTTGCCTACCCGTTCGGGGAATTCAGGCGTGATGGTATGTTTAAACTGTAGGTGGTACAAGAGGCGTTAGACGTGGCGAAGGCGGGGCGCACGTGCGTGACGATCGCGCACCGGCTCAGCACGGTGCGCGACGCCGACGTCATCTGCGTGCTGGCGCGCGGCCGCGTGGCCGAGGCCGGCACGCACCAGCAGCTGCTCGACGCCAAGGGGCTCTACTACGACCTGCACGTTAAAGCTACATAAACATCATATTTATCGAAACTTTGGATTTTTCTTTATATGTATAGTCGTACTTTACCACCCTAGAGTGAATGTCGTTTGCACATCACAAAACAACAAGGTCTTTTTAGACGTAGTTTAGTACAAGTGACAAATTGATAATGAGCCTTAGTACCTAAATTTAATTTGGGCGAAAGTTTTTGTCAAAAGTGGTAATGCAATTTTATGGTCGACTATACTTAGTTACAATCAGGCATATTTTGTAGACCATATATAAAACGACGTTAAACTTGATAGTTCTACATATTTGAAATGAATGTCAAATATAATAGGTATTTAGGATACCTACCTACAATAACATCGGAAAATTATAAGCACGTCAAACTTTTATCGATAGGGGATCCTTCTCCTGTTTACAAACCGGCTAAATGTAGTTACTCGCACATAAGCGGGCACGTTTCTGGCAATAAAGAGCTACTCGGCTCGTGTTTCGAGATTCTACCAGTAGCTTTCGTGGCAGTTGAAAGTTGAAAGCATGCCAGGAGATTAGCAAGTACTTAGTTTGATTTTTCCCCATTGCGGGGAAGTGCAGGGAGGCCCGCATGCTTGCACATTCGGTTGACAATGATTTTATAAATCATTTTCTATGATGTTTTTTATAATTTTATTACTAATATTAAAATATTATGACACCAAAATGGATGCCTTCCTAATACCTAGATACCTAGGTATTTATTTTTGTGTTATTAGTCGGATTATTAGGATTTAGGATTAAGTCCACCTAATAGAAAAACTCTAGGTATTTTTAAAAGAAAATATGGCAATTTATTGTTCAAAGCTGTAGTTTATTTAGATGGAAGTAAAAACATAATTTTCAGCATTACGTAAACTTGCACAAAGTCAACGTTGTGAAATTATCTGAAACAAATAAAATATAACATTAAAAAATGTAACATTTACATTCAGTTTATGATAAGGTATTTTCCCAATAATTTCGCAAACAATTTCAGTAGCCATCATAGATTAAAAAAAAAACCATTTAAACATTTTTATCATAACATTATAGGTTAGAATTGTAGAATGGAACCTGTGATAATCTTTTTGAATTAATTAATAAAAATTGCAATCTATATTTTATTGGCTTCATATGCACATAACGACGACGTCTGTGGTCTACTGGTTCGACTGCTGATCACGAGGTCGTGAACTATTTATCTTTGGGGTTAAGTAGGTACCTCAATAGCACGGTAGATAAAATATGGATATGTGTACAACTGTACAGTAGGTAATATATTTTCGCAGTAAACAATTTTCAATTTAATAAGAAGCCTTTTCTTTTTAGTGGGTTTTTGGCCTTACTATACAGGCGTTACCATTTTACCATAGTTTCTACTTCTGGAGTGTGTTGTTGATGGGCCCGTAGCGCCTCGGTCAAGAACATTATGTTACAAAGGTTGAATCTACTTACGGTGTTGGTGCCACCATCGCAGCAGCAGTGAGCTGCGAGATGATGGATCCTGCAGCAAGGTTACCGTAGTAAGCCTGCGCGGCGGCTGCAGTGGATCCTGCAGCGATGCCAGCGCTGCTAAACCCAAGCATTGGTGCCACGGCGGGGGCCAGCAGGCCACCGGTGCCATAGATCACAGCTCCGCCGATAACATTCACAGCAATGGCCGCAAGCAGACCCATGGTAGCTGAAACAGAACGATATTAATTTAAGGTTTCACCTGCTGCTGCTTTCTTCTGTTGGTTTACATTTTATATCGCATCATCATGGGCCAACAAGAAATTATCAGCTAAATCGTATCGTCATGTTTTTGGTGAGTACCTATTATTTTTATTCTAATAGCTTTTTCCGTGTACAGGTATTCTCAAATAGCCAGGGTCGTTAAGCAACCCCTCTCCATCCGTAAAATTGTAAAAACCGTTAGATAACAAATCTATTTCGCCGGCCCCGTGCCGCGATGGGGTATTCCTCGAAGCGCACCCATTTTGAACCGCACCTAACATATTCCTCGAACCGCACCTGTTACAAATTAAATGCGCACCTATGATGAAACAGGGAAGGGCATGAACGTATCATAATAAACTTAGATTAATAACATAATCTAAGCTTTTTACCATCAAAGTACCAGGGCGTCAGAAATGTATAATAAACTTGGGTGCCTACCCAAGTGTTCCTATATAGTGAACCAATGTTTTACGTCTTGATAGAAAAGGGATATAATTAATAAAACATAAATAAAAGTAGAAGAAGTAGAAGTCAAAATAGTTTTATTTTCATATAAACCATATAGGTACAGGCACTTATGAAATGTCAAATCTATATAGGTACACGGTTCCAATTAGTCGTTTCCTATGGAGAATAACCCTTAAGAAACTACATGGTTACTCACAGCTAGGTTTAAAATTTTTGATCACAGTTCTACTAAGAAACCTAATCAACAAAGATGATTATTAGGTTATACGCGAGATACATTATAATCTAACGGTGTTCACAATGTTACGGTGGCATAATAGTTATAAACGTTCCAACTCCTACCAACAAGTCAACACAACAACACACCTTCAATACCATTAGTTAATTAGGTAGGTAAGTACGTCTCATTTTCATTTGTCATAAACGCAACAGCACCTAAGAATTTTTTTGTCGCTTTAATTACTGAAAAAGTTTTAAAATTGTTAACTGAGAACGTGCGACTAGTTTCTTTTAAAATGTAGCCTATCCCATATCACAGTGTTTAAGCCCATATACCATATAGTCCTATTTATACAATAATAGCAATAACAAAAAATTCAGAAGTGGAATCACCGGGTTGGATAGTTTGGTAAAAATAAAGAATGCCTTACGAACAAAGCACAGTCGTGGATCGCCGTGAAATTAGTACCTACCTAACCTACATTCGACCTGGGTATATAATATTTCATTCCACAATACAAATTATTATAATATTCTATTTTCGGCCCGATAGTCATCTTTTCTATTTCATCTAAAATTGTGAACATTAATTGCTGGTAAAGTGCACCACCAATTAGTTTAATTTTTTATCAAAGGGTAAGTAGGACATGTATAAAAAAAGTCGCAAGGAGCTGATAATTTTTTGCATAACAGCACTGTCTTAGTTATTTGATGAATATTAAATGTTTTTACGTAAAAAAATATAAAATTACGAGAATCTACGAGTACCTACTAAGTACACGAAAAAAATTTTCATTTTGAAATGGCGTTGGTAGGCTAGGCGGCCATCTTATGTAGAATAATAGACGTGGTTCTGGTTCGTTCAGGTCTTGTTTTGGTAAAAATATTATGGTAATATTTGGCAAACAAAAACAACCGCAGTCCTGAATGTATTAGTTGTTAATTAGTTAAAAATGTCTTACCAAATTTATCTTCACTAGATCGTACTGAACAAAATTGCGCAATTCACAAAAGTGACTGAAACTTTCCCCTCTTCGTCAGCCCTTTATATACCATCAGACTACGAGAGTACCAGGCAACGTAAACTCACTCACTGATAATTCGCCCCTGTGTCATAGATTGGAGAAAATTTAGCACAAAACTCGGTCTAGACTCACAGGAGTGAAATCTGTACGACAACGCCTCGCGTAGTGATGATTATGGTACAGACTTTCAGAGTTCCGCAGTCACCAAAATATTCTTTGTTTATAATACAGTAAATTGTTGCTATTATAATACTATGTTTTGGAAAAGGAAATCATCTACGTTACTCGACTTAAATACTCGTATATTAAAAATTACAGCCCTAGGAAAATTATTACAATTAATTCGTTGTAAATTAGCATTTGCTTGAATAAGAACTAAAAACTTGCGAATGTAATCAATTACTTAGTACTACCATGATTTTTCATTCATTCAACTAGGTAGGTACTTAGTTCTTTTTGTAAAGTATTTTTGCATTAATAAATGCTTCTGTTACAATTTTACTAAGAATGCGCAATAGTAGATGCAAAAAAAGACTGTAAAAAACGAAATATCTGTATTTTAAAATCCTTAGTTTAAAGATGCTAAACGTTTTTGAATAAGGCCTTTATTAGTGTGTCTATGCGGAACCATAACCGGGGTACACAGTTTTTGATAAATATAGGTATAGGATATGTTGCGGGAAAGTCCCTCTCACAGATAAATGTTCCGTTGCTGCATGGTATTGGTAGAAAATCAATATCTTAGTCTAGACAAGTAGATAAATGTATTGGGAATCTTACTATCTTACTCTTTGTAAAATTGTAATAGATGTAAATTATAAGCGTTGACATGATAGGTAATATTTGGTGGCTTAGATCTCATCGCAGTTCATGGTAGTCGGTCTGCAATTCTGCATGTGGTCAGATGGAAGCCGATCCCATCATATTATGTAGCTGGGAAAAAGTCTTATTTATCTCATTATTTCATCTTGTTCCTTCCGTCTCACATCATCTTTCACACAATCCATCAGAAAATATGTGTTTCTTTTTCAAAATTTTGTTAAATTACTTTGTTACGGAACCATATCACATCTACAAAACCTCGCATGACAAGTAAAGATGAACGTAATGTTCCGGGGAAATCCCCTTTAAGGAGTGTTGCACGTAATAAACGCTGATGGTATTTATAGAGATTGGTAGCTGGACCGTTCGTAAATTATGATGAATCATGTAATATAATCCAATAAAGAGTCAAGTCAAGTCTCTCTTGTACCGTAATCAGTGCAGTATTATGCGAGACGCTGATGTTACGAGATTGGCAGCTATTTCATGAAACTATTAGTTTTTGGCACGCGAGTAATAGTCGTATTTAGAATATTATATTTTTATCTGTCGGTGTATACTCATAGAGGTGACAGCGCGACTGCTAGAGGACACTAGAGGTCCCGGGTTCTATTCCCAGGTCACGAGTTATTGTTTTTTTATGGAATTCTCAATAGCATTGGTTTTGTGTCGGCAGAATGACGATATGCTCGCCCGTCTAGTATAAGGGCTTATGGGATGGCACTTAAAAACAATTGGAATTAAGTATTAAGAAAATATAATAATTTAAATGGACCCTAAGAGAGCAGGAAGACCCAAGAAAAGATGGATTGGAACACAAAGGAATTGAATGACGAGGTAACGGCTAATAGAGATAGAGATGAATGGAAGAAAAAGAGATAATTAGGTACTGCGTCGACCCTAAGGGAATTGGGAATAAGGGCAGGAGATTGATGATAGGTATAGATTATATTCTAAATGTATTATGTAAAATGTATCTATCATAAAATCGGAAAGAGCCACTGATTCCTTTTATATTTATTGCTATTATTATCAACGAAAATAGTATACAGAACCTATCTAGTTACTACGTCATACCATTACAGTTGTGTAGAAACTAGAAATAGAGGACTTTCGAACCATAGACTAAATTGATTACATTTTTTGTGTTGCCAACATAATAATTGGAACTGCAATAAAATTTATTATCCTATTCTTTCATTTGTTCAGTATACATTGTTAATGAAAATTATTTCATGATAATATAATAAAACGTTCCTTTAATTCAGAAACGTTCTGATGTGATTGCATTAAAAAAGCAGTGGAGTTTAAAAAAAATACACAATGTACATATCGCCTTTTTTGTAGTAATAGCGCCATCTGTAGAATCGTTGACGCACTTATATCAGTGTACGCGCGTGTGAATATTTTTAAAGTATATAATTATACAAATATTATAGTTATCAAATATACGTAATAACATACAATGTTAACTCGTAATATTAATTTTATAAGTGAGAAGATACAACTCTTCTATTTAATTTCTTCTTAACTTTTAACCCACGATTCGTAATGTACCTAGATGTCGCTAGTAAGAACTCTATGTCACAGAATAGCTGATTACACTATACAAAACTAAAAAGATAAACAGTTCATGTATTGGACTAAAGAGGTCGCTTTTAATTAATTTAATTTTTAATAATATTCATTCATTCTATTCATTAAAAGCGACCTCTTTAGTCATGTACATAATCCTACTCATCGTCAAATTGTGGAATTACTTTTAGAGACGGTTGCTCTTTAGTACATATTTTTATCTATGGAGTTGCTCAATGAATCTATTAGCCCCACTGACCATAATCAAGTGCCTTATAAGTTAAAATGTATACCAAAACCTGCATATATAAAAACGTGCATTTGCCAATAAAAGATACAGAAATAGTAGGTAGGTAGTTGATAAAATCGAATGCTGTCTTAGTTTATTTATTGTCAGTATAACTGAGTATCAATCCCAAGTGTTATAATGAGGTAAGTTATTAAATTATAATATCCGCCTGCCCCTTATATTCCGGAAGTTCGCTCTGCTACGAGGTGGCTACGACGATGTTGTCTACGATACGGCTATAATTTATTATGAATAGGATAGGATAAAGCACTACTACGACTACGCTACGACTGTACTACGACTGTACTACGACTTTACGGTCCAGCTACGAGCTACGCGGCTCTTCTAATCTAACATCACAAACTACAGGTCTACAGTGATTATGATTCTGTGGTTATGAGATAGATGATCATGATTCATGTTTATCTCTTCCTTAGAGAAGATCTTCTCGATTTGATAATAATATTTCATGTATTATACCATAAGCCTTGCGCCTGTACCTAAGGGGTTTTCGCGGCGGTCAGTACTTATGTATGTTGACGACCATTCTTCTTAATATAGGTATCTACTACTTACCTAACGAGGCCCCTTTATGACTCGGAGAGGAGCACGTAAAGCCATCGGCACCAGTTGTCATACGAACAGTCGTGTTTGGTGGAAAGTGTCGTTAGTGGTACCTGGTCAAAAGCCGCTAGGTATTGGTATTGCAGAAATTGGGTTGCGGCCATTGAGTTGCGTCGGTATGATGGCAGTTTCAACGCTTTATACTCGTAATACTCGTTAAAAACCCTATACTTACAATGCAAGATCCTCTATGGTATGGGCGGACCTTTACAGTGGGTTAAAATGCTATTACGAGTACAAAAAAACCTATCCCCCTGATCTCTTATTTTCCGAACAAATTTTTAATGAATAAGTAGCTTGTAGTTACTTCAAATAAGTCTTAAAAGGTTACTTATATTTCCTACCTACTAACCTACTATTACACTAGTAATATACAAGAAAACCAGAAGAACCATAGGAAGTGGGGACAGAACATAACGAACATCTTCAAGGCGATGCAATGGCTTACCGCGCTTTAATTGCGTCATACACAGTAAACAAACAATGCGTACATACGGTACTGATAAAGTGCTGAACGTAAGCAAAAGACAGGCGCGCCAGGTTTCAACCTGCGCCAGTCGCCCGTCGGCCAGTCGGGAAGCACCCGGCGCGACCGCAGCACGCCTCCCTGCCTCCCGCCGCCACACACCACGCGACCACGCTTATCTCTTATCATTATACAATGATACATCAATCTACCTCACCAGTGCTCAGATAATGAACACTCCAACCGTGATAATAACACCTTTAGTACCGATTTAATTCGTTTACAACACTTTTTTCGTGAGATTTTCCTCTTTTTCATTAGTTTCATACCTGAAATGAGTGTAAGTCGTGTCACAAGTCTAGGACTTGAGACGTGAAGTGGCAAAGTTTCTGTGACTGTATTAGTGTGCTGCCAAAAATGAAGACGATATTGTTAGCGGTGACCCCAATCTTGGTGTTTGTGAGTATTGAGTGTACTCCATGCACCAGGGTCCAGAGTGTTGACATAACGAGTGGTGTGTTGCACCAAAACTCCTCTGTGATACACGAAGGAGTGGAATACAAGGATGGGGCATGGTACCAGGCGGAAGAAAACGGCACAACCCTGCGTTTGGGATGTCCGTGCATCGGACGCACATGTGTGCACCGGTGTTGCCCCCGCGGTGCTGCTTTCTTCAACTCATCATGTACTGTAACGGACTCGAGTGCTATAAATCCTTTTAGCCCACCTTTGTATAATGGAAAGGAGTTGTCGAGTTTGGCTGCGCATGAGCAATTCTTTTACTTGTACCAACGTCCCTGTAATGACAGCTATTTGGTCGACTCTGCTGCGTCTGGCGAGGAGCTTTACATTCAACAGGTAAAATTGTATTGTATTTTTCCCTTTTGAACTGCATGTTTACCTTATCAAAATGATTTGTACCCAATAATACAACGTGACGAAATTACTTGTAAGTGACAATACGGAGAAATGTTAAAAGAGTTATCATTTAGTATCAACTCATCGAGTAATGACAGCGGATTGTCGATTGATATGAGTAATCTATAAAGAAACAATTCTTCTTTACTTACTGCACGTAGTAAATCCTTAATAATAATTGTAGTGGGTACCAGACTTGACAATACAATAGTGTACTGTAATTTTAAACTTCTTTCTGAATCCCAAATAGTCCCTAACCTATTCTGTGTCCTAATTTTCATGGACACTGTCTAAAAGTAAGATATAAGTACCAACTTTAGACAAAAATATCAAGATAATATACTGTTTGGCAGTGATGATACAAGTTTCACCACAAAACATATTTCGTCTCATTAATTTCACGGAAAATAATGGACTGTGGTTAATCCATTCAACAATTTATAGAACTTACTAAGTACTTATCACACCATGATTCATTGCGGTCTATTTCTTACGGAAGGAAATATATTGTGACGACAATGTAAGTGACAAACACGTAACTTGGTAATACTTTGTTTACTTGAATTGTTTTAACATGTTATTGACTACAAAATAAATCGAAAAATAGTTTGAGTCATAAGTACTCGCAATTTAATTTAACTCATCAAGGATCAATTAGTAAACAAAACGGAAAAAAACGGTAACGGATATGGTTACTTTCCAAGTACTTATAACACTTTTCTAAGGTTAAAATTGTATTATCTTTTGATGAGTGAACTGATTTTAATGGACGGACGGATTATCCGGTTCAGGGAGTTCAAAGAGGGAACAGTTCAGAACTTAACGGAATCTTCAAAGCTGACATAACGAGTCAACGAAAAACGAGTACGGTAGGTACTAGATATTAGTGTTGAATGTAAGCATTGGGCAAAAGATAGGCGCACCAGGGTTTCAACCAACCAATCTAGGGGTTCCTCTAGATCCTAAATCAATTAGGAAGTAGTTATGATTTCGTGTAGAAACTTATAGAGAAATCGATTCTTTATACTTAGATGTATTAAATAAGGAACATTTAGCTGAGTTTCAGTACATGTGTTCACTTCAGCTGCTACGTGATCTCTGCGATAGTATCAGAATTATGGATGGATCCAAGCTTTTGCTAATCCGTCTTCTATTTTGTCAGCATGAACTGTAAAAGATTTACGGCCTGTTTCACCATCAGATAAGGTCCCGTTAAATTACTTGGCAGATAATTTCTTAGAAATGTTGTACTGTTTTTTAATTTATCCGATGGTTAGCGGCTATCTAGAGGGGGTGACAGGCTCTAAATACGTCAGTCGATTATACTCTGAAATCCAAGAGTAAAAGCAAAGTATCAGTTTGTCTTACCTAGTACAAAGTTTAAATAATTTGGTCACGATAAGCCGTGACCTTTTGTCTTTTAAATTATCTTTAACAAACAAGGTGCTCATTATCTTCTTAAATTCCTCAATACCGACGTAATCTTGGGTATTTTTAACCCCCGACGCAAAAACGACGGGGTGTATAAGTTTGACGTGTCTGTGTGTCTGTCTGTGGCATCGTAGCTCCCGAACGGATGAACTGATTTTGATTTAGTTTTTTTATTAGTCGGGAGTGTTCTAAATAAAGCTATATTTGATGAAAATCGCTCCAAGATGGCCGCCGTCACAAAATAGCGGATTACATATTTTTTCAGAACTCCCTCAGCGCTTGACGGGCTTGACGTGTCGGGGGTTTTCTAAATTTATTCAATTAGATTAGTTTAGGTTATCTAAAATGTTGTTAACTGTCTATAATTAACAAGCGAGGCGCCCCGGCTTCCTACGGGGGCAATGTACTAAATAGTACTTATGCCTCTTTTATACGTACGTTATTCATAAATCTTACGGAAGATAGGTTCTAAACGACGATGGTGAAAAGTGTGAAAACCTCTAAACGACGATGGTGAAAACCATACCAAAATCCATTGCGTAGTTCAGAAGGATTTAGTGCATAAACATACAGACGTGCATCAACTTTGTTTTATGTACTCTGTCGTGATAGTGATTTGATAACAAGAAGTACCTACCTAATGTTATAGTAATTTTTTAAACAACATGCAAATAGGTTTTTTTCATATCGATGACGTCTGTGGTCAAGTGGTTCGAGTACCGGTCACGGATCACGAGGTCGTGGGTTCGATTCCCACAAACATTTATTGTAATGAACTTAGTTGTTTGTGTTTGTCTGGGTGTTTGTTATGTATTATAAGTATGTATTTACAAAAATAAAGTATATAAGCATTATATCCATTGTCTAGTACCCATAGTTAAAGCACTGCTTACTTTGGGACTAGATGGTGCTGTGTAAAAATGTCCCCAAATATTTATTTATTTATTTATTATATTATAATAGGGACTGAACCCTGTAACACACCATCACGCCTTTATTCCCCGAAATGTCACGCAGGGTGTATTGCTGCACGTATACCCACATTTCATCCACATTCCACCCCATGTAATATGGGTTAGGGGTCTAATGCCAAATAGAAACTCCGTTACTGAATCTCACAGAAAATTCCTATAACACTTTCTCCGAACTGGAAAATCGAACCCGGGCAGCCACGCTTACGACCACTAAACTACTGAGGCCCTGTGTCCTGTACCTAGAGATAAAGTGAACCCTGTACTTGAACGCAATCAACTTTAAACTATTTGTTCTCGTTTATCTCGCGGTAATTAGCCGTTGTTTGGTTATCTTTTATGAGTCAACTCAAACTTAAACAAATGTTTAGTCATAGTCGTTTCCGTAAACGGTCACTAATTTAGAGTTAACCTCGGACGCATCTCTAAAACTTTACCCGCGCAATTAAATATTACAATTAGTTTTTCGCAATTTGTTGGTCCATAACACTTTCTAGGTTCATGGCAGTTGTAATCGTAGTAAAACTATTATAAAATGTTAAGTATTCACAACTGTGTACCTAAAGTTATGCTTAATCGTTATTACGTATACTTACCATATACCTTCTATACTATTATCATAGTGTAATAAATTCTAGATTTACACTGTGCTATTACCGTAAAGCATTGTCAAAAAACATTGTTCGACGACGTCTGTGGTCTAGTGGTTCGAGTACCGGACTGCTGATCACGAGGTCGTTCGTTCGTGCCGTTCACGGGTTCGATTCCTACAAGACACAAATATTTATGTGATGAATATAAATGTTTGTGTTTGTCTGGGTGTTTCCTATGTATTATAAGTATGTATTTACAAAAAAAAAAGTATATAAGTATTAATAATAATATCCATTGTCTAGTACCCATAGTACAAGCTCTGCTTAGTTTGGGACTAGATGGTGCTGTGTAAAATGTCCCAGGATATTATTATTATTATTGTCAATTTTGGTAGCCCTATGTAAAGCTTTTTTAAAGCCAGGGTTTTAGTACAAAACACAATTATTGTGAATGTTATGTACGAGTATAGTTAATGCCGATTAGTATTTTCGTGTACCCAGAATACAGTTTTCGAAAATTGAATTTAGAGGTCTAGGTCGCACGAACCCATAATCATATTACTCATTTGCAATATCGATGTAATTTTATTTTATATACTACATTTAAATTTTAGTTAAACTTGTATGTATGGTGATCTACCTTTTTGTACACCTGTATATACCTCAATGTATATGCCCGTTTTTCTTGTCCAGTGCTCATATCACTTTGGTTGCCTGGAAGAAATCGCTTTAAGCGATAAGGCCGCCCATTGTACTTACATGTTCTTAGTTAAGTATATAAAGTTATTGTCTATTTGTATTTCTCGTGTACAATAAAGAATAAAATAAATAAATAATATTATCATCTTACCAACGTATCACAGTAGTTCACCCACTGTTTGCCAGAATGTGTTTCATATAATAAACGGCGAGTCCTGTCCGCCTGTCGCCATTTATTTGGCACAATTCCAAACTCCAGGCTATGATCTACCTATAAAGAATTCTTACAGCAAAACCAGATATTATATTTATGTATATCACTTTGCTAGACCTAGCAATTGAACCCAACAATGATATTAAATAAATAATTCGAACTTTCTCAATGAAAGAAAAGGAAATAAAAAATAAATATCCTGGGACTACGTAATATTGAAGTACGACGACGTACGACGTTTAGGTACTGATGATGAAGACTTCTTGGCCAGCTTGAATTATGGCTATCATTTAAAAACGTTTGAAAGAAAATAAAAAATAAGTCGACTTAACAGTAGTAAATGTATCTAATAAATCCACCGACTATTTTAAAGCGGGTGGATAAAAAGGTTGTGCTCTAAGTCGCATCGCCTACGCAGTCTAGATAGAAAATTGCTATTATTTTAGGAGCGGTTATCAGATGAATTTCAGCATGTTAACCTTATTAAAATTCACATCACGATAACTAAATAATAAAGTTCTTGGGAAATGAATAATACGAAACGTCACGATAAAAGTAAATACAAATTATCCAAAAGTTATTTTTAATGATTTCGAGCGAGGCTCGCGGTAGCTTAGCGGTCAAAGCGTCTGGTGTACCGAACCAGAAGACGCAGGTTTTATCCTTCATTAAAAATAACTTGTAATCTTAGCATGGAAAATGCTTAAAAAAATCCAAAAGATTTAGGATTGTTATCCAAAAGTCTTAGTACAACTGACTACTTATTTCTGACTTTTAGGACATCACATTAAAGAGTTATTGTGTGAGATTAGCCATAATGGTGAATCTTCACATGCGAACATGCTCGACATTTTTGAGTTCGACTCGAGCAAATTCGAACGTGTGGGCTAGTAAGGCTTAAGCTTTAATGTTCAGCATTGGACATGCAGTACCCTCCCTGCAGCTAGCTAAGTTTGGTAAAACGCTTATCCTTGAAATGTATAACTAGCGTAGGCTGCGTAAGTAACGTTTAAAAAGAGTGCTTACGCGAATAGTCACCATACCATAGGATAAATATAATATTGTGACAATGACAATTTTCTTAGAAGACGGCGGTGACCAAAGGCAAAGAGTATGACGAAAACTCACCGTGATCTACATACATACGTACGTACATTGTTATTTTTCTTGAAATTATTAAAAAAAAATCCCCGTGATACATTGAAAAATACCTACAATAGTTAGGAATAGTCACCCCAGGAGATTTGCGCCCTTTGTGTTACTAGTTTGGTTCCCACATGGAACAATTTTTGCATGGTTTTTTTTACAGGTTGTTCACACAAATACATACGCACGTGGAATACATAAAATTACCGCTTTTGTCTGTAAACATAAAGATTAGACCTACATAATCTTTATATAAAGTGTTGTGCATAATTTTATTAAATAACGCACAACAAATGCGTAGCGTAATGAAATGTTTAACAAATATTGATTCATAAATCCTATCAGTTCTAAAATACTTTGTTTATAAAGAAATATGATGAAATACTATTTTACGACCAAGGCCTGAGTGGTTGGTGCTGTTCAGTGTTCAACCTTGAGAAACCACAAGCTTTGTTGTTTCAGGCGTTTCTGGGAAAAAACTCTTAGATATTTATTTATAAACTCAACTGTCGCGAAAATGAATCGTAGTTCTATTTAATCTCTAATTTACAAAATAATATACTTAATGTTGCCCTACTTTATACCTATAAATAACATTTATACCAAATAGAAAAAAGAAATATGATTAGCTTGCAAAACAACCTCGAATCCGGCGCTAGGCAAAATATGGGATGGGGTTACAATCTGGGTAAGGTGGCTTGAAAGGATTGGATACGGATCGGAAGGATCCAAGAACGTCGCCTTGTGCGGAGGCCTACATACAACATTTGTTGATAGGGGGTTGAAAAAGAAGCTTATAAAATTTTACCAAGTAAATTCTTATATTATCTGTAATGAATTGATTCCTATTAATTACTAAAATGATGAATTTCTATCTATAATGAAATGAATCAAAGATAATGTTATGGTTACTACCTATCTTTATAAATGAGGTACATAGATAAACACCGGCCTACTAACTCCTACTAGTTCTCATTCACACAATGTACTCTAGGGAATACAGCATATAACCGTAGGTTTTGTTCGAGTTCAGTACCTCAACCATGAGTTCTATCGAATGGCTTTCGATAAGTTTTTTACGCATCGAAACGCTGTATTCTCATAGCAGATTTTAGTTCCTTACGTAACCGCTAGAGGCGCTGCGAGGGTTTTCCATACAAATATTTTACGACGTCGTTAGCGAGTCTAGTGAGAAAAACACATGGTTGAGGCACTGGTCGAAATGTATAAATTTTGGCGCGAGTTTCCCCTGGCAAGTTTTGTCTTTCAGGGAAATGGGTTAGCGTTAGCCTAATTTAATATTAGCTATTCCCGCGGTATTATCCACGATGATCTCATTATTTACAGGATTGTTTTCTAAAATCTTGCCGGATGCTTAAAAAGATAACCTATCTTCTTTATGGTATGGATCATATGTGTGTGTCTGTGTGTGTGTTTCAATGTTCCTAATTTTAAGCTATTGTTGGCTTTAAGCTTATGATTTCGTATTGAGTGGTATTTCTTTTATATACATAACACGTAGGTAATAATGTATAGAAACGAAACTAAAAAAACTTCTGCAATCTGTCCCTGACGTCTGTTACTTCGATGAAATTCCGCATGAAGATAGACAGCGGTTTAGGCGTGAAAAAGTAGCACCGTAACAGACGGACAAGACAGAGGTATTTTCGCATTTATAATATTAAATATGGATTTATTCACACCGGAAAGCGCAGCGTGGGACGGCCTCCAACGAGATGGACCGATGACCTTGTAAAGGTCGCTGGAAGTCGCTGGATGCAGGTAGCATGCGTCCGGTCCCTGTGGAAGTCAATGGGGGAGGCCTTTGTTCAGCAGTAGACCTCGTTTGGCTGACATGATGATGATGATGATTTATGATGGTTAAGCTTAACCTAGCCTTAAAAATTTTAGTTAAGGCTTAAAACACAAATGATTATACAGATTTTTGCATTTCATTTTCTTCTGTTCTTTTATTGTAACACTGCAATCTTACACTGCACTGTTGATATAAGCTCACAATAGAATATTTAAATATTAGTCAGAACTTTATGGTTTTCAAAACAATTTCTGGTAAAGTATTGTTTCCGCGTGTTATTATTTACATTTGCCGTTTTCTTGACAAAATATTTACCAGAGCTAAGCCAAATTTTCACAAAGCTGGTAACGAAATAAAACGCTGTAAGGGCTAATAGGAATGCCAACAAATGACCGCTGCTACAAACTATGTTGTGTTTATTATAACAAGTGGCGTGTATTTACGGTTATCGGGCGGTTGGACCGTGAGAACATTTTCCTTAAAAAAACTTCAAGGACATTAGGAACAACGTGATTATTTTTAATACACGATTACAAGTATGTAAAATATATAAAACTAGCTTTCTGCCAGCCGCTTCGCCCGCGTGGCCTTATATATTTTTCCCCCGTTCTTGTAACATTTTTCAGTGATACTCCGCTCCTATTAGCCGTAGCATGATGATATATAGTCGATAACCTTCCCCGATAAATGGGCTATCTAACACTGAAACAATTTTTCGAATCGGTCCAGTAGTTTCGGACCCTACTTAATACAAACAAACAAACAATCAAATCTTTCCTCTTTATAATATTAGTATAGATTTCATGTATGTCTTCCATTGGGGTAGGCAAAGTAGTCTTTGCCTAACCTTATTTCATTTGCTACTATAATTATGACATTCCACTTTCACGTTTGCGCATATCCTCATGCATGATTATCGGTTAGGAAGTATGTAACGGGCAAGATCTTAATTTCGATTCCCAGGTCAGGCAACGTTATATTTGGTTTTCTTGATATACATTTTCACTAGCAGCCGCAGCAGTAGTTTGCATTAAAGCCTGAGTAAGTATTAAAGTATATGATAATGTCAAATATTTTCATAAAATATTTGACACTGAATTCACTTGCGAAGCGATCATGTCACGAAATCATCTTGCTATAGCTTATTACGTCTTCACGAATGGCGTAAATTCGCGTGGTTTTCACGTAGAATCCCTCCAGCTCGTAGTATTAGATATATTTTCCTTTCTCGAATTAGCCTTTCATCTTTCAAAAAAGATATCTACGGTTCTCTCGACGCCCACATAAGTAATTTATCATTTACTGAAAAAGCGAGAGGATTGTATGAATAAACAATATTTTCAATAGTGTGTCGAAGCCTTTAAAAAAATGTTTCCATTAAGTACATAATAAAAATTAAGTAAGTAGATTACGTACACGGTACTTACATAATTTGTGTATTTTGTAATGTTTGCCCGTACTCATATCCTATTAAATAGCTATTAGATACTCTATGTACAGTAGTAGTTAATTATATAAGAGCTTGAATTACAGTAACTTTATGATATAATACATACACATAGTAATTTATAATAGTAATTATGTTGTTACAAAAAGCTTTGTCTGTACGCAATGTTTATTACTTTAGCTCAACAACGTTTTATACAAATCTCTGGGATATTTATTTGATGCGGCTATTTTTAGTTATGATGTTAGATATCTAATATATTATGGGCATTTTAAAATAATTTAGAATCATAAGAACCTCTCATGGAACTTCAAATTGTGCTATGATGGATAGTCGAGATCGTTCTGTAGTTTTGAATCCGCTTTATAATATATTGATTGATAATGTTCAATCGGTGAAGGAACGAAAAAGAAAGAACTCGGTTATAAAGAAATTCACTCGAATTATAAATATATTAGGTAGTGCCTCATTAGTCCAGTGGTCGTAAGAGCGACTGCTACGTTGGAGGTCCTGGGTCCGATTCCCAATTCGAGCAAAGTAGCATTTTACATCACTCAGTAACAGTTCAAAGTTTAGATTTGTGCTCGGGCTTACCCCCTTTTATGTGAGACCTAACATAACATACTGACGAAATGTAGGTGTAGATAATTCTGCCTAACCCTTCGGGGAATAGTGGTGTGATGGTATATATTTTTATCGAAATATTTATATTACTTTCATAAATCATTGGACAGTTACCTACATAAAAAATGGTACCTACATAAAATATGTAGGTAGGTACATACCTAATATGTGGGCGTCGTAAAAGGTTTTGCCAATAAAATGCACCCAGCCTACACTTTTTTAATACAAAGAAAGATTTATGAGAGAATGTTTTCCATTTTCTTATAACCCAGTGAAGTAAATTGATAAGAATAATTCCGTAAACGTTATTATAAATATCTGCTCTAAGCTATGTTGCTAAAAATATACAACACAATGCACGCGGCGTCGATTAATTTATGCTTTATTTAATATCTGCCGCACTGTGTACGGGTAAAGAACATTAATTTCCTGCCAATGTGCTTTACAATTTACAAGCATAACATTATGGATCTATTCTCTGTTTATGGAAAAGCTATTTTTTACATTTACCTATTTATTTAAGTAGTAAGTAGTACCACTTTGATCGTAATAGGGGGCGAGCCTATTGCCATCACCCGGGCACAAATCCGAGCTGCTAGCAGTTGTGCTAGCTCAACGAGGTAGAGTTTGAATTATTACAAAACTTATTAATTAGTTTCATATTTGTCGCATTTCAGATATTTTTTAAAATTGCATTACGCATAATGCGTAAGTTAATAACGTTTATAATGTTAAACAGTGTACCATATTAGACAAAGTAGCTCTGTACGAAACCTAACTGTAGAATGTTTAGTTAGTTTAGATCCTAAAATCAGATCGCTCTAATTCCTGCATAGACTAGGCTGATGTTTCGTTGCAACACCATAAGTCATAGTACATATCCGCAACTGAAACCCACTCAGCAGGCGGCGTTACATGATATCATCATCAATCGTGTGACCGCACACCATTTTCTTCGATGCTGGCAGGCGAGGCAAGGCAAAGGCGATCATTTACAAGTCCCTAGATAATTGCTGCCCTGACTATCGCCGACATGGAGGTTGCTTTTAAACAAGTTATAATCTAAATCTAAAGGTTGAATGAATCAACGAATCAGAACGAAACTTAAAAATTAAATGACAGGTAAATCGGGGCGTTTTGGAATGTAATTTTGCTATGCGTTTTAAAGCCCTTTTAAAGGATTGTTTTATCTAAAATTAATTAGTAAACTTATCGGAAAAAATAAGAATCGTAAGGAAAAAAAGGGTAATCTTATTTGCCATAGATAAGAAACAATATAGTGAGAGATAAGTAATAAACTAGCACTATAAATGCAATTTTTGTGTTCAATCATATTTCTTGCAATTATTTTATAAAAATTAGAAAACGACTCCGGATTGTTCTAGTCTTCCTGCGAAAACGATGAATCGTAAGCTTTATAGCTAGATTTACGTTTCGCCTCTCCACTTTACTATACCTACTTCAACGAATATTGTTTCGCCCGGCCGGCGGCAGCGATACTAAAACACGTCGAAGTATCTTATATATTTAGCACTAGTTTTAAGTTTAACACGAAATACTTCCAGTTCTCTTCCTGTATTTTGGTTATCTTTTATGCAAGCATCGTCTGAAAAAGAAAAGTCCTAAAACCGTACTTTCTTTTTACTTTTTTCCGCAGCTACAGCTGTCTAAATGGACTTTTCTACTACTTTAATTTTCTTTTTATACATTCTTCTAAGTTACTTTTTTATGCATTTGCTTTTATTTTACCCTTTGAGATTTATTCGGTATTCATCCGATCAATTCCGGTACAAAAAAGAGGTTTAAACGAGTTCACTAGGATATAGGTATGCATTTAAAATAATGCACATGAAACGTTTACCTAATTAACAAAGATTGGGCGTCAAAAATTATACCCAGTTCGTTGTTCCCAGTAGTAGGTACTATAGTGACCAATGCTCTTCTTGTTAAAAAAATATACTAAGTTAATATCACCATAATTTATGGCATTGTTGATCATCCACTGCGACGTCTCATTAATTTTAATGACATGACACAGTGGGGCAAAAAATGTTAATGGTATTAATTTTTTGCCGATATAATTGAAAATAAGTAGGTATGAAATGAGTAGATAAGGGTCAATCAATCGTCATTGTACAAACTTAGATTCAATAATCCAATTATTTTAATTACTGGAATTAAAATTTAAAATTGTTTCGGGTTAATATGATGACCTCGACACAATTAGAACAGACTGGACACAGTTAGCCCAAGACCGAGACAGATGGAGGAATAAGGGGAGGCCTTTGCCCAGCAGTGGGACACACCAGACTAATCGTAATCGGGTTAATGCTACCAGTCTTTGGTCAGTATTGTTGCAAGGAAGAATTTTAACGCTAAAGTTCGCAAATTTATAGGATTTCTTACTTATACTTGATATATATTATGAATCTGTGGTGGGCATACAGTCATCGTACATATTTCGTATTGTGTTATGAGTTTGGCGATAGCAGTCAGCATTTAACCTTTTGATTACAGCATGAGTCCAGCATCAAGGCTCGATTGATTGACCAGTAGCTATTTTATGATTAACCACATCATGTGTCAAGGCTGTTACTGAGCCTGTCATGATCGTGGTGAATGTTTCGAATTCTATGACCGTGGCCACGGCAAGGGAAGGCCAGTGGAGCTTTAGACGGTCCGAAATACCATGCCGTATCTCCAGATGGCAGATAACAATTTTCTCCATCCCATAAAAGCCACATAAGGTGAAGTGCACCTGGGTAGCCTCTTTTTATATTTTGGAAAATCCTAATGGATTATCGGTTACCAGGAAAGGCAACGCGGCTGGCCGCTTCCGAAATTAATCGGCTCTTCTCCATAAGTCCCACTTTTTGGAACCGTGCAACTAGTTTGACAATTCAAAAGTGCCTTTTTATATGGTCTAATTGAAATAAAATATTTTGAATTGAATTGAATTGAATTGAATTGAATTGAATATTCTAATAAACCTTATCTTTTCCAGAATGGCACGCTGTACGAGGTGGCGCCCGGAGGGTCTCAGTGGCACGTCCCGACTTCCTACTGCGTGGAGATGAAGTTCAACGAGAACTTCTCCGAGCCCCGCCTGGTGGCTGGCGTGTGCTTTGGAGATTTTGAGACAGATGACAGCCCTGTCCTCTACACTGCTTATGCCATTGGTAAATAATTTACTCGATTGTAAATCTTATTCGATTGGTAGAAAGGATATTTGAGGATCTTCAAGATGAGATCAGCTTATTGCCAATTGAGTTCTAACCATCCTTTAGTTTTCGAGTGACATCATAAAGGCTTCATGTGGGGCTCGTTTTAAGCGTGCGATTGTTTGTGTAAAACATCACAATGTTGACATAATTAGTGACGAGGCAATAGGGTGTCTAATTTTACGAGCTGTGGGATAGGCCCTGCTGTTAACAGTGCCCTTGATTATCTGTAAGTATGTACTCGGACACGCTAAGTGGGCAGTAAAGTTTCGTCCATCAATACTGATAAATCACTTTTTAAGTGTAGTGTTGTGCCCGTTAACAGAGGCATAATGGACTATAGTATCGTTTAGTTATTCCACTTACAAAATGTTTATGAATAATGTTACTAAGTTTAAGGTTAACTTTAACGTTTTATTGAACTGCAGTTGTATTCTTAGTACACACACAAATTGATCTGTTACAGTCTCATAGTATTAGAGATATTGTTGACGATTTCTCACATACACCCACTCTATAACGTTCACAGTTGGCGAGCCAATATCGCTACAATTTATCGGGCATGTTACCGAAATATTGAAAATATTAATATAATTCAATTAATATTTGCTGTACCTCCGCGACGTTGTATGGAACTTGTCACATTAAAGTGGACCGAGGATTGTATGATGCCTTGCAAAATTAATAAATCAGGACTGTTTTGGCTGATAATTTTAAGATTTATTTGTCACTAAAACTATTACTCCAATAGCTGCTATCTGTATCTATATATAATATATTGAGTAAGCTAGAGCAGTTCTGGGCAAAAAAAAACATTTAGCTTCTAATTTTTGTGGACTCACATTGTGGTGGACGCTTATCCATCAATAGACTTGTATACTAGCAATACCCAATACAAATCGAATTCCTATGCCCCCATTCCATATGGGATTGCTGTGGAATTAACAGGCGATAAAATATGCATTCATCTGTTATGAGAAGAGGACGTTTGCCAACAATTATGTATGGTACTAAAAGTTATTAAAGGCACCCGTGCTACACGCGTTTATGACGTACAAAACGACAAGTTCATTACTGAGGAAATATCTCGATTGACTAGCGGAGTCAGGCAATGGAACCACAAAGTACATCGTAGTATTCATAGTTAGTATTACCAAAGATTTTACTAAAGCTTTGCCCAAATGTTGCAAGGTATATTTATAAATTAAAATGCATAGCAACTCCTTAGCAGTTTTCGGACGACTGATATCTTAAGATACTCGTAAATAAAGATATGAATCATTCAAAGTGACCGTTATAGTTCAGCAGATCCGCTCAAACATAGGCAACATAACGCGCCTGGATATTTTGAATCACATCACAACCACAATGAGCTTTGAAATGTTGCGAAGTGCTGCATCTCGTGCATTAAGCATAATTTCAATCCCAGAGCTCCAAAACAATGATAAAGAACTTTTATTTTAATGTAAAGATGTCTTTAATTATTAAGGTTTGCGTTGTCTTTGTTCCAGGTTTAATTCTATCAGTTCCATTCCTTCTGGCGACATTCCTTATTTACGCGTTCATCCCCGACCTGAGGAACTTGCACGGCATGTGCCTGATGGCCTACTGCGCCGGCCTGATCGTGGCCTACCCTTTCCTGGCCTACCTGAAGCTCCACGTCGGGAAAGTGGGTGTCGCCATGAGTGGGTGCTTGACTGTCGGTGAGTTTATCAGATCATACGCATTCATTAGACGGTAATACCTACGAAACCGTGCACTGTGATTGATTGGTCTGCTTTTGATTCGATGTTTTATTAAAAACAGCAAGACTGCTGTTTTAAAAAAAACTTCGAATTTTGTTTAACAATATTTTCACATTTCTTTCACATTCGCATTCGAGAAACGTCGTGTCGAATTCCGTGGCAACTTCATGCATATAAGTTCGTTGCAATACCTACTCTTCGAAATCAATTTCGGAATTACCGTTCTGAAATAATACTTACTTAGTTACTTTAGTAGTATTTCTCCAGGGCCAGGTTAATAATATTCTACAAAATGTTTTAACACTACTAAAATTACAGAGTTGCGTTACGAGTTTACGTACAATGTTTCTTTCAAAGAGTTTTTAGGCAATGCACGTGCGACTATCGCGGTAAAAAATATTGGATTTGCATCGTGGAATTGATTTATTTTTATGGCTTGTGTCATTTACCCAGTTTCCGAAAACCAGAATATCATTTTAATTATTAGAACAAACTTTGTTGTTAATGGTAAATTATACCTCGTTACTAACGGTAAATGAGACCTACTCTATAATAATTAGTTAAGTATTTTGAAGTTTGATCTGAAATGCAGTATGAAAATTTTTATCACGGTTTTAGCATTTTTTTGAATTATAAAGATTATATAATCTGAAGATAAGAACTAACATCGTACCTACCTACTCAAAAATGTTTGTAAACTGATAAATATATAAATAACTTCATTCAACAAAAATATATTTAAGTACCTCAATAATTTTGTTACATTTCTGGATTTAAGTAATAAAATCGAGAAGAGAGTTTTGATTGGCAAATATTTTTAATTCGACAGGAACAAAATCTGATCAAAAATCGAAGTAAGTATTAAATCCATTGCGTCGAATCAAATATCTGCATAAATAATGTTATTGAATTTGTGTTTAATTATAATGGGTCTTTATACACTTTACGGTTCATTTTTATGGCAAAACAAAACTTTACATAATTTCCACTTCTTTTTTTATCGACGTGAAAATGGTGTGTTACAAAGTAACCAAGACTATAAATTATACGCTAGGATTGATAGTAAAACACCACTTATGTAACAGGGCAATTTTATTGTCATACTGGGAATTATGAAATTATGTGAAATTGGGTTAATATCGCAGGGGCAATTCTCGTTCCTGATTTTATCGTCCGTTCATAAAATCTTTGATTGAATCTGCTTGGAGCATTTGGGTAATTTCCATTGTTTATATAAGCTATAGTTATTTGTTAATTGCTATTCTTTTACCTACATATTCTACTATGTCTAATGACCCACATTAGTAGCTAGTAGCTAATTAACGATAATTAGCTACTTTGTTTGTTGCCCCAGTAAAACGATCGGTCTTACTTTCCCATCTACTTATCACGGCTAATTTCCTGGATATATACGGACAAGACCGCACCTTGTATGTTGCTAATAGACGTAATTATCCAAAGTGTGCACTGATACAATACCTGCTAATGTAATTAAAAAACATGTTTACAATGTACCTATCCAGTTTATTTCGGCGTTTCACAGTGGCGCTATTTGTTAAGGAAAAATGACAGCAATATGTTAAATTGGGTTCATCCAAATTTAGTTTTATATTTCACCGTGTGGCAAGTTATACTGGACATTAGTTCGTGCGCGCAAAAATAACACGCTAAGGTTTTAATTATATATTTTTAATGACCAGGAAAAAGTAAGCTCATTTGAATAATCTAATTCACACGCTAAATTAATTCAGCGCTTATGTAATTACATTTCCGTGAAGACATTCAAACAAATAACTTTTATGAATATTTTCGGCCAGTCCTTAGGGAGTAAGAACTTATGAAAATTCAAACCATTTTCATGAATTATTTACTTCGGTTAATTCTAGCTTTGAATCCTATTTTCATGTCGTGTTCTGTTCCATAATGATAAGCTTTGGAGTAATTAAACCTTTTTTTTATCACTAAGTAGTTTGAAAACTTTTTAGTAATATTAAACTCGTATTACCTAGTAAATTTCTATATCACTTTAGTGGACACATTTTCTGACTGAACCTTCAATTTTCACAGCTGAGTCGGATTGTAGCGAGAGCTAAACATTACTGATTTGAACATTAGTGTCGCGGCTGAACAGTTAGAACAGTTAGTAACGAAAATCTACTTTGATTGATTGACTTCAACGTGTAGATAGTATGATGATGTTAGTCATCAAGATATTCAATATTGCGGATAGCCAGTAAGTAACCTTTCGAATAACTAGTACCTAGCGAGAGCGACATCCTTTTCATTATTCTATATACAATATTAGATACAGTATCGTAGATTAAAGGCCGTTTCACACCTTACTGATAAGTTCCGCAGTAATTTTATAGGTATACATACTAGCTTTCCGCCAGCGGCTTCGCCCGCTATCCCACGGGAACCATAGATTTTACCGGGATAAAAAGTAGCCTATGTGTTATTCCAGACTATAATCTATCTCTGTGCCAAATCCGTTCAGTAGTTTTTGCGTGAAAGAGTAACAAACATCCATCCATCCATCCATCCATCCTCACAAACTTTCACATTTATAATATTAGTAGGATTGTTCAATTTTTTTATTTAGGTATCCAGTGGCTTAATTTAAGCGAATTAGTTTTTACTTTATTTAATTTATTACTTTCTTTTGTAATATTTTTGGGAATGGGAGTGGGTTTCCTTGCAAACAATACTACTCCTATAATATGTCACCCCTGACACAGACGATTTACCACCTACGACAGAACGTCATCTGTGTAGGTACAGTTCATTGCTCGAGGTTAATAAACTAATATGACCCAGACAATTGATCACAATCATTCGATAATTTGATCACATTACATCAACACCTCACAGTCTGGTCTGTTCACAATCCTTTATTATTTACGTTGTAATATGCAATAAGCATATATTTCTTTACTAAGTAGCTGCTGCCTGAGGTTCCACTCGCATCCCCAAAAGGACTTTTTGAGACAACATTTTTAGATATTCTTGTAAATTTTATCGAAATCTGTTCAGGCGTGAAAAGTCAGATAGAGAGACAGAGGTAGATACTTTCACGTTACAATATAAGTATGGATTCAAAAAGGAATTGTTTGCTATAACTTAATGGAATCTTCATTTATAGTTAGACGAACTATAACGAACTTCTATTTGTGTCGGCGGTTAATAGCTAAATGTGTCACTCAAATACCACTAAAGTGATAGGTAATTAACACTTGAGTGTAATATGAGAACATTGCGGTACAATTAGCGGAAAACTTACTTCTATTTGCTCTACAATGAAATCAAACACAACATAGCATCACGTCTGTATCCCCAAAGAGTGAGCGGTTCCACACTACGTCCGATCCGAATTCCGAATCCGTGAAAATACGGTCCGGTGTAGTCGTAGAACTATTTGTATGGTAGCTTACACACTAGATCCGATGTCCGTCGTCCGATTTCTCTATACAAATAGTTCTATTACTACACCGGACCGTATTTTCACGGATTTGGATCGGACGTAGTGCGAAACCGCTCTTAGGCGGAGCCGCGGAGGTGTACTAATACTACTAATGTACACCTACGGGGCAAGCCATTCGCTGGGCATCAATCCAACCTCTGAGCTGCTACTGAGAATTTTATAAAAAACCGCTACAAACACTGCTTGACTTGGGAATCGAATCCGGGATCTCAAGCGGTACAATCACGCTTTTGACCACTTGGCGAATGAGACGGTCAATGCAATAAAAATGTATACTAGAATAGTAATAGCACTGTGGAGGTTCTCAGATCCTCCACCGTACCTGGGACCTGGAAAATAAAACTACTTTAAAATAAGATAGCTCTTCCTTTGTACGACCGGGCCTTTATAGAACCTCCTTGGGTCTCTACAGTACTAACTTGATCAGTAAGGAGCATAAATTGAAGTAATAACTATGTGTTTAAAAATAATTGAGAGATGAGTTGTTTGTAATGCGTTGATATCTGACCGCAAAACCAAATAACTGGCTGGAGTATTTTATGGAAAACGTAGGTACCAATTTTATGTGTCATTGAGTACTTGTTTAATCATTCGTAATTTAGGCGGTTACTCACAAAATAAATTAGTACTTCCTTTTAGCGAAAGAACAGCTTGATCTCAGGCAGAAATTTGCGGGGTTTAAAATGGAAGTTCCGCTTGGCCTGATATTGTTAGAAGATTAGTAAATCCCATCCGGCGGCGAACTGTGGGGCTTATTAAAGGTGCCGAGAGCTTTCTGGCGAGCTTATGTAGTTTTCTGACAGCGTGTGCTTGGCTTAACAACTAGGACTAGGTTTTAATATGAAAGATTTTGGATTTCCATAAAAAAAGAAGTAGGTAAAGGCTATTTACTAGATGACCCTTTGGTGTGTAGGTGTCGTTACTGGAAATAATTTTAACAAAGTTGTTTTACATGCATTACCTTGCGCGTAATCGTAACACTAAAATTACTTTAACACTTTTGACAAAAACTTCCGTCAAAATTAAATTTACTTAGGCTCATTATCAATCTGTCACTTGATCTTGAAAGCAAAAATGGACCTTGTTGTTTTGTGAGATGTGCAAACGACATTACCTCTAAGGGTGGTAAAGCAATTTTATGGTCGACTACTTTATATCTTTACCGGTAGGTACGTGTTCTAATCCCAAAGGGATTTTTTGAAGAATTATGTATTTTTGTTGGAAAAGGTTAACGAAATGTAACAAAACAAAACAATATAACAAACGCGTTACAATTATATTTTGGTATCAATAAACTTTAACGCTGCCTGACGTGACACAAACTTCACATGCGTAAATGCGCAATACAATTAGAACTAGAAACAAAATGTCCCAGCCGAATATACATATGCGCGTGCGACGAAACGCGTAGGTAGGGCTTGTTGAAATCAATTGGGTATTTATTAGTAACTGCACATGCGGCTCGTTTCCCTCGCGTCGACACCGTACGTCAAACATAACAATTCTCGGTAACCGCTGAAATACGGAACGATACTGCATTTTTTTACTCCGATTGATTTGTAAATGAAAGAAAGAAATAGCCTGCCAGATGGTTCCCGTTCGTTGCAAACGCTATAGCTGGTCTATAGATAGGCACCAGCACAATTTGTCGACAGTATTAGAACGGAATTTTTGGTACAGCATTTTTGGATAATGGGAAAAATATTTGAAATTCGAATTTGATGATATATTTTTGTGCGAAAATATACAAAACGATTTTTTTTATTCAGGAACGAAATTCTATAGAAAAATAATTACTCTAACTAATCTAACTGGATTCAATTAATGGAAACATGATTGTAAGATAAAAAAAAAGATGTAACCTTTTCGTGATTCACAAATGCATAAGTGTCATTTCTTCGCACAAACATATTGTTGAGCCATCTATTCAATACTTTGTGGCATGTGGTAATAGATCCTACGAGGCTACGTGCCGGTATCGATGGATCTTTTTGCCCCTGTCCTACTTAGATCAATGAAGTTCTCGTAATATTTTTGTTATATTTCTTACACCTGAGTGTCAAGTCTTTAAAATTGACCCATATTTCAATTAAAGGAATTCTCACACCTTTATCTTTTAGTAGGCCTGCATTACGTAGTCTGTTATGTTTCTTTTTATCTTTTGTGTATCGATGCCCAATCATTTCCTCTCGCAATCTGGTTTCTTAATTTTGTTTTTTACGGTTATTTATATTTTTCAGCGTTCATCGTTTACTACGCATTCCAAACAAGTTTCTTCTGGCTGAACGTCATGTGTTTCGATATATGGAGGACTTTCAGGTAAATATGTAATTAATGTATTTATTTATTGATAAACCTTAGAATGTTTAGCGAAAATGGTTATTAAAAGTGATGAGATCTATTTTCGATCTAATTCCTAAGTATTTTCGATGCATATAACTGAAAATGTGTTTAAAGGAACTGTATGGGTACATTTTCTTTGATTATAACATAAATTATATACAAAAATGTATACCTGGCTTATAAAATATACATAGTAGTATGCGTATCAGGGAGGAAATAATTTAATCTAGGTACGTGTAATACTTATATTTTTTATAAAACCAGTGAATATTATGTCGTCTGAGATGAGATCATCACGCACGGCCCAACACGGCTTTATATTTATGTTACTTAGATTTTTTTTATTGCAAAATTTGAAAGAAAAATATGCTGTCGCATTACTTGTGGCTCTGTTGTCGCATAATTCGTTTTATTGATCCATGACCTAGCCATATGTTACTGCTGGTACAAATACACACTACAGATGCAAAATAGCTATAACATTACTGTTCCTACCATATTTAAATTAGGTTGTAATGGAATAAATTATTATTATTTAAACTAGGCAGCAATATTTTTTATCCATACTTCAATATTTTATTGTTATTTACCTATTTATAAGTTGATATTATGTAGAAACACATTATACAAAACAGAAAGTCATAACTCATAAATAATTAGAACTATACTACAAAGTTACTGCTTATTTCTATTAAAAACTCTCCCAGCAGGCTATACAGGGGGGCTAGACAAGTTGCATTTTGAGATTCGAATCGACAAACAAAATGTATGTAAATGACATTAGTGACAGCCCGATTTGCCGAAAGCTTGTGTCATTTCCATACATTTTGTCCCATTTTGTAGCCCCCCAGGCTATACATACATGCGTGAGGATTAAAAAAAAAAATGTAGGTTTCCATTGTTTAAGTATTTATTTTGTTCTCATAGATAACATTAACATTGATTGACATTGTTCTATTTACCTACGGCTTAAGAAACATATCAGTAGATAGGTATATAAAAATACTAAGAATGAATAAAAATGCACTTGTGCATAACTTGTGCATATTTAGACGTCATCCGCATTCGCGATACTTCAAACTAAATGGTGTGGACGACGGACGACTCTTTTTACCGGGTAAACAGAATTTGCACGTCAGATACCTAGTTATGCTACGAGCAAATAACCCATAGTTACATGGTGATTGTGTTACTGATAAAAAATCGCTAATCTCTCTGCTCCGATTCCCCTTCTAGTCGAGTGGATCACCAATATTGCAGTATTAAGGTTGATATGAGCACAAAAGGACTGATTACATTCAATACTATAATAATAGCAATGCTACGCAAAGTGTACCTACATTTAAATTATGTTTCACTTTCGGACACAGTTTTACATTCGATATATAATGTAAATACTTTGATCGTATCAATCCAGATATTTTACTCCTACCACATCGTTTTCTACTTGGTAAAACTAGTCTCTTATTTTGTAAACGATTCCTTTCAAACCAAATCATGTTAAAAGAAGTCAATAATCAGGTCAAAAAAGGTCAAGAAATCCACTCACATATACGACACACCATAATTATGCTCATAAGTCATTACTGAAAATTAAACACAATAATGATAACAGGTATTTTGGACTTCGATTGCAGATCGGCCACTCCGTGCCTGACTGGTTGCAGCAGCCACCTGTAGGTCCCTAAGCCTAGCTTACAGGTCGATGTCTGTAATGGCATGATAGTCGTGTGCTAGAACTGCTAGACCATGCTGGTCCATGCTCATAATGTACTACAAAATAAACAGGCTGAGAAAACCACTCCTCGCTATGCGCTACAACAAGTAGGATTTTATGACCAAAGTATGAAAAATAAATTGCTACTGGTCACATCTTTCAGCAAACTTGAATCAATCAAGCATAAATTGAAAAAAAATATTTAGTCCATCTGAAAAATCAAGCACTGGCCGAGGTCTATTAAGAGTTAACAAAGGCTAACGAAAAATATCATTATTTTGTTGACCTAGTTCCCATTTTCATCATTTGACAGGTTTAAATCAGTTTGGGAGGATTCCTTGCGACCCTTACGGCTATTTAAAGACTTAGATTAAAAAAGGTCCGTAATTATTTTCGAGCTTTTGTTGAAAAATTGCGTCCTTTGCTCGTGTGACGTCATAAGCTAGCGTCATAGCTTTGTATCGCTTGAAGTGGTTTAGTGTACCTGTTCATTTTGTGGTAATTGACGTTCGATGTTAACACTCGCCAGTTCAATGTTGTTATTAAGCGAACACGGCGTGTCAATAACAGGCATTATAACATAATGTGTAGAGATAGCGGCGGCTGACACAATTATGTTGCTATCGATATCGAGTATCACTCGATAATACGATGCTGGCGTATTCGATTACTGTGATTAGCGGCTAACGATGGAGCTATAATAATTAATGTCTAATCGATATTTATCATAATTGCTATTACTTATAGTGAAAACTTAGGATAGCTTGCAATGTATCTCATATTATTGACGATATTGCACCTCTCTTTCACTGCTGAAAGATAGGTGCAATATCATCAATAATGTTCTGTTTTTCAGGCGAGGAGGTTTTATAATATTCTTTAATAACTCATTAAAAGTCAATACATTTAAACACAAAGGAAGTTTAAAAACAGACCAAGGCGAGTGAGTAAACATAATGTCAAGTATACATTGTAGGTTTTATTTTATATGTAGAACGCACGGTAGCTAATTCATTCATTTTTTGCATTTAATGTTGGTATAATGAATAGGCATTTAAAAATGTTGCATTTCCGTAAATTGTTAGCGCGGAATGTATTTATATTTCTACATCAATTGTAAAAGAAAATGATCATTCGTTGCAAGTTTTCATTCAGTTGGCGAATGAATAAATTGTGATGGAAAGTGTTTTACGCTCAAGGCAGCTGTCGAACAACTGCGATGCACATCATTATTTAAAATTTGCAGTCAGCCGTACAGTTTCCGCGAATTCATGCCAAAATACACACCTAGACTTAAAATCAAGAATTGCGTGAATGACCTTGGACGTCTTCAGAAATGCAGCCTTTAGTTATCATGAAGGTATATTAAAACCTACGATTAAAAAACCTAATGTTTTTTTCTAATTATTGCGACTAAATAGACAAATGAAAATAATTACATTTAATGGCGTACCTTGACAAACTAAATGTTTACTTCACTTACTACTACATTTAATTTGCTTGAGATAACCTACCAATCTAAATACGGACCTAAATATCAGAGAAATTGCCATATCCTTAATAAAATCCCTTGTTTTATTCATTTGCTAATGGTTACCAAGCCTTGGCGTATTTAATAGTGAAGTGGAAGCATCAAGCAATGTAATTTATACTTTCTGAATATTTCATTTATTTGCTTCGAAGCATTAGTGTACCGTAGTAAACGATCTGATTATTTACTATCCTAAGTAGTTGCGTGTTAGCAAGTAGATAGCTCACGATTTGTTAAACTAGCGTTAATTTTATTAGACCACACAATTATTACGTAGAATCTTGTGTACGTAGAATATATTATTTTCGTAGTTATAGCTATATAAATTGGCTGTGTTAAAGTTTATTTTTAAAGTTGAAGTAATTTTAAAACGTCTGCTAGTACTTAAAAATGGTGACGTAGTATGTAAGTATATGTTTTTCCAACATTGTTATAGATGAGGTTGGTTTATTTACGGAATGTTGCGGTATGAAAATTAAAATTAGTTTTTTTCCGTTACCTAAGTAGGTACTATGATGATGTCAGTAGAATATAGTTATTCTTTATGCTTCTGTTTTTGCAAATGGTAGTGGTTTTAAAAATCTTGAATTGAATTGCATTTGATCAGTTTCTTTAGTAGATTATAACTCCAATTTCTTAGAATGGTTAATTCTAAAATGGTTATAGCTCCGCATATTTTTATACAAGGTGGAAGGTTTTCCGTAACTTTGATCATCAATTTTTCATTTTTTCTGCAGTTTTTTTTCTTGCACGTGTAAACAAACATTATTTCTATCTACCCAAATTAGATTATCATTATTTCATTTATTTCGGATAGCGCTCGCCATAACATTTACCGCGGAGCGTTCTAATCGCGTTTTTAGCAATACACTGCGCGCTCAAAAATTTTTATATCTGTAATAACCGATCGTTTTCTACATGAATGAGCTAGGTCATTTTATTTATGACCTTCAGTGAAACCTTGTCACGACGTTTGTACGTCGATGTCCCTTCCACCTTGTATGATCATAGGTTTGTCCCCTATTGAATAGGACCTAAAATATCGGCGAACTGGTACTGGTACTGAATTGAACTACCTTTGGAGAAAACTAGCATGATGGTAAATTATGGTGTCCTGTGTCCAGCCAGTCCAGCAATGGACGATGTTGTTCTGTTGATGAATTTGAAAATAATCAGAGAGAAAGAAAGATACATTTATTCAGTTAACAATAAACGAGAGTACCTACATAGATACTTGTTAACTAAAAAATAAAATAGTTAACGTGATCCATTAAATCAATCACAAAATAAAAAGCGCAATACTTAATGTCGCACATATTATTTCCATTATCATGACCATAAATTACCAACAGATTCGCATATAAAATTTCCGCTTTATATTTGTATTTATGTTTTCATTTATTTTTAATGCTTCCCTATCGAAGAGTTGGGTCTTTAGCTCAACAATCTCAAAGGTAAGGTACTAAAACTTGTACATAACGTCTATAATTTTTTTTTAATGTACTGAGTGTATAATTTTTACTGAGTGTATAGTGTTAACTGACTCACCGGGAATACGTCAATCAGCAAGAATTTATACACAATAAGGAAAAATAAAACAGATATAACATATTTTTTATAGATGTACTTAAAAGTCTATTCTGTAGGTAACAACAAAGTTTTAGTTTAGCCGCAACATAAACATAGTTTGATAAATCAAGGTGCTACGCCACGGCTACGCGCTACGAAGAAAGTTTATCGCTACCTTAACTTAACTGCTACGTACGTAGCCAGTTTATTGTCGTAGCAAACATTAAAAAAGTGTTTCTAAATTGAAAGTTTAATAAATAATTTTATTATAAGAGCAAGAAGATGATGATCTTTTATTAATTCACAATGTGCGTTAATGTGTAAAAAAGTTACACTATGCCACTTTGAATAGATACCGGCGGCGGCAGACTCAATTGAAGCAATGACGTCGATAATTTCTGGGAGAATTAAGATATTACTACTGTAGTAATGGTTATTTTTATAATAATACTAGCTTCCCGCCAGTGGCTTCGCCCGCGTGGTATGTTATTATACATATAAATCTTCCTTAAGAATCACTCTATCTATTAAAAAAAACCGCATCAAAATCCGTTGCGTAGTTTTAAAGATCTAAGCATACATAGGGACAGACAGACGGCGGATAGCGACTTTGTTTTATACTATGTAGTGATGATGTACCTAAATGTGGTTGAAAATAAAATACAAAAACCTCATATAACTGGAAATATAATTAGTTAATTACGGTCGTGTTTGTGGTCACAAATGCATATTTCTGACCTGTTGGTATAGATAATTATATTATTATTTTAGACTTTCCGTTATATGTATATATAACTAGTTGTGTCACCCAATCTCACGTGCGAGAGAGGTGGTTCTCAGCAAATATCATGTAATTTTTATTCCGCAAGAATCAGTGTAAAATTGCGAGAAAGCTGAGAAGAGGGTTAAATTAAGTAAAACATGTGTCGTCTCTAAACTAAATCTAGGCAATTTTACAACATCTGACCAAGGCGGGATAATGAAAAAAAAACATTAAAATCTGTCTAAAACGCACACCAGAATTCACTCCACATCGACCTCCTTTTAATGGTACCTAAAAGTTAAAAAAACTTTTTTTAACATAACAGTAGCTATCGCGGCGGCAGCACCAACAAGAGACGAGAGAAGAGACGGTTCCTCATCTACGGGCTGTACGCCTGGGGAGTGCCCCTCATCCTGTGTGCCATCACCGCGGCCATGCAGTTCAGTGACCTGCCCAGCAATATTATCAAACCTGGGTTTGGGAATAGAAGGTGCTGGTTCGAGGGTAAGCATTAATCATATCAATATCTAGAAAAACAAAACCTAAAGATTAGATGGTAAGTTACTTTCAACACACAATATTTACTCGCTTAGGACATTTTCGAAAAGGCCTCTTTTCGATATTCGGGGTTTCTCTTTGAAGATACCTATGAGTTCAAATTCAAAACTATAATTATGAATATGCCTAATTGTAAGGGCTGCTTAAAAATATATTCTTTATAATGTTCTTTTAAAAGTAGGTATCTCGCAACACTCAAAATAAAAAGCTTTTTGCGCATTGCGATAGCAAAATATGCATTTTCTTGTTGATTGATAAAACATAAAATGTTAATTCCGAGTAGCAAAAAGATATCGGACATTGTATCGGATTCATATATTATTAAATTGGTATAAAATGAGTATCACAATGAGGTCGCGTTTCAAAACTGCTTTATTTATGAATGCGGACTAATGCACCGACACACAAAAGGAGTGACACCGGTACTTATTGAAACTAAGTAGTTTTAATTCCGGTAATTTATTGAGTTCAATTGATTCCAACAAATCATTAAGTACTTATAATGAAATGGTAGTGAAGCTAACCTTTTCCTTACTTAGTGGAAAATCCACATGGTCTACGTCTCGCGCACCACGTACAAATGTCAGTGGTCAGGTGTATTTAAATAGCTAATCTACTTTTATCCTGTTTGGTATAATTGTTCTGAAATGATTAGGTACTAGGTATGACAGTCTTAATTACTTCTCCATATTCTCAGATTGGCTGAGTGATCTGGTATACTTCTTCACACCTGTGCTGGTGCTCGTGGTGAGCAACATCATCTTTTTCTCCGTGACCGCACACCGCATTCGCTCCATTAGACAAGAGACCGCCATCTTGAAAGGTGCCGAGTCTTCCCGCAGTGACAAACTTAAGAAAGACAAACAGAGGTAGGTAATTAATTAATGTTGGAAGTACTTACTTTTACTGTGCTGTTTCAGCTTTGTTACAAAACTTTTTGTAGAGAAGCTGCGGTTAACAATGTACTTGCTATGTTACCTTAAAACCTTCAAAGGTTTTATGACTGATGAAACATGAAAGTGAAGTGTGAACGCCAAAGTTATTTTTATTCCTCTAAATTTATTTATTTATTCCTACTTAGTTTATTTTACTTTGAAGTGACAAAACCTAATATTTATACAGAAATAAACAATCCTCTTACTTACTTACTTAGTGTTAATTTAATATAACCGAAAGATGATTTAAACAGATTTCGAAATAAAGGTCAACATAATATAGGTAGAATAGAATAGAATAGAAATACTCTTTATTGTTCACCAAAAACATTAACAAAGATAGAAAAACATGAATTTACATACAAAGGTAACCGCAGTATGACCCATTTACCTCCAGCAAACTGGACACAGAGAAAGTTTGATTGCCTGCAAACAATTGCAACATTTGCAGCAGCATGTTACAGACGGACTATGTTGAAAACATTATTTTAACTTCTAAATTGAAGTTAACTTTAATAGAAAATGACATTTTGGCAGAAAATAATTTCTTTTGGAAATTGTACATTCAAGTTATTTTTTATGAAGGAAGAAATCGGCGGGCGGGCAGGATTCGAACCTGCGCCTTCTGGTTCGGTACACCAGAAGCCGAACCAGAAGGCGCAGGTTCGAATCCTGCCCGCCCGCCGATTTTTTCCTTCATTAAAAATAACTTGTAATCTTAACATGGAAAATGCTTAAAAAAATACAAAAAGATTGTACATTCAATTTATGTTAAGTAGGTAAGAACTTCATTTCTAATTTTACTTCGCTAATGAACGGTAATGCCTCAACATTATTCAAAAGCATGTTTTGGAATATAAGATTTATGTTCAAGGTGAGTATCGTTGGAGAGTATGATCTTCACTTGAGATCGAGGATCATCTAAAAAACATTGACCAACGGAAAACACGTTATAGATAATATCTATTGTGTCTAGGTTAAGTAATTGTTATAAAGATCATGAGTTTATTTTACAAACAGTAAAATAAAGACGGTGATGCTGATAACTGTAAAGTATTAAACCAAAAAGCGGGAAACGCTGGGCGTGTAGTCGACAATATTTTAGAGAAGATTGCTTTTGAACTTTCATAAAAGAAAAGTTTTCAAATACAATGCCTACCTATATCCCCAAAAGAGCTTGTGCTTGCCAGGATGTAGAAATAAACCTACTATTTGATATTTGACCTACTTGCATCTTCATAAAAATAAGTGATGAAACAAAAGGTAGCCATCTTTCTCAGGATGCTTTCCATCTTTTAGACTTTTATAAAAACCTTTTCAGCAGTTTAGCCGTGAAAAGGTAACCGACAGACGTAAAGAGTTACTTTCGGATTTATGGAAGTCCGAATAAGCAGTAAGCACACTATTTCTTTACATCCAGTGATGTTAGCCATTGAATATTGTAAAAAAGTCATATTACGAAGGAGGTGGCCGATTTAAAAAACAATTAAGTAGTTAAAATATTTTACAGAACTAAAACAAACGTTGGAACAGTAACAGCTGTTTGGAGAAGTGATAAATTCTCATTCGCACAAACATTTATGTGCATATTGTTTTGTATGTGTATAAATATTCTTTCATTCGTTTTTTTCCCGGCATGTTTAAGTACCTACTTGGTCTTGGTATAATGTAAAACAATCAAGAATTCTATTTACGACCAAGATCCTATATTGTTTATTTGTATTTTAAGCGGCTGGTTTTCGTCTTACAAATTGTCTGAATTTCATAAAGGAAACTGATAATTCATTTATCCAATTTAACAATGCATACATTTTGTTTAGAGCTCGATTTTCTAGAAGAGTGTTCAAGCATCGATTTATTTATCCTAGGTACCTACGTACCTACTTAAAATATCAGACGAATTTGTCTCTGTTATTACACAGAAATACTTACGAGTACATCAATTACATTTGACTCTGACCGCTCACTGATATTATTGAAGACAGGTCATCCGCGTTTCCTGTGAACCCAACAGTAGTGGAAAAGCGTGTTAGTTAAAGAGTTTGACGTAACTATGATTGAGGGACCTACCGCCACTTATTTTATTTTGCGTCTGCTGCGACCACTGCGACCGTACCTAGTCGATCTGTAGTGATCACCATTCCAATAAATGGGCTGGATCCTTGCCGAATGACGTCATCCGCCGTACTTGCCGGCTAGTGGTGCTAACGCGTACTGAGAGCGGATACGTCATTTTTACGTCACCAAGATGGCCGCCAGGCACATTATCAATTTAAGGAGCTCTTACCTGCTGTTATAAACTACATGATTGGCTTAGGCTCTTTTATTTCAACTGGGCTTCAAATATGTTACATTTTCCTAGATGAGCATTATGCTTGTGTATGTGAGATACATACCATCACGTCTTATTCGGAATTCCCCGGCGGGTTAGGTAGGAGAGTATTAATCTACTGCTGCTACTGATAATTTCATAATAGGTAAAACTCATTCATTGTTTGTTAGACCTATAAAAGAAACCCAGGAACTCTAACGCAACAATCCCGCTTACGACCACAAGACTATTGAGCTAGTGAAGTTTTAAGTTTTGGGATGAATAACAAAAACCATGACTACATTACAGATACGGCCTCTACTTGAAACTCTTCATGGTGATGGGCGTAAACTGGTCGGTGGAAATCATCAGCTTCGCAGTAGGCGGCTCTAACTGGTATTGGATCATCGTCGACATATCAAACATCGGCCTCGGCATCTTCGTCTTCCTCATATTTGTGTGGAAGAAGAAAGTACGCAATTTGGTACAAAAGAGGTATGTGACAAGAGAAATACTGTCTGACAGTTGATGAAGGTTGATTGGACATGAAGGAAGTGGGTATCGCGTGACTTCGTGATTCGAAGTGAACATTGGCTGAATATTCAGTTGACATAGTCGTCAGAACACCGGCGAGTGATTGTCATAGAAAATAATTTCGATAAAAAAAAAGTCAATTCCGACATGTCCGGCAACTAAATCTACTTTTAAATTATTTTGTTATTTTCAGTGACGTAACTCGTGTATTATTTGTAGGCAAAACTGTAATATAGAAGCCAATACATTGTTCCCATTGTTCGATGGTTCGACCAAAACTCGGTCGGGTACGAGCGGACAATAGCAGATTTCCATAGGTGTCGCCGAGGCGTAAGATATTCCTGAAGCCTATTATACTAAAACGTTTTTGAAATAACATTTTGGCACTTTTACACACTGGTTTCTTAGGATATTCAAATCCGGAGTTTGAAAAAAAAAACAAATTGACAGCTGTTAAAGTTCATGTTATCAGATGTGATTGGTTATTGAAGTTGTAAATGATTTTCTTTAACCAATGACCAAAATCAGATTTGAATAAGCTTCTAGAAACCGGTTAATAAATTAATGTTCTGATTTGTATCTAATGATTATTAAACCAACAACCTACCTATAAAATTGACCAACAATTTACCTAGCCAAACAACTAGACAATGGCGAAATGAATGGCAAAAAGTAAAGAAGGCATTCTATAAAATATGGATAACAACTACCACATTCCCACAGCCAGGCAAACTTAATAGACTTCGCGAGGCTTGTAACAAATTAGATTTTTGATGGGGTAGACATTCTGAATAAAGAATGTCCTGCCTATGACCAACTTTTGAAACGTCACGAAACTGTAACATTACATAAAGCCTTAATACGTTCAGTTCATATTCAGAATGCCTGTCGGCTTCAATATCTCATGGAAGGTCGTCGGAGGTGAACTAATAGTTACCGATAGAATGAATTAGGTACGGTGTTTAGTCAATGGCGACAAATGTTGACAGGAACTAATATCCCAGTGTATACCGGTTGTGTACTCAGTACACAGTACACATACCAGTAGGTACGTGTATGTGATCGCTGTTCCGTGAAAAGCAATTTATCAACAAAGCCACACTTGACATGTTTGACCAAGATAATATCGCTTTTGAATACCAAGAACTTGAATAATTCATGCTTTTTATATGCCTCATAAAAAACGCCATTTCTGAAACGTAGGTAATTGCAAACCTACCCCTGACAATAATTATTAATAACTGCTGTTTGAAATTTTGAAAAGATCACCTCTAGAAACTTGATGAGATACATAAAATTTTATTTTTTAGCTGGTATAATAACTTATTTGTAAGTATATAAAAATATCAGTAGGTACCTAGGTAAGTGCGGCATTTAGGTACTATACATGCTTCATTGTACATTTATTAGGTACCCTTAAAAAATATAGAGGTAATAAAAATTTGCTCATTGCACTGCTTACCTACTTAATGTCCCTGCAAAGCGGACACCGGGCGTGTTAAACCTAACCTAAGCTTTTTATGTTTCACTCAGCGTACTATTCGTGCTAGCTAATTCTATACGATGCATAAAAGCAGCATTCGTAAACTGCTAAATACCACGCATATGAGTTTTTTAACTGTACACGATTGTGGTATACACGTTTTTGATTGAATCACGATAATGCTAATGTATACATACATATCCCTATTTGATATTATAAAGATATTATAAAGTAATGTTGGTGACCATTTTTTTTAGGAAGAAGTAGATATTTTATAATGATAATATTTGAAACATGAATCCTGTGGTAGGTATTTAACATTAATGAAATGTATCGACAACTTAGATATCCTTCGGACAAATTCAGTACGCAGTAGACTGATAGCGATAAGTAATTTATAATAATAGAAGCTAATATATTTCCTTTTTCCCCACCAGATTCCGCAGTATATTCAGACTGCCTAACACAGAGCGTGACCTCCGCACGGGCAAGTGGAACACAGCCAGCACCGCACCCACAGAAGACACACGCATGTCTTCCGACGACTCCGCTTTGCGACTCAAAGACATGCACTAATGACTAGGTACACTCTTGGGATATTTCCGTAGCTTGGATAACAATATGCCACTATAAAATCCCGCCTAAGTTGACTGATGAAGGTATAGGCTGAGCCCATTGCCATACTTCAGGCATAAACCTTAATTCAAATACTACTGCTACTGAGAAACAAAAAGAGGTCAGGTAGAGCAGTGTTATTTTATTACCCAATAAAACAATCGGACCTAGGTCACCTAGGACTCCACACTCAGCGGCCGCGCTTGCGACCACTAAGTATATCGATGAGACAGATGCGCAGCAGATCTGAATAACATTCAGAAAGTTTTTTTATTTTCAGATTTCGGAACATGACAAGTTTGCGCCAAAGAATCCTCATAAATACAAAGGATGCATCACATTATTTCTGCTAGTCAAATAGATTTTAATTAAGAAATCGTCATGGAGTAGAAAAACATTTTGTAACGAGACAACAGACGAAAAGTATTTATTTATTTTATTCTTATTGTACAATCAGTGTACAAAGGCGGTCTTAATGCCTTAGGCATTCTCTACCTACCAGACAACTTTAGGTGATGCAGAGACGAAAAAGTGGTAGATGCCACGGAGGCATGAGCCGAAGACTATTGCCTAAATATATATTACTTTCATGCATAATACTTAAACGTCATTTCCTACAGTACGGAATATCCTGTTCCTGTGGTACAGAAACGCATATTGTTTTGGCAATGGGATACAGCCTCATGATTATTTTTTTAAATCTGAAGCATCGTACAAAAATCCCTTTACCTAAAGAGCGTATGACTTCCCAAGACAGCTGCCTGCAAGGCACAGTTCATGCAGCCCGAAAACCACCCACTCCCTCTACCGACTACGCCTTCTTGAAGGAGTTATTACTTTGTGAAGTTTCTGAGCCTTAATGTTTGTTTACGTTTTGTCTTTTGTTTCTTCAAATGAGCTATGTAAGGTACAATAATTAATTATATAGGTATAAACTTGTTGAGTGTTGCATTTTACGAGTAAGCTTGAATTTTGTGTCTGTGTATTTCAATCGCATGTCGCTTATCGCGCATTCATAAAATGCAACTAGGTAGGTAGGTACTCAGGTACTACATTATGTACACCGACTAAGTATGTAGTATTGGTAGTATTGTTGAAATTAGTGGGAACCTACATATTATTTTAATATTAGGAAATAAGTAGTATAATTATGATACATACAGGCATTTATTTCTTTAGGATAGGATAATTTTAAATAATTTAGTTAGGCAATTATTTACATGTCCATTGCAATAAGTTAAACTGGTTCAGTCATTCTACACAAGCTAGCTTATAAGTTTGTATATTAATTTATGGTTATTAGCTTAGTTAAAAGTATAATTTTCTCTTTTGTATGTAAGAATAATTAAAATATTTTCTCTTTAAATATTCTTTATTTTAATTATATTTGTTTTAATTAGTAACGTGCCTACCGTTATCTATAAGTAGTAATAAGGTTTAGATTATTCTAAATAATTAATACCTGGTACCTATCATGGTTAGTAGGTGTATCTGTTATCTATTTTTAATATTTCGCACATCAAAAATAGGACAATTAAAAAAATCTCAGTTTCAATTTATAATTATTATTTTGAACTTTTCTCGCATACTTAAATAACTGTACTTTTTATTTGTCTTAGATTGCTATAAGTTTGCGATTTTATTCATACCTACATAACTAGTACAAAATGTTATTCTAACCAAATACCTAATGTTATTCTACCTAGGTACAAATACAAACTGCTATGATTGAAATCATAGGTTAAATTAAGAATGGATTGAATGTTTACTTTTATTAAAATTTAAAACAATAATTTGTTCTTTATTTACTTGTAAATGATTACACGGTTCGGCCCGTCCGGTTCGACGAAAAATACAGGGCCATAGGTAGGACTATTACCTATTCTGTGGTTATAGCCTATGACGGATTTGCAGTCTTGGCAAGCCATAGCTAGGCCATGCAGTAATTGTATTGTACCAGCCGCGCCTTTCTCAGCAACCACATATTAATCATATCGATTCTGAAATTTTGTGAATTAAATACTTAGTTGCTTGTTTAAAATATTTTCCGAGGTTTTTGGGGATTTTGAAATAAGAAAGCAACATGGCCTACCCTAGGCCTAGGGTAAATACGCCATTGACTTGATTCTAATCAAGTGAAAAATCCTCCGTAACAGCACCAAGTATTATTTATATTCTGTTAAAGTACCTAATATGTTATTATTACCTACACGCGGAAAGCCGCATGGATCCCTGTGACGGGGTGGCGGTAGGGTACCTATATCGGACTCGTAACGACTAAAACTGCATTCAAATTTGCCTTTTCTAGCCCTCTATCAGTAGTAGTAGTAGTTTGTAGTTTCCCCGTTATAAAAGAAGCGTGAATGCTGTTTGTTTTATAAAATTTATAAAATATATATAAAGTAACAAATCTTGAGGCAATAAATAAACTAAAGTCTGGTACAACCAAATCCCATAGTAAAGGAAAGGTACCGGACGCACCAGTCCCCAAGGCCGCCCTTAGTCATCTCGGCGCGCCGGACGAAACACTCATCCGGTGCCCTTTAATACATGCTAACTCAAAGTAAGCGGCGCGGCTGGTCGCCCTACCCTAAAGCCGGTCCCCTTATCACCAAGAAGCACCCACGGCATTATAATATTTATGCACAGTAATGCAACATTTGCAGGAAACGAAGAGAAAAGGAACAGGAAAAGAAGAATATTTTAGGAATAACGAGTTTAAAAAAACAAGAATCTGCTAAGCTGTGCGAAGAGATATCCGAATGTCTGAGACCAGCTTTATTGTCTTTGTAATCTATGACTGTATCTGTCACTGTCATTACTGTCAAAGTCATCAAATGTATAATTTAGTCATTAGTGTCATCACCAGTGTTGGATTCCGTAGTATTATAATTGCATTAGCATTGGGTTTAGCCTGTAAGGATATTTGTAAGTAAGAAATAAATAAATAAATAAATAAATAAATAATACTTTTTGTACCATTATTTGATAGTGTGTAGTATGTAGTATCGTAATGCCACTATACTACGTGAAAATACCATTATTTTGATGTCGACCGATTTGTATTAAGTGAGCCCTTTTACTTATATTTACCCTAAAATGTCGGGAATTTCTGTATGTACGGCAACACCTAATCAGGATTACCAAATACAAACGTAGTGTTGCCAATTTAGCGATTTCGTTGCTAGAAGTGGCGGCTTTTGCCTGAGTGTTAGCGTCAGAAAAAAAAATTGTCGCCAAAAATTTTTTGTATTACACACATTTATTTGGTCACTTTTGGAGTACCATCAAAATACTTTAAGCGCTCGTTTTTCAAAAGATTTTCGATATAAAGAGGTGCTAATTAATATTTTTAGTTACTATAATTTCTTTTAGCTAATTAGAAATCCTGTTATCTTTTTTACAAATACACAAAAAAATGCAAATCTCTAATATTTCTGGGAATTAATAAAATAAAAATTATTGGTACTTCCATTTATGTCATTAATACGCCTTACGCCTCAACTGAATAAAAAAAAATCGATTTACGAATGCATTTTTAACCTTGTGGGGAAAAAGGAAAACGTCAAAAAATTAAACATTAAAAACACCTACGATAAAAAAATGTGAAAAGTCAAACGTAGTATAATTTTGGACAAATAGTATTATTTTATTCTCCATGTAGCATAATTTTTTGAGGGACTGAATCCAACCCTGGTCATCACTGTCATCTTACTTGGCATAACCTTACATTTGTTTTGATTTTGTGCGAGAGCTAAACCTAAATAGAAAAAACATTTTTTATGTTTAAATTTTTAAGCTTACCCCTTTTCGTTTTCATTAGGTAATACAATAAGTATCAATTTTTTTATTTTTCATTATATAAACATTTTTGAAGATATTGTTAAAAAATCATCTCCATGTTAAATTTGTTTTTATTTAGCAGAATTAATTCATAGCAAATTTACTGAGGCGTTATTCGGAATAAAAGAGTTTAATCAATTATCTGTAGAAATAGTAACATTTCCACTAATGAGTACTTGTTTGAAATATGTAGAATTAATTAACCTTTGGACTTTAGTTTATAGGCATAATAATAATAATGTTCAACATTGGTTACGGCGCGCCTATTGTGCTCCTTTTACTCTCAGTATTTGTGTCATATTATTTTAGCACAGGTCCAACAGGTGGGTCTGATAATTTAAAAATAAAGTTACTTTTAATTTTTTTCTAACTTAAAAGGCTTTATTTTTTATTATCTTATTTCATTTTGTATAGCTTGACTTCCTGTCACACTCATTTACAATCATTTGGTATTGTTACGTTTTTATAAGTTTGTAACATACCTAATGTGTTATTTATCAACAGCTGATAACATGGCCAACAATGGATTAATATTTATTTCGAATGCTGCCAAAACTCATACAGTATGTCAGAGGGCCTCCAAGTTTGTGAAGAGAGTATTATATGTTAAAATAAAAGATAATTCCGAGAACCCATTGCCAGTGCTCAATAAACAAATTGACCAGTTTTACTCCAAAGTAAGTAGTGTCAGTATTATAACAAGTGTCATTATTTGTCTTAATACTAGCAATAGAAGAGGAGTTTCACATTCAATAATAATTGATAATAATAATTAAATAATAAATGACTGAATGTCTGTGGTCTAGTGGTTCGAGTACTGGACTGCTGATCTTAAAGTCGTTGGTTCGATTCCCACAAGAAACAAACATTTATGTGATGAACTTAGGTGTTTGTGTTTGTCTGGGTGTTTCTTATAATTATATTATAAGTAGGTATTTACAAAAAAAGAAGTATATAAGTGTTATATCCTTTGTCAAGTACCCGTAGTACAAGCTCTGCTTAGTTTGGGACTAGATGGTGCTGTGTGAAAAATGTCCCAAGATATTTATTATTTATTTGATAGAATTAAAACTTGTTGCATTGATGTTACAAATAATTAATAATACATTTTAAAAGTTATTTCTTGACTTTACCAATAATATCAGCAATTATTTTACAGGGTGCCACACAGGCTTGTCACTTAGACATAAGACTAATGCTGAAGCCTAGTGGGACAGTCAAAGAAATACAAACAAACTATCCAATAGACTTGATCCTGTTTGACAGTGAACTAGCCAAGGATATTGACCAGCTCAAAAAGTCTGTAGTTACAGTTAACAATGACTACAAACTTCAAAGTATTGGTAAATGTCACTTTCTATTTAACATGTACAGTAAGCAGAATTAAGACAAGACAATTAAGTTAGGTATAAATGTTTTTTGGGAAAGAGCCTAATCAATTCAAATAAAAAAACAATTAATTTCCTCTTTTTAAAATTAGTATAGATCATTAGTTACATATCAAAAATTTATTTTATAGTCCCACCTGCATCAACACATTTTTTTTCTTTTTAAGTTAACTTTATCATGATGCAGGCAGTTTTAGCACTCTTGGAAAGGCATTATATTACTAATAGCATTATTGTTTATCAAATAGGAATGCTATTTTATTTCTAAACTGATAAGAGATTAGATAAAAGAAACATGTCTTACTTTTTTGCCACAGATTGTGCAGACATAACCCAAGACGTAAAATTGGAAAAAGTACAGACTTACGAGAATGTTGCCTTAGGTGGAACCTTTGACCGTTTACACAATGGACACAAGATTCTGCTATCACAAGCAGCTTTGCGAGCCACCAAGCTTGTTACGGTGGGAGTCACTGATGTTAATATGATTCAGTGTAAGAACTACATTTTAGTTTAGTCTTGCTTCTTTAAGAGCTATTTACTGCCTATCTGTTTCTACTTGAATACTAACCCAATGGTGACGCCCAATAACGTTATCATGTACCATTACACTTTTGAGAGTAAAACTGATATTAATGTACACCCAAAGTTTGCAGATATGTTATAAGCCCATGTAGTTGGGGGCTACCCTATTAGCATCGAGCGCGCATGTCCCATTGCCCCTGGGTCCTCCATCAATTCTTGTCAAGATTTTTTCATAATGCCTAACTTGCCCAAGGCGTTATGGTCAATAAAAGTGTTTTACTTGCAGCCAAGAAATTATGGGAGCTAATAGAACCAGTGGAAGTAAGAATAAAAGTGGTATTGAATTTCTTGAAGGATATCAACCCAGATCTAGAATATAATGTGTTCCCACTAAAGGATCTTTATGGACCAACTAAAGATGATCCTAAGTATCAGGTATTAGTTTTAGTTGTTTACGATAAACATTTACTATAGCTGTACAGAAAAATAGTATTAGGTACTAAACAATTACTCATTGCCCCTCCGCTCGCCGCGCAGTTCGTAATAGCGTTTGTTGTTAGGTAATCTAGTTTAGCGTAAATTGCGCATACATAGCGCTCGTGCGAGAATCTATAGAGATGTGACACCTTTATCGCTGTATAGCTTTGATGCAACAATATCTTAAATACAGGATTTATAACAACCTCATTTTTAGATGATAGTTGTGAGTGAAGAAACTCTTCGCGGCGCGACGAAGATTAATGAGAAGCGAGTAGAGAACGGCCTGCAACCAATGGACGTGCACATTATCGGACTGGCACAGGATGCGCAGGCGCTGTCAGTGCAAGAAGAGGAGAATAAGATCAGCTCTAGTAACCTGAGAATAAGGTTACTAGGCACCCTTTTAAACCCACCTGTGGTAAGATATTTGCTGCTGCTTAAACCGCTACTGTAAATTTCACAGAAATACCTAACATCACTTTGCCCGACCCGGGATTCGAACCAAAGACCTCTGTCGTAGCAGTCGCGCTTGGGACCACTAGACCAACGTGGCAGTCGTTAATTGTTTTTTTTTATAATTATGTATCTTCAATGTACCTCTTTTACAGTTTTATAATAGTACCTAGAGATAAACAACAGTTTAGGTACATGTCAATTTTATTGTAGTTTCTTGTTTGACCATTTTTTAGCCTAATCCAAATATTCCTGACTGGCCTTACGTCATCGGATTGGCTGGAGGAATCGCCAGTGGGAAAACCAGTATTGCAAAACTGTTAAGGTCAGTATTTGTTTATCTTTAACAACTTAGAGGAATTCTTAGGCAGACACGCTAATAGGTATTCCTAACCTTTACTAGACTATGCTATCACTTAGCCCTATATTCTCGGTCCAGTAACTGCTGGATAGTAAAGACTTTTTAGAATCGCGTTGCTGACCGTACAATGACGGGAAAATAAACTCAACATGATTGTGTCTGTCAACAGTGCGAAAGGCGCTGCGTTTTTGAACTGTGATATAATCGCCCACGAGCTGTACAAGCCGGGGCTGCCTCTCAACCGCACCATATCCGAGACCTTCGGCGCACACGTCATCACAGAGACGGGCGAGGTGAACCGAAAAAAACTCGGACAAATCGTGTTTAGTGACAAGGTACTGTCGGAAAAATAACGAGCATAGCATTAAAACAAACGCTAGACTTTAATAGCTGTCAGATTTATATTTAGAAATAATATAATTATTGTGACGTGTTTAGTTGTTAATATTCACCTAATATACTTACCATTATAATTTACCTTATTTACCTGTTTGAACAAGACGAAAATGTACACAAAACAAAATGGATCAGTTTACAGGGCACACCAACGTGTGTGTTGGTGTGCGTAAACTCAACGCGTTATTACTTCGCCTATTTACTAGTGTTAGCTTTACAATAACCCGTTGTCCACTCACACACTTGCAATTTCTTGTTGCTTGACATTATATATGAAACAAAGAATATGAAGCATAAATTCAAAAGTATAATCAACTGATACTATGGCATAGGTGTATATGCAAGCGGCTGGTGTGACATTAGTCTTAGGATCAAATCACGCCGGCCCGGCGCTAACTTTTTGCATTATTATCATTTTTTTTTTCGTTTTGTTGAATTTTTATTTTTGTTATTTAACCTGATAATAAGAACATTATTCCAGAAAAAATGATATATGGAAGAAAATATTAAACAATGTGTAATATAACAACAATATTTATTGACATGGTTTTTTAAAATTATAAATACAAATTATAAAGTATGGTTCATGACAAATATTCTAAGTGGGACAAGAATTCACTTTGTTTTTCATATTCAAGAGGGTAATTTATTTATTAATGATATGAATAAACATGTTAGTAAGTTAGATAATAAGATACTGGCGATCCTAAATTGTAAATTGTAATCTCACTAACAATAACATCAATCATGGAATACAAATTACCCCCTGATATTTTTAATAGCCGATTGGTGCGCCATCACTATCTATTTTGTAAAACATCCAAGTAACCTTAACTGGTATTGCGACTATTACTTGTTGCAAACGTGTCCTCATGCCAGCAACCATATTCCAGCACAAAACCTGCACTAATTCACCGGGACCCATTGATGACATCCATCCCCAATAACCCAACGTAATGCGGCCACTAGACCTGCATGGAATAATATTTTTTTTGTTATAGCGTTCACCATCTTTTCGCCATAATATTTTACGACCGTCCTTGTCCGACTTAAAACATTTTTCATCGCTTATATTATTAATATAACTATATTATTGCACCAATCAAAATCCAAATATTCTCTTGCGAAGCGAACCCGGTTTTGCATGTGAATATCAGACAGTAATATTTTCTTGGCTGGCCTACGACATTTCACACCAGCTGCACGCAAGTGGTTCCGCACAGTTTGTAACGTCACGTCATGTTTAGTCGCCGTGGAACGAGTAGTGAGGAAGGGCTCAGCCAAATGCGTAGCAACTATATCACGGTGCCGTGCATTGGTATCTGTATATGCAAATCCAGCCTTTGGTCCCGGTCGGCAAGGATCAATGCTTCCCGAATCTGCATAACGATGGACCCACAATTGCACAGTTCTTCTCTGTAAACAATAATTAAATATTGTTACATAAAACATCAATAAACAAGATGTGTATAATAAACTTCTAAACGTAATAATAATATTTTGTTACTCACCGATATCTTTAAAAGCCTCGCAATTTCACTAATTGAAACGTTTTGCTCATGCAAAATAATTATCTCAGCTCTTAAAAGTGTAGTTAAGTGATTCATATTGATTCACAAATAATAGCACTTCTCAAAATACGCAGGGTATAATGTCTAAAAACGTAACAGAAGCTCGATAGTCAATAGCATTATGACGATGAAATTAAACTACTAACATATTATGATTTGTCATTTTTAGAGGGTAGACCATTAATATAATCCAAACCAAATATAAAGAAGACTTGCTAATACTATACAATGAATTGAACAAACAAATGTAAAATATTTTTTAAAACATACAAAAAGTTGAACCGTTGATAGTAAGATTCGATCTTACGGTGCCGGCGACAAGAAGCGCACGCTAAACTAATGCGCCACAGTGGCGTCTGATCCATTAGCTAAATTTATGCATCATATTCCCTGCAACTTTAAAATGACAAGAAATTGCAAATGTGTGCGTGCTAACACTAGTAAATAGGCGAAGTAATAAACGCATTGGGTTTACGCACACCAACATCTACGTTGGTGTGCCCTGTAAACCGATCTATTTTGTTTTATGTACATAGAAGAGAGATATATTTTAAAAATATTTAAGAAAAAAATTAAAATATTTAAGACCATTACCGTCGGTCACATTGTGAGGAAAGACAGTGACAATCTGAGGAATAAGAGTCAAGGAGCAGGGGGAAAATAGTTAGCTTAAATAGCATATTTCTCACATTATTCCCTTACAGTTAGATTGGTGTTTAAACAAACCCTGTGAGAAATGTAGTGCCTAACAATAACTAAATTTAAAAAATCACAATTCCCGATCATTTTTGCAGGCGCAACTAGAAAAGTTGAACAATATAATGTGGCCGGCCGTTATCGCGGAAGCTCAGCGTCGCATTCGGTCATTCGGCGAGCAAGGGTACCGCGTCGTGGTGATGGAGGCCGCTGTTCTGGTGCGTGCCAAGTGGTACCGCTACTGCCACCAGCTGTGGGCTGTCATCATACCGCGAGATGAGGTAAGTGAGTGACCTGACCGGGCTCAGAGTGAATGAATACGCTGTCAAGTCATAAGATAATGTATAGAAATGCTAGGTATGGACGCGCGATTTCTCGAAAGCTTATGTTTGTCATTTTCATACAATTTGTTTATACTTTTTGTCGATTCTAATGTTAGATTTCGACTTGTCTATGCCGTATTCCTATTAGAAAGTCTTTTATCCCATATTTTTTGAACCACTCTTCATCTTACACAGAAGATCGATTATCATCTGTAAATTAACTAATCCTTCAAATTTTTACAGGCAATAAAAAGGATACAGGTACGCGATAACTTAACAGAATTGCAAGCTACTCAGAGGGTAGACTCGCAGGTGTCCAACATGGAGCAAATTGCCAACGCCAACGTTGTGTTTAGCCCGTTCTGGGGCTACAAACACACCTATCAGCAGATCGACCGCGCCTGGCAACACCTGGAAGAGCTGTTAGAAATGAGGGAGCACAAAGACTGAACTATTAACGCTATTATGTATATAAACAACATATTTTAACCGTAAAATGTCGAATCAAGAGCTTTGATGCTTTGATTTCAAATATGTCAGTACCCACAGCATAGGACCAGTCCAAGGTTTCTTATGTAAAAAAAATTGTGTCGGGCAAATGTAGAAGATATTTCAAAAGGTGAAAAACGGCAAACGGCTTTTGTTTGTTTTGCGGTAGCAATAGTAATTTTCTAATAACTTTGAAAATAGAATTATTGCTAGGAATGAATGTAGGTTGTGACCAACCTACATGACTCAAACGACGACTTTCGCTTGATAATTCACACTGCAACAATCTTCAGAGTTCCGATATGTTGTGATTTGCCTGCATACTTAAAGCCTTTGCCATGTGTACAAATTAATGTTGATACATAATATGGTTATGGTGGAAGAGGGCAATTGGTGCCGTGGAAGCAATAATTGTTTACTTATGTTAAAATATTTATATTATCCAATACCAGGTTAGGGTAGGTAAATAGTAGGCTGTGTTAATTTATATTATAGGTAATAGTGTGTACTCATATTTTTATCAATACTCTAGTTGCAAAGAAATACCAAGCCATAAAGTTTAAGTACCGTATTACCACACCTATTTGCCACACAGTGAATGAATTTTGCTCTCAGAACAATACTGTAACACAGAATTAACGCAATAAATATATACATCTAGTACTGTTGGACCATTACATTGGTCCACAGTTTGTTGAATCCTGAGGTCCTACGTAATTTTTGTCTCCAAAAACGAAGACGTCAGAATCGCAACAATTTCTTTACATCACAAAATAAAACGTTTATTAATTTTACATTTATATTTTATATTAATATTTATTTTATATTTACATTTATTCGGGGAACATTTTTATTGTTTTTTTTTTCATTAACATGATCTTTCAGTATGGAACTTTCTTTTTGCATATTGTATCATGTCGGTTATTTTATTAAATTATTAATATAAATAAATTAATATACATGGTATAAATTTACAATATACAAATTGTTTTTATACCTGAAATAACAATTTGTTACTTTTCGTCGACGTAGTCCTTGCCTACAATGGTCATACTACCAATTTACCATAGACTACAAAATGATAAATAAGCATTTTTCATTACATTGTACAAAAGTTACGTATATTCTAAAGAAAATTGTGATTTAAATTTAAGATATTATGTAGCATAACTCGCTAAAGCTCACCAACTTATAATGCCAAAAGTTGGTGGGTGATACAAAAGGATTAAGGTTCGAGATTGGACATTTCCATCCTTTTTCCTTATGAGGCGGTAGGCGTATGTGTCGACGACGACCTTTAAGTTTTTCGAAAACCATGAGATGTATCTAAGCTTTTACATTTGATATTTATTGACATTTTATCACGTGATCTAAAGCATCGTTTTTAAATGACATTAATAGGTTTTCGAAAATTAGTTTTTCGAAAACCTGGCTGACAGCGACAGTGAAGTGTAAATGCGATCATTTTTAAAGTGTTCACAAGGAATGCTTTACATGATAAATTGCCTCATCTTTCTCATACAATTTTAAGTATATCATTAATGGCATTTACACGCAGTCATGCTCATACACGTGAAAGTTAACTAAACATTTCAACTTTTAAATATAATTATTGATATTAAATTAAAGTATACCGTCAATAGTTGGTGTAATGGACATTTGCACATAATTACCTTATTCTAAAACGTGCGTTAGCTAGAGACAGCTAAACTGATTATTAATTCAAGTGCTTACACATTTATTGTTCTTTGTTCCTGCTGTCTCACTAATTGACATTAAAGTTGTAATAACGGGTAAATATTTTAAATTGTAATTATTTAATGGAGGTTTATTATACGTTTTAAAATAGGGCCGTTAGGCTGTTCTTATAAGGCATTAATATTTTATGTTAGGACCATTGTAATAATAGTACCTATAGTTGTGCAAAATAAAGACAATATTTTTTGTTATTCAGCTTTTGTTTTATTATCGAATATGTATCTTATACTAATGTCTTGTAGGTCGAGCGACGTATCTTAATCAGTAGGTATCACGTACTGGGTCTGTAAAAAGTTGTGTGTAATGGAGAAACGTATGGAAAAGCTTTCACCAGATAAGTAGGTGACGAACTGAAGATAAAATGTATGATCGTCCTGTGCTCCGTGGTGCCTGTGGGCAGTCACCCTTATGTCAACTTGCTGATTGATCTTTTTACCAAGGTACCATTATTAATGCATTCCATACAGTTTCCGTGAATCAAAACAACGTGATTCGTTATTTCTAACTGAAAATTACAACTCGCCTGATAGTCTCAGCCCCTTGGTCATTACGTACTAAATAATCAGACAAAGTAGTGATCACATATTACTAAATTATGCATAAATTACCTACTAGTAAAATCTTCCATCATATCACAACTAATTCTTAATAACGCTTTTACACAAATATACCTCGTTTATCAGATTCAATTGTATATTATTTATATCCATTTGTATAAATATTTTACTACCCACATTATAATTTGAGTGGTGTTGGCTGTGTGTTGATGTTTTAGAATGTTCAAGACACAATTATTATTGGCACTAGCAAGACTTGGTGAAATGGTTATACAATATTAAAACAATCTTCGAAAGCGATCCGCCTTCGGGCTTGCAGTCAAGAAATCAATCATAATTGGTTAACAATGAAAGGAATCATGAAGACGTTTTCATTGTTAATTTTGGTCATATACTTCAATGAGGCGCACGGAAATTTCACCACGTTCTCTGAACAAAATCTGGAAGACCAAAGGATTGATATGATTGTAAGTTACTAATGTTTTTTTTTTAACGAAGGATAAAATCGGCGGGCGGGCAGTATTCGAACCTGCGTCTTCTGGTTCGGTACACCAGACGCTCTGACCATTAAGCCACGGCTCGCCCTGCTCGCCAGTCGAAATCTTCCTTCACATTCTAATTTACGTTTTAAAGGTGACGTAGCGACATCTAAATCCCCGCCGATTTTTCCTTCATTAAAAATAACTTGTAATCTTAGCATGGAAAATGCTTAAAAAATACAAAATTTATCCTTCCTTTTCAAATTCTAATCATTTAAAAAATCAATTTTAAGCGTTCTATTTTTTAGGTGGATATAATTACCTTGAATCTAAAAAGGAATGGATGGAACACGGTCATGTTCTATGGAAATTTTCCTGACGCATTCTATAGAAAAATTCACCACATAACGTGTGCTTTCGTCGTTATTAATCAAAACCACGCTGATGACAATGAAATCGAGGATGTCGTCCCATACCACTCAAATATTGTAGTAATAAGTTGCCAGGATTTTGAAGAATACGAAGAACTTGTACAAAAATTAGTAAGGTCACCTTATTGGCATCCACTAGCAAATGTCATTGTGTATTACCACTGGAGAGAACCTATAGAAATAATGGCGAAACTATTCTTCAGCTTGTGGTACCACAAAGCTATAAACTCGATCATTGTGCAGTATAATGATTTGCTAGAAACTTTATTAGTGTCTGAATATACTCCTTATGTTAACGAAAATTATGAACATCAACCGCATAATAAGTTTGGATGTTGGACTGCCAGAAATATTGGCGTGCCTGTTACTGGTTTTGAGGAAGGATTGATTTGCGAGGAAAAATGTCATAATGTGTCTTTACAAACAAAGCTAAGAGCTTATTATCTCGGCACCTGTATTGGTTTTAACACACATACCGTATCGTATAACATTTTGAAAGATCTGAGAAGTTTGGAACTATTTGAAGACAGAACCAAAAATTTTCACGGTTTTATGTTTAGAGCGTACACCACGGAGGTTAAACCGTTTTTCGTCATAGATGAACACGAAAATGGAACATACACGTTTCATTCCAGAGATGGCATGATTTGGAACACCATGTCCAAACTAATGAATTTCGGTATTGATTTAACTCCTAGTTTGGATGTAATGAAAAAGCCATTCAATTTTGAAACCAGCATTGAACAGATATTTTCCTTTGCACGCCGAAAAGGAGACCTATGTTTATTTCCCATATATCAATTTGATATAATTGTAGTGGATCTAGATTTCACTTTCCCATATAAAGAGAGTGGCGTTTGTATTATGTCAAGACGCGCCGGATTCGAAACAATATTTTTCAATGCGAAAACTTTACAAGCCAACTATGAGCTTATAGTCAGATTCGTAGTTTGCTTTATATGTATTTGGGGTACCTTCGCCATCTACAAGTTTTTAGAGAATGAGCGTTTTACTTTTAACCAATTGGGCAAAGATTTGATGAATACCTGTAGAAATGTGTTATTAATTAATTTGCACAACCCACCAAAAAAACAATCTTTTCGCATTTTCTTAGCAATATCCCTGTGGAGCTTTTTCGCTTTAAATTTTATAAGTCAGGCCACAATTATATCGTTGTTCACCGCAGTGAAAAGAGGCAAAGAGGTGGAAACCTTTGATGATGTTATTGAAAAAGGATATCGTATTGAAGGAATGGCATCGCCAGATTTGATACTTCCAGATACTGAAGAAAGGTTTCGAATAATAAACTCCAGACTGGTTTATGAAAAAGACATAGTTGGATGTGTTAATCGCATGAATTATGATACTCGTCGATTTTGTCTTATAGATTGTTCAGTGGGACGTTTTATAGAAAGGAACAAACTTAATGAAAAAGGGGAACAATATCTACACATCGCCCAGGACAGAATGCACAGCCATTACTTATCTATGATACTTCCAAAGTATTCACCTTTAACAGACCGATTTAACAAGTATATGATGATGATTTTTGAAGCTGGATTAATAAGGAAATGGGAGCAATATAGATATACTGATATTAAAGATGAAGTTACGACAAAACCGCTTAGAATGGATGACTTGAATGGAGTATTTGAAGTGTACTGTTTCTGCATGGGAATAACGGTTTTTATATTTTTATTAGAAATAATAATGCACTATGTGACAATCTTCGTAAAAAGTTGCATAAATTCTAAAAAAAAACGACGAATATGTAACATAACAAAAAAATTGCGATTTGGAAAATTATTTCCAAGAGAAAATACTAAATAAGTTTTTTAAATTATTTATTATATAACTTACTAGCTTATATACCCGCGACTTCGTCCGCGTAGAAGTCGGAAATGTTTCTAGTAGGATTTTTTATAGTTTTTTTAAGTTATCAATTTTGTTATAACATATAAATTACTTATTATTTTAAAATGTTTGAAAACTTATAAAATTCACATACATACATGCTCATGCTTCACGCCTCTCTGCCGTAGGGGTAGTCAGAGTACAGACTATAGACTATACTTATTATATTGTAGGGATTTAAAGGTTAAATAAGCATGAAAATTAAATAAATTTTTATTACATAATATACATTTTATGAACACGAAACTCGGCCTTTGAGCTGGTGTAGGTTTCATGTGGGTATTATATATTATCTTTTTCTTTGCAAACAATATCTTTTGGTTTTTCCTTCGGGTGTCAGAATCAACAGGTTACTCTGTGCGCTTACTCTGGAGCATGCCACATACTCTGCCTCTCTCCCAAAAGCAGCTTTCCCTCAAGTCTACTCCCGCTACCTTAAGAGTTCGATCTTGAGCTTTGTTTATAGTCATTCTGAAACAGACTTTGATGGGAAACTGCACTGTCTTGAATTCAAATGGATAATTTGATGGTGTTAGGGGAATCCTAGGAATAAATACACTCTCCTCGAGAAAAATCTGGTCAATATAGTTGCCAAAATTACATTTCGATGCATGTTTTCACTTGAAATCTGGTGCCATTGCATAATTTTGGTGGATTTACATTCCGCAGCAACATAATTGGCGCGCCAACAACAGGTCTGAGAACTGTCCGACAGTAACACCTCCCCTCAGGTGGGTTCTCATATTTTTGGTAAGGCTCAGTTTTGTTACTGAAGGCCACAAATGAGACCGCTTCGTCCGCTTGCGTTCCGCTGAGCTCTACTGGTAGTCTGTTGGAAATCGTCTCCCGACAATACATGAGCCCTACACCCCCTTTATGAGCCATAGTATAGTACTCACATCCCAAACAATTAATTTCGCTTTGCGGAGTACTTCTGCCATTGTACTTTGTTTGGGTATATTGCCGATTTGTATCAAATCTACAAGAACTTTGAACCCGGAGTGTGCAGTTTTACCTACCTCCTTCCTTACTTCTCACTTTAGCCAATACTTCTTGCCTGTTCCACCAGGAGCATAAAAAAGTGGTATCACCTACACCTCTACATGAATTTATTAAACTGGAATATAATAAATCTTTGTTCATCGAATAGAGAGTCTTATAGTCGGGGTGGGTCGGTAAATGACAGAGTCTTGTTCTTAGGATACAAAACTTTAATAAAACTTTTACAGAACACACGACACAGTCTTACTTGTACTTACCCCGACTATATCTTGGCGCCCCACGTTGGGCGCCAAGATATAGTCGTGTGTTTTTCTTAAAAGTTTTATTAAAGTTTTGTGTCCTAAGAACAAGACTCTGTCATTTACCGACCCACCCTGACTATAGCCTTCATTATTTGACATTATCTGCTGCTAAGGAATTGACATCTCATGTGGATTTTTTTTGAATTCCAACATGGTTGTGGCGTATCGCCATTTTGCTTGTTTTTGAAATATTTTACAAAGTATAGCAATTTATTACTTGTAATATTATTTAAATGTACCTATCCACTTTGACATTGGCAGAATTGTCGACATCGGCACCAATTGCCATAAATAAATAAGAAGAAGAAGAAGACATCTCATGTGTCAAAATAAAATGTAATTAAAATAAAAAACACTAACGAGTATTGATATCATCTTCGAAGCAAAATTACTTTCTACCCCTTTTTAACCCCGTTGGGGGATGAATTTCAATAAAATACGAAACACGTCTTCCATCAATTCTGTTAAAGAATGTTTATGCAAAATTTGAAGTAGATTCGACCAAGGAATCACGTTCTCCCATACAAACTTTGCCCCCCTTTTTCGCGCCCTTAGGGGTGGAATTTCGGAAAATCCTTTCTTATCGGATGCCTACGTCATACAAAGAACACACCCTCCAAGTTTCAGGTCTCTACGATCAGCGGTTTAGGCTGTGCGATGATCCGTCAGTCAGTGAGTCATTCAGGACAAGGCATTTTATATGTATAGAAGATTATATCGATTCGGTTGGCAAAGGTATTGCGATGATGAATTATTAATGATACCTATTTTGTTAATGTTGCTTTGTTCGCTTGTCCCTGACTGAGTCATGATGTTAGAGCTTAGCTAAATTGTAATATTTTTTTTGTTGATCTCATTTTTAAGGGCATTGCTAAACGTCTTTTAGTCTCTACGCGGCTTTTATTTTCGTTGGAGAATATAAATTAATATTGTCATCCAATGTGGCAATGCAGCCAGCCTTCTGGTTACCCTTTCAACAGATAGGATAGGAGCAGTTTTATGCCCTATTTTAAGTTCTCTTTTCTTTCTTTTTTCTTTTATTCGACTGACGATTTTTTTGGTTAAAATACATTTTTGGCCGTTTATTATGTTTACTTCTAAATACCGTAATTATTTATTTATATACGTTATTGTAGACTAGTTTTCCGCCAGCGGCTTCGCCAGCGTGATCTGGGTATTTCTTATAACTTTCATCCCCAATTTTAACCCCTTTCTCGCAATAACAAGTAGCCTGTGTCCTTTTTCAAGCTCTAGACTATCTCTGTAAGTACCAAAGTAGTTTTGGCGTGAAAGCGCGACAGACAGATAGATAGTTACTTTCGCATTTATAATATTAGTAAGGGTATTTAATTTAATGTTGCATTAGTTGTATATTGTTCCATTATCAATATTTGAATTTGGAACGTTCTAAAAATTATCTCCTTGTAATAAACTGGCGTAAGATAAACGAATTTTTATTATCTAGGTACTCCTTTTATTCACATCACAGATTAGAAGTAATTATTATGCCCAGTGTAGTTATGCTGTGAATATTACAAATGATTGTAATTTGTAAGTTACGCCGCTATACTGGGCTGGTACTGGTATATCCTCTATTTTCCTTTAGGCCACTTATGGCTGGACGGAAGTAGAACCAATCCTTTATTTAATTTGAATTGAACATAAAATTAGCGTAACAAATGAATTTGAATTTGGCGGGTTGAACTCGTCAGCCTGTTTCCGTAGCCTGATTGCTAATTATTGCTAATAATTTAGCTTTTGTGATACCTACTAAAAGTAAAGTGTTAATCTGTTGTGAGCTCCTGTTTCACAGTTTACTGATGAGTTCTCGTTAAATTTCCTGACACACAATTTCATACAAATATTGTTCCATTTTTGTTCATGTTCACTTCAAATTTATTCGGCAGTTAGCGGCTATTTAGAGCTGGTTAAACAGGCTTAAATATAGCTAAGTGAAAGTGACAATCGTGAATGGTGAGTGGTGATCAATTTCAGTATTCACAAGTATAGTTTAGCTCGGGCTTCTCGATATTATTAAAATGATATTGAATTAAAATCGGACTAACATCTTTCAATTTCCTGAAACGCAGTATGTTGACTATTTTGTGTTAACTATTTTATTCATTGATTACTTATCTAGAGATCTAGAGTAGTAGAGTACATTAAAGTATCGTTGCATGCGTAGGCAGAAGGTTGTATGCTAACGCTCACGGAAACGGAAACGAATAAGTGCTGTAAAGGTTGAAGCATACTTATCACCTTGTCACACTTTTGTATGTAAGTAGATCGCATCGGAATGAGGTGCAATATTTTTGACAATGTTTTAATGTTGCTAGCATATAAACATTTCTAAAAATAACGATCCGGAATTCCGTTGTAAACCGTACAGCAGGTATGTACGCGCGGCATTTACCTGGCCTGAGTGAAGTTCGACATTTAATCTATAAACTACATGCCATTGCGTATTCGAAGTATTCAAACGGCCAACTTCAGCCTGGCCAAGCTATGGCGTGTGACCGCGCGTACTGTAAAGAATAAAATAGTGATGATAATATCATGATAAACGACAACGATCTACTACTTAGTTTCATAATTTCACGGTGGGTAAAATAAGTATTACATTGAGGTACACATTAACATTTCTGGATTTTTATTTTCAATTTTTGTTTGTCTATTAATTATTTAATAAGATTGGCAACTAAGTGGTATATTTAATCTATGGTAACACTGAAAGAGATTGTTTATGGGCGATTCATGGTGGAAAAATTAGTCAACAGTTTTTAAAATATACTGAAAATATATTTGAAACGGCGTGCATAGGGCCTTTTAGTTTAGTTTAATGGGAAACACGCATAATAAAAACTCTCAGCAGCACAATAACCAAAAGCATTCTACGCATTCAGACCGCGACGGCCAGGCGTTCACTAGTCAGGTAAGTGATGAAATGAAAACTTGTTAGTGTCATTCTCAGCTGAACTCACGTACTGATATTTTTGTAGATAAAGACAAGGATCCTACTGTAACTGTAAGCTGCGCAGTGCTTATATATGTATGTACATTTCGTAGACGATGTTACCGATCCAGAATCTCCATTGTTTGTGTCAGTTCTTTGTTACGGTTAGGCGCATAATTTATTTTTGTATTTAGTTCAGTCTCTCCCATTTCGTGGGCAACCTCAGCGGGCGTTCCTTCGTCAGTGTTACGAGCAACCAGTCGGTATACAGCGCATCACGGCCTTGGTCTCGCGTCTCGAGGCGAAGGTTAGTAGAATAGTATAGTATTGGTATACAATTCGTCAAAACAAACAGTTTTCTTTCCTGTGATTATTAAGTAGATCGCGCTAGTTTTAAATGTATATACGATTCTATCAGCTGATTGATCTTATTTATTTGGTTACATTAATAATTCTGCAATTCAAAGCAGCATTATTTTATCAATATTCCTTAGCAAATAATAGTACAAATTCAATACAAAATTTTGTCCACAGGTCTGAAAAAGGCACTGAAACAGATTTTTTAATCAATAAACGAATTATGCACAATGTAAACATATTGCATACAAATAAAGTTGACTACCTAAACTTTGACAAATGTTTTGAGAATGTCCACACATTTACACTAAAGTAATTTATAATATTTACATAATATAATACCCCTATCTACTTGTTTCCTTACCTATTTAATTATGCCTTTATAATTTTTTTAAGAAAAGAATTAGCTATCCTAGAAATAAAGCCTCTGATAAGATCATTATGCTGATTTACTTTTTCTACTAAACTTGTATGGTAATGTGTCTACAATGAAGACCTTGAATAGAATCCGACATTTGTAAAAAATACATAGGTACTGGCTAAGGTGATTCACTGCAATACTACCAATAAACATATTCTGTTTATGTTCATAATAATTAGGTATAAAAATAATAACTAATTTAAAGTCTTTGAATATTATAAAGTACAAGATCTGTAATGTATGGTGCAGTCTATGTCATGCACAAATTCTTTCCAAATATGTGCATGTTTCCTCAAAAGGTGTTATATCTTCCCAAGTTTATATATTGTGTCATACTTTATGCTTCACCTGTCAAAGTTTTATCTAAAGACTTCATTATTTTCTATACTTACTTACCTATTTCTTTCCTTTCACAAACATTAGTTATCATCTTATTACTTAGTTATAAAACCGTTTACCAACATTATCAACTAAATCAAATTTCAAACTATTGTGCAAAGTTATGAAAAAGAATTGAAAAATATGTTCAATAAAATATTTTATTTCTTAGAATAGAGCTATTATAATTGTCACCTGTGTACATTTATGTTGATAACATAGTAGTGTAACAAGTGAAAATAAGTAGGAAGATCTTTTAGTATTATTACAGTTATGGAATATCTGTTCAGTGGCACATCTATTCTATTATCTGTACTTGAAGCTGCAAATGTAGCCAGGAAATGATTAATTTCAAGATCATACATTCATTGTCATGAATAGAAATTATTACATCTATGCAATAATTAAAACATTTACCTCATGTGTATGAAGATAGTTGCATCAGAATAGACACTTTAAAAATAAATGAACCTAGGGTTAGTAAAGTTGTGCATCAGTGCAGCAAGATTAATAAATACTCACTAATTTGAGCCAAAGTATAGAAAATGTTTATTTAACCTAAGCCTAATTAGGTTTGCGGGACATGCAATGCTGTGATTAGGTATCCTGTCTCTTCACCTATAAATCGTAACCCTTCAAGTAGGCAGATGTTCAACTCATCTCATGTAGGTAGTACTTAATGACCTATAAATAATAAACAAATAATTCCTCTATAAATAATCTACCTACCTACTAAGTGTTTATAATTTTTCTTTGAACGACTCGTCTTTCATTATACTCTTTTGACTTCCACAATACAAACAATATTTTAAATAATTAATTAATTAATGAACACAAACACTTCAGCATCTCATAATAATTGTTGTTATATTGTATCTGCTAATTGTTCCTTAACAAGTAAATGTGGTATTGTGTATTAATTTCTAATCATAGTAAACAAAAGCTGTATGTTTGTAACGATTGTAGTTTTTATGATTAATTTACATAAGAAATGTGTTTTAGTAAGCATAATGATGTATTTCAGATGGAATGACTCCACATTAAAAAACCCACTAGAAGCAAGTAAAACAGCCTGGCCAGTGGCTCACAAAGAATCAATCTTCCAGCCTGAATTCCCCATCACCACCGACTTAATCCAAAAAGACTTCCAGATCCAGGAGACAATAGCAAAAGGTGCATTTGGAGAAGTTTATAAAGTAAAAAAGACCAGTGAGAACAAAGAATACGCACTTAAAGTGCTTAGTAAATCACAGGTATGATTTCTGTATTTTTTTTTCTACAAGTAGAACCATTGGGTTCTGTTTGTTTTTTAGACACCTGCATCAGTGAAGTAATCTGTATCTAATCTTGTTCAAGAATATAATTCTTTTAACATATTATATATGATGCCCTAATGGTCTAAAAAGGCGCATTTCTTACGAAACATAAAAAATATTAAGTTCATTAAGGAATTCATGGATCCTGAAATCTTTTCATGTGTCTAAAACCAACTCAGTGGTGGATCGATCTACATGTAATCAGTGTGGTCATGACCATACGGAACATACATCCCTATCTAACACTGTAATACTTGGAAGTTTACAATTACCCGATAGTTTTTACACAGTAATCATTTGTCACAATTAAATCAAACCAAACCAAAATTTATACAATTTATACAAAATCTTAAGTAACCATCATGCCGACATAACTTAGATTGTTAACTGATGTAGGGTTACATACAAGTTTAATTTAAGGTTTAAGAGGTTTAAGTGGCATTATAGATAAAATAAATTGTACTGAACGCGTTTTTGATAAATAAAAAAAAATAAAAAAATAATAATATCTATAGGTAATGGCAATTAATTTCGACACTGAGTTTTATGAAACCAATTAATAAGATCCATAACTGACCTACAACACAGCAACTTGTTCGTAATAAATGCTTATTTATAGACGAAAAAAAGACATGATGTAATGTGTGATTATAAGTGTGCTCTCTACTACTTGCTGTGGCATCGTTTTTGTTCAGTCAATGTTTTTTATCCATTTTATTTTAAACTAGCTTTCTGCCAGCGGCTTCGCCCGCATGGTCTGGGTATTCCTTATATCTTTTATCCCCCATTTAAACCCCTTACGGCCCTTTTCTCGCATTAAATTTGCTTATGTACTTTCCCAGGCTCTAGACTATCTGTATGCCAAATTTCATTTAAATCGGTTCAGTAGTTTTGGCGTGAAAGCGCGACATACAGACAGACAGGATTACTTTCGCATTTATAATATTAGTAAGGATTCTTCTTGAATGTTCCATGATTATGGTGGCAAAAACAGAAACAGAAACCATGTTTTTTTGTGAAATTACTCAGCAATGATCCATGCTGAGAAATGTCTTACAAATATGAGGTCATAGTACGAAAAGCTTGACCAATCTTGATATTAAGAGTGAACAAGGATCACAATGGTCGTGTCGGGCGTTCTGGTTATTAGATATTTAATTTCTTATTACCTTCACAAATGTTGCCGTGTTGCATTCAAGTAAATTTACGGTAAATTGAAAAAAGATAATGCACCATGCGCTTTTATCGTCGATTTTGCTTATCACAGTGACCCAAATGTAAACTTGTTACCACTAAATGAGTTTCACGCACTGATAAGCTTTCAGTCAAATAATACTTAATGCGTCTTATCACCGATACTCCGTCGTACGCTTTACGCGATATTTAGTCGTGGACTCGTGTCTACGTTGCTATCACGAAAATCGTTATTGCACGAGAGAAAGCAACGTGTTTACCATTAGGTGGGATATTTCTATAGGTTTACCTAAAGAGAGACGTGATTCTGTAGAGCCATTGATTGTCTATATCGCAGGTGTTTTGGACTTAGGTACATACTCAGATACCGACTCAACTTTTCCAGCAAGCCAGGTATTGGCAGACTTTAGGGGAAGTCTCCTTTATACAAAATACTTTTATTAAGTGGTTTAAATAAATCAAAATATTAATCACTTTGTACGCATCTAAAGCAGTACAATAATGGCTCGTTAAGGTACGATGAGCAATATTTAGGGCGCGGTCCATCACCATTAGGTAGTCACTAAATAAATAAAAAGGCGGAAACTGTTCAACTTTTACAGTAAATCTTACATAGGGACCTCCTTTAACTGCAGGATAAACTACAGTGGAACACGTATGAAATTATCTGCTAAGTAATCTGACGGGAATTGATTACGTGGTGAAACAGTGCCTTAACCTTTATATGATTAGAATATCGGTGAGTAATTATAAGGTTTATTCACGTTGTGCCGGCTCGGCGTCGTTCGTGCGGAACGAACGGTCTTCCCTATCGCGCGTCTTCGCTGTGACACATGTCTATAGCATCACTGTAAAGTGTAACGCGTGCTTGTACTCACTTTGTGTCTATCAATGATAACTCGACACGAGTGAGAACATTTTATAAATTAGGAATTTGGCCCCTCAAATACCGCGAGACTGTATCTTCTATTTACTGCCCAAAAGTTGCGTGACAAACTCACAACAAACGCAGTTACTGCGACTCGTGTACTTGAACCAAATGGAAATACCCGACCTTGGTTTTCATATCAAACCCCTTACCTCATGCAAGCAAGTCATTACCGATTTCCATTTTCACACTTATTTCCCTTTTATGATAATTTTGTCTTGCTGATTTACTGATCGATTTTTTTGTAATGAAAATAATTTCAGATTGTGAACGAGAGTGCAGTGCGTCAGGTGAAAGAGGAAGCCCGCATTCAGGCAGCGTGCGGCCATCATTCCTTTATAGCGGGTGCCGTGGCCCGCTGGCAGACCAAGAAAAGACTTTATATTGGTAGGTGTACCTCAAAACATCATCAAACCTATTGCAAATCTATACCCACACTTTTAATCGTAGAATCAGTGATAACATCTGACGTATGTAGATTAAAAATCAAGTCATTGTATCATCGATTATTTAAAGAGTCAAAATATGATAGCAGACATCTTGATTTGAATAAGGAAATGACAAACCTTTCCTTCGGCTTTTTGCCGTATCGTCGGGTAAAAACAATCAAAAGCGGAAATAAACTGACGTATTGAGATAATATATTCAACAAAATATCTGTATCAAAACTTCTTAGTTACAAATTAAGTTCGACGCAAATCTAGATAGTGTAATTTATTAAGGAAACTTTGTTCTCTCGCGTAGACACGACTCATGCAAGACCTGTGTGATAGTCACTTATTTGTTGGATGATTGCATTATCTTACTCTAAATATAGTCTACGTAGGGATGTCATGGACACTCGACTGTTTGACGGCTCCATTGTTCCCTCCTCAAATCCAATTTATTTCGAATTCAACAGGACGACCCAATTAACTAGGAAGTTCTAGCGCACTGTAGCTTGTAAAATTGAGCGAATTTCAATGGAACAGGTACCTAGTGAATAAGTTATTCACATCTGTCGCAAAAAACTGACGAAAAGCTCGACATCGTTAACCCCTTGACTTATTACTAGTTTTAAATGGTAATAGTTGAAGTCATCGGCAGTTTTAGTACATAAAAAAGATAAAACGCTTAGTGCTAGTTAGCGGCCAATGAGTCACCTGTTATAGCGGCGGTCAAAGGGTTAATCTGTTAGCAGGAAGTACCTACTGTTAGATTACCACGTCGACTGATAACACACGACCCTATAAAGGTGATTGTTCTAGATAAAGTTTTTTATAACAACACAACTTTCATATTTATCGGGCATGTTTATCTTGTAGTGTTTGCGACTCTCGTTACGTCAACACGGTACTTTACAGAACTTATTTCTGTATGTGTGTCGTGAGTTTGGCTACTATTGTACTTGTTAATGTTATGGTAATCAGGTTGTCATTGTTTGTTTAATTTATTGATTGAGGTCGCTTATCCGTTAGTTAATTTGAACTGAGTGTTCTAGAGATCAATTAAATGGTACGCTAATTAGTAACATTCGAATTATATATCGATGTTTTGTCTAAGTTAAAATTTAATTGCAATTATAGTTTAGTGGTGACACTGCTGATCTGCGGACGTACCTTAACTTTTCTGCTTAACCCTTTGTGGACACGGGCGTGATGGTATGTTATGATTTTATGACAAAGGAAAACATCGTGATGAAACCTGAGCATCTGAGAAGAGTGTTGTCAGTTCTTTCTTTTCGTGCCTGTAAGGGTGACTATTCACTGATGTCAATACATTGTATATGCCATCACTTTCTATAATAAAATAATTGCAGTTTCAGAATACATTCCTGGCGGCGAGCTGTTAGCGTTACTAGACAAGTACGGCAAGTTGCCTGAAGAGCTCGTCAAGATATTTGTTGCTGAAATTGCTATTGCTATTGGTGAGAAATTTTTTGTTTACTTGATTAATATTCACATGGCTCTGTAATGGATGAATAGAAATGAACCAGGAAGGTAGTGGTAGTTTAGGCACTATGATCTAGCTATCCAGAAACCAATTACTCTCATCAAGAACTCTTATGAAACAATTTAACACTCAAATACAAATCAATGAAATAAAAAGATCTAGTGTAAAACATACGTTTTATTAATCCTCAGATTTCCTTCATAACGCTGGCGTTATATACCGAGACTTGAAACCGGAAAATATTCTCCTCGATTCTGACTGTCATATACGACTTATCGACTTTGGACTCTCTAAGTGGCTCTCCATCGGATCGCGCACTACCACGCTCTGTGGAACGCTCAAGTATATGGGTAAGTTTATATATTTCTGCATTTTAACTATTAAACAAAACATTTTAGGATTCACTAGTAAAATTTGGGCTCGCAAAACCTAAGGTTAATACGTAAAAATCTGTTGGATGGAAAAAAATTGCTTACGTGACCAGTCTAAAAATACTGACATAGTTTTAAATAATTAACACGCTCAACTAAAGCGGTCTTCTCCATTTCAGTGCGGGAGTTGACTCGTTTCATATTTTAAATAATGGCACAGTGCATGGCTCGCTCAGTATCTATTGCGTCTCTGAAACAGTGGAGCCGTCAGTAACCGGAGCGAGTTTGCGTGATTATGTCGATAGTAGCGGCGAGCACTCGCGCGTCGGCCCACTGACGCCGGCAATATGAATGCACGCACTATAGCGTTCGAACTGTCGATGGAGGGCAGGCAGGTCGATGAAGTGGTCGCTTGCATCTTCCACACGGTGCTGTTCCACCGCTCCAGCGGCAAGTTCACCTATAACAACGAGGAGAGCTACTCCATCCGCACCGTTAGCTACGTCGATGTCGACTGCGACTTCATCGATTTCACCTACGTGTGCTGCGAGTCGGACGCACTCGGTCGGAATGTTAAGCGAGAGATATCGGACTTCTCGGAACTGCTCCGAGGGCTGGAGTCGAGCTCGGCGCCGCCGCGGGGCTCCATCAGCCTGGAGTTCTTCCAGAAGCGGCGCGCGCGCTGGCCCTTCCAGCCCGAGTGCGTGCCCTGGGAGGTGTGGACCGTGTACTGCGAGCTCACCGAGTCGCGCAACGAACACGACATGCACAGCAAACACGAGAACGTCGTGGAAATGTTGCAAGACAAAATCGTGTTTATCACGGAGATCATAAACCGGCACGAGTACGTGCCCAAAATGCCGAGCCGCTCGGACGCCGATCTCATCTTCGACACGTCGTACTCCGACATCCAGCCGTACCTGTACAAGATACACTACAACCTGTCGGGCGCGCCGCCCACCTCGGTCGGCAACACGGTGCGCAAGCTCATACGGGACACGCTGTCATTGTGATGTATATTGTGTTCATATCCTATGTATTATTACATGCCACAGAATGGCGAAGGATTTTATACTATAAAAAAGCGTGATACAGACGCCTCGAAGTGGCCCAATAAACAGCTATCTTTTTAATACGAGTATTACGAAGTAAACAAAATTAAATGCACGTAGATGACGTCGTCGTCGCCTTACGCGTTAAATAGTTTATTTTACTAAAGATTTTAAATTGAAGTGTGTGACGTATTTTTACTACGGACATGTGTACATATAATCATAATGATGAATAATTATTTTAACAACTGAAACTGTATTTAACATTTTGACAATACAATATAATATCTGAATCTAATATATCTGTGTCATTTATTGTACTTATGCTTGTTTGCTGCACAAACGTTTGTCGTAAATGTCGTTGCAACTAATGTTTTGTGTAACTTCAATTACTATTTATCAGCTTTATTACTGACTGTTAGCTTATACTAAACTCTTTTGTGTTTCATAGTCGTGTACGCCTCTTTTTCCATTTGGTCCAATCTAAAATTATATGGTTGAGGTTGTTACTCTTTCTAACTGATGCAATAAAAATGTACGTTTTGCATATTTACTCCTCGAAAATGCGGGGGTGAAACGACCCCATAGTAAACGTCATATTAACTATTATGCTCTTTATGTAAGTAATCGAAGATTTTGTCTGTTGTAATGTTAGTTTTAACCTTAGTTGTATTAGCAGAGCTTTGACTCGGAAGGCTTCTTGATGTGTCCATTGAGTTCATGGTTTAAGCTTTGGATTTGTCTGTTGTTTATTACTTAGGTTTTTTATATAGAACTGTTTTTCATTCACAAAAGTTTGATGTACACGTAATAGTTACCTAGAAATTGATTGTGTGTGTTATAGGTAGGTTTACGATGAATTGTAATAAAACACTTGAGTTTTTGTTGTTGAGGTGGCACGAAATGTTTTTATTGTTGACTACTAACGCTTCTAGGTTTAGTCAAACACTTAAGTCACTGTGTACTCATAGAGTATATTCATTCGACTATTCACATTATATTTAAATGATCGCTTTGTGATATTGCCGAAAATAATCCAGAAATGAAAAAATGTAAAAAATATATTGATTTTTGTTTACGTGTGTGAATCTAGAGAAGATTTAATTATTATTATAATAGATATTACGACTTAAGTAGTTATATGTTGTCAGTAATTTTTATGAATGTGTATTATAAATATTGTAAATAGCACTGATAGATGACAATTCATTTATTCGAAAAACTTCAAGCTGTTTGTTGAGAGAGCTTTTTGATATGTAATGTACTAGATGATCAGTGATTGTTCTATGTATTATGTAAAACTTAAGGGTAGGAGCGGAGCGTGGAATGTCTCATTGTATAAGTGCTAAAATAATAATGAAAATTCAAATTTAAATGTAATTATAATATATATTTTGTTCTGATCTTTATTGCGTGACATTATATTACGAAGTTCGGTTGAAGAGCTCTTAATTGTAGTGACTCCCAAAACGTGGTGAAACAAATAGATGTACCTTAAATCCATGACTTGCAACAGAGAATATTTTAATATAAGGAAATGTTATTTGAAACATAGTTGATCGTCTTTATGATATATATGTGTTTTATGCCAGAGTCAATTTCTTTTAGTTTTTGTTTTCTAGGGGACTAGAAACGAGTCCATCCATACAATTCTGATTTACTGTCCTACCTCATTTTGTGACTCTAGCTTTAGTGTATCACTTCTCTAGGCCTTATCAACCACACTTGTACCTATTACAGAATATTTATCTGAATTATCGTTTCGTCACCAAAGATGAGGCTGTTCATGCTATACAATATTACAATCTGAATTCTTTTTAATATTTCCCGGTCGTTTTTGCACACAGTGTAAGCAACATTACTGAGAACAATAGGGAAATATTATAATGATTAATATCAAGGCATGTGTGAGTATATTTTAAAAGAATTTCAGTTAAACCCTTTGTAATTTTTCATATCAGTCAGTACCTTAAATATTTTATTATTCCTGAAATGTCTACATACAAAATATGTGGTGATAACGACAATATATTTTATTGTATCGATACCTTGACGGTGTGCCTCGTAGTGTTTAGTGTGGTATGTTGAGCACATTGTAATAATATATCATTGCATTCTCGCTATGGCCTTATTTAAAGATGTTTTAGAACTATAAAATTCACGAATCGCGTGTAATAACGGCTGTTACATATTAGAGTTTATGATAAATGAAACAGGAAGTATATATGTTGTGATGTATAAGTTCAAAAAAAAATAAGCTAAAATCTTAGTCTTGTGATATAATTTATATATAAGTGAATAAATGATGAAGTATTCATTTTGTTTTCTTTGAATCTAAATATGCATCACTTTAAAAAAAATACTGGTTTACATTATAACGGAAATTGACTTTCGGTTTGCCGCATTTTGGCGCATACCTTCATTTGCCTTTTTCTCTTCTTCATGTATTTTTGATGAAGATAACTTAAAACTACTGAAAATAAAGCGTTATGACGTTTTAATTCATAAGTACTGAATAGTAGATATCTACTTTAAGAAAATAAAGTGCATTACCTGTTTTAACGATGTTTCAAAAAGTGGAAAGCAAGAGGACTTCGTGTGCTACACGTCATCAAGAACTTCCTTCCATAGAACAGTAAATATTAAATTTATAAATAATTTTGATATATTTAAGTGTGAATGGGGGAATGATTGCTGCGTAGAGCACAAGAAGTGTGAATGCTTGTACACTACATAATGAAATAACTTTAGATAATATTGGTGTTTGTTTTTAGTTATTGAAGCCTACTTGTTAGATGCGATGAATTGTTTGGCCACAATATACATCTATCTTGACAAACCTTTGTATCCAGAGCCAGACATATTTCTATAATCCCTAAAACAGCTTTTTTCTATGTATATATATATATCATTTTACAAGAATTTAAGTCCATGCAACGAATCGCCATAAAATTGGAGTTGAAAACAGGACATGTAATCTACCCTAGCTGCTAAAGTTTGCGCCGAACTAGTTGGCCAACAACTAGTTCCGCGCGGACTATAGCTATCAACTGTTCCTTTTTGTACTGTTTTCTGATCTACGCGAACAAAGATATATCTATTTCACCATGACAGTCGCTAAAATTAAAAATGGAACAAAATATATCTGAAATTGTCTGCCAATTCATTTAACGGAAACTTATTAGGTGGTGAAACAGGCCTTTAATTATCTGTGAATAAATACTACTTACTACCTAGAAATTTATAAAACATGCACCAATAGTGTCGTATGTGAAATCGTTTAAATTGTAACGCTAACCCATAAACGTTGTTGACAGCCCCGGAGGTGCTGAGTCGCGAGCCATACGGTCACGCGGTGGACTGGTGGTCCCTGGGCGTGCTCACCTGCCGCATGCTGACTGATGAGGTATTTATAACTGCTCTTCTAGTTTTTATCAGGACCCAGATGACAAGCATACATCCTGCCTGATTAACCGTAGCCTATGGCCGCGAGATTTCTATATCTGGAGACGATAGTTTTTTTAAATTCATAGCCAGTACATTACTCTATTGGTTAGCGGCAGAATATTTGGAAATGCGGTAGTACCCAGCGAGACGAATAATGTCTGAAAGTGTGTCTGGTTAGGTAACTTCTGGAACTATAGCTACTATACCGAAAACAATATTTCTTTTCAAAACTTGTTACTAGGGAAAAAAATATTTTAACCAACCAAAAACAAGAGGAGATTATATATTCGCCTGTATGTATGTTAGCTGATTGCTCCGTTATTTGTGGACTGATTTTGAGTTTTTTTGTTTGGAAGAGTATAAGGGTATTAAAATAGGGTATGATTGGTTTCTGTATTTTCAAATGGTGAAACTTGGCACACATAAAATAATTATGTAGTTCTGATGACCCTACAACAAAATGAACACTTAACGTTGATCTGATGATGGAGACGGAAGACTTTCGAAGGAAACCCTCAATGGCTTACAGCAGCTATTTCGTGTTTGAACTTATTACATTTAACTTAATGCTTCAACATAATGGACACCTAACGTTAACGTGATGATGGAGACGGAAGACTGTCTAAGGACCCCAGAACCCCCAACGGTTTACAGCAACTATTTCGTGTTTGGGCTTATTTCATTTAACTTCATGAGAACTTTAGACCAGACTTAGTTAAAGTAAGGCAACTAAGGAACTACTTAGACATTTGATTTTGTTTTACCATTTGAACGCCAATGACCACTTTAGGCGTCATTCGGTCTCTGTGCCTACGACGCCGAAGGCTACTTTAGGTGTCATACATACCTACATAGTACTATGTATTAAAAAATATAATTTAAACATGTCTATTCTTTAATTTTTTTATTGGATTGAGCGCGTCCAGGGCACGAAAATGAGTTTTATGCCTGGCGTTCAAAAGGTACTTCTAAGAAACATCACTGGATGGCACCGACACCAAATTAAAGTCCCGTAAAGCCCCGCCGCGTTAAATCTATATTTGTACTGGCTAACCTCAGAAACTCCTGTACGGGTTATCACACGGTTATTACAGAAGAAGGAAGGATTAATTTTGTGCAACCTGTGCGAAGCCGAAGCGGGTCGTTAATAAATCTCAAGTCTAACGATATTGACGACCGTTGTGGTCGAGTGGTTCGAGTGCTGATCACGAGGTCGTGGGTTCGGTTCCACCAGGAAACAAATATTTTTGTGATGAACATTAAGTGTTTATGTTATCTGGGTTCTCTTATAAGTACCTATATTAAAAAAGTACTAGCTTTCCGCCAGCGGCTTCGCCCGCGTGGGTATTTCTTATAACTTTCATCCCATATTTCAACCCCTTACAGCCCTTTTTACCCGACTGCCGAAGGAGGAGGGTTATGTGTTTGACGCGTATGTATGTATGTATGTATGTCCGTTCCTATGTCCGGTCGTAACTACTCAACGGCTCAACCGATTTAGATAAATGACACCTCATTCGATTCGTCTTGATGGCACGACTGCCACTGGGTACATGAAATTTAAAAAAAACAATATGGCGGATATTATACGCTTTAATGTGCGAACTGATTTTGAAAATGATCTTTAGTTGTATCAATTTATATTTTAAATCATCATTTAGGATCTATCTAGTGATTCTATGATGATTTATAAACTAAAAAGAAGGAAATAAAATCAATTATTAAAAGAATTGGGCGGCAGGCGGGACAAGCTGTTCGTTCATAAACAAAATTGTTTCTTTGCTTGTCCCGCCTGCAATACATTTTCCAACATCACAGAGCTTGTTTTTAGATTTTTACTTAGTAGTTTTTACGCAGTCGGGTTTTTTGTTTCTTTTAATAATTGTTTCGCATTAAAAAGTATGTCCTTTCTCAGGCTCTAGGCTATCTGTGTACCAAATTTCATTTAAATTGGTTCAGTAGTTTTGGCGTGAAAGCCGGACAGACAGACAGAGTTACTTTCGCATTTATAATATTAGTAAGGATTATATCCATTATGTAGTACCCATAGTACAAGCTCTGCTTAGTTTTGGTCTGCAAACTATTTTGACGGGATTTTACTGGTGGCGGTGAAAAGAATTTTAGAACTGTGCCGCCTCGACCATGAGTTTTTCTCACTAGACTCGCTAGCGACGCCGTAAATTTTTTTTATGGAAAACCCTCGCTGCGCCTCTAGCGGTTACGTAAGGAACTAAAATCTGCTATGAGATTACAGCGTTTCGATGCGTAAAAAACCTATCGAAAGCCATTCGATAGAACTCATGGTTGAGGTACTGACGGTTTCTGTACAATTACGTCAATGACGTCTGTGGTCTAGTGGTTCGAGTACCGGACTGCTGATCACGAGGTCGTGGGTTCGATTCCCACAAGACACAAACATTTATGTGATGAACTTAGGTGTTTGTGTTTGTCTGGGTGTTTCTTATATATTATAAGTATGTATTTACAAAAAAAAGTATATAAGTATTATATCTATTGTCTAGTACCCATAGTACAAGCTCTGCTTAATTTGGGACTAGATGGTGCTTTGTAAAAATGTCCTAAGATATTTATTTATTTAATTACTTACAGACTTACTACCTAAGACCTAAACAGAATTGTATAAGAAAAGTGACTTGGTATGTTAGTGCAGTTTTGTGTAATACATACGTTTAACTGAGTAAATAACATAAGGATCCTGCCGCCTGAGAACAGTAGCTTTTATGCGTCATAAGTTGTTAATTGACAGGTTAAAATAACCATGTCTTGTTTTATATCATAGGCAAGTCGTTCAAAAAATGATAGCTATAAAGTGTTTTACATGGTGAATATACTAAAGAAATATAGATTGGTGTACCTAGGTGTGATATTGTATTAGTTATGGTAAAAAAACCCATGATTGTAAAACATATTTTATTACTTAAAATAGTACCGGAAATTCGATAATTTACTGTGACAAAATTATAATTACAACTTAGGTAATTTTCGGTTCGGCTATTTAAATAGTCTCTAGATTCTAGATCTAATGCATAGTCGGAGATATTCACGCATTCGGCGCCTCTAGCGTCGGTCGCCACTCACACACTCACACGCACGTCGCACACTCCGGCGGGGCGGTGGCGGGGGCGGGGGCGCGCCGCCGGGCGGGGGGCGCGTGTCGAGGAACGTCGACACACGTCCGCCGCCGTCCGCCTTTTCGCTACCTATTTAAGCTCCAGACTTCTTCACTTCGGAGGATTCTTCGGATGAGTTCTCTACACTCGACCTCTCTTCACTCTCTGCGCTTTCTTCTGTATCCTTTCCTGGAGCGTCACCTTGAGCTTTTTCAGAGGATGCTACATCCTCTGAAAAAGATTCCGATTTGATTTTCTCAGGTACCTCTAGCTTTTTGACCTCAGGCTTTGTTTCCTCGACTGGAGCGGGTGTGGAAGCGGCCACTGGCTCAGCAGAGGCCATTATATCGGTGAGCACAGTTGATTCCTGAGTTTCGACTTTTTGCTTGTCATCTTTCTTATCTTTGGGATTTTCTTCTACTTTAGGAGATTCGGAAGCCAGGACCTGTCCTTTGGGTTCTTCTGCGAGAGGTTGAGCATTATTTTCGACTTCTTCGGCCTTTGGTTCTTTGTTCTTCGGTTCTTTGTCGTCGACTGTATCACGGACTACACGTAGACTATCTTCAGATACGCTCTCCTTAGATTTAGGAGTAGGTTTAACAGATTTTGGTTCTTCAGCTTTAGAAGGCTCCTCTGCGGGTTCTTGCGTTTTAGGTTCCGACTCAGCAGCGGGGACAACTGGCAAGTCGATTTTCTTTTCTGGTAAGGAAATAGGTACATCAGGCACGAAGACATCATCAGCGATACTAGCATCGCTTTTGGCTGCGGTCACAACGTCAATGTTTCCCTCAGGAACTGCTGACTTAGCTGATGCATCCTTAGGCACCTCATTCACTGTTGCTAGCTCTTCACTTTCCTTGGGTTTATCGACAGATTTGGTTTCCGGCTCAACGACTTTCTCTTCTGGTTTAGGCTCTACAGCTGCACTAGGCTCTGGCTTTTGTTCAACTGCTTCCTTTGCAGGTTCAGGCGTTGCCGATTTACTCTCGGGTACAACCTCTTTGACTTCTGGAGCTTTTTCAGAAATTTCAGGTTTGATCTCGGGTTTGTTTTCTACGGGATCATTTTTAGCTTCAATTTGTTTTTCAGGTTCCTTTGATTCAGGCACTTCTTCGGCTTTTTTCTCTTCAACGGGAGCAGAAGAAGCCAAAACGGACGGAGGTTGTGCTCCGACCTCAGGCTTCTCATCAGCCACTGGCATCGCCAGACTCACAGCCGCGAAGGCCAAGCATAATAGTAAGACCTTCATCCTGGAAAAACGAAAACGCACAATTAGTGGTTTGGTAAAATAATTATAGAGATTATTATGTATTCGACTGCACGTCTGCAAGTCGTGAGCGCGGTAAGGCCAATGTTACGCGCCGGCCGGCTTCGACGTTCGCAGCAATTTTCCTGTTAAGGCTGAATCATCTAAGGGCCCGATACGCTGGGAATCTTCAAACCGTCTTAAATTAAACTTGATATGCATAAGTAGGATGTAAACAGTTTATGAAATAGGCTTACGAAAGAACTTTCTCATGCATAGTTAACTCGTTACTTAATAAAAGGATGTTTTAATTTTTTGCCAGGGCGCTTTCTATTTTCCATTAGCTAGGTAGGTCGTGTACCCCGACGGCTTCTATTTTTAACTTATACTAGCTGAAGGTATGGCATTAAGGCGATATCTCAGCTCCTGCTGGAATGCGGTCTGGCGCCGCACTAGAAATAGATAGGCAACCTGCGATGCGAATAATCATCTTAACTTCCAACCTATTATTACTTCGCAGTATTTTCGTTGCCTCACGCCTACTTGGACAAGTTATAATAATTTTCGTACCTATATTTCTCGCTTAGCAACTACCTATAATAGAAACTGTTGTGGAAAATTAAGAAATTTTTGCATAAAAAATAGCTATTATAAATTAGCTATAATATAAATGTATTGCACATGATAGACATTTCCTAGTGCGTGATCAGAACTACGCAGGATACGAAACGCGCGCTGGTCATATGGATGATCCAGCCAGACGTCGGCAACGCATTATCTGAATTTTAATTGGCTCATTGAATTGAATCGCCAACTAGAATGCAATACGTGGCATCGCATGAATGATTCACGCACACGCACTGGTCGCTTTAATAATAGTATCAGTTCGATATTTATAGCTTTGCTTTCGAAGTTCACAAAATTTTCTTGACACTCAAGTCAAAGTCAAAACTGTATTATGCAAATTATGTAAGTGATTATTTTACTAAACTTAAATTCAAAGGTATTTACAATAAAAACAAACAATATTAACTAATAATATTATGCGTCAGAAAGTTCGAGGTTGCCGTCGCATGTCGTTTTCGATTTTTCTTTATTGCGAATTTGGCATAAATTTTTTTCATTCGCGCCAGGTTGAGATGACCATTTCAGGTATATCTTTACGTGTAGTTGCACAAGTCAAGTTCAATACGTAATGAGAACCAGTTTTATAAGTTCTCGGTTACCACTTATTACGCGGCGTCCTGGTCTTACTTCATTTTATAAACCATCAGACAGTGTATTTTTTTTTTATTCCAAGCCGGTCGGTGTAGTCAATGAGTAAAAAATGTTGGCACGGCATCGGTTGCCTATTTATGGTAGGAGCTTGTACTTATGCTCGATACATAATTTTAACGATTTCTTTGTCTCGAATTCTATACAAAAATGATCATGGTTCTTTTTGGTAAACCTTATTTCTAAATGAATCAATTAATATAAATAACCTAACCTAAATTAAAAATTTAGAAAACCCCCGAAACGAAGTGTAATTTGCTATTTTGTGGTGGCGGCCATCTTGGATTTGAAATTTATCATAGTGTAGTATTCTCCTAGCTAAGCCCTTTCATTTGACACATACACACAGACACGTCAAACTTATATCACCCAGTCGTTTTTGCGTCGGGGGTTAAAAAGGATCAATTTATAAATTTCAACTCGCAAATAAATTGGGCAGGGACTGGATATTTTTTAATCTGTATCGAATATGTTACGCTGCACCAATACCCCCTGGGGGACTTGCAAAAATTGAAATCATGTAGATGTAAAAAATGTTACGGGCTTCAATTTCGCGAAACTCGTTTGATCAATAAACCGATGAACCCTGCGCGGGCGTTGCTCTGCAGCCCTCTTCTGCTGGCATCTGATTACACTTAATTTAGTATTATTACTGCAACACTGATCGTTATCGACGGCGCAGACTTTTACGTTACGTACTTTTATCATGGCGATAAATTTTACTTCTATAGCTTTGGGTATTTCAGTCTTTTATAAAAATGTGCTTTCGCCTCCTTTTTTAAGAAAAAAGATGATAAAGTACCTCTATAAAATAATGAAATACCAAGGTGATGAGAATTCATTTGTAATAATTTCAAGTAAGTACATTAGTGAAGAGACACGTACAAAGTAACGTACACTACGGTCACATCGCAATTTGCGTTAACATGTTTTATTTATGCGATGTTTCGCTGAGTTATTTTCTGGAAGGATATCCTCGGCGGCTGAGGGCATGTATTGTCGTCCTCCCACACGACTCGGCAATCTTTCAATTGAAGCCCAGCGCATGGCCGCTCATTGCGCCAATGAAAAAATTTGCTTGCCCGTAAGCACACAGTATATGGCCGGCGTGGAGCCGCAACGAGACTGTCAACACATTTTTTATTTTTTCCTTATTAAATTGTTGCAACACAATTACAGTTTTATTTTAGTGAGCTGGTTGCATGCGGACTGCAGTACATAATTATTTACTTTGTCGGCGTAGATTCGTATAGCTGCCTGTATCGATCAATTGTATTATGTGTAGTTACTTTTTCTCTGTATAACCTAATTTTGTAGGCCTTGTGTAGTCCATTTATTATATTGTAGTAGAACTTGTCACAGTTGCAACATAATGACAATGTTACGGTTGACTGAACTTATTTACGAAATGCACATATTTTAACGCCGATCTCCTTATTCGAGCGTAACAGATGAAAATTGATTATATTGTACCACACTGATATTTTAATGTAAAAATATTACCAGTTCTGAAATAATTTATGTAGAAATCGAATCAGTAATATTTCGCAGTCGAAAACAGAAAACCCATAGGAAACCTTAATTTTCTATTCGAGCTAACCTATCTTTTTTAAGGAGGTCCTGGGTGCACGTTTTTCGTGCGGTTTAAAGTTAAAATGGAATGATTCATCATCATAGGATACAAAAATGAAGGAATTTACTATAACCACTATGCGTAAAACTATCATGATTGAATTAAGTAGTATTGCAAAGTACAGTAATCAACGTTATAATATGTTGCATCAGTAGTATTTTCTACGAGAAGTATGTTTCATCAAAATGTTACAAGGACTCTGTAATGTGCATCGTAATTACTTATGTACACCATAATAACACCGTTTTCTTTATCTACGAAGTTAATCTATGAGTTTTTTCGATGATAATAATCTCATGAGATATTTCTTCTAACTCTTCGTTCGTCTCGAATTTCCAGAAATATAATATATATAGGTACATGTTCATAAAGAAACGTAAATTCTAATTAAATGTAAGTGGCCAGTTGCAGTACCTATTAATTGGTTTAAATAAAGATTTAGTATTAGCTTTATATATTTTTTTATTTCCTACTACTTCATTTACACAATTTATTTAATCGAAACATAAACAAGTTTTACAGACTTCTTGCGTTTGTGTGTATGCCGCATCAGTTTGTCCCCATGCATTACCGTAAACCAAAAATAACTAGCGATCAATACAAAAGGCGCTAACACACAATAGTAGGTGCGTCGCTAGATAATTATGAAAGTTTAATATCACGTTGCTTTTTTATCCATTTACGTGTTTACTACGTTGTGGACGAACCGAGATTCTACCAATCAACGTGTCACAATAAAATCTTTGTAATACATATTCCAGTATCGACATGTAGAACACGTATTCTGAGGTAATTCACATTATCTCATATACTAACTATAATCATTAATGACAACATCGTTACTACATAATACAATTAACCCATTGTTTTTATTTAAAATATCTTTTTGCAGTTAAGGAAATAAAACATTCGTTCCGTTCAGAATTTAAAATAATATTAAAGTATCATGCGAGTGTGCCTGATATTTAGGTCCTTCGAAATATTCCATTGAGGTCGGTTGAGTAATGCTCATGTTTTAGTAAAGGTTAATGTTGCAGTCCCCTCTGCCCATGTCCAGGTGGCTCACAATAAAATGCCAAGATGAAATCCACGCTATCTAAATTCCCAAACAGGTTTAACATTCTTCAGATAACTTTGACTGCATTGGGAAATGTAAATACTTATCGAAATTAATTTCCATTAACCGCGTGTGATGTGTTGCAATAGTATAAATAATACGAAGCCAGTTCATAATAAATTACCTACAAATGTTAGAGTATAAAGTTTAGATAAAACATATACATTTAGAAGGCAAATCTTTCTTTTCGGTGTGTTTGTAAACTGATCGACCTAGACGATATTTTTTCGAATCACGTTTCGCGCTTTCTACAAAAAATGACCTGGTCTAGTGAACTAGTACATAGCTAGTTTATTTGATAGCCCACTTTCAATAGCTGTACCTATCCAATTGTTAGGAATTTTTAATCGTAGGTACTGGATTGGGCGGATAAGTGTTATTGTGCGATTGTCAGTGAAGCTGCGATGCATTATGAAACTCGGTGGTACGTACTACGTACAAGTTGTGCAACGTTCGACCCGCGGCCCACGGTTCATTGTCGGCGTATTGGGAGTACAGATCGATCCTATCCGGTCCACAATAACATCTCACTCGCATAAATCAACTAGGTACACGGCACAGCCAATGTGACAATAGCATAAATGTATGATTGATTGTCTAGCTGTTACAGCTATGGTGCAATCCACGTAAAGTCGCCTGTAGCTAATTTTTCTTCTATTAATCTCTATAAAACTACCTACTTCTTTAACTGTTACTTATGGTATCTGAAAAATATCAAGTTACACTCAATTAAATTTTATTAGCAATGTAGTTTCGAAAACAAGTAAATAACATATTTTTTGTAGTTTATAATATTGTTTATATTGTAGTGCAATGTTATTGTATGCAACATTGAGTTACTATGTGCACTCTCGTGTTGTAGCGAATTGTTTCTATTTGTTAAAATTATTGGCTACAATATATGCATATGTTATGCATATAACAAACACATAATAAATGCAATGCCGTCTGCGTAAATAACATAATTACTAATTAAACATGTGCTTAATTTATTATTAGTTCGGTACTAGTAACCACTGCAGTTTCGCCTACGTATCCCGGTGGATTAAAAAAATACAACAACAATTTTTTATTCAATTTGGTGCAATTGTTCGGCAGTTATGCGCGTACAACATTTCGGCAATTCATTTTTATTTATATAGATAGATTTGAGGTTAAATTATTTGTGGTTATCGTACCAGTTAAAAGTGAGGCGCAAAGTAGCTATTAAATAGTTATTAGTATTCTTTTATTACTTTTTTATAGCTTCAGCTATATTATTTTTAGTGTATGTTTTCGTATTAGATGTGGTTTTGAAATCGGTTTGGTAACATCAGTAAAACAATAACACCAAAGTAAGGCCAACGTATATGTATCTATTCGGTTAATTTTAGTGTGGACTTCCTGTCTCTTCAGATAAAAAAGAATGATAAACGGTGAATACCATGGAAGGTGGACACTAGAGTGCGGGAGCAGCATAGGTCAATGCCAGCGGAAGAACTTAGTTTGAGTAACGGCACTGCCCGGCTCGGGCAAGTGAGAAATGTCAACAAAACCCCTAGTATCGACTGCAAGCACTTAACCGGTGACTTGAACTCCGTCTATGTAACATGACATTTTTGTTCTTTTGCCGGTTTGTCGGCCATACAGGCGTTATGTAATGCGTATAAATTATTTTAATGTCACATTATGTAAATGGTTGCATTTTTTTATCAGATTTGATGTACTGGAAACACTACTGACACAATAACAGATGCTGTAGCAAATCGAATAGAGCTTCTTGCATTTTATTAATATTTCAGTTTCCTTATAAAGTTGTGGCAAAAAATATCGTCTTCCTCTACGGTGCCTTCACAACCGTGAAGTTCACAGTTCTTTATTTGTACCATAAAAAATATTGTCTTTTTTATTTTCTGCATAAAATATCAAGATTGGCCTCGCTTGTCCAAAAATAATTACGTATGCTGCTTTAAGCCATTGTTGTGACTAAATACCCATGATCCGTGGAAATGTTTATCATTATGTGAGATAATTGACGTGACCGGTTACCTTGGATAGAGTACCTTACTGGTCACTACGGTTTTTGCATAGAAAGATATCTACTCTATTTGTATATAAGTAGGGTAACAAGGAGCTTCGTGGATATTTCCAATAACGTGTAATGTATTACAATGGTTTATGCCATGTCTTCTACGGAAATGTACTGCGCAAATCATTATAGGTGATTACGTCACACTAGGTCGACAGGAGCGTATGCAAACCGGCGATTTATGGAGCGCGGATGTGATAGTTTTGCTAACTATTCATGTCATTCGTGTATCTACGGCTTTATCGCCTATTGTCAGCTATAATTTTCAAATTGTTTTCTATGAATGAAGGCGCTTGCCATATTTTATGTTAAACAAAGGTTAGTAACATCAGTGTTTAAGCTAATATATGCAGGGTTGGTCAGGCTGAAAATTGGGCAACGTGTCATGCTGTCATGCCAACAATACAATGATAAATGCGTGTACCTACTGATGGTTTAAATACAATGACGCACGCCACTTGTACTGTGCAGTTTAGTGTTCATATAGCATACGGCTTTATGAACAACATGTCAATTTAATTATTTTTTATTGATCTAAAGTTAGTTTGCACTTTGCGGGGTGAGTCATGGAAACCAATTTTTTCTCCGGCTACACGATAGATCGACCAGCGGTAGGTTTTATTGGCAAGATGTTTTTATCGTAGTTTTGTTTCGCTCCAGTCAGCTAGCGGGGTCATTAGCTACTCACGACCATCTGTGGCAAATTACTGATTCAGTTGCTGTAATTCCTTCTTCATCAAGTTTATGATTTGGATTATTAAATAGTTTTTGTAAAATTAAATGCTGAATTTGATTAAAATCATAGAAAAAACAACTATCGCGTTTAATTTTATGTAAATACAATTTATGACGAATTGGGTTTATACGTGGTAGAGACTCGAAAAAGTGTAACGATTATTATCACTCCATGGGACGTAAATCAGTCTTTTATTAACTAAAACTTGTCTAATTAGGTGCCAGTGTTTTGTAAAATAATGTCACCCATATATTGATCAGAAGATTTTGCAGTAACAGTTATAAAGTAAATAAAGAAAAGGAAATGTTAATAGAACTTAAAACGCCTAATTAATACACAATGTTTCTTGTCGGCGTCTACGTAGGAAAGGTGCGAATGTTTTAGTCGTAACCTGATGCTGGCACATCGGCCTGAAATCAATTCACTGCGGATTAGTCGCGCCTGAACTGACGCTTCATGTTTGAACATTCACTCAGTTCCTTTAAGGAAATTAATTAGGAATTTAATCATAAAATGCTCTTCGGAACTCATTAAGAAAGATGTACAGCTAACAAAAAGCAAAACGCTCACTAAAGATAACATTTTAAATTCAGTAACCAGACTTGTAAGAAATATATCTCTTAGAACTAAAACGTATTTAAAGGCCCTGTATAACCACTTTTGGATAGCCGCTAACAAGAAAATGAAACAAAATTTGTATGAAATATAATAATAATAATAAATTCATTTATTTCGGAACCAGTCCATACATGTGGGATTCATTCAACACGAAAATTATCTGTCAGGTAATTTAACGGGGACTTACTAGAAAGTGGTGAAACAGGTCCTAAATAATATTTTGAAACCATTACGGACTGTAAAAAATATGTTTTTTTTTCTAAAATAATGTTAACGAGGCTATAATTTAGTAAACAAATACAAAATTGCGATCATCGAAGCATAACCGCAAATCGGCCATCTCCGGTGGCAGGCTCGCTCTGTCGGCCCGGCCTGTCCGACCACCGGGGGCAATCCTGGTCATCCTAGCGTGAATTGCGCTACTTGTTTTATTTATTGTCTGGTCAGGTTACTACCATACCAAGCTATAGAACATACCCTGGTATACTGCATAGAATGCAACTGATCAATTTGAACTGATTACTCGAAGTAGAGCGCTAGCTATTACAAACGCTTTAGTGCTATTCTGTTGTTAATAGAAATACGAATTTGTGTTGAAAATGCAAGTAATGGAAGTTGTCTTTCAACACCTATTTACCGCAAATGATTTTATGATAAAGCTTCAATAAAAAAGACTGTTCCGGCCCAGTGGTTTGTCCTGTTATATATGTTTATTTTATACATCCTAGCGTAAATTACTCTGCCTACTTGATCTATTTATTGCGTAAACAGGTTACTGTTAGTGCCAGTATTATTCTATTTAATTAAACTAGATCGTAATTTTATGCGTTTGAATTAGACAGTGCAGCGGCAAGGTTTGTTTACTCTGCTACAGGCTCTATGGTAGGTTTGTATGCCAACTACTTTTCTTTATGAAATTAATTATGGAAGTAAATTATAAAAAATATTGTAAAAAGGCTTTCGTTAACAGAATTTATGAAATGTTTAACACTTTTCAATAATTATAACATCACAAGATTTCTTAGCACTACGCTTGTGTATACTCACATGAATTTAGGTCCTGTAAAGTTTTTCGGTGAAGGGACGATTTATATTCACTGACACAACTTTATTTTTTAAAAGCTCCAAGTTATTTATTTTAACTGTGCGTTCGCTGTGACGGTCGGCAATGTATTGGTGGTAGTTTGATAATGGCCGTGTTTATATAGCGCGTTCGGGAGGCGCGTTGACATAGCCGATGCAAGCAAGCTGCGTGTGACCATCTCCACCGTTGGAAGCTTCCACTTTTAAAATATCATCTACCTTTGTTCTTTTTTAGAGTTATAAATTTTAGTTTAGGGTTTTAATAAATTAGTGGTAATCATTATAAGTTTATTAAAAGGTATGGCAATTATGTACAAGTCGAATAACTAAGCTTAAAAAGCTAGAAATTACTTTAGTACATGCGGTACGTATCTAGGTACCTATGTATTTAAATGATAGTTTACACCAAAATTACTATGTTAATTCCAGTAAAAAAATATGCTATACCTACACATCTGTTTGTGAACTATAGGACGTATAAATAGGTACCTTTATATAAATGATTTTTACCGGCTGTCGTAATTTTATTTACTAACAAGTTTGAAGGTATTGTCAATAACTAAGTATAAAATGTCTACGAGGAATATGTGCAGTTAGCATAATTTTCGTATACGTTAATGTCAGCACATTCTACGAAGGTGTTTTCCTTAGCTGTTAGACAGGTAGATATTATCTAAAATAGAAAATTAATATTATCCGTAAATGAAAATGTAGGTAGATCCTTTTTCAGTGTTTTGTACTATAATGACACTATAATTAATTCTTCATGAAATGCGATTTCAAATAAAATTTTTAAACGAGACAAAGAAGAATATCTTTTAATATAAGCTTTATTCATGCCGTGGCCTAGAATTTCCAACTACACTAGGATAACTGTAAAAAATTATTGCGCACGCACATGAAATAAACCTATAATAAAATAAATATTATATCGGAAACGAAAGCTTTTTACAGTTAATCGATGTTTAGGTACACAAATGATAAAGCGATTCTTAAAATAATAAAGAATTTAGAGCTCAACCCATTATTTTGATAATACAACTTCATTAATTAATGTTAATTATATTAGCGGTTTATCCTGTCTCGATCTTGAAAACGTGAATAACTTTCTTATTTATATGTAGCGGTATAAAATTCTAGTCTATACATTTATTTATAATTAAATATGAATGGCTACATGTTTAATTATACGAAAAATATATAAAGATTTACATAAAGAAAATAATTTCGTGGACCTAATATTTATTGTATTGGTGTTAGCATACGGTATCTTTTTATTTCTTAAGAACTTGATACATAATTCTGCCATTACAATGTGGAAGATTTAGACCCTTTTAAACTAGGAAGGTATACCTACTATCGTGCATTCTATGTGCGTAACTACCGTTTGCTCGGGTACTTTTCCGCTACCCCAGTTAAATACAGAAAAACATTTTCTTTCTATTCCTAACCTCTGAAGAACTGAATGTTAAATTGATGTTAAAATTACAGTTTTATTTCCAAATATGCACCTTTTTATGTTGCCAGAAAATTCGGAAAATGGAGTAGTCGAAACGTCTACTTGTTTAAAATGTATATAATGTCTGTAATATATTCTAATTATTTTACATTTACTGTGTACATTGTGTGCGTTCATGTATATTAAAATAATAACTTTACCTATGTAAATATAACTTTTCCTAAATAAATACAAAGCGACGTTATACTTTTTATTAAATAAATAAAAAAGATATTTTTTTATATTAGATACCCGCTGTGACACTTATTGCAGACACCATCCGAAGCATAAGAATAAACCAGTTGAAATAAAACAGTTTGTGGGTCGATCAATTAATTATAATCCGCATCCGTTCAAGATACTGGTCTAGGCTAGGTCTATGGACTCACGTAAAACAGTTTATCTTCATAGTATAAAACCTTCACTCACGGTAACCTAGTGTCTAAAATCAACTAAATTGCCATGAAATATTTAATTTCCTTGAGAACGAGTTCTTAGGTTCACTCATTTTCAAAATAGATGTACACAAATAATAAAATTTTTGGTACCTTTATTTGTTATTATTAAAAGTATGATAGATAAGGATAATTAAATCCAAACCAGCAAGTTGTCTCTTTGTTCACAAATAAATATTCTTGTTCTCATTGGCCTATTGGCCGCAAGCGCAGCTGCTGAGCTTGAGGTCATCGATCCGATTCCCAGGTCGAGCAGTGTTTAAAACCTACCTAGAAATCTATCTACATTTCTGCATATTCCATGGTAGAATTACTTAATAGTTTTCTTCAGATAATGCAATAATAATTACCAACGTTATTATAATTATGTTATTTTGAGACTTCCAGTTGTTTCGCTCTAAAATTAAAAAAGGCAAACGTGGAAGCAAGTTGACGCATAAAAAAAGTTTTTGCTGCGTCATCGGACCTTCGATATTACAATATGAAATATTTCAGACCAAATCAATACTGTAGGTATTTGCTTTGGAGCTTAGGCTTTGGTTTAAAAACAAGGTTATAAGATGCATATTATGAATTAGGTACACACAAACAAACTTAATTGACTAACACGGATTCAATGCTATTTTAGCTAAACAATATTATAGGTATGATGAGGTGATACATACCATCACGCCTGTATTGGCCAAGGGATTAGAGAAAGGTGTACCTACTGTTGTACACAAACAGTTGGTCCCATGTAATAGGGAGCGATCTATTGCCATAAACCGGGTACAAATCAAGACTCGACCCAGGAATCGAATCCTAGGCTAATGAGGCAGTTTTAGAAGTACGTACATTATTTTTTTTATATTGTACATATAGTACATTATTTTTATTTTTGATTTGTATTCGGAAATTCACAGTAGTCGGAGGCTGGATTTCTGCCCGACATGGCAATTCTTCCGATGTTTGAATAGTCATTCGGGCCGGAGATAAATCCAAAAATACTAAGATCATAAAAATCGATGCAGCCCTTCTTGAGTATACCTAAATGGTGTAACTAACCCGACTTTCTATTTCAGAAACTGAAAATTGTTGCATATTGAATATGAAAATGTCATTGTCATGTCCTAAGATTTTTCACCACCTAATGATAAGCTCCCGTTAAATTACTTGACAGATAATTTCATACAAATAACGTTCCATTTTCGAATTTATCCGGCGGTTAGCTACCCAGATGTGGAGAAACAGTCTAACATTTTCATAAACAATTTTCATTTCAGTTTTCTGGTTTGTTTGCTAAATACCTATACATATATATATGAGTCCGCATGAAACGATTGACAAAATTAAATAATAACTGAAGTGGCAAAACTGAAGCGTCAGACTATCAAGTCTGTCATGTGACATGTCCCTGTGCCCTTAATTTATGTGACGTGAATATCTACGTGATGTTCAAAGCTTAGTCAGAATATCTAATGTATTGTGTGTGATCTGATAGATAACAATTGTAGCGACGTACTCTTCCGCTTGAATTAGCACTTGTGTTGTCTAGCCGTTTCATAGCTAAGATCGTACGTGATTCTATGAAAAAATCTACATAATCTGATAGGTATAAGATAGATTTATAATTTTTTGTTAGATCTTTATCTGAATTATGCTATCGTAGGTTAATTGCTGACTGGCAAAAAAACGAAGTAGTAAATTGGTATTTTTAAATGATCCGTGCTCAAATGGCGAAAGCGGAACACATATGGGATAACCTCGGCGTCTGTCTGTCGCAGAAGTTTTGCTCAATGACGTAAAACATTAAACTATCGTACCTAAAGTATTGGTAAACAGTTACCTGACAAGGTTAAACGGTGGTTCAAAAGTTGATTAGTGTTGGGGGTTAAAAAAGTATTTTTTTCTATTCTGCCGCTAAGTACTCATATGCTAACATTATTTTTGATCTAGTTTGAAGAACAATTTAGTCAGTGAAATTACTGAGCATAATTATCTCAGATGACATCGTGCTAGTGAGTGATACTATAAATGCTGGTGTCGGTGGCGCCTATAGGCTGCGGCGGCCCCAGGCATCCAATAAGCTTGTTTGTCATCTTATTACAATAAAAAAACATCACATCAGCGTATGAGGTTCAATGAAAGATGTTACATTCTTTTTTTAATAAGTTAATAAATGACTTCTTCAAAAATAATGAAATAAATTGCGGTCCTTGACCTCACCTCAAAGTATTAGTGAGTAAAATCTGAAAAAAGTCACGAATTAAGATCTGTGAAAAATTATGTTGTAGTTATGTGTAGATATGAAAATGACGTTTCATCAGATGAGTTTTTTAACTTGATTAGAGGTTGGTGATCCTCATAATGTCCATAAGTACGGAACACTGCTTGCGCCAGTACAACTTGCACCGGGCTGGTCGATGCAGTGGAATATATTAAAAGTACGTCGAACCACCAAAACAAAGATTTTGTTCAGCTGCGTCTCCGACCTTGACATTTCTCCAGAGATGTGAAAGTATCGAACATTGGTGAACTACCGTTTATCAGTGTTAAGTAACGTTACGTGTTCGTTTTATTACCGGTCGGCGTAGGACCATAAAACTACAGCATCACAGCTCGCGGGAAGGTCATAAGTACGTACTGTACTGCGTAGGCGACAGAAACACCACATTTTCTTATTCCAATGTTGTTCTCAGATACAAAGTAGGTAGGTACTTAGCTATGTAGCTACATTCTGGAATCAATTACCAGTTCGAATGAACATTTGAACTTTCTATGCATCGTGACTCGTGAACGCCTTCGATAACCAACCCAAGGTCATAATTATATATAGTTCTATATTATATTTATGTTTCTATAAATTAGATACCTTTAGCTCGATTAAGTCTCCAGTAAAGTATTACATAAGTAGGTAGGAAACTGTTCGAGAATCTGTGGAATAAGGAACAAATTGATACGATATACTACGCTTAACACAAATTATTGAATATACATAAGTATAGCTAAGTCGTCTGATCATCATTTACATAGACTGTCCATTAAACGCATTTTAACGAAGGATTTCCCAATTTGTTTCACTAATGAGTGACAATAGGCGTAGGAAAAAATCTCGAAGTGGTTAAAACCTTTTCCGTTATCGTATTTAACAATTCTGCGAGATTCCAATTTTGCGAGAAGCATGACTTGTCGTTGCACTGGAGACAAGTAAAGACTAAAATATTGTGTATTATCGAACACTACAAGGAAAATATGCGAAAAATTTAAAAGTTTATATAGAAAAGAGACGAGCTGGATGCTAAACAGGCTTTGCTCATGAGAGAAAGATCAATCTTTTCATCATCATAAATACTACACAATCATGTTATAGATTCTCCACAAAATCGCTCTCAGCTGAGTATCGATTATACTTTTTGTGCTATCGTAACGAGAACTGAGAGGAAACTTTTACGTAATATTAATTTGGTTATTGGCACGATGCATGATGTGGTCTGGGTGTTTTTCGCATTATCTGTAGCAAGATTATTATAATGATAGCCTTTATCAGATATTCTATATCAAAATCCAACAACTTGCATTTTGGACTACTTCGTCTATTGTGTCTTCATTTTCGTTCCGTCGTTCTTCTATCTAGCCTCTAGCGCGAGATACCTAGACCAATAATGAGGGTGACTAGTAGAGTATTTAGCTATTTTAAGTGTCTTTTTAAACTTTTTACCTGATACTCATGAAACTCGTTGACTAGCTAGCTAGCTCCATCCAGCTTACAGTCTTAAAATACACAGCAAATATAGTAGAAAATAGTATTTGCTGTGTTTTGATTTTCTTATTAATTAATGTTGTAAACACCGGGTTTGATCTCCTAGTAAAAATTTACGAAATACTTGTAACGGAACTTAAAAAGTGAAAAAGTTTTGACTAAAGGAGCTCTACCATATAATATGCAATAAGTCTTATACTAATATTCAGAGACGATGCTCAGCGTAAAGTAAGGCTTCCGTATGTCAAATTTGTATTATAAATTGACATACGGAAGCGTAAGTTCATGCTGAGTCTCTTCTCTGAATCTCAGCCTTAGTATGCATGTTTTATTTCTTCTCAGGTCGTGTGATGTTTGTCTGGACGTAAAGACGTAATGTATCGAATCATTGTTATTAAAGTTTTAGCATCATTAACATTTTGTTTTGCTCATTAGTGCTCGTTATGTAATATAGAGGTAAGCCCGTCTTGCATGTTTGTAGTTGATGACATATGCATAGGCTTGAAATCAACGTTTACAATACCTAATTTTTGAATATGAACCCCCTAAATACCAATGATGACTTGAGTGATATCTTGCGGAAGGCAGTGACTGGATGAGGAAAGCTAAAGATCGGATTCTATAGCGTTCACTAGGAAAGACCCACGTTTAGCAGTAGATGTATACAAGCCTGAAGAATCGTCTTCAATTTCTTCCTTTAATTTGATTATACTAATAAAATTCACTAGCTTTGAATGGCGCTAATTGAACTAGTATTGCGTACCTATATTTATGGTTATTTACCTACATAAATCCATTACTTAAATAAAAACAAAATTAAAATAGACTCCATTAAATTAGACGGAATTGTGTGTAATAATGAATCTCGCAAGTCAACTAAATTATTCTTTACGTGCCCTGTATAAATGTTAACTATAGGAAAAGATACATAGGATGTATAATTATCAAACAATATCCCTTTTTTAATAGTAAATTACTTAAGATGGTTCTATGTTATTCAACATTGTTATTGCATAGTTCACTTATTGTTATTACGCTTACTTATACATTTTTATACGGAGGCAAAGTGAAGTTTATACAAAAATGCATTAGTCACACAATTTGCGTACATGATGATAATTATATAATAAATCTTGATTGTATAAAAAATTAATAAAAATATCTTGGTCCAATAGTACGGTGAAACTTGTCACGGGTTTTGATGTTATGACGTAAAAAAGAAAAGGTCAACTGAAGTATATCGATGAAAACGTAGTAAAGTTTTTTTTGTGTGGAAAATGAGGAAAATCCTCATGGGCCTCATCAGTCTGAAGTAGGTGGCGGAGGATGTTAGACTGGTTACTTGGAATAAAAAAAGTCGCTCCCGGTACGGTCGCTTTGTACGCTTCGATCTTTTAAACTACGCAACGGATTCAAATGCAGTTTTCAGCAATAGATAGACTGATTCAAGAGAAGGGTTTTTGTGTCAGGATACATGCATTATAGTACAGAATGCACCCGTGTGAAGCCTGGGCGGATCGCTAGTATCGAAAAATTACACTTGCCTTCCCCTGGTCTATGGTCGAGTCATGGGATTCGTGAGTACATTCACCAGTAGGTAAGTACATAGGTACTGTAACCTGTTATGTAACATTCGCTCCGGTTACCGTGTGGGCGGAAAAACAGAAGTTAAATATTATAATTCCTTATCTTTTATCGCTTATAGTATTACGAGTTTATTTAAATAGCTAAAAATACACATCCCATGGGTAAAACATGACAATATTCATTAATTAGATTCGTATCTCGCATCGGATATCATTAAATGGTTTTAAAACTTGCATCTATAGCCATAAAAGCATTTAGAGGCAGTATGCCGTGTAATAATGTCTTGGATGCGTTCAAACTCTTTAATGATTCTCATAAAAAATGTTCACAAGATGAGCTTTAATGAGAAATGCATAAAACCTTTTTTTTAATTTTCCTTGTTTATTGGTTTTAGATTACCTACCTACAAATGGTTATTATTTTTATTGAATCGTATTCAATAGATAGCTTGTAAATTAATTTAATAGAAAACTATCGGCTATTGCGGGTAAGGTTCGATTCCCAGGTCGAGCAAAAAAGTGTTATCGGAGTTTTTTATGATTTCAGTAGCAGCTAGGAGTTTAAATTTGATATTTTCGTACAGTATTAACTATCTTTGTAACATAAACTGGTAGGTTGCGTATAAAATGTAGAGATCCATTAAGATAGAATTTCGGGAAATTCCCACTGGTTTGGGAAAATGGGATTTACGCAGGTAGCACCGCGGGATACAGCTAGTGCACGCGAATTGCAATTTGAATTCGATTAAAAACTAAGGCTTCGTTTTGTTCACGTGTTCGTATATTTACAATATTTTCAATGTAACGAATTTTCCACACATCGAAGGTCAAATTGTTTAGCAGATCAGAATGAAATATGGCACGTTCTTGCTTTGACAAAATCTCGGTCTAGGTTCTAATTATGGGCTAAATCATAATAATATACCGTTCAAAAGCGCGCAACCTCATTCAGCATTTTCAAATATTACGTGCGTTGTGAATCAGCCTAATTTATTAAATTAAAATTGTATTCGATGGGAAACGCCTGTCAAGGATTGTGCCAATTAAAAAAATATAAGAACTACTACTTATAATAGTTGTAGTCTGTAATAACCTAACCTAAATTAAAAATTTAGAAAACCCCCGACACATGTAATTTGACATTTTGTGATGGCGGCCATCTTGGATTTGAAATTTATTATTGTGTATAGTATTCTCCTAGCTAAGCCCTTTCATTTGATACCCATATTGAGGGAGTTGTAAAAAAATATGTAATTTGCTATTTTGTAGCGGCGGCCATCTTGGACCGATTTTCATCAAACATTTTCAACAAAACAGCTAAGAACACTCCCGACTATTTCACCTTTCAAATAAAAAAAAAAGGTACTTTCTCAGTTTCCAAAGTGTCTTAGAGGTCGTCAGGTAGAAAATGTCAGTGCTATTTAGTTTTTAAAGTAATGTCATACCATCACGCATGTATCTCCGGTGGATTAAGCAGAGGTGTGTTGGTGTCAATTTACCAACGTCGCGTAGGACTAAAAGCTTTTAGGTCATATTGTTCTCGAAGTGTATTTGTATTGTAGAGAACTGCCGCTTCTATAATATAATTAGCACAGTGCCTGTGGCTTTGACTTTGCATTGATCTTTGCTTATCTTTTAGCGCCTTCCCATTGTTTCACAACACAGTCTAGTGATAATTAACGACTCTAAATATTATCCAATGAAAGCCTGAGTATGGCGACATAACATTCTTAATTGTAACATCCTCTATACCCATATTCTGCAAATAAATTATTTGAATTTGAAAGACCCTTTCAAAACTTGAGAATACTAACAAAATAAAGATTTTAGATGTAAAGAATGCCTTGTTAGCCTAGTGGTCTTAATGCGATTGCTACGCTTGAGGTCCTGGGTTCGATTCCCAGGACGAAACACAAACAAAATGTTATTGGGTTTTTCTATGAAGTTCTCAGTAGCAACTCGGAGTTTGGGGTTGTGCCCAGTTACTGGCAATCTCATATTATATGGGACCTAAACATACCGACGAACAGTGGGTGTACAACTGTACATTACTACCATTCTGCCTTACTCTTTGAAGAATATAAGTGTGATGGTATATTAGATGTTTGGTATCAATAGTCTAGAAAACTGTAAACAATCATATCTATGAACTATTTTAGCACTAGTCCCAAAAACACCTAAATTTCGTAGAACAATAAGGAAAACAAATAAACAATGCTATATGTTTTGCGAAGCAGTTTAACATGTACATGAGAATTATATGTTATAGTAATGGAAACATTACATAAGGTACAACAATAAGGGTCTATATATTCATATACATTAGAATCCTCCTTCCGTTTTCCTGAATGCTGAGGAACCTCTGCATTTGTAACATTTTGACTAACATAAGATAATGGGGATAGTAATGTCTTCAGACGTGTGTAATTACACTTCAGTGAAGTGAGAATATTCAAAACTTAATGAATCCTGAAACCTTATTTATGTTTGGTAATTCTCATGTGCGTCCGCTGCGGAAGGCGACAGGGTGAGTTGTACTCGAATCTAGAGAGGTGAGTAGGTAGTAGACCAACCCACCAAAACCACACTTTGTTTGACCATTGGCCTCGTCACTTTGTGTTAGGGTAGTGGGAGCGATTTCAATTCCTTCGCAACAAGAGGCTAATGACCCTATTAAAATCGTGAAAAATATTAAAGCATAGATAGGTATTTGTCAGTGCCATGACTTCAAGTGTATGCTAATAGATTTTTATTTTATGAACACTTAATTTGGTTTATAAGTTATTGAGAAGCGTGTGACGTTTCAGTACTTACCCACTCAAACTGCTTTAACTTATTGTTCAGATGACCTATTGTGTTTCGATTGTAGGAAAACATTAACTCTTCTAAGATTGTATAAAACAGGAAAAATATGTCAATGTCTGCAAAAGATATTTACTCAAAACCTTTAAGAATATTGAGACTGAGTTTAAATAAACATTGCTAGACCTATTGCCTTTTAAACAGGAATGCACTATGACATTTGAGTATATAAATATACATTGTGTTTTATGTTGAGTGATCTTGACCGCATCTAAATGCTTTCATATTGATTTGAGATGTCGATAGTTACGGTCGATTTAAACCGGCGTGTTTTTACATCGAGTATCGAAGTTATTGATCCAGTGTTGTTATGAGAGCAAATGTTTAAGTGTTGACTAGATAGGTAGACGTGTACGTCTTCGTCACAATTTGTATCTAAATTATCAACCCATATACTGTCCCACTGCTGGGCACGGGTCTCCTCTCAGTATGAGAAGGATTAGGCTACAGTCCACCACGCTAACCTAATGCGGGTTGGCAGACTTCACAAGCCTGCGAGAAAATCTCCCAGGTATGCAGGTTTCCTCACGATGTTTTTCTTCACCGTTAAAGCGAGTGGTAATTACGCATAGATTAATAACACATCTAAGTAATTACGCACATGATTTCGAGAAGTCAGAGGCTTTGGATTCGAACTCGAGACCTGTGACTTGACAGCGGTATGAGCACTGGCAGTCCAGTGGTCATACTGCTAGGCTTCATGCCAATTTGTATCTAGCCAACGACTAATTGTTTCACCAACTCCTGATAACTTCCCGTTAAATTACTTGGCAGATAATTTCATAGAAATTGTACTCCATTTTTAATTTATCTGATGTTGGTGGCTATCCAGAGGTAGTGAAACAGGTTACCGTATGTTATTGAACCGGCACTTTGAGCAACATAACTAAGTAGTTACTTACACAGAGTGGTAAAATACAAATTAAAAATCTTTTAATATATCTTAATTTTTTACGCCAGTTTAACTACTTAGAGGTAAGCAATCCAACCTTGAGATTTTTATAAAGCCTAGCAGCTATTAACTATAGGCAACTAAGTAGGTAGTTATCTGTTATTATAATAATCATGGACTGTTATTTATTACTATAAATCCCTATCATTATAATATCCATTCGTGACTTTATTGGAAGTTTAGCTCATCGCAAAAAGAAAAGAACGTGGTGATACATTCATTTACACGAGTGTTATAAGACCTTTGAATTAAATATATTTTTCTCCTATTTCCTTTAAGCGTGGTCACGTTTTTTGGTCATATATTAAAGTGACGGTATCAATCTTGTTAAAGCCATGTAAAGCGATGATCGTATCGTTCAAAAATACCTAATAATATAACATTTGTTTGCAATTTGCATGCAACCCGCGCCGCTGCATGCGTCTACGCTGACTCATTTATTCATACGTTAACATTACTTACAACTTACGCGAATGGCAAATCAACGTCACACGATATAATCGCTTGTAGACAAGCACATGCACAAAATGTGAGTTCGAATAAGGTTATCATATTTGTAAAAAAATATTTGCGTGTGAATTCAGAGCATTTCAGACTAGATTATACATAGCTTCCCGCCAGCGGCTTCGCCCGCGAGGTCTTCATAACTTTTTCACCCGTTTTTGCAAAAGTGTGGTGTTTGTGTTTGTCTGGGTGTTTCTTATATATAATAAGAATTTATTTTCAAAAGAAAAGTATATATATAAGTAGTATATTCATTGTCTAGTACCCATGCACCCAGCTCTGCTTAGTTTAAGACTAGATGGTGCTGTGTAAAATGTCCAAAGATATAATTATTAAAGATATTACATTTACTTAAATGCATTTGAGGACGACGTCTGTGGTCTAGCGGTTTGAGTACCGGACTGCTGATCACGAGGTCGTGGGTTCGATTCCCACAAGACACAAACATTTATGTGATGAACTTAGGCGTTTGTGTTTGTCTGGGTGTTTCTCATATATTATAAGTAAGTATTTAGAAAAAAAAAGTATATAAGTATTATATCCATTGTCTAGTATCCATAGTACAAGCTCTGCTTAGTTTGGGACTAAATGGTGCTGTGTAAAAATGTCCCAGGATATTTATTATTTATTTATTTATTTATTTAATATATCCATGTAGCTTTCACGTAAAGGGTAAAGACTCCTCTTCATCACACTACTCGTACACACCTTTACCCTTCAGTAAAGTAGCAACTTTTATAGACACCTTCAGTCCAAAAATACACCAAAAAGGTAAATTGTTATTGATCTGTCATTCATAACATTATCAAAGGTTAACTTGATACTAATTTAAGAGGCGCTCATTGGCTCGTTACGCTTAAAAAAATGCATCATTCACGGTCTGTGGCAGCTGGGTGCATCATCAGGTGATGTTTGTGGAGTTTTTAGGGCCTCAAATTATAACCGCTTCATTGCCTTCAAAAGATTTGAATTGAATATCGTGCAAAATGTTACTAGTCATCGTGTTATTTTGAGGTTTCCAAATACTCTACTGTTAGTAAACAATTTAGGTGCTAACTTCAGTAAAGATAACGTATGAATAATTAAGATTGATTAGTTTAAAACGTTGAATATAAAAGTATGACCCACTTAGCTAGTTTCATAAAATTGTAATCTGTCATTCAGTGGAACCTACAGACTCTGTAAACAAATTTCAAATAAGGGCCTGTTTCCACCACCTCCTGATAAGTTTCCGCTAAATTAGGTACTTGGCAGTCAATTTCATACAAAGGACATGTTTCATTTTTGTATGGGACTCAGGCCTGTAAGGTCAGTGTGTAGCCTTAGGGGCACTATGAAAAAAAGACTTAGAAAAATGTCACCAAAAACTATCGCCTAATCAAGCCTTAGGGACCGGGTGGGATGTGGGAGTAATAGGGTGGGGGAACGCGTGGGGGGACACCCAAAGGTCATTGACCTTGAACTTGGGGTCATTGACCTCGAACTTTGGTAATTGACTCGGGTCATTGGCCTTGCACTTGGGCCATTGACCTTGACCTCGGGTCTTTGACCTTGAGGTCAAGGTCAAATTTAAGAAAATCAAGGAACTTTTCCTGGACGTCAAGAGCGACCTTTGAGGTCATGTAAGTGACCTTAGAAGGTCATTACGTTGAGGTCAAGGTCAAATTTACGAAAGTCAATATTTGCGATTCTAAACATTCTGGGTGTTTCTTATGTATAATAAGTATTTATTTACAAAAAAAAAAGTATATAAGTATTATATCCATTGTCTAGTACCCATAGTACAAGCTCTGCTTAGTTTGTAAAATGTGTAAAATGTCCAAAGATATTTATTTTATTTATTTATAAACACAGAACAGGTCAATTTAAGTGACCTTGGAGACTCAAGGTCAAGGTCAAATTTCCAAAAATATGATCTCTGATTATGAGCTCAATAATAGGTCAATATTCATTTTTAGTGACCTTGAGGTCAAGGACTCGTGACTAATGCCAATGTTAAGTTATCCTGGAGGTCAATGTTGAGTGACCTTGGAAGTCAAGGTTGAGTGATTTTTGCGGTCACGGTTAAGTGACCTTCGACTTTTTTTTCTAATATTGCTTATATCTCAAAAACGGTGTGTCCTATCGCAAAAATAATGAAAAATTGGCCCCCCTAATACCGCCGCCGCATAATTCTCAACATAAAATAATAATAATAAAAAGTCGAGGTGAAGTCTCATATCCCTGAAAGGCGTAGTCAACGGAGCCCCGCTGTGCGGGGCTCCTACTTCTGGGTGGTTTAAAAAAAAATAACCACGAAGGGGATAGCGGGGTCTTGCAGACCCCGCCATCCCCTTCTAACCTAACCTGTCCGAGTTGGGGTGCCGCAAGTCTCGAGCTCGCTTCGCTCGCTCTTGCATCCTAAATTTTCCTAGTACAGTAATATTATTACTTTGGTTGAAACACATGGGATGACGTTATAAATACCGCGATTAATTAAACAGGTGTTGGTACAACAAAAATTTGGTGTCCCATAACTCCGAAACGGTGCGTCGTAGGTGCATGGTTCTCTGAACCTAAATGGTTTCTATAGTCAAGGTTAACACCATGCTGCAAAAAAAACGGGACATTTCGACAAAAAAAAAACATCACAATATTTTCTAAGTCCTGCGCCCCTAAGGATACGCAAGCTAAAGATCGATCCCGACACTTAGAAAATTTTTCACGAAATATTTTTTTGTGACTAATTGCGGTTTTTGTGACGTTATCTCATGCGTTTCAACCAAAGCAACAATTTCTTTCCCAAAAAGATTTTTGTCAGCATTTTCATTTTGGAAATAGGTAGCATTTTTAAAAAATAAACAAAAATTTGGTGTCCCATAGCTCCGAAACGGTGCGTCGTAGGTGCATGGTTCTCTGAACCTAAATGGTTTCTATAGTCAAGGTTAACACCATGCTGCAAAAAAAACGGGACATTTCGACAAAAAAAAAACATCACAATATTTTCTAAGTCCTGCGCCCCTAAGGATACGCGGCTCTGTCGCAAAATGACCACTTCTCAAAATGACTACAGGTAGCAAAATGTCCCTTTCTCAGAATGTCCCTTTCGCAAAATGTCCCTTTCTCAGAATGTCCCTTTCGCAAAATGTCCCTTTCTCAGAATGTCCCTTTCGCAAAATGTCCCTTTCTCAGAATGTCCCTTTCGTAAAATGTCCCTTTAGCAAAATGTCCCCTTCCTCAAACAGGCATTAAATTACTTTCATCAGTAAAAAAACTGGTCAAGAGCCAGTGTACAACACAAAGGGGTACTGTATTAATGTTCAATCATTAAAATATGGGTAGGTAGGTGCATGCACATAAACTAAAATAAAATAATAGAAATCGAATTTTGTCAGATTTACTGTCAATCAAAAGATCAATTTACACAAATAAACAATCAACTTATTAAACTTAACTCAAATACAAAAAAAATAAGATCAGAGAAAAGAAGTAATATTTATTTTGATAATAATGGTAATTTTTTTTTTTAATTGTTTAAGTGTTAACTCATTATTTTCTAATTTAGCTAATAATACTTTATATTTCTTGTCGAAATAAATATCCTCCTTACGTCTCTTCTTTTTCACATTGTTAAATAAATTATCTCTTATTTTCTTGTCCCAAAATTTGCTTTCTTTTTTTAATTTACTTACAAACATGTATAAACCTGATTTTTTTGGTAATCTTCCTGTATTAATACGACGATGCCAGCCTTCTAATGCGTTTGTGGTACGATGACGCTGGGCAGCACAACTTAGAATTGATGTTGACGATTATTATCAAAATAAATATTACAATAATTGTAAAACATTTATTTTTTTCTTTTTTTTTTGGATTTGAGTTAAGTTTAATAAGTTGATTGTTTATTTGTGTAAATTGATCTATTGATTGACAGTAAATCTGACAAAATTCGATTTCTATTATTTTATTTTAGTTTATGTGCATGCACCTACCTACCCATATTTTAATGATTGAACATTAATACAGTACCCCTTTGTGTTGTACACTGGCTCTTGACCAGTTTTTTTACTGATGAAAGTAATTTAATGCCTGTTTGAGGAAGGGGACATTTTGCTAAAGGGACATTTTACGAAAGGGACATTCTGAGAAAGGGACATTTTGCGAAAGGGACATTCTGAGAAAGGGACATTTTGCGAAAGGGACATTCTGAGAAAGGGACATTTTGCGAAAGGGACATTCTGAGAAAGGGACATTTTGCGAAAGGGACATTCTGAGAAAGGGACATTTTGCTACCTGTAGTCATTTTGAGAAGTGGTCATTTTGCGACAGAGCCGGATACGCAAGCTAAAGATCGATCCCGACACTTAGAAAATTTTTCACGAAATATTTTTTTGTGACTAATTGCGGTTTTTGTGACGTTATCTCATGCGTTTCAACCAAAGCAACAATTTCTTTCCCGAAAAGATTTTTGTCAGCATTTTCATTTTGTAAATAAGTAGCATTTTAAAAAAATAAACAAAAATTTGGTGTCTCATAACTCCGAAACGGTGCGTCGTAGGTGCATGGTTCTCTGAACCTAAATGATTTCTATGGTCAAGGTTGACACCATGCTGCAAAAAAAACGCAACATTTCGACAAAAAAACAAAACGAAAATTCGTAAAAATTTTCTAAGTCCTTGCTCCATAGTGCCCCTAAGGCTACACTCCAACCGAAATTTTGACTTGTTTTAGTCATTACAAAAATAAATTATTCTCTACATAAGGATAACGCCGTCAACCTCCAAATGATTTTTGGCTTTAGATAAAATATTGCAAAATATAAGAGCAAAGAGAAACAATCAGTTTGTGACATTACAATAAAATAAAGGAATTTGTATTTGTACCTATTATAGTTAACTTTTTAACTGTCTGTCAGTGTTAGCTGTGGTTCTTCATATCAAAATACAATAACTTGTTATCGGGACTAATAATGATGCAGTTTTCAAAACTTAGCATATAGTCAGCATACCTACTATGATTTTCTAAAGTCAATAACATGATAATTCATAGCCTTATTGCATTTCACCTAGTTCAGGTCAGTAGTATTGAATTGGACCTGGGTCATACAAACGAAAATAGGTAGAAAATACTAGTCTATTTCTGTGTCAGTTACAGCATATAAATTATAGTATAAATATAACAATATTCAATGTACAGTTTTTATTTAGTTACCATTTTATATGTTTATGTGGATGTTACCATGAGAGAGGCTTAGCAATAGACATTGACGGGTTGATATAACAATATTATACACGTATATTTTCCGGTAGTGACATCTCAAGCGTTTTTTTAAGTACTATAGACATATTTACATACTAAACATTTCCAACAGGTATATTTATACGTCAGTGAGGTATTCGTCACATCGCACGGTGTTGTCAAAATTTTCACGCGTCTCATTTCAAACATTTTGCTAATTGAAAAGAATAGGCGTTATTGTTATTATAATATCAAAGTTTTCAATCTCAAAACTACCTTTACAAGATCCATTAACGTCCGTTAATAATGACATGTTTGCCTTGTCATTGTTGTTTTTGTTTTCGCGTACGCGAGCGATTGTATTGCTTTGGCAACGGCTGATTTATGCAAAGGATAAGTAAATCGTCAAAATCCAAACTACCTTTTAAATATTTTCGGTCGATTCTTAATATAGCAATAGTTTACTTCTTGAATACGTATCTATGTATTTTACATAATTTCAGATCTTCATAAACCTGTTATTTCATGTTTCAGTGACGTATGACATCGACTTACGTTAGCGCAGTGAGATGTAAATAATATACGAAAAGTGGTTCGACATTTTAGGGACCTGCCGATTATATTAGCAATTTTACCGAACCATGTAGTATACGAACTGTAAAGTCTGTTATAATTGCTTAGAGAAAGATCGTACGATTGCGTTTTGGACATTAGGAAGTAGGTATTAATAAAGGAAAATAGCAAAATTATACATTAAGAAAACATTTCCTTGAAAATTTATAAAACACATCAGAACTATCATGACACCGTTAGATAGGTAAATTATTGGAATGTGAACAAAATGGCATTCAAATATAAATAATAATCATAATTATCCTGTTACATTGTTGTATCCAAAAGTACGTTATTAGACAAAAGGTGGCCTATGTCCGATGCAATCTTTCAAAGGGTTTCAAAGGGTTGTGGTGATGGTGTTTCTGACATGGGGCCAGACAAGAGGGCAAGTACGGTTTTTGGTCGGTACTTATGAGTCTGACATACTTTGGAAAAGGTAATCAGAGGTAGACAGAGTTACTTTCGCATTTATAGTAGGTAATTAGTATGAAGTGTAGATTTCTCATAGTATGTAGGTACTCGTAAGTACTTATAAATTATGACTTTACACTCATTACCCATAAATCATAACTTATCTAATAATAATGATTGTCGGGGAAAATCTCTAAAATGTTTTTGGGTTTTTACACTAGAGACTAGAATTATGTACCATACGTCATACATACATTTTATTTCAATTACGAAATAATGTTTCATAAGACATCGAAGCTTCAACAGTTTGCTTCACGCTTAAATAAGTAGAAAAATGTCATACGTTACCTTTTGTTACTACTTTTCACTTTAACGCCAGATATTTCCCAACTTTCGCACGAAAACACAAGTAAAGTTCCCTAAATTACCGAATAAACTGAAGGCGATTATGTGCCAAGAAGAAATGGCACGAAAATATTGTGCGTCATCACATCACCCACATTTTGCGCAAACTACGTATAGCGTGGGCTTTTTCCTAAAACATGTATGTGCGTATAAATTATCTTTAGAATGTTATCTTCATGTTTTGCTATCAAGCGAGCAAACAAATTAGCTGAAGGGTTGGACATTTTTATGTAAATCGGGGGCAAAGAGTCAGTTTTGGTTAGAGGGAAGCCGAAGCCAAAACCTTGATTGGCTGAAAGTGTGAGGGTCCGTACAAAAGAAAAGCCACTAGGAATTGAATTATAAGGAGTCTTTGCCACTGGCAGCTACGGTTCGCTGGACATTGATGTAAAAAGCGGGCCGAGCTTTTTTAAAAATCTGAGTTCCGATGATCTGAGTTACAGGACTAACTTTCTATTAACACTTAGCATTAACAGCTTATGTTTAGCCCTGATTAGCCCCTGTGGAAACTATTACTTACTAGAAACAATAGTATCTACTGTGGAGTTTCTACCGTTTTCGCATTTAACCTTTTTGCTGCTTGTGGTCAAGTACGGCTAAGAATACAGTCTGGCCATCCGGTCGTGACCACGAGAGCTTCGCAGTTTCCTGTCGCCTGTACGTACAATGTACCTAAATAGTACTCAAGCTGTAATAACCTAGCATAGTAAATAAAGTAATTAGCAGAACTATTGGTAATTGTTTCTGTTCATTTGTATTGACGATGAGCGACAAACGAGAAAATGAATATGCACAGGTAATTATTACTTTTATAATATCACTGATACCACTGATAATTAATTAATCCAAAATCGATAACATATGATGTTATTCTAACTACGGACTTTACTACAGAAAAGTTAGACTTGTGACTTGTGTGTAAGTTCTTTCCCGCCTTAAGTCTACACATTGTTAACCTATACCTATGTGAGTAATAATGTGTATATGTCTGTTAATTAAAATTAACATTCTTGTAATCCTCCTTAACGAATGGACAGCAATAATGTTGGCATAATGTATACTTAATTGCAACTCACGAAAGGTCACGTTACGAGTAAGGAAACGGACAAAGCCATCAATTTTACCCTCAATGTTTATTCCACACCTGTTGAAACTAAAGAACCCTTTACATCTAAGTTACGTCACCTCTTTTACAGGACAATAGATTCATACCACCTCTATTTTCACCTGTAAGATCCTACTGATGTGTAGATAAACACAGTTGGCCAGTCATAAATTTAACTCCTTAGTATTAGAAATGAGGCTGAATATTAAAACCGATCGGCCATCATCGGTCATCAAGCCAAGTTCACTTTGCTCAGAAAGCCAGGCTCAAGTGGCAGAATATGTTAGCACCTGGGTAACGAAGCGTCTATTGAGCTCGTCGGTAGCTATACCGAGAGTATTCGCCGCCATAGAAAGAGCCTTTGCTCAATTTTGGCAGGGGAGATAGTTCGGGTTAAAAGTAATTATAATGAATGATATACATTATAGGTCATTTTCAACAGTAGGTACCTACAATATAATTATAAATCTTAACTTTTTTATTCATGACCTTTAAAATACATTGTGACTTTAGATAAGCAATAACACAACTATAGGTACTGTTACATCGCCTACGTAAACTAAGGATTCAGATTTTGTCATTCGATTATAAATCTTGTCTGAGTCTTACTTAAACTAACACTTCCTTAACTGCAACATATTGAGAGAAACATAGAGCTTTGTTTCTAAAACCAACGTAAACCAACTCAATTTTCGCCGTAGTTTGTAACCTATGTACTTAAGTATCTGAACATAATACCTAATTGCTTTACCGTACACCCTAGACGAGGTCCGTCGTCTCAAGCACTAAACTGTATGAATTAAAGCCGGCTGAAACAACAGCTTGACATTCCACTAGACATGTAATTACTCTGTGTTCCGGTTTACCCGTTAACTGAGTGCAAACCGTTAATGTTACTTAATCGCTTTTCGGACTCCGCTCGCCTCTGTCCGGTTAATCGGTTGGTGATTAAGCGTCAATCATAGTAAGATTGAACCCCGCTAAGTATTCCGGTTTTGGTGTTGCGCCGGCGCCGTAGTCTGTCTTTGACATAGATTAGTATATTCTGAACTCGATAAGTAGTATGAAATTAAAAACAATTGAAAATATTTAATATGGTCCAGAGTAGAGATATATACTATATATGATAATAATGCTATAACATGATTCTGTCCAGTTAAATTTAAAGAATTTAAAGAGTACCTACTTTTTCCTTCATTAAAAATAACTTAAAGAGTAATCTCATTAATGTGTTAAAGTTAAAATCTTTCCGCGAGGAAGCTCCCATTTTCAAAAAAAAAGTTATTTTTTTATTTATACCTTTTATGCGAGAATCTTAATAAACGATATTCCGTAGTCCTGCAGTACTTACTTACTAAATGTACAAAATAAAATAACATTTAGAATCATGCTGCATAAATTCTGTGTTTCCAAGTTTCCATCATTAAAAGTAAATTGTTTTGCTTTTGTTACATGTAAGCACTTAATATGGCTATTCATATTATCTGATTGTAGATAAAGATTTGCGTGGATCATTCCTCTCTTCAATCTTCGAATCCAGTCGTTTTTCTCAGCTCCCACAGCAATAGGATTATGACGATGTAAGATATTTTTGTGTAAGACATTCTGTAATCAACAGAAATGATTCATACGCGCAAATCTCAAGCTCATTATTAAATTCAAAAATATAAACAAGGAAACATCTCGGAAGTAACAATCATTACCAGTCGTAAAAAACTTCGTGACTGCACTCCATTACCTACTGATAATCTGCTAGTGTGAGATGAACAACATGTTTTCGAAAAACCCATGACGGAAGATCTACATTTAAAACTTGTGTTTTACATATAAAACTTCCAAATAGCTTGACTCTTCTCAGCAAGGCCGCAGGAGTTCATTGTCAAGCACATCATTTCCTAACATCAGATAAGTACGATATCTAATAGCAGTCAGCATAGTGAAGAGCATACTTTATTCTCAGCCTTCCAAAAACTGCTAGGTATAATCGGAATCGCTAAGTTACTTTGTGTCTTAGTTGAAATTAATAGCATTTTAGTTATTACGAAGTTTTAACACTTTTTGGGTAGAGCTAAGAGAAAATTATTCAATTTGCGATAATATCGGTATTGCTTTGAAATTCGATTGCGAGGTTTGATGATAATCGCTACCTGTAAAATATTAAATTCAACTGCCCAACATTGTTGGTAAAAAGGTAGTATGATGATGATTAAAGAGTCCTGACTCCTGACTACTTCTTGATAGATACCTACCTTAATTATTTCTGACTTATTCTAAATTGGATAGCCACCAGTTAAAAACAAAACCGCAAAAAGTTATCGATGTGAAGCAAATTACGGGGTTTACCCAACTGTCTCTTGGAATTTGTTCAGCTTCGCAATTATGCTTGTTTTTTGCTTCTACAGCAGATTATCCTTCTTCTTACGACTTTATTAACTGGTAATTTTAAGAATCAAATTCTTTAACTTCTCATGGTGTTCTTTCATTTGCAATATCCTTTAATTCACCTGTAATCATGCCAACGTCGACGACATTCAATTACCTAGGTCCCTTCCGGTGACATTAATTTGTTTCTGAAAAACATTAAAAACACAATTCGAACTACGAACATTATAATAATTTGTTATCAATAAGTACGTTTTTGGATTATACAACTACGTCCTTGTATGTCAGTTTGTTTATGATCTCGTTGTGTTAGTAGTAGATTTCATTTCACGTAATGTGGCCTCTTATAGTTAGGAATAAGTTTTATGTATATATGTATTAGTATTTTACTACAAATGACTACAATGGTAATAATTACTTCGTTTTTGCAATTAACAAAGAAATTTACACACTAGAAAAACTATTGTAATTTTCTTACAACACAACTATGTCGTTATCTGTTTTTCCCATGTAAACGATCCCAAACATCAATAAGAGCCAATTTATTGGCTAACTTACGTACAGTTAAACACTATAAAATAGCAATTTGCATCGTCCTTTTGATGGAGACGGTCATCGACGTGTCGTTGGCGCCAACGCAGGCGCTGCGAGGTAATGGCAATGAATTTACGCCCTAATGACTTCTACCAGCGATACTACTACTAACTGCTCTCGATTTATTAGAGCTTTCTAGAATAAATGTTCGGTACAGCATCCATTTACCAGATAAACAAGTTTTTTAAACTAGAGTATTTAATTCGCATGCAGTATCTACAAAAACTAGCGTTGTTAATGATTTTCTAAAATTCTAATAACTCATGCTTGTAAAAGCTCTTATTGAACTGTTATTTTAATTAATAGTTGGACATTAATATGTCACTGTTGTTCTCGATTTAAAAATGAGTTCGATAAACGTTAGTACGTATTCGTGTGAAATCTAAATTTAGCACCGTCAATCGCTAGCCAGTAGCTAAAGCTAGATGTTAAGACTAAGTTTGTGCAAATAAACTGGTCTTGCAGAGCGGTTGAATTTGCCCCGCACTTATTATAGGTAATCACCCCTCAAGTTAACGATTCATAATGACAGGAAGGTTGCTTCCGCGTCGTCGAAGCATTTGCGGCGAAAAGATAGAAACACTTCATGTTCAGCTGTGTTGCTGTTGTCATTCATTGTTACAAGCTGAAGTATCTGTGGGAGGCCGGAGATGAACGATCATTGTGTATTTCCCGTATTGTACGATATTCTAGGAAAGATTCAACGAACAAAATAATATTCGAATGGGTCAAGATCAAGAAAAATTAACTACTCCTTACGCAACGGACTCCTATTTTTGTATTATATCCTCCATATTTTTTTTAAAGGGGCTAAAGAAGCTTGCATTTTGAAGGTTTTGCCGAAAAGTGGCAATGATAGAATACCCTTGTATTGTAAGTACCGGTAAATGGTTCGTCTATTACGAATAAAATACAGATTTAGACTGGAATACCTTTCTGTTATATAAGCATTATTCGTGTCGCTTAGAACCTTCGCAGTTTGTTGCCCTTCGATGGAAACATTAAGCCAACTAGTAAATGTTGACCCCGGCTACATTGAATTTGCGGTGAACAGTCGTGCTTGCTTGGAATTTTAATATTTGGTTCACTGTTTCCGAATGCAACGGATACTCTCTACTCCAGTTTCCTTTATAGATCTTCAGAATTGCGGAAGTATAAAATATAAAATCAATCAACAATAATTTACTAACATAAGTATAAGTACGAGTACTACTAACACTATAAGTAGATGTACATCAATTAATATGATTGTGCTTGTGCTCTGATACAAATTAATTATTTATATTATAATTTTAAACTGTGTCTTGGTTTCTTAGCAGGGCTTAAAATCAGCGGTGGGTGTGGTGTTCAATAAATCAGTCACACAATCGCTGGTTAGCACACTAGCAGTTTTTGTGATGGAAAATGTATTCGGAAAACTTTAATTTTTTAGCATTTACCTACGTAACGTATTCTATACAACGTCCCTTTCTGTTTACTTTATTTGACGCACATAATCTGTTACCGTAATGGTGTAGTTACATAAAATACCTTAAATATGTCTCCTTTATTCAAATTCATTGAAAAAGTCAAATTAGGGTATTTTTGTCTTTTCGCATTCATTGAATCAGTCTCATTCAGCTTAATTATGGAGGAAACGCGGTGGCTTGAAACTCATGAATATCAAGTGTTAGAAAAATAATTTTGTATTCTTAAAGCCTATGGCCTCGATCAAAATTATGCCGTTTTTGTTCTTGGTAAAAGAACCTTTAAGTAGCAGTTATTTGAACCTATTACTTAAGTAGCCAGTAGGTATATTATTTAGGTTATGTGTCACATTTTTGTGTATAGAGAACATCTTTGTTTAATAAACAAAACTAGTGACGAAATCACATTATGAGACCAGTGCCAAACATACCAAAGGTCGTCTTTATTATCGGTAGATGAGGTCTCACTGAGTGGCGTTTAAAATCGTGTTAAATTTAATGTGCCACCGTCTGGGGTCAAACTTACGCTGAATAAATAGCGACACCGACACATCTGAAAAACTCGTGCAAAAACTGTTTATTTATAACAGCAATAAAGTTTCTCCACGTGACTCCATTGCATTAAATGCCGATAATAATTATGCGTGTCGTTAAAGAATACAAATAAGATGTAAACACAAAACGGGTACAATGTCAAGGCCGTTGACCGCAAGTGTTGGCGCACTCGAGCCACCCTGACACACGTATTTTCTGCGCAAACGCAGCGCTCTACATCGCTCATAAGAAATGTTGCTTGTCTTAATCTGACAGAAATATTTATGAAACACATCAGTTTATTTGCTCATTGATTTTAAATTATTGACGATGAGACTGACACAGACGCAATAAATAAACATTAAACTTAAATAACCCCCCTTCGGCAGTCGGATAATAAGGCCCTTCTCGAGAACTTGATCTGTAATATCTTAGCCTTAGCTCATCATTAATCTTGTTTGAAATGCAGATCCTCTAAATAAGCTTCTGACCAACAGGAAAAGATACCTGGAATATATACTGAGGTATTAATTCCTATATTTATTTATAAGCAGTTTTATTTTATTTTCCTACAAATTTATTTGGAATAGAATAAAACCTGGTACAGGTAATTTTCTGACCTCCGGATGCGCTGAGCAATTAATAACATTTATGATAATGGATCCTGTTAGTGTAGTAATAAACGGCGCCAGAACGAGCAAAGATAAAAGTCACCATAAATACTTTAAAAAACTCACGTCCTAACATACAACTTTCGTAGCACGCACGCGCTCCGCTGTACGTACCTACGTATCATGCAAAACATATTTCTTTGTTAATGAGTAATCTAAATGCAATGCATTGCTGAAATCTGCTTTTTTTATCACTAGCATTTTACTAATCTGGTAGCATAGCGGCGGCTGCTTTTTGATTGCAGTTTTTTTGCGAGATAGTAGGACGTTGGCCGCTTTACAAGAACGATCACTGAATACCTAGATTAAAACGTCACAATTGATGATCTATTTATAAATATATATAATTACATAATGTGATTGATGAAGTATATACAATTACATAAAATACAGATGAAGTTAAATAACAGTTAGTAACACAGTCAACAAAAAGGAAGATATAATGTATACTTGCAGATAATTAGTAGTTTACTGCTCGCATATCCAGTTACTAATGATATCATATTATTTATATAAAATCACATTGCAAGGCTAGATTATAATATTTTTAACATATTATTCTAAGACGTTTTCTATTTTATGAAGTTGTTAAAATATTGCAAAATGTAATAATATCTTTACTGTAGAGAACACCGGAGCTATCGAGGAAGAAAACTGTAGCAAAACATGCCTCTGCAATTAATTAAAAATAACCGATTCATGCGATTCGAATTAATAAATCAAGATAATATTAATATAAAGACACCCGCTGCCCGCCGCTGTGCTGAGTTTGTATTTTTTTGTTTGAGTTAGTCTCAGAACCTACTGTACAGTTTTCGCCGATAGAAAAAGGAAGGATTAATGAGATGTATTGTAATGAGATTGTGAAATCGAGGTGAAATTATCTAAAGCTCGTACTGCCATGCTTGCCACAAATTGCCGGTGCATACATGTTATTAAATAAAACACATTTAAATAGTCGACTGTCGGACTAAAGTATGTCTTGTGGGTATCTATTTTCCCCTCTGCTTGCAAGTGGTTATTCATCACAGATATTAATATTTCCGTCTGCAAGTTACAACGGTACTGCTTACTGCCGCATGGTATCCTAATATCTCGGGTCATCACAATAAGATACTAAGATACTTATTTTATTTCTGCACTAGCATACTTTATTTAAATAACGGAATGTAATGTTTATGACGCGGATTTTAACAAATAAATAGTAGGTAGGAGGTACATGTGTTTCGAAGTCTACAAACATGATTACCGATAAAGTTCTGAAATGCGATATTTTTCTATTTTATTGTTCACTTGTTTGGGTACAACAAAATAGGGGCTGTGAAAATTAAAAGTAGGTAGGTACCTACGTATTCTAATCTGGGTTAACGGACCGAAACGGTTCGGTTCTCAATTCTCGTGCTTCATTTAATTGTAGAGTAGCGGACGTCACGGATGTTAAATATTTATTTTGAAGAAAGCTAATTAATTAACTTCTCGAGGAACGATATCATGAATCTCAGAAACACTGTTACAGCTATATTCTTCTTCTGGAGTGTGCCCAAGCCAATAACTGCAATCAAGACTATAAAAATAAATGCAGCAACATTTACCACTGACCATTTTTAAACCTGTTATGCGTTTTTGTATCTAATGGAAGTCAATGACATTTCAGAATTTTATTCGAAATATTCAAATCATCTGCTGTACCTGGTTGAATGCAGAATACCTTTGCGGTTGGTTCTACGAGAAATTACTTCCAAATCTGAACGACAATTTTAGGTACCAAAGTAGTTAGTTTTCTTTTTTGGAAAACGGTACAGTTAAGTCGGTATTTTAGCTGTATGTTTTACTTACATCGTCAGATCAAACTAAACAAAGTGGTTTGTCAAAGAAATGACGGACTGTGGTCAGGTGCTACCACCATTTTGGCAAAATGAAAATTTACGTTCATCTATTGCTGTGCTCAGCTTAGATAATAAGTACTTATGCGTAAAATTCTTTAGGTACGGTCCAACTTTTCATAAATACATACCTATATTTATTTTCGTTACAGTTCGTTACAGCACATAAACATATTCAACGTGTTTGACGTCAACCTATTCATATTTATCAATTGAAAATCGATTGAATACAAAATTTTGGATGTGACATTGAAATCTCATAAAAGAATATCGTCTGAAGACCTCAACAACAATAGTACATTATTTTGGTAAAATTTCACAATTGCCATCGAGAACATCGATCACGAGTGTGAGTCAAGGTCTACAGATCCCAGGACTGTCACACAATCAAACCGCGCAATCATTCGTCAAATAACATTGTAATTAACTGTCATTGTAATTATTATTACGACACTTCATGTAGAAGAGCAACTCATTATTTCACCGTATGATGTAAAGGTCACACCTTTCAGCCTGCCAGTCATTGAAACTTTCCATGTATCAAGGTCATGTTAGTGACGTATACTAGTGAATACCCTAGTGTGAATGTATGATTCAAAAGAAAAATAAGGTCTGGAATGTAAGTAGCATTCCGAGCCATCATTCAACATAATACTTTATATGGTTAACATCCTCTCGTCTGCTATATATATAAGTATCTTTCTTTTACATAATCCCTGCACCTTCACGGCCGTGGTAGAGCACCTCAGTCTGTTTGACTAAACTTACCTAACCAATTCTTCAAAGGCATGCATATAAAGTAACTACTGTCGATAATATGTAACAAGACTGCTAGGAAAACGTGGAAAATAAACGGAAAAATGCCTGCACTCATTATGTTCTGACAGTGTAAAAGCCTTTTTCGAAAGATATGGTAAATACATAATAATGATTTCTTTAATTGCCAGCTACGCCAACGTACAAACTAATTGCTAATCTTAATAAAATAATGTATAAAAATAAAAAGTAGGTTATATCCAATGATTTATAATGTTTATGGCATCATATTTTATGCCAGCATATATGATTATTGCTAATTCTTTTTCTAGTTACCTTTTAACTATTAAATTCATCTGTTTTTACCTTTCGGTGTATAATCATCAATTTTATTCCGAAGGCGCCAGCAATATAAATTACCATTCGCAAAGGCTAGTTATCAATATCTTAAAATCTTCATGTACTTAATACCTTAGCTTATTACAAGCTTAAGGGTATAATACAAGATACTTATTCATTTGCTTTTTAGTTCTATACAATACTGTACAATGTACATAGTCATACATCAATGTACCTACATACACAATGCACATGTAACATACATCCTTTACTACGAAGAATGTAAAGTCACTTACACTTACTTATAAATTAAGTGAATCAGTTTTTATTGGCTGACACATATTGTATTTGCATATAACGGGAAATATTTTACATAGCACAGATCACCCAAAGTTAATCCGGAATCCTTTATGGAACCCAAATAAATCAATATTTTAATGTTTAGGTACATTATTACCAAACAAAGCTACAATGCTATTATATAGTGCTATTCAATGTTCTGTTTAGAATACATACAGACTCATATTATATGAAGTATCTTTTTGCTTTACTTAAATACAATAATTATATCCCTTCATCTGTCATACTCTTAACGTAGTAGAACATAGTTTCCATATTGTTACATTACGACCTTTTAAAGGATAAGGTATAATAAATTCATACATAGTTATAATAGTACATATTCATATGCATACATATTCCAATAACAAAACTATGTTTAACTTTAAGACGACCTTTAGCTAATGGAGTAATAGATCTAGGTTTTATGTAGACGTTTTTTTGCGTTGATTAGAACGATTAAGTAAAGAATCACAAGGTTTTTTATATTAATTGTTATCAAAAAATCCACAAAAAGTAACGAATGATGATTACGAATCGCTTAGGTCCAATGTGAGTTTTATACAAACTTATGTCCTTGCCTTCTACTTCCTATTCAATGAAGATTTACACTTAGGATATTTTAAACATAATTATAAGTACCTAATCTAAAAACCACATCTGATGCATCTTGTTATTTCCGGAACCTATTCCTACTTATAAAAGCTGAAACGGACAAAAAAGAACCAGCCTTGAGATGAATTCTTGCTTATCTAAGTATTATTATAGCGAAACCCGGAAATAATAAAAGTAGACCTTGCGAAACCGCGGGTCCTACATAAGATGGCCAGATGAGTAGGTGATATTGATTGATGTGTGTGTTCGAAAGACCGTAGTTTGTCGCAAAACAGGAATGAGTGCTGGATGCATAATTGCATATAGGCCCTGTATTGTGTTTATAAAAGCTGTGAATTATGTGGATATTATAATAATTGATAGATAAATACTTTCTATGTAATAGTTAATGATAATACAATAAAAGGTATGCACGTCGACAAAGGAAAAGAAGTGGCGTCCTGTAGTTTCTGCCAACCCCTATGGGAATAAGGCGTGAAAGTAAGTAATAACAGATTACTTTAAGATCTCCCGCAGACCATAGACCCAAATTATTTATCATCATACATGTAGTGTAATTGGATTGGAGTTCTATTATTCGCCTATTTAAAACGTGTATGTAAGCACTTCCATATTATATTTTATCTTCATGATTAAAAACCGATCAAACTATCGGAAGATTAAAAGATTTGTGTCTGCGGAGGCTTTAATACATATTAAAGTGACCATTTCTTATTTACAAATGCGGTCGAATCGTGACCAGACCAAAATATAAACATTATTTTGTGCTCATGTATTCGGAGGCGGCTAACTGATAAAGATAAGGAATTGATTAGTAGTCAGAGCGGTGATTCTAACGGATCTTTGTTCTTAATTGTGGTTTGAGTGACAGAAACTAAATACAACTGGAAATACAACAGAGGAGTAATAAAACAAGCTTATAGGCGCCTCGGGTGCACACACAGCATACATTTATATCTCGTGCCGCAAATATTACTATTTTATGTTAGTTTTCAATTCATGGTTTTTGTAACCTGTACACGTAGACGTAGGTAATTTAATTTGTGAATTAATGAATGATGAACAAAAATGGTTCAATGTGTAGCTTTGCTGCGTAGCTCGTAGCAAAAATAACATTTATAGGTATGTATAAATAGTTAATGTTAATGAATAAGCTGACATAGGTTATGGTGTAGAGGAATCATTAATTAATGAACTACATAATCAACTATGTCGCATGCAAGGTTAATGGCTAAGCCATGAAATTTCATGGCCATCAATTTTCATTTTATGACTTTCAAGCTTATATTGAAAGTTGCGTTTTTTCGTCTCCATAATAACATTTTTATGTGCAACAATATACTAATTACGTTCCCAATCTTTGCTTCCATTACTCCACCCTCTCGTTAAGCCGCTCTGAAGTCCCAACACAATCATTAAATCGTGCAGTAAATTCCAAGTGTGCAATTAAGGGGCTGGCTCCCTATTTTTAGCCGAACGAGTGATGTTGCTTCTTTTTTCAAACGAGGCGCGGGGACGGGTTGCTGTGTCGTTCCCCTTAAACCTTAGGGCTCTGAAACCTACATAAGTACCGAGGTATTCGCGTACGACAGAGATGGGTTCTTCTGATTATTTTAACATGCCCGTATGCGTTTGCGATTGAGTTTGAATTACCTACCTGTTTTGTGATTGGAGTGGGGTTTTGTTTTTTTTTATCGTATAAAAATATTGTTACGTAGGGCCGTGTTTAAATTTTATATTATTACTTAGCTTTCCGCCAGCGGCTTGGCCCGCGTGATTTGGGTATTTCTTATAACTTTCCCCCCCTATTTCAACCCCTTACAGCCCTTTTTTGCATTAAAAAGTAGCCTATGTCCTTTCTCAGGCTCTAAATAGGTTCAGTGTTTTGGCGTGAAAGTGAGACAGACAGATAGACGGAGTTACTTTCGCATTTATAATATTAGTAAGGAGTACCTAAGGTTTATTAAGGATCAGAAATTTTAAATTTATAGATGCATAATAAAATTGTACATAGCTAATCTGTGATTTCGATTATAGTATTCAACGCCTGCGGTCGGTAACAAAACAACAGCTGACAACAAAGAAGTAGCGACAAGTTCTACGGAAAATAATATGGCATCATGTTCTAATGAAAATGGGTAAGGTTTTTATGGGTAGGTAAGTATTTATGCACTTACTCAAATAATTAGGTAAGTAAGTACGAAAGTTCCTTACCTGATCAGGTTGCTCTCTTCATGATTCATTTGAAAGATGCAAATAAAATTGTACATAACTAAGTAAATTCATTTAGCTTTAGGCACCAACCTAGATGTTAAATTCGGATATTAACTACCTAATTATTTATGTAAAGAAATAGTCTTTGTTATTATTTTGTTTTCAATTAACTTGCCATTAATATTTTTACACAGCGCTGTAAATTCAAAAATGGAAAAAATATGTTTAAAAAGAGAATCTATACCTACTAATACTATAGACAACATTTCGAAATTTTAATATTTATCTATTTTATAGCATTCTAGAGCAACGACAACGTCACATTCAGCCTGTCGTAGGCAGTCTGCCAGACTGCGCAACTTCTCTGTCAAGTGCAGCTCGCGGGTTACTCATGCGATTACTGGAACGAGATCCACGGGTCCGCATCAGAAACCTGAGACAACTCCAGCAGACAGCGTTTTATATGAAATTCAATTTTGAACATATAAAAACGAAAAAGGTTTGACGCATATCTATTTCTATTAACTACAAAGTTTCTGATTAAAAAGTTAAGTTTGCTTGAATTTTAAGGCCGAGACACACCGCCGTTTTTTAGTAATGCTTATTCTGTGGTTGCTGATCGAGCTCTTATTTTCAGTTTCAGTTGCATTCGAATTTCTGATACTAAATTTGTATTTTCCTTACAGGTGTCCCCAAGATCGGTTCTAGAACGGCACTTTCCCAAAGGTGATACAGAATCAACAGTCAACGATCTACGGATGGCTAGCCAAAATATGTTTTTAACTTTCGATCAACCAACATTAATTTAGTCATAGTTACAACCGACAGCCCTTAGTGCACTTAGCTGAAATCTAGATATCTAAAGATCCTACTTGATATAAGCTTTTACGTAGCATAAGCTAAAAACAGACAACTCGACGATGATTTGCTGATTAAATAAGTTTTTTGCCGGGTCTAAGCTTTGTTCTAGTTAGCTCTATAGATTTCAGTCTTACTGAAGCTCTAGGTACATACAGATAAAATAGGATAATACATAAAGTAGGTGCCTATGCATATTGCAAGGAGTATATTCTAAATAGTTAATTACCAGATAATTACCAGTATGGTTTCTTAATTTGTTTGTTATATCATATGTTATGCAGATAACGGTATCCGTCATGGTTGTGATAAATGTTTCTGATCCCATGGCCATGACTCAAAGACAAGTGATGGCAATGCGGTTTTAGTTGGTATCAGTCCAACATGCTGGGCCGGTATGTTCCGGGATCCACGAGGATATTCTGCACACAAAAAAGTAACAGTACCTACTGACAATGCGACTGTACCGCTCTGAACTTGCACGCAAGTGCAATGCGTGTGATGACGGATAGTATGCAGGACCTGCAGGTGCATGCGCAGTCCTGGAGAAGGCTATCAGTTGTCTTTTGCGTGATGCGTAGCTCACTCGGTACCTACAGTCGGGGTCTTAAATGACTCGCAATCGTAACTTGAGACATTTTTATACATTAACAAACTTTTAAATCTTTTTATCCCACTTCAAAAATACAGATGTTCTCAATTTGAATGTATTTTGTGTGTACGTGTGTTTATTACGCGATATCATCGCCAATCGTTTTAGATATTTCTTGTCTATCAGATAGAATAAGTACTTATAGGTTAACCTACTTCCTAAATTAAGAATTATACCACCTAGGTGTGTAGTCCTGTATTATTTTTTCAGGTAACATAATATTTTCTATCTGCACTTTCTAAACTACTGAATCTCATTATAGGCCGATAAGTTTGCCAAAGAGTAACGTCTAGAGTGCCATTTAAATGTAAGTGTAGTGTGGTCTTATCTAACCTGCCAACTGGTAGAGTGGATGATCTCAATGCTGGGTTAAACCTTTCCTCATTGTGGTTAGTACTGGTTAGTGACTAGGTATAAAGCGAACCATTAAGTATTATGCCCAACCCTGTGGCGGTTAGTAGCTATCCAGAGGTGGTGAAACAGGCCCTCAGAGTTTTTTTTCACTACATCTGAATTAACCGCTAACCGCCACATAAATTTAAAAAAGTTACCTAATTTGTATGAAATTATCTGCTCGAACTAACTCGGTTACTCGGAGATAGTGAAACAGATGTTTACCTAAAATTTGATACATTCCATTAAATTAACATTTAGTAAGTAAGTAGTACTTACAGTTCGCGCCAAACTTATTGTCCGGCGAGAACTGTACCTACTTTTAACATGGTTTATTATGTCGATATACCTATTGAGGCCTTTTATATTTAAATATTTTTAACCGACTATTCGCGCTATAAAATCAGTCTATCAAATCGTTAATGTCGATCAAACTCAGTTCTTTTTAAAAGTTTATGTCTCATTGAGATTTTTACGGCTGGTTTTTTTTTATGTAAAGCCAGTAAAGCTATGTTAGAAGTACAGTTCTCGCCAAACTCATTTTCCGGGTTGAAGATGGCACGAGCTAACTTCAAGCCGCCCGTAAAAATCGAAGAGAAAAAATATTGGATGAAAATAATTTAAAATGACAACCTACGACTTGATCTTTCGTTTTTATTGAAATAAAACTACTTTTTACGGATTTTATCGCGTTATATTGATATTATTTTAATCCCGACGTTTCGGACCCTTTACAGCGTCCATGGTCACGGGTGACTAAGGTGGTAGGCGTCTTGACGTTTCGAAACGAAAAAAAACGAAAAAAAAATAATATCAATATAACGCGATAAAATCCGTAAAAAGTAGTTTTACTTTCGTTTTTATTTATTTTAATCTAATATTTTTCTTTCTCCGATTTTTACCACTGAGTTAAAGTTAGCTTGTGTCAACTTCAACCCGGACAATAAGTTTGGCGAGAACTGTAGGTATTAATTTTATGTTAGTACTTAGGTATAACTTCGATCGTATATCTACTTATAAGTGGGTGAAACCTTAGCGTGGATCACTTGCCCAGATTATTACCTGTTATAACTAAGATCAGAATCTCTTATGTAAGTAGGTATAAGTATTATCTTTGAGTAATAAAAAAATATATACGATATATTTTATTTCTTTTGTTTATGTATAGTTCTTACCGGATTGGTCCAGCATGGTGGACTATGGATTATTGAACTAATACCTCTAATTCTGTCAGGAAAACAGTGCCCCACGATGGGGCAGTAAATGGGTGGATGATGATTTGTCAATGATTTACTTAACTTTATTTAAAACTGTTGTGTCCCACACTAGCCCAGTGTCAACATGGCAGCAAATGTCGGTGTCGGTGGATTTCCAACGAAATCGATTCACTGTACCCCTATTAATAGCAGAATGTAGGTAGGTACTTGGGGATTGTGCCTAAAAACTTACTGTTGATTATTAATTTGATGTGGAGCACGATTTATAACGGTCGTGTTTTATGCAGTGCGTAAACTATTCTAAACTAAACGTTGTTGCAGTTTTTTTTGCTGCCTAAGTCTAGTACCTTATTGCGCCATCTAGCGAGCGTCAGAGGTAAAGATTATGAAAAAGAATAAGTTTATTGTGCAGAGGCTCATTATAGATTGCTGGTTGGTCATTTTATTGCATACGGAAATGTCAAATGATTCCACAATAGAAACTGGAGTATAATATATAAATCTATGATAGAAACAATGGATTTGCGATTACAACGATGAAATTAAACACGAAGAAAACAAAAATAATTTATTTGCCAATTTATTATTTTTTTTAAATTAGAAGTGGTAACATTTTTAATAGGGTCGTACAAAATAGTCGACTAACCGGTGAATCTCCTGTAATCGATTGAATCGATACTTATATTTATTACAAAACAAATTCCCTGAATATTTTTGCAAAGGTGTACTGTCGTACACACGCAGTTTGACGTTTGGCGGTACATTTAAGTCACAGGGGGCGTGCCTGGCCATTGGCACAACTCAAAACTCCAAGCTACTACCGCATCATCTTTATCATCATAATCATACCAGCCAAAAGAGGTCCACTGCTGAACAAAGGCTTCTCCCCATGGGTGCCGGCAGCAGGGTGCAAGGGGGTGCACTTGTACCCCCTGTCAGCAAATATAATACATAGAACGCGGACGAAGTCGCGAGCAAAGCTGATATTTTATATTAGTTAATAATAAAATGCACCCCCCTGAAAGTAATCCTGGTGGCACCCATGCTTCTCCCACTGACGTATACATGAGTGTATCGTTATTGCTTCGTGTGTCTCCTATCGACATCCTGTGTATAGCATCCCTAATTCTTGCTTTGTAAACTAACGTAGAAATTGGTTATATACTTAGTCCAAGAAATTGGTAGAAATTGTCTACGGTATTTACTGTGACAAATGACAGTCGCACTCAGTTTGACAGTAATTTGATTTGACAATTGCTAGAATTGTCATTTGTCATTCCATTCATTAATATTTGTCAATCAGTGCTTTTCGTTTGTTAAATTCGTCGTTCAACTTTTGATAAAAATGAACTCGCTGTTGAGAAAAGCTGCTATTCAGTACCTCAGAACCAATGCGCGTTCTTCTACCCACGCTGCTACTGCTGGTGGACACGGAGGTAAGGCAATTTTATTAAACTAAAAATTATGTAATCAGTTAACCTAAAGGGCCTTATCTTTCTGTTTTACCTGCGCTTAGTTCACTGAAATTTTTATGATAGACTCGAATAATAGCATTTAGTATGGGAGAAATTTTAGATGTCACAATCTGCTATAATATAAAAAAGGGATTTTCCTTGGTTTTTTCTTTTGTTTCTATAATCTTATTTTTCTTGGTCTATAATTATGATCTTTGATTCCTGTACTAAAATCACATGCTGAAGTGGTTTAAAAGGATTATATAGAGGAGACATTGGGAAATTTTCATGCCATTGTTAATCCCAAAATGGAATTCATTCTTTTTCTGGCATGACTGACCTATGTGTAACACTGGGCTATAATCTTGTTTGTGTATTACCATCTCTTACTTTAAATTATTTCACAACTCATTTAAATGACCAGTGAATACATGATCATACAAATAACATGAATATAATTATGTCTTGACTTGGTCATTCTCTATTTTCCTGGTTCTGTAAAATTTCAGATTTGGTTTGTAAAGGATTCATTGACAACAGCAATGTTTCATTTTCCCAGGAGATTGTTCTTTGCCGTCTAATCTTGTTATTATTATTATATCACTTGTTACCAATGATATGAGACATTTTACAAGCCTTATCATTTACACTGCCTCTACAGTTTTAATTGCTTTAAGTACTTTACTCTTCACTCTATTTTTGCTGGGGTTGAGCTTCTACCACTGGGCCACGGCTATTACCTGTTAATACACCAGTTAGTGAACAGTAACAACACAATTATCATTCATATTGTTTTCCCAGACAACTCACATTTTGATCTATAATGTGGAAAACAATTTTATTTTATTACTGGAATCTATTCCAGCTGTAAATTTGTTTTGTGACAGATCATGTACTATCATTGAATCAGCTCAATGTTTATCACAAGGTTTTGATAATTGAAGTAAAACTTATAGAAATTATCTGGTTTCTTTGCCTTTGAGTAAATAATTAATAAATACATACATAGCTTCATGCTTGTTTCCCATAGGTGGCCCATCCCATAGACAGAAATAAATAATTAATGTCCTACTAATAATATGTTGAGAGATCTAACAAATGTTTATATGCCTCTATTTTTAATTGTCCCTGCTTATATTTATAATGAAAATATTTTTTTATTTTGTGCTTGGTGTTTTCAAACAGGTGGCTACAAGCTATGGAAGAAGATGACCTTCTTCGTTGCATTCCCTGCTGTTGGTCTTGGTATGCTGAATGCCTACCTCGCACATGTTGAGCATGCTTCTCATTCCGAGCAGCCCGAGTTCAAACCCTATGAATTCATGCGCATGCGTACCAAGGTAAAGTAACTGATCATAGTTCATTCACATTATTGACAGCTTTGTCCAGAAATGGAAAAATCTTATCTTTTCTTTAATCTCTCTTGTATTGAATTATTTCTAGATTCTGTCAATTGTAAGAATAAATTAATAATATAATTTTTATTACATTTCAGCGCTTCCCATGGGGTGATGGTCAGAAGTCACTCTTCCACAACCCCCATGTCAATGCACTTCCCAGTGGCTATGAGCACTAATTATTCACTGTAAGATGATAGTGCAATTGTGTAGTAACACACTATTAGATTACAAATTATGCTTTATGTGATAAGTAACTAAAATAAACTGCTTTAAAATGTACTGTGTGTTTTTTATCATATAGCTGTTGTCTGCGGTGTTACTCGCGTAGCGTACATCATTTTTTTTATAAATATATATTTCTGTAAAGTAGCCCAAGTTACCTACTCCATAAAACATTATCTACCTATCTGCGAGTGAAAGTCCTGTCAAAATGGGTCAAGTCGTTTCAGAGACTAGGCGGAACAAACGTATTCTACTCTGCCGCAGAGCCCCGCCTTTTTAGAAACAGATCAATTATTATATCTTAGAATGATGTACGTCAAACGTACATAATGTGCGTATACCGATATCGCTGTACGTGCATTAGGTAATGATAAAATAAGACATTTATTGTGGCTCTGCTGGAGAGCATACTCTAGAGAACATTTACTCAGGACAGATAAACGCTACTGTTTTTTACCCGACTGCCGAAGGAGGGTTATGTGTTTGACGCGTATCTATTTCCGCTCGTAACTACTCAACCGCTCAACCGATTTAGATAAATGACACCTCATTAGATTCGTCTTGATGGCACGAGTGTCACTGGGTGGGTACATGGAATTGAAAAAAAAAACTAACTACTGTTCGTTCAATCTAAATTATAAACAAAATGGATTCTTTGCTTGTCCCGCCTGCAATACATTTTCCAACATCACAGCTTGTTTTTATTGATGAAAACTGTTGTAAGAATATTGTGTATTGCGTACGTGTTGAAAAATATAATTATTAAACTGGTTTTATTTATTTTACTTTACTAAAATATTAGAAAGCGCCTAGTTATTTTGTGTCAGCAAAATGTTTTGTAGTATTTTGATTAGGCGCACAATACAATACAATATTCAACATATTTGTAAGGGCTTACAAATCTTTAGACAGTTTCTTGAAGACACGTTTGCTACATACAATATGCCTAAAGTATGCTTAGTTTCGTCTCTGAATATTAGCCTTACTGTTATTGGCCGATAAAAGCGCATAAAGATTCATATGGCAAAATGGCAATTTTTAGCGCTAATCACGTCAACAATGTAAACTAGAACAACTATAAGTACAGTTCTCGCCAAACCTATTGTCCGTAAAAATCGGAGAAAGAAAACTATTAGATTAAAATGATTTAAAAACGACAGCCTATGACTTGAGCTTTCGTTTTTATATTTATTACAATCCAATATTTTTCTATCTCCGATTTTTACGGCCGGGTTGAAGTTAGCTCGTGTCAACTTCAACCCGGACAATAAGTTTGGCGAGAACTGTAATCTGTATTCTAGGTAGCTCAAGCACAAGTTACTGCAGTATGAGTAGAGTAGTTCAGCGCCAGACACTCATTCGCTGTTTGGCCGATAATATCGCCTGTATTTGTAAGAGCTCACAGATTTTGAGACATTTTTCGATTCACGTTTGCTAACTGCGGCTAACTGTCAGATTAAGTTCTAGTTGAGACTGTTAACAGCGATTACCGCTAAAAATCGCCATTTTTCTCATAAATCTATAAGTGCTTTTATCGACCAATGATGGCGAAAACTGTAGTTGTAGTTGTACCGTCACGAGCAAAAACATGCATACACTAGCAAAAGTGCTTAATCGATTTTCTCCTAAAGTACTAACAGAACTTCTGTGAAATTACGAACACAGTCTTACGAACCAATACCATAGTGACATTAGTATTATGACCAAGTTGTAATCGTTCATTCATGAAAAAATCGATTTAGCACTTTTGTTAGTGTATACATGTTTTTGCTCGTAATTGTACTGATGTGTCAATTTGTCAAGGGTAGGGATGCGACATCTCATAAAAAACATGGATGATTAATTAATCGATTAGTTTCGATTTTTATATGAAAATCAATTACTAATTAAACGATTTTTGTAATAAAAAAAACATATATTGTTTCAAATAATCGATTTTTTCCTTATTGATAGATCAAATTAAACGCATGAAATATCCATAATCGTGACTAAACTTTACTTAAATCATGACTAAACTTACTTATTAAAAATCAAAAGTAATCACAGTAATAATCTGTGAGTAATGTAATAGTAGTAATATTAGTTATAACTAAAAGAAATCTTTCAAAGTTGACGAAGAAAACGGATTCTATCTGTTATTCAAGTCGGTAAAACAGTCCTTACTCCTTACCGTAAAACAGTTCAGTAATTCACCATAGAGAAAGCTTTACATGTGTTTTTATTGAAATATAGTGTTAATATTCTCAAATAATCGACATGAACACAATTTTCGACTTAAAAACTCAATAAAATAATATATTATAATTATGATAATAATTTATACGTTTCAATAAAAAGATGTAGAAATTCCATTGATTACTCCAGTTAAAACGTTGGGTTAAGCGCCATTTAATGATAGGTTTGTATATTTTCACGAAACATTGTTTTGAAAGTACAGAGGGATGACATAATAACTTCGTAAACAAACAGATGTTGCTGTTAAAAAACAAGTCAAAATAAATCATTTTTTTATTAATCGATTTATTTAATAATATAAATTGATTTGTAATCGTTTTTTCATAATCAATTATTTTTTGACATCCCTAGTCAAGTGTCAAAAATTTACCAACTGTGTGACAGACTGACCTGACTGTACAACGTACTGTCAAAAATTGTGAGATCAAATCAATAAATAATAATTCCGAATAATTCAAATTCAATGTGGTTCTTGTAATCAAAATAAAGGAATTCAAGTCAGCAAATTTTAACAACTCAATCAATGAGTGAGATACAGTATTGAAGTGAAAATTAGAAATATAGAATCCACAATTGATTAGTATTTCGCGACTTAGTGTCAATATTGTCAATATCATGGTGTCAGCAGTCAGTGAAGTGCAAAATTAAATAAAAATAATACTTTGGTCATGTACTTGACAATTTCAAATAAAAAAATAATTATTAAAAAATGAGATAGGTAAAGAGGTTTTGTTGAAAGTCAACATGGCAAGTTCATCAGTGAAGGAGTTTGGCAAGGCTTGGTGGTCGGAGGTGTACAACAGAATCATCGGTGCTGTAGTGTTTCTTGACGATGCTTGTGCTGAGTGCCTGCACTGGGATGGCGGGCTATTAAACTTGCTGTCTGGTGGAGCGGTCGCAGTAAAAAGTCTGTCTCCATTTGAGGTTTGTTGACAGACTCATGTTTACTATCTATCTGCATTACTGCATGGTATAATATTCGTAAGAAGTTTCTTATTGTACCATGACTAGTTGAATGTTTATGTTCCACAGAATAGTACAGTCAAGCACAGTCTTGTTCTTTATTCATTTAACTTTAAGTAGAATAGGTTGACAATGTTTTAAACAGATTTCAAATAATATGTTTGACCTGAATTCTCAGTGCAGATGCAGTATTATTTCATTAAAACAATTCTATCATATTGTCAGTAATAGTTCATAAAATGTGGGTTGCCTAATTAATATTCCAAAATTAATTTTAATTTCAGGTATGTAAGAAAGATCAAAAGAAAGCTGTGTTCATAACACAAGCTACTTCTACTCAGCTGCAAACAATATCTGAGATCATAAGGCACAGTGACTTGACACACTGTATCCTCATATCAACTGTGAGCCTGGATATTCTCTATGTTGAGGTCAATGAAGGCAGAGATGTGACTGATGTTATTGCTGCAGGGCGGGCACCTATAGAGGCTACGAAGCAGCTTGAGATGATGCTGATTGGTTGGATTGGCAAAACGGTATAACATACATTTATTCGGTTTTATTTGCTCATTATTCTATTTTATTGCTTACAATATAATGTGATTACCCATAATTATGTGTAAACTATTGTTAATTACAGCAAAGTGCAGTGGAAGTGGTACATATACCAATATTCACAATATCCCTCACCAATGTAGTGTTTGTCACACCACCGTACCACCATGTATACCCACTGTTTTATGGCAAGCTGATACCAGAGACTTCCACAGACCTGCTCTGCCTTTCTGCTGAGGAGAGGTGCTATGCACGGAGGCTGGCCAGTGGACTAAACAATTTGTTGGACTCCATGAACTTGAAGGAAGATATCTTTTACATGGGAACATATAGCTCTTTATTAACTACTATTTTGGAGGTCTCACCTGTGTCCGTAACAAGGCGGAAGGTAAACATTGCTTTAAAGTTGTAAGTGTTACTACTATGCTCATTCCTGGATTCGAGTCCAAGGTTAAACAAAGTGCTAAGTATTGGGTTTTTAAATTATCAGTAGCACCTTGGAGAATGGATTTATCCCTGTATAATGGCACTAGGCTTGCCACCTATTACTTAGGGCCTAAACATGCTGGTGAACTGTGGGTGTCCATTAGTACGCCTCTGCCGAACCCTTTTGAGCACAGGTGTGATGGTATGGTTGATCATCTGTTGACCAACAACAAATTATAACTGAAAAAAAATGTATACACTACTTGTAATGAAACCTTATATTCTTTTTTATTTGTATTGTGTTAATTAATTAATTTAATTTTAACATAACTCCAAAAACCATTGTAAACTTATAGGTAACCCATTACTCGCAGTAGTTATCATATTTTTTATTTTTAGAATTGCTTACATCCCGCCTCGCTGGTCCTCGTGGATCGTACCTTGGATTTGTGTGGTGTGACCAGTTACTCCACAGAGTCAGTGCTGGACAAAATCATGTCAACATTGCCACGGTTTCCAGGACACTCCACCGAAGTCGCCGTTGATATGTCACCCCTTTGCAAGGCTAATGTGTAAGATTTTTTGGTCATACATACCTATAAGACTTACCTATATCCTAAGGATAAACTGGTTGTCATTTTGGATTTCTGGCCAGCCACCAACAATTTTAATGTAATAGATGTTATGATAGTCAGTTATGACTATGGAGCAAACACATAGTTCTTGATGTGTGTCTTGTAGTGTCTTCTGCATTTCATGTAGATTAAAATTGCCCTTTACAGCATATTATGAAAATGATTTATCTTAGAAAATATCAAACAACAAAAAGCGGGCGCAGAGCGGCTGGCGGGCCGTACGTCACATTAGTATCTACATTGCATCCGCTCAAAGCCGGGGCGGGTCGTTAGTACATATGTATTAAAATATCAATTCTATTGTAATTAAAAAAATATACATACTAATATTATGAATAGAGCTGGATATAATGAAACAAAAACATCAGTTCATAGATGCTTATATGAATGCTAGAAGTCATTAATCCCAAATTATAAAGATACTCTTCTACTTTTCAGTGTCTCTCACCCAGAAGATGTCCAGCTAAGTCCGGGCTGCTTATACCACGCGAACGACGACGCGTGTGTGCAGACATACGAATACATGATAAACAAGTCGCACAAGGAGGTCATGTTCGACCTCTACAACAAACTGTCCAAGATCGACGTGCAGAAGTCTCCCAGCCCTAAATCTCTGCTGAAAGTCACGCCACAAAGCGTAGAGAAAATCGTCTCGGCATCTAAAGGTAGTGATTCAAATAAGTAAAAAAAAAGTAAATAATTAAGAGTACGGGAGGCGGCAGTGGCCTCTGTTTAAGAATACGCATGAACATAAATGTCCATGTATTTTGTTAATAGGAAATTATGACATCATCAGCAAGCATCTTGGCGTTTTACAACAAGCTTTAGCAGTGGTGCAGACATTAAAATCTCCAAGGCGATCTCAACAAGAACTCCTCATGAGTTTGGAGAAGCAGGTGCTTCAAAATCTCGCCGCCAGTCGGGATTCCACCAGTGTATTGCATCAGGTATGCTAATTGCTTTTTGATGATAATAAAACACGCCGTTACCACGAACCTATTGTAAAATAGTGATTTTAGAACTTACCATTTATTATTAGTTACCGATCAGCTTCTCACCCCGTAAACAGCACAGAGTAGGGATGAGAACGAAGCCGAACTTTCGGTCGGATACTAAACTAAACACAACATTTATTAATTCTACGGTACGAAGTTCGCGGGGTCAGCTAGTATTTATTTAATATTCATTTAAATTAATTTGTATTCATTTGCTCACAGATCAGTCATTTAATCAAAACTCGCAAGGACAGAGATCTGCCTTTAGAGAGTCTCTTAGCTCTGATCATCCATGTATACTCTTTAACCGGTACTGAAGTATCGTTCTCGAAACAACACGAAGACAGTCTAACTAAAACATTGAGTGTGGCGATATTTGAAGACCACAAGACTTTGCTAACGAATACTATGGAACCGGGTCATATAGTGACTCCTGAGGAATGTGACGCCACGTCAAAGAGAGTTATGAGTCAGTTGAAGGATATTGCGCAAATGCGAAAGCCGCTGCATAAGTAAGTGCCTGATAAAAACATTTAGTAATAGGATTATAAAATAAATGTATCTTTTATTCTCATCTAAAAAGAAAGCTTTATATAACACATTGCGGCACAAAAATGACGTTTATTATTCATCATCAACCCATATACTGTCCCACTGCTGGGCACGGGTCTCCTCTCAGTATGAGAGGGATTACGTGGTAGTCCACCACGCTAGCCTAATGTGGGTTGGCAGACTTCATACGTCGTCGAGAAAATCCTCACGATGTTTTCCTTCACCGTTAATAAAGCGAGTGATGTGATGTGGATTCGGACTCGAGAGCTTTGACTTGGCAGTCCAGTGGTCATACCAATAGGCTGTCACTGCTTTTATTATTTATTTTTTAAATTAAATTTTTAATTTGCAGGTACAATTCCGTATTGAAACCATGCGAGACTGGTGTAGGTCACGAGTATCGTGGCGTTTTACAGCAGTTGGTGGATGACATGGTTGACACGGAGCGACCCGAGTTGACGGACTTGAAACACAGGAACGATAGCATCAAGGATCTGCTGAGAAGTGGACTCAAGTAAGAAAAGTTTTGATTTGTTTTGAAATTCTTTAACACAGCGCCATCTAGTAGCGAGTAGAATAATTATTTGTGAGAGCGCCATCTAGCGGCGAGTAGAAAGGACGTAGACGTAGAGGGATTATTTTTCTAAACATTGTCATTGTACTGTTTCAAATAATTTTATTATTCTATGAATAATGAAAAGTAATATTTTTATCTACCCGCCGCTCTAAAATAACTTCGTATCCGTTTACAGCATTCTAACCAGTAAGAAAGGTCGGAGCACAAAACACCCGCTTGACAACCCGACTATAATCATCTTCGTTGTCGGCGGCATCACAGCTGAGGAATGCAAACGTTTACATCGCAGCGTTATCACGAGCGGGATCGACAACACTGTGCTAATCGGCTCCACGAAAGTGGTCACTCCGGCCGAAGCTATGAGAGATGTGCTGCCGTTATAGCAAAGGGTGAAGAAGGAGGTCAAAACCTCTGACCATGCGAAAGGCAGTCGTCCTACGAGCCGGCACCACCGTCGCCACGAATTGATGGGTGAGCTCTAAACTGGCATACCTTTGACAAAATGATGTAATACTGATTTCTGACACTTACACGAATACTAGACATTGAAATACTTTTTACGGATTTTATCGCGTCGGGATTAAAATAATACCAATATAACGCAATAAAATCCGTAAAACGTAGTTTTATTTCAAAATGATGTAATTTAATTAATTAATGGGGTCAGTATTTGTTTTAAATTTGTTGAACAGTTGTTGATGTCACGGTGGTTGCATATATTATTCTGTGTTCCATCTATCGTTGCCTAAGGAGCTGACTATGTATTTATACGCTAGCATATTCAACAATAACCTTTGAGAATTAGTATCCAAGATAAGAATGGCATTTTTAAGGTACAGAAAATTCTCATGCTACTGGGGAGGTGGTTTTAAGTTGGACTCGTACCGACAAAAAATAGCAATCCCTTCCATATACTCTGATGGGAGTCTCATATTGGCCAAGAGCGTGACAGGCTGTGCTCTTTTCATCCACGTGAAGTGCCAAAAAGACGCAGAGCCTATCATAAGTCTAGTTAACGTACCATAATTATGTTGAGTCTAAGAGTCAGCTCAGCTCTATGCATTTTCACTCAAGGAGCCTGCAGTTTCAGTGGATAACGATTGTGTGATTGTATTGGATGAAGCTATTTCAGTAGATTATCAAAATATTCATGTCTATATCTGTTTATGTGTAAGCATATACTTTATTATTCTTATTATAAATGTTGTGAAGCATAATTATTCAAATAATGTAATCCATTTTGATAGTTTAGAACTTCTTCGAAATAAGTGTATGCAGCGGTAGCTACTACTTATATAAGTATATAAAATAACAATAAAATACTTCATTCTACATACCGAGAGATGTAGAGTAATGTTAACCCATGTAGACATATTGAGGTACATGTGTTTGAATCCATACCGGCCTCGTCGACGCCTTTCTTGTAATAAGCATTGGCGTATACATTAGGGTAAATTAAACACAATTACACCCCTATTTTTAATTAATTTTATAAATATTTGTAAATCGAAAAAAAAACGGATATTATTGTAGCACTGTAGAAAGCGTCAGTTTCAGTACTTCTTTCTATCAAGGGTTTTTCAATAGCTTTTTTGCAGCAATTGGCAACTTGTAGTAACGGTATTAGGAAATCTATATATACAAATATTGCAATGTATTCTTTATATTTTACAGTATATAAAGAATACATTATACGAATACAGTATGTTTTAAATGCCCTGCATTGCTGCATCACCGGGCGAAGGCATTAAATGCCTGATACTATTTGATGTTGTTTAGGTTAGTTGCGACTATATATAGTGTATTATAAATGTAATTAGGTGTTAAGACTTGTTGTCATCATTTGTTGTTGTTTTTTATTATCAGCTGTGTATACAAACTTTATTAAAATATTTATTAAATAAGTAAGGCTAACGCAATGCAATTACAATGCAAAATTTATTTCAATTTCTCTTGTGAGTGTTTAATTATAATAGTTCTAAGGAAGTCAATAAAATACATTTAGTAACATTAAAAAGTTTATTTTGCGAACAACTACTTGTGACAATCCGCAATTATTTTTTAATGGAATCAGTTTATTCACTTTTCTACTAATCCTTACTAATATTATAAATGCGAAAGTAACTCTGTCTGTCTCGCTTTCACGCCAAAACTACTAAACCGATTTAAATGAAATTTAATACAGAGATAGTCTAAGAAAGGACATAGGCTACTTTTTAAATAAGGGCTGCAAGGGGTTGAAAGTTATAAGAGATACCCAGACTACGCGGGGAAGCCTCTGGCGGAAAGCTATCCCATAAAAATGTATAGTATTATAATGTATGTATATCTTCCAGCTGGAACGAAAATTCTAAAATAATTTTTGCTTTTCGGCTCGAAGGACCAAAAATTTTCTATTCGGTTCAAAGGACCAAAATTCAAAAAAATTCTTACTTTCGGCACGAAGGACCATTATTTTCTTTCCGGTTCAAAGGACCAAAACTGTAAAAAATAATTTTATTTGCGGCTCGAAGGACCAAATTTTTTTTTGTTTTAGGCTCGAAGGACCATTTTTTCTTTTCGGTTCAAAGGACCAAAACTATAAAAAGTAATTTTATTTGCGGCTCGAAGGACCAAAATTCTAATTGTTTTTTGCTTTCGGCTCGAAGGACCATTTTTCTTTCCGGTTCAAAGGACCAAAAATAATATATTTTTTGGGCTCGAAGGACCAAAATTATAAAATTGATTTTTTTTTGCTTTCGGCTCGAAGGACCATTATTTTCTTTCTGGCTCAAAGGACCAAAATTCGAAAATTATTCTTGCTTTCGCCTCCAAGGATCAAAATTCTGAAATAATTCTTGCTTTCGGCTTGAAGGACCAAAAATTTTATTATTGAAACGGGTGAGTAGTCTGGTCAATTTAGACATCCAAGGTTACAATAATTCACACTTGGCTGAAAATCGGTAGAATTGTTCAAAACACTTATAAAAATTATTCGATCCGACACTTAGAGAAAAACTACTCAGCACAAAGTTCACAAAAACGAGTTTTTCGCGATTTTCAGCAAAAACTATATAACCATAGATAGACTGCCTGAGAAAGGACATAGGCTACTTTTGATTGCGAAAAAGGGCTGTAAGGGGTTGAAATAGGGGATGAAAGTTGTAAGAAATACCCAGATCACGCGGGCGAAGCCGCTGGCGGAAAGCTAGTTACACATAATTATTTTACAGTACTCATAATGTTTATTGGTGAAATTATTCTCAAAAGAAGCCAAAAGTAAAAATGACTCGTGTTTTAAGTAACGTTTTTATGCAGACATCATTTCTTTGTTTTTTTAAACTATAGGCACATTGAAAAAGTAATATTAGTAATAAATGCCGTTTGTAAAGTTTAATATATTAAAAATCTCCTAAGTTTGTGCTTAGTGAAGAATTATAAGAGAACAGGCAAAATGCATTCTTTGATAAATTATACGAAATAAAAAACTAGGTATACTGAAATTAAAGAAGTTTAATTTATATACTTAATTATTTTCGTTTATGGGCGGGTACACCATGATTAAATTAAATTCGTCGATTTAATCTACTCGGCTTACTTTACTTTTCTGTAGTATTTCTCTTATATAGAACTCATAATTTAATAAATAGTTTTGGGATGTTTTACACAGCACCATCTAGTGCTAAATTAAGCAGAGTTTGTATTAGACATTGGATATAATACGTATATACTCTCTTTTTCTGAATACATACTTCGGATACATAAGAAAAATCTAAAAGTTGTCCCGAGTTATTACTGGGTTCCAGTTTTCATAATTATTTTCTTATATTTTTTGCGGAATTTAACATTACCCGTTATTTTATAATACTTTTCGTTTTATATATTTTAAGTATCCAGCCCTCTTTCAACATTAGTTCTTGGTAAAATATTGAGTATAAGTTAATGGTTTTGTAATTTGAATTGCCTGATATCTCTGATATCAAAAACTATAGCATTATCTCTTTTTAGGAAGACGGCTATATTTCATAATCCTATCTATACCTATTATCGTTTATTTACTATCACATTTTTCTTGTAATAAAGTTTCTTAATGTCTACTTTTTGTTGTGTTACCAATTACTTTAATACTTCGAGACTACCTGGTAGATTTAGGACATGCTTACATTTAAATCAAACTAAAATAAATAATGATCTGCGATTGGCAGGTAAGGTCAAGCTTCTGACGAGTCCTTAAACGAACCAACAACAGTTTCTCCACACATATCATTTACCTAAATACATTACCTATTGTAATAGCAAAAAATGGAATCATATTTCGTGGCGTTACTTTAATATTAAATATCATAAATTGATATAATCCACATTGACTGCTACAATAAGCAGTTCCATAGAAAATTATTGCTGAATAATCGATAATGATTGAATACCACGAATATGATTGCATTTTTTTTAAACACATTGTGTTTTACTACTATCAAGATTCATTATGTGAAAGTTAATTCACTGTGTAATACTTATTGCATAGCTATCTAAGCACAGGTTCCCAGACCTCTCAGTCCATGCCTGCTACGTCGCCACCCTTCCTAAAGTCTGCGTTGGCGTATATCGCAGTCTTATTTCTATAGAGTGCGCAGATTATTGAGCCCCTGTCCCGGTACCGCTCCATCCCGTGGCCTTTAGCTCGAAGGCCGTTGACTATATCCTGTGAAATTAAGGCCAAATTATTAGATTCATAGTATACCTACTTGAGTGTGATCACTTGAGAGCCGAAAACGGCTGAAGATGGCTCAAAACTACCGATAGTTTACCAATATATTGTCATTTGCCAGGATGAATCACATTCCTACTTACACATACATATATTGTGATCATTTTTATGATAAATCTACACTTTCATACTTCATCATTTATTATTGTTTAAGGGACTTGGCACAGTAACAATGAAGTGTTACATAGGACTTCTGATTTAATAGGGCACATAGTACATAGAGCATCGAAACTATAAGTGGTAGAAACTAAATTGGTACCGGTGCTGGTATACCGGTAATATAATATTGACACGAAATACCTACCTCTGTGATACCAAATTCATATGCAATGTTCATTGGAGTTATTTGATGATGAATGCGAGCTTCATCTACCGCCTGCTTTATCGTCTGATTGAACCACAGCTTGCGTATTGTCACCTGAAAAAACCAAATAGTTTTTTTAAGTACCCTAAAAATTTGGAGGGAAGGAAATTTGTTGTTCTACAAAATTATACCCACTTATTTGTGTAATCGTCATATTCTAATCGCAAATACACTAAAAACCATTATAATGCTCATAACTTGAGCCGACTTTCAGCATTTTGAGGTGTATCTTCAGAACCGATGGCCAGACTACTAACCCTTTGTTTAAGGTATCACCTCCGAGGAATATTTTATTCGAAAATTGAAATTGGTTCACAATCGGCGAAGAAATCGCGTGACATAAACACTAATAAAAAGCAGTTGAATAGCGAAAAGTTTTAAAGCCGGTTAAAAAAAGTTTCATATACTTCTGTTAGAAGTCCCTTTGATAAAAAATACTCCTGTAGAGACAACTTGCTTACCAAGGCTACAGCCGTGGTGATCTTAGTTCCTCCTGACGCGCCAATCACCAGCTTAGCGTTGCCGTTTTTGTCGACTATGATGCTGGGGCTCATTGAGGACATGGGCCTCTTGTGTGGAGCAATGAAGTTCGCGGGGGACGGCTTGAGACCGAAGTAGTTCGTGATGCCGGGCGAGGAGAAGTCGTCCATCACGTTGTTCATTATGATACCCGTCTTCAGGGTCGAGAAGCCTGCGCCGTAACTGCGAAAATAGGACATAATTATAAGTTTATGGAGAAAATTTAAATAGGATTTAAAAAGCGGCCGTTCAAGTTCATCAGACACCTTTAAAATTTTACCACGATTAATCTCAATTAACTATATTTAATTTGTCAAGGTTTAGGAAAAGAAACGATGCTGGAAGCTATGAATTTTCATGAGAACATTGTAGAGAACCGAAGTTTTGTTGCAGTTTAGGAGTGCGCGTGAATCATTTGAATTTGATCTTTATCTCAGTGTCCTTAGAAATCTGACAGCATTTCAACTTCTACAGAAATTATAGCCCCACTTACTAATAGTTGACGGAGCTGGTGACCGAGACGGCGTCGCCATTAGTGCCGATTATGGAGATGTGTGCTGTGCCAGCATCGGGCTGGTTATACGTGTCGGCTCCGTACGTCCTCGTGTCGTTGCTAGTCGCTGTGTCGTTGATGCGCAGTCGCACTTCTGTGCCGTACTCTGGAGTAGTGACGTTGCGGATCAACTGCAAAAGGCGAGACGTTACATCAGAACTGGGGTCTGGGTTGACGTTACTCAAGTCCCGGGTACACCGGGACCTGGATGCGAATAATGCAGGTCCGAGGTAATTGGGATACTTTGAGGGAGGTCTATAACCTGCAATAGCAGGATAATGAGGGCTATGGATGGATCGAGGACTAAGCATTAGCTAAAAAAGGCTTTGGGGAACATCCAACGGGTTGAGAAGCACGTGATCAAAACGTCTTATTACGCTGCGGGGCACAGCTAAAGTTAATTATAAAAGGTCAAATTAATATTTATATCGTAACTTTGCAATTCAAGTTGTCAGATTTTTATAAGTAGGTAACCAACCTACCTACTTGACAAAAATATACTTTGCTAATGAATAATCAAACTTCGACGCAAAATTTTATTCTTAGCAAAATCGATTATTTATGAAAAATAAGTAGGTACCTATATCATAAAAAAATTTTTTTTTACAAAAATCCCCAAGCGTCATTTCCGTCACTAAATGACGATTTTTGTAATTTTTTATTTTTTATTTAGCGTGTTTGTCTCAATCTTATACAAAAGCCTTCCCCCATTTCTTCCACTGATCTTTTTGTTGTGCAAAGAGATCTTACCTCATCTAAATCCAAGAAGTCCATATCTCCCAGCTTCGTCCTCGTGGCGTACGCATATTTAAAGGCTTCAATGATGCGGTGGTAGGTGAGGATCTTGTCCTCCGTAGTGTTGATACTGGATGCGTTGAACTGGTACCCGCTGAGGACGTTCAGGATATTGACCAGGATGGCCCCACTGCTGGGCGGGGGCGGCGTATAGAACGTATCCCCGTTGCCCAGAGACACTACGAGAGGATCCGTGATTTTGGCCCTAGAAAATGATAGGGGATATAATTATTACTGAAGGTGACTGAATACTACCTACCTAAATATATCTACTTACCTACATCATCATCATCATCATCTTCCTACTATTTTACCTAATAATTTTTCCACTTATTTACCTACATAAATGGCAACAAAGCGAAAAGTATTTCTTTTAATAAAATACTTAATTGTTACGTGTACTTGGCATAATCGATACTGTTTACAATAGCTACTACCTACTGGACGGAATTATTCATTTTTGCAATAATATATAGGTATCTATTAAAGTGCCAATGCAGCAGGATACTTTTAGGGTCGCTTGTGGGGGTGCTTTGTATAATTCAAGTCTAACAGGCTGCAATTTTGTGACGTGCCAAAGGCAAAGCACAGCAAGGTGTTTTTAACACCCGACGCAAAAACGACGGACGGGGTTTGACGTGTCTGTGTGTGTGTATCGTAGCTCCCGAACGGATGAACCGATTTTGATTTTGTTTTTTTTTATTTGGAAGGTGAATTAGTCTGGAGTGTTCTTAGCTATGTTTGATGAAAATCGGTCCAAGATGGCCGCCGCTACAAAATAACGAATAACATATTTTTTCACAACTCCCTCAATATGGGTATCAAATGAAAGGGCTTAACTAGAAGAATATTACACACTATGATAAATTTCAAATCTAAGATGGCCGCCACCACAAAATGGCAAACTACATTTCGTGTCAGGGGTTTTTTAAATTTTTAATTTAGGTTATCATTTGAGATGCCGGAGCCCCCCTCCACATGTGCTAGAGATGGCTGTGTGTTTTTAGACGTTAAGAGTCTGACATATCTCTCTGACTTTCCTTTCTGGAGAGACGGTATCCATGAGGATTTTCACACAAAAAAATGTCAATAAGTAAACCTATAAATAATCCCCAGACGCGAGTAAAACCGCGGGTAAAGTAAAATAGCTAGTTTTAAATAAAACTTACAGAGACCGCGGATTCTGAAGTTTCGTAACTTCAGATTTATAAAGACTGCAACAAAATCCGTAGTTTTTTTTATGTAGGTATAATGGTAGTAACTGTTTAAGTATAGCTAAATGTACAGCCTTTCAGTCGCTCTTTTCCTAGAAAACTTTCTAGCGACACCTTTCTAAATTGCATTTGCATCTAAGATCGTAAACGCATCTCATTACAATAGATTTGTACAAAGAGATTCAAAAGTGACAGAACGAGTAAATTGGGAACATTTTCATGCAAAACTGAATGCGATTGGATATTTTGATTTCTGTGTCAGGTTAATGTTTAGCGCAAACAAAGCTACAAGCTAACTATGGGTGATACTATATTATTTTACTGAGATAAAAATGTGGCTCGTATTATCGCGATTCCCGTCTATCATAAACATCACCCTTGTATTCAACGCTGCTGCTGTACCCATAGTTCGTCGCCGGTATGTTCAAGTCCCATGTAATAGGGGGAAAACCCCAAATATACAATTTGCGCGACCTGGTAATTGAACCCACGATCGTAGCAGTCAAACACTTTGTAAACAGTATAATAACTAATTGACCGTCATTAATTTGATGCATTTTTGGCACTTAGCGTCAGCAGTCAGCAAATCATTTCCTGCATTTCAATCCAATATTAAACGTATGCGTTACGTAATGAAAATACTAAAAAAAAAAATACTTTTCTAAATATTACTTACTAATATTTACTTATATTTTTGTGAAAAATATATGAAACAATGATTCTTTCATTAGTTTTAGAGCAGTGATATTATGATTCTGAAATGGGAAATTCCTATTAGCAGCACGGAGTTTCGATGTCACCAGATTCGATAAATGGGGCCTAAAACCTACAGAAAATAATAGAAATGAACCTACTTTACAAGTAGTTCCTAAGTCACCAGGGTCAGGTTGGGGTTAAAAATAAATATGTAAGTATTTGGGGCATTTTACCGAATAAAACTTAAATTCAGGTTACTCGATGGTGGGTGATGAACTGACCGATATCATACGACTAGCTATACATAGGTACTTAACCCACTTCACACTTGAGTAGGTAGTACCTTATCGTTTATTAAACTTGGTGCGGAGGTAACGTATAGCCCGAATAGGTAAATAAGGTACCTTACTGTACCTAGTTTTCATTATGATATTAAACCGTTAAATTCCGAGATATACCGTGAACATTTAATAAAAACTGAATAGACACTTGCTTGGTGACCCAATGCGTTGGCGACCAGATTCGTTTGACACTGATTCTAGCGTGAACGACGTCATCGATACTGCAGAGAATAGAACAAAATGGCAGAATAGTTTGCATACCTAGAGGTCACGACCGCCAGCCACATCATCACCATCACCCCTCAGTGAGGGGAGGAGGAGACAATTGGTTGGAATTCTGGTCTCTATTCAGTAGGTACCTCATACCATCACGCATATATTCCCCCAAAGGTAGAAGGTAAGATTGAGGCTTACTATGTAACATTCACCCACCGTCCGCTTCGCATAGAAACAGCAACGCTTTGCTTGATTCGGGAATCGAACCCCAGACCTCTCGTAGCAGTCACGCTTGGGACCACTAGGTCAACAGGTCAGTAATTTCTATTACAACGGAAAACCGATATGTAGCAGTTCACAGTTTTTGTATGTAGGTAGTTTAGTTTTATTTACACAAAACAAAAGGTAACAAAAGCCGTGACCCGGTCATTGTCATTACCTACTCGCATGTTTACAATGAAACAATAACAAGTTATATTTCCAACGATTTCACCAGCTTTATAAATTCATATTTTATTTCCATACAATCCAATGAGTCACACATTGTTTAGGAATATGTACATAATGTATCATTTAATCAGGTGCATGTATGTATATTGATCGCAATGAACGTATATATTGTGAAATATTTTTATGAATGTAGGTAGGTAGATATTGTTATTTATAACAATACAGAAATAAATTACTCCTCATGTCGGGGACGATTTTGTTGAGTGGACAAAACGATTGTTTTGCCCTGCATAGTATAGGTACTTTGTTGTGCATTTTAGGCGCACGTAACGAGAATTATTCGAATATGACATTTATAGAAGTGTCTTTTAAAGTCACACTCGGATGAATCATCTGTATTTGGCAGACTACAAGTACATATTCATGTAGATTTTATTTAAATACCCGCATTAGGATTCTCTCCTGTATCGTTGTGGGTGCGTTTCCAAACACAAATCACATACATCCAAACCTTGAATAACTAAAGGCATAATCATTTGTTTCGTACGGGGATCAAACTCACGACCTGACGCAGAAGCTGATTGCCCAGCCACTACGCCCGTACACAGGTCACCTTGGGCACAGTTCATATATATATAAGAATCCCTCTATGTATACTGTGCCTTGGGTCGTCGTTGTGTATATATTACTATTTAATATTCAAAGTCAATGTTAAAGTAGTTTCTACTTATGTTATCAGCACAGGAATTCGCGACGAATTTCAGATATTAGTCACACTCACGGTAAATGATTAGGTAAGAAATAATTGAATTTCAAAGAATGTTGCACTCATGTACCTACCTCGACCTAGACATTGATAAAAGTAGAATTTTATTAGTACTTGGGTTTTTAACATGATGTTTTTATGATGAATTTCATGCAAATTTTTCGAAACATAAAGATTTATTCTGAAATAAAAATTATTTTAAAGTAGGTACCTATCGACACCTTTCCGAAAACTGGAACTTAAACGGCGGTCAGTATTTTGAATTGATCGATTTTTATTTTAAAATACTTACCTACCTATAACTATATGAAACAACCTGTGCTGCGGAGGATTTTGCAGGCATACAAAGTGGTTCCTTCATGGTCGTGGGACTCGTGGTGAATGTCCCTGATCCCCTGGCCATGACGCAAAGGGTAGGTGATGGCAAGTGCGGTTTTTAGTCAGTATGAGCCCGACATACATTACCCTGCCGCCTCCCCAGAAAACGGGAATCCATGAGGATTATCCGCACACACAAATAAAAGGCATATCGGATGACAGAAATCCAATTAATTAATTGGGCAAGTGAATCCAAGTGCAGGTTTAGTTGGTAGGAACGAGTCCGACCTAGGCGGCGAACAATCCATGTTGAGTTTCTGCCACCCGAAAAAGGGTATGCCTTTTTTGGGTGCCTCCTAACAATCAACGGGTGTCTGTCAATCGAATATCTGTGGATGAAACAGACTTGGTGGGTACCGAACCCCACGGTATCTACTCGGCGCATGAGTATAGTAGCGAGGTGACCGCCAAGCGGAGTTGATCGTGTTTTTGCAAACTTCTAGAAGTCAATTATGTATAAATGGACCACATAACAGCTGTTAAAAAGTCAACAGTGACGCAATAATAACGAATGTTTAAAAACAAGCATAAGAACGAATGCTTTAAACGTGTTACATGCAGCGCTCCAAGTGCTGAATAGCACTGTCGCGCCCACCGGTGGGTGGTAGTCGAACCAAAGGATTTGAGGTCTCGAATCTATACTAATATTATTATTAATACGAAAGTAACTCCGCCTGTCTATCTGTCTGTGTGTTTGTTAGCTTTACGCTAAGAACCGCTGAAAAGATTGGCAAAGAGATTGATTTCATCATAAGGAAGGATACCTTTGGGATGTGAGTAATAAGCCGCGGGCAACAGTTAAGCCTAATTTATTTTAATTAGGTACTTATTTTGTATTCTGAGAATGTTGACATTTACATATGTAGTTTTTGTGACTAATACAAAACAATAATTACCTAACTAAATTATTAAGTTGAAAACCGACTAAGGAAATGCTAGTTGCTGCTGCTGCCGTTGTTGCTGCTGCCGTTGTTTAAGATTCACTCAATTCGACAAAATTTATAAAAATGCTGCTTTTTTCCATAGTGGTGGTTTGGTCCCATAGTGTAATAACTGGACTAGGGTGATTCAAATTGTCTTAATAATTATACTAATCCAAGTATCCATATTATTTATTCACTATAATAAATTATGTGGTATTTTAGGGGAGTGAGCCCACTCGATCGTATGTTTACAAAACTCAATCAATCATGTTGTGTTATCACTATCAGGAAACACTTTAAGAATTATAATTAATGTACCTATTATACTCTATTACTAAAGATAATGGCATAAACTGTAAGTGCGCATTTTCTGGATTTATCGATAAAGCTGTTTAAATAAATAAAATCTATTTATTTAGGTGCTTAATGACTACGCGTATAAATGCGCATTTTCCTCAGATCTATTTTTTTCTACTTTTATTTAAGTATAAAAAAATAAGTACACCAAATATACCAAATATCCAAATGTTATTTTAATATGTCTTGCAAGGGCTAAGCAGATTACACTGCATATCTGCAGTTTGCCGGTATGTTTAGGATGATTAAGACACCATAGATTACATTTTTCCATTTTATGTATGTACAAACATATTATTCATTATGTCTACACTCTCGTTTAAGTACTTACCTAACTACAGTTCACGCCAAACTTATTGTCCGGGTTGAAGTTGGCACGAGCTAACTTTAACCCGGCCGTAAAAATCGGAGAAAGAAAAATATTGGCTAAGTATAATGTTAAGAAGTGATAGCCTACGACTTGAGCTTTCGTTTTTATTTATCCTATAATTTTATCCTACAATCCTATAATTTTGTTTCTCCGATTTTGACGCGTGCCAACTTCAACCCGGACAATAAGTTTTGCGAGAACTGTACCTACTAGTAGATTACTAGGAGGACCTGATTACTAGGAGAAGTCTACGTCTAGCAGTGGACGAATACATTTTAATGATGAAAACAGAATCATTTTTCTTTTTCCTATTATCATCAGTAGGTAGGTAGCCTTTTTTCTTAACAAACATACTATATATAATTTTTTTTTAATATATTTCCTAGCATTTTTATTTGCGTTTTATCAGCTGTATATAATGTGTAATGAACATATCGGTTAACCTTGAGGCGAGTCAAGTTTTTAGGTGGCCGTACCAAATTCATTCTGATTAGCATTTCTGGAACTTACGTAAGTAATCTCAAATACTGCGGAGAAAATGATGAAAACATTGTAGATTTTATGACATTGGGAACTATTTTAGAAGTTTTATTAAAATAAAAGCTTTTATAAGATGAATCTAAAGAGTATTGGATTTGTTTAAAACAGATACGGCTGAAGAATATCCTTTAGACGAAGCAATCTCAAACAAGAAAGAATAGGTTGATTGGAGTACTGCCAATGTCTGCCAATCAACGTCATCATTCCAATTTCTGAGCAATACTGACGTTATAAGGACAAGTAAACAGTTTGTTAACTTCCGACTCCGAGACACATACAGGTTTCGATGTGCTAAGAATGGTCACCGATCCGTAAAATCACCGCGGCAAGCTTTCGCTACAATCTAACATAATATTTTATGACGTTGCGCTGTTTGGAACACTGGCTTAAAAGTCAAAAGTACTTACTCATACTGCTTCAGATCCTCAGCGGTGATGAGGCTCCCAACCCTTTCCAGGTCATCCAAGAAGTCTAGAGCCAGGCTCCCGTTGTACAGCTCATCGCCCCCCTTCTCAGCTATCCTCTGGAAGGTGTTGCACAAAGCCTCGCTAGGCTTCACCATCGTGCCAGGCTTATGGAATTGACCTTTAGCTGTGTTGAAGTACATTTTCCTAAGAACAAGGAAACTTAATGAACTTCCTGGTGAATGGATCGATATGGTCAAAGGAAGATCTTGCATGTTTTTTTAGATTTATACAGTGCGTTTATTGGTGCGGCGGGTGGCAAAGCAGGAAACAATAAAATCCAATTTTAATAGTGTACGTACCAACAGTCAATATTGACGATTTCCCTTCCAGGTAGCCCAATAAGGTTATAGATATCTTTATTTCCTTTAAGAATTACATAATTCACTTACAAGAGAAATTTAAAACTAACTTAGAATGTTTGGCGTACAGAAATAGATTTAGTAATAAAAGGTAGGGTAGATACAAAACAAGTTAACCCAACCAAATTGCAGATAATAAATAGAAGCACAACATACACAGACTATCTACGCCCGGCTGGAAGTGACATGTTCTAAAGTGCGCTTGTGTTATTTAAAAGATTAAACTAGTAGGTTATTGTATCACCTATAATACTTTATTCTTGTGTGGACTTTAAAGAGACCATGTTTTTACGCAAGTTTTTATTAGGTAGCTTTAGGTAGTTTTTATCAGGTATTTCTACTAAGTTAAAGTTCGATTTAAAAGGTCATCAAAAGCCCATACAACTCAGCCCTTAGTACCGGAGGTACATGACAGCTGTCAAGTTGATAGTTTTAAACCCATAATTATAACTCAGCCCACGGAGGTACATGACAGCTGTCAAGTTGATAGTTCTTACCATGAAATCACTATGAAACTGATAGTAATCGTGCGTGCGTTTGACATTCCGAAACTGACACTAACAGTTTTTACTATAAAATCATTACGAAACAGATAATAGTGTGCCAAAATGGCGTGATTTTTCTCAAATTAAAAGTTTTTTTTCTCACCCCCAGTCAACATAAAAAACGTACGAATAGAGTTTTAACCAGCGTAATACAGGGTATTTTTTCTATGTGTACATCGACCCAAATGATGTACCGAAGTACATCATTTGGGCCGATTTCGATGACCTGCTTTAGTTATTCGAGTTTAAATTCGAAACTTTAAGGGCCTGTTCCACCACTTCCTAGTAAGTTCCCATTTACTTGGCAGATAATTTCATAAAGATTTTGTTTCATTTTTTAATTTGTTCGACGGTTAGTCCACAATTAGTGAAACAACCTCAACTGTAAATGTTAAAGAAATAAAATAATTTAGACTTTTTTTAAGATTTATCTTCGAGGTAAATAGACTCGAATATCTACTAGAGATTTAAATCACGAATATTAGAATTATTTTCATCCATCAATAAAAATAATCAACAAGATTGAGACTGTCTGTTTAGTGTACAAATGCAATGGTTTAAAAAAACAGTAATAGATACTAGTAACGGAAAAATAACTTGGGTTAGTGTTTGTCTATGTAACTACGTCATGAAATGTGCATAAAAAACATTGAGTAATTATTTGATAGAAAAGGGTTGCTTACCTATAATTTTGTGTTAGTTTTATTTGATTGGTTAATTATTGACAATAATAACTTGGTTCTTACTATGTTAAAGTATTATTATACCATGGCTCTCATGATTTATTTAAAACAACCAATAACCTTTGAAAAATACCAAATAACAGTTTGCCCAGGGACATCTAGTGTACCCACTACCTTATGAGGCAAATTTATTTTAGGCAATTAATACTTACGTTTTATTTTTTTTAAGATATCTATTACATTTGAATATGTAGGTACCTACTAGCTACTATTTCCTTATTCTACGACATTTTATCGATCTATATAACAACAAGTCACTATATTATGTAGAAGTGGTGTCAATAAATTAACATAACATAGCGTTGAGGAAGCGATGTGTATTTATAGCACGAGGAAATAGGTTATAAAGTACAAAGTAATTTTACTGTAGGTATTCTAAACTACTCAGAATTCGTCTTCTAACAGTGTTAGGGTCGGCTCTCCGGCCTACCATAATAATCAAATGCAGCTGAAATAATCACAAGATATTTCAAATTAACTAATTCGAATGCTATCTTGCTTATTGTTTTAATTTTCAATAACTAATTAATCAATAACTAATAAATTTTAATCCTATTAATCTTAGCATGGAAAATGCTTAAAAAAATACAAAAAGATACCCGCATAACGCCCGGTTAGTGACGTAGTTTTGTAGATAAAAATTACTGACTGACTGTAGTTTTTTTTTGTATTTGACAGTTGAATACAACTGACATCAGTTAAATGACTGACTGACTGACAAAGTTTCTTCACATGAAAGACGGGATTTATCATTTAGGGAAAGGCATAAGAACAATAAGTGTAACTTTACCTAAGATTCGGGTCGTTCTTGATGTACGGGGCCTTCTCTACTCCATCATGCATGACTCTGGACAGTGGGAAGCCGTTTCTGCAAAGGTCTAGTGTCGGGGCTATCAGGCTTTCCCAGGGCAGCTTGCCCCAGCGCTTGTAGGCAGCCCACATACCCCGTAACTCGCCGGGCACGCCAATCGCCAGGGGACCTGGTGGAAATTATAATAATAAGTCATGTTTATTTACTTGTCCTTCCAAGATAGCCTGCTTTTTTAGTCTTTTACAGTTCTCGCTAAACTTATTGTCAGGTTGAAGTTAGCTCGTGCCAACTTCAACCTGGCCGTAAAAATCGGAGAGAGATGAATATTGGATTAAAATTATTTTAAACGACATTGGAGACAACGGATTGGATTTGAGATTGGAGAAAAGAACACTGGATTGTAATAATACAATCCAATGTTCTTTTTGGCCAAAAATTATCGGGCGAGTACCTACCAAATTAGTGAGATTTTCCTTAAAATGATCAGTAGCAGATCGGAGTTTAGATTTGTGCCCAGATGAAGGCTCGGTCTGTGTTTCATTGGACCCACACCTAAACATATCTGCGAACCATAGGTCTGCAGCGGTACAGCTCTGCTTAATCCTTCGGGAATACGGGCGTGATAGTATGTAATAGGTATACGTATACATTTTAAGTTTTGTATTAAATTTCGTTGTTTCGTGTCTACCCTCGATGTTATTTTGTTATTTGTATGTTCTAATTTAGTTGATGACAATGATGCACGGTAAAACTCCAATGAGTTTATGTTTGTATCATTTAGAGTGTACTTATTATGTGTATTTCTTGCCGAATTAAATAAATAAAAAATAAAGTATTTTTTTATTAACCTACCTACCTACCTATTATTTTTATTTTCAACTGGTCGTTTTGTTGTTTAATACAATAGGTATGTATAAATATGTAAATACGTCGGTAGGTACTACGTAAGTTTTGCAATAAAATGTCATTTTAGCATAATTTACGTGTAGGTAGATGACACCAAACGGACATATATTTTACATACTCAATCGTTGCCGTTTTGTAGGTAGGTACCTATAGGTCAGTTCATTCACCTTATGCACGCAGCTTTCATATCACAATAAACTAGTGTTATTTAAAGTGATAGAATATTATATTTAAAATTCAGTCGGTTCATGGCAACAAACAACTAAGTATTCTCACCATATAGTCATATACCCATAGGTAGTTAGGTACACCTTCGATCCATCGCGTGGGTAAAAATGTCAAAACTGAAATTGGTACATATTAGGGAAAGTTACATTTCAAGAAAACCAGGGTTGCAAGTAATTTTATACCATAAATTTAAAGACAGTTGATTTAATGACAAATTAATCAGAAGATGCCTTTCGGTAGGTCTTGAGCATAGAGACAAATCTTCGATAATTATGTATGTATGACATAATATTTATAAGTACTCTTTTCAGCGGTATCAGTCGAAACCCAAGGGACTTTTAAAGACAAAAGGTGCGTTCTTCTGCGAACAATTTCTTGAAAATCTGTTTATCGGTACAATCTGTTCTGTTAAAATCTGTTTACGCCTAAGCGTAAAAAGAATCTAACAATCAGATGAATAAAGTAACTACCGCATAGCATAGATATTTTCACGTTTAGGTTTAGACTAGATTTGTATCTGAATCTAAGCTGAAGTTCCTAGTTTATCGGTGCCGTGCCTGAGAAATACAGGTTAAGTAACGGTGCCCCTAGCTAGGTAATGGGTTAGCAACTTGCTAACCTGGTATGAACGGTTCTAACTGTTATTTTTATTCTATTTAAGTGCTACATTCCTACTGAAAAACGTACTGAAGCAATTTATTGAGATCCTTTCAGTCCAGTAGTTTTTGATTTTATTTATTACTAGCTTTTCGCCAGTGGCTGGTCTGGGTATTTTTTAATAAATTATACCCTATATCACCCGAGAATAGCGTAGCTTCCCAACGGTGAAAGAATTTTTCAAATCGGTCCAGTAGTTTCGGAGCCTCTAACAAACAAACAATAATATCTTTCCTCTTTGAGTATAGAGAAAAACAACAAATCTAAATTCACATAATATGGTAATGAACTGAAGGGTACCATAGCTTATTAATTAGAAAACTTGTTTTACATAAAGCTTAATGAATTGGAAAGGCTACTTCGTACAATGCAGCGAGTGAAACCGAGTGTGACCGGCGGCGGCGCAGGCGCAGGCGCTTAGGTCCGCGGTCCCGCCACTGATTGGACCAGATTTCAAGAGAAAGCCTTAGAGAAATTCGCAATGACGTACATATCACACGCATTTGGTATCAGAACTACATTTGGGTGTTAATCTCTGTACAAGTTTGGTTACGTAACGTTGTTATTAACCGACTTCAAAAGGAGGAGGTTAAAATTCGACTGTAACTTTTCGTATTCATATTTCTGTGTGTGATATATTTACAGATTGCAAGTCTTGTTAAAACTATGTTGAATTCGATCATCCTAGGTACCACCGATTTAAATGAATTAATTTCAATAAATAAAAATAAATATGATTATCAACACTGTCATTCCTCTTTTTCATATTATTCCTAATTTATATTTTTAAGTACAGCCATTGTTTAAGTTCTTTGTAATTTATCGTCTGGAAACCATGACCTTATTTTTTAAATTAATTCTCTATCTAAAAACACGCACCGTTTCGTTTAGTTATTTGTCTTTAACTATTGTCATGATCATCTATTGTTATGTAAATCAGGTTAACAGATGGCTTAAACTTTTTATATTGGTGTTTTAATAATAAAAACTACTTAGTAAAGTCGTTGAAAGAATTTGGATAGAGGACATGTATTTTTTATTTGTTAGAGCTAGGTACTTGTCAAGACCTTATTTTTATTAAAATCAGTCATCCTAATTCTGTCCACCTTGTACACTGAGATTTTTTTTTCTAGAGCACCCAAATTATTATTTTTTACTACTCACTAAATAGCTATTGCCACGAGTGCAATATCTCAACTAATTTTCCCAGGGTCCTTCTTACTACTGCCCTGAAAGTCTTCAAAGCTAACAAGGGGGAATTATCCCTAACGTTGAGTCGGTGAAGAATAAGTTACCATCCCCTTAAAATGTTCTTTGTTCTTTAAACAGTTACAATAACAAAGTCTAGACAACAGCCATATACTTACTTACCTAACAAAAATTGTTTGGGCGAACAACAAGTTAAATCCCTAAATTATCTGCCTAACTACAGTAATAACAATAAACAAAGGGGGATGTCGACTATAATTATATCTAATTTACTGTCATTTATGAAATAGGTAGTCTGCTACGGATCGTTAAATAACAACATAAGCTCACAAGTACGAATATAAGATCGGCAGAGTGCCAGATGCTCAGAGTAGACTAGACTGTTTTGTAGATATTTAGGTTTTTACAACAACAACATATAAGTAATCACGCCTATATTCCCCAAAAGGCGGCAGGTGTCAGGTCAGCAGAGGTGTACCAATGTACAGTTCTCGCCAAACTTATTGTCTAGGTAGAGGTTGGCACGAGCTAACTATAACCCGGCTGTAAAAATCGGAGAAAGAAAAATATTAGATTGTAATAAATAAAAAGCAAAGCTCAAGTCGTAGGCTGTCGTTTTAAATTCCAATATTTTTCTTTCTCCAATTTTTACGGCTGGGTTAAAGTTAGCTCGTGCCAACTTCAACCCAAGTCTCAAGTTTGGCGAGAACTGTACACCCACAGATAGCTGGTATAACACGAGGCTGCACAACGTGCCATACATTTCTAGTACAAGCTGACTTAAGCCTTATAACGCCAAGTCAGCAGATCGAGGGCGTGTAGCGTACGCACTTTTGGTTATTGCGGTAAATCTAATAAATTCATGAATACGTACAGTTCTCGCCAAACTTATTGTCCGGGTTGACGTTGGTACGAGCTTACTTTAACCCGGCCGTAAAAATCGGAGAAAGAAAAATATTGGATTGTAATAAATAAAAACTAAAGCTCAAGTCGTAGGCCGTCGTTTTAAATCATTTTAATCCAATATTTTTCTTCCCTTCAACCCGGATAAAAAGTTTACTAACTCGAACTAGTACCAGTAACTTGAGACCTTTTATAGGTTTCGTCTTTCCTATTAAGGTACAAACTTCTAAACTATACATGTAACAAAAAACTATAAATGTAAACGAGTGCTTGCACCAGAAGCCGGTAAATGGCGTGGAACATTCATTTGGATTTGAGATACTGCTTTAGCTTTTCTATTGAATACACAGACCCCTCATACTTTCAGACGGAAGGGTTTTAGATAGGGTTGGAAAAAATACTAATGCCAATGCTAGACATCGAATCGTAATCTAGATAAAAACCGTAAAAAGTAGTTTTACTTCTATGGTTGGAGAAGTCTAGAAACATTGCCAATATCTCAAATCCGATATCTTTAATCAGTATTGTCATTTGTTTGTACAACTGCTTTATTGGAACAATATGGCTATAATTTATTTAAGTATAACGCAATACCTAGAACAAATGAACATAATCTAGATCATTTTCAGTTGTTGAACCGATAAATGGATAATTTGTTTTGTTTAGATAAAATTATTTGTTTTTGGAGTTATCTAGGTTTAGAAAACATTTGTAAGTGTTTGTAAATAAAGAACTCGAATTGGTTCGGAAACAGAAAAAAGGGTGGAGGTCCTCAATTTGTTTTTTTATGTTGTTACCTCAGATCTCCGTCATATCCCGATTACCTATCTATTAAAACCGTTTTGGAGAAAACTTTTTTCTAGTTCCATTTTCAATTTACATATTCAATTAAATTTTAAAAATTATAATTGAATTATTGAAATTATATATTTCTCATTTTATCTGTAATTTTGTCTGTAAAGTCCCACAAGGCTTAATTATTTTTTTTTTAATTTTTACGGTAATAAAGAATTGTGGTACCAGTTTTAAGTGTGTCCTAATTTTGGTATTGCAACGCCTTTGATGGCATCCTTATACGTCATCATGGACGGACGTACCATTTCACAAGGCATATTTAAATTCAAATTACGCAATACTGATTATTAAAGCAGTGTGACTAGTATTAGAGATATTTATCTATAAGTAGGTAGATCATATTCTACATTATCTTCTGGTATGTCCGAGAAGTCTGCGATAAAAGTATTATCTATTATGGTTACGGCCTCTTTGTCACGTAATTCGTGAGAAATTAATCATAAATGGCTTGTCTATTGTGTGTATGTCCAGTGCGACATTGAAACGTTTTCAAAGGTTCCGCAGACTGCAAATCTTATGTCACTAAAGTCAAAATTGAGCAAGTTGAAAAACTTAACGACGCTAGCAAGACAAGTAACAATGTTTTTTTTTTAATTTTGTCGGTAATTGTATTAGTTGACGTTTCATAATTAAAACTTAGATTAATAACATAATTAACGCGTAATTAATTAACTAATCAAATTACTCTGTTATCGTATTTATTCGATCTTCGATAGAAGAAAGAAGAATGAAAAATATATACTCTATACGCATAGTGTATATATGCTCTATACGCCAAAAAAAATCTAAGAACAAAATATCTATCTAATACAGCATTAAGCATGGTGTACGGAACTCTAATTCTTCAAGGTTTTATTTAAGATAAGATAAATAATTTTACCTAAACAAACAACCTGTGTTTATTCAATACAATAGGTAAGCTTAACACCTGACCTTATTCCGTATCTGCGGCGCTAAAAATACTATATACTTAAGTAGTTGATAATGTTTATGTTATGTTTAATATGTACCTACTTATTTTGTTTATATCTAGATAGTGATCCAATAACAAAAATGCAAATGTTTTTTTTTATAACACAACTTATAAATACTATACAAAATCTTGATTTTTTAAGCAGAAACCCTTTCTCAAATGATTAAACGGACTGATGCAGGTTGCTTGCAATTATTTTTACACACAAGATTTAATTTATTGGGTTCCTTTTTCAGTTGATCCGGGAACCTAAGAACTGTACCTACTCACCCATCATAATAAAAATAATCTACTACTACTCCTTATTCAAGTAGTTTGGTAGCAGTGGCGGAAAGCCATTACACTATGCATATATTTATAAGTTAACCAACCTTTAGAGGCCTTATCCCAGCTGCCATTGAACATGTCGACCTTCGCAGCTCCCGGGGCGGTCTCCCTGGCGTTCACAGTGTAGGCCTTCTCCTCGTCTTTGATATAGACGGTCATGAAGAACCCGCCGCCCAGCCCCATGCTCTGCTGGTTCAGCAGTCCGTTGCAGAACATGGCCGCGATCGCCGCGTCCACCGCTGAACCATTTTTGGTGAGGATTTCTCTGCAACAATATTGACGTTCATTAGTGTCTGAAAAAGACAAAAAGGCTTACAGGCGTGATGGTAAGACGTTCTCGAAGGGTTAGACAGAGTTGTACTAAAGTGCACCCACCGTACGACAGTATGTTTGTGTCCTATGTAATAGGGTCCGAGCCTATTGCAAATTAACCGGCTACAGTTTCAAACACAATAATACTGCTCGACCTGGTTTTTGAAGCCAGTGCCTTAACCATGAGTTTTTCTCACTAGACTCGCTAGCGACTCCGTAAAATATTTGTATAGAAAACCCTCTCAGCGCCTCTAGCGGCTACGTAAGGAACTAAAATCTGCTATGAGATTACAGCGTTTCGATGCGTAAAAAACCTATCGAAAGCCATTCGATAGAACTCATGGTTGGCGTACAGGACCTCGAGCGCAGCAGTCGCATTTAGGACCACTACTACGCTAACGATGTACTGTAATAGACAATAAAATCTTTGGATTAGTTTATGCCTTACTGTTTAGTGAAATACTCGGTAGGCTGCGGTTACAGCGCTATGCCATCAGGCGGAGAGCCTGTGCTTGTTTACGTAACAATAAATTGTTAGTACCATAGATGAAATGTCTTCAAACTGAATGTTTTTATACTTTTCGTGGGTGGTTATGAAGATGAACCTATACCTTTTTCGTTGTATTTCGAAAACTAGAGGGGGATGGCACTTAGGTATACGTTATAGAGCAGCATCCCTCTTTATCAAACTAAAAACGTTACCACGTGGTATGACTATAATTTTGTTGTTATAATATCATGGTCTGACAGTCTTCTGCCATATTAGTAGGCTACCACAATGGAGGTACCTTTATAAGATATGACGAAGTCAATGTCCCCAACTAAATCCACAAAGACAGATTACTTCTGTGTCTAGCACATAGACTATGTAAATGAACAAAGTGTATACGTAGTCCTATGATATGTTTCGTGTTATAGTCACGTAGTCATTTACCTGAGACAAATGTTATAGCTTCCGTGCGATAAAACGAATGACACGGTTTTGTTATTATATTTTCAGGAAATAAAAGTTAGTGACTCATGTGAAGTGACATCACGTAAAAGAAACTCGAACACTGAAAAAAGTTTGTAAATTTTTGAAGATCAATAGTTTTAGGTCAAGATCAACTGCAAATCTACGTAACAACAATCTAATTAATAGGTTCTGTCTATTCTTTTTGCCGTGAAATTGGCAACAGTCTGCATATTTTCATTTCATAGTTGAATTGTAAACATTGTGAGATTTCCCACATTTTTTAATTTATGCCAAGGAAACGACCTGAATATTTACAGAAGATAATACGGAAACTATTATTCTCTCTCATACCGTCTTTGTAGTGGAGGCTGAAGGTGTCATAAAAGAGAGAAAATGAGACACTATACTTAATAAGTAAGAAGTTGAAAACAAGACACATTAGAAGGTTTATAAAAAGGCCGCTTTATGTGAATAAAATATGAAATACCGGCTAATAAACCGGGTTTGATTATTCACAACAACATTGGAAAATTGGTAAAGAACGAATACCTACATAAAATTTCTAAATGTATTGATTCCAGAGAGATTGCAGTGTGTTTTTAGGCTCCTGAACTTTTAAATTGGTACTTATCTATGTACAGATATTGGTAAATCTATACTAATATATAGTACTAAAAGAGAAAAGATTTATATTTTTGTTGTAAGTTTGTAACGATAAACTCAAATATTACTGCACCGATTTCAAAAATTCTTTCACCATAAGAATGTTACGATATTCCTGAGTACCTAACATAGGCTATATTTAGTACCTAGCCGGGGGAAGCGAGGTCGCTAGTAATTTGTAGAAAAAACTGACATTTTTTATCAAAGTCTCCTCGTGCGTCCGAACACTGTTATAAAAACGATAACTTTTATAAACATAACAATGAGTTAACCTTCTCCGAGATTTCATCATTTTGTTTAATAACATTAAATAAAAAATCTAGTGTGACTCGTTTCGATGTTTTTATTTCATATCAGGTGCGCAATATATTCTTAAGTAGAGAATTTATAATCATAACATTTTAAACTTGTAAAACAGGTCTTGGTGCTAAAAGCCCACTTTTGGTGAATCATAACATGGCACACCATCACATCTGTATACCCCGAAGGGCTAGGCAGAGGTGTACTATGTACACCCACAGTTCGCTGTTAATGTTTAGATCCCATGTAATAGGAGGCATATAGGCCCTTAATAGCTAAGGGCATAACTCCATGAAATGGACTATGCAAATATAAACTTTCAAATACCATTGGTAGTTCCAGAGATTACCGAGTTCTAATCTGGGCGCCGGCAGCAATATGCAAGAGGGTGCCCTTGCACCCTGTCAGCAAAGAAAATACATTTGAACGCCGACGAAGTCACGAGTCCTCTTCTTCTTTAGGTGCCTCTCCACTACTGACCACTACTCGGCAGTCATCCTTTTAAATTATTCCTTGTTCAGTGCCAGTCTGAACAGATCTTCTACCTTCTTTATCCCAGTCCATTGTCGGATGTTGCGGACCAGGACCAGAACAGGATAATTTTCTTCTTCCAACACTTCTTTTGCCCGAAACTTTTCCCATCATTATTGTTTGCAGCAGTTGGTAGCGCTCATGTCTTAAAACATGTTCAAGGTACGCAACTTTTCTCTGTTTGATGGTACGAGTAAAAACAGATATATTGTAAAATGCACCTATGAAAGTAAAGCGGCACCCATGGTTTCTAAAATCAAACTCTTCAGCTTGATTATATAAGTATAAATATTCAACTTTATTAGAATTTTCCCCAGGCTGTTGATAAATAATTGTAAGTGTGATAATCCAACTAGGTCGAAATTGTATTTATCACCAAAATTTGAAGAAATCGATATCTCAAACTCAAAATGAAGTTGTGATTAATGTAGGTATATAATGTATATATATATCTATATTAGTCATTACAATTCATGATAATTTTTGGGTACGTAATTATTAGGCAGCCGATTTGAATGATTTATTTAGTACACGGAAATATTATTTCAGTATATTTCGTCATGTTTACAATCATCAATGCTGACATATTAAGGAATACGTCATGGAGAAAATGATCCCCTAAATGATTCATCTGCGTCGCAATTGCAGACGACGTCTGTGGTCCAGTGGTTCAAGTACCGGATTGCTGATTACGATGTCGTGGGTTCGATTCCCACAAGACACAAACATTTATTGTGATGAACTTAAGTGTTTGTGTTTGTCTGGGTGTTTCTTATGTATTCTAAGTATGTATTTACAAAAAAAAGTATATAAGTATTATATCCATTGTCTAGTACCCATAATACAAGCTCTGCTTAGTTTGGGACTAGATGGTGCTGTGTAAAAAATGTCCCAGGATATTTATTATTTATTTATTATTATTAATTTATGGGTTTGGACCTTCCATCGTATTACATAATAGATGTACCTAATATTTTTAATACAAGATCCGGTAGCAATTACGTATCTACAGAAACTTGTTACTTAGTGAAATTCTCACAAAATGCTACACTCATGAATCATTAACTAACGATCGGTAATAAATAGTTGCTATTATAGGTAACTTGGAGGCATAGGTTGAAATCTGTAGTCTCTGCATATCCCAATGGGAATCAGGCGTGAAGATATGTATGGATGAATGGAGGCATGGAGCAAGAAGAAAATTATTTATGGTCATGCCCAGTTATCGAAAGCGCGTATACTAAACTTGAGGTCTTGGGTTCGATTTCCAGGCCAGCAAAATGTTATTGACGTTTTGCTACGTGTCTCAGTCTGTCATTTCTACTTTTCTTAACACTGGGCTGCTCGCAAATATTTAAGACTTGCGATAATTACGACGTCGTCGCTGTTAACAGGCTAATCATCGCCTGATAAGAACGGCTAGTTTTTATTAACAATTACTGGTTAGTGCCGTGACTATAGCTCACGAAGTGTTTAAATAACCACAACTCTCTTCTAGCTGTATTTAATATCATATCAACCGCCCGGAAAACTATCTTGTATATGCAATAAACTGGTGGGTTATGCTCATAATTATATGCTCAATAAGGACGCAGTCACGAAGGTTCTAACCTTTTTTCTTTCACATAAATTTATGTCTAAAGATATTTCTAAATACAATAATAAAAAAATCTCATCCGTCTGGAAATTGCTTGGGATCAGCTGGACTAAAACGGCCACTTTGATGAAACATATTATGATTTATGAATAGCGTACAAGCGGCTGTACATCGTACCTGACTTTTCGTAGAAGTTAGTACATCTTAGCCTGTTTCAGCGGCCTTTTTGGGCATAAAAGGCCGTTTTAGACAAATCTAAATATGATTTATATTGGTTATTTAAAGGATCTGCTATGGGTTCTAAATTATCAATTAATTACAGTGGAATTGTTGAATGTGGCTCTATTCTTTAGTTTATACGTTTTGTGTTCAATTATCTTTAGCAGACTTTTAAAAAACGGGAAAGTTTTCAATTTAGTTTAGTTTTTCTTTTTTAGCTGTAACATACGATTAGTCTCTACTAAGGGTGGCCTGGTGATCTGTAACACAGGTTTTACCTATCACAGACACCAGTCTCTATCTACATTGTTATTTACTATGTAACCTTGTGTAATGATGAAATAAATTTATTTCTTTTCTTTCTATTATTTCTATTCTATATCTGCATCATGGTGGTCCCAAATCCCACGAGTTGCCTTCTGCGGTAATAATTACTGAGACAGTTTAATATACCTACAGTGTATGTTACATTTATCGCTGTTACGCGAGTACACGATCAATGACCTAACTGGTTATAAACCTCACAGCAAAAAATGTTATGTAGCCACCAATTAGTTAGACCGTTACTGATCTCTGGTAGATAGAAAATTTCATCTTAAATCTAGAGGCGTGTACTTTTAGTATTAAAAATAAAACGATTTACGCTATTAAGTTCTTTGGATTTAATTTAGACCACGCTAATGGATCCATCTGAAATGATGGGTTACGATTCTTAGGACAAAACCCCACAAACTCATGGTTTTTCGCAAATTGGAGATCAAGAACATATTGTGGGTTTGTTGCGCTAAAACATGGTACATAAACCCCTAATATAAAGTCGTCGTAGCTATATACCAAACTCTATGTAACTGTCTAAATAGACCAATAGATTATGATAATACCTTACATAAGTAAAACCTTTTTTCGCAACCATATACAACGTTAAGTGGGCATAGTTGCACGGTTCCAAAAAGTTTATCCTACAAAGAAGAAATGTTACAATAACTAATTGAATCCATAACATAAGAATCGGGCCAAAAGAGGTCCTAAGTAATGTTTATAGACGTGGAAAATTTATAGGAAATATCAACACCACTGCTTTGCTCGAAATAGTACATTATGTGGAGTGATAAAGTATTTATTGATAACCTGTACATAACTTTGTAGTTGTTTACTGATAACAGCAATATTTAAATGTTGTTTGTTTATTGAATTGAAATGCATCATGACTGATTAGCATGACGTCCATAGAGATATAATAGCTGCTTTTAGCTCATTCTTTTATAAAAGAAAGGTCATTTGAATCATATTATGTTTATATGAAAGTCACATCGCTATGTCTATAGAGATATTGTAGTTATTGGGATAGGGTACCCACCTTGAACACGTATGATATTGTAAATAACTTTTAGGGATGCCAAAAAAATGTTTTCTCATACCGAATAAACGATTGGGAAGCGTAATTATTTTGGTGAGTATTTTTAAAAGTTGTGTTTACAATAGCTGAACATGGGTGTTGAATTCGTCTTAAATTTATTCTCATGATCATCGGAAAATGCTTGCGCAAATAATTTTCAAGATTATTAAATTTATTTAATTACTTTTCCTGTACCTACTATCACAGTACAAATTGTACTGTGCTACTATGTTCTGGTATGGCTAAAAGATCTACTTACATTGAGCAATTTCTTTGAATTCAATAAATAAGTATTTATAATTCGTAGCAGATTCTTAGCCACTTTTATAATTTTTATGAATCATATTGTTATGATCTAAGGAAAGCGGCGTTTTAAGCGACTTTAAAGAGAAGGTGAAAGGAGGAGGTTCTAAATTCGAAGGTGTGTTTCTTTTTCGTGTTAAAACTTACAAGTGATTTACTCATTGAATCCACAAATGATGTATAAATAGTTATTAAGCTAGGCAATGACATCATATACCTACCTTGTTTTGTAGTTAGGTAAATAAAACATTGATTGATAATTGATTTACTTGGCGGTTGGCTGGTTGGCTTAAAATCTACGAGTTACCTTTATTAAAAATATTTACGCCTGGGAGAAGTCTAAAATAACCAAAGTAGTCTGTTTCAAAATGTTTATTTTCAGAGAAAGCCGAGCGACAGTTTGTCAATGTCTCTTCGCGATGCATCGAATTCGGTTCTCCTTTTTATGTCGTCCTAATTTAGATTAGTAAAATAATTAATAAATCGATTCAAAATTGAATATCTGTCTCCCCTGTCTTAAACGCAATTATCATGAATTGTTGTTGGAGTGGGAATTAAAATTAATTTTCATCCCACCATCTCGGAAAGAGTATTTTTACTCTTCGATATCTGAGTGCAAAAGTCGTTTTTATCCTCTAGAGAGACAAAGTAAATTGAATTTAGAACATCGTGCTTTTACCCCCCTGGCGCCGAATTATTCATACAACTTTTTTTTAATTTGTTAAAAACTCAGACTTGGAACCTTCCCTAGGTTCCGAGTCTAAACGCAACAAAGTATCGATATATGTCGAATCGATATTTTTTTATAAATATCTGTATCGATACTGATATTTTTATTTAAAAATATCGATATATGGGCGATATATCTCAAAAACCAAATTATGAAACAACAAATCAAGTCGACCAAAAACAAAAAATACATTATTAAATGTAATTTGTTAAAAAGATGTTAGTATAAAAAAGTATTCCTTTTTGGGATTTTATAATCTTAAAACTTATAAATGTTTATTGGTCTGTAAAAAATATATATTTTTATACCTTTTCGATACTTTGAATTTAATATCGATGCATCGATATATCGAAATATTAAATATCGCTCAAAAATATCGATACATTAAAAAAATAATATCGATATATCGATGTATCGATATTTTTTCAACAAGCCTATCGGAACTTTCTTGGTGTACTTTTTTTTAAGTCACTAACACCAACATTACAATACCTAACAAAAATATTACACTCAAGTAATTGTAGCTACGCTACTTTCAATTTCTCTTAATTATGCCTAGTATTATTTATTATAATTTAAAGAATAGGTATTCTGTAAAACTTACCTATCATACAGTATTTAACTAATACCTAAACTGAAATAAAAGTATCTTGTGGTTGTAAATGTTTTTTTTGAGTCATTTCCTCGCTGAGGTGGGATGAAAAGTTACGTGTTGCACTCGAGTGCAAAGATTTTTCACCTTGTGCTCTTTTAATTCCCTCGCTGACGCTCAGGATTCTAATTTTTGAATCACTCGCTCCGCTCGTGATTCAATTTTAGAATCCTTCGCTTGCTCGGTCATCAAAATTGAGCACGCGGTTAAAAAGCTACTTTGCACTCTTGTATAACAAATAACTATTATGAGGGGATGACGACAATTTAATTGACTTTTACTGTACCTACATAACTTTAATAATAATTTTATTGAGCGGTAAAAAAAATGTAGGTACAATGCTTCAAAAGGATAAGATTAATTACACTCTAGTAGCTACTATGACGAAATTGCCATTCGTGGAATAAAATTTTATATAAAAATATAGTCCACGAATAGCAATTGACCAAAATAGACCAAAATATTGTTAATTGCCATTTGTGGAATACGTTAATTGCTATCGGATCATTGCAATTCAAATCATTGCTATTCCTGGAATACATCGGCATCGGTTTTATTATTGTAGTTAGGGTTATCTACTCTACGGATTCAGAAAATTCTTTCAATTAGCGGTACCTATTATTAGTTATTGTGTGCTGATAGCTGATAGATATAAATATTATCGAGTGACATTCCTACATATTTCATTGTAATAACATCTAAGTGAAAGCTAGTAAAGATGGATAGATTTTTAATCTGGGTTAGTAATTTTTTTTCTGAGAGCCAATGCCTAAATTGATTTGAAAAAATATTGCACAATAGAGCCTACTCAAAGCCATTACTCACGAGGCAGTATCCTAGGAGGCTATGTAAACGTGACTCAAATGATGAGTTTGTTTCTATGGCTTCCATTAACAGTTTTATTAGCCGCATTCAGAGGTGTCTGTCAATATGAATGACTGATTAACATCTGACGAATTATTATTAGTCATGGCCTCACGGCAGGGCAAAAACCTTCTACTCCTCAGCCCAATCTCCCAGGTAGGAGTCATGTTTATACCGCCATCTCCGTCTGGGCCTCCCACATCGTCAGTGTTTTTATCTGTATTTCAATCGGTATTTGGTATCTGTAGTATATAGTTCTGAGTGCTATAAAATAATTAATAAATAAATAAATATCCTGGGATATGCAGAACTTGTACTATGAGTGCTAGACGATGGATATAATACTAATATTTTTTTTTTGTAAATAAATAGGTACTTACTTATAATTTTTAGAAACACCCAGAAAAATACAAACACGTTTTGGGTTATCACATAAGTATTTGGGCCCTGTGTGAATCGAACTCACGACCTGGCGATCAGAAGACCTGTACTCGAGCCACTAGGCCTGAGACGTCGTCAAATATTATTTTATGGAGGCACTACCTACGCTAATCACTCATTCAATGACACCACAAAGATTCCACTTGATTACCTACTACGAGTATTTGACAGAGCTAATAATTTGATCGCTAGTTTACTAAAACTAGTGGTATATTTATGATGTCTTTAAATTTGTGTAGTTTGTAAACATGATTAATTAATCATAAGTGGGTAAATGGTTCATTAATTTGATTTAGTCCGTGAGTCAGTGCTGCCATTTTAGCGCTTTCGGCGCTAGATCTAGCGCTTTTTTGCAATGTTCAGCGGGCACATGATAATTTTAGCGCCTAACGGATAATTTAGCGCTTTCTTAATTTTTAATATGGCAGCACTATTTGTTCCGTGGGGAATAAAATTATTGTTTATGTTCAATTTTGTGCTCTATGCCAGCTGGGTTTTAATATGGCAATAGAGCACGGGGAATCCCATGAACATTAAGTACGGTTTGTTTCATGTTTTGTTGATTGACTTTGCTTCTTTCATTTTCATTCTGTCTATGTGAACGCACTGAAGTTCCCAAACCCAGTATACCCAAACTGTAGGTATAGAATAATATTATTATGTTTTCTCTTCTAATTTTTTTTTTTGTTTGTTGTTGTTTTGTTGTCTTTCACTACAATCACGTTTACAATTCGTATTTTATTTTATTTTTGTGGTGCGTATGACGCTTTTTCCACGATCAATGTGATTACACAATCTACCATACTAAACACATAGAGCAAAACAACGGAGCCGTAAACGAGATGCGTTTATACGAGTCGCAATCTGCGTCTCGCTTCCAAACCTTTATCAGAATTGTTTTAAGAGTTCATGGTTACAGCCCATGTTTAGTATGGGAGATTATTTAATCACACTGATCGTCTAATAAAAAGCGCTTCTATTAAAAGTTCGAAGTTTAGCGCTTTATTGACTCGTTTGAGCCGATTTAGCGCTTTAATGGCTCGTGAATATATTCGAATCTAGCGCTTAGTGCACCGCTGTCAGCGCTGATTAGATTTTTTCATCTGGCAGCACTGCCGTGAGTGGGGCGGTAAGTCTGATATCAACAGCATTAGTATGTCTGGCTATGATAACAATAACATTACAATAACAAAGCAAGCGGCCTACGGACGTCTACGAGTTAAAAATAATTTGTCCTATCTGCAACTTTGTTTTGTCTTGTTTGTCCGTTTTTTACGTCACGCATAAACATTTAAAACAGATTTCAACAAATCCAATTTCCGACTAGTTATGTTATGTATCTCATTTATGAATATTTAGTTCACACAAGCAAAAACGTGGTGGTTGATGCAACCGTTTGTAATTGTAGCGGTTACACGAACGTTGCACTTTTTTCAGTTTGTTATCAAATGGTGGGTACCTGTGAGTTTGTAATTTAATGAAAAGGATATGTTATGTGTACCGTGTATCGGATGTAAACAAAGGATGTTGCCTACGTGCTCACAGTCAGCTCTCGACCCCATTAATTTTACAAGCGTTTGCCCGCGATTTCGTTCCCGTAGTTGTTTTTTTTCCCGTTTTTACAACACTTTTATACTCAGCTCCTGTTGGTCGTAGCGTGATGATATATAGCCTATAGCCTTCGTCGTTAAACAGGCTATCTAACACTGAAAGATTTTCTTAAATCGGACCTGTAGTTCACCTATGAAGTGTTTGTAGTAGGTAGAAGAGATACAGAGTAATTTGTCACTTGACGGTTAGATAATAAACCATAAGTTGGCAAGGCAATGGTAATCTTACATCTTCTAGCGACTAGAAGTTTCATTGTTTTTATTCAATATCCAAAACAGCTAGATAACATTTAGATTAGATTATGTAAGCGCTTCGGCCATAAATTAGCTCGTTCGGTTTTCTACGCCGCAAATTGTATTGTGTAGGTGTAGAGCAGATAAGTGAGCAAGGCCAGCCACCTCGCGGTCTGCCCGGCTCGCTCTCAAGGTTGTTTTTGTGTATAAACACGAGCGATCGATAGCCGAGCCGATCAACCGCTACGCAACGCAAGACGTACACAGACGACCTCGCACCACATCATAATTTTCCGCCTTAAAAACTTGGGAAACAAAATGAAATCACAAAATAATCTTAACTATAATTTTTATTTGCCTTAAATTATTACAGTCCTTCGAGTACCTACCTCAGGAAAGATACAGAATCATAATAATCTAACTAGGAATAATAACACAGCAGTTTGTGGGCTTTACAACAAGCCCAAATAATAATAAGAGTTGAGATCAGTGGTGGAACGGTGTTGGGACCAAGGGGTGCAGTGTGCGGCGCTCACCTCGGGCGCTGCGCCCTTGCTCTGCATCGCACCCTGCCGCTGTGGTGCGCCAAGTAGAAGCTCTGCGTCAGCAGGAACCGCCTTGGATGTTCCATTGATCTCTGAGACGAGTGGCGGCCTGAGCTCTCCTCCGGTATCCGCCATAAAGTCCTCCTTTCGCTCGGCATATCGATTGTCCGTTTACAAGCCATAGTTCTCACGTTTCACAATCCATTTACTTAATGCTTGTTGGTAGTCTTCTTGTTGTTCTCTGTGTTCATCAGCTTGGTGACGATCTTTCTGGAATGTCCGGACGGGTCGAAGTGGTTGGTGTGCTCGTTGACCTCCTTCTTAGTGCGCTGCTTGCCACTGTGGCCCGAGAAGATATGCTTGTCGTGATCGAAGTTGTAGTAGTCGTACTCGTCAAAGAAGGCTTCGGACATATTTACGTTTATTTTTTAAGTAAATATTGAAATCACAGGAAATTTGTCGCAATGACAACTGACAACGTTACTCAGGATTTTGTTTTTACTGAATGTTCGATGTAATGGCTGCGCCGCTATTATATAGGCTGGCACACGTCAGTGACCGCATGCGCGTCGATAAAGTTCTCGAAACGTGATTGGTTGAAATGCCGGCGACGACCCGGTTATGAAGGATGTTTTGTTTATTTATAGAGAAGTCTACGTGTGTGAGTAAGCCAACTTGGTATGTCCAGGTAAAAGTTAAATTTTCTACTATTGAAATAAAAATTATTTTGTGGTAGAATTCTATACTTTAAACACCATACCTGTTCCATGATTTTTTGTAGTCGTGTGTTATTCATTAATTATCACTTCGCTTACAACAGTGAATGACAACATCGTGAGGAAACCTGGATGTCTGAGAGATTTTGTCAACGGCATGCGAAGTCTGCCAACCGGCACTAAGCCACTATAGCCTAACCCTTCTTAGAATGAGAGGAGACCCGTGCCCAGCAGTGGAACGATTAAGGGGTTGGTGATGATGATGTCTCACGATTACTTAAGCCACTTTAGCTGTTAGCTAAGTTTCTGTTTTTATAATTCTGCTGTTTTTGGATTTGGATTACTTGGGCCTAAAATTTGTTAAGTTAAATTAGTTAATTAATTAAGTCTGGATAATCCAGTCCAGACGGTGTTTTAAGTTTGTTTTTGTTGGATCTTTGAGAAGTCTATAGTTTCTCAGTTTATGTAGTAGCATACCTACACGTAAGTAAGTCGTGTGAAAATTAATGTAGCCAGATTTGCACGTGATAACCTGTGCACTTAGTAATATTTTGTTACAGTATTCAATTTACAAAATGATTATACTATGGATCGCAGGAATAACTTTAGCTATTGGAATGTAACTAAAAGTATATAAGAGAACATTCTTATCACTTCTCATGTGTGAGACCTGTTGAATTTCTTATAACGCAGATTTATGTATTATTTCATCTATACATATAAAAACTAAAATGTTTGTCACCCTGTTTTACAAAATAAAATACTGTTTTGGTAGTAATATTGTAACGTAGGCAACACTGAATGCCGGCTCAATGTGATTGCGAATGAAGTAAAATAAAAATTGCTTTGAATAGTATATAAACGCACATATATAGTTAATTAGTATTCCGCATATAAACGCACTACATATGGGAAATGCTTTAGGTTTAAAACCCAGCCGGCGAGTAGATAGTCAATTTAACAAATTGAGGAAAAACTGAATGTTGTAATAGTCTAGTTTTGCATGTGGCGACATCTAGTAGCGAGTAGCAGTTGTATCAAGTTTTCAGAAAACTAAGTAAACTTTAACTTGGAAGGAATTTAATATTTAAATATTTTTTGATAACACACTGGCATCGCTTTTTGGAGATAATACTATTACTGCTTAGATAATATACAATACAAATTTGTTATATTAACGGTAATGTTTCGGTTGGTAGGTAAAAAAGTATGAATATCAGATGTGTTGACGTTCGGGACGCGAAAGAGCAACCCGTTGAGAAGTCCTAATGGATCTATTGCTAGAATGCAATATGATGCGCTCGGGCTATTGAGAATACCCCTGGCTATCCTGTCCTAGACTGGTCCATAACAGGATCTGTTCAAGTTGCAATTAAGCGTCCACAGTAACCAGTAACCATTAACCATAAGCCATCAGTGTTCATGCTCTTAATAATGACTAAATTAGGAACATACCTGCCAATTAGCGAACATTGAGGCGCATCCGTGCACACAGCAGCCCTTTGGAACACGTGGAGTCTGGAGGCTGATGGCTTGAGCGGTTCTATTGGATCAGGAGGTTCCGCTGTCCTCCGCGAAGCATAGTCCGCACTGCCAATTAGGTAGCCACTGAGTGCAGAAACGAAGACCAGAACCGCTAGTGCAGTAATTACGATCTTGGTCTTGAGTTTGTAGGGCCTGGAACAAAATTATGATATCAGTAACGCCATCTAGTATCCAGTAGCGGTACTAAATTTCTGTTGTACAAGCTTTGGTAAATTGTATAGTAAACAAAACACTACCTAAATCATTTATCTTTATATAATTTTGTATCGGATATTGGGGATGGATGATGTTCACAACGTCAAGTTACTCACTTTTCCGGGTAATCATCATCTTCGTGACTAAAGTTGCCTTGAAATATGGCAAATCTATTGATAGGGGACACAAGACGTATCGTATCTATTGGTCCGTCATCACCGTGGTTGCTTATAAAGGTTCTTCTATGTAGACCACTACGGAGAGAATTCTCCATGGTGTTGCAACACTGTTACAGATGTGACCAGTTAGTGGATCAGTGGCACACAACAACATAACCTAAACACTTCCTCATGAGGTTTCCAGCACGATTTACCAACAGGAACTTTGTGAACAAGGATATAAAACGCGTGCGTGTTTTATTTTGCTTTTGTATCACGTAACACTGCTAATAATAAGTTTTTGACGATGCCAGTGACGTATATAACGAAATGGCAGGTGGTTACGCAGTGAACTTGCTTGCGGGTATCGTGAAAATCGATATAAGGAACAGCTGTTTGCGGTGGTTTCAGGCTACATGAAGGTTTAAAAGTTTAAAGATAGATGGCATTATTGGCAAAGTATTATCCCTCGAAAGGTTTAAAAAATACAATTCTATAATGAATTACAAATTCTGAAACGCCTAAAAGAATTAATTTATGTATGGTGTAATTCACTGTCGGCCGCAAGCATTTCTTTGCGCAGATTAAACAACTAGGCGTTTTATTATAAGCTAAATTAAATGATTGAACAATCAAAGTTATTTATCAAAAACAAGATTGATTGCCACAACACGTAATGCACGTACTTACTAGGAATTTGAGAAATACAACGATAGTAGTGATTGCATAGATGTATTTATGATAAGATTTATAAAATGATAAATGTTATTCATGTTAGTACTACCGACTTCATAATTATCGTAAGTATTTTATCATAGCTTGTATGTAAAATACATAAGGTTAGGTCCAGGAAATCATAAACAAGTAAGTTCCTAGATGACTTATTTCAGTAGATAGATAAGCTACATATATATTATTCAGCGGTATATGTAAATAAACAAAGAGAAAAACTGACACATTTATAAAGAATAATTATATAGGTACATTTTAAGGAAAAGCGGGTAAATAAAGTGTCGTAAGGATCCAAGTTCTTACGTTGTTAGAAACGAATTTTCCTGCGTAAAAAAATGTGTGTTTAAAAAAATAACAAGTAGCATTGTATAATTATTAGAATTGATTCTTTGCTAAAACTAATTAATGTAAGGTAAGGTTACATGTTTTCTTTTATTGTCAGTAGAAAATTACCTGTCAGGGTCTGAGTCTGGCAGCCTGATGAGCACATGACGATGTTTCTTCCTCACATCCGGTTTACCGGGTTTCTTCAAAGAGCTTTGTCTTAACAATTGCTTATCCGACATTTTATAATATTAAACATAGGCACTTAGACCACTTTAGATGCACTGTTATATTTATAGCACTGTTTTTTTCAAATAATGTTTATAACAGGCAATAATAAAGTCTTCGTACTAAGTTATAAGATATAGTTTAGATTGTGATTTGATTGTTACATAGACATTTTTTTTATTAACTTAACCCAAGTTATATACCGAGAGTACGCTAGACTAATGTGCCTACACCTACAACAGTTGTACGGTATATTTAGGTCCCTACATGGCACCTAAATATACGTATAATCGAGTGTATTGCCTATAATAATTTTTGGTCTTGATTTAAATATAATTTAAATATAATTTTTGGTCTTGATTTTATATTTAATTCGTGTTCTATACTAGCATAATAGCCACCGTCATAGATATGGCACATTAACAAATCAACAGGTTGTATATTGAAAATTTTACTAGACCGTTTCATGAAGGATAATGCCATAACCATCAATTCAGAACATGGATCGAGACAAAGCTTTTCTTTTGGCGTTCGGTCATCGTCCCGGGACCGGGACGAATGAAGACATTGTAAGACACAAATAAATGTAAGGAAATCTTTGTTAGGAAAACCTCGTTCGTTTGCGTGAGGTATTGTAGAAAATTTATTCTAGTCTATGGGGTCTAAATACGTACAATATTTTTAAAATGCCTCTAAATGCCTTAAAATTTCTTGCGAGCACGCAAGTTTTTCTGAGGGTACATTTCTTGTTGCTACGACTTTTTTATTGTAAGTAGTAGGTAATGAAATTATCCAATATCAATGCGTTCAGTACCTATTATTTGTTTTTATGTTTATTCTTTCATGTACAGAGAAGTACATAATTATCTTTTGTGTAGTGTAGCGGTATATAATGTACAAAGTACGGCGTACATTAATTCAACTACATGTCTACATCATTCATTTATATTATCGCGAATGTGACAGAAAAGTACTTGTTAAAGTTTTCTACCTGTGTCGCTTTTAGATTAGGTTCGATAAGTTTTTTGTTTAAAACAGGATGGATGTCCACTGTTATGATTGTTAATAATGCTATGAATAATAAAATTAATGAATGGACGTGTAATTATGTTCAGTCATATTTTTATGACGATTCGTTGAATGTGACCGGGGGACCGAATACGAAACGGGGGACCGCTGCACACGAAACGGGGGAGTAACAAAGTTTATGCAATTAAAAAATAGCAAGATACATAGACTGCCTAATATAAAACCCTTCTTTCGGCTTTTTGCCGTGTCGTCGGGTAAACCACATCCATTATCTGTATTTAAAAAAAGGTACCTACCTACACAATAGTCAATATTGGCAAGCCATTCAATTGATTGATAACAAAGCACTTGGAACTGATAAACACTGTTATAAGTACATATAAATAAGTACATCTGTGATATTATTGTGACAGATTAGAAAGCATACGACACGCAAATAGATGACTATTTTTTGCTATCTGCAATTGGTTTAGCTTTATGTATACAGTAGTACCTATTAAACATAATAATAATAATAATAAACAAACCCAACAACACTGCTCGACCTGGGAATCGAAGCAGTCGAGCTTAACATAACATACCATCACGCTTATAATCCCCGAAGGAGTAGGCAGAGGCATATTATAGATGTACACCCACGTTTCGCTGGTATGTTTAGGTCCCATGTAATAGTGGGTGAGGCCATTGCCATCAACCGGGCACAAATCCAGATTCCGAGCTGGTACTTGGAATTTCACAGAAAATCCAACAACACTTTGGTCGACCCATGATTTGAACCCAGGACCTCTAACGTAGCAGTTACACTTAGAACCACTAATTAGAATATTATGTAATGAAATATTAATTAAACTACTTACTTACATATTTTTTCTTGGGCATTCAGTAAAGTAATATACGCGCAATAAGCCATGGTTGGCACGCGAGAGGTTATGCCTGTAATGCATGACATATATATTATCGACTTGTAAATTTTAGAAATGTTTCGCAATCATAATTTTATTACCTAACTTATTGCAAAGTATTACAAACACTAGATAAAGGTAAACACCTTTCTCAATAGGTTTAGTAACTATTGTATTTACAACTTGTTTTCAGGCTACCAACTTATAGTCTGGTAAACGCGATAGCTAGACTAGAGGTCATGGATTCGATTTTCGGGTTGCGTAAAGTGTTATTGGGCTTTATCGGAGTTTGGATTTGTGCACGGTTATAATATAAATATTTTGGAATATTTTACACAGCACCATCTAGTCCCAAACAAAGCGTAGCTTGTACTATGGGTATTAGACAATGGATATAATCCTTATATACCTTTTTTTGTAAATACATACTAACACAAACGTGACTTATGTTCATCAAAAAAATATTTGTGTCCTGTGGGATTCGGACCCTCGTGATCGGTAGTCTGGTAGTCGAACCACTAGACCACACACGTCTGGTTCATGGAATTACGATCATCTCCTAACAAACTGTGGGTATACATTAAGACTACTACTACCGAGATGGCACAATATGGGGCATCTATATAGGGATTCCCTCTTCGTCACGCATTTTCCGATCTCTACATTGCCATGACTCCCTAGGAACGGGATGCAATATGTGGATGGCCCCTAAAATAGCGGTATATGGATTAAAAGTGACAATGGTAGTAAATTTGGGTCAAGTATGATCGAATAATGACGTCAGCACATAATTTAGCATAATTGCAAAAACGCTCTGATCACGAGACGGACACAAAGTTCGTAAACAGCGAACAACTTGTTTACCATTGGTAGGTATGCTTGCCCCAAATTGGTCGGCGTTAACCAGATTCCTTAAAAGGCAAAGACACTGATCTTGATATTTTCGTGACATGAGCCAATTCTATTCGATCATAAATTATTATTTATGAGTTTTGGAAAACGCGAATATTAGAGTTCGAATCCTCGATTCGAACAACAGATTGCAACTTGTTTACTCAACGATAGTAGCTATCCAATATGTCCAATATTCTGTAGAAAAAACTTAGTATTTCTTAGGAGCGCTTTCCAAATTTCCACAGGAAGAGAAAGAGTTTCCATTACATAGGTCCGTCACAGCTGAACCACGAAATATACGATTTTATATTAGTGAATTTAAATGTGAAATTAAATAGAGAACCCACGCTGATCAATCGATCTACAAGATACACCACGCTAGCCGTGGCTAGTCTAGGGATGGGTGACCATTTTTAACATATTGAGACTTCTTCGTGCCTCGAGGAGTACATTAAGCCTGAGGAGCCTACGCAGCGTCTAGGCGAAACCTACGCAGTCTTTACGCGGAGCCTACGCAACGTCAACGCGGGCCTACCCTGCGTCTACGCGGGGCCTATGGAGTAGCTACAAGGAGCCTACGCAGCGTCTACGCGGGGCCTGCACAGCGGTTACGAGGAACCGACGCAGCGTCTACGCGGGGCCTACACAGCGGCTACGAGGACCCTACGCCACGTCTACGAGGGGTCTACTTAGCTGCTACGAGGAGCCTACGCAGCGTCTACGCGGGGTCTACTTAGCTGCTACGAGGAGCCTACGCAGCGTCTACGCGGGGCCTACACAACAGCTACGAGAAGCCTACGCAGCGTCTACGCGAGGCCTACACAGCAGCTACAAGGAGCCTACGCAGCACCTACGTGGAGCCTACGCAGTGTCTACGGCGCATACGAACGATTTTTTGTGTTTATCATCTCACTCTTGTGTGTAGCTAATTAAATATTTATTTCTCGATTGATTCGTAAACATCAATGGAACCAAATTAAATTCTTGAATATGAATTAATTATGCCTCGAAACTGAATAATTAATGTCTTGTTTAATAAAATTATAGTTTCATAAAAAAATAGATTTGATGTGTTACACAAGTCTTATGTATGTTTGTATTTTTTATAATTATATTCGCTTAAGGTACGGTTATTATGCGGTTATAAATACCTTCTACATATGTGATAAAGAGAAATATTTTAAAACTAACTTAAAAAGTACGGAATGTTTTTATTGTAATTCTATAAGATTCAGAGCCCGTTTCACCACTTTGTGATAAGTCCTCGTTTAATTGATTGGCAGATAATTTCATACAAATGTTTCATTTTTAATTTATTCGGCGTTAGTCAAAGGTGGTGATACAAATCCTTATTATATTAAAGACATTAGCTTATAATTTATTTAATCAATTAAGATAAGCATAAAATCTAATGTTGTTAAAAATATACGGAAATACATGATTTAGTCTGAAGGTGAGGCAGTAATATTTGGTTGTAAACACAAAACGAGTATTATTAATGGTCATGTACCATAATAGCTGTTGCCTGCGGTTTTACACACAATTCAAAGGACCGTTTGAGGCATAAGGTAGGCTTATAACCTTTCTCAGGATGCAGTCTATCGTTTTGCCAAACTCTAAAGACATTTGTTTAGCGGTTTAGGCGTGATAAAGTAACAATCCAAGTGACTTCTTACAGCCAGTCGTGGTTGCCAGCTGTTACTAGGCGAATAGGGGTTTTTTGCTGCGGCCTTCTCAGAAGCTGCCTGATTGTCAGAATTGTCCCTGGCAAGTGGTAATATAAAGAAAGAAATAAAACACATTACAAGAAATCAGATAACTGTGGCTTTACCACAGTACACATACTTCTGTCTGCCCATACAGATGCGATGATAATATTATGTTGCATTGTACCTTTTAGGTACTGACGAAATCATTTTACTATAGAACTATTTCCACTTCTGGATTGGAGCTGTATTTTCTTTTTATTCAACTTTTCTTATTCCAATCATGCCGGGGATTGACTTTCAATCTATCCAGATGCGGATTAATATCAGTATTTTACACGAAGCGACAGCCATTTCTGGGCAATAATTCCAAATCCAGAACATATAAAATTGAATATGTATCTATCTGTATAGAAAGAAATAAACTTGCTTCATAATTGTTTTAGTTTGTCTAGTCGATTCGATCAAGGTTCGATTTCCAGGTCGAAAAGTGTTACTGGGTTGTTTTATGAAATTCTTAGTAACAGCTCGGAGTTGGAATTTCCTCGCGCTAATGGCTATAGGCATGCACAGCATACACTTCTTCCTAATCCTTCGCGGAAATACAGGCGTGATGGTATGTTGTGTTAGTAGTGTGCAAAGTTATGTAAACAACACTACGGGATATGCTTCTAGGACAAAGTCGTGGGTGGAAGTTAGTTGTCGCATCTCTAGTGCGGTCCACGCTAAGAATAACTCCCCCCGTCCCATCCCGTCCAACAAATTATGGACGCAGGATACGCTCGATTAGAAACTGCACTTCAAGTGATTTAGCAAATTGGACACTATTACACAATTGACAACAAGAACGTAGGGGTTATGTGTTGAGGTCTTTGTTTGGTCCGTCAAATTCCGATTGAAGACCTAACATTTCTGGCCGTCCCATACTGCCTGGTCCCATAAATGGGGCTTGGGTTTAGGCTTAAGTTGTCATAGAATTTGCGATAAATTCATTATCTCCGCACGGGCCTCCAAGATTAGGCTATAACAACCTACCATTCTGGCCTTGAGTGGGTTGGTAGACTTCATACAACTTTAGAGACTGTGGTTGTCCTCGTTAGATGATGGTTTGATTACGCACCTTCACGGTTAAATCAAAATACAATCAATTTTTTACCCGCCATCACTTCCAAAATTCTGAAGTACATTTTCCAGATTTGAACACAGACCATTAGATGAACGCTGTCATCCATCATTGCAATTTATACTTACGTACCTACTTAATAAAAAATGAATTTGTTTGTCAAAAACTTGGTATTGATTTGTATAGACAAAAATAGCTCAGTCTCTTTTCAACAGCTGTTTCTTTAGAAGGCTTTGTGTCAAGTTCATGGTAATCCGCATCCTACAAACAGTGTACTAAGCTTGATGATTATAGCATTTTATAAGGCTCAATATAGCCTTTTTGATGAAACAGATTTAAATATGGTTGCGCTTTCAGTAGCTCATAACGTTATCAATTTTGTTATCGATCATAACGTAAAATAAATGGATTAGTTATAGACTATATTGCATCATTGTTCTGCAACAGCTTGCAAAATTTTCACTTGCACTTTACTAATAGTGAATATAAAAAAAGACTTTAAGTAACAAAAGCTAGTAACAAAAACCTTCACAGTTCGATTTACAAAACTGCAGTTTACACTCAAAAATCACGAGAAAAAGTAGTTTTTTGTCACAGTAACCACGTTTTACACAGTTTTCAGTACATAATATAAAAACGACTCATCGTACCTGAGCCCTGTTCACTACTGACCGTGTCTTGTAACGTTACACATTTTGAATACACCGACTACGATTGATGGCTGTCACTGCACAGGTGAATGGCAGAAGTCCAAATTGCGAACTGACGTTGACGTGGCGGTGACGCGCCGCGACGACAAATACATTATGAATGAGTTTCTGGAATGAACGCGTATGTACCGTTTGTGACGTCGCGTTATGTTTGGTAGATCAGCTGATTGCGAGTAAATAATAATAATTACAAATGTGTGAGACGCTCGCCGGCTAGGTGGACTGTTGACTTGCGAAAGGCAGCTGGCAGTGACTGGATGAAAAGAGCTGAAGCAGGCTCTGTGGCGATCACTAAAAGAGGCCTACGTCCAGCAGTAGACGAATAGGTACGGGCTGATGATAATGATGACTATTTTTTTGCTTCTAAACAAAATATTTTTCGCATGTAGGTAATTTTAAGCCGCTGTCTGTCTCTCTGATCTATACTAATATTATAAAGAGGAATGATTGTTTGTTTGTTTATATGTTTGTTTGAATTGATTAGGATCCGAAACAACTAGACCGATTTGAAAAATTATTTCACCGTTTGTGATCTACACTATCCCCAGGTGACAGGCTATAATTTTTTTAGAAATACCCAAGGAAAGCGTGTGCAATTCTCGCCATCCAAAATATTGTTGGAATGCGTTAGGTTTCCCTAGTAATGTTTTTAGCAACGATATTTTGCTGATATTCCGATATCAGTATATTAGACATAGATATTGTTTTTGGCTGATGCATATCTCAATTGCTTTTCAATCAATGTAGTATCAAGATAGATTTTCATTTCATAGGTCAGTTTATTCTGGTTCACCGGGAGATAAGTATTTTTATTTATCATTTCAGAAAAAAATCACAATAATATTATTTTGACGTAACAGTAAAAGTGATGTAGGTATAAATATAGTTTTACCGTACCCCAAGGGTGCCAATGGGACCCTATTACTAAACCTCCGCTGTCCTGTCCCCCCGTCCGTCCATCCGTATGTCTGTCAGCGGGCTGTATCTCATGAACCGCAATAAATAGAGAATTGAAATTTTCAGTTTCTATTTCTAGTGCCACTATAACTACAAATATAAAGGAGGTCATCGAAATCAGCCCAAATGATGTACCGAAGGTACACTTATTGGAAAAAATACCCTGTATTACGCTGGACTCTAGTCGTACTGTTGACAGGGGAATGAGATAAAAAACTATTAATTTGATAAAAATCACGACATTTTAGCACACTATTTGCTGTTTCGTAATGATTTCATAGTAAAAAAAGTCTCAGTTTCGGAATGTCAAACACACGCCATTACGGCAGATTAATACCAGTTTCATAGTGATTTCATGCTAAAAACTATCAACTTGACAGCTGTTATGTACTTCGGTACAAATTTGGGCTGTGGGCCCAAAAAATGGGCTTTTGATGACCTCCAAATTTTATTGATAATAATAATAAATGGTACGGAACCCTGTATGTGCGGGTCCCACTCGCACTTGACCGTTTTTCTTTCCACTTCTAAACTGACGCTGAATGAACAAACAATTGAAATGGAATGTGTCCATTCGAGTCGTGTTTGTTAATTCATTCTACTGATTGTCAACCTAAAGTGCTGTCTGTCATCTCGCGTGCAAATCTAGGAAGCGATTACTGGCAATTCTTTAATTGCGTAATTGAGGTCATTTGAAACGCGGACAATCGATCAACACTAGTGTTGTGCATGAACAAAAAATAATCTATGATGTAAGTAGCCGGACACTTTCATAACAAGCGAATATTTAGCATAATAGGCATTATGAGGTCGACTGAGAGCTACTGCCTAAATATCACCTGTTTTGAACAATAAAAAATGTGCATACAATTATGAATAATCTCAACATTTAAAAATAAAAATTATCTTTTCTTGAAAGTTTGTTCTGTTGTATTTGATGACGAGTCCACCATAGAGCAAGGTAAGGCACGCCAGCAACACCAGCAGTATCACTGGCGCGTCGTCATCTTGAGGATTTTATTGACTACATTGTACTTCAATCCGGATTATTTGAGTCCTAACTCCTGGTTTTCGATATAAAATTAATTTTAAAGATTATAAAAATGTTTAAATTAAGGCTACGACTAAGGGTCAGCGCAGACAGAGAGCATAAAGTGCATAAATGTTTAAACAAAAAATGCTCGCGCGGTGTCGAGGCCAGTTGAGCAAACATTTATGCTCTTTACATCAATAACTTTAAAGTTTATTTTCGATTGTCATGAAAAATGTTCTCTGCTGCGCTGCTCTCCGCTACGCTGACCCTAATGTACTTATTAGGTATATTGTCTGCATTATGGCTCGTAGGTATGTGAAAAATGTTTATAAAATCACGTCAAGCACGTAATCGATCACGGAAACGTCCCCTTGACGCTGAAGTGTGCTATCTACGGCGATCAATGCAAATTGTTTAAGAAGGACACGTACTTATAGGGTTCATTAATTTAGTGGACATTAGTGCGACTGCTGAGGAAGAGGTCCTATATTCGATTCCCGGGTCGAGCGAAGTGTTTTTCGATGAAATTGTCGGTAGAACCTCGTATTTTGAATTTGTAATTCGTGCACAGTTATTACACAGACAATAGGCTTGCCCTTTATTACATGGGATGTAAACCTACAGATGAATTTTGGGTAAGCGATTTGTTATCTGTGTCAATCGCATACAATTCACACTATCATACAAATACAACATAATTATATCATACTATGCTTGTTATCATGCATGTATGTCCTGAAAGGTTATGGCAGATGTGTAATTAAAGTAGGCACGCCCGCGCCGTATATTTAGGTCCCATTACTAGAGGGTTAACATATTTTCATTGACCGGGGATAAATTCTCCAAAAACTCCGAACTTCTACTGAGAATTGCCTAATGGGAAAACCCAACAATAAATTTCTTCACATCCGAATAAAACCCGACCGTTAGCCTAAAAGTCTTTTTTATTTTTAGCACTACAAATAACGTTTAGCCAAAAAAGAACTAGAAAAAGGCAAGCACCTTTAAGCTACAATAACATTTATACACAATCATTATAGTGATAACTGAATATAACATAAAAACTTGCCATTGAAATAGTTTTTATGCCTAGTTTTTTTTTGTAAACAGAATTAGATCAGGAAAGTATTGACTTGAATCTCGTGACGAGAATCAGGAAGGTTTAAATCGAAATCTCGTGACATGAACAGAATGACAGGACAGGGTCTACTAGTTTAAATAATTCTTTGTTGTTCTTGTAGTCTTTTGCAATGATTACAAAATAGTACAAGATCGGTAATAATCTATCTTTTTCTGTACCTGTCTGTATAATTTTTTTATTTTTAAATATGTATTAATTAGATTGTCGATAATTATGCAGTAAATATAAATTAAATGATATCTTTTTTAATATACACAAGGTAGGTGTTACTGTTACTGTCGCTACATTCTCTTCTATTTTTAAAGGAGTAAGTATTTGTTCATGAAACGGCTTAATCTAAAAGTGCGACTTGGGAATTAGTAAAAGGTTTTGTTAGTTCATTGTATTATCTGGCCACAAAATTATAGTCTTTCTTTAGAAACAATATTGATATTTAAAACTCATGGCAGCTCTTTGGCAATTTACTACTATATATCATATTATGATTAATCATAAGCTGCCTTCTTGCCCCTGCTGATTATATTAATTGACGACAATTGAGAACCAGTAGCGCGTTTGAACAAGAAGATAGTGGGTAAAGAAGTAGCGCACCACACTTCAGGCAGTCGTAGACACTCCACAGTACCGCATAGGTAGGCTGATAACGTCGCTTTCCATAGATAATTGGTGATTAATGGGCATAAAAGTTACACATCGTGTTGAATTCTCTCTAGTCACTAAGCAGGGATTTTTAATTAAGTACAGTTTCCTTAATTCATCATCATTATTTTTGGTGTTCCAGACATAGATTAAAATAATTTCTGGATCTGGATCTGGATATAAATTGGCTGTTTTCGTGAAAATTTCTGATGTTTTAATAGTTGTTCTGTTATTCGAGGTATAAACAAATCAAAGATCATGAAAATCCGTCCAGCAGTTCTTGAGTTATAAGTGTTGTAAGAAACCCGACTTTGTTTTATAAAAGATAGCTGATTCCCGCAATTTCGCTCGCGTTTGAACCCCGTTACACCAATTTTTTTTAGTTATTCTGTTATTTGAGGTGATAACAAATCCAACAAATCAAAAACCATGAAAGTCGGTCTAGCAGTTCTCGAGTTATAAGTGTTGTAACAAACCCGACTTTGTTTTATATATTAGACTAGCATATGCCCGCAACTTCGTTCGCGTAGAAGTCGAAAATGGTTCTAATAGGATTTTTAATTGTTGTTTTACGCTATTAATTTTGATAAAACATAAATTAATATGTGAAAATTTTTGAAAACTTATAAAATATAACAATCTTTATGTTGTGATTTAAAGGTTAAAAAAGTATGAAAATAAAATAAAAATTTGATACATTATATATTTTATGAACATTAAGCTCGGTCTTTGATCTGGTGTAAGTTACATGGGGTTATTATCTATTATCTTATTAGAACGAAATAGAAATACTACACCTGCCACAGTATTTCTTTGTAACATTTTTTTTTCTTTGGATGCTGGAATCAACAGTCTACTCTGTGCGCTTACTTTGGAGCACGCCACATACTCTGCCCGCGGGAGAAGCAGCTTTCCCTCAAATCTACTCCCGCTACCAATAGTTTGATCTTCAGCTTTGTTTATTGTCATTGTAAAGCAGACTGAAAAACTGCACTCTCTTGAATTCAAAGGGGTAATTTGATGGTGTTACTTGAATCCTAGGAATAAATACAGACTCTCCTCAAGAACAGTATAGTTGACTCGATTACATTGCAATACATGTTTTCACTTGAAATCTTGTGCCATTGCATAATTTTGGTGAATTTATATTCCACAGCAACATAATACAGGCGCCATCTCTCAATTTAAATGTGTTCCACCAGTTCCTATTTTATGGAACAGGTCTGAGAACTGTCCACAAATGAGACCGATTCACGCGCTTTTATTTCTGAGCTCTACTGGTAGTCTGTCGGAAATCGCCTGCTGACAATACAGTAACCCCCATTAAGAGCCATAGTACTCACATCCCAAAATTCTGCCATAGTACATTGTTTGGGTATATTGCCAAGTGAGGTTTTCGTTTGTATCAAATCGAGAAGAACTTTGAACGCAGTTTACCAGTGCAGTTTTACCTCCTTCCATCAGCGTCGCAGCAATTCGGGACGATGCGACCGATATTAAACTTAATAAAAGTCTTGCCTGTTACACCAGCAGCACTCAAAAAAGATATCACTACGTATTATTATACTGCAATTTATTAAATCTTTGTTTATTGAATAAAGAGCCTTTACTACTTGACGTTTACTGCTGAGGAATTGACAACTCATGTGTCAAAAATTTTATTTTAATCTAATTAAAATAAGAAACACTAAGGAGTATTGATATCAACTTCGAAGCAAAATAACTTTTTACCCCTTTTTAAACCAGCTAGGGGATGAATTTTAATAAATTATGAAACACATCTTCTTTCAATTCTGTTATAGAATGTTTATGCAAAATTTGAAGTAGATTGGACCAAGGAATCACGTTGTCCCATACAAATTTTGCCCCCCTTTTTCACCCCCTTAGGGGTAGAATTTCGGAAAATCCTTCCTTATCGGACGCCTACGTCATACAAAGAACACACCGTCCGAGTTTCAGGTCTCTACGATCAGCGGTTTGGGCTGTGCGTTGATCCGTCAGTGAGTCATTCAGGACAAAGCATTTTATATGTATAGATTAAAGATTAAGATTTTTATTAAAGATTTTTGTGCACATCTCTTTGTCAAAGGAAGGAATTGAGTGACGAGAGGACAGCTAATATAGATGGATAGAATAAATAGACATACTATAACGACCCCAAGATAATATGGATAAGGGCAGGAAGATAATGATGGATGTTATGGCCCATGATAGGTCACAGGTATTTGTTCTCTGATAGAGAATTATTTCTGTATATTTTAACTTAAAATGTATGATAAAGAGATGAAAGAAGAGAAGAGATTAAGAAGAAGAGAAGAAGAGATAAGAGGTCGCTGATCGCGATAAGGCCGCCCTTTGTATGTTTTAAAATTCATATTTTTCTGTTTTTGGTGTACAATAAAGAGTATTTCTATTCTATTAAAAAATAATATTTTAATACGCAATGCAAGCGATAGCGGTATTGCAATTTTTTGAAAGATTATTTCATTGACCTTCTGACCTGTTTTCTTTAGCCTTTTATTAGACTGGAAAATCATCAATTTTACAGCCGTTGAAAATGAATAATCAGGCTGCGTGTAGAACAAAGAGTTACCGCATAGACTTAAGTATATCTATTGTCTGCGAATTCCAAATGTAGTTTACCAGATTTCCTTTCTTAGTTTATTTGAAAATTCTGAAGTTTTTTGCTACATTGCCTCAGTAGATGTTTCGAGTCAAGATATTTTATACGTGGCAATTTGTTTAGGCACCTTTCTTAAAGGACGTTATTGTATTAGAGAAATAAATCTTAGTGTGTTGTAAAATAGGGCGTGTGGTATAAAAATAGGGTTTCTTGAACCTAGTATTTGTAACTTTACGGTAAAATAAACATCTCTTGGCCCGCCAAATTCAAGAAAATTGTTGCATAAATCTTCGATAATATGCTAGAGATCTAGAAATTCCGAAAAAGCAATTTTCAATAGACCAGCGACCAATCGTATAACAGAAATTAACCTTAAATATTCCTTTAAAGAAAAATGCCCAGATAAGCTTACAGTTTCTTCAGCTTCTTAAGATAAATAATGTGAAAATAATACATAGCTAGTAACTAAAGAAGCTAGACCATGAGTCAACAAAACAGAAAAAAAATGTTCCTGGTACTACTATGTGAATTAGGTTTCTTTATATTTTTCCTTGTTCTACGAGTATATTAATGAATAATAAACAAACCATCATGCCCGTGCTCCCCAAAGGGCCCCCTATTACAAGGGACCTAAAAACATAACGGCGAACTATGCGTGTACTTTATACAATGATAATGACTGGCTTAGACAAATAAATAATAAAACATGTAAACAAACGTTAAAATATAAATTAAAAAATGTTACTTACAGATACGGGATGTATTCACTGCTATATTTTTTTATATTATGTTTGTGATAGATCATATTAGGTAAACTGTATAGTTAAACATAATTCTAGGTAATAAGTAAATCCCTGTTAATTCATACCAAATGTTTACTGAGCGCTATTCCCGCCGACAAACTGTCACACAGTTTGGTAGGTTTATTTACTTTGTAAAATGTGTTCAATTAAATAAATATCTTAATTACTATTATTTAAAGTACACGCATAGTTCGCCGTTCTGTTTTTAGGTCCCTTGCAATAGGGGGCGAGCCTATTACCATTAACCGGGCACAAATTGATATTTCGAGCAGCTGAGGATTTTATAGAAAAAACCCAACAACAATGTTCGACCTGGGAATTGAACCTAGGACCTTATATAAGGTCAGCAGCCGCATCACTCAATAAAGAATGATTTTCCTTAACGTCAATATAATTTCCGTTTTCCTTACATACATTGCCTTTCCCAGAAAACCAATGCTAAATAATTAATAGTCATTTTCATTAACACGTAGGTACCTTACACGGTTATATTTCAATAAAACTATGGGTATAGTCCGCGCGGAACTAGTTGGCCACGCCTTAGGTAGGGACGGGGGTGAGTTTTCTGTGAACAAAAGCAAGCGCCCCCGCCCTTCCGTCCCGCCGCACGCAGGCGACCACGCCCCGCCGTCCCACTGCTCACATAGGTACCTTAGGCGCGGCCAACTAGTTCCGCGCGGACTAGTAGGTACCTAACTTATTTTTTCCGAAAAATCGGATTAGGGAAGGCAAGAATGAGGGAAAAATGTCAGACTCCCCGACTAAGATAGATATGACGATACCGCAATATGGATACATCTCATCGCTCATTAGTGGTGGTAATCGCAACTGCTTCGTTTGAGGTATTGGGTTCGATTTCCATAAGTAGCAGCTTGGCGTTTGGAATTGTGCCCGGTTAATGGCAATAGGCTCGTCTCGCTAAACATGGAACTGTTCTGCCTTCTGAATCTTCCACAGAAGGGTGTCTATGGAAAATTGAGTCTTCAGAAACTTTTTATCACCGAAGTCAAACTACGAAAAGTGTATGAATATTGTATGTATCTCTTACTAGATAGTAACATAGACATAGTATATTTGTAATATAAACGAGATACAAAAGGAAAACTGTTAGATGAAATGACATACCTAGAATTACTTCTTGTCTCGAGGAGTTCCCTAAGGACTATATGCCAACGGAAAATTGTTTCTGTTTGTTGTAAAAAAAAATGAGATTGCTTCATCGGTTTGGTAGTCGCAAAAGCAAAAGATCCTGGGTTTGATTATCAGGTTGAACATTCTCTCTATGGAATTCTGTGTTTCTTCTTCTTAGCGTGTCGATGGCAGATAATTGTATAATAGTTCACGTTGTGAGCTCACACTTGTCTGGCCCAAAACTCAGGAATGCTGACTGCATTTGTAGATGCGACCATCAGGTCTTCACGTATGCAGCTGTGCTGTGTTGGCAATAGGCTAGCTTCGTAAGACACGAACTGCTGTGGTTGTCAAGTAACAGTATTTCAAGGAAAAAGGGGTAATTTTTGTATAGCAAATAAGCAATACGGACAACATAGATATGTCTCATCTCTATTTGGAATTCATTCATGTTTCCTTAAAGAACATTGAATTGCAATACAATTGAGTTCTCACCACAGAATGGAAATCTTGTTACATTTATTATACAGTAAGTACATGCATTGCAGTAGATAATTTGCGATAGTAGTGTCATCTATTGGTGACTCATTGAACGTCTTTTACTGCTAGCTACTGAACAGCTTTTAACTTATATCGCAAGAGGTCGCTTTTTATTACAACACATTCTCCATAATAGCTGTTTTCTTTTCATAGATTTTATTTTATTTATCTCTTAAATTATACTCCCTTTATAATAGTTATAATTTGAATTAAATTGGTTTTTATTTGGCAGTAAAAAATATACATCTATAAATTTACTAGTCAATACCTTAGTAGGTACACCTCTGTGTAAATAAATTTAAAACCCTACTCCAGTAAAAGAAGTATGTATTTATCATAAAACTAGCTTTCCACCAGCGGTTTCACCGCGAGGTCTTAGCATATCTTTTAAATTTTATCCCCTATTTCAACACTACAGCCCTTTTTTCGCATTAAAAAGTGTGTCCTTTCTCAGGCTCTAGACTATCTGTGTACCAAATTACATATAAATCGGTTCAGTAGTTTTGGCGTGAAAGCGCGACAGACAGACAGACAGAGTTACTTTCGCATTTATAATATTAGTAAGGAATAAGGATTACGAACAGTTTCCCGAGGTTTCACTTGCAAGTACTTTTCAAGACAAAACGTGTACCTAATCTATCTCCTTGTAAATTTTATCGAAATCGGTTTAGAGGTTTAGGCGTATAAAGGTAACAGAGGGACAGATTATTATTATATGAGTGTGGTTTATTTCTACAGTAGCAACACAGACTACCAACTTAATTATTATTATTATTACACCTACTGAGCATAGTGTATCTTAATTTAAGAATAATGAATGAACGTCTTGTCTTCTTGAACTTTGATCTCGACAAAAAATATGACCTTACAGGATTTATGTCTACGTTTCTAATGTTTAAGTCTTTGCTAGCTGTTTTTTAAATATACCATCACGCCTGTATTCACTGAAGTGTTAGGCAGAGGAAGTTGTACTGCTGTACACCGACCGTTTGTTTGTATGTTTAGGTCCTATGTAATGTAATAGGGAGCGAGCTTTTTGCCATTCACCGGACAAATAAATATCCAAACTCTAAACAAAAACCCAGTATAACATGTTGATTGACCTGGAAATCGAACCTAGGATTTCTAACGTAGCAGTTGCGCTTATAACCACTAAACTAGAGAGCTAACAGCTGATTTGAATTTGTCTTCGTATTTTTATTATAAAATTAATGAATTAGTGATTTAAATAGGCCCAATAGCGAGTAATTACTAACTAATAGGGGTAATCATTGTTTTTTGTGCATAATCATAACTTAATCAGTCGTAAATAGTGTAAAAAACAGTGTGTGAATTTGTGACAGTTACCGGTGTACAATTTTGTAAATTGTCATCTCTGAATCAGGTACAAAATTAATATTACGTAGATATTTCTAGTGCTTTTTAGTTAGAGAACAGATTTTAGTTAAACAGTAGACAATCAATAGATTGTTTAGTAGATTTTCAGCACCTACGTAAACTTAACCTAATTCTAGTTTGGTAACACAACTTCACTTCTTTATACTTCTATTTACTCCCTAGATACTAATTACCCAACTACTTTTCTACTTAACTTTAATAATCTACTTTTATTTTCAACTCTTTGCTTCTTTCTATTCTATAATCATGCTGACTCGCAAGGCCTCTGCTCGCCAGGAGGAGTCCAAACTTCAACTGGTTTTGAGCGAGCTTAAGGCATCCAAGGAGTTGTGTGACCAACTGAATAGTGAAAGGGATGACAATGAGAGAGAGTTTATTAAATTGTTAGACAAAAATAGTAATTTAAAAGCCGACATGGCTCAGCTACATTTACAATATGTTGAGGCTGTGGATGCCCGGGACAGGCTCCAACTCGTTGTGGATGGGTTCAACCAATGTAGCATTGAGTACGAAGAAGCTCTAAGCCGCGAACATTCCCTAAAACACCAGCTACATGAGGCAAACAATAAAATATCTTTGTTAGAATTAAACACCACTGCCGCATTGAACCAAAGTCTATACAGTGAGTTGATAGTTGATGCTCCGGGTATGGTTTCTGCTGCATATAACACACCGATAGTCACAATAGACCTAACATGCACTAATGACTATAACAACTCTGTGCAGGTGGTTAAGTGTAGCAAAAACAAATTTAAAAAATATGTAAAAATTAACAGGTACATTAAAAAAACACAAAGGTTGGTAAAAAGACAGAAGTTCTTCATAAAAAATGTCAAACTAAATAGAGAGCGGCTTCAAGTACTTGATAAACTTGATATTTATTCAACTAAACTGAAAAACAGTACATTAAAACACAAAAATGACATTGAAACTTTAAATTCTGAGCTTAATATCCTTAATGAAAAATTGATATCAATGACTAGTAAATATAGAAGCTCTGAAATGCAAATGAAGGAGTACATGATGGCCATGAATGAGCTAGTAAGCGCATGTACATGTAACCATGAGCGCAGACAGTCAATGATAAGTAACAAGTCATTTAATGACCCTAACATCTCTCAGTCTCATTCACCGTTGGCATGTGACACCAGCATTTTGCAAAATTTTACTAATGTAGCTAACAATTATAGTTCCTCTCAGACTACTGAAAACTTAAACACACCTGTAACTGTCAATTCAAGTGTTAGTAGTAGCTATGTAATATTTAGTGATGAAATTGGTCGAGGCATGGGCCAGTTGTTGTCAAATTGCATGGGGCAAGTGACAACTAACTACTGCATGCCTGGACTAAATTATGTGGATATTATGAATAAAGCAATTAATTACAATTACAAGTCAAACACCACATTAATTATTTTAACTGGTAATAGAGGTAATGTAAATAAAAAGAACCTGATTGAATTTCATACAAAATTATGTGCCCTAAATTTAGATAATATAGTCTTGTTTACATTCCCCTACTCAAATAGTTTGCCACAGGAAGAAAACACCATTAGATATAAGCTAAACTTAACATTGCATACTATATCTATAAACAATGAGAAATTCCATTTAATTGACACTAACAATTATGTTAGAAAGTATTTTTACATGACGAAAGATAATTATTATCTTTCTACTTATTGTAAGAGACAGCTCGCTATGTCTCTTTCATACTATTTTATTACGTTAGCCAAGAATCTGGCTATAAGACATATTGGTTTTATTGAGCCATTATCTGACATTCCTCTTATTGACATTGTAAATAATTTAAATTAGAAATTAGGACAACAGAGACAACCTCTTGCATATCTATGCTTCAAAACACAATTAGCAATAAACATTGTAATTTTACCAGCCTGGCCCACCAAAACATTCAAGGAATTAATAATAAAGAGTTAGAAATTGAGCTGTTTATGAATTGTAATAAAATAGATATTCTTTGTATCACAGAACATTGGTTGAAAAGTCACCAGTTAATGTTTAACTTTAATAATCACCAGGTTGGTAGTTCGTTTTGCAGAGAGAATGCTATCCATGGTGGTTCCTTAATCCTAGTTAATAATCAGTACAGGTTTAAAGAACGTAGGGACATTGTGGGCCTCTCTGTTGAACGAACAATTGAAATAGCCTGCGTGGAATTGGAACGGTTTGTTGTTTTAAGTGTATACAGACCTCCATCAGGGTTGTATGATTGTTTTGAAAGGGTGATGGAGGATGTACTTCATAAGATCTGTAAGTCAAACAAATCCATCATCATATCTGGGGACTTTAATGTTAATTTATTAGAAAATTCAAGTACCTGTACCAAATTAAAAAATCTTTTTCTGTCATACAATCTGGCTAACTTGTTTCTGGAGCCTACTAGAATTACTGCATCTACTGCCACATGTTTAGATAATATTTTTACCAGCATAACACCACACCATAAAGAAGTTATTAATTTATTAGATTCTGACCACTGTGGGCAGCTAATTACTGTTTATAATCAAAATGAAATTATCGCCAAAAAATGTATCACTGTAAACCCAAAAACTGCAAATCGCTTGGAGTTATTTAAAAACAAACTTAATAATAAATTACCTACATTGTCGTACAATAATGATCCAAACAAACTTTATGCTACCTTTTTTAATACTTATTGTACGGAATTTGATTCTACTTTTACCCCCAAGACGATCACAGTTAACGGTAAAGCATCCTTCAGTGAATGGGCCACTGTTGGTATCCATAAAAGCAGGAAAAGACTTTATGAGCTATACAGTGAGCGAACATATGTTAACACGCCAGAATTTAATAATTATGTCAAAAATTACTCAAAAATATTTAAGAAAATTTGTTGTATTGCCAAGTCGCGTTATTTAAGTCTTAAAATTAAAAACAGCAGTAATGTTATTAAAATGACTTGGAATATAATCAACAGTGAAACAGGAAGGGCTCGTAAACAAAGTAGTGATTATAGTCTTAATATTGGCGATAGTATAATTAAATCAGATTTAGAAGTAGCCACAGCATTCGAAAAGTTTTTCTCGGACATTCCTGTTTCAACAACTAAATTCTTAAACTCATCACCCACTGTTGCAGAATCTATACTTATGGAAAATGTAAAAGCTAGTGATGATGAGTTCCAATTTAATCATGTAAACTGTAAGGATATAATTAAAGCATTCAATATGTTAAATGTGAAGAAAACTTCAGACCTCTGGGGTAATTCTGTTGACGTTATCAAATCAATCATTGACATTGTGGCACCTACCCTAACCGTTATTTTTAATGATTGTATTGACGTTGGTAAATTTCCTGATCTTATGAAAAACAGCAAGATAATACCTTTGTTTAAATCAGGCAGCACAACTGACCCCACTAATTTTAGACCAATATCCGTGCTGCCTACTTTTAGTAAAATTTTCGAAAAGCTCTTATTAGAACAAATGCAAAGGTTCTTTAACAAAAATAAAATGTTACATTCTAAACAGTTCGGTTTCACGAGGGGTCGTTCAACTACCGATGCCGGAGTTGAACTTTTAGGTCATATATTTGACATGTGGGAGGAATCATGCGATGCCTTGGGCATTTTTTGCGATTTATCTAAAGCCTTTGATTGCGTGGTTCACGAAACATTGATCAGGAAGTTACACCACTATGGCGTTAAAAACACTTCTCTGAATCTTCTTATCTCATACCTGGGTAATAGGATTCAGAGAGTGGACGTTAACGGAAATCGATCTTCCGGGTCTGTAGTTACTATGGGAGTGCCGCAGGGCTCAATTCTTGGCCCCTTTTTATTTTTAGTTTATATAAACGACTTACCTTATCTAATTAGGGATAATCATGAGATAGTCCTGTTTGCTGATGATACATCACTATTGTTTAAATTCAAACGTCAACAAATGGTTAGCGACGATGTAAACAGTGCTCTCTCTAAAGTAGTACACTGGTTTAATGCTAATAACTTACTTTTAAATGAAAATAAAACGAAATGTATTAAGTTTACAACACCTAACGTACAACAGGTGAAAACCAGTGTACTTATAAATGGCAAAGAATTGGAGCTTGTGGACACTGCTGTATTTTTAGGCATCACCTTAGATTCAAAACTTCAGTGGGGCCCACATATAGATAAGTTGTCGAAAAGGCTCAGTTCTGCAGCATACGCAGTCAAAAAAATACGTTGCTTAACTGACGTAGATACTGCGCGCCTAGTTTATTTCAGTTATTTTCATAGTGTGATGTCGTACGGTATTTTGTTGTGGGGAAATGCGGCCGACATACAAACTATTTTTGTACTGCAGAAAAGAGCTATTCGTTCAATTTATAATTTAAGTCCCAGATATTCACTGAGGGATAAATTTAAGGAGATTAATGTTATGACTGTTCCATCACAGTACATTTATGAAAATTTATTGTATGCTCATAAGAACATTAATCTTTTTAAAAAACGTAGTGATACACATAATATTAATACAAGGAATAAAAATAAATGTATTGTTCCTTCAACTAGGCTCCAGAAGATAAGTAATTCGTTCAAGTGCCAGTGTATACGCTTGTACAATAAAATCCCAAGCAATATTCAAAATCTAAGCTTGAACAAATTTAAATCTGTTGTCAAGCAGAAGCTATGTCTTAAAGGTTTTTACACAGTGAACGATTATATAGACGACAAAAATGCTTGGGATTGAACTGTTCCAATGAACCGGGCTATTGACTCCATAATTACAACATTTCAGGCTGACATATATTTTTATTTTTATTTTATTATTACTATTTGACATTGCAATAATTATCCCTTTGTATTTTTTTAAGCATTTTCCATGCTAAGACTACAAGTTATTTTTAATGAAGGAAAAAATCGGCGGGCGGGCAGGGTTCGAACCTGCGCCTTCTGGTTTGGTACACCAGACGCTCTGACCACTAAGCCACCGCTCGCCCTGCTCGCCAGTCGAAATCTTCCTCCACATTCTAATTTACGTCTTACGGTGACGTAGCGCCATCTATTGTGAAGATGCTTCACAATAGATTTTTTCCTTCATTAAAAATAACTTGTAGTCTTAGCATGGAAAATGCTTAAAAAAATACAAAGGGATGGTTGATAGGTAAGGCGGTGTCGTGCGACATTGAACTAGCTGTAAAGTTAGTCGTGTCGGTTGTGAAGCATCTTCACAATAGATGGCGCTACGTCACCGTAAGACGTAAATTAGAATGTGGAGGAAGATTTCGACTGGCGAGCAGGGCGAGCGGTGGCTTAGTGGTCAGAGCGTCTGGTGTACCAAACCAGAAGGCGCAGGTTCGAACCCTGCCCGCCCGCCGATTTTTTCCTTCATTAAAAATAAATTGCAATAATTTATAACTTGACATTGCAATAATTATACCAATTAATTATATCTTATATTGTAACATTTAATTTTTTACCTGCGAACTTTTAAATTGAGATATATTTTAACCGTAAATCTTTTATTATTGAGAAATTAACAATATGAACTGTAAAGTATGAGTACTCTGCAGGCTTAGATGTTACATAAATATAACTAGCCCCGCAGTCTGAGCCTGTCATTCTCACTTAAATGTCCTGCTGATGGTGGCGTTGTGTGTCGGGTCGTTTTATTCCCTGCAACATGGTTGAGTCAAACGGCGCCGATACACACGTCATGCTCGTGAACGAGTGCTGTCTGTCGGGACTGGTCGGCTCTAATTGCTATGGCACTAATTTCAATTCTAATACTTACGTACTCTTTAATCTCTGAATTTACACATCAAACTGCATCATCCTCATTACTATTCACAACAATTGTTACTGTTACCACACATATTTTTTTTAAAAAGAGTATCTATGGAGTTTCTTGCCGGCTCTTCTCCATAAGACCCACTTTTTTTGGAACCGTGCAACTAGTTTAACGTTTCAAAAGTACCTATTTATATGGTCTAATTGAAATAAAATATTTTGAATTTTGAATTTTGAATTTTGAAACCAATGAGGCAGTCAATCTATGTATCTATGTATAAGTTATATAATAACTCTGCTATAATAATGCCAACATAGCTATCTACAAACATTCTACGAGTATACATTATATTGTTATCAAAATGGAAGTTATTGCAACACCGCAGGTAACTAATTACGAGTACAATCTAAGGTTGATTAAATTCATTATTCTGTGGAAAAATATTTTTGTAGTTAGTGACTGTGGTTTGTAAGTTTCTTTCGTAGGTAACAATAGCAAACCATCAGATGGAGGTACACTTTGTATATTTGTGTTTGTGGGTATATTTTAGGTCCTATGTAATTGGGGGCGAGCCTATTGCCATTACACAGACAATATATAAACTCCGATCTGCTACGGATAATTTAACAATTTTTTTTATTTTTTTTATTTTTTTATTTGTTTGTTCGTTTGCACTGAACAGGCTGCGAGACTACAGGACCGATTTGAAAAATTCTTTCACCATTAGATAGCTACATCTTTACCCGAGTAACATAGGTTCATTTATAAGAAATACCCAAATCACTAAACTAAAATAAAAAACAGGACTATGATTGTCTAGTCGTCCCAAACGCAACTGCTACGCTAGAGGTCCTGGGTTCAAACCATGGTTCGAGCAGTGTTGTTGGGTTTTCTGTGAAATTCCCAGTAGAAGCTTGGAGTCTGGATTTGTGCTTGATGGCAATAGGCTCGTCCCCTAACATGGGACCTAAACAAACTGGGGTACTGTGGGTCGACATAGTACACCTGTGCCTAAACCCTCGGCGAATATAGTCGTGATGGTATGTTTTGGACTGGTGTAAATGATACAAATTATTAAGCAGTGATAGCCTAGGGGTATGACCACTGGACTGTCAACTCAAAGGTCTCGAGTTCGAATCCAAGGCACGCACCTCTGACTTTTAGAAATCATGTCCGTATCACTTGCCTCAACGGTGAAGGAAAACATCGTGAGGAAACCTGCATCCCTGAGAGATTTTCTCGACGGCATGTGAAGTCTGCCAACCCGCATTAGGCTAGTGTGGTAGATTATAGACTACTACCTCTCATACTGAGGGGAGACCCGTGCCCAGCAGTGGGACATTGGGTTGATGATGAAATGATACTTACCCCTGGCAGCAATGTTTCTTGGTGGAGTCCCGCGCGTCAGTGACGGTCATGCTGTGGATCGTCATGATTCAGCCTCTGTAACAATAATATTTACATAGTTAATATATTACAACGTGAGCTGAGAGACCGGTGTGCACTGCACAGTGTACACTCTTATCAGGTGCGCAATGATTGTGTAATACACACTTACGTCATTCTCATCACACTTTGTGTGTCAACGAGAGGCGTGTACGCACTTTCTTGTACAGACATGTTCCCCCGCGGTGTCGCGTTCATGCAATTTTTCCCCAATCTTCCTCCCAGCCTTTTCCCAACCATGTTGGGGTCAGCTTCCAGTCTAACCAGGATGCGGCTGAATATCAGTATTTTACACGGAGCGACTGCCATTAGACCTCCGCAACCCAATTTCTAGGCAATACCGATATTCGAAGGAAAGACTGGTTGTCAGGATTTTTAGGCTTCTGACTACCACTAACGATTGTCATAGGTGTTCGTATGACAACCGGGACCGACAGCTTTACATGCTCTCCGAGGCATGGAGGGGTCTCGATAATGTTAAGAATGATCACCCATCCACAGACTGACCGCAGAAAGTGTAGCTTAGCCTTGCAGATCGGTTGATCAGCGTAGTTACAACTTGGTCACGAACCCCTTTTTTCCCCAATTTTTCCCCAATCCCGTGGCAACTTTCCAAAATCCTGTCTTAGTGCACACGTGTGTTCCCTGACACCTACAACATGGGTCTTATCAAGGCCAGAGTGAATGGACATCTTATGGGTTAACGCGGTCCATCTTAGACCATATCTACACTTACCATCAGGTAAGTGGTCAAGTGCAAAGCCATCCATCATAAAAGAAACCTACGTTACGCACACCTATTCAGGAACGTTTGTGTAAAATTGCATGCTTCTAGGCCCAGCGATTTCAGCTGTGCATTGATTGATCAGTTCGTAAATCAGTCTGTAAGGTTCTTCTTATGAAATAGATTAACTAGCATTCGGATGTGTATGTAATTATCCGTTTATGAGATAAAAATATACGTAGACGTTCCACCTTGCCGCACTAACCGTTTCGCTTCATCATTCCTTGTGCGCACAGCGAAGTTGTGGAATTTTCTTCTGGCGACTGTGTTCCCTGACACCTACAACATGGGTCTCTTCAAGGCCAGACTGAACGGGCATCTTATGGGTAGACGCGGTCCATCTTAGACCACATCTACACTTATCATCAGGTGAGATTGTGGTCAAGAGCAAACCCATCAACGAATAAATAAAAAGTGGTACCATAAACCATAACGCCTTTATCACTAGAAGGGTTAGTTAGAGATGTAACACCCACAGTTCGTCCGTAGGATTTATTAAGACTGAGTTTCCATTGGCAGTTATAGTCGATCCTAGTACATAATAATGCTGAAGACCTCCTTAAAAATACAATTGGATACATTACGAAAAATCATTACGGTGCATGAAAGAGTTGGAAGTCTGGAACGTATCATATCCAAATTGCATTCTCTAAAAAAGCAAGTAGCTACGAACGGTGAAGTGGATGAAAATAGACGAAGCGTGGTGTGCCAGAACATATTACAGCAAGAGGAAATCTATAGTCTCTGCCGACCCTAAAGCCTTGAAATACTAAGGTGCAGAAAATAGTTGAGATATACAAAAAATAAACATAGAAAATAGTGTAAAATTGATCTAAGTTATCTCTAGTCCACCTTTATAAAACATTATGGAATGAAATAAAGTACTGAGTATTGAGTATAGAAATCTACAATTGTTCCGGATGTTCGTGTATATTGTGGGGCAAAGTTAAATAAAAGAAAATAATAATGGCATTCTGCTTTAGGTGTTTCTACAAAATGCGTAGTATAACGTACTCGCTACTACAATCACTGCTATTGTGTACTCTAAAGTAGCCTTCATTCATTAGTTTCTGATTAGCTACTATCTAAAGAACAGTTAGTACGTTACGTATATTTTTTACGTACGTACTCTTTGCTAATTTTTTTAATATTTTTTTTAAGTTTTGCCTTTCTTACCGTCTGTTTCACCACCTTTGGATAGCCACTTACCTCCGGATAAATTTGAAAATGGAACATAATTTATATGAAATTATCTGCCAAATTTGTCAGTAACCTGTGAAACAGGCCCTTAGCCTTATACGGCCCTCACGGCCTTGGGATTAGTGACGTGCCATTTAACTGGATGATGATACATTGCTCGATCTGTACGTCTAATAAAGGCACTACGAAAGAATTTTGTCGTCGCTCATCTTTTGCCGAAACTATGGCTCGAGTCGAGATATTGTGACGACATTATATCACAGCATAGGTACATGTTAGTCTCGCTGGAAATGATAGAAATAGTTCCTAGTTTGAACTAACTATATACTCGTGTATAACCAATTGTGTTGGTCTGTGACGATACCTTCTATTGATAGCCATTATTCTAGACAAAAGAACGTTAAGATAAGCAGTTAATGGGAAATGGTTATACCTTTCGAGGTGACATACGTCATTTACTGTGACGAATCTACCTTTTCTGAAGTATTTTTGTAATGCGAGGCTGGTGTTTAAAATTTCCTATGGGTACAACCAGCTCCCCTATTCAAAGCCTTCTAGTGTTCCTGCCAAGTGTCACACTATATCATTACCATCATCTTCCATCAGGTCAGTTTCCATTCTAACCATGATGCCGCAATTTATCAGTAATTTTATACGAAGCGACTGCCATCAGACTACCGCAAACCAATTTCTGGCCAATACACACACTATATTTATGAACATTATATCTTTTTGTATTTTTTTAAGCATTTTCCATGCTAATGTCGCTACATCACCTTAAGACGTAAGTTTAGAATGTGAAGGAAGATTTCGAGTGGGAAGCGGGGCTCGCGCTAGCTTAGCGGTCAAAGCATCTGGTGTACTGAACCAGAAGACGCAGGTTCGAATCCTGCCTGCCTGTCGATTTTTTCCTTCATTAAAAATTATGAAAGTATGTACACTTTGCCGGTCGGTTTGACGTGTTGACCTACCCCTACCTATTTCATTCTTTCTTTTTCTTTTTATATTTCTTTCTTTCTTTCTTTCTTCCATAAATACCTAATCTTCAATCAAAGTTAAGTTTCCTTTTGTATTTGAAATGATATTAATAAATTCTTATTATTCTTATTAATCTTTGGCTCTTGATTTAATCTTAGCTTTGTCGTTTGGCTTAAAATATACTTAGTCTTAATTCATACGATACAAGAATTCTTTGGTACTAACTGCGGGCTACTGATAACTGCACCGACTGGGGCTCAAATTGTCGTGTGTTAACTTGTCAGCGATTCATCTCACAGGAAACATTCAATTCGAAGAGTAATTTTACGACTCCGATGAATTATGTTAAATAGACGAACTCCTTTTCAGCTAGCCTAAAATGACCGTCTTTGATGATTCTGAATCACATTTGAAAATAGCCTGAATTGTAAAGAGGAACTGCACAATATGGCAATGCTGTTCCCAGGGTTCCTAGTCACACACAATTGAATAGATCTAGACATTTGGTATTCTACTATTTATATAAGAACTGTGCAATGACTGTTCATTGAACCAGCAGTTATCATTAAACTATGCAAATTAAAACAAAAGTTAGTAGTATGTGGGTTGCTTTTTTCTATAAAAGTAGTACCTAACAAAAATTTTAATACTTGCAATTAGAACCATTTATCGAATCCTTATCTGTCATTCTATACCTTTCTGTAACATTGCGTAGTTTTATTTATTTCAAACTAATGAATTTGATGTATAATACAGTGAAACTATTCAGTTAAAGACCTAAAATATGTACAAAAAGTAACTGCTAAATTAAAGAAATAACTAAACGTAAACTAAATTGTGCTATTGGGTGTTTTCATGAAATTCTCGGAAGCAGGTCGGGGTTTGGGTCTGTGAACGGTTAACAATAGGCTCGCCCCGTATAACATGTGACCTAAAACATATTGTTCTATTTGCATAGGGGTGTTCATCAATAAACATATGCCTAATCTTTTAACCTCTCACACGATTAGAATGCAACTTATGCAAAAATGTGCAGTATGCAGATTGCAGGTGCATATATGACTATTATTGCCATCCTTTTCGTTTCCCTACAATTTTTGCAAATTAGAGCAGGAAAAGTATAATTTTACGAATTTCCATGATAAAAAAATCGCCAATTTTTTTGCACACATGGTGTGCAAACTACATTTACTGGGTTAAAGATACTTACAAGTGCGATGGTATACGCTATACCAAATATCGACATACACAAAGACTTGAAAAATTGTGGGATTAAACCGACTCCGGGCAACAGGACTGACAAAATACATCTCAACTGCTGCACGAAACGGACAGTTAATTAGATTATTTGGTTGCTTTAAACATTTGATTCCGTTTGGCTGCTGCAAAGCTCTTATTCAGGAGCAAATTAAAGGGGACTTGCCGCTCCGCTAATTACTATTAGCTAGGTTAAGTTAGGACTGCTTCAATAAGTCAAACAAGTAAGCCGGATTCATCGAAATAAAATCTACTTTTTACGGGTTTTATTGCGATATGTAATATTGTATTTTTATAAGGGATCTAAATTGTAATAATAGATGTGATACACGTGATAAAATCCGTTATCTATAGATGTCTAATATTTGAGTAAGTAAGTATCAGAAACCACTACGACAACGAGGCAGTCCTCGTTGGTCTAGTGGTCCCAAGCGACTGCTACGCTAGAGGTCCTGGGTTCGAATCCGAAATCGAGCAAAGGTTTTTAGAAAAACTCAACAACACTCAGCCACTACAACAATTTGGAGTCTGGATTTGTGCCCGGTTGATGGCAATAGGCTCGTCCTATATAACATGGGACCTAAACATACTGGCGAAATGTGGATGTATATACTTTATTACAGCCCTTCGGGGAAGAGAGGCGTGATTGTATGTTATGTTATGTTGTATCAGAAACCAGTAAGCTGGATTCATTTAAGAGGCAAATAGAATGTTTAAATTTCCAATCTACAAAAATATTAATAATAAGTATCTGTTTTAAACATCATACAACTAAAATCATCATATCTTAGGTACAATATAACCGAGACGCTCATAACCGTTTGTGTCACGGCCACAAAGGTCATACAGTAGTAAAAAAGAAATTAGTGGATTTTAGACACATCTCGTACGACTGGAAGCTGTCTTCAGGGAACATGAATGACAAGATGATGAAAACTCATGTGACTGTTTGTCATATAAAAACAAGTATAATTTTATATGCGTAGGTACACGTGTGTCGTCAGCGGCCTTCTAAAAACGTGACCTGTCTACAATTCGGGATTATGTCAAATCTATATACTATATACATTGCGAATTTTCCATGTTTTATGCTAAACCAGCGGTTTCAGTCGCTTTATAAGCGACTTTTTGATTTGAAATAGTATCTAGGCTTTTCCTCGAGATGTATATCTATGTCCTTGCCAAATTCTATCGAAATTTGTTCAGGCGTAAGAATGTAACAGATAAACTGGTAACTTCCTTTGCATTTACCTATTATATTGATACGGCTAAGATGAACCTTAAAATACTTACAGTTTTCACCAAACTTATTGTCCGGGTTGAAGTTGGCACTAGTTGGGCCGACAAAATGAAGTCGGTTATGAAGGTATGAAAGTTTATTGCAAAAGGCACTTGATATTAAGTTCACATACGAATCGCATGTTATAAAGTGTCAAAGTGTTAACTTTCCGCAGGGTTTGTTAGTAAATGTAGTTAAAAACGGGTTATATTTTGATAAATTATAGGAAACTATAGTAACTTAAGTAAAGGTAACTTGATAGTAATTAAGTGTAAGGGTCGAAGGGATAATAACAATGACAAACATGGTTTTACAGAATTCATTTTAAGACGTAAATAAATGATAATTTAAAATGAAAATTTTAAAATCAGTTCGCACATTAAAGCGTACAAAATCCACCATTTTTTATTTCATGTACCCAGTGACACTCGTGCCGTCAAGACGAATCGAATGAGGTGTCATTTATCTAAATCGGTTGAGCCGTTGAGTAGTTACGAGTGGACATAGGAACGGACATACATACATACATACACGTCAAACACATAACCCTCCTTCGGCAGTCGGTTAAAAATATACCTACGTTGGGAATTTTGATGAGACATTCATTTTAGTTTTTGTCATACTTGAGATTTATGCATAGCGTAAGAAGCGGGGAAGAACTTTGTCGAGCAATATAATAAACTCTTATTAGAATTACATAACTAATAATTACCGATAAATTAGGTACTCAATGTGTTCAGTGGTATTCAGTATGTTAGTGTAGGAATTTCACCCACTAAAACCACCCCAGCCCTTCCCCAGGGCGGCGTGACGGTGAATAAAGCATTTCCAGACGTTAAAAAAAAAAGGTTAGCGTTCGGGGGGCATGGAAGACCCTTTGAGGGAAGACCCTTTGCAATCTTTCCTAGGATGTGTCCTAGGGAAGACAGCAAAGGGTCTTCCCTGAACTTCACTGTGCACAGCAACACCCGACCACTACATACAGTATTGCATTTTTACCAAACTGCGAAAGAGAGTTATTTGATAAAATACTTCAATCATGCTCCGACATAGCAATTCAAGAACGTGCAATAACTATACAATAAATTGTTTGTAGTCAAAAGCGATAAAACAGGACTTCTTTATGTGATTCGTGTAATCGTCTATATGAAGTAGAAATCTAATGGTTGTGAACAAAATCAATGATATTTTATATCTCCATAACATCTTTACAAACTACCATAATACTAATCAATCAATTAAGATGTACAGTCAGCAACGAAAGTAGCTGAACACTATGAAATCTTCAAAACGCTTTAACATCTTTAATATTCAGAATTCACTGACTCTTGAAGGCAGTACACATTCTCATAATAGAGGACAATTATATATTTTACCTTAGTCAAAATCTAATGAATAGTTTTGATACTGTGATGTTTTTAAACTTTCGTCGTGTTCAACGACTTTCGTTGCTGACTGTACATAGTTAAAGTAACGAGATAATACTTACGAACTAAAACTAAATATTTTAATCTAAACTTATAAACCAAATCATTACATACCTTCACAACAAATCCAATAGATCGTCTTAAAATTTAATAACTATTTATCACACACGTCACACAACTAAATCAATTATTTTGTAACCATGAAGGCCACAAAGTATTATCACATTCAATCAAATTTCACGAAGTGGCCTTGATCGAACCGGCACGATACTACTGCTCAACAAAATGAAATGATTTACTTATCAAAAAACGCGGAATGTAATGAAAAATAATGGTCCATTTAGGATTTAAGCGTGCTATTTTATTTGCTAATTAATTTTGTGAAGAAACGGTAGTTAGTTTTAGAATACGTGAGGAGCGCGCGCGCAGCTCTGCGTCGGCGCGTGCGATGAGTCGGAACCGCGCGGGAACACGTCACTATAAAGCCGTAGATCAAACCTTTTTTATATGTACCTACTTACTCATCCTTTTTAGGGTTCAATGTGATGGGGGAACCGGATTTTATAGAACAAGTTTACGAGAGATGTTGATCAATGTCAAGTTCTTGATATGAGAGAATAAAAGAAATAGGTACGTTAGGAGCTCTAGTAGATTACAAGAATGACGAATATAAATATAATAATAGGCTTTTTTATGTGACTAAAGATGCAGAAAATTCAAACACAAGGTACGATATTAGAACCTACACAGTCCATTTATTTTGTTGTTTTTCTAAATATTTCATAAATCATAAGTTCTTATACAATCTCTGGAAATAACATGAATTAGATTATTTTGTCTCAGTCAACACTCGGTGTGACAAGGATGTTTTGCGATCGCAAATATTATTTCGCTACACACATATAAAAGTAAATGTGTTTTTTACATAAGGTACATTACATATTTAAAACATATCATGACCTACTTACGATTTATTAAGAAAAACTAATAGAATTCTTATTGTTATGAAGGTAGGACCCATATTTCCATACTAATACTATAAATACAAAAGTTTTGTCTGTTACCTCCTTAAGTCTAAACCACTGAACAGATTTCCATAAAAATTGGTAAGGAGATAGATTGCATCCTAAGGAAGGACATACGTTTTGTCTTAAAAATGCTTCACTCACATGCCATCTTTTTAAGAACTTTTGTCATGTCAACTGTTTATAAAAATAAAGTTCACTGACATGGGTTGCTGCTAAATATTTACATCTGAGTAACTGCAGTGCATTAAGCACCAACAGTATTCAATAGTCATTAGAGCCCAATACATTCCCATTTGGATGAACCATGATTTGATTAAGTTCATTGTTGGTATTACGTTAGAATAGGGCTTCAAAACATGATTTTACCATTTATGATTATTATATTCATATAATTATGTAGGTACTTACTTTTAATAATGAAAAATGCAAGAAATTGTGTAGATTTTACGAACTTTATTTAATTAAAATCATCTTTCAGCTACAGAACCCCACATTAAATATTATAATTATTATCCCCGTTTTTATGAATCTTGTACCTACACATTTTTAACATTATCCTGCATAATAATACCAGTACAATAAGTAATAATAACAACAATAACAGTAAGTTTTTTGTTATTTTACCCATATATTTTATATATTTCACGTGGCGTCCATTATGTTGTTATTATTATTTTTTGTTCCTTTTTTTAAAGATCTATTTCATGCTCATCACGCCACTAGTCTCCGAAGGGTTGAGCAGAGGTTTACTAAGGTACTCACAGTTCGTCACTATGTTTAGGTTCCATGTAATAGGGGGCGAGCGTATTGAAATTAACCGTCGCTTAAATGTTTTTGTTTAAAAGATTATATTATGTGTATTATGTATATAAACACACTGCTGACGACGGTCATAAAAAATACGTTCAATAAAATACTTTTAAGGAACTTGGTTTAACTACTTATTGTTCTCTAGTAATACAGATTTTTTGTTTAGTGTTGTCCAAATTTGAGAAGTTTTTCAGGTGATTATTAAAACTGTTGTAATTGTCTTGATGAGTGTTAATGATAAAAAGTATCTAAACATAAAAACAGGAAAACATTATCAAATAGCTAGTCGGTCTGTCGGATCTCAAGTTAGTCCCCATTTAAATAGAGGCTAGCTTAAAGGGGAGGGAGGGGTTAAATTTACACAGTAGGTACTAAATACTTGAAGTCTATATCTATAGTAACATTATAAAGCTGAAGAGTTTTTGCTTGTTGGGTTGAACTCGCTAATCTCAGGAACTACTGGGCCAATTTGAATTTTTTTTTCAATGTTAGATAGCCTGTTTAAAGAGGAAGGCTATATCATCACGCTATGACCAATAGGAGCTGAGTATACATTAAAAATGTTGCAAAAACGGGGGAAGAAATTCAACTTCTACGTGAACGAAGTCCCGGCCAAAGTCTACCCTTAATATTTTAGGAACTAAGTAGGTGTGCAATAATAATAATAAGGCATAATACCCTGTCACCTCCCACCGTGGCACAAGATCCACGAGGATTTTTATTCACTGAAAAACCTCTCCAAAAGGTCCTTCCTTCCCTTGAAGCGGATACAACATTAAAAAGGTACAATCTACCTCATTGGTCTAGTGGTCCCAAGCTATGCTAGAGGTCCTGGGTTCGTTCCCCGGGTCGAGCAATGTGTTGTTGTTTTTTTTGTGAAATTCCCAGTAGCAGCTCCGAGTCTGGATTTGTGCCCGGTTGATGGCAATAGGCTCATCCCCTATTAAATGGGACCTAAAACATACCGGCGAAATGTGGGTGTCCATTAGTATGCCTCTGCCTACCGCTTCGTATACAGGCGTGATGGTATGTACGGTCAACAACGAAAGTCGATGAACACAAGCAATGTTTAAAAACATCAATATACCAAAACTATTCATTCGATTTTTATTACAATACAGCATATAATTGTCCTCTAATAAGAGAACTTGTAGTGTCAGTAAATTCTGAATATTAAAGATGTTAAAGTATTTTGAAGATTCATTGTGTTCAGGGACTTTCGTTGGTGACTGTACGTAGACTGACTGCGTTAAGCGTAGATCGAGTCTTCAGTGCTGTTGATCATGCCTAGAGTACGAGTCTCTGAAGGGTAAATAAGTGATATATATCACTATGTTTAAATGACGTTTCACGCTTGATTCAGGAACCCGTTTGTTTGGCTTCTCATGGTCCATTGTTAGCCACTATTGTGAGAAACTGGCCGATTGTTATCGATGATCAGTTCACGGTAATGGATTATGGGCGAGTGCAAGGTGCGCTTGACCTTGGTACACACCATAGAGTTTATATAGTCTTTGGTACACACAAATAGTGATGGGTACTGCGCTCTAGGGAACAAAACAAAGTGAAAGAATATGTTACGTCATCACTATTGTTCTGATTTTACCCTATAGGAGGTTATTATTTCACATTTATAAAAGGTAGGTAACGGCTTACCTGCTTACCTGCTAAACCAGCCCTTACCAGTGAGCAAGTTTGTCCTACAGCTGGGGGCAAGGCCCAGCTGTAGGACAAACTTGCTCTCAAATGTTTAATATAACAAAATTTTTATACTTACGCTAGATTTTTATCTATAACTTCTTTTTTTATGTTCTATTTTGCACGAAGACATTTTGGGAAACTGGTTTTATTTTTGTTGCAATGATTCTTCTTTTTGTTTCGAAGAAACAATACCCTTACGTCGAACAAACTTTTCTGAACCCGTAGTTGACTGCGTAAAGGCCATCTATAGATTGCTGGAAAATTATATAACAACTAGCGCCTATTTCACTACCTCTGGATAGCCACTAACCGCTGGATAAATAAAAAATTGAACAGAATCTGTATGAAACTATCTGCCAAGTAATTTAACGAGAAGATATCAGGAGTTGGTGAAACAGGCCCTTAGTATCATAATAATATTGTATGCAGAAAATATGCAGAAATATTGTATGTATTGTATCATATTGTATTGTATATTATACTAGTTGGAAACAAACTTTTCTCCTTAACATCTGGGCTTAGAACTTGTTCTAGCGGGAATTACTCCCACATTACACCCCACTACCCAGCTATATCGATTACATCCTGTAGTTAACTTTGTTCATTCTCGCAATTTAAAAAAGTTGTTGAAACATGGTGTTCCTATGTTCGTGTCATGTTCGCTTAGGGTTTGGCTCCATTCGTTTCCGTCTTTTCAAATAAATATTGTTATTTTTATCAAATTATTGACTTTAATGAATTAATAAAAATATTTATTCGATTATAAGTAAAATGATGTTTGCCAACCTACCTAATGTATTGCCAGACATTAGGTACATACCATAGTATAGTCGACCATAAAAATGCTTTACCACTTTTGACAAAAACTTTACTAAGGCTCAAAATTAAATTATTTTTTCGAATTTTAATTAAAAATTAAACTCTTCCGTCATAATTAAATTTACTAAGGCTCATCAATCTGTCACTTGGTCTTGTAAACAAACATAGACCTTGTTGTTTGCAAACGACATTCACTCTAAGGGTGGTAAAGCAATTTTACGGTCGACTATACATACTGATAAACCAAACGTGGCGACCGAAAATAAGTGTAACACCCCTTAGGTTGATATTTAGAGACGAAACCAAGCATGAACAGCTTCCGTATGTCAAATTTTAATTCATATTTGAAATACGGTAGCGTTACTTTACGCTTAGCGTCGTCTTTGAGGTTAACATTCAGAGACGAAACTCAGCGTAAAGTAAGGCTTCCGTATGTCAAATTTGTATTACAATTTGACACACGGAAGCGTAAATTCATGCTAAGTCTCGTCTCTGAATTTCAGCCTAAATCTCAGCTCTGGCCTTAGGTAGCCAATGTGTGTCTAATCTTTTAAATACCACATAAAAGTACCTTAAAAATTACTTACTTTAACTTTGTTAAATATATTCAAACCTACGCTACAAGTTTTTATTGAGCTGACAGCATCGTCAAACTCAAGGATAGACCACTAGAAGAAAAAACAATTAGTCGCACAAAAAACTAGCGGGCATTTAATGAATAATTAGATATTATAATCCATTGTTATATTATTAACAGCGACGTGTTTGTGTAGGTAGATACGCTCATTTTATTATGATAAAAGCAGTTTTTTTCAATCTTCGCCGATTACGTAATAAATACCCACCGAATATTATAATAAATATCCTGGGACATTTTACACAGCACCATCAAGTCCCAAACTAAGCAAAGCTTATACTATGGGTACTAGACAATGAATATAATACTTATATACCTTTTTTTTTGTAAATACATACTTATAATATATAAGAAACACCCAGACAAACACAAATACTTAAGTTCATCACATAAATGTTTGTGTCCTGTGGAAATCGAACCCTCGTGATCAGCAGTCCGGTACTCGAATCACTAGACCACAGACGTCGTCGAAGGGCCTGTTTCTTAGCTTACCGATAAGTTCCCGTTAAATTACTTGGCAGATAATTTCATAAAAAAATTATTCCATTTTGAATTCATCCAGCTCTAAATCTAGTCCTAGAATGACCCAATAGTTTAGACTGGCGAGCTTTTTTCATTCATACCAAAGTGCAGTGCTTATCTAGAAGAACATGGAAACATTATATACCTAGTAGGTATGTCCCATAATATATCAGCTCTATCAGAATATCAGCGCTGCAGTTTGATTTGCTTGCTGCAGCATGGTGCTGACATCGCACAACATAAAGTACATGTTTAAGTTAAGATTGCATCTACATATTTAATGTTTTGATGTTTAATATTTTGTCTTGTGTTGTGACTGTCAGAATAAACTTTCTTTCTCATATGATAGTTCCAGGTTCCTCATGAGCGTCAATCAAATGAAACATATATGCTTATAAATATATGTAGTTAATGATACCTGAGTTCTAATGGAATCACTGTTCTTTTCCAATTCCTGTGCGCATCGATACTAAATAGTATTTGTTGTTATAGTGGCATTAGAAATAGAAACTCTGACAATTTCAACTCTCTACCTATTACTGTTCATGAGATACAGCCCGCTGACAGACAGACGGACGGACAGCGGAGGCTTAGTCATAGTCCCGTTGGCACTCTTCGGGTACGGTATCCTAAAAAGTATCTAAGTTACGTTAAACCTTCACAAAGTTTATTAATAATTTGCTAAATCATAATTATAATTTATGGGGTCAAGAAACGTAAAATGAATGGCCGTATTTAATATCAATTAAAGAGGCATTCATCAACAATTTATGTAATCATTCTAACAGCACACGAAGCTTAAATGACAAAGTATCCTAAATTCTTCCGCATTACTGAATCAATATTAATTGGTACTAAAACGAGCGTCTGACGGGCTTCTTTAATCAATTCGTCTATAGGAATCTAAATATGGGTCAAACAGGATGGCGTGCAAAGATTTCCGTGCTTATTAATTTAAAAATGATTATAGAAATTCTGAATTTTAACAAAATGATCAGAATTCTCCACGAAACTCTAATTAAATTAAACCAACATAGCTCAAAGGATAAGCAAACTGAAGTGGCAGTATGTGGGGCATATAGCTCATAGAACTGATGGCCGCTGGGGCAGAAATGTTCTCGAGTGGACACCACGCACCGAAAAGCGCAGCGTAGGACGGCCTCCAACGAGATGGACGGATGGCCTGATAAAGGTCGCCGGAGTCGTTGGATGCAGGTGGCATATAACCCCGGTGTCTATGGGGAAGGCCTTTGTTAAGCAGTCGGACCTCTGTAGGCTGATATGACCACCAATCATTTCACTGTACGGGGCACCACCGTACCTTTGTAGTATCAATAAAAAAAATGGTTCATATGAATTTTAGAAATCACTGGTTTGGCATATTTTTGGAACTCTACTGTAGCTAACGCCATTTTTCAAAAATCAGTTGTCCACGAAGTTTAAATCTGCCGTGTGCTTGTTGTAGGACATATAACTAGGTATACCTACGCTATTTCCTATACATCTATTGATCTTATAGGACTGCTGTGGTTAGTTACTGAGGTTTCTTACGACACGGTTGCTTCTGATAACCTGTTGCAAAAGGTTATGCAACCAATTATGATGGTTACGATGAAAGTCGACTAGCAGTGAGAGTGTTTTTGAATTGAGGTATAGTCACTATAGATAGTTTTAAACTTCATGAAATATTTTTTGCCCACTTGAATTTATCACGAGGTGGTAAAATTTATCTCTCGCTCTAAAAATCAGTAGTTTTTCACGCGTGTTGAATCATTCTCACGTCGATTCCACTTCACTGTAATATTCGGTCAGCCTTTCATAGCGATTTTCTGTACGAATGCTCTCAATTACTCCTGCTGAGAGACATGTCGTTATACCGTCGTCTCGGCGACCGCATGTTAAACTGTCGTGTCGTTCGATTTGCGAAATTCAATAAGAAATGGGTTGCGCTCACTTCGCTTCATTGACCACGTCGATAGAGAAGCTAATTCACTCATCAGGACGATCAGAAGTCACGTCTGTATGGATTGAGAAGCCACTTGATAAAGAATACACGTAATACACAATATACACATAGGACACAATGATAAAGAAATACATACAAATAAATTGATACTTGTCATACACTAAAATGTTTTATTTTTTGTGTACCTACCTTCAAATAATTTGAGCTGAATAAATGTTTATTTCTTTTTTCTTTCTAAAAAGCATAATATTCAAGCCTTATTGCGCAAAAAACAGGAATTTGTGGAACCTTCGACTTTCTCCAGAAGGTACTTACATTAAACTAATTTATAAGAATGATAGAACCAAATGGTCATTTAGAAAATTAAGCATGAACTGGAAACTGCAAAGTCAAATTGGTATGAATCATGTGGGTTGATCTACATTGTTACATTTTGATAAAATTACTCGCAAGAAAGCTTCTAGTGACGTATGAGAAATTGAATGCCACAATTTCGCGACACAAAATTCAGGTTCAGAAACGAAACCAGTGAAACTGGACCCAGCTACATATTTTGCATTCGATTATACATTTTTCACACATCCTATCTTCAGCGACTATACTTGGTTAGGAACAGAGAAGGTCAAAGTGACGATATTTCATGGTTTTTATTAACTTATTAACATATCTTTTAACCACGTCATTCTTCTGTATAGAAAAGAAGAATAGATAAAGAAGAGTCTTACTTTACCTCTCATCTCCTTTGGCAGCCATGATTAAGGTCGGACCTCGATAACTATCTTACTTGCCAAGGAACCTTAGCGCCGTTTTCTAAATAATTTACTTGCCACAGGTTTCATTGTGCATAAATTTGTATTTGTAAACCTACAGGTACAACCAGTTAAACAACAAAATATTAACGTAAGATTTTATTAACCCAAATCCAACCAATACCCCGTCCTTTAAAGGACCAACCGAGTAAACTCGCAACGAACAAAAATCACGGATTTCGACGATTTAAGTATGAAATATTGGACAATTGGGACATGAGTCTGTAGTCACAATATTAAGGATAAGGCCGGCCACAGATTGTCAGAACTCTGATTGAAAAATGTAGCCCAGCAAACAAGTACATTTTTTGCGCATAAAATATCAGAATATTGAAATTTTCTGATCAGGAATTTCTGTCAATTTGAAGCCGGTACTACTACGCACTATGCACGGTCGCGGCCGCGGAGAACTCGTTCAAAGCAATAGATGGAAAATTTCTGGTGGAGATTCATTATTCGTCCAGGGCATATTGAGCATGTCGTCGGCAACCAGTTCCTGGCCAAAGTTCAGAAGTCTGGATATAAGCAAGCTGGATAGAGCACCATTTATTGTTCTGTTCTTCTTCAGCTCTTCGGTTTCTACAGGAATGTGCATGACTTGGAAGTTCATTTGGTGTGTCATGTTGCCTGTAAATAGGAAAAACGGTTTTATTATACAAACAAGGTAAAGTATATTTCATCAACTTCTTACATTTGTGCTGGGCTGGGTTTGTTTTGGTTTATTTTGGTAACTTATTCAGTGATTGTTTTATTTCAACGTATGGCTTTAGGTAACATAAGAATACTAGTATAATATACTATCGCCTGTATTTTCTGAAGCGTTAAGCAGACATACCTATAGCCTAGTTCGCTGGTTTAACCAGATATAAAGCTAAATGACTTGATGAAATGAGGCACTCCAGTAGTAAAGTAATATTATGATGACACCGACACTGATATTTGTAGTTTGTTTATGTTTGCAACAATTGTTCAAATGTCGACCGGAGGAGCCTGCCATATAAACCATTGCAACAAGTTGCTGTGAAGCACAATGCCACAGATGGATGCCTAGATTTACGCATACACAAGTTACTTTAAGCACTGCAAAAGATCTGCAGAAGATAAAGAAGAAAGAAAAATACAATCTTAGCCTCTCAGGCAGATTATTGTGACCTGCATCGCTCCGGTTACAAAGGCACCTACGCTTGAATCAACTATGCTACTAAGACCTAGAGTAGAAATGGGTAATAATAAAAAGGTTGGTTTACAAAGTAAAACTTCAGAATTTACCTGACATTGACCGGTGTTCAATGTAGCAGTATGTGTAGCCGATGAAGGCACCTACTGCAACTGCAGACGCCGTGATCGCGAAGATAGCCGCTGCCGCCGCCGCACACGTCACCCACCGTGGCTTCCTGAAAACCATACTGAGTTTATGATGTGTAGTGTTGTGGCCTGTACATTCTGTAGTCTTTAACACGTTTGTTCGAGGTAAAGGACCTAACACTTGGTATTTTACACGAATAAAACTGAATCTTAAGCTTAAGCGGCCTGTGTTTTATTGACTTTTTTAACATGGTTCTTTTCTAATATACGGAAAGGGAGTTTTATAATTTTCAATTTTTTATTTATTATCGACTAAGAATTAATGAACAAGTTTACTTACTTTCTTAATACATCTGGAATGTTTTCCATTTCTAATATCGTGTACCCCATTATAAAGCAATAGATGTTGTATAAAATATATAAAAAAGATTATAAAAATAATGTATAAATAAAGCACAGAGCAATGTCATAAAGAATTTATTTGATAACGTCAACTTTCAAGTTCGTCCGTAAAATTTTAAGCGGCCAGTGTTTAGCAATAAGAAAATATAGCTGAAAAATAAAAGTACAATGTTTATTAATTATTTTTATTAAATTAAAGTAGGGGAAACAGTGATATAAAGAATGTTATCAGTGAAAAAAGAAGAGAAACATAAGGCTGATCATGAGCACAGCAAAACTGAAGAAAGTACTTAGTACTTAATTGCTTGCACTCAATTTTTTTGCATATCTACTTGTACGTAAATCCACTACTTTTAAACGCTTGCGTGGGGATTTCAAATACTTTGTAAGGACAAGACAAGGATGGATACCTTTATGGTTAAAATCTTTGGTCATAAACTTTTCATAATTCTTTTTTCTACTGTCATACTTTAATCTTGTTCAGACTTTATTGAATTTAGATTGAGGTTATACACATTTTTTTACACTTTATATTTATATTTTTACACTTTATTTTTTGATGAAACGTAGATTTTATTGATAACCAAGATGTGTTGCAACGGAGGTGGACAATTGTTGTATGTTTTTGAAAAGTAAGTTCAAACAGATAGTAAAAATTTGGTGTAAAAAATAATAAACACTTCCCCTTCCCATATTGTACCCCAAACCAAAAAAAGGTTTGGGGTACTTCGAGTATAGAAAAAACCCCGTATAGAAAAAAAAATATACAGGGAGTTGGTGGGTCAGCAGTATGCGCAAGGTTCTCGGATGCCCTGCGAGTACAATAACGGCTTCAGGGTTGTTGAGGCTGCCTCGATACTGTCGATGCCATTGGAGTTGGAGATGACCACGTTACATCAAATGGGCAGTTTGACCTTTTCCCAATCGAAAATAAACAGCATTACTTTAGGATAACATTTATTTCAGATTGGCATCTTTTGCTGCCTTAACAGCTGTAGTGATGTGCATTATAGTAACACTGGGCATCACGCTAGGGCTGGGCATTGGCCTCGGCTACAACTATTGCTTCGTTGATCTCAAAGTCGTCCAAGGTACTCTTAAACACTTGTTCTAGTCTAGCTGTATAATAATTAGTATATACCGGAGTAAACTATTTCCTGTAGATACTAAGCGCAACTGCTATGCTTGAGAAATTAACTTTTTAGAAATTTAAGTGATACACAAACATTTTTCTCTTATGGGAAATAGAGGTAACCACCTTAGTCGCTACGTTACACCAAATATGCAGTCAATTTTGAATTAAATATATTTTTAGAAACGCCGAGCCAAGAACAAGAACCGGGTGCGCGCAGATCAAGAAATAATGGAGAAGGTGAACTTTTGGATGCAAAGACGCCAGCATATAGACGAAACCAGGGCACAGTTCCTCCAACAGCCCCGAGGAGAACTCTCCCGATGCCTGGCATTAAACACACGATGGCCATCCCGCTACATGGAGACTTCGATTTCCCATCACTAATTGCAAAACTGAGAGGTCGCAATAGAAACGTTACTTTAGAACTGATCACGTGACTTTTGATCATGATCAACAACGGCGTTTTTGATTAATTTTATTTTAGAGATCTTGTATTTGCTATATGTAATTATTGCTTTTATTCTGTTTTATCTTTTATTGAATAAACAGGTGTTTATTTTTTTAAATAATTTATTACCCTTGGATTGAATTTCACTTTCAACTGCAAAATGTGCGACCTGTTTTGTTCAATATTTGTGTACTGATAGAGAAGTTTAGAATGTCAATGGATCTTTTTATACACAATCTGCTTATTTTTTTACCATTACTTTGCCAGTTGGTAAGCAACAGTGCGGTCAACGATGGGATGGTACACGCTTATCCAGTAAAACCTGTTCACTGTAGTCTCGAAGACTACCAGATTGTATTCACCGGTATTTGTTGTGGACAAAAGTCTATCACGGTCGGAGCGAGGGCTGAGATTTCCAATCAGTATGAGTTGGGCGGACTCATTGGAATTTGCCTTTTTGTGTTGCAAATCCTGTTGCATCGTCTGCAGCCTGGGCAACAGCGTATGTCGGACTAGTAGCGACTAAAATACGCACTTACGGCTATCGGATTCATATTTTTCTCAACGGTGACAGGCTATATGCCAGCAGCTGGTGGACCTCTTCAACTGGCGAGGGCTTATTTCACATCTTTATTGAAGGCTCGTGGCTTCTCCATGTCATTCAATGAGGACAATTTTATTAATACTACTCGTGTGTGTGTCATTTCTCCAAGTTCTATGCATGGAACTAACATGGTAGGTTATCTTTTTGTATTTTTTTAAGCATTTTCCATGCTAAGATTACAAGTTATTTTTAATGAAGGAAAAAATCGGCTGGCGAGCAGGATTCGAACATGCGTCTTCTGGTTCGTTACACCAGACGCTTTAACCGCTAAGCTATCGCGAGCCCCGCTCGCCTGCCGAAATCTTCCTTCACATTCTAAACTTACTTACGTCTTTAAGGTGACGTAGCGACATCTATTGTGAAAAATGCTTCACAACCGACACGACTAACTTTACAGGTAGTTCGATGTCGTATAATGGTCACATTACCTATTAACTATCTTTTTGTATTTTTTTTTCCTTCATTAAAAATAACTTGTAATCTTAGCATGGAAAATGCTTAAAAATGTGAAGGAAGATTTCGACAGGCGAGCGGGGCTCGCGATAGCTTAGCAGTTAAAGCGTCTGGTGTACCGAACCAGAAGACGCAGGTTCGAATCCTGCTCGCCAGCCGATTTTTTCCTTCATTAAAAATGGTAGGTATCATTATACTTGATAATTCCCATGTACTTCCATGGTTCCATTCAGAAATAACCTAACCTAAATTAAAAATTTAGACAACCCCCGACACGAAATGTAATTGGCCATTTTGTGGTGGCGGCCATCTTGGATTTGAAATTTATCATAGTGTACAGTATTCTCCTAGTTAAGCCCTTTCATTTGATACCCATATCGAGGGAGTTGTGAAAAAATATAATATATTATTCGCTATTTTGTAGCGGCGGCCATCTTGGACCGATTTTCATCAAAGATAGCTAAGAACACTCCCGACTAATTCACCTTTCAAATAAAAAAATCAAAATCAAAATCGGTTCATCCGTTTGGGAGCTACGATGCCACAGACAGACACACACACACACACAAACACGTCAAACTTATAACACCCCGTCGTTTTTGCGTCGGGGGTTAAAAAAGGTCTACATATTATGTCATTCCGTTTTACGCATGTTATATTCATGGAGTAACTCATCTATTATACTCTTTGCGTCAATGTCAAGTTATTCCGCGAGCCTGTGAGTTTGTATTGAGGATTTTTTATCAATTTAGATATTAACTTTGTGCGGTTCGCTAATATCTCTCTCAAACATGGGGATGATAATGAGCTGTGTATCAAATATTATGTACTTATCTGAAAAGTAAGTTTTTTCATGACTATGTTTGTTAATATTATTATCATTCGCTTTTAAGTACAATATCAGAGACTAAAGTGACATTACGTGGGATACCAGTTTTTTGCATTTCTTAAATAGTAATGTGCCTCTATCGAAAATTATCGCTAATAAATTGAAGTGTCGGTTTTTTACATTAAGTTATCCTGAAAAAAATAGTAGGTCTTATTTAAAACGTAATAATCATGAGTCGGATTAGGTAGAGTTTTGAAGGACTAAAAACGACAGCGAAATCAACATAGTTTTCTAAAACTTTTTTACAGCGATTGATATAGTTTTCTAATACTTTTTTACCTCGTTGGAACATAAGACTAAATTTATTAAAGTCCTTTCTTAGTTTTTTTTTGGTAGGTAATTTTACGTCATTTGGTACTTAAAACTCTACGACGACTTACCTTTCATAGACTTTATTGTGCATTCGGGCAATTTTAATTAATTTGGTCTTTAATTATACGATTTGGAATAGAAAAATTTTAAGCTAATCGTCTATAGTCCGTTTTTTAATCTCGGAGACTAGATTGACATATGCAACTGTCAAAATTACAAATAATGATACCAGCTTTTTTGTATAGGGTTGTACCTACGATACCGGTTTGTTGAATCGTAACTTTTAAACGATTAGCTTAAAAAAATTCTATTCCAAATCGTATAATTAAAGCCCAAATTAATTAAAATTGTCCGAATGCACAATATAGTCTATGAAAGGTAAGTCATCGTAGAGTTTTAAGTACCAAATGACGTAAAATTACCTACCAAAAAAAAACTAAGAAAGGACTTTAATAAATTTTGTCTTATGTTCCAACGAGGTAAAAAAATATTAGAAAACTATATCAATCGCTGTAAAAAGTTTTAGAAAACTATGTTGATTTCGCTGTTGTTATTTTGTCCTTCAAACTCTACCTAATCCGACTCATGATTATTACGTTTTAAATAAGACATACTATTTTTTTCAGGATAACTTAATATAAAAAACCGACACTTCCAATTTATTAGCGATAATTTTCGATAGAGACACATTACTATTTAGGAAATGCAAAAAACTGGTATCCCACGTAATGTCACTTTAGTCTCTTAGATTAAAAAACAGACTATAAAAGTTACGATTCAACAAACCGGTATCGTAGGTACAACCCTATACAAAAAAGCTGGTATCATTATTTGTAATTTTGACAGTTGCATGTGTCAATCTAGTCTATGAGATTAAAAAACGGACTATAGACATAAATTAACGTGGTGTAACCTGCGTGTAGTAGACCCTATGATACTACGCACAAAGACTAGCCATGACGCAAAGGACAAGTGATTGCAAGTGCGGTAACAACCGACTAACAAGTCGGTGTGAGTCCGACATACCCTGCCGCCTCCCCAGGTGGTGGGGATCCATGAGGATCCAAAAAAGCTATGTGGGAGTACATCAGTAACTGCCCCTCTTACTTCCACCACTGCCTAAGTTAAATTGGGTTGTTTCCCTACAGAGCAAATTTTTCTTACCTACCTAATAATCCAAAATCTTCTCTTTTCAGATTAGCACTATGGGTAACGTGTGTCGGTTTGATATCTTGCATAATAATCACCTTCTTAGTGACTTTAGGCATGGGTATTGGCCTAGGATACAATTACTGCTTCGTTGATTTGAAGACGAGATACAAATATGGTAAAAAATATTCTTCTTTACCTGCTTTATATAATTTTGTATATAGTTTACCGTTTAGTCTGATGGTAAGCGGTAACTTAAGGTACCATATGGACGTTAGCAACACCAAATGTATACTCACATGGCCGCCATATACGCTACTTTTTCAGAAGTTTACCCTCTTAACCAATCAGTTTATTTAGAACATTCTAGGGTTATAATGTTCCTACTTACAAAAGTATGAGGGTATAACCGTTTCATTACTTTAATAGCCTATTGATTTTAATCACGACTGCTAGTTGCGCCTGCTAGTCCTGTGTTTGATTCCCATGTCGAGCAAAGTACTATTGCCCAATCAGGCAGGTCGGCTGCCCGATTGTTATTCTATAACATTTTCAGTAGCAGCTCAGTTTCGATTTGTGCCTTGTTAAGGCAATAGGCTAACCTAATAAACATGGGACCTACACATACCTGCGAACTGTAGGTGCACATTATTACACCTCTCCCTAACCCTTCGGGGAATACAGGACAGTGATATTATGCTATGTTTTATTTATAAGGGAAGAGCCAAAGAAGAGAAGGGTAAAATGTGTGAGCGGTGTTGGTAAGCAACGAACTAAGCGATGACATGATGAAGGAAGGAAAGAAAGAAACGTACTACGCCGACCCCAAGTAAATTGGCATAAGGGCAATAATGAAAATTATTAATGTGTCAAACAGTCACAATTTTTTTTTAATGTTTTCAGTGCCCGGTCACTACGTCTATCCCGGTAGTCCTCGCTGGCCGCACAGATCTGGAGACGAAGCAGCAGCGGGAGCTTTGCGGCCTGATCAACCAGGAGAACCACAATTAGAAGAAACGACACTATCAGAGGACGATGCACTAAGAACACCAGCAACATTTCCAGAAGAAATTGATCTTATTAATCGTCCATATACTCCGTATGGTGCAGGAAGACCCCAATTTTTATTGAGGAATGGTTCTGGAGTGCCGTATGCACCATCTCTTAATTTCACTGACGACGAGGACTTAGAAGACACTATGCGGATGTTTCCAAAGAATGAAACTGTTACGGATTCTTCTACTGAATTTAATGCTACAATTGAAGATGTTACTACTACATTTAGTACGGACGCCGTTGAAAGTGAAACTATCGAACCCACTACAGATGATGGAGAAATTCACTATGATACTAATGGTGATATTATTGAACCCCGACCACGCCCCACGATGGGTGACGACCCCACTAAAAGAAGAGTAAAGAAACTAGTTATACCGATAAGCGGTGGAGACTTAGTAGGTCTCTTAGCAAAACTCAAAGCTGAAAACAAAAATTATTCTCTACAGATTGTTACAACCTAATTGTTTTAAGCGTTTTTCAAGTGTTTTTGATTTTAGATACTTATTATTACTTTATTCTTATTTTATTTAAGGATTTTGTAGTTAATTTACTTTAAATATATTTAATTGGAATTATTATAGTTGTATATTTTTTGGTAAAAAATAACGAGTCTTTTATTTAGCTGGTAACATCCACTGCTGAGTGAAGGCTTCTTCTCTAATTATCTCTAAGCAACCTAAACTAAATTATTAAAACAATAACGAATCAATTTGATTTTTATGTTGAACTCATACCGAATCGATATTAACTGCTCTCAAGTGCCTATAAATTTCGATGATAAAGTTTTTTATACATGGCTACATTATTTATTATGAACCAGCTAGATACATTTCCAGTATATGTATACTACTTTCTATACAATGATAGGTCTGCGTAGCGCCAGTGCGTTCTGCGTTCGACCACAATAAAACTCGTATATGCACAGTACAGTCACAAGCATAATAAGAACATACATACACTTACTTTAAGTAAAATTCAGGTTTGTAAAATGACGATTGCAACTTTTCATGAATAAGGTGGTGGCCTTATCCAATCTTGGATGTAGGCCTCTTCCCTCTTCTTCCATTCCTATCGATCTTGCATCCGACTCATCCAGTCTCGACCTCCGTGTCGTCGGATATGGCCCACCTAGCGCTGTGGTGGTCTTCTGCGCCTTCGGACATTCTAGGACTCGTCTTGTCCAGCGGCTCGTGTCTATTATCGCAATGTGCCCCGCCCTTTTTATTAAACTTTTTTTGCGCTCTATTACGGTCATAACGTCTCTAACTTTGATCTTGCTTCGAATCCAATCACTCCATTTCGTGCGGTGATCTCGAGATTCTGAGATTACCGTACGAGACCGGAGATCGGTTAGATTTTGCTTGCTTGATTTGTGCTTGCTGCGGTCAGTCTATATCTACTATATAAAAATAAGTCGGGTTTTCCTTCCTGACGCTATAACTCCAGAACGCACGAACCGATTTCCACGGTTTTGCATTTGTTGGAAAGGTCTCGGGCTCCGTGAGGTTTATAACAAAGAAAATTCAGGAAAAATTTCAACAGAAAATCGGGTTAAAACGGTTATCAAGACCACGCGGGCGAAGCCGCTGGCGGAAAGCTAGTTATGTCTAGAGATGACACATCGAGACACCTCCATGCCTTGGAGAACACGTAAAGCGGTCTCGGTTGACCTGTGAGAATCGTTAGTAGTAGTCAAAAGCCCAAAAAGATTAAAAATACTGAAATGCCGCCGTTCTTCATCATCTACAGATGCCTGGGAGCCGATACCCAGCATGGATGGGAAAAGGCTAGGAAGATGATGATGTATTTATATACATATTTTTGTTGGCGAGTGTACTCTAAATCTGTGAACTACTAGAGTGGCGATTTGAGACGTAACGTTACATTCGTGCATCGAGTAATCTATTATCGAATGCCCAAAATGATACACTGTCTATTTTATGAGGCAGTTGACATGCTCGTCCTTCGACATTTTTATAGCGAACATCGAAGCATCCATTATGTAAGTAATTCCATACATAAAGTCATATTATATGACAACAATATACCTGCAATTCTTTCCTTTACGTCAAGAATCAATCTACGTAAGGCTAGGTCTTTACGATCTTGTGATCTCTAGACAATTGGCATCGATCCTGCATCGATCTTGAATAGCATCTCTTGGCATGATTGACCCATAAGCATATACCTATCTATGAAGGTATCATGAGGTAACTGATAGCCTTAAAAATTACAAAAAAGCTAGCACAGAGCAATGAAATTATCCTAATATTACTGCGAATTAAAGCGACTATTGGTGATAGTTTCATGCCTAAACCGCTGAACAGATATCGATAAAATTTGGAGATTTATTGCATCCTGAGGAAGACCACAGGTAACAGCTCGTATAGGGTCCTTTCGGTTATGTATTTTTTAAATTCAATATGAATCAATTATTATTATTATTAATCAATCAATTTTCATCACAAGAATCCATTTTAATAATAAGTCCATCAAAGCCACACAGTCTTTTCCAATGTGTTTAGTATCAAACGAAACATATTAGGGGCGACATTATTATTGTCGATAGAAAATATTAATACTTAAAGAAAACATTAGTTTTGAGGAGAACTGGTACCATAACATTTTTAAGCTTCATTCATTTGGTACCGTAACAACATTATCCAAGAACTTGTAGTTGCTAGCCATACGGAATTTCTTTCATCTTTATTTCATTAACCAGAGTACGAAAACTTCTGATGATGATGAGTATATAAAATAATAAGATATATGTTGTTATCACAATGCATATTTAATAACAAAATTCAACTTAGCTATAAAATAAAACTAATTAGAAATCTCACATGATATTCAAATAAACTGTTCTAAAACGTCACCATAATTATTGAATTGTATAATCGCTCAACAATTCCGATTTTCTTGAAAATGTCTGATTTGAAAACATCGGAGAGCGATGTAGGTTCGTAGATAAGTACCTACTCATCTTTTCTTCTCGAGCGGTACGTGAATTTTGTAGTTCTGAGTTCTTAAAGCAGAAAGAAATATTAATTAGAAAATAGAACGCTTTCTTGTATATGCATTACGCGATACGTGCGATGCATGCGATGCAAGCGATGGGTGTGATGCTAGCGGCGCAAATGAACATAGGTGAACGCACACTAAGTAATTATCCGAGGCGAAGGTGTCGAACGAGCCGAACGAAACGAACTTTAGAATTATTTTTATGAAATCCTCTGCCGATTTGATGCGGGCTCTCGGGCAGGTGTGCGAGGTTTCATAGGATTTTGGCTCGGATAAGTGTGCCTTCACTTATAAGTTGACACTAACCAAGTGTTTTTATACCACAAAGAAATACGAACTTGCATACAGCCCGCCTGATGGCCAAAATCCCATAGTCTATGTGGGCAACACCAACTGAAATAAGTGGAAATAACACGTTATCATCTCGAGACTTCAGTTGTTAACTCCCATATTGCTCAGTAATTACACTCAAACTTACTTACTTCTTAAGGTATTGAATTGTATATGTAAATGACAATCAGGACTATACAGACTACGGCTGCGACGACTATTAGACAGCAGGAACAGTTTCGAAAACAACAACTGAAACATAAAACGTGACAAAGTAGAATATTGATCCCAGAGTAAGAATTTTCACGTGTGGAAAATGTCGGACACAAAACAGCAAATGCATTTTCTCGCCCCATGCTTGACGATTGGTTTAGTGAACATATTTCTGACAGACTGTTGTAATCCAGTATATTACAAGAATGCCATTGGGCGCGAGACCTTGCCTTGTATTGCAAACACGCCAACTGCGCTTACGACAATGTTTTCGAAAGACGGTCTCGTTAGGCGGAATTCTCGAGCAGCCGCCCACGAGTTCGAACGTTCGTCGGCAACCCAAGGGACACACTTTGCCATCGTACAGGGTTAAGAGCCGCAATTAAAAATACAAATTGCTGTCTAAGAATATATAAATAAAGATCTGCTAAGGCCTAAAATCGATTCTAGAAGAATTGATCAATACGCCATTTTAATAGCTCCCTTCCCATTTTCAAGCCAATGCTTTAGGATCACACTTCTACCACAAACGCTGCCTTCATTCTCTACGTAAAAATAGGATGATTTATGGCGGACGTGTCTCTGTTGTCCAACATTTATGTATCTTGCGATATACACTTAAATATTTTTATGAAACCGCACTGCTGGTCATGACCCTTTCCTCAGAATGAAAGGGGATATTAGGATATTGGCGCCCATATTATATTAGCCACAGAATTGACTGAATAAATCATGTCTCGCTTTGGACAGCACAGTTTCTTTTATTACAGACTGACAACAATGCATTGTTTTAACAATCATAGAATAAGATTGATCCATTTACCACATTATATTAAAGATAAACGCTATTTATTTTATTCGTAAACTGTGTAAAATTCTGTCATCTTGACAATCATTTTTCTTTATTTATGGAAACGACAAATACTCCAACTATTTTAAGTTTTGTGATCTGGATATTAGGAATTTGAGCTTAACAGAGTTATTTTTGTAGAGATTATCAACCGTACAGATGGTCCTCCAGCTACTTATCGTCAGGTCTTATAATACATTCGTCCACGCTACGCCTTGGCCCGACCCAGGTATAATTTTATCATGGTCCACCGCTTAAATCGCTGAACTGCGCCACGTGGTAATCCAGTACCACTGTCTATATTACTGCGCGTCTTTTGCTTGTCCTCCGCCCAGAGGCCATGTAGGCAAGAACACATTCTCCGATTATTGAACTAGAGACCCAATAAGCTTGCGGTTCCATGCAACCCTTAAATAATTCGGTTTTTGGGAGGATGGACAATATAAATTGCTGGTAATAGAGGACCACCTATATTTTTTTTCCTATGTTAATGATTTTGAAGAAATCAAACACCATTCCACTTAACTACCATATTATCTAAATCCTAAATACATGTTAGAATAAAGTTGCTGTGTACTGTGTTCATTTTGAAACTTTCCTTGTGTCATTTAGAAATACTCCAATTTTCTTAGTTGTTCAGAATTTCGAAAAGTTTTTCTGTCCTAAATAATATACGATCATTTAAAATAACTCACTATTTTCATTTGATTACAACTGGATACTGTTTACCATACTGTACATCCACAAGCAAAACAATATGATACCAACGAGAGGTCCAAGTATGCATAAAATTTTGCAAACGTTGCACACTAAACTGAAACAAAACGAGGTAAACTTAAAAAAATTCAAAGTACAAACAAGCTATGTAATTAATGCAATAAAAAATAAAATGTAAACATACATACATACACACATTGGTCATAACACATAACCCTCCTTTGGTAGTCGGGTAAAAACCAAAACATCGTCAAGATGTAATCTTTTTAGCTTGCAAGTTCCGTTGACTGTTATCTTTTATGCGATCGATAATTAGGTACGTGGTGCATGCCTTAAATTTGAATTTAAAAATTTGAAATTTCATGGCTATGACATTATATATTACTAGACCCGTGAGCAGTTCGCTCCCGGTGGATTAAAAAAATACACACAAACCTTGTCCTGACGTGAATGAACACAACAAAAAAGCATTATTAAATTTGGTGCAGTTGTTCGGAAGTTATACGCGTACAAACATTTCAGCGATTCTTTTTTTTTATATATATAATTGGATAGTAGGCTACTGGTCCTAGGGCAAGTTTAAAAGAATAATTTATTACCATAATGTAATATTACTATGCTGTAGGTACATATATCACTTGCTATGAAAAGAAAAGAAAAAGATATATGTAGTATGAATAAAAGATTACCACATTACAACGGAGATCTACGACATTCCATTATTAATTCAATTCAAAGTCCGGCAAGAATTACATTGCAAATTAAATAACATACATCTAGGCAAAGTGTACCTAATATGTACTTACTTGCCAAAATGACGTTTTGAAGCAGGACCAGAGATATCCAAAGACTTCCTACAGATTATAATTGATGCAGTTATATACTAATGCACTAGTGCTGCCACAAGTGCCACACAAATATTATAATTTATGCATTATAAAAGGTTATTATTAAAGGGTATAAAGTTATTTGACATTTTATATTTTTTTTCTTAAAATTACATTTATGATAAAATTTTACTGACTATTTAACCGACGAAAACGATTAAAAATCGATGATAAAATTAAACTTTAGGGCCCGTTTGAAGGATGTGTAGGATGATAAAGAACTAATTACCTGATCAGTAAGGTTAGTTGATTCGATACAAGAATCAAAGGTTTCGGTTCCTTGCTGAATGGTTTCCGACTGCAGAATAGAAAGTAAGAAAAGAACACTGCAATGACTGCAATCCTAAAGGCTCAAGGCTGCAAGCTGTTTGCATTGCAATTTTGTCACTGATTTACATCCTACTCCGGTAGGCAGCAGTGGTGTACTTATGTACACCCACAGTTCGCCGGTGCGCTTAGGTCCTTGTATTAGGGGGTAGGCCTTCCCCGGGTACAAACATTGAATACAAATAAATCCAGAATCAGAGCTGCTACTGTGAATTTCACAGAAAAACCCAACAAGAATTTGTTAGAACCGGGCCAACTGAACCTCTAGCGTAGCAGTCGCGATTAAGAGTTGAGACCACTAAGGTCAACGAAGAAGTCTTGATAAATGAAAATTACTTTGTGAACTCTGTTGCAAAAATTGTTTTAATATTGTAGATAGACCGGTACGACTAAACAGGTAAGAACATGCCACTGCACTACAACCGCTCACAACACTTGTCGCCATTTTGTTAAGATTAGAACACAATTCACAAAATAAACTATTCACTGCATCTCGCGTTTTCAATTTCTTCATATTTTGATATTCTTCAATCAAAATAATATTCGTCAGATTTCTGCAATCCATTTTCATTCTATAAAGAAAGTTACAATTAGTATTTTGCACAGCCCAGTCCAGTGTGTAAGTCTCATTAGTGTGTTTGCCGAGGTCCTGGAGTCAGATACGTTTCGTGACGCACTAAGATATCAAGAAATAGGAAATGCTTGTGTATGACCAAATATATGGCCAAGAAAGAAGCAAAAGAATTAAGCAAGAATCATAGTAAGTGGCGGCCTTTTCTTTCTGTCTACTCCTGTGGGAAGACAGCGTGTTTGTTTGTACGGAACAAAATACTGCTCACCACATTTATGTTCCAATTTGGTGGACCGTGGAACTTGTTCATAATTAAGTTTACTTAGAAAAAGTGGTCAGTCCGACCGAACCTTTTACACTTTATCTAATATTCAGTAGTTTCTGTCTACGTTTGAACTCCCTTAATGTCGAAATGAGAAGATTCCTGTTAATTAGCCAAGGACATTAACCAACCATTATTTTTTAATTATCGTTAATTTGGAACACTAGTTTTATGTCAGAGTATTTGAATACCTACATTCTAAGAGCCTTTTTTCGAACTATATTTATTCCTGAATATGCAACTGGAGTCGGCTTGCGGTGCAGCAGAGGATGTTTTTTGTAATAACCTTGTCCTATATTAGGATTTTGTCCTGTAACTTTGCGTTTAAACAAATCATTGCACATATAAAAACGCCCGGACAACATTTGGTTCAAGCCCCAAGCCACAAGCCAATAGCTGCTCAGCCTTTGTACCATTAGTGTTGTCATAAATATGAATAATTGATGCAGCATTATTATTAAGTACCTGAATGTCATTGATATACTCACATACAAGATCCGCAGCAACTACGAAGAGTACGACAATGAACCCGACGACGCAGAGGACCATCCAGATGATAACTTGAGCAGCGATGTTCAACGCGTCTGAACTCACGTAAATATTACGCCAGCTGAGGAAAATTACAGCAATTTGGTTCGGGGTCATGTAGATCAAGAAATATATACTTACACATCGTGAACTGAATAACAAACTACATTTCGTTGAGGTTTAATCTGTAGATATATACCTTTCTTATCCTTTATTCTATCCTTTATAAAAGTTTATCTATTATTAAAGTTGGTATGAGAAATAAACATGTTGTATTAAACAATAGAAAACTATGGATGTGATATATTAAATCACAAAATAATAAAGAAAATGATGAAAAAGTTTAAGAAAATCTGGGTTTTAGCCTAGATGTTTAACTATTTATGGGGATAGAACCAAGTATTCAAAGACTATCCAATAACTTCTCTTCATTGACGAACTTATTTTCAGTTCTTGCTAATCATATTAAGACAGGGATAATTAGCACCAGGAGTTTCATGAGGAATTACATTATAAGACACTGTTACAATATTGTAATAGCCACAGGAACACTATGGAAAAAACTAAACTGCTATACATGTTGTTGTTCCAGAAACTTAAACCACACTACGCTATTCGCTTAAAGCCAATGCAAATATGCACACGTAAATTGGATTAGTATACGTTGTCAAATAAAAGGTTAAGAAAATCAGATTCCACGATAAAACATTGTTATGATAAAAAAATAACAAAAAAAGGGATCTTTTAAGCGAACTGAACATAACTATTTTTACTAACTAGGTTACGTACCACATCACAAAACCATAAAATGTTTACATTTTCGAAAAATTGCAACAGGTCATTTTAGTTTGATAACGTTATTATTGACGGATATTATCCGTTCTGTGTATCTGACAGCAGTTTTATTTTTCTGTCAGTTGAACCTATAAAAACTCACCTCCATTGTCGTAATCTTCGAAGTACCGTAAAGATTTGTTCGTAGACGCCGTTTGGTTCTTCGCTGGTTCTTTTTCTGTTGGACCTATTCGGAAAATTGTTAATTTTAAGTACTAGGTATATACTGAAACATGTGGTGGAGTAATCTGTCATAGGTACACCCGCCCCGTGTGATATCGGGGATCTCTTTATTCTTCAGGCTGCGTCTCCAATTACTGAAGGTGATATCGGGGATATCAAGAGACAACCTCAGGACAGACCACCTGCCACTATTGTGACGGGAATGAATGTTTGAGACTTGCACAGGATCGGAAACATTGGCGAGATAGAGAAGAGGTCCTTACTCAGTAATAAACGTTTAGATAGACTAACTACTTTTTAAAGTAGCCTGTAACCGAGTAGATATAAGTAATTTTTTATAAGCATTCTGTATTTATAAAATAAAAACCCCGAGTCCCTGTTTGTGTCCAGAGAATGTTCACGAAAACATTTAGTCTCTTTGACGTCGACAGTAATGTGGTGTAGAATTAATGAGTCCCTCCGTGCACGTTCATACATAATGTATGTTTGTCTTAAAACGAGTGTTTTGTACTTTTTGTTACAGTTCATGAGAATTCAGTCAGGATTCATTTCAAAGGAAATCCGACTATTCGTTTATAGCATAATTATATTAACATTTACTAAAACGATCAAAGGTAACGTATCTCTAACCCTATAGATTGATTGATTAGATTGTTGCCTCATGACAAAATTCTGAGTAGGTATGCTTATTATTTTATTCCCGTTAATCGGAAAATAAATGTATATCGTTCATTTATAAGTATTACAAATCCATAGATATTCATAGTTTTTTTTCTATTCTCTATTTATAGATAATCACTGATAAATGAGAAGGATTTTGTCAAAGCCGGACATGAATCCGGCTTTGACAAAATCTACTACCTATGACATAACATGACTCTAATGATAGAGTCATGTCATACTGCTACTGAACCATACGTATCAGTTCCACATCTAATTTTAAATGTAAAGAAGTGCGGTCTCACAGAATATGGCTTCAAGGAGCATGAAGATTCCAACGCCAATAGCTCCGAGGATGATTGCGTAGCAGATGCACTTGCAGAGCATATTAGCGCAGCAGCGACTGCAGCACGCACACGGGTTCGGAATGGGGATGCAACAGCAGTCCCCACCTCCGCCACCACCACCGATCACAATGTTGCGAAAACTGAAAATATTGTGAAAATGGTATCAGTTCCTAGCGGATACATAAATACTTTGGACACGTTGCTCGTAGAAACCCTGATAACCTGGAGAAGCTGATAGTTGTTGGTCAGGTCGACGGGAAGGACCTCGTGGTAGCTCACCTACTCGTTGGTCAGACCTAGTAAAGACGCTCACGGGCCTGCCAATAACCAAAGCAAGACCACCGAGGACAGGACACGTGGAGGTGCATGCATAGTTCATCGAGCGACCAAACCATCAGACTAGACACTACCTTCAGTAATGAAGAAAATGGTATCAATGCTGCAATCCTAGGCCTTTTGCAGTATGTATAGCTGTAAACGCAGAAATCTTGCCTCCATGAGTTATGGGCCTGTCCTCAGACAATGACCCTGATGGCCTTCGAGTACGATGCGACGATCGAGTATAGGGCAAGAATAGGCAAGTGCGGCTTAAGTCGACACGAGTCCGTCATTCTACCGCTCCCCTGGCTGATGATCCATGAGGATTACTGCATCCAAAAAAGGTTATTTTAGCCGGCTACCTGTGAATATTTTTTTCCTATAATCATGAAAATTCAAATTTAATTGTTTTATAAAATTCTTAGAAGCAGCTCGGACTTTGTGCCCGATTAATAGCAAAAGGCTCCTCATATGAGACCTAAATATATCAGCAAACTGTGGCTATACCTTCAATACCTACATTTGTAGTTACAGAACTGCCTAACTCTTTGGGGAATACAGATGGGATGGTATGCTTATGGCATTAGATATTAATTTAAATTAATTTCAGGGGTATTTGACAATTAATAAGATAAGAAATAATAGGCTTAAAAGGCTTCATACACTTCAATCACGAGCAGGCTATTGTCAGTCATATTATCACAACTTCTTATAAAGACATTCATCATGACTCGCTAACCGTGGTTATTACACAACTCAATTAAACAGTCATGAATTTATTCGCACCTCGCTACTAATGAAGAACATTCTTTATTAATTTAGTTGCAGTTTAAATTGTAATTACGCGTCGTAAATGACGGTAAAGCTGTGTGTCCACTACAACGCTCCATATAATAGGATCGTAAATAAAAATTTATTAAACTACACTCAGTAGCTTCTGTCACCGACAAACACTGTAGTGTTCTGACATGCATAATTCGACCGACATTACAGATACATACAGATAAGAACAATAATATTCTAGTGGGCGTTTGTTGGAATTTGCCAAAATTGTTTCATGCATTAAAATACGTTCTTTTAAATAGTCTAAAATTTGAATCAAATCAAATCCTTTATTTGCTTACGAAACTCCACAGATACTTATTTCTTTAAAAATATATGATTACAGTGCTCGTATTTATTTTATTTTATTTTTAATTTCCAATTTCGCTCTCGATTTTTTTAGAGGGTATTGCAGTTTTATGTGTAATATTAAATATATAAATCAATAGAAAAAGATTTCTATAACAAGTAGGAACTGGCCAGCCCTGATACCGAGATGTTTACGAGCATGACGTCATGCCTACGTTTTTGGCACGGTAATGTTACAGTGTAGTGGGCACACTGCTTTATGTGTTCCAATGCGCGGTCGTTGCAAACTTTATTCATAAAAACTATAAATCTTACTCCACAGACGCGATCTACGTCTTTCGTTATCATGTAAACTCTAAATGAAACATAAAATTCTTTATAGCGTCGCATCTTCTACACGTTACGAATAAATGAGAAAAGCGATGAAAATAGTTTTTCCTTTGTTGTGAATGCATTTCATCTTTTTCTGTGTGAAGAGAAATGTATTTCCTCTCAGCAGAAATTACAATTACATGTATTTTTAAGTCTGTGTATCAGAGAGTATTTTCTACTTACCTTTCATCCGCTACGCCCCGGTGGACGAGAGGGTCAATGAGGATGTTCATGTCTATAAAAGAACCTGGCTGCAGGCATTCGGTGCCTCGCCACCAAGTCCGGTTAAGTTTTTGAGACTCTCCCTCGAGTCAAAAACTATTCCGACAAAAAAATCTTAATAATTTATAAATAAATTCACACAAGGAATCACATTTACTATCATGATACTTAATAGCAGTTGGGTTAGCGTAAGGTTTAATGTTGGTTGTCAGCCGCTAGACGGGCGGACATAATGTACATTACATAATATTTGGACAACAAAAGCGAGGTCTTTCCTTACCTAAATCCGGTTTAACTATAACACTCGAATTCACTCCTAACTCCTTAATGCCTTACCTTTTTTATGCGGAAAATCCTCGTGGATCCCTGTCGGCGAAGGTGGTAGGGTATGTCGAACTCAGACAGACTAAAAAAAATGCCTTCCCTAGCCCTATGTAACATCAACATCACAACAACAACTCTGCTCAACCCGGGAAACGAACCAAGAATCTTAGCGTAGCGTGTTCATGACCACTAGACCAATGAACCAGTTAATTGTGCAGCTTTTGCCAAAAAAAACAAATAAACATCATATTTCCAACATCACGATAAACACATGTACCAGTTTCAATACATTTTATTTTAAACCCTCTCAGCTGTTACCAAGTAATCAATCGTTATACGAGGAATCTCAGATGATAACAATAACACTTAGTTGCTGAGAGCTTTCAGAAAGGCAGTTAAGTCGCCGGCGCAGCGTGGAGCGACCGATAAAATATCAACTTTTATAGCAAGCATCTAGGTATTCGAATTTAAGCTGGAAGGAACATGTAATACCTATCTTAAAGCGCTACTGTAAAGCGGCTTCCAGACGTTCAGTTTTAACTGAACGTTTTCCCTTGTGTCTACACACGTTCAGTTTTTTCAGTCTTAATCTCTTTTCTTACCTTAGGTATAGGTTCTTACCTTAGGTACAGTTTTTTCTAATGGATCATCAATTTAAATGATCAGTTTTCAGTTTTGCCTACACACGTACGATTTAACTGATCAGTTCAACTGATCAGTTAGAACTGTTCAGTTAAAACTGAATGTCTGGAAGCCGCTTTATATGTAGACTGACAAATATATTCGGTTTAGGCCGAGGTGAACTCTCATAGAACACCCCAATTACACGTTCCTCGACTTGGGAATCGAACCCAAGCGTAGCAGTCTCGCTTAGGACCATTAGACTAATAAGCAGTTATATAAATTAAGATATTATGTATAATATTTATCATACAAACCACATTATCTTAAAATAGTTGTAACGCCACTTCTAAGGAAACGCAATATAAAATCAAACAGCAATATCATACTATCTCCTATTGTCTTCGTAGGCACTTATTACTGAACTATCAAAAAGCATTATATTATAAACTTAGAGAAAATTATATAATTCATAAAATATCAGTGTGAATAGTTTGATGACACTTGTCATTCTACTGATTATTGCTATTCTGTCAATGTCACGGTGCAACTGTTGACAGATTACTGTATAAAAATTCCAGCGACATTCCGGCCACTCAAGTTTAGTGAGTCGGACGTAGCCGCAACAGTATTAAGATCAATATTTCGATAGTCGATAAAATATTGACTATGTCAAGATAAACAATAACTTAATAATAACGGGTTAACACCAAGTTAAATAAGGGGGTTAATTTTTCTGCCTACGTCGTTGGTCTAGTGGTCCCAAGCGCGACTACTACGGTAGAGGTCCTGGGTTCGATTACCGAGTCGAGCAAAGTGTTGTTAGATTTTTCTGTGAAATTCCCAGTAGCAGCTCGAAGTCTGGATTTGTGCCCGGTCGATGGCAATAGGCTCGCCCCCTATTACATGGGACCTAAACATACCGGCGAACTGTGGGTGTACATTAGTACACCTCTGCCTGCCCCTTCGGGGAATACAGGCGTGATGGAAAACTCTTCCCGTTTTTTTACGAAGAAAAACTAACCTAACCTAAATTAAAAATTTAGAAAACCCCCGACACGAAATGTAATTTTCCATTTTGTGGTGGCGGCCATCTTCGATTTGAAATTTATCATAGTGTATAGTATCCTCCCAGTTAAACCCTTTCATTTGATACCCATATTAAGGGAGTTGTGAAAAAATATGTAATCCTCTATTTTGTAGCGGTGGCCATCTTGGACCGATTTTCATCAAACATAGCTATATACACACACACACACACACACACACACACACACACACACACACACACATACACATACACACACAGACACGTCAAACTTATAACACCCCGTCGTTTTTGCGTCGGGGGTTAAAAAGAGAGAATAACAATTAAAATGTGATTCTACAAACTAAACATGAAACTATAGAAACTGCTAAATGTGGTGTACAGTGAAGTTGGCTACAAGAGTAATGAGCTCCTGCGGTTTGGGTTCCGTCGAAATACATATGTTCCAGTTCTCGTAACTCTTGAGGTGTATTATGTAAATCACTAAAGCTGATATTCAGAGACGAGACTTACATGAGACGAGAGACATGAACTTACGTTTCCGTATGTCAAATTGTCATACAAATTTGACATACGGAAGCGTTATTTTACGCCTAGCTTTGTCTCTGAATAGCCTAAGAGACGTCTGTATTTGGTAAGACAAAGTGATATGACATGACAAAACTCAAAAAACTACTGAACAGTCTTTCATGCGGTTGTCACTAATAGACAGAGTGAATCATGAGGAAAGTTTAAGTGTGTAAGTCGTTAAGGTTTTGTCTAAATTTGTCCCTCTTCCTCTCTCCTAATTTTGCTGTGCCCGACAGGGTCCATAATGATCTAAGTTATCTATAGTCCACCTTTATAAAACATTATGGAATGCAATAAAGTATTGAGTATTGAGTATTAAATTGCCTGAAATAATTATAATAATGAAGGTGAAATATATACGTATGTAATGTACTACACATATAAATAATATTGCTTAAGTTGGCACAGGGTATATAAACCATCTATCTATCTATACTAACTAATATTATAAAGAGGAAAGATTTGATATTTTGTTTGCTTGTTTGTATTGAATAGGCTCCGAAACTTCTGGACCGATTTGAAAAATTCTGCAGTGTTAGATAGCCCGTTTATCGGGGAAGGCTATACACTATATACCATCACGCTACAACTACTACGAACGGAGTAGAAATGAAAAATGTTGATAAAACGGGGGAAATTTATAAGACCACGCGGGCGAAGCCGCTGGCGGAAAGCTAAGTACTACAAGAAAGTTTGCTTACGTTTTTGTTTTAACGCACGTTTCTATTAAAATTTACATACAGACACTTCAGCTTTATTGGTATAACTTTATTTACTGGCTAAAGTCACTGACAATTTTAACCTCATTCATTTAATCTCACTCACAATTCACATATCATTTCGTTTTATCCTTTAATCAGCTAAGTTCGTAGGCTAAGCCGTAGTTGAAAATTGGATTTTCTTGTTGCGGCCAGAGGCAGAGAGATGGGATTACTGCAATACACCGTCAAACCGACTCAAACTAGGTACCGGGACGAGAATCGAATGGTACCTTACGTCACATCCGTTCTGTGACATAACATTTTGAGGCTTCCGGTGCCCCAGATCGAGGTTTCGAGCGAACAATCTTGTATGGGTTAGTGGAGTTACGGTTTCGAAGAAAAATACGGTAGCGACCCGCCTCGGCTTCGCATAGGTGCACGAACTATATGCACTTAGGTTCGTCCTTTATCGTTCTTTCCGAAAAAAATATTTATTTATTTAAATTTATTTTATGATTTATCTTATTTATAAAATCCGTTGAGTGATATACCAGAAGCTAGTGGTGAAACAGACAGAAGTAGACAGCGACTTTGTCATAAACTAGTGCACTAAGGGCCGCACTCAGAAACGTCAATTAACTTTAATGAATCGTTAACAAACAGTGGTTACTATATCTTGACCTATTTTCCATATTTTAATTCGTTGTCAGTGTACTAAGATATATGGGTCTCTATTAGCTAATGATTTATTACATTAACCGACGTACTTTAAAAATAATTATACTCTTTGTCAAAAGTATTAGGAAAGGTTACATTAGATCGTCAAACACGAATCGAATTTATGTGAGTGGCTCTCAAGTGCAAAAGTCGAAACGCACACAAAGATGCTTTTCGACAGATTCCCACGTAAGTGTGGTCCCTAACCAGCTGATCAGAACCCAAGAGATCTTACTCGAAGACATATATGTTTCATTCTAAATATTTTTTAAGACGGGTTAAGAAGTGAAATCTTGGCTAAGTGGAGTGTATACAGTTTTGGAGACGAGAGCTCTTGAGTGACGAGTGGGAGCTTAAGATCGTCGAGTGAGAAAATCCGCTACGATGGGTTTAGATACGATCTGCGGATAACGCCAAGAATGGTAGGATTATATTTTTTTATCGACTTAATTAAGAGCTCAATACGTGTGCACATTTTGTAATTTTAATGCATATTTATGCATAAATTAGGTCGATGCCATATCTGTAGACAACTTTAGTTGACATTCGAATCGACAAACGAATAGAATGTATGGAAAGACACAAGTTGGGCTGTCACTAATGTCATTTCCATACATTTTCGTGTCAGATCTATGGTCAAATTCGCATCAACCTTTAGCATACAGACACGTTGATTTCATATTGAGGAACAATCTATTACGAGAGAAATTATTCCCTCGCCGGACTTCTCGAGGTTCCTTTGATACACTATATTAGTTCCTTTATTGAAGCTTTTTAACATAGAAACATGTTCCTTTTTATCGCCTTTGGCTCCGACACGTTTATTAGAGCCCAAGGGCCTTTCTTTTTACTTTGTATGCCATGAATAATGAATATCGTTCGAAAAGATAGCTATGCTACACAGAATAATATGTATTTTGTCTGTTTCTTTTGTTATACTGTGACAACCGTGTTACTAAACAAACCGGTATAATATTGTTAAGGAATAATATCGAATATATGAAGAACTGAAAGCCCTTATTTATATTATATTATTTTCCTCGAAGCTCTAAGGCAGAGATCCTCAAACATTCACATTCCACCGATATGTTTACAGGTCCTAAGTACCTGTTGTAGTAGAAGGTGTTTGCCACTAACCGGGCACAAATCCATACTCCGAGTTGCAACTAAGGAAAGTGACGTTGACATCCACATACAAAACTATGGCTGGAGATACATTTTAGCCCCCCTAGGCATCAAACCCAGGACATGTCAGCAACCGCAATTGAGCCCCAGGGACTTCAATTTAAATGATTCGTTGGCTGCAAAAATAGCTATGAAACGTCAGACATAATTGAAATGTAGTGGTGTTATGTTTAAAATATTGGTCCCGTGCGAACGCGTCATCTGAGCCATTGAGGTCGCCGCTTCCTATTGCCGACTTCATGCTGAAAATATTAACTATACTACCCCATTGGCTAATATTTTTCGCACATAGGTATGTATATTTTTAGTATTTATATGAATACAAATTTGATAAGTTAACAAAGCTTGTTTTTATTTGAAACTAGCTGATGCCCGCAACTTCGCTCGCGTTTGAACCCCGTTACACCATTTTTTTTCTATTCTGTTATTCGGGGCGGAGACAAATCCAACAAATCAAAAATCATGAAAATCGGTCCAGCAGTCCTCGAGTTATAAGTGTTGTAACAAACCCGACTTTGTTTTATATGTTAGATTTGACATACGGAAGCGTAATTATACGAGTTAGATTATCGTTGGTTGCGCTTATTCCACAATCTAAAACATAAGTCACTCTCCAGTGATGTCGATACTATGTACTATCCGATCTTATCTGAACAGAAGTACTTAGCTTTCCGCCAGCTGCTTCACCCGCGTGATCTGGGTATCTCTTATAAATTATCAAAACGAAGGTATCCCACGGGCACCTTAAATTTAGCGAAATAAAAAGTATCCTATTTGCTATTCCAGACTACCTATCTCTGCCAAATTTCATCCAGACCCGTTCAGCCGTTCTGGCATGATTGAGTAGCAAACATCCATCCATCTATCACATTTATAATATTAGTAAAATTTCTCATCTGAATTCAGTTTTCAGAAAAACAGTGTTCCGATAATTAGTTCTGTGAAAAACCATTTACCGTTTTACCGGAAATCACTTTTAAGGCAATAAACTAAATCCTTTGTAATTATCCCGAAAGTACTAAGCTGATTATATTTACGCAGAATCTTTAATGTTAACACGTGTCGGTGGGAGATCGATTTGTTTTTATATTTACGACATCTTGTTACTGTTACTTGTATTTTTGTGAAATCTCTATAACATGTTAAATTAAGCTTGAAGAGAACAGGCCAGTTCAAGAGCGACTGAGACACATGCCAGGAAGATGAATACACTTTTTACTTATCGTATCATTAAGTCGACAGCTACCTAAGGTGACTTATTAACGAAAACGCAATTAACGAAATAAAATCTGGGTCAGTACTATAGCTCCAAATCCTCTCCGATATTGACACGGTCACAATAAAACTGATTAAACGTTGTTATTTAACCAAACGGTCGGCTACCATCATTAGATTACTGACGATCCAAGGGCTTAGAATTGGAGCCCACATTTTCACATGTACCTAAATACTCCGTCCGTAATGCAATGATTTTCAATTCCGGAATATAAATTGGAGGGTTTGCTTTGTGGATTGCGGGCAAAAATACCACGATATACTGAAATGTCGCTTCATTGGGATTGTTTTTACAACTCTTATTTTATTTGAAAACATTGTTTTAAATGTGGATTTGCTACACACTGTGTGTTATCTTCCATGTTTTATTTTTAATTTAATTCTTTTTACCAAAAAGTGTTTAATGTGGTAACATTTTTGCAAGTTCATTAAAATCTTTAGGACACTGTGATCTAATAAAGTAAGTGTTGAAGAGCCTTAAAAATAAAAACAACATTGCACACAGATGCACATAAATACATAGTTATTATGGCGTAGGCATACATTAAGAAAAGATTAGGTTGTGGGATTGGGAAATTAGATGAACGCGTAGCACCGTGGGAAATAGTCTTTAAATACCTATGTAGTATAAAACAAAGCCGCTCTCGCTGTTTGTACGCTAAGATCTTTTAAACTACGCAACTAATTTTAATATTTTAATGCAGTTGTCTGGAATAGATAGACTGATTCGAGAGGAAGGTTCATATTATTATGTAGTAGTATACAATAGTATACATATATTTAATAAGTAAAAAAAACCTGATAAATTCTACATTGCACCCGTGCGAAGTCGCTAGTTAATAATAAAAGGAACTACTACGTCCGCACTCAAATTCCCAAATTCCAAAAATGTATACTTCAAATTCCATTTTAGGCGTAACTGCTGTAACACTTTGTTCGGTGTTTGCCCATTTACCGTGTTTATATTTGCCACACATAGTTCCATTCGTAAAGGCTTTTTAGGTCAGCGGCGACACGGCCGAATATTGTTTCTGTTTCGGCGAATTGACAGTTTTCACCTGGATAGGCCAGGCGAACGTGAGCTGAATACAGCCGACGTGTTATAGCTACAAGATATGTAGTGGTGTGAAAAATATCGTTTGGATGTGGGATGCTGTAGTATTAGTAACCGTAACATAACTGTAGTGTGGTACCTACCTTGTTATCCTTTCGACAGTTGAAGCATTTTTTTTGCAATTTGACAGATATGTTAAGGTACAGTTCTCGCCAAACTTATTGTCCGGGTTGAAGTTGGCACGAGCAAACTTTAACCCGGGCGTACAAATCGGAGAAAGAAAAATATTGGATTAGAATGATTTAAAAGGACAGCCTACGACTTGAGCTTTCATTTTTAATTATTTCAATCTAATATTTTTCTTTCTCCGATTTTTAGGGCCGAGTTAAAGTTAGCACGTGCCAACTTCAACCCGGACAATAAGTTTGGCGAGAACTGTACTTCGTGGGTGGTCAACATAACCGTAGTGTGGTACCCACCTTGTTATGTATTTTTTTGTTTATCGTCTTGTGTCTTGGGCAAAGACCCTTCATTCATATCTTGGGCTTCTTCAACTTGATACCACATTCATCTCGTCGGCGTCTCCTCGTCCTGCCGCGTCCACGTATTGCGTACCTATAACGTCCTAATTTTTATGTAATTACTGCTTTTAAATTTGTTATTGTAGGTTCTCTTTTCACTGGTGATTTGAAGGAGTTCATTTTGCAATATGAAAAGCTAGTACTAATAAAATTTGCTGCTAAGCCCGTCGTCCGCGGACAAAATACTCAAAAGGACTGGGGAAGCTTCTGTTTGTAACTGTCACCAACACAATATTCACTTTATTAATATTGGAGAAACAAATACAAATTCTAAACGATGGTAGGCTACCTACCCTGGTTTGTATGAAAAGAGATGCATAATTCACCTTTCCACACCGCATCTGCGGAAATGTATAAATGTTTCATGAAAATCTTTATCTGATGCAAATAATTCGAAAGCTTTTTGTGTTACCACACAAAACATTGTGTTGTTACGAATATGGTGTTTGTTTACAATGAATATCTACTATGCTACTGTTCCTACATTTATGTTTAATATGAGTACGATGTCATGACTACTGCATTGCTTAATTACTTATCTAATAATAATAACTTGCCATGCCACTTACCATATCTGCGTTTTCGATATTCTACCTATAATACCCTCATAATAAATATTTCTATTTAGGTACATTTTGTTCTAGTTTCCATAAACAACAACATTATTATTTTTTGTTTTATATTAAAATAATGGAAAAGGTTCCGCAGCACCGATAAAAAGCCCACTAAAAATAATACGACCATGGAAGTATTATTTTAATACCGTCTCACGTCTGTTTGAACTAATATGACAGTTATGAGATACAATGATGTTAATTGAATTTGACAGCCCGCCATACTAAAACATTGCGCGGGAAAATGACCCATATGTCAAAGGTCGTTAAATGGCGCCTACCATTAGGTATTTTCATACCGCGAGATGTAGGTCATAAAACTGAATTTCCAACGTTATTTTAGGGAACGAGCCAACTGGGCTACTGTTACCTAAGATAATCTATCGGTCAGACAGCTAGATTTATTATTAGGCTATTTTTTAGGTAAACTGAAACAGTTTATAGTTCATGCTAATTGTTGAAATTATTTTGAAGCAGTTCATTTGTTTTGTAACTACATATTTTGTCAGTCTGCATTATTCCTTTGCGGCTGTTTACAGGATGTTTTATATCATTCCTGACAACTTTACTAATGTTTTTGTTGAGAAGGTACTTAAAATTATAGATTTGGAAAAGTAGGAGTGTTGAAAATAAAAATAAAACGTTTTACATTTGTTATTTAATTAATTACTAATACATAATTTTAAATTAACACAGACATAAAACAACAGCTCATTGACTAGAATAACAATTCGTATTTACTTTATTTAAACATTTATCATCGAACAACATTTAATTATCTATTTTGTTTATAAATAATTCTCCACTCTATGCCTACATCACGTTTCTAAGAAAACACTGCGAAAACAATTATGCTGTCACCATCCACTAATTAAAAAGTCTAATTACAAGAAACCGGAGGATCTCTGGCCATCTTTAATTATTTTTTCTAAAAAAAAATTCAAAATTAGAAGGTGTAGCGCATCCTTTGAAATTAAAGACGTTTATCCTAAACAGGTGTATTTTATAGAATAAAAAAAATAGAGAAGTACCTACCAATAAAAAAAAAATTTTCAACATTATCAGTATGAAAAAAAACATTAATTTTAAGATTTTGTTAAACAAATGGATTGATGTGTTTATATACTGTGGCGTTTTTTTAGAACGTCGTTATTGTATAACCAATTCATAAATAATTATAAATAATTATGTACATTATAGAAACAATTTCATAAATTTCTTACGAATAGGTTTAACGGTGGATTTATATAATTTATAACATTTCAAAAATACATATTATTTCTTAGCTCAGTAGTAACACATTGACTTTTACATTGGCCTCAACTTTCAATAAGCGTAGTTCAAAGACTTTTTATAAAGTAAATGGTAGAAAAAATTACATAAATGCTACACAATTAAAAATATTTAGTTTTTTTATTTAAATGCCTTTTGTTTGTTATGCACATGTCCCCTGAGGCTGAAATGAATATAGAAAAATGCTAGAATATTATCATAAAAAAAGTTGTGTATGTAAAAACCTATTGAGGATTAAACCAATATCAAGTAAAATTCAAGTTTTGTGTCTCTACACAAAACGCAAAACGCGAAAACGCAAAACTCTTTTACTCTCTAGTAAAAGAGTTTTGCGCTTCAGAAGTCAAGAGGGTTTCCAATTTGGACGGCTGCGATGCGTAAAAGCGTTGCCTTTGTAAACTAGCTATCACTTAACAAACTAAGTGCATACATAACTGACTAGGCCCACGCTGCAAGTGCTAGGTCAAATCACATACAAGAACAGGGGTTCCAAAAGAACCGCTTCTGAATATCCTTCATTATATTATGATTCCCTAAACGTAGAACATTGGTACGGAATTACTACGAGTTCTAAATATGAATTGATTTAGAGGACTGCTGAAAATGGCCATCAATCATTTTATTAATTCAAATTTAGAACCCATTGAATCATATGATTAGTCAGAAGTGGCCATTTTAGCTCCCCAGGTCGCATACCATTTGCCAAGGACCTGCAGATCTATAGATACCTACTTAGGCCTTGGTCTTCACTTACAATGAAACTACAGTATTATTTACATATATATATAAATATAATCTCAATGTTATTAAATTCATATTGTGACAGCGTTCTACATCATATGCTACAGAGAACTTGGTTCATCAATGGATATACAAATAAATGCTGCCATAGTTACAGTTCACACGTGGTTTATTCAACTGCAATAAATCCTATCAGGAGGTAAGCAGACTATCAAAATATATTTGGTTTTATTTGTACGTTCGTAACGAAAATTTTACAACATATTAGGTATTCATTAAATCAACCTTTACAAATAAATTAACTTAAAAGAGAAAACAGTTCGTAAAAAAATAACAAGACAACCAAATTCATATCACTCTAAACCTATGGAATATTTCGGAAATTATCTTTACGATACACTAAAGTAATACTTCAGTAGGTAAAGCTAACGATATGGAGGAACCCTGTAGGAGAAATCGTACGCCTACGATACAGTTGTAAATAGTATAGGAAACTTCATAGTTGGTCACCGTCCGGGAGGTTGACCAGAGACGGGTGGACGAAGCGTTTAAAAAATAACATCTCAAAACACCGAAGCTGTCTCGACTTCGAACTAGTTCGAACCGCACACACAGTTATTGTCTTATACGCACATACATCAGCGTCTACTCTAAGTTTAATACCCGTTTTATAAAGCGTCGTTTTTGTCGTGAGCGTTGTTCTGTGGCCAGGTGAGCAGCAGCTGCTCATCGGCGTGGCTGTCCATTTGCACGCACTCGGAGATGGCGGGCGAGTAGGGCAAGCCACCCAGAAGCGCGCCACTCGAACGTGACTGCTGACGGCACAGCGGCCGCCGCGTCGGCGACTCACTCTCGTCCGACATCGCGCGCGTCACTGTGATGCGTGGGGACTGGCGCCGCCGCCGATCGCGCCCACCCATTTCCTCAAGTCCCAGCGCGCGCCCCAGGACAACGTGCGGCGGCGCGCGGATTATCGGAATAGCAGACGTCCGTGGCCGCGGCGCGTCCTCTTCCAGAGAGTCCTGCAGCATATTACATGACGCCGCTCGCTGTGCTGGCCGCTCAGACCCTCGGGACCCCATCACTGCTGCATCAGAAAGCCTCCGTGTAGTCGGCGGCCTTATGCACCCTGAACCCGTAGATAGCGACGGTCTTCGAGATCCACATGCGCTTGGCGTCCTCGCTTGTATCTCCTGCGTCACTTCACTTTTGGTCATTCGTTTCCTTCTGTAATTACGAAGGGAGTCGCGTAGCGCTCGACTCCTTATGCCGTACAGTATACTATTCACTGGCGGAGCAGCCGCTAGCAGAGCCGCTGATAAAGCAGCAAGGGGCTGTGGCGGCACCGCCACTGCGGGCCATATCAACACACAGTAGTATGGAAAATACAAAATGGCCAGTGATCCTAAAGGCTGCAGGACTGCCGAGAGGGCTCGCCGGCGGGGCGGTGGTGGAGGGGAGAAGGGATTTCTTTGGTGTGTGACAGTCACTTGTGCTGACAAGGTCACTTCGTATATGGCTGCTGCGATCCTGTGTCGGTGATACCGTGCGATGCGGAGGATCTTGAGGCTGCAGAGGAGGACGAGCGCGGCAGGCAGCAGTAGTGTGAGCAGGGCGTACACAAGGCAAAAGCCAAGCGCGGCAGGGCCAGCGCCGCAGTCTGGCGCACAGCTGCCGAGCCCGGCGCTGTAGGTTAGCGGTGGTTGCGCGGCTGCCAGCGGGGCGAGCAGAGCCGCCGTCGCTACCCAGCCACTTGCGACGCAGATCATTACCTGTTATTAAGATAATGACTATCAACCATTTTCTTCCAACCTTATTCAGGAGAAAAAGAAAAGACAAAACTGTAAGCAAGTGTTACAATGGTGGTAAAAGTTTCTGTTAGGTTAGATTAGATTAGGTATATAATAAATGTATGCAGTATAGCTTTTAGAGTAACTCCATAATTGAACATGGCTTACTATACCTTTTTGGCGGACACAATGGCAGCATAGTGCAGTGGTGCGGCGATGGCGGCAGCACGGTCTGCGTGCAGGCCGCACACGGTCCACAGCTGCAGGGGGTGCAGCGCGTGCAGGAGAGCGCCGCACGCGCATGCGCCACTGCCGCCGCACAGCGCCGCGCCGCTCGCAAGCGCACCCACCGCGCCCAAGTGCACCAGCAACACTGACGACGCTGATGCTGGCTGAAAGTAAAACTAATTTAAAAATGGACTCACACATTTTTTTCCCCATTGTATACACATACGTATCATCACGCCTGTACTACTGAAGGGGTATGCAGAGGTGTAAGTACTAATGTACACCCACATTTCGCCGGTATGTTTAGGTCCCATGTAATAGGGGCGAGCCTATTAACATCTACCGGGACAAATCCAGACTCCGAGCTGCTACTGGGAATTTCACAGAAGAACTCAACAACACTTTGCTCGACCCGGGATTCGAACCCAGGATCTTTAGCGTATTAGCGTAGCAGTTGCACTTGGGACCACTAGACCAACGAGGCAGTGTGTACATTCACTGTCAGAAATACTTAGCAGTACATTATAATGTTTTGACGTTCGATCCAGCAATATACTAAAAACGTTTATTCTGTATGTTTGTGTACGATTGTGGTTACATCAAGGTCGTGAAGTCGTGTCCTCAATGCTATCAGCCCATGATTTATGGCCCTCTATTTGACCAAAAGTAGTGAGGCAATCCTAATAATGTGTGTACTTCACAAAACACTATGCTATATTTTTTTTTAAATTGACGCGTGTATTGGCAAAAGTGCACTGATAAAACACCCACAGGTCTCCGGTATGATGGATATTCCTAATCGGTTTTAGGAGCGAACCTATCGCCACAAATCCAAAGTTGATAGTTTGAAAAAAAAACCCACACCATTTCGCCCGATTTGGAAATCAAGTTCCAGATAAATGTGGAAGAAGTAGGTAGGCAAAAATCATAGCTAGTAGCGGTCTCTAGTATCTGCCTACCTCTGTAGGAAAAGGCGTAAGCATATTACATAAACAAACGTTCGATTGACAGTTGCTGCACCTGTCATAACATTGAGTGCTGTGGCCACGCCGGCATCTGACATTTTGTATGCAAGGCAACATCAAACAATAGCTCTCCATGTGTTTACGTACTCGTTTGACATTAACGCCTATCGCTAAAACATTAACGTAAAGGTACCTACAGACTACTATAGTGTAGTGTTTATAAATTTATGGTAGACCTCTGCGTGCGAACTTGAGCGATGTTTTTGAATTAAATTCAAGGTTTAAAAGTTTAATGTTCAGTATTGAATCAGCTGGGTAGCTGTAAGTATGTCTGATGGAACTTACTTCTCGGGCTTGTCTTTGAGTGGAGAGCCACCATTAAATAAATAAATATTTTTGGGACGTTTTACACAGCATCTAGTTGTACTACAATGGATAAATTATACTTTACATATTTTTCTTTTGTAAATTATACGTACGTACTTATATCTTATATAAAAGAAACAACTATAAAAACAAACACTTATATGTTCATCATATTATTATAAATATTTGTGTCCTGTGGAAATCGAAACTACGACCTCGTGTTCAAAGTCCAGTAAATACGTCAGACCACTAAACCACAGGCGTCGTCATATTCCATCCATAGATGATAGACCTATAAAGCCTAGAGATGTCACTCACTTTTTTCTGTTTATTGTTACTTTGACATCAGGTAGTTTCGTCATACTATTCTCATGACTGTAACTGCGATCGACAATACATTAAAGTTTCCAAAGGATCGCCTTTTTACTTTCCGATAAAACGTCGTCCAGGAATCTTTAGATTGCTTTTCGCTTTTCCTTTCACGTCACTTAATAGAAAAAACTAACAATGCATAATGGTATGTAGCATTGAATGTAGTATAATATAGTATAATATATTTTTACATATTGTACTTTATCGTACAGCCCCTCATAAGCGAGAATTTGTGTGCGTGTGCGCACACACAAATTCTTGCTTGCTTGCTTGTTTCTTGCTTGTTACAAATGCTTCAAACTCACTCACTTATGAGTTTGAAGCAAAGTCTGTTTAGTTGTCGCACAAAGACATCACAAGAGAAAGTTAAATATTCATAATTTCTAAATGGATCGACCGAATCCATCGCTGCTGTTCTTAGTAGCATAATTAATTGTATGAAATACCATCAAATTAGCACCAGCTACAACTAGACTTATAGCTATGCTTCTAAAAACAAAACATTCTAAGGCTGAAACGTGTTTGAGTATCAAAAAATATATCTTTTTTTTACTACACATCCCAAGTATCCTACTGAACTAAGGAACGATAAAATTTAAAGAAAAAAAAACACTGCAAATATCATTGCGTGCAAAAAATCGGCCCACCCTTTAGTTTCCTCCCCTTTAGTTTACTTTACACTCACTTTATTTGAGAGCCGATAGACATAATTATAGTCTCAAATAGAAAATACGGGATGGGCCGATTTTTTGCTAGCAAGTGTATTTTTATGAGAAAATGCTTAGGATTTTTGTTCGCTGCGTATCGCATGCTTTGGCGAATTTCAGCTCCTAAACGGTTATGCGAACAATGTTCTTTGTTTACTTTGTAAAGCGCTGCATTACTTTAGGTTTACGTAAAAGTGCACTACTGCAAAAATAATAAATCTTTTATGGCATGAGTGCGTGGAAATGGATGGGTGACAGGGATGCAAGAGTGGAACATGGATAGCCACTTATTCCTCGCTTTAAAAGAGAAACTTAGTGAATTCAACTGTGAAGGTTTTAGCTAGCTTGAGTTTTGATGCTAATCGGTCGTACGAGTATAACTTTTCCAATACAGTTTTCATTTTAAGAGGAGGTTACTAGATTAAAGACCAACTTTGTTTTGACGACGTCTATGGTCTAGTGGTTCGAGTACCGAACTGCAGATCACGAGGTCGTGGGTTCGATTCCCACAAGACACAAACATTTATTGTGATGACCTTAATATTTGTGTTTGACTGGGTGTTTCTTATGTATCATAAGTATGTATTTACAAAAAGTATTGTCCACTGTCAAGTACAATCACGAGCACAGCCATATAAACACTTACATAAGGGCTCACTTATATTATATAATAATAATATTATCTACTATATAAAAATAAGTCGGGTTTTCCTTCCTGACGCTATAACTCCAGAACGCACGAACCGATTTCCACGGTTTTGCATTCGTTGGAAAGGTCTCGGGCTCCGTAAGGTTTATAGCAAAGAAAATTCAGGAAAAATTTCAACAGAAAAACGGGTAAAAAAGGTTATCAAGACCACGCGGGCGAAGCCGCTGGCGGAAAGCTAGTATTATATATAATCACTTACAAAGTGAATTTTTCATGAATGAACGGTTGCAACTTTGTGATAACACCATTGCCACTATAGTAATAGTGCGTAAATACTGTGTTCGTAATAGCACAAAAGTCCTATTAGTAATTTAGGAGAAAGTCGGATCACTTCTGTTAGTTCATACATGTTTTTGCTCGTGACTGTACCCTGCTCTTATTAGTTTTGGGACTAGATAGATGGTGCTGTGTAAAAAATGTCGAAAAATATTAAACTATATATTGTTGAGGTATGTACTACTAAACGTCACAGCATATATGATGGTCGCAACGCGTACTTTACGTCAGTTGTTTGGCTCGTTGAAAGCATTTCTCTTTTATTTGTTGCAAAAACCACAATTCAACATGCAATTCAATCGCCCACGGTCGATCTCGCTGCAAGTATTATTTGACTACCTGAATTAATTTTGTATGATCCGTAATTTTAAACTTTTAATTTATTACTCCAAAGCTCATTGATCTAGAGGGTATAAACAGGACTTCTACGCTAGCCGTCATAGTTTCGATTCCCGGCTCGAGCAGTGTTGTTCGGTTTTTCTAGGTCTAGGTGTTAGGCTCGGTGTTTGGATATGTGTCTAATTGCTGGCAAATGGCTTACCGTAAGCCATTTGCCATTTTTACATGAGACGTAATAGACATAAACATACATAAGTATGAATGTACAGCTTTTTGTTCATTCCCATTTGAGAATACAAGGTGGAATCCATCCATCAATCCAGGGATGCATCGACGCACAAACGTCGCGACAAGGTTTCACTCAGGGTCAAAAATAAAATGACCTAGGTCATACTGATTTCTGGCCTAGGTCATTCATGTAGAAAATGATCGGTTATTACAGATATTGACATTTTTAAGCGCGCAGTGTATTGCTAAAAACGCGACTATAACGCTCCGCGGTGAATGTTATCACGCGCGGGATCCGTAAAAAATTAAATAATAATTTTTAAATACAAATCTAATTTCGGTAGATAGAAATAATGTTTTTTTACACGTTCAAGTAAAAAAAACAACAATAAAAATTGAAAAATTGATGCAATAGTTACGGAAAATTTCAACGCATTTCCCGAATCATGTACTGAACTCAAGGTATTCGGATGTACGTCGATGTCCCTTCCACCTTGTATATTATGTGCTCAATGTACCAGGTGCTTTTATAACTTCCAACGCCACAACTATACCTACCAAAATAATTTTACGGAGCCTCTTATGTCCCACCGTTTCCCGAACTTACCCTTTGCCCAAATAATAATAATATTGACAGTTGGATAATTTCATAAAAATGTTGTTCCATTTTATAATGTATCTGACGGATAGCGGTTTTATGCCAGAGTCGTGCCACTTCAGTGAACAACCCTAGCGGTTCGAGTGTGCCTATAAAATATTAACAGAGTACTCTTCTAGTGTACTTCTGAATTAATACAGAATGTGTTCAACACAATAAAATACCAGAGAACAAGTAAGCACTTGGCTTTGTGTATCTACAAATGGTTGAACGAGTACATAAAGCCTCGGTTGACTCGGAAAAATGTGGGCAACGTTCCATGTTTATGTATGATGTGAAAATCCTGCCTAATGTTATTTTTTTCATAAAAATGGGAAAATACAATCATTCATTCATTCTACATTTTTATATTGATGAATCTTAGGTACAATATGTTGTAGATTTCTAACCAGAATTTTGTTCGTACCTATCGGTAGTCGGTAGTGAATCGGCTAATCGTTTTCGTTCAAATAAAAAAAAACATTTTGTTCACAAATATAAAGATGAATAAACTTTAAAAGATATATTTTGTCAATTTACAATTTTTTATACATCTTAGTTTTTCCCTTTGGATTCAGTTACTAAAACAGCCTGAATTTATTTATCACAAATGTGAATAACAGAAGCTCGTGTCGGATATGGCGTGGGTAGTTTCCGGCGGCTCCGTCGCGCCCTCTAGCGGAGTTTCCGGGCGCAGCAACAAGTGGTAATGGAAGAAGCAGCTTTCTTGAGTAGGCTTCGTGACCTACGCCTTATTATACCTGCAGGAAGTTACCAAGCTGAAGCGTTGAAAAGCACTGAAAGCTTGAAATGAATTCATCTGGCGCTTATTTATTTTTACTTAACATAATTATACTATTACGTTTTTATTCCCCGAATGTTAGGCAGAGTTAGAATGTCAACACGTTCCCGCAGCCCGGCTGAATGGTGATGAGGCGAACATCCGTCTGGTTGTAGCGGGTATACGTCCTTTTCAGGACGGAGTCCCACACACCGCGCCGCCTTCCCCAGGGCGGCGTGACGGTGCATAAAGCATTTCCAGATGGAAAAAAAAAGAAAAAAATGGTGTACCCCCACAGTTTAGGTCTCATGTATGTAGAGTAAAGAGTAAGCTCATCAATTTAATTTATTTGGTTACAATTTAAATTCAGATTTGTTTTGAAGTCTTTCTATAAATAAGTAATAAATAGGATGTGACTGTCGTTACCTCGTACCTATCTGCTATTTACTTACCTACTATACTTTTCACTTGGGTAACGGAAAATCTTCATGAATTTTCTTGTACCTGGGGAGATGGCAGAGTATGTCGAACTTGTACGGTAAAAACCGTATGGTCCGTATGTACTTGCCTACAATCACCAAGTTTGACACATTCGCATTACCGGTGGTGATTACCACCAGACACCATTAAAGGGAGAGCCCTGACCTTGCTGCCTGTCTAAAACCCCCTACCTGGGGTCAACCATTTACACCGGCTGCAGAGTACTCCTGAATATGTAGAGATTCACTCGGGTATTTGTATCACTATTATAATATTAGGTTCGCCCACATCACACGGATACCTACGCTGGCCCCGAATACCTGAGGATATTACTCCGGCCGCCCGCTCGCACACAAAGGGTTAACATTTTGCAATGTTATTAATAATATTTAGTTAGAGCTGAAAGGGGTTGGAGTGAGCTTAATATAATTGGGTGAATCAACCACAAGAGGTAACTAACATCTTGTATGGTTGATTTGGCAAGCGAAATTGTAATGTATATATAGATAGACGGTCTGAGAGCTAAAAGAGATTAAGGAATTCTTCTTTAGAACCTAATTTTCTAATAATAATTTACATAAATGTAACTAAAACATCTTCGAAAAAGCCACCATCTTAGTCTACCGGTGACCATAAAATCTGTAAAGGGTCCAAATAGCAATTTTAATAGTATATTAAATTTTCTAATGTTCTTCGAAAACGGCTTGTTTACACTTCTAACCTAATTAATATCTAAGTAAAGTAAAGACTAACAACTCCTCTGTTGCATTTCTAATTAAATTATTTCCATTTCGCTGGTTCACATCGAGTTCTTTCAATTTGCCTCATTTCAACCGGTGTTGCTTGCAGACTCAATCAACCTAACTACTGCGTTCTAAACAGAACTGGTAACAGAGGTAGAGGTAAGTAGGTAGCAACAACAGATACAGAAGACTACCTACTTACTACGTTTCTAGCATAGGTACGTTCTTACATCACGCACTTTCATACATCTTGTGATACACACGCGCCAGTGAATATACGTATCTATCATAACTATAAATCAATAAGAAAAAAACTATGTATTTATAAAACGCAAAATGTACCATATTTATAAATGTACAACTTGCCTACGAATTTAATACAGAAACAACTAAAATAAACTTGTATTTGTCGATTTATGTACGGATAAATTCAACCTCTAACGGATTTGCGCTTCATTTTGTATTCAAACCACATGTTTTTGTGCGTTTATACAAGAGTTCAGAGCACGTTTTGCAAAACCACAATTTTACCACAGGTTATTTGTTTTACTATAATAATATAGGTCCCAATTTATTTTTTATTTTTTTAGGACGGATGTAGATTCTAGCTCAAGAGCTTTGGAATCTTAACCGGGCTTGGAGTATATAGGTCCCCACTAAGCCTAGTGATTTAAGGGTGCCATTTATGAAAATTCACGTCCTTGGATTTGAATTCTATTCCTTTGCCTTTGCATTTCATGGCCAATTATGTTGGTCATAATTATTTAACATCACTACATATTAAGTATAAGTCATCCGCGCTGAGTTAACATATTTTTTCGTTGGTTTAATCTCAGTAACTACTGTACTGATTCTCATATAGTTTTGAGTAGGTTAACCAATACAAAGAGGGATTATTTAGGAAGGTGCGCACGAAGCTGGGTCGTTACGCTAGTATATTATACTTATTCCTTATTGTAGGTACACCAAATATAAAATACACAAGACATGACAATGCAAAAAACCATAAAATGGGTTACGATTACAATTTACCATTTTGTTTTTAGCAATAGAAGCATCGTCAACATACAAACAAATCATAAACAAGTTTTATAAATCGAAAAGAGGTTTATAAATCGAATCTTCTATCAATTCTAAGAGGCAGTCTTTGGCACATGTCAATAATTGTCACGCGAAATTGTTGGGAGGACGATACAAATTCCGCAGTGCAAAAATTTAACTAAATAATATGACCAGGAGGAACAAAAACGGGGGAATGAGGAGGGAGTCGACATAAATACGATCGACTCTTTCCAATATAAGTTTTCTAAATTGTAAGTAGATATCTGTCTATTAGAAAATACGTTGATACCAAGATTTCAACTCGTACCAGTATTTACTCCATTTATATTTGGCCCCTATATTACCATACAACAACTAATACTACCTAGTAGGTCCAGGATTGACACTGCCTTTCCCTAAACGCTGATTTACACGAAGCAAATTTAATTTCCAGTTGACTGCATTAAGTTGAAGTAATAATAAAAAATATACCATCTAAACGGTGTTTAGACGAAGCAATTCGTTGATAGCCTCAATTTTATTGCATCCAATAGGCAAGAAACTTGCATCGTGTAAATAGGCCTTTACTTTAGGTTCGCTGTCTCTGAAACAATGCTAAGAGCAAAAATCGCGAAACAAGATTATACAGTACCTACATACACACTTGATGTGTGCAAACGTCCAAACGTAATAAATTAATTTTAGAATAATCAAAACGGCCATCGCTGTTGTAGTGCTTGAACCCCAAACCCCACTAGGCGACAGCCATGCGCTGCAGTGAGTGACAATCTAGTATGATTAACATACAATTGTTTTTCAGGCTTTGTGTATGTCTAAATGGGATCTAGTAACCCATCACAATGTGTTGCCTCTTCACGTGCTGTGGGTGGATGATTGATCTCGTCCAGCGGTAAGAACCATTACATACACACATACCTACACGGTTTTTTCCCATATGATTAAGCAGAATTCTTGCATGCAGATCCTTGCATACAAGACACATTCGCATATTGTCCTTATCGCAGGACGTCCCATACGCTAATTGTTCCATGTATACCAGCTGGTGGAAAACCAATTGTACTACTTATATAAACTTTTTATTTAAGATAAAATGTGGTTTTTGCCAAATGCAATGATAAAATGATAAATCTATTCGTTAGTCTGGTTGACTTCGGGGTGTACAGGCGCGGTGGTATGCTATTTTAAGAGTATGGTGACTGTACTTTTAACATGAATTGTGCAGATTATGGACGTTTACGATGTCGTGCTGCATTAGCTCGGCGGTGTGCTGCGTGATGATGACGTCATCCATGTCGGGCATCGCGCTCGGATACAACTACTCGCTGGCTGAGTACATCGACTTGAAAGGTAACGCCATACATCCTTATTAGTCTCGTCATTCAATTCCTCAATGACCAATTTATGACTGAATCCTTTCCCACACACACAGTCCATAAATCTTTTCTTCGTTCTCCCTCTTCCCAATCCACATTTATACTCGGAATCATTGAACCTATAAAATACACGCATATTATTTTTCTTCAGCATAATTGCTTCTACTGTTGGATGTATGCCTCTTGCTTGGTTTTCCAACGAGAATTAGGTACTTGATTATTTTATAATAATGTTGGTTTTTCCAGAGACGAACGTGTCAATCTTCTTGAAGCGAGGTGTGTTCGACGACGAGATAGCTGACGATATGGACTGGCGAAGAAGTGGACGAATGCCTGTTGCTGGACACATCGGGGAAAACAATCGTACGAATATCTTTTTAAATACAGTCAATAGAATATATATCTAAGTCCTGCAAGTTGCTCATGGACTGGAACCTTGTCTAATTAACCTTAAAGTGACGTCATCCACCGCATTTGTCGGCTAGTGGTGCTAACGCGTACTGAGAGCGGTTACGTCATTTTTACGTCACCAAGATGGCTGCCAAGTACCTTATCAATTTGCGTGGCTTATCAATCTGTTTGTTGCGATATATTTGATGCTGACCATAATTGATGAGTACCATTTTGATATTATTGCCTAACACAATGGTTGGTAATGATCTAGCTTTATAATACCCAGTAAGGACGGGCGCAGCTGATGATGAGAGCACTAGCATGCGCTCCGGCCGACGACTGGACGACTCTATTTTCGAGGCCGACGATCAGAACAAGTACGAGGGCTCGTTGATGAAACTCACGGCCAAACCAATCTACCAGGACACCCCCCGGGCCAAAGTCACCGATGATCTAGAAATGGGTGAGGTAAAAGATAATAGTTCTACTAAAAACTTAATATTTTTTGTAATGAAATGACATTCCTACAAAAATAGGCGACATGGTGAACGCAAGCGGTAAGTAGTGCGGTGTCATCTTAAGATATCATTAGTTAAGTGTGAAATAGCCCTATGAGCTATTTCACGGCTACATTTTCCTTAAAGTCAAAGACAGGGCCGCATTCAGAGACGTCACTTAACCTAATGAATCATTAGCTAATGAGACCCAGTATATCTTAGTACACTGACAACAAACTCAAATATGGAAAAATAGGCCAAGATATAGTAGCCACTGTCTGTTAACCATTCATTAAGATTAAGTGACGTCTCTGAGTTGGGGCCAAAGTACGATATTTATTGCTTAGAACTGTGTCAAACCGGTGTCAAAGTGTGTCCTTTAAACCGGGACACAATAATGTGTATAATAATGCCTATTTCTATGAAATAGTTCAAATAACTTTAAAATATCATAATATCCAATATCTAACTAATCAGCTTCTGAAAAGGTGGTTCTATGCATTAAAAAATGAAAAGGTTTTCAGTTAAAGTAAAAGAAATACAATTGCAGATCGCTTCGAGGTATCCTAGCGGGTCGTTAGACCAGATGAAGGCTATACAAGGTCTGGTTGATGCAAGAAGACGCATGGGCACCGGTGGAACTACTGCCTCACCATTGGTAAGACAATCAAGGAGTATTAGTGGAATATTGATATGCACATTGTGACGACGTCTGAGGTCTAGTGGTTCGAGTACCGGACTGCTGATCACGAGGTCGTGGGTTCAATTCCCACAGGATACAGACATTTATGTGATGAACTTAAGTGTTTGTGTTTGTCTAGGTGTTTCTTATATATTATAAGTATGTATTTACAACAACAAAAAAAGTATACAAGCTCTGCTTAGTTTGGGACTAGATGGTGCTGTGTAAAATGTCCCAGGATATTTATTATTTATACTGCAATCTCGACAAACCTTCGTGGTTTTTAGATTGTAATATGATTAATTGTAACTGTAAGCTGTTTTGTAATAATAATAAAAAAAATAATAATAATAATATTATTATTATTATTGAGCTGTTACCCGCGGTGTCAGCTCAGCTGCTCAGAGGACTTTTGAAGACAGAAAGTAGCCTCCCTTCCAAATGTTTTCGAAATCGTTTGAGCAGTTCACAGGTAAAAAGGTAACAGATAAACGACAGAGGTTATTTTCGTATTCATAATACTAGCCGTTAGCCGCGACTTTACTCGCATCCTGAAAAACTTTTTTATATCATAATGTGATGTATAATATACATCAAAATATCACATTATGATATAAAAATGTTTAGTTTATAGGTACATTGTATGAGCTATATTACTATAAAGCTTCATCAGAATCCGTTGTAGGTTTTGCGTGAAAGAATAACTAACATCCATCCATCGTCACTAACTTTCACATTTTTAATATTAGTAGGATAAGTAAGGATTACGCCATACATTACCTGTATGTATTAATCTGCCTATTAAAACATAAGCTTATTATCGGCATTAATTTATACAAATTCCGGATGCCTGATTGCTACAGTGGATTTCACTAACAGAAAAAGAGACTATTGGCCTATAAAATAGTTAAAACTTAACTATTTTATAGGCAAATAGTCGGATTAAATAGATGTGTGTTAGCACGATGTACATCACTATGAAATTCTTGTCCTTTAGTTTATTTTTTTAGTAGTAGTTTTAGTTAGTCCTTTAGATTCCTATATGCACAAATAAGTATGCACAGGGCCATCGTGGTGGAATATAAGTTAGCCCTCTCATTTTGAGAGGTTAATTATTGACGATCATCATCCTCCTAGCCTTTTTCCCAACCATGTTGGGGTCGGCTTCCAGTCTAACCAAATGCGGCTGAATATCAGTATGTTACACGAAGCGACTGCTATCACCGACCTCCGCAACCCAATTTATGGGCAATACTGATTTTCGAAGGATAGACTGGTTGTCAGGCTTTTTGGGCTTCTGACTACCACTAACAATTGTCATAGGTGTTCATATGACAACCGGGACCGACGGGTTTACGTGCTCTCCGAAGCACGGAGGGGTCTCAGTCTTAAGAATGGCCACCCATCCACAGACTGACCTCGGCAAGTGTAGCTTAACCTTGCAGGTCGGCTGATCTGCGTTGCTATAACTCCTAATTATTGACGATGATGATGATACATAAATGAAAATGAAAATATTAATTTAAGATGACACAAGGCCAATTTACAATATTAGAGTTTTTATAGTTACATGTTCTTGGTAATAAAACACACAAACTACTTATTAAGATATATATATTGTCGAAATGGTTTTTTTTATTTCTACTGAACAGCTTTACTGGGTCTAAATCTTAGTAAGTACATACATTAAATCAAATTAACTTTTATATTTTTACAGGCTACCTACAATGTCAACGAGCACAATCTACCATATATGCCTATGTACGCAAACCCTCAGGAACAAGTCGTCCCTTCGAGTAATAGACGCCTAATGGGACCCGGACCGGGCATAAAAGCACCTAATGTTAACCCTGCACGATTCGCCGTGCCCGACCAAAGCATAGGGGCAGGAGCCAACTGGCTAGTACCTCAGAGACCCGACAAATTCAACAAGAATGCTATGCCCGATTACTTTATACTATCTCCTACGTACCCTTCACCGATCACATTGCCACCTGTGTTGAATACGCCTACACTATCGTCTATTGACGATGTCCAACCAGGCGCAGTCATGTTCGCTACGAGGACAATAGCTACTCGTAAGCCAACAACAAATACCATGGGGTCAGGCATATTTGGAAAATTTGAAAAAGATTCTGCTGGCTTCAACGATCAATTTTTGATGGAGGGAGACCTACCAAGGTAAATAATTTCAATTTTTACATAATAACAGGCATTAGACAAATTCTAATATAAACATAGGTTCTTAACCAGTAACTCAACTTTAGTAAATTTAATAATAGGCAAGAAATCGATATGTAAGCTACTTTAATAATTATGTCGTAAGCTCCGACTCGTAAGCGAGGACTGGTTCGAGGCGGCACGAGAAAAAAATACATGGAAAGACCTAGGAGAGGCCTTTGCCCAGCAGTGGGACAGTAACGGCTATCTAAAAAAACTGAATAATTTACTTTGAAATACCTAATTCATTATAACTAAGCACGTTTAACAAAATAATCTTAAACTTCATGTAATATAAAATACTTAGCACTCAAAAATCTACTCTATTATTTTCAGAAAAAATAATGTCATAAAATTACCTAAAACGAAGTCATCCGAAGAAGAATACGAAGACGAAATAAAAGGTCTGCCAGTCCGTAAACGTAGAAATATAAAATCAGAATTATTAACCGGTAATCTCAAAAAATCTAAAAGCAGAAATAATACTCACGTTCATAAATTTACAAGTATATCTATGCCTGATCCAGATTTTAGTAAAATGACAAAAATTCGTGAAACATCTGGCTCAGCGCAATATAATTCTGTGAAAAGTTCACATGTAACTATTAATACAATAGACAATAGAGTTGAGAATGAAGTTATGACTTCCAATAGTGGTGCTGTTAGTAAAAATAACGATACACGAACCGATATTCAGATATCAAGCGAGGAAGGTGTGAAGCAGGAAATAAAACTTGATATCAATGTCAAATCTGATTCAAGCAAAACTGAAACTATTTGGGACAAAAGCGCTGAAAATATATCTGAAACAAAACCCAGGAAAACATTACTTGATCGTATAGTTACGGTCACGGCGACCAAAAAATCAACACTAACAGCAGTAACACAAAATACAGAGATAGATTCTGCCAAAGCTATCAAAATTCAGAGAAGAAGGAAGTCATTTGAGAGTAAAATAGTGTCTAGTAAGTATTTAACGAATAATAGAGCTACAAAGTTGTTAGATACGGAGCAGACGACGATTAGTAACGTAGATTTATTAGACAGCATCAGTGTTAATCTCAACGAAGCTGGATTATTAAAAAATCCCGCGTCATCTAATTTCGTCAAATTGTTGAAGTCCACCCTCACGTGAGAGAAATGTTGTATTTTATGTTTATATGTGTGGTATATTGTAAGTGTTTTTGTGTCAAGTGTAACAATGTCAATTATGTCTCGTCTTGTGATATTATTAAAATGTAAAATAGCTTCATAAAGCCTTTTGTTTTGACTTGATTAGTGCTTTCCAATAAACTTCAATCAATGTACTTAAATATCGATATCAAGTATAGTCTTTATTAACAGTATTGATCGATGAAGAAACAATGTAATTAAACTGTATTACGGGTTTGAATAGTGAAAATTTCAGAAATTAATTTGCGCAGTTTTTGTATGGTATGAAAAACCGTACTACTTAATTGAATTTTCCAGGAATTATGAATATGTTAAAAGAAAATGTTGTTCTCAGAGAAAAAGACATAAAATATTATGACTCATAAAGTGCGCACGCCACGGTATATATGCACTAGAAACCACTTAATTCTATGACTATCAGTCGATTAAACTCTCTGAGAGCACACTATATTCTTGATGACTATAACATAAACTAGAAAAGCTCTTCTACAAACCACATGCACAACAAGATTAAATTGGAAAACGGAACTACTATTCCAATCATTTTCCTTTCCAGCCTTGCTTGTTTCACAGTGATAATTGGATACAACGAAATGTCGCTCGAACAATGTGAGAATTAGTGCATTTCTGTTTGTGCGAATGTTAGCGTTGCGTGTCAGTATTTGTTCACGTGCAACGCGACAAATAAACACTGTTGCACATTTTAGATTGCTCTGATAATAGTGCCGCCGTTTATTCGAATGCTATCGTTCTATTTGTGATCGTTCGTCCAACTGAATATAACAATTAGCACGAATAAACGCTTGAATAGAATTATTAAAAAAAGAACACTGGATTCAAACGTTTAGTGGTATATATTCGGTGTTGTTTCAACTGAATCTATAGCTACAGGGAAAATTTTACACTCATAAGAAACAAAAAAAATAATATTGGTCTAAATCGTTTTATAAAATATTTTTTCCTAACCTACGTGTCTATAAATTACTTTTTCACAAAAAAATAGGCTTTAGGTGACAATTGTATTGTAGGGTCATCAGAACTACAGTATCAAGTTTCACCACAATCGGTTCAAAGGTGAAAATTTTCAAATTCAAAATCAATCATCCCCTATTTTCTACCACTAAAGGTGGATTTTATCTTTCAATTTAAATGGGACCAATACGACCATATTAAGGATATACTTAGCCTTCCAAACAAAAGAATATTCAAATTCGGTCCACAATTGACGGAGAAATCGATGAACATACATTTTTATGTATGTTCAACGACAAAAGACATACCGTTGAACATAGAACCTCCGGCTTTTCGTCGGGTAAAAATCATAATATAGACGAATCGACAACTTCCTTTAATGCTCATAAAGCTGTTGCATTGCGACTTTGTGAGCAATAATTCCACGAATGAGAAATACGTCTCTTGGTAATTACCTCGTTTCTTCGAATCAAACTATGTTTCCGTCAAACATCAATGGAAAGTGCAGTGTTTTGTTTTGCTATTGTGTTCTTAGGTTGGTATTTTCTCTGACCTACTCGTATATGGGTAATTTATGCCGCTGCGTGCGTTACTTCGACGTGCCCTACGTAAACACATGAGGCAAAATACTGTTTTGGTAAGGGAACGTTTAGTAGAGTGATAAGTTATGGCCCATAAACCCACGAATATCTTATTTCACGAAATCTGCGTAGATCTCGGCGCAGGAATATCTTTAATGTGTCAAAGTTACAACGCGGCCAACCGTGAAACATTCCCGTCTCCAGAATTTGCGAATTTAAGGGACAGCAATTTTGCTAAAAAGGGAGTGAGTGTAATTATTTTCTCCACCGAAGTACGATGATTGCATTGCGTATTATTCGTCTGAATTCAACCAATCTTCGCGATATTAAAAAGGAAAAAATAATAATTTGTCAATCCTCAAAAATTCATAATTTTTTCTGGTAGTAGCATAAGATGGTGACTCATCACGTGGTCGTGGGTTCGATTCCCACAGGACACAAATATTTATGTGATGAATACAAAAAACTGTATTTTGTTAGTTATGTATTTACAAAAAAAAGTATATAAGTGTTATATCCATTGTCTACTACCCATAGTACAAGCTACATGCTTAGTTTGGGAGATGGTGCTGTGTAAAATGTCCCAAAATATTATTTATTTTATATTTTATTTATGTTAGCTTAAAATCATTAAGTTAAGAATAGTTATTTATTTCTAATTAACCAAGATTTAGGCTTTCAATCTGGCTCTCAAAAGCATAAAGGAAGGTTGTTGGAGGTGCCGGTAGCTCGCACAAATATATTAAAATTTGCTCCGGTGACTCGGGCCGTGAAAATAATTAACATCGTTACGCAACAAATAGATAATATGTTCGTTGGCGGAATTCGAGAAGGTAACACTAAATGTGTTATCAAATACCTCTCTATAGTTATAGATAATTAATTATAAGTGATTACATTGTTGCATTGGGTCTTGGCCTATAAAAACAATTGTATTTGTTATAAAATAAATAAATAAATAGTTATCTACCCAAGCGCCAAAGAAATATGTTCACTAATGAAGTTAAATTGCCTCAATTAAGATTACCTAAACAGAATAAACAAACTAAGCGAAATGAGTATTTACCTGGATGAAGTGCAAACGAGGGTAATTAACGTTTTACGAGGCTTATCTAAGCGATTGCCGTGGAAGGCGACCTTGCTATCGACGGGTTTAAGCGCCATAGACAAGTAAACTCCTTGTCAAATTACTGACTTATCAAATTCTAGCAAAGTTGCGTAAAATCTCGTGCATTTAATAATTGTGAAAATTGTGAAATTTTACAAGTGAAATGACTGTAAAAATTATAGCATTGTTGCCTGTGATTCAATATTTCTTTTGCTATAATATATTCAGCATCATCATCATCATATCAGCCAAAAAGTCATATGACACCTGCATAAGCCTGCATGCATACAAAATATATTAACTAAAAGCACTTTGAAGTGCTCAACCTTAAAAAAGGTTAAAAACTTCAAAGTTTCTAAAACGGGTTCCGAGTTTTATAAACAGTGTTGCTAGCATGAAAAAACCGTTTAGTAGTTTTCGAGGGTCTTTGTAGTTCACAATCTTGTGACAGTTTACAATCACGGCAATCACGCGAGTTATATTTTAATCTAACGGTATTTATAATTTTACGGTGGCATCTATACACACAGAAGAAGGAAAACAGATAAAACATTCGAATTTGAAATACATTAATTGTATTTGTTTTTTGTTGCATTAATGCATTTTATCAACATGCATTTAATGCATAGATGTACTTATAGAATAATCGTTGCAGTGTAGCCTCCAGGAGCTATTAGTATATAGTTAGTTTATAGTTTCTACACAAGTAGACCTACATAAGGAATCTTCACTCACCTTTATTACTTAGCCCACATCATAAAGTTACAGCAACTGTTCTACTGAACTGTGTGTTCATAGCTTAACGCGTGTGCACGTGTAGTGAGAACAAACAGAATAGCTTTTAGAGTTAAATTGTTTTAGCTGATTTAAAAAAAGGAAATGGTTTTCATACATATTATAGTTTCACATTGGGGTAGGTAAAGAGTATAAATATAGGTCTGTAGGTATAATAATGTTTTTTAATGTTCGCAAATATTTTTTTACATACAATTATTTTTGACGCCATTTTGTTTTACGGGAAGCAGCAAATTAAAATTGGAACATTTTCCGTGTGGGGAACAAAACGTTCTACTCAAATAACCAAAATTTTTATTGCATTTCTTGCATTAAAATTTTACTTCAATATTTTTTTAATTTAATGAAATTGACATTATTTTATGCTTGTTTATTCTAGTATATATTTATTTATTAATTCACTAATGTTACTACAACATTCACCACATTCATTATTATTCTATTTTTCTAAAACCATGCAGAACCCGAGTCACTTTTTTCATAATCCCGCAGCATCTAGGACAGAGCAAGTAGTCTTGAGTGGCTAGAGTGACACCAGGTGAAGCGCCGAGATGTCGCAGATACGGCACGAGAACGGCTTATCACTCCTGACCTCGCATTCTTCAAATGATCCGGCTGATTGTCCCTTTAAAAGAACCTTGTGACTTGCAATGATGGTAGGTACTTCTACTGAAATATATAATAGACTGGAAAGGTGAAAATTGGACTGTCTATAGCAATATTCGGAATAAGGTTACAAACTCCTTGATTGGTTATGGATTATAAACTCCTTGAAAAATGAGAACTATCGCAGTAAAGCTGAATAGTTTGTTTGTTTGTTTGAGCGACTCTTATTAAGAGCCGAGCTAAAAGCAAAATGGACGAGAGTGAAACCTCAGGTATCAGCTAGCAGGACCGGAATCAATAGTAAAATTATCTCCCGATTGTTCTCCATACTGCAGATCGAAATTGTCTTAATGCTACGGAGCTTATTAAATGTGAATTCCCATCCAAGGCAAATTACCTCTGACCTCTAAATTATGAACTTGTTTTTTTTTTCAATTTATTTGGGTAAACAAACAGTGACAAATATACATTAAAGGGTACAAACATAATTGAGGAACTAACTTTGACACCAGCACCGTTTACCACAGTTAGCTACAAAATTATGAATAAGAAACAGAGTACATTGAAAGACTGTTAGTGTTATGTTTGAATTTTTATAAATCACTTAATCTGTCAGTGATCATCTTAAATACACCAGCACGCGTGGCCGCAATGTCAATGGCGTTGAAATGAGTGTTGTAAGTGTGTACAAGACGAAACAGAGGTGATCTTTTGCCAGCATTTGTGCGTTGTTGTTTGTGTTGTTACTAAATTATTACGTCATAAGGACACCAAACCCAGCATGCCTGAGAGATTTCATGGACGATGTGCCAGGGCGGTAGTCCCTATATACCTAGCTCCCACACATTTTTATTAAGTAAGTATCTATATCTATGTTAAAACACATTAAGTACCATAATCGAGTGTTCAGTCCTAAAACCAGATGTACTATGATCATGTTTATAAATACACAAATACCTAAGTGTGTTTGCACCACACTAGTCAGCGCCGGATTCAGTAGTGCGCAAGCGCGTCTGCAGATAATCTGTCTACAGAAACATGTGTTACTTGCAACTCACGGACGACGGATCTGATGTGAATGTAATAAATCCGTAGGTACATAAAAGGATTTGTTCAAATTTGTAAGACACGATTTAACTTAAATATAACTTTTTTCTATTGACGTGATGTGACATCGGCGTTACTTATAACCATAACTAAATTAGTAAAATACTCGTAACTAGGCAAATGCGACGTAAAACGATCTAAATTCAATTTTAATTAGTTTTTTTAACTTTTACCCACATAGTATTTTCTTCTGTGACGTGGGATAAAGGGTGATATGCCAATCGTACTTGTCCAATGTCACTTTGGTCAAAGATCGAGCAATATTTTATTCGTAAAAGAAACTTTGATCAAACCAAGATTTAGGCTTTATTTAGGGTGTTCAAATGAGAAGACCAATCAATTCTTAGCGTGTCGATGGCAAATTAAAAAAATATAATATATTAAGGGCTCACACTTGTCCGGCCCAAAACTTAGCAACGCCGATTGCGTTTGTCGACGCGACATGTGGGGCACGATGGAAGATGGGCCATTGTCTGCGGAGATATGCCGTATGCACACTGAAGGGCATAAGCGTCTTTGTATGTACCATCCTCCTAGTCTTTTTCCCAACCATGTTGGGATCGGCCTCCAGTCTAACCAGATGCGGCTGAATATCAGTATTTTACACGAAGCGACTGCCATCAGACCTCCGCAACCCAATTTCTAGGCGATACCGATATTCGAAAGATAGACTGGTTGTCAGGCTTTTTGGGCTTCTGACTACCACTAACGATTATCATAGGTGTTCGTATGACAACCGGGACCGACGGCTTTACGTGCTCTCCGAGGCACAGAGGGGTCTCGATGTGTTAATAATGGTCACCCATCCACAGACTGACCTCGGCAAGCGTAGCTTAACCTTGCAGATCGGTTGATCAGCGTAGTTATATCTCAGCCACGAGCCCCTCAGAAGCGTCTTTGTATGCAACCCCCATTTGTGGAGGTTGTCTTTACCAGACCATTGAGGCAGTATTGAAACGTGCATTCCATAAGAAGTTTTGGTAAAGATTGTTTTGCTATGATTCTTTTCGGATGGCATTTTCATCTTCATAATTAATCCAAAGAACAAAACTCAGTGAAGCCTCCAAAAGTAACTGAAAATAAATTAAAATCCGGATGAACTCGGCATCGTAGGGTACTTATGGTGTTTTGTCAAACTAATTTAACTTTCAGCGGTATGCTTTAATTAAAATACTTGTTACGGATATATTTTTTATTCTAACAACCATTTTATTTTAGTAGGTACGCAACGAACACTGCTAAAATATTGAAATGGATTGCTAAGCATATAATATATATATATAGTTTTTCCAGTACGGTACAGTACGCCTGGCATAGCTTAGCTGGGGTGAAGTTAGTTAGGTGCCTTTAATTATTTTCAAGCTTTTCTCGCAATGACAATAAACAGTGATAACGGTGCTGCACACAGACAGAATAAACAATAGACCAACATATTCTATATAGCTTGGTGCAGTTAGACGAGAGAAATGTTTAAATTGGTGCAGTCTATGTCTGCCAGTCAGATCGATACGAGCTCTTTACGGACGAGATAATGAATAAAACATGAACTGTTCAATTCACTGTCCCTAACATTTACCTGGATAAGAGATTTTGTTGAGGTATTCGAGTGAGTGCATTCTTTCTGATAAAAAAATAATGTATTGTGGTATAAAAAATATATTGTGTATTGTGTACAGTGGAGTTTTAGCAAATGTGGCGAATCCCTTAGCCCCGAATTTTAGCCGGTGCACGTTAGACATATAGCTGGAGAACTCATGACGAATAAGAAAAGGGATTTTAACAGTTAGTTACGTTTTCATTATAAACTCTTTCAAAGACAAGCAGCGTAGTAGTTATCAAATACTACTATCCAAATGTAGCTCACGCCGCTACACCTAGCAATTATTTTATTTTATTCAATTAGTAGTTTTATAACTTTGATTTTCATACATGTACTTATCACAGACTGTACTTATCACAGACTGTACTTATCACCAATTTAGGTACTTATAATAACTAATCAAGTAACTGTAACTAACCTACACACAATTATATTTGTATGTCTATAAGACAAAACATATAGCATACTTGATTAGGTAGTATTAATTAAATTATTTTTTTACAAATGAATAAATGATTCTGATTCTGATTTATTCCGTGTCGAGAGTGTGGAAGGAAGTTTGCGTTAGTTTGCTACTGCGCAGTATAATGATAATACGCGTACTATATAATTTCCAAAAAAAACATTTAAGTAGTTACATTCCGACTATTCACCGAATATCGACACTAAGTGTACGTGTATAGTGTCGTAGTCTATCCTTAGTTTTAAATAGAGATTGATAATAAACTCCGATTGAAAATCTGCTTTATCTAGAGAGTTTAAAGAACAAGGGCCATTACTGCGGTATTACCACATTTATCTAACTGAGCTCACGATGTTTGCGCTTACACGATTTAATTAATACCAAGATAATTCGTTTAATTAAAAGTTACTGAGATTGCCTCGGTGAAAATTGTGAGAGAGATAATTCGAATAAAATTAGCCCAAGTCGTTCCCCAACCTGCATTAGTAAGATTTCCCAGTTGCGAAAGTATGAGAGTGTGTAGTATCTCAGGGTATTCGCTTGCGACACGAGAAAATGTGGAGATATCGTTATCAAATAAAGATTGGTTTAAAAATGGCGGGTGTTGGTAAACCACGTGTTGATCAATTCGTAACTGTTCTGTTCAATGTGGAAGTATTTACTTATGGAAAGTAAATATTTTAAAGCATGCCTAAATATAAATTAATACATGGGACATGGGTTTTATTTCCGTGTACTAGGGAATGAGCCTATAGCCGTACCTATATGCTTATTCTTCTTCTTAGCGTGACGATGGCAAATAAAATTATGGATAGGTATTATAAGCTAACTTGTCCGGCCTAAATCTCATGTTTATTGCCTACGACTAAGATTTTTTTATAAAATCCCAATTTATCTTTGTTGTATGACCTACTTTGTTGATCATGATCATCAGAATCAAACCCTAATTATCACTCGTGTAGACGGTGAAGGTGCAAAATGAGGAAACCTACATGCCTGAGAGATGTTCCCGTCAGCGGATATGGACTGAAGTCTGCCCGCACATGGAGCCCATTCCCTCTCATAACGGCAGGAGATGTACCGTTCACAGCAATGAGACATAAAACGGATTTATGTAACGTAGGTAATAACTATTATAGTTTTTATATTGAATAGGACTCAAGTGGCGTAAGTACTCTAGAATAATTGTTTACAATCCCTTAATGTAAATAACCGCAAAATGTCCTGAAAGCGTCAAAATGAAGCTCCTATTTACCCTCTATTCGTTACTAATAAGTGTTTCTAATTTTCTGTATGAATAACTTGCTCAACAAGCTCCCTCGAGATACTTTAAAATGTAATTAGAAAACATTCTACTTACTTCATTTTTTTTTGCGACTTTGGCACCAAATGATTGCCACGAATTAGAGATTACCGTAAAGCCTGCGGCTAGGATTCCGTTAAGGTTAAAGGCGAAGATGGACCTCGCCGTGATGGAAGTCCGATGGCTCCACTGGACCACAGCTGCCATCATGTTCGTGATGAATGTTCCTGATCCCAATGACACAACTGATGGCAAGTGCGGTATTCAGTCGATATGGGTCCGACGTACCCTGCGCGAGATCCATGAGGATTTTTCGAACACCAAAAAAAACAAGGTTTCTGTAAGGGTTGAGCTCCTCCTATTTCTGGACTTAAAATATGGTTCGAAACTTGGCTGGAAACCATATTCATAACCTCAGAACATCAGCAGATTCTCGTAAAGCCTTACATGTCAACACGATTTGCATAAAGAGATATAAGTAATATAAAGAGTGGCAAGCCCATCAAAATAGCTCATAACAGTATAGTATAGGTAATGAAATGAATATCTTCCTGTAATATTAGTTGTTTTAACTATTAAATTTTGTATCTGAGACTACATTAGTTCGAATCGAACATAAAATGTTCAGGTATATTCGCACGTGGAGATTTTAATAATATACATTTGTTTTCTGACGTAATAACTTTTTCTGTTCCATTTTATCAACAAAAGCGATAGCACTAACATACCAATAGGTATTCCGCGTTTCCATGCATTGGAACATGAATAGAATGCGTAATCGAACACGGAAGTGGATTCTCGAAATTCCTACAAATACAACTTGTCGGAGCATGTTTAAAAAGAATTATAATACGTACGTGTCCCCATTGTACCCTTGTGAGAATATGGCTAGGAATAAATAGTCTAACATCTATTTAACCTTAGCATTGTTTGTATTCAATCAGTATTATACCTGGCAGTAGATAGGTACCATCAGTACTTCTGATGTTCAGCTGTATCTGGGAAGCTAAAATGGACACTAATTGATGAATCTAGAACAGTAGATCCCAACTTAATTTTTGTCCAAGGACCACTTGTTTCATTATATAATTGAACTTCTTTCGTTGAACATATTTTAGCTCTTGCTAATCACTGATTTGATATTTTAAACCTTTAATAGACACATAACATTAAGACCTGACAAAGTTCCGCCTAGTAGCTACCTACCTATTGTCTAAAATACTACAGTTCACGCCAAACTTATTGTCCGGCCTACTACGTACCTACTGGCCTGCATCTTTTACTTCATGAACTTTTTATCAAAAGTACTTACGCTTAAGTTTAGATAGCGTAGGTACCTATGTTTTAATTGACCTAACCTACAAACGTCACCGTTTCGGCCAGTGTTCCCGGCGGCTTTCATCGACATTCACACAGAGACCCTTGAACTTTACACTACTCTTGTAGGGTTACCATTTGGGTTAAAAACTTACTCTGTACTAACCAAAAAGTTGTTTTTGTAAACCCTATTTCAGAGAATTTCAGCTCAACTTGAAAGTAAGCCGTCAACTTACATTATTATGAATAGGCAACTGAGAAACATTCTCGGTATTCGAAACTTACTGCTGTAGTTAACTTAACTAACTTTGTCTAAGCAAAACTGTTGCGTAAACTGTAGAGTTACAGCAACCACTCTTGTTTTTAATTATAATGGCAGTCTGGAATAAGGATATAGACTCCGGATACTAGATTATTTTTATAGGATAATATTTTTATATAAACGAGATGTCACCTAAAAACCTTAGGGCAGTTAGATATTCGATTTATGTAGACTGACAAAACAGTATTATAACCATAAGACAGTATTAAAACCGGCGTCCGGATAAAGCCAGACATAGGCTCTTGATTGCGTGTCCGGCAAAAATAAACGGTGTTTGGCTTTTGTTATGATTTCTACATTTTGCAAATGAGCGAGCACAGGCGAAATCCAGTCCGCAGTCCCACCCACCTAGTGTTGGATTTCGTAGCATAATAAAATTAGTGTGACTGCGGCCAAACTGGCTGGTCTGGCCGGCTATTATCTAGGTTTGGCGACCTGGAAACCCTATCTGGAGTAAAATATGGAATTAACCTAAGTATCGTAAACTTGGTGTTGTCTTACCGGTCGAGTCCCAAATGCAAATGCTGACTTCGAAGGAATCTAACCCTCACATCAGCTTATAAAAAAGATTAAAGACCTGTTTCACCACCTCTGGATATCAGCTAACTGCCAGATAAATTCAAAAATAGAACATAATTTTTATGAAATTATCTGCCAAGTAGTTTAACGGAAACTTATCAGTAAGCTGTGAAACAAGCCCTAAGGCTATATAACCTAGTTTGTATTCCGTAGGTCTTGTTAACATCAGAGGGTCTACTCCGAAGTGATAAGTTCGAATGTTCGGGCCCGACCGATTCTCGACCGAACTTTGCATTGTTGTCCTACTACGAACAAAGTTCGGATTTGCTCAGTTCGGTCGTTATCATCGAAAGAGCGTCGGACTGAACGAAAACGAGTAGTGCGTTCAACGTTTCATCGATATGTTGTCATTACTCATTTCGATGTAATTTAACTGTTGAATTACAGACGATTATAATTTTATCTAATAAGGAAATTGAAAATCGCTTTGAATTCATTACTTTTAGCTATAAAAAGTGTAAGATTTATAAAAAATCTATGAAATTGTAGTTGGCATAATGATTGAAAAAAAAACACAGCTGACAGCTGTCCAGTGGCTTAAGTCAAAGAAGAAGTAAACAAACAAGTGATGCTGTGTTTTTTATTGCAAAATGCAGCAAAAATACTTTAGATGCACCCAAACTCGTCTGTCGTTATCGTTACAGCTATATTTGGTTCGTTGATGACATTCCTTTCCATGGCATTTTGTGGAAATTTGATGTACTTTCGGAGTATATCGGGTGTATTAATTGCCAAGGAAACCTCTCGTATACATCGGGAGACAGTTTGCTGGGCCATTGAGGCATCATCATTCTGCCCTACAGAGCCTTGATAGCTGCCCCGTGCATAAAAGTTTAAGGCAACAAGTTTCTAAAATTTAAGAATACATAATTACATGTTATTATAATATTGTGATACCTACCTAATTATTGGCCCTCTCAATCTGAGAAGTGCCCTGCGGTAGGAGTGTACAGTTCGCGCCAAACTTATTGTCCGGGTTGAACTTGGCGCTAGCTAACTTTAACCCAGCCGTAAAAATCGGAGAAAGAAAAATATTGGATAAGAATAATTTATAACGACAGATTACGAATTGAGCTTTCGTTTTTATTTATTACAATCTTATATTTTTCTTTCTCCGAATTTTACGGCCGGGTTAAAGTTAGCTAACGCCAACTTCAACCCGGACAATAAGTTTGGCGCGAACTGTAATTTCATATTATTATGTATCAACATATAGATAGTTCAATATTAAGTAGTTATTGTATATAAGACAAAAGGAAGTTAAACATAAAAATTGTATATAAACAGGCGCTAATTGTAAATAAAATTATTATCCATTCTTCATTTTACTCGACGACAAGTGTTATTATTTGGCTGCTCATTATCCCCAAACCTTTGTAGCAGGCTCAATTGCTCGACTATTAAGCTTCCTTGGTAACAGGGGTACTATCTCCTGGCAGAGTTGTTCATAAAGTGTCCGACTCAGTCAGTAATTAGCTATAAACTCAAGGTCGGGCACTAAATTAACATTAAACGAGTCACGAAGGCGTCTGCGATTCCTTCTACGCTCTAAACGCTCTTCCTCTAGAGCCTCTTCCACCAAGAACATACGTGCTGCCATTTCGCTGTTATTAATAAGTATTACCACTGCCTCGTTGGTCTAGTGGTCCCAAACGCGACTGCTACTCTAGAGGTCCTGGGTTCGATCCCCGGGTCGAGCTGTTGGGTTGTTGGGTTTTCTGTGAAATTCCCAATAGCAGCTCGGAGTCTGGATTTGTGCCCGGTTTATGGCAATAGGCTCGCCCCCTATTACATGGGACCTAAACATACTGGCGAAATGTGGGTGTACATTAGTACGCCTCTGCCTACCCCTTCGGGGAATATGGGCGTGATGGTATGTTACCACTACACACACACTACCACTCAACCGCAGTCACTTTACTGCTATAAAACAAATGTACAACACAACTTAGTTCTAATAATTAATTAAAAACTGAGGGTCTACTCCGAAGTGACAAATCCGAAATATCGGCCGATTGTTCGGACGTTTCTTACTCCGAACTTCATTCTATTCAGTCGGTCGGTTCGCATCCGACTGAACTTCGTTTGACGTTTCTTGGATCGTAAACGCTACTCTGAACCAAAAAACTCCGACCGATGATTTGAGTTTGACAAGAGTTTCATTGCAAGATTTATGTCAAAGTTCACGACAGCAAAATCGCTACCTTTTGATATCGTTTTAACTCAGTTTTTAATTAATTATTAGAACTAAGTTGTGTTGTACATTTGTTTTATAGCAGTAAAGTGACTGCGGTTGAGTGGTAGTGTGTGTGTAGTGGTAACATACCATCACGCCCATATTCCCCGAAGGGGTAGGCAGAGGCGTACTAATGTACACCCACATTTCGCCAGTATGTTTAGGTCCCATGTAATAGGGGGCGAGCCTATTGCCATCTATCTATCTTCTATCTTGTCTTACGGGGGCTGGTACAACCAGCAACACTTCGACCCAATGGGATCTTTTGTGTTGTCCCCATTACCGTATATTCCTTACTCTTTGAAGACGTGGTTTACGAAGGCGGCTAACCCACTGAGAGGAAGGAACCTAAAATCTTCCGGCTTCGGGTACCCGTTGCCGAGAAGACTCATCCGTTTCGTCGCCAGGACGTCACAATCGCACAGGATGTGCTGCATAGTTTCCTTGAATTCACCACAGGCTCTGCAGTCATTGTTCAAAGCTAGCTTCATTTTATGGAGCATGTCATTAGTGGTGTAGTGCCCTGTAAGAGCTCCAATGACAGCTCGGGCTTTGTCTCTTCTGTTGCTCAGAACGAATTTCGAGACTCTTGTGGTGCTGCAGCCGAGGAAACGTCGTGAGTGTTCTAACCCTAGGCTGTTGTTCCACTCCTCTATGCGTTTCATATCGGCATAGTCCTGTAAGGCCTTTTTAATGGTGCATGTTGGTAGCCCCATGCATGGTTCTGGTCCAATCATTGCATTCGCTGATCCTGTTCTAGCTAACTCGTCAGCCTTCTCGTTTCCTTCGATGCCCTGGTGCCCCGGGACCCATACTAACTGCAGATTGTTCCTGCGGCCAAGCCTGTTTAGCGTTTTAATGGCATTGAGGACCAGTCTAGAGTTAACTTTGTAAGAAGTTAGGGCCTTTATTGATGCCTGACTATCACTTAGAATATAGATCTTTTTATTTTCTATGTTCCTTTTTATGTTTTCGTCTGCACAAGCGATGATGGCATACATCTCAGCTTGAAAGACCGTGGTGAATTTACCTAAGCTGCTCCATATTTGTTGCGACTTTGAGTAAACTCCTGCTCCAGTACCAGATTCTGTTTTCGAGCCGTCTGTGTACCATATTAGGCTGTCCGTGTTTGGCGACAGTCCTTGTTTCCAGCCTATTGCCATAAACCGGGCACAAATCCAGACTCCGAGCTGCTATTGGGAATTTTACAGAAAACCCAACAACACTTTGCTCGACCCGGGGATCGAACCCAGGACCTCTAGAGTAGCAGTCGCGTTTGAGACCACTAGACCAACGAGGCAGTGGTAATACTTATTAATAACAGCGAAATGGCAGCACGTATGATCTTGGTGGAAGAGGCTCTAGAGGAAGAGCCTTTAGAGCGTAGAAGGAATCGCAGACGCCTTCGTGACTCGTTTAATGTTAATTTAGTGGCCGACCTTAAGTTTATAGCTAATTACAGACTGAGTCGGACACTTTATGAACAACTCTGCCAGGAGATAGTACCCCTGTTACCAAGGAAGCGTAATAGTCGAGCAATTGAGCCTGCTACAAAGGTTTGGGGATAATGAGCAGCCAAATAATAACACTTGTCGTCGAGTAAAATGAAGAATGGATAATAATTTTATTTACAATTAGCGCCTGTTTATATACAATTTTTATGTTTAACTTCCTTTTGTCTTATATACAATAACTACTTAATATTGAACTATCTATATGTCGATACATAATAATATGAAATTACAGTTCGCGCCAAACTTATTGTCCGGGTTGAAGTTGGCGTTAGCTAACTTTAACCCGGCCGCAAAATATCGGAGAAAGAAAAATATAAGATTGTAATAAATAAAAACGAAAGCTCAATTCGTAATCTGTCGTTATAAATTATTCTTATCCAATATTTTTCTTTCTCCGATTTTTACGGCTGGGTTAAAGTTAGCTAGCGCCAACTTCAACCCGGACAATAAGTTTGGCGCGAACTGTACACTCCTACCGCAGGGCACTTCTCAGATTGAGTGGGCCAATAATTAGGTAGGTATCATGATATTATAATAACATGTAATTATGTATTCTTAAATTTTAGATACTTGTTGCCTTAAACTTTTATGCACGGGGCAGCTATCAAGGCTCTGTAGGGCAGAATGATGATGCCCCAATGGCCCAGCAAACTGTCTCCCCATGTATACGAGAGGTTTCCTTAACAATTAATACACCCGATATACTCCGAAAGTACATCAAATTTCCACAAAATGCCATGGAAAGAAATGTCATCAACGAACCAAATATAGCTGTAACGATAACGACAGACGAGTTTGGGTGCATCTAAAGTATTTTTTGCTGCATTTTGCAATAAAAAACACAGCATCACTTGTTTGTTTACTTCTTCTTTGACTTAAGCCACTGGACAGCTGTCAGCTGTGTTTTTTTTAATTTGACCATCGGTAAAGACAATCATTATGCCAACTACAATTTCATAGATTTTTTATAAATCTTACACTTTTTATAGGTAAAAGTAATGAATTAAAAGCGATTTTCAATTTCCTTATTAGATAAAATTATAATCGTCTGTAATTCAACAGTTAAATTACATCGAAATGATTAATGACAACATATCGATGAAACGTTGAACGCACTACTCGTTTTCGTTCAGTCCGACGCTCTTTCGATGATAACGACCGAACTGAGCAAATCCGAACTTTGTTCGTAGTAGGACAACAATGCAAAGTTCGGTCGAGAATCGGTCGGGCCCGAACATTCGAACTTATCACTTCGGAGTAGACCCTCTGAGTTAAAACGATATCAAAAGGTAGCGATTTTGCTGTCGTGAACTTTGACATAAATCTCGCGATGAAACTCTTGTCAAACTCAAATCATCGGTCGGAGTTTTTTGGTTCAGAGTAGGGTTTACGATCCAACAAACGTCAAACGAAGTTCAGTCGGATGCGAACCGACCGACTGAATAGAGTCAAGTTCGGAGTAAGAAACGTTCGAACAATCGGCCGATATTTCGGATTTGTCACTTCGGAGTAGACCCTCAGGAATATCGATGTTCTCAGCTTATATGTTGACATGTTACATAAACAGTTCTGCCATGGTAATCGATAGTAGTAAGTCAGAAAAGGTGGTTTCGATTTTATCATTTCTGATAAAACTAAACACTGGATTTTTATGTTCTATCTATCAAAAGAAAGAAAAGAAGGAAGAAAGAAAAATATGTTTTTTACAGTAGTAACACGGCTCGTGGCCAAGTTATAACTACGCTGATCAACCGATCTGCAAGGTTAAGCTACACTTGCCGCGGTCAGTCTGTGGATGGGTGACCATTCTTAACATATCGAGACCTCTCCGTACCTCGGAGAGCACGTAAAGCCGTCGGTCCCGGTTGTCATACGTACACCTATGACAATCGTTAGTGGTAGTCAGAAGCCTAAAAAGCCTGACAACCAGTCTTTCCTTCAAATATCGGTATTGCCTAGAAATTGGGTTGCGGAGGTCTGATGGCAGTCGCTCCGTGTAAAATACTGATATTCAGCCGCATCCTGGTTAGACTGGAAGCCGACCCCAACATGGTGGGAAAAGGCTAGGAGGAAGAGTAACACAGTAATAAATTGGTTTTAAAATGAACACAAAATAAATTGGCACCTTTGACTTACTGCCCTGTCGTTTACTACGGCAGAGTTCTTGCATGGTGATCGATCTTTTGTGTTTGCAAATGTCAAAGGCTGCGTTAGATTGACTACTGGGTCAATCTCCAAAACGGGCGTATTCGTGTGATCGCTCTGGTGCTTTTCAGATATTGATATTTAATGGTAATTATGTATCTCAGTAAAAATAATGATATTCAAATAGTACATTTTTACTATTGGCCTTCAATTTACACAAACAGTTATGGAAATATTTAAGATCAAAAATTTTTGCGACCAGAGCAATCATAATTGGTGCCAGAGCGATCATAAATAGTGAAATCAGGGGAACAAAAAAAAATATATTGATAAAATATTATTTATTTAGCCGTTTTCAGTCATAGTCAGTGTACGTTAACAAGATTATATGAAAATTTTATATGTAAGAGAAATATATAATTTTAGAAAAAGGACAAGGCATATTATCAGTCATATATATCAAAAATATATTCCGTATTTTTACTTATATAATTTTTTTTATTTTATATAAAACTAGCTTTCCGCCAGCGGCTTCGCCCGCGTGGTCATGTATTATACATATAAACCTTCCTCAAAATCACTCTATCTAGGTATTAAAAAAACCGCATCAAAATCCGTTGCGTAGTTTTAAAGATCTAAGCATATTAGGGACAGACAGGTGCGACGAAGGCCTTTGTTTTATAATATGTAAGGATAATTTCTAAAATAACAAATTACCATAATTATAAAAATCAACTTTTGGGTTAGTTTCATTTATTTGGACTTAATTAAATCACCTCTATGTAAATGAGACAAAATTAAAAACCTTTTGAAATCAATCATTAATAGCTACAGTCTTTTATATAGTTACAAAATTACTTACACCTTAACTCAGAGACGTCACTTAACCTTAATGAATCGTTAACAAACAGTGGCTACTATATCTTGACCTATTTTTCCATATTTAGTAGTTTCTTGTTTGTTATAAATTTCATATATTATTCGTCTGTCTCTCTCTGTCTCTTATGCACACTTTTATAGTTGTGCGAAAAGTATAAAAGTGTGCATAAGAACTTGCACATGGTGTTCATTGACCTAGAGAAGGCATACGACAGGGTACCTAGGGATGTTTTGTGGTGGGCAATGAAAAAGAAAAGTGTACCTGTAAAGTATGTGGAGTTGATCCGTGCTATGTACGGTGGATCTAAGACTCATGTGCGGTCGGCTGCTGGGACCACCGACGAGTTCAATGTGGCGGTAGGGTTGCACCAAGGGTTAAGTCCATACCTCTTTCTGTTAATAATGGATGCACTGACATCGGAGATACAGGAAGAGGCACCCTGGTGCATGCTGTTTGCCGATGACATTGTACTCGTCGGTGAAGAGGGGATTGAGGTGCAGAGCAGATTGGTAAAATGGCAGCAAAACCTCGAAAGTGTTGGTCTTAAAATCAGCAGAACCAAGACCGAATACATGTTCTGCGATTTCGGCGGTCTATCCGATTATGTGGCCATGGCGCTGGATGGCGTACCACTGCCAGTCTGCTCTGATTTTCGATACCTTGGTTCAGTGGTACAAAACAATGGGGAAATAGATCGAACTGTTAAGCACAGAATTAACGCAGGGTGGATGAAATGGCGGCAGGTTACGGGAACTGTGTGCGACCCCCGAATTCCCCTTAAACTAAAGGGGAAAATATACAAAAGCATGATAAGACCTGCCGTCTTGTATGGGTCTGAATGTTGGGCTACAAAAGGGATGCATGAAAGGCAATTGCATGCAGCTGAGATGAGAATGCTACGAGGAATGTGTGGAGTTACAAGAATGGACAGGGTCAGGAATGAGTATATAAGAGGTAGTTTGAAAGTAGCACCGGTTACTGAAAAGTTGTGCAGTAACCGCTTAGCGTGGTATGGACATGTGATGCGTAGAAGTGAAGAGCATGTTACCAAAAAGGTTTTAAGCATGAATGTGGATGGATATAAGGGAAGAGGAAGACCTAAGAAAAGATGGATGGACTGTGTGAGAAAGGATATGACCACAAAGGAAGTGAATGATGAGATGACGGCTAATAGAGATGTATGGAAGAAAAAGACATACTGCGCCGACCCCAAGTGAATAGGGATAAGGGCAGGAGGATGATGATGATTCGTCTGTCTCTGTAATCTATTCCTACTTCTTTTAGAGTTTTCATCATTTTATTCCAATTAACTTTATCAAATGCTTTTACTAGATCTACAAATGCTATATATGTATTTAGTCCTATGTCTAAGCGACAATCAATCAGCATCCTCAGTGCTAGTATAGCTTCTCTGGTTCCTTTGTTTTTACGAAATCCGTATTGGTCTGGACCCACCAAGTTTTCTATTTTATTTTGTAGTCTATTCTGAATAATTTTTAGTTATATTTTTGATGCGTGAGTTATGAGGCTAAGGGTTCTGTACTCTTCACATTACAGTGTATTGGCTTTCTTAGGCAAGGTTATTAGTTTGCTCATACAGTAATCTGATGGTATATTGCCAGTTCTGTATATATCTAGAGTTAATTTAAATATTTCTCCCAATAGTATGTCTTATTTTCTTCAATAGATAATTTATTTCGAGGCATGATTTCAATCTGCAACAATAGTTGCCATTAATTTTTAGAGAAGAAAGAGTTACAGTTGTGGTTAGCTAAATGCCAATATAATAATATTATCAAGGTAAAATACGTCAAATCTGTTTATGGGTTTAGGTTACCCAAAGAAACCCAGGAAAGGTTATAAATTAAAGGATATATGCATAGTTCTTCGTTTGTCATTGTTACAGGCCGGTACTACTACTTAAAATAGATTTATAATGTACAATTAATACAAAATATCATCGCTCTGGTCGCTTTGGACAGAGCAATCACAGCCATAGCGATCAGAAAAAGTCCCAAAATCATAAATATAGCTGAATTTAAAAGCAGTAGAATGTTGTGATTACGTCTCATAAAAAACATCATAACGATCACTTAATTCACATAGCAAATACATTCAGAGGCTTACTATTTCATTTAAATAACGTGCCATAGCAATCATAAAATTCGAGAACCAAATCCAGAGCAGTCATAAACTTACCTTCGTAATGTTGGAGCGCGGGAACGTGGCACACAGATATCTTCCTCGGTGGTTAGACCACTACTGGCGTTACCCCGCGGGAGAGGAATAGAGTGTCTATAACGCGTAACTAGGGATGAGCGCGATGTTTTACCTCAGCGCAGAGCGATGAGATAAAATACCCGGTCACGATTTTAAATTCAAATTGTGCCAAAAGTATTATTAATATAACTAAAAATATTTTATTACTATGAAGATTAACTATTTGCTAGGTAATCTAAATAAGTTGTTTTATATGAACCTACTCATTAAAAAAGTTAGAGAATATTTTTTCATTCAATCGGGAGTTGGGTCAACCCAGAGCGATCAGGATTTTAGGGTTTAAGATTTTTTTTAAAGCATTTGAAATAAACTTATTCATAATATTACCCTTGTATCACGTAGATTAGACACCGAACTGTATATAAAAAAATACTTGTAAAACGTTTTTCGATTTTAAAATGGGTTTATCCAGCCCGACACGAAAAAAAATGCCTCTGGAGATCGACCCTACTACGTTTCAACAAGCTTACTAATAAGCAGTAGTATGGCTGTAGTTTGCAGCTAGAAGCTACTAAGTTAGATTGCCAATCTATGACTAAACACATAACATACCATCACGCCTGTATTCACCGAAGGGTTAGACAGAGGTGTACTAATGTACACCCACAGTTCACCAATAGAGGGCGATCCTATTATTTTTAAGCGGGTACGCTTATCGTGGATTTAATTTTCAATTCGAGCAGTGTTATTCAATTTTTCTATGAAATTCTTAGTAGCAACTCGAAGTTTGAATGAGTGCCCGATTAATAGCAATAGGCTTGCCCCCTATTACGTGGGACCTATACATACCAAACTGTGAGACATTGATACACATCTGACCTGTGCTTACCCTTTGAGTAAAACAAGCGTGATGGTGTTTAATGTGTTTCTTTTTTCTTTGTTACTTATGCTTTATATAATTCTAGGTAATAAGTAAATCCCTGTTAATTCATACCAAATGTTTACTGAGCGCTATTCCCGCTGACAAACTGTCAGACAGTTTGGTACCCTTTATTTACTTTGTAAAATGTATTCAATTCAATAAATATATTTATTATTATTATTTGTTGTAGTAGGACCCAGACCCAGCTATGATTTAAGCCAATGAGGTAATACTGTTAACCATACTATACTATTCATCACAAAATTTTATTGTTACTTGCCTATATTTTTTCAAAAAGAGTGACTATGGAGTTTCACGCCGGCTCTTCTCCATAAGTCCCACTTTTTGGAACCGTGCAACTAGTTTGACAATTCAAAAGTGCCTATTTATATGGTCTAATTGAAATAAAATATTTTTAATTTGAATTATTGCATTTTCTGGGACTCCGTATTAATTAATCTAAAGCTAAAAGTAGGCCCTAATAACTACGAAAACAAAGTCAGTCTTGTTAATATATAAGTACATTAATAATAGATTGTAGTCCTTGGTTATCTGTTGTTGTAAGTGATTATTTTCCTTCTTAATAAGGTATTCAGAACACGTGGTGGCCGTTCCCAAATAGTTACCGATGTAATTGGATCGTAATTAGTTCTATACACATGTGCTTTTCATGGCCGTGAATGTCGAAGTCAATGTAAAATTCATGTAACTCCCATTGAGTTAAATGCTTCTAGAGTTACCGCGGACTCAGGTGTGATTCCATGAGTTTGCGGAGTAAACGCTATAACACTATCAAAAAGTAGCAAACGCTGATTACAACAACGTTTCATGCCGCCCCGGGCAGGGCAGGAAAGACTCTATTGATAATCCTAAACGTTTCAGCCCTTTTTACGAAATGGAAATCCTTATGAAACACATAGCTTTCGTAATTCGACTTCATTGGTTTAGGAAATATTCTCCGCAAAGTAAGACCTAAATATTTAGGTTGGTTAGACTTAAACAAATCTAATATTTAGTAACTTCGAGCCTTCATTCTTGACCATTTTGTGTGCATATCGGGTAGGTCTGAGAATCGGCCAACATCTATTTTTCATACCCCTAAATGATAAAGGTGACCGTGACACACCTCTATATGGCAAAAACAACGTTTGCCGAGTCAGCTGGTATATTTTATAATATTACCTGTTTCGTTATAACTATGATGAACAGTATGTAGGCGTTGAGCAGCAATCCGATGGCGGAGATGACGGTGACGGCAACGCTAAGCGCGAGCGTCACTGCCGCCTCCTCGGCCCGCGCTTCCGTCCCGTTCACCTCCATGGGGCAGGGGTGTATCTGTCTCGCTTTCTCTTCACCCTAGCCGTTCCATGCTGGCCCGTCGAACTTGCGCTGCTCCATTCTGTTTGGGGACATCACCTCACTGCTGCCGCCGCGTTCCATAGCATCTCAGTTTGGATAATCTGGTGAAGAAAAAAAATTATAGATTAAAATTGCGAATGTTCGTGCGAATTCAAAACGAACCGCTAATATGTACACTTTGTTTTTTTTTTATATACTAAGGTGGCAAACAAGCATACGGCCCGCCTGATGGTAAGCGGTTACTGGGACCTTGCAACGCCAGGGGTATCACTCGCGCGTTGCCAACCCGAGAAACCTCTTAGAGGTTTATGGAGGATTCACTGCGCCGACAGTTTGAGGGAATATTCCTCTTACTGCCAGCGCAGCGCATCCTTAGAAGGAGTTTGGCGACCTTACTCACTGCAGGAACACAAAACAATAAAGTGTGTTATTTGGCTGCAGTTTCCTGTAAGGTGGAGGTACTTCCCCAGATGGGCTGCTTCAGATTTGAGCCATAAATGGCTGTACCCTACCTCTCTTAAAACCTGTCTACAGCATGTCCGACAATTTATGAGCAAGTAAAACCTAAAACAACCTATAATACTTAGATACAACACCTCTGACAAACTCATACACGCGTGACAATGATAAAGCCACTAAACATAACAATATCGAAATAAAAATGAACACAAATTTGCTTACGAAGTAGCAATAAATCGCATTATTCGCATCCCAAGGGCGAAATTAGACGAACTTATTTCTCGTAACCTTTATAAAGAGCCTCCATTGCAGGGTTTAAGGCCACAGATGCTCATTCCAAAGCAATAAAAAAGATTTGTGGGGATAATACAGACAAAAGGAGGTATGCCAACATCACATAAGTGTTTTTAAAACAAATGAGATATACCTGGCTTGAATGATTTATTTATATATTCGTGTTTCACTTAATCTTTCTGAAATTTCGTAACAAATTATTACTATTATTATTTAGCCATTATCATCCCACATACGTATTTAATACATATATCATAATATGAAACTAGTCCTATCTTATAAATATTTATCAATATTTTTTCTATAAGCCAATGAAGTCTTAGAAATTGACAGAAATTTCACGGAAGAAATTGGATCGTTCAATTTTCAATTGTCTACTAGGTACCGTTCCTAAAAATATTGCCTTTTTACCCGACAACACGGCAAAAAGCCGAAGGAAGGGTTTTATATTAGGGAGTCTATGTATCTTCCTATTTACGTATGTTCCACTACAGCGCCTAAAGTACCCATCTGATTTTGATGAATGAGGTGTCAATCGATTCGTTATTATGGTCCCGGTAACAATGGCTACATATTACATAAACAAAATCAATACGACGAATGTTACACGCAAAAAAAGAGCGTTTTTTTTAATGATCTTAAAACCTATATGTCGTGAAGTATAAAAGACTGTGTAAGCATATGGTAATTGAACTTTAAACTGCGTACCTACCCTATCTCGCTTTTGCATAGGTACAGTAAATTCTCAGAAAGACACCAAAATCAGGAATGCGAATCCCTACATACCCTTCCAAGACATTAACTGAACTTAACATGTGTAAATATCACCCTGATGCGAAATTGTTGAATGCGGTCTTGCGGAGAATCTAAGAGAGGGGTGCCCAACGATTTCCAATATTGCATGTCTTAGAAAACTATACAACAATGCATGTCATTGACAAAAATTATTATCCAAAAATACGATCAAGAGGCACGACAGTCAGTAGCATGTCTGCGTGTAGTAGGTACCCGAAGGTTTAAAGCACCTGCTTTACATTTAAATCAAATATTATGACGAACGCAACTGTTTAAATAAAAGTTTAAAAAAATATCTTGAAAGTCACCTATCGGCACTACTACTGCTGGATGGCATTAGTTCTGCTTATAGTTTGAGATCTAATTTAATCAGTTCGTGATATCTCGGGGCTTTAGAAGCCAAAGATATAAATATTTATTATAAACATTACGACATATTTGGTACATTAAATGGAGCTTTTGACTTAAACAACATCAACAAGAATACAAAAACAATTTAAGCTAGTAAAATCCAATACAACAGTTCCTTTTGAATGTCGAAAGCCACTAATCGAGGTCTAATATCTAATTAAGATAAATTATTCAAGCTCAGACACCTGAGCGTGTCTGTCATACCAATATACTTATTTTTAGGTCCATTACTGCTATGGCTGCTATAGAAAAATAAATCAACGTCCTTCAAATGGTTTCCCATAACAATCGGCATTGTAATGTCGGCTATTTACGACCCGTCGATACAAGGCAAGGTCAAGGAAAGAACGGAATCAATTATCATAAAAATAGAGGTCGATGAAACGTTGGTAGGTAGCTTTCTTTTAAGCCTCTTTGAATACCTTCTATTAATTATTGTCTCTTTTGTTCAGGCAGGCTTTGATTGATGATAAAATCGTTTCATTTCTTTTTAAGACTGGGACTTACTTCTGGTTGTGTTGTCCTGAAGAAAAGGAAGAAAAAAACAATCAATCACTTGTGATTGTTGAGGTAAGAAAATATTTATAAGTACCGAAAAGGTGAGTACAGGTTTTTAGAACTTGTGGCGAGTTATGGGCAAGTGCGCAAAGGATCCCCCTGAAGATTATCCGCGCTTAGAAAATACAAAGAAGATACGACCTAAAACCTAAGTCAGTATACAGACTACGGAGGTTAAGTTTACCATTAAATTGTAGCACATATTAAAATAAATAAAACCTACTACAATATTAACCACATATTTATATTATATCTATTTTTTTTTATATATATATATATATCTAATTAAATTAGCAAAATACTATAAAACACATCAAAAGATCGAGGCCTACATTGCTGAAACACTCAAAATAAAATGAATATTTCAACGTTACCAAACCGAGCATTCAACCCTCACTAGCAAAAATAATAAAATATAGAGTTACAAAATTAATTCAGTCGGTTTTACTGCCCTGAAATTAGTAAGTGAACATAAATAAAAGCCAAATAGGGTTGCAACATGATACGAATACGTATAAAAATACCTTGGGTTTCCCGCGTGTGAAAATAAAACAAAGCGTCGTTTCTATAGGAAGCAACACTTTAATGTAGAAAATAATAGTTTCGTTAAACATTTCGTTGCCTTGGCTTGCCGTCTAACGTGTCATCTTTGTTCTATCCTTCTTGATGCCAATTTACAAATTCGTGTACAGTTTCTGTATTATTAATTTTAAACAAACATGGAATGGTTATATTTACATACTTCTCGACCCATTTATTAACCCATTTCTCTGGGAAAAGTATTCATATTTGAAACTCGTCAGATCCTTAGCAGTTTTAAAAAAAAGGACGAGGGACACAATTCGGTTCAGTAGCTCAGCCATGAGTTCTATCGAATGGCTTTCGATAGGTTTTTTACGCATCGAAGCACTGTAATCTCATAGCAGATTTTACTTCCTTAGGTAACCGCTTGAGGCACTGCGAGGGTTTTCCATACAAATATTTTACGGCGTCGCTAACGAGTCTAGTGAGAAAAACTCATGGTCGAGGCACTGTTTTTTATTATATTACCTATAATTATTATTAGCTAATGTGAATATGAATTAACATTTTATTTAGCCCCCATTTTAGCCACAGTTTGTAATTTTTTAACAATATACAAGTAATTTATGTAGTCCTACGCGTCGAATATTCCGTTTCCCCTGTATATATTTTTTCATATAATCCTATATATTAGGTACCTACCCATTACGTACAACATTATTAATTTGCACTGATTACCCCAAAAACTCTCTTGGCTCATTGTATTTATTATTATATTCTACGGCTTTATACCTGTTATATGAGCTTTGAAAATAACAAACCCGACCCTTATCATAAATTTCTTCAAACGGAACATTATTAGTAAAGCTAGTGGAAGATAACTACACTAAATGAGGGCCAGTTTGGTTTTAACTTTGGAAATACTTGCGCCACTGCTTCGAATATCAGAGTACCTAATTACAGTACATTAACAAAGACACAAGAAGGAGCAGTGATTATAGCCTAGGGGTACTGACTGCCAAGTCAAAGGTTTCGAGTTCGAATCCAATTGTGTAAATATCACTCGCTTTACGGTGAAGGAAAACATCGTGATGAAACCTGCATCCCTGAGAGATTTTCTCGACGGCATGGGAAGTCTGCCAACCCGTATTAGGCCAGCGTGGTGGACTATGGCCTAATCTCTCTCATGCTAAGAGGAGACCCGTGGCCAGCAGTGAGACAGTTAATAGGTTGATGATGATGATGATAATAAACAAAGATATACTGATCTATCTGTATTGGATACATCACAATATATCCAAGACCAGTCTAATGAACAGCCGAAAAAATGTGTCTTGTTTTTTGCAGTTTTTGAAACTGCAAAAATCAAGACACATTTTTCACAGCATCTACTTATATTTTACGTAATCAGTCGACAAATTCTGTTAAGTAAAACGTTCTGGCAAAACTAAGAAATGGAGCAACACTATAAAGTAATAGAAATTAAAAAAAACTCAACAAAGTTTTAAGTATCATTTACAATTGTTACTGTGTTAAGAGAAACAAGTCGTCGGCAGTGTTGTCATTTAATTACGTCAAATTGTTTTTTAATCAAGTTACGTCTGTTCTCACTCTCCTGTGTTTTTGCTGGATCGCTCCCCCTTTCATAATTTACGCTGAAAATGAGTTTATGAATGAAACGGTCGCTGTTTGCCCCTATTTCTCTTAGTTTGTTCAGGAAGCAGGTCATGTTTTAATTAGATTAATTTAGCGTCGGAATGTTGTTTATGTTTCATGATACCCTATTTGTCATGTTGCTGGTAAACAAAAAGTCAACATTTAGAGCGACGTTTGGAGGGTTAACACCGGTATTTCATGACTTTTTTTATTCTAACCTTTTTCCAAGTGTGAAACAGTGGAAGTCAGCTTCCGTGCTATAGAATATCGGTATTTTACACAAAGCGAATTCCATTAGGCCTGTGCAATCCGATTTCTGAAAACCTTCACAAAGTAATATCTACTCTGTGATATATACCAGGCTTTTTGAGGTTATGACATGATATAAATACAGGCAGCACCGACGGCTTCACATGATCTCCGAGACATGAAGTAGTCTTAATGTCACCCATCCATATACTGACCGCGGCAGGCGCAACTTTACCTTTCTGATTGATCAGCGCAGTTGCCTATTTCATCTTATGGCATCGTGTTGAGAATTCATGAAATAGAATTTTATATTTTAAGTGTTCGTGATGACCTATACCTACTAATAGGTAATCACGAACATGCATGCATACTGTGTACCTATACCTACTTACATTGGTAAATTATGTAATAATTATGCTCATTTTAGCAAATAAATATAGTAGCATTAAATATCTATAACAGAGGTACGGGTATATGTGATACAATATTCATAATCTTATATTTAACATACTTTAATGAAATCGCTTCAGAACGGATATTGAATGGTAATGGTAATGGTGATGGGATTACTTGAGAGTAGATAAAAATTTCAGCTGATATTTTTATTCTCTGTTAAATTCAAATCGCAAATATTATCTCAGTAGGCTTTAGATAAATGTACAAAAATTAAATTGTAGAAACTTTACCTTATAGATACAAGGGTTGTTTCAAAATAAACACATAGTACTTATCTACGCGGTAAAATTCTTAAGACCTGAATTAAGTATGATATTTTTGTATTTTAAACAATTATGAGCAGCATAGAGAGCGGCAGAATAGTCTATGTATTAAAAAAAAAATCTTAAGTAAAAGGCGCCAAATACTGAAAAACAAAGAGAAATAAAAAATATCAATCTGTTACATACCTAACATTAAAACCTTTACTGCACTGTACAACAAAACAATATCTGTGATTTATTTATTTGATTGGATCTGTATACACATTTTCATATCGTTACTGTTTTGGACATTGAAATTCACACAAAGCAGAATTTTTAGGTTTCCAAAAATTTGGAAAGGGAAGAGATGGGACTAAACCGAATTTAAACCCTTCTATCAACATTCCAAATCTATCAAATTCATAACAATCTAAACACGCAATTTTCAAAATATTTTTAATATACAATATGCATCACTACGCAACCACGGAACACCGATTACAAAAGATTCACAAAAACGCAAAATTCTTAATAATTTCGTTTCTCATTTACAGTTAATGAAAACGTGACTTTCCTGAGTTTCAAGACTTTCCAAACGATCATTTAATCTTTAGATAGTATAAAAACAAAGTCACTCCCGCTGTTTGTACGCTTAGATCTTTTAAACTACACAACGGATTTTAATGCAGTTTTCAGCAAATGATAGTGATTCAAGAGGAAGGTTTATAATTATGTACACATGGATATTATAGTAGAGAAAAGTCAAGCAATTCTACATTGCACCTATGCGAAACCGGGGTGTAATATAAAATGCGAAAAGCGTCATGAATGGAGAGTTGATTTAATAGTTATTTGTTATACAAGAGTGCAAAGTTGCTTTTTAACCGCGTGCTCAATTTTGATGACCGAGCAAGCGAAGGATTCTAAAATTGAATCACGAGCGGAGCGAGTGATTCAAAAATTAGAATCCTGAGCGTCAGCGAGGGAATTAAAAGAGCACAAGGTGAAAAATCTTTGCACTCGAGTGCAACACGTAACATTTCATCCCACCTCAGCGAGGAAATGACTAAAAAAAAACATTTACAACCACAAGATACTTTTATTTCAGTTTAGGTATTAGTTAAATACTATAATATGATAGGTAAGTTTTACAGAATACCTATTCTTTAAATTTAAATAACAAATAATACTAGGTATAATTAAGAGAAAGTGAAAGTAACGTTGCTACAATTACTTGAGTTTAATATTTTTGTTATGTATTGTAATGTTGGTGTTAGTGCCTTAAAAAAGTACACCAATCGATATATCAATATTATTTACTTAATGTATCGATATTTTTGAGCGATATTTAATATTTCGATATAAAATTCAAAGTAGCGAAAAGGTATAAAAATCTATATTTTTTACAGACCAATAAACATAAATATAAGTTTTAAGATTATAAAATCCCAAAAAGGAATACTTTTTTTATACTAACATCTTTTTAACAAATTATATTTAATGTATCTTTTGTTTTTGGTCGACTTGATTTGTTGTTTTATAATTTGGTTTTTAAGATATATCGCCCATATAGCGATATTTTTAAATAAAAATATCAGTATCGATGCTGATATTTTCAAAAAATATCGATTCGACATATATCGATACTTTGTTGCGTTTAGACTCGGAACCTAGGGAAGGTTCCAAATCTAAGTTTTCAACAAATTAAAAAAAAGTTGTAAGTATGATAAATTCGGCGCCAGGGGGGTAAAAGCACGATGTTCTAAATTCAATTTACTTTGTCTCTCTAGAGGATAAAAACGACTTTTGCACTCAGATATCGAAGAGTAAAAATAGTCTTTCCGAGATGGTGGGATGAAAATAACTATTGTACATCAAAATAAAATATTAGTTAATGTAATCGACCAATGCCCGCATAATGTCGGTAAGGTTAATCGGTTATTATTTACTAACAGCCGAAATTAATAACGTATCTGGGGGACTAGACAAGTTGCATTTTGACATTCGAATCGACAAACAAAATGTATGTAAATGATATTAGTGACAGCCCGATTTGTCGAAAGCTTGTGTCATTTCCATACATTTTGTTTGTCACACAAATGTGATTCTGAATACAAAAAATCAATAGCTAATCTTGTAATACATCAAAAACGGTTCGACCGATTATGATGAAACTTTGGTAAGTTATTTTGTGCGGAGTGGGTCGTGGGTGTGTCGGAGGAGGTTCCTAACAAAATAAAAAGAAATAACCACTGCAACGCCAGAGCAAATTGTAAAGGAAAACAAAAGGGAAATTGTAAAGGTATAAGCGAATAGAACTACCTATAAGTCCCGCTAATCGGTAACTTTGCGGTCACTGCGGATGTAATCGGTCGTAAATCAACTGTCGATAATTTACTGCTGTATAAAGTCTAGATCAAAGCTGCACTGGAAATGTGCTAACCACTAGGCACTGCGCGGACATTATAATATCAACTATTTACAAATATTTAATGTAATAACATACACCGTCGCGCTTCTATTCAGAGCCGGATTTAGAGGTGTGGAGGCTTCGGGGCAACAATGGAGTGGAGGCCCAAATCTCCTCAGGCTCCAAATTCTTTTCCAACTAAAATGAAAATAAAACCATCGAGTTTTAAGTAAATTATTTTGGTATATAACAAACATTTAAAATTATAATCGGAAAAAATAGAATAAAATAAGACTTTAAAAATAATTAAACAAAAATTTAAATTTTAGCGGTAGCAAACCCAACCTTAACAGTAAGATTATAATTGCAATTAAAACATTAATAGTCGGAATATGAAAGTTTTTTTTTAAGTCTCTAGTCTTAAGTCCCTCTTTTGTGGAGGCCCTGGGGCAGTAGCCCCTGTTGCCCTCCCTTAAATCCGACCCTGATTGCCATTAACCCTGGTAATCAAACAATTATTATTTACCTACATGGACATACTCATGGATATGGACGGCCTCCAACGAAATGGACCGATGACCTGGTAAAGGTCGCTGGAAGTCGTTGGATGCAGGCAGCATCCGTCCGGTCCCTGTGGAAGTCAATGGGGGAGGCCTTTGTTCAGCAGTGGACCTCTTTTGGCTGACATGATGATGATGATGATGACATGGACATACGAACATACGCTGTTATGTATATCCATGAACTACATGGATATACATACAGCGTAGTACAATTTTCATGTGCTACCCAGTTTTGAAAGCAGATCGCAAAATCGTACAAATTTCAGTAGAGGAGGCTCATCTTTCCAATTAATAAAATCCACCTGTACTAACTATAGCTCTATTCCTACAATATTGTAATACTGAAAAATACAAATTTAATGGAATGAAAACAGTGGAATATTCTTTCAAACTTATAACGAATTCTGGGAAATCGCAAACAGAACAAACTGAATTACGCTCAGTGGAAATAGCAAATATTTTCTACATTTTACTGTATATTATTATGATAAAAATCAAATCCAAAAACGTAGTAATTTCGAGTTTAAATGTAAGAAAACACGATTAAGCAAAATGTACTTACTAAATGTTTTTAGATGATATTATAATTTCACCTTAATATTGTCTTAGTGAAACTCATTTAGATATTTAAATAAGGTTCAGACACCTCTTGGTTGCTATTACTTCTGTATAATCCGACGATATTGCTACTATATTATATACCTAATAAATATTATACGCAAAAAGTGTCAACATAGTTTCGAAGTAATTTGCAAAGCTTTTCGCCTAACTCCCCCTTTCGATAAGTTCATATCTCCAACCAAAATATAATGTTAGGGTTGCCAAAGTAAATTCTTATATACATACACTAGCTTTCTGTCAGCTGCTTCACCCGCGTGGTTGTAAAAATTATAGCCTAAATCTCTAACAAATATCATTATATTTTAGCCAATGTATACAGAAACTTGATAAATTATATACCAAAACCAAAGGAGAACTCGCTTGGCTCTATATTGGTGAAAACCGCATAAAAATCGGTGGAGCAGTTTTTGAGTTTATCGCGAACAGACAGATAGACAGACGCGGCGGAGGACTTTGTTTTATAATATGTAGTGATAGACTCCTGCCCATTGGGGTAGGCAGAGGCTATAGATTTCCACTTACTACGATCCTGCCAGGCGGTGTTTGTATATTTCATAAACGGATTCCGTACACATCGAAAATGTGGTTTGGGTTAAATCCCGCGAGATATAATTACATTTTATTTCGTCATTCATACGTGTTATAAATATTTACAACTCGGTTACGGTACAAACTTCCTTTGAGCTCGGTTAGCATAACACACACACATAAGAGACGGATAATTATGTTAATATGTTGGTATATTACGTTGTAGGGGTTTTAAGCAACTCGTTATGTGAAGCAATTTATCCATACTCATCTTCTGATTGTTGAATTTTCACGCTTAAACTACTGAACCGATTATAGTAACAATTAGCAAGGCGATAGGTCGGATCTTAGGAAAGGACAGTCTACCTTTTGCCTCAACAAGTTGTTTAAGATGCGAGTAAAACCGAGAGGAATTATTATTATATTTATTATCCAATTAAATAAAGTATTTATTATCCCATTAAATTAAATATTTCGTTCCAATATTTTTTACTTTTTGTACGAGTAGTCTTGATTTATCTGGTACCAATCATACAAATGGATAAAGATAAGTCTCTCCGCGTTTTTCTTTTAATATTTTACGAGAAGCAGGAGAAAATATTTCCTCCTGTCTTCTGAGAGCTATCGTATCGCAGTACATTGAAGATTTTATTTCTACTTTTAATATTTGACGAAAATCTCAGTTTTATTGCTTAGCATACCATACCATTGCGCTTTTATTCCTTGAAGGGTAAGGCAGAGGTATACATACACCCACAGTCCATTAGTATATTTAGGTCCTACCTAGGGGGTGGGCCTATTGTCAATAACCGGGCATAAATCCAATCTTCATAACTGCTACTAAGAATTTCATTAAAAGTACCCACGGGTCTGAATTTGTGCCCGGTTTATGGCAATAGGCTCGCCCCCTACATCATGCATGGGACCTAAACATACCGGCGAACTCTGCGTAACCCTTCGCGGAATACAGGCGTGATGGTATGTTACGTTATATACTTATATTGAAACTTGAAATATTGCTAAACACTTCTCCGCTACTCATAGTTGAGCCGTAAGCAAGAACGACATTCCATTATCTCTGGCCCATCATTATTTTATTTATTAGCTCGGTGACATTACCTCGAACAATGTCTACGCTTCAGCAATATTATATCACCAATAATTACCGGCCATGAAAGGAGGGTAGAGGCCTTTGTCTTGCAGTGAGACGAACTGTATAATAATTAATTAATTAGCATTCTAAGGTAGACTATTCGCAGTAAACAATCTATTAATGTAAATGGCCTGTGCTTAAGTTAAGATAAATATCTCGCCATTAACGTACATACAGTCAATATAAGAGATAAGTACTAGGAGGCTAGACAAGTTGCATTTTGACATTCGAATCGACTATAAAAAGGTATGGAAATGACACAAGCTTTCGACAAATCGGGCTGTCACTAATGTCATTTACATACGTTTCGTTTGTCGATTCGAATGTCAAAATGCAACTTGTCTGGCCCCCCTGTGCGTTCAGAGTTATTTTACCTCTGAAATATGTCATTAGAGGTGTTATATTAGGGTGATATTTAGGTACTCGTATCATTGATTATATTCACTAGCCAGTGAATGCACAGTATACAGGCATGTGTTACGACAAAGGTGGCCACCTGCTCGTCTGCCACTGTAGACAATAAAAAAAATAAAAAAAAGACAGTAGTATACCTAAATTGTTTGATCTACCAAAGGGTTTCGTATTGCAGTTAAATACTCCTGCGTTTTGACACATTTTGCGTTTAACAACACTATCTTTATTTTGAGATGCCTGTATACTTAGGTATCTTTTTTGTTCCCTGTACGTACTCACTGAATCTCATGAGTTTGATTCCGACGTATGACAAGACTTTGTGACGTCTACAGATATTTGTTAGAGGGTGGGTTAGAGCTGGGTGTAGGTAAGAACTGTTTTATGAAGTGCGGGTGTCTTTAAAAAGAACTAAGTAAATGGCCGCTGTAAAGTTATTTCTAGGATGAATTATTACATGAATTAAACAACGATGCTTAGAAAGAACTTAAGAATATCTGAAGTTTTTCAAACAACTTGACGTGTACAAATATATTTTCGGGAGAATAATGACTGCCAAGCTCTTCTCTTTAAGTTTTGTATTACAAATGTGTCTCAAACAATAATTCACTGTTGGGACTGTTCTATTTCTCTGCATTTTTAGGTTGTGTGTAAGAGAGAGAGCTATTTCTGCTGTAGAGCAGCATCCCTCTCTAACGTGCATGGATTGATATTTTACAGGAGATCGAGCGTGGCACGAATGCAATAAGTACTTTCTCGGCATAAAATATTAGCATTTAATGCATAGTTTGTGACCTAGATCAATAACTTATGTTGAATACCAGAGTAATATATTTTTAATTAAAACAATACCCCGATAAAAGTACGGCATTTTTGTATGGCGCACTTGAAACACGTTTGAATAAAAGAATATCGATAAAAGAAAATTCCAAGTACCTACAGTTTATTAGGGTAAAGAAGAATTATAGTTATAAAAAATATTATATTCTATGTTAATAAGGTTATTAACAAGACAGAATGCACTACCGTATAAACAGTCTTCTTTCTATTCTCTATTCTATAAATATTTCGACTTGGTCCCGTCTGCCCCAGTGGCTTTGTTCCTTCAATGGTTACAGATAGAAAAAAATTATGTCATCTACCCCATCAAATAGTAGTGTCATCAGGCACAGAGCGAGTCCCATTTACCTCGGCAGATGTCAGATAAAGTATTTTTTGCCTCGGTATTGCGTTTACCAGGGAGAATTCTATCCACGTGTTGAGCGTTCAATCTAAGCTGGATTCAATGTTTGCTGAAGTGTAGTCTTGACCTTAAAGTCCTGCCGAAGGTTTTTCTGCCTCATAAATCAATTCTGGATAGCGCCACCCTTATCACCTAGGGCCTAGAGGTATAAAAAAGCCCACGACCTATTCTACTACCTTATGCAAAAAAAAACATAAAAATTGGTCAAGCCGTATCGGAGAAATTCTATAACAAACATCATGGCACGAGATTTTTATATACTCGTATTATATTACAGATTAAATAAGTACTTCTGGTACCACGTATGGTACCAGTATGAGGTCATAATAATATGGTACCACGAAAGGTACAATCAAATATTTTTTTAACAAAGATAATAAATATTTTCTTACAATTTTCTTCTTACCACAGCTCTCTGTAAAACACAAAACATCAAATAAAAAGGATCGTAATTTAGTGTTGTAACATAAAGTTTAATTCCTCTACATTTCCCCGGGGCTAACACCCCTTTGTTCGGCGCAAAGTAAATATCTTTTGGTGTGCTCAAATGCTCCGCGCAAGTTAAATAGCTGCGATGTTTTTGTTTCAGTGTGTTTAGACTTGTCATACTTTTTGATGAATTTACAGATGGCTACATTATGGATACCCAAAATGAACTCAATCCTACTTCCTGTACCATATCAACAAACTAAAGAATGAGAACTACTGTATTGTACGAAAATGCGTTGATTATTTTCATACTCTATGGCCTCAACTCAGAGACGTTGGAGTTAAAAACAGTGGCTACAACTTATATCTTGGCCTATTTTCCATATTTGAATTTGTTGTCAGTGTGCTAAGATATACAGAGTCTCATCAGGTCAACAGGTGATTCATTAGGTAGGTCAAGTGACATCTCTGAGTGGGTCCCGATGTATTGTATAAGTACTCTGTTGTTTTTTTTTTAACTCTGTTGATGTTTTAATGTTAGCACGAATTCCCGGTGTCGCTAGTGTGGGACGGCCCTAGCGGTACAACAACGTTCAACATTGTTTACTTTTGAAATTGAATCGGCTCCGGACCATGTACGATCGCTCTTTTATACGTCCAACAGTCTACTTACTTGCACTCTATCAAAATAAAATTACTTGAGGGTTGGCAATTCCAGCAATATAAATAAAAGGCTCGTATGGTTAGCACAAATTGTTTGCTTTCAGTTTATTACTGTTGGACTGCATAGTCAATAGTATGGGTTTGTTAAGTTGGTACTGTGTAAAAAGTCTTTATTTGTTTCTGAGTGCTTTTGCCCGTGACTTCGTCCTGTTGTTGTTTGTTTATTTCTAAACACATAGTGTCATGTGTCAAGTTCAGTGTTTCAAGTGTCCCTAGTCAGCGGGTTGTAGTTTTTTTAAACATTTTTTTTTATTTCTAACCATCATCACTCGTTAGCACCAAATTTAAATAAACACCTAGGAAATTGTTCTTTACCAATATTATAAATAAGCAAAGTACAAGCGACTATTCCGTGATTTTAATCGAAATAAAAGAGAAAATATTTAAATATACCTTATTTTAAACTCATTGTTTTCATTTCATTTTCGAATGTTTCATTCCATTTTCGAATGTATTTGTACGAAATGCGCGTACCATGAATGGGCCTCTTATTTGTATAGGGCTTTCACATTTCTGTAAAACAAACTTTAAAATCCTGAATATATTTAATTTCGGAATAATTAATACTATAATTTGAAAGTTTAAAGTACTAGTTTCATAGTAAACAAAGAGAAATGTATGTATCTACATAGAGAATAACAAATATATCTACCTAGAATATTAGCACTATGACGTCACTGCTCCCATTAGTGTAGCTAGCCTAACCTAGTTCTGAAAGCAATTGACATTTGCAGTAAAATTAATACATTACCTATTCCGACTACAAGCAACATAGGATTGTGTCGCCCAAAATAATATACTTTATGGGCTCGTTTTGGTCAAATGCTTCCTAACAAGGATAGAAGAAAAAGAACTGTACTCAATTCTAAGAAAATCAGCGGAAGAAACCTATGAAAATTAGCTTTATTATAGCTTTTTAATTTAAGAAAACAAAAATCTCTTATTACAGGCAGTACGATTTTAAAAACGTAAAAGAACGCCAGATTAAATATAAAATTAAATTAAAATACTTTTAATACTCTAATGGCATTGTTTTAAAAATTGTTCATAGCTACTGGCTGGTGATATTCGTAATTTGAGCAAATACTTTTTGAGTTAAATTCTAGGATTATTATTTGATGTGGCATGTTCATTTAAATTGTTGCCTTACAATCTAATTTAATGAGAAATATAATTTGAAAGTTGGTATGCTGAATAACTCTGTTTATAAAACCATTGTTGCTTTGAATAACGAACATTCTTTTTGAAATTCCCCCGGGATGGTCTATGTACATTCATTTCATACAAACGAATATTGATTTAGGTACAAGACAATGTCATTAAAGAAATAAAGAGAATAGGTACGTATGTAAGTTTCACTATTACTTCTCAATGTACTCCAGTCCAGTGCAATATTTATTTATTATTTACATACATACCATCACGCCTGTATTCCCCGAAGGGATAGGCAGAGGCGTACTAATTTACACCCACATTTCGCCAGTATGTTTTAGGTCCTATGTAATAGGGGACGAGCCTATTGCCATCAACCGGGCACAAATCCAGACTCCGAGCTGTTATTGGGAATTTCACAGAAAACCCAACAACACTTTGCTCGACCCGGGAATCGAACCCAGGACCTCTAGCGTAGCAGTCGCGCTTGGGACCACTAGACCGACGAGGCAGTCAGGCAGGCAGTTATTTATTATTTAACTACCGTAAAATAATTATGGGGCCCGTTGTACTCATGGCGAATTCAGAGATGGTATACTTTTAAGAGGTACCTCAGCTATACATAGGTATGAAAAAAAATTAAAATCCCCATATTAGTTTTATTTTCCCCTAATGGTCTTTATTAGAGCAACAGAAGCCCAAAAACAGTTTTTAGAATTTGTGTGTGTTTATACACGCATCACGCGAAAACTCCTGCATGGAAATAAATGAAGTTTTTACCGATGTATTAAGCCTAAGTAACTTAAAATATGTATAGGCACCATAAATAATACATAGTATAATAATTATAAATACTCGTAGTAAAGCGAGGGCTAGTTGCTAGTTAAAATAAGGTTGTACTTGTACATATATAATACTAATGTAATCTACAGCTCGGAGTAGGGTAAAAAAACGACCTAATATTGGTCGCACTTTCCTTATTCTTGGACCATACCACATAGAATATGAAAGCAAACAGAAGTCAAATAAATAGGGTCTGGATAACAATGCCAGCAAACCTTTATTTAATCAATTAGGGAGGCGACACATCTTTGTTTTATGATATGACCCGTCTAACAAATTCCTTTATCTGCTAAGTTGATAACCAAACAGGGTTGAAATAGTGCCTAATATGATTTCCCCGCCTGGGAAGGGCCGACTACCCCTTGATTTAGGGACTAGACAGGCCATGTTTCTCTAAAGTAACAGCTTCTTAGCATTTTTTGACGACGTCTGTGGTCTAGTGGTTCGAGTACCGGACTGCTGATCACGAGGTCGTGGGTTCGATTCCCACAAGACAAACATTTATGTGATGAACTTAGGTGTTTGTGTTTGTCTGGGGGTTTCTTATGTATTCTGTATGTATTCTTATGTATGCTCTGCTTAGTTTGGGACTAGATGGTGCTGTGTAAAAATGTCCCAAGATATTTATTATTATTTTCATAATGTGGATCATAACAATGATTTGTCAAAAGAGGCCGTGCCCTTTTTGCCTCATATTTATATTTAATGTACCATAACATACCAATACGCCTGTATTCCCCAACGGGTAGGGCAGTGATGTACTAAACACCTTCTTTAGTTACTATTATACACAGTTACTATTTAGTCCTATAGTTCTCCGGACCAGTATGTTTTTAAGGGTAGGTACTAATAAGGGGCAACTTTTTGATGGTTCATTAATATTTGGTTAGGCCAAAATATAAGTATTATCTACTTATCACTTTTACCATTTCATATTTCATATTATTTTTAAAGAAGGAAAAAATCGGCGGGCGGGCACGATTCGAACCTGCGCCTTCTGGTTCGGTACACCAGACGCTAAGCCCGCCGATTTTTTCCTTCATTAAAAATAACTTGTAATCTTAGCATGGAAAATGCTTAAAAAAATACAAAAAGATATTTCATATTGTTATTGAAGAGCGAGGCCTCCCATCACAGGTATATCTTTACTTAAAGGGAGCGTTCAGGGGCAAAATGTCCAATTCTCAAAATGTCCAACGGTGTCAAAATGTCGAAATACCCAAAATGTCCAATGGTCAAAATGTATGTAAGATTTACTGTAAAAGTGTTGCAATAAACCTTTTTATTTTATCAACCGACAAAGTTCGTTTGCAAGTCTTGTGCCCTCGAACAAAGGCTATAAGATAGAAATAATTAGCTGCAGGATGTCTCGATATTATTGTTTATTTTGTCCCCGTTCGATTTCCGGCTTATTCCACTTAACACGTGCGAGACTACGCTTCTTGTCTTTTACTGTGTAACAACAGATAAAAGTAGGTATCATGGCATTACTGCCTAAATAGTATAGTGGTTCGCAATACTGCTACGCTCGGTCCTGTGTTTGATTCCCAGATCGAGCTAAGAGTTATTGGGTTTCTCTATAAATTGCTCAGTTTGGAGTTATGCCCGGCCTATTACATGGGACCTAAACTGTGGGTGTGCATCAGTACCCTGCTTAACCCTTTGGGTAATACAGGCGTGATGGTATGTTATGTTATGTTATGTTATGTTTTATCATAGCATCGTCATAGTTCGAGCAATATTTATGAAATTCTCAGTTGTAGTTAGTTTGGATTTCTGAATTTCATAATTTTCATAAGAAAACAATAAATACTTTTCTCAATTTGGATTTGATAGAGCACCAAAATATGTACCGGCAAACTATAGTTGTACTACACCTGCTACAATTACCTTTTGTCGATTCATCTACCTAGCAAAAAAATAGGCAACGGTCATACTTTTAAAAGTAATCTGTTCCAATACATTCATAGAAAACTTCACTGCACACATAAAACACGTACTTGCCTACTACTATAACATTTCAAAACCAATCTATTAGTACACAAAGTACGAAACATCAGTTTTATGAAGCTCTAAACCTCTACATTTAATCAGAGAGATGGACTGCATGGTACAGTGACGTGCAAAGTGCTAGTAAATAACTCATAACACCGACCTTTACTTAACCCTGGTCAAATCTGAGTTACCACTCACTCGGCGGCGGCGGGCGTGGGCAGTACGAAAGTACAGTCGCGCAAAAAATTGTATGTTTCATCATTATTATAAGTAGGTATATGTAATTATTATTTCCATATATGTATTTAAAAGCATGTATTTAAAAAGCAGTGATAGCCTAGGGTAATGACCACTGGACTGCAATGTCAAAGGTCTCGAGTTCAAATCCAAGGCCTCTTCGAAATCATGCCGAGGAAACCTGCATGCCTGGGAGATTTTCTCGACGGCGTGTGAAGTCCAACCCGCATTAGGCCAGCGTGGTAGACTATGGCCTAATCCCTCTCATACTGAGAGGAGACCCGTGCCCAGCAGTGGGACAAATAATGGGTTGATGATGACGTATTTAAAAAAAATTAAAAGGTGAAAATGTGTAAAGAACACACATTTTCTTACATTTTTACAAACAATAGAAAAGAATAAATATAAAATAATGTAGCACACTGTATCGGGAACAGTGTCCATGCTATCGGCGGCGGTCAGTGCTCCAGAGAAAGGAACCTCCTAAAAAAACCTCTGTGCCGTATCTAGGAGTACCGGTTCTGTATCAAGCCCTTGATCCAGCCACCCAACGAGAGCCTCCTTAGTTGTTAATCGGGACTCTTGGCTATTAAGCTATTGGCAGACAAAACGATCGATACAATGATCGCTAAAATCACCTCCCACATGTCGACAACCTCATGTACCAAATCAAGATACTTAATTTTTTTTGTGGGCATAATAATTATTAAAGTAATGTGAAAGGTGGTTTCTGAACACATAAAATCTAAATTTGAATGAAGAAGAAGCGAATGTAGGTACAGTCGTTCTAAAAAGTATTTAATGAATGAGTTCTGTCCGCAGCCCCACGCCCTGAAGTTGCTAATGAACAGGCGAGTGATAAATCATTGCGTTGTATCGTTCCGTGTTGTTTTACAACGAAACTTTCCGGTCACGTGGCGTCCCTTGGCTCACTTTCACTGCGATTATGGTCGCGATATTGGACATATATTAAGTTATAATAATACGTTTTCCGTATAGGTTCTTACTTAAATATCGCATAGAAAGTTTTTCCTGGCTTTCTTTTTCCTTGCTTAATCTTTAGCAGGTAAAAGAAAATCAGGAAAAAACACTATCTTTTTTTACAAGTTTCTTTCACATTTGTACAAGTACGGTGATAGGACAATGCAAAACTTATAGGTCCAACCAGGATGCGAATGGTCCAGGACTGAGGCAAATACTTTGAGGAAGGCTATGGTTATTACTGAGTTTGCACTTAGGTTCGCAGATAATGCTGTGGTGAATGTTGTGATCACGCCAGAATTCGGTAAGGTATGAGCCCGACATATCCTGTCCCCAGATGGCTGATATCCATGAGGATTTTCCTCAGCCCAAGAAAAAGGTCCACAGATGATGATGATAAAAGAGTGTTAGTGACTGATTCAAAAATCTAGATTTTGGTATATTTTGACCTTCCTTCATTGCTGATGTCTTATAGTTTCACAAAAAAAACATAAACAGATAATGTAACAACTACGAAAGATAAATATAAATAGCAAATAATAATTGGTCGTTAACTAACATTATTACCGGCAGACATTAATGACACATCCGTTGACATTACTGTCTTCCCGGGGACAACATCACACCTGTGGCGCACTTCCTTGCTCAGATACGATTTATTTTAGGAAAAACGATAATAATTCTGCTCTAGATTTATAATAAATGGACTCAGTTATGTATCATCATTTTCTTTTATAAGATTTTCGTTCGTGAATCACAATTTTGAGCTACACTGGCCGAGGATTCGTTCAGAATCGTTCGAAGTGAGTATTAGATACTGTTTTGGCACCTATTTTCAAAGCACCTGTGTGAGTTACGCTTCGGTGTTGTAAACGTCCATTGGCTGCGGTAACCCTCTACCATCAAACGGGCTACAAGCTTGTTTACCAACCTTGTGGTATAAAAAAAATCCTGACGTCTCGGATTATTTTCCGTAAGTATTATATACAATCCTTTAGAAAATGACATTTATGAAGCGGTTAAAATTTAATACAAAGATCTTCTTCCTATGTGATGTATTTTAGAGCTTTAATTCAGTATAAGTATTCAATATTGAAAATATTAAATGGAATAAAACGAAGGTTACAAGATAGACATTGACAAGATTACTTTTCAGTTCAATGTCGTAAAACCGGACTGCTTTTGTATTCCAGCGTCATTCCTATTCAAGTTCCAAGTATGTGCTATGATGGCTATAGTATCTACAGACTACGAATACATAGTCTTGCCTTCAAGATCTCGTTTATAAAAATTACGTAGAGTGTCCCTATTATAAATATCATATAAGAGCTACAGAGCTGTCTTGGACTTCAACTTTCACTCAAGATATACAATATTAGGCTTCTAATTGTTCATGTTTGAATGATTATTAAAATTTTAAAAAGAGAAATAAAAAATTTCTTCTTCCTTATGTCAAGTCAATAAATATTTGTTACAATTGGAAGCGTTGATTTGAGCTTTAAGTATTTTAATCTATCTGATTTTGGGGTTTTCAGCAAAAACCAAACAGAAAGAAGTGGCGGGACGATCTAGATACATACCGCGGGGACTGTTTCGAGGCGGCACGAGAAAAGAGTACATGGAAGGCTCTGCGGGAAACCTTTGCCCAGCAGTGGGACAACAGTAGCTAAAGAAAAAATGCAAAAGGATATAAGCAACTTACAACGACTGCGCCATTTTCAAACTAAAAGGATATCCATTCGTACTAAGTTATCAATACTCTCATTTACTTCGCTATTCGAGAACCCCTCTATTCCCTTATTTGCAACTTCGCTTCGTTCACCGCGACAATTTGCCCGGACGTGCTCAATAAACTGCAGTTAAGTTTGATTCAGTTATGTTCAGCTCAGAATTAAATTCGATATAACTTTAACATGTGGCTGGTGGTTAGGAGAAAATGTCTGAATGCATCTGTGTATTACCGAGTTACATCATTTAATAATACAACTTCCATATATACAATATATTTCTGCCGATCGACTGAATACTGACAACCAACACTGATATTTCCGACCAAATGTGACATGAGTATCGTCCTCGAGATCGACCGGGAAGTCCTTTGTCCTATTTAGTTTTTTTTGGTAAAATATAGTGTTTTGTGAAGTTTCTCAAAACTGAGATTGCCGTAGATGAAAAATTGAAACAATATATCTCATTATATATAAAAAATAGTAGTAATTGACAAACTAACGTACGGGTTACCTGATGTTACGCGGTAACCGCAGACACCAGCATCACCAATGGTATCACATTCACGTTGTCAGTTGCTTTGCACAGTCCTTTCGTGCAAACAGTAAATAACGGTCGAGAATCGTCCCGATACCGGCTTCGCGCCAGTTGCGGCTTTTTTGACGCGTTCCGAATCGTACCAAGCCAAACAAACTCGGCAACTGTTCTACCCATCTTAATCAAAAAGACTTGCTTCAAAACTTTGCAAAACAAAAGTACTTATAATGAAGTATGTACTTATGTATAATTAAAAACTTGGATTCTTCATCCAGCTTTATCACGTTCAAGGCAACTAGTAAAGTTTCTAAATTAATTGACATTAAAACTCCGCCGCCATCTTGCGTCATACATATTAATGACGTAGGTAGCAACTACAAAAATACATTCACTAGTAGGGTAGTTAAAAATTCACGAGAATTTTAAGGTTTATTTTTCATTCTGCGAAATGTAGCGGGATGGTATAAAATGGTAGTGGATTTGAAAATAAAAACTGTAAATCTAGAATTTTAAGAACTCTGTTCAAAGCTCATGTAGGTGTTCATAAAAGTACCTTTCTACGTTTTTATTGGTGGTGTTACAGGTACCTATATTTAATTGTTTTCTCGGTTTTCATGACTCGATTTCCATACTGTAATTTTGCTGATCTCATATTTTTACCCAATTGCTGAAGGAGGGTTGTGTTGATGTGTTTGATTTTAGATTGCCTTATTACAAGTTTTCTATCGTATCACTTAGTCAATTGTCTTTCCTTTGTAAAATAAGGGCCTGTTTCACCATCTCCTAGTTAGATAATTTCATACTGAACTGACTCGAGCTACTGAAAACTACATAGAAAAACCCACAAACTTTTCGTTCGACCCGGGGATCCAGGACCTCAAGCGTCCAATAGGCTAATGAGGCAGTAAAAGTACCATTAATTTCTTCGGTATTCATTGCTATATATTATGAACATGCATACACATATATATCTTATACTAGGAATACTCATTGTAAGTTGAACGACTGAGCACACCTGTTAGAAATGAAACACGGAGGGGCGTTCATCCCTTTTCCTTATTCATGTTAGTCATAGGGTTGCAATATGTTGAGTTAAATGATCGGAAAACACGAACATTAATAACAAGACTTACTTACAAATAATAAATATTATTTAGTAAGGTCGACCTCGGCGAACGTACCACCACTAAATTGCGGACTTTCTCAAAAAAGGCAAGGAAGAGCATGCATTGGGGGTTGATGAGCATAGATGAAGCGAAAGTGGTGTGCCACGATCGTAGCAAGTGGAAATCTATAGTCTCTGCCTACTGATATTCGAAACAGGCGTAAAGCTATGTATGTTTCACTCTTACAGAATAATCTCATTACCTTATTGCTGTCATGGTCAGGACAATGTGGACCATCTCGGAAATATTGTAAGCTAGGTCGAAATCGGTTCACAAACGGTGAAGATAACGCAAAACTTTCCTACACAGAATCTCATTTTGTTAAATTTTTACAAATTTTAAACGAATACCCTAAACATTTTACGTGGAAAATACTGGTTTAAAGCAAAATGTTTTTTATGCATTTTACAACCGAGTTCCAGTTACCACAACTAATAAAAATTTAGAAAACCCCCGACACGAAATGTAATTAGCCATTTTGTGGTGGCGGCCATCTTGGATTTCAAATTTATCATAGTGTATAGTATTCTACTAGTTAAGCCCTTTCATTTGATACCCATATTGACGGAGTTGTGAAAAAATATGTAATCCGCTGTCTTGTAGCGGCGGCCATCTTGGACCGATTTTCATCAAACATAGCTAAGAACACTCCCGACTAATTCACCTTTCAAATAAAAAAAACAAAATCAAAATCGGTCCATCCGTTAGGGAGCTACGATGCCACAGACAGACACACACACACACACACACACACACACAGACACGTCAAACTTATAACACCCCGTCGTTTTTGCGTCGGGGGTTAAAAAAGGTTTTGCTGCTGCCTTTATTATGAAAAACAATACGCCACACAATCAGCTATACTTTTACTGGACTTTTAATAAGCCAATACGTAGCCAGCGCAAAGACAATAAGGTACAAAGAATAAGCCGAGGCATACACGAGAGCAGGCCGCGGGCGTTGGGTTACCGCACACAAAGACGTCACGGGCCACCGCGCCCCGCTGCGTTGTGCGACGTGCGCCCATTGTGGGAGGTTGATGCACTCACTGCAAGAGACATGCATGTACGACTACGTATTCATAGATTCAGTACGAGCTACTTTGGAAATAATTCATGTGAGACCGTAGTTCGTAGTTTATTCAACAAGTGGATGGATACGGAACCCTAGTAATGTTTGTGCGATTGCGATATCAATGATAAGTATCTTATTCTGAAATGGACTAGTATTTTTGTTTTGTTAGGTCTGAAATGTCGAGTATACTTCACGTTTGTCGAGAAAACAATTTTATCAAGTTTTGTTATTTGTACGTAGAGAGGCATTCCTGAAGTTTACTCTTCTTCTTATTATAATATACATGTAACAGCTGTTACATTCCTGAGAAAACTTCTGGAAAATTCGACGGATGAGTTTTCAAGTATACTTACTCCAACACGAGCAAGACATGTTAACGTAAGGCTTAATACACACGAGAGCTTTTTGAACAACCGTTAAAATTGTTTGTTCTAACATTATAGAAAAAACTCGTTAATATATATATAATGTAAGTACGTATAGCCAGTTGTTTACTATAAACGGCCGCTAGTACGGCTGCTAAGCGAGAGATCCTGGGGTTCAATATCCAGGTAGAGCCGGCGAGCAAACTATTTTTGAGTTTACTTACTACGATATTCTCACTATTACATTGGACAAAAAAGATCCGGTAAACTGTATCTACAGTTTACCGGATCTTTACCAAGTCGTGTTCTTGTTTTCAACCAGTAATTTTGATATGCGTGGACATGTGTATGTACTCTGCCTAGCCCATGTAATGAGATCATAGAAGCTACTTATGAAAAAAAAATAGATTGAACTCCTTCACCCTATTGTACCACTGACATTTCATTACCATTATATTGTCCATTGTACCATTATAGTGTATTTTTTTTAATGAAGTTTTGTTTATCTTCTACAATCTTATCTGAAGACTAAATAATGACTGAGTCCATTAGATAATACAAGTACGGCTATCAAGGAAGTGTGTTGTCTAACATGATTAGTGTTGCGCCAACGCCACCGCAACCGCAACTAATTCATTTACCTGCCAGTTAAATGTAGTGCAAAAGCAATATACACACACAATAACAAGTGGAGCAACTTTAAGTGCCTCTAATAAGACCAACCAGCTATTTGAGTAGCAACTGAATAACAATGTTAGAAGCTTGCCAACCATAATTAATTGCAGGAATTTTAAATATAGAACGATAATTATTTTTTTTAATGTTCTTTTTAAATGATTTTGTTTTATTTAGCATAAAGTAAGTTTGCGTGTTTTTGAACGAAGCGCAGTGAGCAATTAAAATCACAATCATGGTATTCGTATTGTAGAAAGTTTGTAGTTAAGTCTATTTGTTACGACTCAAGTTGTTTATTAAAAAAAACATCAGATTTGTATTTCTTAACCGCCCACGAAAGATATTGTGAATACGAAAGTTTGTAAGTTTATTTGTTTCTTCTTAGGCCCGAACCCTGAAACATATTTTGGCACAAGTTAAAATTTCTTTAAACAGCAACAAACGAAGTCACACAATAAATTACTTTAGAAAGCTTTCAACCGTTAGCTCGTAAATACATTTACAAAGACAGACATAAAAATTCAAATAAGAAACCTACTTACTTTTGATAAGGCACCATAAAGTGTAAAGATATTTCAACGTTTTAAAAGCGAGGGCGGCCATTATGGGCGATTTTCTTCCACGACACAAATAGCGCTTGGAGTAGACCGGGAGTCTGGTGCCCTTTTGAATTTCGAACGAACAAATTTCTCATTGTAACTTTGCAGTGTTATTTTTTTACCGGTTTCTCTGGAATCAGGCCAACATAAAACTCGGAAACGGAAGTGTTTTAAAGCTTTTGAAATAAGAATTTATTTTTACTTTGCAGGTCCTAACAAAAAGGCCACAGTTCGTAGAATAAAATTTGAACTAAATCGAGTAAGAGTAATATAAATTATTATTGTCCTACTGCAGGCTACCATACTTGGGGCCTGTTTCACAATCTCCTGGTAAGAAGTTCCCGTTAAATTACTAGGCAGATAATTTTATACAAATTTTGAACGATTTTTTAAATTACCTATAAGGTGGTTAGCGGCTATCTATGGTGATGAAACAGGCCGCTAAAGACCTTAAAAACCTATCATGTAAAGATTAAAAAAGTTAAAATGACAAACAGTGTTGCCAGTGCCAGTGTAGCCGTACCAGCCTAATAAAATACCTCTAACCCTTCAAAATCATATCCTCGTTTCGAATTAAAAATTATTTAAGTACACACAATTTTTACTTGAAGTACGGATATTTAATTATAACTTGACATTATAACATAATAATTGAGAATGATAGACATAAAATTTGATAAATGCAATGTGTAAGCCTACCTAATTAATTTCACTGACAATACGTTGAATCATTAAATTTTATCGGATAATAGTCATAACGAGGGCTCTCAAAATTAACCAAGTATGAATAATTAACCTTATTTACATCGAATTTAAACCATTCATTATTTTAAATGGCTTTAACAGGCTTTAGTGGTTATACAATTGGCCAGCCAGCGGACGGTATTAAAATTTTTGGATTAAAAAAAACTACTTTTCTTGCTAAGCCAAATATTTTTTTGATGTGGAGTGTACAATTTGAAAGTGTTGGTTCTCTACTGACAACATGATTGTGTAGTAAAAAACAGTGGCCGACGCCCAGGGAGGCTTGATAACTCTAAGAGGAGGTCTTGGCTACCATCACATTTTCTTGTACTAAGTATGAAGTACAATTCTTGCTACCTAGGACCTGACCTCTTAGAAAGATCTTTAATAGGTCAGAGATCCACTATCATGGAATACTGATCCCATGGCCATGATATATAGGGCAAGGGAAGGCAAATGCGGTTTTCAGTCGAAATGAGTTGAGTACGACATACCCTGCCGCCTCAGAGGGTTCGTGCATAAGGTAAATCCGCATAAAAAAAAAGTGAGCTAGAAATTCTCTAAAGAGGATTTTCCTAAAGGGTTTGAACACACGATAAAGATAGACACGTGTTTCGGCTTTGTTTAAAAAAAAAACAAAAATTCTTGTAACCTTCGTGAAAGCGACCTATCATAATAAACTTTAGTTCCCCGAAAAACAGCGGCCATTTTGTTCGACGTCGCGACAAATAACCAACTAAAGTCATTTCACTTGGACTAACTTTCCACTATCTCGTGGAATGGGTAGACAGGGCCGGCTTCCGGGTAGATGCCCAACCTCTCTTTCTAGGTAGAAATAAATCAAAGAGATATAATGATAGAATTTTAATTTGAAACTGAAAATAAATAATTATTATCCTTATAATTTGGCAGTCTCAATACACGCCATTTTCGTGTTGAGACTTGATAGCATATGAGTAGCGAAGAAACAGAGTATAAGCTTCTAAGAAGCGGCGAAAATTTACACCTATTCTAGTAGGGTTGGCACAGTAGCATAAAATTGACTAAAGAAAACCTTTTACAATCTGCTTTTAGTAAATAAACAAAACGTTTTAAAATCAGCTTTTTATTAAATCACACAAATATACATTTGTAATACCTATAGTCGTCAGATCATCATCTTCATCACCAGCCCGTGTACGCCCACTGTTGGACGTAGGCCTCATTTAGTGAACGCCACAGAGCTTGCCATCTTCATTCATTTATACTCTTTTCTATTTTTTTTATCGTCGAATCAATGACTGAATTAAATAAAGGTAGTATAGGATATTATTATTTTCATGCCGAGAAGATCATAATACCGTGGACTAAACATAGTACCCGTTGGCAAAATGGATGACAGTTTTTTTTAGGATTTTCAGGATTTTTTGGCGGTCGATTCGGCCCTGCATGAGGATGATACTGAACGAAGATTAAACAAAGTTAAAATTAACTAAATAGTTCAATAGAAATCAACTGTCATGGCCGACTCCTGAGAGTTTTCTCACCAACATTAAGGACTGTTTACAAACTCAAGTAGTTTAGGAAGTTAAGTAATAACAATTTTGTATTTATTGTTGTTCCCGTAACGTTTTTAGAACCTTTTAGTTTATTCAGGGCTAGACAATATATTTTGTTTTGTTAATGCGTATAATTTAATTTGTTGTGGAAAGATGTAGAACTGTTTATTTGCTTGATGCTTGTTTCTGCACAAAAGGTAAGTACAAAAATAGCCTTTTTTCATAATTGGGCATATTCCATTGATATTTCACCCGCAAGAGGAGTCGGTAGAGTCGATTATTCCCACTGTCCCTGACTGGAGGACAGTGACACAATTAAAAAAAAACACTTTGCCCATCGGGTCGATATTGCCACAAGTTTTGAGGGCTTAGGCGCAAAACGTCTCTTTCGCAAAATGTCCCCTGGTCGTAAAACGTCTCTTTCGCAGAATGTCTCTTTCGTAAAATGTCTCTTTCGCAGAATGTCTCTTTCGTAAAATGTCTCTTTTGCAGAATGTCTCTTTCGCAAAATGTCGCGCCAGGGACTTTAGAATAAAATTTAGATTTTCAAAAAAATTCATTTATTAAATTTATAGTGCAATTATGATGTTAAAATTTTGGTACCTTAAATTTACTTAAGAATGTATTCCAAATAAAAAAAATATATTTTGATACAGTTAAAATTAAAATTTTGTTTTATTCTTAAGTCCCTGGCGCGACATTTTGCGAAAGAGACATTCTGCGAAAGAGACATTCTGCGAAAGAGACATTTTACAAAAGAGACATTCTGCGAAAGAGACACTTTACGAAAGAGACGTTTTACGACCAGGGGACATTTTGCGAAAGAGACGTTTTGCGCCTAAGCCGTTTTGAGTATGTCGGACTCGCATCTATAAAAGAACTGCAATTTCCTCCTACTTTATGGTAACGCAATGGAACTTCTGTACACATTCGCCCAAAACGGACACAGAAATAGCCCGAAGAAAACACATTGACAGCTCATCAAGCGGGCAAAGTTGCGGTCGAAAATTAGTCTAAGATATCACATTTCGTCCCTATGTCAAATTATATGTAAAGTTAGACAGTTAAAGACGATTAATCTGTTTGTAGTTAGTTAGTATGAAGTTAGATGGATTTGATCGGATATACATATATGTATAATAGACTCCCTACTTAGTCTAGTGGTCGAAACAGGACTGTTAAGCAAGGGGTCTTGAGTTCAATTCTCAGGTTAAACAAGGCGTTGTTTGTGTATTTCTATGAAATATTTTCAATACTCGTAGCAGCTGTCACGACGTTTGTGCGTCGATGTCCCTTCCATCTTGTATAGTAGTGGCTGGCTTTGCTGCTAAAACTCTGACAGTAGAAAAACAAAGTATATTTTACTTCAAATAAGAAAATAATCTCGTCGGCCACGAAGCATGAAATTGTTACCATTTTCCTTCTCATTCTAACGTAAACAATCATGGCACTTCATTCAGACAGCACTCGTTAGTCACTTGGGTTGCGTCCAAGTATTCAAAAATTATATGACATAATTATGTTACTTTGTTCTATTCACCCATATTATTTGTATTATTATAATGACGGCCAGTCGCAAATTCTCATTTACATTTTTACACTTTAAATCGGTGTCCACAAAAGCGAAGGTGTACCTAATTAGATATTAAACACTGAAATGACGTCAAATCTTCAAAACCATTTGTTTCGAAGAGTGGGACGTGTGTAGCGTACAGAAATGGAAAATCAATTCAGAGATATTTTTAAGGAAGTGTCATTGAAACAGTGTTCTGAAAAGCAGCTAAATATGTTTCGAAATACTTATAGCTGGGCCTATAGCCAAGTTGCTATTTGACATCCGAATCGACATTAAGAATAGAAAGAAAATGTCACAAGCTTTCGACAAATCGGGCTGTCACTAATGTCATTTCCATACAGTTTCGTTTGTCAAATGGCAACTTGTCTAGACCCCGTTGCACACTTGTTGAAAAAAGGACATAGGACATTAATTTTGTCTCAAAAAATCCTTAGGGTTCTAAGTGAACCCGCGGAGTACAGCATTTTTTTTCTTAGCCATTGCTGTCCCACTATTGGGCAAACGTCGCTCATATAGACGACGTCTGTAGTCTAGTGGTTCGAGTACCGGACTGCTCATCATCGTCGTGGGTTCGATTCCCACAAGACACAAACATTTATGTGATGAGCTTAGGTGTTTGTGTTTGTCTGGGTGTTTCTTATATATTATAAGTATGTATTTACAACAAAAAAACAGTATATAAGTATTATATCTATTGTCTAGTACCCATAGTACAAGCTCTGCTTAGTTTGGGACTAGGTGCTGTGTAAAAAATGTCCTAAGATATTTATTATTTTTTATTTATTTTATTTTATATGTCCATCCATTTACCCTTCTCTTGTGCCTCGAAGTATTCCTCACAATATGCATTTAGATCGTTCCGCCATCGTCATATTAGCCAAATCCATCCACTCGTTGTAGCTTAAAGGAGTAACGAACCTCCAAAAAAGCTTTCCCATGTCATTGTAAGTATAATGTAAGTATATAATATTTAAGGATAATGCTCATGTCACTAAATCTAAGAAGATCACATAGTTTTGCTAACAATGTAACAAATAAAACCATCATAAACGTACTTAATTCGTTTAAAGCCAGACTTCGATTTGGTCATACCGGTCGATAAGTATTACACCCTAGAGTCGTATACAGGTATACACTAGATACATGTATATGTGAAACATATCACGCGATGTTTAGTCCAACGTTGAATATTCACTTTATATATTTTATCTTCCGCGAGATTGTTACTTGGACTCAAACGTCATCAGCTAAAGATGTAAAGAGAGAGAGAGAGATTGATGTAAAGAGATTTGGTACAAAATAACATAATTTAACCCTAATCATTTTGGTAGATACTGTGTGCTGTGTGTATGGTGCAACGAATATAACAACATGGTGTTGTAAACAGTTAGATTAAAGCTTTGAATAGGATCCACAAATAAACACGTAGCAGCTGCTAAGATTTTCGTCCATCCATCTATTACCCCGTCATTCAACAATCTAAAAAACTCAAACATTTAATTCGGAGAATCGGTTCGAAAATCGAGTATTGTTTATCGACATTACTTATTGTAACAGGTGCAACTCTACTTATAGACAGCTTCCGATGTTTTATATGTATCTGTTCATCATTGAAAATTGCACTGAAAATCACCTTACTACAGGTTCTATATATGATTGACTAAGGTTGCCTGGAAGAAATCGCAGCCCGCGATAAGGCCGCCAATTGTATGTTTTTAAAATCGATTATTTCCTATTTTTGTGTATTTTATTGGTGAACAATAAAGAATATATAAATAAATAAACTGTTTACATATGATGAATATTGATTGTAGTAGTTTTAGTAGCCCTTTTATTAATTAAAAACACTAGATTTTATATTAGATTTTCGTTATTTAGTTAGTAGAGCTAAACCTATAATGGAAGGATTGGCCGCAGAAAGCTTTTAACTGTGAGGAGTGGAAACTGGGTAGGGGGGAGGCTTTTGTCCTGCAGTGGGATTATATTGGCTGAATATACTATTTCTTCGTACAACATGAAGTCCGATCCGATCAAACTTTACATAATTAAATAACTATTTTTACAAACACGGCAAATATATTACTTATACCTTGTTGATAACAAACTAAACCTTATGACGACGTCTGTGAGTGGTTCGAGTACCAGATTGCTGTTTACGAGGTTGGGTTTAATTCCCACAGGCCAGAAATATTTATGTGGTGAATGTGTTTGTGTTTGTCTAGTACCCATAGTACAAGCTCTGCTTAGTTTGGGACTAGATGGTGCTGTGTAAAATGTCCCCAAAATATTTATATTTATAATGCTAAACAACGCTTGAATAAAAGATAACAATAATACTGCTAGCAAGGCTGACAGCCAAAAACACAATATTCTACGATGTCACATACAAAGAAAATCGGGAAAAAACATGTCAATTTCATTCGCATGTGAAAGAAACGAGGCCACTGGTGAAATGGAGTAGTCAGAAGTATAATCTATCAAATACTCGTAATAAGGTCATGTCAAATCTAGGAAGTAGGCCTGTATTACACAATGCGGTTAGGTACAATAGATAGCACGAGCGACTTTGTCGGGAGGCGTTCATATCTTCACCAATCTATATATGATATTATAATAAGGAAAGATTTGATTGCTTGAATTGAATAGGCTCCGAAACTACTAGACCGTTTTGATAAATTCTTAAACCGTTGGGAAGCTACGCTATCCCCGGATGTATATATGTCACCCGGGTATAATTATTTATAAGAGGGGCTCGTGGCTAAGTTATAGCAACGCTGATCAACCGATCTGCAAGGTTAAGCTGCGCTTGCCGAGGTCAGTCTGTGGATGGGTGACAATTCATAACACATCGAGACGCCTCCGTGCCTCCGGAGAGCACGTAAAGCCGTCGTCGGTCCCGGACTCCCGGTTGTCATACGAACACCTATGACAATCGTTAGTGGAAGTCAGAAGCCCAAAAAGCCTGACAAACAGTCTATCCTTCGAATATCGGTATTGCCCAGAAATTGGGTTGCGGAGGTCTGATGGCAGGTTAAACTGGAAGCCGACCCCAACATGATCGGGAAAAAGGATAAGAGGATGATTGGTATAATTATTATTTATAAGCGATACCCAGACCACGCGGGCGAAGTCGCTGGCTACAAGCTAGTTCCTAAAGCTGCTGGAAAGCTAAATGATACAAAAGAAGTTCATAAGCATGTACTTAAAACATACATCCTGGAACTCTGTAACGACAAAGCTAAACATTAAGTAGATGGGTCCGAGGAGTCCGAACATGAAAAGGTTTCATAAGTCGACTTTGAAACTAACTCCTTTGTAGCGCATACACACACACACATGGATAGGAGATCAGAAAAATCGTAAGCTTTCGTAATAACGCGAAGAATTAATGTAAATACTGGGTGATTTGTAAACACTGCAGTTAACAGAGTATCTCAACATAACACGCAATAGCATCAGGTCTGTATTCCCCGGGTTAGGCAGAGTAGTGTAAGCACAAACACACTAGTTAGCCGGTATGTTTAGGAAGAGCCTAAGGCGTTATTATTCACTGCGTTCAAGAAACAGTGAATAAAAGCCTGAACATATCTTCATTAACAACAGCTAAGAACCATACACATCACCACCATGATCACATCAGTTTTAAACAAAAAAAACGCAACAATATCAGTCCATTTGTTTGGGCTATGATACCACAGACAGACAAACATGTTAAACTTATAAAAAACCCCTCTTTTGCGGTGGGGGTGTAACTAAAGGTTCATACACTTTGAACCTCTGCTATAATGACAATAAAGTAAACAAAATATGACGACCAAAATGTTTAGGATAACACAGAGTCCCTCTATTTTTAGCTTACTAAGCAAAGTTATTTTAAACCAGCGCAATGGTATGCGACATTGTGCGCTCTGCCAAATCACAACTTGAATTTGCATAATTTTCATGTCGCGCGATCATATCTTGGAATACGTGTAGGTATTTCTACGCTAGAATAACACGCATTATGATATTTCCTAAACTAAATAATATATTGTACGAGTAGGTTTACTAAAATAAAACAAACCGGAATACAAAAGTGTTTTCGCGAAATAAAGGCTTTCATTTGTGAAATTTTCATCGTATCTCACATGGATGTTTCCTACAATTTAACTCATTATTGTGTAATTGTTGAGCTTAGCTTGTTATCAAATAAAAATAATCACACTATCGGGCGCATCACACGCTTTAAGGAATTTACAAAGCCCTCATTTAACGTGCACGTGCGCGTGGATAGTTAATAGGTAAGGCGGTATCATACGACATTGAACTAGCTGTAAAGTTAGTCGTGTCGGTTGTGAAAGCATTCTTCACAATAGATGGCGCTACGTCACCTTAAGACGTAAATTAGAATGTGGAGGAAGATTTCGACTGGCGAGCAGGGCGAGCGGTGGCTTAGTGGTCAGAGCGTCTGGTGTACTGAACTGAAGGCGCAGGTTCGAATCCTGCCCGCCCGCCGATTTTTTCCTTCATTAAAAATAACTTGTAATCTTAGCATGGAAAATGCTTAAAAAAGTACAAAAAGATAGTTAATAGGTAAGGCGGTATCATACGACATTGAACTAGCTGTAAAGTTAGTCGTGTCGGTTGTGAAAGCATTCTTCACAATAGATGGCGCTACGTCACCTTAAGACGTAAATTAGAATGTGGAGGAAGATTTCGACTGGCGAGCAGGGCGAGCGGTGGCTTAGTGGTCAGAGCGTCTGGTGTACTGAACTGAAGGCGCAGGTTCGAATCCTGCCCACCCGCCGATTTTTTCCTTCATTAAAAATAACTTGTAATCTTAGCATGGAAAATGCTTAAAAAAGTACAAAAAGATAGTTAATAGGTAAGGCGGTATCATACGACATTGAACTAGCTGTAAAGTTAGTCGTGTCGGTTGTGAAAGCATTCTTCACAATAGATGGCGCTACGTCACCTTAAGACGTAAATTAGAATGTGGAGGAAGATTTCGACTGGCGAGCAGGGCGAGCGGTGGCTTAGTGTTCAGAGCGTCTGGTGTACCGAACCAGAAGGCGCAGGTTCGAATCCTGCCCGCCCGCCGATTTTTTCCTTCATTAAAAATAACTAACAATATGATGTTAAATATCCTCCAAAACATTTCCGCGCCAAAAGTCCAAACTGCCAAATTAAGTTACCCAAAAGTTAAAGTAGTGGAGTGGTCAACTGGTCATCATGTGCTAAACATTTGAGAGCCATCTGTCAGTTGTTATCAACAAGTTGATGCCCGAGTTGCCACTACACCAGATAATAACGAAACTTTGTTAGCGTAAAGTTTTAATATAAGCTGGCAACACTGGCCGACGCCATTAAACGCAGTGAAAAGGGAGGCACAAATTTAATTTTTAGTACGGTAAGAGAATTTTTAAGTTCTTATACTTACTTTAATTATGAAGTTGGAACTACTAAATACTGCACTTTCATAAGCTAATATTAAATTTTCTCATATAATAACGGCTAAAGACAATTCGACACAATCGGTAGTAGATTCAATGCAGATAAGGATGAATTAGTTGACGCCTTTGCTCATCACTCGAATAATCAGTCCAGGACTTCTGGGAACATTATAAATAAATAAAATAAATATCTTGGGACATTTTTTTAACACAGCACCATCTAGTCCCAAACTAAGCAGAGCTTGTACTATGGTTACTAGACAATGGATATAATACTTATATACTTTTACTTATACTTTTTTTTGTAAATATATACTTATAATATATAAAAAACACCCAGACAAACACAAACACCTAAGTTCATCACATAAATGTTTGTGTCTTGTGGGAATCGAACCCACGACCTCGTGATCAGCAGTCCGGTACTCGAACCACTAGACCACAGACGTCGTCGTGTCGTCGTCTTATCATTACCTAGTTTTTAATATCGCGCTTACTTTAGATATAAAATATCTAAAGTAAGCGCGATTTAAAGAAAAGTTTGGTTGATAGGCCAAATTTATACGGGACAACCTCGCGTTACCAAAGCACATAAATTAAAAAAAATTACCAGCCATGTTTCTTTTTATCTTCATTTATTACTGGAAATTTTGTTCATATTTGAACATGTCACCCCCGTAACCAACCATGATTATTTATTATTTTTTGAAACAGAAATCATCTTCGCACTTCATACTTCAACCTAAATAAAACCTTCAAGTTAGGTGCATAAATTTAATCACAGACAGTTTTATATGCTGCATAGCGCTGCGTGTTTTTGGCAAAGAGGTATCCTCTGCTGGCGCTTTGCCTTACACCATGCCAAAACCAAATTAAAAGCAAAAAATTACCAAACCTCGTCGGAGTCTGTGTATGATTCGTGCGTGTCGCAATTCATCATGTCAGGCCGTAAATGTTCACTGTACCGTAAATGTTCACTGCACCGTAAATAGTAGCTTAATTTTATTCTAGCCAACTTTACCAATGAGGTTGGTTATCTTAGTACTAGTGGCAGTAGCGGCAAAAGGAGGTTTTTCACCGTCTTGAAAATGTAATTTTCATTTTACGATGGCAAAAATTTGAAAGAATACCCAAAGCTTCTAAAAATTTGGATGATGATCTTGCACATAATTATGTTTTTAAAAAGTTTATAAAGGACAAAAAAAAATGCAGTTAATAATTATTATTATTGCAATAGTAAACGTAAACGTTACCTGAAATGTTGTTACATAACAACATTAAATAAACCCTGTCTTAACCAGATTCGCAATCACTATATAGAGTAGCTCCTCACAGAAAGCGCTGTTAATAAAACCGAACCAATATTTCTTATTGAATCTCGGTAACTGCCCAATAAACGTTCCTTTCCCGTCTTTTACTGACAGCCAACTAATAAAAAGAACAAAGGACACTTCAATGTAAATTCCTAAGCTTTATGTGAATATGCCAACGGATTATTCGTAATTTCCATGCTCGTGGAATGGAATGTAAGCTATTAAAATGCTTGTATTGTGAACATTGCAGTTTTAAGACCATGTAAGTTCTATCGAATAACATAATGCTATTAGTAATTTTAATTAATTTATTGCCTGTTTCACAGCTTACTGATAAGCCCCCGTTAAATTAGCTTTATTTATGGATAACTTTTTTATGCGACCATAAAAATTTTTCGTTAATTTAACTAAAGTATTGTATTATTTAAATTGGCTGAATAAAGTAATTCCTAATGTGTACTGCAAAAAGTGTAACAAAAAAGCTGCTGGCTTGTTCAGTAACAAAAAATGAGTACTCATTATTTTTATTTTTTTGCCTACAGTGGCAGACGAGCAGTTGACCCACCTGATGGTAAGTGGTAACCACCGCCCATGGACATAAATAAATAAAAATTGCCGCATACCAAATGCGGTTTAGTTTTTTATTGTTCCCAGAGGTCCACAATTCTATTGTTCTTCTTTTCCTACCGGGTCCATGAAAAGTTGAAATGTTTCCCAACGGGTCCACGAGTTTTGGTGAACGAAAACATGATACGGAAACCTGCATGTCTGAGAGTTTCTCTCAAAGGCGTCCAACTGTCTGTCAATCCAAAGTTGGTCGTGTTGTAAATACCCGAATGGAAAATGGAATGAGTGTATGTATTTTATTCGACCTATATTCATTCCCCTACAAAGTAAAGTATCGGATCATTAATTCGGAAGCGTTGGTATTATAAATATTTGGCTGCTATCCATATATACATTACATAATTCCTGATGCAATGCAATAAAATTGTGTTATCATGAGTCATAATAACATATATATCACTACGCTAACCGTATATCACTAAGGGTAAGGCAGTCATGTACTGCTGTACGCACACAGATTCCCGGTATATTTTAAGGTTCCGGGTTCGATTCCCAGATTGAGTAGAGTTACCCTTCGAGGAATAAAGGCATGATGATGGTCCCATGTAATAGAGGGCGAGTCTATTGCCACCAAAACTTCAAGCTGCTAGTAAGAATTTCATAGAAAATTACAATAACATTATGCTTGACCTGTGAATCGAATCCAGGATCTTACGCTCAGCAGGCGCACATCAGGCATCAGTCACATCAAAATACCAAGGTGTAAACTAAAATTATTTTACAAAACTATTTTTCAACGGCTGTGTAAACTTTAGTGATTAATTCCCGTCTTTTATTTCCTGAAACCCGTAACTCATCGGGATTGCTTTGAAATTTTAATTTTAAAGTTGAAGGTGGTGTTTAATTTTAGTCCTCGGTTTAGTGTAAACTAGTTTAGGTTAATTTAATTATAGCTTAACACCATTATGACTGTATTCCCCGAAGGATTAGACAGAGGTGTAGCAAATGTTCACTAAGAGGTCGCCGATTATTTTTAAGACCCAACTATCAACAATAGCAGCAACTATCAGCAGTGATAGCCTTGGGGAATGACCACTGGACTGCTAAGTCAAAGGTCTTGAGTTCGAATTCAAGGCACGCACCTCTGACTTTTTGAAATAATGTGCGTATCATATCACTCGCTTTAACAGTGAAGGAAAACATCGTGAGGAAACCTGCATGTCTGAGAGATTTTCTCGACGGCATGTGAAGTCTGCAAACCCGCATTAGGCCTGGTGGACTATAGCCTAATCCCTGTCATACTGAGAAGAGAACTCCGGTACAAATTTGGGCTGAGTTGTATGGGCTTTTGATGACATCCTTTGTAGAAATTTATATGCCAAGTAACTTAGCGGTAACTTATCAGGAGGTGATGAAACCGGTCATAAGGGTCGCGTTTATAACCACTAGAAAACCGACTTCTAGCAAGGTCTATCAATCACTCTTTATATAAATATCTTTTGTTCTGACATAACAAGCTTGTCAACAACAAGTAAGGTGATCTCACCAAACACCATTACAATAAAATTGAGTGAAATTTGAGCGATCAAATCAATTCGTCCCAAAAATATCGCCAAACAATTCGCTGCGTACAACGAGTGTTGTCACCTTATTTCTGTCTTTTTATTTTTCAGCGTTGTTTATGACGTAATCACATATACAGGATGGAGACGTTAGAATGGCTTAAACTAGTCCAAATAAGGGAGATTTTAAATATATTACGGTCGTATTCCTCGTAGGATTAGGCAGAGTGTAATAGGGGACGAGCCTATTGCCAACCGGGCACAAATCGAAACTCCGGAAACGGGAATTGCACAGAAAACCCCAACAACACTTTGCTCGACCCGGGAATCGAACCCAGGACCTCTAGCGTGGCGACCATAAACATGTTTCTTTCTTTCTTTTCAGTCGCGCTTACGACCTTTAAACTATTAAGGCAGTTATGAAATAATAACATTGAACTAACATTGAACTAACTGTGAACGGTATTAGTTCAGCAACCCAGAAGTAGGGACTTATAATGGAAAAACACTGAATGCAGGAATATTATCAGTTTTATTACTAGTACAGTCTAATTAAACAGACTAAAAGCGATAAAAACATAAATTATTGACCTCTGACACGAAAGTCACTCGTCGGAAAACACCGCCGAATGCCCGCCAAAAATTACCTTTTTACATCGTTGAAGTTTGACAGTGTTTCGACCAATCATGTGCAGTACTTTAACAAACTTTAAAAAAATTAAGTGTTACCATATTCGGTAAATAATTACTTAAGTATTTACCTAATATAACAATTATAACATATATATTGAAATATTTATAACAGCTCGGCCATCCGGTTATCAACGAGTCCCTCGTTGCATGTAACTTTATACAAAAATTTTATATATAAAAAAAAATTAAGTACTCTCTCATTATGTACTCTAAATATTTTAGTAAAGAAAAATAATTTTAAATATAAGAATCTTTCAACCGGAAAGAGAGGACATACATTTTAATTCAATTATTTAAAATAATTGTCTTTAAGTATTTAATTGCTTAACAAATCAAATTAATGTCACATTATTATTATATTAATCATTAGCTTAGCTTAATGTCACGTTACATTTTTGGTATCTATCTAATTAAAGCTCAAATACAATTATTTTTCAATTAGGCACTTATTGATCCATGGCCTTAATTAGCAAATCTTTATAGTTTAAGAGTGTCGGTTACTTGACATCCCTAATCTTGTTACATATTTTTACATTGGCAGTATATTTATTAGTCCTTAACAGTACTTAACAGACCTTAACAGAATATAGTGTTATGCTGATTGCTAAAATGCGAGGTGTCCGTTACCTGACACCCCACACCGATTCATTTGTTCATGACCCTAACCAATGAATCAGTATTTACTGCTCCATGTCGTTGACCAGCAAATATTTCAGCCATCAAGTACTTATGCTAACTACAATGATACATGACACTAATCATCGGTATATTTATTGATCCATGACCTTGACCAGTAAATATATTGTTACACTAATTGCTAAAATGCGAGGCATCCGTTACCTGACACCCCACACCGATTCATCAGTACATGACCCTAACCGATGAATCAGTATTTACTGCTCCATGACGTTGACCAGCAAATATTTCAGCCATCAAGTACTTATGCTAATTACAATGATACATGACACTAATCATCGGTATATTTATTGATCCATGACCTTGACCAGTAAATATATTGTTACACTAATTGCTAAAATGCGAGGCATCCGTTACCTGACACCCCAAACCGATTCATCAGTACATGACCCTAACCAATGAATCAGTATTTACCGGTCCATGACCTTGACCAGGTTATCATTGCTTTTATCATGACATTATTTTCTTATTGTTACTTTAAACATACACGTTAGAAATACTCTAAATAATCAATGACAACAAATTTAGTTATGGTTTCTTAACTAGAATAACATCTAATAAACCTGCTTATTTTAGTAAGTGTACAATATCCACCTTTATTTAGATGAATAAGTTAAATAGACATCAATTTATGAGTCTCCACATTCAGATCCGCTATCATTACATTCGGATTCACAATCGGTTGATACGGGTTCGTTGAAACAGACCCACGGGAATATTTTGTCAATGGCTACTATAGCCTCGTACCTCTTACTAGACTTTGTTAGAGGCGTGTCCTCGACCACATACCTATCGTTGGGGAGCACCTTCTTAATTCTGTAAGGACCTCTACATTTGGGTTCAAGTTTCTTTGACTGTCCTTCTATTCCTGTCGCCGTTCTTACTACTCTAACCAAATCACCTTCTTTGTAACGCATTCCCATTTTCCTGTACTTATCATACCGTTTCTTGTCCTTCTCCTGTTGCGTCCTAATAAGGTCACCGGCACTAGCCCTAATATCATCTAAACTCTCCCCGACTTCAGGCGTAACTTCGTTTATTACATCATTCAGTAAACCTTCACATGGATTGGTTAAATTGCGACCAAAAAGAAGTTGCGCTGGAGACTTTTTCGTAGTGGCATGTACGGTGGTATTGATACCCAACTGTATGTCTGGTAAATGTTCATCCCATAAGCCATTTGGTCTGTCGTGATTCATTGCCCCGAGCGCCGCCAAAATGGTCCGGTTGTACCGTTCCACTTGGCCATTCGCTCGGGGTGTGGCGACAGCATTAAGCACGTGCTTAATACCACATGATTGAATAAACGTTTTAAATTTCCCACTTGTGAAGCTCGTCCCTTGATCCGTAATTAAGCGGGTTGGCGCGCCAAAATAACTAAAGTGTTCTTTAAACACTCTAATGCTTGTAAGTGATTTTGTATTTCGCACAGCTGTGATGTCAACAAATTTAGTAAACAAATGAAACATAGATACTTTGATAAATTTGTAAATAAAAACACCAAGGGGGTCAGAGACCATTCCAAACCAAACTAGTAAAGCTGGAAATTAGTGAGAATAAAAAAACACATACCTACGTGTGTGCCGTATCGGAACGGTAAATAATGATTGCTGCGATGTCGCAAAGTAAACACTGGCAGCGTTGGTTGAATTGATTGATTATATTAGGCATCATATTAAATAACAGTGTATGATACGCCTGATACTCTTCATGGTGCATGTGGTGATCTGATACAGTTTATGTCGAAAGATCTAATCTCTCAACAAGTTGTATTATCACAGTCATCTAATAAAAGCTTACACTTGATAATGTGCTAACATCTAATTGGCCGTCGTATTAAGTCTCGGTGTATCCAATAAAGTACCTATGCTCGTAGTCATCACTTAATTTTAAAGAAATCTTATGTCGTAACAAACTTGTAGTCTAATTATTACTTCGATTCAATTATGCATATTCTTTACACGGATAAAAAAATAACACTTACTTTTCCACTTATCTTCACCAAACACAGCGTATCTCTGATCTTGTTGTGGGCATAAGTTGCAAATCCCACTTCTGAGATGTGAACGGTATTAGTTCAGCAACCCAGAAGTAGGGACTTATAATGGAAAAACACTGAATGCAGGAATATTATCAGTTTTATTACTAGTACAGTCTAATTAAACAGACTAAAAGCGATAAAAACATAAATTATTGACCTCTGACACGAAAGTCACTCGTCGGAAAACACCGCCGAATGCCCGCCAAAAATTACCTTTTTACATCGTTGAAGTTTGACAGTGTTTCGACCAATCATGTGCAGTACTTTAACAAACTTTAAAAAAATTAAGTGTTACCATATTCGGTAAATAATTACTTAAGTATTTACCTAATATAACAATTATAACATATATATTGAAATATTTATAACATAACATTGAAATTAACACAGTTATTCTGAAATCAAACTTAATAAACAATGATATTAATTATGTACCTTCTAATTAGGTTATACCATCAGTTCACAGAAAGCAGTAAATACTCCTATTACATTCATGGCCAAACATTTAATAGAAAATGCCTTACATTAATTGAATGTCAATAATACAATTTGTAGCAGTAATAGCCTAATCTTACGACCATGGACTGCCAAGTCATAAGTCTCGTGTTCAAATCCACTACCTATTAATAATTAATAACCTTGAAACCCGAGGTATACAAATAAAGAATAACGAGATGTCGGCTGATAGGGATGTATAAATAAAATAAATAAATATTCTGGGGACTTTTTTACACAACACCATCTAGTCCCAAACTGAGCAGAGAGGCAGAGCTTGTACTATAGGTACTAGACAAAATACGTAAGGTTATAGGTATTATAACCGGTCACTGTCCCCTAAACAAGCAGCTCTTCAATATATTATGTTTGACAGACAGCCCCCTATGCAGAGGATGTATGGAGGGAGAAGAAACGCCACAGCACATGCTCATGGAATGCAGTAGTGTGGCAGATCAACGGGCACAAACTATTCAACACCCAGCATCGGTCGCGCAAGCCTGCAGCAGTCTCAACGGACTGCTGGCCTTTTGGGAGGGCCTGGGCTGGCTAGGAAACATAGAAAGACACGTACAAGGGCCAATCATGAGGCTAACTGCGGAAAACGCCCTGCTAAACTAAACTAATGGGTACTAGACAATGGATATAATACCTATGTACCTACCTACTGTTTTTGCAAATACATAAGAAAAAGGCATACTGCATCTCCCCAAGTAAATTCCACAATATTTACCCTGTACCTAAATTATTACACAATTCTGCTTACGTATGATACTAATATAAATAAACAGGCAGACAAGAAAAACCTTCTTACTATACTCAATTTGTTTTCTTCGAACAACGTCCTAATGAGGAAACTAGGAACCCGCCCTTTAGCAAATAGCTACGTGAGCTAACTACAGACGCGAGAAGCATTACCCTTAATTGAACAATAACAAATAGACTCCATTATTTGCTTCCTAATTATAATTAGCGAGATTTTCTTGGATTAGAGGTGTCCATCCACTTATTTTATTAAGCCAAATCTAATCAGGGGCTACCTGTTTTCTTTATAGAGGTAAAAGTTGGGGAAATAAGTGAACTAAAGGAGGTCAATAAAAAAAGCCCATACAACTCAGCTCCAAGTACCTGACAGCTGTCAAGTTGACAGTTTTTACCATGAATCCATAACCCTTAAAAAAATAGGAAACAGTTAATATTGTGTCATCTTATTAGCGTGCATTTGACATTCCGAAACGTCAAAGTAAACAGTTTTTACTTTAAAAACACTATGAAACTGATATTATTGAGTCAAAATGGCGTGCATTTTTTTTCAAATTAAAAATTTCTTTTTTCATCTCCTAGTAAGCATATATTAAGGTATTTTTCCAATAATACTACACTCCAACAATGTACCTTCGGAACATAATTTGGGCAGATTTTGACCTCCTTTGTATTGTGTACGCCAGTAAAGTCTATTAAATCCACTCTTGCATGTACTAAAGCATGTCAATTACGCATCCCGGTCACTATTTCTCGACATTAGCGACACACTTCACATATTGTGCGTAAAAAAGCGCTATTAAAAATCTAATTATAACATGATCGCTGGCAGCTGGTCGTCGATACGTCTTGCTATTTTCACACGATGAATATCAAGCTCGGTTAACAATACGATATATCACTACTTCCTCAATACATTTTACGCGTGTTTTCATAATACCTACGCACAAGTTTTGGGTTTATGTGATCGGATCGGACTGGGTCGGTTTTTGTGTTTATGAAGGCAGCCGATGTTTTTATTTCATCAGATCATAAATCCTTGCTTGTTAAGACTTATCACATGAAAAGTTGCACATAAATGAATAATTATTACAGGATCTTTTTTTAAATAATTAAGAAGTAGGTATTAAAGTACCTATTAAGGATTATGAAGAAGTACTTATTACGATTATTTTATAAATCATTGATTCAATTTTTTTTTAAATTATTGAGTGAGAGAAGGGAGAAAAAATCAACCAATATTCCTTTTAAATATTTTCAGTTTTTCATTTCTTGAAATTATCAATACAATGGTAAATTACCGCAAGATTGGATCCTAAAACCGTTTGGCATAATGTGGGTTAACAGTGAGACATATAAAACGTTAACATTAAACTTTTTTAACGTTCACTATAAATTGTAATGTCTTCTTTAAGACAACCCTCGTAATAAAACTCAATATGTCCGAAGTGTATACAATGTACCTATACATTTGTTTACCGGAATGTGTTCTCTCACTAGAGTTAGAATGTACGACGGTCTAGACACAATTTAGAGTTCGACACTTATTTCTAATTTACCATCGAGTAGATTATTATTAGATCTACCTTTAAAACTCCGAGCGCATGCGCTGCCTGACCACGACCGAGGTACAATTCCGTTTGCACTGACCTGAAAATAAAAGAAAAAAGTTGAATTTAGTTACATCGTGTCGTGGACTCTTTTTCCAGCTACCTATATTTACACGGTTTTTTTGGGTATGTACACAGTGGACACACATGATGTCGAAGTGTAATCACAATACCCAATATCTGGAACATGGATGGATACTCACTATGAGTCCATAACTATATACCTACCTAACTATTACAATCGTCATGGGTAGACTGACTCTAGTCTGTCCATTGGCTCAAAAGAATATCGTCGTTTATATTCTTGAGAACTACTTATTTATTTATTTATTTATTTATATGGAAGACTTACAGCTTAATATGACAGAAAGGTAAACAATACTATAGACTGGAAGACAATTACAAGTCTTCGCGTTTAAAAACATTATAGATCAAAATAAAGTATAAATCTTAGATTACTTAAAAACGTATTTAATCTAAGCTATGAGCCATAAAGTTTCGGAATTTTATTTACGTACCTATCTCTAGTTAATCCTCCTGAGGGCAAGTTTTTGCGAAAATTCTTTAGATTTATCTTCCAATCAAAATAACTACCTATCTACCTATTTTATTGCTACAAGTAGCAACAGTAGAATCGCCAACAAAATTATAGTAACTGTGAAATTTGACGACGTCTGTGGTCTAGTGGTTCGAGTACCGGACTGCTGATCACGAGGTCGTGGGTTCGATTCCCACAAGACACAAACTTTATGTAAAGAAATTAGGTGTTTGTGTTTGTCTGGGTGTTTCCTATGTATTGTAAGTATGTATTTACAAAAAAAAGGTATATAAGTATTATATCCACTGTCTAGTAGTACAAGCTCTGCTTAGTTTGGGAATAGATGGTGCTGTGTAAAAATGTCCCAAGATATTTATAAAAAAAATCCTCACTCGCAAATTGTAATATTGAAACCGCTGCGACTGAAACACGCATACAAAATCCACACTTTACGTAAATTATCATAAATATTGAGCACAAATGGACGTATAATATTCCAACCCTAACACTCATCACCATTTCACAGGAAGACCATTTATGCTGATTCAAATTATTTGAGCCTTTCGGAGATTGAATTATAACATAAGGTCGAGATCGTCTTGAAACGTGAGAGGAATATTACCAACGTTGTCATGAGGGTAGATGAATATTATTTAGCCGCTTTGTATGTTTTGTTGACTCAATACGTGTTGAATGGAACACGTAATTTAGGCACAAGTGCAATAGACGTAAGTGGACGACAAACGTTTGTGACCGGTAAAATATTGCTTCCTACTTCACTGGTAGCTCGACTATACTTATACGAAGAGGGCCTGAAGTTTTACTATAGTAGAAGAGAGTTTCAAGCACCGAAGGAGCAAATACTTCGGGTTTTAAACCATAGTTTGTGAATGTGAACCACTATTATTCTTTCTGGCGGGGCTTGCAGGGTGTTATGGTCTTGTGCTGTATAATTATTTCTGAACGTGTACCATAGGTTGGCTAAAAAGGGCACAATAAGCAATTAATTAATTAATATTTATTTTGCAGCTCAGTAGCAATATTTTTATTTACATCGTATGAATAATTTCAACGAAAATCTATATAGCTTTTATTTTGCGTGTGTAATAAAATAAATATAGTCATCATCAAAATAAAATAATAACATTCGTTGCCTGGAAAATGTCAAACCGAAAGATTTTATTTTTATTTATAGGTAATTCTACAAATTGTTATTTCCATTAGGTAGGTACATTTACAATATTAAAATATGACGAGCTCAGACGAACTGAATAATATTCAAATTCAGGTCAGAAAGTTCTGAAAATGCATCAGCAGCCATTATGAATTGGGCATTGAAGAGTGAAAATAATGTGTTTATATACATGTTAATAATTATAATTATACATATATACACTATAACTTGTTAAAAATCATCTGTTCTATTATATAAAATAATTATTTGTATGTTTGTCGGTCCCCATAATAATCCGATTATCCGAATCCGATTTCATAGTAAAAAGCAATTTAATATAGTTTCAGCCAAATCCACCCAGCCGTTGCAGTGTGAAGGAATAGATAATAGCCATCCAAACAAACTAACATTTAAAATAGTAAGACTATTCATTAAAAAGTCAACAAAATAAGTCTATAGGTATGCTGTTAGCAGAAGTGTATAGATTTTACTGACATAGTTTACAAAAAAGAAAGAAAGAAGGTCCCAGTAAATTATGAGAACTTTGCGGTGAAAATTCAAACTGTTACCGAGATACCATACCATAAATAAACGAATGAGGTAGTTACATAGGTAGCACTACTTACTAAATAGATTTTGCCTGTCTAATTACAAATCTGTTTGGCAGCATACTTTGAAAAAATACTCGTAATTTCAGATAAGTTAATAATGAGATGGAACACAATTTAAGTCAGTAAACGACGAACCATTTATAAAAAATCTATTACCACCAATGCTTTAAAACGGAGTCGAAGAACATTAACTTCAAATAGAAATCTTTATCTTTGTAATTTATGCATTTAATATCCTAAATGGTGCAAAGAGAACGTGCACGGCTCCTCAACACGCGAGCGAACAAACAAACGGCTTCATCGCCATGCTCGCTATTCATTGCTCGTTAATGAAGAGGGTGCAATGTTTGCACAGTAAGTGGACCACTAATGGCTACTTCGTGACTCACAAATAGACGGTTCGTACGTTTTCATCATATTCTGCAAGGAAAAAGCCAAGGGTTTTCGGTAAAAAGGTCCACCAGGTTTCATCAAGGACAGCAAGTAGGACTCATCTTCTCCTCAAGCCTGGTAAAGATGTTTTTAACCGCACTTTAAGGGACATCCTATTAACCTATTGAAGATAGTTATATAGATAGAATATTCTTTATCGTACACCAACATTTTTATAATAGGACAGACACAAATAAACTAAAAGTATTACAATTGGCGGTCTTATCGCTAATAGCAATTTCTTACAGACAACCTTTGAATGGACATGAATCATGTAAGAAAAATATAAACGCTGTAGCTTTGTCATATTTTGGTGTATTCATTTATATAATGCACTTTTCTACGAATTATATGGCAACTTTCTCATCGTTACGTTATTATCACACCATTCAGCACCCGACTGTGTACTGGTGAAAAAGAACGAAGTTTTCTCTTGAGAAGCTCTAGATGGTGGAATATTCTCTCTGCTGAGGTTTTCCCATTGCGCTGTGACATGGAAGTTCTTCAAATGGAGAATATATAGAGCTCTTATGAACCGGCAACGCATTAGCGACTCTTCCAGTGTTGCAGGTGTCATTAGGTGGCTCATCTGCTCGCCATCAAAACAAAAAGAATATCCACCCATAGATCATTAATGAGGCTGGTAAGTCACGGTCACTAATCAAGGTACTATCGAAATAGACCCACATACAAGGTCACACGATCATTAAAATTTCGGTCATCGATCGATCAGGCATCACGGCACGGCGTATATTACATACGCGGCATTTTTATTACTTTCCTGTGACCATTATTACCACATAATAACCGCCTACACGCGTCCTTAAACGCTGTGAGTAACTTTATAAGAAAATATATTGCTAAGCTGGACGAACATTGCTGATGGGCAATTTGTGATCGAGAATTTTGAACGGGTTTAATTGTCGACTACTGCCAATTAGGCCAATTCCTGTAAGCCAAGATCAACGATAAATTCATAAGTAAAAAATGCGTTGATTGGCCCTTTAACTTATTTACAAGCTTTTATTCAACTTGCTTTGTTAGTTATTACTATTTAGATAAGTGTTTTCACTACTGTCAGTCAATCATGGTGACATACCATGATTGACTGATACGCTAGAGGTCGTAGGTTCGATTCCCGGGTCAAGTAAAGTGTTGCTGTTTTTTTCTGTGAAGTTCCCAGTAGCAGCTCGGAGTCTGGATTTGTGCCAGTTTGATGGCAATTGGCTCGCCTTCTATTACCTACATGGGACCTAAACGTACGGGCGAAATGTTGGTGTACATTAGTACACCTCTGCCTAACCCTTCGGGGTATACAGGCGTGATGGTATGTTATGTATGCTACAATGAAGAAAAAAACAATTCTAAACATCACAAAGTAAATTAAAGGTCGTTTTCGACGACCGTCCCGGCCACTTTATGAAAATTGCGCCTAAGGAATATAATCCTATTTAGAATTTCGAACACCCACATTATAGCCCGTGGCCAATGACATTATATATGGTAAAACAGGGCATCTTTTCTTCTCCTACACATGAATAAACAATAATAAATAATAAATATCTTGGGACATTTTTACACAGCACCATCTAGTCCCAAACTAAGCAGAGCTTGTACTATGGGTACAAGACAATGGATATAATACTTACATACTTACATACCTATAATACATAAGAAACACCCAGACAAACACAAATACTTATATTCATCACATAATTATTTGTGTCCTGTGGGAATCGAACCCACGATCGTGATCAGCAGTCCGGTACTCGAACCACTAGACCACAGACGTCGTCAAATGTTATTATTCTACTTACAATTTATTACACTTAGAAAAAACCGAGTAAGGGCCTGTTTCTATCTGGATTGCCGCTATCTGCCGGATAAATTATAAAGTGGAACAAAATTTGTATGAAAATATCTGCCAAATAATTTAACGGGAAGTTACTTGGAGGTGGTGAAATATAAATAGGCCCTAAGTATAATATTTAAAAATTGTGGGCGACAGAAAATGAACAGTGGGCGATCAAGATCACATAATGTACAAACAGAAAATAAATCTTTTTACAAGTTTCGTTTTTTAAACATTTATTCCGCCCACTGTCTAATAAGAACTTCTGCCTTTGAAGAGTATAAGTATATATTTATTTCCTTACAACACTCGTTAGTCTAATGGTCCTAAGCTCGATTTCTTCGCGAGAGGTCTTGGGTTCGATTCCCATATCGAGCAAAGTGGGATTTTCTATGAAATTCTCAGTAGCAGCTTGGAATTTCGATTTATGTAATAGGCTCGCTAGCCTAGGCTAGGCCCCTAATACATGGGAACTAAATACCGGCGTAAGTACCTCTAGTACCAACATAGTTCATAGTTCGATGGTATGAGTATAGAGGTGTAGTAACACCTCTGCCTAACGCTTCGGGAAATACTGGCGTGATGGTATGTGTAATGTGTTACGATCAGTGCCACGGAAACAAAATCGAGACTTACTTCCGAAGCATACACAATACCTATATAATAAGTATTACGATGCAGCGTAGAAACCGGTCAGTTTTGTTGGCACCGTGCCATGTAGACCCGATCTAACTTCAAACTGCCAGTTTTTGCCAAAATTGTATCTAGAATTGGTCGAAAGGAAAAAGAGCCAGGAATTCTTTTGATAGCTACGCTTTCCAATAAATATAACAGCAACCTCGACGAATAAATATTACAAACGCCTTTAGGCGCGAACTATGACGCGAACTTAACTTTTTTTTACGTATTCCATTAAGGTGGCAAACAAGCATACGGTAAGACTAACTGATGATAAGCAGTTACCGTAGCGTATTTATTATTATTTATTTTTGAAAGGCATCAATTTGATGTAAGAAAGCCGATGGTTTATTATGGAACAATTTTTCATGAGTATCATTTAGTCGTTTTCTGAAAAATTCAATTTAAAAAATTACCAAATTTATTTTCTAATTTTTTGCCTCTATCATACAAACAGAATTCTGTCATTTACTACCGATCGTAAGACCGATCCGAGTTATGCATAGTAGTAATTTCTGCTGAACATCGAGGAAACCATTCCGTTTCCTTAATTCGACCCATTGCAAAAGGAAATCGACTTCCGACTGTTCTTTTCTTTGCATGTATTTGCTTCACGAGTAAAAGAACTGTCGTTTTTAAAGCATACTTTTTCTATAAGTAAAATTAAATAAGTAAGCAAGGTTTTTAGATATCTTGGTAGCTAGTTAGCTACAGGCTTGGTAGGTATCGGGGCGCAGACCGGGACGGCATGGCAAGGGATTAAATTTTTTACCATTGGACATTCAAACGAGAAGAGAGAGAAACGATAGACGACGTCTGTGGTCTAATGGTTCGAGTACCAGACTGCTGATCACGACGTCGATTCCCACAGGACAAAAATATTTATGTGATGAATAGAAGTATTTGTGTTTGTGTGGGTGTTTCTTATGTAATAAGATGTATTTACAACAAAAAAAAGTATTACATCCATTGTCTAGTACCCATAGTACAAGCTCTGCTTAGTTTGGGACCAGATGGTGCTGTATAGAAATGTCCCAAGACATTATTATTATAATTATAAAAACGAAAGTCGACATACATTTCCATGTTATAAAATGATGGCGTGGCATTCATTTTAAAGCATGCCGTTCCAGTCTGCGTAGGGCTTTCAATGTCATGCAAAACTCACCATACCAATCTAAACCCTGCAGCCGGTTCTCGGACAGAATGAATAACAGTAGGTACGACGCATCCAACGTGCAGACAATTTTCAAATTAAGTTTTACATCTGCCCACGTCTTTGTAGTCAAAAACCCTAACTCTTAAATAACGTATTAGTTTCGTCTCAACGACATATTATGTACCTACTGTAATGATTTTCTACAGCCAGTATCGTCCACGTCAACCAAAGCCAGAGTCCACCCGGGTTCTTAATGCAGCCATAACTTTAAAGATACGTTGAAACTAATGTCGACTCAGCTTTTATTATGTAGTAAGCACACGACGACGCGATGTCGTCAACTATTACGAACTTTCCGTTCAATATTGAATCTTACTCTACATAAAGTAGTGCTTATAATGCATAAAAACATAAAATCTAATGGTTCTTTACTATTACTTTCTAGTTGATAGCGTTATGAATGAAGAAAATCCTGGCTCTATAAGTAAAGTGCGTGATGCGCATAATTTTCCCCGTCCATTGAATTTAATGAAAAGAAATTTATAGAAACGTAGCAAATGAAACGTGATATACATAATTATAACAATTTCAATTCAAAAAGTATGTATAAGGATAATGCAATTTGCATCAAATTCATAGAAAAACTTGTTCTAAGAAAGCTTTCTATTTGCAATATCTTCAGTTTATTTTCAGAATATCAGCACTAAATATACAATAATACAGCTGTAACCCACGGTTTCTCTTGCAATCAAAAAGACATCGAAATGATTCAGCTGTTTAGGCTTGAAATCATACAGAGTTACTTTCTCATTTATAATATTATGAGTAAAATGGATTTGTTAAGCTTCCTTACGATGGTTCCTTCGCTCTAAATATAAATAAAAATGAATTGCAATTCTGTTAGTCTCGCTAAAACTCGAGAACGGCCGAACCGATTTGGCTAATTTAAGTCTTGAAATATTCGTTGGTCAGCTAGCTAGGTCAGCTGGGTCAGCTAATCTATATTATAAAAAAGATATTTTAAAGAAGAAAGATTTGATTGTTTATTTGTATAAAACTACTGGACCGATTTTAAAAATTATCTCAGTGCTAGATAGTCCATTTATCGGGGAAAGCTATAGGCTATATACCATCACGATACGATAATAGGAGCGGAGTATCAATGAAAAATGTTGCAAAAACGAGGGAAAAAGTAATCAAGACCTGGTTGAAAGCTATGTTAAATTTAAAAACATTTGAGTTTGAAAAATAACCCTTAAACAGAGTCAGTCAAGTAAATTGAAAACTGAAGAGAAAGCAAAACACAATTAAGGCTATGTGCTTAATATGTAATAAATACACTCTAACGCAAGGGCATTAGAGTGTATTACATGATTGTATTATTATGCTAATATAAATCAGAAACATGTTTAGAACAACGCACAGAGTCAAAAACAAATGGTGAATGACCCGAAAAACAAAAAAATTAAACAATTTTTGGGATACATTCTGCGCCGATTTGGGTACGGTAAGTAGGGTCTAAATATTCAAGCAAGTGAATACGAAGACTTTGTTTATGGCCACCCTGCTCCGGGGAGCTGTTGGCTACATTGCATTAGTCAACATTTTAATACATAATACATATTCAATGTTGGAACACGTAAACTCTCTCCGGAGATATTTTTATGTGGAGAACAGCGATAAACATTTATTGGAATAACTTGGTTATGGAGCTTAAGTATTCATAAGAGCACACACAACTACAAACCTAATCAGGGTCTTGAAAAGCAACTCTCCTGAAATCCATAACATTTATTTATTTATTTATACTACACACTATCTTTACAGGATAACCCCAATACAATAGTGGTTTGCTCATACACCAAATAAATTGAAAAATAAAATACGGCTAATACATAAAAATCTACACTTAAAAATACAAAACAATAAAATATAAGAAAAATTATATATCTATACTTCTATACTAATATTATAAAGAGGAAAGATTTGTTTGTTTGTTTGTTTGTAATGAATAGGCTCCGAAACTACTGGACCGATTTTAAAAATTCTTTCACCTTTGGAAAGCTACATTATCCCCGAGTAACATAGGCTATATATCATCACGCTACGACTAATAGGAGCGGAGTAGTAATGAAAAATGTAGCAAAAACGGGAAAAAAATTATAAGACCACGCGGGCGAAGCCGCTGGCGGGAAGCTAGTAACTAATAAAATTCAACAAAACTCTTGCGAACTCACTCAGATTGCACGAAAATATGTCAATTCTCTCGTGAACTTCGTTCTATACACGATGCATCCAAGCGAAATATATCGTGAGGAAACCTGTATGCCTGAGAAATTTTCTCAATAGCATGTGAAGGCTATCAACCGCACTACGCCAGCATGCTAAAGCCTAATGGGACAGTAAAATTGGTTGATAATGATGAAGAACTGCTTGCTACTTTGACCAATGGAAAAACGATCACAGTAACATGTGGTACGGTACGGTCATATTTTTCATTCTCTACTTATAAAAAAGACTAGCTTTCCACCAGTGGCTTCGCCTGTGGTCTGGGTATTTCTTAGAAATTATAACCTGTGTCACCCAGGGATAGTGTAGCTTCCCAACGGTGAAAATTTTTTCAAATCGATTCAGTAGTTTCGGAGCCTATTCAATTCAAACAAACAATCAAATCATTCTTCTTTATAATATTAGTATAGGTAGATATAGCTCTGTCACTACGAAACACGCCCATAAAGAGACACAAAACATTTACATTCATTCATTAGTCGATGTCACAATTTGTCTTGGGTGGGAATCAAACCCACGACACTTGGTGCAGTAGTAGCAAGGTGACCAGACCACGTGAATTCTAATTTGTTAGATAGCCCATGTTGTTTACTAGATTTGGCTTGCTTGACTTGGAAGATATCGTGTCAAATGTCGACTAACTTTCTTAAACAATAACTTAAGTGCCTGCGACCAGCGCCACGTGGTAAGGCCGACTCTAAGCGGTATCGACGATTTGGCCCAACCTTGGCCTAATAAACTCGGCGTCTAGCGGCCTGCATTGCAAATGCATTCGGCAGATTGGAATACTGGCATTAAAATATTCATTCTTACTTTATGATGCCGCACCTCAGTCTTCATTTTCTTTCATTTCTGATTCTGGGATAAATTTAATAACACGGTAGCTAGTCTCAAGGTAAGGCTGTCAATTTATCTGTAGGGAATCGCAAACAAATTGTAATGCTAAAAAAAACAATTCCTTCAAAAATAAATTATTTTAAATAATAATAATAATAATAAGAACTTTTATTTTCCTTACACAAACAAATGGAACTTAAATCTATGTAACAAATTGAGTGCGTAAATGCTACATTCATTTGTGAAGGACTGGTGCCTGAAATAGGTTCAGTGAACCTGTGCCACAGGTCACCAGGCCTCCCCTTATGGCAATAGCAGGTACAGGTGTACAAGGTACATAATATTGGTATAGGACGAGTTCCAGGCTAATACTATTATACAAAACTAATATAAAAAACTAATGGGACTATTGAAGGCAGGAATGCAGGGAAGTATGTCTATGACAGAGTGATGTGTGTGTGTGTGTATTTGTGTTGGAGTTTCATGTGAGAGTGTGTATATGTGTGTTGGTGTGAGTAATTGGATGATGTGTGGAAGTGGCTAGGAGTGAGCAAGTCAATCACTATATGTGGCTAGCAAAAAAGAAAAAGCATACATGGCATACAGACGTGATAAGATAGGGAGCGGCGAATGTTTACTGAGGTGGATGGAGTAATTTTTCTATGCTTTCGTAATTAAATGACTTTAGGTATTGTGTAACCGTCTGCTTGCACTTGTAGTTCAAGAGTGGGTAAATATTTAGGGAGGTATTAAGCTTATTGTAGAGGTAGTGCCCAAGAAAGCCAAAGAAATGTTGCGAGAACGCTGTTCGCCTCGGCTGGGATGTAAAGACCGTTCCCTTTCTACGTTTCCCTTCATTCATTTTGGGATCGTACCCAGTTTCTGAGTGTTTCAGAAGTATGACCCTAAGGATGAAGGTTTTCCTGACGGAGAGTATGGCCCAGTCGTTATAAAGCGCATCTGTAGGGTGTCTAAAGGGCAAGCCAGCAGCGACCTTTAGGAGTACACGTTGGGCTCTTTCCACTGTCAGCATGTGTGTCTCAGCCCCTCCCCAGGAGGTAATGCAGTATTCAATTTTGTGATCCAGGTATAGTAATAACAACTAAACGTATGTATTTACCAATCATCGAGATGTTTTGATCCATTGTTTTGACTGTTCCCAAAAACATATGAATCCATCAGTATATTATCCATTTATTTATACATACCAACGGCTAGATTATTCTAGATTTTTCAAATATTGTATTTAAAAAATGATAAATTCACTGGTCGGTATGCCCATTACCAGGTACACTCAGCTTTCAGTCTACCTTCGAATCTATTAGCAAATATAGCATTTAAGTATTTTAATTAAATAGTATGAATGTTAAATATGATGTTTTCTCGTAAATGAGCAGTGACATTTTCATTTTCCATCCCATCTACATATGTTACCTTGAGATACTTTAATAATTATGTAAATAAGTAATGGGACCTATTTAGAAATCAATTTGTCTACACATTAAAATTCATTTTCACAAGACTGCCTTTGGTTTCTTCCTTTATTTGTCAACGTTTTCTTTTTCTCTGTATTCAAATATACATTAATTAAATTTCTCCGAGTCAATGCAGTATTTTATTTCTTCCACACCGAAATTATATTCTATTTTCGATCAACAATATGACATAAGATAGGATAAAACAACGTAGCCCCTTAATAAACCTGAGAATATTTAATACCTATTGCTGATCGTATTTCTCGACAAAAATAGGTAGCCTTCATAAATAACACACCTAAAAGTTCAGCTAAATCTGTCAGCTATTATTTAGTGGGCCTTTGAGGATGCTAACAAACTACAAGAGACTTTGTTTCGAGTTAAATTTTAATTTGGTGAACCCTGACATCTGCGTAGGATGGATTTAGTTTCAGGCTATTAAGTTAAAAAGGCTGCAGAAATTACCGAAATATTAAAACCTTCTTATGAATAATTATCGCAGTTTCTTTTTCTGAACAAGTCACGTCGGTTTTGCAGTGTTTGGTCTCCTTCCGGTTTCTGTCATTTTAAAATCATTTTACAGTGATCATACATATCAATAATTCCTTTTACTACTGTATTGTACTGTAATACATGACGCTACTATTTCCAGGAAATTCTACTAGGTTCTACTGATACTTAATTGGCTTCTACGAAGCGAAACTAGAAACACCAATACATGTGGTTAGATGCTTCCAGCATCGATATATTCCAAGTAACATGCCAGGTAATCAGCAGTATTACTTACTGAAAAGTTCATGGATTATTAAAACATTTTTACAAATTACAATAATACTTTTCCTTATTTACGATGACATAAATACTAAACTAAATTCCTGTGTCACGTTCCAAGCTTCAAAATAAAAATATTTGAATTGTATTTCAACTAAAAATATCTGCCAAGTTACGTAACAACATTTGCGATGAATCTTTAATTTATAATAAATATTCGTATTTTATATAACTTAAGAACAACGTAACCTGAACAAAGCTGAAGGCAAAATCAATAAACAGTCTATAACAAGTTTTACTATTCTTGGTCTAGAAAATATTGAAATTGTGCCCCGTTTGGCTGTTAATTTTAGTCTTTTATTTATCTGTGCTGAAAACTCGAACTATATCTACTTACTTAATTTTACAATAACTTACAGTAAACTTATTGTAAAAAGACATAACATAATAAATTTGTGTGAAACCGATGCGAAACATTAGGAGTTATTATTTAAGCAATTGTATGCATATATGTATAAGTAAGTGACAGTGTCACATTGATACGGTATTTATGAAATTGAGAAAACGCGTCTATGTTCTACGTTATATACCTAAATGAACCATGTAAATCTTCAAGATCAAATGTTTTATTTTCCAATAAGCTAGACTTTTGCAAGCATACTTATGATTGTAGTTGCACAGTTCCAGAAACTTACTTATAATTTAAACAATTTATGTTAATAATATCCCAGTCAAACCAATTAATTTATCTTCAACTGCTTAAAATCAACTTGAACTTAAACTTCACTTTGCCCTTAAAAAATCTATGAACGGCCACTCGAGTCAATAAGGACGTCTGAGAAACCCCATTGAAATATTTATATATTCATACTTATGAACTTAAAACTGATATGTGATAATTGGAAGGATTTTCTGGAACTTTTTATAAAAATACATCGTCTATGTTCTTCGAAAGTTTACAACACCTATAGTTTACATAAGTAATGTTGCAATGTAAAAAATGGACCCTAAATGCTACCTTGCGGAAGTGCAACATGATTCGAAAAGGTAAAAGATATCTTTGAAAACATCGATCCCAATTCATATGTAAAATATTTAAATACAAGTAAAACAACAGTTATTATAGCAAAAATAGAAATTTTCTACAGTCATAACAATGGAAGCGAGGTCATGGGTGTGTCAAATGCCTTGTCCACTTCAAACCATAACAACCTTAGTAAATCTTCGGCATACAGTGTTCGCGTGACGAGGGGACTTGAATTTTGCATGGGTGACCATTGGAGCAGTCACGCATGCATGACCAAAGGTCGTGTATGTTGTGTTTCCCACTTTTACTTATACTTGGATCGCACATTAAAACTTAACGTCAACTCGAGGTTAATGAATGAGGTTCAACACGTAGGGTAAATATAGTGATAGGCAGGATTATTGCCTGCCTTTTAGCGCCAAAACAAATAAACAAAAGCGTATCATATTATTCGTTGTAGTCAGTATATAAAATACTAGCCGTTGGCCGCGGTTTCCCATACATTCACAGTCACAAAGGACTTTTTGAAACAAAAGGTAGCTTGTGTCCTTTCTTAATATGCAATCTATCCAATTGCATTCTGAAGAATATCAGCAACTGAACATATTTTTAGGAGAGGAAGGACTACCTGTGAAAACTTTTACTGAATTTGTCCAGCGTTTAAGGTGTGAAAGGGCAATATACCTATAGACAGAATTACTTTATTATGGACATGAAATTGAGATCAATCTTTCAGTAGACTTAGACATACTTCTATACGAACAAATTCTATAATGCTAATCAATACACCGAATACACGTATTTCTGGAATGTAAATTTTGTTATTATTACTTGTTACTTCTCATTTGAAATCAGACATAATTTCTTATAAATTTTTACGTAACTGAAAAGCTACTTAGTAGGCAGTGTAGGCACTGATAATTATAAAAAATTGCCCTTAGATAAAGTACTTGCCTTGAACTTATCGACTTGTACTTGTCTCAAGACAATAGGTTCTTTGGAATATCACACAACCATCAAATACTAAAGATATAGATACTAACTTCGCAAAAGTTAACTCAACTAAAGGAATCAAGTTACTTACTTGAAAATTCCGCTCAGTTCTAAACTTGATTACAAGTACCTAAACCATTGTAGATGTTTTCAAATATCTGGAATGTATTTTCAAAGGTTAAAACTATTTACCTAAGTATTTTTTTAACTTAAGCAATTCCTGTTATAGTAGAAAATGAGCATTGTAATTTTTAACATACCTTAACTAAACAGTAAATTTTTCGCCAAGTCAGAAATTACTGCCTCGTGTCTGCTCGCTGCCCGCGGGTTCACAAATGAATAAATTCAGTCCATAAAATGATTACGTTCCAATTTTAAACTTTAGTCAATAAGTTTTTAAATGAAAAGAATTTCTTAAAGAGGATTAATGTCATTTCGTTATACGTCATTCCTCTGACAGATATTTTTTTTAAATTTCAAATTTCCTTATTAGGTGAACACTGGAAAATATAAAGGTACAATAATTTACTATACATAACTCTAAAAGTAGCGGTCCCTGGTGATCGTATAGATCAGACTGTCTGTCAAATGGTGCGACACCACTCGCTACTCCACAGTCACACGTTGTTCAAGGTCACCCGAATTACATTTTTCATGACACCGTGAATGATCTTGACTCCTCAAGGGCACGGTACCAAGCGTTTCTGATACAAATGGGAAAACATGACGGCTCAACATTGTTTTTTCGTCATTCAGGTTAATCCAAGATTTTCTTCGTTTGTTTCGTATATAATGAGATGGTTACCATGGTAACATCCCATTAATATTGTGACTGTTTTGTTTTATTATTGAATCATGTTGATGTAATTTTTCTCTATCTCCTCATGTAAAAAAAATATAGGTACTGTAAACATCGCGAGAAGCGCGCGCATTATTCCTTAGATATTTTATTCCAAGAATCAAAACAATGTTTACTTTAGATCATTCATTCCCCGAAGGGTTAAGCAGATTAGCAGAGGTGTACTTATGTACAGCCACAGTTTGCCCGTATTTATAGGCCGGTATATACAAGATGGAAAGGACATCGACGCACAAACGTCGTGACAACGTTTCACTCAAGGTCAAAAATAAAATGGCCTAGGTCATTAATGTAGAAAATGATCGGTTATTACACTGTATTGCTAAAAACGCGACCCGAAATAAATGAAATAATGATATTTTACTAACAATCTAGTTTAGGTAAATAGAAATAATATTTTTTACACGTTCAAGTAAAAAAACGGCAGAAAAATATTGAAAAAACAGCGCAGGGGGGTCCAGAAGTATGTACTAAACTCATGGTATTCGAATGTGCGGCGATGTCCCTTCCACCTTGTATATTACCTTTAAACGGGCACAAATTCAAACTCTGAGCTGCTACTGATTCTTATAGCCCATCAATTACACTGCTCGACTCTGAATCAAACCCAGGACCTCGAGCGTAGCAGTCGCGCTAGGGAGGAATAGGACTGGGGTCTTAATATTTATTGCTAAATAAACTACTTCAATTATTACCCCACATTATCCGACTCCCTTATTGATCTAATGGTCACTAAAATAGGCTCGCCCCTACTACATGATGTTGTGACTAGACAGATGTACATAGGTACTTAGTTCACTAAGTCAGAGTTAAGAAGTCAGAGAAGATCAGGAAGACTTTGCGAACTAATTACCTATGTATGTACATCTGTACATCTTGACTAAACCCTTTTCGGCTGCTATGCTACATAAATACATACGAGTACCCACTCGAGGAGGGGCTCGTGGCCAAGTTGTAACTCCGCTGATCAACCGATCTACAAGGTTAAGCTACACTTGCCGCGGTCAGTCTGTGGATGGGTGACCATTTTTAACATATCGAGACCTCTCCGTGCCTCGGAGAGCACGTAAAGCCGTCGGTCCCGGTTGTCGTACGAACACCTATGACAATCGTTAGTGGTAGTCAGAAGCCTAAAAAAAAAAGCTTGACAACCAATCTTTCCTTCGAATATCGGTATTGCCTAGAAATTGGGTTCCGGAGGTCTGATGGCAGTCGCTCCGTGTAAAATACTGATATTCAGCCGCATCTGGTTAGACTGGAAGCCGACCCCAACATGCTTGGGAAAAAGGCTAGGAGGAAGAGGAGGAAGAGACCCACAATCACGCCTTTTTGCCTGACTGCCGGAGGAGGGTTATTAATCTAGAGACCGCCCCTTGCTACAATTCTTGTATGTTCTGTTGTTTGCATAATCCGAAAATGGCTGTCACGACCTCGAAACTGAAGCAATTTCTGACACTCACTGAATGGCATTTTACAGGTATTTTGTAATAGACCCCGCACATTGTTAGCGCGTTGTTATAAATGCAATATATTTTCGCAGATAGATTTTTAGAGATTCAGGGATTTTCTGATAGTTTGTGTCCGACCTTAAAATTACTCATACTCGATAATATCTCAATGGCTGATTGATTGAAGTGAATGACAGGGCCTATAGACAGGTTGCAATTTGACATTCGAATCGACAAACGAATAGAAACAAAATGTATGGAAATGACACAAGCTTTCCAAAATTGGGGTTTTACTAATGTCATTTCCATACACTTTTTTTATATTCGTGTGTCGATTTGAATGTTAAATTGCAACTTGTCTAGCCCCACTGGTATCGTATAGAAACGTGGACGGAAACGCGGCAATAGGTCCAACCTCAGCCTATATAATATAGAGGGTGTATCCGAATCGATGTCAATGCACCCAAGGTCGCCGTGGAGCGCGCCACCACGAGCGTGTCGTGCTATCGACACGTTTCACTCCACATATATATGTCACACATCGTCACCGTTATGATTCATAAAATTTTATTACCGTATATTTAAAGTGCATGAAAAATATCATGACTGAAATGTCATTTTATCACGATGAATTTTTGAAAAGGCTGTGGCAGTAGGCGTTGTTCTACGCTGATAAATGGATTCGTAGTGTTAGACTACGCTTGCCGCGGTCGGTCTATGAATGGGTGGGACAACGGGTCTCCTCTGTATCTCACAAACTACTAATTATTAAAATTTTACTGTCTAGAAAGATTTGCAGTCGTTATGTAGAACATTCTGCGGCATCTTTTTATTTAGGAAGAACCTAGGATGATGGTGAATTTTCTAAATAAGAAAAATAAGTATATAGGTAGACATGCTTAAATATGAAGGATTAAAGAAGTAAAAGTTGTCTAAAGGTGTAGAAAAGAAACCAAACAAGTATGCAACCGACATAAATATAGGTACGTACCATTTTTTTTTTACAAATTCCCTCAATGATTTATTGACAAAGTAAGCACATGTTTGAAGTTTAACTAAAGAACTATTTAAGCACTATTATTTAATCTGTGCTTATTTTCCTTGAAATACTATTAAGTCCCGCTAAGACCTTGAATAAAAAATACAAAACGGTAACTATTAAGGTTAGGTTAGTAGAACTCGAGCTCCTCAAAGGAACAGCTGACAGCGTGTAATGGGTCTCAAGGAAAGTTCGCCGGCTGTCACGTCACGGTGATTTACTTAAATAAAACCGCTGCAGACGTTTTTCAACGTTATCGCGGAAGACAAGCCATTTATTCGACTTCATTCATTCATCTGGAAAAGTGAACTGACTGACTAATCTATCAACGCAGAACTCAAACCACTAGACAGATTGAGCTGAAATTTGGCACACAGATAAAATTATTATAACGCACGAAATAATTTTAGGAAATTTCCACGGGATTGGAAAAGTTTGATTATTTTTATACATATGATACGGTGGTCAATAACAAAGAAAAAATCTTCCGGAATGTACATAATTATGTATAAAACAAGCATTATTCATATTATTCGTGTATTGCGCCTGTGTAAAGTTGGAGGTCGCTAGTTTTTATTAAAATACAAAATATGTCTCATCACCGTCACATCCCTTGGGAGACGACACGGCAGCGACCCATATACGTGTCATCCAACGTTGCAATCATACATAATGTTGTATAGGTACTATACGGTACAACCTGAACCAATTAATTACCTTATAATATAAAATAACAACCTTAAGACAGCTGTTCTATTTTCGCGTGTCGAAGGACACGTAGCCCGGTATCGTAACCTCCGTCCCGTCCTTGAGTACTGCATTCATACATTGAGATATTATAATACAGAGATGGGCACTTGGCGAGTACTAGCTTTAGTTGAGGAATAATCGTTGTACTTTGTTTTTTTCTTATCTTATGCAGGTACTTTATAATACTTTATGTATAAATTCCGTCTCTTTGCGTCTATAGATGAAAATATATTTTTGTATATTTAATATGTAATTGCAAAATCTTACCATGTCAACGTATTGATAGATTAAAAATTATTTATGTATATTTAGTTGTAAAATATAAAAGCTTGCCCCGGCAACGTATTCGACCTTTGGAATGAAATGTTTGATATTGTTTGACGTGGCTTCTATAGTACAAAAAATATTAATAATAAATTATTAATAATATCAATTTATAATGAAAAGATTTCGCTGGAAAGGTCACTCTCACTCAGTCATATACATTTTTTTATAATTTTAGGTTATCAAAAATGTTATACTTAAGTACTAATACTACTAATACCACAATACTATTGGTTATTTTTTTCATACTAACTCAACCGCTTGATTGGTACTTGATATTGATTATTTAATTTGCGAACAGTTACCATCGTCTTATAAATAAAGCGTAGGTAGGTAAGTAAGAATACTTTTTACCTAGCTTTTTATTTTGTTACGGTGTATTTAAACTATCTGTGTTTCGGAATGTGACCTATTTACAAACAACAAATAAAAATGTAACAGTTAGGTACCTAACACGTGCCGTCTATAACAGTTTTTCGGCAAAAGAAAGAATACATCAATATATTTTGTTATTGATATTTACGTACTTACACAGTAAGTCTCTATTGAATATTTGTTATTGTGAAGAGGCAAGAATTCAAGTGATGTGTTTACAGAGATATGAAAAATAAATTGATATTCCAGTTGAGGACCTGCCTCCCTGGCTGGCCTCTAATAAGTGCTGAGGGTAAGCTCCTGGGTTGGATTCCCAAGTCGAGAAGTGTTAGGTTTTTTTATGATAGCAATAGGCTGGGCCCGTATTACATGGGACCTCTTAAATACCGGCGGACTGGAGTGTACATTAGTACAAAATTCTTTAGGGATACTTAGGCTTTAGTTAGTTGATGGTATGTTATGATATTGCAGATCAGCTATCCAAAGCTCACCGATAGAGAGCCACTGATAGAATCTAGGAAGGTTAATAGCTAGTCTATAATTAAGAGCTACATGCGAAAGGCGGGCGCGTTTAGTAATGTATGAAAGCAATTGTTCAAACTGTTCTAATCCACATTCAACTCATTTCTAGGAGTTCATTTATTGCCTCTAAAAAGTACGCAACTAGAATTAAATTACGCATGATTTATACGTGGCTAAATATATTGCTCATCACTATTTAGATCGCTCAATTATTCAGTGGTATAAAATGTAGTGAGGAAGTGGTACATCAATCAATACGCTAACTCATCAATTTTGTCTGAAGGTCGGGTTATAATTAGGTTCGAAATAAAATGTCAGAATCATTAATATATCTGGAAAATTTACTGTCAGTTTATATCTTTAGTAACAGCCATCTGCAAGAAGCGAAACTTAAAATAGGAAGATTTCCAATTTGTCCAATTTGTTTTTCCAATTTGTGGGTTATATAACTTTGTGAGTTATGAACCAATGTTAACCATTCTTTTTATTTTTCTCATGTAAAAAGTTGATAATAATACACTCAGTATATACTTTTGTGTCAGTATATATTCTTTAAAACAAAATGATAAAATCGGCTAACACGCTTATAAGGTAACAAAGTATCGTTATAAAATACTCATGGACTGATCATGAAAAGTCTAAAAAGCCTATAAACTCGAAATTGTCATAAAAGTTTCTTAAATTCATCCCCACGTAATTGAAAAAAAATTAACACAAAACACGGAGAGCAACTACTACAAATTATAAACAAATTAATTTGAGTACCTATCGCTTGTTTTAAAGTAATTTACGAATATGTACCACCTACTAAGGTATATGTGCTACCTAATAATTATAGGAAAATTGTGTTACATTCGCAACAAGCTGCTGGGACAAGTATTAACATACTGTTCGTACATAGAAAGTTTTGTATGCTACCAAGGAAGTTTGAATATCGCTGGAACTATCTTCCATCTTGTTTGGAAATGAAAAGTAAACATGGAATGTATCGAGCGAGCTACTCTGGGGCTTATTCAGGAAAATACTGAGTTTGCACATAAACAGATGCAATTCTAAAACTCGTCACCGAAGTAGTACGGACCTCTTTTTTAAAACTCTTTCCTATGCTGCTTCCCTAGTAAACACGAGATAGGGTTTATTTAGAATTAATTATTTAAAATATAAATAAATCATTTGTTTTAATCAGAAAAAGAGATGTTGTTAGCCTACTTACTACATACTAATCTAGCTGTCTCTTTAATTCTTTATTAGTTGGTAGAGTTTTCACGCTAGCCACGAAAATCTTTCAAGTTTTCACCGTTTTAAGCCAAGGCACATGATTTCTAAGAGTCAGAACTTGGATTTAGTTTCGAACTCAATTTGGCAGTCCATAGTAACATCAGCTCTTTGCATGCTGATAGCCTGCGTGGATTTGGATTCATATTCAAGACTTGGCAGTCTATGGTCACATCAGCACATTGCGCAGTGATGGCCGTAAGTAAAATCCACATTGGTCGACATTCTCCGGCCAATAACGGCAATCAGGGGCCATATCCTTTTATATCCCTAATATGTCGCTTGACCCACTTGGAGAGACGCCGCGGGAGAGCTCAAGATTGAACCTCGTATGTACAGCGGGATTTCACGGCGAATATAACTAGGACATCCAAAATGCCACTTTGGCGGCGTGCCAGGGTGATCTGTCAAACTAGTAGAACTAGTAGGTAGATGCACTGTTCTCATTCACTAATAGAGATAAAGAATTTTCGTTTCTATGTAGCTGGACGGGTGACATGTACAGTCAAGATAAGTATACAGGCAGATATACATCTGTGTTTTGAGATTGTGTAATAATGTGTCAAAATGGAGGTGTTGTTAGGTGGATTTTGGTAGATAAAACCACCAAAAGGTACCAAACCATTTGGTAGATAAAAAATATATTTAGGTAAGTATATATTACAATCTTTGAAACACAGATTGCCTGTACTTATTCTTATTTTTTTTTGTTGATTGTGCCTAATACTATGAGCTGAGGGGCTAGACAAGTTGCATTTTGACATTCGAATCGACAAACAAAATGTATGGAAATGACAGAAGCTTTCGACAAATCGGGCTGTCACTAATGTCATTTACATACATTTTGTTTTTGTTTTGATTGTCGATTCGAATGTCAAAATGCAACTTGTCTAGCCCCCCTGTTCGTTGGCATGGCGCGCTAAATTCATAGTCCATTTGTTTTGTCGCAATTTGTAGGTCTCGCCGCGACATCAACTACATGTACAATATGCACAACTGTGGTACTATATTGTTCACTAGCCAGTAGCCACTGGAGTGCACAGTGTACTGTAGTAGGTCTCACTTCAAATCCAAGGCACGCACCTCAACCCATTCATTATCACTCGCTTATTACGGTACAGGAAAACATCGTGAAAAACTTGCTTAATAGATTTTCTCAGCGGTGTGTGAAGTGTTGCCAAACCGAATGATGCCAGCGCGGTGGACTATAACCTAACCCCTCTCAAGTTGAAAGGAGACCCGTGCCCACTATGCCCAACAGTGGGGCAATAAATAGGATGATAAATGATGATGACGATGATTAATTTTACTCAGATTAGCTAACTCTTATTCTGTGCATCAGCTGAGAAAATATTATATCGTTGTTGAAATAATATTTCAACAACTGACATTTCTGAATGATCATTCAGAAGTGTGTGCATATTTAAAACTGCTCTTTAAAAAATATTTAATAGGTAGTTGTGGCCATATGGTGTTAACGATCCCCAAGACCGACGCGGTTTATTTGTCTGCTTTATTGACCTGAAAAAACCGTAAATCATAGACATTTTACTTCTTAGAACCGTCAAATTTGTTTGAAGATGATAATTTCTGTTTTATCTTTGTTTAAAACAGTTTTGTGTATAAGTATTCTAAAGAGACTACTTAGTTTTTTTATATGTCAATTGCTCGTTGGTCTAGTGGTTGTAAGCGCAACCGCTATAATATACTAGAAGTCCTGGATTCGATTCCCGGGTCGAGCATTGTTGGGATTTTTCTAAGAATTTAGGTTTCTGTCCGGCTGAGTGCCTGAATAGTATGTGTTATATTAAGTTACTTCCTGTTGATTTTCTTTTTTCATTGGAAAGTGAAGTTTGTTTGTATGGGTCCATACAGGTAGTACTTAGTCTGTTAAAACTGTTTTATTCATGACATAATATCCAGTATAATACTAATCCACAAAAATAGATCAACAAAACAAAAGATTTTCACATAACAGTAAAAGTTACGAAATCCGGAAACATTTACAAAACCATGACTACGATGTTTCACCTCAATTAGGTGTTCCACGAAAGGGTCGAGGCCCGAAGAAAACACGAGCATTTTACTTGAAAACTGTAACTAAATAAAAAAATATCGGCGAAAACGATTTTCAAAGGATAAATACTTTGACTAGGTTATCAACGGCTTTCAATAAAAACTAAATGATATAACCGAAGCAGTTAACACTAAACAGTATTGAACTTCGTATTATTTTGTATCGCATTTATTTTTTGGTAACTGAGTCAACGAAGTAAGGTCAAAAAAAAAACAAAAATATGTCAAAAAGCAACGCTAAGCCATGCGCTGGCCACTTCTTCAGCAATCTGAAACATGAATGCTACGTACTGTAGCGTTACGATGACAACAATTACAAGACGATTTGAAAAGTTAAATGACGACGAACGGTATTATTCGCGTTCATCAAATGCTTCCCAATCCGTTCCAAATTTGCCAAGATCCGATCATAGCAGAAATTTCAGCCCGATTCGTTCAGTCAATGTTTTCCTATTAGGCACCTATACATAATATAGAAAAAAGTTACAGACATTGGAAAATTAAGATAAAGATTTTAAAGGATTAAGAGGAAGGATTTGCCGAAAAATAAAATAAAAGTAATATAAGCGTAAATTAAGTTATATAAGACCGAAAAATCAAAAAACCTATTAGACAACGTTATCTTGTCCGATTAGAGCTTAGTTATAGAGAGGAATCAAGTTTCAACCACTCGTAAAATAAACAAACCAGTGGAGAGCATTTACCTGACAAGCCCACTCGTGAGTATCATGCGAAATCGAGTTATCTACTCAACCGATGTCAAATATTGATGAACAAACATATATTACTTATGTATAAATATGTGTAGTGTACCTATACCTGCGTAGGGTTAGCACACTGTTAATATTTATCGAAGTTGCCTGTGCCGCGTGAAGAACATACAATTGCTGAATTGTTTTTAGTGCTCTGTACCCAAAATGCAAAAAAACGGAACGCAATTATTGAATTTAAAATGTATGACAATATCGCATTGGGCATAATATGTGTTGTTTGAAATAACAAAATACTCAAACCGATAACAACTTTCTATAGCCTATAATTGACAAACAATTGATACATGGGGAATTAAATCGACGAGCCGTAGAACTCCGCGGAAGCCAATCGTTCAAACCAATCAGGCCATACGTTTTTTGAAAAGTGGCCTTTTACGGCCGGATTGATAACCAATTTCTCGATTGTTTTCCCAACTACATATCGAACGGCTTATGTCATATTTCGATCTCCGGTAGAGGAAATAATCGAGAGAGGTTATTAATCCGGCCGTTAGAGACCATTTATTTATTTATTTGGGACAAACAAACAGTAACACATTATATCTACGCAAACAATATAAACAAAGATATTATATAAATGTGAAACTCACACCGTTATCCACACCATATAAATCCATTGTACCACCATCATTACCTATCCATTGTATCCTACATGTTATTTATAGGTAGTAAATACATGACAAAAGCATATGGCCGCCTACCGCAGCATATGGACGCTTGCATCACCAGAGGTATGAGTTGCGCGTTGCCGACCCTGTGAAAATCTATTCACACTCTTTTTGAAGAATTCCTTGTAATAATTTCACATTGCCCTTCAAACCGGTGCACAATAATGTTGGTACCTATATTATTGCTTAGCGGCAGTATATTTGACAATACGGATTACGGCGGTACCACCCCAGATTGCCTCCAGGAACGGAGCCTTACAACTCTCAAGGTCTGTGGTGGTTTGCCTTCGGCGTCCCTTCTATGACTCAACCACAACAAACGGCGCTTCTCTACCGCGCGCTTATTTTAGCTGCGCTTTCCACGCGATGTCCTTCAGCAATTATCTGTCATCGATTCTATTTTCAAATAGGTCTATTTATTATAAAAGTTCTTTTATTGTATGTAACTTTTGTGAAGGAATTAATGAATAAAAATAGGTCATGAATGCGCGAGAGCAAGATATAATTTGGTAGCTTTTTAAATTAGGTAATATTACTAATATAATAAAGGCGTTTGTAAGTTTGGATGTTTGTTGCTCTTTCACAGCAAAACAGCTGAACCGATTTGGCTTAAAGTTGAAATAGTGATGGCTTATAAAGAAACATTGTTCAAATAAATCATGTTCCTAGTAGGTAGCGCAGCATACAATAAAGATCTTCGGGTTATATGCATCCATAGAATACGATTATCGCTTACCATCAGGCAATCGACAGCAGACAAGCAATTTGCAATTTGACATGACATTTTAAAATGACATTAGTGACAGCCCGATTTGTCGAAAGCTTGTGTCATTTCCATACATTTTGTTTTTATTCGTTTGTCGATTCGAATGGCCAAGGCCAAATTTGTAAAAACACTGACCATTTGACTAAGAGATTTGACTGAGATTCGACTAAGTTCCTAAACAGATTGCACCAGACAGCCGGACGCCTCAATTCCCCTTTCATAATAATATTTCAATATAATTATGATTTATGACGCGGATGTAAACGAGATGGTAACATTCTGACATGTACAAATAACTAATCAGACATCGTTTCATCATTTTGATCGTGTCCAGACTATGATCTAGACTAATTTTATAACTTTATAAGAATTATTTTTAGTATGATCAACGTTTCGACCTTGTTGCACAGGGTGCACTGACAAAATAAGTAAATATACAATATGTTAATAAAAAACCTGTCCGACCCGAAAGGGGTATATAGGTATCCCAATCACATTACCAAATAAAATATTCATAAAAGTAAGGCTGTTATTGAAGTGTTTAATTCGAGATTTTTGTACAAAAATTACCAAAATTACTCAAAATCTAGCAATTTTCTTGAATGTGACGACACTATCACCTGTCGTGGTATATTAGGCACCTGTGACGATTGCCCTAGTAGCCATTTATCTAAGTTTCATTGTTTTATAAAAAAATATTTACTTTAATTCGGAATATTTTTTTTACTTGAAAACTGAAAAGGATTATATAAATGTAATCTAATATCGATAGGTACCTAATAATACCTTCACGGGTCGGACAGGGTTTTCTTACCACATTCTATATAAAAAATCATTCATTCATAGTCAAAGTAAAAATTATTTTAAAGTCAAAGTCAAATGTTTTATTTCAGTCAAACCATGGGTGTTATGACATGGCCAAAAAGTGGATCGTATTGAGAAGATCTAGCAAGGAACTTTATAGACAGTACTCCTTTAAATTTTTTTTTACAATTATGGTAATTTACAATTTTGTTTTGAATAGTCATTGAGAATAGTCCAATTTGTTTATATAAATAAACCTGAAAATTGAGTGTACATACACACATTACTCGCGAAACATGGAAGACGCTCAACAATTTCTTTTTTTGACGTTATTGAAAATCTAAACTATTGGTTACAAAATATTAGTAGTTTATTATAATTTGTTTTATGCAAATAATAAGTTCTCGTCATTTTGCGGGTTGCACCAGTATACTTGGGGCCCGTCGAAGTGATTGATTACATAAGACATTAGAGAACAACTCAACCGTAACAACTAAAACTTAATCCTAAGTAAAACCGATTCAATGTCACTGAGATTGACATTATCGAGTCTGCAGTGAATTATCTACGCCCAACTACTTTAATTTCCCAAGAGCACTGTAGGTAGCTTTCCCTTAAGCTATGTAGACCATATCAAACCAATAATGGGGACGAGAAATGGGTAACTGATCCGAGATTCCGAACACCCTGAATCACTGATGTCTATATGTGACTGTCTTATTGGTATAATGATCGCAAGCGCTGGTTTAAGCGTGAGGTTCTTGTTTCGAGCCCCAGGTCAAGCAAAGGCTCAGTATCCGCCTATAGTTGAGTCAAAATATTACCTGACCTACAGGTAGTTTCGGATTTGGCTGTTTGTGTATCAATAAACATTACTAAGTAGTTTTATGTAATTTTTACCATATTTATGTATTTCTATTTCTACCCACGAACAGAGTCAAAATTGAGTGTCGGGTAATGTTTAAAAAAAATGATAACGAGCGAATTATAAAAGTATTTTTTACACACACTTGTGGTACTGTCACATTTAAATGTGACAGAGTATATACATTTTGCGTATAGACACCGCTTGTCTAAATACACATGCACACTTCACAATTAGCTCTCGCCGCCTGCAGAGCTCACAGCTACATAAGTTTACATAACTATATATAACACTAACATACACTAACACTAAATCTATTTCTGCTACGACAAAGTGATATATTCTGTTTTTAAAATACTATTTCCATTTCATTTTCACACCACATGCTATCTAACATGTTCTAAGAAAACTTTGTGATAGCCAAATGCTATTATTCTCTTTATATAAGAAGGTTGTTCTCTGTCGACTGAGGATTTTTCTGGTTGCTAGTGATGTTTCATAAATTCACAATATCTTCGACGAAAGAAGAAGATTCTATCTATCTATTTAATTAAATATAGTTAATTCCGAGATGGTCCCGTATTGTTTGGTGTGTGACCTTTGGTTCTGAAAATATACAAAAATGCTTGAAGGTCATTCTACACACAGTCCCAAGGGCCGGTCGTATGCCGCCTTCATTGAACTACTCCCAGCCTTTACAACAACACCAGCAAACTTTACCTAAACTCAAGCCTTACAAATAATTTAAAATGACATAGTGTAATAATATTAAATCTTTATTCCAGTAAGTGCATGTAAGTAGTATAAATAAAATATTTAAAAAAATATACATCTGGGGTGAGAGGGTAATGAAACGCAGGCAAATGCTTACAGAGAACACCACGACGTTTATTATTAGACCAATTCACACATTAATTAGTTAATTATATATACATTTATTTTGTAACGGAGCAACACAAGACATCTTCACCTTCACAGTCCGGCTAGAGGAAGAGAGAGAGAGACAGAGTATTTCCGACTTCCGTCTTCACCACATCCGGTGTTCGGATGATTGTAATCATTACTAATAGTGAACTAAAATTAAAACCCTACGTACATACAATCTAACTGAGACTCCTCCGTTTTTTCGGAAAAATCAAATTATTACAAACATAACACGAACACTTCTTTTTACAATAATATATCAAAAAGGTCGATAAAACTTTTGTACGATTAACAGTAACTACAAAAACTTTAATTCCTAGTGTTCGCAGGATCATTTATCTGCTATTTTTTTTTTTATTATTATTTGTTGGGGACAATGGTTGCGAGTTGCAGCCATTTTGTGAATACCTAAGTCACATTCTTTGATACGCACACATACAAACCCCGCGGTTGTAGACTACAATGTAATAAAGTGTGCAGGAATTTTGAATATTTTATTTTGCTACAATCACAATTTTATTTGGGTAACGTTGGTATGCCGAGGCAGCGAGAAAACGTCACAGAGTTAACCTTTCTTACGTTTCAGCGATATTATAAGCATACGGTCACTTTGTCCACTTAAACCAGGGTTTATAATTGAATTATGTACACTTCTGCTTACAATTTCAGTAAAATCTATGTTTGTCTTTGGATAAATATTGTTAGTTTCTGTATATTGTACCTTCGACTCTTATTTTTTTTTTCTTCGACTTTTTTTCGACCACTAAGGTGGCAAACTAGCATACGGCCCTTTAGTGGTTACCGTAACCTATGGACGCTTGCCAAACCAGAGGTGCGTGTTACCAATCCTTAGAATTGTTTTTACCCTCTTTTTTAAAGAACCCTTCTTCAAGCGAGGCCTAAAAAGAGCTCTCTACCATACACAGTAGGCGGCGGCTCAGCTTTGCCCCTGGCGTTGCTGATGTCCATGGGCGGTGGTTACCACTTACCATCAGGTGGGCCACCTGCTCGTCTGCCACTGTAGGCAATAAAAAAAAGAAAAAAAGAACTCCATGCTGTAGTCCCTTTGGGAAAACCTCGGCGGGAAGCTGATACCACATCCTGAGTGTGAATGGTAGGTTATTCGTCTGGAATCGCATAGTGCCTATTGAAATAGTAAAAGAATAATTTGTCTCAAACAGAATTCGAACCTGTATCTTTCCGAGGTCTTCGTCGAATTTCTCTCACCGCCAGCGGCTTCGCCCGCATAGTCTGGGTATCTCTTATAAATAGCCTATGGCACCCGAGGATAGTTTAGCTTCCCAACGGTGAAAGAATTTTCTCAAATCGGTCCAGTAGTTTTGGAGCCTATTCAATTCAAACAAACAAACAACTAAACTAACCTAAATAAAAAAATGTAGAAAACCCCCGACACGAAATGTATATTTCCATTTTGTGGTGGCGGCCATTTGAAATTTATCATAGTATAATATCATAGTTTATTATTATATAGTATTCTTCTAATTAAGCCCTTTCATTTGATACCCATATTGAGGGATTTGTGAAAAAATATGTCATTCGCTATTTTGTGGCGGCGGCCATCTTGGATCGATTTTCATCAAACATAGCTAAGAACACTCCCGACTAATTCACATTTCAAATAAAAAAATCAAAATCAAAATCGGTTCATCCGTTCGGGAGCTATGATGCCACAGACAGACACATACATACACACACACACACACACACAGACACGTCAAACTTATAACACCCCGTCGTTTTTGCGTCGGGGGTTAAAAATAGGTGAATGTGTATAACTACGCTGTGTTTTGTCGTATGACTATGTATTGAGTCTAATACATACCCGTGCAGCGGTATCGTTCATCATACACGCTACAGAGACTGCACGCTATTTGATGTCACGTAGACTTTCATAAAATACACTGAAACTAAGTGCAATAGAAACATACCACATTCCATTTTCATAAGAAATCAGTGAGTCAGAATTGTTTGCAACTATAGTGATAATAAATAATACATTTTTAATTTTCATAATCCCTTTAACGGTGAACTTATTGTAGCTATAGTGGTATTTATCTATTCAGAGATAGATAGCGTGTACATAAAAAGCGCGCGTCCGCTGCCACATAAGTCAATGTACGGCGGTGATGCATAGCATTTTGTAAAATATTAGGTTAATAACATTAATCACTTTATCACGGGATTGCACTAAGATACAAATTATAAATTATGTCTAACATGTTATAAGTATGCTACAAATCAAAATCAAAATCAAATCAAATTCAATTCAATTCAATTCAATTCAATTCAATTCAATTCAATTCAATTCAATTCAATTCAATTCAATTCAATTCAATTCAATTCAATTCAATTCCATTCCATTCCATTCCATTCAATTCAATTCAATTCAATTCAAATCAAATCAAATCAAATCAAATCAAATCAAATCAAATCAAATCAAATTAAATCATATCAAATTATGTTAAACTAATTATGAAAAACTAACATAATAAATAAATACTACACTACGTTAAATCAGTGCCAGTGTAATTAAATCGCCAACTTGTAAGTAAAAATCATCTTCACCCTCCTGCCCTTGTCCTAATTTATTTGGTGGCAGTGTAGCATTCCCTATTTCCCTCTCAGCCGTCGGCTCATTATTCACTCTCTTTTCAATCATATCGTGCTTAGTACAAATATATATAAATACAGTACAGTATACAAAATATATCTACTATATTTATATATATTTGTAATTTAACGGGAACTTACTGAAGTTCCCGTTAAATTACTTGGCAAATAATTTCATACAGATTTTGTTACATTTTTTATTTATCTGGCGGTTAGCGTCTATCCAGAGATGGTGAAACAGGTCCTTAATATTACGATTAATAAATTTTACTCTCGTATTCATCGATCGGTGTATTCATAAAACTGCTGGCGGACCCCAGCTATTTCAATAATGCGAAAATCATGTAATATTTATAGCTTTCGTCAATAACATTGATAAAGTTTATGTTGTTTTATTATTTATTAACAAAAACGTGCTCTATAATTTGAAAATGAGGATGTAAGCTTTGCCCAGAAATTAGTCTGATGGCAGTCGCTTCGTGTAAAATCCTGATATTCTTTCTTACAGACTAATAACATCAATACATGAGCAATATAGAAAAAAAAACTCGCAAGACGAGTAGAGTATACCTCGGTTTAACATTAGTAGCGTACTTACAATATGACAGATTATGATACGACTCTGGTATATGCTAACTTCAGAATAGTTGGAGAAAAGGCTGGGAGGCTACTTTATTATAATGTCGTCTCTTTAAAAATTATAAAAGAGTCTCTAACAGTCTCTAGTGTCTGCCTACCCCTGTGGGTAAATGGCGTGAGTGTATGTATGCATGTATGTATACATCTGTTACCGTAACACTCGGCTATTTAATTGAACCAAAACACGACGATATTGTCACAATATGGATAATTTTGCGGCTAAAACATTGAATTTACCGTAATTATGACATGCGTTCATTGCAATTAGAGAAACACTCCCTATGCCTGAATATCAAATAGCAAATGAATGATTCTAATGCACGAACATTACATCACACATAACGTTATTGAATGAACCAACATTTTCATTTTCATACTACGAAAATATACGTTCATAAATATTAAATTTATTGATATTGGCTTTAGCTTATAAATATATTGATATTCTTGTTTACATTATTATAGCTAATGATAGATTATAGAAATAGGGAAAAATAGCTAGCTCAGGAGCCAATGTATAAATATATTATGCTTTATATACAAGCCTATTTAAAGTCTGAAAAATCGCGGACTGATTTTTCGAGCTGCCTTCCGTCCCATTCCATTACAACAATAGCCTCATTGAAGAAAAGAAAACTTATTGGGTAAAAATATAATATCTGAAATGAAAGAAAATGAATACTCTGCAAACAAAAAAGTAAAACCTTTCATAAAGAGACCCTCGTAAAATAGAATAGACACGCTTTTCAAACGAACTACTGTGTGTACTAGGATTTTAGTGACCAATATTCGGCAGCCTCTATATGTCCACCCATTTGTACGTTCTAAAATCGAATGTATCCTGTTTGATTGGTGTAGTATACCTACAATAAAGTATACCAAACACCAACCTAACTCTAAGGGTGGTATTTCGCTTTTATAAACTGCCTCGTTTGCCTATTGGTTCTAAGCGTGGCTGCTACGCTTGACGTCCAGGGTTCGATTCCCAGATCGAGCAGTGTTATTTGGTTTTTCTATTAAATACGCAGCTTGTGTTTTGGATTTGTAGACTCGCCTCCTATCACATGGGACCTAAACATGATGAATTGTGGATGTACATTAGTACACCACTGCCTAACCCTTTGGGGAATATGGGTGTGATGATAAACGGACCAACAATTGCATAATCACTCGAGTAAATGTCCTTACCACTGCAATCTATCCTGTCATGGTGATAATGTTTTGAATCCAATGGCCATGCCCATGTCTATAGGGGAAGAAAAGGCGAGCGCAGTTTTAAGTACGAGTACGAGTCCGATTATCCCTGCCACCTCCCCTGCCACCTCCTGCCACCTCCCCTGACGCCACACGATGTATGAGGATTTTCCTCAGCTTAAAAAAAATATCAAATTTTGATCAGGTACCTAATTACCTAAGCTCCATTGTCTATTAGACGAAACAATCCAAAGATAGATTATTAATTGCGGTTATTAGGCGTGAAAGGGCAACAAAATACCAGAGACGCTAGCGATTATCGTTCTCTATTGTAACAAGTAGTAAACTATTACAAGGAATGAAAATTATTACTACACATTGTAAAGCCAATAAATCCGCAGAGCGGCTGCAGACTAATTAACCGACGTGTTTAATATCGGAAGCTAATAACTCGTACGTTTGAACAACTTTATTACCGTTAAACAGAGCGCTAGAGTTGCTTGTTGCGGTATATTTGTGTCAATATCTCGCAATATTTTGAGATTAAATTGTTGTTTAGGTTCCGAATACGAATTGTTATACTGTTCATCATCAACACATTTACTGTTCACGAGTCTCTTTTGAGAAAGAGAGCGAATTTTAGAATTGCATATTTATTAATTATTTATTATATTGGTATGTCAGAAGTACTGTGAGAGAAAGGTATGAAAGTGTTTTTTACCTTCTTTTATTTACTTTGCTTTGTTTTGTAGATTTTAATAAATTTTATTTTATTAGTTACTGTAATTGGTGTATCCGTAGTAATTAATTAATTAAATGCAGTTCGGGGATACATCGAAGGGTTAAGCGTACTAATTTAAGGCAGTATGGTCAGGTGTACTAATGTACACCCACATTTGGTGGGTTCACTTGTTCACTTGTTCACAGTTCACTGGTATGTATATTTTTATTGCTATAAAACATTAACCCATTAATCGTCCCACTGCTGGGCACGGGTCAGTGTTTACAGTGTTTAACAGTGTTTAACAGTGTTTAACAGTGTTTAACAGTGTTTAACAGTGTTTAACAGTGTTTGTTTTTTCTCAGAATGCTATAGTCCACCTCGCTGGCCTAGTAAGGGTAGGCGGCAAACTTCACTTGCCGTTAAGAAGATCTCTGAGGCAAGCAGGGTTCCTCACGTGTAAGCGTTTTCCGTTGTAAGCGAGTGATAATTAATTATTAAGACGCACATGATTACGAAGATTTAGAGGTGCGTGCCATGGATCTACTACTTGCCAGTCCAGTGGTCATACCCCGAGGCCATTACTGCTTTTGCTATTGCTATGGCTACCGCCAAACTCCGAGCTGCATTTACTAAGAATTTCATGGAAAAATTCAATAACACTGTCAACTAGAGTTACTATTCGATTTTCCTAAGGAATTGCACTGAAAACTTCACACTTAACAACTGAGCTTTCAATGTACGTATACAGTTCATAAACGATTACCATTCATCTCTAGGTGTCTCATAAATCGGGTGTCCCGGAAAATACTCAATTGTCATGGAACTGGAGAAGAAATAATGAAGTTGAAAAATTGGCAGAAAACAAAAGCAGGAAAATGTAGCTTCGACCACGTTCAAGATTGTGAATAAAAGATTCCGGTTTCGCTTTGAGAAGTATTCACACAGAAAATCTTGAAACACTTTGGAAAAAATCTCATTGATATGATTTTATTTTCGTGTAATAGTATGTTGGTAGACCTTCGCATAAATACCTAACAAAGTAGCTGTGAAACATCAAAGATACATTCATTGCACATTATGTTAATATATTATTTGTGTTATGACTGAATGTAAGTTTCATCATCACCATAATATCAGCCTAAGTCTAAAGGTTTAAGGCTTCCCAAGGTCAGGCGGCTATCAGCATCCATACAATATAGCATACAATTCATCATTATTCTCAAAAGCAAGTGAATGCAAAAATCCGGAAAACTTTGGGGTGGGGACCTCATGATCTGTATACGGGGTTTAACCTATAGACATCAGACACCCTCACACAGTATTCTGACACTGTAAAAATAATGTAATGTAGAAATATGTCTAGAAATAAGTTCTGTTGTGAGAACAAAATAAATTAAAAAATATTCAATATCAAACGATTCCCAGTGTCTTTTGTCCAGTGTTTCGTAATGCTGAAATTCAGCGGAACCCCCGTATTTGCAACTTCATCCTTTGGTCCATTTAGTGAGGATAGTATTGAAAAAGCACATGTATCTCTTGACTCAAGTTCTCTCTGATGAGCCTACTAGATAAAAGGATAAAAGCATGTGCATGATCTGGTCACAATCTGAGTGAAGTCAATAAAACATAATTCTGCATAACTTTTGCAATGTCGCATTACTTCAAGTCTCTGTTAACCTGATTATCCGGATGCACTACTTTACATTAATTTACATACATTCATAGAAATAAATAAACGTTTATTTCAGCTAGTAACTGTTTGAAACGGTGGATAAAAAAACATGCATAAGTGTGAGCCGGAAAAGCTAAGTACCAACTCAGCCTAATGTTACGGTATTGAACAACGCAACGCCGATCACTTTAGCTTTATATATTAAAGAAAGAAAACATAGCTAAAGAATTATTAAATCAATCATGGTAAGTTAATTTATAGAACTTTCATAAAAAACTTTAAATGATTAGCAACTTTCCGAAAAAATTTAAGCCGCTGTATAATTGATGAAGTCGCTTCAATTCAGCGGCCAATTTATAATTTACTGTTCACGATTAAGACCTTAATGCAGTGTCGACAGTTTGACGGCTGGTAAAAGAGGGGAGAGCTTAACGACCCTTAGGAATTTAAATTACCTTAAGGAGGAAAACCGGGGAAATCCAGCGAACTCGGTCTCAACTTATTCACACAAAGTCACACTTTACACAGTTCGTTCCGTTCACTAATGAGCCGGTTGAAACTTTTTTAATTTTGATTACGGTAGTGACATTCCCGCGAAGTGTGGCGCGGCGCTGGGCGGGCGGCACGTCCGCCCACTGAGAACCGCCGAGTGCGACTGGACCGAGCCGAAACACTAAAATAATATGCGCCCAAACTACTATTGTATACTATTTTAAATTGTTTGTCTATGAAATAATACATGTCAGAATTATAACATTACTGAAGTCGTGTCTTAATCAATCAATTTATTTCAGAAGTAAAATTTTTTTCTAAAAAAGAATGTTCTTTAAACCAATCGGAATCTTTTTCCGATTACCTTCCTAAAACAATGATTAAAGACTCGTGTTGCAGGCTCAAATGACATCGTTTCCTTGTTATTTACTTCTTTTTAAAAACTTTTTTCTCAGGGTTGAAAATTGCTTCCATTGAACGCATTTTTTTTCAGATTAAAAAAAATTAAGTAAGATATCGTCGAGATGACATCTAATGACATTTTCGAAGTTACCCGAGCGTCTTGTAAAATTTTTAATAAACGTTATTTTCTCAAGTTTTGTGTGATACTATTAATTTTATTTATAAATGAATATTAATTTCATATATTTGGTAAGTTTTCTTTTATTTATTAGAAGAATAAATCGCCACAGAGTTACAATAACATCTCAAAAAGTAAAATTAAAAAACATGATAAAAATGTGATACTGATATAAATTAGGTCTTACAAACCATGCTAAGCTTTCTCAACGAGGCAAAATAAAATACCATTAAAACATTGTTCCAGTTGTTATTCAAATAGGGTGGGGACAAACAAAAGTGACCGTTTAGTCCGCGTCTCCGTCGAAGGAGCATACCAAATGAGTTATTTTACAAGCACGCTCGACGCCAGGGTCTACATACATGATTTATTTAAATGGTTGTTGTCACCAACAAAGTCACCACGTGCCAGTGGCGCAACACTGCTCATGTTTGTAACTTGTAACTTGAAATTCGCAAGGCTTCGGTAGTCCTTGGTAAATCCTAGCTATTCGTCGCCACGGTAGTTTCGTAAGCGTCTAAACGTCTGAGCCGATTTTATAGCCTCATTTGTGTATTTTATAGACCATTTGCGTATCGGCTACGTTTCGTCGTTTTTAGATTCACTCAGAATAATTGTTAGCTAAGTTGTGGAACTGTACAGCTGTGCATTTTGAACTGAGTTCGAATCCTGGGCGGCTACCTCTAACTTTTCCAATTAATTTATGCAGATCAGTAATTGTTTATGACCTTGGTTTACGGGGAAGGCGGAGATTGCGAGGAGACCCTTTTCTTTTGGTAGAAACTGGCAGACACCGAGGTTGAGAAAACTTCCATAAAGTACCCGAAGATATATAAAGGCTGGTTGAACCGCACCTTTGTTGTTTGTCAACCAATAGTGCATTCTATTGAAATCAATAATTATTATCTAAAGGCATCGTAAAATTCATTACAGATACCCGTAAGCAAGAGTAAATAGAGACGAGTGCTGGTGATGACGTCATCAGAGCGACTGTGCTGAACGAAGAGTTGTTATGTGCTATATATGCAGCTGCTTCGCATGGGGTCTAGACCTCTTACAAAGGTTTGATCTCTTAAGACTCACAGACAGATTTCGTAGAAATCGCAAATTCCAAAATCGACCTTTTCTCGAAGCGTATTGAACCCTCATGCCCCAAACGCTTCGAGGAAATGTAGGTACCCGAAATGCAAATACCCGAATAAATAAAATGAATTCGAGCAATCACTGTTAGAACAACAACCCTAGAGGTTTATTTTCGGTAGCCAGTAGCCCAATATTAGTAGGTACCTATACTTAATTACTGAATTCCCTCAACGCCCTTTGCCGCAATAGGGGCGGGCGTAAAATGACCCTTTTCACGTATTTAAGGAGACCGTTGTCTCCCACGGGGTTAGTTGGCGAAAGTCGAACTAGTTTTAGCGCCTTACCCACGTAAGAAATTGACTTGGAGAAAAGTTTGGCAATTCTATTCATGTGTCTTCAATATATTTGCATCAAGTCGGCAGTCGTTATTGTGCCGTACATAGCTATTTACTAGCCGTAGTTATTGACATAGGTTCATATACCTACGTTCTCATAAATGTTGATGTACCTACGTCCGACCTTGTCCTGACAATAATTAACACAACAAAAAAATAATTATTCAATTTAGTGTAATTCGGAAGTTATTTGCGTACAAATATTTCGATAATTCATTTTTATTTATACCCATCGTAGATTTTGTACCTCAGAGAGTACTTAAAACCGTCGGACCCGTTGGGAAAACGCGCGCAGAATGATGAAAATATTAACATAATATAACATCACGCCTGTATTACTCCAAGGGTTAGGCAGAACTACTTATTTACACCCATCGGCATGTTTAGGTCCCATTTATGTGCATTGTGCATGTCTCCACTGCGAACTGCTACTGATAATTTCACTGTGCTCAACCTGGGAATCGAACCTAGGACATCAAGCATAGTTGTGCAGTGGGCTATCGAGGCAGCTCAAAAATTATAACAGATAAAGTCCTGAATGTAGACATAAAATGTGTATGTAAAATTGTAAACGTTACCTTCAATATTTACGTAAACGTTTACCAAACCAAACATACGAAATTTCAGTCAGAAAAATCAGTGAACTTAACCGCTCGCTAAGTCAAATTGCGTGCGACCAACATCCGCACGACAGCTGTTGGCCACTAAATTATTAATACAATGGAAATATGTGGGACCTACCATTGAGGTAATATATGCAAGACAACGAAGCGAAGCAAGTTATTGCAACTCACTTAAGCCCATAAACATAGAACACTGTTATAGGCGGCGTTGAAGAACGGACGTATAATTTGATGGTCATTATTTGAATGAGAATTAAAAAAATCTATCTCAGGCAGGGTGCAAAATGATTTGTAGGTATATTATGATTTCTATGTGTCCATTAAGAAGTGTCAAAGTGATATCATTCTTTTGAATGAATACGTAAAAGATTTTAAAATAATGCCTTAATACCTCAATAACACTTATTGAATACTGTCTGCTTAATAGGGAGCACTTTGTTTGTCATCTGGATACATTATTATTATATTATTAATATTATCATGGCTTAATTATACAGAATACATATTAAAGCGCTTCTCATCGTTTTTAGTGACTTCCCTAGTTAAAATGATTTAATATTTACCTATCCTACAGTTAATTAATTATAACCTAATTTATATAAATAAGTAGGCACCTTCAATTATTTCTACTTAAGCCAATATTAATCAAACCATGGGGATGTTTTTATTTGCTTTGATAATAAAACCAAAAATATTAACGTCATCATTATATCTTTACAAAGAATATGATGTAGCCACATCCCCGTCTATCTAGGATAGGCTTAATTTGTATATATGATTAGCTTCCCGCCAGCGGATTTGCCCGCGCGGTCTGGGTATTACGTTTTTTTTTTTTTTTGTACATTATGGGCTTACGTTTGACCACTACTTTGCCTGTTGGTAAGCAACAGTGCGGTCGACGATGTTGCACGCTTACCCAGTAAGTACCTATTCACTCGAGTTTTGAAGACCGCCAGATTGTATTTTTCCGGAAACAGATACGCCGGCAACGAGTTCCACTCCTTAGCGGTACGCATGATAAAAGTGTTAGCAAATTGTTTCGTGCGTAACGGTGGGATGTCAACCATGTAAGGGTGGCGCATCACCGAGCGTCTTGTTGTCCGATGATAGAAAGGGCTTGGGGGAATTATATTGTGTAATTCCACTGCACACTCACCGAAATGCAACCGGTAAAAAACAGACAGGCCTGCAACCTTGCGCCGATGCTGTATAAATTAGTTATAGCCTATATTAGAATACGACGCTTATAAAATATTTGTACCCAGGCATAAATTGCAGATATTTTTAGATGATAATTTGTGGTAGAGGAATGTCATTTCGAAAATATATAGACTTCAAGAAAAAATAGTAACATAGCATTAAGTAATTTGTACCTCACTATATGAGTCTTACGATACTCGAAATAAAATTATTATTATTACTCGGAAAACATGTAGCTTTCTAATGGTGAAATATTTTTTTAAATTGGTCCAGTAGCCTATTCAATCCAAACAAACTAGCAAACAATCTAATCTTTCCTCTTTATAATATTAGTATGGAAGTATAGATATAATGCCTTAATTGAATGTCAAAGAGGATCTTTAAAGTGACCCTTTATTTAAAACAAAATACGGAAAATTTCACCAATGCCGGAAAACATTTGTACCAACAGATAGCCATCACAAAGTGAGGAAGCGGATTTCAAAAGAGCACTTTTCCTCTTTGCTGAATTCTTCAGATTTCTTTACGCAGTACAAATAATGTTGTCTCGGAAAGCCGGACGCTGGATGCGATTTAACTTCTTAATTAATGTAAAAGTTCCATTAATTGTGAAAACCCGCTAAGTGAGACTAACAGGGTGTCTTGAATCGGACTTTGTAACGTACATTTTAAATAGTTTTATTAAACAATATAACTGTAGAATGTATTTAATTAGATTTAATGTTAACTTATTGATAGACGTAGTTTATTATTATGCGCGTTGTCCTATTGTTCCGCCGAAATCGAAAGCTTGGAACTTTCCTTATGAAATTTTACTGTTAAACCAAAACGATACTGACGCACATTTAAAATCTAAAGTACCTAGTATCTAAGTTTCGACACTTAAGGCTTATAATAGTTAAATAAGTCACGATCATTTAAATGGGTAGGTAATTTTCGTCAATGACAAAACACTTGGGAACCAATTTAAGCCCCTTTACTTTTAACAGTTATGGCAAGCTTATAACTCTGAAAATTAACGCCAAAATTGACGTTACTTGTTAACTCTATTCAGCGTTTATTAGTGAGGAGGTAAAATGTTTAAATGGCTATAAGTTCGGTAACTACTTAGAATGGGAAAGTTATAAGTAATATTGTTGTTCGAAGTATAGGTCCTCGTAACATTACTTTAAAGGTATCTATAAAATTCTTTCTTCAAAGATATAGTTAAATGTTATTTTTAGGTAAGACTGTCTGCTCAACCCTAGCCCCGTAGGGCGTGAACAAGTAATAAACAAATTTGAATAAACAATAATTTTATAATTTTACCCTTAAAATATTAAAACAAATGAATTTAGCCCAAGTAATGAAAAGCTTTAACCAAAGCACGCCATACAAATTGCGTACACGCCAAAACAACAAACTGGTGCTGTCTGAAATCTGGACTGACCTAACCGAGACTAGAATAAGAAAGTAAGTTTATGAAAAATAAAACCATTTGCGTCCCGGGATTTAAATGAATAGTCTTGTAGCACTTTAAGGGATTGGGAACATAACTTTACCCCTCTATTCGCGTAGACCGTGACTCATCGTGGAAGGAATAATTATTTTTCGTACGTTCACCTGGAAACGTCATTTATATTCTACCGCGTCAATTTTTTTGAACGTCGAATTACTATTAATAGAGTGGTACGTGTAATTTGGAAACAACAAATTTTAATTATTTGACAAAAATTTTGCTTTTAGGGGGAAAATACAGCAAATGTCAAAGCCGACATAATCCTAAAACACTCTTTTTGTCTAATGTTAGACTTAACTTTTTTGTCGTTTTGTTTTAAAGATTTACTCTGGCTCTATAGTTTGGACCCATACCAATTATTTTAAACCTATATTAATATCGTCTGATGGAGAACTTATCAGTACCTAAGCTGTAAACAGGCCATTTTCTTTTTTTTTTCTTACAATTATCAAGTAATTTATTTATTGTATGATCCTTTTGTTTGTTTATTTTCATGCTATGCGTGTCTCGGTGTCGGCCAGATAACAGACTTTTATTTCTTTCTTTCTTCCACCAGGTTAGTCACTTTCGGGCTAGCGTGCATCCTGTCCTGCGCCATTTGCTTCGGCCTGTCCATCGCCATCGTAGCGGGCATCGCATATGGGTACAACTACTCCATGGCAGAGTTCATCACGTTTACACGTACGTACCCGACTCCAGAAGCAGAAGCCTGCAAAGTCAGTTATATTAAAATGGTTGACTAATGACGCAAAGAATCTTAACTAACATACCAATTTTTAATTCGAAATCTGACAGATTTGATAGAAAAATGTGTCAAAATGAACAATTTTGAAGACATCCAAAGACTATTTTGACTACAACCGTTAATTGTGTCTTGTCTAATAAAAAAACAACAAATGTCACCTTACCATATATCTCACTCGTGTGTGTCTTCTTTAACGTTCTATAGCGTTTGTTCTTTTTTTTAAATCCATTTTAACAATAAAATTGTAGACAATTAAAAAAAAATATTCAAATGGAAATTATTTATGTGTACTTCACCAGTTCGTTTTTTCCCAGGGTCTGACGTAACAGTATTTATGCGTCGTGGACAATTCTACGACAAGCCGGATCTATCATACAGGTTTAGAAGAACTGGTGCCGAGGATGATTGTAAGTATTTCACTATTATTCTCTTCTCGATTTGGAAGAAGTATTCGAAGTAAATTCTTCGGTCATCCTTCAAAGACTTGCACCTACGAGCTCCTGGGTCGCCATCAATCCATTTATTGTTCTACTGCTGGACAGGGGTCTCCTCTCAGAATTAAAGAAGACGTCAGACGCGGTTGAGAAAATTTCTCAGAATACAGGTTTCCTCACGATATTTTCCTTCACCTTATAAACGATTAACAATTATTATGACAAAACCAAAAGTCCCCCAGACTTATGATTTTACCGAATATCCTCGATCATTATAACAGCCACTCAGGAAATATTATTTTTTTCCCAGTGTTCTCTGCAAACGCCACGACGGACTACGAAGACCAGAAGCCCCAGGCGGAGAGCAAGCCTCTAGCAGACACGTGGCTGAAGACACAGGACACGAGGAAGTACGCCGAGATCCTGACGAGGTACGCGCCAAAGAAGACGTTGGATAATCAGGAGATACCGCTGGGACCTGACCCTCCCAGCGAAATAGCTCACCAGGTCAGTAATTCATTTTGAGGTATTATCAAGGATTAGTACTAGGACCTATCAGGATGTGCTGAAACAGACCGTAAGTCTTATTAAAAAATGTGACTGGTCAGAGTTATTCCATTCACACGTTCAACAATTTAACTCGTTATATAGAACCCTACTAGGTCCAAAGTCTTGGAATTCGATATTTAAAATCTCCCGTAATGGTGGACTATGTTATGTCCAAATGACATGGCTAAATTGAGTTTGGGTGACTGCCTATGCAATGTATAAACATTGAACCTAGTGATAAAATAATGCTGAATAGCTGATTATTAGTATTTCGCATGATAAAAGTTTCGCGAACTTTTTAGATTGTAGCAATTAAATGTTACAATCCTCAATACAAATCGTAAAATCCTACGTCAAAAGGTACAAGCGTCGACTTAAGTCAAAGACAATAATAAACGAACGTTAGATCTGGAACGAGTTTTATTATCTAGATTGCCTATTGTCAAACAATTTGAAAAAATCAAGTTTTAAAAATCTTTTAATTACTTGATCAGTTCTCGAAATTTCTATAAGAATCACAAACATACAATAATTAATTCATGAATATTTGAATGTTACGGGATAGTAAGACTTTCTTATATATGTCTTAGGCAGTCATTTAGCCATGTCTATCGATTTATCAATTTATCGGAAAACTTTTCCAATTGTTCTTTCCATAAAGACTTTATTCGGAATAGAGCGAATGCTTAAAAAAATGCATTCATGCAGTTCTTAAGTGATGCACTTACTAATGAACGGTAGGTATTTCATATTTAAGTATCTTATAAATAAACAAATCTGTAAAGTTGACATGGTCATCTATGGATATTGTGACGAGGGCGTCACAATATTCATTGTTCCTAAAAATATCTATACAGAAGGTAAAACGTGCATACACAATCAGTCTAATATTGACCTAGGCAAAGATAATAATAAAATAAATAAATATCTTGGGACATTTTTTACACAGCATCATCTAGTCCCAAACTAAGCGGAGCTTGTACTATGGGTACTAGACAATGGATATAATACTTATATACTTTTTTTTTTGTAAATACATACTTATAATATATAAGAAACACCCAGACAAACACAAACACCTAAGTTCATCAAATATCTTAACCTTAAACAGATCGATCATCGGCGTCGGCATTACAATAGCTAAGAGATAATGATGATGATTAATATCCAAAATATTATCAAGAACTACAAATAGATACAGATGTTTTTGCATAACATTGCATCCATACAAATATTCAACCTTGCAAGCTAGTTAACTGTTTACTGATCAATCACTCAGGCTTTTTCTGGGATATTGATGTAACCGATCAATATCCCAGAAAAAGTTTGTTTTCAATGTCAGATCAATGAATTGGTTTATTTCAAACAACTTTTGGCAATAAGAAGTTGACTAATTTCCTATCATTTATTAAATGTATGTGATGATAGCATAACAGAGTTATTGTGGACTGGTGAAGGACAATATTTTAAACGTTTTCAAACCTGCCGTTCAAAGCCTATACGGTTTTGAGGTTTTCTCTGTCTATGTGTATTACTTAAATAAACAAATGTTAACACCGTTTTTGTTTCATAACTGCAGGGCTTATAGTCTGTGTTATGTACAGCACAATAATGGTTTGTTTATATACAATTACTGAGAATCTTGCAAGATTATTCTCAAGACCTACACCGACCTAACTGGTGAGGTCCTTCATAAAGGTCTAGTGCGTAGTAGGTACTCCCAACCGTCGCGTGTGTATAACATGATGTATGTATGATAAAAAAGTAAAAGAATACAAGAAGATAGCAAGTGGCGTAGTGGTAGCTTATGACAATTCATTAGACTAGGGGCTTGAATATATGTACTTATTTTCAAGATTTGTGTAGCAGTCATCATCATTTTTATTTAATCTTTATGCAACAAAACATTACATTGGCGGAATTAATGCCAAATGCATTCTCTACCAGTCAACCATAGGGTGGTGCAGATATAATCCATCATCCTCCTGTTCTTATCGGTTTTCACTTGGGGTCCGTGCAGTATGTTTTTTTTCTTCCAAACATCTGTATCAGCCGTCATCTCATCGTTCAACTCCTTTGTGGTCATATACTTTCTCACACCTTTTCTTTGGCCTTTCTCTTCACTTATATTCATCCACATTCATGCTCAACCCTTTTTGGTAACAGGCTCTTCACTTCTACGTATTTGTGTAGCAGTATTTAACAAAAACTTTTTATTTGGCAGCAGTTACAGCCATCACTGCCGTCAGTTAATTACAAGACACCTCCAGAATCTCCAATCATATCGATAGTGCCCAACCCTCTAATCCCCACGGTCTCCTGGCGAAGCGGCTCCTCAGAGATCATGATGAGGAACTTTAAGCCCATGCACGACTACACCACGATGAACAGAAATACGGAAATACCGGAGAGTTTGTTCCCTACCTCGGATAATGCGCCGAAGTCGATATCCTTGCTGGGTTCCAAAGAAAAAGCTAAGGAATCTTCATCAGACATGCTACGTGATGACGTTCATAAAAGGTATGAAAGACATGTTGTAAAACAGTAGATTAACCAAGAAAATTCTTGGCAACGATTCTTCTGCTTATATGACCCGCCCACCTCCATTTGGATAGTGCAATGACTGGGGCCATCTGATTCTCACTATATCTACTCGTCGCCCAAGTATTCAGAAAGCTTTGTTGTATACTTTGTCCAACAGTTATGTGCCGATGCGTGTGTGGGGCACCACAACACGCGCTGTCATCTCGGACGAGGCAAATGACGATTTGGATGAGGAAAACATTGTCTACAAGCCCGTATAAAGAAACGATGGTGAATGACGGGCCTAATCTTATACATGGAAGTGTTACAAACGACGCTTTTTGTAATCTTATCCTTCTTATAAAATGTTTATATAAAAATTATTATAATTTTATATTACTTTCAATGTAGGCCTTTAGATCGATCGTCCTGTAGCAAGGTGGGTCAACGACATAGTAAAAATCGCGGCTCCAACCTAAATGCAGCGCAGAATCGAGGCAAATAGCAATGTTTGATGGAGGCCTATACCGAGCAGTGGGACAATGAAAGCTGTGGATGATGATGATGATTGTAATCAGAAAATTAACCTTAATAAATAAATCAGTTATAATCTGCGCGGAACTAGTTGCCCGCGCCTTAGGTATGTGAGCGGCGGGACGGAGGGTTGGGGTCGCCTGCGCGCGGTGGGACGGAGGAGCGGGGTGCTTGTTTTTGCTTACAGTAACCCCCCGCCTCACCCCCGTCCCTAGCTAAGGCGCGGCCAACTAGTTCCACGCGGACTATAGTTTACTGATCCATTTACATTACCGCCAAAGTGAACAAAAGAGCATCAGCAGTTGTAGAAGGTAGGTTCTGCCGGTCAGGAAACGTGAATGGGTTGACGTAGTCATAATTTTTACGTCGAAATAAAAAACTGTACAGGGAGCTCAAGCTTTCATCAGATCAGACGTTCATGATTCATGAATGTCATTTCTATACATTTTGCTTCTATTCGTTCGTCGATAGATGATGATATAACACCTTTGTCTACAGGCCACAGAGTACTTTTTATATATCTACAGGCCCCATTACATAATTGTCTATGCCAGTCTTCCTTCTTTATTCTTTTCTTTGCAGATACGTCATAAAATAATTTTCTAGACGTATAGCTGTGCGTTGATAGATCAATCTGCAGTCACCTGTTTCCTTTTTGTTTCCATTGAGATCTATTGGTGCAGGGTCTAAGTAACTAATCCGAAACCAACATAGCCTACCCTACAAATGCTACAATATCACAGACGTTAAGGTAAAAGGACCTAGAACTTTATCATCAAAGCAGGAAGAATCAAAGTAATAATAACAAACAAAAAAAAACTTTTTAATCATTGTTTATTTTGCGATTTTAACTTTTGTGAATTTCTCAATGCCTTACACTTAGCTCTAAGTTTAGTCTTTTTATCAAGGGCCAGTCTAGTACGACTTTTGAAAATCTTTTTATTTTTATGGAATATGTACTTCTTTCGGTTGTTTTTTCCTAAGTAAAGATTTTCGTTTTCTGGATCATTAATTACTACTCCAAAATTTTCGTTAATTTCGGACTCCTCATCTTCATCATAACTATCGAGGCGCTTACAATTTTCACGGTCATCATCTGCGGACAAATCATTTATTACCTATTACTCAAGATTTAATGGCACGAATAGTACAGTGACTTAACGAATCTCGAATTTTTAATTAGTGTTTGTAAACGCACTTACTATACAGGACAAAATTCTGGAGGGATGACAAAAAAAAATCTTTGTGCTTTATAAGCATAAGTAAGTATATATATATATATATATATATCATAGCTAGAAACTGGTCATCGCCATATTACTTTTGTTGGCGAAGTCTTCTAGTGTACCTACATTGAAAGAAGATGAAAGAGAGAGAGAGAGTCATGATCCATTAGTCTTGTAGCATTTGACTGACGTGTCTAAGTCATATGGATATAGGATACAAGGTACAGGGATACCTGGATCCCACAGCTATATACCCTGGTATGGGGTACAGGGTACAGCTATACCCTGGTATAGCTGTGAGAATTTCAATAGATATATAAAAAATATTTCCAAACACCTTACCTTCATCAGATTCAACATCTACACCATTTGGTTGCAAGGCCTTAGGAAATATTCCTGCTAAATGCGCTGTTACCAACTTGGGCACCGCGTTCAACAAGTAACCTGCTATCAAGGCTTCTGCTGATCCAAATATCACAGATGGTACCGCGAATGTAATATATCTGAAAATCAAATAAATAAAATCCGTAAAAAGTAATAATCAATTACCATCCATCCACCTTTTCTTTCCCTCCTATACCTCTTCATTCATCCACATTCATAATTAAACAATTAAATATAATAAAAGAACTCCTAACCTGTAACTTGTGACCTCTATATTTTTTAAGATATACTTCGGCGGGGACCTAGATTTCTTCTTCTGTGACTGGCGTCCTGACTGGATTTCTAGTTGAATATCCACAGCCAAGTCACTTATCACAGAGGCAAACGAATACCTATCTGACCAACTCGACTGTACGTCGACGTAGCCACGGACCTGCAAAACAGTATATTATGGTAGGCAAGGGCGGATTCAAGAGGGGTGTGGGACTTTAGCACTCCCAGATTGAGAGAACCTTAGTATAGTTTTCCACACTAGCGATCTACGTACATCCTGAAAGTTTTCTTTGACAGGATTTCCTAGACCATTGATGCAGTTTCAAAATAATAACGAAAAGTTAAAAATATAACATTTTTTACGGCATGGTGTGCTGCCAGTCTCTGCCTACCCCTATGGGAAACAGGCGTGAAGCTATGTATGTATGTATGGTGTGCTGCCTCGTGTATGGGATTCATATAATGATTCCCCCAAAAGTGGTTACTTTTACCCTTCGATCAATAATAGCTTTTACCCTTCTAAATTGAAACATAAGGGGCAATTATGGCTTTTATACCTGCAGCGAGCTGAACCGTAACTCCTCGGCGACCATAATACTGTTCATCTTGAAGGGACCACCAGTGTGCGACGAGTATAATGTATCCAAACCCGTCAACACCATGCTCGTTAACCTTAGCTGCTCGCCAACACTTTTACGACTATTATTGGCGTCTTTAAACTGAAATTAAATATCGTGACCGTTGATCTAATTGATGCGTAAAAAGGGACGTTTCATTTTCTATGTGGCAAAAACACTTTTTCGTAATAACAATTAAAAGCCTATATAGTGAACCTAGTGAACGCCACAGAGCCCGAAATGAGTTTGAAGTGAGTTCATTCACATGGAATAAAAGTAAGGTGTTCTAGTTATTACTAGGATATGGCCTTCAGAACAAACTTGTAACTAAGTAAAAAAAAAAAGTTTTCGTGAATTGTTTTCATACATTGCCTTTTTTCCTCTGCAAGAATCAGCCTTAATTTAGCATATTGCCTATAAAAAACGGAATGCATTAAACCTATGGTTAGGGCTACTACGAGTGTATTTCTTCCGCAACCCTTAAAGGATCATACTTACTCTGCCATCATTCCAACGTAAAATGTAGTCCTTCATTTCAACCGTTCCCTGATTCATCTCAATTGTGATCTTGTTCAAATTCCTGACGACTTCTGTTAAATGTTGCGAAGCTATTTTAAATACCTCTTCCTGATTTTCTCTGCAATTTAACATTGTCAATTTAACACAATGATTTGCCATTGCTGGAGTTCGTAGTACTTACATGAATTCTTGAAGCCTGTCTCCAAACATTGATGAAGTGTTGACGAAGCTGAACATAGCTCCTTGTATCTTCGGCAACAGCTCGTCATTCAACTGCCTCAACAGGAGCTGTGTGATGGTCAGACCTTACAACATTTTTACAAACCATTATCATTGATGACTAACCCCAAGTCAAAATCGGACTACTCTAGAAGAAGTTAAGCATGCGGTCAATCATAAAAAAATATGTGTCGACTTGAGAACCTCCTTCGTTTTTTCGTCGGTTAAAAATGTTCATTACCCTATTATAATAAAAGCTTCTGATCGGCCGTGCTCAAGTGAAAATAGAAAACGATTTTTTAGATTTTTCGCCACCATAATGCAACTTTTATGAAATCGTTAGAGCCGTTTTCGAGAACGTGGTCACAATATAATACTTAGGTATACAAATATTACTCGTATAGTATATTGTAAACGATAATTATGTAGAAAGCAATGAAGAACTTACCATTATCGTTACTATACGGATTATATCTCGCGATTACGGGTGGCGAGTCGTCACCTTCTCTATATATCTACGAAATAAAATAAAACAATTTTAGTTGTATTTTTTGCCTGTCAGAGAATTAAATTTGTATCATTTAGCAAGAATCCCGGATTTCTTTTCACCCAAAGCTGTTGCTATGCTTGTTGATACAGCAATGTTGTTTGTGAGGTCTTATGTCAGCTTATAATTGTGTAAACCTAGGGAATAGCGCTGATGTTTGAGATGCAAATATTCCATTTATCATTTTTTTCTTGTGAAATGTAACTTTTTTGTACCAGCAAATATTTAACGATGGTAGTCGATGGGACAATCCGTGGCCGGGTCTATAATATTAACAAACCATCACGCCTGTATTCTCCGAAGGGAAGTCATATTCGCCGCCAATGTGGGCGAGTCTATTGCCATCCAATCAAAATTCTCAAATTGGGAATTTTACGGAAAAGGCTACTACAGTTTGCTCATCCTCAGGAGCAGTCGCGCTTACCACTAGACTTATACAGAAAAAATATTTACAAAACAAATGTACCTCAATAATGTACAGGCAATGCATAATCTCGAAATGTTGGTATCCCAGGTTGACTGATTCCCCATTTAGCCTTGTTATCAAGAAACCAGAGAGCACACAGCCGTCCATCGATATGCTGAAAACGTATCTCAATTAGATACAACAGATCGCTGCGATATAATATACGTAACCTAACCAGTTTAATGAACAATGGAAGCTAGAAAATAGTTATCACCGCCTATCACCAGAGGAGTTCGCCGACCAGAGCCCCCAGTGACTGTAGAGTGCCAGAGCAGCACCACAAACCACATAACCGACCAGTCCCCAGTTGTCTCTCACCCGCAAAATTTGAAACACTCACAAAGGTTTTACAGCAGACCCTCCAAACTGAAGGTGATCGCCAGCCAGTCAGACTCCAAGAAGTCTTACCAAATAAGCAAATATCTCTACTTTCCTCCTCCCATTCTTCCCGGTTAAGACCTTTCCGCATCCAACCCTTGCAACATAAGTCAAGTATGATGGCATCCCGCCATCTTAATCTGGGTCACCAACAAAGTCTTGAAGTACCTACCTACAACCACTTCATAAGAGATGCCCATCTGAATCATGACAGTGTAGAATTTGTTAAACTGCCAAAGCGTGATCTTAGATCCTGTTTTGGCCTGACAAAACTTGAGTCAAGTGCACTCTAAAGTTTCAAAATGTAACCAACAATGACTTTCAAATCAGTTTTATCATAGGAAAAAGTATTTTTTTTAAAAATCCATTTGTAGTTTACTTACGCAACTCTACCAACATCCTGAACTGGTTGAAAGAGAAAAGGAGATGCTTTAGACGAGTCCTGTTTGTCCAGGTCATAAATAATGTCCGACTTATTTCGCACCAACGAGTAATCCGCATGCATTATCATAGGGCTAAGGTTCGTCTGCACCTTGAGGATGTTGGAAGCCAATGAGAACTGCACTTCAGGCAGCCAGCAACGGGGATAAGTATCTATCCGTAAATCTTTCATTATTCTGGAACAGTGTTTTAATATTTAGCAATATTGAAGTAAAACTAGTAGATACCATGCATAGCATCCATGGTCACGGGTAGACACCGTGAATGCTCTATAGGATCATAAAATCAATATAACGCATAGGTTGTCTAAAAGAAATAACAGTCAGCGATCGACCGTCCATTGTATGTAATAACCTAAAAAATCCGTAAAATATAGTTATATTAATCACAGCGTCTATATCAGCATCAGTCATACAATACAGTATATACAAATACATTCAGCTTTAAAAGATAATAATTGCGCCGTATGCATACCGCCCCACTGCACCGGATATCTTTTATACACAACTTATCGGAACCAAAATCTACATAATTATACTGTCACTTTCACAAAATGTCCAAATTATTTATTATTTATGTACATATTCAATATGCTTTACTTACAGTTTAACTTGGTTGTCACTGTGATAATATCCATTAGTGACAGTCTCTTTCTTCTTTCTAATATACACGTTCATTCCGGGAACTCCCACCGTTTCTTTCATAGCCTAAAATAGGTGTTTTAGTCATTGTTATGTACCGATCTCTTTGGAAGAAAAGTGAAATAATATATGCCATAGCCACAAATGGCGATAGTCACTGGGTAACGAGAATTGTTGAAAAGAGGCGCTGTCTCAATGACTAAGGGAAAACAAATAAGTATAATATTTTTCAATGGACATTGAAAAAAAAAACTTGTAATCTAGTATCAAAAAGTCGATTTTTAGTTACACTGCTTACGTGCTATTGAGAAAATCAAAAATTTCTAAGAACATTTAAGTAACTTAAAGTTTTATCAAATTTGGCCCATTATTGTCCCGCTGAGGCACCAGTTTGATAGCCACAATAAACAAGTCCCCTAGAAATCTATATTAAGAACCCATATCAGATCATTACCAATATTGTAATGTGAATGCCTTTGTAGCCCAGCTCATATATGCAATAAGCAACAAATTTCTGACACCTACAAAAACTCTACATCCAGGGTCCATCACGTGTTTGCCGTCATGTTCCGTGTAGCCATGACGTATAGAGCAAGGGAAGGCAAGAGCGGTTTTTAACTGTAAAGAATCCGATATTCTGCCATCTCTCGTGGCAGGGATCTACGAAAATATTCCGTTTCCCAAAAAAAAAATCCAACACCTGTTTGCTAGTTTTATATTTTAGTACTTACTACTTCTACTCGGTATGACCACTGGACTGCTAAGTCAAAGGTCTCAAGTTCGAATCCAAGGCACGCACCTCTGACTTCGAAATCATGTGCGTAATTATCACTCGCTTTAACGGTGAAGGAAAACATCGTGAGGAAACCTGCATGCCTGAGAGATATTCTCGAGGGCATGTGAAGTCTGCCAACCCGCATTAGGCCAGCGTGGCGGACTATGGCCTAATCCCTCTTATACTAAGAGGAGACTCGTGCCCAGCTGTGGGACAGTTTATGGGTTGATAATGAATAATGATGATGACTTACTATTTCTATCGTATTTTCTAAAGGTTTCCTGTATCTATCCCACTCATCCCTGAATCTTTGGATCGAATCTGAAAATTATCAAAATACATTTTAATGTTGATATCGGTACTGTCGGGCAGTTCCGACAAACTGATCACTCAACTTTAACTTCACATAGGTAACTTTACAAGATCATATTTTTATTATTTTATTTGTCTTACCGGTTTTATAATAATCTGTTACTTTTTCGATCGACTGGGAATTAACTACACTTATAGCAAAGCTTACAAATATAACACATATCAGATACATTTCAGCGCTTCAATCCTGTATAAATTCTACTGCAATCCTAGCATATTGTGGTATAAGTTGTTACTGTTACGACACAGAGAAATAATTGGAAATTAAATTTTAAAATTATGAAACGTTTTAATTAAAATTATAGATTTATGTCTTTTGTCAGCAAGTCGTTGTAGATAAGAAAACTGCGATCAGCGAAGAAAGAAAGAAATAAACTTAGAAGCTGAAGAGATAATATGAAGTACATGTTTTTTATATATTTAATACAGTGTATGTACGCTGTTGTGTCAGTTATTTCTGATGAACAGTCTGCTTGGGATGACTCATCCGACACCGAGCCCGAAGGTAAGACAAAAAATCTAGATTTTTATTCATATATTCGTTTTACCTAACCAATCATAGACCAATAAATGGTCACCCAATCTTAGAATGACCGTAGCAAGCGCAGTTCAACCATTCAAGTATAGTATACCGTTCAAATACAAGAAGTTTTAAAAATAAGGCATGTTTCACAAATATTTCGGATGTGTTCCAGGAATAGCAATGATTTCAATAGCAATTGACGAATTCCATGACGTATTCTTTTGGATTGCCGAAGTGTATCTTCAACTATCATGCCCGCCCATTAAAAAAAAACAGAAAACATTTATAATTGAAAACCACTTCTCTAGCAGCTATTATATACATAACATTTTATATAAAAATATAGTCCACGAATTAAGCAATTGACCGAAATGGACCAAAATATTCATAATTGCCATTCGTGGAATACGTCAATTGTTATTCGGATTATTGCTATTCAAATCATTGATATGCCTGTAATACTTACATCTTACTTCGGAATTTTAACTATTTGGCCAAAAAAGAGGATCTCAATTCGTTTGTAATTATTACGTTATACAACGGGAACCGAATCCGTTGTTTCTTTTCCATCTAATAGGACTTAAGTACTTCTTAATTGGTCACATATAATTAAGCCGGTGTCCATCGATTCTGAAGATACAATACCCGACAAAATGTTCGGAGATGATTGTCTATTAAAAAAAAGGTATTATGAAATTTAACTTTTCATTTGTTCCATTCTTAGTAAGTGACTTAGGAAATGACATCGATAGCGAAGAACCTGAAAAACAATTTGGACAATCCGAGACTGGATGCTGGATGACTCTCAACGCGCCACATCACTTCGAAACCATGGATGAAATTGACAGTAAGTAATGTTGCATTTTTGAATCAGCTGTAATGATAATTTTTTTTTGGCAAAGCTAAATAAATATTTTAAAATAGTGAAATAAATAGTGAATAAAAAAAATCTTAACCAAGTAAAAAAAATATTTGTTGGCTAATGCGTCCATGCAGTGTTTTGAATCGGAAGGACGCAGGATCTAACCCTACCTGTCTTGTGATATTAATATTTTTAAATCAATTTAAATGGAACATGATTGTGATTCAAGTAATGGGACTCTAAAACGATGTTGTTACTCGAGTCAATTTGTTTTTTATTTTATATTATTCGAGTTTTGCTCGAGTGGACGAGTCATTCGAATGGTTCGTGAGTGCACAATTCACTCGAGTGGTGAGTTCATTGAGTTCTACTTTCTTAAAACAAAACTTCTCACATCAATTAACAATTCCGGAATTTGATTGAATTTTCGTTATTTATTAATGTATTTTTCAACTCCAGGAAAAACCAACCTGAGTCGCATCACTATTTGGATCTCATAGAAGATCTTTTGCAGCTTTCTAATATGAATTCTTCTTAAAAAGCGGTCCTTTATATATTTGCAGATCGCTACGCAAAGATACGAAATAAAGTCCAAGATTCGCTGATGAATATGAACTTTGATCAGACAATGATAACTGTACGTATCTACGTTTTATATTATTTTGACCCTAATTTACGTAGTAAATTTGCTGGAGTCAGAGCCAATAAAATTGATCCCACTAAACTATAGGTAAGTATGTACTGCTCACATTTTTTGTTGTTTGTTTTGCGGGTATTATATCACAGTGACTGTTATCGCTCGATTGTGATTAGAGATGGGAATGTGCCTGGCATTTTGGGCATAACTTAAGTTTATTTATGCCCAAAATGCCCGAATAAATTCCCAATTACAGGGCATAATTCCTAAAATGCATTCCATGCCTCAAATGCCAGGCACATTGCTCATCTAGATACGATACTACAGTCTGTACTAGGGCACAACTTTCAAAACAAACAAATTTTAAAATGCCTTTAATATATACGTGTATAGCCTATAGGATCTTGATCAACTAATAAACAATAATGTTTCTAATTCCTAACTTCGTTCTGCTCAGGGGTTTATACGTAGCAAAGGCGTCGCTATTCGGGAGTTGTATGAGCACCAGCACCAAGCGTGGATGATTCCATCGGGAATTAACCTCGGAGGCTTTTGCATGATGCGTATGGCTGACTCCATCTTGTAAGTTTCTCCCTAAAAAAATATTAATGAACCCTTCAATTATTAGTTACTAACAATAACTTGTTGCTGCCTCGTCGGTTTAGGGGTCCTAAACGTGTCTACTACGCTAGAGATCCTGGATTCGATTCGCGGGTCGAGCAGTGTTGTTAAGTTTTTCTGTAAAATTTCGCCCGGTATTTCGATTTGTGCCCTGTTGATGGCAATAGGCTTGACCCCTATTACATGGGACCTAAACATACCGGCGAACTGCTGGTGTGTATATTCCCCGAAGCGTTAGGCAAAGTTGCACTTACCGCTGCCTAACCCTTCGGGGAAGATAGGCGTGATGATATAAGTAATGTCCAATGATAAATTCAGGTTCTTCCACCGCATGAAGCTGCGAAACAACACGTATTTCCGTGTAGATAGCTTGCACAACGACCTGACCAACATGATAGTGAGGATCAACCTGGCGCTCAACGACCTGCACCTGAAGGGCGCGTACGAGCGATGCATCACAGACAACAACGATCCCTCTACGCTCATCTACGCTCCCACCTTTGGACAAGTCGAGTAAGTATACAGCTCCACTCATCATATCAACCAAAGAGGTCCACTGCTCAACAAAGGCCTCCTCCATTGACTTCCACAGGGACCGGACGTATGCTGCCTGCATCCAACGACTTCCGGCGACCATAACTAGGTCGTCTGTCCATCTCGTTGGAGGGCGTCCCCGGTCCCAACCAACAGCTCCATTAAGTTACGCAAAAATAGTCAATAAGAACCTTGTAGCGCAACTGCTGCTACCATAGACTGCTTCATATATTCTATTGTTGTCAATTTTCAGATTCCTGTTAAAAAATGTGGGATACAAAATGGAAGGACGGTACAGATTAATAAAAGACAGACTCCGAATTGAACTGATCTCCTCGGAAATTATAGCAAACGATGTCTTGATGACGGTATGAATTTGTCTAATTTTATATTTTAACCTTTACGTAAAAAAACAGTTTTACGGCTACAATATCAAAATTACTGAGTACTTAACTGTTGAAATAGTTTATTTCGGACTTCTATTTTTAGCAAAGAATTTGTTGTATAATGTTGTAAATGTGATACAATTTAAGGCCTAATCTCTAATGAATTACAAACCTTTTGAACTATGCTCTGCTTGTAATTTCAGTACAAAAGCGAATCTATTGACAATGTACCGATAAGGATCAAAAAAGACAACTTAGGTATGTATAACTACATCGTTATTTTATAATGAATACATAATAATTTTTTACATCACTGAAATTCAGTCGTTACTTGTTTGATTACGTAAAAATGATCAAGGGCGATATGAAATGCGATTGCAAAATCTAATAAAAATAAAGACTACCCCTCGTATTCAAATAAAGACTCCTTCATATATTGTGTTTCTATTCTCACGTTATTGTGTATTTATTCCATTAGATCATTCCTTCCTTATGGATTCCGTATAATAAACATGTTTGATTTTTCCAGGCGCCTTTATGGAAAGAATGAAAACAGATCTGGATAAATGGGTGAAAGACTACTTCAATGACGTCATGATACGTACGACATTGGAGGGCGTACCATATATTCAAGAACTTGCGTATGTCTCTGTATATTTTATTTTAAAACCACATTTTGACATAGTCTGAAGCTACACAAATATACACAATATATATACTACTACTTTGTGTAAACCAACAAATTGTAATGAAGTTTTGTAAACTATTGGTACTAACTAGATTATTAGGATAGGGAGGATTAGGAAGCTAATGTGGCAGTGGACATTGCACATAGCTAGTAAAACTGATGGCCGCTGGGGCAGAAAGGTTCTCGATTGAAGACCATGCACCGTACCGCACATGTAGGACGGCCTCCAACAAGAAAGGTCACTCGTTCGGAAGGCGTTGGTTGCAGGAAGCTCATAAGTCTATGGAGGAAACCTTCGTTCAGCCGTGAACCTCTTTTGGCTAATATGATGAAATCTCATCATTAGGAGACAGGAGGAACATATTATTTACTTACTTATCTAATAATCTATCATCATCCTTTAGAAACTACGATAAGGAGAAGAAGACCGCTCTAGAGGAATATGTGGACAATGCATTGAATGATATCGGAGCTAGAATACGAACCCTCGGTGCAGAAAATATTAAGCTGCCTGTGTTCACTTTGAAGTCTGTCGGTGGCCTGGTAAGAAAGTTTTTATGGTTTAATCGCCAACCGCCCTGGACGCCTACAACACCAGTAATTGCCGGGGATCTATAACTCCCTAAGCAGAAAGTTCGTATCACCTACGAATGCATGATTCGTTCGGGGCCCGTACTAAGACTGAATGATAACACAATTCGACAGTTGTACCTACTCCCGATGTATTTTTACACATCTGAAAATTTGAACCTGACGCTTGTCTTAACGGATCATTATGCCTGAACTACTTTCGGACGGGCAAGCGTTGCCAGCCCTTGAAACTACTACTGACTTGAAAGCAAATGAGAGGGGTAACTGGCTCTAGCTTAATATATGTATATGTTTTCTTTTTAAATCCGAAGTGGCTCCTCAATCCATACAGACGTTGCTTAGTGTTGTTATTTTAAAATTTCAGCAAATTTACTTGTATGAAGGCATCTTACGAGGACTTGACAGCATGTACAGACGAGCAATAGCCACCGGTCTCAAGCAGAGGAATGTTCGCAAAGTTGACACTGTTATTGGCTTCAGCAATTTAAAGGTACCGAACTATCCCACGCGGATCGTATTACTTACAATACTGTATATAGGCCTTTTTTCCACAGGGGTGGTTGGTACTGGAAATGTCATTGCGAATATCACGAAACCCATAACCATGACTTTAGGGCAAGAGAAAGCAAGTATTTACAGTTTTTTTTGTCGTTACGAATCCCAGATACCCACCTCTATAGGTACAGCTGGCGGATAATCCGTGAATATATTCCATTATATAAAAAGGCGGAGGCAGGCAGTAATAGATAGTTTTTAATATGTAACTTCTTTTTGTTTCACTGCTGGGCAAAGGCCTCCCCTGACTTAGTCCAGGATTTTCTGTCCTGGCGATCAAAGTCATCGATAATCATACTCATATTCATCAACTACGAGTTTGAAATGGCACTGGGCTGGCCACATCAGCCGCATGCATTCGGACAGGTGGGCGAGACTAGTCACTTAGTGGGTACCAAGCAACGCAAATCGTGGACAAGGTCGGCCGAGGAGATGTTGACGAGATGACTTTGATTGAATTATTAAAATGTATACTTAATTCCAGGTGGTATACAAGTATGAAGCGTCGATACCAACAGGCGTGCCACCCCTGGCTGGCGTGCTGACATTCTCCGCTGACGAGCTGTCCGCGCATCTGGCCCTGAACATGATCAAAGACCCTGAAGTCATCGACTTAGACATCGAATTTTTGGACCAAATGAAGTAAAACCTGGTTTACATTAGCTCTACTATTATCTATATCTAAATTGTTTATGCTAAGACTAATTGGTAGTTAGGAAATATAATTATTTGGCACGTTTAGCGAAGGTTTAACCCCTGCAAAAAAAAACGATAAAGGATACGATAATGATAAACGCTAACGACTATCGAATGATGAAAACTCTGCCATCAAAATAGCAATTTTAAGCGCCCAATAACAATTCTCCAAGCTTCATTCCCCTGCCGCGCAACTGTTTCAAATCTGACTGGCACCAGCAGAATCGGAAACCTAATTTACAAACTTCTTTTATTTATTTTTTTCTAGGCCAGAATCTCTAACAGTCGAAGGTCCCGCAAATACCATGATATCCAACTTCAGGCACCTGCTGGAACATCAAATCGTTTCCATCATGTCCAACTCCCTGATCCACGGAATAAAAATGCTTAGATCTCTGCCTAGTTGCGGTAAGAATACCTAACCTACTACCTAAAGGCCGGAATCGATCGGAATCAATATCGATTATTTTTCTTACGAAATTTACTTATAGAATAGCGATCCTTGTTATCATCGCTAGCTTCATTAGCAACAGTGACTTTAACGCCCCGTTAGCTTCGTGGTCGTAAGCGAGGCGGCTACGCTTTAAGTCCTGGGTTCGATTCCCAGGTGCACCTAGCAGTGTTACTGGGTTTTTCTATGAAATTCTCAGCTCTGAGATTGGACTTATGCCCTGTTAATTGTAATACGCTATTCCCTATCACATGGGACCTAAAGATACCGACGAACTGTGGGTGTACATTAGTACACCTCTGCTTAAACCTTCGGTGAATACAGGTGTGATGTTATGTATTGAACCAAGGCTCTATCCATTCATTCTAATCCATTTTCATGCATACAATAACTAGGTGCAACGATAAATCGTGTGTCGTGAATAATTATTGTTAGTGTGTATGTTTTACATACTTACGTAACATGCTACTCTAATTGAACAATTATAACTTTATTCTAGAACCTTTTCTACCGGGACAAATTCAAAATAAGAAGAAACTCCAAATTGATGTAACTACTATGCGAGCACACTTTGGATCTGAATATGGTTTTGGATCTGATTACTATAGTTCAGATGACGTACATTCGGATATAATGAAAAACAATGGGAGCAGTTCAGAGTACAAAGCAGCTCTGCGTTCAACTAGAAAGCCTCAAACCACTGTAAACATAAAACAATCAAATATAACTGAAGTCAACAAAAATATAGTAAAACTCAGGAATCGTAGGAAAAGCAGTAAAATGTAATAATTCTTGATAAATAATAAATCTTATAAAGCAAATAGTGATTTCATTCACGTGTGATTCCCTAAACACTCACAGCACCTTTACTTCATCTCTATCTTTAAACTGGATGTGGAGCCTTTTTTCCACATTTTAAAAAAGGCTCATTACTTCGACAGAGTTTAAGGAATATGAAGAAATATTATGGTAATAATCACTGCTCATTTATACGGATTATGAGCACGACGACTATAATTTTTGTTTTCAGCGTTTACTTCAGTCTTTTCTTTGAAACTACAGTGCAGACTAACCTGTAAGTTTAACCTTAATAAACCCTGCTTTTTAATTGTTTTTTTTTGTATAGCAAGAAAAGCATCGTTTTGACGTTTGACAATATTGACAACACAACAATTTCCTGTCAGCCCAGCTGTCATTTACTTACGTCAGTTCAGTCATCAGCTGCAATCTGCAATATGTTTCGTTTTCGGTGATAAAGTGTTATTTATTCAAAAGTTACCAAATTCCAGAGCGTTGAACCCATTTGGTAATGTGTTTAGCAATATGTCTGAAGAGGAGACTGTGGATATAGATCAGGAATTAGACGACCTCTTGACGAAAGTACAACCTAACTTGCAAGATGTTTTTAAAAGGGTAAATAAATATATAAATCCTTACTGACGTGTTTTAAAGCTTGTTTAATAAATACAGGACTATTTCCTAAATTTAATTTTATTTGATATTTTTGTTTATGTGTCATTTTACGTAATTTTCTGAGATTTTCGTGTTATTTTTTGGTCTAACATTTTCATACTATAATTGTAGAGTTTCACGAATGTGGCACTTCAGCAGACGAAGAATGGTGAACAAATCAAAGCAGACACCCTCGGAGACACTTCATACTTCGCAAAAAATACACAAGTGTAAATATTTATATTTCCTACTCATTATCCCACTCACAAAACCTACCGGAAACACCTTATCAAAAAGTGGTATTTTTTGGTTAGTGTATCTGCAGAAGAAATGCCCAAATATATTCGAAAAATTATTTTCAAAGATCAATGAACCAGCTACAGGTTCTTACATTATTCCTACTGGATTTCTTTAGTCATTGGTGCCCCAACTAACTGCTCTACCAACAAGATCTCTACTTCTGTATTAAGTAAAAATATTGATATTATAATGGTATTATACTGAATGTGAATAATATGCAAAAGAACTTATTAGGAAGAAAGTAGTTATTTTTTCTAATAAGTAGAATAATTTCTAATATGCAAATTAGCACCTAGTTATTCTTTTACCTTTCTGTTTTAACTTTTATGAGGCAATGTTTTTTTAATTAGTTATGAGAATATTTTTAAAAAATACTTAATCCTAATGTGTTCTCTCAACACAACCAACTTCTATTTTTTTCAGAAACCTCTTTCGCTTGGAATTAGTGAAGCCGCCGACATTCCATATGCAGTCACTATCATTAGACTTGAAGTCCATGAACCTCACTCTGCGGTGTTCACTCGGAGAAGTAAATGTTAAGGGATTGTACAGTGCATTTAACGAAAATCTGTACAACCTTATACCTGTGATGGCAGAGGGACATGTATTGTAAGTATAGTTACTCATATTTTTTACTACAACATTAAGCAAAGGAATTGTGATAATAACAGTAGTAGATTAAAAATATGTACTGTTTTTATTTTTCCATTGTTTTAGGGAATCATAGATAATATTAATGCCTGACCACATTAAATCTACATATATTGTTATCAACATAAGGTCAAAAATTGGTCAACCACTGACTTCACTTTAAATAAAGGGATTTGAAATTATTTAAATTTGGCCAGTGTGTCTGTAAATTAACTTCAAACAATAGATTTTTTTTTAATTAGGATTTTTAATAATATTGAATAAAATTTAAGATTGTAGCAGTATCAAATTTTCATTTGTAGGAACAACTTGATTACAATCATATTAGCATAAAATCTCCTATGAAAACAACTAGCTAGGTATCTTTATTCCTAGTGATACTTAAAGCACAAAATCAGTATTCACTACTACTCATTATATTTATGTATTCATCCCTTAACAATATGCTTTCTATCATTTTCATATCTGTTTACACGCATGTAGGTATGTATTGGTGATAACAATTAAAATTTATGCAATTGTACATTATTGCAAGGAAACACACAGTCTTTAAATAGATGCTTTATTTGTCACATGGGTAATTGTTTTCTTTCCACAAGATCTATCTAGCAAATGAAATCTAAATCATACCTATATTACTTAATTAATTTTGGTACAGGTCTTTGCCAATGATGCTTAGTAAGGTAGGTATATAATAATAGGCTGCTTCTATTTTAGTATTGTATATCAAATTAATTAACAACAATGTAACTGTGTGCTATTCTAGAATATCATTATCAAACATGATCGCAGATGTGAGGGTGGGCCTAGTGCTGGAAGACGATGCGTTCTCGTTCATCAACCCAGGCATTGAGTTCACGCACGACGAAGTACTAGTCAAGGTGAGACTAATACAAACTGTTTATAAGAAACATTATGACAAATATCAACTATTTTTAAAGAAACTTTATAATAAATAGAAACTGTTTATAAAAAAAAACTCTATTTTCTCCCACTAAAACGAGCTTCCAGGATGAGCATCGGACAATATGGAACTAGGTCCATCTGTGGATCGGACTTGTAGCGAATCATACCTTTTTTCCTCTGCAAAAATTTTTGAAACGGACGTTTCGCGCCTTAAATTCATTCTAGCTGAAGGCAGTCTCTGCTTACACAATGTAGGTCCTACAACCGTTGCTAGAAAATACTTTAGTCTAATCTGCGAATCTGCGATCGACAATTTTTCAAACTAATTTTATTTTTTTCATCCATTCGGTCTTTACCGACAGTTAAAAATCCATCTTATCATAAATAACTCTTATTTATTATTCCTTTCAGCTGTCATGGCCGTCGCCACAAAAGAGTGGCGGATATGAATTCGCAACGACTGAGCAGTTGGCTAAACATATAGGTAAGTAATTAATTAAGTATACGTCATTATTGTGATCAACTAAAGATTTGGTTCCGCTGGCGGTGAATTAGCCAAAACCAGTTCCAAAGTTGTTGCGTGACAATTAGTACCATTTGCTAATTAATAAGCAGATAAAACAGGGAAAGTTTCGGCCTCTAAATTGGTTTCGGCCGTAACCAGTTTCACCTGTAAATCACTATTAAGTGAGTCAGAACATTTTCCCCTAATTATCATACCATCATACCATTTTCCCCTAATTATCATACCATCATACCATCACGCCTGTATTCCCCGAAGGGGTAGGCAGACGCGTACTAATGTACACCCACATTTCGCCGGTATGATTTAGGTCCCATGTAATAGGGGGCGAGCCTATTGCCATCAACCGGCCACAAATCCAGGCTCCGAGCTGTTATTGAGAATTTCACAGAAATCCCAACAACACTTTGCTCGACCCGGGAATCGAACCCAGGACCACTAGCGTAGCAGTCAGTAGCGCTTGGGACCACTAGACCAACGAGGCAGATTTTCCCCTAAATAGGTAATAACCAATAAAAGTGATTGTGCTTGAAAAATTGATTGTTTATTAAAAATAGAACTACCAGCCGGGACGTTTTATAAAAAGTTAAAAAAGTGACTCGATAGCGTAGTCTTTCTACTATGTAGATTTAAAGTTTTCAAAAGTAACAAGTTGAAATATAACATTTGATTTTGACTAAGTACAACTTCGCAACACCCATTCCGATCGGCATCCCTTAAGAGATGAGAAAATATCTGACTTGTTCGGTGTCGGGTCTCTTGAATTCTGACTAGCTGACAACAACTCTTACGTCGTAGACTCGTAGACTTGCTTTACAGTCCAAATGTCTGTAGACATTTAAGGGCATCAGTAACGCCTGTAAACTATTGTAGGTGTTGACTAATTGCCATCATCTAGCTCATTTGCTCGTTTGACCATAAAAAGCAAACATAGAATTAATTTTTAAGTTAACATTTCTGGTTGGAGCCGGTGCCTACACCTCCATTCGTATGTAAATTGATTGTTATCGCTTTACACGCCTGATAACCGCGTGTAACAGGTAATGGTCCGTGGTGAGATAACGCACAAGTTATGTTAAACACAATTTAGGTTTTTATTTTTCAATTACAATCTATTTACATCATTACAATTTTTGGTTACATATTTAGGGTGTTTGAATAATTTATAACCTACATTTGGCGTCACTGTATGTATAATTTGGAACGAAGAATGCGTTATGCATCTTTAAAGTCTCACATGGCAACCGCACATACAAAATATTTGTTTCAAGTTGTCAAGTCTTACAGGTGCGTTATTGCTAGGTATATGCTACCACTAAAAGTTGAGCGTATAACGTACAATTCATTAATAAGCAGTGTGGTAGTTCCTAACACCGCCGTCGCATAATGCGACGCGGTACGAAACCTCGTATGTCTCAAACTTTTCTGGTTCTAAAACTTTTTCGCCACCTTTGAGAATATATTTTTATCTATCTATCTTATTTTTACTTGCTGTCTGTCACGAATCTGAAACAGCTATAGTAACGATTATACAAGGTAGAAGGGACATCTTCAAGGTCAAAAATAAAATATCCTAGGTCATTCATGTAGAAAATGATCGGCTATTACAGATACTGACATTTTTGAACGCGCAGTGTATTGCTAATAACGCTCCGCGGTGAATGTTAAGTTACGTAGGGTACATAGAAATAATGTTTTTTTACACGTTCAAGTAAACAAAACTGCAGAAAAATATGAATAATTCATGAAAAAAGTTACGGAAAATTTCAATACAGGAGGGTCCAGAATCATGTACTGAACTCATGGTATTCAGATGTGCGTCGATGTCCCTTCCACCTTGTATAAAAATGTGTTAAGTATCTCAACGCCCCCTAATTTTCTTTGAATCTTTACTGAAAGTCTCAAACCCCCACGTACTTATACATAGGTACTTAAGACTGCCAGTAACTAATAGCGGCTATGCATCACATATCGTCGCTAACTTAATAGTTGTAGTACGAAGACGTACAGAAAACAATCATAATTATTCTAATTCCCAGAGACTTATAATTTGGGTGTCTTCAAGACGAGAGTGAATCGGTTTCTTCTAGGCAAGTGAGCTCCATCGTAGGCCACATCGTTGCTTAACATCAGGCAAGTTGTGGTCATGCGCAAGCCTATCTAAGATATAAAAAAAAATATATCATCACGCCTGTATCCGAAGGGTGAGACAGAGATATACTAAATGTCCACCGGTATATTTCCAGTTCCAGTACCAGTTCGCCGGTATGTTTTGCAATGAAATCCAAACTGAACTGCTACTGTGTTACATAGGAAAACCCAACCCAAACCCAATAAAACTTTGCTCCATCTGGGAAGAGAATTCAAAACCTCGAGTATAGCAGTTGCGCTGTTGACTACTAGGATGTCGAGGTAAAAAAATATTAATTAAAGTATATTTTTGACGTTCAGATGACTTGCCAATGACGGCAGCAGTGTCGTTACCACTGTACGCGCTACTGCGGGAGAAACTTCAGCGGCATCTAGCGCTGGTGCTGCGACAATCTACCAGCGTGTCCGAGGTCATGTGCTGCAACCCTTCCCTGCTAGAAGCTTACAGGTATTCATTACTGCCATCAAAGAAAGTTTTAAGTTATTTATATAGCTGTCCCGGCAGACCTTGTTCTGCTCTATTTCTCTAAAACAAAGTTTTACGTTTTTTCCCTCCATAAGAACCTTGTTCAGACTTCATCAAACAACAATAAAGAAATCAGACAAATCCGTTCATCTGTTCTCAAGTTCTCACTTAGCAACAGATTTAGTGATTCATTTTTATTTATATAGATTACTATCTGCTAATCTGCTATTTAACCGATTTAACCGATACCTTGTGGTTGTGGTAGTAATAAATACTAGTATTAAATATTTTAGTTGAGGTAGAGTACTGTTTTATAGTTTGACATTAAAAAAATATATGTATAACCGAAATTCTAAAAGTTATAAACACATACCTACATGCATAATATTGTTTATCAGTTTATGCCATTTCAGTATTGTCCTCCTGGGCCAGATTGAAAACAAATCCAGAAAAATAATTCAGTATTTTGTGATTAATTGCGAAAGTTTCGTAACTGCCTGAACCGACATGACATGCTGGAATGTGTTACACAACAGTTTGTTCTATTTCAGTGGTATGATCGAGAACTTATCGCAAAACGGCAACAAAATAGTCGATATGATCCTCATCAACATGCGGCGCACGCTGCTGCAGAGCTGTTGCGAGGTGCTGCAGCTGCCCCCTCTACACGCCACCTTCATGCACAAGGTGAGCTAACGTACCCATCATGATCTTCCAGATCACGAGGTCGTCGGGTTCGATTTCCTAAGTGTTTGTGTCGGTGTGGGTATTTTTGCTGTCCCAGCAGAACCTTGTTCTGCCCTATTTTTTTAAAACAAAGCGTCAAGTGTTTGCCAGCTAGGGACAGAGTGGTTTGTATGGGAAAAGAAAATTGTTGTTTTTATATGTTTCCCCGTAATTTTTACGTTTTTTTTTTTCTCTCCATAAAGACTCCATCACACAACTAAAAAGAAATCAGCCAAATCGGTTCAACCGTTCTCGAGTTTTCTGTTTAGCAAAACATTTAGTGATTCATTTTTACTTCTTTAGATAGATAGATTAGAATGTACTTACAATTAAGTATTATTACACTCATTGTCAAGAACCAATAGTACTGTGTAAAATGTCCCAAATATTTATTTATTTCGGTCTAGTAGTTTTTAAATTTATTTTTAATTGTGTTGTGGAGGTCTGATGGAAGTCGCTTCATGTAAAATACTGATATTCATCTGCATCGGGTTAGACTGGAAGCCGGCTCCAACATGGTTGAGGAGAAGGTTAGGAAGATGATGAGTTATTAAGTCTACTCATTATAAACAAAAACACAATTCAAATCATCTGTTATCTGTGTTGCCACAAGAGAAAAAAAGCCAAATAGTATGATTAAAACAAAACAAGTTATGTTTCAGATAGGATCATTATCGTTCATTGGCAAATTCGAAACGGACACGGGATGGGTGAAGAACCTAGCGACCATTAACAGAATCAGTGACGTCAGCGTCACTAAGCCGGACCCCATGAAGACTAGCTTCCACGTTACCTTAAGGATAAAAGATTTGCAAGTAAGTTGTTTCTCTTCTCGTATATATCCACTACTTTTTATTTTTGATAAATGAAAGATTTGTTATCTCTATGTCCGTCCCATGTTCCAATAAAATTGTTGTTTTCTATTATATCCTAGACTAGCTTTCCACCGGCGGCTTCGCTCGCGTGGTCTTATATATTATTTATTAAGATGTTACATTGTTCGATTTTAGGTACGTTTTTCTAATTTTTTTACTCGAATAATATAGCTTTGTAATGGTGAAAGAATTCGGTACAAAAATACAAATGTTTTCTCTTTATAATATTAGTATAGATGCATATTTTCCCCTTTTTTCTATCTTTTTTTATCATGCACTTTTGCGGGTGCGCTCGCATGAACTCACGAAATCGAATGAATAGTATAGGAATGCAAACATTTTGTATGTATGATATTGTCAAAAATAACTAGACTAGAGCCTTCGTCTTCTTGATAGGTTTTAAAAACATACAATTTCGTGTATTTACCAACCGTGGGTGATCCGAGATTTGGTCAGCATTTCCCACGATTGACATAGCCACGTCCCCGCAGATCGGGTACGACGAGTACCGCATCCGCGCGATGGGCGTGTCGTGCGGCGGGCGCGCGGCCGCGGCGCTGCAGCGGCACTCGCTGCACCTCGCGCTGTCCGTGGGGCTCGCGCACTGGGAGCCCTACGCGCAGCTCGACCACTTGCGAGTGCAGAACATGGAGTGAGTTCTTTTTAATGACATTTATATTACCGTTTCTGGTAATATAATTTGACACAAGTGTGTGATTTTGACTATTTTGAATTCTTGATAAAATTCATTTGCAAATATTTTTTCCATGATGAACTAACTATAACACCCGTATCGTTCGTCCGACCGTAATCCTCCAAAAGGCCGAAACAATTGTTTTTCCATTGTGTTTTCTAAATTTTTTGATGATCCTTGATAGGTAAATTAATATTATTTCATTCAGGGTCGTTTTATGCCATCTAGGAAGCCGTCTCAAGGAAAAGTAGAAAGTAAAATAAAATTTGAATGATTTTAAGATCCTTCTTACAAGCTAGTAGCCCCAGACCTGCGCCGCTTTTTCCATAAGGAAAACGTCGAAACTATTTTCGTTCAATGTTCATGTTCGTTGATACAGTGTTACATTACCGTGTTACAGCTGTGCAGATTTACACGTGACTGGTCTGGGACCGTTGAACGGCGCGTCGGGCCTCGTGTGCGCGTGGCTGCGGGGCGCCGCCGCCGCGCTGGCCGCGCCCGCGCTGTCGGCGCAGCTGCAGCACGAGCTGCACACCGCGCTGCAGGAGCTGCCGCTGTGGGACCTGCTGCATGCCAAACACTGACCGTAACGACCGACCGTACAGGTACTGTTACACCAACGGACACTGTTCATACGAAATCGCTTGGCAGCACGAATGTTTGGATAGACTTTATTGTTTACGTTGGACCATTTTTAACGTTACCAACGTTATTTCGCAAAGTATTGCAAAGGGCCGACGTAAATTCCGCTCCTTTAAAAGTGTAAATGAGCTCCACGAATTTTAATATTGCAACACCATTACTTGTTCGAAGTACATAATAGTATAATTAGTGCACTCAATATTATTATTTTATTGATCGAATTACTTTCGTTATTGTTAAACTGCCATTTATAGAAGTGTAGTATCTACAAATCGATTTTTTATATGAAAATTCGGTTCATGTAACTGCTCCTTTGAAGTTAATCTTTCCGTATTGGTACCCACTACGCAAGTACACTCGCATAATAAAGTCTTACAGTCTTAAAATTATTATTTTTTTCGTAAGACATTATTTTGTTGAATGGTAATGCATATATTTTTACTAATTTGATAATTCTTGAAAAAAAGTTATGTACTAAATTTGTTTTTGGAACTAGGTATCTCCTTTGGTACCGTCTTTTGTCACTGAGATCGGGACCAGCGTAAGCTTCAGACAATAAGAGCAATAGAGACAAAAAACGATACAGGCCCCGCCCCTCGCTACCGTAACACAGCTATGTTACCCGAACTGCAGATAATAATTCGATTCAATAACATTTTAATGTATAAGTCCCGCAAATTGCTAATGCGCTGGAACCTTGCTGATAGACATCTACGTGACGTCATTCGCCGTACTGTACTGAGTGCGGGTACGTCATTTTGACGTCACCAAAATGGCGGCCAGGCGCATTAGCAATTTACGGGATTTATAAAATAACTTATTATCATTTTATATACACATTATATACATTTTATGTGTTATAATCAAAACACTAATATTTTTTGCGACACAATTTGATGACTTTTATAACTGGCCTATTATATCATTGCTGGGCAATTGTTCGTTCGTTATTAAGGGGACCTACCTTCAAGGACTTTGAGTCATATTATGTGAAGTGACATCTTAGAAAGCAGGAGCTTTAGTGCAAGTTTTATTTTACCTCGATTTGATGTATCGACCGATTGGTGAAGAGCTCGGCCAATCGCTGAGAGAAATATAAATGCTGAAATGACACTCACACTATGGCCTCTGTAGTGGTTATGTAATTTGACAATATACATATAAGTAGGTTACATGTAGGTACATTTAAATAAACTCCTGCGCTATCTTGTAGCATATTAGCAGCTTAAAAACGAATGTTAAAATACTACAAGGTAAATAAGTGGGATATAATTTGTATTTTTATAATATATTTTTTGTTTTAAATATTTATTGCTGTTAATCAGTCAAATACACATAATTTATAATTAATTTACAAAGACATGAACCCTTTAGCATTTTTAACATCGTTTTTATAATTTTTATTCGTATATCGATTCTTTATCAAAAAAATGTTTAGATATTTTTTCACATTGAACATCACAATGAGAAAGTGACTCTACTATATTTTTTGTATGTTTTTTCCGTCCATAAACTCAAAAGCAAAGTTATTGAGACTGGCTTTATATTCACTTGGGAAGTTGTGAGGTTATACTACTCATCTCTATGTGTTTCAGGCGAAAAGTTGTTTGATTAATAAATTAAACCTACCATTAAACTTCAAATCGGCACTGGTTTGTTCGATTTTAAGGCCAGCAATTTGGTTGCTAGATAAGAATTATTCACTAAATATATTTTTATCTATTTTTATGTTATAATTTACCTAATGTCTTTTCTTGTGAGTATATAAAGTGTAATAATGTTATGCGCTTGTATACACCCACACCTTTTTCTCGGAAGGGTATGTAGAAGCTGCAGCGCCACTAAACATGCTACGATTCTTGCACACTTATTATGATTCCTCCAAGTTCATACATCAATGTTTATGTATCTTTTATTTTACCTATGTTTCATTGTAGGTATATGCGTTTTATTTATCTAATTTTTAAATTTATTTATAATGACGATAAAAATAAAAAAAAATGATACGTAACGGTGATTATTACGTTGTTGTATTTTGATTAATGTTATATACAGCTAATATTAATGATGTTGTTTCGAAATTTATGATTTTTGTATATAACGTTTGTTACAAAAGCAATTATAAATTGTTCGTCTAAAGCAGACTACGGCTTGAACTGCTCTAGGAGCTTTAAAATCAACCTTATGATGTTCAGATTAAGGTTAAAATAGAACGCGAGTCCCCATCAGCTTGTAGCTGACATCGGCTCTTTTTTCTGTACAGCTATAAACTCTGTTTAAAATAAATAAGAACTGTAATAATTTATCATTGGGAAATTCTTGAGCAATTTTCCTGAACTGTGCTTATGGCGAAAGTGCTTCTCAATGGGCCATTAATGTGGGTATGTGTATATTTCAAGCAGCATTATCTACATAAATATTTTTTTAATTCTACTACTGTAACCAAACGCATTTAGTACATATTGTATATGTATATTCATCATAATTATCTAACCAATAAAAATATGGCCCATTTTGAAGCACCATAATATAGACAAGGTACTGTTTGAAGAGTAAATTAGGTACATAAATTATTTAAAAAATGTAATAAGTACACTATGGATAAAGGAAAGCAATAATTAATAATAATTTTATATTTGGAAACTATATTGGTTGTGTTATGACTGTTATGAGTGCCTTTCGACTACAGACTGTTAAAATTTGTATTTTTATTATACAAGTTGTTAAATAAAATGTTAAAATAAATACTGTTTTTTTTTTGCCAGACCAAATAAAAAAGAAGATTTTGTTGGGCATTTTCGGAATGTATAGGTATATAACAAACATTGCTGTAATATTTTACTATTTGCTATGGCTGACAATTCTGAATATGTAAGAGGCTTACTCGCAGAAAAGTCATGCCTTCTTTGATAAAATTCACTTCGATAACACCGCTGGTCGCTGGGGGTAACATACTCTATAGAAGGAGGATAATATCGGACTCTACTACTAAATAAAAGCCGCACTTGCCTTCTCTGACCCTATGCTTAGACCCACGGCACTCTTGAATCACTTTCGCTGAAAAATCTTCATTTAGGTGTGTCGTCTGCGCTGCACCTTAGCTTTACTCGTAGATTTATTTGTTTTATATTAATCCCGCTCGGTACCTGTGGATTGTATTGATTACAAAGAGGTATTGATCTCCGCTATGATCATCTATCAGGCCATAAAGGCGTGTTGATATTTTTTCTGACACTGACGTTTCCGCAAGAATGCACTTAGCAGTTTTGTAACATTTTGGAGTGCTATTATTTTGTTTAAGAGCGCAATTATATACCGAATAATGATATCGAAGAGACTTTCTAGATCGTATTATACATATTAATCGTACGTGAGTGGTATGTTGACGTCATAATTATTTTTTAAGTTTTATATTTTATGAATACTTTGAAATTCTTACAAGACGATCAGTTTCCAGCTACAGTGTAGCGAACTCTCTAAATTGAGTACTGTGGCTTATATAATAGGTCAGAATCAGCAATCCTTGCAAGTGAGCTAAGTAAACAGACGAGTTAGGGACCTATGGTTTGACTTTTATTCTTCATGATAATAATTACCTTTGCTTCAACAGAAATCATCTAAAGAAAGAAAATGGGGTTAATACAATCTGTGTTTTGTTCTATGACATTCTGCGTTGAAAGGTAAATTACATTTGTAATTTTTTACCACTTAAAAGTTCACTGCTCGTCGCATCGTCTCTAACTTGAAAAAAATAGCGCTGTTTCTGAGTCCCTGACACATTTAAACTGGATGAACTTCCAGCAGTTGGGACTAAGATTATTACGTGACCTTAATTGCCTATTTTATTTAAAGCTTAGATGGTGTGACGCCTGGAAATATGTAGGTAGGCAGTTTTAACCGTAATGGCAACAAATTTTTCTGATATTTAATACCTTGTGTGTGATGCCAGAGTGCTAACATGGGCATGCTGCGCTTTCCTGCTGATGTTATTAATGTTCAGCATTGTGCTGCTGATGGTGTACGGAATCTCCGTGGGGTATCATTACGCGCAGAAAGAACTCGCTTCGTTTGCTAGTAAGTATCGTTACCAATGCCATTATATACTTACATAGAACGCCCTTTGCCGTTTTCCTAAATATTTTTCATCATCCAAATAATCTAACGCTAAGAATGTAGAACAAGTCTGCAGCTCGAGATCTTTCATAATCAAAACACTAGAAGATGAACAACCTTAAAGACCTTACGCATCATAAAGGCGTAGAGTTTCCTACATCTTTACCGAGTCTGTTTGAACGAAGTCCCTATTCATATATTTTGATGTCTTCGACCCTGATATTGATCGTGTTAACGTGCAGTGTCGTCGAGATCGACGACGGAGCCGACGTTGCTGCGAGCCGGGCCCGAGAACAGGCCGGTGGTGCGGCTGCTCGCCGTCAACAGGTCCGAAGTGGAACATGCCCCGCACCCGCTACTCGGTGCGTACCTACTATTATTTATTTACCATGTGTAACAAACTTCTCAACAAACACCCCAATTATGCACCTTATTATTTCGATGCCTCTCGGATAATTAGCTCCGTATATACCCTATTTATTTCTTCCGTCCTCTCTAGAAGTGAAAAAGTTGAGCGTAATAATATCAAGATCAGGGGGACTTACTGGAGGAACATTGTAGATATTAAATGTGTTCATTTAAATTTCAGAGGTTTACCAAACCAGAAAACCAGGAGAACACATTTATATCGAGACATCAGAAACACCCATTGTTCTACTAGAAACTGAAAGGTTTGAAATATGTGATTTATTTGCTTGTTACTTTTTGTCTTAGGTAAAACCTTCCTTTCCTAATCTGCTATGTATAAGGCATCAAACGCACGTGATGCATTAATGCGGTTATTGAAATCTGCTACGCAATCGCATTTTTTTATCGTTTTTGAACCCGGTCGAGACGACTGCATGCTCATTCCTTACTAGGTACCTACTTTACTAACACAAACGCGCGATATGGGTATCGTAATTATCGCAACGATGCTTTGAGCTTTGATCTAATAATAGGTATTAATGGTGCATTCCACTCGCCAGGCCTCCCAAGGAGCCCGAGTTATCTCCGCACGAGCGGGAGCTGGCGCGCAGACTCATCGGCCGCTTCCGTCGCTCGCGGAACAATACAACAACACCTTCGACACCCATTCCTTTCCTGAGGCCATTGAGGAACAGCACAGAAGCCAAAGCAATCCCTTTCACATGAATATTAGCGGAGTTTTCTTTTGCGATACAATAAATTTACAAAGTTCTCGTTTACATTGGGACATTATGGGAAACTTGATTTAAGATCATGTAGGTAATCAAGTCAATGGTGGGTTAGATATACCTTTATTTTATTTAAAATATCCATCGTGTTTATAAATTAATAAAGTATTTCTTAGTAAAATAACGAATTTTATTAATGAAAATAATTTTATTACGCTTACAGTCATTAGGACACAAAACACAACATTCAGAAGTAAGTCAATTGGTTACTTTAAACATCGTTAAGTTTAGATGAGGTATAGTCTTCGTAACTGCTGGTAATCCTGTATAATTATTGCCGTCTGTAATGTTGTTAACTGTAAAATTATTCTTATTGACCGCTAGAGGCGTGTCCGCATCCCGGCGTGACATGCGGTGCGCGAAGCCACGAGCCATTGCTCTATCCACTGAGCGCATCACGTGGCCCTGACCCTGACCGCCCTGACCACCCTGACGGCCTATTCCAGGACCGGAACGCAACGCTCCTGCCGCTTTCGCAGCCTTTGCTGTAGGACAATGAAATATGATTATATAGTGTTGTCAAAACTACCTAAATATTAAATTGGAGGACAGTTACGTTTAAATTAATTAAAAATGTATTTGATGCGTACCCATAGCGTCCACAGAGTTCTGTACAAAACAATAATGATAGCCAATGCCGATTCCCAAAACCATCACAGTTAAAATTGTGAACAACAGACAACATGTCAGCATTGCACATACGGTACATAGTGATATTCTGTAAAAATAAAGAAATTAGGCTTAACTTTTAGAATGTAAAGGGTTTGGATGATCTAACGCCTGGGGAGACGGCACGAACCGACACCTGCCCTATAGTCCTAGTCCTCTATGCCCTTTATTCATGGGATTCGCGATGGCGCGCTCTCGCACCTAACCATGAATTGAATTAGGCAGGTCCTGATGGAATCACGAGGTCCCCACCACTGCCACGATTAGATCAAAGAGCTATAGCTAACCTATTCAATTCAAAATAAAGAACAGTAGCAGGTTAGTACCTTTCGAGAGCATCTAAGGCGATTGATACGAACGAACTTAGGGAACAACACACACAACCCATTTTGTAAAGACAACATTGGTACACGAAGAATTTGTGGGCCTAATCATACAAATAAGAAACGTCGCCACCTACATTACAATTTAGCGTTAACCTAAACACCCATTTAGAAAAAATAAATCAATTTACTAGGGCCTTTTAAAAAATCCTACTCTGAAGCTGACATAAATAAAAACTGATTTGACATGTCTGTGAGAAGAGAAGAGAAGTTGTACGTTAGAAGGATAATCTTGAAGTCATAGTACCTAGGTAGTTTACTTTATTATTGGCCGGATCAGTCAATACTAGGTATTATAATAATTATCAAACGAAAACCAATCCGTCTACGTAGGTATTTAATTAATACCCGCTACTGAGTAATGCACGCGAAGGAGGCAGCGAATGTAAGGCTAATATTCAGAGACGACGCGACGCTAAGCGTAAAGTAACGCTTCCTTAGATCAAATTTGTATTACAATTTGACATAGGTACAGAAGCGTAAGTTTACGCGAAGCGTGGTCTCAAAAACAGGGCTGTTCTGCAGTATACACCGCGAGAAAAATTCCGCTAATCCATGCCAGCGTACCTGGCGTGTCCCCGGTCTAAGTGTGCCTGATTTATTTGTTTGCTAAATGGACCACTAGTGCGAAATACAAGATTAATAAAAAAGTGTGCCTGACATCTGAGATCTGAAACGTCAATGTAACACTAACATGACACTTGACTGACTTGACATTAAATTGAATTTGATTGAGTGAGCATGAGCAATATGGCAGATGAAAACATTGCACAGAAGAAAGAGGACTCGAAGAAAAGACCAAAACGACATTCAAATAAGAATTATGCTTTAAAGAAACGGCTACCATTGAAACCTGTGGATGGTGATAATGTTATATTTATCACAAAAAAGACTAACTTCAAAGTAATTAGCACCAAAGTTTTAATATGTGGTAGACGGTAAGCTAGTTAGCATTTTCTAATAAATGTTTACTCTTTAGGCACAACTAGACAAGTGTTGTGATCTATTGACTCGAGGTGAAAAGGAAATCATTCTGCATGGCTTAGGAGCTGCCATACAAAGGTGCTGCAACCTGGCACTCCAACTGGAAATATTGTTCTCTGGCACATGTCAGATTGAAGTAAATACTGGTACTGTGGACTTAGTTGGTGAGTACACCTTTACTTATTGTATTAAAGTATAGACCAGAAGTAATATCAATGGCTACTTACTGGCTACTTAATGGGACTGAAAGCACAATAAATTGTTGGCCAAAATCTCGGTTGTATTTCTTTTACCCAACTTGTCTTTACACTTACATGACTTACATCACTAGTCTCCCATGCATAATTTTATGCACACACATAAACTCCCTTTGTACTTACATTATCTTTATATTATTTTGCAGATGATCTGGAGCCACTGACAGAAGATCTAGACTTTGATTCACAAGTTAGGCATTCATCTTCAGTCCACATAAGAGTATTCAGAACAGCAATGCTGGGCACTAACCAATAGAAATGTTTTTTACATTGAATGAAATTGTGCAGTGGATTGGACTAACAGTGTTTGAAATATGGATAAATCTAATAACTATAACAATATTCTCAGTGTTATTAGCTCTAAAAATAGATAATGTTGTTAGCAGTGCCTGGTGGACAGTGTTTGCACCATTGTTTGTAAGTGATGCAATGAATGCATATTTTTGCTGTATTGTATGTATAAGGATGAACTTAGAAAGTTCATACAAAGCCTCCTTGTATAGAGCATGTTGGAGTGCTATATTTCTAGGTCTGACATTTGTATTTAAATTCTTATTATGTAGAAAACTACAAGGTGATTCTGCAATAGAATACAGTGAAGTGTTTGCTCCTCTGTTTATACTTTTACAATTGATAGCTGTAAGAGCATGTCAGTTACATCAATGACACTGTACATTTTTATAAAATAAAAAATAAACATCATGAATCCTTTAATCTAAACAATTTATTTAAAAATCAAGTACAAAAAAATCTGTTAGTTGAACAAACTAAACAATCCACCACGGTTTTTCTTCTCCCCTCCAAAATTAAAACTAAAATTATTTTCATCATTTGGTGCATTGGAATCTGGCTTTGGCTCAGATGACATTGCATTTCCACCACCAAAAAAGGATAATCCTGTCTTACGGAATCCTGAAAATTCAATTATTATAACTTGCAAGGAACTAAAAAGAGTAATTTTACAATTGTTATGACATTGGGGTCTCCCTTTAATGAATAATGATTAGATCAAGTAATACCTGAAAGAAAATTAGGAACATCTTGGGATAGCACATCAGGATTATCACTAGCTATAGGTTCATCAGCCTTAGGTGACAAAAGTAGACTTGAATCTGGAAAAATATTTTCATGAGCAACAATAAGTCTACAATTAGTCACAATGTTTATTAAATTTATTTAAATATACCAATGCAGTGTGGGAAGTCTGACTCCTCATATCCAGTAGTACTCAGGGATGCATTCAGAGAGTCAGGAATTGCTTGAGTGCCATGAGTAAATAATAATCCACTAACAGCTTTTCCAGAAGGTTGATCCTCATTTTTCTGAAATTTAATATAAATCATTATGATAATGCTAACAACTTAAAACATGATTTGTATGTTGAATGTTAATTAATTAATACTTTATTTTCTTTAGGACTAGAAGCTATCATTGAATCAATATCCATTGGCTTAGCTTTATCACTGAGATTCTGGTCTTCTAAAGCCTTATGTTCTATATATTTTTCTTCAGACTCTTGAACCTTTTCCGGTTCTGCATCTATCTCCATTCCATCATCGTCCTGATCAGTATTGGCTTGCTGATTGTCGTTTTGAAAAAATTTCGATGTTACTATTTTATCATCACCCTCTCTCTGCAATATATTGATGTTTTAAGTAATGGCAATTGTGTTTTACTGATGTCTTATCATTACTTATTATTACCTTTTGCAAACCAGGGTTCTTTGCGTAAACAAATTGTGGCGAAAGGTGTAAATTGTGTTTTTTAAGTATCATATCTTGTATTTTCACAAAACTGTCTTCACTTGCCACACTCACGTCTAACTGGCTATTTATTGTTTGATTTACCCCATCTTCATCATGTTCATTCTTGTGTTTATCAACAACTACATCTTGATCTTCTATAATTTCATTTATTTTTAATGACGATGGTATCTCAAAAGATACTCTCTTTTTCGTTATACCTTCTTGAGAACTCTGAAATAATAATAATATGATAATAAGTCAGGTACTTGGTCAATAGGTAAAGCAGAGCTCAAGCGCTCTTTGAGGACAAGTCTATTTGGGAAAATTTTAACTTATTATAATAATTATCATTTTGTATTTTAACAAAAGTAAAATGTTAAAATTATTGCAATAATGTCAAATTCAATATTTAAGGTAGGTTAATTTATTTTGTGAAAATACAGAATTAAGAATACTTCAGAACAAGAAAAAATATCCCTCATTTATGTCACTTATCATCCCAGAAAAATAAGGTGTTGTACCGTTGTTAGTTTGAAAATATGTATTTCCGTTTACGATACCTACATAAAACAAATGTTAACCAACAACTACCCACTTTTCGTATAATTTGACAGGCGGTTTTATGGACAAGTTTACACGATAAGGGAAAGTGGATTAGTGACTGTGGTTTGTTATGTACCTACATAAATATGTGCTGTGATTCCTTGAAGTTCGTATTGTAATTAGTTTGTTCGGTGAAAGTGATAATTAAATTATTATAAAGAGCGTGTAAGTATTTTGCTGCTTTTTGCTTTATTTGCAAAAGTATCATTGCAAGAGCCAAAATAAAGCAAACCAAATAATTTTAGAATTTATAAAAAAATACCGGCAATGTAATATCCAGAAACTGTGTTGGTGGTATTATAATATTATCGGTATTGGAGCACGTCATATCCACCTCTTCAATAGTCTCACTCTCCATTGGCGTATCCTATAAAATAAATAAAGCCAGGCTAAATCGGAAGTCCAAATTAAACAATCATATTTTTAATTATAAAATAATCAATACGATATTGTAATAAGAAACTAAAATGGCATAAGTAACGTCTTTTTTGGATGCAGAAAATCCCCGTCACCTGGGGAGGCGGCAGGGTATGTCGGACTCATACATACCTACCGACTCAAAACCCCACTTGCCTTATACGTCATGACCATGGGATTAGGAACATTCGCCACGACCATGACGGGAACGCCCTGCCTGCCATTTTGGAATACTGTGATGGTATGTTATGTTTATTTTATAATGTAGGTAACTATAGTAGGTACCGAATTATATTACCTACCTTTTCCTTTGAAAACATCGGTATATCTCTAACGTTTTCAGTTACAGTCGCTGAAATTTCATTTACTGTCCGAAGGTTTTCCGGATTTACCTTCTTCACAATATTGTAAGTTTCATTGTTATCGATATGTATATCTTCAAGTATATTAATCAGTTTCCTTTTAGAATAATTGTGTGATTCGTGTTCCTTATAGGAAGTGAAACATGGAGATATGATGTATTCATAAGGTTTCTCTTCGTGATATCGTTTATTTTTATCGATATTATACGTCGATTGTGATGTAATCGAAATATTGTTAAGTATTTCATCTTTCTTTACCTGTTCACAATTAATAAGGGGTTAAAATTAATAAAATACCCTACCGTAACAATAGCAGAAATACGTCTTTAGTCGTTGTTATACACTGTACAGTCGTAAACTCATGTGGGGTGAACTTCGCAAATTTAAATTGCGCTACTATGTACTGGGAATCGAACTTGAGATTCGCTTATTTCGCTTGAGATTTCCTTCATTAAAAATAACTTGAGATTCGCATTTAAAAGAAATATGAAATCCGAATATCGAACCTAGGAGCCCAGCTGGCGTGCTTACGACCACAAGACTTATTAGACAGTTACATGCTTACTTACCCGTTCTAAATTAACATCCATGAAATCAAGATCGTAATTACCTAGCTCCAATTTCGGTATCTGGAAGAAATAAATAATCAATAAAAATGCATTTAGGTAAATAATAGTTAGGGCCTGTTTCACCACCGCCTAGTACCTTCCCGTTAAATTATTTGACAGATAATTTCATACAAATTTTGTTCCATTTATGAATTTATCCGGCGGATAGCGGCTATCCAGACATGACATGAGGTGAAACAGGTAACCTTAATGATGAGAATTAACAATACCAAAGAATCGTCATCACTTTTATTTAATTCATCATCTTTGACTGCTTGATTGTCATTATTTGGATTTACATTTGACTCTGGTTCTATAGCTGGTACTGTCGCTGCAGCCTCACTGATATCTTGCTCTTTTAATATTTCTTCAATTTTTGCAGTGATATCATTAACATTTTCAGATTTCTCTTTTATCATCTTCATAGTGTTTGGCATTTCTATAACCATGAATTTAGCTAGTTCTATGCAGCGTTTCTGGTCTAAATTGTTACAAATTGTACGCTTGGTTTTAATTTCTTCATAGAGCGTTATTATATTTTTATCAAGGTTCTCGATTTTAATATTGAGAGCTTGTGCTTTTTCTGTCGCACGAAGTAGCTTTTGTACGAAAGGTATAGTTTCATATCTAGTTTTGCACTCTAACCAAAGCGCTTCGTATTTTTTCTTACCCTCCTCAATGCGCTCTAAAATTTCTGTCCTGCGCACTTTTGCTACCAGCCATTCTTTTTTAATCTCAACATTTCCAAATTTTATAGTCTCTTGTGCCATTAACATGCTGAAATTATACTTTTGCTATAGGTTGGTATAAAACATTGTGTTACCCGTGGCGTCCGTTTGACTGTTGGTCTGTCCTAACACGATAAACACAAAATTTCATAGGTAAGTACCGACTGATTGATCAACGCTTACTAAAATTCCATTTATTAAAAAAATCTGACAGCTAGGTACTTGCTTTATTCTTTATCTAAACTAAAACACAACAGAGAATATTGAAGAATGATAGGGCAGCAAAAATAATAATATCCATGTATAAAACCTATATAGTATCTATGTGTTTCATTTGCGCCCTAATGGCTAAGCAGTCTTTGGGCTAAGCAATGGGCGACAGGTCTCAGGTTCCATTACTTCGGGAAATTAATTTTTAGTTTGGTATGACTTACGTACAAAATTGTTGCTGGTATAATAAGAACTTATATTGTTGGCAGACACTTTTGGGACCATCAGTCCTTATATTATTCATACACACATCAAGTCCAAATTCCCCAAAGGGATAATAAAAAATGCTGTAAATTTTCTAATAGAAAAGCCGCTAGACCAAAGAATCATTTATTAGTAGGTAGGTACTTATTTTTAAAAGATTGTCAGCAGTAGGTACTTGCCTGTGTATCTCTTGTTCAGCCTGTTTTATTTCAGCGTCTAGTTTCAGATTTGCGCTGCTAATAAAGCCACACGTTTCTTTGTGACGTTCGGTTTGCTTTTTCAGTTTATCAAGCAAAAATGCTTGGGCTAAAACATTGTCATAACATTTTATATTTTTCAGCAAACGAAACGAATCACATATTTAATTCGATCCGAACCTACATACAGGGCTCTGTTTGGTAGATATATGTATGTGATTCAAGGTAAAACAGAAATGTGTCATGTGGAAGTTCTAATTTGAAATAGACAAAGGTCTCGACTGTCTTACCCTTGATACATTGATTCGAAAGTATGACCTTTATTTGAGATTCATCTACTTCACTGGAGATTTTCTCTAAAGCTTGTACATCGCTAGTTTCCTCCATTATTTAGAATAGTATTGTTAAGAAGCTGCAAATAAGTTAACTTTTGTTTTTCTAATCGATCAATAGCCCAACCCCAAATTATCCAAGTCGAACTCGAACGAACCTGAATGAAAGGGCGGGAAAAAATTTCTACTTTTTAACTTATCTTTTTTTTATATGGTTAGTAGCAGTGAACTATTCTGCCTAGTTTTTAATGGAAATGATGTTTTTATTTTTATTATGAGTATTGTCCCCTCAGTCTTATTCTTCCGATCCAGAAGCATTACACTGGGGCTATATCCAACATTTAGAATTTTTTGTTATTCAGTTTCTTTATACATCTTATGTACAGTTCGCGCCAAACCTATTGTCCGGGTTGAAGTTGGCACTAGCTAACTTTAACTCAGCCGTAAAAACCGGGGAAAGAATTATTATTAGATTGTAATAAATAAATACGGAAGCTCAAGTCGTAGGCTGTCGTTTTAAATACCTAATTTAAATCCAATATTTTTCCGGCCGGGTTAAAGCTAGATCGTGCCAACTTCAACCCGGACAGTAAGTTTGGCGCGAACTGTATGTACGTGTGTACGTTACTGAAGTTGTAAACGGCTGGACAAATAAATAATTATAATGATTTTTCGTGTTTGAGTGGGTGCCTGGAAGGTTTAGATTCTCACTTGGACCCGCTAGGAGGCACTGTGATCGAGTTCGGGCAGGACAGTATCTGTTTGTTGGATTCGCTTAGTACATATAAAGGTAGTCTGCCTACTGCCTAAAAAAGGGACTGGTGGATTGTTTTTGGGAAAGGCCAATAAAATTCTATATCAATACCGTACAGTTATTAAATATATTTCAAATAAAACGAACAAATAATACCTAAAATTTATTTAACAAAATAGTGTCATACAGTTATTTAAAATAACAGACATAAATGATAATTTGCAATACAACCTAGCATCCTAATTAAACCAGGTACTTTTCAAAAATTTCTCCCACTATTATAAAATAATAAAAGTAAAAGGACAAACAATGACGAATGCAGCACGAAGGAATGTTGGCTAACGCTAGTGTCGCTAGTGCACACATCCGTCGGCCGGCGCGCTGCACTAGCCGCTTACACTGACCCACTTTAAATACTCGCCGCAACATTACACGGCGTATAATTTTCTAGATTCATTTACAACCTTCGGCATTATAATTACGAACTGGCACCATCTTACAAGTTTCCACATGCAGAACACATCGACAAACAAACCTATCTTAACCGCAAACCGATCAATATGGTCATGCTCTACTAACTCTGTCTACAAATTCATAATACTGTTAGAGAACTATAATAAACTAGATGTTGTCCAAAGATGTGCGCCACATGTACACTGGTACACATTCGTTAGGACACGTTTTAGATGTTCCATTTCAACGAAATATAATATCAAGAATATAAAAACACAAATCACTCGTACAATTAACTTTAAATGTTATACAAAATCATCTCAAACTTTCAAATCGATACTTAACCGACTATTCAAATTCTAAACACCAATTTTAATTAATTTACAATTTCTACAATGGAAACCATTGGCTGGCCTAGGTATGCGTATTGTAACATTACTTTGGCTTAATGACGGGGCTGAATAATTCAATAGACACCGTACCTCAACCAGTACAAATACATCATTATTATGTAAACATCAATCTAAATGTGGGCATGGGAAAATACAAAAGTATACACTGTAAAGGCAGACACGCACTTCTATGAGAATTACTGTTACAACATGGATACACGATTAGCAGTGGCAGGGAATGTCTAACGTCAATAATTCGAAGGTAATCACATCAATTAGCACTCGTACAGAAATTAAAAATTAAGCTTGGAGAACAACTCAAAGCACGTCAATCTGGAATAACTTAACAGTAATACTTATTTTTAAGAATAACTACTGGGTCCCACTTCAAATTAAAATAGTTTTAACATTAAATTAATATAGTTTGTACCGCCAACATTCACTAAGTGCGATTATCACTATGCAATTACATAAAAAGAAATCAATAAAGTCTCGCACTTTGGCAGGAACGAAACGTACAAATGGAAAATACCCTGAGTATATCCTTTTTATGTAAATACACAGCGATCAGTTAGTAATTTGCCTACTTTTTATAGTTACATCAGTCGAACGGTAAATTTTTGAGGAAAATAGTTTTTACATTCAAATATAATATACATTTCAACAACATCGAAACTCACCATCGGCGAACTAAAAAGTACTTCCGAACGATTTCCACTGCGGAGCGGGCGCGAGGGCGCCGCTCCGACGCCGTAGCGTTCCAAACGATCACAGCTCTCTCAGAATTTCGTCCGAAAGGAGGGTAATTTTTAACGTTTTTTTCTAGGGAAAGGCCCCGTGGCCCGATCGGCACCTCATTAACTGTAGGGCTGCGGCGGAAGGATCTCCGTGAGCAGCCGCTTGAGGCTGTCGATGCCCGTGAGGAAGCCGCAGTCGGGCCCGTGGTGCGGCGTGTTGGTGGCCAGCGGCGACTCGGCCGCGGCGCCCGCGAAGGCCGTGTGCGCGAAGTCGATCATGCGGATGTCCACGCGCTCGTCGGGCGGCGGGCGCGCCGGCCGCGGCGCCGCCCACGTGCGCGCGCGCTTGCCGCTCGCCTCCGCCGCCTCCGCCTCCGCCTCGGCCTCGCCGCGCCACGACTCGCTGCTGGTGGACGAGTACGCCATCCAGCTGTCGGCCGAGTCGGGGCTGGGCGGCTGCCGGCGCGGCGAGTGCCCGCCCACCTCGCCGTCCTCGTACCCGCCCATGGTCTCCTCGGAGTGCGGCTGGAAAGGCTCGCGCGCGCCCGACTCGGTGGAGATCCCGTCGTGCAGCGTCGACATGTCGAAGTGACCGGGCGAAGGCGCCAGCTCGGCCGAGCTGCTGGACGCGTCTGCGTCGTACTCGCTCGTGACTCCGCTCGCCTCCTCCGCCAGTACGGTCGCCACGTCACCCTCGTACACTATCAGTAAGGAGCTGCAGGAACGAGCATGACATATAAAGTTCCATTGATATGTGTAGGTATTGGTTGTTAGATGCGATGACCTGTGGCAGTGCACTCACCAGGAGTAGAACCTGTAGCTGGTCTGCTTGGCGATGGCGCGGCGCAGCGCGTCCAGGTCGCGCAGCACGTGGCGCACGACGCGCGCGCGCAGGCCGGCGCCGGCCGCGAAGAAGTCGCGCAGCGCCTCGCGCAGCCCGCCCTCCGACAGCGCGCGGCCCCAGTACTTGTCGCGCCGCACGCACGCGCCCGTCTCGCTCACGTACACCTGCCCGCACAATAACATTACATTACACATTATACATCAAATTACATTCAATATACTAAACTCTTAGATTAATAACATACAGATACGAAATAGCGCACCGTAAAGCATGTTAAAAATAATACGCTAAAATCAACGGACCTTCATGATCCCCCCGCCACACGCCACAGAGCGATCGCCGCGTACACACGTCACGAGTTGGTAGCGTAATTACGGCAATTATGACTGTTTGCGCGGTCAAATCCTGCAGTAATCACAGGGCAAAACACAAAAACTGTCTAAACATCACTTTTCACTAGCAAGGATTAAAGTTTCGTATGTATTTCTTTACAAAATGAAAATAAAACGACAAAATAACAAAATGTAAACAATGCGACGCCATAACTGTTCAGTGTTGCCAAGGACTTGAAAAATTTACCCATATTTTAATATTTGTAGATTTGGTAGAAATTATTGAAACAAAAGTAACAGTTCATTTAAAATAACTTAACACTGTTATTAATTATTGTAAATGAGTATGTTAGAATGTCTATGGTTTTACAGCTTATTAAAGACGACGACTTTTTAATGTATGTTGTACGAGTTAGTTTCATTAATATGGGCAGCACTGTTTACTGTTGAGACCCGGCGATTTTTATAGGGGTAATTTTTTTTTGCGTAGAATATAGTGTTCTTAGTGTGTTTTTGAAAACCGTAAAACTAGGTTCCGAGAAAAAAGTCGCCAATTTTCTTTCAAGCCTGGTGGGATAGCAGAGTATTAAGGGTCGGGAAGATCGCGAGGCGGGCCAAATCTAGCTAACAAGTAATACTAAGGTAGAGGACAACGCCAAGGTCATAAGGTCATATAGGCCAGTTGACTTTTTCTGTGTTATTTTTTTTTATTCTTTTTTCTTCGTTCTCTTTCTGCGCTCGTTCTCTAGCTCCCGTCATCCCCTTCTAACCTAACTTATCCGAGTTGGGGTGCCCCGATTCCCGAGCCCACATTAGCCTTATTTACATTTAATTCCATAAATTGAGTATCGTTTTTCAAGATTGATAATAGGGAAAAATATTATGCTTTTATACATTTGAATCCACTGTCACACTATTTAAACTTAAAACGTAACGACCAACGAGTCGTTTTTACATGATCTGTGGCATGTTGTGATATGAAATGCGTTTTATCTGGAAAATAATTAAACTTTAGGATTTATTTTCTCAAAAACTGTGCGGTTGCTAGGTTTGATTGAACTTTTGTGAAAGTGTATACTAAGAAGAGTTCTACACGAAAAAAAATTAAACCTTCAATCAGCGGGTCATAATGTACAGTGGAGCCTATATTTTACGGTATGTTCGATCTTGGACCTCAAAATTAGGTTTAAATTAGGTAGGTACTTCTTACTAAAAGGTAAGTATAAATATTAGTTTCAAATCACAATGACGCGAAACTCACATACAAAATAAAATTCCGTAATTTTTGGGGTAAACTCTATGCGCTGGTATCACCCGCGTCATGCACACAAGCGCAAATTCGGTAAGTAATACACTCGCGGTGGGCGGTGCTCACTCACACACGAAACTACAAGTGCCATCGCTTCTCTGGCTGCGCTTTACATTGAATTACATATCTGTATGTTATTAATCTAAGACTAAACTAATATAATTATTATGAATTTAATGAGCGTCAGCCGCAGGATGCATGACGATGACGATCCCCGGCTGACATGGTGATGATGAAGTTGGTGAGGTGAGCGTGGGGCACGGCGCACCTGCATGCCGCACAGGCGCACGCCGAGCGTGGCGGAGGTGCTGGCCGCGCACTTGGCGATCTGTTTGCTGCGCTTCTCCGCCGACGCGTCGTCGCCGTGCTGCCGCGTGCCCATTTTGAGATCCAGCACGCACGGCCGCCGATACGAAGACGTTATATTCTCCATCATCAAGAAATCTGTACACGAATGGAAGTATATTATTTCTGGATCGAATTCATATATTTCGAACGGATATGTACACTCAGGGAGAGTGAATAAATACACTTATATTTCAGAATATTATGTGCATCTTAACTTATGTAAAAAAATACTTACACTGCTTATTTGAATTGTCCATGTGCGCAATGCTTTTAAGAACTTCGCTTGCATTGCCATTCCGATGAACCTTGAATCTGTAATAAGAAAAGAAAAACTGTTTTAATATGCGAGCGGCGAACAAGCTACGATCGACAAATATAGTACAGGAGCTAATGAAACACAGATCGATTGTTATCTGTTATATTGTTACATTTCAATCAAATTATAGATATCATTACCACGACTCCACGACGCAAGTCAGCGGAGGCTCGCAGCGTGTGAATGGGTCGTGCATCGCTCACGCGTTAGTGGGATAGTCATGTAAGTATTGCGATCGAATGAATTAATGGCGACGTCGGTTGTCGGGCCGGCGTACGTCAAAGCTTCTGAAATATGATAAAGGACACATGACAAGTGTCGAGGAGTGTCGGTCACGGTCGCGCCGCATGTCGCGCGGATACGCACTTGAACACATCGTCGCGCTTGCGCTTGCCGCCCAGCGACTGCTTGCGCCCGTTCTCGTCGCGGAAACATGGCGAGTACCGCTTGTCCAATTTGGGGCCTCCAGTGTTTGACGCCTGCATCACGCCTGAAACAAACAGCCTTGCCATCAATACTAGTGTCCGCTTGCACACACACACACCACAACTATTCATTTATTTCGTTAATTTATTATTATTACTTTGCTTCCAATAGAATATGGAAAATCAAACAGGTCGTTAACTAAAAATCAAAAAGATCATACTATTTACTGTCTTAGTAAATGGATGAAATTTGTGCAACGATAGAAGATTTAAAACTCAGATAATGTCCAGTCGGGTTCCGACCCTGAACTGGTCAGTGAGTGTTCCACTGCACTGCACACTGGTTCGTTATTGGGACATTCAATGAGTTACTTTATCCACTATCTACGGTCGTAAATTCAATATTAACTTACTATGGTGCAAGTCGGCAGCGTTATTTGATGAGGAAGTGATAAGTTACTTTGTTTTTGAACAGGGTTTGTATATCTTTTGTGTCGTGTCTCGTGTGACGTGTAACTGCATCGGTAAACGTGTATGTGCTCAAACAATTTATATTGTAAGTAGACAATGCATGTAGGTGTGTATGCGTGTGTGTATAAGTCTGATGAGGGTATGTAGTTTTTAAGTAAAGGTTTACAAACCCAAAATGTAAAATTACCGCTAGGGCGCTATTAGGGGCGGTTGTGTGGTGCGCCGCCGGCGTCGCTCCGCCCGCCGCAGCGCCGCAGCCCTTGCGACAACAAGGAAACTAATATTGTGTTCCTGACCCCAGGCCCGCTCCCGCTCCCGCTTGCGCTCGCAATCAAACCCGCCCGCCGCGACTGCGCCCGCTCGCGCCGCGCGCAGCGAGCCTAACGCCACGAACGCCATCAACCTCTAAAGGTAGTTACCGGCCGGGCCCCTAACTAATGGCGTTTACTTACTTATACTTACATCAAACTTTTACTTTGTTACATAGGATTGTCACATCTACTACAACTAATAAATAGGTCCTACAAACCAAACATGTTTTTTTCTTACACTAACGTCAATCTGGTTTAACCAGAGATTTCTCTAAACAGTAAATATAAATAAAACGAAAATTAATACAATCATCAAACATTACGGTTCCACAAATTGATTCGGGATAACAATTATAACATGCTGGTCAACATTTAAACTAAAGAACTGTTGAAGCAGTAAAAGTAACAAGAGGAAAAGTTCAATATTGGATGCACAATGTGATCAATGTACGAGTACAAAACGGGCTAAGTTTACTTAGTACGTTTCAACAATGATGTAGGTAGGTATAAGGCACCTACAAAAATATAAGACAGCGATATTGTCACATCGTGCACCGACGTATAAGTAAGTCAGGTAACAGCTGTGTTATTGTTATTATAATATTCGTGGGCACAAATGCTGTTGTATAGATAATATATTTATATACCCCGTACTTCGTTGAGTACACTTGAATATTTACCAAAATAATCCACAGTATCATATCGACAGTCAGATAAAATAGGCAGACGTAATTGGTACACAATCTAATTTTAAAATAACAGGAATGTATGAACGAATTATTATAAGAGTACATTATTATAATAACGTTTGTTGTATACTTACCTAAATGACCCTTTTATAGATTGGATATCTATTAATTAAGTTCAATTAACACACATTCGCAATTAAAATAAATATCGATGACAATAATACCTATTTCTGGTTAAGGATTTGTTTTTCTAATAAAGATACTGTGGATATTAAAATTTAATCATATTGCGGTCGGCGGGTTTGCATTATTCTTCTTGCATACTTCTCTATCATACATATAACTCAATTTGAAAATGAAGATTACGATAACTAAGCAATAAGGAAAGTCAATATACTTTGTCTAATCTCATTTAATCATATTTCACAGCTCTATGAATCGAATTACGATCAGGTGTACATAAGGTACTAAATGACGCAAGAGATAAAAATTAATTATACGCAGCAATCGATCAAAACAGAATTTTATCACGTTTTGTTACGTTTCGAAACGTTGATAAAACAACTGCTTAATTCTATATTTATGCTATCCATGTTTCGTAAACACGACAGTCACAACTCACAAGGCTGTGGAAAACAACAAATTAAATTTGATTAATTTTTATTTTACCTTAAAGGTATATAATCAGCAAAATCAATAACTTCCTTAAAGCTTCAAATGTAAAACACATTAAAACAACACAATTGACATGTAAACAAAAACCAATATAATATCATTATAATAAAAAAAAATGTAAGATGCAATGAATGAACATGATGCATTCAGCGAATCGGAAAAGCGTACTGGGCGGCCATATTGAATCGTGTTCAAAACATCAAAGGATTATGATGCTCACCTTTGTATCGGGGTACGAAGTTCTGGATGTCTTCGGGAATGTTCTGGTAGAAATGCAACTCGCGGATATTGAGCGGCTTGATTACTGTACTGTCATTTAGCACCAACAGTCTGGTGTGGCCCCCCACCTGCACACAAATAATTACAAATATGTACTAATTAATTAGTGATAACATCTTCTAGGATTACAAAAACCATCATTCAAATTGATTACCGGCCTAACTAGATGTACTAAAAGCTGAATATTAATCAATCAATCTTTCACATTTGAATACTTTATCATACGAAGAAAAAGTGGGGGTTCGTGGCTAAGTTATAGCAACACTGATCAACTGATCTGCAAGGTTAAGCTACGCTTGCCGAGGTCAGTCCGTGAATGGGTGACCATTCTTAACACATCGAGACCGCTCCGTGCCTCGGAGAGCACGTTAAGCCGTCGGTCCCGGTTGTCATAAGGACACCTATGAGAATCGTTAATGGTAGTCAGAAGCCCAAAAAATCTGAGAACCAGTCTATCCTTCGAATATCGGTATTGCCCAGAAATTGGGTTGCGGACGTCTGATGGCAGTCGCTTCGTGTAAAATACTGATATTCAGCCGCATCTGGTTAGACTGGAAGCCGACCCCAACGTGGTTGGGAAAAAGGCTAGGAGGAGGATGAAGAAGAAAAAGAATGCTACTTGGACTAGGACTACTTGTTCAATATAATTATGTATACATATTTATGTTATCATTGACTGATACAATACTTTTTCACCTAAACATTGACAACCTTGTTCCTAAGCATGAGTCATTTGATAGATTATGTATTCAAGCATTTATGTACATGTGACCGTCACCAGAGTTGAATGTATTTCGATAGTATCTGATAAAAAAACTTATTTGGGTATTGTTTTTGTGTTATAAACATTGGTTATAAAGTATTTTAGTTCGCTTTGTTCACAAGTATTTGTAAAAACATGAGCGCAAAATGGAATCGCATTGTTCGAACGAAGGCAGTTATTCAGTTGGGCACACGCGAGGCATGTTGCAGTCTGGGCTGTATGCATCCGATCGAATTACTTGCGAGTGAGAAATAGAGTAAAAAGTGTAGCGGGTGGTGCCATTGACCCGGCGGGGCTCACGCACCACCTGGGCGCGGCGCGACGACCCTGCCGCCCGGGCCGCCCCGGTCGCGGACTCACACCGTAACACACCTACCTACGTACAAACAATTTGATTCGAATGCATCTATGTGATATCCCAGACGGCACAATTGATAATTCTAGCGGTCACTAGTTCGTTGCCTCATGAATATAATAATAATAATAATGATGATTTATGTGATTCTTCTTGCTAATGTTTAAGAGCCTTAACCACTATTAACTGAAGACATAAATAAATAGGTACATACATGTCTTTATCATTTTGATGTCAATGAAATGAGATGGCACTCTACATAATCACACAATACCCATTAGCCATGTTCAAGCTAATATAAGCGTTTTGGAGTTTGGAGTAACGTACTCAAAGTTAGCAATGGCAACATTGTTCCTCGTATACGGAATTGAATTTACACAATCACAGTCAATATAATTTACTATACAGCCTGTCTTTATATTCAAAAACAACAAGAGCTTTGCTCGGCAAGTAAACTGCTGTCACAAAGACTTGAGAAATAGTTATTATTCTTTTCCATTTACTGAACACCAATATTATACACTACACAGAGCCCTCTTTATAATACAGTAAGTACTCTTCTACCAAGTACCAAGGATCTTGGAACGATGCCGTGAACAATACAGAGGGGCATGAGCAGAATATTTAATCTTAAAGTGTATTATATCTATGCTTATAGCATAGATTAAGCGAAAGTGGTGTACGACGATCGTAGCAAGTGGAAATCTAGTCTCTGCCTACCCTAGACCTATCTATGTATTTTGTATGTAGATTTTACTAGTGAATAAAGATAGCACAAGCATTGATAACAGTGATCATTTCTTAAACATTCACTGCTTGTGATACAGTTAGAAAAACAAACAAACAGTCATTTACTCCACAGACCACAACAACTCTATTATGACTAGTTGTAGTGACTTTGCGAATGGAAATTAATAACAAATCCAATTATTAAATACACATAAAACAAACAAACAACAATATTGTTAACAAGAACTTTAACATGTAAGTTATGACGTGAAACTGCTAAAGCTTCTATTTATAGATATAAGGCTAAAATCATAACCGCACTTGAACTTTGCGAGAAAAGTTAAATATAACTGAAAGTACTTAAATGGAGTTTTTAATCATGATTCATGATTTAACTAAGTTTAAGACATTACAATGAATTATTGAAATAGGTAGTACTGTTTTGTTGATGTTTTGGGTGTGTTTTACCTGTCAAGTATTTATAATTATCTTTATTAAATTTGGCGAATTACTGCCGAAATTCAGACCGTTTGGTCCTTCCCCCATAAACTATATTAAAGTCTCTTCTTCTTATTCGTGGCGATGGTACGACATTTAAAAATTAAATGAGGTGTGCCCAAAACTTTTTTATAAGATCTTTTAGAGTTTTATACCTAGTTACAGGTGTGTTGTTTTAGTTCTTTAGCAGTCGCTGTGTATGTCATAAGTGCCAACACCTATCTAGTAAAACGTATCGAATGAAGAGGAGGAGGACAAAACATGGAACTTTTCCAAATGACCTCACCTGCACATACCGCGAATGGCGAAAGCCACTCTTATGCATGACCCACAAAAGACATGAGCGTTAGTGTAGCCTTTCGTTCATGGATATCGAGGCAAAAGAAACTTGTGGGTATTTTCCATAATAAAATGTACATCTGCTTTTCAGACCCCGGTTATCCCATGCCCCAGGGGCAGATAGGGAGAAGACAATAACTAATAGTAATACCTGATTGTGTAGGGGCAGCACATCAACCTCGTGTCCTTCGTCAGGTGAGAGCGGCAAGTGCACCACGCTGACCGGCGCCGGCTGGCCGCGCTTGCGGTCCGCGCCGCGCCGCTCCGGCTCCCCCATGCCCCAGCCAAGAGAGTACACCATTACTTCGGCCGAGCCACCGCCACCACTGTCCACCTGCAACAATAGTACCCCCCGTTTAGTTTTTGCAAGTAATACTTACAGATACTTTGGCAAAAAGTTTGCGAGAAATATATAAAACAAAAAGACTTATAGTAACAACACTGTAGCAGCCGTAGTTTTCCACAGACAAGATTTAAATTTAATATAATGACTATACTAAACGCAGTATAGTAAGCCACTTTCAAAAGTAAAACTGAAAACAAACGCTTAACATTTGGCAAGGACCGTTTAAATGCGAAAAGGGGCTTTGGTATTTTCGCCGAAATCCCTGGCCCCAAAGAACAACAAAAAGAAGACTAACGAGTATTTGTGAACATGGTCTTGCCAAAGTTCAACGCAAGATGCACGTCAAACAACGCTCTTGGTATTTTATTTTACAGATTTTCATGTATTGTGGTATTGTATATGCTACAGAAAACTTAGATATAACGTTCGTGTGTGTCTTTATGTACTTAAGTATATACATATATTAAACATTTGATAATGCAGAATGTTCGTCATTGTTTACGTACAATTATAAAATGATACATGGGGAAATACCGAACAAAAGATTCGCTACAGACATACATAAACATAGGTACACGTACTCTTTGATTTAATATTACGACATTTTATGCAATGGTTACCGTATATAGAAAACACGTTTTGTTTTATGGTTAAGAAACAAAGTCATAGCATACTCCGATCAAATCCACCTATGTCACCTATCCACAAACTCATAAATGTTAATGCAACTGTAATTTCCAATTATTTTATTCTAAACCTATTACATACTTACCTACACAATTAAAAGGTTTCAATTTTTTCTAAAAATGTACTTAACACTGAATTAATTACCTTCGACCAGCCGACATCAGCTAACTGACGATAACATGTTAAATATTTATTTAATCATGTACTACTAATACATAATATTATCAACAATACCAATCAGCGCAAGTATAGTCTTTGGAATCACTCGGACACTGATGATGATTACAGAAATAGAAAATACGATTACTTCAAACCTTCTATCAGTTATCATCAAATGATCTTCAATATTTAGAATCCCCACGGCTAAAGGCAAACATAATATTCATTTACCAGACCTCAGTTGTTAGCTTCGGAAACCTTGACAAATCAGTGATAACGTAGCAATTTATGTTCGTAATGTTTTTTCAGCACCAATAATATCTTATGTTATTTATTAAATCAAATAGGTATATTCATAGTCATTTCAAAAAGTGTAACTACCTATATTGCTTTTCATTGTTGTCAGGAAGATAAAGAAACGAGTCAAGAAGCAGTACAAGATGTAAGTGGGCAACTAGTTTCAATCAGTAAACATCGGGTTGGTGAACCGGTGGCTTCGAATGCTTTTTAAACGGAGCAGTCGGCAACAGACCAGATGATTTTATTTTATATCCTCTATCTCATCATAGCTGTCACGTTTGTGTGAAACGGGCTCAGGCAATCCAAAGATTTCTTCGATGTACCTACGCGTAGACGTTCGACCTCCAGATGCCTTAGTTATAAATGCGTAACAAACAATGTTGTCTCTTCAATTTCTTAACAAAAAAAAATACCAGAGCGGCTATTATAACATCTGCTCCAGATCCGAGGTGTTCTTTTGCGTTCATGTTTGATGTAAAGTTTACATTGTAAACATTGCTATGTTTACCGATTTCTTTGTTTATTATATCGATGAGCGATATAGTGACGCACGAGAAGCGTGACTGCTTTCGATACTGGATGTCACGTCGTCGAGATTGCGTAGCGCGACCTAAGCTTGGCAGCGCAGCCGCCCGCGGCGTCACCAAATTAGAAGCGAACTCGCTGCGCATGTTCTCGGTATATTTGTATGACGCGCAAGCCCCGCCTCTCCCACAGTCCGAGGCTCATAGGCGAACCAACTACCACCACGACGACAACACGTCACATAACAGGGAAATACCGAAATAGAGTGCCCAAAAAATATTCGTCGTAAAATCATATGGTTTACACCAAAATTACAAGTAAACAGTGATAGTTTGCCAGAACGCAGAACCAAAATAATCTTAAATTATAGACAGACTACAGTCTGTCTTACGTCATAATGGGTAGCTGCTACGGTTAAAATTAGATATAGCTATAGGTATAAGACTGAAGTGTTATCGACAAGACCTTCAAACTCTTGATAACAATAATATTATATGCGTATGTAATGTAACGTATCCTTTTGCGTGTCAACACTGTGCGTGCCCGATGCTCTCTAGAATTTTAAGTTTGATGACTGTGATGAGAAGCGAATGTTAGTAAACGCAAGTTAATGAGGTCATGTATGCTCAAAACCAGATAGGACCGGTTTTGAGAGAACGGAGTGGTTTTTCGACATACATTTAACTATGTATTTATACAAACATTATAGACGACAGGTAATCGCGTAGCATCTGTTAATGAAAAAGTTATTATGTAAGAAACGAATAGGAGCAATAAATAATACGCGGCTTAATCACTGATATCTACCTAATGTAATGATACGGGTCATTAACAAGAAAAAAACAGCATAAAAAGTAGGTACTGCTGGAACTGTTTAATAAAAACGGTAATTACAAAACAGGGAAATCAAAAATCTCATTTCCTACAAAAAAACTTTGATTGAGTAACGATGAGGAAACCCATTACCATTGACAATGACACAATCTTAACTATAGTGAAAATCTAAAAAATAAATGGAAGTTTAAAATTAAGAAAGTAAATCAAAAACAGATTCACGAAACAATTCTCAAATTTTGTGAGAGATGAATTTGATGATAACTGCAATTTCCAGTCAAAGTTAATATCTAAACAAAACGAACGAAAATCGAAAAAATAACATATACTGTCGCTGTTGGCACTGTTGTTCTTTGCCACGAGTTTTAAAACCGCTATTGATTAATCTATAAGTATGGAGTAAGAACCTACGAATCTCCTTGATAGCTGAGCTAGTTGTCATGGCGTGTAAGAAACCGACAACAAAAACAGAAATAAAAATAAACGAATAAAGGCTAATAAAACTAAATTATTCGGCATAAAGGGTGTGCCTTGTTATGGTGGAGTCATACGATGCAGTCATCATTGATAACGATGTCTTCAATGTCTTGTTAAAATCGCGTTTTGTTTACCAAGGTCACACTTCCACAAAATGGTGATACAACGACCCTGTGATAATGCTACAAGAATTTTCGGCATTCAGTCGTATATTTCTGTATACATCATTGACATCTCCTTGCGGGTTGACAACATTATTTTCAGAAGCCCCAATTCACTCGGGTTTATTTCAAACAATGTATTCCTGCCTACTTAAATCACTGAACTTGACTTTGTTATGACAGTGCTAATTACATGTTTATTGCCTTGTTTATGCAGTAACAATGCTGCTTGAATGGCATCTTCACATTTGAAATATATAAATTAAAGTATTTGCATTCATTTGGTACACCTGCAAAATTTCGCAGTAATGATAGCAAGGAGACGGGATAACCTAGAAAATGAGGGGCAGCGATGTACTCACACTGGTAAATTTAGGTCACTGGGTTGCGCTGCACCTATGCGACTACATCTAGAATGTGTTCAGTGTCTGATATAAACTTCAACAAAACATTCGTTTAAAATAATATCTAAAAGTTGCACTTTTCTCACCCAATTTTTAAGGAACATTTCCTTTTTTTAACATGTACTTACAATATTGATCTTTTAAAATTTTATCATCCTTCCTCATACTAACGCTTTCCTTAGATATCCCAATTTACTTGGGGTCGGCGTGATTTTCAGCTAACACTTAATCAGTTACTTTATTCGTAACTACATAATTATATCATCTTTCACTCATTCGACCTATCTTATCTACATTTTTTAAGTATGTAAATAATAACCTCAAAGCAAATGTTTTCTATTTGCTCCCATGACAAAGTGTGAAACTTAAAAGAAAACTATAAGATACAATACGAGATCAGATAAATGCTGTTTTACATAATGAGATCACGAGATAATGGAATGCGACAAAGTGCTGCACACGAGCTTTGCCAACAATCATTCTTGATTATTACTATACCTGTTGCTATCTGATGCCAATGATTATCATTATATATCAGAACTTCTAGTCACGACGACGGTTCTCGTAAAGGTACAGTACAGGAGTGAATCATGTGTGACGAAGTGGTCAGTCTCACAGTAGTACACGGTGCTCAATGCAGGCATCCGTGACCGTAAGGTGTAAATACGCTACCAATATTTATATCCGTTGTGTGATATTAATAGCTTTGCCAGAATGAAGCATTATCGATTCCGTCAGAACGAGTCGCCTCACTCAATTGCTCCCACAGACAGGCTACATTTAGACGCTATTGATTTTATGAATATTGCAAATAAGCTATAAGAATGTACCTGTTGGTTATTATAAATTACCTATTTGACTTGATTTATGACTACAAGTACACTACTACATACATTTATCATTTCGTACTAAACCATTCATAGACTGTGGTGTACATTTGTCTTCGCCACATCATTAACAGCTCACGGAAAATCTAGATAACCGTAAAATTTAAGATTTTGGTTTTACTCATTTTAACTGTAATATTGCATTGATGTCTGCGGTGGAACCGTTTAACAACAGTCAAGAAGGCTCGTCTATCTTTGTCATACTTGGCAGGATCGGGACGATGTTGGTTTGAATGAAAACACGCCGATCGAGCCAAACAACTGACTCATAATTTTCATTCACGGAAATTTGTTTTTAATTTTTCGCAATAGGTAGTTATGATCTAGCTACAAGCTCAAACATCCTTATGAATGAAATCCAGGAGACCTCGGCACGGACAATTAGGTACTTATTAAACAATGCGATAAATTAGCGTATTTGATAAATATACGGATACCTACTTTCTGTCTCAAAAATATCACGATCACGCGTGCGCCTACGCGGATACACGTGTATATAATGTGCCTTGAGCTTGACCTGACTCTAGCGACAAAAAACCGCATGTACTAACAAACAAACGATTACATAATGGACTCAGGTGGTATACATCAGCGCTTGTACTGTGTACTTGATCTTGGTTGTCAAAGTTTAATGTTTGACACTACAGTCTACACCCACGTACCTATAATTAAGTGTCACAATTAGAGCATTATGATAATGTAAAGTAGATTGTCAGTGGATTGATGAACGTGAGTGGTTCGTTACGATTACATCAAGTTGTCACGTTGGCCACCGCGCGCCTGGTGCAGTGTGACACGCCAACTGCACACAGCGTCTAAGCTTTAATTACTTCAACGATACAGCGTGATTGATAGATGCTCCGAACATAGATAATAAACTAGTATCTCCTATCCAACAACACGCATGCGTGAATGCGGGACGAGCTGATAAAGATTGTTATTCTAAACATTACATAATTTCATTCAAGAACGCTCGTTTATAAACTCATGATCAATTTGCAAAAATTGGAAGTGCAATGAAAATTATAAGCAGGAAATATTACTGCAATATACATATACCTACGAGTATTATAGTCAGTGACAATGCAGCAGATTTGGTTACGAAATCGTAGCAGAACAAAGTAGCAGGCTCTTGTTCACGATGGAAAATTCCACGGAGCTTTCTAGAGCCCCTTGGAGCACGCAGGCTTACGACACGATGGAATCGAGTGCTGCGCCAGCGCACGTCGAGCTCGCATCGACACTTTCACTGTATGCGGTCGATGCAAACCTAGAACTACATACTGCAAGACTCGACCTTACACTTTCGACGAGTTTTGTTTAATAATAATACTTAAAGGAGCTTTAATAGAGACCAATAGTTTCAATTACAACTTTGAGAGCAAGAGACAGCCCGCGCTCTATGCAACTAAGTGATTGTTCCATAAAATGACAAACTGTGGGAACATCAAATATTCATGCAATACTCAACTGGTTCTACGAGTTTGTCAGGTTTATTTCTAACCATCAAACCGAATCTTTTAAAACAATTTAATGACACGGAATGAAAAATTTACAAATGACAGAAATGACTCTTCAGCGCTTGTGTTGTATGAACGTCGGTCAACAATTATTTTTAGTGAGAAGCAACACTACCAACAGTGTTGCTTGCATTCAGAATTTGCATAGCAACAACATTTTCATTGAAAACAGAACTATAATTTACGTAATACAGTAACTCGCGTTACACAGTGGCATGTCATACTGAGATGTGTAAACATAACATTTTTGCGTAAACATTGGCCTTGTGTAACCTTTATGGCAATTTTGGTCAAGATAATTTTGTATTTCATGTGATCTGCCAAAAACTTGGGTTTATTACTATGATTCATGGTCGATGTTGTTTTGCATCAGAAGCGGTAAGCGCCCTTTACTTTAGATTCTACAACCAGACTACTAGCAGAGTGATCTACCTCATCTTGTACTCACATACGATGTTAGAACAATTCCTAGCATAATCGTCTGAATTGAAGCAGCTACTTCTTATATCAAGGAATTATAAGTGCACAGGAAATCAGTGGCAATAACACACTTCAAGATAATCTCAATGTAGTACAACTGTTTGAGAAGAAGCCATCGTCCGATACATTTACGGTGGCAGGCAACTTGATTGAAGACTAGGGTCGAGTGATCGAGTCAAGCAATCTTTACGATTTGTACGTCATACTAAACATTTTGATAATGCTTACTCTCATAACAACATCGTGGACAAAATGATGGTTGAAGTACGTATTGACCCAACTGATACGCTCAATCAGAAAACTGTGTATATTTGTACCCTTCTAGATCTAACAAGAAATCAAGTGAAGTATCTTGATTTGATACACTGTTGAATAGGAATGAGCACAATGATGATAAATATGGGTTGTGATAAGTGCCATCCACATTCAGAAGAACAAAAATAGGAAATTATAAACATTAAATTTTAATTTATATGCCGACCAAACGGAATCTGAATAGCATGTCTAGTACAGAGCGGAAACAACTAAATCAAGAGCAGATTTAAATCAACACAGTAACACACACATCCGGTTCCTATTCAGTTATGAAGCATCTGTTTACTCATCAAACCTTCATTGATTTCGGCAGTGAATTCGTACAGACGAAATTAGTTCGAGGAGAATGATCAATGTGTACAGGTAAATTGAAATTTAAAAGTCAAATTTTAACCATGAAACCAATTGATTCGGCTGCTAGCGCACTGTCGCTATTCGAGATAAGCGACAGCGTGCTGTGGGATAATGACGTTGGTTGGACGTGGTGGTGGCGCGACGCGGCACGGTACCGTCACGCGATCACTACCATACACAGCTTTATTCTTCTAAATAAACACAAGATCCGCCAAACAATTCTTAGTTTTACAAGTGGAGATCCAGTATCATGGATTAAAACCAGTTTCAACTCGAATAAAAAAATCTAAATTCAATTATAAAGATATCAACATAAAAAAAAGAAAGTTAAATCAAATACAAATAAAATGAGAGTTTAAGTCGCGTGTGGTCATTAACTCACTTGACTATAAACTTCCTTGAGCCCGCTCGTGGTGAAATCCCAATTTGGAACACGTTCGCGATGAAATTGTCCGACTCTATCACAAGCACAACCACTACAACTGACACAGAATATTACTCAACACACAGGAACCGAACTAGGTAGAGCCAAGCGATTTAACACAGTTTGGAAATAATACACTCTTTCGTGTTCACCAAAGAATACATGGGCAGTTTTAAACAGGTTTTCTTTGTTGAAGCGTAGACATGCACAAAAAAAATTAACGCAAAAATAAAAGTAGCGCTACGAAGCGCGAGCACTTGTTTCTCTTGGCGTTGCGCACTAGTGACTGAGACGACAGCGGGCAAAGCGCGAACCACGAATCAATGTTGCGCAGCAGGCCGCCCCTGTGTGCCGTATACTGTAAACAGAGGTCGCACACATCGACACGAGGGATACCCGGCCTAGCCGGAACAGCAGGGGACTGTATTGTCTCGCCACAGGAGCCCCGTCTGGAGGTACCTGTTCGACCGCTACCAAGTGTAAATGAACCCAATATGACCCCTGTAACGTTGATGATTAGGACGGAAAAGCTAACGTTTGTTCCGGTATCCGATGTAACGCACAACCATTTTTTTTCCACCTTAGTGGTATAAAAAAACGCAATTATATTTGCATATATTTATGACTACAGTCACATGCTTGAATAAATTACTACCAAACGGCAAAAGGATTCACAACAAACTATTGTTGTACTTAAAGCATGTAGAACAAAATCTCGGAAAAAATCGGAACGAGCCAGCACAGATTAGGTAAGCTACTTTTCAAAACTGGTTAAATCAGCAAAATGGCAGACATTTGCAACTGCAAAATAGAGCTGAAAAAACTATTACAAACACCCGGGAACTAGCACAATCCAGATATTATGAGAATGAACACGTGTGAACTAGGTAAAACACCAGCTTGTGCAATTTTCAAAATTGTTTGCAAATCAATATCAGGTTGCTTGGAAAATTAAGTGAGCGTAATTGTATCTCAACAGTAGAAGTGTAGACGTACACTGTTTAGGTTCCATACCTTAAAATTTAGATCATACTATATTTTTAAACATACACCAAAAAATGCGAAGCTAGTATTTTGTTGAATCATTTCAGTTAATAAATGATGTAAGAGGCCATCCTAACGATGCTAAACAAGCTAATTCGAGGAAGATAAGTGTAAATGAAGATACAAAACCGGGTATTGAGCTACTACACGAAGTTGCAAAACTTTTCAAGAGTTTACTGACGCCATAAAATAATAATAGCCTCGTCTTGGAGCAGCGCATGGGTAAAGGCGCAGTAAACTTAAAATAAAGCTATATATTAATTTTCAAGTTTTATTTTCAGATGGTTTGTTCTGATTTCGTTATAAAGCGGTCTGTTATAAAGTAGCAATGGTTCTTTGTTTGATTTCAACGTTACTACACATTCAGAACAAGTGGCAGCTGAACTCCTTTTACCACTATATTTATCCCCTCAGAAACGCAGTCTAATGGAAAAATTGTGCAGACAAATAAAGGACATCCCTATTCTTCTTCTTCTTCTTTTCGTGTCAATGGTATGTCGATAATCAGTGTGTCGAGTCAATTTCGTGTCAATAGATAAAAGTATTTATAGAGTTTGAACCCAGTAGGAAGCCACCTTAATTGCAGCATCCCTATTAAAAATTTATATTTTATTGGAGTTTTGTATATCGATACTTCATGTCTATCATTTCTTCGATATTTATCGCTGTTGTCAGAACAATGATGGGGCATTGACGTTATCTTAGACCAGTCCGCTCAGACGTAATTTGAAGCTCATAAGGACCACTTAGCTCTTAATGCCAGACGGATTTATTGTCTCCTCCAATTAACTGGTATCAGTTACAAAAACCTTTAAACTTAGCAGTAATAGTATTTTACTAAATTGTACTGTTTACATCAATTGTGTGTGCTACTAGATCAAAATATTTGTTTAGCTAAGCAACCAACATTGTTATGTGAGTTAATGTTGAAGAAATATCTGTTCTATTACTATTTTGTTATGGATCTGATCAAAGTTAACAAATTTTTATTTATCAATGACATTATATATTATGTTTATAAAAGAGGTTCTGAATATTAAAGTCAAATATTTTTTATCCTGTGCATACGCACTTAATCCGATTATCTTCGTAAGATAGGCGATGGTAATTACAATACGTCTGATTTTCCCTATCGGTTCAATAATTTGTATGCTAAAGGTTGCAATTATTATGCTGATTATAAGCAATCATAATTTTAATATTAATAGGTGAAATAAGCGTCTATTTCGACGGCTAAGAAAACGTTATCACTTTCAATGTACCTGGCACATTGAGTAGATAGTTTTAATGATAACTCGCTTTCTCTAATGATACCTAATTGACGTCCGAAGCACAGTCCGAAAATGTCTCTCCATCTGACATCAAAACAATAGGATTATCCCAAGCTAAGAGGTGGAGGCGCTAACAATACCTATTAACAATGGCCTGAGCTAAATATACCTTGATATCTGTTTGATGTCCATTAGCTTTCTGGGATCATATTCCAAATAACCTTTAAGAAATACAATACAGGACTAATGGAGCTAGCATCCACATTTTCTAAAAATTTACCTCATGATTTTTATTTTAATGTACTTACCTATTTTATCTAGTTGCACTTCGTCAAACTATTTTATATCTTTAACAATTAACAAATTACAGAAAATATAAAATGTTATTGTCCTTAAATATTTTTTTTAACTCTACTAGAAATGCATTCCTAAATGATTATGAACGGATTAACTGACATGCACATTTTTTATGGCATTAATAATGATACATGTTTTAATATAAAGTGATCCATACCAAAGCTTTTGAAATGTTGGTCTTACCTCGTCGTACGCCTGAGGGGGCGGAGTCGCAAAGCTTAGGTCTGTACTGTGAGCTCCCGCTCCGGGGAAAGACGTGCGCCGCGCACCTGACACCAACATCGTATGGTTTACAAGTGCTTCACAGTACCTCTCTACTGCACAGATTACCGTGGGTACATTACTTAACAGATAAGATAACAATTGTGTATACTCTTTTGTGACACATTGCAAATATAACTTGCAAAACTTTGCCCGATCGCCTTATTGTATTGATTGATAAACTTTGTAAACTATAAAGTTAATAACATCAATATCAGCAAAACGCCTATGAACTTATAAAGATATTTATGAACATGAAAACAAATAACAAATCGCAAGACAACAAAACAAAGGAGAAAAGCTACTTGATAGCTGGAATAAAACCAGAGGCTGAAGTTGAAAATACTAAAATGACTGAATAAAAACAAAAAACAATAAACATCTTTTGATGATAAAAATAATAGACAACTAAGTACCTACTCGTAGATCCTAATTTAAATACCTGCAGTTAAAGTTTAATTATTGCGTTACAACTTCCAAATCGGATTAAAACTTAGTATAGTACCTTAGTATACTATCAACAAATATTTGTCTAACAACACGATAGGTACGAAGGTAGAACTTATGTGCAAACGAAGCTAATATTAGTGGAGCAGTAAATCCTTCACCTGGTATTAACAAGTATGTACATACTATTACTAAAGTAGCTTGTATTTCACAATACAACCTATTAGCTCTCCGTAAGATTATAAGTATTATCTACACCATAACAACAATGATAACGGTCGCTTCAAGTCGGATTAAGTGGTTAAAATTTCCACTGCAAATCGGCAAGATAATGAATCCAATAGTGTGGAAGAACTTGCCCGATATGGACTCTTAAGGATGTCATAACCGTTTAAGAATATTGATATACCTCCTGAAGCATCGGAATTTGATTAAAATAAAACTATCTATCTCATTAACCTTCACCTTATCGGCAACATTAAATATAGATCGCGTGGTAAGCTGTACGAAGCGGCACCCTTATCTTTATGGTGACATCATGAATTCATGACCAACAAACGAATAAATAGTGTGCCTAAATAGTAACTATAATAAACACTATTGTTTATCGGCACATGCGTATTGAGGATTAGAACTTAGAAGAATGTACGATAAAATAGTATTTTCAGCCTTCCCAGCTATTTTCCATCCAGATTGCAATTTGATTTCGCACTAAACTTGTCTTGTTGCATTCTCTTAAACCTAAACTTTGTTCGGGATTTATTATTTCATTAATGAATAAGTCAACGAAAACGATTGAACTCTGAGTGGAATTAGGTTTTATTAATTAACTGCATGGTGATCGAAACCACTTTAATCTTTCTTGTCCGTCTCTTTAAGCCGCTAACAAAAAATCAACCGCGGGTGAATTCCCCAAAACAATATGGCAATTTGCCAAAGTATACCCCGCATTGCTAATTAAAGTATGTCCACACGCTACATACGATTCATTCTTAGCTCGAATAGTGGTTAGACAAAATTAAACTTTCCTAGAAATGTATGCTTTATAAATACAAAGACAGTCTCTGCAGCTAAAAGAAATCTTAAATCTTCGTCTTTGTGAGGTTCTTCATTGTTACGATTTTATTGTGTTCGTTGTGAAATTTTCAGTGATTCATTCAGGGAACAATTTCCAAGAAAAGCGTGTGTCAAAAGGCTCACGGAATATACTTTTTACAAAAAGAGAAAAGATAATGATTCTAATATAATCTTGGGAGCAAACTAGCATTGGGAGCTTTATACATAATTAATTAATTACACATGTAGATATTATTTCTCAGCTAGCTAGCTTCACGTATTCTAGTTAAGACTAGCTTACTTCAAGCCCCAGTGCACCTCGTGCTGAATGATAGTGTTATGTTCTGCTTATTACGGTAGGAAAAATAGCGCAACTACATTATTTTCGTATAACCTATTATAAACGATAAGCGCTATAACATAAGCATAAACTGAGAATTTACAGAAACAATGACCCCAAACGTATCAACAATTCCAAGTCTGTCTCAATAACGCAGCTGTCGTCTGGATGTCCAATATAAATTGAACATTATCTGCATTGATTTTAAAGCAGATCATTTACATAATAAAATGGTTTACAACAAAAATCATAAAATAATTCAGAATTTGTTTTTAATGCTATAAGTACACAAAACCGAGATACCCAAGAAGACTGTCATCTAGAAGCACCACCAAAAGTGTATGTAACGTGGAAAATTGCAAATTCGAGAAAACCTCATGGTAATAAAATTAATCCTCCTGCTGATCATTTTGTAGTTTCAGTTAAAGACAAGCTAGATTCCAGTTTAACGGTTTCTAGAAATAACCTGTTAAACCAACAGTAATCATAAATCCTATTTTCTACCTTCCGTGTATTGCCAATGTTTCTTATATGCCATTGGTTTCAACAGTCTTCAAATAGAACTGGTTAATCAAAGGATTTGGTGAAAATAACTGAAGGTCTTGTTGTTGTAGTGCGGAACCAAACAAACTGATGGATGATTGAAATATTTCTTGGTATTTCAGACTAAACAGACTGACCAATCGAAGCGTTGCAAATTACGATGAAGGTTTACGAAAATAACATGTCAATCTATTTAGACACATGGCAAATAAATAACAAGATTCAGAAATAAATTTGGCTTTTGCTAGAGATAGGAAGTTATTAGTTTTAGCTATTTAATCTCACGTTAAGGTGGTCGACAGATTACTTTTCAGTGTAAGGAATAAAGCGTCAAGATAACAAGTCAGCCTTTTCTATTTCCATTTTTTTTAATATAGCTTACGTCTAGTCAAGTGTCATCTTTACGATAAAATGTTTATTTACTCAGGCGGTACCGGGCACCTTAACACACACATGAAAATGCTACGACTTAGAAACACGAACAGCAACCACATTTAAGTTCAAATCGTGTATTTATTAGCTTTCAACAGTTGAAAGCTAATAAATAATACATAAAAAGGGCTTTTCTTTAGGTAAAAAGCTATATCCCATAAAACATGGTCTGTGATTAGAGTACTTCATTCACTAAGGATTGTTCTTGTGTATTTCCTTTTGAGACGATTTGATAGCAAGAAGACTATTCGAGATGAAAAAAATGTTTTAGTAATTACCTACTTACTTCATTATATCACGTATCTGCTGAGTTGCTGGAGAAGCCATTAACATGGCATGGTTTAATCCTGAACTCGTTACAAATAGACAGAATATATTATCTGGTATTTGTAATAGGTAGATATAATATCTCTACAGTCATCGTGTCTATATTTGGGTACTGAATTTAAACATTATAATTAAGTGTTATCAACGATAAAAAATATGAGTGTTGTCAAACTTGATTATGTATCAGAGAATAACAAAATATATTACTAATTTGTTCATAATCACATCCGTTTCCATTTCGGAGTTTATAATTCAACCAGTTTTAGGCAGATACAACAAGCATGTGTATTTTGCATACTAATTCCATATTTAAATACACACACGGCCCAACACGTGTTGATCCGAAGGTCAAATAACTAAGGTCAAGAACTAAGCATGGAACAGAGTCACTTGATCCGTGGTAGTATTCGTAGTAGAGCGTTATTTCCTTAATCCCATTATACGAATACGCCACTAGTGGAACGCCCGTAATTAGAATAAGTGGATTTATACTTGAAAAGTTTTCAACCAGCAATTTTGAGAAATTGATTATTGAAATGCGACTAAAGCAGATCACCGCTTGTTGCCAATGATTCTAGCTCTCAATTTTCAATAGCTCTGCATTGTACATATAATAATCTTTAGCCACATTAACAAAGCTGTTTTACTATGCATTTTACTCAAATTACTTGCATTTTATTCAAAGACTTTGAGACTGACAATGAGGTTATAATCTAAGGTAAAGGTTAACAATTACTTATCCTCAAGTTTCCAACTTCCGCAACAATAAGGAATCTTGAGTTAATGTATTGATCATATCCTTAATTTCTCAACCGTACCTACCTACGCCATTTTACTCGGTTTTAACATTATCGACAGGACAGATCCGTAAAATGATGATGGAGTGAACATGTTTAATATGTAAATGGTTGTTTCCCGCTATCACGTTCTATGTTTAGACGAACATCGCGTGTAAAGGCAGAGTAAGCTAGCGTTGAATAAAGTCTGAATATTTTATAAGAGACACTGACGCAGGTGCATGTAGACAAGCTTGTTAGAGTTTTAGCAGGTAGTCAAATAACAGGATATTTTTTTAATTGAGATTCTCCAACATAGCAGACATAATGTAAGCAGTAAGCACTTTTGAAAGATTGTTGCATATATTGTCTAGAATACAATTAATAAAAATTTGGCTTAACCTGAATTCTTCATACCAAACAAGGCCACTCGCCTCGCCACGATCATAACTACAAAATAATGTAGAATTTCGTTTAAATACAATAATGGATCTTCTAACGGAATTCAGAGCAAAAAAGCGCCAGGTATCACTAACTAGCTAAACACAATATTATGTAACAGAAAATTTATAAGGGAGTAAAAGCGAGGTTGGCAACGCCCACCTAACGCCTACGCTTTTCCCACCCACGCAGTAGGTATATACAACCCTTATGAATTAAGATATTGTTGCGTATATTCCTATTTCTTAGTCACCTCACACTGTCATTTTTTCAGTCCATTCTATACATTATCAAAGCATTTACATATTTTAAATTCTCAATTCGTAGACTCGCAACTTTCAGCAAAATTTAAACAAGGTAAGATTCTCGAAAACTTACCATCTCAAGGTTGGTCTGGGAATGCCGCAGTACGAATCCCGTCTCCCGATAAATCAGCTCCAAGGTCAAACAGAGACGTTCCGAGGACGCGTCCCCTAACTTATGAAAAGTAAAGGAATTTGGAATTCTAAGATTAAGTTACTATAATTTGGCGAATACCTCACAATTTTACGGCGGCACAAATGCCGACGCGCGTTTTAATAATATTGAATTTGCTGCAATATTAAGTTACGTGTGCAACGTATGCTGATGTATGTGCTATTGACTGGTTTGTTTTAAACCTAAAGAATAGTTCTGATGATCATTCTAGTAATGAAATCTGAATATGAGGACCAGGAAAGTAGAATCCAAATTCAGAGCTTGACAAGTGTTTCCACGCCAAATTGTATCGTTTTGGCCCTTAAAAAATATGCAATCTGTTAGAAAAACAACGTACCTAGGTCAAATCAAGGCAGGACTTGATCTACTAGAAGTCTTACAAAAGAACCTCCATTGACAGAAGCGGTCAACGTGGATACTTTTGCCTAACTGTTTACGGGTGTTACGTAAGGCGTTACCTGACAATCGAATAGTTTTGCACTATTCCGAAACACGTGAGTAATGACCGTAAACAATCATAAACATGGATGTGCCTCACGTCTCTCACGGTCAATCTCCTATAAAGTTACATAGATTTATGTAGGTACACCATAAAGTATATATTTATACTGTATAGTATACCTATGGATAATCTAGAACATATGCAGAGCACTTCCGATTGTTGGGGTGCCAAAAATATGTCAGGGCATGATAGTTTCTTGCATCCAAGTAATGATGTAATATCATCAACCTATTTACCGTTTCTGTTTTCCTTCGCGGTTTAAGTGAGCGATATTTGATTATGCGCATGATTTCGAAAAGTCAGACGAGCCTTGGCTTTACATTCGAGACCAATGACTTGGCAGTCCGTTCTCATATCATTGGTCCTTAAGTGATTGAATATAGGTATTATTCGGTACAGAATAAAAGACTTTTTTTCATATCACAGATTTTCCTATTGTGCGTTTCAAGTTGGCCCCGTGTCCAATCCAGTACCTTTATACCAGTGATTTTGCTACAACTACATGCAACACAAGGTAAAAATAATGAAATTTTACACTAACCCCTTTGACGTAACCCGGGCACGTGGACTTATTGGACATGGGTTACTTTTACGAAAATTAATCCTGGGAATCAAACAATGCCTATTACGTAAAAAAAACGTCTTACTATAACTTATACTCATTATTAATCACTGCCATATATTCGTTCATTTATTTTAACAGTTTTTCATTACAAGACTTAATAATTCACTAATTTATCATAAACAAGACGTACGTACCTATCCATTCAATCATATCAAAAACACTAGAGATCCATTGACTAACCGGAACTAAAATGTGTTTGTAGTAATAAGTAAGTACTTGAATGCATCTCAGCAATTTACTAAAAGCATTTTATACGCATTGAGTCATGCCTATGTTATATCAGTCACGTAAATTATTTGTTGTCACGTTTAAATATATCACGCCTAGTCACGTTTTTCTAACCGTAATTTGAAAAATCACAGGGTGAAATGAGTGAAATTGTATGAATCCGAATGTTGGGCTAGGCAATCTAGGAAAGCCCATTGCATGCAGCTGAGATGAGGATGCTACGGGGAATGTGTGGAGTAATCAGAATGGACAGGGTGATGATCAGGAATGAGTTTATAAAAGGTAATTTGAAAGTGGCACCAGTAACTGAAAAGTTGTGAGTAACCACGTATCGTGGCATGGACACGTGATGCGTTGAAGTGGAGAGCATGTTACCAAAAAGGTTTTGAGTATGAATAAGGATGGATAAAAGGGAAGAGGAAGACCAAAATAAAGATATATGGAATGAGTGAGAAAGTATATGTCCACGAAGAAAATGAATGCCGAGATGACGGTATGATGATGAAAAGATGTATGGAAGAAAAAGACATACTACGCAGACTCCAAGTGAATTGGGATAAGAGCAGGATGATGATGATGCTGAAATTAGTGCGAGTATTGTTACAAAATGGGAATGGGAAAGCAAAGCGAAGAATAATTCGAAGCAATAATAATATGAGTTATATTTAGACGTTTAATTTCTAACAATGGCATTGGCATCTACATTATCGACAATATTCTCTAGAACTTTTCACTAAGGAACTAGTATTCATTTACTTTTACTATGTATATCCTTAAATAAAGATAAGATTATAATTGGATAAAGATACTTAGGTACTTAATCTTTGTTTAACAGTTATAAATATCTAGAGGAACTGTAGTGTGCAGGGATTTACGCGTGACGTTAACGTATACAACGTAGTAGTATTCGCAGGAAATGCGGAAGCCAAACAAAACAATGTTGTTTTTTTACGCAAAACTATACGTGAGACCTTTTATCATTGCTTTATCATTACTTGGCACCAAAGGCTATATTAAAACTAACTGTTCTTGAACTATCTACTACGCTGCCCCCTGCCCTACTCGCTCAGTGAAATACTATTCCCTATTCTCTTTGTTCGATTCATCAATGTTGCTTTGTTTTATTTAACTTTATTTTAACGCCAGTGTTGGATACTGGTTGTCTTTGTTTATTCGTACGACGTCATTCTGGCACTTCTTTCTGGACAGGACGGTTAGGTTACAATTACGATGGTATTTTATTTAAAGAAAATACATCATTTTTAATTATTTACCTATTTGCGAACTACCGAATCTCATTCTACTTTCACATTAGAACGAAATTCGCTGAAAAGATTCGTTCCATAATTTAGCTGCTAGAAAAAATAACAAAAAATAGACGTTGATCGTTAACTTTACCAAGAAAATTAGTTGGAATTACGCCTTGAGTTTTTGTATGCGTCTGCGATTACAAGAAATAATTTAACTAATTGGATTAAAATTTCATTGGAATAAATAAAACTCTTAGGTAGGTATTATTCAATCAACCTTAACCTTAGACGTGATTGGAATTGCCTGTCCACCCAATGTCAAGTGTATTGGAGGGTCGAAGTACTGTAAGCCTTGGCCTCGAAGTGCGTAGGGGTAGGTAGGCGTCACGCAGCCGATGACGTCACTGATCGGTGCCTTCATAGTCATGCGCCCTAGCCCGATAGACGTTGTGGCGTCGCCCGATATCAGAAACCACCCTCGGCTCGTTGTCTCCGTACGTGTTACGTCTCCGTCTCTTAAACTGGCCCATTCACATATTCACCCGCTAATAATTATAATAGTAAAAATTTGCTATTCGACTTTCTACTGTTCTTGCAGCTACCATTCAAATAAATAGCGTAAGAATCTTTGATTTACTATCAAAACATACAACATCAATGAGTTTGATTTAAATATTTTTTCAGGTAATCTACTGTTTACTCTTGCTAGACTCATGCATATAATGTAAACGTTCTATAATAACTGTTTTCTCTCAGACTCAAGCGATTAAGCGGGTACTGGCTTGTGGCAGTCAGCTATTCCAGTAAACCTGGGGATTGTTGAAAAGAGAGAGATTGTACCGTGGCCGTCATACTACGCATTTGAACGTAAATATTTGGTTTGTATCTCGATCGTATTTTGCATGCTCCCATTTCCGTAATAACAATAAATCGCAAGTGGATAAATACGTAAAAGTGTTTGAAAACTGCCCACCTACATATTTTCTGAACAAGCAAGTGGAAAATTTACCTCAGATAGTCGAAAGATTAAATTTATGTTGCTTGATTTTAATTATGTTGATAACTTTTATTTATCACGTTATCAAAATTATTAGTATCATGAAAAAGTGAATCAGATTCAGAATCCGATGTAGTTGCTAGTCGTTCGTTCGCCGTAGTCGTTAAAACGTGCTCTAATTAATCATATTTAATATTTTTCGTAATTAGGATGCCAACCAAAAATAACCATATTATTTGGGGATATTTAAAAATAACCTCAGGTACTCGTCCGCTACTCTTACTGCATGTGACACAAACATTTTTTTATTCCATTATCATCTTTACACTTTATAAAATATTTTTGAAACATTTCTTTGTTGGTCATGAGAATTCGTGTTAAGCAATGAAAATCCATAACAGTATCGGATATCATATTATCTGACCTGATATCATCATTGTGATATTCGTAAATGTCATAATATTATGAGATTTTTAAAATTTATATTGATCATATCTGAAATCCATTCAACAATCGTATGATAACGATTTCTCTAAGTTCTCTTGCAGAGCCTAGAAGTTGCCAGAAATGTGATCATCTAGTTGTTCGTATGTATCATGATTTAGTAGTGTTTGGGTGTAGTGTCGATCTATCTAACATGATTGAAGTGCTTGTACTATATTCTCAACGCATGCCGTCGAACTTTGACTTTCTTTTGGCATGTGTCGATACTTTGCTGATGTTAAAAGACACTTGGCGTTTGTCCAAAGAAAAGTAATAAATAGCGATCGTTGGCCGGCGCCAGGTCGCTTATAATACTAATGTATCGAAATGAAAATAGTGCAGTCTAACGTAAATTTTCGCGCCTGTCATCGTAAACTATAATATTGGATAGAGATTTTGATGACCGAAATTCCTCGGATATGACGCACACATGCACATAATATTATTTTAATTACCTTGACCGCAGACAATAAACAGAGGGTGTCTACAAACCCTTGTATTACACAAAATTCTTACAGATGATTAATATGAAGATACGTGGTAAGTACATTTGGTTTGAACGGCAGATTCATGGACTACCGCCAAGTAAGTGGATAACGACTGCAATAACGATGTTTATGTATCTATTGCTAACACGTTAGTGCCGCCAACGCTTTAATGGAATTGCTTCAGCTCAAAAGTCATAATAACAGCAGAAAATCCTTTCTGTGAGTATTATACTGAAATACTACTCTACCTGAGCAAGCAATTTATACCATAAGCTATATTATATGTCAATGACTATGGAGAAACTTACGCCACTACATCTTGGAAAAACGAAACATTTGCAGTCGTGATGTCTTAAATTCTAGGACATTAGACCCGCGGCCCCTGAGAAAATCGACCCAAACTTTTATAATAAATCACCGTGTTATAAATAAAAAGGGCCCAAGAATATAACCTTTCGGAACCCCTATTAGAACCGAAGGGTCTTCAGAAGTGGTCTCGTTAATTTTGTCACTGAATCCTGCTTTACAAGTAGAAATATAATAATAATTATATAAAAATCTAGCCCAATCTATTTATTCCCTGGTGATGCAATTTTTTCGTATTCCACGCAATCGAAAGCTTTGGTAGATACAAAGACAAGTCGCAAGAGAAGATTAAGAATGTTAATATTCAACATTTTTTTAGTATAGTAACTAAAAGAAATACTAAGTACATAGTTTTCATGTTTGAAAAGTACTTAAAAAGCATTTGAAATAAAAATGTTGAACTTGTTATTGATTTGCATGTCATTTAAAATTAATTATAAAAAAGACTGCAATGAACACATGAAAATGCCTATAGGGACCTGACAGACTCATTGTAAAAGACGAATAAAAATAAATATCAATTTTATTCACATCCTCGCGACACGAATACACGAGTCAACATTCAGTTATTACCATAGTAGTTATGTCTGTATCATTAGATTCGTCGTCATTAAATAAAACAATAGTAACTAACCAGCCAAGCTCATGTAACATTATCAAGTAATAATTAAGATTACATTGCACTTGATAGTATCAACAGTGCAAATCGAATTTGCCGTGGTGTTTTTAATTGGAATGATAACTTAGTACAAACTAAGCCAGTTAGGGTTCCTGGAACGTAATATGACCAACACTAGAGTCTTAGTATTGTGATTCGATCGTGTCAGTAAATGATAACCGATGCCAATACTAGCGATATTCTGTTGAAGTTATCACAGTCCAAAAAGTTTGACTAAACACTATGGCATAGAGAGTGCACAATGACAAACCCCCCATATATTTAATAAAAATGTCACAGTTATAATTTTAGGGGCCAATCTGGTTGTATAAAAGAAAAAACTGCCTAAACAAATTTAAGAACTATTCAGGTACTTAAAATTTTGCAGGTGGGTTAATTATAAAAAAGATTAGCAAAAGAAATAAAAACAAGCTCTGTGATGTTGGAAAATGTATTGCAGGCGGGAAAAGCAAAGAAACAATTTTGTTTATGAACGAACAGCTTGTCCCGCCTGCAATACATTTTCCAACATCACAGAGCTTGTTTTTAGATTTTTAGTTAGTAGTTTTTACGCAGTCGGGTTTTTTGTTTCTTTTAATAATTGATTTTATTTCCTTCTTTTTAGTTTATTAATCATCATAGAATCACTAGATAGATCCTAAATGATGATTTAAAATATAAATTGATACAACTAAAGATAATTTTCAAAATCAGTTCGCACATTAAAGCGTATAAAATCCGCCATATTGATTTTTTTTAAAATATCATGTACCCAGTGACAGTCGTGCCATCAAGACGAATCTAATGAGGTATCATTTATCTAATTCGGTTGAGCCGTTGAGTAGTTACGACCGGACATAGGAACGGACATACATACATACATACTAGAGGTGTGCGCCGCGCCGCCACGCCGCCGCCGCCGGCAGACCTGAAGCACGCCGCCGCCGCCGGTCGTGGGACCGGCGTGAAATCGGCGTGTCTTTTTAAGTTTATTTCATTGACAAATAAACGCCTAATCAAGTCCTTCAGAAGCTATTTAACTCTGTCATACTCGAGAGCACAACGCCGGAGGCATAGAACAGACACGTGGTGGTGCTTTTATTCAAAAAAGGCGATAAAACCTTATTGACGAACCTATCTCGCTTCTGAGTCAGAAGGGTCATCACGAATCGTCTCGAGCGCAGGTTTAATGACTTCTAGCCTTCGGAACGAGCCGGTTTCCGAAAAGGTTTTAGTACTATAGACCACTTCCATACGCTTCTCGGTCTTCGGCATATTTACAGAAGACCGAGGAGTGCAAACAGCCACTTTGCTCAGCGTTTGTGTACTATGAGAAAGCCTTCGATTGAAACTTGGGCGATGCTGCAATCTCTGCAGCGGTGTCACATTGACTATCGGTATATCGAAGCGTTCTTCTTCGTGTCGAAGGTACGATGTTTTAAAATAAAATTTGGTGTGCCCAAAACTTTGCTACAAGGACCGGTTATATGCCACCTGCATCCAACGACTTCCAGCGACCTTTATCAGGTCATCCATCCATCTCATTGGAGGCCGTCCTACGCTGCGCTTTCCGGTGCGTGGTCTCCACTCGAGAACCTTTCTGCCCCAGCGGCCATCAGTTCTACAACCTATGTGCGATGCCCACTGCCACTTCAGTTTACTTATCCTTTGAGCTATGTCGGCAACTTTGGTTTTTCTACGGATCTCCTCATTTCTGATTCGATCGCGTAGAGAAATACCAAGTATAGCTCTTTCTATAGCTTGCTGAGTGACCTTGAGCTTTCTTATGAGGCCCATAGTAAGCGTCCACGTCTCTGTGCCATATGCCATCACTGGTAATACACACTGGTTAAAGACTTTTGTCTTGAGGCTTTGTGGTATAGTTGACGAAAAGACGTCATCGTCACGTCCTCCCACTTCACCAGATTTGAATTACACCTTCCCACTTGGTTTCGGAGTCGGTTTAGTGACTTCCAAATGTGCCAAGGAAGGTTACATCCTGGGGAGAGGTGCTCGCTTGGTGGTAGGTAATAAGTAGGCGGGGAAGATATCTCTAACCACAGTTTGAAGCGTTGAGTGCTTATACAAAAACGCCATTATGTCGGTCCAAGTACACAAACAGTGTACGGGGGCAATTCCATTGCAAAAGGGTGTTAGCCAGGAAGATGTCATATCCCCGAAACTATTCACCACCGCAATGGAAGATGCCTTCAAGTTACTGAAGTGGAAAGGATTTGGCGTCAACATCAATGGCGAGTATATCTCTCATTTTCAATTTACCGACGATATCGATATCGCAAAATCAGCATTATGCTGAATGAATGACCTCAAAAGTTTCCTACCAGGTGGGTCTTAAAAGAACATGGGCAAGACGAAAGTTATGTCAAACGCTCATGTCGCTCATGCCCATCCCAATATCCGTTGGGAGCTCTGCTCTCGAAGTTGTTGACGAGTATGTCTATCTAGGACAAACCGTCCAGCTAGGCAGGTCCGATTCCGAGAAAGAGGTCACTCTTCGAATCCGACTCGGCTGGGCAGCGTTCGCGAAACTTTGCAACGTCTTTTCGTCAACTATACCACAATGTCTAAAGACAAAAGTCTTTAACCAGTGTCTGTTACCAGTGATGACATATGGCACAGAGACGTGGTCACTCACTATGGGCCAAAGCTCAAGGTCACTCAGCGAGCTATGCTTGGTATATCTATACGCTACCAAATCAGAAATGAGGAGATCCGTAGAAGAACCAAATGACCGATATAGCCGAAAGGATTAGCAAGTTGAAGTGGCAGTGGGCGGAGCACATAGCTCGTAGAACTAATGGCTGCTGGGGTAGAATGGTTCTGGAATGGAGACCACGCGCCGAAAAGTGCAACATGGGACGGCCTCCAACAAGATAGACCGGAGACCTGGTAAAGGTCGCTGGGAGTCGTTGGATGCAGACAAAATACGACCGGTCCCTGTGAAAGTGAAACCTCCAGTCCCCGTGACCGGTCCCTGTGAAACCTCCCGTCTTTGTTCAGCAGTGGACCTCTTTTGGCTGATATGATGATGATGATGTTGTAATATGTTGTTTTTTCTAAAACTAGAAGGTAATTAAACCTGAATTGTCTTTCTTCTCTTTGAAATCTAACTCAAAAGTACTGACGCCGATTTCACGCCGGTTACGCCGCCGCCGCCGGCAAAATTTTGCCATCACGCCGCCGCCGATGAAAATTAAATCGGCGCACACCTCTAATACATACGCGTCAAACACATAACCCTCCTCCTTCGGCAGTCGGGTAAAAAACAGTGATATCTTGTTTTCATGTTTTCAAAACAAACCCTGAGCTGCTTAAAATCAATTACGCCGTAAAAATAATATGAAATCTGAGACTGATTAATTTGGTGTTGGCTTTATAACAAGAAGCAAGGTTTCTGTTAGTAATAATTATGATGTCACTAAAATAAAAGCTAAAAAGTGTTGCTTACTAATGGGGCAAGGTAATAAGCAAATCAAACTTGCACTTCGCTGGTACTTAAGCTTAGGAACCTCTCGCATGTTGTATTGAAAATATTCAAATTATGATAGTTGGTATAAAAGACGATATCGGTCAAGAATTTGCTATTGTAAAGCGAAGATAACAAAGCGGCATTGCGAACACGTGTCGGACGTATTTTGTAAATAAATAGAACCTAGTTTGACACTCGCTACTTACAGCTAGGCGAAAGTCTGACATTTAATTCATGGAATAAAATAAAGGTAATATTTGTGTGGTTTTATTCTACAACTAGAAGAGGTTTGAAAAGAAAATTGACTAGTTAGTACAAACACAATCATAACTGAAATTGGGATTGTTTTTCCCATTTTGTATAATTCCTTGTGTCCTAACCTAACCATGACAAAATACACGAGAAAGACATATCTATATTATCTGCATTTAAGCTTGTTAAGCTTGTTACTCTTCTGAAGTCGATAAAGCTAATTAAGTCAGCCCGGTCTCCAGGAGAATATAGTTAACGTTATTAGTGACTATGGAGAGTCGCCAACTGGGGCGAGTCTCACAACATCGCTGTCTCACATCTACAAAAACCCAGACTGCTAAGCTCGATCAATATCGCGCGATAACTTTGTCATCAGTTGCTTGGTTGAATTTCATCTGAAGAAATGTAATGTTTTAATATAATAATAGGAGAAACTAATATAATCAGCTTGATAATCACATGTTGCAATTGTATAATCAAAAGTGAACATGTGTGTGGTGTCTAAGCTAAGCTTACATAATGTATTATGCAAATATTACTATCTATTGCTATACTTATCTAACATTTTCTTAAATGTTGTTGGCTAAATATTTGAAATATCGTAATAAGCCTTCGATGACTTTTATGCTAATTCCTTCGATCAATAATAATAATAATTGTTGATCGCCTGAATTAGTATGAGAAGCCACATCCGCCCACTGACTTCCTGTAGTTCTTTTTTGGAAGGTCGTACATCTAATACACCGTGCATAAACGCATATTAAGAACAATTAAAGCTCGATACATAAAAAGCTTTTGAAGTCTAGCTAGTAATTGAGCAGATACGTAATTCTATATTCTATGGTCGGTGTACTCCAGACCTATATCTCATGCTCCATATCAGCAACAAAGAGGGATTTCAATCTACGCATAGCAACAACGGTGATCGCATGGAAGAATGGATAACGGACAGTAATGCGATTCACCTTCGCATACTACCAACAAATCGCATAAGCGCTACGTAACAAATTACCTAGACACAGCGTGCGTGTAATCATGGAAAATTACTTAGAGACGTGGTGCAAACAACCGGCAAGAACAAAACATGTGTCTCGATGGTAATAAAATAATAAATTATCAAGAATATAATTATCAACCATAAGAAATCGCATTACGATTGATAACAGAAAAATTACACAACTTGCAAAGAAAACGCTAATAACAAAACATGTTTTTCTAATTGAGACATTATCGAATACGAGTATTAATTTACCTTTTTAATTTGCTGCTAGCATCGTTTTACAATTCTGGTAAAATTAATAATAGGTACCTCAAACAGATCGTCTATACATAGATATATGTATATTATGGTAACCGTAAAAATGTGAGGATGGTCAATGTATCTAACGATTTAATGGACAGAAAGATACATAATTACAAACATCATCAACAATCGCTTGCAAAAACGAGGATTAAGTCACGAAAAAGTGCATCTGCCTGCATCATTAATGCATTTTGCATTAGGGAGTCGGAAAATAACAAAACTTACTAAAAGCTAACATCGAAACGATGGCGATATGAACTGATTGAGCCACCACTATCCTACTAATGTGTTCGGGAACGACAAGAAATAGGTAGTAGTATTGTACATTACCTATAATTACAATAACTTTTTATTATTGGAAATGGTCATTAGAAGATTCATGTTCATGTGGGAAAATTGTAAAAGGCTCAAACGAATGTTTTCACATCTTCCCCATCCCTTGCTAGTCGAAATCATTGCGTAGAATCAGTAATTAAGGCACTTGACCGTTTCTAGTTTCGACAAACACAACAAATAGGTAGTTATCTGTTGAACGGTTGAATAACTCCAACGAGACTCAAACAATGGAACCGCCCGTCACGGCATTGACCACAGTGATGTACTCGCGCCAGCCTGTCTGGTGACAACGTTGAACAAACGAAGGGAAAAAATGTTATTTAATCCTGTAAATTAAACAGCTGCTTTTGCACATAGTAACGGTTGCCTGGGAAGTGGAGCAGAACTGTGGCACGCAAAAGACACAGTGTTTTACAACTGATCGGTAAGAAGATTGGGATTTCATAATATTCACTTAATCGAAGTACGGGTTGCTCGCACGCAGATGACGAAATTCGAAGTGCCCGCGCATCATTTTATCTAGCAATAATATTAAACCTAAAGGATGATTAAATACGGCTAGACCATACGACAAATTGCGTAAGCGCCGAGACATAAATAATGATCACACTTCCGTAGTGCACTTTTCGTTTACTTACATACGTTAAATAAAACTATATCAGCATTATTTATACGTTTAATTTATACCTATTACATGATGAGAAAATTTTTGTGTCATACCATTTTTGTTTAGATTTTCATCCAACATTCGAAAGTTAAAGCTCACAATAATTATTCGCAGGATTGATTATTTAAATAACCCAATAGGGCAAATAACATTACTTCTATTAGATAAGAAAACTCGTAAAAATAATAAAAAATGCCGGTTTTAGTTTAATCAAATCGAAGAGTTAGGCCTTGTAAACGGTATACCATTGCCAAAGGTATACATATACAATAAAACATATTACAATAAAACTCATTGTCATTCACATTATTTTTCCACTATACCGCTCTATATCCGCATATAATTCAATAGCCTTTTGGCACCAGACCCTTTCAAATTCAGGACCTTGTACAGCTTGCGTCGTTATGCTACGGCAATCGGCATTATGACAAGGACCTTGAAGACTAACCTCATCAGCGACGAACACTCCCCATTCATTACGTAAGTATACATACTATTGTTTAATGAAATTCGTCATCATGACAAAGCGTCCCGAAAGGAATAGGTAACTATTCGATTACCACTTTGCGGTATCTAATTTTGGCTTCAATATTTTCTTTTTTTTCTTTTAACATAGTTATTTAATTCAAACTGAAATAGTAGGCGATCTACAGATGTTACTTCATAGGCATTAATTTCACCAAGTATGGCTTGGTACTTGACAAAAATTTCCTACTTTGATGTGCCCTACGGGATCTAAATGCTACTTCCAAGTTTACTACACCATCTTTTTTGGTGCTACTGAAATGCAATGAAGAATCAAGTATTGTGTAGTGATTGGATTTGTATTTTCCAGATGTAAAATGAAAGCATTAAGCCATCCACAAACATACTAATGCACATTATTCAAATATTCTGCAATTTTGTCAGTCTAGCTTTAATTAGGCACATGCCTATGATTAATTATTCTGTCGTATACCTAATGTAGGTAACTACTTCCAGTATAAATGTGTCGAATAACGTAGAAACAATAAGTGCGCAGTGTTTGTTTACATAGGAACACAAACGCGATAAATAATGAATCATTGCCCACTGGGCAGTACGATTACCACACAATACTTCTACAATGTACCACTGGTTAAATAATGCGCAAACCAAGTGAAAACATGCGTAGTGGCCCATTTGTGTACGTGGCCGGCTTAAACTAGAAAATATTTGTGAATTCTTAACCTTTAAATTTATACATCTACAAAATAATGCGGTAGCGTTAGCCAGTTGGCTAATTAACAACATTGCGAATGGTAGCAAACTGACTAATTAAGAATATTGCGGGTATACCACCATTATGAATGCGAAAGTGAATTGTTCTAATCGTCTCTTCTTAGCTACTGAACTGAATTTGGTAAAGTTTGTCTGAAGTCTGGGGGTCCCACAAAAGTATTCTTTTCACAGTTACACACTAAGGCTGACATTCAGAAACGAGACTCAGCATGAACTTATGCTTCCGTATGTCAAAATCGAGTGCTTACATTCAAATTTGTATTCAGAGATGTTCGGAACACTGCTTAAACTTCGCGTAAACTATGCTAAGCCTAAGTAGTCAATATCGGTTACTTTAGCTGTCTAAGCAGTGGATCTAGCGCCACCCGGCGGACAAAGCTGTAGTTATTTTTGGTAGTTTGATATATTTTTATTTACTTAGATTTATTAAATAGCTGTTTCATATCATTTTATTTAGTTTTTTTATAGAATAGATAATATGTCGATGTAAGTAAATATTGTTTGTCAATAAAAACTTTTCTATCTTAGGTACCATATAACTTTACATTAAATGTGTATGTGGTGCTTTTATTGTGAAACCAAATCTACTTAAAAATATTATCATTATTATAAAAAAGATATTTCTTGGCGAAAATAATAGATGTTAGCGCTGTTTACTGTGACAATGTTGCAACAAAAACAATTTCTATCTCAGATATTGTTGTTTCGCTCACTCTTATGACATTACATATATTGCTATCCTTTATTTATAACAGAGCGTAGGCTAAGTTAAGACGGACGAAGTTTGAGACGTAATATGTTTCTGAATACCACTTTTTAAGATGCGGTAAGCCGATTCTTGTCTTAGACTGATCTAAGCCCGTCTTACATGAATATCTCTGAATGTCAGCCTAAGGCTGAGATTCAGAGAAGAGACTCAGCATGAACTTACGCTTCCGTATGTCAAATTGTAATACAAATTTGACATACGGAAGCCTTACTTTACGCTGAGCGTCGTCTCTGAATGTTAGCCTTAGTTCCCGGTGGGAGAGCGACGCGATCTCAAAACAGTTGCTTACACGTTACGACTCTACGAGGACAAAGTAGATAATATAATCATAATAAATAGGTAGGTACTTACATAATGTCCCACCGGTCCCACAGCTGACACGAACCTCCCCTCAGACTGCATATATCAGACAGAATACATTGCAGCATTTAATTGTATTTCAACATTAAGCTGATAATTAAACTAATTAACAAATAATGCTCCTTGTATAATAATGATTCTTTGTTTGGGACATTAGACAAAGATAATATTTGTTACCATTATAGCACAATACATTTTGCGTCACATCGTTCGTCAGAATTGTTGAGAGTGATTAAGTTAATTATCAGCAATTTTAAACGCTTAATTATATTTCGATAATCTTTAAACCGATAGTCTTGATAAAATAATCTGATATGTACCTACTTAATTATCGGATTATTTCATTTGATAAACATTTGTCAATGTACTGAATGTAAATATTCGTGGAATGAGCAAAAACCCTTCGTGTGGCCTTATAGCTCAAGGCACGATACAGAGAGATTAATGACGAGGTCTTTTGAGCACAAAGTATTTCTTTTTAACACGTATTTCATGATCCAAAGATCAGAGATATGAAAAGTAAATTAACTACCTACCTTATGCTTTATTTAGAACTACCCCAGTGCCTCGAACAACTTGGGACAAGGGTACGGAGGTGATGATGAGATGATAAGTGCCTCGAACAATTCAAAAACCAAACTATCGTATAATATAATTATTATAACGATTACTTACGACAGAAAATACCTATTAGATAACTTCAATAGACCCCGCAGGGAATTCCCAATGATTAATATGAGCGCCGTGTCTATATATATCTACATAAGGGTCATAGACAAGGACATTTTCACATAATAGCTACAAAGACAAGGACACATCCTGCATAAAAATTAGTCAAAAGGACTAATTTCCAAAGGAATGCTAAAAAAAGACTAAGGCCCGTATTAATAAACCGATATCAGCGTAAGAGTAAGATCTTAAGAGCTGGTTTGAGATCCCGGCATATTAATGAATAAGAGTTAAGATGCGGTTTAATACTTTGTCATCACCTGAGATCGTATTGTTTAATAAACAATACTCGGGTTTCAACAGCGGTATTAAGATGCTTATCAAGATCACAATAGTTGAGTAGAGATAAACTACGATAACATGGCGCGCCCCTCCAAAATTCAAAACGTTTGAAAGTATTTACAATGCACCACCAAGATTCACAACGCATGTGTGCGTAATTAGACGGCCGTCAAACAAAAACAAATCCACGGATTTGTTGCTCGACTAGTCACCCTCTCATCGCTCATTATTATTAGTAATGGCGCTGCACTGACGTATTCTATGAAAACGACACGTGCGTTGTCTTGGGCGCTCGGCAACTTATGATTAGTTGACCAACAAATCTGGTAATAAGTGAGATATTACGAGTACATACAAACTCCTTCGTAAGGATGTCACTACACACATTGAAACAGTAATTTGGAGGGGCGCGCCATGTTATCGTAGTTTATCTCTACAGTCGATCCGGGAATTAAGATCGTGAACGTGTAGTGGTGGGAGCTATGGACGTCGAAAATATTATTTTTAAATCAATTATTACGATGAATAAGACTATTATGATGATATTTATTGCCTTTACAAATTCTAATACCTAAAGTTTATATAAGAGACGCGACAAACCCCTTCGAATTACCTCCGCAAAACTTAAAAAATCGATGTGATACTCATGTGATATGATTTCGTAGGATGAAAAATGTAGTGATAACAGAGGGCTACCAATTGCGCCAGAAATAGCTGCCTCGTTAACTTTGAGTTATTACGCTATAGCATCCTTTCAGGTACCTAGGTACTTAAACCATTTTCATCACATGAATTATAAATAATTATGAAAATATGAGTTTGTTGTGTACCTGCCTACCTACCACCTACCACCTACTACACAATACCTATATTAAAATACCAACTGGAGATCAAGCCAGCATTTTTATTCCATTATAAACAAATCATTAGATAAGTTTATATACAAGTTTACAAAGACCAAAAACAAAAACTGTTGTGTGGACTGTTAACTGTGGATTAAGTACAACCACAGATTATAATGATGTGACGCGCAATCTCAGGCGTATGCGTTTTGTTGACTTGTTAAATTCAATACTTTTTGAAAATATTGTGCTTTTTCTATAGTTTATAAAGATTAAACGTATGAATTATAATCATGTGATTAAAATTTTATAAAAATTAATCGATATAAACTGAAAAATAAATTTTATTTTTGCACACAAAAAGTTAAACATTATACATCTACATAGCAAGTACTAAACGTATTGAACAAAAGATGAAATAGTTCGTTCACTTTGACATAGCAAGTCTTAAGATCAGGATCTCATTGGGTGTCGAATTACGAATCCAAAGATCGTGGTTTAAAACTCGGTATCATCTGAGATGCTGTCGATATGGGTTTATTAATTAGCGTTGACATTAAGATGCCGATCCCATCTTGAGAACTTATCAACTGATGGTCTTGGGATCACGTTTGAGACCTATCTATTAATACGGGCCTAAAACTCTAATCGGCGATTCTTCGTTCCCTCTAGTGGCAATAGGAATAGAAATAGGCCTATTTCTATATACCAGTTAGAACAAAGGAGAAATTTTGCAATTGTTTGCTCAATTCAATCAGTTAAAGTAACGCTAAGTTATGAATACGAAGCTCTATAAGTAGAAACTTTGCCATAAGTTCGCAACTCCCGGGCAGCCAAAGTAAAGCCTTCTTTCAACAAACTGCAAGATTTTAATGTGAATTGAGCATTTGTATGTTTTTCGCTGTTTTTTTTTTTGTTTAATCCGTGCGAGTCCAAATATATAAAGTTTTTCTTTCTTTCTCTACTTTGGCAACAGACCACCTAATGGATATCCTAAATAAATATCTATACCCACAGAAACATAGCCACGATTTGATTTCGGTTTCAGCCAGCCTGTCATGGTCGTAGCGAATATTAAGAATCCGATCGCCGTGACTACAGGGCAAGGAAAGACAAGAGCGGTTTTTATGAGTCCAACAACGACGTATACCTGTCGCCTTCCCAAGTGGCAAACAATTCTATAAGATTTTTCAGATTTCAAGAAAAGAAAGAGAAAGAACTACTTAATCTCATATATTCAGTGAAATGCAATTATATTTTTCTGTATTGACCAGATATAACACTTAAAGCGATAGGAGTAAATGTAGGCTACCACATAAGAACTCTTGTAACTCGGTCATGAATGTCTCAAAATGAAAACAATGAGCAACAGATCTAAAATAACTTAAGACTAATAATAGTAATGTCATTGACCGAACCACCTAAACATCTCCAAATAATGTATGTTCTGTTATCTTGAATCAACAATATTCGATAAGTTTTGCTAACAATCATTTCATGTAGGTAGTATAATAAAATAACAATCTAGAGTTGTTTGTCGTTTGTACTTATACTTGATAGGTACCTACCTACTATTTGTCTTGAGACTGTCGGGTTTTATTGATTCCAATTAAACAACGTTCTTGTTTTTTGCACACAATATTTAAGGAAAACAGTCTGGTTTATCAAGTCACTCGGTCTCATTTTCTGAAATACAGAAGGTAGACCAATGCAGACTGATCCAGAAATATCTGCGAAAACTGCGTAGCCAATGGACGTCGGTTCACGTATTTAACGACCAGCCATTTGCCAGTTACACGATGTCATCAATCATCATGAAGATTGCATCAAAACATTGATTATCGAATATTTGATCATGTTTGTCACTACAACTGGTATCAGCAACGCTTTTCCATCTTTTGCATGGTTTTCAGCGTGCAAAATTGAAGCTTTACTTGCCTACCACGTCATGACAGCTGAATAAATTGCTATTATTTTGCGACATGACAAGAAAATTAAACACGCAAACAATTACAACGCGCATGGCCATTACTGCCCCATTATGTCGTGAGAAGATCCATACAGAGGGTTAATAACCTTCAGAATAATTTTAAACACCTACCTAATTTAGCCGCATACAAGACGCTTATATTTCGCGCTTTTGTCGTGGCGGCTGCAATTAAAGAATAAATTACATAGTCCATTCTGAGAAAATTGTCGGTTCACAAAGCTGTTGTTGGTCTTAGAACCAATGAAGATGAATGACAATTGGTATCAAGAAGATGCAAGAAGTTAACTCTGTAAATTAATTTTTCTCTTTTACTAATTACGTCTCGATCAATGTCAAACTGGTCAGATATAATTATATACCTATGTAAGTACAAACTGTTAAAGATACAGGCAGATCTTGAGTGTGAAACGCTTCTTGTTTTGGGTAGTTCAGCCTTCGGTCTCTTTATCAACCAGTTTGTTCAAATCGAGTGAGCGGCACTGCAATGCAACGCTCTGTCCAGCCTTGGTGAGATGCATTTGATTGGTTTTGCTGGTACTCAAGGGCTGACCAATTTGTACAGCTCGTTACACGATTCTACTTATAAAATGGCGATTTATAGAATGTTCGTGAAACGACCTGTGCATAACTAATGTTATCTTTAGTCATTACTATCATATCCCATATCTTTCGATTAGGTTTGATTCTGATTATGCTATCTTTTTGGATCATCGGTGATTTTCGTTATACATATTGTTCGCCGCAAACTTTAAACTCTTGTCGGTGAAGCAATCGTTACTATCATAATTATTCAGCTTCTGTTTTATCTTCGACGAACTGGACTCCTATTTGAGAGATTAGGCTTATAAAGCCTTAAACCGCGGCGAGTAGAAGGCAGGTAGGAAGGCGGTTTCCCCAAAGTGGGACCAACCAGGCTGATAATAAGACTTGATTCTTACTTTACAATAACTTTAAGATACCTTGCTCTTATTGCACATGAGGAGAGGAAAGTATACTGGAAATTATAACTAAGATATAGTATCAGAGCTATATTTTGATGGTACCCAGTAAATGAGTCATCATAATGATTTGAATCGGCCTTAAAGAAGAAACTGTCCCAGGAATGCAACGGCTTTGGCACCGCGCCACAAGTGTGAGACCGCGGGAAATATCATTCTGCTTGCACATCGTCTTTCAATAAGAACTGGGCGGATATGATTAGTTGTTTACAATTCAATTGTTGCATAAAGACACATTGCAACAAAATTAAAACAACAAATCCACGCGACAGATCCATGTGTTTCTTCGAAACTAAAAAAACCTGCCAAAACTGTACATTTAACCTCTGCAAATTGGCGTCTTGATCCAGACTTTATTCACATGACCTTTCAACAGTTCAAAGCTCGTTCAATTCCTAACAAATCATCCACTTTAAGTCAACTGAACAAAGATTAAGAAAACTACTATAAACCAGATTTAAGAACTGCGATAAGGTAGAAAATACTGGGGTGACCCAAGATCAACGGTCTGGTAGTCACGCGTCTGACTAACCATAGTATGCAATCATAATATTTGTGTTTGTAGACCTCTGACAACCTTTACTAATACTAGAGAAAGTTCCATCATGCGATAATATAGTGATACGTTTACTACTAGATTGTTGTCTCATGCGCTGTTACGTCATTTTAGTTATCAAGACAATATTGACGATAGCCGTAGAAAGATAAATTAGTATTCCATCAGTGATATCCCTGTGGTTGGAGAGGTCGTCTGATTCAAATCCGGAGCACGCACATCATCCAATCCACTTCTAACTTTTCCGAGTTCGTGTGCGGAAACGACTTAGAAATTGATTGTTATTTTTTAAATAAAGTGAAGGTTCTGTTGAAATCTGCATTTAAATAGGCACAGGTACTACAAACGTTATAAATATATTTAGATACTAAGTATGCATTAATAGTTTCTGCAAACTGAGGTATTGCAACCGTCAACGTCGACTACGTTATACCCGATTCCTCTCATTCTGCTTTCAGAACCTCCCCGCCTGTACAGCCGAACCGTACTCGGCCGTTGGGCAGTAATTATGTTATAATATTCCAATAACCGGGGAATGAAAACGGATTTGCCAGTATATTCCGTCTGTCAGAGATACGCGAGTCTATTATAATTATAATTTATGTATACCTACATATTTTAAAATGCAACTGTGTGTGTGGTAGCAATAAAACAAACACACATTGAACAGGAGCTAAGGTGATTGCGATATGAAATAAATTCCTTCTGCTTAGTTAGGTACTCAAGTGATCAGTATCTAACTAAGGCAATTGCCAATTTACCATGGACGAAGAACGGCGATCAATTGATCGTAGAACTGCACAGCCTTAATTATTAATTATGTTATTAAACCGATCACGTTGTTCACGATTCGATACAATAAATATTACAAAAGATCATCTAATAAAAACCCGGCTTTAATAAAAACTGCCTTTTTTATATCACATGATTACAATCATATGTTTTTGAACAATATTGTGTATAAACAATTATATTTAGGAGGCATTTATAACAAACATAACAACAAGACTGATCCAAGCTTAGCTTATTTAGCTCATTTTGTCTGTCTTGGCTGGACCTACACTGTGATACACGCTGACTTAGGCTGAGATTCAAAGAAGAGACTCGGCATGAACTTACGCTTCCGTATGTCAAATTTGTATTCCAATTTTTAAAGAAGCCTTACTTTACTCTAAGCGTCGTCTCTGAATGTTAGCCTTAGGCTGATATTCAGAAACGAGACTCAACATGAACTTATGCTTCCGTATGTCAAAATCGAGTGCTTACGTTCAAATTTGTATTCAGAGATTTCGGAACACTGCTTAAACTTCGCGCAAACTATGCTAAGCCTAAGTAGTCAATATCGATTACTTTAGCTGTCTAAGCAGTGGATCTAGCGCCACCCGGCGGACAAAGCTGTAGTTATTTTTGGTAGTTTGATATATTTTTATTTACTTAGATTTATTAAATAGCTGTTTCATATCATTTTATATTGTTGTTATAGAATAGATAATATGCCGATGTAAGTAAATATTGTTTGTCAATAAAAACTTTTTATCTTACCATATAACTTTACATTAAATGTGTATGTGGTGCTTTTATTGTGAAACAACATCTACTTAAAAATATTATAATTATTATAAAAAAGATATTTTTGGCGAAAATAATAGATGTTAGCGCTGTTTACTATGACAATGTTGCAACAAAAACAATTTCTATCTCAGATATTGTTGTTTCGCTCACTCTTATGACATTACATTGCTATCCTTTATTTATAACAGAGCATAGGCTAAGTTAAGACGGACGAAGTTTGAGACGTAATATGTTTCTGAATACCACTTTTTAGGATGCGGTAAGCCGATTCTTGTCTTAGACTGATCTAAGCCCGTCTTACATGAATATCTCTGAATGTCAGCCTTAGAATAAATGTATATAAGATACCATCACGTCTGTATTCCCCAAAGGGTTAGCTTGAGATGTAGCTGACAAACAGACACACAGTTCGCTACAGTTCACAGTTATTTGATGATAATGAATATAATATTGTATATCTGGCTTGGCTAGGTCTTTAGTTAATATAGAACAGCTTTTATTGAAACTAGAAATTTTCGGGACTATGTAACCAACCGTAAACAAAAGCTATTTGCGTGCTAAACACGGAAGTGTCGCACTAATCATATCAGACGTAAATACATATGGGAAGTCATACAAGTGCAGTTATTCTAGTTCTATGGCACTCTTGACGACACGCGTGACGTAAGACCGCCGCGGTTGAATGAAATGCAGTGACAGGGGGCTTGTTTGTTTATTATCAATAGATAATTGAATTGATGAAACGAAATTAACACAGACTCATGGTCCAAAGTAAATAGGTAGTACAAAAATAGTATTTTACGTATCTAGATGAAAATAAAATTAGCAATACAAAACAACCGCCTACTTATCATTTAATGATTCAGGATTCAGCTATTTGTAAAGAAACTAGAGTAAGTAATAAAATATACGAAAATATATATCCGTAACATTATTTTTGTTTACTATATATGGAATTTAAATGGATAGGGTGGATTAATTTAACATATTTAACACTAACTGAGTATCAGTTAGTGTTATGTATCCACGTAAAAGTGGAACGCCATGACCTGGAAAATGGAAAAATTCAGTGTCGAAGTGTTTCCATTTTCATTAAAGACAGAATTTGCAAGCAAAAGTGAGAAAGATAACTAAGTGAAGTTATCTTTATAATTTATTTATAGGTAGTTTAATGTCTTCTTGGCAAGCAAACAAACAAATTCTTTTAAATAGTGAGTGAATCTCAGACTTGGTCTCAGGAATGAATTAAAAGAAATTTCAGTTTATCTGTTGGCAAGGCATATTAAACTCCAACCGTGACAGTTCAAGAGTTATTTTAGACAGTTCTATTTTGGAGTAACAAGTGTTATGATAATATGAGGTTATTTTAATTTCATAATAGTTTCAATGCTTTCGTAAGAGTATAACCGAGAAATTAAGAAAAAGGTACACTCATTTGTAAATTAATTGTTCAGGGAGCACATAGGTGTTTTTGCAATTTACCATCATAATAATAATATAAATTTATTTTCAGATTAAAATCCATACAATTAACAATAATCATAATTATAATATTCTGATGTGTGTTAGTAATTTTAGTACAATAATAATTAAACTGTTGCTTAATTTCAGGAAAAAAAATCCAAGGATATACGGAAATCTATAGAATAACTAGTAACAGGTAATTTCTAAACAATACTTGGGACCATTGAGCAACAGTAACTCTCATGAAATTTGGAATGAACTTCAAATTTAATAATACAGTTAGGATATTTGAGTAACATGTTTAGAGGAAATGGAATATCACTCACTCAAAACACTGGCAGTGACAGTCACATAATACTTTTGTGTATATTCAATTAGTGGTAGACAATTGCATAGGTATAGTATATACAACATGTGAAGAAAACCCTGTCAGATCTGAAAAGGTACTGTTAAGTATCAATATTAGATTACATTTATGTGATCCTATTCAGTTAACAAATAAAAAATAAAAATTCTCAGAATAAAAGAAACTTAGGTTTAATATTTCACAGGACCCACCTTAGTGATCAAACCAAAAATTAAGGACCAAGTAAATACCTCTTCCTTAGCACTTTCAAGGTTTTCACTTGTCACCAGTTGTTAGCTATAGATATATTAGCTGTTGTCAGCAGCTATCAGTAGCTTATTACATAAGACAATTTTACAAACACCAGAGTAAAAAGCAACCATAAAATAATTCTTATTTTGTAAATGGCTTTGTTGTTATTAAGAAATGACTTGAGTATATTCAATATCATCCCTGGATATTGACTAAGTTTATGTGTGCTGTTGCATGTTACTCAGCTTTGCCATTGACATCATCAATCAATCTATCTTATGTCTATAATTATATGAAATACCTTTTCGTACTGAATCATTAAACTACTGCTCGTTTTTTATGGTCTACTTCATTAAAATTTCCAAAAAAAATTAGGAAATTGACACAGATACACACAACTAATCCTTACTTCCTTAATAATATTATAAATGCGAAAGTAAGTCTGTCTGTCGCGTTTTCACACCAAAACTACTGAACCACCACACCAAAACTATTGGTACCTACACAGAGTCTAGAGCCGGAGAAAGGACATATGTAATTTTTTTATGTGAACAAGGGCTGTAAGGGGTTCAAATAAGCGATGAAAGTTATAAGAAATACTCAGACCACGCAGGCGAAGCCACTAGCGAAAAGCTGGTGTTTTATAATGATTTAGTTTTGGATCTGGAATAGCATATGTGTAGTAACTGGCACCTTTAACTGTACACATGTTACAATCAATCATAGAGAATGAGCTCATCTAAATGTGTTCAATGAAATTACAATTATAAGCTGCATAACTAATCTCCATGATTTATCACAATGTTTATTATCAGGCATTATTGTGGGCTAGTACGCAAAATACGCGCATTGACGTGAAGTTGCGGAAAACAGCCCGCTATACCATTATTGTGGCTTTGTCTACTGCAAGCCAGTACTAAGAAGACCTAATATTTTTATTTTTTCATATTTGATAGGTTTCTGTAGGGTAGATATCCCTTCTGCATTATTACAATCCATACATATTTATTTAATTATTCCTTTATGCTTAACAAATATCAGTGTAAAAAGGAAATCCTGTTATCTTACAGTTTGTCAGGTTTGATACAACACTTATAACTCGAGAACTGCTGGATTTTCATGGTTTTTTTTATAGATTTTTCTCCATTCCAAATAGTAGAATAACAATATGAAGATATATGTACAATATTTTTTTAAAAGGCATCTTAAAGCAATGGAAAAAACTAGGGTAGCATAAGCTATACAAAGAGAGTACTCATTTTCGTCGTGTGATGCACTGTGTATGAATATTATGTTATGTGAGACTTCAGAATACCAAGCTACAGTACTGGGGTTGTTAAAAATATTAAATATGGCGTTGTATGCTGTTTCTGGTAGTGTCAACCCATGTGAAGCCAGGACGGGCCTATAGTTTGTACATTTCCATACACCATCAATCAGTATTAGTCATCCCAATCTACTACAATAATGTTTAATATAAAGACTTCATCATTAATTGATAAAAGGTTCCTAACTCGAGTTGTCATAAACCTACCACTTCAAATTATCTTCATTTGATAGCATAGTCTGCATGATATCACTTCTACTTCAATAAACACTCTATAGTCTGTTTTTTAATCTCAGAGACTAAAGTGACATTACGTGGGATACCAGTTTTTTGCATTTCTTAAATAGTAATGTGCCTCTATCGAAAATTATCGCTACTAAATTGAAGTGTCGGTTTTTTACATTAAATTATCCTGAAAAAAATAGTAGGTCTTATTTAAAACGTAATAATCATGAGTCGGCTTAGGTAGAGTTTTGAAGGATTAAATAACGACAGCGAAATCAACATAGTTTTCTAAAACTTTTTTACAGCGATTGATATAGTTTTCTAATACTTTTTTACCTCGTTGGAACATAAGACTAAATTTATTAGTCATTTCTTAGTTTTTTTTTGGTAGGTAATTTTACGTTATTTGGTACTTAAAACTCTACGACGACTTACCTTTCATAGACTTTATTGTGCATTCGTACAATTTTAATTAATTCGGGCTTTAATTATACGATTTGGAATAGAAATTTTTTAAGCTAATCGTCTAAAAGTTACGATTCAACAAACCGATATCGTTGGTACAACCCTATACAAAAAAGCTGGTATCATTATTTGTAATTTTGACAGTTGCATGTGTCAATCTAGTCTCTGAGATTAAAAAACGGACTATAGTGTGGAATTCTATGAATAGTATCTGAGTGATTTATATCAAGGTATTTACAGACCTTTACATACAAAGCATGAGTCGAAAATTTGAATTTAGTCTGCTATCAAATTGTTTGACACTGATATATCAATTTTTTTTTTATTCAGCCGTTATTGTCCCATTGCAGGGCAACTCCCTATTAATAAGTAATTACCTCCCTAGGGAATCCTACTCGTCGTAAATCCTTTCAGTACTTATGAGCTGTCTCTAGGTACCCTCCATAGTTATGCTTTGAGTTAACATTGGACAATTTTTTTTTCTCAACTATCAAGTTAATTAAGAAATACATACCTTCGAAGTACGATTTGAAGGAAACTCAGCGGTGCATATGCAGACTTCAGCAATTTTGGTAGCGTTAACACACTCACTGATTAACATAAATTAGGATTTCTGCTAGTAGCTTCTGCATGTAAAATATATATAACCTGGAACAGCTCAGTTTTGTTCCAAAGATAGTTTATAACAAAATATGAAAATAACGCAATTAAAGCATACCAGGAACCTAAAATCTTAAACGATGTAATATTATTAAAAATTAATTTTTAGTCTAATTGCACAAAATAAGGCAGATTCCAGAAAAAAGACTGCTGTCAAAGTCAAACTGTCAAATTAGATTAAAGTCAAGTGTCAAGTCAAGTCAACTGTCAAACAATATCACACTCATCACAGATGACCTAAAAAAGACGCTGATCTGGCTGATCGATCCACGCCACTGTGAGTCGATTATATAACTGGCAAGAATTCCAGTGATTCGAATAGGCATTAGATGTTTCAACTCATGAATGTTTATCTCACCCAGGTTCAAAATTACCTGTATAATACATTAAAATACCACCGTAATATATATTAATATAAAGGCGAATGTACGGATTGTGGGAAGTCTAATTTAATTCTTTGTAAAGTATAAAAATATATACGAGTCCGAATGGACGAGACTGGTCCGTCACTGCCAATTATTTTTGATATATTCCCATCAAGTTTTAAATTTAGAAGTTTTTTTGTAGTTATGTCAATGGTAAAAAGATATAGCAAATGTATAATATTTAAAAGCTTTAAATAAATATTCTTGATATTGAATTTCCAACAGTAGATTTCAAGAAATGCCAAAAGAAGTCCCTTGCTCGTGCAGTAATCCGTCTGAATGCCAAGTAAATATTTTTTTGCTATTTTTATGTGTCAGCTAATGATCTGGCGTACCAAAAGGTCAGAAGAATGGTTCTATCCTGCAATAATATGATGTATTCTTATGAATGAGACGGCAAACAGAAAAGGATAGTCAGTTTAAGGAATCAAATAGATTGATTGTATTCCGTTGTGCGAACTAAATTTTGGTCATATTTTCTAAGTTCCTACAAACAAACTAATCAGTAGACTTGATTACTCGAGATAGGATCATAGGATTGTGAAATTATGTACCTACAAGTAATGATTATAATATTACTAGTATAATATTACTTGTAATTAATATCTTTAATAAGCAAATTGACCGAATACACTGGTATACGGCCAATTTGCCTTCTAGCAATTTCTACCGAAACATTAAACTTCCTTGTTTTTTTTACATTATAGGGAGTAAACGAACATCATGCGGCTCATCTGATGGTAAGTGTATAAATTAGCGAAAGGGTATGGTCATGGCAATGGTGCTAGAATACACAGCCTGTCAGCATGTATTATGTTGTGCAAATCTGATGCAAGTCCCATAGTGTGGTTTTTAATTGGTATTAGACCAATATACCCAGCCATCTCCCCAGAAGTACTCCGGTACAGTTCTCACCAAACTTATTGTCCAGGCTGAAGTTGGCACGACCTAACTTTAACATAGCCATAAAAATCGGAGAAAGAAAATTCTCAATTTTTGCATTCTTTACAAAATTCTCAATTTTTGTATTCTTTTAATTGTAACATATAAAATTTATCATTATACGTTTGATCCAAAATATACTTAATAAATTTAGTAATGAATAGTTATGAACATCAATAATCGAAATAGAAAATGAAATCCAATTAAAAGATAATCTGGCAAACTCGCAACGAAATAAATAGGGATTTCCACTGGCAACACCCATCACGTCTTTTGTGCAAGGGGCAAGGATAGTGTGCATGTTACGATTTTTTTCGCGTCAAATTCGTATCAAATCGAACCTAAAATTCTATTAGGAAATAACTATCAAGGAAGTGTTATTCTAAACTGTTTCTTGAATAATAATATGCCTATGGATTTATCCGATGAACTGGAACAAAGTGACAGCGGAATGGAGTCTTTGACGGCCAGCAAAGATGATACCCCAGAGCGCAAACCCGAAGATTTTTTCATAACCCCCTCAGTATGTACGGATTGATAGTTGATATTGGAAATAGAAAAGATGTATTGTGTTTAATGACAATAATTTATTTGCAGCTAGGATCATCGCCCAGCGCTGGGGGGACACCTAGTAGTGGAGGTGGACCACCTATCAGTGGAAGTGGACAACCTATCAGTGGAAGCGGACACCCTATTAGTGGAAGTGGGCAACCTTTTAGTGGAAGTGGGCAACCTATTAGTGGAAGTGGGCAACCTTTTAGTGGAAGTGGGCAACCTATTAGTGGGCCACTGAAGGAATATGATGATGTAAGTTTTCTTAAGTTCTAAATTGCTATTTATCATAACCAAACATTATACAATGTATATTTTTGTTGTAGGAACCTGACGAAAACTTATCAGAGCGGTTATGGGGCTTGACTGAGATGTTTCCAGAATGTGTTCGAAACTGCACTTACACTTTTACTACAAATACTTTGTAAGATAAATGCTTGAATAGTTGAATGATTTAAGATTCTTGTGTCACCTATAAAACTAAACAGATTCATTATTACAAGCTAGTGTGATTTCAGAGATAGCCTCTGAAATCACACTAGCTTGTAGTCTTGCTAGTAGTTCACAATTATATATATTTTATTAAGCATCATGCAATCAGTCTTTTCCCTATATTATTGTATTATTTATGTAATAATGAATAAAATTTAATTTTGTGCTCACTTGAGATTTTGTGTGCAGGACGGGAGTAAAATCTTTGTATGGAATATCTCGCTCAGTCATGTGGGTGGTGGCCAGTTCATCAGTCATCCTGTTTGCTCCAGTCATATTTGAAGTAGAGAGGGCTCAAATGGCCGAAATGGAAAAGTCACAACAAAAACAGGTAAACTAGTACTTCATAATGAGTTACTGCAAACTGAATTAATTTTTGTGTACTAATTATTTTTATTACTCATTTTGTTTCAGGTCTTGTTAGGGACCAACACTGCCTTGTCAGGTCCAATGCCGAACATGCCTCCTATGCCCCGATAAATCAGTTTTATCCGACTTAAGCATTCATTGTAACCTGTTTGACATCTCCTTAATAATATAAAAATAAATATCACCCATAATGCTTTAATGTTAGTATGTTAGATAACAAACATAACAAACCTATTTTAAACATGATTTGAAATATTTTGTGTTGGGAATACCTTTGTACATAAGTACCCACCAAAAAAAACCCAATCGCATTTAATCATAGTTATTACAAATGGTAACAAAATAATCAAATTATTGTTTAATACTTTATTATTGTATTAAGTTGCATTTTCTCTTGTCTAATATGTTTTTCTGTTCCCAAAGGTTGCAGGTATGTTCTGCTGTCAAGTCACTGGTTCTCATTTTGTAATTATTGATTGGTTAGTGAGATAGCTGTTTGATTTGTGAAAAACATTTTATAGGTGATGCTTTGTTATTAGAATAAATGTACTGTTGAAAATGTTATTTTTATTGTCTTAAACGAAAATGTGACAGAATAGAAAATACAGTGTCGTGAGTACATAGGTAATTAATTAATTTTTCATCGCCTTAAATAGGGGGCAGGGCAGAGCACGCTCATACAGTTGTGTTGTATAGAGTACGTCTATTTGCTCTGATGCCTGATAGATCGAACATGCCCGACATTTACAGTTCATACATAAAAATAAGTCAAGCAATCGTTCTAGCTTCCTAGAATTATTCATCTGCCAGGCCGGGTCACCTATATCGCAACTGTTTCAATTTTGGTTTCAATCTATCGATATCTATTGAAAAAAAACATCGTTATTTTTTAACCCTGTTATAAGTTTGATGTGTCTGTGTGTGTGTGTCTGTCTGTCTGTAGCATCGTAGCTCCCGAACGGATGAACCGATTTTGATTTAGTTTATTTGAAAGGTGAATTAGTCGGGAGTGTTCTTATCTATGTTTGATGAAAATCGGTCCCAAGATGACCGCCGCTACAAAATAGTGGTTTACATATTTTTTCAAAACTGCATCAATATGGGTATCAAATGAAAGGGCTTAACTAGGAGAATACTATACAGATAAATTTCAAATCTAAGATGGCCGCCACCACAAAATGGCAAATACCATTTCGTGTCGGAGGTTTTTTAATGATCATGTCATTTTGAAATTATCATTTAGTTTTACCGATCCCTTAAAACATTACCAATGTAATTTTGTAGAGCTAGAGGGGAAATGGAAAGATCTTACACCCGCCATGCCCATGACTATTATAAATGCGACTTTATCTGTCGCGTTAGATAACCTTGGAGAAGGATCATTACTACCGCTACCATTTGTAACGATTTAAGGCTTCAAGAAGGGGTTGAAATACTTAACAATTCACTTACTGGGAAACAAGAACGTACGTTCTTGTTTCTCAGTAAGTGAATTATTGTAAATTCTTGTGAGAAATAAAGTTCTTAAACCATAAATATCTTGGGACATGTTTTACACAGCACCATCTAGTCCCAAACTAAGCAGAGCTTGTACTATGGATGCTAGACAATGGATATAATACTTATAATATATAAGAAACACAAACACCTAAGTTCATCACATAAATGTTCGTGTCTGGTGGGAACCGAACCCACGACCTAGTGATCAGCAGTCCGGTACTCGAACAACTAGACCACGGACGTCGTCTATTTATAATAATATTATTATAGAATTTTACGACCGGGATAAAGTTAGCACGTGTCAACTTCAACCCGGCCAATAAGTTTGGCGAGAACTGTACTGCGCAGTGAGTTTATTGTATCTAACTTCGTACTGTACTGTACAACTTGTAAAGTGCACGTGCGATATGTTAGCGTTATGTAATTATGTTATGTGATGATATGTAGATAGTAGATATTATTATGTTTCATACTTTGAGGGTAACAGTTGCAAAATATGTTTTAAAATTTCAGATTTCAGTGAAATTAACCCCTAATATTAATAGTCTGTGTAATGTGCATGGAAGTATCAAGTACGATCGCAGTCATAACGTAGTACATATACTTAATACTTTCTGATATTTTCCGTAAAGTGTTATGCTGGCCACACACATCCGAATGTCTCTCTGAATCTGAATTCATAACCTGGGCTTGTTTATGAATTCAGAAAGACATTCCGTCTGCCATGGTCTGCCAGACAGTCCGACTGTCGTTCGCTCAGTCACTCACAGTCACTGTCAAAGAGTTTAACATTTAGCAAATGTCATCTAAGTTTAAAGTATTACAAAAAATTGTACACCTGACTTGATAATTTTTGTGAAAGAACTAATGTAAAAAGTAAACTAATGAGTAAATAAATCGTGGTAAACATGGCAAATACAGGCTTACTGCCGTTTGTTCGCGGTGTGGACTTTACGTGTAATGATTTTAGGGTAAGTGTTGTGTGTATGTCAATATATTTATACAATGATCAAAGGATGATATCATATCCCTAACCTTTTCTATTTGGATATCAATATTTTTCTTTCTTATAGGACGATAAATTCCCTGATGCTATTCGGTATATGACTGGTCTCCAATGGTTAAGGCTCGACAAAACTAATCTTACTGATATACCTGAGGAGTTGGGGAAGTTGATGAAATTGGTGAGTAGGTTTTGTGTAGTTTTTGATTTTTCGAAACCTTCATTAAAATGTGATTATTATTTAAAAAGCAAAATATAAAATTAAAGTACCTGTACTTTTATTTGAGATTCTGTTAATTTTACCTTAGAAAAGTTATTAAATACACAAAGCTCTTAGACCTCTAAGCCACTAGCGAGTCATTAAAATAACTGGTATTATACAAAGTACGAAAATGCAATAAAATACAAAAAGATAATCAATATTGATATTTCATTTATTGTGGATTTAGTAATATCATACATAACATTTTTTTGTTGACAATTCCAACATGTAATTGTTTCAATCTTAGGAGAATCTTTCATTGAAGAAGAATAGCTTGGAGAAGTTATTTGGTGAACTAACAGAGTTGAAATGTTTGCGATCACTAAATGTAAGGCACAACAAAGTGAAGAGTTCAGGGATTCCGGCTGAGCTCTTTAGATTAGAAGAACTCACCACCCTAGACCTATCACATAACAGGCTGAAGGAAGTGCCGGAAGGATTGGAGAAAGCCAAATCATTGTTAGTCTTAAATCTCAGCCATAATAAGTAAGTTATATTTATTTAATGAAATACAATATCATTTTACATATCACTTTGTTACCTAAGGTTTAAAATCTAAAGATTTAGTAAAACCACTGCTTTTAGTATAAGCCTATATTGTCACTGCAGGGCAAATGTTTCTCACTCTCTTCAATAGCACTTAGGCTTATATTCAGAGACGATGCTAAGCATAAACTTAGGCTTCCATATGTCAAATTGTAATACAAATTTGACATATGGAAGTGTTACTTTACCCTTAGCATCGTCTCTGAATATTAGCCTTAGTCTTGTGCTACAGTGTACTAAAACCATTGCTGGTTTCTCAAAAATTTTCTATATATTTCAATTCGATCAAATTATGCAAAAAAAAACAATTTGTCTTTCATTCATTGAATACCTGTTGAATATGTTAAGTATGATGTTTGACAATTTTTATTGAACACAAAACCAATTAAATGATAAAGTATTGGTGTCAATTGGCTTTACTCATCTTATATTACTAATTTAATTGATAAAGTCAATTATAAATTGTAATTTAGTATGATTTTAAAACAATGTGTCTTACATTTTTTTCAGAATTGAGAGTATACCACCAACATTGTTTGTGCAATTGACGGATCTATTGTTTCTGGATCTATCCAACAACCTGTTGGAGACTCTGCCCCCTCAGACGAGGAGGCTGGCGAACCTGCAGACTCTTATACTTAATGATAATCCTCTTGGAGTGTTCCAGCTGAGGTGAGACACAGAATTCATAACCTAACCTAAATTAAAAATTTAGAGAACCCCCAACACGAAATGTAATTTGCCATTTTGTGGTGGCAGCCATCTTGGATTTGAATAGTATAGTATTCTCCTAGTTAAGCCCTTTCATTTGATATCCATATTAAGGGAGTTGTGAAAAAATATGTAATTCGCTATTTTGTGGCGGCGGCCATCTTGGACCGATTTTCATCAAACAGCTAAGAACACTCCCGACTAATTCACCTTTCAAATATAAAAAACAAAATCAAAATCGGTGCATCCGTTCGGGAGCTACGATGCCACAGACAGACACACACACAGACACGTCAAATTTATAACACCCCGTCGTTTTTGCGTCGGGGGTTATTTTTTATTATTTTGTTCGCGGCTATCGTATCACATCGACCGTGATGGGTCTATTGTGATCGCCGCTCGATGAAAATTTAGAGTTCACCGCTAAATCCTGCGGCTGACACAAACTGCAGGATTTGCTTAGGGGTAAGCTCCGGTCGAGGGTTAAAAATAGCTTCTGAGAATATTCATTTAGAAACAGAGGGCCTGTTTCACCACCTCCTACTGTATGTTCCCATTAAATTACTCGGCAGATAAATTCACACAATAATGTTCAGCCATTTGTTAATTTATCCAGCACTTAGTGGCTACCTAGAGGTGGTGACACTGGCCTGAAATTTACCAAACAATAATCATTCTGATCAGATTTAGGCAGATTATGTGCAAAGACTTCACTTACACAAATTCTATTCCTTGCGGGGATCGAACCCCTAATGTTTACTTTCTTTGTTATAATGCTTATTATCACTATCATTTGTTTTACAAAAAAGTTTTCCTTTTCAGGCAACTACCTTCACTTCAGAGTTTGGAAGTACTTCACATGCGCAACACACAGAGGACTTTAGCGAACCTACCCTCATCACTTGACACCCTATCCAACTTGTCAGATGTAGACTTATCTAAGAACGCCCTGACCAAAGTTCCTGATGCACTGTACTCACTGCTGAGCCTCAAGAGGTTGAACCTTAGTGATAATGAGATCACTGAGGTGTCTTCAGGTATGATACTGTATCCATATAATTTGTTGTCACCCGCACTGATACATCCAACTAGACTTTCCTAAAAAAAAGTTGCATAATGATTATAAGCGTATTTGTAAATAGCTGCACAACTAGCAAGTACACATAATTTTAGAAAGTCATTAAAATATTGTATTTTTCATGGCTTGGATTCGAACTTGGCAGTCCATGGCCTTATAGCTAAAACTCCCTATTTGAATGAGAACATCTAGGTCTGGTACATATGTTCACGCCTTTTTCTTTATAAGAGTAGGTAGAAACTACAGAAAACCACATGCGGTGATTCATGCTTCATCCACATGCATAATTAAATTTCTATTGCTATTATGTAAGATGTGACTGTTACTGATGAAATCAATGCACATTCAGCCATGTATACAGTCTTCACATTGTGCGTTTGCATGTCTGTCAGCAATTACATGGATGTCCAAGTCATGCTTTCTATTTTACTATGCATATGATCACTCAATTATAAGTGAAACATATGCGCTTCTGTTATATAAAACAACACTTGATTCTCTGTATAAGCTTAAGGCTTATCAAAGGGGAAAAAACATTAAATTATAGTCTGCGCGGAACTAGTTGGCCGCGCCTAAGGTGTGTGAGTGGCGGGACGGAGGGGCGGGGTCGCCTGCGCGTGATGGGACAGAGGGCGGGTGCGTTTGTTTTTGTTTACAGTAACCCGCCGCCTCACCCCCGTCCCTACCTAAGGCGCGGCCAACTAGTTCCGCGCGGACTATAGTCCAATGTAGTACAAATAATTAAATAGGAAAAAACTAGCCAGAAAGGAAGAGAAGAGAAAGAGTAAGCCAGTTTTCAAGAATTACTGTGTGTTGTAGTTTAGGTATAATGGGTGCAAAAAACATTTAAGGATTCAAAACAAAGGACTGGCACATGTGTGCTGACACTTGATACTGTTGGTATGAAGTAATTGTGGACATTGATGTTCCGCTCATGACCACGCCTACCCATCCGTGTCGTAGGTTACATACACATGTAACTGATCTTTAACACTAACCTGGTGAACTATATCGCCTTTGTGCTCAAAATCTTTGTGGCAGTGTTCAGAATGGCATCACAGTACCGTGAACTTCATTTTACTGTGTTGTTGAAAAGTCATTTTTTGAATTTCTGTTCTTGAATTAGTGTTGATAGTGATGCAGGAATTGTAAGTTTCATTTGCCACTTTTTTGGACACTTGTAAAAACAAGTGTCTTTAAAAGACCTAGGTCAATATAATTATAGATATTTAGCTTCTTAGGTTGACATTAAACTAAAAAGAAACACCAAAACGTAACTAAGAGAATCAAAATATTTGAGTCACAATGTAGGGAAATGTCTAAAATGATCTTAATAAATCAGATAAAGGCCAAAGTCAAAAAGGATTAATAAGATAAAAATACCCACAGCTATGGACAACTGGCAGAAATTGGAGAGCTTGAACTTATCAAGGAACAACTTAACAGCACTACCAGCATCTATGTGCAAACTTCAGAACCTAAGGAGGTTGCATGTGGATGACAATAAGCTGGACTTTGAAGGCATACCCTCAGGGATTGGGAAGCTCGGTAGCTTGGAGGTGTTCTCGGCTGCTAACAACCTGCTGGAAATGATACCTGAAGGACTTTGCAGGTATGTTGTTGTTTTCTTCATTTGTCATATATTGGTGAAAAAGGTACTTAACTGCTTAAATATTCCTTTTTTAAATTTAAAGACTTAAATGAGCGTTCCGTTTTGTTATATGAATCGGACGAATTATGTAGCTGTGAGTCTGTAAAAAAAATATCTTTACATTAATAATGTCATGAATTAATTACTACATAAACCCGCGTTTATAATTTAGGTCAGTTTTCAGGGTAAAAATTGGGACATTTCCAAAAGTCAATGAACTGAACTCTTTTATTTATTGCCCCCACATTTGTTAAGTCAACAATGATAAATGGACGACTTTTTAAAAACGGTTATAATGAAAAGAATTATTTACATAAAGTGTCTGCGACATCTTATATTCTAAGACTATACGACCTCTCTCTCTCTTCACTTTCACTTTGAGGCCATTTCCCAATTAAAAATATCTCAAAACGTAGTGCTTGTCCCTGAGGGTTAGTCAGAGTTGTATCGATGTACACCCACCTTCACCGGTACCTATGTTAAGGATTGATTTAATCATTAAATAGACAAAAGTCCAAACTTTCAGCTGCCATTGAGAATTGCATTCAAAACTACTGTGGTCTGTGCAGAATCCTTAGTAAATCTTAGGACGCCTACTCTTAGCAAGCGTTCGTACGATTTTAAACTAACTGGTGGAATTTCTATGTTCGACTGTACTTATGTATGTTTTTTTTATTATCATAATATACGGATGTTTACAAATTAGTCGTAAAACCATTAAATATACTTTCATATAAAGTTTTTTGCATGTGTAAAAGCGTTTGTTACGGTTTTCCAACGTTCCGCCATCTTATTACGTGTAGAATGATGCGCCACAAATGATCTATTAACATGGAAACACATATTCAACAGCTGTTGTTACAATAATTTATCGTTTTGTTAGATAAAGACACGCATCGTATGTTATAATTGTATGAACATAAATTACGGAATTCCGCTTTGAATGTCTGTCAAGGTACATTAACTGTTCTATGTATTTATTCTGCAAATTTTTTACTGCGTTATATTATGTTTTACTCCGGGTGTGCGATTGGACGACATACTATTTATTATTATATTTATTTAGTTCAGTCTACAAGGCCCATATCGTATAACTTAACATCACCCACATAACCCCCACCCCCATTTTGATGAGCAAATTCCTCATGGATACCAGCCACCACGGGGGGTATGTCAGACCGACTAAAACCGCATTTACCTACCCTTGCCCTATATGTCATGGCATAACATTCACGACCGTGACTGGAGCTCGCCCCCAACTAAATGGGACCTAAAAAAAACTGTAAATATACAATATATTCTTTCTAAAGGTGTGGTTCCCTCAAGAAATTAAACTTGAGCTGCAACAAGTTGATCACATTGCCCGATGCCATCCACCTGCTGAGTGACTTGGAGAGTCTCCAACTGCATGGCAATCCAGACCTGGTGATGCCCCCGAAGCCGGTGGAGCGCGCCAGGGGCGCCGGCCTCCAGTATTACAACATTGACTTCTCGCTGCAAGCCCAACTGCAACTCGCTGGCGCTGCGACTAGTGAGCCCACGACGCCTAGCAGTAAGTACATTAAATATATTAAGGGCATGTTTCATCACCTTCTAGTAAGTTCTCGTTAAATTACTTGATATCAAACATTTGTAAACATATTCAGTAAGTATAATACTAGCATTGGAAAGGTTCATAAATTATAGACTACCTAACACAAACTCACCGCGACGGGGCTTTAATTTTTAATATTAAGTGATGAATTAATAATAAATAGACATTCTCATTCCAATATGCCTCTAAATCAATTGTTTGTAATATTTGTGATTAAATAGGTGTAAAATCGGACCCAATCGCGCGGAAACTCCGCCTGCGTCGCGGACGCGCAGAGCCCGAGCAACGCGACTCGGCACTGATCCTCCGCGGCATGCAGGAGCAAGCCAACACTCAGCACAACGACCAGAGCCTCGACCAGAGGAACTCGGAGCTCAAGTAAGTCATAATCGACGTAACTCTTACAGCTACGTTCCTGTGTGCTGATGGCATCAATTGTATTGGCCCGGCTACACTCTTGTCTCCGTCTTACCATCCGTCCTACCATCTTGTCTCCGCAGTCCAGACCTATGTAGTCATGACGGAACATTGGGGACGGCGCCAGCTATCGTCTTGTCGTCCACATACACGCGCTGACTTTGATAATTGGAAAAAGAAATGGAAGATTGTTTCTAATTCGTTACGGTATCTTCATTACCCAAATTACCATAACACCAATAAAAAACTTCTTCAAAGCCGGCATTGTAGGTAAATATGGATACTTTCGTGTTTGAGAATATGCATTATGTCGCTCTAGGCCGAAGAGGTGGGACGAAAGTCTAGAGAAGCCTCCGCTAGACTACTCGGAGTTCTTCGATGAAGACACTGGACAGACGCCAGGCCTGCAGGTGTGGGAGATTGAGAACTTCATACCGGCGCCGGTTGATGAGGTAAACTAAAGTTTTATCTATTGAATAAAATGCCCTCAAAATGTTTTTTAACACCTCGTCTTTATGTATGATGATGATTTCGGTACCTCATTGTAGGTGGCACATGGCAAATTTTTCGAAGGCGACTGCTACATAGTGTTGAAGACTGCCATTGAAGAGCAAGGCCAGCTTTCTTGGGACATACACTTCTGGATAGGCTCGAAAGCTACCGTGAGTACTTATAATCACCTTCATAAATATTCCTTTATCAATCATTTTTATTAAATCCGAAATATACCGTATTTAATCATCGACCTACAACTGGTTTGATTTGGGGAAACAATTGGTTATTGTTGGGAAACAACTGTTGCCAATGATTATGTTAACAATTGTTGCCAAGTCCGTTTCAAACGCTTTTTCCTGGCAAGCACGGCCAATGATTACTGATGAGTATGCGCATGCGCATGCGCATGTGTGTGACGCCAGCTGGACAAGGCGGCGTGCGCGGCCATGCACGCGGTGAACCTGCGCAACCTGCTGGGCGCGCGCCGCACGCAGCGCCACGAGCAGGCCGACGAGGCGCCCGACTTCCTGGCGCTGTTCCCCGCGCCGCCGCTCTACATACAAGGCAGCCACACGCCCTCCGGATTCTTCACCGTCGACGACCCCGTGAGTATTCCTCATCATCATCATCTTCAGCACGTATTTCTCCACTGCTGGACGTAAACCTCTTTTGGTGAACGCCACAGAGCCCGATCTTCAGTTCGTTTCATCCAATTACTGCTAGCTACCTTTACCTTTAGCAAGTCGTCAGTCCACCTAGCGAGTGGAGTATTGGTACAGATTAACTAATACTTCTTTAATTTACTAAACTTATGGCCCTTTTGCCACTTCTATAACGAATACTCATATTTTCTGGTCCGTTTGTTCCAATGAGTGCATCTTTCTTTCTTTCTCACTCCCCAAATAATCGCTCTAACTTGGTCTCATTTCCAAGGAAATCCATTTTAATAATGTTTTATTTACAAAGCAATACACTTGAATTATAATCTAAGATAAATAACTTGTACAAAAAGGATCACCTAAACATTTTACATCTGTCTTGAGCAAAACAAATAATAATAATATGTCGTAAAAAGACATGACTTCACAACACAATTGTTTAATTTACAGCATTACGTAACTCGTCTGTACCGGGTACACGGCGCCGGTAACAGCATCCACCTGGAACCGGTAGCTGTACAAGCTGAGTCCCTCGACCCTCGCTACGTGTTTCTGCTGGACACCGGCCTTGTTATATACTTATGGTGAGTATTACTTATATCTGCTGTTTTGTGACTTTTTCTCAACATAGACTGAAAGTAAATATATAAATAAACATTGTATTAAATACAATGCTGTAAAAATCGGAGAAAGAAAAATATTAGATTGTTGAAATAAAAACGAAAGCTCAAGTCGTAGGCTGTCGTTTTAAATAATTCTTATCCAATATTTTTCTATTTCCGATTTTTACGGCCGGGTTAAAGTAAGTTTGGCAAGAACTGTACTTAGGGCCTGTTTTACCACCCCCTGATAAGTCCCCGTTAAAATAACCTTGCAGATAATTTCATAAGAATTTTGTTCCATTTTTTTAATTTATGCGGCAGTTAGCGGCTATCCAGAGGTGGTGAAATAGGCCCATCTTCTTTTTGTTCTTTCCTTTTCAATGGTAAAACTATTTGTATAAATAATAAATAAAAATGATCGTCGTAACTCGATCAAAATAATTCACAAGTAAGACTAATCTTTACATATTATTATTATACAAAAGGTACGGCAAAAAAGCAAAGAACACGTTAAAGTCTAAAGCCCGTTTATTCGCGGAAAAGATAAACAAAGAAGAGAGGAAGAACAAAGCCGAACTGATCGCCGAGCCGCCGGGCAAGGAACCTAACAGCTTCTGGGAGACCCTCGGCTATCAAGGAGACATGCCATATATGCCGCAAGTAAGTTAAACTTCTGTTTGGTTACAATGTTTGAGATTTTCTGATTTCCTCTTGGTTGGTACAGTCAGCATCAGATATATCTGGACGTTGACTCTTCTAACAAACTGTGCAAAATTATCAAAACAACTAAGAACTCTATACTTCAATGAAATAAGGAATGTTTCAGAATGAAGACAGTAACGACAACTGTCATTACACATTGTGATTAAAGTTAATTCCTTTAATTGGTTATATATTCCGTTAATAGGTTATGATCAGTACATTTGTCTTCATGTATTTAATGCTGACTCTACCGCATTGCCGGCATTTGCCGTTAATCAGTATTGTGCCGGTGAAATTACTAGGCACATGAGACTTAATAACCGAGGTCTCAAGATGATAACGGACTAATGATACCACTGATGACTTGGTGTTGATGACGTTTACACTCTGTTGTTGCCCCTTAACACTATGTGGTCTCTGGTGTGTCACTACGCACACGCTCGCACTACGTCTAGTCTAACCTGGAATTACATGATCTCAGCTAAATCGTGCCCTTGTGACCTTGATATCGTGTAGAGAAATGATACATTATCCCCTCTGTTAAGGAGCACGTGGCTGAAGAGTTCTCGTGGTCCCCGGCGCGGCTGTACCGCGTGGAGCTGGGCATGGGCTACCTGGAGCTGCCGCAGCCCGAGGCCTCCCCGCTGGCGCGCAACGTGCTGGCCACGCGCAACGTCTACATACTAGACGCGCACGTCGACGTCTTCGTCTGGTACATAGCCTTTAGTGATACACGAACTGATCCCCGCGGTGTTACTCACGTTCATCAATTTTTCCCAATCCCATGGGATATTTCCCAAAATCCTTTCTTAGTGGATGCTTGCGTCGTTGAATCTATCTGTGTGCCAAATATCAGCCCAATCCGTTCAACGGTTTGAGCTGTGCGTTGATCAATCAATCACCTTTTCCTTTTATATATACAGATTAACTTGAAATAACAACATGCGTGACGAAATCGATAAAGATGGAGAGACATTATGTTAAATAATTTGTATTTTTGCAAATTGATCTTAAAAGCAGATCGCACACTGGACAATTTATTTGTATTAGCTACATATAGTCGTTGGGATGGTCTAAGTAAAAGCTCTGTATTTCATGAGACCTGAACAGACCGGCAATTATATATTTTTTTTATTTATCTTGTATTGCCCAATCCTGAGCAAAGGCCGCATTTCTTCCACTTATCTCTTTGTTGAACGGCCTAGTTGTCAACGAAGGGATCCAGTTAATATGTAAAACAATAATTCTATTTTTGTCATCATCTAGGTTTGGTAAGAAGTCGTCTCGTCTAGTTCGCGCGGCCGCTGTGAAGTTGGCACAGGAACTGTTCAACATGGTGGCTCGACCACCACACGCTCTAGTCACAAGGCTGCAGGAGGGTACTGAAACACAGGTAATCTATTACAAATCCTCCCACCAACGACTTGGACCTTCTGAAACTTAGTGAAAGTTAGAGCTTTTTAATAACCTTTAATAACTGTTGGGTTTTTTAAATTATTTGGGTCCCCACTTACGTAACAATAACAGTACCTTACGGCGTTGTAAGTCCTGAACGGTGTTTACGGGCACTGAGGACTCGCAATTGGCAGTTATATTTTTGAATAAATATGGATTTGCCAAAGCTTTGTTTTACTCAGCATTTTCAAAAATCTTGTAATTCCCAACAATTTCTGTTGTAGTTGATCCGTGTTTATATTCATATAGAATTTATTCTGTCGCTAGGTGTTTAAGACTTACTTCCTGGGTTGGGAAGAAGTGATAGCAGTGGACTTTACGCGTACTGCCGAGTCGGTTGCCAGAACTGGGGCAGACCTCGCCAGCTGGGCCAAACAACAGGAAACCAAGTATGGATCATATAATTATTAACTACAGAAATTGTTTAGTCATATGATGAGCCCCCCGAAAATCATCTAAATCCATTTTCTTAGGGCTGATCTGTCAGCTCTGTTTACACCGCGGCAGCCGGCAATGGGCGCTGCAGAAGCGAAGACCCTCGCGGACGAGTGGAACGAGGACTTGGAGGCCATGGAGGCGTTCGTGCTGGAGGGGCGGCACTTCGTGCGCCTGCCCGACCACGAGCTCGGCGTGTTCCACAGCTGCGACTGCTACGTGTTCCTGTGCCGATACGTGCTGCCCGCCGAGGTACAGTACTGTCTTTATCATCACCATATAGACGTAGGCCTATTTAGTGTACGCTACAATACCCCATAGCCTTACTATCTAGTTGACGGTTAGAAAGAGCGTAGTTTCCCTAATCTGGTTGGTTTATTTATCACCATTTCAGGAAGAGGTTCTCAATTCAAATTTTTTTGTTTCGATATTTAATCGATATATTTTTGTTGAAAGTGATCGGATTTCAATATTTATACTACCTGTATGATGTCGGTGATGATGATACACCACATAATACTGTGAGCCCATAGAAGAAAAATATTGGATTAAAATGATTTAAAACGACAGCCTACGACTTGAGCTTTAGTTTTTATTTCTTACAATCCAATATTTTTCTTTCTTCGATTTTTACAGCCGGGTTAAAGTTAGCTCGTGCCAACTTCAACCCGGACAATAAGTTTGGCGCGAACTGTACTTTAGTTTTTTTTATAAAAAATTTTACCTTTCAACAGCCAGAAGATGAGACTGATGGTACAAACCCATGTGAAGCTGAGGACACAGAATCTGAGGCTGCAACCTGGGTGGTATACTTCTGGCAAGGGCGGCGCGCGCCTAACATGGGCTGGTTGACATTCACGTTCGGACTGGAGCGCAAGTTCAAGCAGCTATGCAAAAGGCTCGACGTGGTCAGAACTCACCAGCAGCAGGAGAGCCTCAAGTTCATGGCGCACTTCCATAGGAGGTTCATCATTAAAGACGGCAAGAGAAATCAGAAACCGGTAAGGGCTTATATTTATTTATTTATATACTGATTCCGATGAACTCTAAATAAATGTACAACAGCAGTACGCCAGTGCCTAACCCTCCGAGGAATACAGTCGTGATGGTATCTTTTTTATATGTATTATTTTATTTATTGTTAGGAGGGTAGTCGTCAGCCAGTTGAGCTGTTTGAGCTCCGCAGTAACGGGTCCGCGCTGTGCACGCGCCTTGTACAAGTGAAAGCAGAGGCCACTACGCTCAATAGCGCTTTCTGGTAAGATTTAAATTTTTACAAGAAATTATTTCCTTTTTTTTTTCAATACTCATGATAAAAAATTTACAAATACTAGAAAAATATTTGTTATGTTGTGCTTTCTAGAAATTCGTATATTTTTGTGAGGATTTTACCTGCCAAGGGACAAGTAGACACATGAGTTTATTTATGTACCTACAGCTATATCCTAAACGTGCCGCTGGAGGGCGCCAACGACACGTCATCAGCGATAGTTTACGCGTGGATCGGCAACAAGAGCGACGCCGACTCCGCGCGACTCATCGAACAAATCGCGGAGGAAAAGTTCAACAACCCATGGGTCAGCTTACAGGTAAATGCTTACATCTATACTAATATTATAAAGAAGAAATATTGTTTTGTTTGCTTAAATTGAATTGTTCCGAAACTACTGGACTGATTTGGGAAGCTACACTATCCCCGGGTGACAGGATATAATTTATGAGAAATACCGAGACCACGCAGCGAAGCCGCTGGCGGAAAACTAGTATATATGATATTATATTCAAAATAGTATTACGCAGTGAAGGAGTTTGCATATATAAGAAATCGTTTGATCAGGTGCTCACAGAGGGAAGCGAACCGGACAATTTCTTCTGGGTAGCGCTGGGCGGACGCAAGCCCTACGACACTGACGCCGACTATCTCAACTATACCAGGCTATTCCGCTGCTCAAACGAAAAGGGATACTTCACTGTTTCGGAGAAATGCACCGATTTCTGTCAGGTATATTTTTTTAAATAATAAATTGTACCGATTCTATGTATGTATACTTCATGTTCTTCAAAGACTAAAACGCGGTATTTATATTTCTGATGATGTCATAAATCTTTCGTAAACTGCAAAATCTATAAATCCAGTCTTCAAATCAAGTAGGAAATAATGGCTGCCATTGACTACATTTATTTGTCTAGGATGATCTTGCGGATGACGACATCATGATCTTGGATAATGGTGACCAAGTGTTCCTATGGCTTGGCGCCAAGTGCTCTGAAGTGGAAATAAAACTGGCTTACAAATCTGCACAGGTAAATATATTTTTTTTAATGAAAATCTTATGTACGATATTGTAATTTTGTGGACTAAGGGGCTGTTTCACCCCCTCTGGATAGCTGCTAACTGCCTGCTGGATATCACTACATAGTATAAAACAAAGTTGCTTTCTCTGTCCCTATATCCCTATGTATGCTTAAATCTTTAAAACTACGTAACGGATTTTGATGCGGTTTTTTTTAATAGATAGAGTGATTGAAGAGGAAGGTTTATATGTATAATACATACATATTATAGTACAGAAAATACAAGAAATTCAAACCCACGCGAAGCCGGACGGGTCGTTAGTATTAAAATAAAAATGCTTCATATGAAATTATCTGCCAAGTAATATAACGGAAACTTATCAGTAAGCTGTGAAACAGGCCCTAAGTTTAATTAGGATCCAGTCTAGATACTTTTTAGCTCTAGTCTGCGCGGAACTAGTAGGCCGCGCCTTAGGTATGAGCGGCGGGACGGAAGGGCGGGGTCGCCTGCGCGCGGTAGGTTGGAAGGGCGGGGCGCTACCTAAGGCGCGGCCAACTAGTTCCGCGTGGATAAATACTAATCTTAATTTCATAATACCCAAGGTATACATCCAACACATGAAGTCAATGCAGCCAGATAAGCCGCGCAAGCTGTTCCTAACACTGAAAAACAAAGAGTCGCGACGGTTCACCAAGTGCTTCCATGGCTGGGGCGAGCATAAGAGGCCCCCAGAGTAATTACTACAAAGATCTGCATTGTTTGCCTATAACAATGGTAAATGAGTGACATTATTGAGGCAAACTTTTCATAATTTGAGACTAAAAGATATTAGGTTGCCCATTGCACATAGAAGATAATTGGACTTCCATAGCTTTCGTGATATACATACATATTTTTGTAGCCTTTGATATCAAAATCGTAAACTGTAGTAAAAATATAGAAACAGTATTAGTTGATTGACTAGTTTTTTTTATGTCTCTTAGAATTGCATAAACTATTATGATGAGACTTTGGTTTTTAACAGGTAAAAACTAACTAATTAACATGTGCAATACAGAATCTTCTTAATTAAACTAATAACAAATCACATTATTGATACACTTGAGCTTCCAATAAAGACATTTTTAGTAAGTAATAATTTTGATACAAATTCTACCACTGCCGAAACTACCTGATTTTCTGCTTTTGTTTGCTACTATGCCAATCAACATTGTTGTTCAATTTCCCAATTTCCAGTATTATTATTTTAATCCTATCTTTGACTTCTTGTTGCAGTGTTAGAATTTGTTATGGTTTGTCAAAAATTAAAGACTGATTCATGCCATTATCTTCTTTATTTGAACATTCATCTATAAAATATTAAGCACAAGTGTGATGAGATTAAGCAAAACTTTTGTTGCCACATTTGTGAGAGTAACTTTTGACTAGATTAGCAGATTGCTGGTGTGTTACTACTCCTTTGACATGCATTTTTCACAATGCATTTATATGTTCATAATTAATTTGATGTATCTTGATTGATTTAGCTGTATATAGTATGCTGTTTTATGAATTATGTATAGATGATCATTTTATACTATACAGTATTTATGTAAATCATGTAAATAATAGATTTAAAAAGGAATATAATAAAATCCATAAATTAAACAAAATTCAGTAAGTATTGTGTACAATGCTATTTTGATGTGGAGCACAAAATTTGTATGTTTTTGTAACAATCCTTATAATAAAATATAACAATAAATATGGTTCTTATTTTTAATATACCATACACCCGCATGAAGCTTACATATTATCATCTGAAACATAAAAGACAATGGGCATGATCCTTGTAATTTTACATGTAAATTGACATATTTTATAATAATGCCTTTAGGTACATTAGACATAAATATCTGCTTTGCTGTACCATGAAAGATTTGACCAACATTTTATTATAAGAAATACAGAGAATAAACCGGTTTGTCAGAATGTGTTACAGACAATACTGTAAAATGAGGTAAAATCAGCTGTGTACCTAAATTGTCTTTAATCATCGTCGTCGTCATCATCAGAAGGTACAAACAATTCATTTTCTTCCAAGAAATTAGCTATGTTTTTACTAATAGCTGCTCCAATCAGCAGGCCTGGCACCACAGCCATCACTATACCCAAAAGACCACACGGAGTCTTCTCGGGTTCGGGAAGAATAGCTCCTGTCGGCGTTGTTGTCGCAGTCCTCCTTTGTACGATCTGTTCATATTTCGCCAAATTCTTAGATTGTGCCACCAATCGAGAGAATCGAAAAAATGCCATTTTGGAAACCGTACAATGCGGATACTTTTTCCTGTTTGATTATTTTTAGCCACCAATTTCAGTTCAGTAGTCGTCTCGTCTTGACAGTTGACTGATAGAAAAGTGACACCCATCATAGACTACTATTATGATCTGTGACACTGACATTTGACAAGCGATGAAGTGTCAAGTGATAAGACAACGAATGAACGAACATCATTTATAATAAATAAATATAGTGACGTATTAATAATTTTAAATCGCGATATATCGATATTTATTTTTGAATTGAATTTTTCTTATCAATAATTTTCGATATATTGGCTAACGTCACTCGTCACGCCATAATCTTCATCAATTGCAATGGGAAGGTATAACAGTAATACCAATTATTGATTTTTACAACGGACAGTGTTTTAGTTTACTCCGCAAGTTCCATAACCACAACCAAGGCTATCGCGTATGAATCCGCCGCTAGAGGCGCTTGTGTAGCGTGAGGTCTCTGAAATGTCAAATGTCATAGCTTGTGGGTTGACTATGCGGATTTTTTTCTATATTTGTCATTACTTGTGTGACTACCACACTAGAACAAAAAACGGTAGCCCTCATTTTCTGATTCAGTCCGCATCTCTATTTAGTCTGTGGTGAACTGTTTGGCAATAATCGCATCTAATCTAATTATTAATCAATGGCAACACAATAGTGTAAAATGTCAAGAAGATCTGATCCGATTCTGATTGTAGCGAAATGATCAAAATATTTTAATTTATAATTCAGCGGAAACTTTATTTTTATAGGGAAAATGAATGTGACATTAATCAGCTTAGAAGCTTTGGTCTGTAAGTATTCTTTTATAGTACTAATAAGTATTAACATGATAAATGATGTTTTAATTCACATGAGAATGTATTTATAATGTTTGTTATTCAATTGATTAGTAAAAGCTACACATGAATCTCTGCCATGCCCGGAGGCTGCGGCGTTGGAGGCGTTTTGCGCTGTGATGCGGGACTCTGCGGAAGGCCCGCAGCTAGCGGCGCAGGCTCTGGCGGCACGCATACATACACCAAATGCTCGTGAAGCTCTTCTCGCTCTCTCAATGCTAGACCGTTGTATGCGGCGGTGCGATGCCGGTTTCCACGCTGAAGTCGGCAAATTCCGCTTCCTCAATGAAATGATTAAGTTAGTTTCCCCTAAGTATTTTGCTGATCGAACTTCGCCAGACGTGCGGACTAGGGTAAGATCGCGTTTATATAACTTTATTTCTGTTTAACTATATTGTTTTATTGAATGTAGATTAATTCGTAGAATATGTACTCTGGAATATTGTATTCATATTATTCAGTAAATCTGTTTGTTGGTCTCTTGTACTATGCCACTGAGTTCCTAGTTGGGTATGAATGTTACTCAACTCTCTCTTAAAGAATCTACAACTTTTAACATACATTGAATAGTAAGCTAACTTTTACTGTTTACTGTTATTAATTTTAATATGTATTCATTAGTTATCATAACTCATTGTGAATTTTTGTTCTGCATTAATTATTTTAATGTTATCTTTGATTATATTTTAGGTACTTCAACTTCTTCATGCTTGGTCTATTGAATATCCAAAGGAATCGAAATTTAAGGTAGCATATGACATGCTTAAGAACCAAGGTGTAGTCAAAGAGACCCCACCACCCTTACCTCCTGAAGATGTGGTTCCTCTTCGAAATAGGGCAAAAAATGCCATATTTGAGGATGAGGAAAAGTCTAAACTATTACAAAAGCTGCTTCAAAGTAAAAAACCTGAAGATCTCCAACATGCAAATAGGCTCATTAAAACTATGGTCAGAGAAGTAAGTACCCATGAGGGTTTTTATCAAACCCTAATACTTTATCAAATTTGGGTCATACAAGCATTCTGTTCATTAAAGTTAAATGAGGGAATACATCAAAACAATGAACCAAGTACTGGGTAAATTATTTGTTGTAAAATGTTAAATCAATTAACATCATAGAAGTATGCTTATTTTATTAATCACGAAGCAAATTTTTCATTACGTTTATTTCAATCAACCTGCAATATTATGGTTAAGTTTTTCAAGATAGACCTTGATCCTGATAATTATTGTTTAGCCATCAAAATACACTTCAAATTATTTAGAGGGTATCACAAGACAGACTCCTGCTATAGAAAAAAAAAGAAAATGCAAGCAGTTTTGCCTTGGCCGTAAAAATCGGAGAAAGAAAAATATTAGATTGTAATAAATAAAAACAAAAGCTCAAGTTGTAGACTGTCGTTTTAAATCATTCTAATCCTATATTTTTCTTTCTCCGATTTTTATGTCCGGGTTAAAGTTAGCTAGCGCCAACTTCAACCCAGACAATAAGTTTGGCTTGTACTGTACTTTTACCAAAAAATCACGTAACATACCGGTAATGACGGTAATTTATAAAATTACTGGCACTGACCTTGTATAATTTATAAAATTACTGACCTTGCGTGGTACTTCTATTTATGTCTACAATCAAACAAATTGCAAGATTATCAAATCATTTTACAGACTTGTCACTACATATTATAAAACAAAGTCCTCCGTCGCGTCTGTCTGTCCCTATGTATGCTTAGATCTTGAAAACTACGCAACGGATTTTGATGCGGTTTTTTTACCCGACTGCCGAAGGAGGAGGGTTATGTGTTTGACGCGTATGTATGTATGTATGTCCGTTCCTATGTCCGGTCGTAACTACTCAACGGCTCAACCGATTTAGATAAATGACACCTCATTAGATTCGTCTTGATGGCACGATTGTCACTGGGTACATGAAATTTTAAAAAAATCAATATGGCGGATATTATACGCTTTAATGTGCGAACTGATTTTGAAAATGATCTTTAGTTGTATCAATTTATATTTTAAATCATCATTTAGGATCTATCTAGTGATTCTATGATGATTTATAAACTAAAAAGAAGGAAATAAAATCAATTATTAAAAGAAACAAAAAACCCGACTGCGTAAAAACTACTAACTAAAAATCTAAAAACAAGCTCCGTGATGTTGGAAAATGTATTGCAGGCGGGACAAGCTGTTCGTTCATAAACAAAATTGTTTCTTTGCTTGTCCCGCCTGCAATACATTTTCCAAATTTTAATAATTGATTTTTTAATAGATAGAGTGATTCTTAAGGAAGGTTTATATGTGTAATAACATACCACGCGGGCGAAGCCGCTGGCGGGAAGCTAGTAATGGTTAAAACGCAAATAAGTTTATGCATACACATTATGTATATTATGCGAATATATTTTACATGTTTATGATTTTCCTAGTCGGTTCATGTGCGCATTGCATCGATGGTATTGCTGCTCATGTTGTTTCTTTTTTTGATTTATTAGGAGGAGCGTCGGACTGAACAGAGCAGCCGTCGTGCTCAGGAAGTGGGCAATGCGTTGGACAACGCTGAGCTCCTGCGGGAATTACTCGCGAACGCAGAGGACGCATCGCCCGAGGAGGAACAGTTGATTCACGAGCTGCACATGTCGTGCGGAGCTCTGCGCCTCGCGCTGCAACGACTCGCCTCCTTGGAGACACAAGCCGACAGTCTCAGTGAGTGGACTATCTTAGAACTTCCAATACATTGAATGTGTGTTAAGTGGATGTTCATGTAGTTCATGTAGATCATTACTTTAAATTGCTGTTTTTCAGTATATTTTTTGTTAAAACTTCATTCTTTATTTCATATCAAAATCTTAATGGTTTCTGCAAATTCTAGATGATATTCTACACGCTAGCGAAGTCATCGACGAGGTATTTCAGAAATACGAAGCATATAGCATAACAAAGGAGAAGAAAAAATCAAATACCACAGTTACAAATATTGATCAAGCACAAGCGTCGACCAGTGAAAGTTTATTAGACTTTGCGGGAAATGTTGGTAAAGGCGATGATATCAACGTTAAGGGTAGCTCTTCTAAACACACAGCAATTGATGAACTTGGCGACATTTTTTCAACTGGAAGTGAATCTAAGAATATTGTGGAACCATTGAAACCTGTTAATTTGATGCCCAGTGGTAAGAGACTACATGTCACAAAAATATTCTCAATAGAACTCCCAAATGCTATTTTTTTTTATTGTTTTTGCAGATGATGTGGACCTTTTAGGAGATAAAACAAATAAAACTGAAGGTTGGAATGAACTGGACTCCCTTGGTGAACAACTAATCAAGCAGTCTTTACCTGATCACATCAAGAGGCTTGAAAGTTTTAATAGGTAAACCTATTTCCTGAACATTTTTATACTAATATGAACTTCTTGTTTATGTTCATGATCGCTAAAGATAACTGATTATTTCTTATAGTAAAACAACAAAGAAAATACCGATGAATGCGCTAACATCACCCAAACACGAAGGAGCAATTTCGACAAATGGCGCTCTCTTCGATTTAGATTTCTTTACCAAAAAGCCTGAAGATCAAACCATACCGAGCACAGAGCTTCAACCACCACAAGTGAAGAAGCCGATTTCCCCACCGGATGACGTTATCGTAGATATAAGTACCGACGCACCCAGCACCTCTAATATCAATCTAAATAGCAAAGCTGCTGACTCTCCCATTGATAACATATTGGACTTGAGTATCTCGTTAGACGACGCTAAATATAAAACCTCCTCGCCGACCGAGAGTATCGAATCTAATTCCACAGAAGAAAAGAGAGAAAAGACTAGAAGTGAAGTAAAACCATTGGCAGATATAGATGTGTCGTTGTCTAACGTAACACCAAGCACTGTGGCGCCTATGACAATATTTGAAGAGGACAATGGGCTCACAGTAGTCTTACACTTCTGTAAAGATAAACCAAGGCCTGATGTCAATGTGATTGTTATATCAACCACTAATAAAAATAAGAAGCCAATTCTAGATTTTAGGTTTCAAGGTGTTGTTCCTAAGGTATTTATTGTTTATGGAATGGTCTCGTAACAACATTATGGTAGCATACAAATTATAATTATAAATTCTATGTATCATCTCTCATCCCACCCCTATACACATTACATTACGTATAAATTCGGGACTAGATGGTGATGTGTAAAATGTCCTAGGATATTTATTTATTTATTTTATAGTTTATTAGCTTTCCGCCAGCGGCTTCACCCGCGTGGTCTTATAAATTTTCCCCCGTTTCTGCAACGTTTTTCATTGGTACTCCGCTACTATTAGTGGAAATGTGATGGTATATAGCTTATAGCCTTCCCCGATAAATGGGCTATCTAACAGTGAAATAATTTTTCAAATCGATCCAGTAGTTTCAGAGCCTATTCAATACAAACAAACAATCAAATCTGTTCTCTGTAAAATATAAGTATAGATATAGATAATAATTATATTTATTTACTTATAGCCATAAGTTAAAAGTAAATGATTGAAATTAGATGAAAAATCAAGGACTCATCAAACAAAACTAATTGATGTTGTAAACCAAGCTGTTCATTTTGATTAGTTTACCGCGCTATTTTATTAATACTCAAATATATACCCAGAAAGTATAAATTATAATTGCACTTTTTTGCAGTGTTGCAAGGTGAGACTACTAAAGCCATCGGGCACTACCCTGCCGCAGTATAACCCGTTCCTCCCGCCGCCTGCCATCACACAGGTCATGTTGATCGGCAGGCCACCGTCGAGTCCCCCCGTGGACCTCCGTTACGTCATCTCCTACACCTGCGACGACGACGCATGCTCCGAAATAGGTGACGTCACAGATCTACCACTAGACCAAGTATAGCGTTGAACGTACTTAAATATTGATCGCTGTATGCTTAATTATTTATCGTAATATTATGCTTTATGCGACAGTGGAATGTATGATTATTATTGACAATTCAGAGCGTCAGTGTTCCAATAGATACAAAAATATAGTACTTTAGGATTGAGTGAGATATACTGGGCGACTTTTAATTTGTTCGAAAAATTATTATGTAATTTCAACGAAAATCTGAATGACTTCCAGATAAACTCAACGCTTATTTGGGAATCGTTTTGTATAGAAAAGCCAAAAATAGTTTTTTTTTTATTAAATTTGTAAAATGTTATTCATTTTCTCGTAAATTGCATAATGGTATAGAATTTTTCGGGTGAATTTAAAGTCAACCCGTATAATATTTTATTGTGTAATTGAATGTCTAATTGTTTTCTAGTCGAGATTTTATTACCGAATTATAATTATCGGGCAAGGCATTTATTTGACATTCCAATACTTAATATTCTGACTGTATGTACTTGTTTAGGTCTCATATTTTTAAAAGTTGTGATTATATAAAAAAGTTAAATCGTAAGAAACGTAGTAATCATTGATCGAGGCAGTGTTTACGTTGTAAGATCTTTAATGAACACAGTATTATATTTACGAATTATAAAAATGGACAGTTGATGATGTACTTGCTATATATTTTATTTGCATTTGTATTGTATGTATATACAATAATTACAATAATGACTGTGTTCATGCACACTCATATACCGTGCTGGAATAATTGCGTTTTATTTTATTCAAAGGATGTCACTATTATTTAATTTACCATTGCACCAGCGGCATTAGCCTATTTACAAATAAACTAAGTTATAAAAAAAGTACAAGATTGGCAACAGTAGCGTAATAGAGAAGAGGCCTTTACTCAGCAGTGGGTGTTACAGGCTGAGTAGATAGATAGATAGATAGATAAAAAAAGTGTATAAAATAATATTCTACGTCGACATTCGGCACTAATATTTTAATTTGTTAAAAAAATAAAAATGCATTAATTACATTGCTTAATTTAATTTGTACAAAAAACTTAAGCTTACTTATTCATTTACATAGTAAATGCATCGAACACAACTTCTTTTATTAGCGTAAGGCCCGAAATGCACATTTCGTTATTTATATTAATTTTTACATCAACCATTGTTGACTATTTTACAAATATATTGGCAATTGGTGTAAGTTTGATCAGCTGTGGCTGAATATTATAAGTACCTAAACTGATCTGAAATGATCTTTTATCTACCAGTATGGACCAGTCAACTCTTATAATGTATTTTTATAAAAACTTAGTTAAATGCAAAGAGCTGTTTTATCATGAGGGCAGCTGTCTGAAATTTTCTATAAAATACAACATTACAACCTATTAGGAAATAAATTATATTCAAACTCATCCTAATGTTGCCAGATATATTTTTCTAAGTGCAAACTATCTGGCAAAGCTAACTAGAGTGTTGAGTGTATTGTGGTGGAACAAGTTTGCATATACATATTTACAAAATATTATACGGCACTGACCCTTTACTAATAATCAAAGTGTGCAGTGATCAAACTGTTTTGTCTCATTTTAAAACTATTACACAAACACTAAAATGACATTTGCATATTAATCACAATTTTAATATGATTACTGCAAATATTTCTTTCCCAAACAAATTATAATTAGGTATATTTTTTTATACCACTAAGGTGGCAAACAAGCATACGGCCCGCCTCTTGGTAAGCGGTTACCATAGTCTATGGACGCTTGCAACACCAGGGGTATCACTCGCGCGTTGCCGACCCGAAAAACCTCTTACGAGTTCCTCTGGCTCCTCTAGTTTATCAGAAAGCTAGCTTTTTTTTAACATGTATAACGATAAAATACACTTGCTTGTAAAAAAATCGGCCCACCCCTTATTTTCTATTTGAGACTATAATTATGTCTATCGGCTCTCAAATAAAGTGAGTCACTTTATAGGCGCTTGCACGTTTAACGCTTTAGGCTAGTGTCGGACTAGCACACACTAATTGTTTTATGATAAGACCACTTAATAATATAACTATAATTATTAAATTATGAGTTGGTGGAACTTGTTACCTTTTCAGTCTACCAGCGCACATGTACAATATAATAATCTTAATAACATGCAAATATAAGAATACATAATATTCACAATAAGTCTACAAAATCAAATCTAAACAGCTTGATCCCTGAAGGCGAGTGCAGTGATGGCTTTCTGGTGTCCGCAATACTCTCTCTCTAATGTTCCTTTCTCGACGTCCCAGAGACGCGCATAGCTGTCTGATGAACCTGAAGGACAAGACGCAAGACTCGGTTAACTGGAGATAAGAAGAAAAGTAATTTGCTGATTGCTTGTAGACTAAAATATTTTGTTTTTACTTACCAGTGAACAGGTATCTCGAATCGATGCTGAAAGCCGCGTCCCAAACCCAGCGCTGCGTGTCATTGCGCAGCTCTCTGAGCAGCGACCAGTCAGTCGTTCTCCAAACCTTCGCCGAGCAGTCGCCAGATGTCGTTACTAGCATTCTGAGGATAAAGGATATCATCAAAATCAATAATGTAATGGGTAGATTAAAAGACGTTAATGTGGTTGATAGAAAAAGATCGAAGTTGCCATTGATGAAAAACAAACAATATTCATAACAAATTGCATCTATGAAATTTCATGTGAATCTAGGGCTAATATTGAGAGACGACGCTAAGCGTAAAGTAATGCTTCCGTATGTCAAATTGTCATACAAATTTGACAAAGAAAGGAAAGGAAGCCTAAGTTTATGCTTAGCATCGTCTCTGAATATTAGCCTAGGTATTCTGGAAAATACCGTTTTTTTTAATGTAATGCTGGAGAAGCATTGCCATATACTCTTACTCACGTTGAGTCGAGGCTAAACTTGCACCGGAGCGCATACTTAGTATGCGCAACTATGTGTTTCAGCGGTACAGGGTGTGGAGCAGCGCCACCTAGCGACCACACGTAGCAGTTGCCCTTGTTATTCACCGCCGCCATCATCTTGCCTTCCGGGTCGATCGCTATGTCTTGGATCGAAGCTTCCGCTTCCGGTATCTATAACAAATATGATAAAACTATAAAGCTTGCACACATGGGCTTGTTAGCAGCCATCTATTTCTTATACCTGAAGAAGTTAAAACATGAAAATAATGCATTGTCTTGTTAACTTCTACTTGAACTCTCTCTGGTGGCGTCGATGTGGCTACAACACTAAACATTGTCCTTTTGAGCCGGGAATGACTGAATGAACAATCAGTGTCGCCAGTACTAGATAGTCTAAACTATCACATTCAAGAACAAGACAAAAAACCAACATTTTCATGGACGTCGACGTAACATCTACATTTCCCCCGTAAACATCTATGTTAATGCTAAATAGATGAACCTCAACCATCCCTAATTTGGACAGCCTCTGCTCCAGTTATAACCACAATAGATTACAGAACATACCAACTGCTCATTTTGATCAGTCCGAAGGTCCCACATGTGTATAATGCCACTCTGGTCCCCAACCATGATCTGAGTCTGATCAGGATGCAGCATCACTGCATTAACTGGGGCTTGCACTTGAAATATTTTCGTGCAACGAAACTGCGGAGACGCTCTGCATAAAATATTTTTATATTATTATAACACAAATTGTGTAGCACCTAAAAATATATTGCTATTGGGGCCTACTAACTTTATTTATTTATTTATTTAAATACAAGCTTACAGACTATACATCCAAAACACTTATATTTCAATTTGGAAAAACATTACAAAAACAAGACGAATTTACTATATCATATATTATTATTACATAGTATAAAACAAAGTCGCGTACGCTTAGATCTTTAAACTACGCAACAGATTTTAACAATGGCAATACCTAATGTTCTCCGGAGAACTACTGCCCCGGGAATGATGCAGTTTTCAGCAATAGGTAGTGTTTAAAGAGAAAGTAAAGAAAGTAGAGAAAAGCCGAGGAATATATCTGAAGTTGGCCGTTTAGGTGTGCAGTATATTTGTAACCTAAACAATCCATTGTGCATTCAAACGGCTAAGTTCAGTCCGGCCAGTTATGCCGCGCTTACTGTATCGTGAATTCAGTACATAATTCTAAAAATCTGGACTCTGGACCCCCTGGCAGTACAGTTTTTCTTTAGTTTTTCTTGATTTATACGATTTTTCACTGTATAAAGGAGATTTAAAATATGATGAGTAGTTAGTTTATTGATAAATAGGGTTATGCTACGTAAATTATCTTCAATAGAATTTGTTTGAGGAATCGTTATGTGAGTAGGTACAAGACAGTCTATTTTATTTATCTGTGCTTAGTGTATGCGCAGTCGCAATATATAATCTGTGCGGGCTGCGTGTGCGGCGAATTCAAAGAAATGTCGGCACACCGTACAATTCAAAGAAGCCGCGGAGAAATCAAATTACTTACTTTTCGATTTTTAAAGGTTTATCGTTAGTTTCATAGATAATACACTATATATATGAGTTCTTAGTTTTCTTTATTCGCAATCGGATGTGTTGTTCGTCAATATTCGTCGCGAATGTATTCTTCTTACCTCTATTTACCTCAAAGTTGTCATTTACCAAAATCACAAGTATTTTTATGGTTGTGTGTGTATGATTTTGTGAATTTCAAAATACCTTCCAGACCACTTAGGCTAATATTCAGAAACGATGCTCAGCGTAAAGTAAGGCTTCCGTATGTCAAATTTGTATTACAATTTGACATACGGAAGCCTAAGTTTAGGCTTAGCATCGTTTCTGAATATTAGCCTTAGAACCCTGTCTCTCTGACTCGATCGAAGTATAAGGTGAGTGAGATCATTATTTGGGACTTACTTAATACATTACTGGATCACTTAATACTTGCATCTTTGTTATTTTTATTATCAGTTATCGGAATCCGTATTTAGTGGGAATAAGCTGTTCAGTATTTTCCTGTCTTTGTAGTATGTACGGTTGATTTTATGTGGTACTTATCAATGTTTAGGCGATATTTCGTAGGTACAGGGCACACACTAGTGTGTGTGTGTGTGAGTAGCAGGTCCCACAGATTCACCGCAGAGCGTTCTGGTCACATTGTCTGCACTGCACACTCAAAAATGATAATATCTGCAATTCACGCATCATGACCAAGATTGATGAACATCATAGTTTTATTTTGACCTTATTTGTAGCCATATCACGATGTTTGTGTGTCAATGTCCGGGATTCCAATGTGTATTATTATAACTTTGAAGCAGAACATGAACAGGCTACCTACCTTATGTCCCAAAAATAGGCTTGATGGTGTTGAAATATAGGATAAAAGTATGTGCATCAATATTGAGGATCAAAAACTGAACATTTGTATTTAGGCATTTAAGAAACAATTATGTACATATTGCTTTTGCAGTTACGTTCTTCAAGGTTTAATATTGTTTTTGATACATAAAGAAAAACAACTTTAAATTAATAATTATAATGTTAGTAAATGGTACCTTTTACCTTGGGTCCCATATCCTAGCTGTCCAGTCTTCCCCACCAGTATACATCCAGAGGTCATTTTTCTAAAATAAGTATATAAAAATAAGTTTTTATTGTTCTCAAGCCAATATATTCTAGAATATAATTATGACTATGTAAATAACATGTTATACATATTAATATTAAATATAATCCTTGTTTAAGTTACAAAAATTACATCAGCATTTTAAGCCTTTTAGGATTTGTGACTAAATTCCATCAGAAAACCACCACATACTATTTGCAACAGGAGACTGTACTCACCTTCTTAGAAATTTACAATACATGTCAATTTTTACTGAAAACGACAAAATTTTCTTGTCTTCAATAAAATCCTGGGACATTTTACACAGCACCATCAACTTCCAAACTAAGCAGAGCCTGTACTATGGGTACAAGACAATGGATATAATACTTATATACTTATTTTTTTGTTAATACATACATATGATCCATAAGAAACATTTCATTAATTTATACTTACTTGGAATCCTACCCTGGAGACATTTTTGGTGATACCCTCAAAGTTGACCACTGGGTCAGGGTTGGCACTGGCTAGGTCATACATTCGGATGTGTTGGTAGCCACAAGCTGCAACCATTTGACCTGTAGGTGATATCTCCAGACCATTTACTTGCTAAAAGAGATGTTTTTGTTAATATTGACTAGTAGTAGTAGACTACTCATCTCTAGTTACTTTTAGAAGAGCTCATGTAAGTAAATGTCATTGTATGTTTGAAATTACGGCAATGTACAGATTTTTTAGTGTGTGATTATGAGCAGCTTGTGAAAATCAGACTTAGTTGTTTAAATTAATATAGGTATACTCAGATTTGTAACAGAACTGTATAGAATAATTATATTTTATTCTATGCTGTTGCAATAACTTACAGAATCAGGATGCTGCATAGTGCGAAGGCAGACACCGCTATGTGCCTGCCACAGCTTGATCGTGTGGTCGTAACCACCTGTCACCAACGCAACCGCCGTGCCACCACCAGATCCGTCCCCCGACATGTTTGCATCCACCAGACAGCCTGTATTATATTTCTGTAACCTCAAAAACTTTTGCAATCTATTCCACTATTCATAGGGTTTAAATATATTCATATTTTAATAATAACTGACAAGGGAATTCGTTAATTTCGCAGGAAATGTATTATTTTATTTACAAACAGTAAAACACCAATAATATGATAGTTCACACAAGAGACACTGACAGTTGACACAAATAATTCCGAAATTCAATAAGTCATAACAATCGCAAAATTGACAGTGACACATGTCATGGTAGTGATGTCACGTTATTCACATTGATCTTTGTCACACAGTGACAAAGGTACACCACAGACTAGTGATCACATCATCACAAGTTAAACAGAAAGTAAATTCAAATTCAAAAGATTTATTGCGTACTAAGTTTATAAATAAGGAGTTACATTTTATAATAGTGTACTTATGACTTAGCGGCCTTTTACAAGCACTGCAATTTCATAAAACTTAGCACATAAAACTATGTATTAGTAATATTATAATAATGTATTATAACAGTTTTTATTTTTTATTAAGACATTTAGTTTCTAGTTTATTCTTACTTTTAAACTACAACAAAATATATATGCTAACAACTACTAAATATATATGTAGTATGTAATATATTTTGTTATGGTATCTCCTTCACTGTGTATCTATTAATACGAGATCCCGAGAGAGATAAAGTGAAGTAAAAAGGAAGAAAATCAGTTTTAGTAGGTCGAAGAAGAAAGTCGTGGCTGCCCTATATTCATGAGTGAACTCGGCACCAACAGAGCCGCTTACAATTTTTCAGCGGTGCTGCTGATGCCCTCTTGATTCTGTCATTCGCGAGACGGAACCACAATGGAACTCCTCTCTCTCTAATGAGACTTAAGACCAATTCAACCCGGTGGAGCCAAACGGTGGAACCAGCGACGGCCATTTTGCAGTAATGAGGGCTACCGTTTTTTGTCTCACCAGATGACGCCACTGTTAAGTGAGGTTCTGAAGTGTGGCTGTCAAAGATTGATATTATGCGCCTACAAACAAAGTTTACATTTTATTTTCATTGTTATTGATTAAATAATATTTAATTCAATAGAACCGTAGCGTAAACATATCGGCCATGCCACAGTGTTGCGCAGTTCTGTTTTGTTCGAAAAAACAGGACTTACAAAAGGAGAAAAATAGTTCAATATTGCGATAATTATTCTGAGTTAGTGCCAAATAGTCACAATTTTTATAAATTAGAAATAAACCCGCGTAGTCAACACATATGTAATGACATTTCGAAGACTTCACGCTACACAAGCGCCTCTACCGGTGGATTCATACGCGATACCCCTTGGCACCCCTTGGAGAGGCACTACTGAAGAAGAAGGTAAACAGACGGTAGTCCGCGTACGTAACAAAATGTATTTTCAACAAGCCATTGCTTGTCATCGTTACAAAATCATCGTTATAAACAAGGTTTAGCTGGTTTAGGCTAGGAGTAGTTAATCTATGTTTGGTCACTGTCAGATGATTCTAAAGTTTATAACATAAAACTAATAATGTCAAACTTCGTTAAAGTGACCGAAATAGGAAAGGTGTAGCCTATACCCAGTATCGTCATCAACTCATTAATCGTCCCACTGCTAGTCACGGGTTACAGAATTAGAGGGGTTAGGCTATATTATTAATCCACCACGCTGGCCTAGTGCGGGTTGGCAGACTTTATACACAACCAAAAAAATCTCTCAGGCTCACAAAAGCATCGTAAGCGAGTGATAATTAATTAATAATACACCCACAATTACGAAAACTCAAAGATGCGTGCCTTAGATTCGAACTCGGGGCCTACGATATGTCGGTCCAGTGGTCATATCCCTAGGCTTAACACCCAATACCTGTATCTACGCCGGATAAACGCTTAAGTTAAGCTGACCAGTGCCTCGACCATGAGTTTTTCTCACTAGACTAGCTAGCGACGCCGTAAAATATTTGTATGGAAAACCCTCGCAGCGCCTCTAGCGGTTACGTAAGGAACTAAAATCTGCTATGAGATTACAGCGTTTCGATGCGTAAAAAACCTATCGAAAGCCATTCGATAGAACTCGCTAGCGAGTCTAGTGAGAAAAACTCATGGTCGAGGCACTGTATAACTGTGTATTGTGTGTGATTATACAGGGCATCTAACAATGCTATTATTGTAAGAAAAGCCATCAGCTTTGACTGGTAGATATATATGTTACCGGAAATGTATGAAATCAAGGAATTGTATACAAATCCTAGGAAATGTGTACAATTCCGATACTATTTAGGAAATGTATAAAATATTGTTTGAAAAACTATTTAATGCATAGATATCCTAGGAAATGTATAAATTTCCTCGGAATTGTATGTAATTCCAATATTGTATTAGGAAATGTATAAAGTAAATGCTTTCTGTAATAAAATACGTTGTGAATAATATTTTTTTATTATAGCACTTATTGGGACAATCGGGTAACAGTTATACCGTAAAATAATAATATGTTCATATTATCTTACTAATTAAAACTCTTCTAAAATCGACTATCTATTAAAAAAGAAAAACCTAACCTAACCTAACCGCGATCGCCGGATCAGGCGAAGCAATACCCTCCCCTCGTCCCGCTGTCCCCGCGTACCCACCAATATCTTAAATGTTTTACATTTCCGATTGCTATTTAGGAAATGTGTAATGTGTAAGTATAATATAATTTATTTCACACATTGCCGTGCGATTTTAGGAATTACATACATTTCCTAGGAATTGTATACAATGACGGATTACATACATTTCCGTTAACTTATACATAATATGACGACATCAAGTTTAGTAGTTATTTAGGTAGATACTAAACTTGATGACACACATGAAAAAAATATTGGAGTTATGTCATCAAAATTAAAATCCCTGATGGTGGCGAAACCAGGTCAGCCACACACGATCCCACAAATATATAATAAATTGATGGCCTATATACATTTAATAAACTATCGATACATAGTCTCGAGTCGTCCGAGCGAGTTACGAACATCACTGTTCACACGTCACTCGGTAGGTACTTTTTATTGATTACCTACCTACTATGAAGCTACCTTATTTTAAATACCTAGGTAATTGAACCTTAGTAGCTTGAATAGATTTTACGAATAAAGCAAATACCCGCATTTAGATGGTCATCAATAATAATATGATTAACACCTTGTATCAAGTACATACCTATCTACTTTAGCTAGCTCTCAATTAAGTCATACTTGGCAATCACCGATAACGCTGGAAACGCCTCTAGCACCATTTTGTAGTCGTGACGTAGGTACAACGTGTTTCATCACACAAACACTTCAGCAAATTGGTGTTAAATTTAGGGTCGGGAGCTTTTACGCTACGTGGCAAACTCAACTAATTTAGGGTTTGGATATGAAGGTATCTAATACTTATTAGGTAAAGGTAAAAATTATTGACCACGCGGCAATAAGCCAGTAGCAGAGGTTACGTCTTCGGTCACGTGGAATTCGGGCACGGATGTCATCAGAATCACTTGACATTGAAGTCTATCAAATGGTAATCAATGTAGACTCAAATAAAATAAGGTTACCGTATAAAACTTAAGAAATTTTCAATGAAACGGTAAGAAATTATTTGAATGAAGCACTAAAGAAAAAGAATGAAAAGACAAATTGAAAAATAGAATATTTTATATGAAATTACTTTATTGAACATGTAAAATCCGTATTGACATGAGGAATGCTAATTCTCATTTACAAAATAACACAAATGTAAAATTTGAGAGACAAATCACATCGAAAACCTACCTATTAACTAACTAAAAATACAACATACACATCAATTTCCTAAGTGGGATCTTAGCTTAGAGTTTGGTACCATTATCAGCATTGAAATTTACAATGAGAAGAGGTAGGTTTAATTAACAATAAGCCGCCACATACGTTCATGAAATAGTCTCTAATTTTACATGTTGGTATAGTTTGACCAAAACTCTTATGTCCAAAATTAATGCACATAACTTATTAATACACAGTAAATTAAAAATATGGTATATTTAAATCAAAGCACAGCTTCAACATAAATATGTTATACAGCAAATCAGGTAATATTGCAGACATACTAGTTTTGATGAAACCAGTTGAGGTACACATCTCAAAGTGAGCATCCAGTAGTCACAGCGAACTTAACGAGGGAGGGCTAACTGTACAATTCCCTGGTGTATACATGCTAACACTTAAACATTATTTTTTTTGAGGCTTAGAAACCTAGACCCTAGCCAGCGGCAGAACTTTCCAAACTCTGCAATGCTCTTACATATATCTATCATTACTTTTAATACTACAAACATAAGTAGACGATAAACAACACACTGAAACGTCAACAAATTTCATGTGTAGACCAAAACTCTTGTTATAATGCATCAGAAACATGAGCCAAAAATTAATGAATTCAACTCTGTAAATATTAATTAAAAAATGTGAAATGTCATACAGACTTTGGAAAGTCAGTCCCATTTTACTTTGTAATAAATTAAGTCCAAGTAAATTATTCAATATGAACAGTAATGTCGTATATGTTGGGAGATCATTCGCTTTCCTCCTCCTCCTCCTCGCCGTCCTCATCTTCTGACTCCTCCTTCTTTTTCTTGGATTTCTACAATCAAATTTAAAGTTAGCATTTGGTCATACTAAATGATATGGGAGACTTGAAGAGCATTATATTATTATTATGTCAACATGATACTTACAGCAGGTGCCGCTTTCTTGCCCTTCTTGCCTCGCTTCTGTGCTTTCTTGCCGCCATCCTCGCCACCACCACCGTTGGCGTTGTATGACTCCAGGTCTTTCGCATACTGCTCCTTAGCTTTGGCGGCTTTCTCTTCCCATTCCTAGGCATAAAAAAGATAAATTAATACTCAAATACAAATGAACAAAGACTAGAAATAGGTACCTAACGAAATAGTAGGTAAGTACGTACAGTCTTGTCCTTCATCGACTTCCAAAGCTCGCCACCCTTTTTAGCAATGTCGGTGACTTTCATGCCGGGATTTTCAGACTTGATCTGTTCTCTCGCACTGTTCAGCCACAGCATATAAGCTGACATGGGACGCTTGGGCTTGTCCGTCATTTTAACTTTTTTCCTGCAAGCAAACAAAGAAAATTATAGTAAAATGTTTAGAAAATGCATTGCAACAGGTTATGCGGGCCATGCTTTGAAGAATCTGATAAGTAGCTAGCCTTCGCACTGCATATATGGCACAGCAGGGCCGCGTTTTGGCGGGAAACACGTCTACGCGTCTTCTACACTAAAAAAAACATTCTAGTATTGATTTGCACGAAAATACGATAACAATTGCTATTTAAAGTCATAATATCGTACAGTTATTATCAAAAATAGTTATCTCCCCATATAACGAGTTCACTGTCCTAGGCTTGGGTCGAAAGAGCCATTTTGTTTTCACGGATTGTGTTGAAAATACGCAATAACTAAAGATGACCTAATTACCAAATAATCCGATGACTATTTAACTAAAACTTATGGAAGAATTGTTTCTGTCCTTCAATAGTAAAGATCTGAGAAATTAATTATTGAAATAAGGCGTCCTTCCCATACCCACGCGTACTAAGGAAAGTACGAAGATGCCTATAGCCATGTTTGAATGCGAATTCCAACGTGGAATGAAACTAATTTCAATGAATCCGCCCGTAAGAAACACTATTATATATATTAAAACATATAACTTTGATCGGAAAAATAATTGTACTTACCTGATGGCAAAAATTTTGAAATTATTTTTGAACTGGTGCACAACCAAACTATAGACGTAGAGAACCAGAAGAAAATGTATGGAGCTCGAAGCAAATGTTCCCAGAGCAAGCTAGCTTGGGGTCGACTCGCGTCGGTACAAAAGCGACATCTATCTCGAACGTGATTGGTCGGTAGACACAATGCTACCAACAGCACGGCTGCTACAAAGCATCGTGTACTACGTATATCCGTGACGTATCGATTGCTTTGTGCATGTCAATTTAAACCTTATTTGAAACGCTTAGGTGCTATTTTCTACTTGTTCCTTTGGTCTAGAACATTTCCTTTAGAAATTTATATTGTCGTATTTCTATGAAATTACGCATTGAAATGGATAGATTTTGGCATTATATGATCAGAAACATCACAATAAATATTTATTACATCAAAATTGTATATACGTACAAAATAAGTATATCAAAAAATGAGCCAGTCCACTCAACACAAGACTCCTACCGAAATTAACTCGCGCCCTATTTTGAATGCCGCCAACGTTACTTTCGAAAACGTAAAAAGCGCGGTAAACGTTAGCGGGAAAGGGACGCCAATAAAACATAGCGCTTGAATGGCAGACACGTTTGTTTACGATTTGATATTTTGTGGGAACTTGAGAAATAGTATTTATTTTCAAAGATATAAGGGTGTGCTGTTACAGTTCTTAAGGTCATGTATCTAAAATACATTCTTGAACAATGAATAGTATTGAATGAGTCAATGTAGGTACCTAGTGGATTTATTGTAGTAGGTAATGTACCCAGCCCAGTACTTCTCTTAGGGTTTCCTTTTCCATAGATTTAATTTAGTAAGGAGGTAGGTATTAGGTACCTATTGCTTGCTAAGGCTTAGGCTGAGATTCAGAGAAGAGACTCAGCATGAACTTACGCTTCCGTATGTCAAATTGTAATACAAATTTGACATACGGAAGCCTTAGTTTAGGCTGAGCATCGTTTCTGAATATCAGCCTTAGACTTTATCATTTTTTATAATTTCTACTTACTTACCTAAGTACTAACTCGGACTGAGGTGAGACCTGAGGCATCTGAGGTGACTACCTCAGGTACCTACCTACCTCATGTAGTCTTCAGATTTCTTGGTCCGAGTAGTTAGTACTTATAGCTACTAAGCTATACTAAGTAGGTACCTACGATCATGGCTCAGGCGGCCAGGCTTGGCTTAGTTTTCCGTTTCAGTGTTACTTGCATTAACTAACCATTAATGCAAGCTCGTTGGTTTAGGATGCTTACTTGCCTTAGCGAGACAGCTTTGCTACTAACAGTTCTCGCTAATCTTTTTGTTCGGTCTGAAATTGGCGTGACCCAAATTCAAACCGGCCATAAAAATCGGAGAGAAATTTGATGTTGATACCGAATCCCTTCCACTTCAGCAACTTGAAGGCATCTTCCACTGTGGTGGTGAACAGTTTCGGGGAAATGACATCCCCCTGTACACACATCTTTGCAATGAAGTTAAACCCTACACCCCCGTGCACTGTTCCAATACTCGGGCCGACAGTGGCGTTTTTGTATATTCGATAGGTATACTTACCGATAATAATCAATGTGCAGAGATTGCAGCACCGCACAAGTTTTCTCATAGTCCACAAACGCTAAGCAAACTGGTAGATTATACTCGGTCTTCTGTATAATCTGCCGAAGCGTATGGATGTGGTTTATGGTACCAAAACCTTTTCAGAAACCGGGTCGTTCGGGAGGCTGGAAGCCATTAAATCTACGCTCGAGACGATGCGTGATGACAAGGACCCATGTAAACAACTTGTAGACGTGACTCAAAATCTAGATGGGTCTATAGTTCCTCTTCTTTCTAGTCTCCTCACTTATTAGTCTTTCTTCTGAAGGACTGTCGGTGTTCCACCCGCTTTCAGAAGCCCCGTCTTAATTCCGTCCCAGCCGTGCGTCCGTGCCCGGCACCTTTTTGTTTTTCAGCCGTTTAGTGCCATCCTAATCTTGTACAGGCTGATGTCCGGGATATTTAAGGTATAATAATAGTATAGTGTCGGGTTAATTTCTTAACAAGTCTTCGCAGTCTGCCATATTGGATTTGGATTGAAGTCATTTTATACTTGGTGTTCTTCTCAGCAAACCCATAACATACGTAATGGGCCATGTAATATCCATATGTATGCATGCATAATTCCATCCCAATCGATTGAGGATAACTGCTTTAAAATTCTGTTGCATGCAAGATACAAAAATAAAAGCTTTTAAAAATATTCGCAGACAGGGGCATTTTTCAGTTTTTGCCCCGCCTCGAAAAAATTCTAGAATCTACTTATTAGAATTAAAATATTTGGCAATTCGGTGGTTCCACAAACCCCAAACGGGCCGCATACTTATTTGCCACCCATGTGGTATAAAAAAATCTAAGCTTACGTGGGTATGCTTGTAGATACTTTAGAAGTTAAATTTTTACTGAAATTAAAAACTGTACATAGATGGCTTTGAGTTAGACCGTTACCAAGTACAGTTCTCGCCAAATTTTTTGTCCGGGTTGAAGTTGGCACGAGTACGAGAACTGTATATACTTCGGAGTGAGGAGGAGAGAAGTTTGAGTCCTCGGTCACTAAAGCCACCCCGGTGGTCACATTCAGCACATGGAGGGGGGCACTGTTTCTTAAGACCCAGACCTACTACATCCCTTATCTCAAATGTTTTTGCGATGTGCTATTTGCGTCAGAATAGCGGGACCAAGGTGTGCAAGACTACATGCTACCATTTTTTTGTTCATAGCCTATATGTATAGTTATTGAAGGTTCCCCCTTCAATAGCTATACATATAGGCTGCCTTACCTACCTACATACTGCGGTACTATTCCTTGTTAAAATTTACTCAAATGTTTTCTGCTGGATCGAAGTTGGACCCAAGAAAGAAACCTTTTTACCTGATTTGGCGCTCCCCATGCTTGGGTTGATTGACCGAAGAGCCGCAGTACTTGCGTACCGGTGACACTGCTGCCGCTACCGAGGCCGGGTCTTAGATAATAATATTATAATCAGAGGGCTTGGCATATTTGCATGAGTAGGTACCATAAAATAGCTTCTGCTTGATAGGTCTTGGGATTCTTGGGCGTGTAATAAATTGGAAACCGTAAAATTAAATAAATTTATCTAAAATGAATATCGGCAATAAAACAGAGTAACAGAACACAAATGAGTAGGTATGCATTTTTTAAACTTTTTCGTCTGTCTGTATGTATACACTAATCTCTGAACTTCTAATAGGATGGCAGTAAAAAAAAGTTATCGTCATAGTATCCACGCAGACGAAGTCGCGGGCGGAAGTTATTACTCTTATTGACCTGACAAAGTTTATAATTATGAAGTACAGGACTATAAATCTTAGATGAATAGATAATTACGTATAAATAAAATATAAAGGCTTTAGGCAGCTGTGGGCTTGTGTTTTACAGAAATGTGTCAACTAAATACATAATTTGTGAAACACAAATAGTTTGGCCTCTCCGTTACTCGCAGTTTAGTATTCGATACGGATCTGGTTTTACTGGTTTTTGTGACGACACGCGACGCTTTGTCTGTTGTTTACTCGCCGAGCCATGCGCTGACCATTATAATATTTAAGTAAAATGTTTTTTTCCTTAAACCATCCCGTCCCGACATTAATTGACTTTAGTAGCAGTTTGTTTAAATCTCTGACTTTGGGTATAATTTAGATAGGGGAGCGGACTACGAAGAATTCAATAGGTAACCAACCCTATTAATAGACATTGTCATGACATGAGAACATTTTTTTACGTCCTTGTCGTTGAGTCGTTCTCACGAAGTGACGACCGTTAGTAGGCTCTTAATTCTCAATTCCTTCTTTGTTCGTAACTTAACGCAGACAGGATTCTCATTTTGTTTTTCTTTGAGCATTTATGATGCTCATATTTTACCCTATCTTACACTCAGTCAGTTATTATTGTGTAAGTTATCATTACCAAATTGATAACATCGAATAGGTACTTTACTTATTGTTATCAGATTCGTAACAAACAAAAATAAACGATTGGCAACTGTACGATTAACCTAGCCATTTTTGCGATTGAAGTCTACTTCACAGATTAATATTTGTAGCAAGTATACTTCTTGCATGCATTGACTTCAGCTTAGTAACTAACTACTAGAGTCCAGACTCTCAGACATTACATAGCTACAGTATCGCGAACAAACACTGATAAGAACGTAGATTTGAAAAGTATTTGATATGAAACCGACTCATAGCATTTTTATACTTAGGTAGGTATATAGTTGTGGTCTTTTTTTTAACTTAAAAAAAACACAACTTAGATTTTGAGAGAATAATTAGCACATATTCAGCGCCTAATTACTACGTAAATAATTTTGTCATCAAAATACCCAAGCTTCTAAAGCATTAGTTTATTACAAAAATACAAAGTAATTATCCATAGGCAAATCAAGTCTGTGCTAGATATACTTAGATCACCTACCTACTACACTATTTTACAATAGAGGCTTTAGCATAAAGTTCGGGTTTTTTATTGCATTCAGGTGCCGACAGATCATCATCATCAACCCATTAACTGTCCCACTGCTGGGCACGGGTCTCCTCTCAGTATAAGAGGGATTACCGATTAGGGCATAACCCACCACGCTAGCCTAATGCGGGTTGGCAGACATGCTGTCAAGAAAATCTCAGTCATGCAGGTTTTCTCACGATGTTTTCTTTCACCGTTAAAGCAAGTGATGATCGGACTCAAGACCTTTGACACTGTTTTAGAACCCATAGATAGTCAATAAGAACTAGAATAGAAACCGTATACACTATTTTTAGTATAGTAATAATATTTACAGTATTCTGTATTTCTCTATAGTTACATATTGCCATCTGCAAAACTTAATGTCTGTGCAAGTAACGCAGTAAAGTATGGCTCAAAGTCGGAGACACGTGTTGATACAGTTATCAATGCGCTGCGCCAACTAATTTAAGTATAATCGACTTGACCCGGTGCGTACCTACTGTGACTTGATAAGTTTCTTATTTCAATGATAAGCAGTAATATAAATGCAATACATATTTACATTTTTAATGCAATTTTAGGAAGTATCAAATATCAGTAAAACCTAAGTCTACTTTGACATAAAGTATTTGCCTAATAGCTGTTATTCGCATTCATATATTTTTTGAGTTTTTCCCAATTTCGTGGGAATTTACCAAAACCCTTTCAAAACGGACGCCTACGTCTAATGTTATTAATCTCTGTGCTTTGGCAGGTTCAGCGGTTTTAGCTGTGCGTCCATCGATCAGTTAATCAGTTTCTTATATAATACGTCTAGATAGATTGATTACTCAGGGTTAGTCTAGTTAGTAGTTGTTTCCAGATGGCAAACTCATACTGCACGCGATTCTAAATTTGTTTGTCTTTAAAAATACATTAATATCTACGTAGATTTACAACACACGCAATAGAAACTTTTCCCTGACGACCCTGACAGTATTTGCGGGTCAAAAATAAATAAACGTCATTTGACTGGTCCCATGTGTACTTATTTTAAGGGCGATTTGTTTTTGTGTAAATCTTTATTACAGATTCAACGCAAAATGCAAATAAACGAATTTTGAACCGTAACCTACCGCACAACGCGCCTTGTTGCAGTTCTTGGGAACAGCTTAGGGAACACAATAGGTCCCATAGAAAAAAAAGGGCGGCGACAACGGGACGGGCCGTTTCGGCGCGTACCTCATAGTACCCCGGTAGTTCGGTACTATAGAAAGGCGCATTTTTGTTACTTTTTATAATAAGGCTCACTGAGGGGAACTTACAGCGCAGCGATGTAACGAGGTCCCATAAAATATCTTTGAACGCAGTAACGGTTGTATATTTTGTTAAGAATTTACCGGGAAGTTTGTTGTTGAATTACGAGTTAGTTCGAATATTTTTTAAGTAATATCAATTTAGTACAAATATCTTGAACACCTACTATTTAGAGCAAAAAATGTACTTATTAATAATATCTACAGTAAAAAATTACGACTTAGTGCATTGTAATGTGTTTTGTTGGTATCGGATCAGCTGTAGGTTCTTTGCAGAGACATGGTACCTTAATACCAACTAAATACTTTGGCGTAATGTAGGCACCAACACTACGGGTATGTAATCATGTAAATCCGTGAAATAACGTCGGCGCCATCGTTTTGGTAATGTTAATGGTAATTTTGAGCTTCAATTGGCCCAGTTAGCACTAACGCGTGATTGTTGGAGCTAACATGTGGAGCACAGGTGACGCAGCCAAATTTTAACAATAGTAAACCTATTGTTGCGACCTTTAAAAGGTTTATGGATGATGGATATGCACATGGATTAAAAGTATTTCGATGCCCACCAAAACTTATTAATTAAAAAACACAAGACAGAAATATAATCTTATAATAAAATACACTAACATTAAAACTATTTATACTGGGGCTTCCATGCACACATAGTGGATAATACAAACGGCAAAACAGTTACAACTGATCTTAACAAATATATTTACACTTTTCAACGCACAGAGATTTAGTTCACATAACACACCTTCATTCTACGCTGGCTAAATGAGAATATAATACATAAATATCACATAAGTACCTAATTTCCCGATTTCTATAATAAATTGTAAGAAAAGGCGGGACAAAATCATAATTATGTAGAATTGTAGATGAAATGTAATTTTCGCAAGCACAGCTCACAGTTGCAAATTCAGAAATACATAACATTTTATATCTATATAAAACAAGTGTCGGGTCAATTGATAAAAGTAAGTAGGTAACTGCAAACCATAAATTATAAACTTTAGATTCTTCATCTCATCTCGCACAAATAAAGAAAGACAGAAAATCAGTTCTTGGGTAAACTTAGAGTAACTAAACGAGGTTTTATTGTGTTGGCACGTGTTAGTTTTAATCGCTAGCGCTGCCACTCTCGTCGCCAGATCCTCCTGACGTCGCTTCCGCTTCTGACGACGACTCCTTGGCCTTCTTTGATTCCTTGGTCTGGAAAAAAAGTAGATTTGAGAATTTTTGTATTTATAAATCGTACATCTTAAAATGGACAATAGATCAATAAAAATGTATGAAAAAAGCATTTATACTTTTCACACCTTATACACTTGAGGTTGGATGGTGAAATATTTCATATGGTGATCACCGCACTGTCCATATAATATAAATCCCATAAAAAATATTTGACAGATTCCATATCGATTATGGCTTACACTTCGGCTAATGTATCTTGGTTCATTATATTTTAAAATAATTAGCCTCTTATCCAGACGCAGCTTGCTTCTTCTTCTGAAAATTCTTTCATTTCTCTAGTTCTTCCATAATTGATATAAAATACAGGAACCATTTTTGGGTCCCATTTTATGGAATCTAGAGGTATAGAGATATGGATTTGATGTTACAGTTTGCTAAAATTCACAGAAAATTATCATAAATAAATTAAAAAGGAGTGCTCCTATCTTCGTCTATACCCTTATTCAAAACTACAAAACGTGAACAAAGCTACTTTACAGATTCCATTATGTAAAGTCAAATAAAATAGAAAAAATCTCGAAGATGGGTATGATGCCGAGGTACTAAATTTATGTTGAAAATAACAGGTATAAAGCGAGATTAACGAGACGAAAGTAGTTTCGTTTCAAACAAAAACCACGACTGCGCACATAACTCTGCCACAAAGTAGTATTTCGTTAAAGTTACTTCTTTGGTACGCTAGTGCAGCATATTGCTGTGGGTGCATTAAGTATGATTGTGTCTGTATCGTTTTAACAACAACAAATTATTTAACGTACAGCGAATAATTACGCGGTTATGTATGCGGCTGATAAAAATCTACACTTACTACCGAGATCACTTGCGCGTGACCACGGCAACACGTGTGCGCCGGTGTGAATGAATCGCAGTGTAAATTGAGCAACAACTTGCTGTTTATTGCACAAGTCAATGATTGATTTATATGACTGCATTCTAGAATTTTTCAGATTGATTCGTACCAAAAAGATGGCTTGATTAGTTGCCTGAATAAAACTAACGTATATATATATAAACACAAACTATAACCTAACTTGTGGCCACTTTTTTATGGTTTATGTTGGCAAGGCAAAGTTCATGGATACCCGCAACACCATTGATGCGTTGCCGCCCCCAACTGCAAAGATCCGGTTTTCGCTCTTGATTAGAGCGAAAACCGGATCTCACGCGGAAAGTTTGAACATAAACATAGTTACTTTACGACATACTCCAAAGAGTTCTGGCCTTCTGGTCGAAATAATTGAGGACTGATTGCCCACCTCGAGCCTGCGTCCCTAAGTATAAAAAGGCCCCATACCCATTCACCATGCATATAAAGTGCGAGCACAGACGTACACAGACACACGTTTGAGATCTCAATGTAGTTATTAATTTTTTTTACGTATGGTACGAAAGAGTGAGGGGTCCTGTTCTGGCAAAAACAACTTACTCGCCTAAAAAGAGCTTTTAACAATTGTTTGCTAACTTCCACCCAGCCGTAAGAATAAAAACGAAAGTTCAAGTCGTAAACTGTCGTTTTGATTCATTTTAATCCAATATTTTTCTCTAAGATTTTTACGGCCGTGTTGAAGTTATATCGCGCCAACTTCAAGCCGGACAAAAAGATTGGCGAGAACTGAATTTGTGTAATGTCCACTTACATCTTTCTCCTTCTTCTTCTTATCTTTTTCTTTATCAGAGTCTGATGAGCTGTCGTCGTCTTCTATATACTCCTTGCTGGTGAACTTGCCGCTGGAGCCTGTTCCAGTGTTGGTCTTCGCCTTGGCTTTGCTTGCAACAGGAGCCTTACTCTTCTTCTCTGCTGCCTTGCGGTCCTTCTCAGCTTGTTTCTTCTTTTGTTTGAACTCGTCTGCTGCACCGCTGTCTTTGTATTTCTTCATCGCTATGTTATACTCTTCTTTAGATTTGCCAGCCTTTTCTTCCCATTCCTGTGTACGGAAAATTATTATGAAATTTGAATATTGAAAATTATCTGAAAAGATTTGTTTTTACCCGACTGCGGAAAATGTCAAAAGGAAGGGAGTCCAGAATAGAATAATATATTAGGCATAAATGAGTTCAGAATAGAATAATAAATTAGACACAAAATTAGACTGTTGTTTAAAATAATAGGTACTTAGACACTTATGGTATAAGCATGTCTGTTAAATATGTATGTATAGACTCAATTAATGTTTTCTTAATGTGGCTTTATTGCAGAGGTGCACTAATGTGTGGGAAAAAAGAATGTATGTAAGTTTAATACACATACAGATTTGTCCTTGAGGTCTCGCCACAGCTCGCCGCCCTTCTTGGCGATCTCCGTGACTTTGATGCCGGGGTTCTCCTCCACGATGCTCTTGCGGTTCTCGTTGAGCCACAACATGAACGCGGTGGCGGGCCGCTTGGGCGCGTTCACGTCTTTTTCGCGTTTCTTCGACTTTTCCTTGCGTTTGCGCGGCGCTTCCGACTGTAATGTATGGTGACTATATTTATTTTTTATAATTTTAAATGACAACATACCTAACAAGTACCTACCTACGTAACCCAGAAATGTATAGTTACATGATTTTTCAATTTCATAATTATTTAATTTATATTTTTTAAATATATAGTTTAGCAAGTAGACAGTCTGCACAGAGGTGCAAACTGTTCCTACATAGGCGAATTATTTAATAAAAAAAAAATGCGAATAATTTTCTAGTTGGTAATTCAGAACATAACATTACGCATTTTTTGTATAAAAGTGTACTTACAATAGTAATAGCTTTCTTGGGTTTCTTTTCTTTCTTCTTTTCCTTCTTGGCATCATCATCAGAGGCAGCAGATGCGTCGGAATCCTCCGATGACGACGGGTTGGTATCGTATCTAAACAACAACAAAACAATGAGGTGTACTTTTGTGTATAGAAGACAATAATTACTCGTGGCTTAGGTAAATAGGTTTAATTATACTGTAGGAATAAATAATATAGTAAATGTTCGCCAATACCAATAAAGCTGATGATTTTGAACACTTAAAAAAGTTTGTAAACCTTTTTCTTCCAATCAACAATAAGCGTTTTGAGCTCTCGTCGGAGACAAAGTTGCCGGAGTCACACTGCTAAGGGACTAATTACACTTATTCAGCGTATGTCCATAGAAAACAACGATTTTGTATGAAGATGCGTACGCATCCGTTCAGCTTTCCGCGTCTTTTCTGCTTTGGCGGCAAATATGCAATATATTATGCTATAGATAGGGCCGGGTGGAAAAATTTGTACACAGATAAATTTTCTTCCTTAATTTAAGGGCTCAGCTCTTGTCGGTGGAGCGATCGCCACTGTTATCTATCATCCACCTTCCCGTTTACCTCTGGATACGAGTCGCTGCCTACTTTTTATTTCACTTGTTCCATAAAAGATTCTTAGGACTTGTTTCTCTGGATAGCCACTATTCGCCGGATAAATTAAAAAATGGAAATTTGTATGATATTATCTTTCAATTAATTTAACGGAAGCTTATCAGTAACCTGTAATATAATAAAAAAGTAATGATACTAACTCTTCAGCGACATCGCTCTCCTTTGCCTTGTCAGGGTTGAAGTCTTCATCCGTGCTCTCGTCGGAGTCCGAGTCGCCCGAGTCCCGCTCCTTGGCCTCGGCCTTCACGCGCTCGAGGTACGCGTCCGGCTCTTTCTCGGTGTCAGAGTCGCCGAAATCGTCGTCGTATAGCGCCTTGTCCTGGAGATTAAGACAATGATTTTAGATGATGATGAAAATATAAAAAATAAAAAACACATTAAAAATCTATTGTGATGATAAGCAGTAAATTTATTGCCAATTTTACCGAAAGGTATAAATTTATAAAATAAAAAAAATACCCATGCTAACATAAATGCGAAAGTAACTTTGTATGTTCCATGTTTGCACCTAAACTGCTAAACAGATGTCGATTTTGTTTGGCAAGGAGATAGATTGCATCCTGAGGAAGGAAGTAGGCTCCGTTTTGATTCAAAATGGTTGCGAGTAAAACCGCAGGTTTCTGTAAAAACATTACATACCTAAAAACCTGTTTATCCAGTGTCGACTATACTAACCTCACAAATCATTAAATAATATTTTATATCGTACTCAGCTCCTGCTTAGGCTAATGGGTTAGTAACACTAGTACTGCGTTATATAGGTACTTACATTCTTTCCAGTGTTCTTGACGTGCAGTTTCTTGGAGGTGATGTAGTCGAACAGTTTGTCGTACTCGCCCTTCTCAATGCTGCTAAACGTGTGTATGCTGCCCTGCTTCAGTTCTATTTCAAAGTCGAAGGATCTGAGAACAATGAATTACCAGTAAGTGGTGATGGCGACATTTTTTAGTAACAAAACTATGCCAGACACGCTGTAGTTTTCTATATTATGATGCAGATTTTACAACCTCAAACGTATTTTGAAATGCGATAATTAACTAATAGAAAAGAAACTACATATAGTAATATCATTTTAGAATTAATACAGTTAGTTTATTTGTCAGTTATATAGCCAATCAAACATTAAAAAAAAGTTTATTTGTCTCATTTTTACCTACGAGGTATTTTTGTAAAAAGTAGTTAATAAAACTGACAAAGAAATCATTTATTTAATTATGCATAGTTCTATTCTTTCTGTCATGAAGAAATAAAGCTTATAGGAAAAGCGACACTATTCTAATTTAATTTTGGTAACCAAATTGAAATAAAATTCCGATTAGTTGACGTACTTTTTGTGAGAATATTATTCCAACTCGATTTTGCTTACAAAAATCTTAGTGACTATTCACGAATTGAAATATTAGAATAAAATAATAATTTTGTTTAGTTCGTAAATTCTACATGGATAAGTTGGGACCTATGAAAGCGGCATGGTATATTGTATTCCTACCAACTAATAACTGAACTTGTGTGCCCTTGCCTTATATTTACGGCCATGGGGATTAATGACATTCGCCACTACGATGACCGGCTTTAAGCCAGTGCAACCCTGAACCCTATTAAGGGGTCCACTTCCTCCTTAAAGGCGAGAATAGCACGCGCAGCGCCAATTGGGGAAGTAAGTATAATTATAATTACTTAGTGGAAGACGCGCCACCTCGAGCGAAGTTCACGGATGCGATCTCTTCAAAGCGTATATGCACCGGCGGCTTGTGCACGTATATGAAGCCTTTCTCTAGAGGATACAGGTAGCCAGCCGCAGCTTTGTATGAGCACGCAATCGCCGGCGTCTTGTGATGGCTGAATAAAAAAACAAAACATATATTACTAGTATACCATCAATCACACCTGTATTTCCCAAAGGGCTAATTAGGCAGAGGTGTATAATACATTTTTTTATATTATTTTTTTATAACCATAACCAAAATATTGCCAATTACTGGGCAAAAATCCAAACTCGGAGCTGCTACTGAGAATTTCATAATTAAAACTCTCCATGCCCAACATAAATGACCAAATCAAGTCCACATAACTCTTGTTGTAAAGAACGCCGGGAGTCGTTGGATGCTGGAGGCATTTGTGACGAGTCCATGAACTCTATATAGCGAACATTAAGGCTAGTTCAATAATTAACCTAAAAAAAAAAAGGGATAATATAAATGATTGTGTTACCCTAAGAAGTCTCCTGGGCCTGTCACTCTCCTGTTGATGATGACCTTCATTATTTTGGCGAGGACTTCGTATGTCGGACCGGACAGCTCTTTAGATATCTTCCCTTCATACTTCTCTTTTAGTTCTTCCCTGATAAACACAATTAAAAGTACATAAAAATAATGTAGAATAACAACTCTCTAATTTAGATGAAACTGAATACAGACATGGCCTATAAGAACAGGATATTTTACACATAAAGCAGGCGAATTCACGGGCGTAAGTTAGTTTAGGTAAACCAAAGACTTCTCTACTTACTCAGTAAATGGTAACTCCAGACTGGTTTCCTCTTCAATACCAAACAACAGTACCAGATAGTGGTACCTGGTCTGACCCTGCTTGATTGGTGGATCAAGCGAGACAACGAAGAACATCTGCCTGGTGTCCTTGTGAGGTAAAAGGAAGAGACGGAGAACAGTGGACATGGGAATCTTGTAGTCGAAGGTTTTACCGTGGAGCTGGAAGAATGTCTGGAACACCTTGATGTCATAACGACCACTGTAAAGAAGAAACAATAAATTTGTGAAACAATGTCATGTAACTTTATGCAGTGTAAAAAATAATAATTAGATGCATTTTTTTCAATCCTCATATCATACAAGCAATGTATGTCATTATTTTAATGAAGGAAAACAATTGGCGGGCAGCCGATGTATGTCATTATTTTAATGAAGGGAAAAAATAGTCGGACAGCCGATTTTTTTCCTTCATTAAAATAACTTGTAATCTTAGCATGGAGAATGCTTAAAAAAAAAAAAGATAATGTATGTCGTCTTAAAATCGCATCATCAAGATGATTCTAAAGAATCATATTTAAAAAAAAAACATTAAATACAGAAACCACAAAAAGAATATAGGAGAATCTATAGGCATTATTATTTCTTCACACAAGAATATACATTCAACAAACCGTGGCGTGAGGCACTGTAGCTCCCTGAAGATGGCGATAGCGTCACCCGAGACAGATATAACGCTAGCCTTGTTCATGACTTGCTGGTGGAATGCTTCTACCGCATCCATGTCTCCGCCTACCTCACTAGTGGGGATATGAAAGCGCATCTCCATGAGGGACACTGGGGTGTCATCATTCTGAAAACGAATTTTAAGCTCATAAATGGTTTTTCTAGTATATTCGTTCCCATATAAGTTGAAATTTTTCCCCCGTTTCTGCAATTAAGTTATCTAACACTAAAAGATTTTTTCAAATTGGACCAGCAGATCCTGAGATTAGCGTGTTCAACCATACAAACAAAAAAACTCTTCTGCTCTATAATATATAGATGAGTAGCATACAATGGTCACATCACACTAAATATTTTTTTTAAACTTAACTTCCTCCTTATATTGCACAATGTTGTGACAACTTTATGTAAATAAACCAATTAAAAATGTATTAAGATAATTTTATATATTATAATTAGATAAAATGCTTTTGCAATGTATGGGTTGTGAGTTTAGGATACTTTAAGTAATATCTAACTTTTTTTATTTGTGATCTGTCAACTTACACCATCATAAACTGTATTTTTCCATAGGATCTATCACAACTATTCATAGGAATTTTCCATACAAAACATATATACCTGGTGGAACTCCAATGTGACTTCATTCTTGCCTGTGTTGCACTGTGATACATAGTGTAGTGGGATCTCAAATGCAGTGTTGGATCCCACATTGAAGCTCAGCACAGCTCCATTGAACTTAGCTGTGCCCCAATTCCAACCTTTCAATGAGAGCTCTTTTTCTAACATGTCTTTGTTATAGTTAGTTTTGAAGAATTTAGCCACCTTTTCTTGCTCCTAAAAATACAACAATGAAAATAGTTTTACTAATACAATTATATTGATTTCACATAATGATAATGATTTTTAAAAAATTAAACATCTTGGGACATTTTAACACAGCACCATCTAGTCGAATATTAATAAAAAAAAAAGGATCCATCATTATAGAAACAAATTCATGCCATCATTAGTTTAACTGTAATGACATCATATTGCGAACAATAGTTTTTTCTGCTGTCTGTACTTTATTACATGACAGGTTAATTAATATCTAATAAGCAGCAAATAGATGGCGATATAAGTAGCAAAGTAACAAACATCATTATACTACTCTTTTTACTCAACGACGACAGAAAGTCAAAAGAAACGGTAACTAATTTACTTGAAATTTATTATTTGATAAGTATAAAGACTAGAAACCTGTTTATTTTCCATTATTTTAGTATTAACTTACCCCGTCCTTGAAGCCACCATATCTGTGTAAAGTGCCATTCTTCAGGAACAGTCTCAGTCCCCATGAACCTATAAACTTTTGGAAGTTAACCAGTTCTATATCATTTGCGGGGATCTGTTCTACTTTTCCGGTCTTGCTGTTTTTGAACACTATGTTCTGGTCCGTCATCTTTAACCTCCCAGGGACCTGGAATTTTAAACAATTATAATTTTGGTAAAATAAATTTTCGAATAGATTAAAAACCATTTATTGAACAAACCATACCATTGCCCCTTTGATTTCGGCTTGGACATCATTGTATTCAAGAAATTCCATTGTAGTCTTCAGAACTACACGTAAGACAGTTAAGTCTAAACAATATTTGCGCTAAAATGTGCTCAATTATTTTCCACGCGCTAAATAGTAAATGTTGTATGAAAAAAAATCAGCGGCAGCGGTACGCCAGCGATCAACGACACAACAAATTTGACGTATTTATGTGACATTTGAAATGATTTGACAATGACAATAAAATGAATGAGTGAATGAAATTTTTGAAGATTACGTTGCGGTATAGTTTTTAAATTTTTATGAAATATGTAACAAAAAAGTTGTATTCTGCTCCTGCTTCTAAATAATATAGTCTAGATAACGTTCCATGAAGCTAGAATAACGTTATTGCTGTTACGAACCGTGCGTCAGCGTGAGGCATTATAGCTTTGTAAACGCCAGCCTAATGTCAAGTTGACATATTTTATTTCATTCATTCTTTTTATAATCATTCACTCATTTTTTGTGAGGTGACGGCAGGTAGACGTCTTTCTTGTTGTAAATTTTGGAATAATATTTACGTTACTTACGTATTGTATCTGAAAAATAACAGTTTCATGAGCCACAGTTAACCTTCTATTGTTTAAATTATCTAAATTGCAGTGGGGAGTGGTGTAAATGCAGTGATCGAAACTTATAAAGTCCGCCCTCATTTAAAAATTAAATCGTGTCGCGTTTGGACTAGGTACCTCCGCTAGTAACTATTTTTCGTAGGTGTGTTTCGCATGTATATAATCTATGGCGTCACTATCCTTGCCGCGAGTCCTCCAGCTGAAGAAGAACAGCTTGGATGCTGAACGTGAACAGTTCGAGAAGTTTCAGGTTTGTTTTAAGACCTCTTCCACTTTTAGCCTTGTCTTGTTTCCTGTTGTTTTTTTATTATAAAATCACAGTTTATGTCCTCGTTAGCAAAATTTATACAGTTGTACAGATAGGTACTTAGTTGTGATAATAGTGGAGTATCCCTGTGAACATCTAAAATAAGGTTACTATGGAATTTATAAACTGACTAATATTTTTAAATATTTCTTTTGTTTTGTTGTTAATGTATTATTGGTTTGCAATAAACCATATGATAAATAAAATAAATAATAACTAGCCTATTTCCTAAGCTGTGGGATATCTTACAGATATGGGAATTCACATATCTACTGGAACCCACCCCTTAGGCAACTCTCTGTCAAAACAAGCAATTATTGGTTAGAGAATTGCCAATTTGGTTCTAGTGGGCAACAAAAATGTTGCTTTTACTATCCAACACTGAAACTCACTCTAATCCATACTACTAAACAAGAAGATTATTTTCCAACATAAATTCTGAGACAAAATCTTGAACGTTGTTTTCATATTTGAATTTGAATTGTGATTTTTTCTCTATCAAACTTTTATTTGCATTCATTTGTATGAATAAAATAGTTTTAATGAGAATCTTTGCCTAACAACTAGTTTAAGGCTTGAAAATTTAACTAGGATTGCTCTTGGATTAATGGACTGGCAAGTTGTCTTGGGCTGTATATTTTATTTATTTCAATATTTTTTTATAAATGTTTGTTGAAAATATCATTCTACATTTTTTATGATTATGATACGATTTAGTGAGAATTGACATGGAAGTTAATATTATTAATTAATAATATTATTAGCTTTGCATATAAAGGAAAATCGGCACAGGTACTTTACAGCTAAACTAGTCGACTAATGAGTATTATTTACATCTGGTATTTTTGGCCAGTCATTGCCGGTGTAAATAGGGTGGTGCCTTAAGTGGTGCCAGTCTTGCTCATATTATACAGGGTGCAGAAATTAGGTAACAAGGGTTTTCAAGGGGCAATTGCCCTGTGAAAATATACAGAAAGTCGCACTGGTTGGTTACAGAATTGGTCATTGCTTGGTTCGTCTAAACCAAACTTAACATTGTTTTAGAACAATAAATTTTGCATGCCAATAGCAGATTTAAATTTCACAGCACAAGGTTAAGAGTTCCGAAAATATCTACTAAATACAATTGTTACTTATCTAGTATCTACTTAATTATAATTATGTACATTTTGTAAAGATGTACAATGTACATAAGTAATTTAGACCTCAAATTTTTGTTTGCTAAAGCAAAATAATAACACTATTGAAACAGCTAATTAATTATTATATTCAGTTTACTAAAGCATACTTATTTCATCGCTCAATTCAATATAGTCCATTTTTATAAATTGAACTTTGCTTTTACAACGGCAATGCGGTCATACCAAATTGGAGGGAAATTGTCAATTGCGCCACAGTTGCGGATACTCGGCGACACGCTTGTCGCGTACTGACTGGTCGGGTACGTTACGTCACCTCCGCCACCTGTGTATACAAAACAAACACTGACATAACTTAGCATGCAAATGGAAACCATTGAGATATTATGTACAACTTGCTTTAAGAGCTACAAGCACCAAAATTACATATCTGATTCTGCACCAATCGACTTAAACAACACCAAAAAGAACCACAAAGACATATTATTATAATTTAAAAATAAGTTGTTCTATTTTAGTACCCAAGTGCTTAGGCTTACTGACTATACTTAATACATACATATGGGATAAAAAACATAACATAATTACCATATAATACCTATCATTCCATCTATCTCTTTGTCTATCCACATTATCCACATTGTATTAATACTATTGTTTGTAACTATTGTAATTACTACTATTGTTTCGTTACATCAATGTTTCCGTTTATACGAAACGTAGTTATCCTACTGTCCTATAAAGGCTATAAATCTTATCAATGGATTTCTATACGCCACACAGTTGTTACTGCAGCGATACCACTCATATTTAGTAGTAATCCCATAAAGACTCCCTTACCATATGTGCTAGCGACTGACAGAAAAATATTTGTTTGAATTAAAAGCCTTTTACCAGTTCAGTCCGGAACTAAAATTATAATACATATATGCTTTTTTTTGGTAATATCGCACACCTAAACTCCTGGCAGGGCTTCAGCTTATATATATTATTCCAATGGAGTTGTGTCCATTTACTAGGACTTTTATGTAAGGTCTCCTCATGTCCATCCAGCCATGCCAGGAGTACTCCTGGCGACTCTATCTTGTATGCCTATACTATGTCTTTACCTAGTACGAAATCTCTCTGATGGACCTTTCGTAACTGCCACATTCCCTGCTTTTTGCTGTAAAAGATCTTTCTATATATCATTCCATGGCGGATTCTGTGAGCGAAGTTCCAAACTGAGCTTTGGGAATGAAATTATGTCATACTCATCTGCCAAAGCCGAAGATGCATACCATTTGCACAAGGACAGTATGAGAAATATAAGCACCATCGCGTTCAAACTGCAGTCGGTCAGCGCATCGCACTGTAACCACCTCCAGTAGTGAAATCTCACTAAGCTGTTTAGTCGATGCCGCGTCAATAGCTTATGATAGTGATAAACAAGTGTGCGATAGCTTGGTATTGCAGAGTTTTTTTTGTTATCAAACAGATAATGAATGTTGTGAAGACTCGCGTTCGATAACTTATCTACTGCGATACTCGACCGCTGACAGCACTCGATTTAGTTACGAATAGATTTTGAGAACTGTAGTTGTGTTTTAAAAAGTTTTTCCCAAAGAGACTTTTCAGAAATCAGGAGACTGCTGTTTTCGATCGTATAGTTTCATCCCCAGTTGTTTTGGTAAGTCTTTTGCATAATTATAATCTACCAAACATTCAAACCCCGGCAAAGCAAGTGTTGATGGGTGAATGAACTCTATTTGGAGATAAATATAGTTCTTTGTCTCGATTTACGAGCTCTGGTGGAGGAGAACCAATTTATACAGTTGCGTAATTAATATCTTTACCACAGACAGTAGCTATACCACGCTATACTGCTACCCGTTTCTCTAGTGAACATTATTTTAGACGATAGGTAATAAGCTCTTACAAGTGTACCACAAAATGGTGACAGTATTTATAATCGCTTTAGTTTCTAATACACAGAAGTTACAGGAAGAATATACCCAAATAGATCTCATAAATACAAACACCATTTGGTTTATTTAAATAATATAAAGATGTTGTGAGTGACAATCCTATATTGTCAATTTTGTGTTTACGTATTCAGATATTTACTTGGCAAGCAGCTGAAGTGCCTCGATTTATACACCATGCAGTCTTAAGGGTTCTTAATACTTTAATGGTGGGTTATTCAGCAACGGCTACATTTATTGACTGTTATTGGTGTTCAGAATTGTCCAGTAGAACGAGGATGATTGGCCGCTTCCGCCCATAACAAGCACCACAATTCGTACTTGATAAGTTGATATTAAATGTATTTGTGGACACTCTAGTTAAAACTTTAGTGAATAATGCTATCTCGTTCACTCCATTGTTTTCATAAAAAATCTCCCAAGTGTAAAGTGCAATTGGTAATCTGCACAATAACCTCATAGTTGATTGATGTGGCTGTAACGCTCTCCAGAGTCATTAAAAACAATGTTTACAGAACAAAAATCTAAATCAGACAGACAGATCAACGAAAGAGATAAGTTAAGTTCTATCTTGATAACTCTGTTACTGGCACTTGATAGACACCATTCTTCCATTGACCTAATAGACTAAAACATTTTTGCCATATTATTGTCATCATCCTCTTGCTCTTATCCCAATTTACTGAAGTTCGGGCCGTTTTTTTTCTTAAACGTCTCATAACTTACATCTGAAGAGAGGTTTGTATTAAATCTCTATTACTTACCTTATATAAATTAATTTACAAGTTCACAAGGAAGGGACAATAAAACAATACTCTTTTCAGTTTATAAAACATACTGTCTGCATTTATCATAATTTTAACCTAAACAAGGGAAAAAGGAACTCATCTTGTTTTTGTGCTACCATTCTAAGGTATCTTCGCATCGAACTTTATCTATGCCACTTTGCTCTAAAATGACGTAAAGCCAATACGTAGGTTGATCGTAGCTATCATTCTTGGATGACGCGCACCAGACGTTTTGTTTTTTAGGAAAACAAACACGAAGAAACAAATACGTATGCCATTTATAAATAAACAAAAAAAATACAGGGTGTGGTTTCTGAGATGATTAAAAAAATACTTCACCTAATATTTGGCCAAATATTTAGTCTTATTTAGTAAGTTTATAATGTTTTATTAATGTCCTTTGATAGATAAAGCAAATTTTTATTAAACTATAATAACTTTTAATAAATACCTAATGAAGTGAAATTGTTAGCGTAATTACAGTAATTAGATCATGGGAGACTAAAATATTTTTAAACCCAGCGAATAATATAACATCTGCACTTGCAAACCTCGTGAGCGTTTAACAATCATAGAGGTCATAATTTTGGTACAATGAAGTTAACCTTGCCTGCCGCCTTATAAGAATCATGACATTACTCCCGTGGCCGCTATATTTCTGACAATGCCACGAAAGTGTTGCAATATAGATCTTATTAGAAGCACCGGTACCTACTCAGAAATATTGACAATCAACATATTTGCTATCTATTGATTTACTCGAACATTACTAGCTACGTACAAAAAATGTTTCAATTCTGCATAATTTTCCAGCTAAAGTTTCTAATTTACTCGACAGCACCTATCTAGAAATTTACCATAGCAAAAGTTTTATCATTCTGTTCTTTTTAATTTGAACACACCTTCATCAACAGTTTATTTTGCCATGACTAATTGGTCTTAGAAGTTTTCCAGTACGCACACAGTTTAGTACCTCGAAGTGTGACTAAGCGTTTGTAAATGTGCAACACAGGGCTCCGCTGCTGTGATCACACGACCGGTTTTGTGACGGAGGAAATATTACCACACTGACCTAGTGTTCCAATGTATAATATTTTGCAGCGAGATACAAATAGCTCTGTTGTATAATGACTAATTCATGTAGTATACACGTTACAAGTTCAATGAAGTTTAATGTTTACGTCGTCTGGTCGTCTTACCATTGTTTTGGGAAATACCAAATCTTGCTATGTGGATGACCTTGTTGTTTGATTGCTTACATTGTATCCCTCGAATGCAGAGTAAACGGTGATGAGATGAAGTTGATGCTTCCAAAAGTTTAATTATTTGACTGATGAACCACAAGTAACTTCACCGAAGTTGCTCGTGGATGCTGCAGTATACCTAATGCAGAATTTAAACCAATTAACTACCACTAATTACTACATAATTATTCTTCGTATCAACTTTATTATAGCAAATCTTATCACAATCTGGACAGATTTGTCAAAAATAGATTTCATGTTATCCTCTAAAATCATTAACTCGCTTTCTTCATCCATGTCACGATGCATTTTACCATTTACTGTAAGGTACAGTCTAGTTTCATAAACAGCTTTCTATTCCATTTTCTAATCATTCCTACACTAGTTTCTCACATTTCCACTGCACTTTTATGTTATCTCACCGTGTTATGTGGAGCATGGTGTCTATTAAGATAGTTATCTCGTTCCCGTTAAAATTATGGAAACGGCTTTTTTTAAATAGTGAGAATTCAAGCTTTGAAATTAAGTAATTCCAAATATTTTTGTCTTCTATAGATTATATTGTCGGTCCCCGTATGAGTTCGTAATGGTCTAGGATTGTAATAAAGTTTGTTTCTACCTTTTCCTACACAATAGAGACTACCCATTTGCCGAACTCCCTGTATGCTTTGTATTTCTAAGAAAAAAATATCGTTGTTGTCCATGAAGATAGATATAAGATATTTCAATCGTCTCCATTAAGATATCTTTTTATCTCACGGAGAGTTTTTCACAACGCTGTTTATGACAGCAAAATACTTCGTGTTTTCCAAAAAACACATGATATTATTATTTTCCTGTCCCAATTTCCTAAGTTTATACCTTAGGAAACTGTTCTTCTGTCAGTTTGCAAGTACAGTTTATTATTCATCACAAACTACTGAAGAATTTCTTTTTAATTCAGTTGACACAAAATGGAGTCAAATTAGCATAGTTCATATCGGCACAGGCAGTATAAATGTTTGCTCTAAACTGACACGCCAGATGGGAAACAGATTTGTCCGTGCTCTGAGGGCAATCACCGCAGCATCCTCTTCCGCCCAGTCTCTACACACGTTTCTATCAATTCGAGCTTCGTAAATGCTCTTAACTACGCTAATGATGCATTTAGTTTATTCGTTACCAATATAGGCCTTTGCGAGTTAAAGGCAGGTTCATAAATGCTACTTTTGAAGAAGATAAATCTCGAATAATATTGTGGTAGGTTTAATAAACTATTTTTAAGACCTATACTTAGTACTGAGGCCGAGTTTTCTAACATTTGATCGTTAACTTATAGTTAGTCTATGGGCGACTGACACCTTAATTGCGAGTTCAGTTAAGGTGTGTCAACCAGACCATTTCAAATTGCATTTTCCATGTTGAGGTAATTTGCACAGCTAACGGTTTTCTCTATATTTAGAAAAATACTTATCTAGATTTTAGTTTAATTTTTTGTATTTGTAAGTTTTAAACTGTTACAGATATAATAGAACCACCATTGGTCTTGGGCACCGGGACCCTTATGTGATTTACAAAGAAGTACTACATTAGGTACTAACTTATTTTGAACAAGTTAAAACATTTTACTACCTGAAACTAACAAAATTAATGGTCGACTTGGAAGTCCCTAGACAAACTAACCGAACAAAGGTTTCGTGTTCCTGACAAATTCTTTATCTTTTACTGTTTGTAACCAATATTTTTCAGGTTTCTCTGACAGATATAACACAGTTAACATCTAAGCCATTAAATAAAATCGAATAGTAATATGATAGATTCGCTTCGTCTGTCGATTCGTTACGCATTGCGTGCGACTGTTATCGCTTCGACGACCGACTTCACTTCGGCGCATGCGAATGATTTTCTTGCACCAATAACGGTTTGTCGATAATTGGATGCAACTGGTTACGTTATTACACGTAATAGCAGAGCTGTGACAATCAGAGCCTAACAGTGATCTATGTATGTGACAGATCTGGAACTGATTACTGCTATAACCTATGATGATTTCTTAACTGCTGAACTATCCTACTTAGTCATTAATGGCCAATGGGTGTATTTGTCTCGTAGTTTATATGCCGGTCGGTAAATTCGCCATCTGATATGTAAAACCATAACTCATTTTTATATTTTTGGACAGCTAGGTACTTTAGGTACAACTGCTGTTTTAATTTATGCATTGTGCTTATTTATTACCACAGCGAAATTTATCTAAATTCATTTAAATACGTCTAAGGATACATATTTCCTAGATACATATGGAAGAAGTTCAGATCAGTCAGATTTTACATTAAATTTTATTATCATTGCATACAACACTCATTTATTGCATAGTCGCGTGTCTATTTGACATTAAAGAAAAAAATTTGGATGGAAAAGGTCTGAGAAAAAATCGGTTTCAAAACTTTCAAATGAACTTTCTCCTCGCAATATCGGAGAAAGTAAATTCATTTTTAATTATTTAGTCTATTAATTTATCGCACATCACGGAAATTTTATGAAGTTTCCGGTAGTTGCGCGATATTATCTCACGAATGCAGACTTATTATACAATTTAAATCGTAAATTGGATTAGGTACAGTTCTTTCAGCTGAGTGTTCAATCTATGTTCAGCTGTTTAACTTTTTCTGGCATCTACCACCAGACGCGTATTATACTAATTGCATTTGTCGTTGTGATAATTTGCTAAATTAGATCAGTCATGCGAATTCATAAAGTGGTTCACATTCGTTATTATGTGTCCGGTTACTTGCAATAGCTAATCTGCGTCTTTAAATATCGTTTCTGATATTCCTAACTTTTATCAGATTTTCAAAAGCATTGCTCCTTCAACAATCCTTATTTTCCGAACGCAAAGGCGAGTCGGGAGTATTTACATGCCTTGACGCCCGGACCTTGTTTATGGAGGAGTGTCTGCTCAGTCAGCAATGGATCTCTTATCGCTGAAATGATCGTTATACGCGAAAAATCTATAATATCATTGATAAGTATGAAGCTAGAAGTAACTAGTATTGTTGAAAAACAAAAAGAAATAGCTTTATCCTATCACAGTTGCGTGGGTAATTAAGTGCCTCATAAACTCTATAGTGTTGTGTCATGAACCATGGGAATTTTACTTTATCTTTGTAGTATATCTTTTATGTTGTTTGCACAATGGTGTGGTTGTGAAATCGTCACTATTGTGAACCTACGGTTGTCTTGCTGACATGGCGTGCGTGGGTGTACGAGATCCTGTGCTGTTGGCTTCATTAGAAAGGAACACATTTAATCTTAAATGTATGCGTAATATTACAAATTATAATAGGATTAGGGATTTTAGGGTTTGCACAAAAGTTAATTGTCCTTGACAAGTTTTAACATCGATGAAACGCATCGATTTGAAATGTGCATCGTTATGAATAATGATGGACTTTTACATGGCTCGATCTCATTCTTATAATATTTTATTCTAATGTACGATATTTCAATAAAGAGACTTTTACACATCCTAAACATACGAACAGTTTAGTTTCTTAGTTCTTAGGTTTCTCCCCAGTGTGGAATTAGCATGGAATATTATATATATATTACAGTTTGTTAGTTGTCAAAGCTGTTGTTCTTAACAGAATAATATCTGTGCAATAGTACCTACCTAATTGTGATTGATCCATGACACATGGTGTTAATACCGTCATTCGGAGCTCGGCTGCATCCGTCAAATGGATCAGTGTGTTCGAACCGAACGGAGATTGTATCTCGTAAAGTGCAGTTTCCTGATTTAGACATGCGCCAACGCACGGCCGACGTCCGCAGCGTGGGATACGCCGAGTTATTATTATAACTATTCGTATTTCTGTAGGTTCGTTTATTATTATACGGATTTACAGAATAGTATTTTTAGTCATCAATAAACCTAATCAAAGGGGCTGGGGTAGTTAATTTAATTATCTATTTATATTTTGAAATGAATCATCATCATCATTGTGTATGGCATTAATCCTGCGTGGATCAAACCTCCTTTGTTTTCCTTCTCATCCTGTCTCTCAAATTTGTCCGACCCAAAACTCAGCAACGCGGACTGCTGTGAAGTCTGCTGTTGCTGCTATCAGATCCTCGCGTGTACAGTTATCGGGGCATGTGGCATGGTAATTTGTGCATTTTCTGAATGGCCAAGTTCATACTGCGTATTGAATACTTAATATCGTGCGTGACACAAGGTTAGATTTAACTAAAGTTATTCCACTAATCTCATTATTTACTAGGTAGGTACTGAAGGGTGAATCTGTAGCTCACATTATACTTGAGTAATTAAACGTTTATATTGGCAAGTTCAATTAAAATGAAGCATGGCGTAAATTACATAAGTGACCTAATTTCATTTTACATATTAATTTTATGAACTAACATTTTCTACATGCAAACTAACATTATAATTGTTATTTGACTGAAAAACACGTAATGTGCTGGAACATTTTTATAAGAGTTCAACATACCCGCATGTTAATATGGGCCATACATATAATATTTATTAAACCTAGCATAATTATGCTAACGATGCACGTTTAAAAGAAAACAACGTTTTTTCATCTTTGATGGGGACCTGCAATAATCTTCAAAGAGCCTCTGTTGAAATTGAAAGAAGTCATCTTCCCTCTAATTTCTGACAGAAACAAATCCATTCTCCAGTATCTAATATCTATAGGAACATTGAATTGTAAAGCTGTAATGCCGTGAAAATAATTGATAACTGATATTCAACCGCATCTGGTTAGAATGGAAGTCGAGTCCAAAATAGTTGAGGAAAAAGATAGGAGGATGAATAAGATAATTATCCTCTTAGCATTTAGCGTATAGCACAAAAGCTGGTTAATACACAAATCTCAGGACCAGGACCGAAACAACAGCTGGTACAATAAGTAGTTAGGTTTAGTTTTAACATTTTTTTCTAGCTGGACTAAAGGCGGAGTTTATAACCCGACCACACAGCAATCCGAAGGAAGGGTGTTTTTCCGCTTTTTAAATTAGTGTCAGCAGTATTCTAAGACCTCAGTCAGTCTCCGAAGGCCTTTGTGTAAGTAAATAAATCAAATTGGTGACAGCAAGCGTGGACAGCACGTTAATCTCCCAAAACAGGACAAGAAAGTATGCCAACAGAAGCCTTACCTGGCTTATCTCACTGTGTAACGCCTACTTATTGATTTTCCACAGCTATTTTGGTACAAGCATTCCAACAGTGGATATAATGTTAGCTACTACTTAGATGTTAACTATGTTACGTACATTACCATAAATAAGTAAGACTAACAATGATAATTATACTATAACTGCAGCTTTAGGTTTCTGTGTTATAATCCTTAGCTTGAGTTTTTATGCCGATACTATTTTGATACACTTTGACGTATACGATAATAATGTTGTATGATCACTCGTAAATCTGACAGCAATCAGACCTAGACCTGTATTAGAAATGAGAATACTTCTTTATTTTTGCGTATCTGAAGTCCTATAGGGTCGAATTGGATTGTCTAGCTTGACTTTTTTTGTGTCGCGACAGAGTAAATTAGGACACGGCAACGAGTATTATAGTCTTGACAGGGTGCTATAGGCTTCATAATAGCAGACCAGTTTGTAAGAAAATACACCCAGACCACAGAAGAAGCCATTTAAAATAAAGTGATGTACCTGATCCAATCATTCAATTTACAAAACCTTGTTATGTGTTTCTGTTTACTTGTAAGTATTATACTTGAGTACATATTCACAAACGCATGGTACATTTTCGGCTAAATTGTTGGACTTGGAAGCAGTCGCACCGGTTATTACATTGAATGTATTCTCGCAACGCACCAATTCTTATATATTTTTTGTTTGTTGCAGGTAAGGTGTTCCGTCCCAATGGTCTGGTGTTTTTTTGCAATCAACACCCAGTTTACACCTGCATGAACGCTTGGTGCAAGAAACGCCCGTCGGAGTCTTGTCCGCCAATTACCACCTTTTGTAATTACGATAAGATTTCTTGCCTCTTCCATATACAAACATGATTAAGTAATAAGTACCTATAGCAATATTTTCATGAAAAATAACGACTTCTATTGTCAAAGCATGTGCATTCTAACATATTATCCTTGAATTTGAAAATTAGTTCCATCATTTTGTCGTTTTATGCATGATTTTAAACTTACAGTGCTTGGACCACATTTAATGCAACACATGCGTATCACAAGTGTAACGTTGATTACGGTGTATCAGTACCACTTATGTTTGTCTCTGGCTTTAAACCCATGCCACTTGGTCCACTTGGACAAACGCAAGCGACACTTGCCAGTATTATATAGGTCTTTGCAGTGTTCACCCGCCAAATTCAGCATGACATCTTAAACTTTCTCTATCAGTTTCTGCATGATGCATCACACTGGTCACGCACGGTGGCTGCATTGGACGTGGGCCACCCATTTTAATTGTCACCTTCACTAACAGTACTAACCGAGTGTGGCGCGTGTTCATTTCAGCGCCACAGCTCGGCACTTAACTAATGCATGCAGCTGACTCAACCACCGCTGCTCACTAACCACACGCTATGGCCAACCCCAACGAAAAGCGCTTCTATCAGCTGGTGAGTCCACATTTACATTATGTTTATATCTACCTCTAAGACCGTAACATCCACTTTCCATATTATCGTAACCATCGTAAACCTAGGCATATACTTAACTTAATTATTTATTAGTATAAAATAATAAACCATTAGTAAACACACTAATTATAAGCGGATAATGTATAGTAATGCTAAAAGAGACAAAGATTGGGGGTTCATCAGAAAATATGCGGTCGGAAGATTTCCTTAATTTTTAAGTTTGTCATTATCATCACTTAGTAACTACTAAATACAATGCAACAGATGTCACGCATCATCGATTTCTATCGTTGTTCTACGTCTTACAAAAACGCAACGTGTAATAAAAACTTATTTAATTCCTCTACAGAGGATCTAAGGGGAGGTATTCTCGGAGTTCTTACAGAAGCGAGTGTCGAGTCACGAATTAGTTTACAAAACGACAAAAACGTCGCTTTGATGCCATGGAGCGGCAGTAAATCTTAAACTATCTTCTCGCTTCGTGCCGCTCTCCATTTTGCTAAAATAGGTACCTTTATTATTGATAAAAGGCGTGGATTGGTCTTACGTAACGTGTTTTTATTCCACGTCTGTATATTTATGAGGTGATAAATGCTGGTAAGTAAATAATATCAACTGATGCAGCAAAAGGTCAGTGAGCAAATCGTGTGTCCTTTTAAAATCCAATATGGGGCGCTTCGTGGGTGTGTTCAATTCACCGTAACATAAGTTAATCCACGTCTACTACGAAATATATCTATCATCTACTACGAATGACGTAAAAATTGTCGTCAATAAATTGGTCGCTATGCCTAAAATGATTAAAATGTTCGGTAATTACTCTGTCACAGTTTATTCACTATCATTAGTTCATCACTATGACTTACATGACTAAAACTTTAACCGTACAATCACTGATTGTGTATTTATGAATAATCCTTTTTCCTGTTGTTCTTTAAAATAAAGCATAATGAACTGAAGTATTAAAACTGTCGTTGGTGGTAACCTTGCTAGCCCTGAATTTATGAGTTCATCAGGCATTACCAGACTTGAGTGTTTGGTGCGGTAGATTCACTGATCCAAGCCTCAGGAGACACAGGGTATAGCCAATATGGTCTGACCGGCAAATGCTTTACATTATTTAACTTTGTAATGCAGAAATTATCCAGTGGACCACGAATCTTCGTCGCCAAAAGCCCAAAACTGTATTGTATACTTATTATACAATTTAGAAATAGTATTTTAAGGATTCTTGTAATATATTTACCGTCTTAAAATAAAGAACAGTTTACGCTATGGCAACATGTATTGTGTTCAGTAGCACTTACACCCCGCGTATTGTTTACATACAAACATTGGAATCGTTACCAGAGGCTCCTAAGTTCACTTACAAAATGTTTGTTTGTGTACCATACATTCTAGAAATTTCTGTTGTATGTATCTAAACAAAATTGTGTTTTGTAAAGAAGAAAAAATCAACTTGTGCGATATTTTGTCATAAGTATGTATTTTGCCATTTTGCGGCGCTAACACCAACCTGTCGTGGGTTCGATTCCCACCAGAGGCAAATATTCGTGTGATCCACAGATATTTGTTTTGCGTCCGCGTTTGCCCGCCTTTAAAAGACGCCAAATGAAACTGTTGATACATAAAATGCTATTCGAATAAACTACGTTACATTAAAATGTCATTACAATGTAACATCTCTTTTCCTTTATTTATTTATATCCCTTGAGATCACAAATATCAATTCATTACTATGCAATGGAGGCCGCTGTCGTCTATATATATAAATAAGTATAAGGATATGTCTTACCAGTTCATATAGTCCCCGTATTTATGTAGTAACAGTAAGTAATAAGGAAATAAGCGTTTACAAGTGCGTGTACTTGTCTCACGTTAGGTCAAAGGCTTTAGTTATTTATACATATCACTACATATTAGTGTAACAAAGTCCTCCGTCGCGTCTGTCTGTTCCTATGTATGCTTAGATCTTTAAAACTACGCAACGGATTTTAATGCGGTTTTTTTTAATAGATAGAGTGATTCTTAAGGAAGGTTTATATGTATAATAACATACCACGCGGGCGAAGCCGCTGGCGGGAAGCTAGTTGTAACTAAAACATAAAGGCTTATCTGACGATTTTTATTTAGTGATAATAATTATCATTTTTCTATGAATCACGATAGATTAGCCTTAAAAGGTTAGTTATCTCATAATGAGTCGACATTGTTAGAGCATATTTTATTGCGTGTTATAAATAAAGTAATGCCTACATAAAGGACACACATTCGTACACAACACAAGGTTCAATCACATCACATTACTCTTTCTTTTGGCTTACTAAATCACAGTGTAAAGCCGATGTAAATCTTTGGTGAAAGCGACGAATTTGTTTTTCTTATAGAATGAAAACACAAAACTTCAGGTTACTCAGAACTTACTTACTTCGGTTTAGAGTTGGGCTTTAATAAGTACCGAATGATGTAATTTGAATTTAAAAGTTTACTGATTTGGAATAAGAGCGACTTACGAGTTTGAGACTTCCATTTTACAGTAGATCCTATATTGCCTAACGTTGCTTTGTTCATCTTTGAGTCTTTTGGACGACGTCTGTGGTCTAGTGGGTTCGATTCCCACTGATTGGTAATGAATAGAAGTGTTTGTCTGGGTGTTTCTTATGTATTATAAGTATGTATTTACAAAAAAAGTATATAAGTGTTATATCCATATTCTAGTACAAGCTCTGCTTAGTATTTTTCGATGATTTTCCATGTTTCGGTCATATTTGCAAACCAGAGCGATCAATTTAACATTCAGACATGCTTAATTAATTTGTGGAAGTCAGAATAATCACTGAGGCGTGATATTAAAATACTTTTTATCACGTGAAGCAACAATTCATCAATTACAATGTTCATTGAGCTTTGTGTGAAGTGCCGTGTTTCTCTCATGTTCTCAGAAATGGCCGGTTGATGTTACAATAGTATGTAAAGACATTTGCGATGACGCAAACGCAAATCATCAATGCATACGAATTTGCTTGTTTGTTGAGAATATTTTGCCCACACTGTCAAAACATTCCGTGCATTCGCAAGTTTGGAAAATATTATTCGACCGGTGCCGGTGCATAGATATGAGTATATTATATACTTTGGCTATAATAATAAAGAAGCTGATATTGTCAATAGAGAGTAACATGTCAGTCATTTCTTAATTGGATAGCTAATTGAATTAAATTGTAGGTATGTCTTGTGACACGCGGGTAAACTTCACTTTTTCCCAACAAGTATCTAATGTCTTCGGCTTTCCCACTGTTTGTCATGCTATGTCTGCTGGAAGTGACTCTTTCCTGCTCACCTTTACTTTGTAATGGAGCAATTACTGACTAATAAAAATGTATTCTTACTAATCTTTTGTTTCATTGTCAAACAAACTTAGGTGTATTGCGTTTCAAAGGTCGATATGCCCTATTTGGGTTAACTCGTAACACGTCTAAATCTAGGCCATTGGGCATTGGACCTCAGTAACAATACGGTGCATTCCCCGTTTGATTTTAAAGGCATTGTTGCATGTTATAATTTTTATTGTTTACAGTGGAACTTATGTAATTACCACACTAGTTTTGCTTTGTAATGTTATGTTACCTTCTTTTATGGCAGTACATATAATTAAATATAAATATCTTAATAGCAACGCAACTCTGAGATTGCACCGATGCGTCATTCGTTAACATTCAATGAATCACATCAAGTTGTATGTACAAATTACCCAAATAATGTTTACTGTACCTAACAGTTGGTTTGTTTTGCAGACTTTAGCTATTCAGAAAGCGATAAACGCCATCGAGACACCAGTAAAAGAGAAACATGTCCGCAGCACACTCATCGGTACCTTCCAGGAACAGAGCGCCGTCACATACTGGGTAAGTGATGATAAATATATTATTATCACTAACACAAACTAGAGATTTACATGCTCTCTGGACCATGGTGGGGTCTCACTCGATACGACCACCGAATGTGATTGAAAGGACGAACATGTCATATTAATAATACCATAATACAGACTTCCATCTCGGCGTAATCCTTCGCGGTACTTGACCGTACCGTCTGAGTATAGCCCGTTGATAGTGCAACGACCCGAAATGTGTTTGTTTAACAAGCAGCGTGTGAGAGCTATTAATGTGAATTGTTCCGACGTACTTACGCTATATTTGTCTAAATCACACAGTTATAAATCACGCTTAATATGATTATAATCTCAGTCAGAACACAACCTCATTACTATCTATGCTTGACCGATATGAATGAGCTCGTAATGTTTTGATGTAATGGTTAGTGACCGAGTGACGTATTGCTGTCGTTAGGCCAACAGCACTATAGGCTTGCACCTTGCAACTTCCAAGCATAGTGTGGTAACAAAACAATAATCGCTGTAGGCTCATGTAAGAGTCATAATACAAAAAGGTAGTCTCTATCTTGCAGCATCTTTATCCTTTACCTTGCATATTAATCAGTATCCAACCATTACATACATACATAAATACATAGCTTCACGCCTGTTTCCCATAGAGGTAGGCAGAGACTGTAGAGACTGTGAGATTTCCACTTGCTACGATCCTGGCCTACCATTACTGCATCTGAAATTTCATTCAATTTTGTTACGTAGTCCTAAGGAATTCAATTCTCCAGGATATTTCTGTTGAACTTTTTCTGCTTATTTAAAACCTACCTCTCCTGCTATACAGATGGTGGCCATACGTCTTCCGATGCAAGAGAATCGCATCGTGGCGTGGAAGTTCTGCCACGTGACGCACAAGCTGCTGCGCGAGGGACACCCTGCTTGTCTCGACGACTCCCAACGACACATCGGAATGATCGAGAACTTGGGCAAGCTATGGGTAAGTGAAATGAAAAACAGATATGTAACATGGAATTTTGAATAAATCTGATAACTTAAAAGATTCTATCTAAGAGTCTGTCGGTAAGGCACGAGTAAAAGAATTGATTACAAGTCAATATTTTGATTTCACCGGCATTCTCTCACTGACGACCTCTAAGAATAAACAGGAAACTCCGACAAAATCTCAGTCTAGACATTTTAGTAAAACATATCCAGATGAATCAATATTTCAAATACGTTCATTCAGTAATCATTTGCTTCAATGTTTCTTGGAATCAAAGTGCCTCTAGAGTTTCATTGTTTTGTCAGTTGATTGGTATTTGGTGATCCTTTGTGGTATTGTTTCTAATTTGCTGTTCTCAGAAAATGTGAGGGTTTCACGTTTAACCTTGACAATGTCTTAGTTACACCGTAATATGTATGTAATCAAAATTATAGATGTTTAATGGAACAAGTTGATAATTAAAGCTTAGTCTTATCAAGTCAAAACACATAATAATTATTATCGTCTTGTGTGTAACCATTTAGCGGACAACGAGCTCGAGTTGAATTGTATGGAAAAATTGATGGCAGATTTTCTAAAAAAAAAATGTGGCTTATTGGTGGTATAGATATACATACCTACATACATTTTTCTATGAATAAATGTAGGACTTGTAGAACAATCGGGGAAGCTTTTAATAATGGGGGATGATAAAGGAATGCCAGACTGTCTCCGTGGGACGATTGGCCTTTTTAAGAGTCTATAATCTATCGAGGGTCTATAACAACCATAACAATAAGGACAAACCTTAAAGTTTAGTAATTTTTGCATATGAAATCCAGTATGGTTTAGTTATTTTCAACTAAAATGTCCTCTCCAGGTACACTTACGTGAAGGTTACGGCAAGCTGGTGCACCTGTACTGCAACCTGTTAGTCTGCAAGCTAAAGTTTCACTCGCGCAACCCTCGCTTCCCCGGTAACATGCAGCTCACCGCCGAAGAGTTAGATGCTATCGCCGAGAATGATGTCAACAACTAGTGAGTCAACTGTTAATTGTCAATTAAAATCGGATCAAAAATTAGGAAATTATAAGCATTTTAATTTTATACTAGAAAGAGGGTGCACTGTACTTGCTTGTGACGTCACAAGCAAGTACGCCTTACAAATTCTAAATTAACTCTCTTATTGCGGGAAAGGGATGGGAAAGGGATGGGAAGGGAGGGAGGGAGCATCCCCTCTCCATCACCACCTAATTTTTAACTCGATTAAATTATTTTTTTCAGTATTGGAATTATAATTAATTATATTAGGACTCTTTATTTTAATAACTTAAACACCTGTTAAATACCCTAATTGTTAGCTTGTAAAAGTGCAATCCTTGATCGTCAGGTGGGGTAACCCCTACCCTATGTATTGAATTTCTTAAATCAGCTTTTAAAAAGTATATTTTTGTTCTAGCTTCCAGCTTTGCGTAGAGCTGTTTGACTACATGGATGAAATTCTCAACTTACAAGCAGCAGGTAAGCTATACATACTGTGCACTATGTGTATTATACTTTGCACTTCGTTCTTCCGTAGTCTACGGATTCTAAGCAGAACGTGAGCTGCTTCCTGTGGCTTTGACTAGTATTAGTTCTTCATTAGGCATTATTAGATTTTGTCTTATCTGTACAGTTAATTAGTATGCAATTAATAGGGGCTTAGGTTGTGTATAAGCCCCACAGATTGCTTATGTGAACCTTGTCTAATAAACGTCCACGTGATCTTATCTGCCGTACTCGCCGGCCAGTAGTGGTAACGGTGCTGAGTGCTGTTACGTCATTGTTACGTCACCAAAATGGCGGCCAAGTGCATTAGCAATTAGCGGGACATATCATATGTATGTTGAGAAAATAAAACCCGCGGTACGGTTTTAATTTTTTATTATTTTAGGCAATTCTACACTTTTTACGTCCGTGTTTACAATCGTTCGTTCCGCCAACTCCCTTTTTCCCTCCTTTCCGCTCACACACATACTTTGTCTCACTCACACACATACTTTGTCTTACTCACACACATATTCTACGTTCCTTTTAATTTCCGATAATTGTCTCAGTCCCACATGTACTCGTATGCACGTTGCAGTGTTCGACAGCCTGGGCAACGCGCGCGCCAACTCGATGACGGCGAGCGGGCAGTGCCGGCTGGCCGCGCTCATCCCGTGCGCGCAGGACGCGTCGCAGGTGTACGACTGCAACGTGCGCCTGCTGTTCCGCCTGCACGCCGCGCTGCCGCAGGACATCCTCGCCGGACACCGCGAGAGGTACACCGCTACACCTACACATACACTACTAACAGCGGTTTCGCACTAGTCCGATCCGAATCCATGAAAATACGGTCCGGAGTAGTCGTAGAACTTTTTGTATAGAAAAATTTGGATGACGGAAATCAGATCTAGTGAGTAAACTGCCATACAAATAGTTCTACGACGGACTCCGGACCGATTTAAGTTAGTTCAAGACTGTTAGGTACTCTCAGCCTTTCATACTTTTACTAAGTTATGTGAGCCACATATACCTACATATAGCATGTTTTTTGCGTTTCGATATACAACATTTAAATGATTATAATAGATCGACTGCATCAGTCGCATTGATTCTATCTACAGCAGCAAAGCAAATACCCTAATGAGAAAAATACACAAACTAAGGTAGTATAATATATCTAACCAAAAATATTGTTACCACATCAGCCTAATTTTTCAGATTCCGACAGCAGTTCAAGAAGTTAAGCTCGTTCTACAAGCATGCCAGTAGTTTACAATACTATAGGAACCTTCTCACGCTGCCAGTACTACCTTCAAATCCGCCAAACTTCCTGCAACAGGTAAATGAAAAAATAAATGGTAATATTAAATTTAATACTCTAACATCGAATGCGTAAACTGAGGTCGGGAAAAATGATTTAAGATATTTCAAACTTATTTTTATTAAGAGCACGCTAAAATCTGTTAAACATAAAAAGAAAAAATCTTCCAACCGGCACCAATTAACATATTATAATGACATTACACACAATAGCTATTCATAAACTTTGAAAGATTTTCAATTTCTGTTACAGCTAAAATAATTTTGAGATATTTACAATGTGCCTTGTTATTCTAAAATCGAGTTATTTCTCATACTGTTAAAGTGAATATTTGCGTAAGTGGTAATATGATAATAATAAGCTTTAACTTCCACACTTTGCAATAGCTCCTGCTCTCACCTGGGATAGTCCGTAGCTGTATTACCATAGTGCAGTTATGGATCAGCTCAGGTCGGAGTCTCATTACACATTAGATCAAAGCTCCAAGGGGCCTCTACGCGTTGGACCTGTGGCCCCGCGCGAGCCTACCAAAGGACCGGATGTCTTCCTCTCGGAAGGCATGCCGAGAAATCCAAAATAGGAGATACAAATAATAATAATAATAATACGTTTATTTGTGAGAATATTGTAGTCACATGTTGTTACAGTTTGAGATGTTCAAAATATTCTACCGCTTCCGGCGCACAAATGATGTGATGTAAATTTGTGTGCAGAGTGACTTCGGCACGTACGTGACGCCGGTGGTGTCCATACCGGAGCCGCCGCCCGACGAGGTGGACTCCGTCGCCTCTCTCATCGACACCTCCGACACTATGAGCCAGGTAACATGTTACAAGCCCCGCAAACAAAACTGATAGGCCTGGCGGCCATCATGGTGACGTATAAATTACGTAACCGCTCTCATTACGTGTTAGCAACACTAGCCGCCAAGTAAGGCGGTTGACGTCAATTTGAGGGTTGAGAGACAAGTTTCCGGCCCATTAGCAACTTGCGGGACTTATACAACCTATTAAGAAACTGCTTTGCTGCTTGATCTGCCACAAAACAAACCATTAGGCTGGCACTAATTTCAATTGAACACTAATATAAATGAACTAGTGTGCAGTGCCGATGAAATAACTGCGCCCCTCTGAAGTTAGCGATTCTGAACGTCATCAGTTACTAAAGTTAAAAGAGATTAAATGCAAAAAAAAATACGCACGACAAAATAATTACCAATGCGGAATATTTACAACCAACTGCCTTTAGAGGGTTTCTAGCGTACAATTTTACTGACCACTGTGCAACCACTTGCATACAACTTCAGAGACGCTCAGTTAGTGTAACGTACAAGTCACTTGGTCTCTTTTTCTATGATTAATGTCAGCTGTCTGTTTTTAACTTTTCGTCTGATCTAAAATGTATGTTGATTTATAAAAAGGTGACTATGGACAACCTAGAAGACTTTGACAGTCGACCCACGCCGTCGCCGCAGCCCGACCCTATTGTGGAGCGGGACCGACTGATCGATCATCTACAGAACGAACTGAAGAGAATGAGGTATATACTTTCTTATTGGATACAAAGTGTTCAAAATGATTGGAACGACTATGAAAATTAGACTATATCTCCATGGCACAAGGGATATTTCAAAACGAACACACTTGGCAACTGTCATTCTGAAATAAACTATCACATTGAGATAAAGTTTTTCTTAGTTATTCCGATCATTTTGAATCAGGATATATCTGCTGACTCTACATGACACACCTAGGTGGTGGTACACCTAGTGATGATGTAGTGAAAAGATACAGAAATTTTAAATCAACCAAAAGAAAAAACCCCAGTGACTTACGTCTACGGAATTCACTCTAGGAATCGCTGCTCTAATGCATTCTTCTTGTTGTTGCGTCACAGATCAGAAGTATCACAGCTTGTTCAAGAGAGAAATACGATTATAGGGTCCATGAAGGAACATTGCACGCGATTGGAATCACAACTGCACTCTGCCAAGGTAACAAAAATATTACGCGAATAATAAAATCCACAATTTTTATACTTCAAAGTGTATAAATAGAAATTGTATAATAAAGTAAATAAATTTGCAACAGGTAGAGTTAGAAGAGGAAAAACAAAAAGCTGAAATATTATCCGTACAAACACCAGAAATTAAACGTAAGTAATGACGTAATAAATACTTTATGACATACTAGCTTTCCGCCAGCTGCTCCGCCCGTGTGTTCTGGATATTTAATATAAATTATTAAAATCAATCTATCCCACGGGAACCATAGATTTTACCGGGATAAAAAGTAGCCTATGTGCTATTCCAGACTATAATTAGCTCTGTGGCAAATTTCATCCAGATCCGTATAGCCGTTCTAGCGTGATTGAGTAACAAACATCCATCCATCCAAACTCACATTTATAATATTAGTGGGACTGATAGCGTTTTATCTAATTCATGTGTAATATTGCAGAAAAACTCTCTGAGACTGAAGAAAAAGCCAAAGTGACAGATGAAAAATTCCAGAAGTTAAAAGGAGCGTATACACAGTTGAGAGAAGAGCATATTACATTGATACGACAGGTTAGTACTAATTCTCTTAAATTAACCCTTTCTCGATCTTATTTTTTACTCTTTCTCCATCTTATTTCTTTATAGAAAGCCGAAGTAGACAAGTTATCAGCAAATTTAAGAGCGGCGGCTGCGCAACACGAAAGTGCAAAATTGACGTTACAACAACAACTGAACGATAGGATAAAGTGAGTTACATTGTCTGTGATACGAATAAGTCTAATTAATTATTTGTATTTTAATAATTATATCAACTAAAATCGTTGCCATGAAAATATTGATAGAAGTTCATTGATATCTAGAGAAAGAAAATTACTGTAGGAAAACAATTCATTGCTTATAACAGAATATTTCCATCATTATAGAGATGTCGAATTGTTACAACAAAGTGCTTCATCGAGCGAAGAGGTTGAAGCTTACAAATCGGAAATATTGAACCTCCGATCTGACCTAGAACAGTCTCGACAAAAGGAGCTGGAGTTAGAGACTGTCAAAGCTTCAATGGAAGCCTTAGAAATAGAACACAAAACGGCAACAAAAGAACAAGAAGAAAAACTAACAACTATTACAAACGAACTGAAAGAAACTACGGAAAACCTAGAAAAGATCAAACAAGAGAAAGAAGAACGGGAAATTGAGTTGAGTAGAGTTAAAGAAGAATTAGTCGGACTTCGAGCGAGTAGCGGAGATGAGTATAAAAAGGTAGTAGAAGAAAAAGAGACTGCGCTGAAACAAGTTGCCGAGTTGCAACAACAGCATTTACAAGAAAAAGAGGTCAGTATTGTACATTTTGTAAATAGTAGTTAATCTATACTATACCCAGAAGCTTGCTAGTGAGGTAACTGACTGCATGATTAACGCATGGCATCGTATAACATTATTACGCTTATTAACAAATATTACAGTTATTCAGTAGTAGGCTGCAGATCCTGTTTTGCTGTAAATAAATCTTATGTATCATAGTAACTATAAAGAATGTTCATAATTAGTTAATTTAATAAGCTCACCAAGATAACCAATTTCATGTTAGTATTGATTTTATTAGGAATTAACAACATTACATAATTGCATTAATGAATTACAATCAGAAATAGATGGTTTACAACATAAACTTACTATTTCGGAATCGGACTATAGAGCTCAATGTCAGAAATTGAGTGAAGAGTTAACTGCTAAAAACCAAGAGTTTGATGGTAGTCTTAGTGCAAAAGAATATGAAAATAAAGAGGCCCTAAATAAACTAGAAGAATTACGGCTTGAGTTAGATAAAAGTAAAATTCATTACGAAGAAGAAATCAGTAAAAATATAACTGAAAGATGTGATCTCCAAGAAAAAATAAACGAATTAGTTGAAAACAAAAATACTACAGAATCATTACATGCTGAATTGTTAGAGGCAAGAAACCAAATAAATCTACAGTTAACACAAGTATTGGAAGAAAAACAAATGTTACAAGACAATTTAAATGAAAAGTTGAATGAAATATCGAATTTGGAAAATAAATTCAATGACTTAGAATTAAGTATGCATCAAGAAGTCACAAACTTAAAAGAAGATTTACTTAAATCAATTCTTGCTAAAGACAACGAAATAGATGAGTTGAAAAAAAATCTTAATGAAAAATCTGAATTTGGTGATAAGCAGAAATGTGAAAGTGAACATTTATCTCAAAACATCATTGCACTTGAGACAATAATAAAAGATACAAACAGTCAATTGCAGGAACAGAAACTATCCTATGAAGACCGTCTTAAAGAATTCAATTGTGAAGTAACGATACTTAAAGATAGGTTACAAAATGTGACTGACTGTAAAGATGAAATAATTGCCAATTTAAAAAGTATGGTAGCTGAGAAAGATGAACAAGTAATAGCTCTAAATGTAGAAGTGACTCAATTGACTGACGAAAACACACGACTTAAAGACGAATTAAATGAAACACAGGCAGAATTAGAAATAGGGAATAATGAACTGCTTTCGTTAAGGGAAGAACATGAAAAAATCGTAGAAAGGAATGAAAGCAACCTGACTTTAAAGAATCATGAGCTAAGAGAATTACATGATACGATTAACGAACTAACTAAGAAAAAAATAGAGTTGGAACAAGAAAAAGATAAAACATCAAATGAACTGAATTCAGAAATAGAGGTTTGTTTAATACATGTTTTGTGTTTTTTGTGATGTCCTAGGAACTCAATGTTTTTAATAAGTTGTATCTTTGAATAGGTTTTACAAAGGAAAACTTTGGAACTCACGGTTGAACTTGATAATTTGAGTAAAGATAATGATAATTTGAAATCTGAAAAGGAAACATTGGTAACTGAACTTAAAGATGAAATAAACAAATTAACATTGGAATATGAACAGTTAAAAGATGAAAAAGAAAATGCAATTCAATTACTACATGATAAAATACAAAATCAAGAATCTACTTACAATGAACAAATTGTTCTAAAAGATGAATCTATCGCAGAAGTGGAGAAAAGTATTCAACAACTAGAGAATGACTTGGAAGAATTGCAGAAACTAAAGACGAAAGAGAGGGAAGATATGGATACAGTTTTATCCGAAAAAGAACGAGAGACACAGGTTAGGAAAACGAGTGACGTTGAGTGAAATGTGTGTCGACACTGCCTTCATGAACTTTATGGACACCTGCAGTTTATTTGGTGGTGGTCAACTGTGCCTGTTGTCATTATCACGAATTAGAAGTATATTTTATATAAAATGGGATAATAATTGGTGGCGGTTCTGGTTCTTTTCCTCTCGTATTTGGTGATTGGGCTGTGTTCAAAATGGATTAAATTTATCTAGTGTTGTTATTTGAGAGTGAGCTTTAGGATTCACGTCTTGCATACAATTTGTAACATTATTAAATAGAAATGTTTAAGAAAAGGCCATAATAGTCGTGAATTGTCAACAAGCAAACGTTTTTGTATGACCAAAGTCGTTTTTCTATAAATGACAGGAAAATACGATACAGTATTATATTTTAGGAACCTTACATATACATCGTTATATGAAGTCAGATTAAGACTGAAAAAATACGGCCCTAGCAATGTTACACTTTGTAGTTCATACACTATTTAGTTGGCTTTATATTTCTTTTTGAAGCCGAGCTTGGCTAAGCATGTTACGATATCTAAATTGCATGTTTTATTTCTTTTCTCTACATCTACGCAACCTGCCGCGCTGTGCATGGATTCCTTTCGGACTGCGCTCTTGGACTCGCTTGGAACCTTGGGACTTGCGTTCCTACTTCTTCTATGGTGGTATACTTAGTTATTGGAGACTAGGCTAGACCACGCGGAAAGTAAGAGATTGAATGCCGAGTGTGAATTACAGGATCTGTTGCAACACAATACAGTACTTGAAGCAGACTTGTTGGCTGCGAAGAAACAGTTGGAAGAAGCTCAGAAGGCGTTGGAGACGCGTTAGTATAATTTGAATCGTAGTTCTGTATAGACATTTGTTTATTTGCTTTTGTATATAAAGTATGAACTATGCGCACATACCAAACATCGCTGTCACAATATTTATAGTATGTAAACTATATTTAAATTATAGGCACGTGTAAAATAAATAGTGTACTACCTACTATTGAACCAAAATTTTTGGATGTACAGAAAAGTCACGGCTGGTAACGTGCGCGGGTGAGGCGGCGCTGGAGGTCGCCAGCGGAGCCCTGGCGTCGTTCGAGCATGGCCACGCCAGAGACACCGTCGGCGAGGCCGCCGAGGTCGCCGCTAAAGCACTTGACGAACTTGCTAGACATACCGACGTAAGCAAAGATTTTATATTACAGGAGACAGACAATGCAGAAATTGTCTTCAAATGAATAAATAAACAGTTACAGTAACTTTAAAGTAAAACAGTCAATAAATTGTGTTAGATGAAAGGTTTGGTTAGATTAGTCGCCATTAACGGCTATAAATATTATTTATCCCATTTCGACGACCAATGACTAAATTCCTAACCCAAAGATTTAAATAGTTTGAGTATTTTAGTCTGGGTTTGAGACCACAAAAATCCTAGCAGAATTATTTCCCGTAGGTGTCAGGCAACGAGGAGTCAGTGGCAAAGTCGGCCATATTCGCGGCGCACAACACTGCGCAGCTCTCCGCGTACGTCGCCGACGTGTCCAACATCTCCACCGACATGGCACTCGCTGACAGTTCGTATTATAAATATTGTAAATTAACATTCCCATTTCTCACCAATCCCGAGTTGTTTTTAGTCCCCACGCTTATTATTATACACGCTTCCCCACAAGATCCATTAGGATCCAATTGGATTACTGTAAGTAAAAATCTCATCTCTGGCTACCCAATGGGAGACATGTGTGGATATATCTTTGTACATGGCAGCAATAGCTGATAATTTAAGAAAGTAAAATATTTCTAAATATGCACTGACAAATCCTCCTCCTTTCAGAACTAAACAATGAATGTCGGTCAATGTTGACGGCAACGAAGGAATGCCTTGAATCCATCAAGAATGGTTCTGTAGTGAGATCGAACTGCTCGGACGCGAGGAGCCGCGTGCGGAGCGTGATGGCCGCGGCCGCCGCCGCCGACCGCCTCAACAGCGGCGCCCGGAGCGTGGACGACGAGCTGGCCGACATGGACAGGGCTATTGAAGAAGCTGCCTCGCAGATTGAGGTTGGTATTTTTTTCATCAGCCCGTATTCGTCCACTGTTGGACGTAGGCCTCTTTTAGTGAATGCCATAGAGCTCGATCTTCAGGAAGGTATTTGGCAGCAACTGCTGTGTAAGCATACTTACACAGCAGTTGCATAAGCGTATCCAGAGGAGAAAAGGGACAGTAGCCTGGCCTGGTATTCTTAGATCCTTCTTGTGTCGCACGTAGTTTTTTATACCGAGTGGAAATCCTCATGGATATTTGAAACCACAGGCGTCCGCCCCTTATTTGTCACCATCACTTTTGATGAGGATTTCTAAATCAGCTTTATACAAACATGTTTAACATTAGCACAAAATTCACAGAACATGCTAGCAGCTACCCGCGCCGGTGGTTCGGGGGTGAAATTGGAAGTGAACGGCAAGATCCTCGACGCCTGCACAACTCTGATGGGCGCCGTCAAGATCTTGGTACAGGACGCGCGCAAACTGCAGAACGAGCTCGGAGACCCCAAGACTAGGCAGAAAATGTACCGCAAGAACCCGCAGTGGTCAGAGGGACTTATCTCGGCGGCTAAAGCTGTTGTGTTTGCTGCTAAACTGCTAGTGTATGTACCTTATATTGTACCTAGCTTATGTTTTCTTAACATCCTATATCGGCAGAAGTGTACGGTAACATTCACCGTGTTGTTGAAGATCGACTCTGTTTAAAAGAATTTTGATACCTATTTGAGTTTTGTAATAAATCCAATTTACGGCTACGTGGTCAAACTCTATTTGAGAATTGACCACGTAGCCGCTGCAGTTTTTGTATGTATTATAATTTATACTATTTTGTAAAGTTTATTGTGTTTATAACACATTGTATGGGACGTCTTTGATATCTATCATTTTTGTCTTTTGTCTCTTAATTTGCACTCAAAGCTATCATTTATTGCCAATAAGGTTACATGAGTGTCTTAGATTTTATAAAGCTAACTAAGTCTGGGATTGTTTTTTTTTGGTGCTATTGTGTCAGTTTACAGCTTAAAAATATATACATAAGTATTTGAGTGGCTAGGAAAACTATTAAAATAACGTTTAAATTATGAAGGTAGGCTGCATAACTCATCGCTAGTTTTTTTTTAATTTGACTATTAACGAGGTTTAGCAGTATGTTTAAGGGTGAATTATCGCACCCAGAACATCCCGGTAGATATTGCACTATAGACAAGTGGAAATTGAAAAAGATACACAGGAGCTTAAAAATAAAATTAGATGATCTATGAATGTGTGTCGCAGTACATCAGCGGACGAGGCGGTGGGCGCGTCGGGGCAGGTGGAGGGCGTGTCGGCGGCGGCGCACGAGGTGGCCGGCAGCACGGCGCAGCTGGTGGCCGCCTCGCGAGCGCGCGCGCCGCCCGCCTCGCCCGCGCTGGCGCGCCTCACGCAGGCGAGCCGCTCCGTGGCCGCCGCCACCGGCGCGCTCGTGGCCGCCGTCAAAGCCGGCTCCGCGCTCGTGCTCGAACAAGGTACACCCACACCGACTCCGCATACGATAGTTGTCACGCAGTGGCGGCGTAAGGCGTGGGCGACGTGAGCCACCGCCTACGGCCTCGCGACCCAGGGGGCCTCGCGCCCCGAAAAATTATGCAAATCTTGCGCTGGCAGAGGGCCCCGCAAAATGAATTTTGCCCACATAAAATTTAGGTCTTACGCCGCCACTGTTGTCACGTATACTATGTCTCTATCTCATACAGCACAACACTGCACGAGAAAAATTGCACGCAGTTGTTTTATAACCATTTCTGTCACAGATGCCTTTTTGGTCAAACTGCTGTAACATATCTCCTCAGCGATTAATATCCTGGGACATTTTTACACAGCACCATATAGTCCCAAACTAAGCAGAGCTTGTACCATGGGTACTAGACAATGGATATAATACTTATATACTTTTTTTTGTAAATACATACTTATAATACATAAGAAACACCTAGACAAACACAAACACTTAAGTTCATCACAATAAATGTTTGTGTCTTGTGGGAATCGAACTCACGACATCGTAATCAACAGTCCCGTACTCGAACTACTAGACCACAGACGTCTTCATCGTCAGCGATAATGCTGAACCAATCCAATGCTATATTAAAATAAAACGCCTATAATATATATTATTTTTGTAACCAACAGAGGCGTTAGACACTTCATCTCTATCACTAACAGCGACACGGCGTCTTGAGATGGAGAGCAAAGTTCGCTCCCTCAAGTTGGAGACGGCTCTAGACGCTGAGCGCGCTCGCCTCGCCGCGCTGCGCAAGAGACACTATCAACTCGCGCAACTAGAAGAGGTAAATTTCACTATGCTTTTCTAGTTTTTATGACTCAATCTATTGTTATAATGCATAATTTTGAATAATCATTCTATTTACTTTTTGTTACAGAACGGAAATATGGAAAATGGCAAAGATTGAACGCATGAAATTTAACAAAGTGAAATTAATTTAACCATCAGCTGACACGATTACTTACATTTTAGTGAGCTTTTGATCAGTTTCTCGTATTATTTCCTTTTTGAAGACATTTTGTACTTGCATTTTTATATGTTTTTAAATATACAACGAATTTTTTATTGACATGTTTGCCGATTGCTCATTGTGACGGACGAGAGAAAACGTCTTCCTGGCGAATGACAATCAATATTAATGCAGTTTACTGTATGAATATAATATTATAATTATCTTAATTCAAGCCAGTTAAGCACATTAATAATATGCTGTCCACACATTAATTCCGATATACGAAAGAAAGTAATAAAATACGTAGTAGTTTAGATTTCTGAATACAGGAGAAATAAAGGAGAATTTATTCAGACTTCATTCTGAGCGAAATCGAGTCACAGTGTCGATTTACCTTGGCATGCCTGCAGCCTAGTGTGACGGTCTAAGATAACAGCAGTATCGTTTGACTAATATTTGTGACCCACTATGTACAGTGTCGTGTTGAGATAACAATCAATTACCAAGATCGACAATCTGTGGGTGGCTAAAAACCGTAGAAATTGTAGATTGTAGGTATATGTATGTAAACCTTAGTGTCTTTAGTAATCGACTGAGGCATGCGTCAGGCTCGACAAGCCTTTAAACTGGTCCGATCCCCCCGACGACGATTGAGTACGCATCACCACGAGACTATAAGCTTTAAGCACAGATTAAGCTAAGAAATTGTGAATTGTCTACGTACCTTTATGTATAGATATTTTGTAATTACATAATATGTTAGTTTATACATGTGTTTTGACATAGGAATTGTTTGTACGAGCAACCGAGCGTGTCATAAACACATTCCGATACAGTTGTTCCGTAGAATAATTACGTTAGCGTGTGATCATTAATACGGATAATGCCCATAGGATATCGATAAATTGAGCGTTAACTTTAATAAATGTAAGTGTATTTTGAATTATATAAGTATACATTAGATCCGATTCAAAGAGAAAATCGCCAGAAACGGCTCATTTTTATTATTTATTCCTTATATTTTACATTTACTAATAAAATATTATATATGTCAAACAAAACCATTTTTTTTTTACTGACGAATACTAACATCTTCATCATCAACTTTTCTTAACCGACTCAAAAAAGGAGTTAAATTATTTACGTTTTTAACGGGTTTCAAAAAGGAGGATCTTCAGGATTTGTGTATTTATTTACTATCTATGCCCCGCGGTGTTACCCGCTTTTGTCTAGCTAGAAATTATCAATACTGTAAGAATTTCCTTTCCTAAAATCCTTTCTTAGGCGATGCTTAAGATATAAAAATAAACCTACTCATGTTTAATTTCATTGTCACCACTGCATATCGGTGCGGGTCTGCGACAGACACAAAGATAGAACAATAAAACAAAGATATAGCTTACACATATTCCATATACTCGCTGTATTACCTAATACTGCTATAAACTAAAGACAAAAAGCTTGGCGAACACATTGATTACATACTTTATAAGAAAATACTTCCTGTGAACAGGTCTGGAACATTTACAATATCAAAATACATAGAATATTTAATGAAATAATAACGAATCTTTTTCATTCTAGAATTCTGCATCAATGCGAAAAATACTTGAGTAATTGTGGAATGCTAGTTCATAACTTGCGATTATATTTTGCTCTTAAATATAACAAACAAAGTAATGATGGAAAAAACAAAAGAATGAGATTATTACGCATACCTATTGCCAACAACCTGATAAACAAAACACTCTTAGAACAGATCATTCACATCACTAACCAGTGGCACTCCACTTTTGTGCAATATTACATGCTTTGTATAGCTAATACATGATAGATTCATAAGTACAGAAAAATACCTAGATGAGATATTAAAATTAGGCCAATGTCGATTATGCAATTATTATCACAATCATAAAACTGTAAAGCTAAACTTGGTGCAAGAAGCCATTATCCATTCACTGTGTGAAATACATCTGTTATCAAAATCTTAAGACGATGGTAAAACCTTCGAAAATTTAGCACCACATGTTGGCTTCTCACTATATTAAAATACTGAATTTAAATTGCAATTATTATACACATGCAAATGCTACAACCTTGGTCTTTGTGTTTTCATGATTTAGAAATAAATGAGCAAAAAGAATCGTTATTCTTTTGATTTGAGACCAATAGATTGAAAAATTGACAACATTGCACTCGATTCGTTTGATAATCACTTAATATGGCATAATATCTTCAATAAGTATAGTATTAAAATCCTAAAAAGTAAATACAAATGGCATAACACACATTTATATGATATAGAATAGCTTGGGTAAGATATGACGAGAGAGAGAGAGATGGGGGTGCAAGTGGACCTTGCAAATGCTATAGAAGACTTGTGAGGTGAGACATGTGACGGAGGGATCAATTTACAGTGGGGGCTCATCCCACTTGAGGTGCTTCTCAGGTGTCAGGTGGACAATGCGGACATGGACAGCTTGGTTCTTTTCAAACTTGGGAGGGATTGGGCAGAGTCGATATATTACTTCATCACCTGGCAGTGGAACATACTCGCCTTCAATACTGTAAAAAATAAAACACACAACTGCTATTTTGTTACATACTTACAGTTCTTAAAGGTTTATTATAATATTAAAGTGTATTTTGTGTGTAGCTACAGAATAGAATAAAAGTAAACACACAGATTTGCAATATGAAGCTACAAAACTCCAGTATATGAATTGGCTACATACAGCTTGATATGTAGCAAACTAGCCTGCACATTTTATTCAGGAAATGAGGTTAATTAACAACAGCTACTTTCTCTTCTAGTCTAGCCTTTATGGTTTCTAGCTTTGCAATTTTTTGTAGCTCCAATTAGTATAAATGGCTGTTTCTTTATTATCATTATTACGTTTTTATTCATTTTGATATTTTTTATGTAGTTTGCACAGAATGTATTTTTTTATTTCTAGAACAACTCAATTTTGGTTCTCTAAAAATAATATTCAATTATTACCAAAGTCACTTATTTCTGATCTAAGCTCTTATGGTCCTTTATCAGAAACTCACTTTGTCAGTGATGTGATTTATTATTAATTGCTGAACATCTTCCATCAATTTATTCAGAATATATAACCATATTGTTTTATACAATATCTGTTGCTCTTTATGTCAGATAACTTTTGTTTAAGATTTATACACAACAATTTTAAATGTATTGTTGTTATTGTAATAAATCTGTCCAAGATTTCAAAACAAGAGTAAAGTCAAACAAATGACACCCACATTTGACCTCCAAAATGTGCTAACTGAAACAGCCTACAATTAACAAGTTGTAATGATTTTTGTTGTTCATAACTTATACCATCATACTTTAAAGGTATGATATTGCAGTACATTTTTAAGCCCATGATCATCATCATCATCAATAAGTTAATGATAACATGAACAAGAACGAGGGATATAAGGTGTATATTCTAAATTGCATCAAGTATTGTAGATAACTTTAATTATCATGAAACCGGGTAACATCATGATCATCTGGATCGAACACTTAAATTTGCACAAATAACGGTATTGTTTAAAATATACTCACTCGGAAATGTGTACAAATATATCTTCCCCGCCTCTTTCTGGAGTAACAAAACCGTGACCTTTAGCTCGGCAGAAGGATTTAATTTTACCACTTTCTATTGGATTGCCTAGGGCCCTTTCTGACCTAAAATTTGTAATAAATTAGACTCGCACATAAAGGTATATCGCTGTATTCAATTAGGAACATACATTAGGACAAGATATAAAAACTTACGTTGAGGCAGTTCGGTTTCGTCGTGTAATTATAGGGCTCGGTAGTTGGAGATGTGAACTTGTTTTGTTGGGAGAATCATCACTGTTGAAACCGTAATCATTGGACATGATTACGGTAAAATTGTTTTCCCCGAAATTAAATTATAAACAAGAAGAACTTCACAAGAAGGAAGAAAAACAAAATGTCAGTCAGTCAGTGTCAGCGCAGCGTCAGGGATGTCAATCTATAAAATGAAATGAATTATGATTCTTTAGTTCTTTCTCATAGTATGTTGTACAGTTCTCTCCAAGCTTATGCTTGCGTTTTTATATATTACAATCTAATATTTTTCTTTCTCTGATTTTTACGACCGGGTTAAAGTTAGCTAGTGTCAACTTCAACCCGGACAATAAGTTTGGCGAGAACTGTAATTTCACAAAACAAGCGGAGTATCGATTACCATTGTTTTTATGCTATTCTATTTTTTTCATTAAATGAAGAGTAAAAATATATAGGTAGCAGTTTTAGTTTAGCAGTTTTTTCACTTTATTGAACATTAAATAATTTATATATTAATAAACATACGTAAAATCGATTTGGCAATACGATATAAATAAAAAGAATTATCGATAGAAGATGCCTTATCAAAAAAATTAAAAAGAGTGACATCCCTATACTTATTTTATGTAATGTCATTTTGACAAGTGGATGTCATGTCATTATAAGTATACACAAAATGTCAATAATCAATACATAGATTAATATGTTATATTTGGTTATATTGGATAAATCAATGACTGTGTTTGGCTGATAATAGCGCTTATAAAAATTTGTAAGCGCTTACAGATTTGTCATTTTCCGGCCAGGACACGTTTGCTAACTGCGGAAAATTGACAGTTATAGTGTTCTAGTTGACACTGTTGACAGCGATTACCGCTTAAAATCGCCATTTTGCTCATAAGAAAAAAAAGAAAGAAAGCACTTTTATCGAAAAAGCCATTGCTAAGCGACATCTGCAAATGCGTATGTGTGTGTTTAAGATTTCTAATCTGTTACTTCTAATAGTAGTCTAGCAGTTTTTTTGTTGGCAATTATTAAAACCTACCATACGGTACACTCGTGGACAGAGAAAACTGTATAAGATTACACTGTTCTTTTAGTATTCCATATTTTACTTTTTTTACGCATGTTTTTAAATTATATTTTATTTACAAGCAATACACAAGAAAAAACATAATAAGAATTTATCAAGATAGTAGGCCATCAGTGTTGGGAACATTATTATTATTATTCATTCAACAAAGCGCCAAATAGGCGCGCCGGAGTGCGTTGAAGGAGAACAATAGATTGCTTTTACTTGAACTTGACCAGCCTAAAAATAGTCATTTGAATGCGTAATAGATTATTAAAATTAAAATTCTTATACTGCAAGAACTGTAAGTATAATATAATACTTGGCTGTCTGTCTATTAATTAATGTAATTTTGTCGTTTACCAATAAGAACAACCAAATGCTTGGATATTGAAATATTTCGTTAAATAATAAATAAAGACGTTAAGTTGTTTCTAAGTAGTTTATTTAGATAACATCTACTGTACATTCACATGTTTAATTATTGCGTTTGTCACCGACTCATTTTAATATTACTTAATTATAATCGCTAAATAACATATTATAATATTCAGAACATTTAGCTTAGATATAGCTTTTTTAGTATATAGGGACGAATAACATTTTAATCCTTTGATATAAAGCAATTACCATCTCATTTGGATATTTGGCAGCGAGATTCATAGGATCTGTCGCTAATGCTTTGTCAGCCTTAATGGAAATTGGAACACTGCACTTAGGTGCATAATTCTTACCCCTCTTACAGTAAAATAATGCAGCTTAATTTTTGTCTCTATTTTTCAATAATAGCATCTGGACAAATCCTTTGTTCAGCCGGCAGCGGCAGTTTGATCTTTGGTATCGATATTCCTTCCCAGTCTCCCTGCAAGCGATAATGAATTAAATACATATTACATTTAATGTAGATGGAGCAAAGAATCATGAAGTCCTCTTTTATTCCTATACCTGGAATCTAGTCCCATCCGACTTGTTACACTGCATGGATAAAGGAGACTCGGTATAGAGAGTATGCAGCGTGTTAGCTCTCAAACGGGTCCATGGTTTTATTGACAAATAGTTCATGCGAGGTGAAGATTTATACGAAATAGACATGTTATCCCATCTGTAACAAAATGGTCTATTAGTTTATCTTACTTTTGATAAGAAGTCAAGAATAAGACTTGCTGACTGATCTATCACCGCACAACTCAAACCACTGAATGAATGATGGGGTGAAATTTGGTATACGGTTATTATTACATCGGCATTCGCTAAGTAAGAATTTTGGTGAATTCCCTCAATTCCACTTAAATTAACGTGGGTAACGCTGCGATAGCTAGGTTTAGCTAAAATCTTACCGTCGTTCAAACTTGAAGTAGTTTTCGAGTGCTGCGTTAGAGACAGAACTCTTGCAGACCTCCAGATGCGTCGCAGGGTAGTAGTGCATATAGTTGACGCACATCTCGTCGGTTATCGCGTGCCCGCCAATCGTAGCATTATCTTTGTCCTCCGTGTTATAAATGCAGGTTGTTTCTAAATAATCACCCTTCGAATGGAAATTAATAAAAAATCGTTAAATGATTTATGAGCGAGAAAGATCACTCCGTAATTTTTAATGTAGGTTTTCAGTATGGATACGTCGAGATAGCTTTTTTGCAACTTTTGTTGTTCTTTAATAACCATTTATAAGTTAAGATTTGGTGGCGGGACTTGCAGTAAGTCGTAGTCGAGGCGCACCGCGCAACGGAACTATGGACACACTGTAATTTTGTGTTTATTTAAAATTCCAAAATTGCATCTTTCTAGGTTTCGTAGTGACTCGTGATTAATTATAAACATGAGAAAATCGTTTACCGGTAGAACCTTCACAGGTTTGTGTAAAATCCTGATTTCCTGAAAATGCGTAGAGTAGTGCATATCTTTGTTTAGATACGGCAGCTCCACACCTTGTCGCGAGTGCCTCGTCCAAACGGCTACTCCAGTTAAATGCGTATGAAGCTGACTGCCGAACACAACAATACCCTCTGCAGGTAAACCCTAAAATTAAATAAATTGAAGTCAAATTATGTATTATTGTTTCCACTAAAAAAAACAACTAGTCTCGTGTTTTATAAGTAAATTACGCTTTGTATGAACACTGATTATTCTTAAAGATTATTATTAGTAAGTAGTAATATTTAATATTGAATAATGCAGAGATAAAGAGGGTAGGTACCGCCCCATAAATATGTAATGAGAAGGATGTAATGTGGACATTAGACAAAGTAGAACTTACTACTCCAGTGCACTGTGGAATACAATAGGCTGTCAATGGAAAAGCCTTCTGTCTGCCCGGGATGGCCATTTTATCCGTATATTCCAACCCGAGTTCCATGATGCCCGCATTGAACTTACGTCTCTGTGCAGTTACATGTAATATTATTCCTGAACTGTCTACCCAATCTGAAATAATAATTTGGACACTGTACGGTGTGATTGATTAACATATAAATATCATCTTTTCGTTATTAACGAATAGCTCCATGCAGTGGGATAGGGACAATTTTAGAAAGGGATATATAAAAAAAATCTGTTGGGTAATAATAGTAGTTGTGAACGTTGTAATTGATACAGAATTAGGTTTACATTCAGAGATGAAACTAAGCGTAAACTTACGCTTCCGTATGTCGAATTTTAATACAGTGACATAAAGAAGCGTTACTTTACCCTCAGCGTTGTCTCTGGAGTTCAGAGTTATTTTAAAATAGGTTACCCTTTCTCATTTCAGGATTATTGTAATGAACCTCAAGCATGACGTATTTGTTAGCTTGCGGCCCTCCGAGAGGTAAACCAGCATCTTTTGGATATACAAATGGAGGAGCACCCATTGCCCAAGCTGCTTTAACCTGAAAATGAATAACTGCATTTTAAAATAACGACTTCATCGACTGCGTATTGGTTGGGGTATTAACTTATCCGATAACTAATTTAGATAGCGCAGTCAATAGGATTTTAAGTTACAATAGCCCACACTCTGATATAGTTTAGAGGTTGGTTTTGTACATATTATGATTTGAAATTTCATACCACACCATAGATTTATATTTACCTTAACACATGTTTTAGTTATTTCAGGTCTCTCAGCTGCAAAACAGTTGCCGTCATACAGGGGTATAGCCTTGTTGGGGTCAGTATCGCAATAATAAAGTTCCATGTGATGCACCAATCCCTCGTTACCATGCGTAATTGTTGATTCAAACTAAATCATTTCGAAAACAATTAATATCGCAAGGATACGATAGTAAAATTGAAACATTGTACACTCAATTTCTAAATTTCGCCGCTTGACTGACAAAGTTTTGTTGATTTCATTTTAAATGAAACGACATGTAAGTATCTTTTGTAAATTCATCTTCTACTTTTGTATTTAATTTAGACAGTTAAATACTTTTTAGAAAAGTGACTAAAGACCTGTTTCACCACCCCTGAATAAGTATCTGCTAACTACCAGATGAAATAAAAAACGGAACAAAATTTGTATGGAATTCTCAAATTCAAGTATTTTTATTTCAATTAGACCTTAAAATAGGTACTTTTGAAAGGTTAAACTAGTTGCACCAAGTAATTTAATGGGAACTTTCAGGGAGGTGGGAAACAGGTTTTAAACCTTTTTAAATTGCATGACATATTTTTAGAAGATTAATATTATAATCATAATAAATAATACTAGCTTTCCGCCAGTGGCTTCGCCCGCGTGGTCTTTTACCCCCATAATTTTTCCCCCGTTTTTGAAAGATTTTTCATTGCTACTCCGCTCCTATTAGTCGTAGCGTGATGGTATATAGCCTATAGCCTTCCACGATAAATGGGCTGTCTAACACTGAAATATTTTTTCAAATCGGTCCAGTAGTTTCGGAGCCTATTCAATAAATAAATAAATATAAATATAAATATCCTGGGACATTTTTACACAGCATCATCTAGTCCCAAACTAAGCAGAGCTTGTACTATGGGTACTAGACAATTGATATAATACTTATATACTTTTTTTTTTGTAAATACATACTTATAATACATAGAAAACACCCAGACAAACACAAACACTTAAGTTCATCACAATAAATGTTTGTGTCCTGTGGGAATCGAACCCACGACCTCGTGATCAGCAGTCCGGTACTCGAACCACTAGACCACAGACGTCGTCAAATACCAACAAACTAACAAACAAACAATCAAATCTTTCCTCTTTATAATATTAGTATAGATTATTATTATTATTATAGTATAGAAGTATAGATTAGTAGTTTCTTGGATTTGAGCGTGGTAACATTGTTAAAAAATATGAAAATAAATCCAGGGCCGTAAAAAAAAAAAAAAAAAATGAAAATAATAATGTCAAACTTCATTTTGTTTGACAAAGTCAAATCAGTCATGTGGTGGATTTTTTTTTTTTTCATGAGGAGTAAATGATAATGATGGTTGTGGCGTATCGCCATTTTGCTTGTTTTTGAAATATTTTACAAAGTACAGCAATTTATTACTTGTAATATTATTTAAATGTACCTATCTACTTTGACATTGGCAGAATTGTCGACATCGGCACCAATTGCCATAAATAAATAAGAAGAAGAAGAAGAAGTCATGTGGTGGTCACCCGCCAAATTTGAATTTGTTCATTTGAGTTGACTTGTTTTTCGAATAATTTCGCAACGTTGAGCTATTGCTAACACTCACCTGAACAATGTGATGAACTTTCTTCGTAATAGAATCGGGAAGCTTAACGACTTGACACCAGTATGTCGTGTCATCCCCGGGTACTTTCAAGTTCTTATTGGTTATACGTAACTGATAAGCATCACTATATCCTGTATGTTGCCCCATCGGTGTCAATAGACGAACTCTGATAAAACCGTGATCTTGCGTTGGAGTGCAAGTCAAGCATAGACCTTGAGACGAAAATAATTTGTCTGTGCCATGAGCCCAAACTACATGGACTGTGCCATCCTAAGGAAAAAGAGGGTTATAACAAAGTTATTCATTTTTGATAAAATCAAGGAAGAATTGGACACATATACGCTCATTTTGACAATAAACGTTTGTGCGATGCGACTTTATTATTATAGTAGCTTATTTACCCGCACCTTCGCTTGCGCCAAATTAGAACCGCTGTTAGGTACACCCTTCGAAAGTCATTTTTTTCGTGTATTTTTCCAATGTTATACTTAGTTATTCTGTTATTTGGGGCGGAGATAAATCTAACAAATCAACAATCTTAAAAAAAATAACAACTTACTTCAATAACATAGTCGTCGTTGTCACAGGTGTCGAAAAACCGCTCAAACACCAAACTCTGACTGTGAGGGTCTGTATAAAACGTGTCACAGTCTTGTTTTGAGTCCCGTATCAATTTCCCTTCATCATCTGCGTACATGTCCTACAAAATTAAAGAATTTCAGTTGATTTTCTCTGATAGTCTTAGATAATCTCAAGAGATTTCGAAAAAAGTTTAGATTACATTAACTTGAAGAAAACGGCCGTGATTGAAATAGAATCTATTTAATAATTATATTTGAATAAGTTAGTAGTAAATTACTTACCTCAAAGTGATGCCTTCCAGTATAATCGGTCCAGTATACGCATACATCTGAATTATTCAACTTTCCTCTATCTGAGAACCCTAGAGCGAACCAGTAGAACGATGGTGCCTTTTCTGAAAGCACTATATGAAACTGTATTTTCCTGAGAGTGTAATCAACTCGCCATTTCAGTAATATACTGCCGCTCGGGTCCAATACTGATTCACTTTCAGCGATCCTTTGGTCTGGCGGGAGAATGATTTAAATGAATTCTCTAGTTATATAGGTAATTATGTACCGTTGCATTGCATCCTAGATAATATTGCAGTTACTTAGCACGTGCACCGGACCTATTTGAAGGACCTTACAAAATAATCCTTTTCAAAATAATTACAATTCCGGTTTCTCTAATTTTACCTAGGTACATAAAAATCATTCGGTGTGTGTATCTATTTAGTAATTAAAATATAAGTCACTTACCTGCATATTTGTTAACCGAATACGAGAAATTAGAACACACGAACAACGCAATGATCGCAAATACACACTTTAGCGCCATCGTTCAGTAGTACATTTTTGTCAAAGACTTGTACTTTGGTGCGCATAGGTCGACGGTTAGAGGGACAATGAGACGACTTCAGCGGACTAAGTATTATGAGGTTTCAGTAAGGCTTGCGGAGTATATATTATGCTATCTTATCGAGGGAGGTATCGGAATGTCGGGGTGGCTGACGATGCGGTACAGTCGAGAACAAACCAACATACGTAACAAGAAGTTAAGTACAGTCAGGCAGACGCATGTTAAAACTGAGAAAGATTGATGTAAATTATGTCAATATTTCTTTCTCAGGGTTTTAGGTAACAAAACCTGGGTAACTGACCTGTTACGAGGCTTGGCAAACGTTGGGTATTGAGCTGTGTGACGGCTACCTTCGGCCTAGGAAATCTCCAAACGTATACCTACCGTGTATCGAGAAGACAAAAAATTAATTAATCCAAGCCCAAATCGAATCTCCCAGCATAGTTTATCATTTTCCTCGTCCCGGCAAGCGCGACTGCGAAGTTCGATTCCCGGGAATCGAACTTTTCACAGGACAATCCGCAGTCGCGCTTACGAATACTAGACTATGAAGGCAGGTTCACAGAAAGTATGCCATCGTGATTATTTGAATATCGACGCTCTAATAATACTGAGGCCTATTATATCAACGGAAATATTCCGATTACTTTCTATAAAGCGACGCCTATAATATCGACACTTATAATGTCGACACTTATAATGTCGACGCTTACAATATCGACACCTATAGTACCGAAGCCTTTTATACCGGCACTTATAATATCTACACCTATAATATCGACGCTTAAATAATAACGAATCCTCTAGTACCGACACCTACAAATTTAATGATTATAATAATAATCGACGGCTATGATACCGAAGCATGAGAACATTTTCACAAGTAACATTGTGTTTTATAAATAAAAAATCAAATTTCTCGAGATACTCGAGACACTCGAGAAATCCTGGTCGATAATTCTTGCCTGTGATTCTTGTGCCACGAGAAATAAAAAAGGTCGAGAAGAGAAACCAGAAACCCTACTCTGTTCTCTATGTAGGTATACGTTAGGTTATGTATGATGTACCTATTTAAGAAGAATGAGTCTTCTGTGCCCAAAGGTTTTTAATCCGCGCCTGACTTAGTCGGTATAGATAGACCCATTACGTGACAATATGTACAGCAAACGACTCTATAAGTATTTATAATACGTAAGTAATTGAAATGTTCCCGTCGCTTCGGCGGTGGAATGCAACGGTCGGTGTCGGCCTTATATTAAATTCCTGGAGAATTGCGCACCCGCTCCCAGAGAGGAGGTCGCGCAGATTAAAGTTTGATTTAATTAAACAGCGCCACGTTCCAGACCGACGCGATGAACACTTCATTTTCGTCACTAAGGTAGGTAGTTCATACGATATTATTTAATAATAATTAACCCATATACTGTCCCACTGCTGGGCACGGGTCTCCTCTTAGTATGAGAGGGATTAGATTATAGTCCACCACGCTAGCCTAATGCGGGTTGGCAGACTTCACATGCCATCGAGAAAATCTCTCAGGCATGCAGGTTTCCTCACGATGTTTTCCTTCACCGTTAAAGCGAGTGATAATTACTTACGCACATGATTTCGAAAAATCAGAGGAGCGTGCCTTGGATTCGAACTCGAGACCTTTGACTTGGCAGTCCAGTGGTCATACCCCTAGGCTATCACTGCTTTTTAGTGTTTAGGTAATACAATACCTCAATGATTTTCCTGCTTCTCATTATCATAATACCTATTCCGGTCAAAATAGGCATTCACTCTTGCATAAATTCAGCTTTAATAACGAAATTATTTTTGGATTAGTTTTATAATAAAAATAGCTCAGACAAAAATTGTAGACCATCCAATTATCTACAAAACTATTATTTAAATTATATTATTACTAAGTACAGTTTATTCTATCTGCTTTAACCTTTTCGACGCCCATCTATATAATACGCGATGTGTCCTCCAGCGCCACGCTACAAATGTATACCGTATCTATAGTAAAACGTAGGGATGGGATTAATGTCCTACCGACAAATAATATTATAAGTTTAAATTAATGTTTATTCACCAATTTACGAAGCTAAATAAAAACTGATACCGTATTTTCATATTTTGTTTTATTTCATAAAAAAAACAATAATACCAGCAAAAATCGTAAAATTGACAGTTAAATTCGGCACGATACCGACACTTATGGGAAGGTCCGACGACGGTAGAGACTACCAGTCAATAATTTCATTGCAATCGCAACTGCTACGCTAAAGGCTCTTAGTTCAATTTCCAGGTCGAGCAGTGTTATTGTGTTTTACTAAAATTCTCTTTAGCAGTTCGGGAGTTTGGATTTGTGCCCGGTTAACGGCAATAGGCTTTCCCCAATTACATTTTATCAAAACATACCAACGAACTGTGTATGTATATTAATACACCTCTGCTTATCCCTTCGGGGAATACAGTCGTAATGGTATGTTATGTTATATTCTTTGGCGATTATATTATGTTATGTTACGACGAGCGGTACGGACGAAGAAGGGTAAAGGAAGGGACTATCATGGCGAATATTAATAATACTTAGCAAATAATTTACAATAAACTGTTTTATTGTTACAAAATGCTATATTACATTAGTATCATTATTATCTGTCTTATCTACGTCACTTATTTTGTCGATACTCTCTTCATTCTGTACATTAGTATCTTTCGAGTCAACTTCTTCGGATTTTGCAGTTACCTCTTCTTCCGGGTCCGATGAAGCCTGCGTCAAAAACATATGGAACACTGGTTATTTTTGTTTTATAATAGCAACAGACAATGAGCTTAATATACGGTTAAACTACATTGAGTTTGTAATTATAACATTTTAAATAAGGTCAATTATGGTTTGTCTAATAATTTTTTAGCGCTTGTTAATTTATGCATTTGGTAATTTAACTGATTAATTTGACTGCCATACAGCAGCATTATATTGTTTTTGTTTAGATTATATTGATTGATTTGATGATTGAGCGAACATTGAAAACTTTTCATAGTTGATATGACAAAGACAGGCCTACCATTAAATACTTTATGGCTATAATCTCTTTTGTTGCTTGTCATTTATTTGCTTTTTATATTCATTGACGAACGCTTTTTGTATTGGGTATACAATTTATAATTCATTCTTTTTTCGTCTAAGCCTGTTATTTTTAATTACCCTATTGGTATCTTTGAAAATTTAAGTATACAATATTCACAGGTGAAAATTACCTCTCGTTCAAACAATATGGCCAGTTCCACGTGCTTGGTCTGCGGGAACATGTCCACGGGCACAGCTCGCAGCGGCATGAAGGGCGCGCCTCGCAGCGTCTTGGTCGAAGGGCGGGACAGGTCGATGAAGTTCTTCACGGCCGAAGATGGGCTGCATGAGATGTAAACTAACCGCTTCACTTTCTTCGTGTTACGTAGCTGCGTTACTGCCCGCATGTCTAAAGATTACAACAAATTATACATCACTAGCTTTCCGTCAGCGGCTGCGCCCGCGTGGTCATGTACTATACATATAAACCTTCCTCTTGAATAACTTTATCTATTAAAAAAAAACTCATTGCGTCAAAATTCATTGCGTAGTTTTAAAGATCTAAGCGATCTAATCTCTTTAAAGATCTAATATATAGGGACAGACAGACGCGACGGAGGACTTTGTTTTATAATATGTAGTGATACATCTTTCTTTCTTTCTAAAATTATTTTTGATTGCGCGCGTCGTGATTCTTATGTCACTAGCATAGAGTTCAAATTCAAATAACTCACGCATCTTCGCGATTTGAAGGTTTTTCTTGACACTTGAACCCGTCAAAAAGTTGAAATTAAATGAAATAAAGCCGTTATGTAAACGGGAATTTGTCAGGAGGCCCTGAGGGTCTCAAATAACTTACGTAATCCTGCTCTCGGTGGGTCGACGATGGCGATGATGTCTTCACCGGTAGCTCTTGCCAACACTGAAGGCAGAATATCCTCCGCCTTACCGGTGAAGAACTCGCAGTTATCTATTTTGTTCAACTCTGCATTCGCTTTAGCATCCTTCACTGCTTCCGCAATCATTTCTAGACCTAACACTCTGCCACAATGCTGTAACATGAATATAATCTTATTTCTACTGATTTCTGACACTTGCGAAATAAAACTACTTTTTACTTTAAATAATATCAATATAACGCGATAAAATCTGTAAAAAGTATTTTTATTTCAATCTTATTTCTAGTTATTTTGGTTTTATTATAAAAAAAATCGGGATAGTTACTTACACTATTTATAGCTCAAGAACGGATGTACCGATTTTTATGATCTCTCTTTTGTTTAATTTGTATCTGGCCCGAACAGCAAAATAACTCACGATATCCGAATAATTCACGAAAAAATCTACTAAAAGCTAGCTATTAAAACATAATATATATGTGGAACAAAGATTTATGTGGATCTAGTAATTATTATGATTGTCCTACATAATTAACATGAAAATTTAAAAAAATACCGGTATATTTTTAATTTCGACAATGTAATTGTTTTTTTTATCTATAAACAAATTCCGAGTTGTATGTATAATGTAGGTAGCCTTACCCACCTTAATAGCGTTATTAATAATAAAATAAGCGTTTTTTAAATAAGTAGTACCTTATATCTACCAAAGTTTTAGCAGCCAAATGTCTCAAAAAAATATTAAAACAAAGTCACGATTGTGTATCTGGTATAAGGGTCTAGCCAAGTTGAAATCTAACGTTCGGACTGACGAACGAATAGAGAATAACATTTGTAAACGCCCGATTAATCAAAAGCTTTATATGTCATTCTCAAACATTGGCCGCGCCTTAGGTATGTGAGCGGTGGGACGGCGGTCGGGTTCGCTTGCTTTCATTCACAGTAACCCGCCGCCTCACCCCTGTCCCTACCTAAGGCGCGGCCAACTAGTTCCACGCGGACTATAGTCAAAAGCTTAATAATTATGTCATTTCCCAAACATTTTGTTTCTATTCGTTTGTCGATCCGAATTTCGTCGTTGGATTCCAGCTTGGCTAGGCCCGCAGGCCTTTTACCCTGTTTACCTGAGCAAAGCAAAGTCCAATGGTGCCGGTGCCGCAACATATGTCGACCACGGTGGAGTCCTGCTTCACCTGGCTCATCTCTATGGCGCTGCGGTACAACACGTCTGCACCCGCTGTGTTAATCTACAAGCATACTTCTTTTATATAAAATTCTCGTGTCGCGGTGTTTGTTACGCTCCGAAACGGTTGGACCGTTGAAAAACGTGCCTCACAACAGGCTCAAGTTCCATAAGACTTTTTAGTTATATAGAACTTATAAGTTCCCATACACCTCTGTAAACTTTTGGATAAATTTACAGAAGTGTGCGAAAACAGGCATTGTTGCGAGGATCAAGAAGTATAACTTATGAGTAATTGATCAAGGCTTGACTTGTCCTTACCTGAAAGAAGGCTTCTGGCGATATCCTGAACTGTTTCCCCAGTATGGAGTCTATGATATGTGTGGAGCCCGACAGATGTATTGGTTTTGATGCATCTTCGCCTACCCGCCTAGAACATAGTGTATGGTACACAGGTTGTAAATATTTCAATTGATTATAAGGGAATGCTTTGCAACTTTCTATGTATTTTTAAGTTAATTATATTTTGTAATCTACATAATGTAATAAATACATTTAATGAAGTTGGAAGTGTATGAACACCGTTTTTTTAGTAAGTTTTAAACTGTAAATAATTTATCAATAACACTAAGAAAATTAAACTATATCTCAATGTGATAAAGTTTATTTCAGAATGACAGTTGCCGTGTAGTGTATTCATTCTGAAATAGTCCTTGTGCCATTAAGATATAGTTTAGTTTTCTTAATTATTCCAATCATTTTGAACATTTTGTATGTCCCAATATATCTGATGCGGATGCAGTCCAGCCATTTCCTGAACATACCTTTTTACAATAAGTTCGAAGTACAACGACTTAATGCCACATGCAATAGCTTCCTCAGAATTAAAATGGTCGATTAGATCCTTCTTAATTTTGTCTAGTTCTTCTTGTGTTAGTGCCTTGAACAAAAAGATAGAAATATAAGTACTGATTTCATTTTTTAAATTTTAACTGATGATTTCATGTAGGTATGTTTTATTAATCTTATATGTTATCTTCCAAAGTTCAGAAGATATAAATATAAAATGAAAATATGAGTCACAACAACGCGCGGTCGGGAACAGCAGGCGTTTTGGGGGAGCGCTGTCTAAAATGTAAGAATAACGTTCTAAAAACCTACTTAGTGCTACATATTGAATACATTTGAATGCTAATATAATTATGGTAATGTTACCACTCCAGGAAAGAGGCTTGACCTAGTGTGGAACTCATAAGTATATTTTAACAAAATGTAAATCTTAATTTGGTAGTTAAATGATTATTATTATTATATTAGTCTATCTATCTTTTGACATATTATACTTACATAATTACATATTACATACATACATAGCTTCACGCCTGTTTCCCATAGGGGTAGGCAGAGACTATAGATATCCACTTGCTACGATCCTGGCACATTAACATATTATTTATTAAAAATGATCACAACCAACCTGAGGATGCATAACTACAATGAGCATGACATCACCAGTTGAGGTCGAGTCCCGAACAGTGAGATACCTCCAGTATCCAGAGTAGTCGGCTGGCGAAAATGGTGCCATATTTGACTTCCTCACAAACTCTTGGAACAGCTGAAATTTAGCCTAATTATTGAAAAACTTACAACTAATAAACTAATCTGTAATTATTTGGATTTTATTACAAAATAATTATATTTGGGGAGAAATAATTAATAACAAAAAAATGTTAAGCAAATTTATAGTAAAAGTCCATAACAATAAGGTTCACATTACAATGGCTTTAGGCTGCTATTGGCTTGATTCAAAATCCTGCCACTATGGCCACAATCAATGTTTTAACTCCATATTTACTCACCAAAACGGCCTTCTTTGTCCTCTCAGAGATGTGAATCATTCCCTGTATAGGCCCAACTCCAACAGTGCCAGTGACATAGCTGCCCAGTCTGAAGCCCACTGTCGGCAACTTTGTCTCCTCATCAATCCCCACAGTGAACTCACACTTGTTCCTATAGCCTTCTGTAACAGGGGACCTCTCAATGGGTTTTAGTTCAAAACTCAAGCCATTATGCTGCTTCCTTTTAGTTTCAATATCTTGACGACTTCTTTTATCAATTTTCCATGCTTCATTGTCAAATTTCATCAAAATGTTTCTGATTTCTTTTTCTTTCAGCTTGAGCTGTAATTATTTTAATTTAATTAATCTTTCAATATCCTAAATTAGTAGTTATAATATTATAATAATTAGGCCACTGGTGGTCACTGAACTATAATAAATTATTATCAAGCTTGACACCACAACTGCTCAGGTTGTTTTGTACTTTGTCATTATATGGTGATGGTTCAATTTGGTGTGGCAAAACCAAATTCTTATTATATTAAGGTATACTAGCTGTTCCCCACAGTGTTACACATGTTCATAATTTTTCCCCATGCCATGGGATATTCTCAAAATCTAGTTATAAATTATAGCCTATAATATGTTAACCTAATGTATAAGCAATAATACTGTCAAGTTTCATCAAAATACATTCAGTAGTTTTTGCATGAAAGGGTAACAAACATCAACATCCTCACAAACTTTCACATTTTTAATATTAGTAGGATTGTACAGATTTTTTTATACCTGCTCTTCATAGGACATGTTCCAGTAAGGAGTGGTGGCATCCTTCAGCCTGTCCTCTTGACATTTACCATCATCTTCTTTCTTCTTCTTATGCTGGTTTGTTGTCGCCTCATCTTGCTTTCTCTTTCTTACAAAAGGATCTGGTGCTGGCTTTGCCTCTTCAGCAATTAATGTTTTGCCTAAAATTAGATTTGTATATTATTTGACATGATAAGAATATAATTATTGTTTACTATGCAATTTGTAACCAAAATGGCCCGCAGCATATGTGACAACACAATTTTTATCCAACTTCTCCACTAAGCTAAGATACTAGTAAACACCAACCTTTCCATGAATATCCATTAAGTGCTTCAATGGCTTTTGAACGCTCCTCATCATTTTGGAAACATGCATACAGCCAGTGACTACCATTTTTAGGTCTTTTGATTTTGCTTGTGTTTAAACCTAATTTTTGATTCATTAGTTTTTTCAATTCCTAAAAAAATTAAATAAACCATGTCCCGAAGTCAGAACTAATTTGTTGTAGGAAAAAAACTTGTGTTATAACTTTGTAAGTCAACAAAGGACAAAACAAAAATCAGTTTGGGACTCTTTAAATCCAAAAATCCAAATCAGTCTTAAATTAAACCTTTAAAATAATTTGTAAACATACGGCAATTCCATAAAACTTGGGTAGTCCACGCAGTTCAATTTTAAACTTTTCCGATGAGAACCCTCCTCGGTCTAAATACGCATATTCTTCATCAATTTTTGCTACCTCCGTTTCGTTCACACTCGTATTTACTGTTCCATTTTCGACTTCCATTATATTTATGTAATTTATGTAACTAAAAAATAAAATATATTTTGTAAGGTATAAACTTAGTTTTGAGTTTTTGAGGTTATATAAAAATTTAAATTATTCCCTCTGTACTTTAATATCTCGTGTTCGCTCTTTTCGAATGAAATCTCAAGAGTGAAACAGAGAAAGATGCCAAATTTATGTCACTATTCCTAAAAAGTAAATACAAACTGTAACTGGAACTCTATTAGACGCATTGTTTATCCTGTCAACTCAATGACAGATTATTACGCGTCCTGAAATAAAGACAAATTCGTCGTCCAGAAACATTGTTCGGAAAACAGTGTGTCAGCTTTAAATACTAGAAATGTATGTATAGCTTGATGTGTAGCCGTGCATACATACATATCATCACGCCTGCTTTCTTCAAAGGATTGTTAGAGGTATACTGTAACCCAGGGTATTGCAATTCTTTTATGCATGGTTGCGCAACTTGCATGCCCGCTTTGGTACTGTCTACGGCACACTTACTGACAGGGTAAAGACTGTATTTTATCCGATATATCGCAACTAAATTCTTTTACTACTTAGATTTAAATGTCAAAGGAAAAACAATTAAAGGAAACATGACATATATTCTCAAGATATACAATAAATAAACTTTAACATAAATTAGTTACATTCACAATAGATTTTGAAAATTCTTGGTATAAAAGGTTAATAATGTAAAATTACATGGAAGTACGATAGACTAGTCACGACATTAGAATAGCACATCATGAGGTAATAATATATTATGTATATAATTATAATAACTTATCATGACTTTGGAAACGGCTTCAGATTGCCCGCGAGAAAACCCGTGCTCCAAATTCATACCTACCTCATATTTACCTAGTATTAGTAATAAGTATCTAGCCAAAATTTCTAGACATGTTCCAGGTTTTCAACTAAAACCCTAGAATGTGTTTGGTTCGTTTTAAATAGAATTCTTGCTTTTGCCACTAAATATTTATTGCTAAGCATATACCGTAACAATTGTAAATCCACATATATTTATTGCTTTTAAGAATTAATTAGCGTAACAACTCTTTCACAAAAATAGAGGGCTTTGTAGTATATACAATAAAATATTTAGTATTTATCAATGCTGTGCTGTGTTATAGTAAACTAAATGAACTTCAAGTCCCTAGACCTACATAGAAGACCTATGATTTTCTAAGAAAGTACTAGTATAGTCTAGCGTTTGCCCGCGACTTCGTTCCCGTAGAAGTTGAATTTCCCCCCCGTTTTTGACATTTTTAATTGATACTCCGGTCCCATTCGTCGTAGCGTGATGATATATAGCCTATAACCTTCCTCGATAAACGGGCTATCTAACACTGAAAGAATTTTTCAAATCGGACCAGTAGTTCCTGAGATTGGCGCGTTCAACCAAACAAACAAACTCTTCAGCTTTATTATATTAGTATAGATTACACAACTTCTGTGTACATTTTGAAGTCAACATAAAACGAATTCAATCGTAAGGATTTTTGGTAAAATAAATCGTCAGCGAAGCGCGCAGTGAGGACAAAACCTTAGTCTCACTGCTATGTGGTCCCATTCTTCACAAACATATTTTTAAGCGCATCTTTATCCTGATCTTCTTTTTCTTTTCGTAATTTCTTTATATGTTCCAGTTCCTTTTCTACTGTTGCAGCCATGGACGGATTCAATGCCTTTAATCTTTTGAAGTCTTCTTCAGCCTCGTCTGGGTTCCACGCACCTATGTGCGCCTTACCGCGTCGATATAGCGCTTTCTCATTATCTGAAATAAACCATATCCAGATATAGTACATTTTATCATATTTTTAAGTTCTGCTCAAACTTAATAGTGCCTTAAAGGGCTGAGTTGTATGGGGTTTTGATGACCTCCTTTATTGAATAGAAGGAATGAGATAACTTATTTCTGGTAGATGGAAGTTTGTGAAGGAAGAAAACTAACTAGGAGGATAACTTTCTTAAATGTGAACAAGATACACTATAGGGTCAGTGGTCTCAAATTGTATTTTTAACTGCAGCCAAACTACATGAAAAGCCAAAGAAAAAAACAACTTTTAAAATGAGTGTATACCTTTTTCAAATTCCAGTACAGTACTGCAATGTTCTATGACAGAATAATATTCACCATTGATCAGTTTGCACTGGGCATAGTTGAGTAGTATTGGTAGTTTTATTTTATTTAAATCATGCCATTCTTCATCGCCTTTTCTTTCTCTGTAATTTAAAAACCCCATTTTAATCATGGTTAAGGTCTCGTAAAACTACTGGAAGGCTTTCAAAGTTACTTATTATAGTTGGTTTTACAAACCTCACACTACACAAGTGGTTAAAAAATCATCACCTTCTTAGCCTTTTCCCAATAATGTTGGGGTCAGCTTCCAGTCTAACCGGATGCGGCTGAATATCAGTATTTTTTTGGCAATTTCGGGGCAATACCGATATTCGAAGGATAGACTGGTTGTCAGACTTTTTGACTTCTGACCATGACTAATGATTGTCATAGGTGTTCGTATGACAACCGGGACCGACGGCTTTTACGTGCTCTCCGAGGCACGAAGGGGTCTCCATATGTTAAGAATGGTCACCCATCCACAGACTGACCTCGGCAAGCGTAGCTTAACTTTGCAGATCGGAATCAAACTAAATTTTAAATGTCAAGCATTTTGGAATTAGGTACTAACTTTAATAATAATTATTTTTTATTTATACATTCACCTGATCATAAGTTGTTCACAGATGGCTAAAGCCTCATTATATGCTTCCTCAGCCAGTTTGTACTTCTTTTGTACATACAGTTTGTTGCCTTTCTCTCTCAACATGGGAATCAAGTCTGTCCGCTCCTCAGCATTTAACTGCCACAGTTCTTTCTCATACTCATCTGATCTCTCTACTTTCAGTACTTCTACAAAAGATGAAAAAAGTACATCATAATTACAAGATAGCGTGGTACATGGTACAATTATGAAAGAATAAAGAGTTTGTAGTTTTAGAAGGTGTTTATGATTGATTGATGAAACTTTACACAGCTATATAAACATCATTACTGCATCTAAGGTGTCAATTATTGCTGTCTAGCTAGCCACATTGATGACTTCAATTCAGAATATGGATCATTATGAAAGTCCAAAACCAAACTATAATCAATAAAGATAAACTTAGGCAAGTTTATCACTGTAGAGATTAGATAACAATAAATTGAACCAATTTTGATGAGTACTCATCCATTTTGTCTGAATGATACTTTTCCATCGTTATACTTTTGTACAGCTGTAAACAACTGAAGTGGTCTTTTAAATATACCTAAGGTCTTTGCTATACAAGAAATTAAAAATTTCAATTCATTGAATTCATGACATACACATAACAGAACATTTTTTAAGGCACTTCACAACCTTAAAATAAGCCATTCTCACCTATGATAAATTCCAAATCACATGGGTTCTTCATCAAGTCATCTAGGTCTGGATGGCCCAAGCCTTCAGTATGGAGGGTCATAGTACATGAATGCTTTATCTTATGTGGACTCTGGCCTAGTTCCCGAAGTGTTTTTGATATAAAGGGGTAACTGAACACCAACTGTTGACATAAATATATTAGTACTCTATAACCTGATTGCTATGCCAAATTTTAAGATGCCCCTAGTTCCTATTGCCCAGTGTGAGAGTAAAAGGGCTTAAATAATTTGATTGGGAATCTTGCAAATAGTGTTAGTTTTAACAATACCTTATTTACTTACAATGAAATGATATTAACTCTTTATTAAATTAAATGTCTTCTTTTATTTAATATTCTCTTTAGTTCATAGTCTAACAGATGTCGTATCTCTGGTTTTTTAAATGACCAACAAGTAAATAAATGTTGTTATTAATGACTCAGAGATGTCGATTTAGGATAAACAATTTTATTGTTATCATAACGGCTGCTTTAGCAGGTTAATAAAATAATGTAAATTAACTATTACCTCTTTTTTAACTTTAAAGCTTGACACTTCCCCAACAGCCATCATCTTGACTATTGTTTCCCAGACTTCCAGTTTGAACTTATGACCTATCACCAAGACCATAGGTTCCTTCTTCCCTATTTTTCTACTGTCATCCAGGAGTAATCTCTCTTTTCCAAGTTTCCATGTTTGAAAGTGGAAATGTACCTACAATGATGACGAATTTACAATAAAACAATGTTTACTTTTCTTCACATAGCAAATGGCATCTCCTTTTAAAGCCTTTACCTTACTGCCATTAGCAATGGGAATATATTTTTGTCCGGCATAAATTAGGTTTTTGACTACAGGAGCGGGTTGAGTCATTTGGTTAGTTATATGGCACAATTTACAAATAAAGTAAATATATAAGTTATTTTGTTCTTCGACTGGTGCTCTAAAATGTTGATTAGATTTTGATTTGTTTTGATAATTCGACGTTTGATTGATTGGGATTGACTGTGACTTAGCGATGGGCGATTATTACTAAAAACTCGCGAATTATTCGATATGGGGCATGTTATTCGAATTTATTCGAATAACTACTAGTTTTATTCGATAGTCCGTCGATTAGTAGAACGCGCGTGTAGTAAATTGGACGAATGACCTTGTGGCATCAATTTTTATTCAATAAAACTAGTAATAGAAGATCGAGAACAGTGGCAACTGCTCCACCAACAAGCTGAGCTCTTAAATTTAAGAAGAAGAAAACTAGTAATACCAAAAATAGTAATACTTATACTTATGTATTAGAGGTGAGTTACTCAGCTCAATGAGTCAGATCGCACGGGTTTGAGCCGTTGAACTACAGCTCAGCAAAAAAATGACTAGCTCATGGCTCAATTCAGCTCCTGTTGTATTTGTGAATCTCTCTAATCCAATTGTCCCAGAACGAATTATTATTCTGTCCTAATGCATTAAAATAATAATTAATTGATATGAATTCAATAAATCAATTTGTAAATAAATAATATAAAATGTGTAGTTCCCAGAGTTAAACGAACTGTTGTAGCTTGGCAGCTCATTTGGCTCGATTCGGTGCGCAGCTCACATTGGCTCCCGAGAGTCGTAAACTGAACCGGTTCAAATTGAGCTGATCTGCTAGCTGAGTCATTGAATTAGCTCATTCACCTGAGTCATGAGCTGATCTATAGCTCGCGTATTTTTGATGAGTTACCCACCTGTACTAGTATTTGCTTCGTAATCGAAACGCAACTATTACTATACTCATACTACTAAATTCATTCGATTCTTCGATAGTCATACGATTGACTAGTTCTAAATGTAATTACTAAATCCATTCGATTGTTCGATAGTCGTACGAATGACTAGTTCTAACAGTAATTACTAAGTTCATTCGATTGTTTGATAGTCGTACGAATAACTAGTTCTAACAGTAATGATTAAATTCATTCGATTGTTCGACAGAGTTATTCGATAGTTTATCAGGGTAACGAATAAATTGGCAATCGAATACATGTAAATTCATTCGATTACTTTTTTAGTAGCAACCGCCCATCGCTACTGTGACTTGTTGACTAATGAACAGGGTTGGATTTGGGCATGTTCAAAGCGATAGTACAAAAAATTTAAAAGCATAGTATTTGTACTGCAGTATGCAGTAGGCAGTCGTTTTAAATCATTTTAATCCAATTTTTTTTCTCTGATTTTTAAAGCTGGGTTGAAGTTAGCTCGTGCCACTTTCAACCTGGACAATAAGTTAGGCGAGAACTGTAACTTAGTATATTTTATACATCCACGCATCCATGAATCTTGTATAACTCAGCGTTAGCGATATATTCTCTTAGGATCAGATACAAGTTCTATGTGAAATGAAAACTACTGCTGAAAACATATTACATTGAAAACCAATAATGTTAATTTGCAGAAAATGACAGTAAACTAATTTTTAAAATGGCCCCTAAAGGGTTGGTTTTACTGAACGGCTATAGATCTAGTCAAAAAAATATAATTTATGAGCAATGTAGAATATCATCCCTAACATCCCTTTTCTTTCCGGTTGGTTCTCAACTCACTCACTCACTTATTCATTTCATTTCATTCGTGTCATATTTTCAAGCGAAAATTATAGTTTTTAGTTGTAGAATTTACAATTATACTAGCATTTACTTAGTTATTCTATTTTAAGTATAAAGTATTACTATTTCTAGCTAATCCTAAGATATAATGGCTGATTTCTTGGAGTCAGAGGCGGAGGAAAGCGAGGTTAGTAAAAATGAAAAATTTTATTGAGCTTGTATTCATGCTTGCGTATGTAGCGTAAGTTTCTGATCATGGTTGTTGGTTCATCGTAGGTTGATTCTGAAGACGAGCAGCCAGCCAAGAAACCGAAGCGCAAGGCTGCTGTACAAAGTGACGATGAGGACGAGGACGAAGAAGGTACTGTTGACATCGTGCACTTTCTCTCGCATTACAAAGTCAATTTTATCATTTAGTAAACATAATTGCGTGACTTTGCACCGTTATGTTGATAAATATAGTACCTATATAATGTTCAAGCTACTGTCGATGATTTTTGTGTCTTTCATTTTTGTACACTTCAATATGTTGACATACTTTTCTATGTTTAACATGTGACTCAAATAAACTTACAATAAGTAACTGTACTAGTATTACTGTTATATCAGTGTATACTTCTTTATAGATCGTAATTTGGTTCCCCATAAGTTTGAATATCATTACTAATAAGTATTTGTAAATTTATGTTTTATGCTCTTGGAAAATTTACATGGTTTTTAATGTATACATAGTTTTAAAATTATCCATTTTCTATTCCCTGCTCTATTTATGCATATATAATCTTTGAGTTTTAACATAAACAGTGAAGTTAATGTACAAAAAAATAATGAGTAATAATTAAACATTGTAATTTATTGATTGTTAACAAACTCGTTAATAACCTTAAAATACATGTTCTGAATATAAGGATTTTGTGACAGCTATAAGTATTAACAATACTTTACCGGTATAGCAATTAGGCTGGTATTTTTTAATGTTGATATTAAAGTTCATGGGAAATTCTCGATATATTTGTAGATGATGAAGAGCGTCTACGGGAAGAGCTGAAAGATTTGATTGATGATGCACCAATAGAGGAGTCAGGGAGTGATGGGGAAGATTCAGATGCTAGTGCCGGGCCAAAGAAAAGAAAAAAAAGTGATGATGAACTGGATGACAGACTGGAAGATGAGGATTATGATCTTATTGAGGAGAATCTTGGTGTTAAAGTTGCAAGAGTAAGTTTTTTATGGATTTCAAAAACCTTTTATTGAACCAACCATTGTGTCAACCCACATAATTATATGTGTACTAGCTGACCCAGCAAATTTCATACCGCCAATAAAAGTTTCCTTACCATTTAAACTTTCCCTGGATTTCGTGAACATTTCAAGACTAAAATTTGCCAAATCAGTTCAGCCATTCTTGAGTTTTAGCGAGACTAACAGAATTGCAATACATTTTTATTTATATAGATTATATACTGTATCTTTTTCATGATGAATATAAGACACAATAATTGCAGGTGTTATTTAATTGTCAGATTTATTTTTTTATTGCTTACAGTGGCAGATGAAAATATTATTACAAAAAATAGGCTTCATAAAAAATCTGTAAATAAGTAAACATAAAAAAAATACCTAAATGCTTTGTAGGTTGAATTTAATAAATGATTAAGATTTGTATTACAAATAACTTTCACAATTTATAATAAATCTAGAATATTCCAAAAGATTCCATTGTCAGACTAATTGTTTGATTTTTCTCAGTAGTTAAAATGAATACATAACAATCAAATGGTGTATTCTTTTTTAACAGAACAAATTCAAACGGTTGCGCCGGTTAGAGGATGATGACAGTGATAATGAAGGAAATGATGATCCTGAGCTAGAGAGAGAGGTTATTGCTGAGAAGTTGTTTGTGGGGGGATCAGATGAGGTGAGTGATAGTCATACAATATTTAAATAAGGACACCCTATGTATACACAACTGTTTACACAGAATTACAAATAATCTATATTTATTACACACTATTTTCACAAAAAAACAGACTTGATAATTTGAGATAGGACAACTTTTTTGTGTTAAAAGATTGAAGCTTAGCTGGTAATAGTAATTTATATTGATATATAGTTTTCGTTTTAGAACAGTGTCGAAAGTAGTATTGTATAAGAAGTAAAGAACAATGAGGTGTTTATTATTACAGACATTTATTATAAACACTATTGTTTCACATTAGGAGGATGAAAATCGTTCAGAATCGGCTGCACCGCGTGGCGAGGCGGAATATGATGATGACAATGAAGACCTGGAGTCAGATGCTGATGACTTCATTGTGGATGATGATGGGAGGCCCATAGCAGAGCGCAAGAAGAAGAGGAAACCGATATTTACAGATGCGTAAGTTACTTTCACAATAGAGAAGTTTGGTTATGGCTGGTGATACTATTAATTTTCCTACAGAACACCTGCCACTGCATAGGAAACATTATGCAGCAGTTCTCTAATCTTTATATTTATAAAGATCTATTTAAAATGCATGGATATAGAGAATGGCTGTTGGTGCTACTAAAGTGTGATAAAATACGTCCTGTTGACCCTATCCTATAATGGTTATTACGCCTTCTATCTGAAAAATATTCGTTTCTAAATAGGTCCCTTCAAGAAGGTCAAGATATTTTCGGCGTGGATTTCGACTATGACGAGTTCGAGAAATATGGCGAGGAAGACTATGAGGACGAGGATGAGGAGGACTTAGATGAGTACCTAGAAGATGAAGAGGAAGAGGGTATAGAAATTATGATTATTTTGTAAAAGTAGCTTTTTAATTAATTCATCCCCCAACAAAATAAGTTCTCTAAACTAGGAATTTTTTTTTGGTGGTTTGCAGTAAATCTGTCTATATATTTTATCAGTTTTATTGAATATGTATCAAACATTTTAGGGGAAAAGCGTAGAACAAAGAAAGGCAAAGCAAAACGGCCGAGCAAGAAGTCTATATTTGAAATATATGAGCCCAGCGAGTTGAAGAGAAGCCACTTTACTGATTTGGACAATGAGGTTCGTCACGTCTTAATTTAACTTTGCTCTATGTGTAAACAATTATAAAAAAAATCCATGTATGTATTGTTAATCATGTATATTTTTTAATAACGTTTACTCCTTCCTGATATAGATTCGTAAAACTGATGTACCAGAGCGCATGCAAACTCGAGAAGTTCCTATCACGCCCGTAGAGGAAGGAAGTACAGAGCTAGAAGATGAGGCTGAGTGGATATACAAACAGGCGTTTTTGAAGCCGCCTGTATCCAAGCCTGATGCGCAGGAAGCAAGAGAAAGAACTCGCAGGTAAAATTTATGGAGATTGAGCTTAAAATTCTTATACACTCAATATACACTCAGTTACACAAAATAGTCTTTAAAAAGCACCATAGAAGACTATTTTTATTAGAAAGAAAAACATTTATTTAAGACTTGCACAGAACACTGATTCAGCCGAAGTACAATATGCTATGGCATTATACCACAGCGCTGGTTTTCAGGAAGGACCTAGAATAGTGATAGTTATTACAAGTCCACACATATAATAAGTTAAATTTCTACACATGACTAGCGCCGGTTCCCGAGTGGTACTAGCATAACTGCAGTCTTTCGACTATAATGTCTGATACTAAACAAATTGTGACATTATTTTATTTTATAGGGGTAACAGCACAATCACAAAGATTCGTCAAGCGCTGGACTTCATGAGGAACCAGACGCTGGAGGTGCCGTTCATCGCGTTCTACCGTAAGGAGTATGTGCAGCCGGAGCTCAGCATCAATGACCTGTGGAAGGTGTACAAGTATGACGCCAAGGTGAGTCTCGAAGTGTTAGTGTGTGAAGCCGTGTTTATAAACAACTTAACATTGAATATATTGCTTTAATAGTGGTGAGGGTATTTATCTATTTAAAAACAGTTAAAAAAATATTGCGCCTCAAAGTACTAGACTCAGTTGACCTCAAAAGTAAAAAAAAACACTGTTCAAAATTATTTTTTTACAACTTTCACTAGTAGATATCTGTCATGACCTGTTCGTTAACCCTAAATTACTGATTAGCTTCAGTCTCAATAAACACCTTTGTACCATAAAGACTTATCTTTTTAAAAACTCATTTGTGGCTCAACTGAAACTAATAATTATTTTCTCCATCAGTGGTGTCAACTGAAACAACGCAAAGAAAATCTGCTCAAGTTATTTGAGAACATGCGCGATTTCCAACTAGATAAGGTCATGGAGAACCCCGACGCTCCCATCCCTGAAAACATGAGACTTATCAAAGATGAGGACATTGATAGGTAGGTACTTACTGTTATTTATCTTTTATGTAATAATTATAAAGAAAATATTGTTTTTCCAACAGAAATTCAGTATAGTATAAGTAACATTGTTATCAGAATTCTTACTCCTATGCAAAGAATTGTCGTCTTTAATGACACGGTGCAGAGTTCCTTTTTTTGTTCACGAATAATATGAAGTACAGTTACTACTTGTCTTGATTAAGGGAATAACGTTTTTTTTTGTTTATGGAATATCAAAATCTTAGATAAATCTTAGATTTTTATGATAATACTTTGTCTAGGTTGAAGAGCGTGCAAACTCCGGAGGAACTTCGCGATGTGCATACTCATTTCTTGTTATATTACTCCACTGACTTACCAGAGATGCAGAAGTTGCAGCGCACTAAAGAGAAAAAGAGAGCATTGGAGGAGAAAAAGTAAGTTCATTTTCTCTGGTTTTTTTTTGTCGTCAAACCATGTTATATTTGCGGCATTTAACTTCGTTTCGTGCTTTTTGTAGATTTATATCTTTTTTATTATTACATTACGACGACGTCTGTGGTCTCGTGGTTCGAGTACCGGACTGCTGATCACGAGGTCGTAGGTTCGATTCCCGCAAGACACAAATATTTATGTGATGAACTTAAGTGTTTGTGTTTGTCTGGGTGTTTCTTATATATTATAAGTATGTATTTACAAAAAAAAGTATATAAGTATTATATCCATTGTCAACCCATAGTACAAGATCTGCTTAGTTTGGGACTAGATGATGCTGTGTAAAATGTCCCAGAATATTTATTTATTATTATAGTCCAATTCCGAAATCAATAGCTTTACGAACATCAGCTTGTCAGTATCAACATATTATTATTTTCCTAGACGGTTAGCTCGCGAGGAAGCTGACAGGAACGGCGAGGATCCTGAGGAGGCAGCCGCCGCGGTGGAGGCGGCTGAGCCAGAAGAGGAAGAGGTCACAGAGGTCAAATACGCCGTGCGCTCCGGGCCTTACGAGCTGTGCAGGAAAGCGGGCATTGGTGAGATAATGATGATTACCTAATGAGGATATTGCCATCAACATGTTTAATTTGACAATACAACTGTAAATGTGTCTGTTTTTCTTTTCTGTTGTCTCATTCTGTGTATTGCCATTCCTCTATAAATTAATTCCTATTAAATAACAAGTCAAAAAGACATCATTGATGTCTTCTGAGATGAAATGCCACAAGATAAGTACAACATAGTCAAAGTAGTGACTATTAAAGTCCAAAAAGTATTAAGTATGTGTCATAATTCAGTGCAATGTTTGAATTTACAATTAAAAGGGATGATTGCGTTTATATAAAGTGTTTGTGCAGAGCCGCTGGTAAAGAAATTCGGTCTAACGCCGGAACAGTTTGCGGAGAACGTCCGCGACAACTACCAACGACATGAGGTCGAGCAACAACCTGTACCACCGCTAGAAGCTGCTGCAGAATATGTAAGTGACACACTTGAAACGGTTAAATCTTTACAGGATGTATTTAATAAAAACTTCTTCTTCGTTTTGTCGTGGTATGAATAAAAAAAAATAGTGAGCCTAAAATTTTAACTGGGTCTAGAAGTATGAAATGTTGCATCATAGTTCCTTATACATGTAATGTAGCATTAAGCCGGAATTTTTGGATATTCTTATGGAACGGGATATTCATTGCAGGAATACTGCGGGTTACAGTTGGAAAAAAATATAATTTTAAAGCTTTTTTTTAAATATTCCCGAGAAAGCCATTCAAATTGAAGCTTGCTTCAAAGCTTCAGAAATATTTCCCTAAGACTGTTTGTTCATCGCCACCGTCACCGGGACGTCACCGTCAACGAGATGACGGTGCCGATTTAGCTATACATAATATACATACATTTATTATAGCCGTGTCCACCGCACGCCCGTCGCGTCAACGTGATCTCGAATAAAAATAATCTTGCCGTGATCTCGTTGACGGTGACGGTGGTGGTGGACAAACATTTTTTAAACTTGTTTTAAGACTAGCATACAATTTAGTTAACCAATAAATAGGTAAGTGTGTGATGTGGGTGAATTTGTTGTGCGCAGACGGGCTCGATCGGGTCGGGCGCGGAGGTGGTGCGGCGCGCGGTGTACATGTGCGGCGTGCAGCTGGCGCGCGAGCCGCTGCTGCGCGCCACGCTGCGCGACGCGCTGCGCGACCGCGCCACGCTGTGCGTGCGCCCCACGCCGCGCGGACTCAAGGAGATCGACGAGAACCACGCCTGCTACGGGTATGTTGCCCCACTGTCGATACCAAAACAATACTGTAAAACCCAGTATTGAATAATAAAACGGACTCTTTGTCCACTGCTTGAAACAGATCCCCTACAAACTCCATAATGTTCCGTATAATATAATAACCATTTTAATGCTGTCCACTGCTCACTGACTTTGACCTGACCACTGACCCTTCCAAACTCTATAATATTTCGTTTAATGGAATGGCTACAAATCAGTCCCTTTAAAGTTTTCAGATTGTAAATATAATATCAAAATGTTCCGTCTCTGTATAGTATGAAATATCTGAAGAAAAAGCCAGTTCGCGATCTGACCGGTGATCAGTTCTTGAAACTGACGATAGCTGCGGAGGATAAGCTGCTGGAGCTTAGCATCAGCGAACAGATTGAAGGCAACACCAGCCCCAGTTACTTGGAAGAGCTCAAACAACTTTACCAGAAGGTAAAAATATAGAAGCATTAGTATTATTTCTTTTCCGTGTATGTATATTGAAACAAGCTCTCCTTCTTCCAGCTTTTTTCCCAAATATTTGGGTCGACTTCCATTCTGACCAGATGCAGCTGAATATCAGCAATTATCACGAAGCTATTGCCATTAGACCTCTGCAACCCTATTTCTAGGTATAAGTCCCGCAAGTCACTAATGGGATGGAACCTTGTCTAATTAACCTCAAAGTGACGTCATGCGCCGTACTTGCCGGCTAGTGGTGCTAACGCATACTGAGAGGGGTTACGTCATTTTTACGTCACTAAGATGGCCGCCAGGTTCATTATAAATTTGCGGGGCTTATATTACCGATATTCGAAGGTTAGAATATCGGAACAAGCAATGATGAAGCAATCCAATACATTATAAAACTCGTTCGTTTGTTAGGACGAGTTCGCGGCTACAGTAGAAGCGTGGAACGAGTTGCGAGCCGAAGCGGTCACGATCGCGCTCACTAAGATCGTGATGCCGGAGCTAAGAAGAGAGTTACACGCCGTATTACTGCAGGAGTCCAAGGAGTATGTACTGAAGTAAGTGCACAGAACATTCTGGAATCTTTTTAATCCCAACTATTGTTTCTTAATAAATTGTACTTACGTGGTTTGTTTTTTTTTTTTTTAGATGTTGTCGTCGGCGGTTGTACGACTGGTTGAAGGTAGCGCCGTATGAATCCAGGGTGTCGGACGATGATGACGAGGAGTGGTCAGATTCTAATGGTAAGTACGTAAAGATATTTTACAAGACAAATATTGTGATATGTTTTATACTAGTAAATTATTCACTACTACTTTCACGTAAGCAGAGAAGCTTGTGTGGAACTTTGAAAGTATTAAATTTGATCTCAGGAAATGTGTGACAAGGTGCAACTTTAAAGTTATTTCCTGAGAACTCATGTTTATTAAAGAATGTGTAGCTACTTACTTGGGTGATGTTGAGGTTGAGCATGTGCCCCGCAGGTCTGCGGGTGATGTCGATCGCGTACGTGCCGGACAGGCAGCACAGCGCCTTCGCGTGCGTGGTGGCGGGCGGCGGCGAGCTGGCCGACCATCTGCGCCTGCCGCACCTGCTGCACCGCCGCAACGCCTGGGACGCCCGCGAGCGCGCCAGCAAGGAGGCCGACCTCACCGCGCTCAGGAGGTAATGTTACTGGCCAACCACCTGCGCCTGCCGCACCTGCTAGTTTACGAGGTCGAAAAACCACCATGATGCCTCTTTTACGAGGTCGAAAAATCAATCTCGTTTTTAAGACAATTTTTTTCTATTTTCACCCAAACAGAGCTAAGTCGCCCAGGTGCTATCAATTTATATCTTAAAACAGTCTGTCATCCACAGGTTCATCTTACGCAAGAAGCCGCACGTCATCGTTATTGGCGGCGAGTCCCGCGAGGCCCTCAACGTCAAGGCGGACGTGTCGGACTGCGTGCAGCAGCTCGTGGAGGACGAACAGTTCCCGAGGATACCCATAGAAATCGCGGACAACCACATCAGCAAGATCTACAGCAATAGTATACGAGGACGGGTGAGAAACACTTCATTTACATATCAATTTAGACACCTTCAGAATTTTTATTGATATTCTAGATAATATGTGAGTGATTCAGGTATTAAAGATTTCTACATGATTTTTTTTTTGTTATTACATATTTGTGGTTTGGATTTATTTAGTGTTATTTTTTTCATAATAATATTTTTTTTTGTTCACAGCACGATTTTAGGGAATACCCAGACATACTTCGTCAGGCTATATGCCAAGCTCGATTATTGCAAGACCCGTTAATGGAAATATCACAGTTATGTGGTCCAGACGAAGAAATATTATGTCTTAGGTACCATTCATTGCAAGACCAAATAACTAAAGAAGATTTACTTGAAGGTATTGAGCTTGAATTCGTGAACAGAGTCAACGAAGTAGGTGTTGATGTCAATGAAGCAGTCCTAACAGGCCGAGGAACAGAGCTACTGCAGTTTGTCTGCGGCCTCGGACCTAGAAAAGCACAGGCTCTCATCAAACTCTTCAAACAAACCAACCAGAAACTAGAAAACAGAACACAACTCGTCACAGTATGCCATATGGGTCCAAAAGTCTTTATCAACTGTTCAGGTTTCATAAAAATAGACACAAGTAGCCTCGGGGACAGTACAGAGGCGTATATAGAAGTGCTAGACGGCTCCCGAGTGCATCCGGAAACTTACGAGTGGGCCCGAAAAATGGCCGTCGACGCGCTCGAATATGAAGATGAGGACGCCAACCCCGCAGGAGCTTTAGAAGAAATTCTAGAAGCACCCGAAAGACTGAAAGATTTAGACTTAGACGCTTTCGCTGAAGAGTTAGAGCGCCAAGGTTTCGGCAACAAGAGTATAACGTTGTATGACATTCGAGAAGAATTAAACTCTAGGTATAAAGATCTTAGGGTTACATATCGCACGTTGACCGCTGAAGAGTTGTTCGACGTTCTAACCAAAGAGACGCCGGAGACACTATATGTGGGAAAGATGGTGTTAGCGTCCGTAGTTGGTATATCTCACAGGAAGCCACAAAGAGAGATGTTGGACCAGGCCAATCCTGTGAGGAACGACGAGACCGGACTGTGGGAGTGCCCTTTCTGTCACAAAAATGACTTCCCAGAGCTGTCCGAGGTATGTTTTGATAGAAGATTTAATAAAACTGATAATAATGGTACATAATTTATTATACCCACATATAACAACCATTTTCACAACATAACACTGTTATAAAAGTTTCTATTTAGCTTAATATTTTATATATCACAAGAATGCTCATTCCAGTCCAATAAATAAAATAGTAATCAATTTTGGTTAGGTATGGAACCACTTCGACGCCGGCGCATGTCCGGGTCAAGCAACTGGGGTCCGAATCCGTCTGGATAACGGTCTGTCCGGCTACATCCACATCAAGAACCTGTCGGACCGACATGTCGCAGACCCCACGGAGCGCGTCCGGATCGGACAGACCGTACACTGTAGGGTACTCAAGATAGACGTCGAAAGGTTCTCAGTGGACTGCTCCTCAAAGTCATCAGACTTGTTAGATAAAAATAAAGAGTGGAGGTGAGTTTATCAAACATATCAAATATTTGCAGTTTTAGGAGATAATCATGAAAAGAGTAGATTTTGTTTTTTTTAGTACCGGAATTAATAAATAAAAAATAAATACAAATATTCCCTGACAGGCCACCAAAAGATCCGTATTACGACCAAGAAGCAGAAGAAAAGGATCTCCGAAAAGAGAAAGAAGCGAAGCAGACGAAGGAGCGAATGCAGTACGTGAAGCGAGTGATCGTGCACCCCGCCTTCCATAACATATCGTTTGCCGAGGCCGAGAAACTGATGGACAAGATGGCGCAGGGAGAGGTCATCGTGAGGCCGAGCAGTAAGGTACGGTCAACACGGCTAAGACAGAGCTGCACAACTCAATGCGATGACAGTTTTCAAATCATTGTAATCACTTATTTTTCTCTTGTTTGAAGATTGTCATGTTCTTAAAAAGTAGTTGTATTTCAAATGATCCTACAGTAACTTAAAATGTTGTTCTAGGGCTCTGATCATCTCACTGTAACATGGAAAGTAGCAGACGGTATTTACCAACACATTGACGTGCGGGAAGAAGGGAAAGAGAATGCGTTCTCATTAGGTTTGTATTGATTCCTTTGGTTTTATAAAAAATATATTGGCTTTACCCAATGTTCGTATTCCTTACCTTACTTTTATTTCAGGTCGAAGTTTATGGATCCAAGGTTCAGAATTCGAGGATTTAGATGAAATCATAGCGCGGCACGTGACGCCGATGGCGGGGCACGCGCGCGACCTGATCGCGTACAAGTACTACCGGCCGCTGGGCGGCATGCGGGACAAGGCCGAGGAGATCCTCAAGGAGGAGAAGGCGCGCAACCCTAACAAGATCCACTACGTCATCTCCGCCGCCAAGAACTACCCCGGGCGCTTCCTGCTGTCGTACCTGCCGCGCGCGCGCTGCACGCACGAGTACGTGTCGGTGACGCCCGACGGCTACCGCTACCGCCAGCGCACGTTCGACTCGCTGGCGGCGCTGCTGCGCTGGTTCAAGGAGCACTTCCGGGAGCCGCCGCCCGCCGCCACGCCGGCGCCGCGCACGCCCGCGCCGCGCACGCCGCACATGACGTCGGCCTACCACACGCCCGCCAACCACACGCCCGCCTTCCACACGCCCGCGCACACGCCGGGGCCCGCCTACATCAACACGCCCTACACGCCCTCCGCGCAGACGCCCTACATGACCCCGTTCGCGGCCACGCCCCGCCAGCCCGAGTTCATGCCGCCGCCCACCCGGCCGCGGCCCGTGCCCGCCGGCTACACGGAGCCCGCCGACTGGCAGAAGGCGGCCGAGGACTGGATGCGCCGCAACAACCGCGAGGCCTCCGCCACCCCACGCGCTTCGGCCACGCCGCGCGCTTCCGCCACGCCGCGGGCCTCGCGAACGCCTAGAGACGTGCGCGACGTGCGCGACGTGCGTGACGTGCGTGACGTGCGCGACGTGCGTGACGTGCGCGACGTGCGCACGCCGCACGCGCACTCGTCGGGGCGCTCGTCGCGCGCGCACTCGCTGCGCTCGACGCCGCACACGAACACGTCGCCGCGCTCCATGTCGCTGGGTGACGCTACGCCGCTCTACGATGAGAACTAACGTGTACCGACATGCTTCATGATAGTAATGTACGCTGACGAACGCGTCGGGTTGGCCCCCCGGTGTCGGCGGTAGAGCGGCCTCGACGTGAGGATGTATAATACAGTATATTGCTAACGTTATTCCCCCGTTACGTTTCCACACCTGTATAAACTCCCTCGTATATTTTGTTCCGGACTGAGGCCTCGTTCACTAGGTAGGTGGTAGTAAATTGTTCGGCAGAGCTCCGGGCTCGCGCCTGCGAGCCCTGGCACCAACTTAGTAGTTAGCTAGAATCCGTTTACGATGTACATTGAGAGATTGGACTGTGTACTCCTGTTATCGTGCTGACCTTCGTTGCAGTATCGAGCTCTACGGCGTCTCGAGTCTCGACAAACATTGTAAACTTAATGATATTTTATTACCTAAGCGTATAGAGTCCACGATTTATAAATTATGTTGACTTTATTTAGAAAGCAATAACTACAACAATATGTAAGCAAATAATGAAATAACTAAACTGTACCAATAATGTTGGTGGTTCATGACAATGATAAATATTACCTGCGAAGACTGCTTTCATATAATCGTCAAAATGCATATCGAACTCTGATTTCTGAATAAGTTCGTTGCGCTGTATATAACCACGTTTTTAAGTAACATTTTCGTTAAATGCGATTTATATTTGTTTGTTACTCGTATATTTGACGCTTGTTTGAAAGCAAAATTAAATTAAATTAAATAATGTAGTCATCATTCAAAGTAAAGTGATAACTAATATCACAAAAATACCTTACTAATATATAATTATTGCGAAGCAAAGTGGCGAAGGCTCTATCAGTGCCTCCTTTTGCCGAATAGTTAAGCAGTTTTGGATCCGGCTGAGCAAAATTGACCCTTCGCCACTAGTAAAGCAAAATACAATATTGTTGTAACATAAATGACCTGTACTTATGTACTTACCTGACAGACCGCAAACCTGTACAATGCCTTAGCGATGGTTAGTGACCAATGGGATCTTTCATAATTTATTCACGACAGGTATTCTTGAAAATAATAAAATTATGACAATTTGACGGCCGTGGTTTCATTTAAAGTCGAAGCAGAGAAATCCGAGAAAGTGGGTGAGGATATCCGAGGATATTAAGGGCCTGTTTCACAGCTTACTGATAAGTTTTGGCAGATAATTTCATACAAATTGTGTTCCATTTTCGAATTTATTCGGCGGTTTAACGCTATCCAGAGGTGGCGAAACAGGCCCTTAGTCTAAAAGTTTAATATTGCTAATATTAAATATTACCAGCCTTAAGAACACAACAAAAATATCCATAATTTAAACGCACCTCCTTTTCTTTTCCTTTAAGAAAAAGAGGTGCACCCTCGCAGTTTCCCAGAGGCCGTTCATAAAGATATTAATGTAATAATCCTACAATCCCATACCCTTCCAACCGAACTTCCGATTCAACTATCGTTGCGAAATACACCTATGCCTATTTACCAAAAATGTATTTACTTATAGTACCTACGGAACATCCTCACGGAGCCTCAGCTTCCTGGGGAGGCGGCGGGTATATTCGACTCCGAATTACTAAAAACCGCACACTTGCCTTCCCCTGCCATAAAGACATGGTTAATTGGTTATGGCATTCGTGACATGCGTACAATCACTGGTGTACAATAAAAAAACATACTTTTAAGTAGGTAGCCATAGGAAATAAGCATGTAAGACGAGATAATTTCGGATAATCACGCATTGTCGATGTTTGCAGATTGTAAATTGTAATTGGATAATTATGCAAATTGCAATAGCCATTTAGAAGGTAACCTACGTTAAATAACACCATGTAACGTAAATCTTGCAAACGCTTAGCAAAACCGTTAAAATAGTTTTGTTTTGGTGATTTATCACATCTTTTATGTCATGTGTTAGTAAATTGTACCTAAGTAGTACTAAGTACATTATTTTCTATGCGTATACTCTGTCTAGCATTGTGCCCAAAATAGCCTTATATTATTAATCTACGTACACATCAGTAGTTACATTTAAAATTGGTTTGAAATGACAGGATGTGTTACTTGAATGTTGATCTTCTGTTGGTGACACGTGAGCTGTCGAGACTCATCAAGATCATTGCTTTAAGCAGTAGGTTGTCTGTTCAGTCGGTAAAGTAACCGTGATCGCGCTATAGCGCGTGCGCTCCTCGCTCATATTTAAATTTTAACATTTCCCGCGCAGTTTATTTTGAAAATGCTATTTGCGGGTAAGTGATTAACAATTAGGTATGTAGGTTTAGGTATTTACGTACTATAATTTTTTAGGGCTATTTTAATGGCCTACACTACAAATAATTTATTAAAGGTCAACGGCCGAATATTATAATAATTATTATCTAATTAAGTATTTAGTCTAATTGTTAGAGGGTAGGTACGTACTACCTAGTTTAAACTGCTTAGTTTAGGACTAGGTAGATGATGCGGTGTAAATGTTTCAGAATATTTATTTAATTATCACCAAGTTTCGCTATATGCCATTAAATTAATGTTACCTATTTAAAATAATAGAACGTGTTAAGGCAAGCAGACGGGTATCATCGGCCAAAATTATCAGTTTAGTTAGTTACAGTACCTGCAGGTACCTAAGTACCTACGTTAATGTGTGCCAAGAACAAATATAATGATTGGTGACAGTTTACGAATGTCTGTATTTTATCAGTTTTTTTGCGAAGTTTTGGGATTATAGATAGTCTATTGTTATTATCTGCATTTGTGTTTTTTATTTGAAGGTGCGGCTTACCCTTTTAAGTAGTACTGGATCGTAGGTACGTGCATCACGCCTATATCCCTGAAGGGGTATGCAGAGGTGTACTTATGTACGTACATCCACAGTTCTCCGTTATGTTTTGGTCATAGGTCGTTGAACCTAATGCAATTAACCGGGCACATATAAAACTTCGAGCTGATACTGATGACTTTATAGAAAACCTAATTACACCGCTCGACCTGGGAATCGAACCCAGGACCTTGAGCGTGGCTGTCGCGCTTACGATGTAATAAACATCAAAATATTTAAACAAACAAGCGTAAATTTAAAAAATCTAGGATTTATATTTAACACGTATTTTTTTTAAATTAAATAAAATAATATAAACACTTGTAGTTAATTTTTTTTTAATAGAACGGTCTATTTAGTTTCTTCCCCGTTTCGTTCCCGTTCTCCAAGGGAAACATTTTACCGGGATTAAAAGGAGCCTATGTGTTATTCCAGGCTAGAGTCTATCTCTGTGCCAAATTTCATCCAGATCCGTTCATCTGTTCTGGTGTGATTGAGTAACAAACATCCATCTATCCATAGAAACTTTCACTTTTTATAATTTCGTGGGTTTTAAATAAATGTCACCATAATCTATGGAGTGCGAGTAAAAAAACTACCGAGGCCTCTGCTAGTTTGTTAATTATTACTAGTTTCTAAATAACTTTTTTGGGCTTCCACAGTTCCACTATTAACGTAATATAATGTTTGATTCACATTATCCAAGGCCACGACAATAAAAATATCTCATAATATTATGGATTTTGTGTTTTACCGATAACACATCGAGCGAATATCAGCTTACTTACCTCTTGCAAATATTTTAGTAAACTGACTCATTAGTTTGGTGGTCGCTACTGCTCAGCCAAAGGTTCTCGGTTCGATTCCCAGGTCAAGCAAGTGAGTTTTCTTTGAAATTCTCAACCGAAGCTCGGAGTTCTGATTAAGGCAAAACTAAAACTGTGGGTGTAGCTACCTACATAAGTACCTTTATGCCGAAACCTTCGGGAAATACCTACACGCGTTATAATGATAAGTTAGTAGTTAACTTAACTACTTCTAATAGGTGGTATTTCTATAGTAATTGTTATTTCACTAGCGTTTGGTTTTCCTTCTCAAGTTTATTGAACTTAATATTTAATAGTTGATCAAAGTCGTAAATTTATTGAACTTAATATTTAATAGTTGATCAAAGTCGTAAATTTATTGAACTTAATATTTAATAGTTGATCAAAGTCGTAAATCTTCAATGATATGTTATTCAAATAGACAATAAATACCGTTGTAGGTACAGTTGTGATCCTGAACGCAATAGATTTCAATGAACGATGTTTTCGCAAAGACCTATAAATAGTTATGATCACCGCGACAGCGTATACAATTTGAATAGGTAGGTACTGTGACTGAAAATATATTAACTTTGTTATTTATAATAGTTTAAGCAAGCTGTGGATTCCTGGAAGTGAAGGAGTAGGTACACTTAAGAGAAACGAAACTGGGGCACATTAGAATTTATTACACTATGACTGGGGGCTACTCCCTAAGGACGAAGTCCGTTTCGGCCTTCGTTACGGGCGGACGCATAATTCGTTCGGGGCCCGAACTAAGAAATAATGACAATACAATTCGACAGTTGCACTTTCTCCCTATGTGTTGTACCCATTCCGAAAAATTTACCCTGACACTTGTTTTAACGGATTATTTTGTATCGGCTATTTTCGGACGGGTCCGTAATTTCGTTGACGGAGATAGGGAGTAGACCCCCTGATTTTCTTTAAGTATCTATTTGTGTATATATTTAAAATTAAATTTTGTGGTATTCATTATGATTTTAACTACTCTGGAAACTGAGATCAATCTGATGCTGACTGTACCTACGATGTTCCGATAGGTATCCGTTTTGTTTTTAAAATTAGTAAACATCATTCGAAGGATTAAATGTAGACTATTTTTACATTTGTAGACTTTTTTATGAAATCTGGTTTTACTAATACAAGTCAATGGTCTCTACAACCTCTCCGGTTGGTCATTTATGTTTTATTTTTTCGTGTAGCAAACCCTTTATTGATTAAAAAAAGGTATGAATGTTTTTCAATTCAAAACAACAACAATGACTGTGATATCCGTCTCGCAAAAATATGTAGATAGGGTCCTTCTACGTCAGACGTATTAAGATGGGATTTATAGAGGTTTTTTTATCCTTATTTCCAATTATGTTGGGGTCACTTTTCAGGTTAACCAGATGCGGTTGCATAGCAGTATTATTCACGAGGCGACTTCTGATTAACTCATTAGGTATCACTGTTAAGAATAGTGACCCATACATAAGTTGACCGCGGCAAATGAAGCCTAACCCTTGCTCATAGATTGATCAGTGTACTTATTACGAAGTCATCGGAAAAAACATGAACCAGCGTATTTTTACCCGACTGCCGAAGGAGGAGGGTTATTAAAACTTTGTTAGTGATGTGTTACTTTCGACAAAGACACTATTCCTATAACTTGTCTGTATTACGTAACTATTACTTATGTTTCTGTAAAACAATGGACTGTATGTGTATAACAACATTGTTAAGATCATGAAATTACAAATCTCAATTCTTTTGTAATTTCATGATCTTAACAATTATGTAATTTGTACGTGTCGGTATTGCAAGTACATAAATAACATACTTTTTATGATGATAGCAGTTTTCCGCAGTGTTATTCTGTTCATAATTTTTCCGATTTCCCAAAACCCGTCATAATATCTGTGTGTCAAATTTCAGCCCAATCCGGTTAGTAGTTTGAGCTATGAATTGATACTAAGGCATAAGCCTTAGTATCAATGCATAGCTCAAACTACAATGCTAAGCATAAACTTAGGCGAAGCATTACTTTAAGCTTAGCATCGTCTCTGAATATTAGCCTTAGGCAAGTCAGGCAGACAAGACAGCTGTCCACCGTTTCCCCTATCAGATTTAACGTCTGTGGAGAATTTTAAGAGAATTTGGCGATGCCTATAACCATAAATTTGTCAAGATCACATCGTGGTTCCGAAGGCAGGACACGCAAACTTTCGTAGAGAATTACGGCCTATGTCCGCCCTCAGTGAATGATGCAAAGGTTTATAAGTCGGCAACAGTCAAAGGAAGACAGACGAGGTGTTAAGTATAAAGATACTTACTGATATCTGACACTTACGCGAATACTAGACATTGAAATTTTTACGGATTTTATCGCGTTATGTTGATATTATTTTAATCCCGACGTTTTGGACCCTTTACAGCGTCCATGGTCACGGGTGACTCAGCGTCGACTCAACGTTAAAATAATATCAATATAACGCGATAAAATCGTCAAAAGTAGTTTTATTTCAATATAAAGATACTTATTTATAAAAAACCAAACTGTGCGTGGTACAAATGTGAAGTAGAAAAAATACACCATAATTTATGATATCGGTTTGTTATCTCCCAACAAAAATAGCATCAAAATACTGGTTTTGTAAAGGTCAGATTGCTTCGTATTAATTTCTTATGTAAATATTTTACCGCATTTGATTGGAATGTAAGGAAAGGGCTTATGTGTAGGGAGATTACCTATATGTGGAAATGTCTATATTCTAAGTATCGGTTTTTTATTATGTTTCCATTAATCCCAGTACTTGCCTCTTTGGGGTATTGGGGTCGACGAGCAGCCAGGTGTACCTTTCGCAATCCAGTGTTTATTTTTTTTCCATTTTTCTCTGCAATGTTTGTCTTCCTAACTTTTTTATTGCCTCTATTCATCTTCAATAAAATATACCTATACATTCGTAATGAGCGCTTTAATTACCTAACGAGCACTTTAAACTAAGTTTATATGTGCTTCTGACAGCATCTGTTAATTAAAAGGTCAAGGAGACTCTTCCGCATTTATATATTTCAAATGTCAGTCCGTTAGTTAAGGGAGTTAACATTAATGTATTTTTTTTTATTCGTATTGTTTTTACTTATGCATGAAATTGCACTGCAATTTGATGTTATCGTGGATGTGCTAACGATAATAAACGAATAAGACTACAATAAAGACGTCTGTGGTGTAGCGGTTCGAGTACCGGACTGCTGATCACGAGGTCGGGTTTCGATTACCACGGGACACAAACATTTATTGTGATAAACTTAAGTGTTTGTGTTTGTCTGGGTGTTTCTTATGTATTAAGTATATATTTGCAAAAAAAGTATATAAGAATTATACCCATTGTCTAGTACCTAAAGTATAAGCTCTGCTTTGCTTGAGACTAAATGATGTTGCGTAAAAAATGTCCCAGAATATATATAACGTGTGACCATTTAAATATTAATTTTACAAATTCTAGAAACAAATCTTGTAAAGTTAACTTTCAGTATGTTTGCATGACATGCTGCATTAACAAGGATAAATATAAGAACGATAATCTCGAGATAAACCTTTACTGTTATTAACCTTAACTAAAATCTCATTGCAGTTTACTTACCTATCTTGTTTACTTTATTTATATAGTTTGCTTAAGTTAATGCCTCTCTTGGTCTAGTGGTTCGTAACCGTGGGCCTGCTAAGGTTCTGGATTTGATTTCTAGGACGTGCAGAATGTTTTGCTTGGGATTTGTGCCCGGTTAAAGGGAGACATTGTCTTTCATTGTATTACTCGCGTACTATGTCAGAACTTCATGATTCCCTGATTTTATTGTGGCGTTCATTCTCAGAGGTCATCAGTTAGGAAATGCTGGCGCTACTTCTTCTACTTCTACTTCTAATACTAAACATCTAAAACCACTTGGACTTTTAAGTGATTCTCGAAGATTAAATCTATAAAAGACAATTTACAGAAATATATAATTATGTATTAGTAAACTAGTAGTCAAAATAAATGTTAATCTGCGAAGGTTTGCTTGACATATTAGAGAACCTTGAAACATAAACTTTGACTAATAAGTATCATTAAGTATAAAAACTAATTTAAACGTTACAAATAAACTAAAATAAGTTAACTTCCTTCACACATTTAATTTTGTTTTTAAATACATATAACATCACCCTCCTATTTCTCAAAGGTTTACGTACGAGTTACCTGTGATGACTTTGTCCCCTTAAGGTGTCCATCGGGGTCACTGCAGCCTCTCATGGTCGTGCTCGCGAATGTTACAAATCCATGGCCTTAAGTATAAGCAAGTGTGGTTATTAGTCAGTACAAGTCCGCCTCCCCAGTTGGCAGAGGATTCATGAGAATTTTCCGCATAAAAAGTAAAAAATAGAAGGCAAGTCTATTGCCATTAACCTAACACGAAACAGCAGTAGACCTATGGCTGGTATGATGATAATATTACATTATTCAAGATATAAACTTTAGTGAAAGTAAAATACAATATCAGGCTGAATTCGAATTTGCGTCACACCGGACGCTGTAGCCTAGTTCAAACCCTGCATTAGACTTTTTTTTTTCACTAAGCGCCTGTTTCGCCACTACCGCCGGATACATGAAAAAGGGAACTAACAGGAACTTGTGGTTTAATGAAGGTAAATGCTTCAAAAATACAAAAAGATAAGTTAACAGGAACTGGTGAAACGGACCCTTAAAGTTAGCATTTTGTTAATGGAAAATACCAATAACAGGAACTACATAATATACTTAGTTTGTATAATATATTTTCTAAGTCTTAGATGATACTATATAGTTCAGTCTTTCCTTGTGACCAGTAAGGAAAGACGGCAGTATGTCCGCTGGTATCTCGTCCCGGTGTAAGGTTACACATAGGAAGTAATTTCATCTCGTCTGATTAATGATATATCTTTCCTCAATAAATACAAACTTAGGTTAACTAGTAAGTTAATTTTGGACTTAACATCCTCAAAATTATACAATTTCCGGTGTCAGTTAGTTTATATGAAATCGATTCCGTATTCAAATATAAAATCATGACGTTATTATATTTAACCTATAAATTATATAATTATTAGAAACTGCTTATTTATTGAATTAGATGATATTATTATTTAATATATTATGATGTCCATGAATTTGCACACGTTAACATTAACTTTTTAAAGTATCATTAATTTTATTCATTGGATTAATAACTGTCTCGTCGGGTCGTGATCGTAAGCGCGTCTGCTACTCTTGAGGCCTCGAGGTCCTGGGTTAGATTCCCGGGTTGATCCGTGTTATTGGGTTTTCTGTTAAATTTTGAGTAGCAGCTCGGTATTTGGTTTTGAGCCCGGATAATGGCAATAGGCTCGCTCCCTATTACATTGGACTTAAACATGGCGAACAGTGGGTGTACAATTGTACATGAGTAATGAGTATGCTTAACCTTTCGCGGAATACACGCGTGATTGTATGTTATGTTCTTTTCATTGGTTTAGGGCCCGCAATTGTGGCTTCTGAACTGGTCCTAGATTCCTAGGTCGGGAAAAGTGCTAGTGTTGGTTTAACCTACCTAGACCTACCTGTTGTAATCAAATATTATATTCGACAGGAGAATGAGCAAATATAGATATAATTCGTGTAATTTTATAGTACATTATCTTTCCTGTGTTTGATGACACACAATAATAGACTGTGTGAAAATATAGACAATATATCTTAACAAGTGTCTTGTAATACTTAGTAGGTATGGAATATTATAGCATTTGCAGCGAGATGCATAATCTACACTATATACTAATAAAAGAAAATGTTAGCTTGTGACTTTGTATGTAGTTGATAATCTTGACGTGATTCTAAATATTCTTAAGTGCTGATTATAAAAATTATTTCACGGATAATTACATTATTCCTGATTAATAAAGGTTATCCTATTATTGTGATAACATATGCGAACGAAGACTGCAAAGACTACGGGACTCTGAAAACATGATTTACTATATTTTATGGAATACTAGCTTCCCGCCAGCGGCTTCACCCGCATGTTCTTGATAACTATTTCCCTCGTTTTTGCAAAATTTTTCATTACTACTCCGCTCCTATTAGTCGTAGCGTGGTGATATAGGGTCTATAGCCTTCCCTGATAAACGGGCTATCTAACACTGAAAGAATTTTTCAAATCGGTCCAGTAGTGTCGGAGCCTTTTCAATACAAACAAACAAATTTTTACAAGTTATTTTTAGTATGGAAAATGCTTAAACAATACAAAAAGATAAACAAATCTTTCCTCTTTATAATTGACTAATTGAAAATCCATCGACTGTCCCAGTTCCAACTATTGGGCACGGGTTTCGTCGTAGAATGAGAGGGGGTAAGGCTATAGTCCACCACGAGGGCCTGGTGCGGGTTTACTTCACACGCCGTCGAAAAATTCACTCAGGGATTTTTCCTTAAGTTTTCCTTCACCTTGTAAGCGAGTAATAATTATAATAATTATGCTCATGTTCACGAAATGTCGAAGTTGTGTGCCTTGGATTCGAACGTGAGACCTACGATTTAGCAGTCAAGTGGCAACCTAGCCGAGGGTTAGGAATACGTTGGCTGCCTGGGCTATCATTGCTTTAAATATTAGTGCAAGCTAGGAATATTTATTACTTTTTATACTTTATTTAATGACTTGGCAAGCCCTACCGGTACCTCCCCATCACGTTGGCTACTTTGTTTACTCATACAAAATTCCCCGATTAGGTGTAATCATAACAAAAAACTCTGTTATTACATAGTTCGCATCGTACACGAGGAGATAAAAAATATTTTGATTGACTTCGTATTACAATAGATGCCGGTGCATGTTTGATCTTATCAATAGTTAACTTTAAACTTATTGTTAATAGTAAGGCAATGAAGACAGCGGGTAACTCAGTGGAGTATTTTATCGGAATATTGAAGGAGGTCATCGAAATCGACCGAAATGAGGTACAGAAGGTACACCTGTTGGAGAAAATACTCTGTATTACGCTGGTTCAAACTGTAGTAGTACTCGTTTAATAATAATTAATTATACTACACACTAGAGAAGGGATATAAAATACCAACATACTGAAGTATACCAACAGTTTGTCGCTATTTTAGGTCCCATGTAACAGAGAGTGGGCCTATTGCCATTAACCGGGCACAAATCCCTTCTCCGAATATGATGAGAATTTCATAGAAAAACCCAAAAGCTTATCATCGAGTTTGGAATTGAACTCCAAACCTCAGTTGTAGTAGGGGAGTAGTTATTAGTTGATAATAAATACTTAGATAAATTAAGCATGGCTCAGTTAGAGTGCACAGTAGGGGAGGAGCTTGCTCATCAAGAGCAAGACTTGCTTCAGCGAGAGACTAGAGACTATAAAATTGCTGTTTTCATGGCCTAAGACCTCAGATACTTGAGATAATACCGCGCAGATATGCTCGCGGTTAGCGGGTAATCCCACAGTACTACGAGTTTTTAATATACAAACCTAATCTAAGCCGGATTTTCAGTAAACTTGTAAAAAAATGGAGCTTCTTAATAACAAGGCCGAGGATGTCGTAGATATAATTATGATGCGTTTGCGGTTATTCAGTTCGTGACTGGCTGATTATACGGACAGACGTGCTATAGTGCTCTATAATACAACAATCGTTTTCCAAAAATGATGGTACTATCATTATAACATAAGAGGATATGACTGTTGAATAAAGGGCTCCCCAGCACAATTAGTGATTAAATGTTTTACATTAGGTGAGGGTTATTTATTAAAAAAAGGTTAAGAACAAATAGTATAATAATTGGATTATGAGATTTAATTTAAAGTTAGTTATAATTTACCTATGTATAGTGTCTCTTTGCATTAGTTTATTGTTGAAAATCGATCATAAAACCATAATTTGTTTTATTTGGTGATTTCTGACACTTACGCGAATACTAGACATTGAAATAAAACTACTTTTTACGGATTTTATCGCGTTATATTGATATTATTTAATCCCGACGTTTCGGACCCTTTACAGCGTCCATGGTCACGGGTGACTAAGGTGGTAGGCGTCTTAAAGTTTTAATTACTAACAGCTACCCTACATTTCTGTTAATTATTGGCAATCCGATTCCGGTCCGAAACGTCGGGATTAAATAATATCAATATAACGCGATAAAATCCGTAAAAAGTAGTTTTATTTCAATGGTTAATTAATGTTTCGTACATAATAAACTAAAAAAACTTATAAACTACAATCACAATTTTATAAAATTTTGTTAAATTTTTATATATAACAGTTGTTTATAAAAGTTTTTTATTGTTTCAGGCGCAACTAATCGATGACTTTTTGTGAAGAAACAAAAAAATAACATTGACGTAAATACTTGCAACACAATGAAAATTATTGAACTACCTCAAACTATGTTACTGCTATCTAAGTAGAACGGAAAAAACATACGTAAATTAAACCGAATTAAAAGTGAAAATTGTTTCAAAATGACGGCCGAGGAAAAGTGTGCAGCGGACAGCTTGAAGCCAGGTGAGACGTGGAGGATCATGAAGAACGTGGTGGTTATCAGCTTGGCGTTCATGGTACAATTCACGGCATATAGTGTGAGTATTTGTTATAACTATTTTTAACGAGTGTGTGGAAAATTCGTGGCAGGCGATCTAGAAGGATTATCGGATTATTCTAAAATAATTCTCAAATAATTACCTTAATCTGTTAATTTGAGAATTATCTGCATTTTTATCTAAACATACTTACGTACTTATTAGGGACATTTTCCTCTATCATCTTAAAGTCGTATGAAGCCAAATAAGAAGACTGATTGTAATTGTACCTACAATACCAACTGTGATTTAAGGGACTAAAAAATGATATTTATTTTAATAGTACAGATAATTATAAACCCAAACCACTATCGCTGTCTTTTATTGAATACAGTGTTGTATATATTTTTTTTACTATCAAGAATATTATATTAAATTCTGTGGGGGACAGATAGGAATAAAAAGTTTCATCTGTCCCCTTATCATTTATAAGGAGACAGATGAAACTGTTAGTGAGTGAATATAGTTCGATTTGTCCCCTCCTTGGTCACGAGGGGACAGATCGAACTTTTTTGTCCGATCTGTCCCCCCGAGGGGACGGAGCGAGGGGACAGATCGGAATAATTCGGATTATCCCCCTCAAACAAAAGGTGGTGGACTAAGTCAGTCTTATTTATACATATGGGTAGGTTGAAACTACACCACTTTGCACAGGTAGACGTCACCACCACCATCTTCAATAATCATCGTCATATTTCAGACAATTTACACACAATTTATAAATCAGTCCGTCGATAGGTGAAAATCGTATGAAAATCCGTTCAAAAGTTTTTGAGGTTATTGCGTTCAGACATTGTCTGTTGTTTTCTGTCTGTATCTGTCTGTTTAATTACTTGTGTTTTATTTGCTGATGATATCTCCTTATTAATCTCATGCAAAAATAATATAAATATAAATAATGACCTAAATAACTTACTCAATAATACAGTAACCTGGATGAATCACCATAACCTAGAAATTAACTACACAAAAACTAAACTTATAACCTTCCACCCTTATCAAAAAACGCCATTAGAATTAAATTTTACTTTCAATAACATCAAATTAGATACAGTTAATGACTTTACCCTACTTGGACTAAACATAGACAAACACATCAATTGGAAATCACATATTAAAAAAATTAAATCAAAGTTATCTAAATTCTCCTATGCCCTCCGTGAAGTAAAAAAATCAACGAATTTACAAACTGCGCTTGTCACTTACTATGCTTATGCTTACTCGTGGCTAAGCTACGGCGTCACCCTGTGGGGAAATAGTACAGAAGCATCAGCCCTCTTCACCTTGCAAAAAAAGCTTATGCGCATCCTGGTTAATATAGAACCTACTGATAGCTGTAAACCTCACTTCCAACGCTTAAACATCTTAACTCTACCTTGCATATATATTCTAGAAACATGCAAATTTGTACGTAAACACCAAGAATTCTATACTAAACGAGAAGATAAACAACTACCTTACACACTAAGACATAGAGATAGATTAAATTTACCTAACTCCCGACTACAAATGCATTCAACCAGTCCCTTTGTTATGTCAATAAAAATATATAATAATCTACCGCAGACAATTAAAAATGAAAAAAAAGACAATATATATATTAAAAAACTAAAAGAATTACTAATAAAAAAAAGCTACTACGATTTAAATGAATACTTAAATGAAAAACCACAACAAAATACTTATTAAATAAATAAAACTATAATAATAAATACTTATCAATAAATATCAATAAATAATAATAATAAATTAATTATAAAATATATTCCTATACAAATACGCCATGCAAATACTTAGATAGAATAAATAGATAAACTATATACCTATGTTTAATGTCACTGGATACAATATATAAATATGTATAAAGTAAAAAACAAGGAAAATGTGCAAGTTTAACAAAATACCTTCCTCCTCTCTCCTACATTGCCGTGCCCGACAGGGTCCATGATTGATACTTTATTTATTATGATAACAACTGTTAAAAAAACATTGTGGAGTGCAATAAATATATTGAGTATTGAGTATTGAGTACTTTGCTTAGGGCCTGTTTCACCACCTAGTAATTTCCCGTTAAATTACGCAGATAATAAATAAATAAATATCTTGGGACATTTTTACACAGCACAGCCATCTAGTCTCAAACTAAGCAGAGCTTGTACTATGGGTACTAGACAATGGATATAATACTTATATACTTATTTTTTGCAAATACATACTTATAATACATAAGAAACACCCAGACAAACACAAATACTTATATTCATCACATAAATATTGGTGTCCTGTGGGAATCGAACCTACGACCTCGTGATCAGCAGTCCGGTACTAGCCACTACTACACTACACACTACACTACACACTACACTACACCACTACCACTAGACCACAGACATCGTCATAATAGGGAATAAGCGTCTGACTTAAAAAGAGGTCAAATATTTTTTTTTATGAACTTTATCGTTTTAGAATTCTGTCTATGTAGATATTTTTTTATATTATTTCTTTTTTGATGAGAAAATAAAATTTATTAAAAAGTCCAAAAAAACTGTTGGAAATTCAAATCACTTGAAACGCAACACTATCGGTCAAATGGAATATGACGTCAAAGTCTACTAAAACAGTGTCTGTTGTACGTGGTTGTTTGGTTGAGAGAACGTAGACTGACGTCACGGCAAGCGCGCCAAAATCGCGGGTGTTTAAAATGCCAATATCTGTCTCATAATTTAATAAATTTTTTTTGTTACTTAATTTTAGTTTTAAGGCGCTGGATTTTTTTTTACGGCTACATAACGATATAAAGTATCGTTTAAAAATATAAAAAAAAAGTGCATATTCCCTATTACGCAGATTTGCATGAAATAAAAATTTTGTTGTATTTAATTATCTGGTGGTTAGCGGTTATCTGGAGGCGGTGAAACAGGCCCTTTACGATGTTATAAGTATATCGCGTAAAAATCGTGACATAAGGCCATTACCGTTAATGATAATGATGTTACTCTGAAGTAAATCCGGAAGTACCCGGCTATCTAATTAATTCGTTGAGTTTTTTTACAAGCCTTGATAACTTAGAGTGTATATTTTTTGCGCGGCGCTTCGATCTGTGAAGACCTTTAACTGTTATTGTGAGTTCGGCTGTTTGTTTTGCTGCTTGTTTTTGTTTCTGTATCACTCCATGGGTCTTCTCTTTATAGGATGAGATATTTTGTTAGATTCTAATAAATAGATTCATATTAAAATATTTTCTGATTTGATGATCACTTAAATTATAAGGGAAAGGTTCAGGAAAAATTCTAAAATGTTTGTGATACTTAAAAATTAATGGAATGGGGATGTTTTAATTTTAATAGCAATTTCATGGATAGTTAATTATGGGAGCTGAAATTATCCTTTTTATTTGGAATTTATGAATAATGATTTAGGTGTATAGTTTGAATCTTCTGGCCATTGGGATGCTGAAGATATTAATGTTGAGAGAGAGAGAGAGAGAGAATGGGAGAGGGAGAGAGAGATAGTTTTTTACATATTGTACGTTTTCATCCCAGATAATAAGTAAATCGTAGTTTTTTTAAAGAGTTCCAGTTAAACTGATATAATTAGTTTGATCCCTTTAAATTCTAGCTGAATAAATATACAAAAATATCAATAACTGGTTTTGTGTTTCCAGGGTGCTGCTAATCTCCAAAGCTCCATCAACGCGGAGGCAGGTCTGGGCACCGCGTCTCTTGCAGCTGTGTATGCGGGACTCATCTTCTCAAACATATTCCTGCCGGTTGTAGTCATCAAGTGAGTTTTATTACTTATTTATTTCTCCAACAATCTCGTCGCAATGATTAAAATGACCAAATATTATGTCAAATTGAAATAACAATAAAATTACTAGGTGTAAGGACAGTTAGAGCCTCTTTCACCACTTCTGGATAGCCGAATATATTATTTTTACTGCCGAATAAATTAAAAATTTAACATAATTTGTATGAAATTATCAACCAGCTTAATTAACAAGAACTAGCAGCTAGCTAATCTGTCAGTAATCTTCGCATGCGTGATTATTGTTCTAATTTCTGTAGTAGGCTTAAGTTCCGTAGCAACCTACTTAACATACCACTTAAAATACAACATACCTATTGTGTTAAGTGATAATTGTAGTGAATGTTTTCTCTTCCAGGTGGATAGGAACAAAATGGGCGATTTCTCTGTCGTTCATCACGTACATGCCGTACATTGCGGCTCAGTTCTACCCCACCTTCTACACCATGATCCCCGCGGGTCTCATTGTGGGATTGGGGGGTGGGCCGCTCTGGTGTTCCAAGTGCACATACCTTTCTGTGGTGAGATTATATTTATGCACATACACATACCATCACGTCTGACAACAACTTTTATAATTATTAGAAGAGTGTCCATGGAGTTTCTTCTCCATAGGATTAACTTTTTGGAACCGTCTAACTAGAGTCATTCAACGTGCTTGATTTGAAATAAAATCATTTGAATTTGAACTTGAAGACTAGCAGAAGTGTCCCTAAACATTTCGCCGGTAGGTATGTCGAACTCGGTTACTATAGTCCACGCGGAACTAGTTGGCCGCGCCTTAGGTAGGGACAGGGGTGAGGCGGCGGGATACTGTGAACAAGTAGCAACAACAAGGAGCAAGCGCTCCCGCCCCTCCGTCCCACCGCGCGCAAGCGACCCCTCCCCTCCGTCCCGCCGTTCACATACCTAAGGCGCGGCCAACTAGTTCCGCGCAGACTATAGTATCTCAGAATTAAATAATAAAGTATACTTAATTGCCAAATTTTAGTTTCTTTTTCATATAAAGACCGTACAGTTTGTTTTTCTGTGATGTGCAGAATACGTCGACTAGAAAAGCCTAGGGTAATCATAACCTTGAAACTGGTACGATAATCTTATGAGAATAAAAGGCATAAATTATGTAAATTAAATACTTCACAACCGACACGACTAACTTTACAGGTAGTTCGATGTTGTTGTAGTTGTGAAGTATTCACAATAGATGTCGCTACGTCACCTTTAAGACGTAAATTAGAATGTGAAGGAAGATTTCGACTGGCGAGCAGGGGTCGCGGTGACTTAGTGGTCAAAGCGTCTGGTGTACCGAACCAGAAGACGCAGGTTCGAATCCTGCCCGCCAGCCGATTTTTTCCTTCATTAAAAGTAACTTGTAATCTTAGCATGGAAAATGCTTAAAAAATACAAAAAGATAAATTAAATTATTTTTGTTTGGGTATAAACTAAGATCGATCATTATTTGGTGTTCCAGGTATCAGAAGCTCACAGCAAGTTATCCAAGATATCAGCTGAAGCACTTCTGGTGCGGTTCTTAGGGCTATTCTTCATGATCTTCCAAATGAACCAAGTTTGGGGCAACCTCATCTCATCGCTGGGTATGTAACAGTATGGTGATTTTGTTAATTTCCATAGGTAGGTACTGAAGATATTGTAATTATAATTGATTTGATGAGAAGATGCTGCGAGGACCCGTAGATTTACTTTAGGATAAATAATTAGCAAGATAAAGGGCATAGTTAGCCTTGTATCTGGCCTCATATAAAGCAGTGTGAGTTGTAATACAAATACAAAAAACGGTCAAGTGCGAGTCGGATCCGCACATAAAGGGTATCCTACCATTTTTTATTAATATCAATAAAATTTGTATTTGTCGTTATAGTGGCACCTAGAAATAGATACTCTGTAAAAATTTCAACTCGGTTTACCGGCTACCTATTACAGTTCATGAGGTACAGCCCGCTGACAGACAGACGGTTGGACGGACAGACGGGCGGACAGTGTTGTCTTAGTAATAGGGTTCCGTTGGTACCTTCAGGCACGGAACTTTTAATAGTTAGATCGCAGAATAATCAGCCGTAACCGGTTTAACTGGAAGCTGACCCAATTGTGTTATTGTTTTCAGTGCTCTCATCAGGAAACAATACAGCCGCAGTAACTTCTGTGAACGAGACGATGATTCCTATCTTATGTGGTGCCAACTTCTTGCCGAGTGCTGATGCAGGCGAAGCCTTAGCTCCGCAGCCAGCAGAGAAGATACAGATGTTATCAGGTGAGGTCGGGGGAAAAATATCCGTTGCTGATCCTTTTTATATCGATATCTAAGTAATGGTAAACAGAGGCAAAACACAGGTTTTATTGCCGTCTTAGGTTGTTAGGAAGAGATGCTCTACAGATTTGTTATCCATCTCAATCTCTTTCTTATAAAGGAAAAATTTGGCCACAGGTCTATTTTGCGATAAAGAGGAGAGGTGTTTTAGAGACGGTTAAAATTAGTTGTGCTAAAGTAGGTCCTAGATTTTCGCCTAGCCAATCTGTAATATTTACACAGGATAAAATTGTTAGCTTTTGGGTAATATTTTCGCAACTTTAAATAAATTACTATCTACATTTTCTGACAGAAAGTTGTAAAAACGCTACTGTTGACTTGAGTATTAAAATAAACTCGTAAAAACTAAATGTATATTGTAAAGTCTACCAAAGGAACACGTACTGTGACATTAGCAATAACCAAACAACGTTTAAGTTGCTGTGGTAATTTAAAAACAACTTTTCATTGAAGAGTAAGATTATTCATAAATGATTTTGAAAACATTGTCGTATAATTGAGCGATACAAGGTTATTTAAACAATATACGTGACGTAGCATGAAGAAGAAACTGATGACAAAGACAGCCCATAACGTTTTAGTTTACAATAACAGCTGGATTCGATGACAAATTAATCACAAGGTCTCTGACACTTACGCGAATATTAGACATTGAAATAAAACTACTTTTTACAGATTTTATAGCGTTATCTATACTTGTTTGTTTGTTTGTTTGGTTGAACGCGCTAATCTCAGGAACTACTGGTCTGATTTGAAAAAATATTTCAGTGTTAGATAGTCCGTTTATCGAGGAAGGCTATAAGCTATATAATATGTATATATGTATAATCACACTACGACCAATACGAGCTGAGTATCAATTAAAAATGTTGCAAAAACGGGCAAAAAATTCAAATTCTACGAAATTGCGAGCAAAAGCTAGTGTTATTATAATATAGATCCCGACGTAAAGGGTAGTTTTATTTCAATAACCATAAGGTTATTCGGATTTAAATAATTCATGAGTAATACAATCTATTGCTGAGTTCCTCGGGATGCATAACCGTATCTACTTTTGGGTAAAACAGTAGTGTAACTTTATAATATTCGGATTTGATCGGTAAAGTAGCCATTCAAATTAATGGAGCAAAAAGCCTAGTGAACATTCCTTATCATGGTTGCTGTAAAAAAGATGATGAAATAGTTACAAGTAGGGAAAAATGACATTAAAAAACTTTTTGGAACCGTGCAACTTGAGTCATTTAACGTTTTATAATGCTTGTAAAGCTTAGTAATTTCATTAATACGAGTAATTCCATCGCTTGTTAATGTGTGAATATATTATCCATTTCAGGTATTTACCTCGCGTGTATGGCTGGGGCAGCTCTCATAGTTGCTTTTGGTGTTGATTCCATGAAAAGGTAAATAATAAAATATTATACTACTTACGATTGTCCCAATGTAATTATTAGTAATTCTTATTGGAAACGATAAGCTTAAATAGATGTCAGCACCTTCGGGTTAAATTTGTATGAACACTTGAATTGAGTTTGAGATTACTGAATTTATATGTATAATCAGAGATTTTCTCGAGTTAATACATTTTGTGCTGGAACTTTTGACTGCCCACTAGCCCAGGCTAGCGTGACTGGGTTTTATTTAACAGGTCGAGCCGAATGTTTTCTATGAAATTCTTAGGAGCTGCACGGAATTTGGATTTCTGTAATTTGGATTTATATATTATTTCACTTTTTTACGTGCCTATAAAAATGACCATGAGTTCTTACATATAGACTATATGAATCTTGGCACAGGTACGACACGGGCCGTTCAGGGTCTGGTACCGGTATGTCAGGGCTGGCACTCCTGGCTGTGACGCTAAAGCTACTGGTGGAGCCCACACAGCTGCTACTAGTCATCATCAACATCTTCATCGGATTACAGCAGGCTTTCTTCGGAGCTGATTTTACAGCAGTGAGTACCATTTTTTTTTTTTTTTTTCCTTTATTTTCACTCAAAAAGTTTACAGAAATAACAGTACACCAAAAACCACTGAGGTTTGTCTGGAATACTGTAAGTACATTATACTTAAAAAATAATAATATTAGAAGCTAAGCGACATAAGATACAAGTAAAATCATAACTAATATACTAAGTAATAAGTAATAGTGTAAGTAAGTAGTAAGTAATAGTAATTTATATGCCAATGTTTAATTGTCTAATTATTCCCATAGTTACTTTATTATCGTTCGAGTGATATAAAACTAATCATGGTCTATTTTAACAATTCTGAGTTCCCGTTAAATTAATTTTCAGTTAATTTCATACAAATTCGGTTCCTTATTTTATTTTATTCAGTTAGTGAAATGTGACAAATGGAAATGAAAAAGAAATTAATAAGAGGATTTATCATATGCTCTAGGCCCTTCGTTTAATTATCTAATGTTACCAACATAGTATACCTACCAAATTGCCATTTAAAGTAAGTTCATTGAATATAATAAACGCCTACATAAAAGTGGACTTAACACTGGACTACAGTTTGCTGTGATATGTTTGCAGGCGTTCGTGTCGTGCGCTGTTGGTACCGGCTCCGTCGGCTTCGTCATGATGACGTATGGACTGTCGGATGCTATTGGCTGTGTGCTGACCGGTTATCTGGCTAAGGTAAAGAATCGAATGACGTCACAGACGGATTCGTTGAGATAGCAAGGGGGTTATTTGATCACTAGGAAGCTTGTAAGAAAACGTTAATCTCAAACGGTAGAATTTTCTTCGGTAGATACGATTACAATGCGAATTCTAGTATAAACAAATGCCCACACCCAGAATTCCAGATATGACAATGTGAAGGACCGTAGAAAGTATTTTGGGGAACACTATGTGACTCTTGCCCTTACTAGCAGAGAACAAAGATATGTGGGAAAGGGAGAGGGGGCCTTTGAACTGCAATGGGACAATAAAGGCTAGATAGAGAGTATGTAACTAATGACAGCTGTAGTTGGAATGCGCAATGCCGTGAGGATATGTTACTGCGCAAGTTTTTCTTTAAACCAGACCATCATCGCGCCTAATTTAAAAATATATTGGGACATTTTTACACAGCACCATCTAGTCCCAAACTAAGCAGAGCTTGTACTATGGATATTAGACAATGGATATAATACTTATATACGTTTTTGTAAATACATACTTATAATACATAATAAACACCCAGACAAACACAAACACCTAAGTTCATCACAATAAATGTTTGTGTCCTGTGGGAATCGAACCCACGACCTTGTGATCCGGTACTCGAACCACTACACCACAGACGTCGTCGCAATTACGTAATTACGCAATTACGAAATGTTTATTAGAAAACATTACTCTTATTCCAGCTAACTGGTCGTCTTCCACTCATCTGCGCTGCCACGATAGTGCAGGCAGCTCTGTTCAGCACAGTCTTAACGTGGCGCCCTCACGCTGGAGAAGGTTACGTGCTGTACATCATAGCGGTGCTGTGGGGCCTCTGCGACTCCGTGTGGATCGTGCAGATCAATGGTAAGAGCATGATTAAGGACCAGTGACGCAGACGGAAAATGGAACCTAGGAATCACCTCTTATAAAATAATGTTTTCCCACATTTGTAAACTTCATAACAAGAAGGAACATTGGAGCATGTTCTACGTTAAGAAAATTCTCAAGTCATCTGCATTTAGTTTAGTTTGGTTAATAAGTAAAGTACCTATTCTCCTTTTTAGCATACTACGGAATCCTCTTCCCAGGCCGAGAAGAAGCGGCCTTCTCAAACTTTCGACTCTGGGAGTCAGTAGGTTACATCATAGCCTACGTCGTGTCCCCGTACCTAAGGACCAGTGCGAAAACCTACCTGCTCATCGCAATGATGATAGTAGGAGTGATATGCTACTTCATAGTGGAGTACCAGCAGTATAGGATTAAGAGGAAAGTGGAGAACAAGAAGAAAGACTTGTGTTATATTACTAATAGTAAAGGTTGTGATAACATTGCTTTTCAGAGTGTTGAGTGATGTTTTGGGACTTTTCGAGAAAATAAGTGTAATGAACTATTCAAGTTGAAAAACTAAGTAGTATTACCTAAACCATTTCTCTGTGTTACAAAGTGAGATAATTAAGAATCGAAATAGACTCTAATTTTGTTTCAGTTGAAATTTTCTTTAGACTACAACTTTCTACTAACTATAAATTTATTTGCTAGAGAATTTGTTGCGCCGTATCGTCTGTAGTCCTCACTAAAGTACTGAAGACGACTACCAGGGTAGATTTAGTGATGTAATTATCCCACACAGTCTGGCCTGCACCTCAGTAGGCCAGTAACAAATTTAATAAATACTCTCAAATTTCATACCTCAAGGAATGGAAATATTTCTTGTGAGGGATAGGCTTAGTAGACATGGACGGTGCCATATCATCAATGATATTTAATTATGTTTCCTCTTCCAGAATGGCTGATTTTTAACGCTCTTGATCTAAATTTGAATACGGTCTGTTTATTTGGCATTAGGTTAATATTTACGCAGCAATAAAGGTTGTTTGCCCAGCAACAATAATTTATCATTGAGCAATAGGCATGTTTAAAACGGGCTATAGTAAAAAATGAATTAAAAAATGCTGTTAACTTATCAGTAACTATATCTTCGTAGCAAATTGATTTTTTAAAAACGAGGTCTTTTGATCACTAATTCTAATTTATTAAAGAAACGACGACCTACTTGAGGGTCGAAACAATTGTTTTTCTATTGTAAGTACTACTATCTACTAATTGATTCTTTGTGAGCTAAGTGGCTTTCATATGTTTTCTTACATTTTGGGATAGTTGCTCTTATACAAAGATTTATGTACACACGAAAAAATCTAACTATATGTTTTCAGGGAAGCTGTCATTGAACAATGTCAATATATGGCGGGTATATTTTCAGTAATATTATTAATCATCGGTAGACGATGATTTACTTGTTTTATTGGTAAATTAAGCTCCTGGAACTTGGTTCAAATAGGCACTGGCCTATTTGGCCTGGTTTTCTCACTAGACTCGCTAGCGACGCCGTAAAATATTTGTATGGAAATCTCTCGCAGCGCCTGTAGCGGTTACGTAAGGAACTAAAATCTGCTATGAGATTATAGCGTTTCGATGCGTAAAAAACCTATCAAAAGCCATTCGATAGAACTCATGGTTGAGGTACAGGTTTCACTACTCTTAAATCTTGGGCTGCGCCTGCAGGAACATGTACAATAAACACAAGAGATGGATATATAGGTCGGTAAGTCGTGTCGGTTGTGAAGCATTTTCTTTCCAATAAGTATATGTTGCTAACGTCACCTTGAGGCGAAAATTTAAAATGTGAAGATTTTGGCTTGGCGAATAGGACTCGCTGTGGCTTAGGGATCTAAGCGTCTGGTGTAATAAACCAGAAGACGCAGGTTCGAGTCCCGCCCGCGAGTCGATTTATTTCTTCATTAAAATAAAAAGACTGCAATCATAATTTATATCATCCAATATTGAGTCAAAAAAACGCAGTTGTCTTTAGTCGTCTACGTAGCAAAGCCTTTGGCGGATTCGTATTTCCCTTATCGTCCACTATTACACGGTCAACCTACCTATCTCTTTTGTTGACTGTATCTCGTGTGCTTAAATGTATATCATAGATTCATTTCTGTCCTAACAAACTCACAAAACTAATACCTATTAATTACAAGTACATAAACAACAACCTTAATGCTATTTGTATAATTGATCATGTATCTTATATACTATACGTATTAATATTATACTATTATTGCTTTACCACTTTTGACAAAAACTTCCGTCAAAATTAAATTTACTAAGGCTCATTATCAATCTGTCTTGTAAGCAAAAATAGACCTTGTTGTTTTGCGATGTGCAAACGGAATATGCGTCTGACTTAAAAAAAGGTCAAATATATTTTTTTATGAACTTTATCGTTTTAGAATTATGTCTATGTAGATATTTTTTTATATTATTTCTTTTTTGATGAGAAAATAATTATTAAAAAGTCCAAAAAAACTGTTGGAAATTCAAATCACTTGAAACGCAACACTATCGGTCAAATGGAATATGACGTCAAAGTCTACTAAAACAGTGTCTGTTGTAAGTGGTTGTTTGGTTGAGAGGACGTAGACTTTGACGTCTCGGCAAGCGCGCCAAAATCGCGGGTGTTTAAAATGCCAATATCTGTCTCATAATTTAATACATTTTTTTTGTTACTTAATTTTAGTTTCAAGGCGCTGGATTTTTTTTTACGGCTACATAACGATATAAAGTATCGTTGAAAAATATAAAAAAAAAAATGTGCATATTCCCTATTTTATGGTCGACTATACATTCACTATTTTATTGTGTAGCATTGTATTGTAGACTATATTTTATACATTTTGAAACCCCTGTTACCTACTCGTCCAAGGTCAACATTTGTTTTGAATATAATAATGCAGTTCTTCGGCCAATGTTCAGGTTTGTGGAATATTTAAAGTATTTAAATGTCATACTGCAACCTAATTGGGATTTGATGGTCGGGCTGCGAATTTCAATCATAAGCGGAACCCGCAATATATAGGACTAGTCGGCTTTTGCCCCGCAACTTCGTTTTTGCAACATTTTAAATTTATACTCAGCTCCTATTGGTCGTAGCGTGATGTTATATAGCCTATAGCCTTCCTCGTTAAACAGGCTACCTAACACTAAAATCACTTTTCAAATCGGACTAGTACTTTTTGAGATTAGCGCATTCAACCAAACATACAAACAAATTCTTCAGCTTAATAATATTAGTATAGATTTCTGTACAATGACAGTTCCCCTTTACTGGAAACGTGTAGCTTGATTTGTTACCGTGTGTACATAAATCTTTGTATAAGAGCAACTATTCCAAAATGTAAGAAAACATAATGGAAGCCATCAGCCATGTCTATTTACTTAGTAATGTTCTTTGACAAATGAATTTTAACTTAAGGATTTTAAATATCAATTATTGATATTTCTGTAGTTCAGACGATGGATTAAATAGTTAGCTAGTTGTAATTTGTAAATAATAAAATATAACATTGTGTTTATAAGGAATAGATAGACCTAAATATTAACAATATTTAGGTTTTTGACTTGACTTTGATCGAGACTTATGCGGTTCGATTGTTACAACTGTAAATGTGAAATAATAATATGTTTAATTATTTACTGATCTTTCATTTTCTTGATCCTTGATTAATTCACACACTACACTGATTAATTTACACACATCTAATAAACTCCTAGACCTGAAATAAATACTACTTGTTCCTCACGGAAATCCCTACGACCCGTACAGCAGAAGCTAATTGCTCTACTGCGCCAATTCTGTCGCTGATTATAATCATATTATCTATAGTCTCTGCTTATCTAAATTCTTCCGTCACATTCAGAATTTATTAAATACTTACACTTCGATTTGCATACAAGGAAATACCGTGCTATGCTGGTGCCTGATACCAGTTTCCCAATAAAAAAATATAAACGCTAAGCTATATCTAGGTAGGTAGTGACAAATCTGCCTACGTACTATGTAGTACATTTGAGAAAACCACGACAGTACGTCATTTTTGCCTCCACAGCGATCATGTTTTACAATACTTAAATAATTTAATAGCCGCTTTGTTGATTGATTCTAAAAAAGCTTTTATAATTAAAACGTGGCTTGAGTGCCTGACGTCATCACAAACGCAGACGCAGAAAAATACATGGAATTTAAATTGTTGTATTTGATTTCCTCTATCCTCTCTCAACGATGATAGTTCTAGCTTTTCAAATATTATTGAAAGTAGAGTAAGATAAAGGATCAAGTGGAATAGTGTAGTACCAAAAGATAAGAGTGTAAGGTTTTTGAAAATGATATCTTGGACAGAATGGATCACAGAAATATGGAAGGTTGACCCCACAACCAGTCCCGAAGTCTTTAAAGAGATTAAAAGTAGGGGGAGACTGAAAGTAGAGTTAGATAGAGCATTTTTTATTAGTCACTTTTGTCCAGGATTTATTTGTTCTATCCCGGATCAAAAGGGTAGACGCCCGCATCGACTTTGCTTATTTTGGAGAAAGAAAATGGAGAACGGAGTATTTTGTCGGTTCCATTTACGTAGCTCTACTTAATTTGTTTTACATTTCTGAACTTTAGAGGCCTTTAACTAGACTTCATGGCCAGCATGAAGTCTAGTTAAAGGCCTCTAACAACTTACATATTGTTTTAATTTAATGTAATAATATGTAAGCACACTATAATTATTACATTTTGATTGACGAAACTAGAAATAAGTGGGTACTATTCGATAACGATATTTTTTTGTAGCGTACGTGCAGTTATACAATGAAAACGCACCAAATTGTACGTACAGGCACAGGTACAGGTCCCCAGACTCGCTAGCAGCTCCATTTACTTAGTTGGGCAGCTATTATCTTGAGGTTCGGACAAACTCTGGTCGGATCACACGACGCGGTTATGATTCGAAATACGAATCGTATAATTTAAAAAACAAAATGTGTTAAAAAAATTGCTGGCTGAATGTGATATTTTTTATCTATGGTTTTATGATTTAAAAAAAGGCGCGTAAAATAATTAAACAATAACGCATGTCAAGTTGAAACTTGAAATTCGAAAGGTGCATTTTGTGATAACGATACGGAATTAATTAATTTAGGCAATAAGTGCCAAAGTTGTGTTAAATTAAGTCTCGAAGCAAGCCGCAGTCTGCACTCGTAGTTAAAAAGGTGGGTAAATTTATTTTGCATTCATTTTTAAAGACGATGTTGACGATGACGATGGACGAGCATTTAGTAATAGGTACTTTATTTAATTATTGTGGAGGTGTTTATTTTAAATCACGAACGACCTAAATCTAGAATAAACTTCTATTTCTTATCATTATCAGATCTTCGTTGTTGTCGTGGTGAATATTTCGAATCCCATGGCCATCACTATAAAGCAAGGGAAGGTAAATGCGGTTGTTGTTCGGTACTTACGAGTTCCACATACCCTCCCCTGGTGACAAGTGGAAAATCCATAAAGATTTTCCTTACCCCAAAAGAAAGAGAAAAATACTTTTGTAGTTGAGAATTACGGTTACATTTTTGATTATTCATATTGCTCATCTGAATAAGTATGTAAAGCGTTCTATTTAGAACGTATAGATTACTATCTTGGGGTACATAATTGTCTTGGATTTTATTTCTTCTACTTTATATAAGTTGAAATAAAATATATATTCTATCTATGTGTATTCTATAAAATATATATATTCTATCTATGTGTATGTATATTCTATCTATGTTTTATATAGATGTCTGTTAGATAAATATTTTAATTATAGACCGTAATTAACAACTTTTGGCGGCGGATGTTATGTATCATAATACTTAGTTATCGTTAAAAAGTAATTTTTTTACTAACTATGAAATATAATCATCCTTCATAGAAAACAAGCGTGGCTGGCTATAGGGTTGGTAAGGGATGAGAAGTGCCACAATGGAAAAGAAGTGCGAATTTAAGGGCCTCTTTCACCACCTCCTAGTAGCTCCATTTTTTAATTTATCCGACGCTTAGTGTCCACAGTGTATGACTCCAACATACCCTGCCCTTTCCGCGCCAAAACAAGCATTACAACATTGATGTGACCCTCTGTCTTAAAACACAGCACGATGACTCGAAGTAAAGTTCAAATCTACATACGAATATTAAGGAAGTTTCCACGATGCGGTCGCGGGAGCTAGCAGCTCAAGACATTTGCATAGACCACGTCGACAGTAGGTACCTACTTTAAACGCTTTTGAAATATGTATGTATGAAATAATTAGTCTTACATACATACCTGTATTTCCCGAAGGGCGACAGAGGTGTACTCATAGTTCGAACCGGCGATCTGTGGGAATAGGGGGCGAGCCCAATGCCATCAATTGGCGACAAATCCGGACTCCGAGCTGCTATTGGGAATTTTACAGAATACCCAACAACACTTTGCTACACTCGGGGATCGAACCCGGGACCTCTAGCGTAATAGTCGCGCTTCGGACTACTAGACCGACGATACAGTCTAGGTTAAGCCCAGTAAAAACTAGTCTTATAACTGTGTAAGTAGTTAATAAATTTTGCAAAGGAAAATCTCAGGGTAGGACTGAACTTGTGTGCTCCAGTAGCCAGGTGCATGTGACGAGTTGGATGTGGGAGGCAAGACTTCCCTCGTGAAGAGCTTCAGCGATGGCTGGACCGCAGCCTGTCATGGGTGTGAATCCCATGGCCATGACTATCGGGGTTTTTAATCGGTATGAGTTGGACTCATTGAGCCCGACATACTAACCCAACCTCCCAGTTGACGATCCACGACGATTTTTCGCATAAAAAACAAAGAGCTTAAAGTTTGGTACCTACATTGAATGTTTTGGCCGTTCGTGATTTGTTATTTTCAACCGACTTCAAAAAAAAGGGGAGGTTCTCAATTCGACTATGTTTTTTTTGTTTATAAACTTTTTATTGGTTTCAAGGGCAATAATGTAGCCAGTAAAATTACTGGCATACAACTGATTCAAGAAGGTTCTGGTTTCAAGAAGACAATGTACTAGTTATACAATTTTGTTACTAGTGTCTATCGGCTGCGGTTGCCAGTTACTGTCAGGTAGGCCGCATGCTATAGTTTGTCATATCATTGCAATAGAAAAATCACCATTAATGTGGTTTCCATAGTAGATGTGTTTACATAACCTATTGGAGCTGAATTAAAAATGCTGACTTGCCGAGTTATTGTATCTAGTGTTTGCGGTGCCCGAAATTCGACCATATGAAATGGTTACATTGATATAAATAAGTCAATGAATGGTTCCCAAATCTTTTTAATGTTTTTGTAATGCATATTAAATGCATATATTCGCTTTTTGCACTCCTTCTGCTTATAGGTAAACTTTAACTGTGGCAAATTTCATACTCCTCCATCCGTGTAATTTTCGTAAAATAGGGTAGGTATAAAGTTTTTGCTTCACGTTTTAATTTAATAATAAGGTTTAAACAATAAAACTGACGATGGCAACACAAGGTCACAGTTAAAAATACAATAAAACATAATATAATAGATACCTACATACCTACAGCATTGTCTTAAATGTCGTTAAAATTATAATCAACTCAATTAGAGGTTTATTAAAAATTATATTTGCATGCTTATTAATACGATTTTCATATTAGCGGTCGCGTTGGAATTGTTGTAACTTTATATTGTGTTTGACACAATGAACAAATGAGGTAGGTAAATGCCATATTGGATTAAAACTGGTTTGATATATATTCATACATTAAGGCTTCATGACTTATTAAAAATAATGAAAAGAACAGTCAAGAAATGTAAGTAGGTACCTTACCATACCTACATTTTTGTAAATGTTTACTGTCCGTTAACTTTATTCATATTCATATTCTTTATTGCATACCATAATGTACAATATGGTGGTGTAATTAGACAAGAATCATTATGGACCCTGTAGGGCACAGCAATTTTAGAAGAGAGGAGGATTTATTTTTACTAGCTACGGTAGTTACTTTATGTTAAACGTCATAATATAATCGTGATGGGATGTGCTAATATCATACAAAAGTACCAAAACACTAACCACCACATTCAGAGACGACAATTGATATAAATTCCTAACTGACGCGCGACCTCTGAGACGAAACGCCAAAATAAACTCAAGAATGGTCTCATCGACAGTAGTAGTATTATCAGATGTGTGAATTTTACAATGTAGGGGTAATATAACTTTATTATCACGGTACTGAAATAAAATACTGGTCACCATTAGCGATCATTTACGTTAATAATGTCTCTGATTGCGACAGTAAATATAATAACTTAATCAATGTCGTATTGCAAAAAAACGAACAAGCGTTGATAAAACTGTTAATTGGTAGGTCGGGGCCACACACGCTGAGTAAGGTACATGCCTTAACAATAATTATCGAGTAAGTAACAATTAGGTACATGGGAAAAAAGCTCTTTGTTTGAACCACCTGCCCGACATAAGAAGTCGATTATTACAGCTAATTTTACATGTAAGGAATATACAAGTAGGTACTTATTTACATACTTACTTTGAAAATCTGTTACTGGGAAAATGACACTTATCCCACTTACGTCTCAGGCTCTCAGGGTGCCAAAGGGCAAGTCACAACATATACGTAATAGCTTTGTATAGATAGGTTGTGACAATGTTGACCCCTTGAAACCAGGTGTTGTTTTTCAGAAGATATACTTAAAAAGTTCTTAAAAAATGGATTGCCTCATTGGTTGCCCACAGTGTTGATTTTCTTGTGGCAGCTTCTTCGGACAGCTCGGTGTTTAGTGCTAGCTGAGTCATGGCACGCACGGTGATCAATGGGTTCAATCGGTACATCTCGGCCTCATCCTACGGGTATATTGGCGTGATGAATGTTTTTTTTGTGATAAAAGTAATTTCATCGGGTATGCATCTAAGTAATGTTATTTATTGCATGCGTATTTATAGGTAATATTAGCCAAATTAGTTCATTAATTATATTCGTTTAAGAACATAAATTAATAAAGCATGATAAGTGTGCTAACATGTTAGATACTAACAATAACGTTACTAATTACCAATTCAAATTGATCAATCATAAATCAATAATTATAGTGTTTTGAGCGAGGTATTAAAATCAATACGATAACAATTACTTGCAAGGTCTATTAATAGCATAATCATAAAAAATGTCTTAAACAATGCGTCACCTGCTTAATGGAAAATATCACTAGCAAAAAGTACTGGCAATAATATCAATCGGTTATTTTTAAATGGGTCTGATGTTGTTTTTTGTTTTTTTGAGATTTATATTTAGAATTTGCTAAAACATTTTTTTTTATTGTGTAAGTGTTGCATCCGTGAATTTTACCAACACTAACTCACCTACACCCAGACTACGGATTTCAATGTCCAATAACAACAGAAATAATTGCGTAAAAAGACCTTGTTAATTCAAAAAAGTTACTAATACAACAGCAATTCCTCAGAACTTAGGCCTAAGCGAGTTAGTATTTTACGTAATAACATGTCCTGCTTCTGTTTCTGTGTCCTGCATGATAATTCGAGGAATTGACTTGATTGGCGTAATATTGCATCATATGCCGGCTACACATGATGAATAGCTAATGATTTTCATCAACTTTGACTACATGCAGGAATTCATATAAATTTATTAAACCTGTTTCTGAGTTAGTGACGTAAGAAGACGCCTTTTTCAGGCTGTGCAAGGCCAATATGGTGGACTATACCCTAAAGTCCTAAACCCACTTAATCTGAGAGGAGACCAGTGCCCAGAGTCCTAAACCCTGTCAATCTGAGAAGAGATCAGTGCCCAGCAGTGGGACAGTATTGATTGGTGATAGGCAGCAGTAGAGCGTAAAGAGCGATTGTGTTAGGCATACGACGTCTAAAATTTAATGCTAGGATTTCATTACCATTTACAAATCCGACGGTAAGTGTGTGTTAATTATGATTTGAGTCATCACAAAGTAGGTACAGCCATGAAATTAACTCAAAACATCAACGTTAAAAAAGAAAAACCGAAACATCAGTAAAATGAATCCTGCGCACGGACCATTATTAGTTACAACTACACAAAATAAGGTTAATACTATGGCGAAAATATTGAAAATATATTTCCCAATCCGATTAAAAATCTCCAAGCATATTAATTATACGGATAGTCGACATATCCACAAATGCCATACCAAAACATACTACCTATATGAATATTAGCTATTTGAAATACAATTAAAGCTTTGATTTATTTAGTTCGTGCTAACAATTGACCTCAAATCTATACGCGTATGTCGGGCCAAGGTTACTAAGCTTGTATTGTATTGTATCCGTGCGAATACGATTATATTACTATTTTATTCATTATTTAGCTTTTTTAACCGTTTTGCCATACATATTGTCAGGAAAATGTTGGTGAAAGCAAGCTTCATTGTTGAATAATTTTATATTGAACATTTCGGCTACTATCAATGTGATCTTAAGTGCCTGTTTCACTACTTGCTAGTAAGTTCCCGTTAAATATCTGGCAGATAATTTCATACAAAATCTGGTTCCATTTTTGAATTAATCAAACAAACTTGTGTATGTTGATGGCCCTATCTTTTATTTCTCTGATATCTGATGAATGGCTTTAAAAATCGGATGTCAGTCTCATTAAAAATAATTAAAACAGTCTTGTCTATGTATGTAATGTAATTATGCTCTTTTCAGTAAAATAATTTTATAACATAAGTACATATTTTATATACTTCCTACTTCAAATTTTAATTTAAATATAATGCATATAAAATTAGTGGCGTCCGGATAAATTCAAAATTATAACAATATTTGTATGAAATTATCTGCCAAGTAATTTAACGTGAACTTATCAGGAACCTGTGAAACCGGCCCTAAGTGTGAGGTTCCGCGTCCAAATTGAGGAAATAGAGGTGTTATTGGATTTTTCTATGAAATTCTTAGTACCAGTTTGTATTTGAGCCTGGTTAGTGACCATAAACTCGTAGGTACCCTAGAACACACCACACCATCTTTAGTTAATCCTTAGCACACAGGGGTGATTATATTATGTAAAGCGTTCTTACGATACAATAAGTGTATTGGTTATAAGACAAACAAATTTTAATATTCATGATAATAAAATTACATCAGTGTAGGTATAGTTGAGTAGCAACGTTATGTATTAAACGCTATGATATTACTAAGCGGACACTACTTTATACGTTTTTATTACGTTTTGAGCTGACAATCATAAATCTATTAGTAGCTTGCATAGTGTACATACAAATATAGGACAAGAAGATAAACCCTGATCCGCCCAGTAAATTAAGTGATTTATCAAGAGAACACACAGTACACTTAACACCATCACGCTTGTATTCCTCGAAGGGTACAGCAGAGGTGTACTATAATGTACAGTAACCAGCTAAAACATGTATACACTAACCAAAGCTAAAGAGATATTTTCATGATTGAACGATTGCAACTATGAGATATCACCAATGTCGCTATAGTATTCGTTCGTGAATACAGTTTTCGCAATATCATAAAAGTTCTATTAGTACTTTAGGAGATGCTTTAGCACTTTTGTTAGTATACATGTTTTGACTCGTGACTGTACACCCACAGTCCGCCGGTATAGTGGGCGAGCCTATTACGATTAACCGGGCACAAATCCAGACTCCGAGCTACTACTTAACTTTGATAGCCTAGTAACTAGACTATCAAAAAGGATAGGTAACCTACCAAGGATTAGTGAATACTAAAAACTTTTCACTTTAAATAAGGCTGTACTTATTTCCTCTACCGATAGGCTAAATATGTCAATTGCCAGCACCCATAAACCGGTTAGGTCTATATACCTACCTATCGAGTTCAATCAGTTAATAGATATCCTTGAATGTAAATTAGGAGAAGGGGTGTTCCGTACGTGTATTGTGATCTGTTGTTTAGAAATAACAATAAAAAATATTAGTTATAATTACGGTCTGGCTACGGCTAAAAAACTGCTCCACGTTAGCTATTGGCAAATTTTGCTAAGGTTTTTAGTTTGAATGCGAATTAATTCCTGATTCGGGAATGGTTCAATATGGTCTTTTGAGCCGGGTCAAAATTTTCCAGGAGTGGCCACCACATCGAATAGAATCCCCAATATGATGATGTAATATGGTAAGCAGCTGTATGCGATTTTTAATGAGAACAATTAAAATAAACCAAAAAAAACAATAAAAGTAAAAAGCATATTTGTAAAGTCGTCGATTTACTTAAAAATATGTAAATATCAACAATAAACCGAAATCCTGATGCATTCATTTCATGAATTTAATTTAAATTACCTACGTATAAATCTGAGAATGTTTGTTTGTTTTAGACAGTCGTCAGACTAAATTTTGCCATCATCATCTTCCAGCCGTTGTCCTAATAAATTTATTAATTTAGGGTTAGCGCAGCCCATTTCTTTAGCCTTGGCATAGAACTTAAACTGAACTTGAAGAAACATACTTATAAATAAATATTAAGATAAATCATCCCACATAAAAGCTTCGTGTTGTAGACTTCGTCACAAGATGCTAAAATGTATGTCTTTATTAGTAAGAGTAAGAGTGAGGGTAGATTATGACGGAAAAACATAGCAAGGGTAGGTATGTCAGAAAATTATATCGATGTCAAATCGCGCGAGCTACACCACGTGCAGCATGTGTTTTATAATTCAACATTTTAACATTTAATAGCAATAGGTAATTAGATACACGAGGAAGAACTTATGCGATAAGATAGAGATGCTAATATCGTTCAACAAATTATAATGTGTTTGGATCTGTTTCAGAAAATCTACAACAATGCCAGAAACATCGGTTATCTTCGGGACTAATGAGAAATGGCGGATCAACCGCAACATCTTGGTGCTAGGGTTTGCGTTCATGGTGCACTTCACCGCGTTCCATGGAACTGCCAACCTTCAGAGCTCTGTCAATAGCGACGCGGGCGCAGGAGCGTTCACCCTGGCCGCTATATACTTTTCTCTTATACTCTCCAACATACTGTTGCCTGCTGTTGTTATAAAGTAAGTATTGATATTGCTTTAGAACTTTCAATTACTAAGACCATCCGAAAATAGCCTAACAAGTGCAAAGAAAAAGATTTTCGAAGGCTACATTAACTAATAGTTCAGCAAGTGCTTGAAACCTGTGAATATGGCACTTTACAGCTGGAATCATACTGTTACAGGGTAGAATTTTACCCCGAATTTTAGGCCCCGAAGTCGAGCAGGGCTATTAACATTTTTTTCGTAGCTTGGTAGCCGCTCAGATAATGTAGGTATTTAGATTCCCCATGGGATCTAAAACACCAGCGAAATATGGACATTAACGTACCTTCAAATTCATTCATTGAAATAAAACCCGCATACGTATTAGAAACTACTTAGTAAATCCATTCATTATTTACAAAAAAACGTTGACCGCACATCATGAATTGACTAGAAATTATGTCATTAAAATTAGTACCGGTTGAATCAATTGGGTTTTTGGATTACGACATTGAAAGACATTGAACTTGATTTAGCGAATCATCGTCTGAGCTATGCAGATTTAAATCAAATAGTTTGGTATGCATATGGTACAACTATATTGATCTAATGAATATAAATGGGATTGTTAATTTGTTACTACCATGGGAAGCAAGATCCTGCTATAAAAAGCAGGATTTTAAAGCGGATACATAATAATACAATAAAACGGATATACATAATATTAGAATAGTGCCTGAACGATCGGCTTTTGTACCGTCTGCTATGGGTTCGATTCATGAAACATAATATTATTTGTATAGCCAAAAGGTAAACGCATTGAAAAACTTACTTTTCTCGTAAGGGTACCGTGATTGGTGTGATCACCTGCCACCACGAGTGAAGAACAAAACGAAGTGACATTATTATCGGAATTTATTTTTATCTACATTTTACCGAAAAAATATATCTTAGTCTGGATTTGAACCTACGTCCCTCTGGTGAAGTATACCTTACGCTTTAGCCACTAAGTTATCGAGACCATTGCCTCTACTAGGAAAATCTAACGACTGATTTGTGAACAGGACGTAAATTAACAGGCAGTTATTTGAGTAATTTCTTATCTGACTCTACTTCTCACATTTGAACAGATGGCTGGGCTGCAAGTGGTCCATAGCTGTGTCGTTCATAGCGTACATGCCGTTCATCGCGGCGCAGTTCTACCCGCGTCTCTACACCCTGGTGCCAGCCGGCATGATGGTGGGCTTTGGTGGAGGCCCGCTGTGGTGCGCCAAGTGCACCTATTTATCTGTGGTGAGTTATCTTTTAGTATGACTAGATATTATAGACTATTCACCATTCTAACTTTTTCCAGGAGGTTAATAGCGATGCGCTTTATGTTCTACCCAGTGGGATCTATTGTGTCGTCCCCATCAGCATAAATTCCTTACTCTTGAAAGACGTGGTTCATGATGAAACCTGAAGTCTTTCGGTTTTGAGTAACCATTGCCGAGATGACTCATCCGTTTCGTCGCCAGGACGTCACAATCATACAAGATGACTATAATAATCTGAATCCTCTAAGGCGGCAATAAGGCATGGTGCTATGGTCAGCTTTCAGCTGACGCAGTTACTCTCAAAACCTGGCTGTTTCGTGAAGTATCTGCATAGCATAGGCTGAGGGTCAACGCCTGTTTGTCATTACTGCGTGGGCTGCCCCAAGGGCATAGCAAAAGCACAATGACATGCTCAGTCATTGTGGACATTTCATGGACCATGACTGCGGACCAATTAGCTAATATCATAGACAATCTCTTCAGTGCAGAAAGTCATGTATACCTACAATCTCTTTTCGGCGCCGGGGCGACGGTATCTATGAAAATACAAAATTACCCACACAAGTTTTTTTTATGTGACATTGCAGGTGGCAGAACCATACGCTAAGCTATCAGGGGTGTCGGTAGAGGTGTTGGTGGTGCGATTCTTCGGACTTTTCTTCATGTTCTACCAGATGGCACAAATATGGGGAAATCTGATATCGTCTGCCAGTAAGTATAACACATTAAAACAAAAACCAATGCATACAAAAAAGATGGAGCATTATGACATTGACATTTTAAATGTCACATTGGTATGTCGCACGGGCTTAAATAGCTAGCAAACTTTTTACATGCAAGATATAAAAAATGGAATTTATATCGCGTAGTTTTAAATTATAACAAAACAAAAAAAATGCCACCATTCAAGGTCACACCTCATTCGGAACCCACTTCCTTTTGCAAAGACAACGGTTAAGTGAAAGTTAAGTTTATATTCACGACACGAATGACCTTGTGCCTAAAATAATGTAATGCTGATCAAATTGAGATAACAACAGGAAGTAACATTATAAAATATACAAGAATGAAAATAAAAGAATATAAATTTAGATTTGATAGGTGAGTTTCTTTATAATATGGATCTCTATGGCACCAATCATAATCGTACATAAGAAAATTATGTTCTTAGAAATCTATTAGAGTGTGTACTAGAACTATATACTATATATGTAAACTCACTTACACCAACATTCTGAAACATATTAATATTTTATTTAAATTCATTAAGTTATTATATGTCAAACTGTGTTAAAAAAAATATATTTAAGAATATTGGTGCAAGTTTTCAAGGTTCAAAATCCCTCAACTTTTGCCCGTACGGACTGGAAAAGGTACATGCAAGACCAACTTGCATGTGCCTTTTTTCGAAATATCGGATAGTATTGAAACTCTTCATAAAACCAACGGCTATTTGGCCTAAGATCGGGAAAATCAGAAAGGATTTGCTTTATAAAATACCTACCAATGATCCTGCACGACGTTTTCAGTTCTCTCGTCAACGCTGGGTGATGTATCAAAACTGTCGAACGAGACGACTCCAAGCGTGTCAGCCCTCTTCAGCAACGCCACAAGTTCACCAGCTATTAATATCGGCGCTACTTGCGGCGTCAACTTCTGCAGTTCTAGTGCTTCACATGGCGTATGTATTAACTGTTCTTTGTTCTTTCATAATAAGGGCCTGTTTCACAGCTTACTGATAATATTCCCGTTAAAGCTGGCAGAAAATTGTATACAAATGTTACATTTTTAAATTCGACAGTTAGCGGCTATCCAGAGGTGGCCAACAGGCCCTTAGTATTTTAAACCAGAACTGATATTTTTTAGCCAAAAATCCAGAATAGAATGTACTTCTTTAGAGAAGCAGGGCACAGCCAGTTATGGATCAAATCTGGAGCAGCCCATCTGGGGAAGTACCTCCACCTTATACACCAGCCAAATAACACACTTTATCGTGTGTTGTGTTTCTGCAGTGAGTTAGTTTGCCAGAGCTCCTTCTAAGGTTGCGTTGCGCTGGCAGCAAGAGGAATATTCCCTTAAACTGTCTGTGCAGTAAATCCTCCATAAACCTCTAAGAGGATTTTAGGATCGACAACGCGCGAGTGATACCCCTGGTGTTGCAAGCGTCCATAGGCTACGGTAACCGCTTACCATCAGGTGGGCCGTATGCTTGTTTGCCGTCTGGTCCGTCCGTTTCCTGAAAGAAGTTTTCTTTGTATTCCACTAAATACAAAGAAAACTTCTTTCAGGAAAACACGAATTTGGAACCCCCATCAGCTCTGAAGATCCAGGTGATAGCCGGCGTTTATCTCGCGTGTATGGCGGCCGCCGTTCTTCTAGTGGCTGCATTTGTGGACTCCCCGAAAAGGTAAATGGAAAGATGACTCCATTGATGATGATGATGGTAAGTGATTCTGAGTAAGACGATTAACATGGCAGTGATGATCATGATAATACGTTGGCTATGATAAATGGGACAACGGCAGATAGATGATGATAGTGAAAATGATGGTAATTACAATAACGACGACGATGCTGGTGACAGCTATGCTGATGTTGGTATTACTGATGATAGTTGTATTTGTTTTATAAACTGAAAACAGTTTTTTATCTCACTAATCTTTGTAAAAAGTAACTTTTTAAAATGACATATTGTTTTCCCAGAAATCACAGCGAAAACATTTTACAGTAAAAGTTTTTAATTTTTATTGGACCGGTGTCGATACTCCGATTACGGTTATTGGCTGAAATTAATAACCCATCTATCAATTGTTTTCTCTATTGGAGATTGAAACTTAACATGAACTCCATGCCAAATTTGTAATGTTAAATTTCGATCTCCAGTAGGTAAAACAAGAACAGAACAGATGCAGTATATTTTCCTTCAGGTACACGTCAGGGCGCAGCGCGTGCTCAGGCAAGTCAGGCGCGCGGCTGCTGGCCGTCACACTGCGCCAGCTGCGGCACCGCTACCAGCTGCTACTGCTGCCCGTCATCGGCTACATCGGCGCTGAGCAGGCCTTCATGGCGGCTGACTTTACTCAGGTTACACCTTCTAACTACATATATACATACAGCTACATTTGAGTCGTTTTAAAGCCACCGTTGTAGGTACTCATAATAACCAGTTCGGTACATATATGTATGGTACAGCTGTTTTTGTGGTGGGGGCCCAAGCTCTCCCCCACCATAATTTTCTTATTACTCCACTTCCTATGGATGCACTACTGAGTAGGTATACTTCAAGCGTTGAGCCTACTGTAATATGTATAGCAAAGCTGCAAAGCCTTCAAAGCTCTGCCTTTCATATTTCTTATAGCAAACCCAAAAGTAGCAAAACACTATTATTTATTGATCAGGCAATTTGATGTGATTTCTTTAAGACACTATACGGAAGGAGCTCCTGTACGTTCTGAAGAACAAAATGTCTTCTGATTTCCAACTGTGGATTTTGATGAATTATATACCCTTACCTCCGCTCATGCCCATCATTTCCCGTTTCCTGAAAAAACTATAGGCAAATAAGTATCGCTGCTATTAATTAGTATTATTTATATTAGTAAAATTATTACCTACCTAACTTTAATAAATGAGACATTAACTCTACTATTTTATTAATAGTTTGAATAATAGTTTCTTATTAAAGTAGTAGAAAATAATAGAAAAACATTGCAAATCGCGAAATACTTAATCAGGTGATCAGTTACTGAGAATGCGTTTGTTCTTAGGTTATTCAGAGGTCAAAATCTATTCAATTTTATAAGGGAAGAGGGAGCCCTAAAGTCGTTGCATAGACTGTGTGAGAAAGTATATGATCATTAAGGAATTGAATGACGAGAAATGTATGGAAGAAAAAGGCAAACAGACCCAACCGCGCCGATCCCAAGTGAATTGGTATAAGGGCAAGAAGGTGACGATAATAATGATGAATCTTAGCGTAAACTTGTAAGTAATTATTGTATTCTGTGCCTCGACCATGAGTTTTTCTCACTAGACTCGCTAGCGACTCCGTAAAATATTTGTATAGAAAACCCTCGCAGCGCCTCTAGCGGCTACGTAAAGAACTAAAATCTGCTATGAGATTACAGCGTTTCGATGCGTAAAAAACCTATCGAAAGCCATTCGATAGAACTCATGGTTGACGTACAGATGTCTGTGGTCTGTCCAATGTCCTGTCACAGGACACAAAGCTTTAGATGATGAACTTAAGTGTTTGTGTTTGTCTGGTGTTTCTTCTGAATTATAAGTATGACAATTTACAAAAAAAGTATATAAGTATGATATCCATTGTCTAGTACCCATAGTACAGTCACGAGCAAAAACATGTATACACTAACAAAAGGCTAAAGTGATTTTTTCATGAATGTATGATGGCAACTTTGAAATACCAATGTCATTGTATTAATTAGTAGTATTGGTTCGTAAATACTTTGTTCGTAATATATTATTTATATTATATTTATATCGATATAAGTTCTATTAGTACTTTTGGAGAAAATCGCTTTAACACTTTTGTTAGTGTATACATGTTTTTGGTAGTGACTGTACAACAAGCATTGCTTATTTTGGGACTTCGTGCTGTGTAAAAATGTCCCAAAATATTTATTTATTGTATTATGTACCAGGCTTTCATAGGTTGTGCGTACGGCATCAGCAACATCGGCTACGTGATGATCTGCTTCGGAGTGTTCAACGCGTTGGCCGCGCCGGTCGCCGGGGCGCTCGTCAAGATCACCGGCAGGTTCCCTGTGATGGTCACCGCATTGGTAAGTGAATTCCGCATGATTGCTTCCTGGAATCGAACTGTAATTTTTATTACTTCATACCATCTCGCCTTTATTTCCCGAAGAATTAGGTAGATGTTTAATTAGATGTATACCAGCAGTTCGCCGTTATGTTTTATGTCCCCTGTAATAGGAAGCGAGCCTAAAAAAGTTCTAGGAAAATCCTAGAAAAAAAAGCTAGAAAAATCCTATAACTCTGCTCGAACCCAGAACCAGCCTAGCAGTCGAACTTGGGACCACTAGTCTAATATAGACAGACAAAAAATAATTTATATCTGATACCCATGCGTAAAAAAATATTTTCTTATTTCATAAAAATATTAAATTACCTGTTACTGCCTAAATCTCGAAAAAAAATTGATTTCGAAAAATTCGAATTTTGCCCGTGGTCGAAATTTTATTCAATTTATAATTTTATTTATGTACTTTAAGGATTACCAAAAAATATTTCTCGAGGTAATTTCGATACTAGTTTTAGAACTAACAAATAATATATTATGCGTTTGTAAAAACTATGTTCCTGCAAGATCTTAATAACGTACCATCTTCTGATAATCAGCTGCTAAACCTGTGTCTCCTGTCGGCGTTGCTGTCGTGGCGACCGGACCCGGAGCAGTGGCTGGTGTTCTACGGGTTGGCAGCTATCTGGGGCTCTGCAGACGCTGTGTGGCTTGTCCAGGTTAACGGTAAGTCCATCACCCGACTATATAATGGCCAAAGTAAGCGGGAAACTTAGGTAGGAAGTGAGGAGAAGCCTCGCCCTGATGGGAGTCTGGTGGTTGCACCGGACCACAGCCCATCGTGGTGAGAGTTCCTGATCCCATGTCCATGAATTATAGGGAAGGCATGTGTTTTTAGATAAGGGCCAAGTGTCTAAGAGATAATACTTAGAATTAATTGAAATCTTTCCAGTAGATTTCCGTATATATATTATTATCTATAATTTTATTTATGTATGCTATGTATGCTAACTAAGAGTTTATAAAGAGTAAGTGTTAACTGGCAAGCTTTATTTATGGTAAATCCTCTAGCGGTTAGGTGACGAACTAAAATTGTTATACAAAAAATTGCTCCAAACCTTTTGGTTAAGCTACTGCGTGGCAACTATCTGAAACATTGTGCAAACCACCGTTGACTTTGCTTATTGAAATGAATACATTTGGAACATGTATTTTGACAGTCTACCGGTGGCCATACACGCTAGCATGATGAATGATGGTTACACCTGGAAACCCTAGCGTATGGGCGTATACCCTAGCGTGTTGGCCATACACGCTAGGGTTTCCAGGCCTATTTAGTTTTATAATAATAAATAAATAATAAATTTCTTTATTTTCAGGCTACTTTGGCCCATAGATATATACCTTACGGAATCTATACTTCTATACTATAATAATAATATTATAAAGAGGAAAGATTTGTTTGTTTGTTTGTTTGTTTGTTTGTAATGAATAGGCTCCGAAACTACTGGACCGATTTCAAAAATTCTTTCACCTTTGGAAAGCTACATTATCCCCGAGTAACATAGGCTATATATCATCACGCTACGACTAATAGGAGCGGAGTAGTAATGAAAAATGTAGCAAAAACGGGGAAAAAATTATAAGACCACGCGGGCGAAGCCGCTGGCGGGAAGCTATAGCATATATATGACAATATTACAGTTATTGTCATATATATAATTGGTATTTAGTCTTATTCCACTGAACCATGTCCCTTTCGTGTATATTTCAGCACTATCAGGAATCCTGTTCCCTGGTAACGAGGAGGCGGCGTACTCCAACTTCCGCCTGTGGGAGTCCACCGGCAGCGTGCTGGCGTACGCCACGGCGCCATATTTGTGTGTCAGAACTAGGTCTGTACTGTTAGCACATTGTCTTCGTAGAAATTAAAGCCTCATTATTAAACCATTAACTGTCCCACTGCTGGGTACGGGTCTTCTCTCAGCACGAGAGATAAGGCCATAGTCCACCACGCTGGCCTAATGCGGGTTGGCAGACTTCACATTCCGCCGAGTTTCCTCACGATGTTTTCCTTCACCGTTAAAGCGAGTGATAATTACGCACATGATTTCAAAAACTCAGAGGTGCGCGCCTTGGATTCGAACTCTAGACCTTTGACTTGGCACTCCAGTGGTAATTCCACTAGGCTATCACTGCTACATTAAGAAATTAAAAAAAGTCTGGAAAGGCGGAGAACTCTCTGCAAAGAGATCAGGAGTTCTAGCGTAGTAGTCGCGATTGGGACCATTAGACCAGGGGTGGCGAACCTTTATCTCTTAAAATGGCACACAGACGATTCTGTGTGCCATTTTTTATAGAAATGTTTGAAGAGACCGTGACGTGCCGTCATGCTGTCTTGATTCAGCAATTAACGGCGGGATAGAATATCGATTAGGCACCTAAAACCCTAAGCCTAATGTGGCCAAAATATTTCTCATCCCTTCTTTTCGAAAAGTGTCGCTTTGTTCCTGTGCAAAATAGCTCTTTTCCGATAGGAACTTTTTAGCGGGCGGAAATGAGATTTGAATTTGGAACATACGAGTATATCATTCATAGGAATCGAAACACCGTCTTTTATTTATTTTCTCCTAGAGAGGGGATGAAAAGTAGAGTATTTAACTCGAGAGCAAATTATTTTTCCTTCGGGCGATGTACTTTTAATCTCTCGCTGCGCTCAGGATTCTACTTTGGATCCCGCCTTCGCTTCGCTCGTGGTCAAAGTAACGCCTTCGCCGTAAAAATACTATTTTGCTTTCTTGTCATACAATCTCATATTGTCGTGCGCGTGCCATTGGTTCGCCATCACTGCACTAGACCAACGAGGCAGTCAAAATACTCCCAATAACGTGAAACCCTTGACAAGGTCATAATGAATTGTAATAAATAAATAAATATGATGGGACATTTTTACACAGCACCATCTAGTCCCAAACTAAGCAGAGCTTGTACTATGGGTACTAGACAATGGATATAATACTTAAATACTTTTTTTTGTAAATACATACATATAATATATAAGAAACACCCAGCCAAACACAAACAGCTAGGTTTATCACATAAATATTTTTGTCTTGTGGGAATCGAACCCACGACCTCATGATCAGCAGTCCGGTACTCGAACCACTAGACCACAGACGTCGTCGTGTATAATGTACCCAATATTGTTTTCAGGCTTTACATCCTGATCGGGTTCCTTCTAGTAGGCTTCACAGGGTACAGTACCATTGAGCTGATGGAGTACAGAGCGAAGAAGACGCACCACCTCGAGAGGAACTTCGAGCTCGTTCATAAGAAACCTGAACAGGACGCTTTTCAATAGTTATACAGATACTTGTAAGGAGGTGCATTCTGGGTGCTTTTTTGACGTTGCAATTAAAAGGCAAGTCCAAAATTCAAATTAAGAAAAAAGTACTTTTAAAATTTAAACTTATAAAATTAACTATAAAAAGTAAAAGTACTTATAAAATTTATAAAAATAAGTCGGGTTTTCCTTCCTGACGCTAGACTGCAGAACGCACGAACCGATTTCCACGGTTTTGGATTCGTTGGAAAGGTCTCGGGCTCCGTGAGGTTTATAGCAAAGAAAATTCAGGAAAAATTTCAACAGAAAAGCGGCGGGCGAAGCCGCTGGCGGAAAGCTAGTTATGACTAAAAATTCCATATCTCTCCATTGCATCACGCCGTTATTTCTTGCAGGGTTAGGGAGAGGTGTACTAATGTACACTCACCGTTCGCCTGTATGTTTAGATCCCATGTAATAGGAGTCACAACTCCAAACTCCAAGCTAGTAAGAATTTCATCGAAAACTCAGTAACACCTTGTCTGGGAATCGAACCTAGAACCTCTAGCTCTCTCTCTCTCACGTTCAGAGGACTACTATCACAATGCTAACGAGGCATTTGGAGGTTTAAATATTTAAATATAAATATTTGTTGACTTTTTACACAGCATCATCTAGCCCCTAACTAAGCAGAGCTTGTACTATGGGGATAATGGATATAACACTTTTTTAAATTATAATAACAATATAATTTATAAGAAACACCCAGCTCAACGCACTTATTGGCCATGGCTGATGGTCGGACTAAAAGCAATCGAGCGAATTTTACACTTCTGAAAAAAGAGCTATGGCCTCATTAATCCTAACTATAAAAAAAACATTCTAGGTTTATAAATTTTCCTAAGAATACTGGATAAGGATTTTTTCCAGTACATACTCGTAATTAAGTCTAATTTAATATTTACATAAGTTGTTTAAGCAGATCAATCAAGACGATAATACTAGGCAACACTTACAAATATATATGTAGGTATAATATTATTAAGTAAATGTAAATATGTACTCTATTTTTTAATGCTCTGTTTTTTATTTAATTGTAAGTTTTTCACACAATAAAATTAAGAATAATTAGGCTAATACTATATATACCCATACAATATGCCTTGACTATGTTAAATTATGTGAAAAAAAAATTCCTATGTTCATTTTCAACCGACTACGAAGAGAAGGAAGTTCTTAATGTATTTTTACTGTAATGTTTCTGTCTTTTATTAGATGATAGAATAAACTTCTTAGTTGGTTTCATATCTATAGATACATCACAAAATTTATAATAAACTGTTATGTTTAGACACACTACATAGTTATGTAATTATATGAGATTACGTCATCTACAGGAGCTTTTATATTGTGATTGTAAATGTATAAATAAATCAATTATGAATTATTTACTTACTGTATAGTGATTTGTAAATAAATTGAATGTTAGGTATATTTTTATTTTTCCTTATCTTTAAATATATTCTTTAGTTCTGTGTATTAAAACGGGTAAGTACTTAAAATATTTTCTTATTGTTAGTTTAAGCTTTAACTACTTTTGTTCTCTAACAGGTTTCTATGAATCCAATCCATAGATATATAATGATAGTAGTTTTCCCGTTTGAGCATCTTTTTTTAAATTCCCATTTGAGAATTATAAATGCTCAATGTATTGGATGCTCAAATGGGAATACTTTTTGTTAAAATATCTTGAAAATATTTATTATTGCATTCGATTTTATTCTTTAAACACATTTTTTATGAGGCATGCTATATATAAATATAATATATGCAGGTCCATTCGTAAATGGATATTAGTTTTACACTACGCTAGGGCTTCTACAAATAAAACAAAGTAATAGTTTCATTAAATTGTCGCTTTTATTTCTCTTCACATAAATACTTAAAAGGTTGGATCAAACTCGACCGGCTAAACAAGCTAAATCATTAACTAAGTACATGTTCGCAAGGAAACTAACAAAGTGACTAAAACCTTGTTATACACAATAATTATACATTAAAAATAACAAATAAACAAAGTCTTGTTTTTGACAAGTCGCTCTTACTAAGGCGCTCAAATGGGATAATACATTTTTAAACACTGGCTAAATAAAAAAAATTAAACCATCATTTCTTCTTCCAATAAAAATTTTGGTTGTAAAAACTATAAAATTTATTTAAAATTTAAATGAACATTATAATTCCGCCAGTGTTAAAAATTTACATCCTGTATGTGACCTATCACACGCGACAGTGACAAGTGTCACGGATCTTAACGAATTTCATATGAAAATCAAGTAAATCCGTGACACAGATGTCGCAGATGATAGTTAGCTGGACTTGTCACACCTAACATTGTTATTTTCATAAAGTACTTAACACAGAATAACTATAGGTACAAATTTACACACTCTATTACACTCAGTAAGTCACTGGTCCGCTAAAACGTTAGTTACGTAATAAAAGCTGTGATCTATAAATTTCTATTAAAATAAACACTTATCAACAATAATTCGTCAAGTAATCTATAGAAAACTATTTATTATTATCATTGTATTATTATCGTCCAATTTAAAGCGTACAACCGTAATACTTTTATGAAAATGTTATGATTATTATAATTATTGTAAAAATAATTATTATTCTAATTTTAAAGGAAGACTGTTTAAGGCACAGTGTTTTAAAATCTACGTCTCGAAATAGCACCTTACGGTTTTGATATATTGGTCACTGGTAAGAATTATTCATCCTGTAAATACTTTGCCACATGACATAACTAATTCAGTTTTATTTTAGACCCAACATCAGATTACTATCAAAGTATCACAGTATCGTTGTTCTGATAACACTTCATCACTCGAACATTGATGACTCTAACACTTCCCTAGTACACTCGATTGGTCTAAAACGTCATTACAGGTTTTTAGGCATAACTTTCTCAGAAAATCACTGGTTCTTAAAAGTATTTTTATAGAATAAATCACAAGCCTAAAATGGCTTGTAACATACAGTATTTTAAAAGCATATATTGTCCAACATACGGGAAGTTTTACAGTTTTTCATATCCACATTTTGTGTTATATAAATGTGGATCCGATATCCCCGATACCTCGCGTTATCTACTAAATAACTATATTGTTTATTTAACCATACTATTTTGGCAATTAAGGAGATTACCACAGGAGAACCACTTTTTTACAATATCTGTAGAAATTACTACCTAGCTTATTAAACGACTTTTGTGGTCTTAACTGGTATGGATAACGTTTAGTAATAAACACCGTTTAGCAAAGAGTTACTGGCAGAAAAGGAAATTTTAACAGTAAAGTATGTAATCTAAAGATTTGTCCTCTAGAACATAATTATCTGATATAAACATTTGTGAATGAAAAATTCGACATCAGACAGGAATCGTACCTGTCCTTCGGCTTGGTACACCAAAAATGTTAGTAGGTATACAGATCAATCGATGTCCAATTTCCCGTCCACATTGTTCGTCTTAAGGTGACGTATATTTCGGAAAGTCATTTTGAAGAAAATTATACACCAAACTATAAGTCATTCTAAAATACGGATCATACAAGTTTCTATAATCAAACATTTTTACGTCCTATAAGGCCCATTTACACTTACCTGTTGCTTGCAATAAAATCTGTTTAGACGGTATAATTTTTATTTATAGCATCGACAGGCAATTAAATTGCTCCGTATTCTATTTCAAAATTGAAGGAAAATGAAAATAAGATGTCATTTCTCTCATACCAGTCACATCACAAAGAACTTCGTTACAAAACATTTATTTACAGATTTCTCATCAGAAAAAATAATTACAAAGATAATATTATGCTCATTGTGAAGTTACGTTCTTTACATTACTAACTAAACATGTTACACTACAATAATTATTGTAGAACGGTATTTACTGAGCTTTCTTCAGGTGTGGTGTAAATAAATGCTATTATAAATCCACGTATATATAACTATACACCTTTACAAACTATTGTATTTATTTATATACACACCGTTTATAACTTTGTGACCCTGTAGACGTATAGCCTCGATTATTTAGCAATATTTTTTACAAAACGGCCATTATATACAATATATTAAAGTTAAACAGGGTCTTAGCACCGAAATAATTTCGTTGTAAATGATATATTTTTGTATGTTTACGATTCGGGGCCGATATTTTGAAAGTGACCCCACATTTAACACTTCAATATTAATTAACATACAAGAATATTACTTACGTAAGTATTACATTTAAAACATTTGGACGGCAACTCGTTTATATACAAAACAAAAATCTTATAATACTAAAAGTAATTCTAAAGCTTCTTATAATAACTAAATGCAAAATCTATGAACAGGAAGACTGTACGAAACGAATGCAGGCAGATGACTCGTTAAACTCTAGTATTATTATGATTGTTAAACAATGCAATGTTGCGAAATGGGTCAAATGGAAATAAGGGGCAACATAACAGCTGGCAACCCTATCAAATAGCTCTCGATGTCAATGATTCTTACAATTATGTATCTTATATGCTCTTTTTTGCCGTAGAAAATATGAATAAAGTTTCACAAAAAAATATTCCAACTGAAACAATTCACGATCGAATTTTAAAACAAAGTCTTTTATATTTTCTATGCAAACAAAAAGCGATTGTGCAGGAACGATACGCATTAAAAGTACTACGTTATTGGGGTTGCCCTAACTGGGACTGGTGGTGTTGCTGCGGGGCTCGGCCTTGAGCGCGGCGCCGTTGATGCGGGGCGCCGGCGCCGCCGCCGGGGGGCTCGCGCTGGCCTGGCACTGCGCACACGGCTCGAGCCGCCTCGCTAGCACCGCGCGCAGTTTCAGAGCTGGCCCCAGCTTCATCTGTAGCATCCCGGTTAGGTGGTCCTCTGTGAGGAGCGGTAAGCCAGAGCCGTCGATTCTCTGCTCACGGAAATTCTGAAAAAGAAATATAAACAATGTTAAGTAATCTTCATAACGGCATCTAAGTTTAAATGATTGTTTGTAGAATTGGTTGACAGATAGTAAAAACATTTCAGTCCAATTTAATTAAACTTTGTGTCATTAATGTATGCTTACTTTACAACTTTTTCATAAAATAATCATAACTACTCGTATTACAAAAAGGCGACACAATCCTAAACTATTAGATATAACCTAAAAATTACGAAGTTTTCGTTCCAAGTAATTTGGAATTACAAGGGATTTAACAGTTTATATATTAGACATCAACGCGTAGCCGAAGAAGATGCACCTGTCTTACATTTTTGTATGCGGATTTAAATGATTTTGATATTTTACGACTTCTTTTGTAGCTACATACTATAATAACTAAGAGTTATTGTTGAAATATTGTCTTTATAATAATACGTTTCTTACCTAATGTGTAAGTATAATTATTTCATTAATGTACGTGAACTTTAATTATAGAACCGAAGAACTGTGTCAATTGAAAATAATGCTTGTGCTACAGATGTGAGGTGTGCTACTCCATTACTCTAATTATAGTTCTGCAGTGATGTATTCATACCACATCATCAGCATCAGCGCCGGATAAGCGCAATTTATGTCGGATGCCGACATAAATTGCTAGTCAACGTAAAGTGCCCGTCACCAGCAGTAGTAACATTTGTTCATAAAACCTATAACTTTCTAATAATCGCTTTAAGGTTATTGTATTGTATTTAATGGAAAGCATCAAGACGTGTTGCGGACAGGTCGCGGTCGCGGGCGGCGCGTCCAGCGACCTGTCATCTCCGCGGGAACGTTGACAAAAACCGCGCCGCCGCGCCGCGCCGCCTACGTGACGTCCTGTGGCCGCACCCCCCGGCCCCCACCGGTCGCAGCCTCACCCCCCCTCGCCGCGTCCGCCGCACCGCTCGACCACTTTTTACTGCGCGACATTTGCCCGGAGTTCGATCCGTGTCATCCGACTTATTTCTTTTTTAAATTGCGCCGACGTTCGATTATTTTATTTTTTAATTTTATAAGGCTTCGACCGGCCGTCGAGCGGTAAAAAGCGATAGCGTATAAAAAGTCTATGAATAATTAAAGTGAGATAGCTACTGGCTAGATGATGGGAACGGAATTATTTAGCGGCGACAGGTCGGCGGCTCGGCTGAGGGACAGGTCAATTTGCGGCGCTCGTTTTGTTCCTTTTGAGATTGCCATTAGCGTTATCCCAGGCTTGGGAGCAAATTTACTTTTATGCAAATGCGAAGCCATTCCGCCGGCGAGCGAGATTAGAAAACTTCACGTTCTAATGTATTGAAATTAAATAAAGTGGAACGAAAGATGCCAGTTTGCTCCGAGTGGTTTGGGGGCATGTTTATGTTTAATGGGGTTTATGGAATGGGTCCGGGACCCTAATGTGTGCCCGGGGGTCAAGAGTGACCCCATCCGTTCAAATGAAGCGGAATGATATTCGAGAAAATTGTTTAATTGTGGCTCAAATTACTGGTTCGGGGAAGCGAGCCAGACCTGTTTCGGTTTTGACCTTTTTATCTGACGGAGATTGTTCCAAGTCAAAGAGAGGCCTTACGTTGGGTTTTTGTTGAGAGGTATAACCGTGATATTATTAATGCATATTTTATAATGTTTATTTTACTTTTCTCTTATAGGTAACTGACAATCTTCAAATACAACAGTTAAGCCACGTAATAATCTAATGCGAGTAGGTATTTTTATTATAAATTGTATCAAGTTAATGCAGGTAGCCTTCTGAATTCTGATAAAAATATAAATGTCATATTAATTTATAATCTTATCGACGCTACTCGTGACCAGAGGGCTGGATTATTTTTGGGCCAAAGAATCAGCATTGCCATTCAACGTGGCAATGCTGCCAGTCTTCTGGGCACGTTACCAGATGACAGCGATGAGGAGTACTTTGACGCCTAGGTGCGGAAATTTTGGTTTTTATTTTTATTTATTATTTTGTTAATATTAGTACCTATACATATAAAATATTTGTCTTTAGTGCACATAAAAAACAATTATAATATAAAAATGATAAATAGCGACATCATAAACATTATATTTTTTCTTTAAAAAATATTGTTTTTATCAGAACATATTTGAAACGAATCCGGATATATTAGTGCAGTTTTTTTAATTGTTTTGAGATTATGTCACTTGCTTTTCTTTAATAGAATAAAAGAAGCTTTCTTTCTCGACAGTTATTTTTAATAGTGAACACACAACTAACACTCTATGCACGATACAAAATCATAAGTTTATATCATATATTGACGAGGACAGCTGGCTTGGGTATAAATTGGTTATTATCACGTAAGGCTGCGCCTGCGCAGTTGTTTTACTGCACATTGTGGAGCCTGTGGGTAACTAATGTCGCTCCTGCATTATTACGCGCCCTGTGCACTTAACAGGCTGCGCAGGGCTGCTGGAAACTTGCTAGGGACATTTTACAGACTGAAATTAAGAATAGTAACTAAAGAAATCAATAGGCTTTTGTGAGTAAGAGATAACAGATGAGGTAATAGCTTAAATCGTCCTAGGGTAAGAGAGGTTAAAGAAAATAGGTTTTATTTTCAGTAGCTTGTTGACGTCTGTCAGATTTCTAGATTTATAAGAAAAGTTTTCTATCTTTTATATGACGAATTGATGCAGGTCAGTATCAAGAGATGAGAATATAAATACTTACAAAAAATATTTAAAGTGCACGTTTATAGCAACATTCCCTTCCATCTCCATATAATTACAGCCAGTTACGAACAAAAACAAACGCGTATAGTTAGCAGCCCTATTTTGCAGATACTGCGTATCGCCCGCGGCCATGAACCGCAGCGCGCGCAGCAGCCGCGTCCCGAACAGGTTGCAGGGGAGCAAAAAAGGTTAAAGTATGTTCCCCCGAGGTCGAGAGGGGGGCGGCGGCCAGGGGAGCAGGGGCTAATGACAGGGGCGGCGCGGCGCCCGCGGCCGCTACCGCGCGCAAATTGATGCCTGCGCCCTCTGCCAAACCTTTGCTCCCGGCTAGTGATGCGCCGCCACGATAAATTGTGACAAGCACGTTCTCAACGTTTATCGACAGAGCGATCCGAACGCGAGTTATTGAAGTGCTGTTTGTTGCTCAGTTAATTTTACATTTTACAAGTGAATATTTTATGGTAAATAGCAATCAGTGGTTTGAATTTTAAATTGCTGAGGTCTAGTTTGTTGTATCATAATTTATAGTAAAGGTAGGTTATCATAAAACTGTAGAATAGATAGGAAAACTATTTTGAATAGACAACGTAATAAGTCAATACCTATTACTTATACTCTCAACATACGTCTTAATAATTGCAGTTAATTTACAGTAGCAGACACAGGCGGAAACGGGTGAAGTAATTGAGAAACAAAACAAAACAAAGCCTAAATCTAAGACGTATAATTAAACTGTCTGTCTATAAGAGCTTACTAGAAAATGAAAGCACAAATCACAGGTAGCGAACACTACCAGTAATTTAATCAACACACGTTAATTACGTTCAAAAACAGGTTGCAACAATTAAACAAAGTTACAAAGAACAATACGTAACTCGCAATTGTACAATGTAATAACACATTATCGACATCGAGTATCGAATGATAACATCACTATTCAGAGGCCGGGCTATAAAGATTGCTATTAAGTTTAAAGCATGGAACGCACAGGGCTTCGGTTAGGGTTGGCACACGTGTTTAGGAGTAAATATAGCACGTAGTAAAGTATGTTAGGAAAACAATGGGAGGGCTGAATTAGATCGAGTGTGTGAGGCTAAGTTATGTGAGTTAGTTGAATAAAGATATGTTTTTACTGTAGTGCCACTTAAGGAAAATCTTTTAGCAGTGGGCCTGCCACAGAATAAGCAGAATGTTATAGTTACATCACACAATAGCAAATTTTATTTTCTATGGAGTTTTTTTTTGTAAATATTGCCGTATTGTTGCTTTAAGTTAATACTGAAAGATTAGTACTTGTTTTTAGAGACGAAACCTAGAAATGCAGTAATTTCTAATAAAAACAATTACATTCATGGATAATAAATAGGTATATCAATTTACATACATTTTTCAAAACCGATAGTCATAAGAATGGCAGTCCACTGCTGAACGTAAAGGCTTTGTTCTCATTATAAAAAAAAAAAAATTTCGTTTGTTAAAAATCTTAAATAGCTGAAGGTTCTTCACGGTTTTCTTTGAAATTTTAACACAACGTTCGAATGATATATAGTTTTTATATTATTTTCTGAGCTTCATCAACGCGTGGCCGAGTACTCTCAATAAAGTTATATTACTGGTAACCCTGTGTATCTTATATTTAGTGGTGAGTGACGGTGCGCGGGTGAGCTCTACCGACTCTACCGTAATTATAATCTGAGTCCATCGCCATTTCTCAACGCAGCCTTTTATTTTTAGGGTTCCGCACTTAAATGCTGGAGATTGTTGTGTGACTTAATGTTTGTAGGAGCTAAAAACTAGGATCAGACTCACAGTCAAAATAGATAAGATTCCATAATATCGTAACTAAAAGCACATATATGTCTACTATACATATAACTAAAGAAGGACATTGTATACGAAAAATTCGACAGCATAGGGTGTGATTTTGGTAGCTAAAATCTCATTGTCTACCTGAAGTCTTCTTATAACTAAAAAAATTAAGAATTAACCTTATCTTAAAAGGGAGGTGAATTTATCAATGAATTGTATACATATAACAATGTTAAATATTAATTTATGTCAAAGAAATATTGCAGACTTTTCTGTTTTTAATCGTACAAACACAACACACTGAAATCAAATTAAGTGAATTGACTTAAAATGAGTTAGGTTACTTACAATTAGTTTTACTAATTAGGTAATCAAAGTTATATTAGTTGGCTCGCTAAAGTCTGTCTGAGATATATTGTTCGCACAACTTAGATCAATGTTAGATTTAGATATTTCTGTTATCAAGATCTTTGTTGCAAACTAAAAATATTTAGGTTGCAAATATTTTACTACCTAAAGATAAGGTTGGTAGACAATATAATTGGTGTAAATTTATTAACAAACGTTTATAAAATATGGGATACATTTTTTTTAATATTTGCATGCTTATGAGACCCTTCCCTAATCCCTATCTTTCAAGGCAAGCTGAAAACGAAGATGCAGTATACCCATTGATTATTATCCGAGTTGGTCGTGAATTTGTGTGAGTTGGTGTGTCCAATATCAATATCAAGTCACTATTTTTTCCTGAAACTTTGGTAGGATGTCGTCATGGTTAGACAGTTTTGTGACACCAACACTTTAAAAAAAAAATTAACATGACAGTTTGCCATACATCCAAACTCTACCACCGGGTAAACGTGACCGACATTCCCCAAAGTAAGAGGTAAGAGGTCAGTGAGGGCGTTGGGCGTCCGCCATTTTTTTTATCAATTGTCGTTTTGTTCAGATGTCCAACTTTCTAACTTTTACCCAGTAATGGAGTCCATTAGAAGTTCGCCACTTATGTTATTAATTTTTTTACGTCTTTAGTACAAAAAGTGGTTTAATTGCGTGAAGGTATGCCACCGTGAACTATCACTTGGTGCTGATAATTGCCCACGTTGCTATTTTTGTTGCTTTAATTCTTTTTCTTTAATAATACATTGATGAAACTTGACCGTTATTATAGTTGCGTTTTTAGCACATTTTTTTACTCTGTGGTTTTGGTAAAATATATATGTTACATCAACGTTCGTAACGTAACGTAACGTAAGAGAAGGTTCCTGTTAGTTGTAATATGGAAGTTATATATTTCAGTACAGCTGTTTAATAAAAAACAGTTATGTAGAAACAAAATATAAATTAAATAACTATTTACAATAAGGCATCAAAAACGATAAACTGTTTTTAGTATATTAAGCTTTCTAGACTAAGGGCCTGTTTTAGCACCTCCTGATAAATTCTCGTTAAAATACTTGGCAGATAACATACATATTATTATGTTCAATTTTTAAATTTATCTGGCGGTTAACGTCTATCCAGAGGTGGTGAAATGGCCCTAAATAATTCTAATTTTACCAAGATAAAGGTTTTGATTATATAATGATTTGATTATAAAATGGTACCTTTGTGATTTTATTGTAATACTCTTACAAAAGTCACATTCTTACGTGTTTCTGACTTATTGTTCTTGTACGTGTTATGAATGAGAACATAATTTGTTTTGTACGTATAACGCACTCTGAGATATGTATGGAATTCTTTATTAAATGTAGGTATTTATTCTGATTACATGAATTCATGAAATATATACATAATTTTATTTTTTACGTTGTAAAACAAAAACGTGTTAGATTTGCATATAGGTATTTTGTATTAACAAAGTGCAATAATAATTAGTGAATTATCACTGATTATTATTGTATTGATTACAACAAAATACCTGAATTTAGAAGGTTTTACAAGAAACCACATATTTTAACTGGACTACAAAGTGCCGTATAAACAAGTTTTATAAATAACTCCAGTCCGAATTGTTGTCTGACAACAACAACATTACCTCACTCATTCTGTTACTAGAAAGCTTATCATTGTTGGCATCGGCGCGCGCGCAAAAAGCTCCTACATAATAATTGGAAAATAGCCTAACGCTGATCTGTGGGTGGGGCAACCGGCCGTGCCAGCAGCGCGAGATAGACTGACGCAGGGCTCCAAGAGGGACAGAGATAGGGCTAAGCGCGCGCGCAGGTGGGCGGGGTTAACATACGCGAGTGTTGCCGATTGTTCCCGAACACATCCGAATAGAAAACGCCCAGTCGCTAATGTTAGCGTACTACCGTCTGCGGAACTTGAGCTCTTATTTTCTGTTAGTGTTATATATCAAGAGGTTTTGTTATACTGGTGTTCTGAACAATGCGAACTATGTTTGAGCAATGTAGTGCCATTATATAGGTATTATCGGGTTAATACAAGTCTGGATAATAGATTGTTTGGATCAAGTATGTGTTGTGATATCCCCTATTAAATTAAATTACTCGTGTGTAAAAGCATGGCTATGCTAAATTTGTTTATTGTTATCTTGGCTAATAGATTAGCTTTTTGATTTGCAATTTGTAAGATTTCTCTTCAAAAGGTTTGCATGTGCAATTGCATTCTAAATAAGAAAAACATAGCTAATAGCTCATAAATTTTTGTTACGATTAAGAATGGTTGCACTATTGATACATATTCGTATCGTCAAAGGGCCAAGATCGCGCCCATGGTACACGTCTTTAATATTTCAAAATCTTGTAGGTATTCGTAATGAGATTCATCAAGGAAAACATCTGCATGATCTTCAATATTTTCATCTAAACAGCTTGTGAAGTTCACTAATCAGATCTGTATTAATGTATACACAGAGTAGCTGGTATGTTTAGGTCCCATGTAATAAGGGGTGATCCTATTGCCAGCAACCTACCAGTGACACTACTATAAATATGATTACTCAGCAAATGTACATTTTTGTTTTTTTAAGTATTGTATTTCTTTTTCTTCCTAGCCTTTTCCCAACCATGTTGAGGTCTGTTTACGGAGGTCTGATGGCCGTCGCTTCTGGATTAGTCCAGAAGCGACTACCATCAGACCTCCGTAATCCAATTTCTGGACAATACCGATATTCGGAGGATAGACTGTCGGTAGTTGTCAGGCTTTTTAGGCTTCTACGGCTACGACGGCTTTACATGCTTGCTTCTATTATTGTACTTATACGAAGAAAAGCTATAACCATTATAAAGCTAATAAAATAGTTTTAATCTGCGCATTCCCCGGGCAATATTCACAACGGCTAATGAAAATAAGCTATCGTAGTGCGTTCGTAAAACATAATTGATTTACTCGCTGCAGCTTAAATGAAACAAGCCAGAGGTTAAGATAGGTTATTTTATAGTTAAACTTAATTATTGATTCAACGGGGGCTTACTATGAACTCAGTAGAATTGAGAAAACAGATTACGTTTATACACATTGAGGAGGCCAAGACAAATTGTAATTTGACATTCGAATCGACAAACGAATAGAAACAAAATGTATGTAAATGACATTAGTGACAACCCGATTTGTCGAAAGCCTGTGTCATTTCCATATATTTTGTTTCTATTCGTTTGTCGATTCGAATGTCAAAATGCAACTTGTCGACAGGCTCTGGAGATGATATCCGTATTAATATTGTAAATGCGATAGTGCTAGTGTGGCAGACTGATAGATGCGTAGTACTCACAACCGGCGCATGTGTATGACAAGAATATGGCAATAAATAAATTGAGTATTGAGTATTAGATTTATGAAGATTTATGAACGTGGAAGAAGCTGTGTAATGCGATAGTAACTGTGTTAATCGGCGTGTGTTTTCGCACCATTAACCGCTAAACAGGTTTCAATAAAATCTGGCAAGGAGATAGATTGTATTCTCTCTAAGAATATTAGGCTACTCTTCGACTCAAAAAGTTCTTTGCAATAAATGAAACTATGGGCAACTGATCGAAAATTATCTACATAACATTTCAAAACTACCAATAATAGTTTTTGCGTCATGTTTTCATAGTAGCCCCCATCTCGGAAGCGGCGCGACTCCCGTTAAGCAAACAGAGTTGCGCGCGCGCAGCCCGTTACTCAACCACACCAAGTTATTGTAAGTTATTGCATTGTTACACCTGCTTTATTATGCACAACTAAGTGATTCCATGTTGCTATAACTGCTCAACATGACGTATGGAGAATGTAGGCGTAACTTAGGTTAGATTAAAGTTATTAATATTTTAGGTTTGATTGAAATGGACAAAATAATTTCGGTATTTTGGACAGCTTAATAAAAAATATAAATTACATTTTATAATCAGGAGAATTGCAGATACAGTTCATGCATTGTAAAGTTTACTATAATATGGTTAGTTCCAATTTATATGTGACCTAGTGTTCCTAGACAGTTCCTGTTATGACAGATGAAGGCTTATAGGGAACGAGCCTTTAACCGGGCACAAAGCCAAACTTCGAACTGCTTCTGATGGAATTTTACAACCAAATAACACTGAATAACCTGGGAATCGAAACTCGAGCGTAGCAGTCGTTTACAACCAATAGGCAACGAAGAAGTTAACTTAGAACTACCCACATTAGAAGATCTTCAACTAATAGGTAACATGGAATTATGGATATCGTACAAGTACTAATTAAGTGTCTAAATATGCGTGACGTTACAAGCTACAAGCAAAAAACTTTATTCCACCTTAGATAAAACCGCACATTTTATTTCTCTATTTAAATCAAAAGCAGCACTTTCGAAACGTGAATCAATACTCACGATTAAATCGTATTATTAACAATCGAGTAAATAGTTCTCGGTATCTGTAGAACGGTGTTCCGGTGAAACAATCTACTTGTATCATCGGTTGCTAGATTCTATCGGCTCGTGCCACTTGTGTAAGATAGTGATGTGAATGATTTATTGCAGGTTTTTAATCGATGTTATCTATCGATAAACAAAATCACCTAAGTTTATTTATCGATAGTTTCACAACTTGGTGAATAGCGACATTCTTGTGATACCATAAAATACCTGATTGTTCTGATTGAACTTAATTTACGAAGCTGTTTTATATTAAATCACTCTAGTAAGACTTAATAGACAATTAATATGCCTAAAACAATCGTAATCGAAATATAATTTGCCACGAATATTGGTGATCGCGTTGCTATATCGGTTTCGTGTTGTTATCACAACAAATAAATATGGCAGCGACCTTATAAATAATGTAAGATACAATTTAAGTACTTTAATCGATCATCTTCGAATGACTTTTAAAAGAGTATGCATGGAGATTCTTGCCGGATTCTTCTACATGGGACCAACTTTTGGAACCGTGCAACTAGAATCATTTAACGTTTCATAAAAGATTATTTGAAATAAAATCATTTTGAATTTCAATTTCAATGTATTAACAACGAAATTAAGTTTATCGATATAACTTATTCACATCACTTTGTTGGCACGAGTAGCGGTCGCGTGCCGGCGCGCCCTCTCGCGGCCGATTGAAGAAAGTACGCCGACACTCGGACACGGGACGTACCGCGGATTGCTATCTATGCGTTTTACTTTAATCGGGCCTCTTATAGCGTTTAAGTAGTCGTTAGCGAGTGGGAAAACTACTGAATTAAATGAGATTAGAGGAAAAACTACTGAATTAAGCGTTGTAGGTTTTGTAGAAAATTTATTGGAGATAAGACAGCTGTTGTTAATGTTAGTATGAAGAAAGTACCAGCGAATATAGAAAAAACTATTGAATGAGAAAATAATTATGTGAATAAAGTGTAAGATTTTCTAATAACTTTTTTATTCGGCTGCGGCTAGAAATAAGAGAGGACAACAAGCGTTACCACGGCGATGATAGTAAACGGTAATCATCGCATAAAGACGCGAGCAATTATACAGGGGGTCTACACAAGTTGCATTTTGACATTCGAATCGACAAACGAATATAAACAAAATGTATGGAAATCTATGGAGTTTCTTGCCGGCTCTCCTCCATAAGATCCACTTTTTGGAACCGTGCAACTACTTTGACTTTTCGAAGGTACCTATTCATAAGGTCTAATTGAAATAAAACATTTGACTGTGACACAAGCTTTCGACAAGTCGGGCATTTTCATTCTATGTTTGTCGATTCGAATGTGAATATACAACTTGTCTACAGGCATCGCTACGCGTTGTCACCTTGTGTCATCAGTTGTTTCACTGCTGTTTTAAACTGGACCACAATAACGCTAATATACAAATGCTTAGTGACAATATTTGGGAATGCGGTTGCACCAGAAGAATTACTCAGCAGCAGAGTAAACTAAATTCCTAATGGCCTCAGATTAATGGTCGTAAATGCGGCTCCTGCGCTCTAGGGTTCAATTTCCAGAAAAACTCAGTAACACTGTTATTGAGTTTTTTTTATGAAAATATGCTTTTATGAAAATATGTTATGTCTTTTTTTTTAACTGGCACAAATCCATACTCCGAGCTGCTACATTCTCAGTAGCAGCTCGGAGTTTAGATTTGTGCCAGCGTAATGGCAATAGGTTACATGGGATCTAAACATACCCGCGAACGGTGTTAGAATTAGTACTGCTCTGCTTAACCGTTCGTGGAATACAGGCATGATAGTATGTTATCTTACAATAAAAATAAACCGTTTAAGTAAACAAACGTTTAATAAGCATTTACGAGTTATGTTTATCTTAGCACAATGTTTCTAAACTAGACTATTCCCAAATAGGCGAGCTTAATATACGTAAGTTCTTAAAGCCGGCTTATTCCTAACACGTTCGGGTAAGTGGGTTTAATGTAGAATTAGTTAACACGCTCCGCTTGCCAAGAGCACCCTTGTTGCGAGCGCAGTATCCGATAGTTGCATTAGCGGCTCAGCTTTATAACTAGCTCATGATACATAGGTTCATGTTTTGATACCGTTAGAGGTGACGACGATAAAGTGAATGAAGTTTAATGAGACATATGAATAGTTATAACATAACTACATAGCTGTTTAACCAGTTTTACTCTCGACCCAAAGGGAAGATTTAATGATTTTTTTCAGATATAGTCTATAGCTCAGGCTGGAATTAAACCTACTACATACATATATACATTGCTTCAACCCTGTTTCCTATAGAGGTAAGCAGAGACTATAGATTTCCACTTGCTACGATCCTGGCACAGCATTTTCGGTTCATCTATGTTCATCAACATCCCCATGTATGGTCGTTGGCTTAGGGAACCTTGCTTTTTTCATCCTCCTACCAATTTTTTTCGATATCTGTTCAGTGATCTAGGCAGAGTCATTATTAAATAGTATGGATGGTGTTTGCAATGTAACCTGCACCTTTTTAGGATATTTAAATAAATCCCCGGAAAAAGTTGCAAAGAATGACGGATATGCAAAACCTCATCCAGGCAGCAAGTCCAATAGTTTAATTACTCCCACTTAAGCTAACCACATAGCTGATCGGTGTAGGCTGTAGGTAGCTATCGCATTATAACTGGTATAGTTATTAGCTGGGCTGCTTTCATCCACAACTAGTTCGGTGGCAGAATTCATGGGCCTTATACGGTGCACGCGGATATGCCGACAACGGTGACCATGGCGACGGTGAACTTGTTATTTGAATATATTTATGCACTTCCACTCATTATTGTCAGATTAAAACCAAGACGAGACCAGAATAGTGAATGTCAATGGGCAAATGGTTAGTGACAGTGTTTATTCGGGAACTTAAAGTGATATTCCGTAAATAATAAGTAATAAAAGGTACTGTTTCTGTCTCATTTTACGTCGCTTTTCAAATCACGAAATGAGTTATTGAATTTTGTGGAATTCTCAGGCCGAAGTTTTAATATGGCAACCAAACTAATATAAACGATTATGTACTTGTACATATTTCATCAAAATTTTTCAACTTTTGGCAACAACAAATAATATTTTACAAACTTCATCAACAATTTTACATGGGTAGGTACAGGTTTTTTGTATGTCCAAAAGTAGAGCTCCATTTGGATCCTTTTCCGAAAATCCACGTTACACCAAAACAATGTGCCTCTGCTGAAACCTGTCTGCCCCGATTGGTGGTCCCCCTACAAATTACAAGTCCATATCTCTAGCCAGTGTGCGACACCGACAAGATAGCTCATGCGTTCGTTTGTTTGTACCATTGAATATACATGAGGCTTGCTTTATTCGCGAACCTACGCTGTCCTACTACGCATTAGTGTCGGTTCGCGCATTGTATATTGTATAATGCGCGAATTGTATCGGGGGCGAATTTGTACGAGATTGGAACGAGATTAGGATAATGAGATGGCGATCACTGTAGAACTTTTTTACTAGTTGCTGTGTGAATTAGGTTTCTATTGAAACTTTTTTATTGAGACTCCTTTTGCGATGAGGTTGCATTATTATACATGTAAAAGTCTCAACTGCTAAACAAGACTTACTCATAATCATTGGAATGGTGACATATGAAACGAATTATAGTGTATTTAACGCTTCTGGAATTCCATAACAATTTTCTCTTGAAATACTTATCAATAAAAAAAATCGAATAAAATTTAAGTCACCCATTGGCCATAAACTATGGCCGATAGATAAATATGCGATATTTCCAGTGTCCAAACCAGTAACTAAGCTATGGTTTGTCATTAATTTCCGTTTCAAACCGTTTTAAAAGAATAACATGAATAGAGTTACACCTTCATCCATAACAAACGCGTTGCTTTTCACCTCAGATCGAACTAGTGGGGGATATTACAAATCACCTTTTACGGGTTAAACAGTCGATAAATCTGCTCAATACACCCACTGACCGATACTATCGCGCCTCTAGTCGCTTTGTGGTGTCTCAGGCACTAAACGAAATTGCCTTTGGCCACTTAGATTTAAGAACGATAATTATAACATTTTCAAAAGTGCGTTCTGAATTCTGGTTTGGTAGTACCGTCATGCTTGTTATGATTCATTCTAATTTTAAATGGTAGTCTGTGTGGCCAGTTTGAATAAAGGAATTTGGATGGCGAAGATCGTATTCTTTTTTTGAAACGATAAATAAATTGTAATTTTTATGTGGCCACTGGCTGGTTTTTTTATGGACAGATTTGGTAGTTTTTATTTTACAATTTAAAATGTTTATTTTGAAATCTTGTGCCTATTTTATATTTATTATAATAAGTGATGATTTATTCGTTTATCCTACTTCCTATCCTACTCCTACTAATATTATAAATGTGAAAGTTTGTGAGGATGGATGGATGGATGTTTGTTACTCTTTCACGCAAAAACTACTGAAGGGATCTGGATGAAATTTGGCACAGAGATAGATTATAGTCTGGAATAGCACATAGGCTACTTTTTATCCCGGTAAAATGTATGGTTCCCGTGGGATAGCGGGCAAAGCCGCTGGCGAAAAGCTAGTAATTTATTAATGAGAAATGCGTCGACAACATGGCGATGTTAACCCGAGTGTTAAGATTATAGCGTGTTAACTAGTAAACTGTGGATCGTAAAAATTGAACAAGCTCGTAACCAAGTAATGACACGTCTACTAATAATTCCAATAAATTATTCAATTTACTAGAACTTTGTGCGAAAATGTGTGTAAAACATGGTGGAGTTAATTTAATATTATTAAATTATAATATAGGTTTTATCGTCTTTCTTGTGTATATGCCCTTTGAAGTTTCAGGTTACATTTAATCAATTAAGGTATTAATACGATAGTAAGAAGCGCTCCTGTTTTAACAGATCAATGGATACAATTTTATTATTAACTTAAGTTTTTAGATCAGTAAGACTACAGACCTATATAAATATATCTATAGCTTTCTAAACACATTTTCCAGACCACACTAAAACAACCGTGGCGTCGCACGCGCACCTAATAATTTGTATTACATGTAAAAAGCCGCGCTGCGCGGGCGCAAGTAAATAATGACATCTATAACGCGTTGGGAGCAACAATCATGTAGGTTTCCTTTTACAGAGCCATCGACATCCGGCCGGTAAACGGACCGGTCAGGGCTGCCACGTAAATACTACTATTAGGTGCTCGACTAGTGTTGCCATAAGAAAATTTAAGTCAACAGAGGTTAAGAGAGTAGAAGGTTTCAGTGGTTCTTAGAAATTTATGAAGAGGCTTTTTGGATTCAGTAGAAGGATTTTGTTTTTAAAAGGCAATAATAATGTTTAGGAAACAATTTAGCACATGGAAACATTAGACGTTGCAGTATTCGCTTATCTTCTATCTTCTATCGATCTTCAAGAGTCTAACCAACAGTTAACTCGAACCACAATCTCTATATTTTCCAATATTTCCACCAACACACTACCGTTGCTTCTTCATCAAATCGTAAATCTGATAGTCCAGGAGCCCAGCCCTGCGACCGATCGGATCGCTCGATCTCTCTTTAATTATATTGTTATAGCGGCCGACCGGGAGGTCGTGAGGTTATACCAAATAGATTATCTCTAGATGAGACCGGCTGCCGCTTGTGAATAGCCCCCTTTCATATCGGTTCTATCGAATTCTTTTTCTACCCGCAGGTCATTATCGTTACAGAGTGGATCACAAGACACTCTGATTGCTTTTTGTAATTTGGAGCATTGAATGTTTGAATTATTTTTGAGAATTCTTATTGTGGTGTTGGCACGGTTCGCTTTGGTCAGTGATCGATATTTTTTTGGTCGTGAATGTTGGGTTGATTGTCTGCGCTCCAGTTTATGTAAACTGTTATGTACAGGCTGTGTGTTTCAATGTGTTTGCAGTTCAGCAGTCAGAACTAATGATGTGGCAGTGGATCATCATTTAAGGATATCTTCGGACGGTATATCCTGAGATGGTTTGGCTTTGTGCGTCGCTCCTTAAAGACATACCCCGACCTTATCGATGAGATCCTTCAAAAAGATCAGTTTGCTGTAATCACAACCAGCGCAGCGTGTGTGTATGACAAGATACTTGAACGTAGACGAAGCAACAGAAGTACTCAAGGATCGTAGCATGTAGCGATTTATAGTGTTCCCTTTTGGGATAAAGGCGCGAGCGAATGTATTTTTAATAACCTAACCTAACCTAAATTAAAAATTTAGAAAACCCCCGACACGAAATGTAATTTGCCATTTTATGGTGGCGGCCATCTTGGATTTAAAATTTATCATAGTGTATAGTGTTCTCCTAGTTAAACCCTTTCATTTGATACCCATATTGAGGGAGTTGTGAAAAAATATTTAATCCGCTATTTTGTAGCGGCGGCCATCTTGGACCGATTTTCATCAAACATAGCTAAGAACACTCCCGACTAATACACCTTTCAAATAAAAAAAACAAAATCAAAATCGGTCTATCCGTTTGGGAGCTACGATGCCACAGACAGACACACACACACACACACACACACACACACACACCCACAGACACGTCAAACTTATAACACCCCGTCGTTTTTTCGTCGGGGGTTAAAAAGTTGATTTTAGAAAAATTGTTATCCATTGCAACGGAAACTGTCTTGGATGCTATGAGAGGGCATTATGAAATTTGCGCTAAGTGCAGTCATAGTGCCAGTTATCTGGACAATCTGATTTGTGAATAATGTTACACACATTAAAAAAGTAATTTTTCAACAAACCTCAGGAAACAACAGATGTTCTTTACGATTATATAAATGTCAAAAGACAGGTCTAACACATCGGGTGACGATCACAATAGAAAGACTACGGTCACAGTTGATAAAACAAATGCCAAATGATAAAAATACATGTATTACGCAACATATATGTGTGTTCTTGCGGTTAACATTCTAAAAAAGAATATATGTAACACAAAGGTTAATAAATTGCTCCTGATTATCATCGACGAGAATAAAACATAGTAGGAAGTGGACCTATTTGTTGGCAACACAACATCTGTCACCCTTACGTCACCGCGGATGTTGGACCAATCGAAGACAAAAGTTTTTCGCCAATGTTGGCTCTGCATTCGGACGGACCCAGTTCATTTGCCGCATTATTTAAAAAAAGCTATTGTAAATGACTCATACTCGGTGTTATTAGTGAAATCTGACGTAAATACGTCATAGGCGTAACACATGCATGTGAAAAGCATTAACCTCCTTTTGTCCAAATAAAAAATTGGTATAATTTTTTTTTACAAATAAATACCGCGGTCTAATGACATCGCATATTTTATATGGCGGTTATAAAAACCGTATGACCGCACATTCCATGGTTTGCATAGCTGTTACAAAATCGCTGCGCAAACGCACCTGCCGTACAATTACGAGTGGCGACACGCACGCGACGACGACGACATAAAAACACAGTAATTTCGGGTTTGGGTCGTTTGTGATGATTTAGTTTTTAGTAGCGTGTGGGTTTAAACTTCTACTTAATATTGGCGGTTAAGAAGATGGCGTTATATGATTAGGCGTTGGTTTGAGTTCATTATATTTATGTTAAGTTTTTTTTAAAGTGAATCACATGTTTGGGAGTTGTTTAAAAAATTATATGAAGTTTTTTTAAATACTAAAGGCTTGTTTCTTTACCTCTTGATAAGTTCACATTAAAATATTTGGCAGATAGTTTCATACAAATTTTGATTTATTTTTGGATTTATTCGGCAATTAGCGGCTGTCCAGAAACATTACTTGCATATATGTCAATTTCCCTTTGACTTAAAAGTAGAGTAATGGAAGAATAAGAGCCTGTTACTAAAATTTTTCTTATTACAGCATCACGTTTTTAAGGCGGGGCAAAGACAAAGATGATGTCGGCATTACTAGCATTTTGAAAGGCTAAAGACGTTAATCCATTATTCAAATACATCACATTGCCACGAGCCAAAATAACTCATACCTAAGCATATTGATTTACAATTAATGGCCCGGAGGCCTAGACAATGCGACCTCGCATGTTTCATTTGACATTTAGCCCGAACGACCTTTCGGGCGGATTCGGACTACATCGGGTACACCTACGTCCGAACTTATTATTCGAAGTAGGTGGTATGCGAAACTATTTGTGTACTTTTTATTAGTTTAGCGGTACAATCGAGTGGACAAGCTTTTGCGGACATTATTAATCTGTCAAGAGATTATAGAAAAAATGCTCCGACCCTTCTTTAATAAATTAATCCGTTTTGTGGATGAATTAATACATAAAAAATTCGTGATAAAAAGTAGTTGTAAGCAGCATGTCTTTTTCCAAGCGCTTATTTATATCTGTGTAAAATTTTATCAAATCGGTTAAGTGGTTTAGGCGTGAAACCGTTACAGACAGACAGTTATCTATTTATATGTTTACGATCTAGAAGTCGTTCCAAGCTACTGAGGATGAAGCTCAGAAGTTAATTCCTAGGTCCACGAAAGCGACTTGAAGTTCAGATTTGTTTTCCGTCAATAGTAACAATTCCACCATAATTCCTTAAAGACTAATGAAAGACATCACCAAAAAGGTTTTGAATAATGCGTGTTACCAAAAAGGTTCAAAGTATGAATATCAAAAACTATTTGGAAGCAAAATTAAAACAACATCTAGTGTGAATCGCCTACATAAATCGAAGAATGATGATACAATTTCTATCAATAATCCTTGTTCGTACATATCCTACACCCATACTACGCCTATCACGATATGCACTAGTATTAATAAATAACAAGTTTCATATCGCGTTAAAACATATCTTTTCACGAGTACTACAATGTACCGGGCTGCCCACTCCACACCCACACAGGCTACAAACTAGATCTTCAATTGTTACCATCACTTTGTGCTCGAAGAAATCCTTTTATTTATTAACCAGAAGGTTTAAGATAGCCTTTGTCGATTTTAAGTTGGCTAATTATCTGCTAATTCGTTCTCGTCGTATGTTGTACGATATTAACGGCCAGTACCTCATGATTCTATTTTACGCATCGAAACGCTGTAATCTCATAGCAGATTTTAGAGGCGCTGCGAGGGTTTTCGATACAAATATTTTACGGCGTCGCTAGCGAGTCTAGTGAGAAAAACTCATGGTCGAGGCACTATTTTTCCACCTCTCGGTAAGTTACCGGTAAATTATTTGGCGGATAATTTCGTACTAATTTTGTTCCATTTTTAAATTTATCCGGCGGTTAGCGTCTGGTGAAATAGGCTCTTAGAGTTTAAAATATTTTTATAGTTGAAAGAATAAATAACTGCCTCGTTGCTCTAGTGGTAATAAGCGCTACTGTTACGCTCGAGGTCATGGGTTCGATTCCCAGCTTGAAAAATTGTGTTTTTATGTAATTGGGTTTTTCTATAAAATTCTTAGTAGCAGCTCGGGGTTCGAATTTATTCCCGATTAATGGCAATAAGCTCGTCCCTTATTACATGGTGCCTAACCATACTGGCCCTTCTACGCCTCCACCTTACTCTTCGGCGAGTACAGGCGATATAGTATGTTGAAAGACGTCCTATGTGATTATTCAGGCTAATATTTAGAGACGACGCTAAGCCTAAAGTAACACTTTCATATGTCAAATTTGTATTACAATTTGACATACGGAAGCGTAAGGTTACACTTAGCATTGACTCTGAATATTAGATAACCCTTAGATACCCAGTAATGAATAAAGTAATTTGAAGACACAAATTAAATGTCATAGAGGCTGGGCTACCAAATCAGATACATAAATTAAGAAAAGATATTCATAAATACACTTTTTAATCATTTTAATATCTCGGCTTCCTCACATTTTACGTGAAATAAATAATTTTGCACTAATTTAGAAATTAATTACATATTTATAAAACAGTTTCACAAATTATTCAAAGCAATAATTTCGCCTATAAATAAGAAATCAATTTAATTCAAATTACGTAGAAAATTATAATATTTAAATGTGTTAGGCGCCGATTTCAAACCGTTAATTTAAGTAAAAGTCACCTAAAGTTGTTGGATTTCTTAATCATATAATTAGAGACATAAATCTTTGCATTATTTATTATGTACGTAAGTTTATAAGAAGGAATCCAAAGTATTAGTTATAATACAGACATGTTTTAAATACATATTTAAATACATTTTTCATCATATTTTGCTAAAAATCGGCTGTTATGTATAAATCATGTTCTGTTTTAATAAAAAATCTAAATCCTCTGTATTCTGTCGAATCTTGTGCACTTGGCATTATTAATACAAAACATGGCTAAATTATGATTTTTTGGCTAAATTATAATTTATACTTACTTAGTTTACGAATACACATATATACGAATAAATATTCATTTAAGGCTTGAATAAAATTTATCAAATTAAAAAAAACTAAAAAAGAAACACGAATTTAATTACACGAAGCAAAAACTAGCTTCACTTGCACTATCAATAATTATCATAATATTATTAACTTAACGGTTAAATAGGTGTAGAAATCTGCGCGTGAGTGATCTGCGGATCTGCGGTAGGAAGCGACATCCGCCATATATCATGTCCCAGCATGGCGGCGGAAGGAAAGCTATTCTATTACCGTACTGTCATTAAGGCTGTTGTAGGCTTTTAGCTTTTGCGATAAAGTGTTTAGTGATACTAATATGCATGTGTTGTTTGTGACTGAATGAATCCTTATCTGCGGATGTTAAAAACGAATGGACTGTACTTAATGGTAAATTGTTAGGTAGTAGACTTGATAATGGGTGTTAATTCAAAAACCTACATTTTCCTCTTACAACTCAGTTTTTGAATACCGATAACTAGATATTAAAAAACTGTGTTGTAAGAGGAAAATGAAAACATGAACTGCAATATTTATAGATGTTTTAAATTTAAAGAACCTAGTCCATTTTTACTATTACACTTGAATTGGCAGGAGTATCTTTTTGCTGAAATGTTTCTTTTTCAGTCAGTAATCGATCATCACAAAGCTTGACAACCTGTCCAAACATTATGGATTAAAAAGAAAAACTCCATCTTAGGATTGTAAATAAAAAATCGTGTAACCGATAGTTGGGCACCGTTATAGTTAGTAATAACAGCTCGATCTGCGCAGGCGCGGGCCGCGGGCACTCGGCGCGTGCGCAAGCCGCGATTTACAACAAATATGGTATAATAGTTATGAGCTAAAAGTTTGTTTGTTCGCTTGATGGGGAACGATGTAAGCTGGGTGTTAGTGGTTTTGTTTTGGCAAGAGAAAGTAGGGAAGGAATTGTAACACTCAGGGTTTTTTGACCGACGTCAAAATAGAAGGACGTTATCAAACCTTAAAGATTTAACAACTTCAACGTAGATGGATATACAATGAAGTAGGTTTATTTTTTCATTGAGTCACACATCACTACAGTCATTTGATATAGCAAGGAATCGACTACAGTGGCCCATACCACTACTACACCACAATATCCGAGCAAAAACACAAGCTGCAATCGAAGGGAGCTAGATTCGAAATTTAAAATGATCGCATTGAACCCATTATACGTCACATTCCGTACTCTATAAACCCCTCCATAGACGTAGCAGCTGCCATGACATAAACCAAGAACATTGTAGTATTCAAATGTCTCACTTATATAACAGAATTATGTATTTATTATGTACCCATGTAGCTATGTATAGTGGACTTACAATTTATTTACTTTCTATTGGTCCGGCGACCACAGTGGACCCTTTGGTTTCACTAGCTAAGTATATAAAGTAATATAGATTGGTCGTCGATATAACATAATATATGTTTTATTGTTGAAAGTAGGCTAGGGCCTTTTTTACAAAGGCAGTTAACTGTGCCATATGAATTAAATTTTCAATTTGGCGGCAATTCTAAACAAAAGCGGTCAGATTACAGAATCTGCCCTAATAAAATTTCTAATGTCAAAAAAAAATGTGATGAATTCAATCGTAGTGATTGAATTCATGACATTTTATAACAAATAATTTATTAACTAAGTATACTACTACTAAGTTCAGTTAGTTATTACTCAATTGTAACTGAAAAAAATGAAACCTCAAATCCTATCATTCAACTACAATCTTGGTTAAACCTTTCACTTTGAGACGAAATAAAGAGCTATAATCTGTAGTCAAAGCGGACAAATCCATGAAACGCGGCAAATGACCATCATCTGAGGGGTGCGCCTGCGCCTGCGACGACCCGCGCCGCGCCGCGTGCCGTGTTTATGTCATTCTGTTCACTCGGGCATTTCACTTTGTGGGTGGCATGAACTCCATAAGACAATTTGGATACGATTTTGCGGACTCTCTTCTAATGGTAACCTACATGAAGTTTATTTTAGAGCAATTTGCAGGTAATAAATATAACTTAATATACATCACGTATTCCGCAAATAGTTGGGCACTGGTGCTGTTCACCGGTACGCAGGTACCTAAGTTTAGGTCCCATGTAGTAATGGGCGAGCTTATTGCCATTTGCAAAAAGTATAAAGATGTCAGTTTCATTATAATTATGAAGTACTAACCTTTGCCCGCTACTTCGTTCCCGTAAAAGTTGAATTTTCCCCCCGTTTTTGCAACATTTTTAATTAATACTCCGCTCTTATTGGTCGTAGCGTGAGCTATATATATCATATAGCTTATAGTCTTCCGCGATAAACAGGCTATCTAACACCGAAATAATTTTCCAAATTGGACCAGTAGTTCCTGAGATAAGTGCGTTCAACCAAACAAACAAACACTTCAGCTTAATAACATTAGTGTAGATAAGAACCTTGCTTCGTGTGGGAATCGAAATCGTAACCAGTAACTAGAATAGGAATGTTGCAGCTCAGCCTCAAGCGAGCAACTCCCCCCAGGATGTAACCTTCCTTGGCACATTTGGAAGTCACTAAACCGTCTCCGAACCCAAGTGGGGAGGTGTAATTCAAATCTGATAAAGTGGGAATATCTCGATGAAACGGCTGCAGGTTGTGGTTGTGGAACTGTGCCGCAAACAATGGTGCACCTCCTATCCTGTCCTTTGTGCCCCGCTACTTGCAATCAAAGCGACCTCTGTGCTGCCACTGACGATGCTGTGGAAGTGGCAAAGTTTTGGGCACACCAAATTTAATTTAAAAAATATTACCATCGACACGAAGAAGAAGAAGCTCAGCCGTCTTATGAAAAAAAAAAATTATGACTAAGTACGTATACAAGGCAACAACATAAACTACGTATAAGCAATTAAATGAACCGCCTCAACAATTTCAGGTCAATAACGTAAAGCGCAGTAGCGAAGAAAAGCTTGGGAACTATAATTTATGATTTTCCAGCTCATACAAGACAGCCCATAGCTAGGAGGTACCAACGTAATCGCGCAAATACAAATTTATGTAAAACTATGTAAATTGTACAGATTATTGTATCAAATTGCCGGTTGATGTATAGGACAGCATATAGTATATAATTGAACTACATCTGACTACCTGACTAGATCGAGTTTTATATATTGCTAGAGGCTTTATGATGACGTGAACACTTTTTGAAAAATATATTCTTCAGGTACGTTGCATTATTTATTTAAAAACCTACATAGGCAAATTATCAGTTACAAATAAGGTGGAACAAAATCTTATCTTACTAATATTATAAAGGCAAAAGTTTGTATGTTGGGATGTTTGTTGCACTTTCACGGCAAAACGGTTAAACCGATTTGGTTAAAGGTTGAAATGATGATCGCTTATAGCTTGGATTAGGACAAAGGCTACATTTTAATCCCGAAAATTTTTAAGTTCCTACGGGAAACGGGTTTATAATTCGACGCGGGCGGAACCGCGGCCAAAGACTAGTAAGCAATAGAATGAAAAGTAATTTTAGTTATTATTAATTAAAATTTACGTCATGAAATTAGAAACAATAGGAAACTTGTCTTTAGCTCGTTGATATTGGTTTTTCAAGTCGTAGGTATATCAATAGATTATGGACAAGGTCAAAGCTTTCTCTGCTTATCTCCTCACGGGAATCCATGATAAGATCGAAGCTTTGGTAGGTATACAGAAGAGACAACCAGCTATAAAATTGTACGCATGAGTTCATAGCAATCTTTCTAAAAACTATTTTAATTACTCGCTTTATTGCTTGTCGTAAAGATTAAAAAGGAACGTGTGAGATATCTCGCATTAGTCTCAATCTATACGCGATCATCATCAGACCTTTATCGTGCACAATCAACCGGACCATACATCTGGGAAAACGTACACCGTTACGCTGTCTTCTAAAATAAATTGATATGTATCTATGGTGTACGAGAGTGAGATACCTATTGCGTTTACCTAATATAAAAGTGCTACTTGAATAATGTGGAGTTGAGGATCTTACTTGCAACCCTTGCATACTTTTGAAGACTTTCGAATATTCTACCAGTGTAATCAGACACGGGCATGGAACTAATATGTGTCAAACTTTGTTACACTTCAACTTATAAGTAGACTTCCTACTTCCATGGATAAGGGTTACGTATTATTAGAAATGATCCATAGAACAATAATTTATCACGTAAACTGTCAGTGTCAAGAAAACAGTTTACAACAGAAGATATCGAAAGCTGAAAACTTCAGCATATTTGAAGTCGTTACCACGAACTATTTTAATTAAAAAAAATGCTTGCAGTACAAATACTTCGGAAGTTTATGAAAATAATCTTTATCATTAAAATAAAACTATAAAAAATAATTGAAAAGCTTCTTCAAATTCAAATTCAAAATTGGAATTAGAATAGATGGTAAACAATTCAATATTAAGCTCTCCCAGACAGACGCGGCCTGCAGTGGCAATCAGTATTAATTCACTGACTTATAAGTAATTATTACAACTGACTGCCACCGGAGGCCGCGTCTGTCTAGGAGGGGCTTTGTATAGCCCAAAATGTCATACTCCATCGATATTGTAAGAAAAATATTATTTTTCACGCAGCAAGAATTGCATCAATTTGAGTCCAGAATATCCCAATCTACGTGGTGTAGTAATCCTCAGCCATTGAGACGACCATGAGGATACGGAAGACAGTCACCATTCTAAATACGAAACCTACATACTATGCAGATTTGTTATACATACCTACATAAATTTAGTGAAAGGCGGACAATATATTTATCTTCCGTCGTTATCATTGACGCAGGTTCGAGTCCCAGTAGTGGAGGTTTGAATAATGAGTGTGGTCCGGAGATAAACTCGTTTGGCTGCCGACAGATGTCACTGTGCGACTTCGACAAATGATAGCGCCTAAAGCCCTCGCTGTTTTACATAACGTACTTGCTACTGGTTGGCCGTTGTTCTACATGTATGGAGCTAGGCTTTGCCTTAGGTTTTTGTTGCGTGATTTATTCTCATCATAAAAACCCCTTTAGCTTTTTTCTTGTAATATTTGTTAGTTAATCGTATATAAATAAGTGAAAGATAGACATATTTTTGAGTTGCAGCACTGGAATTTGCTAAGTCACCCAATCCAAAAGGATAACTTAACTATTTTCTATATCAACACGCTTTTATTTACCACAGAATACTTTGGTCCTATCTTTCAGCATTTTCTTGTCCTATGGTCTACGTTATTTTCTTAATTTTTGTTAGTACAATATTTGAAAAATTACTTGATAGACTTAAACACAACTTTCTTAAAGATTCGATTTCATAGAGATCAAAATCAGTAGAAACTATAAAAGGAAGTAAGATATAATTTACAACCATTAGTAAGATATTTTTAAGTTTAGGCATACTTGATAATATATTTTGTACAGTTGTAGCAAAAGCGGAAATAAAAGCTATGCATAATGATGTGAATAATAAATGTAGCGATAATACAAGGAAGACATTTAAGTTAGGAAATACTACTTTTGACAAGGTTCTACTTATTACGTCCAAACATATGGGTGTTCTTAATATACGAGTAAGGATAATTCCTAGCTAGAATTAACAAGTTGATGTGTTCAACTAAAATAGAAAAGTAACGAATAAGATAAAAATAAAAATGCAATCTACGATATTAAAAGAAAGAGAACACCTTAAGAAAACGTGATGCAATCAGATTAATTATAATATATCTTGTTTTACAACATCACATATTATATCAGATAGAGAAAATCTCATTTACGTGATTTAAAACATTTACTTAAATTGTAAAAATGTTAATAACGTTACAAGATAAAACTGGAACTAAACCAGATTTATGTAACGATTTTCATGTCAACGTCAGTAGTTATGACATGGTTTGCAATTTTGATGCAAATGATACGAGTTATATTAAAACGATTACAGAAGTGTATGATGGTAATGTTATGATCAAACTAGTTTAAAAACCTACTTATTTGAGAAGATTTTATAAGAAATTAAAATAGTAAGAGGTTAAGAAGATTTGTTTTTAGGAAAAGGAAATCGGGAAATCGATATCTAGCGATAAGTGCTTTTAGTCGATCATAATTTTATTGGTAGTCGTTCAATCGAATAATTAAATAAAAAACAAAATATTTAGACCATAAACAAGAAACTCGTAAAAAAATTGCAAAAATGTAAATACATCACATAAATATGCGAGCTGAAATGATTTGAGGTCGGTAAAAAAAAGAACAACATGATAATCTTACTCCATAAAAAATATATTAAGCTACTGTTAGTGCCAGTTGTAAATAGCCCATTAAATTTGAAATATGAACACTAGCCCTTAACAGTAGAGTAGTTAATTGAATATCTACTTTACGATGTAAGTGAGTGTTCATTATTTTTTAGAGTCTCCATGGGGAGAACTTGTAAAAGATATTTAAAAAGAGCTTATTCCTGTTCATATTACAATAACTACTATATCGTAAAACCATTGTAATAACACGTTATTTAAAATTTAAAATGGTGGGTAGGTAGTTCGCACCGCTAACTAATTCTAGTAATTGACCCAGCTAACTGAAATTAAACTTAGTTTTCTTTAAGTAAAGGTCTTTTACTATTTCACAAGAAATGTTCTGCTAAACTGCCAGACAGTAGTTTATAGATTCAAATTGCATATTTTCATATTGCATTGCAATTGCACTTGCATATATAGTTCACTATCGGACAGTCTGTTCGAAAGATCATAAGAAATTATAATAAATCAAACATAATTCGTACAAATCATGAATGTGAATTGAAGTTAATTTAATATATAATATCTGAATGTAGCCCTGATCATAAAATATATTCAGTTAACGCTCATCAAATCGAATTAATAGCAAATGAAACAGTATTCAGTGCTGAATATGCCAATCTTCTTAATGTCAATAAAGTTTCTCCCGTTAAAGTAAACTAAGCGGTTAAAAGTAACACAGTTTACCCGGTAATCGAACTCCACAATGAGATAAAACTGTATCATGAAATAGCACCGGACAATCGCGGTCGTTATGACTGACATGCCAATAATAACGAAATCGATGTAAAATAAACTTTAGTATAGAGTAATAAAGTGCACGTTGACCGCACGTAAACTATAGCAGTACTTTCGAAAGACCACGGGCGACGTCACGGTAGGGTTGGTTGACGTACGAAATAGACAATTTATGAACTAGTAACTAAATTGTTAAATATTTTGATAAAAATGTAACAGGCCCGAAATACGTATTCCAAACTAAAGAAGTATTTTAATTGTCTTGACAGCCTCAAGTATAAATTAAAGTACTTCATTGACTTGCTGTGATCAAATATCATATCCTCAAAAAAGAAAATTTATATAATGCTCGTAAATTTCATAAAATATTTTAGCATCATAAATTACTCATACATTTGTAAAAACAGCAGCCCTACTCTAAGTTGACATTCCTAGATTGAAAGGTCGCAAACTGGTCCAGCTATTACCACAACCATTACTGGCGGACGCCGGCAGTGGTCGCGCAGATTGCCGGCCATTCCTGCCATCTGCGACCATCTGCCGGGATTACCACGGCATTACCGCCGCCAGATTACGGCGTATTATGCCCGCACGCGTCCCCAACGTTTCCGTTTGAAAGTCGCGGTAATACTGATTGGACAGCGTGAAATGATCCGTCGGTATGCGATCGGTACCATTGATGAGTTATACACGTCTTTTTTTGAATAAAGTCCTTGCACTGTATAGATTTTTTAGAAATATTCAAGATATGAGTCAGATTCAGGGTTGTAGAGAATCTTTCGCCACAGAAAATGTAATTTTAAGAATGTTTTTTTGCAGATTTATCATAGGAAAATATTTATCTAAGTATACAAGAGGTTAATGCCTTTCAGAATAGATTAAAGACAAACCTTAAACTCGCATAACATGAAACCCTTGACATTCAAGATGTATTCAAAACATGTGCATACATTGCTGACGAGGTGTGGTCGAAGATATTACGATTGTTGTTTATTCTCCGCCATACTCCCACGTGGGCGGCTGGCTATCTACATAGCATTAAAATTAGTGGCTTTGCTGTCAATAGCTTGATTGATCATTCGCAAATCTGTTCTGACGTTAAACATAATATCGTATGAGAGTTGTTATAAATCTGATGTCACTATCAACTAGAGGGCAAATTTAATATTTAAACTTACAGATCAAAAAGCTCATTAAAGAAAAATGCAAAACAATAGATTTTTAATAAATGAGTTTTGACCTTTCCGGGGTGAGTGCATCCAATATGTTCAAAGCCGAAGCACCACCAGGGACATTTGGTCCAAGATCATTCCACATTTAGTACGTGATACAATTACCTAGTGCTCTGTCGGCCACATGTCCATCGGTGTCGCTTGGATCCGAAAGGAATTGCTCCAAGATGAAGGATGACCGCCCTACGTGATGACCGACCACCGGACGATTTAGAAAATTATTTTATAACTTAGCAATCTTGAAGGAATTTGATTTATAGCATCCAGGTATACGATGTTAGTAAATTTATATAAGAATATTATTCATCGATTTTTAATAAAAACTATTAATACATTTTGTAACAAACCTTTTTGTTAAACTAAGCAGCAAAAATGCTCAAGAAAATTATTATTGTGTCTAAAAATCACTAAAAGTTAGTCAATTTTGTCTAAAAAATATTGCAACAATGCGGGAAGAAATGGTGGGCAGTAGCGTTATAAATACCGTAGTAACTTTATTTCTTCAGTTATCTTTATGATTAGTGCCGTAAGAAATATAACGCTCTAGTGCACTCTACATCTCTCTTTTACTTGCACACTTGAGAGCTAAACGTTCAGCATACTCATATTTTTTTAGGAATACCAGTTTAAAAACCAGTTCTCAAAATTAAGTGTACTTAAATCTTTACAGGCAAATTCATCGGACGTACATAGGTCCTAGACTTAGAAAAACGATGGTTGCCTCTCGTCTCGGAGAAACTTACAAACGAGGGCTCCAAGTCCAGAGATAGCATCTCTGTTGCCCGCTCCCAGCTCCTATCTCGGCATCTAGACGTCTCAATTTAAATACACGCCTTCCGAGACTCGATTGAGCTAAATTAAATGTTCTTACGTATAGAAGCTTATTCTATACGCTATTAGCTTGGGAAGTCATTAGATGGGCCGCTCAATTTATGGCTGAATAACGCTTATGTGGTTAGTATCTGGGTGGTGGCATTTTAGTAGGCATTTGATTTCTCATTCCAACGATGTTGTTTATGCACGTAATAATGAGATCATCTACATATTCATAGTCTGTGGAATGTAATTAGTGCTTAGATTACGTTATGAAATTGCAGTTGCTTGTTGGTAATATCAATATTTTTAATTATCCGCGTTTCCTACCACATTAAGAGTGACTTCTACTGGTTTTTAATATACAATAAGATTTCATTGATACTTGATGGTAAGCGGGGTCGAGATCATATATCTTTTGTAGCACAGAGGGGGGTTGCAGTTCCGTGGCTTCTCAAAGATTATTATTATAGGCGATTATACTGGTCAAGTGTAGCACTGTAACGCCGGGGCACTTTAATTACACTCCCTTTCATGGGCTTGCTGCGAGAGGAGCAATTCTATAAGGGATTTACGATCCAATATATTCGCAACATCAGCGTGAAAGCGGTAGGCGAATAACTATTACAACAACGATTGAGCCTGTGCGGATATAAAGTACTGAATTATAGTGAATTTAACGATCGAATAATAGATTTATGTAATAGTGTAATAACTTGCTTGAATTAATTGTGCCTGCTAATCGAATAAGCATTGTAGTTTTGTGAGATACAAAATCTCACAGAATTTAACTTGATGTCGACTATGTATGAGTTATAGGTCTTATTTCTAAATTATATGATATACTTAATATTTAAAGCATATTGTTAATGTATCTTTTTTTAAGGTTTAAGAAATTTACTTACATTAAACATTATTGTCGTAGAAGTACAAAACTATAAGGTCTTCCCGAGGTAAGCATATCTTTAAAGCTTCCTAAAAACATCATTTGCCCAATAATCTAGAGAATTTGCTAATTCCAATTAATAAAACAGTAAATATCCAATGATCATTGAACATGGCAATAATTATAGAGATATTAAACCCGATATCATGTCGCCATTAAGTTAGAGCTAAGTTCAACTCAGTTCACGGCTTGCATGTTAATTAGAATTCACGTTCAATTAAAATAATCTATAAGTTACCTTACTATAACTTCTGGGTTTAAATTAATACATACTTGTTCGGATAACAGCTATTAAAGTTATATCTCGTAACATTGCATGGAACATATTATAGTAATCTAAAGACTTACACAATAATCGTCCTCTTATTGTTGAGATTTTAATTTTAAGTGTTCTGATATTGCATAGTTGATATTCATTTCTCACTTAATAGGAATATTTACATTTAAAGTATTACCTTTGTATTAGGAATTAATAAAGGAAACAATCTGGAATCAAAAATAACAAACAGAGCGCTCAATTAAAACAGAACCGGAAGAGCAGACATAGACTCAAAACGCAATCCGGACCGCCATAAAATAGAACTACCATTTATAAATTGCGATTCTAATACACATCCGAGTTGCGATACCGTGTCGTAGCGGTCGTCGAGTCAACTTTATTGGTGGTCTCCTATTAGCCGGCTCTTATCCGACATCGGACGGACACACACGTTCCACGAACATTCGCTTTTGCAACTTTTATTACGATAGAAGCTATTGAGAGGTTTTTGGGATCTAAGGTTTCGAAGTTTTTGTTCGAAAAAAATTTTCGAATGTGATAATTTAACCGCGTGGGTCCGATAAATTGAACTTCATCCTTATGAGTCGAAAAAAGTGACGATACTAACGGATTTTTAAAAAAAGAGAGTGGGGCTTTGTAGTCTTCCTGTGTGCAAATACTAAAATTGACAATTCGTCTGTCAGTCAGTGACTATAAGTACATAACCAGTTACAACGATCACTAGAAGACCTATACTTCTGTACCAGAAAGGTTCTATTTGCTTTCATTCTAAATTGGAGGGACTGACAGGTGTTTATAATGGCTGTAGAAAGCTGTCATTAATCATACATGCGTTATTGCATTCTTCAGAGACATGTCACACGTCAGTGACGAACGAAGCTTCAAGCATTGTCGGTATCGATTGGAAATATGGCGAGAAATGCATACAAGATTTTTTTGGTAAATATTTAAAGGATCTAAGTATCTAAGACCCTAGTGACAGTTTTTTTTGGTGTAATTCATTCATGGTTAATAAATTTAATTTATTACTTAATTAAATTTATTTAAAATCAATTGCTCTAAATAATAAAGTAATTATGTCATCAGATAAAATAAACCAATATCAATATTTTCTCAAATAGGTACATACAATTAATTGGACCCAATTTAACAAATTACACGTTCAATAAATATGGATCGATGGATAAAGTCGATTGTAAGTAAAATAGTTAATTAATCGATTATTTTAATTGACGTTGAATATCGGTAATAGCTCAGAAGTTACTCGATACAGGCATGTCGATTAAATGAGCGAATAAATAGTTTCTGTAAAATCGCTGTGGAGGTAGGTCGTATCGGGCATTTAATTGAGGTCAGGGGTCGAACGATACGCTCGGGACGATATAGATGTCTGGACAATCAAGTAGATTGTCAACGGTAGTTTAATTTCGTGCAGAACGTTGGAACGGAAACGATTCAGCAAAATTATAGTTTATTTTTATTTACTGACTTCAAAAAGGAGGACATTTTCAATAAGTGAACAGATTTTTTTAGTTTACAATACCTCACATCTCTGAAATTGCTTACTAATTCAAATTATTCTATGTATTTGGAAGGTTGGATCTATAATTAATATTTTAATTCGTTTCAGCTGATTTGTTTTACAATAGTTTCTATAATTAATTTAAAGTTTGCCTGTGCCAATGTTGCGATGTTTTTAATGTTCAGAAATTGAGAAAGAGTTCAAGTACCTTTATTTATAGGAACTAAACGAACGAATGAACACATGCAACATGAAATTCCAATACTTCTGTTCTACCCGCATAGTAAATATCTCTTCAGCAATCCGACTGTCTAAACTAGTTAACGACGAAGACAGTGACCAGACGACACACTCCTAATGGATATAGTGCTCTTGTTACGAATAATGCATACAATAAACATTGATTGATACCTGAACTGTTTACGATTTGCCCGTGTTTGGTCCACTGAACTATGTGGGACTGTACACCAAATGATTGGTAATTTAATTCTATCTGTTTACTTAGGATGTCAGGGCATTTGATCAGAACCATTAACGACTGAAGTATGGAGAAATTGGAAGCTGAACACGGCAGTATTAAACTTGTCTAATGACTTATTTACTTTAGTTTTGCGCTTAACGTTTTCAATTTAGTTGTGTTTAGTTTGATCGTATTGGTCCTTTGACCTTTTCTTGTTTAAAGGGCGAGCTGTCTTCACTACGTCAAGTGTCATTTGATTCTATGAGCTGTTACTTATTTACATAGGTCAAAGAGCTGTGTTAATAAGTGAGAAACTTGAGTATATAACATTTGAAAGCTTGTTTTATGATAGTTGAGTTAATTCTTGAAAAACCAAATGAAGTTTAATAACCACGTACTAAAACAGAAATTAATGATACTTTGACGGAAATATAATAAAAAAATAAAAACAAGATTGAAAAAATCTTTTTGGCAGATAAAAACTCTGAAGACGTTTACAAACCGGACAAATTTACATGTACATCACCAACAACATAACATTTAAAATTATCTAACACTAATGACTGCAACACTCAAATTAAGTGTCAACCATTAATCTGCCCAACCAAAACGCGATATGCAAATATGGTAAGTACGCAACAACAGTCGTCTTATTACAGATCGGTTACCCAATGTCAGGTGCTTCAGATAATCGCGAGTGTGTCGCAAGCCTTAATGTCATCATCTTTTCAACTGTCATTAACCAGTAGAGAAAGCTGTCATGATTAAAATTTGTTTAGCGTCTGATAACGTCGTCTGACCATTTGGAACTAATAAGCTGGAGGTAGGTTGCTCTGGTTAAGTTGCAATAGATTCTGTAGTTAGCCTTAAATGCTATTCTAATGCATGATATTTAAACTAGGGTACCTACAACACCTACTGACTTTCCCCTGGCGGGAGTCATCTAAGAGGACATGACAAAAGAGGACACAACCTTTTTGCTGGTTCTAAGAAAGTCTGATTTGATAATATACTAAATTTAAAAAGAACAAGGTTAGTGTCACAGCCTAAGGTTCCCAATTCTCAGATAGCTCATTTACAGTTTCTTATTTATTAAATAAATCAATTGACCAACTGCAAAGGAACCCAAAAGTAAAAAGCAGTGGCTTCTCGCATCTAATTTACTAGATCGCAATAAATCTAAAACATCATTAGAGAAAAAACAAGATTAGTCCAGTTGCGGTCCATGAGCGTAAATTTATTAGTGTCGCGGAGAAATTCTGTTTCACCGTCCGACGCCATTTTATGAAACTGAGTACGGTTGATATGTGTGAAATAATAATAATAATTACACTCAGTTAATTATATTTATTTATTATAAAAAAGTTCTTTGAGCATTATATTGTTCTTGTCAAGTATCATTCAAGTTTTCGTCGTTGGTGTTTAAGTAATAATTATGTGGCTTACCAAAAATTAAATTAGTTTTTATTTACATAATTGAACTAGTGTTTAATCAATTTCTTTTAAATATATAAATATTTAAGATTTTTATTAATTCCGTTTTTTCCACATACTTTCTTTTCGTCAAATAATCCACTTAACAAATGTAACGTGTTGGTCGCACATCGTGTGCGCAAGAGCATCGAATTATCGTCGCTTCTTTTGACACGACGCGTTATAAATTGAGCCCATTTACACCTCACGACGCGAGAGCGGCACGGATGGGATAAGTAGCAGTAATGTCCTGTTGTGTAAACGCTCGTAATGAACTGTTTATTATGATGTAAAATAATGAATATTTACTGTGACTAAGGATAGAAAGTTTGGAGAAGAAGGAGCGTTGTAGATAGATTGATGTTTGTTACAGCGTCCAGCAGCAAGAAATATTATTTATTAGCGTAACATAATAAATTATATGTTAGCAGTGAGATTGCAAGTGAAGTGGTAGTCTTAAAGCAATATTTTTTTAATTAACTATTTACAGGTAAAAGTTTTTTGCTTAAGTAGAAATTCTGTTATTAATTATCCTTTCATCGAGGGAAGTGGCATTGAGTGATGTAAGTAATAAAGTTAATTATAAGGATAATTAAATAAGTGCGTCACATATAGCAGTAGGAACTAATTTTCTTTTAGTGTCGGGTTAATCAGAACTAACCTTGTAGTCAGAGGTAATAAAGAAGTAAAATACTTGAAATAATACTTGTATAATATTAAATTTTTGACGTTATTAATAAGGAAATGTACAATGAAACAAAATAAAGTGTTCATAAAACGTCCTGTCAGTTTTAAGGCGGTAATTGGGTGTGGCGACTAAATTTATTTTCGAAAGAAATCTCAATTTCATCACATTTCACATGTTGTCGTGACAAATGTTGTTATAGGAGTAATAAAATTGATGGATGATCGAAATAGTGTTGGGACTTTTGGGTTTGAGAAATTCCTATCAATGATTTGAATATTCGATTTCTATATCTATTCGAGTTCATTTTAATAATTGCTGCGTTGTTTTAAGGCTACACAACTGTTATTTTTTAAAAGAAATTGGTGAATCAGTAACAAAATTATGTCGATGAATCATGATGATAGTTTCGAAGCATAACACATACAGACCTAACCGAATTTACAATTTCATTCATCATAAAAACTCATTCACAAAAACCATCAATCGATAGTCGAAATTAGACTGGCGGACTGAGCGAGTCCGCCAGTCTAATTTCGGCGATCGATTAATCGACTAGGTATAATCGAAATGAATCATTCGATCGCCCACCTCTAAGTGAAATCGTGTTAGCCCCAATCATTTTGCGCAACAACTGCTCACATGGAGATGACCCGTGACCATTTTCGATTTCATGTCTAAAATCATAACAATATAAGTCGACTGATCACGATACAACGCCCATTATAGTAATTACATTTCAGACAATACCAACTCCATTTTGCGGTTGGGCTGATGAACAGAACCTGGGAATGAGGAACTATTTTCTATTGCGTGCACTTTTGGCATGTGAATGTGTATGTTTGTAATCTGTTTAACAATAGTTGAGGCTTTTGCCGTATGGGTCGTGTATGGCTCGGGGTGATGCACATTGTTTGTTTTGGGTGATATTTATGTTAGTAATGGATGTAATAACATGATTATGAATAGCACTGACGGATTGTCTGTGTGTGGCATTTTGTGGACGTGATCTGCGACTTAGAAGGGCTCGCAGTGAAATATGTTACTGAATGTCCTTTCTCTTTGTTGCTAACATTCTGAAACCGTACATGTATTGAGATTGTTTTGTTAAGTAATTGTTGGTATTATTGGTTTCCTTATCTTTTGATATTGCGAAATGAAGCAGTGGAATTGCTTTGTAATATAGTATATTTGGTTAGGTTCCGGGATTTCCAGAGACAGTTGTGTTAGTGATAGAACCAGAAGCCAGTTAATTAGGCAAAGAATCGAATGTGTTGTTTTAGATTAATAATTTGGGGCAATTCATTCCAACTTTACGAAACGTATTATTAGAAGCCCTTCTATCGACACCATATTAATGGGCTCCTTTCATCTCAATCAATCTTGCACTATTTATCATAGTGTTACAAATGCGTCATTTATCAGCGCCCTCTGTCGCACGTTCGCGTCGTGCGCAAACACTTAGCATCGCCGCTAATTGCGCGGGCGCATGCTCCGAGCCTCATTTATTTTCATACGGAATTCCAAGTCACCGATATGTACTGTTGAGAAGTAAAGTGCGTAATTTACAAGTATTTAAGCTATCTTCTACAGGGTGGTATCTATTTACTGTGGTTTAAACTTTGTGTGTGGAACTACCTCTCAGTTGGTCGAGTCGGTAACAAGAGTGTAAGGAGTTTTTACTATCCCAAATGATGGCCTATGTTAGTGTTATTGGGTGCGTGAAAGAAGTTTATGACAAATATTTAGTGAATAATATTATAATTGAAGGTAGTGCAAGTTTGTTTCTACCTTTAACTTCGGCAGAAAGACTAGTACCTACAATTGGAAAAGTTTGCAGCTCACTATTGTGTGCCTTGAAACAAGAGAGAAAATTGTTAACCATCTAGATTTTATAATGTACGTCGATGCGCAACACTGGCAGCGCAATGATTTCTCTGTGGCAGAAGGCAACAAAGAACATCATTTACGGCCATCTAGAAAACAATATTACACACGGCCTTATTACACCACCGTCCCAGCAAGCGATCCCGATCGAATATCACTATAATTTAAACGTTATATATTTCGCATACACACTGGTAATTTGTATAAATCACGGTTCGTTGCGACACTGCGTCACGATCGCACGAGCATCCGTCGTTGCGCCGGCGCAGGTGACAATGCGCAATTAGGATTATGCGCATCTAGATCGGAGTATTTCAAGTCATATTAGAGGGAACGGCGTGATTTGTGATTGGGGGATTAGTTTGTGTGTGAAGTGACTGGCCTAATGGTGCGAGCAAGGACTGAGGCTACTAGAGGGTGTTTAAGATATGAAGCAACCCAGTAGCAAGTGCAATAGGTATACAAAGGTTGCTGAAAGTCTTTTGCGAAAGAGGTTGAAATAGTAACAATTCAAGTTAGTACTCCTTATTGAATACTGTGGAACTTGGAAGTGTAGTGTCAAAGTATCCGTATTAGGCAACTCGCATGTTGGCATTACCTACATATTTCACGTTGCGGTCAAGATACCAGGTACCATAACTGCACAAAGTGCACAGGTTGCTCCAATTATGCTCTTTCGAAAGATTTAGAAAATTTAAGTTTTTTTTATTAATTTATGATTATTCTAGTAATTTAAATAGAACAAGCAAGGTTATTTTAAGGGGGGACGAAATTAGGCATCTCATTTCTATAATTTTCGAGATGGTATTTGGTCCCATAAAATTCAATTATTACGGTATTATTAACCACTACGTGATAGGTTTGGTGTCAACTGCATTACTTCGTTTTGATGGTGTGAGCGCACCGTCCCGCACGACATCTTGCGCAAACGCAGGATTTGACGTACGGTGCGCGGGCGCAGAACTCGATGCCATCTACAAATTCGTGGGGCAGGTTAGTTTGCGTGTCTGTTTGTTTATTACTCACGACATTCTCAGGCCGAAGCTTTAATTTCAATTGGATTTATTGCAAGTATTATTTATTTTGGTGGTACTGAACTTTATATCTCAGTTTTGAAAGAAATTTTAAAACAAAAACAATTTTTTTTCTATTTTAGAACAGACGATCAATAATACGAGTATTATGTTAATGTGTTTATGTTATAAATTTATATTTATAACTTTATTTTTAAAGGAGATTTAATGTATTCATTGGGTGATTCAATTTTCTCACGTTTTACGCAGTAGGAGACAAAAATTTAGTAAATCTAGTGCGAACCGCGGGAGATGCCGTTTAATTTATTTATAGTCGATTTATTTAAATTAGTTGAAATTTGCCAAAACAGTTGCATGTAAGTAGGTAAATATTGTATCATTAGTTAATGTTTGGGCTACTTTGCCGATTTCTTAATTATCATTAGAAACTCAATAAATATGTTTAAGCAAAGCATTTGGCCTAAAAACATTAATTTGCTTACTATATGACCAAAAATTAATTATTTACTTAAATCTTACACAGTGTAACTATTTTAAAATATAACTTTTGACGTTTATAGCATTCAATAAATAAATCGACAGTTACCAGGATACTCGATGGACCACAAAAGTCTACAAAAACATTAATCATTGGCGGCTAAACGATATTATTATCAAGTGAACAATTAATTCTGTAGCCACAATTCGCGGCGACACCTCTGCGTATAAATCATTTGGTAATCCGATATTGCTACCGTAATGTTCTGTGACACACTGTTCAAATCTTCGGAGAACACGCTCACGATTTTTTTTTATAAATTACCATGGACAGAAATACACATGCATATGTATAGATAGAGAGAGATGATAATCGTTCTAATTTTTTATAAATAACTTGTTTAACAATAATTTCCTAATTAAAAGATACACTATTTAGAAGTAACTTCTATCACAAGTCAAAGATATCAAAGGTATAAGGTAAACCATAGATAATTTGTTAGGGATGTGTCATTTCTACTATTTAATGTCATGACTCTCGGCGTGGGGAGTCTTGTTTTACAATTAACATGACATTGTATGCGTCCCTAGCGCATGTTATCATGTATGTGAATTTATTGACTATACAAAACATTAACATAATTTGCTATTTTATAATGTTTATGCACTTAGAAATGGAATTAAAATAATGGCGTAGTTATTTGTATGATCGAGATGACAGAATATAATGTTACATCCACTTATTTCAAGGTTCAATGATTTACATTTTTTTAAGTAGGTTTACTCACTGAAATGATGTGACAAGATTGGCAAGTAACAAGTTTATGTATAAACCTCAAACTTTTTGGAAAGGTATAAGAGTTTGGTTGGTCAAGTTTGTGTATTAGTTGTGTGTCATCTTAAATACTTAGGGCCTATTACTCGTAATTTTTTTTTCATCAAATCTTGTACCTAAAGATTCGACAAAGACATTTGGCCAGTCACACTTAGCCAAGTTACTTTCTGTTAGTCACAAATAACTTGCCCATCTTCACGTCCGTATGTGACAAGGGCAAGTGTCTTCGTCCCGTTCACCAACATTGCACAATTTCGCGATACAAATATTATTGAAAATTTAAAATCCTCAGCCGGTTTCCCACGTCTGTTGCCTCACATTGACATAATGCATGCGATGCCATGCTCGACGCTTTGTGCATTATACTTTGTTGTGTAACGTGATGCATGCTCTTAGGGTTGTACGTTGAGGAACTTTTGTGTTGAGTGCAAGAGGATTTATTGTTACTTTGTATTTATTCGTTAAAACAAAATATACCATCATGTAATCTCTAAAGCGTTAGGTAGAGGTGTACTAATATACACCTACAGTTTGGCGCTATGTTTATGCCCCATGTAATAGAAATATCTATATGTTATACAAGCTTCTAATTTTAAGAAAAACTCATATTTTGAAAATCAATTACTTCATTTAAAAAAAATTGAATCTGATTGTATTTCGTAAGTTTCATATTACTTTATCAGTAAGATACCCTGTTTACACAATAAGGTTATCAGAATACTTAAATATTAGCAATTAAAGTAAAAATATGATATCCGCAGAAATTTACTGTTACTGCTTCACAAGCCTAGTGCTCGAAAGAGAGACTGCTACTCTAGTGGTCCTAGGATCGATTCCCGGGTCAGGTAAACTGTTATTTGGTGTTTTTATGAAATTCTCATAAAGTCAGAGTTTGTAGTCAGAGCTTACGGGAATTGCCAGCTGCCACTGGTAATGCCAATAAGCTCGCCTCCAATTAAAAGAGACCTGTGCGGAACCTGGGGAGTACATTACTACACCCCTGCTTAACCTTGCGGGAATTTAGGTGCGAGATTAATTAATTATGTTTTATGATAAGTATTAGCACAAGGATTGAGAAAACTTAACACTGAGAGTTATTATCAATATCAGATGGACCAACAACAGGGTCACCTATCGGGTCCCATTGTATTTTAAAACGATCCAGGAACTAAATAAATCGGTCCAGCCGCTTAGTAGGAGTTGGGTGACAAACACACGTAAAGAAGAATTATATAGTAGAATAAGATATACACTTAAAATTACCTGCAATGGGCACTGTACAGGTAATACCGCCAATATTAAAAGCTCAAACGATAAACATTATAAAGCTCATGTTTTATTATACATCGTACAGCCCTAAATAGGGCAATAATATGGTATGATTCGCGTCACGGCACTCATTGTGCGCGGGCGCCGCTCCGAAAGCAACGTTTATTTTATTACTCAATCAGTTAATAGAAATGTTTATAACAATATGCTTGTTAACTTACATCCGTTTGTTTGTTTATTGGTTCACATTTGTTATTTATATGCTTGGGTTTCCTGATTTTAAAGAAATCTACGTCACCGTGGTATCTAGATTTTTTTAAGTGTGTTTTTGTAAGTATTTGTGTTACCCAACTGCTGCAATACTGCTCGACCTACGTATCGAAGACGGGACCTCTAGGGTGGCAGTTTTGTTTGGGCCCAATGGCTCACTAGACCAATGATACAGACAAATTCAAGCACAAGCTAAATAAATTTCGTTCAACTTCACTCATTTGATATTTGCAACATTCTCCAATATCCCCGCTAATCGGTTTGACAGTTCATAGTAAGAAAGCTGGATTTTCTTATCACAGTCAAAGGATAGTAAACATATCGAGCTATGAAGACAGGCGTCGTACCAGCATTATTTGACGATAAACCTTAGCTACTTAAAGCTGTAAACTTTACTAATACTCAATAGAAACCAGAGTTTACTGCCGACCAATGGCCGCACAATAATGAATTTGACAGAGAACCGATGTTACGGGGAAACGAATATAATAAATAGTTAAGGAACATGGTATTTTGTAGCAAAAATTCTGTTCACTACATCGATGAATTTTAGTCGTTTATTATTAGAAAGTCGGATGCCCGATATTGATATTATTTAATGTTTGGTTAAGGACACGCTTAGCGTTCCAATGTGTGCAACTAGCCCCCTGATAATTGAAAGTATATATGTATGTAGCTTCGCCAATACGAACGCATATTTTTCACATTTCAAAATTTATTCAAGAAGACAAATTTTGAAAAATCGCACCTACTATGGTGTAATTATCAGCATAGTTATTTAGTTATTATATATTACAATAAAGAACTATAATAACTATATATTATATAGTTATTATATTACTATAAGTAAGAACTATAATAACTATATATTATATATATTATATATTATATAGTTATTATAGTTCTTTTTGGAGTACAGTTCGCGCCAAATTTATTGTCCGGGTTGAAGTTGGCACTAGTTAACTTTAACTCAGCCGTAAAAATCGGAGAAAGAATATTATTAGATTGTAATAAATAAATACAGAAGCTCAAGTCGTAGGCTGTCGTTTTAAATAATTTCAATCCAATATTTTTCTTTCTCCGATTTTTACGGCCGGGTTAAAGCTAGCTCGTGCCAACTTCAACCCGGACAATAAGTTTGGCGCGAACTGTACTTAGTACTAAGAAAATACAATTTAAAAAAATGTTTAGTGCTGTGATGATAATATGGTAAGAATGGGAGTAAGGAATGAGACGTTGGTTGACAGCCAAAGCATAGTAGACACTGTCTCTAATGTTTAAAACAATTGGGATAAGGTCAGGAGGACGAGAATTATCGTTTAGTAATCCTTGAGTTGCGCAATGCAACAGGCACATCTTCTCTTATTAAACGAAAATGCGGGTTTCATACGTATCAGAGCAAGACGCATTATGTTTCACAAAAAAAGACATCCATCTTTTTTATATAAAAGACGGTAGCTATAGAAAGGTCTGTGTTAACAAAGATACACTTACATAACATGAACGTCAGAGTAATTAAAGCAAGTTATGATTCTTTTTCAATACTCTTGCTTGCTTTATTTGTTCCCTTTCACCACAGTACGCAACTATAATTAATATAAAAAAATTAACAAACAAAATGTATCAGAAAACATGTAACACTGGTCACTTTGAGACTTCAGTGTGTATTGTAATGTATAGAGGCTGTTATAGCTTGATGGGTCTTGTTAAAATGGTCGGTACGTGCGGAACAGTGAATGATTATTGGTAATCATGATTATGACTTGAGGTGATGGAGTGACGTTTCATTGTATGATTGTAGAGACGTCTCTATTGCTGGGCCGATATATGGAAGGGCTACTCATATGCTGTTGGAGTTAGCACTTACTATAATCGAAGCTAAGAAGTGTCAACGCTTAAAGTATATAATCGAATCGCAATCGATTTTATGGTCAAAAATCTTTAAAGATATTTCTAAGTTTTTTCTATAAGTTTTGCCTATTGTAAATGACAAAATAATAGTAAAGATTTTTGTCGGTCGATATATTTTAAAGCTTTACATTACTCAGACTGCACGTTTGATTTTATCTGCGCACGCTCCTTCAAAGATCCGTTGGCGTGTAAATCGACCCTATCTACCGCCGTGAACGAATTTGTTTCGACCTATTGGACTTTAATACTTAACTATGATTGGATCCGATTGCTTCTTGATGAAAATACTTAATGGTCTATGAAGAGTAAGTATCTTATTATATTTTGTAATAGAACCATATTTTAGTAGAGAATTAATTGACGTACCTGATTGACGCCTCGAGTTCAACTCACTCGCGATATTTACGACGCATTCAACCAGTTATAGATCATCGTGTTATAAAATTTATGGATACAATTTCCTCTTTATAAAATAAGCTAGAAGATTGTATCTATCGATATATTTCACGTTTTCTTATTAATAAATAAAATGTCTTTACTATAATATCTGTCAACCAATCAGAAAGTAATCTACATATTTTTTTGGAGAATAGTGATGTGCACTTACCGTTGCGTATTCGGCACAGATATCGATGGAGTTAATGAAGTCGCAGACTTCATCGACGGACCAGGCAGAAAGACGCGCCCGCGCTTCGGCGCAGAGACACTCGCCACGCGCATCACTACGATCTAAGGGATAAATTACCGTCATATAAATTTAATTTATGGGCACTTTACATCACATTGAAAATCATTTAAACAGAAATTAAATTTATCGAGTTATGTAATTGAACATTTATTTATTGACAATGTTTGAATCGTTTTATAAATCTGTCTACTATGATAATGAATACTTATGTGATAATAGTCACAATACTACTTAATAATTTGATGATGTTTAGAACTTTGACATTTAATAACTAAAATTATGATACCCATAGTGTAATCATATAGGTAATATGTTGCTAAGATTATTTATGAGAGTTATGTTAATAAACCGATATTTTCGATTCGTTTTAATATCTAGGTAGATTAATTTATAATAATTAGTGATGAAATATAACATCGCATTGGTGACATTCCTATATATTGAAATTGAGAAGATCGATAACTTTGTTGAAAGTACAAAAGATTTGGACAGATAATATAATTGTTGCTGTTGATGTTCGTAGTATAGCATAGATGCGGGATCGGGTTACAGATGATGTATGTACAATTAAAGAGTGTGTAGTGTCTGCAACGATTTGAAACCAAAACACAGAAGTAGACTCATGCATTTAATCGCAGAACCTGGTGGGACCGCTGTTTATTTTAGTCTTAATTTTTGTATTTAAGTCTTAGGCTAATATTCAGAGACGACGCTAAGCTTAAACTTACGCGTTAAATTCTAATACAAATTTGACATACGGAAGTGTTACTTTACGCTTAGCGTCGACTCTGAATATTAGGCTTAGTGTGTAAAAGCCTAAAATTTGCATCAGTGACGGTATGGTAGCTAAAGCACCCTAAAAAGGAAATTTCGATCAACCTGCTGACTAGAAAATATTTTACCTCAGCATTACTTTAAAGCTCCTTCTTTCAAGAAGGAGTAGTTACTAATTGCCAATACTCACCATCACTAGAGACTCTGTCCCGGTCATCACTGTCGCTCCTAGTACTGGGGCTGGCAGAGAGGCGCGCGCGCTTTGCGGCACTCTCGCCGGCCGCAGAGAGGTCTAGAGGTGAGTGCTCCGGTGCGCCCGCGCCGGTGCGCTTGCGTCGCGACCTCCCACCTCGACCCACCCGCGATATCGCAAGTAAAGTCTGTGGAGAGATGCAGCAGTTAAAGAACATTGTAAGGTTTTAATTTCATAGTTCACAGGTTAAATTTTAAAACATGATTAGAATTTGCGTCACTTTTTTATCAATTTTTGTTCGGATCAATACCAAATCTTACGAATCATAACTACCTCCAACGTTGAAGTAATCAATATTTGATGTATTTCGAATTTGATCACTAAGACCGTAATAAAAAACTCAATTACTCAGAAATCCATCAAGCGGCGCATACAGTACAATGTTAAGCAAACATGAAAGGCGAGCCACTAGGCTATTATCTGATCGAGAGCACTCTCGTATCGTAAGTGGCAAGCATTCATCATAATAACGTTCTGAACGTCACGCTCTGCGCCCGCGGGTCAAATTGCAATCTATCTTTTTTAATTGCCACGCGTACTAAAAAAGGCGAATGCAGGGTAATTCCAAATAAAATTCAGACGGAGGCGCGCGCGCGTGAAATGAACGCGACTGTTATTGTGGGCGCGCGTGCGCACACCGGCCGCGCGCCTACCGGCTACGTGCTGAAGCACAGCACCCGCCATAAATCTTACCGATTTATTTCCGCGTCGCCCCTATTTCTCTTTATAGATGAAAATAAATTTTAACTACTATTTATACATCGCTTAAACCGTAAAGAGAAATGTAACAAATCATGCCCCGACGGCAATTTGATCTCGATTGCGTATCATGAAATTACGAAAAAACACGTGATGATCACTTTATGTCGTTGCAATTTTGCTAGAAAGTTGAAATCGAATAACTGTTATGATTCCACGCTGCAATTTTATCGTGTCTCTTATTGCACTCGTGTGCAAAAAGTCAACTAATTTTAAAGTCGAGCTGTGTTTCGATTTCACATCCCATCACTAGCGTGTCGCGGGGCGAGCTGGCGCGCATGCGCGGCGCGTGCCGCGGCCAATTAGTGCAGCTCCAGTTCCTTTTACAGTGGAGAGTCGAGTCGAGACGGTTCGCTGCCGAGCAGGGGGCGGGGCAACACTATTACCCTGCCGATTGTGCGCACACCGCTCGCTCCGCAGACGAACAGCAATTAACACTCTCTCCACAGTGTCTATGCAATAGCAAAGGAAGTGTAAAGGTCGTGAGCCTTATCAGATTTAATTGCGTCCATTATTACTGGAAAGGAAGCGGGGTGCTCACCGCGCATTATGATTTTAAAGAGGTTCAAATTAACATAAACGAGGCGCGCTCGATGAAGATGCCTCGCGCGATAACGCCTTATGAATTTTACGAGACATTTTAATCACAGCCGTGAACTATGAAACAGTGAATAGTGTGTAATTAAAACAGGAAGGTCAGTGAGCACTTGTGTATATAATTAATATGAATTACAAATGTACTCTTTTGAAATGAAAACTCATCTGACCGTAAATTATTTCATAGGGGCAGTGGCCTTGCCTTAAGTAACGTACATTATGAAGTAACAAATACGACTGTATTTTTTCTTAAAATATAATTACTTTAATAAATAGCTTGGATATAATTATAGGGATTTATGTAACGTATCTTTTTCAATTGTTTTTGATTTGAAACTTCCTGTTTGGATGTAGGTACTTACGTGATTTCGAAAAATAAACTGAATTTTGAGAAGTAGCCAAATTGCCTCTTATTATATTAAATTAAAGAAAGTTGAGTTTCTTTTACATTAGGGTAATAAAACCACAATGCTTTTCTAAATTAAATGTAATAGTTTTGGGAAGTAATTACGAAATTACTAAATAAACAATTTCTCCAATTTATTGTAATATATAATTATATCTGAAAAGGAACAAAACACAAAAGCGGTTTCAGTCCTTATATCTTCTTGTTTTGAGTATAGGATCAGTCAGCAAAGCTAGTTAATTGACTAGCTGTTCCCCCGGGTTTTACTAATCTATTATAGTACATTTCAACGGGTTCCTGGATGGCTTATAAACACAATTGCACCCGGTAGTTGGCGCTGCTGTCGGTCTACCAGGAAACGCAGGCAAAGCTGCGCGCGGGTAAAACTAAATAAAGGTATGGAAATGTCAACCAGCAAGAGGCCTGATAAGTGGCCACTAGCTTAAATTAATTCTTTTCTTTCTCTTACCTTCGTGGAACTCATATCCAGCATGACAGGAAAAGCTGGCAGTCGTGGCGGGCCGCCTTGTTTGCTCGCAAGCTTTGTGAAAAGTCCACCAAGTGGCGCGTCTGTCGCCTCCTGCGCAGGCGCCGCCGTGCGTATTTCGCCGAAACCATTCATGCGGTGGAAGTAGCTGAGCAGAGAAAATAAAATTAAATAAATGTAAAATGGGCCTGTGCCTTGCAGTGGGAGGGACGTTGAAGGCTGATAAAAAATTGCATATACTTAATATGTTATAGAATTACCTTGACCAATAGCACAAGTTGACATCAACATATTAAATGCAATTTTATTCTTAATTTGAATAAACGACAAGGTCGACCAAATCCGTTAAGCAAACATTTTTATGGATTCCTTAAGTAGTGGTCTCACTCTCTACTTTCCTAAATTTGAGGGTTTTTTTTACAATCATTGAATTAATCAATTTCGTTCTATCAATGTCGTAAATAATTCAATTAGTTTGTAAAACTGACCTTAGATAATTGATTGGGAATACGTTAGAAATGTAGCGACTGTAGATTTCATCGAATAAATCTCATATTAACATCATAATAATAAATAATATACTATGAACATCAAAATATGCTAATATATACGAGTATATACGAGCATGTCAATAAATTTACGAAGCAGTGATAATTATTTAAGCTATCAAAACAATCCTACTGCTACAGTTATTTGTTGTAAATTAATGTGTATCTGTTTAGAAGATGCTTGGCCTAATACCTTTCCAAATTTATTACCTAATCTTACACCCTGTTAAATGTATGTTCAGTCCCACGGCTGTGAAAAGTGACAAATTGTTGCGATATTTTTATCTAATTCACAAAACTATCAAGAGAACGAAGTAAATATTTCATTTTAATTTATTACGTTGAAACAAAATGAAGCGTATCTTTTTTTCTCGAACTTATTTCTTCAAGGTGCGATTGGAACGGATAGAAATATATAATATGTTAATATGTAAATTGATGCGGCAACTGGCGCTCATGTTGTCGTATTTGGTAATTAAAATAGACAAAGTTCAGCGACCGTAGATGACCAATTCATTAATATAACATAAGTTCACACGGAGAGCTTCGGTTCTCACGAATCATGTAAATTTGTCGACTAAACGTAAGTTTTCAAATCGATTAATATGCTAATCGATGTTGGGCATCACTAGCATCGGTCGGTGAACCGCGGGTCGCATACTATTGTGACACCGACCGTGTGAAAAATGATTGATGACTAGTGAGTATCCAATTGAGAAGCGATAATCGGAAATGAATTAACTATTTGATAACGTCAGCGTGTTAACTCAGGAATTTCATACATGTTTGTGTGTTTCTATAAGGTTACGAATACGGCTACTTAATAATCATTTTTAATTGAAGCAAGGTTAATGTAGTGATTTCGGGCTACGAACGAAGTGTAATTTGGCATCTTAATTTTAGTGATTATTCACCAGCAAATGCAATAATGGCATGTATACCTCTAATTCATTATGTATTCGCCTGTCATTACGTTTGTGTATGTAATAATTAGTAGGTATTTTTTTAAGTTGCGGTTTTCAATGAAATTTTTATACGATCATGAACATTTTCGATTATACCTTTTCGTTAAAAGGGCCTGTTTCGAGACAGTTTAATGTTGATATATCTTACTAAGGGCCTCCTCTAGTAAGGCCACCTCCTAGTAAGTTCCTGTTAAATTAAACTTACTCGTTATTGTTGTGTGTGTTGTACCGCGCGGCGAGCGAGCGCATGATGTCGGAGTAGTTGCGCGGCGGGTGCGCCGGCGCAGGCTGTGGGGGTGCGTGCGGGCTGCCGCGCTCCGGCGGCGTGCCCGGGTACGACGATGTCGATGGGGTCACGCTGCGTGACCTTTTAAGTGTTAAATTATAATAAATAACTAATAATTTTGTTAAATTATTGACATATGTATCAAATTGAACGACAGTTTCAATCAATACAACATTTTGGAAGTCATTCGATTATGCCAGGGGGTGGATATAAGCTAGCTTTATTAAGAGTACGGAATGAAAGGGATGCCATTGTTCGATTTTAAGCCAACAGTTATACACGGTGGTTCCTTTGATCATAACAAGTCTAACAACAATAGCTGGAGAACAATTAGGGCTCTAGTATTTTAGAGAGGTGGGTAAAGTTTGCAGTGTCGGAATGTATGCCATATATCTATGTAGGTACCTATAGTCTTTCTTTTGTATAGTATAGGAAATAGTGTGGAGCGGTACGTAACTTCCCAAAGTTTCTTTTTGATATTAAAGCTCCAAAACTGAAAAGTACGGCTGGTTTTTCTGCGAAGAAGCATTACAGGAGGTCATCAAAATTTGCCCAAATGATGTACCGAAAGTACACCTATTGGAAAAAATACCCTGTATTGCGCGGGTTAAAACTGTAGTCGTACTTTTTTATCCTTCCTAGGAAATGAAAAATAAATACTTTTATTTTGATAAAACACACGCCATTTTGACACACTATTTGATAATAGTGTGTCAAAATGGCGTGTGTTTGATAGTGTTTTAACACAACACACAAACACTATGAAACTGATGTTTGATAGTGTTTTTATATAGTAAAAACTGTCAACTGCCAGCTATCTGCTGTCAGTGTCAGTTTCAGAACGTCAAATGAACACCATTTAGGTACATTTTTAACAGTTTCTTATTGATTTCATAGTAAAAACTGACAACTTGATAGCTGTCATGTACCTGGGGTACAAATTTGGGCTGAGTGGTATGAGCTTTTGATGACCTCCTTTGAACCTAAACTAGGTAACCATTTTATTTACCTGGAAGCGTTTGAATCGTGCGGGCTAAGGCGCTCGCTCTTGACGGGCGCGTGCGGCGCTGGGGTCGGCGTCGGCGGCGGTGCGTGCGCGGGCGACGCCGCATCGCGCGCGCACCGCCGCGCGCCCCCGCCCCCGCCGCCCCCGCCTTCACCTGTACAACAAACAAAACATAAGATTTAGTTAATTACAAGTAATATATTAGTCAATGCATAGCACATTCATAAATATCCCAGTACTTAAAAAGTTTTTAAGAAGTAACATAAAAACTTAAACCTCCTTATCTGATATCTTTTTTACATATTCTTGTCGAAAATTTTAGATTAGTTATTGAATTTAGTTGACTACGCTATGATTTCTAATTTTGAGAGAATTGTCGACAAAATGAGAAAAGACAGGAACTGCGATAGAAATTAATGTAAAATGGAATAAAATTTCCGTTGTTGACTATATTCTAGTCGTAGTAGTCACCATTTACTGTATTAAAGCCAGTTCAATGTAGGCAATCATAATAATGGTCGTCAAGTTATGGTCAAGCGCAAGCCTATCTAAGATAAAAAAAATGTGTAGCCCCAGTATAAAACAATGACTACTAATACTCTTTTTGACACTGGCACCAGCGGTAGCTACTGGTAAATCTTTAAGCATTCTTCTACAAGAACAGAATATTCGCGACTCGTTTAAAAAAATCAACCTTACAAACAATTAGTAGCGGCTTCGGGTCTGCAGTCGTGTGTTAGTGAAAAATCCGGTTGGTGGCAGTCACGAACGATAGAGTAAATAAAAAACGGGTCAAGCACGAACCTGGCACGCCTGTTTTGCGTTCCACAGATCATAATAATATAGCTTACACAACACTTTATAATTTTATATCTAAAAAGATCGAATAAAGTAAAAATAAACAAAAAATAAAGTATGTACGTCACAGGTATCAAAATGGTTAGATGTTGCAACATTTTTCAGATGATGAAGGAGTACGAAAGTGTACTCCAAAAATCACAATGTCATTGATGATACCTCTCAAAATTAGAGGGTTTATAGCCTGCGGGTGTTGATAGACTTCATATACATTATGGAACTGTGTGTGGTACCTCTCTAGCATTTCGTTAAAAAACCATCAACTTTCAGAATTCAAGACATTTCTAATCAGTTGAAAGACACCTTCTATCTTTTACTGAACTTCTTGGCTCCTGAGTACAGTCGCGGCACTTCAAGGGCAGCCCCTCAATTTATCTCGCCTCATGTTTATTCGGACACTGGCACGGATCTCCGCAGGTGTCAAAAGCTCAGTGGCCGAGGCATCTCGACATTCTGATAGAATCTCGCGGTCCGTTTGATCGTGGACCGGAGCGCAAAACTCGCGATACTTTCGTCCCGATCTCTGAGATCTACGGAATTAATAAGCACTGAGGTGTTAAGTGTCGGCCCTGATAGTGCGCACAGGTTTTCCAAATTCCTCAGCGATTTTGATAAAATAAAGTCGCATTTTTGCGGAATTTTCGGCTCTTTGGTAATGGGTAAGTGTTGTGTTTGTGACATTCGTGAATCTTTTGGTTTAATCAAATTACACAACTATTTATCATCATCAGCCTTAAGCCGTGAGGAGTGGAAGGAGGGAGGCCTTTGCCCTGCAGTTAGACCAACCGGGCTGATAATAATAATAATTTATCATTCACTAGGGGCTGGAAAAAGGTCCTTAGATTCCTTAGTTACAAAGATTTATTTATTATCCATTGCACAGTTCATCGGTCCGTTTAGGTCTCATGTGATGATGAGCCGAGCCTATTGCTATTAACCGGGCACGATTCCTAATTTCGAGTTGTTACTGAGAATTTCTTAGAAGAACCCAATAACACTGCTCGATCCGGGTATGGCACCCCAGACCTCGCGCATAGCAGACGCGCAACCACTAGAACATGCACGAAAACACTTTTAATAAATAGCTATTTCTAGCCATAGTAGACACGACTTTGCTTTCACCGAATGCAACTCTATCCTCTTTGTAATGTAATCTCCATTGTTGTTTCTTACAGTAATCTTAATAGGTACTACTGTATCAGATGAAGTATTTAAATCAACTTTTTTGTATACACAATAACGTGTAAGGTTTTCTATATCGTTTTAATGAAAGGAGTAATTAAAATCATCAACATTCAGGCCATTTCCCTATAATGTTGGGGTTGGTTTCCAGACTGCCTGTGTGCGGCTGAATATCAGTATTTTACACGAAGCGCTACCCTCAGACCTGACCGGTAACTGTCCGGCTTTTCGGGCATCTGATTACTCCAAATTACCTTACGATATATTCTAGGACAACCGGGACCAACGGCTTCATCTGCTCTTTGAGGTACGGAGAACTCTTACTATGCTAAGTCGTCCATAGTTTAACCGTGGCAAGTGCAGCTTAATCTTAGAAATCAATTTATAATCGTAGATACGACTTATTTACGAGTATCTTAACAAAACAGAAGTTATAAATAATCTAGCTTTTGTGACAAACTTTTCCTTTAATTACGGTAGCAAACATAATTTTAAATGCCGCAGTAATTATGCAAGCTTGTCACATCCAGTCGTTGGCGATAAATCACAAATGATTCATTATGAGAACGGCCTGCTACTTGTCGCAGGGAAATAAGTGTTATTAACACCTTTTACGCGTCGCGCAGTTTCACTCTTGTTACGCGGAACAATATTTTGTCACAGGTTCTTTTGATAGCAATTATGATAATGTTAATGTCATTATTAATGTAAGTAAACATGGAGATTTGCATGTCATTTGTAAGGTACCTACTGACCAAAAAGATATCTTTGTAAGTTTAAAAGAAAGTGACACGAATGCTTTATGTGAGAAAAGGTTCAGTTTAACGTGTTGCGGTGAGATTTAACTGTTAATTTATGCATGTTTGTTTAGAATTTAAAAAATTTGTCTGACACGCGAATAAAAATGTCAGAGTTGAAAAATATGTTCGGCTTATTTTTGACGTTGTAATTTAGAGATGATACAAGAAGTTTAGTAATTTACAACATAACAAATTAGATACAAGATACAGATGTTTTAAAACTTTTTTTTAATAAGTTTTTATAACTCAGCATACATCTTCAACTTAGTTTCAATTTCACTGCTCGGTGCGGGAACCAAAACCAAAAGTTTTATCCTTATTAATATTATAAATGCGAAAGTAACTCTGTCTGTTTGTCTGCCTATCTGTCGCGCTTTCACTCCAAAATTATTGAACCGATTAAAATGAAATTTAGTACACTTAGTCAGATAGTCGTTAGATAGTCAGTAGTTAGATAGTCTTGAGCCTGAGAAACGACATAGGCCTATATACTTTTTAATGCGAAAAAGGTCTGTAAGGGGTTGAAATAAGGGATGAAAGTTATAAGAAATAGCCAGACCACGCAGGCGATGCCGCAGGCGGAAAGCTAGTTTTCATATAAACCATACATACGCACTTATGAAATGTCGAGTGGTTCCGTATTAGTAGTTTCTTATAAAGAAGAACCGGCAAGGAATTCCATGGTTACTCTTTTAAATTTATAGTTCTTGACAATGATGTTTGATACATTATTTGATGGATAGATAAATTGATTTTCTTAAACGCCTACTGTAATGTAAACGAATTCTTAATGGATACTATAATGTAATTTTATTATCTGATTGTTCTAAATCAAATTATAAAACTATAAACTTTATCTTCAAAAATACCTAGATATAGACTATTTATTGTTTTAACTATAATTAAGTTTTTTTTTTGACTATGTATCTTTTTATATTAATTTTGACATTTTATAAATTCCTAAAAATATTTGTACGCCATATAATGTAGCAAACATGTTTGAGCTATGAAAATTATGTAACATCCTGCATGCATTTAGTAATATTTTTGTATGCATACACATGTTTATACAAATAAATCTTATTCTATTCTATCGAATCTGGACCTCTGGCGCAGCAGTTGCGGTTAGAACCACGAGACCAATGAGGCAGTTAAACGAAAAATAAATAAAAAATAAAACATTTCGTAAGTTACCAAAGTTTTGAAACAAACGGAAACATAAAGTAGTTGATATAATCTTTAGTTAGTTCCCTGTATCACATTACTTAATAAATGTTACTGGCTTCTTATTAAGTAATAGTCATATAATATAAAAAAATCGACTATTATCGACCGCTTAAATAGTAATATCAGTCTCTTGACCACGCACAAGGCAGCTACCATAACGCATTAATATTATGAGAAATGTATAATAAATTGTCATTTTTGTATGAAAAGAAGCGCCGAGCGTAGGTGGCAGACATTTTGTTAAAGAATTGATATAACGTGTAATGATAACATAATATTTATAAAGAGATTATGGACCACATACGTAGAAAAATGAATGGTGGAATATTATGGACAGATCCGGTCCGTATTTTCTAAATTTTGGACTGGATGTCAAAGTGGGTGTCCGTGGGCTAAATATATGAGTTCAAAAAGTTGATCCGCATAAATAATGTTGTATCTGTCTGTTATACAATAGAAACATGTAGTAATTTATCAGATAAAAGGTGACAAAGATCTCCGTTTTTGTCATGTTATGTTGATATTGAGCCGTATCTCATAATATATCAGATTAATTTATGTCAAACAAATTTCTAAAGACGAGTATTTTAAATTTGTTAATAAATTTTATCACTTCACTTCACAGTCATAATGCCAAATTCACATTTATGTTACTTCATAGTCACCGGGATCGGATCATATGATCGAAATGCGCAATATGAGATGTTTTGAAAATCTACATCATCTTAGTAAAATCACATGAGTAGGGAAGGAACACTGTGGTAAAATTTTTAACTTTTGAAGCCCTAAGATGATAGATACTTAGTATTATGCCTGTTTTGAAAACCAATACTATTCCATATAATATTCCATTACTATATACTAAAGAATATTTTACTTCTTTATGAAAAAATCTTCACTGACATACTAACAAACAATAACATAATCCTTTACTCCACTCACAAACGAAATTCTCATATTCATAATATCAACATACCGGATCAACATTTTATTTAAAAAAAAAGTTGTAATTTTGCAGGAAGTCATCGGTATTTACGATGGCGACCAATGAACGGCGGTTTCCGGCGCCGAAGTGAGGCTTCTATAATAAGAGGAAATGATCCGTTAGAGGGAGCCTTGTGTGGCCACTGACCAGCCGGTCATGTCAACTGATTAACCGAATACTTAACATGAGAATGTAAGTATGAATATGGAAGCTTGTATTCAAAATGGCCGCTTGAACTTTTGACGTGTATGAACCGAGATGGAGTTGCATACGATGATGTTGTAATTATGATGAAAAATGTATCGTATTTTTGGGTTTAGAGTTAGTTATCTTTGTTATTGATTGCAGGGTTTGTTTTCGGTAATTTTCCATCACGGACATCGACGCACATTCGAATACCACGAGTTCAGTACATGATTCTGGACCCCCCTGCGTTGAAATTTTCCGTAACTTTTTTCATCAATTTAAATTATTTTTATACTTGAAAGTAAGATAAAAAAATTTTTTTTCTATCTACCCAAATTAGATTAATAATTAAAAAATCATTATTTCATTTATTTCGGATCGCGCACGCGACGACATTCCCCGCGGAGCGTTATAATTGTGTTTTTAGCAATACACAGCGCGCTCAAAAATGTCAATATCTGTAATAACCGATCATTTTCTCCATGAATGACCTAGGTCATTTTATTTTTGACCTTGAGTGAAACCTTGTCACGACGTTAATTGTGCGTCGATGTACCTTCCACCTTGTATTAATCTGCTTTGTATGCACTGTTGAATGATTCCTCGAAATGAAGCCTTAATCCTAGTAGTGCAAAGGATATGATTGCTAAAACCTTTCTTATCAAGCTGTCTAAAATATTGTTCCGAAAAGAACGGAAGAACTCCACGTATTAGCTCGTTACTCTAAATGATTGAATACTTTTTAACAACAAACTTATTATGAAACAGCTTTATTACCGACAGTTCAATCAGCTTCATAACAAAGTAGAATACTCGTAACAATTGAATAACTATACCGCTAGTTAACCATTTAACCGTAGTACAAGTTCAATTAACCTTTGGTTCTAAATAACCGGCGCAATGCACCGTGTAAAGCTACATTGTTACCGGTCGAAGCGTTTGACTTGACACCTCAGTTGCGTGTGTGGTCCAAACGAGAAATGACAGCGAGAACAAAAAAAAATATCGATTACAAATCGATATTTATATTGATTCATATTAAAAAACTTACGAAGATATATTTATTTATTTATTACTCGCTACAACATAAAAGCTCAATAGCTAGCTTGCTGTATAAAAGTAGATTTCGGTTTCGAACATTAGATTAAAATTGTCGAGGCAACCAGATTTATTTCCTAACATTTCTGTTGTTGTGTGCAAAAATATGCACATTTTATATGAAGTACCTGTACCGAAATTAAAAGTATTAGGAGTTAGGATACTAACTATCCTCAATTTTAGGATAGGACAGTAAATCATATTGTGAGATTTAGAATTTTCGATTATGTGCTCGATGTTTTGAAGGTATAATGAATCCCTTTACGTAAGTACCTTCCTTTTTTGGCAATTGTACACGAAAACATATTATCGTTCCCGCCAATGTTTTGCGGCACCTGCGCTGGTAGGGTCAGCAGCGTCGTCAAACAAGGTACCGTTGGCAGCGCACCTGACACGAATGACGGCACGTCCACCAAACAGCCTGCCTAAGTGATCGGTACCGTTCACAAATATGTGCGCGGTACCGCGACAATATCGCGCGCGGTACTATTTACCGCGTGGATGCGGTATTTCAAGGTTGACACTGCGATTTGGTAGACGTACATAAAGTAAGCTGAGATTAACATTATTTTTAATTTGAAATTTCAATAAATTGGACTTTATTGCAATATATGCATATTATTAAATCAATACTATTTTTATTACAAAAATTTTGCTCCATTGTGAAAGGAAGTAAATTTATGAAATCGAAAACCGTACCTAATGACTTAATGTTTCAAAAAAGTTTTATTTTATTTTATACAAGCTGCGAGGATTGCCTCGTTGGTCTTGTGGTCCCAAGTGCGACAGCTACGCTAGAGGTCCTGGGTTCGGTCCCCGGGTCGAGCAGTGTTGTTGGGTTTTCTGTGAAATTCCCAATAGCAGCTCGGAGTCTGGATTTGTGCCCGGTTGATGGCAATAGGCTCGCCCCCTATTACATGGGACCTAAAACATACCAGCGAAATGTGGGTGTACATTAGTACGCCTCTGCCTACCCCTTCGGGGAATACAGGCGTGATTGTATGATTGTACAAGCTATATATCATCGAAGCTCTTTCAACTAATTGAATGTCTCAATAATTTTGTTTTCTTAGTACCTCATCCACTCCCGCGCATGCGTTGAAGATGTTTTACGTTGATCAAACAAAGATCGGCATCCACAATGAATGTTGACGTATTGGTCGAGAGGCTGTGTGCGGTGAACCGTGGCCGGTTCGGGGAAATGAAGAGCTTTGAGAGAATGACAAACTAACTGTGTTTGGCCCTCAGACTTTGTTTGAAATAGCTCTAATGATGACTCGATAGTTATTTAATTTTATTCAGCACTAGCTCCCCAGCGGCTTCGTTCGCGTGGGCTTTTTTCCCCCGTTTTTGCAACTTTTTCATTACTACTCCGCTCCTATTAGTCGTAGCGTGATGGTATATAGCCTATAGCCTTCCCCGATAAATGGGCTATCTAACACTGACAGAATTTTTTAAATCGGTCCAGTAGTTTCGGAGCCTATTCAATACAAACAAACAATCAAATCTTTCCTCTTTATAATATTAGTATACATTATAGTTCTACTAGAGTGAGCCCCAGCCAAGATTAAAGATGCCTTGGAAAAAAACGCACGTGCAATGAGGCCACCCATTGTATCTTTGTTAAAATATATTATGGTGTACAAGAAATTCTATTATTATATTTATTTATTTAATTCAGGCTACAAGGCCCATATAATAAAAAATACTATAATACAATACAATATAAACTTATAACAATTAAAATACTATACATACATAACAAAGTAAACTAAACACTAATTCACACGAACTGTCGGCGTCGTGTGTCGCGCGGTGTCCGGTAGCCGGCCAAAATTCCTCTTTCATAAAGGTCGCCAGATGTTGGGTCGGCACTCTCACCACATAAGAATTAAAATCTACATTGTGTCGAGACTCCAACCGTTCGACCCTCAGGGTAAACTTGGTCTTGATACGGATGTACTCTACAATCTCTTCGGCCTTTGTAGCGTAATGCAGACGAGACACGTACAGCTGCGTCACAGGTACAGCAGGCCGCAGCAGGTGACTGGGTCCTGTCGGTGCGCTACCGCACTGGTTCCGACAGGTGGGCTTTCGCTTCTTCTTTTCGACTTTGGTAAAGCCCTCCTTGTCTTGCTGGTCCCCTTCTTGGTGCTGTGGTCTAGGTGCAGCTTGTTTGTTGCTGGCAGCAATATCAGCGTAAGCACGTTTAGGGGTCGACGTACTAACGCGTGGCGGGGCCTCTACCGGAGTCGAGGGAGAGGGACGGGCGGCGGCGGCGGAAAATGCATCGGCCGCAATATTCACAGTCGGTGACGTTTCTGCATTCGCCGACTCGAAACTGCTGATGGACGCATTTTGCGCCCCGCGACGTGTGTTCACCTTCGAGGCATCAAGTGACCTACTTACCGGAACAGTGTTTCGTAACAACACTACTTCGGCACGCAGTTCACTTATGGTGTTATTTGACACCTCTAACTTGCACTGTACTTCGGCCAGGCTGGTCTTCAGGAAGTTGATGTCCTTCAGCAGTCTGGTAACATCGACATGGTCGAATGTGACGGGAGGAAGCCTATGCAGCTCCTTGGCCACAAAACTCGGTACGTCGTCCGGATCAGTCACCTTCAGCAAGGTGATTATATCTTGGATGCTCTTCTCAGTTCCATCCCTTCTGCGAGATGGCATCTGGTCGACCTTCCCAAGCGTTTGGAATAGGAGCATCTTGCCACTGCTTATCTCATCTTCCTTGAAGTTCGACTTGCAGATCTGCAAAATGCTGACCTCGTCCATGGTGTCGATGGCATGTTGTATGAATGCCAACAACTCGTTGGCTATAAGTTGCTGAGAACTCATAGCGACAGTGACGGGCAGCTACTGTTGCCGCCAAAACGCGAATTATAAATTTTCGCGTCGTGTAAACACGTCCGTATCCGAGCGCGCATCGCACGCTATAAATAAAGCTTCTGTACTGAAGGGGGTCAAGACATTTCTTCGGCCAATTCCTGCCTAAAGTGTGGGCACAGGTGCCTGAAGATTCACAGTAGTGGAAATAATATACCAAGGACGGTTGCTATAATGAGAATACGTTTTAAGAACAACAAAATGTTCTGTCTAACATCGTGATAATCGGTGATAACCCTATATAGCGTGGGTGGGTCTCTGAGGAGTGAACCTCCTATGAGTTAGGGTTGACACATCTATTCCTTAATGCAATGCGATTTGTTTATTCACGTGATTTGAAGTGCGGTAGGCAAAAACACATATACATGTACGTATACTTTTTAGGAATATAGAGATTTTTTATTTAGATTTCGTTATACACTCTTTTGTATATTATAATAATGAAAGTCTTTAACAACTTGGCTGTTACTCTTTATTTTTTCATTATTTCGCCGATAATAATAAGCGTATTTTCCGACGTCAAGTGACGATTATCGCAAGTTGACACTAAGTTCAAGATCATAGGTACCCCCTATTATATGGGACCTAAACCGGAACGGTGGGTGTACACTGTAGATTAAGACACATCTGCCTAACCCTTGGGGGAATGCAGGCATGACAGTATACTACGTCACTACTCCTACACTTTTCTTCGTATCAATAAGTGTTTTAACGTAATCAATAACCACAATGTATGCACACTTCGTTTTTCAATCAGCACTCGGCGCGTCTCCCAGGCGGTCACGTCGCGCTCACCTGTTGTTTGCCCAGCCGAGGGCGGTCCGGTGTTCAAACAACATTGTTTGTGTTTGCCCATCACCCACCTGCAGCCTGTTGCCGGTAGTGGCAGGTTCCGTATGGCCTTGTAGGTCGGAGACCCGAAAGACGAATCAAAATAGAATTTATAAATTTCAGAAAAAAGAAAATAAACTTTTTCGTCAAGATGATATTCATTGCAATGAAATGATATAGCCAACCCGCATTAGGCTAGCGTGGTTGATTATAACCTAAACCCTCTCATACTAAGAGGAGACCCGTGCCCAGCACTGGGACGGTAATTATAAGTTGATGATGATATTGCTACTGATGAGGCGATTCATTGTTTTTGATAAATCAATAACGTGAATTAAATAAAAATTATCGATTAATAATAAACATTATTTATTGTATAGATTCTCGAGTGAAGTTGCAAAGTTGTGATGTGTCGAAAATGTTAACAAAAATGTTTTGGATAAATCTGCTTGCTACCTGCCGTATAGCATAGTTTCGAAATGTTGGCACTATTAAAAGACAAAAATTATCTTTTTTAATATTTTTTTAAGCATTTTCCATGCTAAGATTACAAGATATTTTTAATGAAGGAAAAAATCGGCTGGCGGACAGGTTTCGAACCTGCGTCTTCTGGTTCGGTACACCAGACGCTTTAACCACTAACCACTAAGCTACCGCGAGCCCCGCTCGCCAGTCGAAATCTTCCTTCACATTCTAATTTTCGTCTTAAAGGTGACGTAGCGACATCTATTGTGCTTAGTGGTTAAAGCGTCTGGTGTACCGAACCAGAAGACGCAGGTTCGAATCTTGCCCGCCAGCCGATCTTTTCCTTCATTAAAAAAAAGACAAAAAAAAAATCTCTGTTCTTAAATAAGGCGTGTTATTTTCTACAGAGTGAGTAGTTTAAGATAATCATATATTTGTAGTATGTACAAGATATGCATACTACAATAATTTAATTAAAATATAACCATGTTTATGTTGAGTTGTATGAAGTAGCATATTTCTAGTTTCGCTAATCTAGTGCCTGTATTTCCAGTAATAGTAGCTTGCCTTACAAGGCCGCAAACAAACGTTGTATGAAGGCTTTGTTATAGCTGTGTACGGTAGTGGTGTCCTATGTAGAGTTAAGTAAATCTTAGCAATGGCGGAATAGAGATCGTGTCACTATAGTCTATTATTTAATTTGTGCTGTATGATCAAGCAAAGTAGCAATCAATCTCATTCTTGTCACAACTGCAGGTGCTGAACGTGAGGTCCGTGGTTCGATTCCAAATTCGAACAAACTGCTATTTCTTTTTTGTGTCATTCTCAACAGCCGTTTGGAGTTTGGATTTAGGATTGATTACTGGCAATAGGTCACCCCCTAATATGTATACGCACCGGAAAGCGTGGGAGGGCCTAAAACGAGATGGACCGATGACCTGGTAAAGGTCGCTGGGAGTCGATGGATGCAGGTAGCATGCGTCCGGTCCCTGTGGAAGTCAATGGGGAAGGCCTTTGTTCAGCAGTAAACCTCTTTTGGCCGACATGATGAATATGTATATAAGACCTAAGACATACCGGCAAACTGTGTATAATGTAAATAACAGTACCCTCATCTTGTGCAACGTTCATCCAATACCCAAACAAACAAAACATTCCTTTTTTACGTCCCAAAAACAAGTGCAGCACACGATGCCATCAGACCGGGTACATATAAACAAACCAATGTAACAAACTTACACAAACATTGACTCACTACGTCACCTGCTTAACGCTAAACTGTTAGCGTCGTTAAGATTCCGAGGAACCGTCTCTCGCTCACTAGTGATGTAGTCGATTATCTCAACGGTAATCGACTACTGAATACTTTAAATTTTTTTTTTATATTACCGAAGGTACTCGCCGGTATCGTGCGGTCATTGTGTGTTGTGCATATGCTTCTATAATTACGTTAACACAGCTTTTCCACAAACAAGAAAACGACTGAACGACTTTCCAGTGTGTGTACAACATTTTCAAGCTTTAATGAGATATATTTGCTTCAACTTCTTAAATCTGCTAATGTGCTTCCAAATACTGGTAATAATAAAGAAGCAAGCGATTTTTTTAAGTAGTTACTTAAAATTATTTATACTTATTCTTAAAATGTTTGTATTCTTGATCGTATAAAAATGGGTAAGATATCACGTATGTAAAAACTTTGATAGATAGATATGATATGGTACTGATTATTTTGTTAATCATATAAAGTCATATCACATAACCACTTCCACATTCCTAGTACTACAGCATAATTCTAAACATATATTAATTTCAATTCAAAGCACTTTTGAGGAACCAAATATTATACTGAATTATTTTGGTCACGCACCAACACTAGGCCCTTTAATAAAGAGTGCCCTTGAAGTGTGGCCAAACGTTTGTGTCCAAAGGAAAACATTTGCCTCCAACTTGGAGGGCCAACCTCTCGACCGGACGAGAGAGCACCTGTGTGGTAGCATGTGTAGGGCGAAGGGGTTACGTCTTGTTTTCATAATACAGAACGAGTTAAGCGGTAACAAGTATTTTGGAACCCGGAAACTTTTAGAGGCCAAAAAATTTTAAATAACTTGGTTAAATTTTTATTTTATTTTAACCAAGATAATTTAATAGAATATATATAATAAAGGATTTGAAATAGTACTTTAGTAGTAAAAATGTTATGGCTCGGTTACACGCTCCGTCTTGCCTCCGAGTGCGTGTGGACGGCAAGAAGACGAAGACGAGAAAGACGAAACTTATTTAACTAACTTATTTTTAGTACAGTCATGACTGCATAGGACTGCGCAGGCAAGACGCAGCGTGTAACCGGGCTATTAGGGAGATTAAAATATGAGCTAGATTTGCATAGATAATATTCTATTATTACCCAATAGGTGCCCAGTTGTGGCCATGTACTGCAATTGGGAACGGATCTCTTCTTAGAGGCATAAGTCTCCATCTTGCTGACAGTATTATCACACTAATAGTAAATATTTAATATTGATTTAATCTTTTTTTTCTTGCTTTCTCTAATAGCATTGCCGAGGATAGAAAATCGTGGACTGGGACAGGGGAGCCCCTTGGCTATAGGACACAAGAGAGGTTACCTAAAAAAACATACTGCTCAAATATTGAACTATAATTTGAAGCCGACATTAAGATTCCGACATTAAGACATCAAGCTGCATCATCCTCATTACTATTCACAACAATTGTTACTGTCACCACACATATTTTTTTAAAAAGAGTATCTATGGATTTTCTTGCCGGCTCTTCTCCATAAGACCCACTTTTTTTGGAACCGTGCAACTAATTTAACGTTTCAAAAGTACCTATTTATATGGTCTAATTGAAATAAAATATTTTGTATTTGAATTTGATTGCAAAAAGAAATAAACTAAAGGCGTACAGCTAACTGCTTAACGGCTATCTACAACACCGCCACATAATCAAACCTATAAAAAAGTTTTTAACGCAGCAAAAAGAGGTTTGAATAGCGAGTTTAAATTCCACTCGGGTCTCGGTTTTCTAAAGGCAGGGTCGTTCTGAATCTGCAATTAACCCGTATTTGCATTCGAACCGACGACCCAGAGGCCGGCTTCATCGGACATACCGTGGGGTGTTTAGCAATGTTTAAAATTCGAATATTTTCAAGCATAAACTGCCTTTGCTTTGTTTTTTTTTCTTTTGAGGCTATAACTTGGGGTTCGAGGATGTTTTGAATGCACATTGAATCCCAATATGGGTTTTATTCCGTAGACAAATGGAAAAAGGGTTGTTTCTTGCCACTGTCCGGCAATGGTGCCGCCATCTAGCGGGTTTATAAAAAATGACGCAGTTGGCGTAAAAGGCCATGTTAAGCAGACAGATTGTCCATTGGTCTCCTAAAACGGGACTGGATAGATAATTACATAGTGTTTTAAAACTTCAATCAAGTTTGTAGATATCAATGCCATTTGGATGTTTGCGTGAAATATTTAATGATTAACTATCAAAGGTACTTATCATTAAATGTGCGTGTGTATAAATAAATATTTATCATTCAAACCAAATTAACGTTAAATAATTCAGCTGTTTTCTTCATAACTTCTCGTGGCCAGGCAACAAACACTAATAAAGAAAATAAGTATATAAAAATAAAGATAAAAATCTTACTTAGTTTTATCATTAACCAACCTTTTGAACTTCGAACAACCTTTATGAATAAACTCTTTGGGAACTGCGGAAGGTCAAATGAATATTAATTTATTAAAACGCTCATACGCTGTTTAACCAGTTGCCCACCGCTCATTTACTTAGAATGAGCATTCAAAATCCCATCTCTACGTAAATTGAAGACTGTTTACACAAATATACGTGAATATCAACATAAAAACGAGTAAATACGATTAGGCATTAAACTTAATGCCATCATCGATTTACATTTAAAAAAAGAACACTTATGAAATAGGGATAAAATAAATAATCTATGAATTATGAAATGTTTGTTTTTAGGCTTTAATTATGTAAATTATGAAACATTAATTTAATATAAACAACTGTTTACACCGGTGGTGGATTCGATTCCCAGTGGGGCACTTTTAGCTATTGCGTTCTTCTATAAAATTGTCAGTGCTAGCTTGAAGTTTTGATGTGTGCCCGGTTAACAGCGATATGCTCATACCATATTACATGGAACCTTTAAAACCTACCAGCGAACTTTGTGTGTATAGCATGGCAGTACACGTCTAGTTAACCTCTCGCATTTACAAGCTAATGGTATGTTATGTTAAATATTTTTTTTAGTTGTCAAACCGATAAAAAAATACTGATCATAAAGATTCGCAAGCACTACCTTTACGCAGAAGAAGAAGAAAAAAAAGATTCGCATCTCTCTGTAGCACACAACACACTCTCTGTGTGAAACACTATAAATTTCTATTCGTGCAAAGATTAATGTAATAAAACAAATTACATTACCAATAAACTTTGACTTCTTTCATTAATTTTGTGTTTACTGCAGTCGACTCGTTTGCTTGCAACTTGACGTTTCGCGCTGAAATGTCAGAGGTTGCCAACCTTTGGCCGGCTGCGAATCAACAGGCGACGAACCCGCGTCTCACGACCCAACTGACCTTGAACTTGACCTTGACACTCGGACGACGATTTTATGTAAATATTACGACTTTTGTGCGGTGTTAAATTGAGATTGGAGAAAATTTTCGTGCTTTATGCTTAGTGGTAATTTAACACTAATTGCTTGTACCGTATTACGTACAAATATAATACCGTGGGTTTTCTTCGTATCTGAACTAATATTAGTATTTAGCATTAATTATTATTAAGTTAGCTGTATTTTTTTTATGTTGATCATTTTGTTTTCTAACCTGTAATTTTAATTTGGGTGTACAAAATACCATACTTAACCTAACAGTCCGGAAAATGCAGGCGTGATGATATATGAATTTCAATCATACCATCAAAATTTTCGGAAAGTTGAAGAAGATAGAATGCAGCGGTGATGAGAATGTTAAGATGGATGTATGGAGTGACAAGAACGCACAAAACAAAACGTATATAGTAGAGGAACACTGCAAGTAGTGCCAGTAACAGAAAAAGTTGAAAGGGAATAGTTTGTCTCGATATGGGCACGTGATGGAGGGATGAAACGCATGTGACTAAATGATTGATGAAGATTGTTATTATTTATATCCCCTCGCTCCGCCCCCTCGGGGGGACAGATAGGATAAAAAAGTTCGATCTGTCCCCCTGTGAGCAACGAGGGTACAGATCGAACTATATTCACTCACTAACAGTTTCATCTGTCCCCTCATATCGGCCAAGGAAAAGATTGCATAACCTTGAACACAGAGATGGAGGGAGTAAGGAAGGAATTCACTGTCAAGGACCCTAAATAAATTGGGACAAGTTCACGTTATAATAAACTACAGTAACGTAAAGATACCGTACAAGTCTAAAGTTTATGATCCCTTAATACCCATTTAAAATACTTTTTCAATCATTATGTTGGTAACTGTTTCTACAAATATGGACGATTAAGTACATGTCTGTACAACATTGTATAGGGATATTCCGTTAAGCGATTACGTAGGAAATGTCAGAGGTGTGGAACCTTTGGCCCGAATGAATCAGCGCTCATCTCACGACCCCTGACCCCCACCTTGACCTCCGACGACGAACATTTTTACGTTTCAACGATTAACATGAACACTGTCGAGTTGTTTTTACACATTTTGTTGAATAGTTTAATTAGTTATTCTGTATTTAACGTTTTTGTCAGTATTTTATTTGACGATTTAATGTACGACCTCTGTCGAAAAGATAGAAAGAAGATAATTTATTTATTGAACACTAAAACATAGAGTACTGGAAGTAGGTAATAGGTACACCAGACCTTTAGGTTTTCATTTGGATCCTTTTGTATAGAAACTAGTGGTCTACATGGTTTGCATGGTTACATAAATTACTAGCTTTCCGCCAGCGGCTTTGCCCGCGTGGTCTTATAAATTATATGTTCCTATGATAATCGGGAAAGATGTAGCTTGCTAATGGTGAAAGAATTATTGAAATCGGTCCAGTAGTTTTGGAGTTTACTCACTTTTACTATTACCACTATCCAGGCACAAATCGAAAATCCGAGCTGTACTGACATTTTCATAAGAAATGCCCCAATACCACTATTATACTGCTTCGTCACTGGATCGGACTTCTTGCGTCTACATGTATCTATTATGTACTACGTAGATAGTGTGGGGTTCGGCTCCAGATTTTAGAATAGGATACCAACATTCGTTTTTAAGTTTTCGTTACTAATACTTCTGTATGGATTCTTGTGATCTGAATTAAAGTTTTATTATTATTATTATTACTATTATAAAGGTGTTTTCAAGAGTCCTGCCGATACAAGAATTATGTTATTCAGCGTGATCATAGCACGTATGTGTCAATGTGCAATGACATTGCAAATACGAAGAGCAATGTCTCAATTAAAATAGAAAAAATGGATGATGCGTCATACTAAGATGTGAGTCTGTGATGACCTCTTGCCCTAGGAGTGACCTTCACCTTGACAAACGACGGTTACATTTACGTTGCCAATGATAATGCAGATTACATTGTTTTGCTTAAACAAAAAAAGGTAGAATTGAGAACCTGCTCTTTTTTTAAATCGGTAGAAAAAGTATAATATAAATGCAGAGAAATAGCTCAACAAAGAGTAAAAGAAATGGGGGGAGGCCTTTGCTTAGAAATACAGGAGTAATCGCGAAGCGAGCCAACCCTAACACAAGTATCTAATTTCATTAATTTCTGTCTCAATTTTGTGTTTAAAGCAATGTGTAAGATTCAATAAAGATTTTTTTGTTTATGTTATATTAATAATAAATTTGTTCCATTTTTTAAATTTATCTGGTGGTTAGCGGCTATCCAGAGGTGGTGAAACAGGGCCTAAGAATATTAGCAGCAGTTGAACAAGGCAGAAAATACAGAGCGCCACTGACTACGATTCTAACATAGGTATATACTTCATAAGCCTTATCCACGTTAATACTTCTTGTCATACACATTTTAAATACAGCACAAACACACATACATTCCTACAAACAGCATGACTCATTTCCCAAAAAGGCGTTTACGATTCAATCTGTACTTTACAATAGATCTTTGCGCTATTGTTCAACTCATGCGCACTTATCCCAAACTGTGACCGTTTCGCCCGCATTGTCGCGATTTCCTGCGTATTTTGAAAAAAAAGCACGATGCAGGTAAGGTCAGGTACCTACTAACTTTTTTTTTGAGACAGGTACATGGTTTCTAAGAATTGTGTATAGAAATTTCTGTGTCATTTATGTCAATAAGGTTTGAATTTCGAAATCTGTTTTGTTGTCTGCATAAGAGTTGAAGGTGTAATGGGGTTGTGAAGTGAATCAGGAATGAAAGGCAAATGATTGTTTGAAAACGTGTGCGTTATTTACTGTATATTAAAAATATGTTTCTGGCGGTTGTCAATACATTAAGGGGCTGATAGACGCACGAGCAACTACGCGTACTTATGCCTCGACGACATGTTTCAACTGTGTGCTGTGTGTCACCATAGGTACGCGTATTTTAAATGGCGGTTTTAAAATACGCGTACACCGACCATACCGGTTTGAAGCTCGCGATCTTAAAAAAAACGTACTTTAAGTTCGTACGTCTACCACCCTCCTTGTACTATATCATGAGGCACTGCTCTGTATAAAAAAATACTTATTTTACCCAAAACCAATGCAGTAATTTAAAAAGTTCTTTTTAGAAAGTTTTTGCTCGCAAAAAGATGAAAGTTTTATTGTTTAGTTAAAATGTATTTCAATGATTAAATTAAAAAATATGTACACATATTTAAAAAATACCTCATTGGTTAACGAGACAGTATATTTGTAGGCTTTAAGCAATGACATTTAAAGTTACATATTCAAAATAGTAGTAGACAGGTTGCCTAATGATTGAGGACAACAATATCCTTTTGATAATCCATCAATTGACGGACTGACAAAGGATGTCGACCCGAAGTTGGCATACTAATCAGTAGGTACTGTTGAAATTAATTCAGTATCAATGAATAATGAGTAAGCGGCCGTAAGAACCGACGGACGAAAGTAATTCAATCTTTTTTCAATTAGTATATGTCACCTCATTATGAAGACCGTTAAATTACAATATAACTGGGATTGTAAACTGCCGAAATTTTGCACTGTAGAAATATATAGTTCTCGCTAAACTTATTGTCCGGCTTGAAGTTGGTACGAGCTAACTTCAAAACGGCCGTAAAAATCGGAAAAAGAGAAATATTAAATAATCGTCCGATCTATAATCTAAACAGCACCGTCCGCGGTAAATTTGTGGATGGGTGACCATTCATGACACATAAAGACCTCAGAGAGCCCGTAAAGCCGTCGCGGTCGGTCCCGGTTGTCATACGACAACCAAAAGAGGACATTTAAGATTGAAATAAAACTATGTAGGTACTTTACATACATAGATACACTCAAGCCTTTTTCAAATCAAATCAAATCAAATTTATTCGTCAAACATGGGTTTACACACAAATTTAGTATGCATGATCTTAAAATAAACATTAAAAAGCCCAGACATGTTTTGCCCAACTGAGGCGTACAAATACATATATACGAAATAATACAGGACTAAATTAAAAATATGAGCAATATGCGTAATTAAATTATTCAACAATATTATTTTATAGCTCCAAAATATATGTAGGTATTTGTCAAATTGTATATAAACATAAAATAATAAAATAGGATGTACAAAATCTTACAATAATGAGAAATGTCAAATTGTGTCAGTCAGAAATCTACTATATAAAATAAGTCGGGTTTTCCTTCCTGACGCTATAACTCCAGAACGCACGAACCGATTTCCACGGTTTTGCATTCGTTGGAAAGGTCTCGGGCTCTGTGAGGTTTATAAAAAAGAAAATTCAGGAAAATTTCAACAGAAAAGCGGGTTAAAAAGGTTATCAAGACCACGCGGGCGAAGCCGCTGGCGGAAAGCTAGTTCACTTATGTGATAGTAGCATTTGTCTGTTAATAGCTTTCGCATATGTTTTTTAAAAAAAATTGTATTCATATCCTTGTATTTCTTTGGCAGTTTATTATAAATGTTTGGGGCCATGCAGAAAATGCTTTTTTTCCATAAGTGTGGTTTTTGAGAATTGCATGCGAAGTTTGCTATTATCACGTCTATTGCTAATTACAGTGTCAGCTAGTCGTGGAAACCGATCGGGATTTGTTTTTACGAAAGTGACAGTTTCAAGAATATTCTCACAGGGGTAGGCAGAAACTAGAACCCCTTGTTACGATACTTGCATACTTCTTTAGCTTCCTCCACATTCCTACATACATAACTATGTAATTTTTACGGGTTTCATCGCGTTATATTATATTATTGTCCTCTCTCATACTGAGAGGGGACCCCTGCCCAGCAGTGGGACAGTATATGGGTTGATTATTATTATTATATTATTGTACTTTAGATATAGCTTTTATTATAATTTATATGGGCATGTTAATTTAATTTATAATTTAATTTATCTTATTATAAAAATAATAATAAAATCGTTTATTTCTCACTACATTAACAATTACAAGGTATTAAAGTAAAGAAGATACAATTTTAGCCATAGATCGATCCTTTATTTATGAAGCGTAGTGAGCATTGGTTGTCATTATATATATTATATTATATTATTATTATTTCTGTTTAAGATTGTGTATGTGTTACTAACAATAGTAAAATAAGAATCATTTGTGTAATTACTAATACTATGGACTTTAAGGTCTGCAAATAAATTATTATCCCGACATTGCAGCCCCCTAACAACATCCATGGTTACGGGTAGACTACGATAGTAGGCGCCTTATAATTACAATTATTAAAAGTAGAAGATTCTCCGCAAAATTTTGAACAGGCATTTAAAATCAGTTACGCTTTTCAAAATCACCAATGCGGTGGGTCTTTAAGTCCGAACAGGAAATCCAAATCTTGCAAACAATTGACCCTATTGTTTAGCAAACCCTCCAACTAATCTCCCGGTCCTTTGTACCTGTACCTTTCCCTGTACGTATATACCTTTCTTTGTCCCTAATTGGTCCGGTCGAAAGGACCCTTTGTACCGTTCGCAGGATAAGGGTTGACCATAGGGATTTCGTTTAGCGTTTACCTGATTGTTATTAAATTCGAAAGTGAGGATTATTTTCGCTTTGTGTAACTTTTTTTTGGGGGATTTTTAAAAAGAGGAATATGTAGTGCACGTGAGGAGAAAAGGAATTGTGATGTAATAGAAAGAAATACTATTATTTTATTGTTTTTTTAAGTTGGCCTTTGTTTTTGTATTTCTTTTTTTACTGTAGGTATTTATGTTTTAAAAAAAATGTGCTATTCTATTGTATTTTTGTTTTATTGTAATTGTAGTTTAATAGATTAATTATTTTTATAAAAAGTAAAGTGAAAACTATAATAAATAAATAAATAACCTGGGACATTTTACACATCACTATGTAGTCCCAAACAAAGCAGAGCAATAATCACTCGAATTTATTAATTCTACTCGAATCCAAGGATATTCGTTAAATATCATTTAAATAATTTACAATGAATTAATAATACCTATATTATAAGTTATTTTTATTTAAGGCTTGTTCCTAATTCAATAAAAAATACAATATACCTACGGCGTGTTTAAGACAAGATCTATGAATGTGCAAGAAGCAAGAGTATGCAAGAATCGTAGCAAGTGCCTTATATATACGTGTTTATGTATAAAATAACGATAATGAAATCAATAAATACTAAAATAATAACATATCTTTACTACGAAATAATGTTAGCTTCCCGTCGGCATAACATCGTTGTACAAAAGACATCAACGCGTGTACGCAGTGATTGAATTCAATTAAATCATATTATTAAATTATTTAGTTCAACACAATAGCAGAATAACAGAATGATTTATAAATGTTAAAATATTAAAGGTAGGTAAATAATAATAAATACCCAATTACCGTGTACCGAAATAATATCTGAGACATTGAATTGTGTCAGATAAATACATATAAATAGACTAAGTTGACACAAGTTCAATGCTTCAGAAAATTATCATTTAATCCTAAGGGCCTGTGTCACCATGCCTGGATAGCCGATATCCGCCGGATAAATTAAAAACTGAAACTAAATTTATATGAAATTATCTGCCAAGTAATTTATCAGGAACTTACTAACAGGTGGTACAGGCCCTAAATATCTTAGAATAATATTATTTAATACTTTTATTACAAGCAGAATATTTATATAAACGATTTATGTTGAAAATAACTGTTGATAAATTTCTCCGGCATTATAAATTATGTTATTAAATAAATAAAACTTAAATTGAAAGATTTTATGTACTTACGGTCGTCTAATTCCTCCTCGTAGTCTGAGAAACACCTGTCTTCCTTCAGTGCCTGATTGTCAGGCTGTTGATAGAACCTCTCCGATTTTATGTACATTTTCAGGTACATCACTAATCAGCGTTCGCACATAAAGATAAGGCTTTATGGAATAATTAGTTATTACTTTAATTGTCACTAAGAAAGCACTTATCGGTTAACTGTTGTACCACTTAACAACACTACTGTTTTCCACTTTCAAAAGTTATAATCGAAACAAAACGGTTGCACTAAAAATATTTAAAAATGGAATGTCATAAATAATATCACTGGCCAATGTCATCACAGGTCACAACCTTACGTCCTTAAGTCCAAACAAAAGTGTTTACAACCAAAGAGTTCACAACACGATAAAAAATTCTTCCAATAATTCGAAAAAAATACTCAAATAAATGAATAAAAGTCACTGTGTTATTAAAATGCGCTGTTAATTTTAGGGTAGTCGGGAATGACAGCGAAATTTGAAATTGGAACGGTACGCGCGGCCGAGCCGAGGTGCGCGCGAGCACTGCCGACCCGCCTCACCCGAGCAATTGGACCTTTGACAAAAAAAACATACAGGTAGTGGACGAGGCTCCGCTGTACACTGTTTGAAGCTCACGTGGTGTTTTGTTTGTGAGGCTAACACGCCACGAAATAATTTTCTCGTTGCTTGTCTCCTATCGAAGCCATGGCTGAAGACGAGATATTGTGACGGCATAACTATGTCACCGGATGATGGCGGTGACGGTTTTTAATTGATGTGGGAGTAATTTTATAATCTTTGTGTATAGTAAACCGGCTTGTTTAGATTTTTCATGTGAATATAATTTGTAATGAATGATGTTGTATAAAAAGATAGAAAAAAAGATAGTGACTAATTTAGAAAAACATTAATTATATTTGCATATATAAGTTTTATGATTTTATCCTATAATTATAGTTGTAATTTTTATAATTATGAGGTGTTAAAATTAAACGAATTAACTCCTAGTGTTAACTACTGGTCATTTATTAATATGGTTTACATATTTCATTGATCTTGTAGGCACTAGCACTTGCAGCTTTGATTAAACACGTAGCAAATAGGAGTCCTCGGTTCATGGCAGAAGGGTGCCCCCTATTACATAGGACCTTAACATAAATTAAATAAAATATCTTGGGACATTTTTACACAGCACCATCTAGTCCCAAACTAAGCAGAGCTTGTACTATGGGTACTAGACAATGGATATAATACTTATATACCCAGACAAACACAAACACTAAGTTCATCACATAAATGTTTGTGTCTTGTGGGAATCGAACCCACGACCTCGTGATCAGCAGTCCGGTACTCAAACCACTAGACCACAGACGTCGTCAAATGTAATAGACGTCAAACATAGCTGAACTGTGGGTGTATAATTACACCTCTGCCTAATCCTCGAGGAATACTAGCGTGATGGTATGTTATGTACAGTATCTTACAGATAACATTATTAACATGTCTATATAAATCATTATATTACGACATTCATAGCGAAACTAAAACCGTCCACTTTTTGTATACACCTATTATACGTTAAATGATATACGACAACCATTTCGCTAAACACAAATATTAAGCCATAATTCCTGTGGTTTCCTAATGTTTATAAAACCAGATCATTTTAAACTAAGTACAGTCGACTTGAATCGTATTCCGTGGTAACAGAGGTGATTTTTGTAGCGCAACTGACTGTTTTTTAACTTGATGTGTTGTGTGTATAATCATTTGTATGGATAAGCTCATTATACAGTTACGTCACGGTTTTCCATCACGACGTCCAGTAAAAGTAGGCTTTAATGGTCACAAGCTCACTGAAAGGCGTGTGGCTTTTACGCTATTCACGCCCAAGTCTGCTAGACATCTGTTTTACTACCACCCAGTAAATTCCTGTTAAAGTATTTGTCAGATAACTTTACAACAAATTTAGTTGCATTTTTTAATATATCTGACCGGCAGTGGCTGACCATACATTGTGAAATGGGCCCTAAATGACACAAGGGCTGACAATTAGACAAAAATGTATTAAACACAATAATTCAAAAACCACTGAATGACGATTGTGACACAATAAAATAGCAAAGGCCTTGGTGTATACCCACATAAATAATTAACCCATATACTGTCCCACTGCTGGGCACGGGTCTCCTCTCAGTATGAGAGGAATTAGGCTATAGTCCACCACGCTAGCCTAATGCGGGTTGTCAGACTTCACACGCCGTCGAGAAAATCTCAGGCATGCAGGTTTCCTCACGATGTTTTCCTTCACCGTTAAAGCGAGTGATAATTACCCACATGATTTCGAAAAATCCAAGGTGCGTGCCTTGGATTCGAACTCCAGACTTGGCAGTCCAGCTGTCATACCCCTAGGCTATCACTGCTTTTTGTATACCCACATATATTTCCAGGCAACAAGGCCCATATAAAAATATTGCATTATGATGAAGGACAATATCCGTACCGCCTGATAGTAAATCAGCAACCGAACCAGACGACGGCATCTTGAAACCTCAGTTGTTAAGTCTCCTTTTCCCCAGTAATGTCACTAGGTACATTGCCCTTTAAACTACGATACAACAATGTTAACACATTATTGCTTAGCGACAGAATATTTGTACAACTCCCCCAACTCCAACACAACAGAGGGTTCTTACGACTTTCAACACATTTCTCTGGTATGTTTTTTGGTCCTATATAATAGGTGGTGAGCCTATTGTCATTAAACTGGGTACAAATTCAAATTTCTAGCTGCAGATGAGGCATAGAAAGACTCAATAACATTGCTCGACCTGGGCCTGTAGACAAGTTGCAATTTGACATTAGAATCGACAAACGCTTTCGAATAGAAAAAAGCTTTCGTTAAATCGGGCTTTCACTAATGTCATTTCCATACATTTTCATTCTATTCGTTTGTCAAATGTTAAATTGCAACTAGTCTAAATGTCTAGGCCCCCTGTGTTTGATTCACTGTCTACGGATTGGGGGCCTTACTGTATTGGAGACCGTGCTTGAAGGCCAAAATGACAAAGCACCTTATTACAGATCAGTTTATTGGCGTAAATTACAAGATTTTTGAATATAAAACAACACACGTGAAAAATTGACAACCCGCACCGTTCGCGGTTGGTAAGCAAGCTAGCGACAGACTTGCCACCTTATAATATTAGTATAGTTTCTGTTGGTATTGCTAACACCCTGGGCATATAATAATAAATATTTTAGGGACATTTTACACAGCACCATCTAGTCTCAAACTAAGCAGAGCTTGTACTATGGGTTCTAGACAATTGATATAATACTTTTTTTTGTAAATATATACTTATTATACATAGGAAACACCCAGACAAACACAAATACTTATACACATAATTTTTTGTGTCCTGTAGGAATTGAACCCGTGGTCAGCAGTCCGGTACTCGAACCGGTACTAGACCACAGACGTTGTCATTGAACCCTTGCAACCAAAGTCGCTAATGCCTCCTTTTCCATTTATAACAAAATTCCAATCCCGGGCATGTCTGCGTATTGCCCGATAGAAAATCCCAATAACATTCTGCTGATGTAGAAGCTGAGCGACATGACAATGACAGGTAAGATTTATCGAATGTTTGTGCATAATGTTTTTATGAATGAGCGAGATAGATGTAACGGGAGTCGGTCTTGCAAACTAAGGATCCTTATTCCAAGGCACTTAGTTTTTGTCACGTTGATGTTAATAATGTTTGCGTTGTTACTTTAATACAAAACGGTGTCCTATACTATGTCCTAAAATGTTAAATCTACTTATGTAAATTGCCATCAAAAACATAAATTCATTAATACTTAATTTAAATTACATGCATTACTGGAATGCAATATTACAAGGTTTTAATTTTTAAATTCAATGTGACAGTTTCAATTACTTGCGAAAAAACCAAATTATACTGAAGTGTTTATGTTAAATATTATGAAAGGATAATAATCATATGTCTTTGACGACTGAGATATGTTCTTTTACTGGCTAAGTTATAGTTGCAGGAAAATTGTTAAATAAATCATCCAGTAATTGGGATGTGGTCATATGACATTTAATTTAAATTATTTATTTATTTATTTTATTCTTAATGTACGAAGAGTTACAAAGGCTTAATTATGGTGTGGTATGTTGTTAAACAAACAACTATGACAATTGTTAGTGTCAGTCAGAATCCCAATAAGCCTAACAACCAGTTTATTGCTATTATACCGGTATTGCTCAGGTTGCGGCGTTCCATGGCAGTCGCTTCGTATAAAATGAGAATAATTAGCCCAGTCAGTAGTCACATCTGGTTAGAGTGGAAGCCAACTCCAACATAGATGGGGAAATGTTAGGAGGATGATGACGATGATGTTAGAGCGTGGCGACGTTTTGTCATTGAAAAATCACTATATTCAAATCAATATACTTAATAACTTTGTAAAAAAATTAAAGCAATGAAAAAAGTAACTTAAAAGCGATTTCATTAATTAAGTTTTCGTTGAAAAGGTGTTATTTTTGTGGCTAATATCGAAGCAAGTTACTTGGTTGTCTTACTTTTTAAATAAGTCAGTGCCTCGACCATGAGTTTTTCTCACTAGACTCGCTAGCGACGCCGTAAAATATTTGTATGGAAAACACTCGCAGTGCCTCTAGCGGTTACGTAAGGAACTAAAATCTGCTATGAGATTACAGCGTTTCGATGCGTAAAAAACCTATCGAAAGTCATTCGATAGAACTCATGGTTGAGGGGCAGGTCTAAAGTTCTCATGAAGTTAAATGAATAGAGCTGAAACACTAGGTAGCTGCTATACCCGGATTAACGTTTCCTTTGCCGGTCTTCCGTCTCCAGCATCAGATCAACTCTACAAACCTCTTCTGGTTTTTTATCAGTTAAAAAGAAATTATTTAAAGATATAAAACCAATTAAATCACCACGGGAGGTTCCCATTCATCATTCAAATTATTCACACAAAAATTAGTAAGTAGTTCTCATATTGACATTTATCGTTAATCAATACTAAATTAAGAATCATCCTAATTTATACTTTTATTGGCTGATAATTGTCCGAACAGTACTAAACAGTTGTTAATAATTTCGTAAATCAGACTAATAATGTATAACATAATAAGGTCGATATTCTAATAATATATTCATTTATAAATTATGCATTGATTCGTAGTTCTAGCTACTGTGTTACCGCCATTATAGATGGATAAAAGATAAACATACTTAGCTTACGTTATGTTGTCGATCAGCAATCGATATTCAAATTACACGTCTTCTGTTACCTATTATTTAGATATCGGTTGATGATAATAAGAATGTAGTAAAGTAAATATGCCGTGATTTAATACACATTTAAACAACACTAATCTAATTTGTTTTCGGGTGTAAGTAGGAGGTTTTATATATCATAACAAAAAAAAAACAATTCATTCTCAATATATCCATGTAAATTATTATTTAATGTAGATCGTACAAATTTTACGGTACGATTGTCTTTATAAACCATTAGAGAAATGTTAGTCGCTGTAAGCTGGCAAGCTGAGCGTCTTACAATCCTAACAAACAAAGTACCTAGCAACTTAACAAAGGTTTAATATTTTGAATAAGTTAATAAGCTAGTTGTATGGCCAATAACAATAAATATAAAATAGTTCACATTCCAGGTTATATTTTGTCGTAGCGTATACTAAGCATGTTTTAAGCTCTATATCGCTCGCGCTGGTTTATGGTAAAATCACAATAGGTTGTCGCGTGGGCGCCGTGTCACATTCTACAACTTGGCAAGGAAACTTTAAAATTATGAATGTATATCGTTTTTACCCAAATTAGACACAATAATGTCCAACATGCAAAAACGTGCTAAGTATTATTAAATAATAGAACTACTAAGTGTGAATAATTATTAACGTTTCCGTATAACCGGTAACCTATACGTTTTTATTTTGTTTTGTTTCTGTCAAAAAGGTTAAAGGTTAAATGGCACAAAGAACTGGCAGTTTGTGTGTGGAAACTGAGTTTTTTAAAATAATTAATGGCTTTTTAATTGGAAGTAATTACGGCTTCATAACAAGTTATTTATCTCCTGTATTGTATACATTTTCGTATAATGAAAATGTTTAACTTCATATAACGTAGCCATGCGAAATTGTTTATATTAGTTACATATGGATTTTTAACAGGATTAATCATCAGTCATTGTGTTAGGTAACCTAAGCAGCTGAACAGATTTCGATAAGATTTGGCAACGAGATAGATTCAATCCTGAGTCTGTATTAGGCTACCTTTTGTTTCAAAAACTCCTATGACATGCGAGTGAAACTACGGAACCAGCTAGTAAGTTATAATTGATCATTTTGACGCCTAAAATTGATTTCTCTTATTTCATAAACCGTAATTATCAGCCTACGTTTTCTATCGAACAATCTAAAAGCTGTGCTTTTACCATTTATATGAAAATCAATTATAATATATTCGTCCAGAGAAGGTAAGACAACATTTTCTAGCATTTACCACGACAATAGCCTAACGGCTAAGATGCTGGCTTGCAATCAAAAGGTCGCGGGATCAAATCTTAACCCCTCGTAGCTATGGCGAAACTACATACTTTGGGGATAGGCTTATTCATAAGGACTACTGTAATGTTCATGTTGGTACATACAATAATTTATGCCTTACTTATGGTATGTTGTGTGTAATATAACATACTATAGGTATTATTGAAGCTTTTTACAACTTTACCGTACTTATCAGCAAAACAGTGACAATAATGTGTGACGGTGAATTCTGCCTACCTACCTCTGATTGCTTTTTAATAAGCATACTGCATACTCCTGAAGCGCAAAGAAAACATCGTAATCAGACCAGGACTTTCTCGACAACATTAATGTCTGCCATCCCGTATTAGGCCAGAATAGTGAAGTATAGCCCGGCCCATTTCAGAAAGAGTAGATTTCAGAAGAGTATATTGGTATTGCCCAGAAATTCGGTTGTAAAGGTCTGATGGCAGTCGCTTCGTATAAAATACTCAACCGTATCTGGTTCGACTGGAATCCGACCCCAATATATTTGGATAAAGAGGCTGAGAAAATGATGATGATGAACTAGTAGCTTATAACTTGCCAAGACCGTGGCAAATAAAATAAGTTTTTTAATATTGTATCCTCCATTTAAAACTGATAAATGATCTAGTTTATAATAATACTCATGTTATTTTAATATTAGTCGACAGCCCGATATCATTATAGTCTAATCCGAATATACGATGTCGAGTCCATTTTATTGTAATGGTCGTTAAATCATTTTGCCGGTAAATCCGGATTGGTGAGCCAAAATGATATGAGGAATTTTCTAATAAGGACAATTTGTAAGATATTTGGAAGTGAGAAATTTTTAAGAAAAATTGGAATAACATTTTTTTTTTGATAATATATAATAAGGAGGTTTTATAATGTAAATGTATAGATTATATATATACATGATATATCTACGTATATGTTAGTATTTTTTTTATATAATTTATACATAATACATGTAAATACATTGTTACCAATAGCAAAATAGAAAAATGTAGGTAGGTAGATACCTGTAACTACTATAACATTAAGTTCTCTTCTTTGCAGCCCCCTACACTACTTAGCCCAATGTCACATTGATCAAAGAGATTGAATGACATTTGATGACTAAATATGAACTAATCTTTGACCAAGATTAGACAAAGACAACTTATCAGCATACGATCACCCTTATTCCAGAGGAAATAAGATGCATTACAATTTTAGATATTTTATAAGAGTTGAAACTGTCACTGACCTACTGTCTGACAATGGGTCATTCATGAATTATGATAGGTGAACACTGTCAATGGATTTTGGGCAATCATTCGGAGGCATATTTTCCTCCGTTAGTAGACTTTGTGCGAGTTTTATAAGATTTTGTCTTTAAATAAATGAAGTGTAGATAAATAATATGATTTGCAGTCAACTTTACAATTCCGTTCTCCTCTCTAACAAGCCACTAATATACAGCCGATAGTCACAATTGTCTTAAGTGTAAAATACTTCAAGATAATCATCTTTCAGACGATCATTTATTTACTTTACGCTGGGACTGTCAAGCAATCTATTTATTCTCTCTAACGCCTATAAATTTGCCATTATCAATTTTAAAGGCAATATTATAAAGTGTAAAATAACCATTATGTTCAGAAGATTATCATTTGACAATTTTATGGTTGAGTTGAATGCATAAACAATGTGAATAGACAACGAAAGTAGTTGTAATTTGAGATTAACTTAAAAAGTGTTTGTATGATGTATGAATGTAAATACTGAATAGATTGCGTAGTTTTTTGTGTTGCATATACATTGCGACGATTGTGACAAATTGAAGGGAGCCCTGTTAAACTCAACAAGGGGAACATGCGTGTCGCGAGTAAATTTTCTCGTCGCGGTATCTCGTCTTTAGCAGTAGTTCCAACACTACATAGGCGACGACAAAATTATTTTGTGGCGCGCATCTTAGGACTAGCTAGTGTTTAAGTATACAATCAATAGACACGAGTATCTCTAGCAATATTTATAATGGAACAATCTCTAACGGTTACCTGAAGCATTACAAAAATCCCCAATCCTCCTCCTACCTCCAAGCTGCTACGATAGAAAAACCTCTAGTTAAACGCTGTTCGACCTGGAACTCGAATCCTGGACCTCATGCTCATTCACCGTGCTTGGGACCACAAGACCACTTTACTATAAATAAGATAATTTGGATCGGGCAGTTTGAATCCCTTCTCCTCCTTGTAAGGGAACTGCACCAAATCAGACCATTGTTCCATCTATTGCGCCCACATAACATTTCTATATCCAAAACTCAATAGAATTGTTACTTTGCACAATCTTAGTTTATTTACTATCAATATGGTAGAACTGGGTGATAACTGGCATTATATATTTAACGATATTTAGTTATGTAGATCTTTTGCCATAAGTGGAGGCTTGTAATTAGCAAATTGTTAATAACTTCTTCTTTATATCATATGTTTATTAGTCTGTAAGCCTTCTGTAAAATAAATAAAATAAATTTTTTAAACCTCTTTTGTTATGGATAAGTGTGACGGAAGAGGGAGACCAAGAAAGATGGATGGACTGTGAGAAATACCTATGGATGTTGCTACAAAGGAAATTAATGACGAGATGACGGCTGATAAAGATGTATGTACAGTGCCGAGCAAAAACATGTACACACTAACAAAAGTGATAAAGCGATTTTCTCCTAAAGTACCTACTAATAGAACTTGTGTGATATTACGAACACAGTATTTACGAACCAATACTATAGTGACATTGGTGTTATCTCAAAGTTAGTTAGTTCATTCATGAAAAAATCACTTTAGCACTTTTGTTAGGGTTTGCTCGTCACTGTACATGCGTGGGCGCCGCCAGGGTTACTTTCAGGGAGGTGCATTTGCATTTACACAATTATTAATATATTTACATAGCTTTCTTCGCTGTCTTTATAAATCTACCTAATAATAATCAACCCTTATACTGTCCCACTGCTGGGCACGGGTCTCCTCTCAGTATGAGAGGGTTTAGGCTATAGTCCACCACGCTAGCCTAATGCGGGTTGGCAGACTTCACATGCCGTCGAGAATATCTCTCAGGCATGCAGGTTTCCTCACGATGTTTTCGTTCACCGTTATAGCGAGTGAGTTCACATGAGTTCGGAAAGTCAGAGGTGCGTGCCTTGGATTCGAACTCGAGACCATTGATTGGCAGTCCAGTGGTTATACCCCTAGGCTATCGCTGCTTATATATGTAAATATAAATCTACCTATAAGTTTGTATTATTAATTAACAGCTGCAATTTAATGTATTTATTTATTAAGAGTTCCCTTTTTCAGCGTATTTTTGTGTTCCACTACTAATACCAGATATTTTAAGTACCTATATCATCTCTAGCCATATGGTTTAATGCTAAGTATATTAGTTTGTATATATAGGGACCAGTGCCTCGACCATGAGTTTTTCTCACTAGACTCGCTAGCGACGCGCGAAAATTATTTGTATGGAAAACCCTCGCAGCGCCTCTAGCGGTTACGTAAAGAACTAAAATCTGCGATATGATAACAGCGTTTCGTTGCGTAAAAAACCTATCGAAAGTCATTTGATAGAACTCGTGGTTGAGGGGCTGATATATTTTTATTCTGATTACTACATACCATAACAAGTTAAGGTACTAAAAGAGAGGAAAGGTTAATAAGTAGGTATTGTACTGTATAACGTATCTCAGTAACAGCAAAAGCGGTATCAGTATAAAGATCAACTTATAAAAACCGGTCAAGTGCTAGTCGGACAGGCTTATAAAGGGTCCCGTATAATTTTTAATTAGTATCAATATAATTAGTGGGTATTTATCACAAGTATATTGTCTCTAGAAACAGAAATTCTCTAAAAATTTGAACGAATTACGGTTCAATAGATATAGCCCGCCCACAGAACGAGGGAGGGACAGACAGACGGCGGAGACTGTAACAGTAATAGAGTCCCGTTGGCTTCTTGCGGGACGGAACCCTAAAAAGTAACACATAACCAGTATTTTATGTTGATCTGATTTGAGTGTTCCATATTTCAACAACAAAGAAGTACTTTTTAATATATATAGCACTTGGAAACGTTTAAACTATTAAAATATAAGGTCGCGATAATTTCCGGGTGCGGTGGTACCCGCTCGTGCGCTGTCTCATTGTGCGCGGCCTGCGCAGGCGCCGATTAGCATTGAGAAGGTCGTGGGGTGCGTAGGCTAGGCGCGCCGAGGAATGCCGAGCGCGCTTCGTGGCATTTCGGCTCACTCAACTGGTTATGTGATTTAAAACGCCCTGTTGTTTTTACACCCTGGCATGTAATTTAACAGCTAAAAATATCTGAACCTGATTCTTTATTACACATTATAAAGTAATTATTATTACTTAATGTTAAAGAGCAGTCTGTAATCATACTGCCTACCTATCTTTTAATCGCATGCGCAGCTGCTGCTTGTTCTTCATGAGATCCTTATGTCAAGAAAAATAAGATTGGTTTTCCAGTTAGGAAATTTTCAGGCACGTCAGTAACACTATCCACAGCCCCTAAGCGCGAGTGGTGATAGATAATGGGAGATTGTACAGTCAGTAACTACAAATACAGACAAAGGTGTTCCGTACGTTAACGAAATAGAAAAGCTCTCTTTAAGTTCTGACTCCTTGGACTGTCTTGATGAAGATATCAGCCAATGTGGTCCTTTAGTTACCTGCAACAAGAGAATTTCTAAATTAGTTACAATGTTTTATCAATAAGTTTAATGACAAAGATAAAATACACTGGAGGAAAACTTTCATGACATCTTGTAGAACACAATATTCGGAGACAATGAATCATGTCATTACCGGAGTATCCCTTATCTTCAGTCTTAACCGGAGGCCTCAGAGGTGTACTTTTGTACACCAACAGTACTCCGTATGTTTAGGTCCCATGTAAATAGGTTGTGCGCCAAAATCAAATCCAAACTCTGAGAACTGCTACAAAAAACCTCATAACACTGCTCGGAAATTGAACCCCGGACCTCTTACGCAGCGGTCGCGCTATCGATCATTAGACAGTTTCATTAACACATTGATTTTCTTCAATATAAAAAAGATCATATAACAGGTACCAAGTAGCAGTGATAGCCTAGGGGTATGACCACTGGACTGCCAAGTAAAAGGTCTCAAGTTCGAATCCAAGGCACGCACCTCTGACTTTTCGAATTCATGTGCGTAATTATCACTCGCTTTAACGGTGAAGGAAAACATCGTGAGGAAACCTGCATGCCGGAGATTTTCTCGACGGCGTGTGAAGTCTGACAACCCGCATTAGGCTAGCGTGGTGAACTATAGCCTAATCCCTCTCATACTGAGAGGAGACCTGTGCCCAGCAGTGGGACAGTGTTTGGGTTGAATAAGTACCTATGTGTATATAGGTAGGTACCTAATGCTATGTTTGAAATTTTACACAAATACAAGAAATGTGCTCTAGACCGTACAACTAAAGTCAGAGCGTATTAATTAAAAAGTTTATAACTATCTCCTTTCGCAATGCAGAGGATGACCTCTTCGTTGCGACTGACTCTCCTCTCCTCTTAAGAACGGGTTCGATTCCTATAGGACACAAATATTTATGTGACAATATAAGTATCTGTTTTGGTCTGCCTTGTTGCTGTTGTTGTGTGTCTTGTAGTTGTTAGATAGATAGATAGATGGATAGAATATTCTTTATTGCACACCAAAACTAATTTGTTCTTGTGTCTTATTACAAGTGTATGTGTATTTACAAAAAGTTTATAGGTATTATATCCATTTGATTGTCCTATACATACCTACTTACATTATGTTATATAGTTTCAATATTTTGGCTTATTATATTATGTCGAAATAATGGAACTTTGTTCACGTACCTAGAACGACTTATATGGGTGACTATAAGTCCGCGGAACTAGTTGGCTGCGCCTTAGGTAGGGACGGGGTTGAGGCGGCTGGTTACTGTGAACGAAAGCAAGCGCCCCCGCCTCTCCGTCCCGCCGCTAAAATACCTAAGGCGCGGCCAACTAGTTCCGCGCAGACCAGAGACTGTATAAGCTCTACTTAATTTCGGACTGGTGCTGTGTAAAATGTCCCAATTTTTTTCTAACTAATCTACTTAACAAATACCAAAGTGAAAGTCGTAATAGTCAGGTCGGCTTCTAAGGATTATTATAAGCGTTGATAATCTGATGAAGGTAGTCCATTAGCGGTTTGATAAGCAAAGGTCAGAATTGAAATGGACGCTGCGCCCGCGCGCCCGCCAACTGACGTGATGTAGTTTTTTTATCGCTCTTATTTGTTAAAGGTAAGTCGACCTATTCTAGGTGGTATATTAAAGTTATATAATGCAAACAACTTTAAAAAAATACTTTTAACTATATTGGTATCTTTTTGTACCGTAAGACTCCGTAACACGTAGATATTTTAGAAGTACTTAATTACTTCCTTTTAAAATCTATTTCATAGGTTGATGAACATAGAGGAAGCGAAAGTGGTGTGCCAGGATCGTAGCAAGTGGAAATCTCGTCTCTGCCTGCCCCATGAGAAACAGGCGTAAAACTATGTCATATATGTTTGTAAAATCTGTTTGTTTGCTCACATTAATATAAAATCCCTCACTGTATATGATATAAATACTTCTAAATGAAAAGATCTTATTTAATAAAAAATATCACAAAATATGCGAACTTTGTCTTAATGCGAAGTTCTAAGTAATTAGTTTATACATTAGGTAGACAACTCAAGTACCTACCTAGATAGTTCGAAAAGTCAGAGGATTCGAACTCGAGACCTTTGACTTGGCAGTCGAGTGGTCATTCCCCTACACTATCACTGCTTCCAATGAGTACCAATGATAACTGTTTTTTTATCTTAGATAGGCTTGCGGTAGCCAGTAACTTGCCCAACGATGTGGTCAACGATGGAGCGCCTACCTTACAATAGTATGTAGCTCTGCCCTCCATTTGAACATTCCTTTTCTATTTTTAAATACATTAGTTGTCAATTCACCACTGGCCATGCAAATCGAGCTTAGTTTAAAAGGTTAATGTAATGCAATACGCATCGCGAGTGTTCTTAGAAAAATGTGAACTGTCGTCTGACTGCCGATAGATTTTCTAATGTGGCTTTATTTTAGGAATTAACAATTAAGTGGGATAAAATAATGTGGGAACAGTACGTTAACACATCAGAGTCGTTGGCTGATAAAGTAATAAACTTTTAATTATAAATTGCCCAGGTCGAGTAAAGTGGAATTATTGCTTCTTTCATAGTTAAAGCTAGTACACGAAGCAATTTAACTGCTTGTTGAATGCAATAAGTTGAAGCAATAATAACAATTGTACCTAATTGTATGAACAGTATTTAGCCGAATCGATTAATTAATTGCTTAAATTTTATTGTATGGAACAGTCTACGACAGGTAACTTTGTACCGTGTAAACGCCTTTTATATTAACCGACTTCAAAAAAAGGAGGTTCTCAGTTTGACCTGTATGTATGTTTGTCCGCGATTATCTCGCGTTTGGCTTAACCGATTTTGATGCGCTATTCAGAAACGTATTTGTTACACTTAGGAAAAGGTATTGGTATATTAACCGACAAAAAAGTACTAAAATATGATTGTCTGGTTATACATGGTTGACTGTAAGATATTGCATCTATCGATAAGACTGCCAATTGTACTCCTGTAACTTCTGTTATGACACTTTTATTCTTTTTCCTTTGGTATAAAATAAAGTATATTCTATCTATCTATCTAAAATATTAAAAATAAACGAACCGCCTTCAAAAAACACTCAGCACTAAAAAGCAAACGAAACCCAGCCATATTTTCATAGTAAACTCACACAAAAGCATTAAAACATTACCTTACACACTTCCAAAACAATTATCTCCCGTTACACTAACTTTATTGAGCAAAATATTCCATTACAAGGCTCCAGTGCCTTCTGTAATCTATTAGATATTTCATTAACCGGCAAATTACGTTCACTACAGTAATAATTATCTCAAATCCTGGTGGTAACCGTTGCAGGACCATAACCGTTATTTTAAACTACAATAGGATGGAGCGAGGATAATTGGTTTTGATTAGTGACCTCGGACACTGCGGCTGCTTTGGTGTTAAACTGTGATAATAAATATTTTGAGACATTTTTACACAGCACCATCTAGTCCCAAACTAAGCAGAGCTTGTACTATGGGTACTAGACAATGGATAAAATACTTATATACTTTTTTTTGTAAATACATATTTATAATATATAAGAAACACCCAGACAAACACAAACACCTAAGTTCATTACATAAATGTTTGTGTCTTGTGGGAATCGAACCCACGACCTCGTGATCAGCAGTCCCGTACTCGAACCACTAGACCACAGACGTCGTCAATAATCTTCTTGGTTCAGTGATCTAGCTGCCAATGTTTTGGTTTTGAGGATGTGACTATATCGTGTTTGGGATGTTTGAATGTGAAGTTTTGGTTGCGGGTAAAAATACTGTTACGGTTAGGCATCAATAAAAATGATCATCAGTCAATTTATTGTACTGCCTCGTTAGTCTAGTGGTCCCAAGCAAGACTGCTACGCTTGAGGTCTGGTGTTCGATTCCCAGGTTGTACTATTATTGGGTTTATCTATAAAATTAACAACGTTGCATATATTTAAAAGAGTGTACAGCGAAGCAAAAAAGGGTTTAGTTATAGTCCGGGCGGAACTAGTTGGCCGCGCCTTAGGTATGTGAGCGGTGGGACGGCGGGGCGGGGTCGCCTGCGCGTGGTGGGACGGAGGGGCGGAGGTGCTTGCTCACCCCCGTCCCTACCTAAGGCGTGGCCAACTAGTTCCGCGCGGACAACAGTAGGATATATTTTTAAATTATTTCGAAAGTAAAATATTGCCCCGATATTGGGTTGCTGAGGTGTGATGGCAGTCGCTTCGTATGTTGTTAGGTTAGACAAAAGGCTAGGAGGAAGATGTTGATTTCGAAAGTGAAATCTATCTAGCTATCATAGCAAACACGAAGGACGGTGCAAATGATATTTACAAAATAATCTAAGCGATTTGCACGTAGGCGCAGCGGTCAAAAGTCGCAGACGCGTGGGATCTTGCGGTCGGGTCCCTGGTTTGACATCTGCGTTACGTCACCGTCACCCACCGTTGGGCCTCTTTCCCACGCCTGCCCTAAACAGTTCTGAATTAGTAATGCTATCAAACCGTTTATGAAGGCATTGTTTGGGCGATTGAAAGTAGCCGCGGTAAAAAATCTGTCAGCAGATAGATATCCAGGGTACGGAAAGACCTTACATCTATACAAATAAATGAAATTGAAGTCGCTGTTTGTATTTTCATATTAACAGCTTTTACCTCAATGCATTTTAAAGTATATACTGTACAGACAAACATCAATTTTTTGGATGTCCCTACATCCAAACATTTGATGTTTGTCTGTACGTTCCGGCTAATCTTTGAAACGGCTAATGTTATAAGGAGTAACTTGGCTACTTTTAATTAAGAAGAAAATGATTTATTATCTTTTTGTATTTTTTTAAGCATTTTCTATGCTAAGATTACAAGTTATTTTTAAGGAAGATTTCCACTGGCGAGGGGGGCTCGCGGTGGCTTAGTGGTCATAGCGTCTGGTGTACCGAACCAGAAGACGCAGGTTCGAATCCTGCCCGCCAGCCGATTTTTTCCTTCATTAAAAATAAAATTATTTATTTTAAAAAAAACTGTGTCCTGTATATGTGTGTCATGCATAGTGCATATCTGACTATAGCTTATTTGCGACAGACATAATAAGCCGCTAACGCGGTGACCTGCGCCCACGCAGTCGAGGACGTGTTTAGACACGGTCGTGTTGCATGGCTAGGGTTAGGCTGACTGAAAGATTGCGATTTTTTTATAAACAACTATTAGTTTTTCCAAAGGATTTTGTTAGCTTTTATATTTGGTAGCCATTGTCTGTGAACCTGTAATAATCTAAACAAATGCGCACTTTTTCACATACCTACAGTTCCCTTTCATATATATTTTTTTTATTTCATTTAATACTTGATGTACAATATTAAAAAAGTGTTGTTGGACTTAATGCCATTTGGCATTCTCGCCAGTTAACCTTTTTTTCGACATAAAAAAAGAAAGGAAAATTCTGTAAGATGAAACTGTAAGAAGAAAAGCAAGTATCAACAAAGTACATCTTCATTACCTATGGATAAAAAAAACAAAATGAATAAAAACAGTGTATATCTATTTCTTGCTGCTACCAAATATTTTGATTGTACTGAATAATAATAAACATTATATTTAATAATCATGGCAACACTAACCTTCCGCATTTGAATTTATTCGCAAATTAGTCTTGAAATGCTCAGTTGTCGTACAATTTAACTACACATTGTCGACCGCAGGCACGGTTTTGCGACAAATCGCCGACAATTATAATTTACTAGTCGACGTTGTGTAGGCGGACGCATTGCGGACGGGCGGAGGACCATTCAGATCTTAATGTCGCCTAAACCGTCTGGATGGCTTTCAGCCTTTATGTCAGCTCAAACTTAGCTTGGTATTTGACTAAGATTTGCGATCTATGTCAAATGTTATGAATTTTTATGTGTTTTTTAATATGTTATATGATAATTGCTGGTAATAAATGTCATGCAGCAGGATATCTATAACTGATTTGTTGTGGCACGTAAATTTATGTTTTAGTCAGTCTTAATTTGATATATTAGAATGCACCGCTATCAGTTGTATTATTACTCTCAGTAAAATTATACCTACCTATAATATGTGTTTAACCGACTTCAAACAAAAGTGGGACGTTCTATTCTGATTGTGAAGACATACTACTTATCGCATGAAAATGGTTTCCTAAAAAGCTAATCCTATTTCAGTTGCAATGCCGAAATGCCTTTAAAACCTTGTAATTAATTGATTGCAATATTACATTCATTAATTGTAGACCAAGATATATATTTCACGCGTAAAGTTCATCTGATAATACAAAATTAGTTGATCCTCGATGACTATACACAATGCTTACCTAATCTCGGCGGCATTACCCACGATCAACAACACGTTTGCCTATAAATGGTTCCTAATAAACTCCTAACATTATCGCCTACGACCGTAATATTATATAACGTACAATATAAATATACGCGCGAACTATACACAGGCGGCGCATGCGGCGATGACGTCACGCTGCACTTACGGGGCAAATGTCACGCCCGCGGCCCACGTGCGCGCCCTGACGTGCGCCGCCGCACCCACCTAGGGTTGGCTTCTTCAAGTTTGATTTGATTTTAGAATTGTGTTTTGTTCTTTTTGCTCAGGTTGTGTCAGTTGTGTAACTTGTGTGAGGTTGCAAGTGGGTTTTTTGTTAGGTACTGTTGAATATCATTGTGAATATTAATGGATTTCTTTTAACAATGAAATTTTAAATTACAGTAAAACATTTTCTGTGTTTATTTCATTGTCCTGTTATTCTCAGTTATAAAGTTAAAGACAAAAATAATTTTGATTTCGTACAAAAGCACACAAATACAATTAGTATTCCTTTAACTGAACATAACGAACCTACTGAAACTGAATATATTAAATAAAAAATAAAAATAATATTACTCCAATAAAAGTTGTATAAATTCATCAGTTGATTGGTTATGTAGTGTAGCAACCCTATACAAACACCTTAAGTCCGTAAACGATGATTGTGTAGGATTCAAGATTGGAAATTGAGATGTTTCTTTTAGATATTTGGTGTTTTCGGTTGAACTGACTCATGTGTTTTGTTCATATTGATTTCTTTATATTTTTAGTCATTTTCACAGTTAATATAATCGCCGATGACGCGAGTTTATTGTTAGAATTCTTATTCTTAAAAAGTTCTGTTAATCTCTGTTCATTGACCTGTTCCAATAGCATCTTAGGCTAACATTCAGAGTCGACGCTAAGCGTAAAGTAACGCTTCCGTATGTCAAATTTGTATTACAAAGTTTATGCTTCCTATAGCTTCTTATAGCATCGTCTCTGAATATTAGCCTTAGTCTTCGGTGCAATATTAATTTTTGCACCATTTCGATCGCCATGTATGGCGTGTCTCTTTCTGTGTGGTATGTGGTGTCTGTGTGGAATGGTATGTCTATTTCTGTTTTGGTTGTCAGTGTCCTAAAATTTTCTCTCCTGTAACTCTCCTCCGTCATGTTGCCAGTGTTGTATCTCCTCTAACTCTCCTTATTACTATGTCGCATTTTCATGTTGCTACATGACGACACGGCTCGTTGTCGAAAAGCGAAATGACAAAGAACCTTTTTTCTAGCCCGGTTCGTTCCACTGCTAGGAAAACGCTTCCCTTTCCATGTTGTCCTGTCTGTTGTTTGAGCTACCTAATCCGAGTCGAGTTCGAGAAAGAACACGATGAACAAGAGGTCATTAATTTCATGATCAGCTGACACAAAAGACGAAGTTTTAAAGTTAGCTTTAAGCATTATAAAGTTATAACCTAAACAATAATATAGGCAGCAGACACTCTCTGACCTTACTCCGTAAATGTATATTTTATTATAATCAGCTTCTTTACGATCAGTGGCTAGACGAGTGAAATGTGCTAAGTTACATTGACCAAATGACCCGTGAAGTTCTATTTATTACCTACAGCCATCAACGACCAATCTCCTCATCTGTGATATACCGTGATCTTTATGTGTAGCATGACAAACAAATTGCTGCGAACGAATTTAAGAGATTTAAAAATATCTAGGTATATGTAACACTTACGCTTTCTAGATTAAAAAGTTAGCGCCATTTTTACGCTTTCTCGAAATTGTGCGCTTTAGATTCAGCCATAATTGCGAGCTGGCATTTTTGATTGACTCTTTACAACGTGTTTATTATGGAACTGTTATTAGGTGATTTTCAAAGTTCTGATGTAATTAGTGTCATGATTACGACATAAAAAAATTCAGTACATAAAATACATTGCTGATAATGGATTGTTGTCTTTAAGAAGTTTGTATTTATCCAAAAAGTATTTTTACCTAATGCTAAAATAAGGAAGCATCTTTCAGCTGGCGTGATCTTTAATTTTGTCCGAATTCACCATCAGGCGAGATTACAAATGCCGCGAATAAATGACCACTACAGCAAGAGCATGAGACGTGCATAATAATACGTATAGCTACCCATATATGACAAATCTTGACACTTTAATCGATCATAACCAACACCAACACAAAGGAACATTGACATTTCTGTAGAAAAATGTCACGACGCATTACACACATTATAATCTCGATCGCCTGACGCATGCGCCCTACCGTTCTCGGAACTGCACGCGCACCTTGACATTCGCATGTCAAATGTCAACCGGCCGTTGACCCCGTGCGTGATAGTTCACCACAGATTATTGAGACTTTATTTTGTTTTTTTTTACTTTCGATACGTCTGTGTTATTATGACTTGAGACACCGTGTGAGCTTTCGGACATTTGACATTTCGATGGCCAGACATGGGGATTAAGCCGCAGGCGGCATTTTATTTGTGGATTCACTGTACAGTATAACCAATATTTGACAGTACATTATATGGGATTTTGTCGTAATCTGTTTTAATCTTGAAAACTTTCCCAAGAGTAATTTACATACAAAATACATTATCATATTAATAGATAATGACTAATAAGACAACTATTTTAGAATGTAATTCTATAATACTGTTATACCTTGTACGTTATTTTTTAAAATTTTGTGAAAATATTTTAGACATCCATTATCTTAGCACAAAATACTTCTTCATGATTATTTCTTGGCGATGCTTGTTTTTAAAACAGTTTATTTTCTTTATGTATCTGTACTGTTATTTCTTTTTGAACCTAATGGAATATATCTAAGACATTTGTAACTGTATCAGAATTACGATCGACAAGTGATACGAGACGAATCGAGAATCTCTAATCGATTAAAACCAATTAAAGATACAATTACGTCAATAAATGACTATTTTTGTTATTAAAAGGTTATGGAATTCTTTCTTTCGCTAAAATGTATAGCAAATAGGTATATTAGTAGTATATTATTAAAAGTGATTCGGAGACTTATCTTCTTCTATTAGGAGCTTCGCTCTGATCAGTGCAGTCACTTCCACAGTTCTCTATTGACATATAATTGCTGGACCTATAGTGGCATGTCCTTTATTATAGGGTCGGAAAAGGCAAGTACGATACGATATATTCAAACAGTTGACGTGACAGACGTGACCTTTTAATATGAGAAATGGTGTCGCACTAGTACTGCATTTTTATGTATATATGTATAAGGAAACTTCTCGCATTACTATATTGGGTAAACATCCATTAAATCCAGAAAAAATGGATTAATATGTTAAGTACCTACTTTATAATCGACTTCGGGCATCCGAAGTCAATCAACGACACTATTTTGGTATACTTATGATCCAAAAAGGTCAAGATCTGTATGCATATTATCATAACAAGTGATAATTTATCATTTATGTATAAACTATTAAAGATAATAACTGACATTAGGTACTTACAAATTATTTAGGAAGCTATTTACTGAAGTTCAATTAAAAGGTGAACCAGTTTTGACAGGATATAGTTTGTAATTTGATTATTTATGAATAGTTAAATACGTTTAATGGCGTCTCATAGTAAATCGATTCAGCCGGTAGGAGTAACACTAAGGTTCGGCCCCACCTTTTTATAATGCGGAAAATTTTCATGGTTCGGCAGAAGAGACAGGGTGTAGGAATCGGACTGATTTTAAACGGTACTTGCTTTGCCTTGGGGCCATGGGACTATTGCTCACATTGGTCAGGGCCCTGATAGTTGGAAGGTAGAGATGGTCGTGAAGATGCCTAGGGCCCAAGTGAACCAGACACACACATACCAAACACATAAAAACTCTTTAGTACGACTTTTGCTACCATTTCACTGGTAGAGGGTAGGCAAAAGTCGTAGGTTTAACCGCAATACTTATCAACAATCTTATTGGTGAACATTTTCCACCCTTATTTTAAGGACGTCAAGGTTGAAAATAGGACAATCGCTAACGTACTCCCGGCTATATATCAAGCTATACATTGTTAGTATAAGCGGACCTCTTATTGTACGGAAAAGATGTATAAAGCGAGCTCAGTATAAAATGGTCCACGTAGCTGTGTTTCGCTACAATAAAATCAATACACAGTGGATCTCGCAGTTAATTCAATACAGAACCAGGATTTACTATCTGTTGCCACAGCAGCGGTATTCAATGAGCTATTGTAAATTAGTTCTTCGAGGTTGTGGTGCCGAGAGGAGCATGATCTATGGCCGAGAAGGGTGCATCAGGCCTCTGTGGATAGTAGGATACAATAATAATGGATGGATAATATTTATTTTGTGAGAAAAGGAGAACACTGCCAAGTGGCACTGTTTAATTCAACTCGCCAAATTGGTTTTTTGATCAATATATTTGCGTTTTTACTTGAAAATAAAAAATTAAAGGATTTGTTGCACTTTTAGTTTAGGTTTTGGTCTTGGTACTTACCCTTGTTAATAAAAAAAACCTCTACATTTGACCTCTTTATTATGTTGGCCTTTTTTGAATGTGGAAAATCTTCATGGATCCATCTGGGGAGGCGACAGGTTATGTCGACTAAAATCCAATTTGCCTCTCCTTGCTCTTCATGTTATGGTCATGGGATCAGTAACATTCATGACGAACATGACGGGAATAATACTAGCCTAAGCTGGAAAATGGCCGGAGCAGGGGTAGCCTAGAGCCCACTAGACTGTCGAGTCAAAGGTCTCGAGTTCGAATCTACCTCTGACTTTTCGAAATCATGTGCATTATTATCACTCGCTTTAACGGTGAAGGAAAACATCGTGAGGAAATCTGCAAGTCTGTGAGATTTTCACGATGAAACGTGAAGTCTGTCAGCCCACATTAGGCCAGCGTACTCTCCCTGTCATACTGAGAGAAGACCCGTGCCCAGCAGTGGAACAGTAATGAGTTGATGATAGATGAAGCTGAATGATTCCACATCATTGACCTCGACAAATTACATCAATGAAAGTGATGTTACAATTGTTTACAAACAAAGTTTGGCCATAACATTGGATCATTGTTATGTGCAGCATCCATATTACCTCACTGGTTTGTTTGTTATCTTATTCGGTAACGTGTTTTGGCATCTCGCAGCGTCCGACTCGACACGGTAGGAATTATGTCAATAACTTTAGTCAGAGCCAAACATGCGAAATTTGTTTACACACAAATTGTGTTGGAACATAGCTACATAACTTTGGCAATTGTGTGTAGATTCAGAACAGAGGATTGGCATAAGGGAGAGAAGACTTTTCAGGTGGTTCAATAGGCAAATTTTACCAATTCCTTTTATGTCAATTCATTTCCAGAATTGTTAGCAAAATTACATAACATCACGCCTGTATTCCCCGAAGGGTTAGGCAGAGGTGTACTTATGTACACCCACAGTTCAACGGTATATTTAGGTTTCATATAATAAGGGACGGGCCTATTGCCATAAACCGGGCACAAATCCTGACTCCAAGCTGCTACTAGGAATTTCACATAAAAACCCAACAACACTTTGTTCGACCCGGAAATCGAACCCCAGGACCTCTAGCGCAGCAGTCGCACTTGGGACCGAGAAAACGAGACAGGTGGCAAAATTTATTTGAATTATTTTATAATTCATTTAATGTTTTTAGGTATGGTCCAGACAGAATAAAATTCATAAATATCAATAATAACGACATAGATGACATTTAAATTAAATAAAAGAAGCCAGTTTTGGAATCCCTGTTGTTTTGTTAAAACGGAAATCATTCCTCATATCAGTCAAAGCACGTCCACTGCTGAAAAAAGGCCTCAAATAGTTCTTCACGAAGACCGGTTATATGATGCTTGTTTCTATTGACTCCCAGCGACCTTTACCAGCTCGTTTGTATCTCGTTGGAGATCATTATCAGAACTGCGCTGCGAAGCTGCGCTTTCCGATGCGTGGTCTCCACTCAAAAAGTTAGTTAAGTATAATCTACTTACTCTTCGTCATCCTCCTAGCCTTTTTCTCAACCATGTCAGGTCGGCTTCCCGTCTAACCAGATGCGGCTGAATATCAGTATTTTACACGAAGCGACTGCCATCAGACCTCCGCAACCCAATTTCAGGGCAATACCGATATTCGAAGGATATACTGGTTGTCAGGCTTTTTGGGCTTCTGACTACCACTAACGATTGTCATACGGTCACCCATCCACAGACTGACCTCGGCAAGCGTTGCTTAACCTTGCAGATTGGTTGATCAGCGTTGTTATTACTTAGTCACGTGCCCTTCGAGTATAATCTACTCAAATCAAGTAATACTGCACTGTTACATAAGCAATGAGTCAAAGGAGAACGACCTCGACTCCTCAGTGACAAGCCTTCGATCATTGCACCGCCATTGTTCAGCAGATACGTTATAGGTGTAACCTTTGGGACGGCGCGTGGGCAGGCGCCCGCCCTGGGCGTGACCTGGACATAGATCAACTGGGTGCGGTTGACAACAAGTTTCTGCCTATGGAAATTAGGGAGAGGTTTATTTCTGCATAATTTTATTGTTATGGTAAAGATTTCAAGGATTACGCAGAGTTGTTCTAGGCGAATAGATTGTCGAGATGTCTCGGATAGATCGAATTGATATAATTATATCGGATATTTTCCGAGGCCCTTTGTAATAGGGAAGGCCTCAAGTAGACTGAAATCAAGTGCGACTCAAGAATATTAAAATGGTTTGACAGATTTCGTTTTGTATATTTTATGTAAAATGCTGCCTCTCTAGCCTAGTGGTTGGACCGAACGCTCGAGGTCCTGGGTTCGATTCCCAGGTCGAGCAAATAGTTCTTGTTTTTTTTAAATGAAATTCTCAGTAACGGCTCGGATTGGAGAGGATTGGCGCGCCCCTTATTACATAGGACCTAGAAATACCGGCCGTAGGTGTACATTATACAACTCTTCCTTACCCTGCTGGGAATACAGGCGTGATAGTACCTATGTAAAAAGTGAGATATCAAGGTGGTTTATAGCAGTTGCGTGTCACAAGAGAACTATTATAACTATAACTATAAATATCAAGCATAGTTCGAGCAATGACGAACATTTTGGCCCAGGGGGTCTAGACAGAAGTTGCATTTTGACATTCGAATCGACAAACAAAATGTATGTAAATGACATTAGTTACAGCCCGATTTGTCGAAAGCTTGTGTAATTTCCATACATTTTGTTTGTCGATTCGAATGTCAAAATGCAACTTGTCTAGCCCCCCAGTTCTTTTACACTAATCATTTACTAGAACATTTGATTTCCATCCCTAATGTATCAGTACACTCAACCAATAAACCAAAAAGTCCAGATAGCCAAGTAACGATATGAACGCCCAACACCTACAAACTGAGTCGTCTAATAAATTCAATTGTCGTATCTGTGATAATAAAGTCACCTCTTTGGTAATAAGCGCTGGTTAGGTGTGCGTGGGCAGAATAATGAAGACATTTGTCGCGCGCCCATACATGCGTTATCCCCTTATTCCTCTTGTATTTGGAATAACTATTGACATAATCATGTATATCGATGCTTTTAAATTTGAACTTTTTATTCAAATTGTTCAGTTTTTATTGAGTAAAGTGTACAATTACGACCACACACGTGTTTTAAATGGTATATTTATAAATAAATAAAGAATAGATATATGGATTTTTTATAAAGTAAATATGTAACTAATGAAATGACGTAATAGAAGAAAATGACATATTAAACCGATCCTAAGTAAATTAGGTTATCTAAAGACAAGATGCAAGTATTTTAATGTAATTTTTTTGTATATAGGGTTAGGTTATCTGTAAGTAAATGAGTTGAACAGAAAATAAATGTTGCTAAAGGAATGATGTGGGAAGTTGGATTTGTTATTAAAATATTAAATTGATTATGAACTAGATCTTTATTTATATTTACATAAGGTATAATGCTAAGGTTTCTAGTTTAGACGATTTGATTGATAAATTATAGGTTACTGTATTGATTGAATTAAATTGTCAGGTCAATTATAGTTTTATGTAATTGTGAGGTACCTATGCGCTTGTGGATTCGATTCCGTGGTCTTGCAAAGTGATATTGGATTAAAATTCTTAGCAGTAGCTTGGAGTGTAGGCTTAAAATAAATAATTGATTTTATAGAAAAGAAAATCAGATTTCTACTTACCTAAGTACTATGAGGCTTAGGTCCTGTTTTATAGTTATAGTACTGACAAGGTCCCGTAAAGCTGGCAAATAATTTCATAAAAATGATGTTCCATTTTTTTATTTATACGGGTAGTGGCTATCCAGACGTGGCGAAACAGGCCCTTAACAAAATGTTATTGAACCACATTAAAATAGGGGTGTCAATTAAAAATAATCATCTTCAACAAAAAAACATTCCGATGGGTGAGGAACCTCCTTTTTGGAACTGAAAAAAAGTATACACATATTCCCATACACGCAATGTCCCGGAAGCCGTACCTACCATGTGATTTTGACCAGGGTTACATAAAACGCAGAAGCAATTACGTCATACGGTGCTCGTATCAATTTTAATGCGACATAATGGTGCGGTTTCACTTATTTGGAGCAAAACCGATCGGCCGGTGAAAGGTGGCGGCGATGGTATCGACTGTACTTTCGACCGTCTTTGTCTTGTCTCTATATATATATATATATATATTATAGTAGGTTATATATCATTTGCAATGGGTTTCGGTAGCTCGATGCTCTGTAAGTGGACACTGCGGTTTTGCTTAGTTTTTTCCTTTTTTTTCGAAATATAGCAGTCTGTTCCGATGGAGAAATATATGTATATACGGTAATCGCTTCATTGGTCTAGTGGTCGTTAGTGCGACTGCTACGCTAAAGGTCCTGGTTTCGATTTCCGAATAGAGCAAAGTGTTATCAGAGTTTTCTGTAAGATTCTCAGTAGCAGCTCGGAGTCTGGATTTGTGCCCATTCATAGCAATAAATAGGTTAACTGTGAGTGTACAGCAGTTCTCTGCCTAACCTTTCGGGGAATACAGGCGCAATGGATGATGGAACGGACAGAAAATATAATTATTATAATACTTATTTATGGTTTTTGTTTTTTACATTAATAAGATAATAATTATGCGAGGCACTCAAAAAATCTCAGTAGTGTCTATTTTCAGGTAAAGCAAGTTTTTTTATACATAGTTAAATCTAGGGAGCATTTAGGTTGGTCCGTTACCTATCTAATCACCGGGCAGATTAAGTGTGAAATTGATATGAGAGATCAAAATGCCCGGCAAATGAATTCGTCATAGAAATGAGTTCACGGTTGGTCAGTCAAAGGTCGTTTCTGAAGTTAAGAACTTTGATATTTGACTGTGACGAAGTAATCATACAAAAGTAGAATATATAATATATAATAGAATAGAATATATAATAGAAAATATAAAATATAACTTAGTACTTACATAATTATCTTTAAAAAAATCTTCTTACATACTAGGTTTTTCTTCACTATCATGGAAGTACCGAACACAACTATCTGCAGTCATATAGATGCTATTTCTGAGAATACATAAACACACCATCACGCCAGTATTCCTAGAGCGTTAGGCAGAGGTACAGCCACAGTTCATGTTTAGGTCCTGTGTAATAGGGGGCAAGCCTATTGCCATACTCTGAGATTAATACTTGTATTAAAAACATAATCTGACCTAACTTAATGTTGCTTATTTCCCAAAAGTCTAAGGCTTACATGATTATTTTAGTGATTTTTTTCAAACGAACTCTTTAAATAAAGTTTTAGAACACACTTCAAGCAATACCAAAGACAACGACTTACAATATTGCCATTTCAACTATACATTACTAGACTATTAGCTATCGACACATGTACTGTCGCCCATAAACTGATGGTGTTTTAAGCCCCGCACTAGTTTCCCGCCTATCTCTGGGACAAATGGAATGTCGGGACAGCTTGCAGCAAAACAATGGTCTGTAGGCGAACTGGATGGCTCAGAATAGTTTGTTAGTGAGCTCGACCGATAGTAAAATGTAGCTAAATGTATAGAGGTTATAAGGTTTTAGTCAATTTACTGCCTTGAGGGTAGAGGGTGGAAAGTTTCTACTTGATTGGTGAAATAAAGAGTGGTCTTATCGGGTTTTTTCTGTGAAATTTTGAGGACAAGCTCGGATTTGTGCCCGGAAAATGGCAATAAGCTCGCCCCCTATTACATAATAGTACATACTGTTGGACTATGGGTGTGGACAGCGGCGGTGTAGTTTAGCAAAACTCTGCTTAACTGAAAACAGGCGAGTCAAGTCTGTCTGCCAAGTCTGTATGCCTAAGATTACAGGCGTGTTTTTTTAATACTAACACGACCGTGTTACGTAGACAATAGACAATCTATTGCTTTCGGATGCAAAGACTCGATTGAAAAATACTGATACCTACTCTAGCGCGTAAAGTTGACAAAAGAACACAAAACAATAATTAGTGTTTGACAACACTATAGATCAAAGTACCACAACATTTACACATCAATGTTGCCATAATCCCACGATTGACGCTTAAATAAATTAATCTTTAATTGGAACGATGCTATCTGCACCGAAATGTCGAACCGATATAAAAATGTCACAGCTACTGACATTTGGAAGGTAATCCAAGCCAAGAAAGTGGTCGGGTTAGACGGTTAGACCTTTAACGGACTTCTGCCTAGCCTTGGTGGCGATGGATTGAAGATAAAGATCGATTTCATTGTTGTCAAATGTCTGTGGTTCATGAGTAATTGGGTAGTCTGTGGTTTCGTAAAAGTTATGTGACGAAAGATGTTACGAAATTGCTTCTGTAAATCATATACGTTTACAGTAGCATACTGTGCCTCAACCATGAATTGTATCGAATGGCTTTCGATAGGTTTTTTACGCATCGAAACGCTGTGATCTCATAGGAGATTTTCGTTCCCTACGTAACCGCTAGAGGCGCTGCGAGGGTTTTCCATACAAATATTTTACGGCGTCGCTAGCGAGTCTAGTGAGAAAAACTCATGGTCGAGGCACTGTATCTATAAAAGAAGTAACTGACTGATTCACTGACGGATTGATCACCGCACAGTTGAAACCGCTGGATCTACAAACAGGAAATTTTGCAAAAATCTTCCACCAATCAAAGCCAGGATTCTACGCTAGTAATACATTTCAAGTTATGTACATATAGCTAAGACCTAGAACTAAAATACTAGTTCCTAAGTTCGAAGTTGCGAGGTCAAATTGGTCGATTTGCATGTTTTTCAATGACCGTGTTATTGATTGGGAATCCCACAACGACAGCATAACAAAATAAAGCAATCATTTTACAATAAAGCCATTCAAAGCTATAATTTAAAGTAGGTATTATTCATTGTTATTTTTTTCGACAGCCAAAGAAAAATCATAAACGGCCAGTTGTCACGTCCTTTATAGAATCGAATAGTCGATTATTAAGTCAAGTCTGGTGAGGTCTCGAATCGATAAAGTTATTCGATTATGTCCATTGTTCCGAATCGATGAATATCTAAATCAATAATTCAATTATACTCTATAGATATTTGAAACTGATATTATGAATTGTTTGAAGGCATCAACAGTTCGAATTATGTTAATAATGGTTCCGTTAAAAGACATTAAAAGGCAAAGCTTATGACTTTCAAGGCTAACTTTATAAAATTCGTCGTAATACTATAATGTTTATAGTATTCACAACAAAAATATTTTGCGTTTGTCTATTACGAATACGTTTTTATACACGTCCAATGTAATTCATTTTTTGTTAAAAAGAGAAAGAATTAACCTTCTTATACAAAAACTTTTTGCTTATTTAACACAACAAAAGCGATAAATTCAAATATGGATCGTTAGCCGAGCATTTTTCGCTTTTTCCGAGTCCGAGTCAAACTAGGCATGCACGTTAAAATTATAGACTCGTATAACACATTTACATTCAATTACTTGCTCGTTTCACACTACATAAACAACGAAACAACAACACTATTATTCCTAGTTATCCCTAACAAGTATAATTTGCGATTGAATAAAAGACAGGGTAAACTATGGACTGTTAGGAGCTGCCAGTACTTCAGTACATTAAATAGCTTAAGTACGAATTGCAGAGACAATTTAAACTTCTAATAAAATTGTTGGAAGTGAAAGGACTGGACATTCTGAAAAGAGGTTCTCTATTTCATTTTGTTAATAACTTACTCATAATTGATAATACAGAGATTAATAATAATCATTAGTAAGCAATAGATAGTTTTAGATGCAGAAGGTTGTCAACCGAGATGACTCGAAAAAAGAAACGGAGGCCTTTGGCCTGTAGTGGGACGATCGCGGCTGAAAATAAATCATAATATGTAGTTTAACTACGTAGTACGTACTTAAACTACATAGTATTACGTACGTACGTACGTAGTTTAATTACTGGTCTCATTTGAAAAAATCTTTTCAGTGTTAGATAGCCTAGTTAACGAGGAAGGCTATAGGCTGTATATCATCACGCTACGAAAAATAGGAGCTGAGTATGAATTAAAAATATTGCAAAAAACGGGGGAAAAATTCAACTGCTACGGGAACGAAATCGCGGGCTAAGGCTAATTGTAAATAAGTCTTGTGACACTGCCATTTAATTCAATAAATCACAAGGGCTTTGGCAAAATATTTCTTCTTGCACTCTGTACGCTACACACTAGTTAGAAGAAAATTGAATTTCCCGGGCAAATACTTAGCTAGTATACTTTAGTATCAACCAAAGTCCCGTACACTGCCGGCCAGAGGATAGTACGCCACGCCTACGCGCAGTTCGCACAAGGTGCACAGCCTCCGGTCAGCACATTACTTACGTAACATGTGATCTCCGATCCCGACCTAGAACTCTGCACACTCGACCCCAGGGTAATATGTTTAACAATAAAACTGTGCGCGAAAATACGACGCAACACGAAAGTCTGCTTTTTAGTGCATTAAAGTTGTGTAGAAATTGGTACCCAGTATTATTTACAATAATAATTTATTTTACTTTTAGGCTTATCACATTTATTGCATATTCCTTCTTCTATGGGGTCCATCCAAGTAAAATGGTACTCCATCCTTCACTTAGTTAAAGAATTTGAGATTGTACGATTTTAGGAAACTGAGCTTTGAAAGCTTCGAACTAACAAATGGCGAAAACTTCCAATGTTTTTATTGGATTAGTTAAAAATTACATTGTTTCCTTACGTTACTGTAATAACACACACGTCGCTCCAACTCTACTCATTTTGCGATCACCAATCGAGCGAGATTTACAGAATACGAAGCGAAAACTAAACAGTTTTTTTTTTGTTAGAATGTAGCTGAGCCTTGTAATTAAGGCCAGGCCATGATAATGATATCATGGCCTGGCCTTAATAAATCGTCAATCATCTATGTTTGTCCCATTTTCGTAAATTAAATGGCCTTTGCTCTGCCGAGGGACATTCAGGGGTTAATATTTTGCTCTCAAGTGTATATGATTAAAATTTTTGTATAACCATTTGTTGAACCATTTAAGAGGCCAAAAATGTTGAGTTCTTAAATGCGAGTGTAATGTTGTTAGTTACGGTCACGGCTTATTCATTTGTTGCCTCGAGCGATAAAATCACCTTGTTTACCGTTAGAGGTGTCAGCAGCTCGTTAAGGAAAAATTCTATCAAAATACACGATGTCAAATACTTAATAAAAAATATTTCGACCACCTATTAAAGTACCTGTCTACTGAAGATGAAAAAATAATGTTGTTGTATTTTGTACGTGATATAAATATTTTATTAAATCTCGTAGCAATAGAGTTCTTTAGAAACTCGTATCTACGTTTGAAAATTTGAAAATGTATGTGTATTATCTTTATGTATTTTTTTAAGCATTTTCCATGCTAAGATTACAAGTTATTTTTAATGAAGGAAAAAATCGGCGGGCGGGCAGGATTCGGTTGTGAAGCATTCTTCACAATAGATGTCGCTACGTCACCTTAAGACGTAAATTAGAATGTGGAGGAAGATTTCGACTGGCGAGCAGGGCGAGCGGTGGCTTAGTGGTCAGAGCGTCTGGTGTACCGAACCAGAAGGCGCAGGTTCGAATCCTGCCCGCCCGCCGATTTTTTCCTTCATTAAAAATGTATGTGTATTTGAAAAACAGCACTGTACCTACTTTTACATTGTAATAAAAAAAAAGTACGTAACCAATGAAGATATTTTAGTAAATGAAAGGTGGCTATGAAGAATAGGGACCTACTACCTTTTATACCCGCGGTGTACATCATAATATATGCTCGGAATCCTTAAATTCGAAGTAAAGGTATTCTAATATTTACTAAAACGACTATGACCACAAAATTATATACTCGTACTTTCCATAAACAGCAGTTTTTCTAAGCCACAGGCGTATTTATTATTTCATAGATAACAAAGTATTACACAAAATCGCCTCCAGTAAAACAGTCCAACAGTATCACCTGCTAGTTATAAATCTAAGTCTCCACCTCCATCGGCAGTCGGCACATACAATCCAAAGTATTGTGCAGTGTCCAACAGTAGCTGTGTGATTTGTATCGCTAAGTATCGACGTGATAACAAGTACAGATAGCGGTAATACATCTATAACACTAGATATTTATGGGCGGACCTCTGGGGCTGGTTTAATCCGTACCTTTGTGGAGGTAGTAGAAAGAGGCTGCTAATTCGTTTGATATTCTGGACGAATATTTTGCCGTTAACAAATATGTGCTAATAATATATCTACACGAAAGCGCTTAGCAGTAGTAGTATGACCACTGGACTGCCAAATCAAAGGTCTCGAGTTCGAATCCAAGGCACGAACCTCTCGAGTTCTCGAAATCATGTGCGTAATTATCACTCGCTTTAACGGTGAAGGAAAACGTGAGGAAACCTGCATGTCTGAGAGATTTTCTCGACGACATGTGAACTCTGCCAATCCGCGATAGGCTAACGTGGTAGACTATAGCCTAATCCCTCTCATATTGAGAGGAGCCCCGTGCCCAGCAGTGGGACAGTATATATAGAACGATGACATATCTACATACATGGTAATAGCCAAATGAGATCTTACAATGAAAATGCGAAAAGTACCATTTGTATGTCGTAGCTTAACGCCATTATTTTATTTGCTTATTCACAACTGTATTTCCCAGATGGGTTAGACGGTGTACTTCTGGACACCGTCAGTTTGTCAGAATGCTTAAAGTCCCAATGTAATTAGGGGCGAGCCTATTGCCATCAACCGGGCGCAGATCGAGACTCCGCGCGAGCTGTAAGACGGGTCGGTGCTAAATAAAGGATTTAGGGATTAGGAAAAACTAGATCTATGCGGAAACACAGCCGGGCTTTTATAAAACCAAACCAAGATTCAAAGCTACACAGCATAATAAACAGAAGTTAGTGACGACTACAATTTCTGCTAACGTTTCCTCTGTTACATAACTCGCACAATTGTAGCAGGTTCCTCCACTTTGTAACGAGAAGCACAATAATTTGCACCCAGCTAAAACCGCAGACATTTTGAATTTCAAATCGAAGTATTTATAATCAGTTTGATCGTTATCCGCTAGGGAAAGTAACAGAAAATGATCTCTCCCGTGAAATCTAAGTTGGTCCTATCATAATTTAGCACTTGATTCTACAATAGCAAGTCCTGTCTGTTAGATAAAGGTCTTAGGAACGGTCCACAGATTAATGCTCGCACAGAGAGTCCAGTGCGGAATTTATTCCATCGATTCCACGGTTGTCACACTGATGATTTCTGGTCTGTAACTTATCTATGCATTTTAATGTACAATAGACGTCGCAATTAGAATTTAACTGGTCGTATTGTGTGGGTAGGTTATTTAGAGGAGATTTTTTGTATTAGTTTTAAGCTTCATGTACGTAGGTACTAATATAGAAGGAGGGATTATATTGATTGTAATTATGTTGTTATATGAAAGGTTAAATACCACTATCACAGATCACTACATGATTTTCCTTAAATTATCAAAATTAGTAAACTCTTATAAATGCACAAAAACTAAAAAACATGTGGACTTTGATAAAACAATAACGACCTTAAAACTAAGCAACATTTCTGATCTTAATTTAATCAATGATCCAGGTACGTTAACTGTACAATTAATAGACATACTCCAAAATTGCCTTCAACGAAACACTATTACTACTTTAGTTCCGAGAAATAACCGCATTATTAAACCATGGATAACTTTAGGAGTTTTACGCTGTATACAAAATAGGAATAATATGCAAAGAAAACTTCGAGCTGATCCCCAAAACGAAATATTACAAATTACTTACAGAAGATATCGCAACCATTGCAATAGTTTAGTTAAAAAACTCAGAAGAAAATATGATAAGGAACAATTATTAAAGGCAAATAAGAATACGAAACAGATATGGAACACTATTAACAATATAACTCATCGCAAACCAAAGAAAAATGTTAACTCCGAACTATTAGAGATAAAAAGCACCCCTCATGCTTCAGTAGACCACATAAATGATTACTTTTCTAACATCGGAAAAACCCTGGCTGAAGAAATTACCTTCGCAAACAGATCACAATTTCAAAACGACTCTGATCATAATAATATAACATCACAGACTTCCTCCTTCGTGCTTTTCGAAACGGATCCTAGAGAAGTCTATAACGTGCTAATGGATCTTAAATCTGAAAGCGCCCCAGGCTGGGATAATATTACAACAAAATTTTTAAAAACTGCCCATGAATTGCTCGTCCCCATAATTTCTCATCTTGCTAACTTGTGCTTTAGTCAAGGGAAATTCCCACCAGCTCTAAAGCAAGCTATAATAACTCCTGTGCACAAGGGTGGCGACAGAGACGACGTTAATAACTACAGACCTATCTCTGTCTTGCCTGCAATATCTAAAATAATTGAAAAGTTAATTAATATAAGAATAACGAGCTACACTAATAAATATAACATTATTTCACAAGCTCAATATGGGTTTAGGCAAAAATTATCTACGGAAGACGCAGTGACCGCATTAACAACTCATATTGTTAACCTAGTAGATTCAGGAAATAAATGTGTTACTGTATTTCTCGATTTAAAAAAGGCTTTCGATACCGTTTCTGTCCCCATTCTTGTGCGCAGTCTAGAAGGTATAGGCGTAAGAGGAAAGCCGTTAGGATTACTAATAGATTATCTACGGGATCGTAGGCAAAAGGTTAGGATAGGAGAGTATATTAGTAAGGAGTCTCACGTGAGCTATGGCGTTCCGCAGGGCAGCGTACTGGGCCCAACTCTATTTTTAATATATATTAACCACCTCTGCAATATGATGCCAGACAATGGCCGCGTTTTCTCATATGCAGATGACACAGCTATTGCTTTCTCTGGCGATACGTGGGAATCCGTATATAAATCTGCTGAAAAGGGTCTTTTCGAAATTTCTAACTGGCTGAACTCACATCTTCTAACACTAAATATATCTAAAACAAAATATATTGCATTTACAAACTACAACAACACTCAACCCGGACCTAACGTAAATCTTAAAATCCACACTTGTCATAATACAGCTAGCACAAATTGTTCTTGTAAAAATATTGAAAAAGTAACTCATATAAAATACCTAGGTATAATCGTTGATCAGCGGTTATCTTGGCATACTCATACAGATATGGTCATGGCCCGTACGAGAAAACTTATCTGGATGTTTAAAAACCTAAGACATGTGACAACTAAAAAAATGTTAACTGAAATTTACGTCTCTTTGGCTCAATCAATTCTTATATATTGTATACCCGTGTGGGGCGGTGCGACTAAAACGAAGTTTCTCGAGTTAGAGCGTGCACAGAGATCTCTAATCAAGGTCATGTATACCAAACCGTACAGATTCCCAACCAATGAGTTATACTCCCTTAGCGGTATTCTCACAGTCAGAAAATTATACATATTACATGCTGTCTTAAAATTACACAAAGTCCTGCCCTATGACCCTCACCTTCAGGAAAGAAGACGGAAATACCGTGTTGCACCAATAGAATTCGTCAAAACTACATATGCCAAAAGACAATTCAAAGCTAATTCCGCTGCACTATATAACAAACTGAATAAAATTATTAACATATATCCCATGACCACTAAAGACTGCAAAAAGGCAATAGTTCAATGGTTACAGCGGAAGACCTACGATGACATTGAATTATTGCTGCAAGCAATGTCAATATGAATTGACAAACACACAAACACACACACACACACACACACACACACACACACACACACACACACACACATATACCACACACACACCCACACACCCACCCACCCACCCACACACACACACACACACACACACACACACACACACACACACACACACACACACACACACACACACACACACACACACACACAAACACACAAACACTATATGATGATATCTCTTAAGTTTTATCTTTTTTCTTTTTTGCATTTATTTTGTTATAGTTCAAGTCTAATCTTGATTAATTTTGAATTTTAGATTTTAATTGTAATTTTTGTTCACATTTATTATCTTTCTCTTTGTACACCACTTTTACCATTTTATGCTGTCATTGAAGAGCGAGGCCTCCTATCACAGGTATATTATTTACTTAAAAGGAGGTCTCTATGTAAGATTTACTGTAAAAGTTGTACAAGTTTCTGCAATAAACCTTTTTAATTTTTAATTAAAAAAAGTTTTAGTTGCATATTATGATAGACGACTGTTGACTAAAGCTCAGTAAATACTTCTTGATAAAGCCATTGAAGTGATGATTGTATGTATCATAGCTAAGTACAAAATGAGATACGTTATCAGCTTAAGTATAAATTTTACCTTTTCCGCAATCATGGATTTTAATATTCATTCCACTCTATCGAATACTGTAATCAAATCATATTTCAATTACAAATATCAGATTTATTGATTCAATCAAGAAGGTCGTATGCATACTATATCTTAGTGCAACTGTTTTGCTTACTCTGCGGTGTTACCACCCACGCCTGTCGCGGCCCGCCGCGTAAATATAGCGCAGAATTAGAACTACCCGCGGTTATTTATCGCTTGCGCGCGCGCAGGAGAAATCGACGCACGCGGACCGCTCAGCGTCACTTCCTGCTCGGACGTCGCCGTGGACGCACGCTCGTGCTGCAACGCTTATGTAATAGTCCTTTATTTGATGCCATAAAACTATATCAGCCTGCCCCGTAATACCGATCGTTATCGTTTATCTGATTGTTGTTTGATGTTAGTTATTTATATTTTCAGGTTTAAAGTGAACGCACCCGGTTGTGTAATCCGCAGCAAATTGAGACGGTAACTTTGTTGTGAGGTAATAAAATCGTTAAGTGCACCTTATGCCTTAATTATTTTATTGCAATTTGCATGTTTTGTTATTGCAGTCACGATACTGATGGGTCGTGTTCCACGCGTTAACTGTGATGACTAATATTAACGAGTATATCCAAACAAAGCCTAATAATTAAACTCAAAAATTAGTCGAATATAATGAATACCTTCGTAACACGTTGACATAAATAATAGACTTAGTTATTCAGGGCTACAATGCAGAAGAATGACACAAAACGGTAATTGGAGAATATCGTGTCATATTTTTCATTTAATTTATTACTCTAAACATTATGTTCTGCAATTTCACGTGATTCATAGAGACTTAAATGCCCATAAAAACTTGAACGGCCATAAATCTAATATGAGAATTGTCATAGTGTAGCGATATGTCGGAGACTTGCCACAGAGTAGGTACGGAAGTAGGTCCTAACGTACGTATGACCGATGACTTTTTATGTGTTGGCATTTACTCGACATTTGACATTACCGCCCGCAACACGTCTAATTATTATTTGTGGGTGTGGGCTGTCGGTGCTCTGGCCTAACTGGGTTATTGGGGTCCAACAAGAACAAGAATATTGTATGTGACATTTTTCTATGACGAAATTAAGCGTATGAATTTCATCATAATTCCCATTGTAAAGGCCAGTTTTTATTTTGTTAACACTCTAATACCATATTTGGAGCCTTCGAAAATAGAGAGCTAATCCAGTTGGAGTCTTTTCTGAATAAAATACTATTAAACTTCTAGAACCAACACGAAATCGAATACTATAACCGTACTTGCCTCGTAGCCTAAAGGAACGCTTTATCGAGTTTAAGGACACCAATAAAACAGTCCATGACAGGTTATTAGTTTAAGCCCGCAAACACTACGACGACCTACTTGTATTAATTGTACAGATGCTCGCCCCGTGGCTCTAGCGAGCGCTGACAGGTTAGCGGGGAAACTAGCGCATTTTATGGTTTTACGATTATTTAACACTCAAATGCCTCCGGTGGTTTTGCTCGTATACACATTACTTGAATGTTGATAAACTAATTTAATAGCTTTAGTTTCATAAGTTATATACATATATGTTTGTAAACTATCTGTAACCGTTATATTCAATAAATGTTTATGCAAGGTGTGGGTCAATAGCGAAACTGCAAGCTGCGTGATAGTCTTCCATTTATTATGCTGCTGAAAATATGCTTCTCCAGATATTTCACATTGAGCGCAATCTAGGCCATCTTGGGGCCATTGGGCATAAGAGACTTCTTTAGGTCTTGAGGCCTTTTAGAAACAAATAAAACAGTGTGGGCCCTTGTGCCGCCTATGGAAAGACAGAACTGGTCTTCATTTTTCGCGAAGTTACTATCTACCCACTATTAGAACATTGTCATTTGTTTATTTATTTAAATTATTTTATTTTAGCATAAGCTTTTATTAAACTTACTACGGAACCATTATCCGGTTTTAAATCTCATGCCGGGTCACTTTTTATGATGGATACAGTTGTCTCACAAACCAGTCTGTGTGATTAATGCATTACCCAGCGAATGTCATGCGTGTTCTGCTCTAATTAAATCTCTTCCTTTGTGAAGCAGTGCTTATTATTTATTTTGGACGTTGAATATTTATTAGACCTTCGGCACTTGAAGCTGTGTGAAAACGGGTTATAAATCTTAAGTCGTGCAGCTACTGGTCTGTTTTCCAAGCGTAAAGTTCAAATATTGTTTGTTGGGATTGTTGTGACAATGATTTGTCTTTCTTGCATAACTATATGTATAAATACATTCACGTTGTTTTCCATATGGGTAACCAGAAAGTATATATAGAACGAAATTGCTAATTTTTTTTGTGTATTTCTTCCTGCTTAGTGCGAGAGTAGGTTTTATGTGTCTTATGTATTGTAGGCTTTAATAAATGCTATAAACGATTAATGCTTTGTTTCATCTAGTCCGACTTTCTACACCGGTTGTCATAAACGCGCAAATGATTTTGGATCTGCCCAACGATGTAGTAAAATAGTTTTAGGTGGAGCTTTATTTTCTCTGGAAACTGTTACTTTTAGAACCATATCAATCCTAGGTTTTTAAAAGTATAGTTTATGGTATAAAATTGAGTACAAAAAATATGTTGGTCCTCTTTCTTTCAGTCTGAAAACGGAATTTCACGACTATACGTACTCAAATTTTCAACACACCAACCTTCAAGAAGTAGGATGACAATGTTTTCCCATTAGACTGGATCTATTTCGTTGACAGGCACGGAAGTATTGACGTTTTTATCACCTGTTATTGAGTTATGTCTGTCGACCTCGCCCCTGTCGCGGTAAGCGCAAAAACAACAGATTAGTTTATGTGTGGGTGACCATACATCCAAAAATATTAGGAGAAAGACTTAACACCTCACTACCTAGATTACAAAGCGTAACACCTACTCAAATTATTTCCGTGATTGTTGCTTGCTTGCACATCTTTTAAAAAAAAAAACTAAGTAGTTTTTGCAATTATATTATTTCGACTTTATTTTTGCAACGAGCTAAGTTTTATCTATTCCCTAATTATTATTAGTTCAAAATGTTGGTCCTGGGAGACGTCAATAATTGACGCGGATATCATCACACTGTATACGATTATACTATTAACCTTGATTGATCATGAATTCGTCACGACCCCCAGCTTATACGTCACCGGAAACACACACTCTTTCATTGATCAAAAATCAGAATTATATTAAGGAGAGTCTCGTATAATTACGTGACATGGTCACATTACAAAAGTGTTAGTCATAATTTTAAGTTTTTACTGGTTATGCCTGCAAGCTATGGTGAGTGGTCAATCGGTTTTTTTGTCTCACATAGCTCAAGCTGGCATCGGTTACACTAACAATGCAGACCTACACTAGAACATGTTTCGAGATAAGAATAAAGAATGGACACTAAAAATATATTTAACGTGCAATATATTAGTTACTATGTGAGCGAACCTTTAACTTCTGTTTTTTGACTGCCACATTGATTTGATGGTTGAAAACGGGTGAGATACCCCATTCAATTTCCATGGTGAGATAAATTTTAGTTTTGATTATGATTCTTCGTGTCAATCAACACAGAAGAATTAATAAATAAGTTCAGATTTTATTTAAGAAATAGGTATTTAAATGTCATATTAATATAACGCGATAAAATCCGAAAAAAGTAGTTTTGTTTCAATCTGTTGCTATTCGTGATAATCTACTATATAAAAATAAACTTTTTTTTTTTTTTTTTTTTTTTGCGTCTGGAAATGCTTTATGCACCGTCACGCCGCCCTGGGGAAGGCGGCGCGGTGTGTGGGACTCCATCCTGAAAAGGACGTATACCCAAACCAGACGGGTGTTCAGCTCATCACCATTCAGCCGGGGTGCGGGAACGTGTTGACATTCTTCCGCCTAACCTAACCTAACCCTAACCTAAATTAAAAATTTAGAAAACCCCCGACATGAAATGTAATTTGCTATTTTGTGGTGGCGGCCATCTTGGATTTGGAATTTATCATAGTGTATAGTATTCTCCTAGTTAAGCCCTTTCATTTGATTGAGGGAGTTGTAAAAAATATATAATTCGCTATTTTGTAGCGGCGGCCATATTGGACCGATTTTCATCAAACATAGCTAAGAACACTCCCGACTAATTCACCTTTCAAATAAAAAAAACAAAAACAAAATCGGTTCATCCGTTTGGGAGCTACGATGCCACAGACAGACACACACACACACACACAGACACGTCAAACTTATAACACCCCGTCGTTTTTTCGTCGGGGGTTAATAAGTCGGGTTTTCCTTCCTGACGCTATAACTCCAGAACGCACGAACCGATTTCCACGGTTTTGCATTCGTTGGAAAGGTCTCGGGCTCCGTGAGGTTCATAGCAAAGAAAATTCAGGAAAAATTCCAACAGAAAAGCGGGTTAAAAGGTTATCAAGACCACGCGGGCGAAGCCGCTGGCGGAAAGCTAGTTCTTTCATAAAATTAAGAAATCATCATTTAAGAAAAAATTGCAAACATGTTTATTGCCCTTAAACAACCTATTTCACATCTCAATATGCATGAAGAGGCAGATAGTAATTACACATGCTAATATCTTTATCAACGGCAAGTTTACGGTCCCGATGTTTATTACCGTAATTGGTATTCGGTATCGGTACCGGTATCGAGGTTACGGCGCGTCACTAGTCGATAAAGTGAGGTGTCAAACAACGCGCGCTTAATTAAGGCGTGCACTACAATTTCATTAAATATACATATTACATTATGAACTTTATATTATGGGGGCGGAGTGTCATATTGGTTAAATGATTTATCGTATGTAGCGATAATTTTGTAATTTTCCACAGGTGGATGGGAAAATATGCATAAATGCATACTTATGAAGTAAGGACAACTCAACAATGACATGGGCTGAACTCTTTATCTGGAAACCATATAAGTACCAGATACCAGAGGATTGGTCCACAACTTCACAATAGCCTTGAGTCGTAAAGAACGGGAAGAGGGCCTTGAGACCCTGCATCGTCTCCAATTTAATAAACGCTGTATTTATAGAAAGAAGAACCTTATTTGATATATTTTCTTCGTAAATAAAACAAAGAGACACTTAGATGGACCCATGCATGTTCTACGTGCAGTTTGTATATATAAAATATATTATTACTCGGACTACAATTATTTTCGCTGCTAATAAACTCACCGAAGCCAATCAATGAAGAGTTCATTAATTTATACTTCGAGATCATAAAATACATAATAGGTAAATGCGTCAATATTAATTGTTGGTTTATAAACACGTGTGCACTGTGCATAAAACAAACATGACATAAGCAGGATAAATGTTCAAGTTGGAATTTTTTTTTAAGGAAGAACTTTGGAGATTGTACGCTGTGTCCAAGTATTTTGAAAATATACGATGACGCCTCTTTTGCCTGAAGGATTAGATAGAGGTGTACCCACAGTTAGCTTACCAGTATGTTCAAGTCCTATCTAATAAGAGGCGAGCCATAATCCAAACTTCGTGCTGTTACTGAGAATGTCATAGAAAAATACAATAGCATTGGTAAATCTAGATATCGAACCTAGACCCCAGTGTAGCAGTATTCAAAAGTACTATAATTACGTACGATTAGTTTTTAAATCCACATTGTTAAGTTAGAAGACAAAAACATATTCAATTACGCTCAATTGAAATCCAATCCAATCATAGACAACAAAACATCTAGACTCCGACATTTGAATTTGGAACACATCGAATAAAGTATTCCAATTTCAAACGCATTGAAAAAATCAAACTATCGGATTTTGGGATCGTCTTGAAATTCCGACCATTCCGTCAATCGGATTCGAAACGCAGACCTCACATGTATCTACCTACACGCCACACCTCACGAATGAGGTATCCATTTCCACCGGCATGTATCTGTTCAATGAAGTGTAATTACGAATGTTACAAAACACAGCCGCTCCAGTTTCCAGAGCCTGCGACACGTTGTGCCTGTGTGGGTGAGATGGGGTTGTGTGAGTGCGGGGACAGTGACCCGAGCTATCTCGAGATCGCAGCCTCCGACCGGCCAGATGCCGAAAGATGTCAGCCAGGCACGGACTAGAGCTGTTATATTTTTTCCGTAATTTAAAAAGCTTGAAACTGTGTCTATAAATTCTGTAAAAAAATTTGGCTAGTGTTGCTTATGCTTTTGAGCTCGACAGTGACGAGTACTTTAAAAAAATTTGTTATCGAATACGTTTATAGAACCTTTTTTTGTGTCTATATTTACAATTGAAATGATTTGATAACATGTCTGATATTGATAATATTCCAAATAGTCGGATAACACTTTCTAAAGTTGCATACTCCATAGTTTTGAATACTCCATGCAGTTCATAAAAGAAACTCGTTATTGGTCATAATTATTGAATCTCTAGATTTAATAATTATGAGGGAGTTCTAATTCTAAATTATACAAATTAGCGAATCGTCAGATGTGTCGCAATTAATCAAAGATCTAAATTATTCAATATTTAACTAACTTTCAAGAAAATGCTTGTCAATAAATTAAAGATATTATAAATAATTATTTAATCATTAATTTTAGATGTGCCACTAAAACATAATTATCTTTTGTAATTAAAATAATACATCAATGAATATGAGATGCGGTATGATGTCAACAGTTGTAAATGTAGTGAAATCTAAAATATATTTTAATTGAATAAGTATTTTAATAGCTATCTTGATATCAGAACACCTTTTAAATAAAATAAAACTGTTTTTATAATCGTGTTCAGAATCAATCGATATGCAAATAACGTTTGTTTTTATACATTTACCTATTCTATAAGTTATAGTCGCAGCATTAGAATTAAATCAGATCTATAATACGGGGGTCAATGTATAAGTTTCGATGAGATTACACAGATGATTAACCTTATACCTACTTAATTTGCTAAAGTGGTATTTTAAATTATAATACAAGAATACTTTAGGTCATTGGAGATCAAATCAGCTAGAGGTCACCGCACAAAATGATTAAAATTTTAACAAATTGCTATTCAATAGGTATATGTTTTTATACTGTTAGGGTTTTAATTTTATTGATATCCAAGATTTTATATATATATTTCTGGTTTCTAACTGTATATGAAATGATTTTATAGCAATGTATGATTATCAGACCGGTTTTAGATATCCATGAATCCATTCGCTGAAAGAGATGGATCAACCATTTGCAGCAGGGGGATCAACTTAGAAGAAAGATGTCTGATAAGACATACGACATATAGACATAAGACAACAATATACTCTTTTAATAAAAACAAACACGAAAATACAAAAAATACCTTTCGTCTCAGAAAGGACTTTTGGATGTGAGTCACACTACAAAATAGGTAATAGTACATGCAAGTGGGTTCATTCTACATTATTTCCAAAATTAAAATTCTAAATCAGAATTCATCATCAAATCCATCTCTGGGATAACCTTTAGCTCGCGGCAATCGCATATAAAAATAAAAGTAGTTGTGTTAATAACGTATTTTTAGTGCGGCGTTTGGTAGGGAGCTACCGCAGGTGCGTTGGCCTGCCCCCGCGCAGCACAGTGACGCCCCCTGCGCTTGCGCCGCGCAGTTTTTGTTTATAATTAATTATGTTTTGGCGGTGCTCCGCGATTGTCTAGGTGATTGGTCGGTTTTAGAGATTGTTCAGGAATTAGTTTTTGATTGATGGTAGGAATTAAAAGAAATGTTTTATTACTTAGGTAAGTGGTACGGTACGATAAACATTTTTAGTAAATTTTTCTGGGTTAGCCACATTTTAATAATGTTTTTGTCATTCTGGTATTTGATGAAGTACGTCCAAGAGGTTGATGAGCATAGAGGAAGAGAAAGTGGTATGCCAGTAACATAGGAAGTGGAAATCTATAGTCTGTGCCTGCTTACCCCAAATCCAAGAAAAGAGAAAACTCTGCAGGATATTGAAGATGTCCAAAATGACATTAATTTATTTGTACACGATGAAAAGTTTTTTGATTAAATCTTTAGTATTATTATCAGCTGTCGATAGAAAATAGGCTGTAAATTAGTTCAGCGCAGTGGCACAAGATGTCGCTACCGGAGGCACGTCTCAAGTGCGCAGGATGGCAGATATTCATCAGACGGGGACGGACGCCTTCCGGCCTGCGCGTGAGTGTCTTATTAGCTGGGCTTAGAACTTGCCGTCTAGGGAATATTTTGACGCGGTGATCTGCACGGATCTGCCGTCGTTTGCATGTGGACAGAACTGAATAATGATTGACTTTCCTTTATTTTTTTTTACGAGTGCTGCTCTGAATTGAGTATTAAGCCGCCACAGTCTAAGGCTAATATTCAGAGACGACGCTAAGCGTAAAGTAACGCTTCCATATATTATAGGCTCTTTAAAGCCTACTGTACATCGCTTTACTCTTGCAGTCTGTGGGCTGATTACAGTAAAAGAAGTTACCATGCCCTCCGCGTCCAATACGATAATGCGTTTAGGGTGGTGTTGAGGCTCCCGCGTTTCTGTAGTGCCTCTGGCATGTTCGCAGACGCGCGCACGGACTGCTTTTACGCGACCATGCGAAAGCGTGCCATGTCACTGGTACGCAGAGTGCGGGCGAGCGCTAACACCATCCTAAAGATGATTGCAAGCAGGCTTGACTGCTACATCATAAGGCATTGCTGCGACAAACATACTATGGTGCAACTGTCGCAGCGAAAGTTTTAATTTAAAATTAACCGCCAAAGTAGAAGTAGTAAAAAAAAAAAAAACGTTTTTAGCTGTTTATGTTCTTCAGACCTTATTTAAAAAAAAATCTGTATAATTTTCTGTCTTTTTTATGTATCTGTTAATAATTTGTGTATATGGGTTTACTTTGCCTGAATTAAATTTTATTATTATTATTATTATTATTATTATTATTATTATGTCAAATTTGTATTACAATCTGACATATGGATGCGTAAGTTTACGCTTGCATTCATTCACAGTAACCCGCCGCCTTACTCCCGTCCTTACCTGAGGCGCGGCCAACTAGTTCTGTGCGGACTATAGACAATTGTATAGCTAAGCTTTCGAGAAAGAAAAGACAATTACTCGGGGATACATTTACAGCCATTCAAACATGGAAAGACCCCAAAAGAAAATTGATTCAATGCAGGACTCGTAAGATTGAACCCAATATATATATACGTAGTATAATTTATACAATCAATTATAAAACATTTATTATGCTTTTTTTAAGTACTTAAAAGTTTATATATATTTACAAAATGTACAAATTCAATAAAAACCAAAATTTCCGCACCTAGGCGTCAAAGTATTCCTCATCGCTGTCACCTGGTAACGTAAAGGTAAGTAAGTACGTAAGTACACAACCACTGCACCGATACCGCCTAGCTGTTCTAATTGCTAGTGTTTTCATTGCACTACATAATTTGTACGTCTCGAAACAAGTAGCAGGTGTTGAGGAAACGCCTAATTTTATGGCCATCATAGTAACGTAACGCGCTTTCAATGATTGCTACTCTAGGGCTGCTACTTGGTTTATGAACCTGATATTTAAATAACAGTAAATTTATACCGAGTATCTGATAATAGGTAGGGACTATAGAAACTGTCTTGCTCAACTAACTTAGAAAGAAAAGCATTTGAATACTGTACACTGTTTTTGGATTCGAAGAATTCGGGCATCATTATGAAGAATTTGCCACTAAAACTCAATTACTTAGGGCCTGTTTCACCACTTCTGGATAGGAGGAGGAGAGAACCCCCAGAAAAATTAAAAAATTAACAAAATTTGTATTAAATTATCTGCTAGATAATTTAACGGGAACTTAATAGGAGGTGGTGAAACAGGTCCTTAGAATTTTTTTCATTAGTGAGTACAATTTTAGACCATAATATCCAGCCGGATCAGGTTGAAAATCGACCACAACATAGATGGGATGGGCAGAAGGACGATTTTAGACCAGAAAATAGAAATACCAATAATTGACATTCATATGAAAATTTTATTATTCAACCCTAAACTGCTTGGCATGCAAACGATCCCAGCGGATAATATGTTAGTTTGTGTTACCTTTATTTATATTAACTCTTTATCCGCGGTGCTTCGGTATCCTAGGTGTTAATTTTATTATGTGTTGATAGAAATCTTTTATTTATTTTTTTCTTTTATCTTTTTATTTGGATGATGACTGATGACTTTAGATAAAAATAGCTAATTTACCTACAATGATAAACGGAATTCATTAGGGTTATGTAACGATACCACAGAATAACAACTATGTGACCTTAGGATTACCAAGGCATGTGGGATTTTTAGGCAATAAGAGTGTGACAAATCCAACCCCTGTATTGGCGGTGGAAACTCGATGATCATTTTCCGTACCTAATGAAAAAAAAGTATAAATATATTGATCAATATCCTTCAAACCACTTTTCAAACATCTATCACTATATTGTAACAAATTACGAAAAACCAGAATCATTATTCATGTAAGCCATCACGCAATATTTATCATACCTACCTCTAATTATATCTGGAATTAAGATAAATAATGCAAATATATTGCAATGATAATAAATCTGCACTTTCTTCGAGTAAAGTGGAGTTATTTTGTTGCATAATAATTGTTTCCGTCTTAGTGCAACCGAGAAATTGTTGCGCTTATATAAGACAGGTCAATTGATTTGAATTTGATATATTTTTTAATATAATTTTATTTTCAAATAATATTCACCTTACGTCATGTAGTCCTTCTGAATATCCATAGCCGCAAGAAGGGTTAGGTCAAACTCTTACTTACAAAAACCATGTGAACCCGAATATAGTTAGGGCCCATGAGTTTCAAGCATTTTTTCTGCAGTCACGACTGAATCAGATTTATTTTAGTTCTTAGCTAATTAAATAATTATACTTCCTTCTTACATAAATATTTTCTTTATCAGAAAAAAGTAACACATTGAATTTTATGGACTTTTGAGTATTTGAGGGGTTAATAATGGATATACTGCTTTTTTTACTGGCTAGCATTTATTATAACTACGTTTTGTTATTTAATTTTCTAACACTTTATAAAAAGAGGTTTTATTTCACGGCATTCAAAACATTTTTGTTTATCATTACCTTCAAAGCTATTCAAAGATACGCTGCAAGATAAACGTTCTTCATACCACTCCTGCGCACGCCAGATATCCAGATTGTACTGTAACCTACACATTAATAGTTCCATTCATTGCCAGGTGAAAGTCCTATTATTTACTACAAACGCTAATGTATTTAGCGACAAAGAAACTATTGCAATTTTATTGAGAACCAGGTATTCCTTGCCGTCTGTTTTGTTCGGCCTGAATTATGTGGATAGTTTCTGAAATTACAGACTATTTTCTTAGACCTTAAATGGTGGTGATAAGGTTTATTTTGTCATAATTTTTAATGGCCAGGATTTCGTGAGGCTAGGTTTCAAAGCAAGCGGAATATTTTTAAAGAGCGACCGGTTAGAAGTTAATTTGCGATTAGAATGGAAAGTATTAAAAATTGACATTCCAATTAAATAAATAAATATAAAATATATTTAAATATGAATAAATACTCTAAGTATTTATTCATATTTATATACAATTCTACTTACATTGACCAAATTATAAAATAAAATAAATTTTCTCGTAATTAAAGTAAGTAGGTAATGTAAATTTTGTTGCCAAAAAAATTTCCAATTTCGAATCGGCCTGGGCCTGTAGACAAGTTGCAATTTGACATTCGAATCGACAAACGAATAGAAACAAAATGTATGAAAACGACATTAGTGATAGCCCGATTTGTCGAAAGCTTGTGTCATCTCCATAAATTTTGTTTCTATCCGTTTGTCGATTCGAATGTCAAATTGCAACATGTCTAGCCCCCCTGAACAGAAATGTAAATGTGATTTTAGTGAAAACTTTTAATATTTTAAGAACATGTCGGTTCGCCGCTTTTAATGTTACCTTGTACTAAAACGTAGCACTGTCAATAAACCTATGCATTTAATTGTACGCCTGGTATGTGTGAACTGCAAGCGACTCTCTAGTACATACTCTCTGAACGGCAATGCCGCTAATATGACATTTAATTTGCCGGCAAAATTATAGCTGCGCCATGGATGACGTTTTGCCAGCGAATTTACGGCAACGCGGTTCACGAGATAAATTTTTAAGGCAAAATTACAGCAATGTCTGTGCGTTTGTTCTAAACCAGGTTTATGTGTAATAAGTGATCTGGGAGGTTAATAACGTGGCGATAAAATAACTAGCCATAAGTTAAATTGATAAATTTTGTTTTTTATTTTCATTAGCTTTTAATGTAATAACCTGATCTTTTAATGGTAACATAAATTTACAGTTGTCTGCGGCTAAATAATATGTTTGTTAAATAACTGTACAATATGAAGATAGTTATAGTAATTATCAATTAATTAGGTAGTAATATAAAACTTTACTCGTCTCTTTAATCTTCCAAGAGTGATTCATGTCTTTAGAGTAGGAGGTTAATAAATAAATTTATATCACATCATCAGGCAATGAACTACTAACATACTACTTATATTAGTATCAATCATTTGTATTTATGGTTAGGTTAAAAAGTACTATGTACTTTAAACCTAAATTTTTCCGGTATGTTACGCACATGTTAACTTGAAATATTTAATTTATCGTTCGTATAAAGTTCGAAATTTAAAATTTTTACGTTTAAATTTCGAACTTTACACAAGCATAATTTTTCAAGAACAAGCCAGTATGCAAGTTTCCGCTAAACTCGTCTTTATACTAAACACCGCTAAGGCAGTCTTGTTTAAAATTCAAAGGCTTGCCTGCATAAATCTAGTACAATTAATACCAATATATTGTAAAATTAATTGGCCAACTGATAATATGTAAATGGATGCGGTACTTTGTTCTCTAATCTACATATACATATGATAATAGAACCGCCATATTGAAATTTCTATGTGTATTATAATATTATTTCCATATTGATTTAGAGGTGGGACGATGTTTATTAATTCGCGACTGCCTGGAATCGGTCACGTATACGAGCTTCATTGACCGTTACACAAAATAAAAACAGATTTGAAATATTATTAGTTTTTTAGTATAAATTGCCAGTGAAAATAAAAATGTGTATTTACTGTTCCAAATTCACATAATATTCTAAAAAAGTGATTTAAAATAAAGAAAGGATGTCAATTTCATTAGACGAAATATTTAGCAGGTGCCTAGTAGGTATTAACGATGAGACGTATGCGAGTGAAAAGGACTGTAAAATGACCCTGTCCAAAATAATTAAGTCTCATTTAAAATATATGATATATATATACTAGTAATCTAAAATTATGTATATCTTCTCTACTTACGATTCTGGCAGAAAACCTCCCCGAACTTTGCTTACCTGTAAGCAAAAAAAAAACACTTATAGACAGGATGCATAGGTACAATAAAAGTGTGAGATCATTAAATTACAGTACCGTAAAATACGTCAGTTTTATATAAAAATATTAGGTTCCTTCATTTTATTTCTATTGCGTTGACAGATGACATATTATGTCAGTGTCACTTTTGGCGCGAAATTGAAGTATTGACTTAAGTGAAGTTAGGTACAGATTTTTGTTTGTAGCTTGTTATATCGATGCCCCCGAAGACAAAGGCAGTACCTAATTAAATGTTTCAGTATTTTTTTTAAAAGAACAGTCTATAAGAACTATGTTGTGAATTTATTATGACTGCAAATAAAATAGCTAGCTAGGCTGACGCTGCTGGCGACACTTGCATTAAAGAACGGATACTCCCCAGTGCCTTGTAACTTTTTTTATTTGTAAGTATTTTTGCTTATCGTTTTTTGACAGATTGTTTTTTTTTTTGTGAATGTGACATACATAATTATACATACAATGAATGAATGATATTTAAACTCAATAATTAAATAATTAAGTTAAATACTAGAACACTTTCTAGTAAACCATCGATACGAGTAAGTGGTATAAGGCAATGCGGGTAAATACTAACCTTAATCCTGTATTTTATAACATAGATTGCAGTTTTGTTGTAGCTGTGCCGCACATTTAGCTACAATGTAGTTGTGTTCGCACCGTGATATTAAAATAATTAAAATATTGCCTAACCTGACATTTACAACCTGCAAAACGTATATTAATTATGCTAATGTCTTTAGACAGACCGAAGATGCAATTATATAATTAAGAATATACTTTTTAAACGATTTAAGAGCGCTGTTTAGTACAATATGATAATTATAAAAATTATGAAGGCCGCAGTGGCTCAGCGAACAGCTGTTGTGTAGGTCGCAGTTTCCCGCACGTACTTAAATTTTTTTTTGCAATTTGCCTAAATGTTCCAAATCAGATGTTTTTATATGTGAGAATTTGTGTTTGAAATCGCACACCAGGAGAAGACAAAATTATTCTTATCAATTTAATAACATTATTATTCACCAGTTTCACTAGTATTGCCACATTGAATATGAATAAATAAAATACAAAAATATATCAATGAAAGCTGGGACAAGATGTAGAGATTATTTATTTATAATTTCCTATTAAATCAGTATCGTAATAAACCGAATAAAATCACGTATTACAAGAGAGATCAACAATTAAAATTTTATATCACAAAATCCGGAATTGAAATCATTACATTCATATAAAATCAAACATTAAATATTTAATTCGTTTATCTGGATCGTGCACTTTCAAAAACATCTGAGTGCACTTTCTAGAACATATATAATATGTCATACGTTTCTTTTTTCGTCACGATGCGCGTTAACTTTGTAATTGTATAAATTATTAATTAGCTCAAAACGACTACGCTTGCGAAACACGTACGGCTTAAAAGTTTTGGCAATCTGTCCAAAAGAGGTTGTATCTCAAGCGTTATGTGGTGTTAAACCACTTTTCTTTGTTTTATAACATTAGAGTGGCTGAATCCCGTAATCCTGCCTCATTGTTCTAAATCCAATTCCCTAAAGGCTTCCAAATTTCGAAATTTCCAAGTAAAATTAAGGTTAAGTAATTCATATTACTGAGTCATTCTATATGTACCTAACTATATGCTGAACAAATCTAAATGAAGTTATATAAGTTATTCTGACCCGTCGGCAAAATTTACTAATAAGAAGGTTAACTACTGAAAAAGTGCAAGAAACCTGCAACTACCAATTACTTTTTTTGAAACAAGTAAAAAAATATAATCTTTTATCTATCATGTCATGTCCATGAGTCCATTCAGCTGTGTTTGGCCTGAGGCTAAAAATACCAACAACAGTTGCTGTCGTTCATTGTTAAAAACAATTCATTGTGTCGAAAGTCGCGACACGGCAGCGAGAGGCAGCAATTAGGTGATTACAGTTTACTGTTGAGATTGGAACACACTGGAGAAAAAGTACTAGATTGTAGGGTCTGCTTGTGTGGCAAAATTTTGTAAGACTTAAATAGTTGTAGTAATCTATACTTGTAATGAGTTTAAGAATGAGTTAGTCTCTTATTAGTGAACGTATTATATGATATCATTGGCGTATGTTCTAATTCGCATCTAAAGTATGATCTAAGTGTTTAGTCACCTTCCTACTCAGAAATAACAGCTTAGTTCATATTTTAGGATTAGAAACGGTCCACTAATAATTTAGTATACTTAATCAGTTGTCATATCAGTTATTTGATGGCATTAATTCGAATTAAAATAAGATTAGTTTATTTCCTATAAAACGTGTCTAATGCCTTCTTTAATTAATTAAAATTAATGCTCGGCATTCAGTGTCCCATAAAAGCGCATGCAATATTCAGATTTATCATATTATCTATCTTGAATCAGAATGCCAATCTCGATTAAACAAGTTAATTATTATATAAATTAATGATTAAAGTTAGTTAAGTTTACTTTCAAATAGCTGTGTTTCATCATAAACGATTGATTTAATTTATCATTAATCAAAACAACAAGGAAAATATGTTTTTGTTTTACACAAAAGAACTGAAAGCTACTACTATGGTAGCGAATAATTAGAGAGAAACTAGACCACAAACAATACATAGCCTAGGGGAGTTCTCCTAACAAGAAATCATTGTGCTCTCAGCTTTAGTTCAGCAAAAACACTAGGTAATAACATAAGAGGCGCACGTACGGTCAGACCGAATGATTATCATTAATGACAGTGATTTAGGAGAATGGACTACTGAACAGGGTTACCAAAAATAACACCTGGCAAACAATGTAGGTCGATTGCATTAAGTGCCTCGACTCGAAATTGAAGAACATAGATTTTTGTTATATTAGTCTAGAAATCTTGTTTTTTTTTCATTATTTAGGGAAAATGAGGCTAGTAGATAAATAAACTTCAAATAAACACATAATTATTACCGTAGTAAAAATCACCATCCATAACCCATCAATTCGATTATTTTCATAAAAATATCAATAATTTTATCATTCGAGATCCTTTTTAGAGAAATATTGATCAGAGTCCTTCTCATGCCGGAAAGAAAACAAGCGAGAATCAAGATTAAATACTAGTTACGAAGTCATGCAATAAAGGCGCGTCCACACTTGCGCGTTGGCGGTGCGGCTCGTTACAGCGGATTAGTCGCGCCTCATCGCGACATTTGAGCGCGCGTGAATCACATTTATTGTGACAGCAGAATGTTAGTCCCAGTTTGACTTTAATATTTGCCTGCGTTAGGCAAGAAGCTTAAATTATGTCTCCTAAAATTACACGATTGAGATGGTATCGTGTTTATTGATTTTATATTATCTACTTACTTATGTTCTGAAATTATTATTTATATGTATGCAATACGATATCATGTCATTAATCTACTTAATCGTTAGATTTCTAATAAATATACTTTTTTTTATATTAAATTTAATTAATTACACGTTAACACCGTTAATATCCATTTTGAAAAACTATTTTCTCACTAGATAGAGAGTAATGAGAGTATGTATTTTCTCTAACAAAAATTTATTTCACCATAATTATGATGAGCTGCATTTATTTCACCATAATTATGATGAGCTGCATTTTGATTAGCATGTGTGTTTTTAAATCCATCGGCTATGCTCTTTGAATAAATCGCTTATAAGGGCTGGAATAGACACCCGCGGTTGTCACGCGTTCGCTGATCGTAATCATGTGGAACCAACGAGATTTGTGCGGGTAAAACAAAAAATGCGTTATTTTCACAGCGCGACTGCATACTACTGATTCTAGGATTTAATAAACTAGATTACCTTATTTACAAATCTAATAATTCATATGTCCTATACATTATTTTCTTGGTATCAAGTCGACACGTTTTCGTACTAAAGCACGTTCCAACCGTTCACAATATATGTGTGCGGTGAATACTTAATTAATTAATAACTAGATGTACCTACACAATATAAAAAAAACTAACTCGATATTCAAAACTTTTTTAAACAAAACAATATCTGTTTTTTTTACAATAACCCAAAGAAAAATATAAGAAACGTATGTGTCCTACCTACCTACAGCTTTCCCTGTGAGTTAAATCATGCATGATGTATCGATTCAACTACGTTAGAATTGATGAGCCGCGGACCACGGTGAAAGAGCAATTTTGAACGATTGCAAGAACGACCATCGTCGATCGTCGGTCGCGCGTGCCCTGTCGGCCGTAATCACGCGTGCCTGATGCACCTTGATCGCGTAAAATAAAATTCACCTTTACGTACCATGAACAATGTATCATAAATCATGTTTAATACAACGACTTCTAAATTTTAATATCACGCATTTTTGTTTTTATTATGCGTTGATGGGATGGAGTGACCGAGTGACAGATAAAAGATGCAATTTACTGAAACCATTTTGTTATGGGAATAAGTAGTAGGTAGATAATAGAAAAAAAAAATTCTAGAGCCTCTAAGGGGTCACGGTACTTCACTACACAATATAATAAAGAAGCCCCCGCCGCGCTGGGATCTCAGAAACGACTGTACGGATTTTCATACAATTTGTACAATAGCGCAACTCGCGCAACGACAACGGGAACCCACATGTTACCGTGAGAAACCCTGGTTTTGGCAGCATTCATAGGTCGCGATAACCAATAAGGATCTACAGCTACAAACTGTATGCCTCAAGTAGTAAGATACTATTCTGTATCGTTGTGATTTATTAATTAAAACTTATTAGTATGCAATTAAGAACTTCACGATAGTTTTGTGCGTAAGAATATCTAATTATTATGAATTCGGCTGACCTTATAACAAAAAAGTACGAAGTCAGCAACAGGTTCAAAGAAACTTTACTCCTAAATATATACTACTGATTTCGGAGAAGAAATATAAAAGATGTCAATAAAAAGTATTTTTATGGGTTAATTTCAAAGGTGAATCTTTATGGCGCTTCTACATTGACTTTTACTGTTAACCCTTATTTCGCGAAAAAAATATAAGTCCCGTTACTCAATAATATATGAAAATAACATTTATTTATGAAGCAGCTGTTAATACGACGTTAACGAGTCAAATCTCTAACATAATCAATTTTAATTTGTAAATTTATTAACAGCTTCGTTAGTCTAGCGGTCGCAAGCGCGACTGTTGTGCTAAAGGTCCTGGTTTTGATCCCCATGTCAGGCAAAGTGTTATTGGGTTTCTCTGTTTCCCAGTAGCAGCTGGGAGTCTGCAGGATTGTGCTCGGTTGATGGCAATAGGCTCGCTCCGTATTACATGGGACCTAAACATACCGGCGAATTGTGGGTGTTCATTAGCACATCTCTGCCTAACCCTACAGGGAATACAGGCGTGATGGTTTCAAATTTATTGTAATAGAGAGCGAAAGTGTAGGTGCTTTAATCAAGCGATATTCTATCCTGTGCCTCGACCATGAGTTTTTCTCACTAGACTCGCTAGCGACGCCGTAAAATATTTGTATAAAAACCCTCGCAGCGCCTCTAGCGGTTACGTAAGGAACTAAAATTTGCTATGAGATTACAACATTTCGATGCGTAATAAACCTATCGAAAGTCATTCGATAGAACTCATGGTTGAGGGGCTGAAATCAGATTCGTTTAGTTCCGAGTTACTTTTTCGCCCCAAATAAGTTACTTAATTTATTGACACATTATTTGTACTTGCTCATTTCTCTTCTCAGTGTTCTTGTGTTTAATGCCACATTCTGCTCTATATTTTGAACCCAATGGCATTCGGTACGTGTGTCAAAACTGTGATTAAGTATACGAAATAAGGCAAATTACACACTTATGAGTTTACGAAAGCGCTCGTTAAAATGTTTGTGCAATCAGCCGAATAAATCGCTGAATGTTAGGACATCAAAAGGCCTTCTTATCTTTTGACGCAGTTTAATGCAAACTCTGCCTAGTTTACATGACATAAGTAGGTATATGAATATTTTTCTTAGAATTTACATGCACTCAGTTGCGATGTGTACCAATAAAACCAAGCGCCAGTGTAGCTATAGCTTTATTACTGCTTCATAAAACATTAGCTCAATAACTGGTTAACCCATTAATTTAGTGTCCCCAAAGCGGGGCTGCGGAGTGTAAAGGTCTAAAGAGTTCGATTCCCGAGTTCAGTAGAGCAATTTGCAGTTTTTCTGTTCGAAAATTCAGTAACTAGACTAGATCGACAATAGGCATGTCACTTATCAAATGGGATCTTACAATTACGAGCGAACTGAGGGTTCACTTATTATTTAGTACCCCTCTGCCTAACCCGTCGGGGATACGTGCATGATGTTATGTTATGTTATAAACGTGTCTTCCCATAGAAACGTTGTATATGGATTTTTTAACAAATGATATAGCATTTATGGTCTTTGAGCAGTACAGTTAAAAATCTCCGCAAATCTTTTGCAGTTTTATTATCAACTCCAATATGGGCGCAATACTTACAAGAACTAATAAAACCTTATTTAGTATTTACACGCATCAAAGGTCCTTTATATGCTGTGCTAATAGCCGGTCTCAGACTGTTAACAGATTTCTATAGATCAAAGCAACGTAGAAAACCCGATATGTTTTATTACATAATTTTATTGCCCATTTGATGTTTCAATTAGTCTACAAATACTTGATCAAACATAAAAGAATAATATCAAAATTAAAGTTCCCATGTCCACACTTTCTTATCTTTCAAAAACATTTAAGAACAAAGTCGTAAAAGAATTCAAGTGACAAATAAAGCCGGCGTAGGACGTTGGGACCTTCTTTCACGGTTTATCTTTGTCGTAAAAGCCTATAGAGTCATCCCTACCAATGGTCATCCAAAAGAAAAAATCTCATTACAACTTTAGCACGCATAAACGACAAAGCGAAAGATCAATAGTGAAGCACCATTATCAGAAAAAATCGATTTCCTTCATATCGATTACTACATCGATACACATACCCGACTTTATTACTAGAAATCGATTCAAGGGGTCAGTCAACAGTATTGACACAGTTAGGTACCTACATCATAAAATAGTTCGCCGATATCCCAGTTAATTACTTGTAAACCCTGTTACGTTTAGTGTCCAGTCTTAAATTTAATACGTCCGCAATTGTAAATTTAATTTGTGTTAACATTCTATAAAAGTTTATGGTAACACCGTAGCTATTAAAACAAACATATAAAACTTAACGGTTCACGTGTCAAGCGAATACGGAACAATCACTGTAGTTAAATTAGATTTACGTCGGTGACACGTCGCGTGGTGTTACGATTACACGCGTTACATAATACGACACTCGGAATAATCGTAAGTGAGTAAACAAAGCACTTCTCTATGCATTAATAAAGCTATAGTCCAATGACAGCAGCTATAACATGTCCAATTTACGACAACCGTTAGGGCTTGACATAAAAGTCGATATAAAGGCGTTTTTATCGATACCCGCAATCCGCGGCTCGTTACCGACTCGATAATTTCTTCATTTTGATATTGTATCGAGTGCGTCCGCAAAGTTTGAACCAGTTTGTTTATATTGTTGCTTAAAACTTTCGAGACGTTTTTGGTAATTAACTAAAATTGTTGACTATAAATAAAACTTTCGGATTAACAATGGTCTGATGTGTGATGTAACTAACGCTTAATGTCAAAATTGTAACAAATGTCATGTGATAATATTGATTGAATGACACAGAAAAAGAAGTTATTTTAATTGACATTTTTACGATTGATATACTTACGACGTTAACGCGAATATTATACGTTGAACTAGAACTAATTTGACGGAATATTTTTTGCTACATAAATATTTATTTTATTTAAACTGTACTTAAGCCCTTGTCTCGATGAAGTAATAACAATGTTTCTGAATTCTTTTGATAAGTGACCTATTTTTGGATGGATAGAATTAACTTAATTAACCTTCATTAAACTCAAGCTTTAATTTTTATTAATATTAATTCAATGTATTTCCTTCCATCTTTTAAAAATATTTCAAATAAACGGTCGGGTTAAAAGTTGGTTCGAGCAGACTAATTCTGCCCGGCCAAAAAGATTACCGACTACTGTACAAATAAGTACATTCAAAGATATAAAAATGTAGTCTACCTTTATTATTACGATTATGAGACTAAAAGTAGTCAATCGTATATTGCCGTATTGCTATTTTGTATTATTACAAATAATGATTTTTGAAACTACTGCGATCAATCGCATGCCTACTATTGAATACTATGTGGTCTAAATCAATGTTCCAAATACTTTTACAATCGCTAAGGCCCATAATATCTATGTTCAAATGATACTGTAATTCTCATATTTAATCGATTGTTCTGCCGGTAGCCATTCTATAATAAAATAAAGCGAAAGTCGCAAATGTATTAGTGCATTTATAAATGTAATTGAGAATTACGATGTTTTCTGGTAAATCAAAAAGATTTACAGGGAAAGGGGAATGTTTTTTTTCCACAAGTCCTTGTGCCAGGATAGCAAGGATAAATAAATCCCAAAATGACAGGTTGTTGTATTATATATGACCGAAGGATAACTAGGTATCTAATTATTTAGCAAATAACAGGCATTTGCTATGTTAAATAAATCTTATACATTTCTAGACTTCGAAACTAGTAACGGAGTTACTCTGTTCATCTTTTTGTTACCTTTTCACACCAAGATTTCATCCTGAGGAAATCCTTTAAAATGCGAAAGAAGCCATGGGCAACAGTTAGTCACAAGATATATGACGAAAATTACGAAAGTAAGTACTCAGTGATATCCGAAGGCGGTTCTTTACAATGTTGCGGGATATGAAGGCACGACTTTAGTCTTAGGAACGGAATAAACACATCCAGGAATTTCCTATCGATGCATAAGCAATCGATTTCCGTTTGTCGGAACGTTTCTCTTATGAGAAAAATCGATTAATAATATAATCGCTTGTTATATTCATTACGCAACGCTACAAATCGAGCCAATCGATTTCGATTGAGTTGTCGACAAGATGACAGACTTCTTCTTTTCGTATCAAGAGTAAAACTTAATTATGACGGTAAAAGACATTGAGAAGAGTCCAAACATGTAAGTGCCTATGTTTACACCAACAAAAAACAACTCATACAAATAATAACTAAAGAACCACTTATCGATATTTAACGCTTCGCAAAAACAAAGGCAAAGTCCTCTTTATGAGAAACAGTGAGTTTTTGTAAGTAAAAGGAATGCCCCGACCACATGTCCAATCGTCCATACACTTACGCAAACGGGTTCCGTCGAGGTCATTAAGGTTATATTCGGGTTTCCGTCAGCACAAGAGTGTTTATGTCTCACTAGTGTGGAGATTCGGTAGCCCTTGTTGGAATTAGGGCTGGCAAATATAGATAATGAAACATATAACAAGTTCTACAGTGCGGAAAAGCTGCAAATTGGTAGGCTGTTTTTTTACTTTATACGGATCTGTTTCACCTCCAGCTCCTAGTGAGTTCCTGTTAAATTACTATAATTTCCTACAAGTTTTTGAACTTATCAAGCGGTTAGCGGCTATCCAGAGGTGATGAAATAAATCCTAAAAATCTTATGTTAATTTAGAGTTAGGGGTGTTAAGAATGCCAGACTTGACTGATTATTTTAAGGTGAAAGAGTTGGGAGACTTACACTGTTTTTTTTTAAATTAATTATTTTATACGATACTTAGTTCAGTAAATGCTACCTTTTTCTTTTCAAGTTACAACCCTATAACGCTTCATTTGACATAAATGAGAAAGGAGATATAATTTCTTTTAACATTTTTTGCAATAATCTTTTACTACAGCCAAAAAAATTCTCACAACCGAGAATCATATCTTAAAATCAAAAAATGCCCCAATATACAACCGCCTAAGTTCAATCGTAAACATGGTTATCACCTACCGAATGGAGACGTCCAAATACCGATCGGAGATACCCAAATTATATCAAATCATTAAAACGGACCCAAAAAAATAAAAGCAAAACTGTCGAAAATTTTAATTGTGTCGTAATTTTTAGTGCGACATTCCGCTTTTAAAATATTATTTCGAGTAATGCGTTTCGTTGAAATTACGGTGCAGTAATGTATCGGGAAATTTTCTTTTTTTTATGTTAAGAACTGTTTGTTATAGTAATATCGTGACCTCGATTAACCTTATCGGGTGGTTTGCAAGAACCTTCAGTTTTTATTGTTCTGACTTTGTTATTGATTTTGGTCATACTTTTTCATTGCGCTCGTGACTGAGGTAGATAAGTACAGGTTACAAATGAAGTATGTGAAGTCGCCTTACATGGATAGACATCTTGGTAACAGGCCGATATGTTTTTATTGCCCAACGCCAAGTGTTTTCATTGATGGTTTGTCGACATCAGACTCGACACGGCGCAAGCTGTGAATGCGGTTATAAAGACGTTTCATAAGTTGTCTAAAATTCACTCGTCGAATCGTCAAATGTATTCCATATCAAACATTTGGTCATATATATTTTGTAAATAGCTTATATGTAAGTATCAAGAATTTGTAAGACGAAGTACCTAATAGTTTTTTTATTGATAATAATTTTGTTGTCACTTATGCTTTTCAGCTCATTACAGTTTTTGTAAGGCTTATTATAAGTATTTTGATACATTCTCTCTCTCTCGTTTCGACCTGAAAAATTTTACCTAGTTATTTGTTCTAAAGCTAAGGATATTATCATGAGGGACGGAGGGTCCGATTTGGTACAGGTAAGGATTATATCGGACATTTTACATGTCCTTTATCCTCAAGATACACAAGGCAACTCTAAAACCTCTGTTAGAACCTATCGTTTACTTTGACGTGCCTTCCTATCCAACTATCCGATAAGTAGGACTTTTAACATCGTAAAATAAACACTAAAACTATTGACAATTTGTTGTTAACGGTACCCACGCAAACAGTAAATTTAATTAACATTAAAAGTCATGAACTTGACCCTAACTATTTGTCAAGTACTGTTTACTGAGTTCAATACGGTGACTCGGCATATGTTCTGCGGCCATTAATGACCCCAGCGTGTGCGCATCTGTTATGAAATCAGTCAACTCATTCATGTTTTGAGTGTCAATGACAGCGTGGAATATGGTCAAGCGAGATGAGAATACTGACAATGGGTTCTGCTGTTCTGTTATAAAAGAGTATACCGTTTTTCAAAGAGCCAATCAAAATGATGCGTGCCAAGTAAAATTTCAACAAATCGCCCAAGTTCTGGGCCTGTAGACAAGTTTTAATTTAACATTCGAATCGACAAATGAATAGTATAGTAGTAATCTATTGTCGATTCGAATGTCAAACTGTAGTTCCTCTATCTATATCTTCCTTTTAGTACCTATTGTTATTATAAGACTTTCTTAATAGAAACTTTATTAGATTCACATATTTCTCTGTCAATAAATCTAATCAATAAAATTTATAAAAATGACCTTAAGTTACAGTTAAAGATAATTTTTACTCATTACGTATAACGATATACAGTTCTCGTTCTCGCCGTCTTTTTGTCCGGCTTGAGCTTTCGTTTTATTTATTTTATTCCAATATTTTTCTTTCTCCGATTTTTACGGCCGGGTTGAAGTCAGCTCGTGCCAACTTCAAGCCAGATAAAAAGACTGGCGAGAACGAATTATACGTTACTTATCACACCTTATACCCAGAATTTTTAAAAGGTCTGCTTTATTTCAGTACGGAACTCCAAAAAACCCGACCATGATACAAGGAACTATTTGGCTTTTCCATTGACACTGTCACTCAATAAATAATAGAGGTAAGGCGCGGCGCGTGCGCAGCCCACGCACACATTACCAATGTAAATATCATACCAATTCATGGTACACACAAAAAACATATATAAAGACGTGTTTTTGTGGTTCATTTTTTTGAGTCAAAATGTCAAGATGGAATTTTGGTAGGTAAAGTTACATTAACTAAAATAGGTATTTTATAACACGGCAGCTATTTCGCTAGAAGATTAACTATGTGTTTATATCATAAATAACAAAAATAAGTTTATATTTTTATTATTTTGTTTGCGGCTATAGTTTTACAGCAGTGATAGCCTAGGGGTATGACCGTCAAAGGTCTTGAGTTCGAAAACAAGGCACGCACCTCTGACTCTCTTTCGAAATCATGTGGGTAATTATTACTGGCTTTAAGGGTGAAGGAAAACATCGTGAGGAAACCTGCATACCTGAGAAATTTTCTCAACTGCATGTGGAGTCTACCAACCCGCATTAGGCTAGCGTGGTGGACTATAGCCTAATCCCTCTCACACTGAGAGGAGACCCGTGCCCAGCAGTGGGACAGTATATGGGTTGATTATTATTACTGTTATAGTTTTACTGCGACCGTAGTTGGACTATTATAATCGCTAGTTGATGATCTAGAAGTGGTTAGAAGTCTATAAGAGTTCACAACTATAAAACCCTGCGGCTGTCACAAACTGCAGGATTTTCTGAAGAGTGGAGGGTGGTGAAGGGTCCTTTATTGCATCTGGGATAAAAATATGTTTCCCTAAATGAGCACTGCACTTATGTATTACAGCATTTAACATTCCGTCTTAAACTAGAGTGAGGTACTAGAGTATCCTCGCATATTCAGGATCAGAGGCACTTGACCTTTTCTTTCATATCGAATTCAGAAAAAAAAGTGTCAAAATTAAATAGGTAAGTATGCTGCTGACCTCAGGTGACATAAAATTTAATGCAACACCTGTTAACTTGCACACCTTCAAAAACTCATCAATTTCTGGACACATCATACATTTAAGTATAATGTAATAATATACTTCGTATAACATGGACATCAAAATATTGTTGTCGAATAAATTTCGAATAAATTCCAATAAAGATTATTGCCTTTAACATGAATTTCAGACAAGTATTAATATTACGTACTGAGGTCGAATGTAAATGAGTTTAACAGAGCAGGGCAGGTAGTGCACGTAGCACGCTAGTGATGTTACGCTGATTAAAACTTTTGTAATCAGAAATCTATAAATATGATAGATTGCATAACATTTTCTCGGAGCCCGGCTATGATTAAGGAATAATAATTAAAAAACAATATGTTTTATTAATTAAAAGAATCAATAATGAAATCTAATAAACTGATAACATTTTGTCCTATGTGAGGACGGGTTAGGTAGGGTTGGAACCTCAAGAGGTCAGAGACGTAACTTGCGTTACGTCTCTGCGCACTCTTGCACTTGCGTTGGCGTCGGTCGGAGTTTGTCGTAAAACTTCTTTGTGTGTGTTTCCAATTTTGCACGTCAGGGACATTCCCCCTTTGGCTTTGCAATCGGTATGGACTTGTAAGGGTCAGCAACGTATCAGACACGCCTCTGGTGGTCAGAGGTGTTTTTTTCAAAAAAATATGATCATCGATTGTTAATATCGGACCTCTTCGATCCATAAAGTTATATAACAACTCGTCATGTCTCATAATCTTGATTTTGCATATAGAAAAACATACATTATTTTATTACATTTTGGTAGTATCTTATGTATGAAATAATAATAATAGCTATAATAAAGTTTACATCATTACAGGACCTCGTAAATCAATACTGAGCGTATGCCTCAGGGCGTCATTGATGGCTCCTGTAGAAATATTGTCGTAATTACCATGCTTGGCAGGATTAGTTATCACGCTAACGTTATTAGTACCACAGGCTGCATTCACAATAATTATGATCGTGTAGAAAGGATGAGCTTAATGACTTTCTGTTGCGAGCAATCAGGTAGCCTATTAAACAAAATGTTGGATAAAGTGACGACAGAAATGAAATCAGATTTTGATGTCATTTCGCAAATATTTTTGTCGAGTATCGAGTTATCTGAAAAATGTCCCATCACTAGCGACCGATCGTATTATTATGCGGATTGTTACTGAGAGTGTTAACGGGAGTTAGTATAAATGTGGACCAAATTGTCAGCGTCTATTTGTTATGGCTAATAAAATATTTAAGTACTTATTTTGTGTTAGTAGATAGCTGCATTATGTTAATTTATTTTCATGTTATGCTTATTTATTATGCACAGTTTGCTGAAATAATCGTAGTCAACTAAATAATACCTACAGAATCTTTGGAAATTGCAAAATTTGTATTTTTTTGCCATCATTTTTTTTTTTACTGTAACTAGCGGCGTCAAATCTAATAGAAGATTCGCTCCTCCGTTCAGTTTCCGAGACTACCTTTTAGTCAATACTCGATAAATAAAATTCTTCTCTTCACTTCAGCAATCGATTTCAAAATAATATTTATTCTGCTAGAACAGTTAGAGCGCAAGATAGAAAATCATCATTATCATCAGCCCGGTTAGTTCAACTGCAGGGAAAATGCCTCCGTACGAAGGGTACGGAGGCATTTTCCCGTACGGAGGCATTTTCCCTTTCCACACTTCACGAATTAAGGTTATATCAATCTAATGATTTGTTCCTGTTTTGCCCCACAGACTTTCGTCCCACTCAAAAAATCCTATTTTGACCTAGATTTTATTCCTGTTTCGTCTCGAAAATAATATTTTTGAATAAAGTATTATTTTATGCTCGTTTTGTCCCACTTTTTGTTCTTGATTTGCCTCGAGTAGTAATTCATGTACTTTATAACATGTTTTGTACAGACAGCATTCAGTAGTTCAGATCATTACACATAATATATTAACTAATCTTATTTTTATGAACTCAACATGTTTCGTAATACTAGAAACTTAAAGGCAACGGGAGCCTATTTTTACCCTACTACTTTAGCATAACGTTTATATTATTTTTGCATACTATTGTTGTTAGACTTACTAGTTATACCCAGTATACCAACACCAACTATCTATAGCTTTGGTCATATTTATTTGGTTTAATTTAGAATCACATACATTTATAAAAACTAAATATGACTACACAACTTGTAATATTATTGGTTTTAAAACTCAACTCAATATTATCTTAAAAAAACATCAGTGTGTGCCTGCTAGACAAGCAGGACCAATCATGTCATTGCATTATCATTTACAGTAATAATATGGTGACGAGCAATATATATTTAGTTATATATATATACACATATATATAATCGTATAATGTATATATATATACACATATATATATATATATATATATATAGTAAAAATCGTATATATACATTATACGATTTTTGGAGAGATTTTAACTAAAGTAAAATGTTATTACCATTTTGTTAGTTACAAACATTACTTTTAAAATGTCTCTCCTAATAGAGCATTATTTATTACTTTCAGGGTAGCGCGTTCTATATACTATGGAAGAATCAGATAACATTTGCTTACCATCCACTTCTCAAATAAATTTAAATTTTATACGGTCCAAAAGTGACGAACCTATCCTCTTAAACGATGGATATGAATACACAAAAAAAAATTAATAAAAGATCTGTCCTTTACAGAAAGTGGGCCTGGTTTTATATTTTAACCATTATAATTAATGTAACTGATCTGTGATTCTGATTAAGATTTAGCAATAAAGACTCTTTATTATCTAATAGTTATACAATTTTATTTTTACATCCAATTCCAATATTTACCTGCCGCTTCCTCTACCTTTAGCTTGATGTATGAACATATATTCAAGATAATTTTACTAAGTAGTCCGTTTATGGTATGTTTCCCAAGGACAGTTTTATCGTTCTATTTTTGAGACAGCCTGAGATAGTTGTACCGCAATTTCAAGGTTTATGAACTCCTTTCATTCCATTTTTTAACCTCGGCTGAGCTATCGTTATGTATTTATAAGATTGCTGGAATTTACTTTTTTTTCTGACTCTACTAAAATCAGTGATGAAAGAGACTCAGTCATTTAAGTCTTGTAAGAAGCGACTAGACTACATTTTGACAGCTAAAGACTGACTTAGTCCTTTAAACCCTTAGCTTTTAGTCTCTTAAGTCTTTTTAGTTCTCGACTAAGGTTTGCATAGAATAAGCATAGTCTCTAGTGCTTTAAGGCTTATAAGGCGTGTTAGTCTTATAAGGCTTGTAAGTCTTTTAAGGCTTTTAAGTTTGAACTAAGAAGACTCGCCTAGGGAGTTGTGTATGATTGATTAGTTATGAAAAAGACTTAAATTTACTCCATCTTTTAAGAATTATCAAAAAGACTAATCCTCATTGCAGTAACTACTACTAAGCACTAGCTAAACTCTAAAAGAAAGACTGGACAGCCAATATAAATAAGTACACATTGAACTTATCATTCATCAAAAGGTCTGCAAAACAGCTATCTACTCATGACAAGTGTACATTTACAATGTAGATGTAACATGCAAGAGCGTATAACTATTTTAAACTTTAAAATTATATAAGCGACGTTTCAGAGTCTTGTTTAGCATAAAATACTCGATATAAAATAAAATTTACTTGTTTAATACAATAAACATGTTGTATGTCCGACAGGGCCGGCAGGAGACAGAGAAAAAGGTTTATTGCGATTTATTAACCACGAATATTGCTGGATAGTTATTATCATTGGGACAAAGACTTAAAAGGCTAGCTGTATAAGATTTCATTAACCGACTAAGGTGTAAGCATTTTCTTAAAGGACTGAGTCGTTAAGCTGTTTAAGTCTTCAAGCTAGTCTTATTAGTCTAAAGATAGTCTTATTAGTCTAAAGATAGTCTTTTTAGTCTGAACTAGTTGTTTAAGTCATATTTTAAAGGACTTAAACAACTGAGTCATTGACAACACTAACTAAAATAGCATTTTAAAAAGTGACCCGAAACAGGAATAAAAAATAACGTGAGGCAAAACAGGAAATTTTAGGAATGTGAGACGAAAACCTGGGGCAAAACAGGAACAAATCAATCTAATTTGTCAAGTAAGAGTTTAGCTCGTTCGGCCATCTTCGTGCCTACACAAATCGTCACACGTCCCGGCTCTTTTAGTCCGATGAAATGAGGAAGACACGAGACCAGTTGAAATACCGCCCTGCCTACCAAGTTTAGAAAACATTAAGTGCTAATACACTAGTAAGAACAGTTAAAATAAATCTATAATACATGAACATTTAAACTCGTTTGCAGACTTAAATCGACAAGTAAACTTCTTTCGTCAGAGATTTCCACTCATTGTTTACAATGGGTTTTCATGAGACTTTATCTCACTTTGAAATTGCCGAAGTGTTAATATTAATGATGTGCGTAGTGCGTATTCAATGTAAAAAGTTTTTTGTAGGCACAGTTGTAATTGGTCTATTGAAGTAGGAGAATTGAAAAAGTATTGGGATCTTTTTGTATTTTTAAGCATTTTCCATGCTAAGATTACCAGTCATTTTTAATAAAGGAAAAAGTATTGGATCTTAAATTAGAAGATTTAAAGATTAAAATTGAAGCAGGCTGCGGATTTGGACTTTGGATAATAATATTGCTTCTAATCTGTCATTTTTTAGAATGTTGTTTTCGAAATTGTTACCATTGAGTAGATAATAACTTAGAGTAATGCCACATCTGACGGAAGATGTGTCGGTCTCTAACGCTCGATCAGAAATGTAAGGTTGGGTGCTCTGTTTGTTGATTGATCTGCTCTTACGTTACGCAATTGACGATTCAAATTGAAATTCTTAATTGTATGACAATATTATTATGGCAGTGTCTAAATATTTCGTCATAATTATGTTGTAGTAGTCTTACAGTTGAATGTACGAGCGAAAAATCTTTTAGGTCCTGTAGAATCCACGGACGTGACGAGTGGCTGTGTGAAATCTACCAACCCGCAATCATAAAACTGTAAAAAAGCCGATCACAAAAATAATAAAATAATCTCTAAATTAATGCTTTGTTATATTTTTATCTGCTATGAAATATTGGTACAGGAAACAATATAGACACATAAAATATCGTTTCATCTGGAAAAAAAAACTAGGTTGTAACATTATTACGTCATATGCTAACTATTTGACATTTGAATCTTGACCGTAGCTTAAAAGGTAATAAATTAGACAAATCTAAAGTGGTACTACCTTATAAGACAAAAATATTATGTATCATTAAGATAACATGCAATAAACATTTAAACAAATATTAATATTACTACTGTTTTTATCAATGAACCTACCATTTGACATAGCTAATCTTTAAAACAAACAGGTATTTTGTAAGGTTTAGTAATAGAATGCCAATGATTTGTATGTCTAACCTTTTACGCATAAACCAATAACCGATTTTGATAAAAAAAGGACATAAATTGCATCTTAAGCGAAGATATAGGCTACCTTATAATGTCTTAAAAATATATCTCGTAGTTACACCTCTAACAACTATTTTAATCATAACTAAATAAAAGAAATAGGTATACGATAGCCGTTATCGACTGTCGAGCAAACTTGTGGTAGTTTCCATTCCAAGCTTCAGAACCCGTATTTACCATTTCTACCACATTTACTGTGTCAGGGAACGAACTCGCGGCCTCTCAATCACACGTCAATGTCTAAGCTATTGGGCTAAATCTCTTTACCGTGCGTCTGTATCGTAAATATACAATCGTGTGGTGCCAGATGTTCGTAAATCGCACTATGAATACGACGCGACATTGGAATAAGTTATAAGTGGAACATGGTGAAGATCTCATAAATAATAAATGATGATGATGCTCCGGCCTCGGGAGATCGCTCGATGTAAACTTTATTTGAATGCACTTTAAGAAGATTCAAATTGTGTTTCACAGCTCACTGTTTCACAGATTACTGATAAGTTCCCGTTAAATTACTTGCCAGATAATTTTATACGAATTTTGTTCCATTTTAAAATTTATCCGGCGGCTATCCAGAGGGGTTGTATGTTATTAGTAGAAAATGATGGCCATCGAGTGTTTTAGATTTTTAGTTTAATTTCCTAATGTAGGTACTATTAATTCCTCAGATTATAAAGAGTGCTCCCAAAATTACGAGCAATAACTTTAAAATAAGTGACATGTAAATAAGAAAATCTAAATTCGATAGACTGATTGATTGATGAAATAACGAAAATATTGGCAATTAAAATTTCAAATATAGAACGTGTTGGAAAAGTCTCAAATACCAATACTATATATTGTCAACTGTCAACTAAAATACACTTACTGTGACCGTAAATTGGGCTTCATCAAATTGGCTACAAATACACTAATGCTTGCCATGAAACGTAAACTGTTTAATAATCTTTTTTAAGTGTTGCTAAAATATAGGCTTTAAAATTTTCTTTATACTGATTTCTGACACTTACGCGAATAATCTACACTGTATAAAGGTACTTATATCTATCAATGCACAGCTCAAACCACTGAATACATTGGGCTAAAATATGGAACACAAAGAGTATGGAAAAATAATGACCGCGAGTAGAACACCGCGGGGAACAGCTACCTAACGTTGAAATAAAACTACTTTTTTAACGAATTCTATCGCGATATTTGATATTAAAATGTAGTTTTATTACAAAGTAGTGACTCCTTAAGCTAGGGATGTACTTAATCAAAATATGATATTTATATCAATAGGTACATCTTAACGTACTTTTTTTCTCAAGTCTTTATTAAGCAACCGTTTTCCTTAACAACATAACGCTTGTTGATCAGTCACGACTGTCATAATGACCGTCCACAACTGTGTGAAGTTATCAGTTCAAAGTGTTCAATTAGGCACATAAAGTGTGGTACTTTTACTACCTACTTAGTACCGTAATTGCTGATTACGAGTAATTTTACGGCAATCTTCTATAAGTAGAAACAACATCATGCTTTAGAGAAATTCTTTCGATTATTTTGTTGGTAGCTCTCACGACTATTAAATAAAAAGTAGGCTCATATATAAAAAAAATAAATTAAACTGTTTTTAAGTACAATATAAAGTTTTTAAAACTCACATTTGCACAACCTGCCGAATAGGTAAAATTGTATTTGTACAACGATTTATACAACCAACTACAAATTAAAATAATCAAAGTTGCTCATTCCAAGATTCAAAAGGTTTTGTAGGCTAACTGAAAAAACTGACATCCCGCGTCCGTCGTTCAGGCGTGCGCGCGCGCACGGAAGACGTATGGAAATGCGCGCGCACCTGCCACTCCGCCACCCACTGAGCGCAGATAAACCAGACTTAGTTATGACATTGAAAATAAGATTCAGAAAACTAACTCTGTTATGTACCTACTTGAAAAAAGATGCATAACGAGAGTTTGTACTTCCGTCGGATTGTGGTAAGCTGGCTTAGTATAAGTAATAGTACCTACATATTACGTAATGATAAAGCCCATTTTTTACTGACTTTTAGATTTCCCTCATTTTAACTATACTAAAATTAAAACAAAACATTATCTTAATCTAAAGGCACTGTTAATGTCATGCAGAAATTAAGTTATTAAATATTTTTGTCTATGCTATAATCCTTCACGAAAGAAGTTTTTACTAAGTGGCTAAACACAGATTGTAGTCTATTTTGTTTTTCATCGCCGGTACCTGTAGAGATATGAGACGCAGTGGACCTTCTCGCGCATATATTCGCTGTGGCTAACCCCCTTGTTGCTAACTACCTGTTACAGTAGATTGCCTACAATTTTTTCACTTACGTCTGCTACCGTTTTCAAGAAACATTTAGATGAGTTATGGTGGAGATGGTAGGCAGTTTCCTGGGCGTAATAATTGAGGTTCATTGCCTATTCGTTACTGGTTAGTAAATGATAAAGTTAAACGAGATGAGTGAAATAGGTTTTTAGAAATGGTTTTATGAATACACCATTCGCGAGATTGGCTGGATAAAGGACCCATGCTATAGTAACTTGGGATATACCTATGTTCAGATAAGATTCCAATTGAGTTTTGTAAGAACTAACCGTGTGCCTACAGCTATTTAACAAGGTAGATAAGGCTTAACAATATCTTCATGAACTCTATTTCATTAAGCGTCTGTTTCACAGGTTACTGATAAATTATCTGCTTGTAAATTAATAGTTTAGTTCATTTTATTTATTTATTTGGAGTTACGGGTATCCAGGGGTGTGAAACAGGCCTTATATGTCATTAATGTAATGTCTTAAATGAACTGGTTCTTTTAGTTTTTCTTTGTAGTGATATATGATGCTGAAAATGTTACATACGCCTTATCTCAGTTTGAGTTTTAATGCATTTGATGTGACTGTACTACTTTAAACAAATAAAAAAGAACACGGCGCTTTTCTGTTGTTTTTGTCTAATTTGTTACTTGACGTTTAAAAGTAATCTCACCAGCTCATTAAAATCGCAGTAAAAATTCTGTAATATGTACTCAATTTAAATCATTTTAAGTTCCAAAGCACCTACCTATAATATTTATAGTAAAATAAGGGAAGAGAAAACTTTATTTTTGGTGGTCTTCGAAGTTCCTAAGCCTGATACCTATTGTCACTGGGTGTTATTTTACCGTCTGTTGTTATGACACCATGTAGTATACCTGAGTAGCACCATGCGGGCCAGACGACCGGCGTTTCAGCGTCCACGTCGCGGCGGGCTGACAGCGAGACGATCATCAGTGCTGCATATCATCCGGCGGCGCTCCCCGACATCGCACTACCCTACAAATTGATATCATACACTGGTCTTGATTATGCCCCTTCAAGTTCCCCGTTAGCACAAGAGTTAAAGTCGAGATTCGCTTGCTACGGTGCAGTCTACGGGTACGTCACGAAATTTGCCCGTGCGTTGGTACAATTTCTTTGTAATCTACGGTTCGATTGTAATTGGAGCATTTGAATTCAGAACGTTAGATGACAAATTAAAGAAAAGAACTAAGTACGCTGACGGTTATCGGTTATAATTAAAATGTTGTTATAAATAGTTATTTTAGTGCTACAACTGTTAACGTTAGTAATGATTACGATACAGAAACAACAAACATTTATCATATTTTGCTATTGATATTTTTCTTGACATAAAATAAGGTCTACTTAACATAAACCATAGTTTATATCAAGAAATTTAGGACGCAATTCTTATTATTATTGCTAAATAATTAAAGAATTGTACCTAAATATTGTTTATAAAAAATATATGTTCAAAGTAGAACGCAAAAAGTAAAACAATTTCCCATTAAAAAGGGAACGTAAAAAAGCAGGAAAAAATCAATAACCCACTATTTTGTCCGCGATGGCAAGACCTATTGAATCGCAAATCATAAATGACTGTGTACTTAATGTCATACAATAAAAACACATGTAATCTACACTACTAACACGCCAGTTACACATTAAAAACTACTTACATTGAATTCGGTCCAAGTTCGTTTAGATTCCGACATGCGCACGCGCAAACGGTTGTGGTGTATCGACCACAAAGACCGAATTAAAATTTCTCATTCTAGAATTTTGTATCTAATACCAATAATTGATATACCTATTTCGTAAATTAGCTCCGTTAATTTTTATTGTTAAAATAATATTGAGGTATAAATACTTGTATGAAGAATATTATTCTAAATATACTTAATAAACTTAAAAACTGTTTTTTTAAAAAAAAAACATTGTACAGAAAAAAGACATTATTTCGAGTTTTCATCTATGGAAAAACAGTACTGAATCCAATAGGAATGCGTGAAAATCGATAATTTACGGTTCAGATAAATTCTTTGCCGCTGACACTTCGCCGAGGTTAATACTCCATTATTTTCGATTATCATTGGTCAAGTGCAAAAAGCTAAAAGTTATTTCGTAGCTTTCAAGTGTAGTGCGTTTTTTTTAGTTTAGTCAGTTCTGTTTTTGATTTTTAAAGAGCGAGTACACTTTTTACGGCACACTTAAACCGTATTGAACTCTATCAAAATTAGCTCAACATTATTTTATTGGATAAAATTAATGCAGTACTTGCCCGCCAAAAACATTTTTAGACGTCATAAGTTGAAGATTATAAAATATATTAAACAATATGAACTGAAGTGGACGTGACATATAAAATGTGCGAAAGAAATTGAAAAGGTATTTCCTTGAATTTATATTAGGTATATTTACTTCCAACAGTGGGTAGTCTTCTAAAATCATAATACCTCAATTATTTTCAATACCCAGGTACAAAGTTTTTCCTCGGTCATAGCAAATTAATTCTAGAACGACTTTCGATACCAAAATCGTGCCCTCTGTTTCCGTGACAATGGTCAAATTTAAATGGCGTCGGTCTAGTTTCTGCTGGGCGTGTTTCACGCACGCGCCGCGCCCGCGCTGCGCCTGCGCCGCGGTTGTGCCCGCGAGCTGTTTGTAGGGTTGCCCGTTGTGAGAGTACCCAGCTGATAATCATAGTAGTAGGTCACGGTTGTATATCAATTATCATGTTATTATTAGTGGTTATAATTATTATATTAATAATGTATTTATCTACGATAGTTATTCTTTTAATGTGATGATGTTCTTGTCGTATGATATGATAAGTACATGCCAAGATACCCTATAGTAAGTAAATGAGTGGTTTAGATGATAATCAAATCTTTGATGATAAGAGTAAGATATAATAATCAACCCATATAATGTCCCACTGCTGGGCACGGGTCTCCTCTTAGTATGAGATGGAGTAAGATAAGTTAGGTACTATTTAACCCTCTAGTAAAATACTCTATCGAGTAATGATGAGCATACATAATAAAATGATACAAGCGTCACTTAACCAGTAGCGCATTGTCAAATGATCTCCGCTTCAACGTCATTTTAGAATACCTAACAGATTTTCCTGGTGTGTGCGAACCCTGCGCGTGCGCCAGGTGTTTGCGTCGTGCGCAGATCGCTGGTAACTCGCTGCCCGTCAATTGCTCGCAATTGAGGCTTTTTTCCAAGCCGCCATTAGAGACGACACGCGAGCTAGGTGACAGTCCGTGTACAGTGGGTTTGCTTTAGATTTAATTTCTGTTGAGATTTTCTTGAAAGTAGGTTATATGGAGCTTATTATCTATTTCGTATCTATTCAGTGTTGCCTAGGGTTCTCTTGGCCTTGCTTCGATGCTGCCCATGTTCAGGTAACTTGCGTGACCAATCCAGTTCATCGGTTCTAGTGAACTTGACGTTACTAGTGTAACAACCTACTAATCTATTTATTATAACTTTGACACTGACTGACAGATAACGACCATTGGGTGAACCAGAGCTTCTAGAATCTAGACTATTGGGTCTGGACTATTGGGTCTAGACTATTAAGGTCTAGACTATTGGTCGGCAAATGAGCTTACGAGCCAACTGAGGGTAATTAGGTCGTCGCTACCTATAGACCAAGGCGTCGAAGTCGCATCAGCCGGCTATATCCACGCGATGACGACGTGGTTCGAGTAGTGGCAGCAATACCAGAAGAATTGCTGACTTTAAACAGCTCCCAACTGAGACTGGCCCAAAACAACCCGCAAAAATCTGACCACGCACAAAGGTGCTTCCGATGCAGGTAAGGTTGTTCAAGCTTACTGGTTTCTAACGCGGATTTTATCGCGTTATTTTGCGGAACCCTACTATAGATTCCTTTCAAACTAAATCCAATTATAAAACGTAAGATCGAAGGATACGGTGAGCTCGTTCTGCGTAAATCGGATCGCTAATAATTAACAAAAATTTAGGATAACGGACGATAACCATGGACGCTGTAAAGGGCCCGAAATGTCGGGATTTAAATTATAAAAAAATGTTTCTATCATCAAAGAAATAAAGAAACACTCTGTATAAGGTCCGTATATAAGTGTATAAGTAGAAAGCGGTGCCAATTACGTGGCACTGCGCTGACGGACCACCGCCGCCAACTGTAGCATCCTGTCTTTATCGTGTCGCATCTCTATACTAGCATCTGTCGTATTTACAGATTCATCTACTTTGCTGATAGTGAGGTTAAGTTTACTGTCAAGCACCAAACAGACTGAATGACAGAATGAATGTTTTCTTTCCTTTATCTTGTACTTTTTGGAAAATAGTGAAATTGTTTTCTTTTTATTTCAGAAAGGAGGTTTATAGGTATTGAGTGGGATCATAGGATTGTTTGTTTGTAAATGTACCTACCTACATGTAGGAGGAAATACTAGTGACGTGCCACGTAGGAACCTATTATTTATCAAATTCCAAAATATTTGTAATTTTATTCATTCTATAGAATACTTTAATAAAGGCAACAAACTTGAAATGGGGGTGAAGACATCCTATGGCCTATGTTTCGGATGTAGATAAGAATTTTAACCCCGGGATGAGAAAAATTAATAATAAATAAATAAATAAGTAAGTAATAATAACAGTTATTTAAAAACATATTTTACCATAAACGGAGTTCTTACATAAGTACCTAGGTACTTATAAAGCCACGTGTTTAATGAATTCAACAATAATACAATTCAAACTACTTCTTAACATGCAACCATTTTGCATTAATTTATTATAATTCGCTAAATGCCCAAAAACCAGATGATTTCTTACACTCCAAAATTGAAACTAGAATCCGTCATTATATTTTATATAAAATATCTGCTGATTACAAATTTTATTTAAATTATAAGAAAAATCTTTACTCCAATTTTACATTTTATTATCACTATATAAATTATAATAAAACTGTTTTACGAAGAATTGGTAACTGGACTATATATATGATATATTATTGCAGTAGGTAAGTATTTGAATAAATTAAACTTAAATCCGTTGAGTGCTCCGATAACACTAATAAATCGGAAACATTTTAATAAATAAAAGCTTAATGTATAACTGCAAAAATATTTTATAAATTTCTCGAATTAAGTGGTATATAGATATCAATCTACAAAGGTCAACTATGTATATTGGATGTAAACACTAATGGTATTCCAGCCACTAAGTTTTTTTTCTACTATTTTAAATGATTACTGTAATATCTAAAAGAATACAGTATTTAGGTACCTAGTAAGTAAGTAGTAGTAGAGTAGGTATTAATACCAAATTACCAACACAGTTTCAAACCGAAAATAAATAAATAAAAAATACGAACTCACTTGCCTACTGTCAAAACTTTTGTGAAATATAATATAAGTAGGTACACTTCTCAAAGGCTACCTGCTGTTTTACTCGACAATAATAAATTAACACCATTTAAATATATATTTAGTTCTGCTCGTAAATAATATGTTAACGTTTCTCTACGCAAATATATTTCGCTAACCTCTTAAATAATGTAACAGGTATAAACGCGAGTAGAGCTCACGACTAAATCAGTCGGTCAACAGTCGATATCTGCTAGGGATGTAACGGTGTTGTTCCTGGCCGGATGAGATTTATGAATGAGACATCCAGCGCGGTAGGTTCGACTAACATTAAGATCACTAGTGATGGGATGTGGTGGAGTAAATATCGATATGTTGCTGAGCTTTAATATTTTTCTGTGAGTTTTTTACATCACTATTATGCTGACAATTATTTAGTCTTAAATCTAATCTTAAAATGCACCGCTATTCATGTCGTCTCGACGAGTTTGGCTGAAGAGATATTGGCAAGATAATTGTGACCGCTTTTTCCCTACGAAAAACCATAGGATAGAAGATCCTTGACTGGTCTGTGCTTGGCATTAACAAGATAAATGTAGATGTATATTATTTATGTGATCAATCTGTAACTTAATACTTTATGCAGAAATTAACTCTCTTAATTACGAAAATTTACAACACAAATAAATTTTATTTTAGAAAAAACTAATGACGTTTTTATGAAAATATTTTAATATCGCATAGCGACACGAAATACCTATACTTAGATGTACACAAAGATAATCCAATTAAATCCAATCTTGAATAATCATAGAAATTAAGTCCTTAATTTATGTGATTTATGTTTACTTATAATAAATACTAATCTCATAAATCCGCTAAAAGTTTATATTATTTATACAACGAATTAAGAAGAGAATCATTATGGCCTTTTGAATTTACTGTCTTGTTTTTTAAATATCGTAAATTTTAAATTATATCGGCACTCGATGTTATCTGAAACATCGATTTAAATATTCGCATATTTGCATAAGTCACATCACTACGGGCCCTCACAAGTTGTTGCTACTATAACTATCGCAGGTTGTTGGATCCCCGTCTTTGTATTTCATTACTCCTGTCGAACAAGGGGGAAGTGGGGAAGAGTTATTTTCCTCCAGCTGGTCAAGAGTAGAGGTTAATTCTGGGAAGGGCGTGATATTTTCGTGAGAATTAAACCGTTGAAACTCTTTAATTCTCAGATATTTTGACAGCTATCACTTTCTTCACCTGCCTCAAGCTTTTGAAAGTATGTACTTCTAATTTACAGGATGTTTTTTTTTGTAAATTTAATGCTCTGTACTCACCTTTGGTTTTACCCGATCGAGCAAACACTTCAAGTAAAAACGGCACGGTTTTTTGTTTTTTCGCCTTAGAGTTTTGATTTTAGGGGTCCGCACGGTGATTTTCGCTCGTTATCAAGAAAAATGTCGAGTAATGCCGTATGTGAGTACGAAGCCTAAACGAATTGTCTTACCAATCATTGGCAATCATATTAGCTAACATATCTCAAGTGTGGTCCCATCATACGCTAATCATACATCAAGTAACATGAAGTAAGAGCAATTCATTAGCGTTGTACTGAGATTAATGGTCGGGTCGAAGGTAATACCGGCAGATATCAAAGCAGGTCAGACCGCAGGTGGTCGCCGGCCACTCCGCACGTGTGCTAGTAACGACCTGCAATAGGGATGGTAGATATTTGCAAAATTAATTGTTGAGTTTTGGAATAATGTGGTTGGAATCGGGAACTGGAACGGTATTTTCAGTTTTAAAAATTCGGTAGTTCTTTTATTAATTTATGATAAACTTCTGCAATACATGAATAGATTTTGTATTGTCCACTATCACGGAACCACCAAGGGATATTACGAAACAGTTTCAAATAACAGTACCTAATAATTTAAGTATCTTTAAAAAAAAATAAGTGTTCTAAAGATGTAAACACTTATATTAAGTATTTTCGTCTCTGCCGTCTGCATCACCCTAAGATTGTCTGGTAGCGCCTTTGTACACTCTTTGTACAACAAGAATAAATATATAAACTTTAGTCAAATTAATCTTTGAACTTAATTAAGTTCTCGACAACAAAACCTTTTTAGTAAAAATGTGCTTTTAATTTTTTTCTAATTAATTAATAATGACACCCATCCACAATACTAAAAGGAGCTTACTCTGTGACTCTATGTACATAATCTATGTGAATTTGAAAATCTTTTTTTTTTTTTTTTAAAACCCTTGCCTAGCAACCCTAATCCATCCTTATTAAACTCAATAATGTTGGTAGAGTATTAGTTGTTGTTGCGTGGTTCCTGGTTTGCGAATAAGATACGACCACCCTGTTGTCTGCTTTGAGGGGTGAACTGTACCTAGCATATACATATTTCAAGCTATGCATTCCTAGATCTACTTTACGATGTAGAATCTACACTTTATTCTCTATATTAAATAGGTAAGTAATAAGTATATAGGTAGATATATTTATGTATATTCAGTAGTTAAAATTAAGATTAAATAGAAAAGAAAAATAAAATTGTCAGAAGAATGTAGCAGTTGTTATATGAATAAATAATTTTCTTAATTTAATAGTGTTGAAAGCTTGCGCAACTATCGCTGTAATAAATCCGCTTCTAAAATTAAATTAAATTTAAATACAAAGTTTTTAGGTCAACGTTCTAGAATTAAAGTGTATATATACCTATCACTTTTTTCTACTCCAACATGTAGTTTTATTTTAATAATTACAAAACCTAACATGATCAGTGCCGCCTGTAAAATATCTTGCATCAATCAGACTTCACCTCCGCTCCAGGGCATCATGAATCAAAGAAAGCATTTTAATATACCCTATTACACCTAATTAACTATTTTGTTTAATACGCTTGCGTTACGCACATTGTCCGTACTACGTCTGTCATTAGTATGATTGATGCCGGCTACAGTACGAAATGACTGGACCGACTTTAATCATGTTTCTTAACCCAATTAATAATGATATCTCCGCTCTATCATTAATTTGAAGAAAGTATTCATTGGTCATTTTTGTTAAGGCAATGTTATGCGGAGCAAATACATACGTCATCAATGCACAAAAGAGGCTTTTATTCTAAAGTCTCTACCGAACTAGAAAATAATAATTCGTCACATAAAAAAATTTGCTATTGAATTGTCATTGCCTTATATAAGGCGGCGGCAATTGTATATTGATACTATATTGTATACTGATACTAAACACAAATCATTAAAAAATATGTACCAAAATATTTTTTTCTGCTAATAATATGCCACCAGTCTTCTTCCACTTCTCTCTGTCCTTGGAGGAAGGTCCAGTGGAGGAGAGTGGAGAGGCATTTACCATACAGTGAGATATAAAAGGTTTATAAAAAATCAAATCAATAGAATGAATAGAATCTGTCTCCCTCCGCCTTACAATTAAATAGCACGCACGTCACTCGTAAAGTAACACAATCAAACTTCCCCTTAAAAAACCTTTAATATTATTTTGATTGCCGCAAAATCTATAATAGTTTCTATGTGCAGGTATTAAGAGTTTTATTAGACGCTTCAACAATAGCGTCTCTTTGTATACTTCACAGTGGTAATTAAGATATGGTTGAACAAGTTAATCTATGTTATAACATGATAATTTGGAAGGAATGACTTGTAACATAATTGCTGTTCTTTTTAACCGTATTTATGAAAGGGGAAAATGGTTTTTAGTAGAGTTAGATTCATTAGGCATTATCCTATATTATGACACTAACATAATAATAATGCATTGATATTAAATAAATAAATATTTAGACTTATAGGTACCAAGAGTTTATGATTCTCAGAATTTGTTTCGGTTTTACTTCTTAGAGGTGGATGGCCTTATATAAAATAAAAATAAAAAACACAAATAGGTAATCAATCAATCAGTATATAACACTCATACGTATAAAATATAAATCTTATAAAATAGATAAACACAATAACAAAAAGGTTTCATACTTGCATTGAATTTTGAGCAATGTATTGAAAAGCTTAAGGCTTCAAATCGCAAAATACCGTTTGTTTCAAGTAGCTAACCATATTTATTATATCTACACACTGACGCATCCTACTAATAGTTTGTTTGCAGTCATATTATAATATATTCTTAGTTTATTTAAATTAGCAGCCACGGAGTATAAAACAAATGGATTGCCAATACCAGACATCTGCGCAAATACCGTATTTATCGCGTTGACAGCCGTTGACAGAAAATAATGTCCCGCAATCGTCGGACGCGTTGTCTGCCTGACGATCGTGCAATTAATGGTACAAAAAAGGTTTTATTTTTCTCGGGTGACCTTAAATGGCTTGTATTTAAAGACACCCTACAGAAAATAAACCTTTTTTCAAGAGAAAAATTCAAATTAAGGACACATACATTTCTGCCACTATTTGTGTATGCCACTATTAAATAATTATTGAATTCACATGTTACCTATATGACATCTAAAGCATGTAGATCATGCTTTAGATGTCATACAGGTAACATGTGAATATCCGAATATTTTCAGTAAAAAATTCTACCACTAAAAGATAACAGAAATTAAAAAAAAACTTTCCCATCTGGAACATTGAAATCTGAATTGGAATTCCTCAATTTACAGCTACGTTTGCGTCGATCATACTAATTAGGTGGTTAGTACTTCATTTGTTTATCAATCCGTGACGTAGCTCTACGGGTGCCGATCTTAGACATGCGTTGTATACAATTATCAGGCTAAAGGTGTGTATGTCATAGCTTATATTATGCGTTGACCCCGAGATTTCACAAAGATTATTATGAAAAAGAAGATATTAAATTTCATTATATTTGAGGACATTTAGACGATGTCGTGGCTGAAAAGTTATTTTCCTTTTACTGACTTGAAAAAAATATAGTTTGGTATTGCAACCTTTAGGCCACCAATACCAGTAAATTCTCTAGTGCCATAGCATCTTGAGACCCTTGTACTGACTACATTACCTTTCAAACCGGAATATAAAAACCATGTTTTTTTAAGGACTGTGTATGGAGGTTTTTGCCGGCTCTTCTCCTTATGATCCACTTTTTGAAACTGTGCTAATAGTTTGACTTCTCAAAAGTACCTATTGATATGGTCTAGGTACTTGAAATTTGACTTTGAATAATGTTAGCACATTATTTTACTCAGGGGCAGAATATTTGGCTATGCGACTCACAATACCGAAGACGGACGAACTCAGTATAAGAGTTTTACCATCTATAAAGGCTGCTGATTACATCCAAAGCGGTTATACATCACTGACTGCCTCGTTGGTCTAGTGGTCCCAAAACACTAGAGGTCCTAGGTTCGAACCCGGGTCGCGCAAAAAATGTTGTTGAGTTTTCTGTAAAATTCCCAGTAGCATCTCTGGATTCTAGATTTGTGCCCGGTTGGTGGCAATAGGCTGGCCCCCTACTACATGGGAACGGAACATACCTGCGAAACGTGGGTGTACATTGGTACGCCTCTGCCAACCCCTTCCGGATATACAGGCATGATGGTATGTGTAAACAAACTCGAAGGGAAACATAATTTTAAGTTAAAATAATGCAATTTAAGTGAGGATGCTATTAATTATTAATTATGAATAATTAACCAGTAGCTTCACCCACACACAACCGGAACGAACAATGGTGATGTGGAGCGAGGATGCGCGGAGGTCAGGCCAAGGTTCGAAGCCGGCTGATGCCTTTTGTTCCTCACAATGGTATGTAGGTTAGACATGAAAACACTTTATTTCATTGTTTTCCAGTATCATAGTAAACGGTGGCATCGGCGAGATGGATGATTATCTTATATATCAACGAATAGATATTTTAATGAGAGTCACTGTCAACTTGATGAAATAAATTTATAATTAAATTGACAATTTCTGTCGGGCGAACATTAAAAATGATCATCGTAAGTTTTAAGTAATTACTTACGTTTTTAATTTACGTTAAAACTGAAACATTTGTGACAAATTTTCGGTATCTTTTGTAAATAATTTTCATAGTATCTCACTACAAAACGGTACCAATACACATTCAATCGAAATTCATTACACAACTCTAACCCCTGCTTAAGACTCAAATTCCCCTGCACATTGCATCACGTTCGAACGACAATCCTTCGCGAATCGTCGGCGCGTTCCGTCCTACATTCGACCTTCGATCCTGACAGGTCGCGACGGTGACCGGCCATCCACTATTTGCATACAGACAAAGCCTCTGCAATGAATAAGAACACTTGACGCACGGCAGGAGGGAGCGCTAAAATGCTGCTAGTTGCCGTTCTATTATCATCATTGGCTTAGTAACAGCAGTTGATTATGAGTGAGTGTTATTTCTCTTATTATAGGGCATTATTTTAAAAAAAAACGGGACTTAATCATTATGAACAACTTTTACTAATGGGACCAACCCAGAAATAGCTTAAATAAAATCAGACAGTTCCACAAATTTTGTAGAGTTGAGTGAACCTAGTTGAGTTGAGTAAATAATTATATACAGGATTATTCGGAAAAATACATAGACATTAATTGATTTAGCTATTCTTTTATTATTACTAGATTTCTCCTACTTGAGAGATTGGGCTTCCCTGAGAAGTGAAAGATAGGTAGGGAGTAGGGAGGGGACCAGCCGGGATTACAATAATAATGATTAAATTTCATTCAAATTGCGTATTTTAAAAGACAACATAACCAAGCACGTCTTATAATAGTGATTAGATGTTTATGCAGTAGCAAGTATAAAATATTAATAATCTTTTTATTTTTGTCGGCACTATTGTTCCGCATGGTCTTATAAAATTTTAAAATAAACATAATTAATAATCACATAGATATTCCCAGTGCATCATTTTAGCGGCGCCATTGTGAATCGGCCGCCTTTATCATGCAAACGCGACACTTTTGGCTCAGTTCAGATTTCTCGGTTGAAACAATGTTATGGTTACGACAACCTCACGGAAAAATCAACGATTGCGTTTTTAGATTTATTTGTAACATTTTGGTAAGTATTTTTGCTTTAAAAATGTGATATTGAACTTAGATTGGTAATGTTAAAACTTTATGGAAATTAAAACTTTAACACGCCATTTGAAATCACCATCCTAGCCGTATTCGAACTATTTTGGAGTCGGAGATGCCCCTGATCATCAGTATTTTACACATACACAGTGCTATCAGACCTCCGCCACCCAATTTCCGTAGAATACCAATATTCGAACGCGTTTTCGGCTTCTGACTACCACAAAATAACAATAATTGTCATAGATATTCATATGACCACCAAGACTGGCTTTATGTGCTCTTCGAGGCATGGTCCCCTCCACATACTAACCGCGGCAAACACAGCTTAGCTTTGATATAGTAACAACAAGCCCCCCAAATCATTATTAATAACCTAACCTAAATTGAAAATTTAGAAAACCCCGGTCCATCCGTTCGGGAGCTACGATGCCACAGACAGACACACACACACACACCCACAGACACGTCAAACTTATAACACCCCGTCGTTTTTGCGTCGGGGCTTAAAAATGTCTTCGGGAGGAACTTTTGACGTACCAAATTAAATATAATATTATATGATATTCTCTAAGTACATATATTAATTGTTTGTAGCAATATCTTCATTGAAATAGCACCTAGAAATTAATATATGCATGTTCGTTGCATCATATAACCTGAGGAGAGGAGTCGGGTTGCGTCGAGGGCACACAACACTTCATCAGCTTAACGTAGGTATTGTTACTAGTTATAATTCAATGTATTTTGCACACTTTAAAGAATTTGAAGTTTGACATTAAACTGCTAACGAGGGGCTCCTGGCTAAGTTGTAACTACGCTGATCAACCGATCTGCAAGGTTAAGCTAAACTTGCCACGGTCAGTCTGTGGATGGGTGACCATTCTAAACATATCGAGACCCCTCCGTGCCTCGGAGAGCACGTAAAGCCGTCGGTCCCGGTTGTCACACGAACACCTATGACAATCGTTAGTGGTAGGCAAAAGCCTAAAAAAAAGCCTGATTACCAGTCTTTCCTTCGAATATTGGCAGTGCCTGGAAATTGGGTTGCGGAGGTCTGATGGCAGTCGCTCCGTGTAAAATACTGATATTCAGTCGCATCCTGGTTAGACTGGAAGCCGACCCCAACATGGTTGGGAAAAGGCTTGGAGGAAGAAGACATTAAACTGCTAACAAGGTACCTGCACCTCTGATGTAGGTGTATATATATACCTGCCTAGCCAAAGAAGAGAGAAAACTATGGTGCTTCATAAAAAAACGCAGCGATAGTCACTAAGGCTGAGATTCAGAGAAGAGACTCAGCATGAACTTACGCTTCCGTGTGTCAAATTGTAATACAAATTTGACATACGGAAGCCTTACTTTACGCTGAGCATCGTCTCTGAATGTTAGCCTAAGATTTTATGTTTTATTGATTATTATTCTCTAAGACATTTAATAAGTTTAGGTACATACATACAGTTCGCGCTAAACTTATTGTACGTATGTAGGGACCCACACCTATACTATAGTCCTAATATATGAGTAGGTAATAGGCAAAAGAAAATCGACTAAGTGATTAGTATGGTCATTGAAGTTCAAATGTCCGTATGTACAGTTCTCGCCAAACTTATTGTCCGGGTTGAAGTTGGCGCTAGCTAACTTTAACCCAGCCGTAAAAATCGGAGAAAGAAAAATATTAGATTGTAATAAATAAAAACGAAAGCTCAAGTCGTAATCTGTCGTTTTAAATTATTGTAATCCAATATTTTTCTTTCTCCGATTTTTACGGCCGGGTTAAAGTTAGCTCGTGCCAACTTCAACCCGGACAATAAGTTTGGCGAGAACTGTACATACGGACATTTGAACTTCAATGACCATACTAATCACTTAGTCGATTTTCTTTTGCCTATTACCTACTCATATATTAGGACTATAGTATAGGTGTGGGTCCCTACATACGTACATGGCACGTAGAAATAGTATAAGATATTTCAGTACGTTATATAGTGAAATTAACACATGTTTATTGCCTCATATCACCTTCGTAGACCTGCAGGTCAGGACCGGGTGCGCGAGGGCAAGGCGACGGAAGCACTATGTCGGCCTAACGTATTGTGTGTTGTGTGCCTCCTAAGGGCACAGCTCCTCGAAAGCGGCTTGTTTACTATCATTGTTGGATTGCGTTTGTTGGTGTTATGTGACACGCTTTTGTTGGAAAGTGATGAGGTTGTGAATTATGACGTCATTTGTAGGTAAGCATGGCTTTGAATTACAAATTTTAAGATCACCTATTAATTTGTGATTCAAAAACAATGGAAGATCGCGGATTTGAAATTTAGAACACGAATTTCTCTATGGCAAAAGGTAAAAAACTTTAATTTTTGCTTTTTTGTAAATAAATTATCTACTTATTGAGGAGGATTTACTCGTTCTGCATACGGAATATGATATCTCACGTGATACTAGTAAATTTATACAAATAGGAACCTTGTCATTTAAATAAATCAAATAAGGCACCAATAAATTGTTCGGCGTGTCAAAAGTTCAAAATAAATTAAATTCGTTAATTCTTTTGAGACCGAAAACATAAGCTGATGTCAGGTCACATGGAAACACCTAGTCGGAAACTCTTAATTCTAGAATGACATATTAATGAGTGGTGCGTGGTGCGTGGTGAGGAAATTTTAGCTATGATTCACCACGAGTACTTATAGGCTTCGCGCCGGGTTATATGGGCCCTAAGACTAGTATGTATTCTGTGCCTGAAAAGCCAAAGGGCTCTGCCTCTACACAAACGTGTAGAGTAGCTGAAGATAGACTGCTTATCTGATTAATGAGACTAAGGGCCTGTTACACAACCTAGTGATAAGTTCCCGTTAAATTATCTGCCAGATAACTTCATATAAATTTTGTTCCATTTTTGAATTTATCTAGCAGTTAGCGGCTTTCGAGTGCAACCAAATTCAAATTCAAAAGATTTATTGCATACTAAGTGTACATAAATTGGTGTTACATTTTATCTTAGTGTACTTATAACTTAGCGGTCTTTAGGTCAATATAGGGTTGTCAGGTCGCCAAACCTGACAGACCAGCCGGTTCCCCTTAAATTACTTGGCAGATATTTTTTAATTTAGAGGTGGTGAAACATGCAATTATATATATATATATATATATATATATATATATATATATATATATATATATATATATATATATATATATATATATATAATTATACATCGACGACGTCGACGATCGACGTCTAGTGGTTCGAGTACCGGACTGCTGATCACGAGGTCGTGGGTTAGATTCCCACAGGACACAAACATTGTGTTTGTGAAACATACACATAAGCAACAACACAAACACATAAGTGTTTGTGTTTGTCTGGATGTTTCTTATGTATTATAAGTATGTATTTACAAAAAAAAAAGTATATTAGTATTATATCCATTGTCTAGTACCCATAGTGCAAGCTCTACTTAGTTTGGGACTAGATGGTGCTGATATGATGATGGTGATAAAAAATTTATTCACAGTTTCACAGTTACATAGTTGTACAAACAATGCACACGAACTAGATGCATTACGTGTCAAACATGAGTGGTGCGACCTTGCAACGGGCGGCGACCGCTAACACATCATTGGTCCATTGCATAGTCGATTACAGAAGTTTAGTTATGAATGTACTAATATAAAGCTGGTCTTATCGGGGTAGACTGGAAGACCACTTCAACTTCTAATTTTACTTTCGTCGATATTCTCCGAAGGGTTAGACAAAGGTGTACTATTGTACGCCCATAGATCGCCGGTATGTTTACGTCGCATGTAGTAGGGGACGAGCCTATTGCCATCAACCGCCACAACTCCAAACTCCAAAATCTCCGATCCTGCTTCTAGTAATTTCACAGAAAACCCCCAACAACACTTTGCTCGACCCGGGAATCGAACTCTAGCGTAGCTATCGCAGTTGGGATCAGTGGTAGTGGTCCCAAGTGCGATTGCTCGTCGATCCTCGTTAGGCAGTTTAAATACATTATATCGGCACCCTAAGCAGTGAGTCTATTTAATAACTTGCTCATCTTTTAACCAAAACCCGAACTATTATTAAATACTTAACCGACAGAATAACAACAATAAGGCCTTCTGTAGTTCTATAAGCGTGTTATCGACTACCTACACGAGTATGTACATAAACAAATAAGTACATATACGAACAATGAACAGAAACTGACGCGTTACGTGTCGAACATGAGTGTTGCAGCCTTGCCCTGTGCGCCCATCGGTAAACTGGCATAAGATAAATAATACAGAAGTTTAGTTCTGCTTGCTAACCTCTGTGCTTACATGGGAGCTTAACATAGTGGCGAATTTATTAATTCCACATCATCTTCCTAGCCTTTTTCCTTACCATGTTGGGGTCGGCTTCCAGTCTAACCAGATGCGCCTGAATATCAGTATCATTACACGAAGAGACTGCCATCAGACCTCCGCAACCTTGAATTGTTGATTAATGAATCATGATAATTTATTTGTAGATTTTCAACCGCTTTTTCCTTTTTATTTTCATCTGTTTAGTGCCTTTTTTTTTTTTTTTTTTTTTTTGTCGAGGTTGGAAATCCTCATGGATGTCCCCCGCCCCGGGGAGGGCGGGGGGGTCTGTCAGACTCCTACTGACTAAAACCAACCCCGGTGTTCCCACTCGCACTTGCGTCGGGGGCTACGGGAACAACGCATTCTTCCGCGGCCCCCGACTAGTGTTGGCCCGCCTCCTCGGCGGGCCCCGCCTGGTGTAGGGGGGGATACAGACACTCCCCCCCACGTCTGTGAGGGGCGCGCGTGGAACACTACGCGCCGCCGCCTATGGTCCTTGGGAGAGGGGCCGGCGGACTTCCCCGCGTCCACCGACCCCGGACCGATCCTCTATGGAGGCCGGAAGAGGGCATTATCGGCCCTCCTCCGCCGCCCGGTGCGCCTGCTGCGGAGCGGGATGGTACTGTGCATTTCCCTTTCCCTCTCCGCAGCCTCCTTCTGCGACATGACGTTTTCGCAGAAGGACAGCACTGCGTCCCACGACTCTTCGCTGCCGACCATGGAGCGAACGACGGTCGGCAGCGAGAGGTCCTCGCCCACAACATTGACGAGGGCACGGCGCGGCTCCTCCCATGCGACACACTCTATGAGCGTGTGCAGCGCCGTGTCCTCTCGACCCTGGACGCAGTGATGACACCGAGCGTCCGGCTCCCTGCCTATGCGACACAGGAACCTGCCGAAACAGCCGTGTCCCGACAGTACCTGCGTCGCCCGAAACGTCAGGGAGCCGTGCCTCCTCCCGAGCCAGCGATCGAGCACTGGCCGGATCGCCTCGACAGTGACGAGGCCGGCGGTAGGGCGTGAAAGCCTGTCCCGCCATTCCGCCACTAGGACCCGATGGAGCTCCTGCCGGCGCTGCATAAGTTGCTGCTGCGCCGGCGCCGCACCTCGTGCCCGCTCCTGCTCGCGCCACACGTGCAGTGACGCGAGCACCTTCGCCTCCAGGTCCCAGGGCGGGGATCCGGCCAGTGCACAAGCCGCCTCGTGGGAGATCGTGCGATAGCCGCGAATGACTCTGACGGCCATTGCCCTCTGCGGCCTCCGCAGCACAGCGATGCTGCGGGCCGTCAGGTCAGACGCCCACACCGGCGCCCCGTAAAGGGCCATCGATCGCACGATCCCCACGTACAACCGCCTACAGGCGGTGCTCGGGCCTCCCAAGTTGGGAAGCAGCGTTGACAGCGCGCCTGCCGCGCCCATCAACTTTGGCGCCAGCCGCAGGAAGTGGGGGCCGAAGTCCCACCGGCTGTCGAGCACCAATCCTAGGTACTTCATGGTTGGCTCGACAGCAATGCGAGCCCCCCCGACCACAATGTGTAATCCCCGCGGCGGCGCCCGTCGGGGGCCATGAAAAACGATGGCCTCCGACTTGTTGAGGGCCACCTCCAGGCCCAGGCGCCGTATGCGGCCCACCACCTGTGAGACCGCACCCGTGGCCAACAACGCTGCCTCCCTGTGCGAGCTCCCCCAGGCGGTGACCAGCGTGTCGTCTGCGTAACACGTCAGGTCCACCCCCGGCGAGAGCTCGCCCCTCAGCACCCAGTCGTACCCGATGTTCCACAGGAGCGGGCCGAGAACCGAACCCTGTGGAACACCGCACGACGTCTCGCGCCGGCCCGTGCCGTCGCGTCCCCTGTAGGTGACACACCTATCCGCCAGATAGGCCCCAACTATGCGGCGGAGGTAGGGAGGCACCCTGTGGTAGCGCAGGGCCTCCCTAATACAACTCCAGGGCAGGGTGTTGAAGGCGTTGGTGATGTCCAAGGACACCGCCAGCGCAACCCCGCCCCGGGACACCGCTTCCTCCGCGAGGACCCTCACCCTCAGTATGGCGTCTATCGTCGAGCGCCCACGCCGAAAGCCGAACTGGCTGTCGTCCAAGTCCGGCCCCTCTGTGTACAAGTGGCTGACGAGGCGGTCTGCAACTATTCGCTCGAACAGCTTGCCCACCTCGTCCAGCAGCACTATGGGCCGGTATGCGGACGGCGAGTCGGCAGGGCGCCCTGCCTTTCGGAGCAGGACCAGGCGGCCCGTTTTCCACAGGCTGGGAAACTGGCCCTGCTCTAGGCACGCCGTGAAGAGTCCTCTGAGTTGGGGCTCTAGCTCCTCCAGAGCGTAGACGAGAGCACGGCCTGGCACTCCGTCGGGCCCCGGGGCAGTGTTTTTGGCCCGGAGCCGTGCCACGGCTGCTCCCATCTCCGGTCGTGTCACCTCGGGGACGCTTGCACCGTCCTCCTGTTCCGGCTCTGTGGCCGACGGCGGAGCCATCGGCGGCGGAACGTGTTCGCCTCTATCAGGGAAGAGAGCTGCCACCACGTCCTCCAGCAGCTGTGGCTGGAGACTCTCCATGAGTGGGGGGCCCGGGGGGCGGAGCTTGCCCCGCACCATGCGGTATGGGCGCCCCCATGGATCCCTGTCGAGAGTCTCCAGCATCTCCTCCCTAATGCACACGAACTAGATGCATTACGTGTCAAACATGAGTGGTGCGACCTTGCAACGGGCGGCGACCGCTAACACATCATTGGTCCATTGCATAGTCGATTACAGAAGTTTAGTTATGAATGTACTAATATAAAGCTGGTCTTATCGGGGTAGACTGGAAGACCACTTCAACTTCTAATTTTACTTTCGTCGATATTCTCCGAAGGGTTAGACAAAGGTGTACTATTGTACGCCCATAGATCGCCGGTATGTTTACGTCGCATGTAGTAGGGGACGAGCCTATTGCCATCAACCGCCACAACTCCAAACTCCAAAATCTCCGATCCTGCTTCTAGTAATTTCACAGAAAACCCCCAACAACACTTTGCTCGACCCGGGAATCGAACTCTAGCGTAGCTATCGCAGTTGGGATCAGTGGTAGTGGTCCCAAGTGCGATTGCTCGTCGATCCTCGTTAGGCAGTTTAAATACATTATATCGGCACCCTAAGCAGTGAGTCTATTTAATAACTTGCTCATCTTTTAACCAAAACCCGAACTATTATTAAATACTTAACCGACAGAATAACAACAATAAGGCCTTCTGTAGTTCTATAAGCGTGTTATCGACTACCTACACGAGTATGTACATAAACAAATAAGTACATATACGAACAATGAACAGAAACTGACGCGTTACGTGTCGAACATGAGTGTTGCAGCCTTGCCCTGTGCGCCCATCGGTAAACTGGCATAAGATAAATAATACAGAAGTTTAGTTCTGCTTGCTAACCTCTGTGCTTACATGGGAGCTTAACATAGTGGCGAATTTATTAATTCCACATCATCTTCCTAGCCTTTTTCCTTACCATGTTGGGGTCGGCTTCCAGTCTAACCAGATGCGCCTGAATATCAGTATCATTACACGAAGAGACTGCCATCAGACCTCCGCAACCTTGAATTGTTGATTAATGAATCATGATAATTTATTTGTAGATTTTCAACCGCTTTTTCCTTTTTATTTTCATCTGTTTAGTGCCTAACCCAACATGAAAACCACCAACAAACGTCCATGAATCCCTATTTGTTGCAAGTGATAAACTGAATTTATAGAAATTCCTACAATCACAAAGGATAATGCACTGTATTATCCTGTGACCTTTCATGAAACGGTTTTTACAAGGACTTTTACACTGAAAATAGCTTGAATGGGTAAGACCATACCAGACATGACCTATACAATAGGCGCATGATAGTCGGCGTGAACACGATCTGTAATCGGTATTACTGAATGTATTTTAAAGCCTTATTCCCTCTAAATAAATATTAAATAAATAAAATAATACTGAGACATTTTTACACAGCACCATAAGTCCCAAAATAAGCACAGCTCTGACTATGGGTACTCGCAGGGCCGGATTTAGACGTGTGGAGGCGTCGGGGCCACAAAGGAGTAGAGGGCCCCAAATTATTATCCAAATAAAATGAAAAAAAAAACAGTCGAGTTTTTCAATAAATAATCATAATCATGTTTGTACAGGTAGAGGTAAAGGTAGAACAGCAAAAAAAAATATCAAAGGAAAACTTGTTTACTAGTGTTTACTAGTCGGGATTTTAAGGATTTTCTTCGAAGTCTCTATTGTGGGGGCCTCTCTTTTGTGGAGGCCCCAGGGCAGTAGCCCCTGTTGCCATCCCTTAAATCCGGCCCTGGGTACTCGACATATTCAGCATATTCAGCCATAGCCATGATTCATATAAGGCTAGGAGGATGATTTTACCAAGCCCAACCAAGCGACTGTTGAGCTTGATAACCATCCAAGACCTAATTCTAAATTCAAGCGATGTGTTATTGGACTTTTCCAGTGCATCATAGCTTAAGTATTACTTTAGGTAGGTACGTAATACAACCTAAAACAAATAAAAGTTTCTAAAATATAACTCCTTTATTGAGGATTATACCTTCATTTTAATTTTGATAAATTTCACGAGTAAGTAATATATCTAATAGGCGAATTTGAATAGTTATCGCAAACAACAACTTAACATCCAGTATATCGATCGAATTACGCACAATGGTAATAACATCGTGACGTTGAAGGCGGCGTCGTGTTAAATAGGGCCTCCTAACCACCACATCACGAGCGCCCATGAACCGTAGCAGGTACAGGTTTTATTGATACGCGCGGGAGGAAAATGAGCGACCCACCGACCCGAAGTGCGGGCGAAGGTCGCGCGGACTTTGTCGCTTGGTGCGACGTATGAGCGGCGAGCGGATTAGGAACAGAAGAACAGAGTCCTTTTCAGGAACTACTAGTACGATTTGAAAACATTATTTCAGTATTAGATAGCCTGTTTAACGAAAAAGGCTACATATCATCACACCACGAAAGATAGGAGCTTAGTATCAATTTTAATTTAAAAAAATACTTTTCGGGAACGAAGTCGCGGGGAAAGGCTAGTATTGTATATCTATGTAAAGATGTACTTCTTCCGAAAAAACAGAATATTGCCGCTGCCGCCTAACCAATAAATCGGCACGCTTACAACTCGTGGTATGACAAACAACGTCATAGATTTGCATGTAAAATTGTATCAACTCATTATCATAACACTTTGTACCTATAGCGAAACTAGGCTAGCGTTGATTGGACCGAAAGGTCGCGGGTTCAAAGCTTTGCTGAACTATTGAACCACTCCTAACGCAAGTATGTGTTAGTAATGCGATAAGTATTGCTCCAATGGTTCGCATTTTTATTTTATCTTGGAATCTAGAACATTATTTCTATACCTAAAGCTTTAGGTAGTAGTCCTACTAATATTACTTATAAATGTGAATGTTTGGATGGATGTTATTCAATCACGCCTGAACGGCTCTGGATGCAATTTGGAACAGAGATAGATTATAGTCTGGAATAGCACATAAGCTAATTTTTATCCCGTTAAAATGTATGGTTCCCGTGGTATAGATTTGTTTTAATAATTTATAAGAAGTACTAAGACGACGCGAGTGAAGCCGTTGGTGGAAAGCTAGCGGGTTCTAAATCATTTCAAAATATATGATACTTAATAGTTAAATCTTGAATTACGTGTAACTTTTTGACATTTCTTTCATTCATTATTTAGAAACCAGAGACTACAACGTGTTATTTGTTATTGCGATCGTTTTACGATTGAATATTACTTTCAATCGCACAACCATGAGTTCTATCGAATGGCTGTCGATAGGTTTTTTACGCATCGAAACGCTGTAATCCCATTGCAGATTTTAGTTTCTTACGTAACCGCTAGAGGCGCTGCGAGGGTTTTGCATACAAATATTTTACGGTGTCGCTAGCGAGTCTAATGAAAAAAACTCATGGTCGAGGCACTGTTTATATTAATTCACCACTCTTTACTTGTCTAGTCATTGTCCCTATCCCAGAAAAACATCTTGCCATCATAGAACAAGGCTAGGATGGCTTTGAAAAGAAATCAGCAAAAAGCTTATACCTTACACTTTAATCTTTTAACCACGGATGCGTTTACGATGCACCGAGCTATTATATAACGCAGTACCTACACTAATATATGTCAATGGTGTTGCTAGTCGCGACATGTGTACGCGGCCTTAACCCCGTCGGGTCGTGTGTGCCAGCCATTAAGTTCCCTCGTCGAACCCGTTTTATTTTATGCCTGAATTTAATGTATGCAGTCAGTAAAGATTATATCTATTTGTTATGTATGAAAATAATAATATCTATGTGTGGTCTACCTGTATAGTTTGTTTCTGCAAGTTTTATTGCTAGGTACAAGTAGGTATTATACTATCGCGCCTGTGATTCGCGATGAGTGAAGCAGAGATGGTCGTTAAAACCTGTGACTGTTCCACACTCTCAGGTTTTAAGTTCCGATAATGTAATAGCCCTAACTCATTAAAGTAATCTAAGGCTGAGATTCAGAGAAGAGACTCAGCATGAACTTACGTTTTACGCTTTACTTTACGCTGAGCATCGTCTCTGAATGTTAGCCTTAGTGCCTAAACGAAAAACTCAATAACACTTTGACCGAAATAGAAATAGATCCCAGAATCTCACTCTGAGCGGCCACGCTAAGATCTTCGTGTATGAATTGTATCGTAATTTCAATTGTTGTTTTTTTTTGAGAAACACCTCTAGCTGTCACTAAGGAACTGAAGTCGGCATACAAAAAAGAATATTACCAGACATGATAGCGTTAACCGTTCACTACTGATAATTATAATGATGGTACTTTTGGCGAAGTGATTCCGAGTGTTTTAGGGTTCGATTCATTCCTATCAGAGGCCAATTAATTGTGTGCTCCACAAATATTTGTTTCGACTCTGGGTGTACTTCATAAAGTACAAAGTATAAAGTCACCACGACACAAAAGGCGGGATTTGTCTTAAAAAAACATTATATCACTGTCGATGATAACTGATCAGTGTAATAGAATAGCTGCAGTTATTTAATATCTATGACCAACTTTATCAATATTGTTGGTACAATACCTCATTGGAACAGATTTATCGGTCACAACGAAGGTCGGATGTAATCACCTCAGCTTTGAGGAAAATATTGACGTTTCGTTTATTTGTGCTTGTTAATCCGAGATTAGCACAAAATATCTCTCGTTTGTGAGTTTGTTCTGTGTGTTGACACGGATTATGATCAGTGTTGATTAAAGTTTTATTGTCGTTTTATTTTTAAACTTTGCTTGGCACTGTGTCATCTTATTTAAGACTATGCTGTCTAATTGAAGCTTTGTAATTAACAATCACTTGAACTTTCTTTTTTTCCTGAGGAAATCCTCCAGGAAGAAATTCCATGGACATTCTTTTAAAATAAGAGTTCGCCCGTATATTGCCATCAACCAACACAAATTCAGACTCCGAGCTGCTATTGGGAATTTAACAGAAAAACCCAATAACCCTGCTTGATCCGGGGATCAAACCCAAGACCTCTAGCGTAGCAGGACGCGCTTGGGACCACTAGACCCACGAGGCAGTCCAGAATAATTATTTTTCCAAAAAAATATCTGTTGAAAAAAAAAATGTTTTTTTTATTGATTTGTGTGTATTATCAGCTTCATATCCACCTTTTGAAATATGGAACGGATACAACAGCTTGTATAACCCTAACCTTAGATTAAACGATGTTAATAAACATCCGTTCAACTAACTTTAAGCCCTGTAAACGCCGCGCCTACTCAAAAACATAAGGCGAGTGAGGAATTTACCCATAACGTGATAATCGATAGGAAATGACATAGAGCCACACCTCTTGGATACTCGCTGTGGGGCCGAACATAGGCCTAATGTATAAGGATGCGATTAAAAATCGTTTCGCGATTTCGCGGATTTACATTTAAATCGTTTGATATTTTGGTTTCCTTATACCTCGTCATTAGGCGGCAGGAAGATGCTCTATTCCTACTGAGGAATATGTACTATTTTCCCATTGGTTTATGCATGGGTCCTTCAAACGGAACATTTATAAAGAACTGAGAGGCGGCAACGCCCGTGTACAGGGTTCTTAATTCCGTTGGTGGTGGTGGTTCTTGGGCACACTGAATGAACACTTACCATAATTTTTTTTTATATCACTAAGGTGGCAAATAAGCATACGGCCCGCCTGATGGTAAGCGGTTACCATAGCCTATGGACGCTTGCAACACCAGGGGTATCACTCGCACGTTGCCGACCCGAAAAACCTCTTAGAGGTTTATGGAGGATTTACTGCGCCGACAGTTTGAGGGAATATTCCTCTTACTGCCCGCGCAGTGCATCCTTAGAAGGAGCTCTGGCGACCTTACTCATTGCAGGAACACAACACACAATAAAGTGTGTTATTTGGCTGCAGTTTTCTGTAAGGTGGAGGTACTTCCCCAGATGGGCTGCTCCAGATTTGAGCCATAAATGGCTGTGCCCTACCTCTCTTAAAATCATCATCATGTTGCAAGTCGGCTAGATTGCCGCAGTGAATTATGTAAAATAAAATCCATAAAAACAATCATAAACTTTTCTCATAAAACTCCTGTCAGATCTGGAAGATCCTATCTCAACCTAGCCTGTGTTTAAATAAAATTACTTTATAAATGTATTGGATTTCAAATCTAATAACTATTCAAGTTATTTGCAAAGCTTTTTCAAGCTTGTATTTCAATATATCACAAAACTGTATGTTACATGAGAAATAAAGGCATATTTCGCTAAACTCAGTTTATTATTGTTTAATCGCAACGCCGAGCGTCCATTTACTCATCAAACATGTTTGTAAAATACAGCAATTTAATTATACTCGAGCACGTGTCGGCAGGCGGCACACAGTGCGACAAATCGCACGTCAAATCTTGCGACTTTATTGTCGCACTGTCGTAACAAAGGTTTCAAGTATTAAGTGGGTTCAGGCGATAGGTTGGTGCAGTTTACGAGCAACTCGGTACACGGACATGTTTATTCGGACGCCCACGACTTGCCCCACGCGTGGCCCGTGCCCGGTTGTGGCACAAGTGAACACTTACAGCTGGTAACTGTAATTTCGGTCTTAGATTTCCTACATATTTTCGTACCTGTCTCCTAGTCTTCTGTTAGTTCTGTGTCTAGGCAGGTAAGGTTAACCTGCTAAACTCCTAGGTCCTGGCACATCAAGTTAATGAGGCAAGTCATAAAGTCAAACAAATTATAATAGGTAGATAATAAATATTGGGATTCTGTGCCCAAAAGTTGACCATGAGATTCAGGAGTGGGTTTAAAAAAGTATCTTATTCTTTATTTTGCCTTTCATAAAAGCCTAAACAATAACCAAGCCTACACTCTATTGAGCCGTCATCACCCACGCGTCGAAAAATCATCTAAGTGTCAAAGTGTGTAAGATAATCTTATCTACAATACTTGGACCACCATAGTCTACATACACAAACACAATAAACAATGCTAATATAGTAATCTAAATTCATCCTAACAATATGAAGGTTTCCTTATTTATGACATAAAACTGTCTAAAAACAACTTAATACTAAGAATACTTGTCTACGTGTGTGTTCGACTTTAAAATATATGTTAGTCTCTTCTGATTGTGTGGGAACGTCTGAATCAATTTGAATAGAGTTTAGCGTTGTGGATCGAGGATTACGACTGAGGAGAATATATGGTATAAGCTTATGGATATGACTGCTATTTTGAATAAAATAAATTACTAGCTTTCCGCCAGCGGATTTGCCCGCGTGCTCTGTGTATTCCTTATAACTTTCATCTCCTATTTCAACCCCTTACAGCCCTTTTTCGCATTAAAAAGTAGCCAATATCCTTTCTCAGGCTCTAGACTATCTGTATACCAAATTTCATTTAAATCGGTTTAGTAGTTTTGTCGTGAAAGCGCGACAGACAGACAGACAGAGTATCGCATTTATAATATTAGTAAGGATGTCAACTTTAATATTGTTTTATTGAATGAAAGTGTCAGGGATGACAGCTGAAAGTTAGTTGTGTTTTAAAAAAATATTTTCTTGTTACAAAGCAATTCTTGAATAGTGTTTTCCTTATTTCTAAGAATATTTTTGTCAAAATTAACATCTTTTTGTACTTTTTTAAGCATTTTCCATGCTAAGATTACAAGTTATTTTTTCCGATGCCGGAAAAAATTTTTGTGCCGATATTTTTTAAAATTAACATCAACAAGCCACATTTAGACGTGACAATGACATAAGCAAATCACTTTATATGGATACCAAACATTATGATGTTACGAAAGGTCAAACAAATAGTTTAATACATAATGTTTACATTATTAGTTTAGAAATATAGCGGTCATTCGGTAGTGCTTGTTATTTATGGTCTGAATCACTATTATTAAAATCGTCTGTCTAATGGTCTAGCGTTGGGAACCGCGACTGCGACGCTCGAGGTCCTGGGTTCGATTCCTGGGTCGAGCAGTGTTATTCTGTGAAATTCCTAGTAGCAATTTGGAGTCCGGATTTGTGTCCGGTTGATGACTATAAGCTCACCCCTATGGGACCTAAAAATACCGGTGCGGCGATCTGTAGCTGTGTAGCTGCAGTACACTTCTGCCAAACCCTTCGGAGAATACAGTGATTCAGGCCTTGTATGTAAAAATAAATAATAAAAACATTGTTGCAATTGAAATAAAACTACTTTTTACGGATTTTATCGCGTTATATTGATACTAGCTATCCCAGGGGAACCATACATTTTACCTGGATAAAAAGTAACCTATGTGCTATTCCAGACTATAATCTATCTCTGTGCCAAATTTCATTCAGATCCGTTCAGTAGTTTTTGCGTGAAAGAGTAACAAACATCCATCCATCCATCCATCCTCACAAACTTTCACATTTATAATATTAGTAGGAAGTAGGATAGGATTATTTTAATTCCGACGTTTCGGACCCTTTACAGCGTCCATGGTCACGAGTGACTAAGTAAGTAAAAAGTAGTTTTATTTCAATGTCTAGTATTCGCGTAAGTGTTAGAAATCAGTATTGTTGCAATTATTAAATGCGTGTCCATACATCTTTAACACACTAGTACAAGGTTTAAATTTGACTGTACGCCTGTTTAATGCAACAATTATAATTGTGACTTAATAAGTAGTAATAAAATCTAAAGGCCTGATACACCATCTACCGGATAACCTTCAGATAAATTAAATAAGGGAACAAAATTTGCATTATCTTTTTGTATTTTTTAAGCATTTTCCATGCTAAGATTACAAGTTATTTTAATGAAGGAAAAAATCGGCGGGCGGGCAGGATTCGAACCTGCGTCTTCTGTTTCGGTACACCACACGCGCAGAACCAGAAGACGTAGGATCGATGCTGCCCCCCAGCCGATATTTTCCTTCATTAAGTAATGTGTATTAATCTATCTGCTAGGTAATTTAACAGGAACTTACAAGGAGGTAGTGAAACAGGCCCCTGATATTTAATCTTGATCTCTACCAGGTATGACAGAAAATATCCCTACAAGGAGTATACAAAAACTGTATTCAAAATAAAACCACACGACTGATTGAAACCGCTTGCAAACACTTAAACTGAAATGCCTAAAACAAAACACGGCGCGATAAGAATGAAAACCAACACGGACACAATACAAGGGGATTCCGGCTTTACGGCAGCAAATTAGAGCATATTTTTGTATAATTTTGTGTGGAAGTTACGTCACTGTACCACGAAAAGTAAAGGTTGCTAAAGAGGTCATATGATAAGCGTCAGTCACAGAGGTTACGTGGAAAATTGAAAAACTTGAATATGCAGGTATGTTTAACACACTTAAGCTTATTATATTCTTCCAGTAGCAGCTCGGAGTCTGGATTTGTGCCCGGTTGATGGCTATAGGCTCGCCCTCTATTACATATTGTGACCTAAACATACCGGCGAAATGTGGGTGTACATTAGTATGCCTACAATCTTACGGCGACTTAGTGGTTCGAGTACCGGACTGCTGATCACAAGGCCGTAGGTTCGATTCACACAGGACACAAATATTTATGTGATGAACTTAAGTGTTTGTGTTTGTCTGGATGTTTCTTATGTATTATTAAATAAATAAATATCCTGGGACATTTTTACACAGGGCCATCTAGTTCCAAACTAAGCAGAGCTTGTACTAGGGGTACTAGACAGTGGATATAATACTTGACGATGATGAAAAGTTCTAGCATTGATAGACTGTCTAACTTAGGGGGTAAAAATGGTGGGTAGCTATCCAAATGAATAACGCATATTATATGCGATGGAAACATTTCAGACACAACAACACAGTCAGACTACACTATACGTAAACGTTGCTGATAAAAAGTAGAAATGTCTAGATTTACAAGTAAATACACAAAGTTGAGTAGGTATATTCATCAATGAGGATTTTATGTCCATCTCTATACAAATATTATGGATGTAGTTGTTGCTTATTGCACATCAAATGTATGAAAATAAAATCAATAATTTCTCTCCACAATATTTTACAATAATGGCATTTATGGCAGAGCTTACTTAAAATACTTGTACTTAATATCAAAAATTCGCTCAGTTCCTTTCATATACTAAAACATTATCTAACTGTAGATACTTCTAAGCATTTGGTTGTAGGTGTTAGATACTAGGCTTAGCAAAATCCATGAAACGTGAAAACTCACTTAACTATTGTTTTTAGGAATTTGATAAATTCAACTTGTATGTATATAACATTCGATTACCTTACATTAGGACAACAACTTCAAACATGCGTTTAGTCGATTCTTCTGATGGTAAATCGATCTTTTATGAAAGACATGGTTTATCGATATCGACGAGTCGACAAAGCGCTAGACTACGAGAAATTATATAGTGCCGTATTCAGCCAACACTGAAGCATTCCCACGCATTAATCAGACCTATCGATCAAGTTATCGATGACGCTAAAATATGATTCGCACGTTTCCCTGCCTTGCCTCGAAACGGTGAAATCATATCTAACGTAATACAATATTTATAACCGATTTGATAAAGCAAGTACCTTGAATAAAAGCCAACAAAATGTCATACGGAATGTGACGTCATTATCTTTAAACTAGCAGTTGAACGTCAAACCCATTACGTCACTGGTTTCAAAAGTAGTATAGGAACTAGTAACTTAAGTATGGTTCGCGTTGACGACCTTTATTCAGAAATTACGTGAATGTCATCAGTAATCCCAAAGATTGGCGTAATAGGAATAGGGAGTATGCCAAGAGTAGGTTATAATGCCCTATAGGTACAATATTATAGATACTGTTGTATATATTTGTATACTAGAGCAAGTGTAACAGTGTTAAATTATTCCAAGTTCAAACAGGAAACTCCTCTAACTCTTAATTCGAATTTCTTTGTGGAGTAAGATTCTTACAGTTTCTAAAAATGCACTAATAAAACGGGGTCGACTTTAACTCTATACTCCTTTATACTCTCAATAAAAAAAGGAGGTTGGTTAATCAAAGTCAGACCACTTTGGTTTAAGCTAAAAGAAACATACGAAGCTAACTTTTGATAATGGAACTGGCCAAGTCCTATCTAGAAGAGCTTACTCAAATAAATATCATCACTGTTCGTTACGTTTAATAAGTCCACCGAACAAAATATTTCTGAGTTAAACTCAGACTTCTAATTTCCATGAACCAGAACGTACACACATCATCGCAAATACGCAAAAAGAACAATTAAACTAAAATAAAAAAAAAGTTTCAATAAGAAACAATATTAGCAATTAGTTTGAAAGAGGTCGCGCGGACAAGCGTTGGCCTCTACCAATGTCAATTATCACAATAGCCGAGTGTTTGACAAAAGAAACACAGACTATACAGACTATTTATGTAGTAAGAAATATAATATTTATGTACTTACATATATCAACACATTTGTTAGACTTTTTTTATTGTTGGATTGATAATGGCGATGATGATACCTCATGCGTGGCTTATGCCTCAATGGTGCAGAGGTCAAAAGTGCGACTGAAGACCATCAAGTCCGATGGATTCGATTTCCAGGTCGAGCAGTATTTTTGGTTTGTCAATGAAAGTAATAGATTGTAGTAGAGCCAAGTCAAAGGCGTCAATAGTAACACCAGAAAATTATTAATTAGGTATTTAAAAAAATATATTTAACACTAGCAACCCGCCCCGGCTTCGCCCGGCTTGCAATGTAAATATTCTCGTCTTTTCTCTACTATAACATGCATGTACAATACATTAATACCTTCCTCTTGAATCACTCTATTACTCAAAACTTAACTAAAATCCTATGGGTAGTTTTTTTAAAGGTCTAAGCGTACAAACAAACAAACTATGTAAAGGGGCTAAATAAGTACCAGAATGTTTGTGTATTTTACCTTATTCAACAACATAAAGACATGTTCCTATTTACGTTGCCATGAGACGCAAGAAACTTTATGGGTTATGGCTAGTAGCACAATAGGTTGTGACACAAGCGTATTGGCTCGACCTTGCTCTCGCGCCGAAGGCTACAAACCTCATCTAAACTAATATTTGTCTTAATTGCACTTTACAAGTACTTATCGAGCTGAACGATTTGAATACAGACAATAATAAACATTGGTAACACACCAAGCGTTTGTTTTAAAAATGAACCTTATTCTAAGCATCCTGAGGGCTGGAAAGCTGAATTCCGGGAAATCTTTCTCCGACAAGATTTTACTTCGACAACACGCAACTCCGATACGTCTTCGTTTCGACAATACTTTATTTACATTGCTAGGATTTACCTCGCTCCAGAATAATTAAATGTAGGCCGTAGAATGTTTTGTTCCTTACGCGGGATCAAATCCGCAATCCCTAGCGCGGCACTATTCTTTTAGCTCCCTATAATAGGTGCCACTAATCCAAACTCCCAGTCGCTACTGAGAATTTCATAGGAAAGCCCAATAAGATTGCTCTAACCACGAGGCTAATGAGGCAGTTAATTTCATTTATTTTTAACTTTTATATATGTCCTGTAAAACTCGTTAAATACATAAATAACAATAACATTGCCAGAACGGTAACAATTATCAAGGTCCCCATATGTTTCCGTATTCGCTTGATACAGATCAGAAGCCTATAAATTATATTTAAACAAGACCGACCTTCACTCATTATTGAACCTTATTTAGGGGCAATTTACACTGCCGTGTCAAATTGTTGGGTGCCTCGCACATTCGCGGAAACGTACAGAAACCGCAAGACATCAAGAATACCATGTCACTTTCCATCTTTATATTTATAATTTAATTTTAAATCTGACTTGATTTGTCGATCGTAAGTACTTGTCGAATAGGGTTGGGAGACAAACAGTTCAATAAAATTATTTTGTTCCTTTTTCAACAAAATTGTACAGCAAATTTTGTTAAAATTTGTTCGTAAAAGTTTCATGGTAATCGGATGATCGGAACGCTTAGAGGATTAACAAATAAACATAAGTACAAAAATGCATGCAATATCATGAAAAATGCTAAAAAATGAAAATAAGTACAAATCCATTTTCATCGTACGCAAGAGAGATTCCTCTTGCCCTAGGTGGTCATGGGAGTGAAGATGAGTTTACCTATGATCCAGACAAACACCTTACTTATGAATTAAAAAAAAATCCTCGCATCGCATTTTTGGGAGCCAAAGGTCATTGAACCAAGACAAGTCGTCTGAATCACTCCTCAAGTATGTATCAGTAGCCAAAACGAGAAATACCTGACAAATAGCGTTTCGTACCCAGCACGGGAAACTAATGGCAGCCATCGGTTATTTAATGATACTACGCTCAAACGAAATTTCTCAATAATCTTCATATTTGACATTTATGTACCTAATTAACTCTTTTAATTAAACTTTTATTGATGATAATTAGAACGGTCAGCGGATGTTACGACATATTATTATGTATAACTTTGAACAGCCGTGTTAAGTTGGAAGTTTGTAAAAATGTCAGTGCCAACCACATTGGCAGGGCAGCTCAAATTGAATGCGCACGCGTCACCTAACTGACATTGTAGCAAATAAATATCCTTTGCGGAGCTCAAGATGACTTTTGATTCTATTGACTTTAAGTCTAGTCATTTCAAACCAAATACCCCATTTTTAAGTATACCGTGGACCCATTTGATTCAATTTTGAAAAAATATTAGATAAATGTCATTATTTTACATAGATACTCAATTATTATTAATGTCAACTCTATCAGTACATACCATAAAGGTAGATTTTTATGGAAATCATATAGTAGTATTATATTTTTTAATCTTTATAACATGTTATACCTATATAATCTATGCGTATATAATAATCTAATGCGTCTATATCTAATTCAAACATACCTGAAATAACTTGTGAGCTATTTGCGTAAAATGTCAAGTGGTTACAGGTGACGTCATATTGTCATTGCATGACATTGACATACAATATTATAATATTACGTACAACCCTACAGTATTACAGTACAGTTCAGGCACCAAGTGTTTGCACTTATGGCAGACTGCATGCAAGCAATTTCCGTAAACATGCATGTCTAGGTGTGAACAAAAGAATGCAATACTTTACTGTTGCGTGTGACGAAATAGTGACGATCTTGTATCATAATACCTACATCTGCATCACTGTCATAAGTTAGTTTGCCTTTATAATGTAATTCCTTTTAAAAGAACCATAAATTATCAAAACAGCACTGACAAAAGGACACAAGGAATTATTAGTTCAACGGCTAAGGTTATAGGAGTCAGAGAGGTCGTATGCGCGCGCGCAAAAACGGTAGTAAATCACTGTTGCGTAGGCGCCGCGTCATTCTGAACGACTGTTTTAGAAGATTAACACAAAAATAGATTTAAAGTTTTGATACGTGTCGCCTTAGTCGCCTATTATTATATATATAAAAACTGAATTAGTAAATTATCAATTTAATAATTATGAGAGGTTTTGTAAGCTAGTTTACTTAAATAGGCCGATAATTAAAGTAAATTATAATTTTACTAAGTACTATAAACAGTAACATTTAAAAATAGTGTATAATTAACATACAAGAAACCCATGATTATCTATACTAATATTATAAAGAGGAAAGATTTGTTTGTTTGTTTGTTTGTTTGTAATGAATAGGCTCCGAAACTACTGGACCGATTTCAAAAATTCTTTCACCTTTGGAAAGCTACATTATCCCCGAGTAACATAGGCTATATATCATCACGCTACGACTAATAGGAGCGGAGTAGTAATGAAAAATGTAGCAAAAACGGGGAAAAAATTATAAGACCACGCGGGCGAAGCCGCTGGCGGGAAGCTAGTATTTCATAAAAATATACATATAGTACAGCATTATATCAGATAGATATTATTACATCAATGACTCCAACCGAGTTTACCTCAACAAAAAGTTGCAGCGGACTTCTATAGGAAATAAATCAATTATAATTTTAATTTACAATCAATCGGCGAACATTAGTGCCAGTATCAATTTAACTTCCACTCAGTTAACACGTGGCCTATCATTATTTATGGCAGCTACTTCATAATTGTATGTTGTATATCTGTACTACCTAGTGACCGCGGTTTCACTTGTATCCAAAAGGACTTATTGAGAGAAAAGGAAGCCTATGTCGTTCCTCAAGATGCAAACTGTATCCTTGTCAAGTTTATTGAAATGTGTTAAGCAGTTTAGGCATGAAAAGGTTATAAACAGACCGAGTTACTTTCCCATTTATAATGTTTCTATGTATGGATGTATTTTGCGTATCAATCGAGAATTGGGGCTAGTCTATTGATATTTTTTTCACATCCATGTAACCTTTGTATACAAATAAATAAATCGGAACCTGAAGCGTGCTCTCTGTGATAGCTTTTCGTCATTTTCATCATTTTCGTCTTAGTTTCTTTTATGTACTATGCTGGAGTAGGCTTTCAGTCTAGCCCGATGGGATGAAGCGACTGCCATCAGACATCCGTAACCCATAAGCAGTAGACTGTACTGATAATATAATAAGTTTAACTGGTCGTCAGACTTCGGATTTCTGTGTCATCATCACGTTCTTGCCCCGTTTACTTGGGATCGGTGCAGTATGTATGAAACATGACATTTTCCATCGCTATAAAATTAATTTAAGAAATGAAAACGAAATACTGATTATGTTTAATTTATTTATACCATATTTTATTTGTATTGCTTCATCACGGTATGATTTATTTATAGATTTTATATCAAGCTTCGTGTACCCGTAATAAAATTAGAAATTCTTTAAGTAATGAATGCTTTTACTTTTTATACAAATTCATACATAAAATAAGTCTTATGCAAATATAATATGATTAAATCTATAAAACATGCAACATATTTACAACTAAATATAAAACTCGTGCAAGAATTTCACTTTCATACTTACATTAAGGTAATATACAAAATATACATATCGTTCTCAAACAAGTAAGATAACAACCAATTTAAACAACGTTTTCTGTGTTAGATAAAACTTTTACACTTAAAGTTAGTGTCAAAATAGGTAGGTAATACTTTTACAATTAGGTATAAGACTCAGGAGGTAGGTTGTTTTTTGTGTTTTCGCGTAATAATTTAAAGAACTTAAAGGTCTTTTACCGCTATATCCTTATATTTGTGCTGCCTTCGTCAGCTGTGGGGTTTCCTCTTCTCAAAATAATATTAATCTTGTGTTTTAATAACTCAATGGTTACAATTCTTATTATAGTCTTATAATATGCACTGGAAATCGTGAACCCAATTATCAATACACTTGCAGCTTATATCTCAATAGCAAGTACAAAAGTCGTGAAACTCAGTGACCACAATAACTAGTACATTTTTTATGTCCACATTTGTGAGTACGTTTGACCCACAGTGAGAGCAGGGTTACGTTGACAAGGTCAACGCACAAAGGTGTTGTCATTTGTCAAGCTGTGCCCGCCGATAATTACCTGTCAGCCGCAAGATGGCGAATTAATGGATTTAATTAAATGAGAGATAATAATGAGTTTATATTCCTACCGGCTTTCTAGTTTTATTTTATTTGCCGTAAATCTGCTGGGCCCCCTAAGACTATGTGTATATGCTACGGTATTTAACCGCTTACCATCAGGTGGGCCCTTGTTTGCCACCTTACTGGTATAAAAAACTGATCAAAACTAGAAGAACTTGAAAGAAGAGATACCTAACAATTCAATTTCAAGAAAAAGGAGGTTCTATGCGTCTGTATTGTTTTGTATACTAAAGGCCTATTTCATCAAGTCTGAATAGCTGCTAACCATCGGATAAATAAAATGTATGAATTTATCTGTCAAGTAATTTAACGGGAACTTACTAAGGAGGTGGTGAAACAGACTTTCAATATAATATTTATTTTAATAACGAAGCCTCATCATCTTATGCGCGGCTAGTGTAACAGTCGGGCTACGCTTGATATTCTGGGTTCGATTTCCAGGTCGAGCAGTGTTAAGGTTCTTCTATGAATTTCTTAGTAACAGCTTGGAATTTTAAATTGTGCCCGGTTATTGGCAATACGCTCGCCCCCTATTACATGGGATCTAAACATACCGTTGAACTGTGGGTGTACATTAGGACCTCTGCCTGATCCTTCGGGAAATACACGCATGATGGTATACGTTATGTATGTATCTATGTATGTTATGAAATTTTAATTTTAATTCCTCGTCAGATATTAAATGAACGTCATTTACACGAAGCGATTTTTGCTACTACACCATTACTTATATAAATTAATTAAATTAATCAATTACGTTAGTGTATAATATAATTCGTTGACCTTTTATAAATAATAACCCCGTTCTAACCCACGCCGAGCAACTTGAAACAAAAATAAAATTAATTAGATTTTATATAACGGATACGTAGGTAAGTATATAATGTAATAATTGGTAATCTCATGCGACATGACATGACAGTCTATTTAATGAGCAATCAAGTTTTTAAAGGATTTTCTTATCTTTTGAAAAACACTAATGAAAAGTTCGATCCTGCTATGAAAAGTTTCTGTCTTTTGACATCAACTGCAATCGCATTTTCGTTCAAGTTAACAGTAAATAATAGTTAAAAAAACTAAAAAGAACAGGGGTTTTTAGAAAATCTAACAAAGTAAAAATTATGTTTGTAAAAAAACGTGTAAATATACATTATCATCGGTCCTCGATAAAAGTGCAAAGTTTCAAAACAATCCGACGTTTTGAAAGGGGTGAAAATCACGTTCACGTGCGTCCTCGTTGTCTTTATCCTTCCACTTTATTAGTGCCAATAAGTTTTTCTAAATTGTTACCAGACTTTCTTGCAGTGTAACCAAAGTACTCTAAAATCCTGGTACATATGCATAGATACACACCAGGCTAATAAAAGCGTTATAAAAATAGATCAATGTCTAATGTGTAAATGACCTGTGGAGTGCTGCATACCGCAAGGGAAAAGAGCGTGAACATTCTAGAAATCTAGACATTGAATGTTCAATTAATTATTCTCTTAGGCCTGAACAATACTCTCTTAAAAATAAAAAAGATACACATTTACAAAATTAAACACTCAATCTTTGAGTGTTATTAAAAGTAAAAACATCGAAAAATTTACAACAGCTAGTATTTAAATAAAACTACTTTATACGGAACTTATTAGATTGTAGAAGTATCTAGTGTGTCAACGCTGTGTGACATTGGAACAGTGTTGTCAGTTTATTGATATGTTTTACTTTTTAGGTTTATTTTTTTATCTGTGTGTCCTTCGTTGAGAAAATAAACAATTTTTCTTTCTTTCTATTTAATACAAATACGTATGACAGCCTCTTCATTAGTCACCATTTTGCTGCTCAGTATGAGTAGCAGTATATGACGGTACATGGACCGCTAAACATCTCCCTAGTGTGAGCATACCCTACACTTTTATTAGAACAGGTGTGGATAAATAGAAAAACCCACAAATCAGTTGCACTGAAACACGCAATTATCAGTGAAATGAGTAATACTTCGATTCGATTTACTGCACAATTTGGATTTTATACGTACCATATATCGTACAGGAAAATAGGAAAACTTTCACGTATCACTAACTATACTGTAAAGTTATAAACACTGTCATCATCCTCCTAATCTTTTCCCAACCATGTTGGCGTCGGCTTCCAGTCTAACCAGATGCGGCTGAATATCAGTTTTTTACACGAAGCGACTGCCATCAGACCTCCGCAACCCATTTCTGGGAAATACCGATATTCGAAGGATAGACTGGTTGTCAGGCTTTTTGGGCTTCTGACTACCACTAACGATTGTCATAGGTGTTCGTATGACAACCGGGACCGACAGCTTTACGTGCTCTCCGAGGCACGGAGGGGTCTCGATGTGTTAAGAATGGTCACCCATCCACAGACTGACCTCGGCAAGCGCAGCTTAACCTTGCAGATCCATGGCATGCTCTGGCATGAGCCCCTCCCTCAAAGTTATAAACACTGTATTTACACTATTTACACTGAGTTTGATTTAAGCAGAACATAATTATGTATACAAACTTTATGCACTGCACTGCTCTTAGCTAAAATTCACACTAGAATAAAATGTTTTTTACAGTATTTATAACATAACTAGCTTTCCGCCAGCGGCTTCGCCCGCATGGTCATGTATTATATATATAAACCTTCCTTAAGAATCACTCTATCTATAAAAAAAAACCGCATCAAAATCCGTTGCGTAGTTTTAAAGATCTAAGCATACATAGGGACAGATAGACGGCGGAAGCGTCTTTGTTTTATTTATACTATGTAGTGATTTACGATAAGGTATCATCCCTAAATAGTGACACCAAAATTCAGTGTAATAAAAATGTATAAGTGCTGCAATGCTGTGTGGTAACCCTATGAAAATAGCTGGTCTGTTTAGCTGCTCACTTTCACCGATATAAACGGTATTTTACTAATGCGATCGGCCCTGGAGGTAGTTCTATTATCAGCACTTTGGAGGCGGATTGAAGATTATAGTGTAGGTAAGTACTAATAAGGTGAAATGCTACCGCTTGTCATGCAGATAATCCGTTAAGGGCCATGTCACACGGTCATAGTTGCGGTGTCGCGTCAGCGTAGGTTCGCTGTTTTTACGTCCGATTTAGATTTTAGACAAAGACTATATAAACTCTTGGACTTTAGACGTACGATCTTCTAAAAAACTATAATATTATTACCGGATAGAAACTCACCAGTAACTCATGCTTGAGCTACAGAATTTAACTACAATTTACAGTGGCTTTACCTAAATCTTTATCTGTTACAACAATAGTAAACCTGTTGCGATTGCGACCTTCAAAAAGACTTCTTTATGCGAAAAAATATTTCAATCATTTACATTGCGTACCGTAACATTACATTACAATTCGTACCTAGCAATTTTTTTTCCTTCTGCCTAGTAGGTAGTTGATAGGTGCAGCACCAACATATTTGTGTGCAACATATTAATAATTCACATAAACTATCTGTATTTTAATCAATTAGAAACACAGCTGACAGTTCAATCAACACCAGTAGGTGACTGCCCTTTCACCGGTCACATGCAACCCGAGCCTAAATGTCCGTTAAGGTCACGCCACACGATATTCGTTTTGTTTGCTAAACAGCGCACGCGCAGGCCGCTTGTGGAATGTTACGTTTTCTCTGCGTAAGCGCGTCGGGCATTATGCGAGTGAGATAAATGTGGCTGATGTCGAATTTAGCGAATGAAACGGACAGAATTGTAAACTAAGTCGATAAATCTAAGCTAGCTCTTACCTGATTTCTTCACGTGTAGAGAGAAGACAAATGAGAGCGTCTCAGTGCGGTTGTAAATAAGCATAGAGTTCGCTTGTGATTATTGTATTCGCCGGATGAGGTGGGTAAAATGTAATCGATAAAATAATAGTATTTTATTGAAAAATTTGAAAATAGAAGGAGTTTGACAAACTGAAGCTCACAAGTGTAAAGAATCTGTTGAACGCGCTAAGTTCAGGAACGATTTGAAAAAAAATATTGTGTTAAATAGCCCATTTATCGAGGAAGACTATAGGTTATAATTATGTATACCATCACGCTACGGCCAGTAGCAGCGGAGTATCAATGAAAAATCAACACCAGGGGGGACGGTGTCCACCAACGGGGAAAAATAATCATTTTTCCCCGTTTATGGATCATTTTTCCTTTTCTTCCTTTTTTTTCCTTTTGAGAGCCTCCGTTGATATTTTCAACTTCTACGCGAACGAAGTCGCGGGTAAAAGTTAGTTTTTATATAATTTAGAATACATACGAAAGTAAATTCGTCGCATACAGAAGCTTTTTCCCCGACCGCCGAAGGAGGGTTGTGTTGGACGTGTATGTATGTATATCCGTTCCTATGTCCGCTCGCAACTACTCAACAGCTCAACCGATTTAGATAAATGATACATCATTGGATTCGTCTTGGTGACACAAGTGTCACTGAGTACATGAAATTCTAAAAAACAATATAGCGGATTTTATGCGCTGGCTGATTTAGTATAAAATCAAATTTTTAATGAAAGAAAAAACCCGACTGCGTCAAAAGTACTAACTACAAATCTAGAAATAAGCTCTAGCTTTATTTACAATTTATATTGAACGAATAGCTTGTCCCGCCTGCAATTCATTTTCATACATAGAGCTTGTTTTTAGATTTTCATTTTAAATCTTAAGCAATATACACATCACATTTGATCGTGTCATACACACATACTAGAGTAATCTAAGAAACTAGTTTTTGATTTGATACGTACAGATGTCAAATATGCAATAAAACATATTTTATGTGTCCTGCACGTAATAGTTTCCGCTAAGCAAATTATGGTGTATACAAATTCATTAGTAATACGGAATGAAATCGTTACCAAACGTAATATTAGTGTCGGTATAAATCGATGGTAACAACATCGATTAGAATCGAGTGATAACGATCTATATTTGAGACTAGATAATTAAGTCAGGTATGTTAGATAAAACTATTTACATGATTGTGCACTTTTTTAAATCGATACTTGCGTTGGAAAGTAAGTTATGATAGATGCTCTTAAATTGGTCACCTTACTGTTCCTAATGAAAATGGAAACTGATCCAAAAATTAAGAGAATGTTAACAATAACAGATTACTGGATGAAGGAAATGGAATAATGAAAAACAAAACATTCCTTTGGTGTCAAATTACTATAATTTACTTAATTAGTTTCCTGTCCTTAAAATATCTAATAAGGAATTTGACAGTTGTTATTTTTTAATGGTTTGTTTTGGGGGCGAGCCTATTGCTCATTAATGGGAGAGAGACTTCTGAGAATACTAGACTTGCAAAAATCTAGTAACATTTTCTCGACCTAGCATAGCATTTGCGCGTAAAACCAGTAGACTAATGGCGTAGGTAACGAGATTACCAATTAGGAATAATACTATTACTATCAAGCCCTAATCAATAAGCAGAACTAGTGCAACGCACTCCGCGCTCCATCCGCATCCAGGTGACACGACTAGTCGCTTCGTTACCGAGCAATCGCGATTAAACGTCAATTAGGTCCATTGTCGCACGATCCCCTCATAAATAACCTAACAGTCAATCTGCTGTATTCCGGACAATTCCGGCTCAATGCTGTTCGATCTAGTTGAGTTTGCTCGCGTTAACGACTTCGTATCAACCCGCTGACACTCGGCGTCCTTAAACGCCGAAACGCTGTCTCATTTACTCAATCGAAAAATACAGCTGTGTTATTAAGTGTTGTTTTAGTGTTAACTTTTTTTGAAATGCCGCTTTAAAGTGCCCGAATTGATTGATTGTATTATATGGAGATACAGGAGGCCAATTCAAGCGTTTTTACAGCGCTCAAATATTTATTTTGTTTATGTAACAGATCGATTTATATTGGTTTACTTAACAAATAATGTACTCGTTTTATTAGCATACTAGCGATCCGCTCTTGCTACGCTTCGGGTCCTATTATTATAATATAATGTACCTTTCTAAAACTAAAAGATTTTTCAAAATCTGTTCAGTAGATCCATAGATTTTACCCGCTACAACCTCACAAACTTTATTGATTGTATTCAGTATTTCATAATTATGTAAGAACTTTATGCGATTGATAATTTCAATCGCTTCAACCATGAAGGCAAACACCGTGCGGAAACCTGCGCAACTACGAGATTTTCTCGACGGCGTTTAGTCTGCCAACTTGCATTAGGCAAGCGTGGTGAACTATAGCATAACCCGTCTCATTCTAAGATGAGACCCGTGCTCAGCTGGGGACAGTAAGGCTGAGATTCAGAGCAGAGACTCAGCATGAACTTACGCTTCCGTATGTCAAATTGTAATACAAATTTGACATACGGAAGCCTTACTTTACGCTGAGCATCGTCTCTGAATATTATCCTAAATGGTTGAGTTGAGGTGAGGTTGAGGTGAGTTGAGTTGATGATGAAAAATCAGTCTAAAGATAAATTGTTTCTGATAACGACGATATCGGCTTTTCTAGTTTTATTCCTCCATCGATCTTTAAATTAATTGTAAATAATAAGGAAAGTCAATGTAAACAATTAAGAAATAATAATAAATAAATAATATTCTAAGCATATTATTAACTGAAAAAACACATGTTCATGATCCAATTTAAAATGATAGGCGGTACAATTAAAAAATAAGGAAAAATACAACATAAAGTATTATGAACCGGTACTTTGTTAATGAATATTTTTATAAATATCCAGCTATATTATGTACCTAATATATAACCCTCCATCAGCTTATTTCACACGGTAAAAATATTTTTGTTACCTTTGCTAATAAAATGTTTATACCGCAATCGATGTCTATTGTGGATTGTAGTCGAAATAGGAATGTCGTAAAAATTATAGTCTGAAATGGATGATCGAAATGATTTTATTAGGAAGAACTCAATAAATATGAATTACTTAGAGGTTATTATGATGGGAGATCTAGTCATAAAAATTTGATGTGTGCGAAAAGAATTATGTACTTACCTAGTTCATATTCATTAAAATACCAAACTTACAAAATAACATAATAAAATAGCTATATCCACAGAATTTTTCCGTTTTTGATTTTGTGGGAGTTGCTTAAAATTTAGACATTTTCTAGATTTGCCTGTGCGTCAGACAATCAGTGAATTAGCATTCACTTTTAAATATTATAATATTTTATCCCTATTTAAATTATTGATTGAAGTAATAAGTAGATAATATAAATAATAACAATATTATTCGAATAGTTAATAAAAATTAGTCCGAATGACACCAATAAAATATAATCGGACAACGACGCCGCTTTGCAAAGCAAAACAGTAAAGTTTTCAAACATAGTGATGTGCATATCTGCTATAAACGCCCACTATCGATACACGTAAAACAAGTAACGTTCCAAAGTTTTTCCTTCTTTAATGTTAGATATCATGAGTAGGTTTTATGGACAAAATCAAACACGTTACATAAAACATGGCTTACGTTACGTACACACACAAAACCTCCGGACAACACAATAAAAAAGACAATTCAAAATGCCTATTATAAACGAAGACAGTGTAAGAGAAACTACTGCCAGTTCAACGACCGTACGCAGTTTTGTGCAATGCGAGCAAAAGTTGCTTAGGTATGCTGGTCAGTTGCGCTTGCGTCGGTGACATGACGACCTCGATCTGACCCGCGCTAGGTAAACGACCGACTATATAGAGCATTAAAGCAATAAGGACATTCTTGATGTTGCTGATTCTGACCGATTGTCACGCATTTCGAATTTTATGATGATCCCGATTAAAGTGGTGTCGAAACTTGCGATTTTAGTTTAATTGTAATTGTGTGCAAAAGAGTGGGATTATAGTATTCGCAGACGCTACAACTCTAGTTGGGACTCATAGGTAAATGTCACAGAAAAAATCGCAAACTGGAGTTTGATAAGAATTTATAAGTTTTTAAGTTTTGGACCCCGCGAAGAAAAAAATATAAAGAATATCAGTTAGGTCAATTCAACCCCACTGCACATAAATGCCCTCAAAATTTTCACATAATATAAAATTATCTGTATATTAAAAATCTGTGAAAAATAAGTAATTACATTTTCTAATAACATGTGACGAAATTATGTCCATGGAATTTCTAATATCAACTTTTCTACATAGAGCCAACCTCGACGCTATCGCTAATTTATGTGTTATAATTACTGAGCTGAGCGTTAGATTCTAAGTTAGATTCCCAGGTCGAGCAAAATTCCAGTTATTGGGACTTTCTATGACAGTCTTACAGTAGCGGCCTGGAATTTGGATCAAATCAAACAACATTATATCATACACACATATATCCTTTAAACATACCGATTATCTGACGGGAAGGGAAGGGACACAAGCGGGATGGTATGTTTTATTGTACATAACCGAAATAAACTCATCATACATCTAGCCTAGCTTAACGTAAGACTTATAACGGTAATCGGATTTTAGTAGGTACTAAAAAAATATAGTTCAAATGTTGTGACATTATGAGTTTTATGATTAAGACATAAAATGTGAAGATTTTAAGTTAACAACTTTATTATTTTGCTCGTAAATATTCACAGTAGGTGCTTTGAAAGCTTCTGAGAGGAATGTATCCGACTTGTCAGTCTCCATGGTGACAGACGTTGTACGTATATTTTATGTTATTTTAATCTCTTCTATAGAACTACATAAAGTTTTGTGATCACAAGCGCAACTCTGAGCGTAAGATCCTGGCTAATATATAATCTATAATAATAATCCTGGCTAATGGACACGTAATTTATATATTATCACTACATACTATAAAACAAAGTCCTCCGCCGCGTCTGTCTGTCCGCGTATGTAGGCTTAGATCTTTAAAACTACGCAACGGATTTTGATGCGGTTTTTTTTAATAGATAGAGTGATTCTTAAGGAAGGTTTATATGTATAATAACATACCACGCCGGCGAAGCCGCTGGCGGGAAGCTAGTATTAAGATATACGCGGGGAATACAGGCATGTTCGCATATAAACATTGCAAGAGCAATTTCAAAGGACCACCGCCAACTACAGCAAAAACTCAACAATGAAGGCGCACTACAATTTCTAGTTTTACAAAATCGCAACGTTTCAAACGATTACCTACATAAAACGATGCAGCCAATTCTGCTAGTCCATCTAACATAACTGTCGCGGTCTGAAGCCGGCGACATGAGCCGTGTGTGGATAATTGTGAGCTATTACTGCCTGACAATAGAATTGGGCGGTCTCCAACCAACTCCCCGTGAAATAGCGGCCTTTTTTTAAATACTTTCTACGGCGCACGCGACGTTTGTCGAGTTGACGGAAGTCTTATACTGTTGTCGTTGTACAATGACTGTCGGTGTAATATTGAATGAAGACATACTAGAAGTCACCGATGTATGGTCAAGTTTCTCTAAAGAAAAAGCATTAAACTGTATCTGAATGTGATAAAGTTTATGTCAGAATGTTCAGCAACAGTCTTTATAATTTAATTTTCTTAGATTACTATAGAATTTTGAAGAGTTTGTACGTCCAGATGCATCGAATGCTAACTGTACCTGTGAGATATAATATTATATTAATATGTTTGTGAACGCAGTCACAATGTAAAACGAGAATGAAGACTTTTAGTTGGCCAAACGTTAGTGACCATCTTTTACAGCACACAATGAAATACAATGTTATTGTCGTTTGTAGACTTTTTATTCAAAAACAGTTCACCATTGATTCTCTTATCTCCACATAACATATTATACGTATCTTTAATACTTATGTGAACCAACTGTCTCGTCGATCTAGTGGTCGTAAGAGGTTTAAGGGTAATTCACCAGGTCAAGCAAAGTATTGTTGGTTTTTCTATGAAATTCCCAGTGGATTCCTACCCAGTTGATAGCATTAGACCCTATTACATCAAACTATTTAATAATTTAATAACAGTTTTTAGATGTTACACAAAATACAGTTCTCAAACAGATCTCATGTCTTCACATAATGTTATGTTATCTCAATATGCGAAACGATAAATATCACCAATGATAAACGTGTAAGGAAAACTATATAACCTTCAATTAAAACCTCAAATCACGTGACACCAATAAATCTAATCAACCAACATGACAAACAGGCCAATTTAAAACTGAGCGAGTAAAACAATCGCTCTATATTTAGGTAACCGCAACCTACAAGGCTTATCGTTCAATCTAAACGTGACCTAAGCTCAGCAAATTAAAATCGACGACAAATAACCCGAGATAATTGGACCATGGTTTGAAAATATATATTTGTGTTTTATGTTTTACTGATAGCCAAACTTAAATTAAAATTACTCAAAATAACCATCATTCATCACCTTCAAGAAACTTTTTCTGAGAGTAAATGCTGTATATAAAAAAAAATACAGTTGAATTGAGAACCTCCTCCTTTTTTGAAGTCGGTTGAAAAAAAATTGGCAGTCCTGAGGAAAGACATCAATACCATGTGTCTCAAAGTATTTTGAGTATTTTGAGATGCGAGTGAAACCAAAAAATATACACTAGTCGGACGGTAAAACCGCGGGCAACAGCTTGTTACCAATAATTAATTTATAATCTTGTCTAATATTTAACATTTTCTGTGGCATTTTTTTTATTATTATTTAAATTTTTTGTACTTATAAGTTGTGCATTTCTTGTTCATTTACGCATAATATATATTTCGATTGCTTAATAAGTAAAAATAAAAAAAATATGTTATTAAGTGGTATGACGTAACATAAGGCATAAAACGCATTTACTGGCTCGTTTCTCATCCATTTTTGGACTGTTTTCGGTGAGACCTTCGATTGCTCTTGAGTTCCGCCAATCGCTACACACGACTTTCGCTCTGATTTTTCCCGACCTCTATACGTCTTGTAGTCTCATAATGCTCTTGTTTTGACTGCGGTAACTTTCAAAAACAAACTGTTTCGTGTCGACTACCAGTTTGCGTCGATATTTTAATTTATGTAACGACCTCATATCGTGAGCGGTTGAACCCAGAAGTTAATCTCTTTACGGCAATATCTTTCATGCTCCCTTGCTTTAATGAATCGATAACATTTCGGCCCACTCATAGCCTTTATCAAATACTACTCGACTACTTCCTGTAGCATTATATTAGTCTATTCACAATATTACACTTAAACTCACGACTTTTTCAGAACGAAACTAGAACACCACTTGCTATGATTGGATTCTTGCATACTGCTTTTGCTTCATGCAGAATATTATTCATAATTATGATAATTTAAGTATCACTAAAACAAAAAACATTTTAACTGTCAGGACGTGAGCTTGAACGAATTCGCATTACTGCGATCATCAAAATAAAAAGTGAAAAGAATTAGATGAAAGTAAGTAGAATTATTAAAAAGTAATGTACTTAAATTAAGAAAAAGTGAAATATAAGTTTTGAACAAATTGTAAATCGCTGACGATTGAACCACCAATCTGCAATGACATGCTCCGTGGGATGCTATACAGTACATATGACTGGGTTACAGCAATCATGAACAAGCGTTTATGTACGTAATAAATGATGAAGAACATCGTATGAGTGAAAGTATATCATTGAAGTATGAAGAAATAAAAATTACCAGCAAAATAAAATATAAATCGAGCAACTATTATCTAACAGAACTATTCATTTTGAAGAACAATGAAGATGGTCACAAAGTTGCCAATAAAACCAGAATGGAATAGTTTCATTAATTGAAGTTTCAATGAAACCTACCGTATTGGAGTATATTTTTCTATCTCTCTTACAGTTCTGATGAAATAACTGAGCGTGTCTGAAGTTAGCTGTTTAGTGGTCTGCGTAAGTACAGTCACTAAAAAAGATAATTTTCTGCAAAAATATCGAGACAATAATCTCGAATGCAAAACATTCACGAATCACGACTCAACTGTCTTTACACCGAATTTTATTGTAAAATTTACACTTCATTAGTACACGCACAGCAACTATAGTGTACCTTTAAGCGTAGCCGGGTAGTAGATTATAATTGGGAATGGTAGTAGTAGTAATGATTACATATTTATTTTTGACACACTTTTATTAACTTCACAATCACACTAACAAACAATGTAATCAAATCTTAGAAGTGAATCTCATAATAATACATAGGTATGAAACTCTTTCATTCTAACCTGACCTCAGTGTATTCACGATTCAGTGTTCGGTTAAATTCAGTCTATGTTTCGAATACCACAAAAATAGAGGTGTAGTAAATGAAATAGAGCACGGCCCATTGATCCGTGTCATGCGATCGGCTCGTAGGTATGTCTCGGTGATTTTTTACAAAGTTTCCATCAAACCAGTTCAAAGAGCACACGAAACCCGAGATCGTAAAAAGAATGTAACGAACATTCAGCTATTGTTTGGTTCTGTATAAAAAGTGGAGTGAATTAATTTAAAGACGTTTAAGAAGTTTGTAACTGAAAACATTACTTGGTTTATTTTTTAGGTAGTTTGGTACACAACTGGATTAAGCGAATTGGGATACAAATGTCTCCGTCCAAATTGTGTAAGAAAATACATAAATATTAATATTATAATTATTATTATTATTATAATAATTATTATTATAATTATATTTATTATTATAATAAATATAACTTTAGAAATTTCTTAATATGCGTAAATACGTAATACACTTAGGCCTTATATATTTACTTACAATTGGTTTTTATCATTTGTTTTAGATAACCGCATTGATGCCTACGGCACTGACATATACTCGATTCGACGAAAAGATGAATTCAGAATGCTTTCCGACGAAAGGATCACAAAATCATTTTGACAGACATTTTGATATACTGTGCAACCAGGCTCTAAGTACAGGCTACAAGCCAGCCATAATATGAGGCAGTTACGTAATACTATTGTTATATAGGGAAGTACGCTGGGCGTAACAAATATCTACTTACATAAAATTCTTAGCTTTTATTTTTCTCAAACTATCAAATTTATTTTCCACATTACGTGTATCTAAATAGATCACGTAATCGCATAAAAAACTAAATGTTCACAATTCGAATCCTTGGTCGCATTCGAATTTCGGGTCGATTACATCCCAAACAACCCTAACGCAGCGTTACCGGCGCACATCAGCGATTCGTCGCTCGTGACTTCGTGCACTTGTCGCGACCTCCACCTGTAACCGCGACTAATCGCACAAAAATGTCTTTTCACTTCACAAAAACGCAATACGATGGCACTTGTCGATGGTGACGAAGCTCTTCGTGACGGTAGAACGTGACCCGCACCTGTTATGGGACACTCAGATATGTCGCGTGGGGTAAAAACGGGCCACGGGACAAAAACGCTCCAATTGTGATATCGTCACGTTTTAGATAAAATGCTTCAGAATCCAGTGGAACATGAACAAGCTGTGACCTTTGTTATACTTTATTTTGTAGACCTTAAATCACTACAATACATTTTCTTTTTTTAAATCTGGAATTACCTTAAGAATTCTGGAACTACGAGATACAAGTTTGAATAGCAGAAGATTTATTGTACAAGTTAGGGATGATCTGTCGTCAAAAATATTTTAGATAGTAACACAACATTCTGGTTGGCAAAAACTTTTTTGGTGTATCGAACCGGAGGACCTGCATGAAGTCGACTTTTACTTTTCAGACAAGAACAGCTACATAAGGCTCCTTCTCGTTCAGTCGTTTGCTCAGTAAACGATCCGTTTCTAGTTTTGGCGATCTTTGGCCTTTTATAGTGCGTCTGAGACCTTGGTGTCCAAATGTTGTCTAATTGGTCAGGCCATCCAATAAGGCTACGTCCTCTGGGTCTCTTCTGCTCCCTTCCATCTTTCCGATGGCATTTCTAGATTATCGAAAGGTTTCCAGACCTTTATAAATTCATAGTTTACTATATACCATATACTCCAAATCAAACAAACCATCACGACAGCATCCCCCGAAGGGGTTAGGCATAGGTGTAATGCACTGAGTACACCCACAGTTGGCCGGTTCTAGTTCCTATGAAATATGAATTCAAGCCACTGGTAATTTCATCGAAAAATACAACAATTTGCTTAACGGATCTCTAAATCACCTGTTGCGCTTACGACCAATAGATCCATGAGACAGTAATGTTAAACCTCAATTGCTAATCCTGATTTGGTTGCGCGACCAGGAAGTTATCATCAGGTGCACCGTACCACGAGTTCCCAGGGCTCGGTCACGTCGTGCGGTCGTCGGGTAGCCGGACCGCGGTCGCGACCTCCACCTGACGACCGGCCGGCCGGAACGACTCATAAAAAACCTATCATGTTACCACTCAACAGACATTTTTGCTCTTATTTCGAGACAGTTCATCAAGTCCAAGATTTCGTTTTTTTTTCACAATCGAACTTCGTGGTTCGACAAAAAATCGCGTTCGGATTTTAAAATCTTGTTTGTTATAGTTCAATGAGTAATCGCGGTTGAAAAACTTGAAAGTTGGAAATTGATGGTATTCTTACTGCCTTACCTTTGGTGTTTCATAAAAACGCACCATGATCTTGGCATTTTTATAAAAACTTAATGAGTTTACTCAATTATCAACGGAAAATTACTCATAAATACTTAGCTTGGCATTACAAGTTTTGTCCAAAGGTCATTACAATTTCTTTTCCTAATAAAACCTTTTTTTTATTTTTTCTTCTTTTCTTTCTTAATCAGATTGTATCCAGCAGGAAGAAGGCAGTATATATATTTGTCTAATGTTAATGTCTAAAATTTGACTACTGTATAGGGTTGAACAATAACTTCTGAGTTAACGTATTTGTCTGACTCAACTTTAACGTCTCAATTCTAAAACTGGAGTACTCTGGATGTATTGGTCCAATTTATGAATCCTACACTGGCCCAATTAAAAGAAATATAATTATGTATATCGAACCCAATAATGTTTTCGTCAGTGAACATTCCAGTAAGGTCATTCAGTCACATACACTAGGCACAGTGCATGTCGTCTAAGGTTATGCGGATGCCGCGGCGGCGCGTGCGCAGACTGCACAAACGACGGCCGAGGTCGCCTCCAGGAATGTTTTACTTTACATTACTTATCGGACACGAGTCGATGTGGTGGAGCTGGCTTGTGCGATTTTGTGCCGGTTGCGTGTCTAACCAACTTAAAAAAAGGAGGTATTTTGGACGCTGTCACTTCTTATTATCTCTGATGTTCTGATTTCTGACACTTACGCGAATACTAGACATGAACCGATTTTTTTTTTAAATTAACCGAAGTATACGGTGAGCTCGTTCTGCGTGAATCGGATTGCCAACAATTAACAAAAATGTAGGGTAGCTGTTAGTAATTGAAACGTCAAGACGCCTACCACCTTAGTCACCCGTGACCATGGACGCTGTAAAGGGTCCGAAACGTCGGGATTAAAATAATATCAATATAACGCGATAAAATCCGTAAAAAGTAGTTTTATTTCAATCTCTGATGTTCTTTGACCAATTTGAATGTTTCCGAAGGAGACGATCTTGGTACCTCCGTCCCATAAAGGGTACTATACAAGACGGTTTTACTAAAACCAATCGCAGGTTATAATAGGTCGTCGACCATGAGTTTTCTCACTAGACTCGCTAGAAACGCCGTAAAATATTTGTATGGAAAACCCTCGCAGCGCCTCTAGCGGTTACGTAAAGAACTAAAATCTGCTATGAGATTACAGCGTTTCGATGCGTAAAAAACCTATCGAAAGCCATTCGATAGAACTTGAGGTATTGAACTATGAAGTGTATTTGGTTGTGTACGCGTGTGTACTACATAAGACCAAAAAAAACGGAATACTGTGAGTGTAGAGCAGTCTCTGCGGCTCCTTTCGGGGTATAAAAGCGTAATGATAAGTCATGTACGAAAGTAATACTAGCTGCGCTACATTTTCTTCCAAAAACCGTCGCTTTTACAAGTCTGTCCTTTATTTTTTATTTAAATATCAGGTAACAAGCAAGTGCGTTTCGCGGTGCAGTAGCGAAAACGCGATATTTAATAAAGTCGTGTCTTTACTTGAGGTTTTACGGTGCGGTGGGAACCTGACACCTCGCGGTTTGAACCCTGCGTATACGATCATGTTGGTTATATTAAATTATACTAGCTGTTCCTCGCGTTGTTTATCGCTTTCATCCAACATTTTAAAATAAATAAGATTTCTAAAATATAAGTAGCCTAAGTTGCTCCTTATAATATTTGCTATCTGCAACTGCAAGTCCCACCAAAATCGGTCCAGCCATTTCAAAGATAGCCGAAACAAACAGACAGATAGACAGACAGACAGAAATTTTTAAATTTTAGTTTTTGATGTATAATTATATGCATTTAGTGAAAAGCTGTTAATTTCAAAAAACAAACACTTCACTAATATTTATTTATATATAAAATACAACGTAATACCATACAATATATTATGTATTGATAGATAGATAGATTACGTTGAATTTTGTGGAGAAAAAATATTAATAGATATTATACATTTGATTGAACCAGATTGCGGACGTTCTCAAAAAAGGCAAGGTTAAGAGCATGCATGGAGAGGTTAATGAACATAGACGAAGCGAAAGTGGTGTGCCAGGATCGTAGCAAGTAGAAATCTATAGTCACTGCCTACCCCTATGAGAAACAGGCGTGAAGCTATGTATGTATGTATACATGTGATCCTGGTGCTATTGATCGGTAGGATATTATTTTATATGTGATAGTAACCATCAGCTTCATTGGCTTAGTGATGCATGTGTGTAATTATGTATTTTACATCTATTAGTATTTTATACGTTCAAAGTATGGCCTCAATCAAGATCAGACTTCTAAAAATCGACACGTAATTTAGGAGTAAGAAATGATATAACTGTAAAAATTACCTGATTAATTACTATTACTACTACTACTAAATCATAAAATGTACGTATTTTATATTCAGCATAAAATAATACACGCAAAAAGGCCCACACATTACAATCTCACACATACACATTTCATACATGCATATCCTTTTATCATAAACCCTTTTGTTCCCATGGAGTAATAAATTATATGTCCTGACTACATAGTAAGGCTCCTCTGTTTACCATAGGACTAAACGTTTAGAAATAATACAAGAGGATGGCGCATTATGCGGACGCGGCCCACATCCGAACCGACGCATCAATTGTTCTAGCTCTGTATTTAAGGGTTAGTTCCGTGAGTTAGAATAAAATTAAACCAAACTGGTAATTTATGAATCATATTATTCATTATTATATCACATAATTATCATTTATGTGGACATTGTGTAGGTAATAAAAAAAAATTAAGTGTGTATTTATTTTATGAGACAAAAAAAATATCATTATTTATTGTAAGGATATTTATGGAAATAAAATCTTGTCGATGTTTAGGTTTAATCTATTAAAAATTAAAGTTGTGTTTTTCTATTAAATAGGTATATAAAGAGCAATAAAATTCAAACTTATTTTATTTTAGGTAATTGAGAAAATAAAGTTACATATTGACCTCTCTGTGCATGTAGAAAACTGAAGCGTAATTAAATATATTTATGCTTAGTCATGTATTACTTTAGTCATAATCGAATAAATTGTATAACAAGCCATAGCAGCCAGTCATAAGTTGAAACAAACATTGTACGAAACATAATATTGTTTATTTTGACCTAAGAAAATCAATACGTTAAGATAAACACAAAAATAAAGAAGACAATATATTTTAATTCATATAGATATCCATACTGTAATAAAATGTTGTTATTCTGCAACAGAATTGATTATTTACATTACAGTCACGGAAAAACTATTAATTTTAAAACGTTAATTTAAATGAGGAGTCCACTTAATGTGCACATTAGTTACTTACTCGGTAGTAAATACAATACATACATGGTAGAGTACCTTAGGTATCTCATTAACGTTTTCCCAACTATGTTGAGTATGACAAGATTTTAATGAGACAAATGTATATTTCAAGATGGAGCGACTTGTGATATCAGCAACTCAATGTTACAGGTTAAACCCACTCCAGATTTCTAACTACTCATTGTTAGAAATATTAGAATTACAACGTGTTCTCCAAGACACTTTATTATTAAAAATTAATTTCATGAACATTATTATACATAATAAACTAAATTTGACAAGTTTAATGATCATTGCAAATAGATAGTGTCCTGGTTGTTTTTTAATTCAAACACATGTATAAAAGATTAAAAATAAATGAACAATACAGTGCATTACACAAATGAACATCCAAAAAAATATGCGCACCTTTACCTATGCCTATTTAATTTTCATCAAATCTTTTCGAGAATACATAAATAAACAAATTAACGGCTCATAGATAAATCAGTTTTATTCACTTCAGCCCGACGTTGAAACGTACCCTTAACATTGAATATTTAAGACGTGATAGGGAGGTGACACGCGTGTCACTCCCGCGCTTCGCGTGTCAATGAGCATCTAGTGTTGTCACTTCCGGGACGAAGCGTGACCGGCCCTGATGGTAATAAGCAGTGATCATCGTTGTACGGCCTATTAATGTCTTGTAAGTATTTATGAAGACGACTGTATTTAAAATAAGTGTACGTGTTTTCAATACACATTAATTCCGGGGGAAGATTTTGGGGATATTTGAAGGGAACCCTAATTCTCCTCCTTAGTTTCACCTTACACGTGTTTCAAAGTTAATGTATTTATTTAATGAAATTTTCAGTAGCAGCTCAGAGTTTTTTGTGCCCGTTTAATGGCAATAGGCTTGTCACCTGTAACGTAGGTACTGAAACACATAGTATGGTTTTTTTATATTCATAATCTTTATTTAAGTAAATTTTGCGTTGAAAGCCATATTTCTCTGATCTAGCTTTAGGTAAAGAAGAAATCTAAAAAGACAACAGTATAAAAAAAACTATTTTTAAACTGCCTACTAACAACCAACTTTCCGTTAAACTTGAAAATGCAAGTAAAGCAATGTTTTAACTCTCACTCGGGGCTTCAACAAAAGTTTAGACACGTGGACACAATACATCATGTCATTGTACACTTGTAAAGAAAAAAAACATGACATTTTTGACTTACATTTGACACTTGACGTCTCACTAATTAGCTGGTAATGACACCTTTACATAATGGCCGGCGCTGGCCATAATTTATGTTATGTATAGGTTTTCACAACTTATACCTATAATAATTGCAGTGTAACATGTAAAGACACATTTTACCACATGATAGAATAGACATTGGTCCTATAGGCTATATATAGGCTTAAAATAATAAAAAAACCTTTTGGTTCAAGTCTCGGCTTATGGTTGAATTATTATTATCACAAAATAAAGTAACTTTATAGTTCGATTTGCATGCGAGAATGCGACATAACAATTATGATTTTTTATCTTATCAAATAAAAATCAATGAAGTCATAACGCATCGTAAGTATTATGAATCAAGTTGACAATACATTGATAAGTTACAATAAGACTTCAAAATGCTCGGATTTTTTATTCCTTTCTAATATTGTAACAAAACAACAATAGCTATACGTAAAATCCTGATTTCAGGCACCGTTGCTTAACTTTACAAGCTGATTTCAAAGTTGTAGATAAATTAGCAAATAAGACGAAGCTTTAGGCTAACATTCAGAGACGATGCTCAGCGTAAAGTAAGGCTTCCGTATGTCAAATTTGTATTACAATTTGACATACAGTAGCGTAAGTTCATGCTGAGTCTCTTCTCTGAATCTCAGCCTTAGAGTCTTTTCCCTAATAGAGACAGGAGCGCTAAAGATATAGCCAGTATGGCCCACTGTGTAAACGACCCATCTCACTTCATTAATGACACTAATTGTAACTGTTCTCACGCTGACGTACTCGCAAGGGGTCTAACAATTAGAGCCAATTATAAATTGTAATCGATAGATGACGTAAAAAATACCTACATAATATTACCACCTCTAAGGCTTTATGACTAAGGAAAATATTATAGAAAATTAATTCACTGTAATGACTGTGGTGTTTCTATTGGATAATACGAACTTATTATGTTTCCATATTGTTCTTTGAAAGAGGGACATGTAATTGGCTGATTGACATTTCGAATGAGTGATGGTTGTTTTAACCATTATTCTGGGTTTTAGATATTTAGAATTAAGCATGCACCTCTGCCTATGCAACCCTTCGTAATATGTAATAATATCAGAAAAACTATCGGTAAGGTTTTCTTCCAGGACTTCAAAGGACTTCCCTCTGGACACCAATTTCACTAATTTAAAGTGTATAAGCATGTATTTCATGTAGGTTTATTTAATCTAAGGTTTTGATGTACTATACGTGAGTATTTATTATTCTGAAAAAGATCAGGAATGTTATATTTCCTTTCACTAAAGTCTTGATACACATCAATTTTCGAGAACGACTAAAAGCTTTACGTAACTGGTATAAGGATAGCGTTTGACAGATATTTATACAAGGGATATTTATTTTGCGGCAATGTTTCCAACCCTAACTTTAGCCAAGTCGCCAAGTGCCAAGTCATAGGTCTTTACAATCATGTTCGTTAATGATCACTCATGGAAAGTTTCGTGAAAAACCCTGCATGCATCAAGGATTTTCTTGTCGGCGTGTAAAGTGTGGTAACCATAATCCGGGTTGTATGATTGACTATTATAGCCTTACCCCTCTCATTCTGCGAGAAGACCCGGGCTTAGCAATGGGGTTGGATAGTTAATGGGTTGATGATGACGACGATGATGGAAGTTTACGCGCTTCCCAAAGGTGGCCCTGAGGTTTTCCACGAGATAAAAATAACGAATAAGTACGAAATGGAAAACGATACAACTTGTTCATTGGACAATGGCTTTTTTCAGGCTATTTGTACCGTAATAGTTCGGAAGACCCTATAAAGTCTCCCCTTTTTTTCAGACGCACTTCAGAAAATCCTATTGGAAAATTGAACTTGAAAATGGGACTCGTACCGACTAATAGTGGTATTGCTTTCCCCAGCTCTGCAGTAACGGCCATGAGATTCAAAACATTCAGGATACCACCGGATACTACCAGGGCGAAACGTCTCCTCCTTCTAGCTTGAGGCACATACGGAGCAAGCGTGCATGCTTAATGACCTAACCTACAGAAAGGGTTGCTACTAAGTTAATTAAATTGAAGACTGGTTGCAGCTTTACAAACATGACAGTACCTATACCCAGCAGGTTGTCTTTCCTTTTCCGTAGCCACCGGCTATCGATAACTGAACTACTGATAAAGCTGCTGTAGCAGCTAAGAAAACCTAAAGACACATATTGCAAGAAAACCGCTGAAACGTTTTCGTCAAAGGAAAACCAATTTAAACGTAAGTAGGACAAACTGTTGATTAGATCATATAACTTACACTAGTACTTAAAATAACGGTAGGAGATTAGGGTTAAATTAATCACTAATAAACTCAGGTTCATCATATAACTACACAATTAAAATCAATTGAAAAGTATAAGAACCTTATTAGAATTCTGCCCTTTGTCATACTGCGTGACTAAAACGAATTTATAGCATTTTAATTAAATCAATTAATATCATATACTTAAATATGACACTATAGATAGTCTAATAAAATATGGCCGTAAATAAATGTTATGTCTTGTCATAAATTATACAGGATTACCTTCTGCATATTGTTCTAATGTTCGTTAAATATATCAAACATAATACGTACTATTTACTTAGAACTTGGACCGAATTCACAAGAGACAAAACCATAACGAAAACATACCTTTTATGTATTTCCAAATGTATTCTTCGGTCGAAATATTCCTCAGTTTGGATAACGAAACGTCCAAAGTCACTGTAAACACTTTCTATCACTGTCCACTTAACGAAAATTCTGTCATTCAATAAAAGCAAAAAACTAAAAAAATGGCTAACAATGGCTCCACCAGGACATAGGCACAATGTTATCGCCAGTCAAATGTCAGCGCGCACTTATCAGTACAGTCAATTAGCATTCAGTGCGCACACGTGGGTACGAAATGCGGAATGTCCGAAGCGAGACGATACGACCAAAGCGCGCCCAACAGACCGGCCAACTGAAACACTACGCGCACTCACCAACACACGCGCGCCGATCAACAGGTGAAAACGCAACAGTGTGCTACAAATGAACTCGTACGCGACCCTATGTGGAGGTTACTCAGGTGAACCGCGCGCTCATGTGTGCGTGAACCATTTTGTTCGTGTTGTACAGATTTATTACCTCCACCACACGTGTGTGCGTGAAGCTCTACAGGTGATACTCTTTTGTGTTTGTTAGTAATCACACTTGGTCACATGTCAAGTGCGTATGTATGCTGCCTACCTGTTGTGCCCCCGCAACTTATCAGTTTTGCTCTTTTAGGGCTGTTCAGAAAATGTATTGCCTCTAAAAACGTCCATCTTCGCCATTGTTTTGATGGAACAGAGGTGAATTCATGGCTTGTAATTATCCAAATTTGACCTTTACGGGTTAATTACGTTATTTAGCACACACACAGATGTAAGAGTCATTATGTATGTTTATAAGTATGGTCACGTCGACTGCAGATGATAACGCGCGTAGCGAATTTCCCGACAATTTTCCGACGATTTAATTCAGTAGCATTATAATAGTGTTCATCTGTGTGGGTAAATCGTGCCTTCTGCACTTAGTGAACTTTGTACAGCGTAAGGTCATGGATGTTTAGCACTAATACAATAGGTATTAACATCTCATGTCACCTTGACGTAAGCGCAAAGACACTATCGTTGTTCGAGTTGAAGGGTCGTAACACGCCGTGAAGGTGCAGCATTTCTGAACTCTATCAACTCAATTTTAAAAATGGAATTCATGTAAACATTACTCAAGGAATAAAACCTTTTCTGTAAAAACCTTCATAAAGAGCAGAACGTATAAATTGTATTCTGATTACAAATGATTGTGGCTCGTGTTGACTAGAACTTGAAGTCTATTTTACAGATACATGTTGCAAATACTTATGTCACATTTTTCACTAAACATTTTGATCGTGACTGGTCTATTTGTATTGTAATTTGCACCTAATCAGATGTAAAACTAGATTGATTATCGTAGTACGGGGCACTTAAGAGTGGATTGTTGATTCTTTTGTTATTTTGTGTGACAATTCGACTATTGTCGACAAGTTCATTACTATTGTTTGGGCATCGATCCATTTTATTACGCCTACTTGTGACACTTTTTTTTGTAAAGATAAGGTTTTTATTCAGTTTTGAATTCAAAGTTATGCGTGAGTAGTTGACATTATTTCTTAACTAAGCATTGCCTTCGGTTTTGTTTGATTTAATTTTACAGTCTTCTCTACATCTTAATTACCGATGTCACTTTTATTAACTTAAAAAGCGGATCAACTGTTAAACCTGGATCTTAACAATTGATCGGTTCTACTATCTCATATAACTAAGAAAGGATGAGTTTCTCAATTACACATTTTTTTTGTGGAGTGTGTGAGCATTTCCAGATTTATAGACTCGTCATCCATCCAAGGATTAGCAGCGGCAAGCATAGCTTAACTGCGCAGTTTAAATTAAAATAATGATCTGCCTGCCTCCTATTTAAGTGCAACTTGTTAAATTTAGCCGCTGCGTTTATGTTAGTTGTTGTAATTGGGCCAGTAATCTGGAAAACAATCAGATATCGGGCCATATAAAGCTCAATAACTTAGCTTGCTAACTAACTTTAACTGTTTTGACAATAGAGACTATAATAATATTATGTATTAAATTAACTATATTGGGTTACGGAAACAGAGCTGCTATCTGCTTCAATGTTTGAAGTAAAAATAAATATCAGAATTCAGTAAATAAATCACTTATAATTTCATACACAAATATGTGTTATCTATTTTTTTAATAACATTTCTCATACATCGCCTCTATTTCCGAAAATTAAACGACGTTTCAAAAAAGACTCTACTTAAATTAAATATGGACGCCTGTCACAAACTCGACTTGTAAAAACTTCACATTTTCCCAGTAATTTATTATTTATTATTGCCCATGGTGTTCTACTGCAGGGCAAAGACCTCCCTCCCCTCTTTCCCCTATCTCTTGCTATCTGCGGCCAATCCTTTTAGAAAGAGTTCATCTCACCATCTCCTTCTGGACCTGCCACTATGTCAGTTATTCATCATCATCTCAGCCAAAAGAGGTCCACTGCTGAATAAAGACCTTCCCCATAGATTTCCACCAGAACCATCAGTTAATATTAGTCAAAGTCAAATATTTTATTTCAATTATACCATATAGATACCTAAGTACTAAAAGTCAAACTAGTTGCACAGTTCCAAAAAGTGAGTCTTATGGAGAAAAGCCGGCAAGCAACTATAGACACTCCATTTAAAGCCACTCCTTAATATTTGGGACCTATTAGGAATCTACCTTACAGCGTGTTATAATATATCCTGTACATTCCAATGATTAAAAAAATAAACTCTCCTCACACAAACCAAAAGGAATCCACCTGCAAAAGGTTAGTAAATATAAATATAAATATGTATAACTACACAACACGATCAATCTTACCACGGTTATGTATAATATTATAAAACAAACAGAAATCCCGCAGACAGCGACAGTGCCCTTAATAAGGCTGTTTCATAAGCGAACGAACACAGCGAATATTTACACGCATTTCAATTAACTGGCAACTCTAACAACAAGTTAGTAACACTAAGAAGGTGAGCTAAGAAGGTTAGTGACATAATATAAAAATACCATCACGCCTGTATCCTCGAAGGGTAAGGCTGAGGCGTACTCAGTACCATCCACAGTTCAGTATGTTTTAGATGCGCCATATATTAGAAGGCGATGCAATTGCCATAACTCAAATTTTGCAACAGAATCCATAATACTTTGATCAACCTATGAGTTTTAGTAGAAATTATTCACGGAGCGAAGCAGAGATCCTACAGTCACATAAAAATTGGTTTTATATTGTGTCTACCAAGAAATCAATTTTCGATCCTCTCGATTTAATAAACGTTGGTCAGATATTAGTTCTAAACCTTCTGTAAGTGCTAAATGCGTGTTATAACTGTTTGAGCGCGCGCAGGATTTGTGGCAGAGCTACGATCGTGTAGGAATATAGAGTGGGAAGTCAATAGGTTCCATCGTTAAGTATTACGAGATTACACGCAAATTATGACTACTGGAACTTATTTAGAAGGGCTTCAGCCGTGTATTCTGATAGAACTTTCTGGACGGTAGGTACTGCCTATACTTGTTAGTTTAATTCCTGGTATTAACACGTATCTTGGGGTCTCACTGTCGAACTCAGAGATATCACTTAACGTAATTAATCATCAGCTGATAGAAATAATAGAAACCCAGTATATCTTAGTACACTGACAAATAACTATGGAAAAATAGGCCAACATATAGTAGCTACTGTTTGTTAACGATCCAATAACGTTAATTAACGTTTTTGAGTGCGGCAGTTACAGTAGGCACGACAAATGTAATGAAAATTCCTAGCTAGTGTGAAAGGAAAACCAAAATTAATTGCAGTGAAACTTTGCGAAATAAAATCAATTTTGTTTTTGATCTGCAGTTTTAAACTAAACGGTAGTAATTTACTATAATATAAATAAATTTTATAATTCCAGTTGGAAATAAATCATAATATATAAATGCAACCACCTGCCTATTCGAAACACACAGACGGTATCTAAAACCAAACAACAAGCACAATACACACAAACATTAGTCCCCCTAAGCGGTACAAGCCGTATGCGATAGCATTCTTGTTTTAATTTATTCGGAGTGGCAATTAAGGCTGTGTTCCCATAGCACAATGGCTGGTCAGATGCGACAATTGTGTGCAAACCGGGCTATCGAGATCGGGTCGCGGCTGCGTACTCGGAAAGATACCCAGCCTGTTTTGGGGAGATTAAAATGTGTGTACATTGGTATACGCGTAAGTGTAGCCTCGGCTTAGCAATACATTGGATTAAAACTGGTTTACACTGTTTCATGTTAGTGGATTGTTTGTGAAATTTAATTTGAGGTGGCAGATTGGGTAAAGCGTTTGGCTGCAGAGTACTTATTTGTTTGTCCTAAACAGCACCATAAACAGCATACTGTTTGGAGTAAGTTCTCACCGCGTAGACGCTGCTTACAATACATCTACACGATGTGGTACCTACCACAGAATTGAAATATACCTATCTAATATCTATTGTGCCGTGACTACGCCACGCTAATACGCTGCGTATCGCGTTTGAATGTAGTCTCGGAGTCTACGCTGTGCACGCATTAATACGCCAAACGTGGGGAAACCAACTGAAAATTAGACTTCGTATCTCTCTTGAACTCTCTCCTACCTAATTGTAATGAATTACACTTTTTTAATGTTACTAGATTAAGTTACTACATACGTAACAAATAAAAATGTTGTAACCAACGATAAAATTACAGCTTTGCAGCAACCTCTACATTTTACAGTAGGTATACAAACTAAGTAGCCGGCGCAGCTTAGCAGAAGATTGCTTTATCTCACCGCTAGTAAATCAGCGAGCCGGAAGCGGGAGGACGATGAAAAATACCCTGGCAGGCTCCTCCGAAGCTAAGCGTGATGATACGTGTGGATCGCGGGCGCAGGATTTATTGGTTGCCAGCCGATAACCGGTCGCAGGGTGTACTTAGCTAAATACTTTGCTTGACTTTCATAGTAGTAAATATTTTAGGTAAAGCATACCTACCTAATGTTTGTTGAATGAGTGGTACCTTCCTTAAAACCTATGTATTATGTATGAAAAATTAAAAATCTACTCTTTGCAGAAAAAAATTACGTTGACAGTTGTCTTGTCGTTGTGGTGGTGTGTGTTTTTCATAAGAACAGAATAGCAAATGTTTAGAATTTTCTCTTCTATACATGGTAAGGTAAGTAATCAAGTTTCTCAATTCTAATCAAATAATTTATTTTTGAGCTATTTGACGATTTAACATAGATAATAAATAAATAATAATATTAAAATATGTTTTAGAATATTTTCTACAGCACCATAGTCCCAGTCCAATCCAGTCCCAAATTAAGCATAGCTTGTACTATGGATACTAGATAATGGATAAAATACTTATAAAAATGCATACTTGGCATAACTTCATTGCTCCTTGCCTATACAATTCACTGTACCTAATTTTATAACAAAAGTGATTAAAACAAAAACAATAAACGCTAACAAGGACAATACGCAACAAAAATACCAGAATCACCATCATAAAACAGTGTCACCGGAGAATTTATTCCAATAAATGTGACAAAATATCACTTCAGAATAAATCTACCTGCAATAAATTTATAGGTCCAGGCTAGAATTTAAATCCTGTGTTTGTAGAACACAAAACATGGGGCAGGGTCGTTTACATTGTCAACGAAACAACATATCAACCACATTGATATTCAACCAAATATAATCGCTTAAATATTCGAATTATAAAAGCTGTACAGCTTATTATAGCGTGTATACTTCGTTAGAACGGTCGGAGAGCGAAGGTCGTTGAAGGTTGGCGCGCTTTTCCGCGATCAACGGCACTAGATTAAACAAGATGGCGGGAGCGGCGCGTGCGCAGTGGCCGCAGTAACTTAGCTGTTGCGATAAAATGCTGCGCATACTAATTTATTTGTTATGGTGTGAAAGTGATCAACAAAATTACACACACACGCATTGAAAAAAATACCCTGTATTTCGCTGATTAAAACTCTAGTTGTACTTGTCGATGAGAAAAATCACACTATTATCTGTTTCTTAATGATTTCATACTAAAAAGCTATCAATTTGACAGCTATCTGCTGTCAGTGGCAGTTTCGGAATGGCAAAACATTGAGGCACAATATTATCTGTTCGGTTCATCACTCGGTTCATCACTTCCTACTTGTTACATCGCTGGCGGCATCTTAGCGCTCCTGATTTAGTTCTAAGTCGCCATTATAAATGTGCTTTTAATGTAACGATACCACGGCACGAGCAGGCCCCGATACTATTATGAATTTCGTCCAATCCGCATTCAACTCACACTTAATTTTATTTAATAGTTTTAGGAGAATTTGTGTTAACACCAGCAGTGTTTGTAGTTTGTAATGAGATTATTATTACACGACTGCTATGCTATATATGTCCTGGATTCGATTGGCAGGTCGAACATAGTGTTATTGGGTTTTCCTATAAAATTCTCAATAGCAGCTCGGAGCTTGGAATTGTGCCCGGTTGATGGCAATAGGCTCGCCCTCTATTACATGGGACCTAAACATTCATACAAGCTAACTGTGGGTGTAAGTACATCTGTTCACCCTTCACGGAATACAGGCGTGATGGTATAACAACGATAGTTTCTAATCATTGTCTGTCATGCAACGATAACAAATTAATCAAGTGTTTTTCTATACTAATATTATAAAGAGGAAAGATTTGATTGTTTGTTTGTTCGCATTGAATAGGCTCTGAAACTCCAGGGGGGCTAGACAAGTGACAGTAAGTGACATTAGTGACAGCCCGATTTGTCGAAAGCTTGTGTCATTTCCATACATTTTGTTTGTCGATTCGAATGTCAAAATGCAACTTGTCTAGCCCCCTGGATCGATTTGAAATAAGTTTTCACCATTACGAACCTACATCTATAAATAACTTCTAAAAAATGCCCAGACTACGCGGGCGAAGCCGGTGGCGGAAAGCTAGTATTAAAAAAAATATTATATGTATATAACATTAATTTACAGTAACCAACGAAGATACTTACCTAATAAAACTCACTCATAAACTAAGTGCAAAGGGAAAATGTTCTTTACATACATTAAGATGACCTATCACATATAATTATGGCGTATTAACTTTACTTCATGAGGAAAAAAGGGAGATTGTGTTTAGTAAATAACCTAAGAACAAATACCACGTATTTTACCAGTAAGAAATACTGGTACATGTACGAAGGTTTAGGCAGGGTTGAACTGCATTTTTTTATGGAAAATTCCTTTGACAATGATCGGGAATTTAATCATGATCAGCCGCTGGATTTGCAATTACCTAATTTACACTGTCACATTAGTTTGACAATTGATTTGATAGTTATAATAAATAATCTGATAATTAGATAATATTTCTGATACTTACAAAAACATAACATAGTACCATCATACGTGTATTTCCTAAAGAATTAGGCAGAGGTGTATTAATATACTGACACAAGTCGGTATGTATTGAAGTAATTATATTGAAGTTATTAGGTTGGTTATCTTATAATTTTAATAAGCCCTACATACACCACAACATGTAGACTTTATATCCCATGTTTTAAAATCTAAGAACCTACTCTAAAAAGTAAACAATCTATCTTTCGAAATGCCACTACGCATCAAAATATATAATTTCCAGCAAGCGAACCAGACGATTTCAAAATATAATACTTAGTATAATACCTCGACGTAATTCTATAGATAACAGTACTGCGGACGAGTTGGAAGTATATTTGTTTAGCAAAACTATTAATCAAAGTTTGGACACAAAGTAGAGAAATGAAGAAGGTGGATTCTTAACAGTTCACGAAACACGAAAGGTCTTTCGATACACTAGTAGGCAAGAGGGTTGATAACAACCTAACCAAAAAAACACTGGTGTGTAATTGGTATATTTAACATTTGTATGTTAAATATCACCAATGTTCAGTACCGATCATCAATATTTCCTGTCACCAATTATCACTATCACCAATATTTCGTGTCACCAATGTAAATCATCAATGTGTAGTGTCATGAATGATCACTACTACTCTATCGTCCAGTCATTAATACTCAGTGTCCCCAATATTCACTCCCTCTGAATTGCTTGTTCTCTTCCTCAGTCACCAACAAACGGTGAAGACAGAAAACATTCCTCTTTTTAGTCATATTGGTACCAAACCTTGCAAATAAAATTATTCGTAATGTGAAAGAGAGACAAATAATAAAAGTGGCATCATACACGCCATTATAATCCTTCTCTAGTTCTATTGATTGGACCTTCTGTACCAATATATCTGTTGGTACAGGTTGAACTGTGCCCTAATAGAATTACCATTGATTAAAAAATATCACGACCACGTTCAATTTCTAGTTTATTATTGTTTTAATTTAATTTATTGCTTAAATTATTAGCTATTCATGTTTTGTAGGTTAATAACAGTCTGTCTGACCTAGTGTGGGTTCCATTCAATGTTAGGTATAGAATTTGTTTTTATTATGCTCCATGATTTATGTTCCTGTTTCTGATAATTTTGTGGTTAATGCAGAATGAAAACTAAATGCAGCTGGGTAAGAACGCGGAGGATTTGTGGGATGCCTAGAATGAACAAAATAACAAATATAATAATAATAATAAGTTTATTTAAGGAAATAAGCGTAGTACATATTATACCTATGTTTAGTACAAAGATACACGATTAAAATGTTTTGGCAGGCATATTATGCATTGTTTTTAAACCCTGACCTCTAAAGTAGGTGCTAACCTTTACCTGTAGTCAGAATTTATATCAGTACATTACGAGTAATATATGTATTTAGCTTTTAATTTGGTCCCTCGCAAAATGGAATTTTACTGAGTAAATAAATGAAAATATTGAAACAAAAAAAATTGTCAGCGCATACTTCACTAAGTTACGTTACGAAGCACCTGGCGTGAGATAGGATTCCTTCGTTCTTAGTTAGGTCTAAAATCTAGACCAAATATAGACCTAACTAAACACATTGAGCATACATTTATAAACAAAATATCTGTTAGTTTATTGCGTAATTGTCGTCATACAGTTATAAAACAATGACGTTACGTTATGCCAAATTATAAACACATTGGTGCTCGACATTGTGAGTTACGTGGTACAATGAGTTAATACTAATATACTTAGCTTATGCTACATGCATGCTGCGTGGATCCTTTATTTTAATTTTTAGGCTCCCGTTAAAACATTAAATGAAACCTTTGGGTGCTACGGTAATGATTGTACGACTTACGTGCGTGGTTTCTTAAAAATCTGAAACTTTTATCAATTGTGAATAAATTAATTACATACTGATAGAAACGAGATGGTTTCACAAAAAATATATAGTACTGTGTCACTCAGACTACTGTCACATTAGTTTTTTTTTAACAAAACATCACGCTTAAACCACGGGTTACATTATCCTGGAGACGTGTTAAGAACTTAACCCCGTAACGTAAACTAGGTATATTTTACATTTTACAATATAAGTGTTCTGTCGCTCGCTGTAATTTCATAAAATTGACGTCTGATTTCTCTCACTCTTCCGTATTAGTTACACTCATTCGTTGGCGATTAACTGGAGCTGAGTACAAACAGAGAAAGCAATGATTGTGGCAATGTTGCACTAGTTTATACGACGGAAGTAAAGTAAATAATGTGGTTATACCCACTGAAAACGAACATTAAAACTATATTCCATGTCAATCTGTTATATATGAAAATTAATAGAAATATCAGGTTCTCAATACCACGTTCCTCAGTAAAGTTACACAGTGTTCAGTGAAAATAATTATATTATAGGTATCTGTTCGGTTAGGTTGTGTGTAAGTACTTATTACTTATGAGCGCCCATATTTTACTGCAGCTCTGTTAATGTCCCATGTATTAGGGTGAAGATATTGGTATTAAGTTGGTATATTTGTTTCAGGATCTTAACCTCAAGTAAATACTAAACTAATAAGGCAGCTAATCAGTCGGCTAATAATTAAACCGATTTTTGGTCTCATTAATGATTACCTACTAATAATAATACCTAATCATTTTTATTACCTGTATAAATATTATTCTTTTACTTTTGTAGCACCTAAATTAACTTATATCTAATGTAGGTACATATCTATATCTATACTATATTATTATAAAGAGGAAAGATTTGATTGATTGTTTGTTTGTTTGTATTGAATACGCTCCGAAACTACTGGACCGATTTGAAAAATTATTTCAGTGTTAGATAGCCCATTTATCGGGGAAGGCTATATATCATCACGCTACGACTAATAGGAGCGGAGTAGTATTGAAAAATGTTGCAAAAACGGGGAAAAAATTATAAGACCTCAAACTCAGGACCTCTAGCGTAGCAGTCGCGCTTGGGACCACTAGACCAACAAGGCAGTTTCACAACGTATTACTGTTAGTGTACCTACTTCTATATCAAGATAGGTAGGCATGAATGAAAACAGTAGTAAACACGCTAAGTTTAACCACTTGTTATGTTGAGCACGATTTCGCTGTCGTCAACACAACGCTGGCCGCAAGGTGCCAACTTCAGACTATAACTGACGGGTGGTTAAGTTTCTCTACTTATCCAGCACTTACAGCAAGAAAATATGTTAACAAATGTGATTGTAATACTAATATAGTATGTAATCATTATCATAACCCTTCAATAAAGTATTTCGGCATAATGTACTTTCTAACTCACATAATTCGCACTTATGAACTTTAATACCGTACATCGACATTTTCAACTTCGAAGTTTAGAAATACGGTCTTTAACTCTTTATACAGAACTAGTTCTTCCTCTCGGCGTTACTTGCGTTCATCAGTCCTTTGGAATTTCCCAAAATTCTTTCTCACTGTCCTGAGTTCAATTCCCAGGTCGAGTAGTGTTACTAGATTTTTCTATGAAATAAATACAGAAAAAACCATACAAATTTTATCCAATTTTTAAGCAATTCCTACATATTCTTTGATCTCTGATACATTTACCTCCAAACAACATATTATTTAAAAAAACATCGTAAAATTTTGTAAAATTAAAGAACTTACAAGCTTTAAAGCTTAAAACGTTAATATTACCCTTAAGAGACCCCAAGTGTAATGACTGCGAATATTTAATTAATTCCACTTTGCAACAACAATCTACCTAATCCTGTACCGTTATCATTAATCAAGAACAATCATTCAAGCCATCGGTACCAACGGCCTTCAGAGCTACCTTCGGAGTGGTCTAGGCGCATTCCTACCCGAAGCAAATGGTAATTATATGGTAATCAGCTGTTCTGACTATTGCAGCATCGCCATTGTAATCCGCTGTGGTATGTCAATGTAATTGTTTGTTCAAACTGTTGTGGTGATCTCGAGAATAGCTGTCACTGTTTTGATGAGCTTAATCTTTTGTTAATGTTATGACTTCCAGGTACATGCTACGTATGTCGGTGTGTATTATAAAAAAACTTGGCAATTCGTAACGTAGAACACTTAGGACCTGTTTAACCACCTCCTAATAAGTTCCCGTTAAATAATTTGGCAGATAATTCACACAAAATTAGTTCTGTTTTTTTATTTATCCGGCTAACAGATATCCAGAGGTCGTGAAACAGGCCTTTAGACTTATGTCTATAAAGTCTAAATTGTATCAGTCTATAAAGTCAATTGTATATAGTCTAAATTGTATCAGTCTGCTATAGGATTGCGATTGTGAATGTTTCGAAGACAAAACAAACTGTTTACCAACGAAGTAGTACTTGCTTTGGCTTCTTATCACTATTCACTAAGCCCTCTTAGCCCTCAATTTCAACAACATCAATTATAACCTAACCTAAATTAAAAATTTAGAAAACCCCCGACACGAAATGTAATTTGCCATTTTGTGGAGGCGGACATCTTGGATTTGAAATTTATCATAGAGTATAGTATTCTCCTAGTTAAGCCCTTTCATTTGATACCCATATTGAGGAAGTTGTGAAAACATACATATATAATTCGCTATTTTGTGGCGGCGGGCATCTTGGACCGATTTTCATAAAACATAGCTAAGAACTCTCCCGACTATCGGTTCATCCATTCGGGAGCTACGATGCCACAGACAGACACACAGACACGTCAAACTTATAACACCCCGTCGTTTTAGCGTCGGGGGTTAAAAATGGCTATCTGCCTATATCAATGCGTCCTTATACGTCCATAATATGTCCTTCATATAGGACAACTTTTGATTCCCACAAGTTATTGCAATACACACACCTACCTACATTTACACGACCCTTACACAATGATTACCTGTACTGCAAATGTACAAGCAGAGATAATGCCGAGCCTACCATATCTTACCTAGTAAATACCAATCTACACATCCAATTAATAGTGAGACAACAGAGGAGCGTTCATCGCGCCCTCGTAAACTAGTATCGATAGTTTCGCCGATCGTAATTATCGATAGCGACGCACTAATTGTGGATGTCGATATCGAGGTATCGACGCAGTGACGATGACGTGTGATCGTTCGCCGATAGTGTCGATAGATATGCGTTTTGTTGACGTGCTTTTCTTGATTCAAATTTCAGACGTTTTGAAAAGGTTTTATTATGCATCCCGCAAATTGCTAGATGAATCTGTAAAATGAGAGAATACATAATAGGATGAATTCTAAGGGGTTCTAAAAGTAGCAAAAGATGTTATCTTGAATTGATGAACTCCTTTATTTGCAGAAACTAACAATATCGGTATTCGTTCACCGGTGAGCTGACATAACTAATACCACAGAATAAATAATAACAGAATGGGCCACTCTCCGCCCCTCCCTAACGTCAGATAGCTCAGGTCCCCCACATTCTGCCGGTGTCTTTGCCGGACGGACTGCCAACAAACCCTACGCACTCTCACGCACACATTTGCGTTTGCACGTGTACAAACGTAATTTTGACAAGTTTGACATTTGATACTGTAGTGTGCAGCGCTATCGAAAAGTTTGGAGTGCCACAGGTGTGCTAATACTATATAATAACGTAGTGACCGTAACTCACGGCCCGATAATTCCTTCGAATATAGTATTTGTGTTTTTTTTTAAATACTTTAAAAGCCTAGATTCTTTGAGTTACTAGATATAATTGTGTTATTAGTACTTGGTAGTTTTTTTTGCATTCACCCTAAAAATATGACACATGGTACAAATTAACACCTTGTATATAGGTTAGGTACATATATTTATATGTTTTTCCGAGTGAGATCGATGTACACACAACCCATGTCATCCGTTACATCCCTACATCATTGTTTTGCTCTCATTGCGCGCTACCGCAGGAAATTGTGCTCGTGCGCAGCTTTTTCTAAGTGACGAAAGGCCTTTAATGTTCTATGAAATAGTTTTATTGTTCGTCCGTCATTACCGGCGCAGTAAAAACGAAAGCTATCATTATAGCATAAAAGATTATATTTTACATAATTATTGTGGTGAACTAAACAATTAGAAATAAATGTTATGTCGTCTGCTGGAGGACGAGTCGGTTGCCATTTAAACATGAGAAATAAAATCCGGTGAACTGTGGTAGTACAGAGAAAGTCTCTCTACCTCAGAGTCTGTTAAATTATTGCAATTTGAACTTTATGTCAATAACATCTGTGTGATACTGTTTGTTCGGTTGATGCGGCGATGATGCCACAGACAGACGGACAGACAAAGGCAAACAAACAATACAGGTACCTTCATATAGCCATCCTACCTATAGCCACTATGTTGAACTTGGCATAAACATTAAATATGTAAGTATATAAATAATACATAAATATCCTGGGACATTTTACTGTCCCAAATTAAGCAGAACTTGTACTACGATGGATATAAAATACTAATATACTTTTTTTGTAAATTCTTACTTATAAAGGACTAGCTTCCCGCCAGCGGCTTCGCCCGCGTGGTCTTATAATTTTTTCCCCGTTTTTGCTACATTTTTCATTACTACTCCGCTCCTATTAGTCGTAGCGTGATGATATATAGCCTATGTTACTCGGGGATAATGTAGCTTTCCAAAGGTGAAAGAATTTTTGAAATCGGTCCAGTAGTTTCGGAGCCTATTCATTACAAACAAACAAACAAACAAACAAACAAACAAACAAACAAACAAACAAACAAACAAACAAACAAACAAACAAATCTTTCCTCTTTATAATATTAGTATAGATATATAAAGGGAACACCCAGACAAACACAAACCCCAAACCGCCTAGTAGTCAGTAGCGTAGACTACAAACCCTCTCTGATAAGTAGAGAGAGACGACCCGATTACCATTGCACAACAAGAAGCACTCAAACAGGCTCGACGCCATCCGATATACCGTCCTCGCCAGCGAGGCCCGTCGCGAAGACCCCGAAACGGTACCCCTCCCCGTCCCTTGCTCGAGCCGGCCCGCGCCGAGCCAGTAGTTTTAAATTCGTCCCAAAATAATTTAAACCCAGATCCAGCTGTCCCTAGCTGCCCCCCCAGCAACGCCCTAAGCCGAGGTCCGAGTCCCGTTAGGGGACGCCCTTAGCTGCTGTTGCTTATTTTATAAGTGACCCTGGCTGGAGGCACAAAAGGTGCCTCGCCACCAAGCCCGGTTAAGATTCAAAAGCTCCTGAGCTAGAATCTACATCCGTCCTAACAAAAAAAAACACAAACACTTAAAATCACATAAATGTTTGTGTCGTGAGGGAACCCGCGACCTCATGATCAGCAGTCCGGTCCTCAAACCTTTAGACCACAGACCTCGTCAACATAGTAAGTTATCATTTCATCACGCTATCTAGTATATATAGGACCTCGGTAGTCGTGATTAGGACCGATGTAAGTTGAATATTGTGCAACTACATGCAGTGATAGTTTAGGTAGGTACAAATTATACACACGGTGAGTTCTATTTCCTTCAGTTAGTGTTACAGCTAGCGTGGGACGAAACACCCGATGTAGTTATGATTTATTAATATTTATGCGATCGATATCAACATTAATCTTACTTCGTACAGCACTAGGGGCCTAGACAACTTGCAATTTAAAATTCGAATTGACAAACGAATAGAAACAAAATCTATGGAAATGACACAAGCTTTCGTCAAATCGAGCTGTCACTCACTCATCTGTCATTTTTCTTATATTCCTTTTTCGATTCGAATATCAAATTGCAACCTGTCTTCGTCAGTTTGTTTAGGTCCCATGTAAAAGGGGGTGAGCCCTATTGCCAAGCTTAGCGCACGCTCAGCAGCCACGGTAGCGATAGTTACTACCTGTTCGAGATATTTACAGTTACACGTTTACCCGTGTATTATCTTAATCGGAGACTGATTCAATAATGTTTATCTTCTGCATCCATTATAAGCTAAACTAGAAATATAAAATTGCCTTTCCGTTTGAGAAATATCATTATTAAGGCGAGGCATTGACAAACTATGAATCTGAAATCGGACCCCCGCACCGCGCCATCCGCTTACACCCCGCAAATACTTCGTGGTTTGCGATCGTAGGCTCGCGCTGTGGAACAGAGACGTCATAGAGTCGCGCTTACTATCTTTATTTTTGTTGCAAGAATATTAATTTGAACAATTATTTTGTGTAATGTTAAATGGATATTTTAAGGGGTTGTTCCCAGAGGTCAACGATTACATAATAATAATAATTAGCTCCAGGACCAGATGGACAGAACAATTTTTGGTTAAAATGGCTACGTACTTCACATGCTCGCTTGGCGTCTCAATTCCAGTCACCCTTAGAATCTAGGACGCTACCACCTTCCTATTCTCAACTATTGAAGTTACCCATCCGCTTCATAAGTATGGTAGTACTGCGGAACTAATATGAATGGAGTGCGTCTAATGTAAGGCTGGTTTATTACTAACTCAAACATGGCCGCGATAAAGAAAGCGCTCGGCGGCGGCGCGGCGTCGCGTAGGTATTCATCAGGAACCCAAGAATCACGCACCCATCACTTGTTTACCGACGGTCTATAGGCTTCTTACATATATTTTGAGAACAAAAATATTGATAAAAATTCAATAAGTATGTCTGCGTTTTAAAAATGGATGTAGGAACGTGGTACTAAGGAGCTACTATCGTACGGTAGTAGTTGTATGCTAGTCCCGGTAATGTCTACCCGTGTGAAGTCGGGACGGACCGCTGGGAATTAAAAATTACATAATTAAATTATTATGTACCTAATATTAAATGTATATTTTAAGATTTCTAATTAAAGGTAACATGTCAAAATAGCATGCTAATAAATTTATAAGTCGATAATATAAAATGGTTTACAATTTTCATGGTTGTCATACTGCTGCTATCTACAAAAGATTCTTAAACAAAAAATATAAAATTCTAAATATGGCAACACATACAGTCGTTTCTGGAGCTCATTACTGAGTTATGAGCCGTTTTGTGTGATGATGTACGTGTATAATTATACTGGTGACCATTTTTAACATACCGAGACCCCTCCGTGCCTCGGTGAGCACGTCGTAAAGCGCTCTTTCCCTGTTGTCAAGGGCTAGATTCCTACAAGACACAAATATGTGTGATGAAAATAATGGTTTGTGTTGGTCTGGGTATTTCTTAAGTATTTATAAATATATAAAAAAAAACTATTTAAGTATTATTTCTATTGTCTAGTGCTCTACTAATTTTGGGACTGATGGTGCTGTATAAAATTTCCCCTAACGAACGAACGAATACAGACAACTATGACAATCGTTAGTGGTGGTCAAAAGCCCAAGAAAGCCTGACAACTTCGAATATCCTTCGAATATTGGTACTGCCCAGAAATTTAGAAGCATATATGTCTGACTGCAGTCACTTCATGTTCGTGAAAAATATTGGTATTCTGCGGCATTGGTTACATTGGAAGCCTATCCCTACATAATTGAGAAAAAGCTAAGGCTAACATTCAGAGACGATACTCAGCTTAAAGTAAGGCTTTCGTATGTCAAATTTGTATTACAATTTGACATACGGAAGCGTAAGTTCATGCTGAGTCTCTTCTCTGAATCTCAGCCTAAGACGATGATCATTCAGTCGTTTTATGTAATCAGTCACAAAGCCAAGCTTAGGATGTACTAGGTACATCCTAAGGTTGGGTTTGTAGGTAGGTAATAATTTGATGGCAAATGGTTCACCACCACATGGGGCCTACACATACCAGCAAACTTTTAGTTACATTAGTATATCTCAGTTTATCGCCATAGCCCTTGACGAATACAGGCGCGGATGTGATATTATGTTAAGTAATATATGAAAATTGGTGTCGGTATTCGGTATTTTTTCTTCCTATGTAAACCAGAATAAGACAAAATAGTCTACCGTTCCTATTAGGATCACACATTGTTATTAGAAATTTATATTACTTAATAGGCTTAGTTGTAGTGTGTAAAAGTGTATAGAAATAGTTTTTATCAGAGTTACCAGAGCTTAAACTTATGTTATTCTTTTTAATGTCTGGGAAGATGCCGTGTTATTTATGTAAATTTAATAAATGCGTGGAATTCGGGCTAACGTTTGGTCCGGTCTTAACCTACTTTCGTCCAGGCAGAGCTCGCAAGCCCAGGTACTTACTTGTACCTTCTAGTTTATATTATTATTTATTAGCGAGTAACGACCTGCCCAGCTTTGCACAGACAGCAGAGCATATAGGTATGCATTATTTTTTTTAACCGACGAAGAACCGGAGCAGGTTTTACATTCATCTGTATATTCATAATTGTATATGTTTTTACTACCCTTGAAATGAACCCTTTCAAATTTTTACTTGAGAACCCATTGTGATGAAACTTAGCACAGTTATGTAGTCCGAATGACCTTACAACATAATGGACATCTAAAGGTGACCTGATGATGGAGACGGAAGACAGTCGAAGAAAACCCTCAATGGTTTAAAGATAGACCACATTAAATAATGTAACCAGTTTTAAAAATATTAGAATGGGTATAGTAAGCTATTTTTAAAAGATACACTTATGGTATCGGGAACTTTTTTATAGGCCTATCAAAAAGGAACAATTCTACCATACATTATTTTTTTATATCTCAAAGGGATAAGGCAGCATTTTCCATGAAAGTTCCCAGTCGCTTAATTTTTTAGATTTAATTTTGATTTTTTTTACGTTATTGTATGTTGATTTATAGACCTGGTTACCTGAAATATATTGAAAATATATTAAATGTGATAATATTTTTTTATATTCGCATAAGTCCAAAGACGACTCCATTTAGCTTTGTTCTATTTTACCGATTGTCAATTTATAAAGTCCAGTCTAATAAGCATTTACATTGTATAGGCTTCCCGTACGCTGAAAGGTCAGCTTATACTGGTCGTGGGAGCTCATCTGACACAGACCCGGCGCTGATAACAGTCCGTGGCGGACTGACAGGAGGCATTCTCCATACGAAAACAAGTGCAAACTAGCTTATAGTGGAAAGTCGTATGCGCCAAAACGGTTTTTCTCGTTTAAAATCTAATCTAAAATGTATTTTAAAAAATCCAATTACCATTTCAAAGAGTATGTTGAAACTTATCTATAGTAAAAATTTGAAGATTTAAATCCGTTCCGTTTCTTCATAAAATGCGAATCCATGTTTTTGAAGAGCTGTCTTCAAAATTTTTTTCTCTGCAGTAAAGTTTAACCGATCGTGTTTCTGTACTACAAATTTATAGCTAAAGACATGAATAATGACATATGTAAAAATCAGATCCGTATGTTTTGTAATGGCTGAGAAATATTAAGATCCATGACCCCCAAATCTTCAATGCGTCGTCTTAATACGTTACTCAACGTATAACTAGTCAATCAAATCGATATCGCTGCAATAAGGCCGGAACCACACCAGCCTGACATCCGTCCGGCAGTGTAGCAACACCTTAATAAAGCTCGGTCGACATCCGAATGTTGAACGACAATTGATACGTCACTTCAAGGAAACAATTTCGAAAAGTTGTGAGAACGATTTGAATTTCGAACGAATTTAAATGTCAAGCAATAAGGTTTCGGGCAGTTTTGAATTTCGAATATTTGGATGTTGGAATCAGCGAGCAGCGTGAGAAAATTTTCGCTTCGACAATAAATTGTCGAATAATCACTAAAAACAACTTTTTACGTCTATAATATGTTATCTTATAATAATTATAACATAAGTATTATTTGCTGAAGCTCTTTTTTCTGCTAAAGACGCTCATCCCGAAATGGAGGGCCAAACAGTGGGACACATTACCGCCAGCTGGCAAACGAACTGTCAATTTTCAGGTTCCCTTTTATTCTTATAAAGACCCTATATTCCATTACCTAATTTTTTTTACGTAATTACTAAGCACGTAATGAGAAAATACCAAATCACAATCATCCCAATATAAAATCAACAATAACACCGGACCTTTCGCTGCATTTCCCTTGACACCGCCAATGATAATATAAAGCTAAAGAAAGCAAACCACTTTAATTCGATCAGCTATTACGCGTGAAGGAAGCGAGGCAAGTGTGTACAACTCGACCACTTTTAGGAGGTTGATACACAGTAGCGATATGGACGGTCAAGACGACATCTTAAATCTGTCGGGTATCACGACCCGAGAGCGCTGAACTTGGCTGACCATTAGAAAATCTAATCTCACGCCGCTTCTGTGTGGGTCGTCTGGTGCGGGTGGAAGAAAGTGCTCCAGGTTTTATTTTATAGTCTTCTGATAAATAATCAAATATACTCTAAGATTTTGAATACAATTTAAAAGTTATTTTGACATGCTTTTGGGCACGGAGGACTTTTCAGAATGAAATATGTTAATCAAAGTTTTTTTTACCTACGTTTAATTGTTAACTATTATTTTTTTAATAATTAGCAATGAAGGCCTATTTTTCTTTAGAAAAATGGTCTATAATAGTCTAATTATTAAAAAAAGTATCTAGTATACCGAGTATTTAAAGGCTTTGAATTTTCACGTGTTATGGGTATATACCTACCTACCATTTATGCCTGTTAAATAGCTATAGGAATTATAAAATAAGTAAGATACTAACAATATTACAATACTAATGTAGCATATAAATAAACATAATTGGTTACTAACGTATCACTAACAATTTCTGAACTGTTAATACGTCTGAAGTATAGACATAATAATATTTAATTTAATTTAAATATGCAAAAACAGAAATTATTAAATCACTAGACATGCCATTCCTGAACATGTAAAATGTTGGTGTACATATTTTCTTTTTTCAAATCTAAGTAATTTTTTTCATAGGTAGTTAGGTACTAAGTAAGTTACATTATTGCCTAGTAATTTCATGCGGCCGTGCGGCCCACGGTCGCACCTGGGCCCCGCCCAATCGCGGCTGCCCCGTCCAACACTTACCCTGATTGAAACTATTAAAATGGGCGAGGTGAAAACCAAACACTATAGTTAGCTTTGGCTAGCTTTCCACTCGGCTACAGATACAATAACTGCACATTTACTGTTATGAATATTGGCGGGTCGGTGCTACCTACTTATTGGTTTTCATAACTACATCATATTATAATTGGTAAAAATATGTAAGAAAATTGGTTCAGGTTCCTAAAAAGTCCGGGGTTTGTATATTGTATAACAATCTTTTTCAAAGAAACTATAAAAAAATATATTTAAAAGATATGGATATGATATTATTACAATAACTTATAATTACCTATTTATAGTCCTATTATAAAGTAGTCCCGATAGCTGATTATTTTTCATCGCTATCTCAAATTGAAAGGAGAAGAGGCTGCTAAAAAGGTGACATTGTACCATTTTTATTTTACTATGCCAGTTACCGTAATCCCTATACAAAACTCAGCTTAAAACCTAGCTGGGGTTTCTGCTATCACCAAGTGTATCCGAGGCACTGACAGGCGGGCCGACATGCAGATATTATAGCGCTGCGCCTGCGCCGGGGTGGCGGGCGTGGGCAGACCTCCGAGTTATTGCTTGTCCCACTGCCTGTTACCGTTATCGTGTAACCCTTTATTATAAAGTAGTCGGTTATAGTTGAAAATATTGAGGTCTTGTTATACTCGTATAAGTATTTTTTTCTACGAAATTTTCGAGAGTTTGGATATTGTGTCTTGTTTAATGGCAATAGGCTCGCCCCTATATTCCTAATGGAACTTTAGGTAACGTTAGCCCTTCGGATAATATGTACAGCAGGCGTGATGTTGGTTTATCTCAATTCATAATAAATAAAAAAACAAATATACGATACTAATAAGAAGTTAGTTGATTTAATTAATAGGGTACCGACAGGCATTACCTTTGTCTGCCTACAAAACGGATAAGTATACCTACAGGCAGATTACTACATCTGTGTTTTGACAAAGATTGTCAAATAACGCAAAATGTGTCAAAACGCAGGTTTTGTTAGCTGCCTACATACAAACCCTAAAGAAGACAATTATTTTATTTAGATAAGTATATCACAATCTTCGTCAAAACACAGATTGCCTATATATTTATTTCTTTTGTTGACTGTACATACGCTAACTCAATCAATAAAATTACAGTGCTGTTGTTTATTTACATAGCAATTAAACAAATCACTATCTATTCGTTATTATCATAAATCACAGAGTGAACCGGCAGCCGTTAAACAAGCTCGTTATGTTAAATGCGAACAGATGCGCATATTCCACGCCAAACAGAATTATATTACCTATGTTCCACAATAAATATCTAGTTTCCTCTTTAAAAAGTTTCTATCTAGAAACAAGAGTTCTGTACCTTAACCAAGAGTTCCACCGAATTGCTTTCGATAGTTTTTTTACGCATCGAAACGCTGTAATCTCATAGTCGATTGTTCCACAATAAATATCTAGTTTCCTCTTTAAAAAGTTTCTATCTAGAAACAAGAGTTCTGTACCTTAACCAAGAGTTCCACCGAATTGCTTTCGATAGTTTTTTTACGCATCGAAACGCTGTAATCTCATAGTCGATTGTTCCACAATAAATATCTAGTTTCCTCTTTAAAAAGTTTCTATCTAGAAACAAGAGTTCTGTACCTTAACCAAGAGTTCCACCGAATTGCTTTCGATAGTTTTTTTACGCATCGAAACGCTGTAATCTCATAGTCGATTGTTCCACAATAAATATCTAGTTTCCTCTTTAAAAAGTTTCTATCTAGAAACAAGAGTTCTGTACCTTAACCAAGAATTCTACCGAATTCCTTTCGATAGTTTTTTTACGCATCGAAACGCTGTAATCTCATAGTCGATTGTTCCACAATAAATATCTAGTTTCCTCTTTAAAAAGTTTCTATCTAGAAACAAGAGTTCTGTACCTTAACCAAGAGTTCTACCGAATTGCTTTCGATAGTTTTTTTACGCATCGAAACGCTGTAATCTCATAGTCGATTGTAGTTTTACGTAACCGCTAGGGGCGTTGGAGGGTTTTCCATACAAATATTTTACAGCGTCTTTAGTGAGAAAATCTCATGGTCGAGGTACTGTTTAAAAAAATACTGGCACATCTCTCATACCTAAAGGTTTTAGGAATTTTCGTTTTAAGTAAAATATAAGTACTTATACAGGGAAAAATTCAAAACATTGAACTAAGTATTGGCTCATTAGCCATAGCCTTGTATTTCTTTTTCTTTTCCCGTCCCTCTGACTTTCCCCATAGCCCCGTAAACAATATAAATTGATTCATCTCATTCCCATATCAACGGCTTCCTGAAATCGTGCCTCCTGAGGTCGAAATCTTAGAAACCATTGTAAGAGAACCGAATATCGTACATTGTACATCAGCGATGCTAAACTTTGCGAACAATAAAACATGCTAGAATTCTGTCGACCTTTACTATCGATATTACACAACTTCAACCTATGAACTAAATAAATTGAGACGCTACAGTATTCCACCGTAAATATATGAAATTATGGATAGCAAATATCATGTAGATAAAAATACATATACATAAATAGAGGTCATACATAAAAGTAGAAACATATTTCTTGTATACCGAAAATCGTTATAGAACCTCCGACGCAGGAAGAAACGGAATATTTATTAGACTCGTAATGAAGAACTCTCTTGCTTCTACATTCACGGACCATGGAGTTCGTGAGAATTTTTACGCACTTAACAGACTGTGGTCCGATAGAATCTCAAGCCTGATCAAGGGGGCAAGACCACCCACGCCATGGTCTGGTCGGACAAAAGACTCCCGAAGACAAAGTTGGAGATCCTGTACCTGGACCGAGATTCAGTCTATCCCTGTACAAATATCTGACAAAGTTTGAGCACAGCTGGTCTGGATATACCGTGTGTACGGGCCACAAGGTACTAGACAGGTAGGCTGACCCCGGCGCTGGCCGAGTATAAATCCCATTGTTTCAGATATTATTTAATATGTAAGAGAAATATATACCATGCATTATAACCCTTACAATGTACAGCCTTTCACACCTCCGTATTTATGTTTGTTTGTTGAGTTTGAACTGTTTAAGACTCGTGTTGTGAATTGGGAGTATACATTGTTTAGATTGTTTTCAGAAAAAGAGGGGAAGGTTTCAGACCAGATGTTTCCAGATGATAAAGAATGCTGAAATATCTTTGACCTCTATCTTCTTCTTCTATAATGTCAGCATGAGCTATACAATTAGGTATATTATTGATCGCATATAAAATATGCATGATGTGATTATAGCCAATCAACAGATTGATAGTGAAGTCGACTCCAGGTTCCAAGGTGTGTCGGAGAATCATCTACTTATTTAACGTTAACTGTAGAATAAAAAAAACTATAAATTCTTTCATGAGTTGGTTTTATGGGGTTCTACCAGTTCTAGTTTCCGATTTAAGGGAGGTGCCTAAAACCCTACGAAACCGAATCATAAATCCTAAGACCCAGCAGTTAATCGATAAATTACTGATTATTTTTGTCGGTAAAAGTCCGACATTTACCAGCCATAAGATAAAACCTCTCTATGTATTATCGATTTAATCTAATACGATACGATACAATCGATTGTCAACTCGATTGGCCATCTAGACACCCACGTATAACAAACGTCGCGTAGTATCGGTAGCATCATCTCTCTGTTACTTCAAAGAGGACATTCTTTTTTATCATTATCTGAGTATCACCTACTTAAAATGATATTATTTACCTATAGTGTAGTTTGAGTGTAAAGTACCGACATTAAAAACCAATAATTTATTAATAAATATTTAAGAATATAATTCAAATATAGGTACTTAGGTATCTACAAACTTGACTTAAATTGACTCTCTGAGTCAATTAACATCTTAGCATCAAAATGAGTATTTTCAAAAAAAGAACACAGTAGACGCAATGAAGAATACCAAAATTCGTAGCAAGTGGAAGTGTCTAGGGTCTGCCTACCCCTATGGGAAAGCGCCGTAAATGTACGTATTTTATAGACATTTTCAGGCGTTAGGGTATGCTACTATAATGGCGAAAAGATTCGTCATAAATAAACGGCTGGCCGACGCAGGTACTCTCAAGAGTTGGCTCTTTCGGAACAATGGCCCAGTAGATGGCACGCGTGTTTACCACACATCTTCTTCGTGTGTTCATTAAGGATGCGAGGAAAGGCCTTGACAATTGATGGGAACCAGCTACTTCTGTCTGAGCCTGTCATGGTCGTGGCAATTGTCACGGAATCACAGAACCTATAACTATAAGGCGAGGGAAGCCTATGTGTGGTTTTAATTGGGTTCAAGTCCGCTTCCCCAAATAGCGGACAGATTTTCCATATCACTACATATTATAAAACAAAGTCCTCCGTCGCGTCTGTCTGTCCCTATGTATGCTTAGATCTTTAAAACTACGCAACGGATTTTGATGCGGTTTTTTTAATAGATAGAGTGATTCTTAAGGAAGGTTTATATGTATAATAACATACCACGCGGGCGAAGCCGCTGGCCGGAAGCTAGTCTACTATAAAAAAGAGTACGCAAATGATCATTTCAAGCGACCGAAAAAACGTGAAATCCTTTTATTATCAGAACGCTACAGTTTTACGACCAAACTCGTATTTCTTAAGACGGTACATATAAGACAGTTATTCTTTAAGCGAGGTGGACATATCCAGAGCAGGATTCCAACCTTAATTAACCGAGTCGAATGTAATTGATAAGTTCATGTGATACCTTTTCGGATAATTAATAAAGAGTAGTCGATTCGACCCGTTTTGTTGTAACAAGAAAACAGTAGCCAGAATCGAGATTGAGTTTTAAGAACATTATGTTTTTAGTAAGTAAAGTAGTCTTATCTTTTGGTAGCAAACCATGGCCTGATAGTTAAGACTTACCCCTACCGTTGCATGGCTAACAATTTGTATACATTCCATCACGTCTGTACCCTGAAGGCTTAGGCAGAGGCGAGCTAATGGACACCCACATTTCGCCGTTATGTTTTAGGTCCCATGAATAAGTCACTCTCTCACCAAATCCGAACTCTCTCAGAGCAATAGCTCAGAGCCTGGATTTGGTGAGAGAGTTACAATACTGAGAGTTTCTTTTTAAAGAGCACTTGCTCGATCTGGAATCGAACCTAGGCGAGCAGTCGTAAGGCTGGTTTGGCGCATTCAGATTTGAATTTATGCGGAATAAATTCAAACCAACCTGCATGGCGGAAAGTTCTTAAAGGTGTTCCGAAGTATCTAAGTATTAAGGATCGAAAGGTAAGACTATGAATTAAACTCGCCACCTCTGTACCGCCCACGCTTTAGCCCACAACTAGCCGCTACAATATTATCTCTTCCATCTACTCTATTTTAAAAAGTATCCGCCTTTCTAACGTATTTAAATTCTTGCTGACCCCGCAAAGGATAGCAATCTTAAAGATAAAAATGTTATAAATAACTTATCTGCATCACTTGGTCCATTACTGCGCAATTTCGCATACATGATCTGCACTCAAATCTTAAAAGGCTATAGTCCAAACAGTTAACGGTACATGCATAATTATTGTTATTGCACAAAAATGTAATTACTTGAAGCGATATTTATTGATAAAAACATATAAAATATGACAGTGCGAGCGGTGCAGCCGGCTCAGATAAAAGAGGATTCTGCACTTACGCGTCCCATATGTGTAGTCTTGACATTACTTTATGAAGCCTTTACTTTATACACTCCACACAAACTGCCTCCTCGTAGCCTTTTTCCCAGCCATGTTGGCTAGGTTTAAAGTCTAACCAGATGCGGCTGAATATTACTATTTTACACGAAGCGACTGCCACCAGACCTCCGCAACCAAATTTCTGGGCAATGCCGATATTCGGAGGATAGACTGGTCGTTTTGGACTTCTAACTAACATTAACGATTGTCATAGGTGTTCGTATGACAACCGGGACCGACGGCTTTATGTGCTCTCCGATCTGTAATATTCTGTGTACTCCAAAGGCAAAAGGACTGTTATCACGTTACTAGCTAACAGATCAACGGTGACAGTACCTCATCCACTAGATTTTTGTCTATGATTAATAATTGTATTACCTACCATGCTTTATCAACTGTAACTACAATCTTTCTTTAATCAAATAAATCATTATTATTATTATTATTAAAAATGTAATACCTGAATACTATGCCAACTCACCTCGGGGTGTTTTCAATGAAGTGAGTACTATAATGCATCTGATGCTGGCTATTGAGTACCTACCACACAGATGGGTATATGGTAATAGTGCGGCTTCTTCGGACGGACGCCATTAAGAAGGTGGGGCGGACTGAATGCCCCATGCCCAGTCGACTGCCCAGTTAAGAGCTGATTTGTAGATTTGTATTTCTCACAACATCCCAAAGATATGTCCATTCCCAACACATATCTATGTAGAATCAAAATTCAATTCGTAGTACTAGTGAACAAAAATTAAATCCTCTTTCATAGGTTTTATTATACCTGTTCCCTGTGTATTATCAATTGCTCATACCTACATAGGTAATATTATCATTTTAGAAGACTAATCGCCGTAAGTGTAGTAATCACATCTCTATTAAACGTTGTTAATAACCGCTGAAGTCCCAACACTTCTTCCATTAAACGCAGTAGTAAACCGTTTTACATTATTAGTACACGAGTAAAATACTGTAATGATTAGTTTTTACTACAAATCTGAAACATTATCGTTTTATTTTGTTGGTTTATCCGCTTCCTTCATCGATTCGAACCAATAAAGTCGCCTTTCCTCCAAAGATCTGTTTTTCTTTTCAGTCTCATAATTTAATTAAAACTTAATTACTGTTTACGTACAATCTAGCCATTCACCTTTCATTTCCTGCAGTGCAGTCAGCGGGCTCCAACGTTACTACACTCTCATAACCTATAAACAATTAATTATTACAATTTATCGCGCCCGACTACAGATACGCGACAAGCAAAGGAATGTGCTACAGTTTAAATGAGGCTGCGCGGGAGTTGAACCGGTCGGGGGCGATCGGCCGCCTCCGCGCAACTTCGGGGAAAGGCCGACCATGATTTATAGCTAAAATTAAACTCCGAGTACAGGTCGCAGCAACCGTCGAATGCAGGGAAATGAGATCACGACCGGAGTAGGGATCGATTATATCGATAATTTGACGGCTTTGTTGGGAAATATCTTAATCGTGACAAGTGGCGTATGTCAAAATATAACATGATGTAACCCGGTGCTACCTTTTTAAGGCTTTAACAGTTCGATCCAATTAACGGTTCTCATTTCCTGTTTAATAAACATATATTATCAGTATTAATACCTTCTAAATCGATAAAAACATGTGAAAGGCTTGTAGCGCTCTTCAAAATAAAGTTAAATACCTTACGATATCTACGTTATTTTAACTGTATACAGCGCAGTAGTCCGGACGTCGTAAAATCTAATATAGCATTCGCAGATCATTCCCACCTAGCACGAATATCAATTTGAAACCAGAATATTATCTGATCTGTCATCGTGAAATAAGACCTCTAAACACATGCGCACTATCGCATAATTCCCTAATTCGCATTGTTCTTATTGGTCCATCAATCGCTGGCGCATGCGCTGTAGAGTCCAACGCTGGGTATATATTGCTGGGTGAGATAAAATCGCGCCAGTCGAGCTGCGGCAGCGGTCGCGTTATCTCGATCTGGGAGCTAGTAACTGCGGCCCGCAGGTCGTTCCATACAAATTGTATGGCATATCTACTACTACTTTTGGGCATAGTTAACCTTATAGTTTTCTTGTAGCATGTTCTCGGCCGCTAATGGGAGCGATTCATCGCGTCAATGGTGTGAGAAACGCGTAAATAGTCCTGCCCTGAAGATGGAGCCTGCTGATACTATTCGAATTGTATCGGTGTGAATGTAGGAAATTGGATTTAGTTGCTCGCTGAAAAATAACAAATGGACATATAGAGAAGCAACGAATGAGTATTTAGAGTGGCAAGTTCTCACTTTACCCTTTTAAAAGGCAACGGGAACATCCTTGTTAGGGCAAATAGAATCGATACGACTAAACAGCTTTAAAATCTTCCTGCTAACCAATTAACACACCTAAGCACAATAGCTCTACATACCCTTACCACCTAACTATGAATGGGTAATGTACCTACTTGCCTGTTTAACATTAAACTATAAAACTTTAATATTAATACTTTCCGGCAAGTAGGTAAGGTAAGGTAAGTATTTATCTAATATTTAGTCTTGAGTACTCGGAAAACTTAACATTAAACACATGAAAGAACCACTTTAATTTGGTTCAATAAGAACTCGTAATGTGGTATGATGAGTGTTCTATATTTTATTACTAAACAAAACTTTCCGTAAGTTTTCCAATGATGGTCTGATTTCACGAAATGGTCTAATTTCCATTTCTCTTCTTATGAAAATTGTTCGGATGTACATACATACAGTCACGTCTTTTTCCCCACAGGGATAGGCAGAGACTGCAGACGGCCACTTGCTATGATTCTTGCTTACTTCTTCAGCTTCTTCCGCGTTTTTATCTTGACATACTCGCGCTTCGGTGGCGTGTACTACGCATCTGACCTTTTTGAAGCAACACCAATAAATCAGCGTACATCCTTCTAGGGCGTCCTCTAATGCCACCGCTGACATTTGCCTTACAAATTCCTTTTCATCTTTAAATCTTTCGTTTTTGTCTTTTGTTATCCGGATTTACATAGGTACGTACACTCACGCGCGGGCCTTGAAAGACGTACACCAACGTCATCGGTAAGGTTTTTCAAAAACGTCAGGTGTGTAGTACTCGTAACCAGCGCGTGTGTATGACAAGATGTATGGACGAGGACTAGGCAAAAGAAGTAGGTAAGTATGCAAGAAATGTAGCAGAATATTATGCAGTTTCTGAGTATGGTGAAAATGCTGAGAGAGAACCGTATAGAAAGAAAGAAAGAAAAAAATAGAAGGAAATTATCCGTATCGCAGTTTACTGTCGTCTCTGGAATGCCTTGAGACCAGACCCTAAGAACCAGCGACCCCCATAATAATTCCCGATGCTTAATTTTATGAAGCAATCAGCAATGTCAGAAAAGTACGAGAAAACACGTTGATAAAAAAGAATAATATATTTCATAAACAACACACGAATTTTACTTAGCCACTGCATACCACTTGACCTTATATTCACTCACAGTACAAACTCATACATGGCAATAAAAACCTCATAAAGTGACATAATGGCACCGCATCAGTCAACTCTCCTGCTTCTAAATAGCTTCATAATACCGTTGATAGTCATATCTAGAACATCTTAACATTAACATATAAAATACGTGTGCGCTTTATGCATTTATAACTCGAGAATCACTGAACGAATTTTGATAGAACTTTTACTTGAAATTGTAAGTTTTATAAGATACAGATAGTTCTGGGCAAGTTTAAAAGATTGTATAGTGTATCTTGTCGCCTAAAAAGTATCAAAATGTAATCTTAAAGTGAATGTAGAATATCCTTGTTATTAAAAACTTCGATAAACTTTATAAAATTTCAATTTTTCATGCAAGTATACCCTGCACTGTTCTCCTGCTCTCCTGAATTCTATTTTAAGCAAATCCGAAGAAACCCTGTGGATGGCAAACTTTGTATTTAAGACAAAACTTCAAGTAATTGTGAAAATAAGAATGTATATACCTGCGCCTGATGTAAACATACAAAAAGCCAAAGCCAATATACTTAAGTAGGAAACGATTTAAAAAAAATTACATCGAGTGACCATTGGAACATTTTTTTTTTTTTAAACTCTTTTCCCGATAACATTTGATTTCTTTCTTTATCAGTTTAGTGACCTATCTAGACAAAAGAACTTCGTATCGATGTTTAAGTTTTTTTATTGTTATAAAGAGTGCGTTTGGCAGCACCTCACCTGCTGGTAAGAGACCATGCTGCCAAGTGGTAGAATTATTTAAATAAAAAAAACTTTGTTAGTTACGTTAGTCTATTTCAAGAATAGAACCAAATTTTCTAGCATCTTATCTGCCACAATCGCTCACATAACAGATAACGCAGTCACAAAATCTCAGAACATCCGACATTACAACAATGCTTTCGCGCTAAAAACGGGTGTTCTTAACTCTCCGCATCAAGATTACCAATGAAGATAGTGCGGGGAAATTAATTCGCGACATTGAGCATGTACGGCGACCTCGAAGCTCATAAAACATACGCGGAGCGCTCCCGGAGTTCACTTATATGAAGAACTGAGAGGCTGAGACGGGTTTCTGGGAAACTGCAATGTAAGCCGACTTGCATAACAGGTGTATCTGTGAGAAATTACTATGTTGCTCGCGATTGTAAACTCTGCGGGATTTGAGTTAGTTTAATATTGAAGCGCGCTAAATCATTTTGAATACAGAAAATTGAGCATAGACTTTAAAACTTTTTTGAGAGAGGTGGAGATAAGAAGCTCTTTCCTGTTGTATTTTTTTTTAATATTTAGTCTTAGCAGTTTTATTAATTAGAAGACACACCGACGATTTAACTTTATTATATTCTATTCACAATATTTCGACAGTTTATAAAAATATCGGTGCTATAATTTGCTGATGACACAATGATGTAAAATGTAACTAGGTAAATGAATGAACGAATTGTAGACTCGACAATAGCTTTTCCATCTTCTTTGACAGTACTTAATTAAAAGTTCAAAGTCAAAAAGGTTATAACCGCTAAAATTGTGGATGTCTTATTGATTGCGAACTAAAAATAGAATGAGTTTACAGCGAAATGTGTCTACTAGAAAGTAAGCTGTCGGAATATTTAAAATGTCACATTAGTAATTCTGTGAGGTCGATCACGAAAAAAATACTGGTATGTGCAAGTCTTACTTACGTGAAGCCTACCGTGCCATCTTTATAGTAAAATCAATACGTTTCTTGTAAATAAGAATATATTAGAGAGGTGACCACAGTAATATTTTATTTCCTCTGAAGGGGCTAACAATTTTATTGCTCCTTGTTTGCCTTTCGTAGATATAGATAAAGTAACTCTGTCCGTCAGGTTTTTTACACCTAAACCGCTGCTCAGATTTCGATAAAATTTGGGAAGGTGATAGTTTTCATTCTGAGGAAGGACATAGGCTACCATTTGTCTCAAATAGTTCTTTGAGATGCGAGTGAAGCCGCAAACAACAAGCTAGCTAGCAAAGAATAAAACGTAAAAGGTTTTCCAATAATGTGCCGTAAGGACCGGTTGAAAAGGTAGCCGGTTGGAACAATGTCTCGAATGAGATGAGACCGCTGATTACCAGTAATTACTACCAAACAGCCTCTTGTTAACACACACCGAACGTTAACAATAAAAAAAACTTCTGGTTCTGTTTCTTGTAGGTAGATATATTGAAGATACTCTTTTTTTTCATTGTTTCGTCTACTCAGTCGTATGCGCATACATTTTAAACTTAACATACCATTACGCCTGTATACCTCGAAGGGTTAGGCACAGTGCCAGATTTAAGCTTAGTGTCGCCCTAGGCACTGTCAAAAATGCCGCCCCATTATCAGGGACGTAGCAAAAGAAGTGGGCGAAATCTGCCGCCCCTAGGACGCTGCTACCCCTAGGCCGCGGCCTATGCGGCCTATTGACAAATCCGGGACTAATAGGCAGCGGTATACTACCCACAGTTCACCGGTATGTTTAGGTACCATGTAAAGGCCCGCGAACCTTTTGCCTCCGAGCCGCTGCTTAGAATTTCACGACAAAACCCTGTAACACTGCTAGATCTGGGGATCGAAGCCAGGATCTCGTAGTACGACTCGCATAGCAGTCGCACTTCGGACCACTAGACTAACGAGGCAGTTAAATGTTCAACAGTTTGTGGAATGAAGATTCATAAGCCTTAAATGCACGATATGAATTTTATGGTAATAACCTAAATTAAAAATTTAGAAAACCCCCGACACGAAATTTAATTTGCCATTTTGTAATGGCGGCCATCTTGGATTTGAAATTTATTATAGTGTATTCTTCTAGTTAAGCCATTTCATTTGATACCCATATCGAGGGAGTTGTGAAAAAATATGTACCTAATTCGCTATTTTGTGGCGGCGGCCATCTTGGACCGATTTACATCAAACATAGCTAAGAACACTCCCGACTTATTCACCTTTCAAATAAAAAAAACAAAATCAAAATCGGTTCATCCGTTCGGGAGCTACGATGCCACAGACACACTCACACACACACACACACACACACCCACACACACACACGCACACACGCACATAGACACGTCAAACTTATAACGCCCCGTCGTTTTTGCGTCGGGGGTAAAAATATATACTTCCATTTTGACAAACTAACATTCTATGAGTTCGATTAAAACGAACATGCAATGTAAGTATATTATGACAAACTTGCTTTTGAAGTGCTGCCAGACTTGCCAGGGCACCAAAATTAAGCCAACAAGACCAGTCGGTCTTGGAAACCTACACCTAACAGTCTAACACGAAAGCTGGATCCATATTGCTATTTCTATCGTTACTTAACAGGAAATAAAGCTGAATAAGTATTGCTTTTCTATTGTTACTTGACAGGAAAAGTCAGGGGGCATTTCCTAACTTCGTACGCTTCTAAGCTTGGGCTCATATTTAAAAGCAAAATGGAAAAAGCTGAACTGAATAAGCATGTGTACTGACGTACACCCGGCCCCGGCCGGTGTGCGCACTGTCCGAGTGTTCAGCCGGCTCGTCGCCGAGCGGCGCGGGCGCATGACACCACAATGAAACCTTTCACCCGCCGCTACCTGCTCGCCATACGCTGTAATCTACATCTTTTCATACGTTTCCTTGTTCTGTATAGATATGGAGCTGTTCTAGATATAATCCAATCCAGTAGTAGGTACCGGGATCTATATGTACCTACTATGAACATATATGCTGAAGTATGTTGAACCATAATTATGCTTATGTACAGTTCTCGCCAAACTTATTATCCGGGTTGAAGTTGGCACAAGCTAACTTTAACCCGGCCATAAAAATCGGAGAAAGAAAAGTATTGAATTGTAATAAATAAAAACGAAAGCTCAGGCTGTCGTTATAAATCATTTTAATCCAATATTTTTCTTTCTCGGATTTTTCCGGTCGGGTAAAAGTTAGCTCGTGCCAACTTCAACCCGGACAATAAGTTTGGTGAGAACTGTTAGTAACGCAGCCCATTTAATTTACGTTCTAAGTTAAATATTATTTTTATTATTATTTTACGGTACTTAACGACCCGCCCCGGCAGGTCTACTTTATAATATAACTTTATATTTGTTTATATTGTGTATAGGCTTTTAGTTTTTTAGGTATAGTTTTACAAAATTATTAGAATTATTTTTTAGTAATGCAATTATAATAAATTATATTTGTATTTTATAGGCTATTATTTTGTCAATAGACGCTGATTTTTTTGTTTTAAGCTAAACAAAAAAAGACAATAATATAACGTATCTATCACTTACCGTTACTTGAAGTGAAGGCAAAGGAATCCCGTTGGACATTTCCTGAAAACAATAAAAGCAATACGTTATTGGACGTGGAATTTTAATACATTTATTTATTTACTGCCTGTACGTGTAGTGGGCGCAAGTGCGGCGCTGCAACGTTCTGTGTTCGATTCTCAAGGTTGAACAAACTGTTCTTGGGTTTTCTGTGAAATTCTCAGGGAATAGGGTCGCCCTTATTTCATAGGACCTAATACCGCTAAATTGTGGGTGTACAGTAATACACGTGTGTCTAACCTTTACAGGATTGCAGGTTTTTAATACCGATTAATAATAATAGGCAATGAATAGTTACTGTGTTAATAAAAAATATTTTTTGAGTAGTAGAATATGTATTTAGTTTAGTAAGTACTGTCTGTATTAGTGATCGCAAGTGTGAGCGTAAGGCCCTGTGTTGTGTAAGGCTTTTGTGAGATGTTTTTTTTTTCAAGAATTTCCCGTAGCCACATGCGAATGCGACCTGAAACATGACGCGGACTGTAGAGCTGCCTAATGTTCCAGTTACGCGTGATGGTTCTTAGGTATGTTATTATAATATGTTTTATTCCAACTAAGTACATGCTAATGTGTAAACTGCGGGAATCATAAACAACCTTAGAGGTTAATTATTTATCAAACAAACATGAGGTTTCAAATTTCGAATCCCGACACGGAATTTTCAGAATTTGTACCGTTCTTATTTTGAAAGTTATATGCTCAAGTTTCCCATTTGAGGTCACCGAGTGTTATATGACACAATAGAAAACATATTAAGCGCCTCCACAAGTCAGCATATCATAAATTAAACGACACGCCTCTTCATAGTTATTATCAGTACCTCAAAAAACTGATAAATAACTACACATAAGTACAAACTTTACGCATGTTCCCTGAAGGATTAGCAGGGTCATCAAGTATATAAATAATTTATAATAAGCCTTCCTACGTCGTAAGCCTGGACGTAAACAAATATCGTCACATCCGCAAAAAGTAATGCTAATTAACATTATATTGTATAAACACATAGTGAATTGCCTGAATTTGTTAAAAAAAGTATATTATTTAAGTACCTCTCGTTAGCAACTCCAGCAATTTGCTTGAAAAATGAAACTCCGGTCTAAACATTTCTTGACACATAAAACTAGTCTAACACAAACAACTGGCACAAATAAAACAATTAAAACACCATCACTTTAATAAACTTAAAAATCAACTCACTAGATTCAAATTTAGAACATAATTTTCTATTCCAAATCACAAAACAATCATGATATTATATTTCAAATTTCGAACCCTGACACGGAATTTTCTGAATATGTACCGTTCTTATTTTGAAACTTCTAAGCTTTACAGTTTACGTATTTGACGTCACCGCGTGTTATGTGAAATGAAAATATTTGTGTAACATCGGGCGGACCGATTGTCACCAACTGTTTAATTATGCCGACTGTCCCGATTCATTAGTGCACTATGGCTTCAGGGGCGGCTTCCAAATGTTTTTTTTTTATTGTATTGTTTAGGCAAAGGTAACATTTTATACCTACATTGTCTGATTGAATTACTAAACATAGGTAACATTAAAATCAGCGTAAAAGTTAAGCGACTCTAGAAGTCACAGAAATCAGAATATTTGCCACTTAAGTACTTGTCTAGTCTTTAGGAGCCTATATTCAACATTCAATTGGGGATCTAATAAAATTTGCAGAAGAAAAGGTTGAAAATGATTCATGCATGCATATTAGCAACTAGATACTAACTATCATACATTGTAAGATTAATTAGGTATAGGCAATTAGTTTATTTGTTTTTATTTCTTTATTCATTTTAGATTTTAATGCAATTCACGATAAAGTACAATTTTAATTATTCAAATAATAACATAATAGAGTAAATAAGCGATATGTAAATCCATGCAAACTGAGTTCAATTACATAAAACAAAACAGGCACTGAAAAATTCTATTAATTATATTTCAGGACTGACAAAAAAACTTTTGTGATCCCCAAGTACGGCCCACGCGTCATCTGGAGAGGTCAGGGTTGCCGACGCTCGTCTTTTGACCCTCATGCCTCCATCCCTCACCAACACACGATAAAAACATGCCTCCGTCCTTGTCCCACAGGCCGCGACACTTTGCTTGACTTTTAACCCTTCACGTCATTGTCAGTACTATCCTTTTCTTACGCACGAACTTTTTAATATTGTTGTTTCATTCAAACAGGTTACGACATATCGGTCGACATATGACCCTAGCATCGGTGATTCTCTGTCCTTTTTTATCGTTGTGTGTAACTGTATGCGTGTCCTTGTCTGAGGTGTCACGACCCTTGCGACTAGCCACTTGAATAGATTAGGTGTTTTCGTACGAATGCGGGTTCAATATTCATTGATAATCGGTTCGTTGGCATTTTAAATGCAAGAAATGTATTATTGTTTCCTTTAGCATTTGTTGTAAATACTTTTTAATCACAGTCCCTACCTACTGTAATTTTTATACGCTCAGACAGACTAAATCGCGATTTGTTGATTGCGACCCTGGCAAAGGTCAAATTGATTAAATTAAATTAAATATTTGGCTTTGAATCTGACTCTGACTGCTAGGTAGGTATTAGGTATCGATACATACTACAAATACATATACACTTATAAAGAACGGGTGGAAATGTGCGCATCTACTCGTTTATACATAATATATGTATATAATTATACGTGTAGGCATCTACAAATAATTTGTTCTGTGCGGAAATGACGACCCGAATTTCACGCCATTACTAAGTGACTAACTGAAAGACAGTACCACTTTGCCTGACATACGAATCGAACCCAATACGGAGGAGGAAACTTTTCCTTTACGGGTACCTACATTACGATTACTAGGTACCCCCATTAAAACAGATTAATATAGGAGTATTATTCACCCTAAAGGACTACATTTATTTATTTATTTATTTATTTAATTAACTACAACGGATCCACCAATTACAGTAACTAAAAAAAAGCCTAAGTTTATTAAAATCTACAAAACAAAGCAAAGTAAATAAAAGAAGGTAAAAACACTTTCATACCTTCCTCTCACAGTACTTCTGACATACCAATATAATCTTCGTCCATTCATCCGCAAACAGATCGCCTGTTGGATTAGAATCCAAGAGATCGTTTAGCGCGGCCAGGGTGCGAGGAATTGGCGACTTAGCATGTGCAACGGTACGGCATGGGGGTACAGCAAACAGCCTGTGTTTCTTGCCCCGACAGTAATTGTCTGGGACAAAAAAGCACGCCAGCACGCGAAGCAGATCAGGAGCGTCAATAGCGCCACGGAGCGTCTTGCAGGCTATTGTGAGCTGATCTCGAGCTCGCCTTACCTCTAGCGAGTTATATCCGAGGCAACCCAGTAAGAATTTTGTCGGATAGAGGTAAGGATAGTAGCCACGTGTATGCCTATAAAGGTACCTTAGGAACGCTTTTTGGACTTTTTCCAATAAGAGTGCGTAGGTACCTTCATGAGGATGCCACACGCAAGAGCTGGTTTCCAGCCTGCTACGTACCAATGCATTAAATATTATTTTGATGGCATGAGCGGTGCGAAACTCGCGGCAATTGCGCAGAATAAAACCTAACCTTTGGTAGGATTTTTTGGCTACCAGCACCATATGGTCATGGAAGGTGAGCTTTCGGTCAAATGTGACTCCCAGGTCTTTCATTGCTATCGATTTCGTGATGGTGTTGTTATTTAAATTATATTCAAAATTAACTGGGTGCCGCATTCGACCGAATGTCATAGCGAAGCATTTGGATGAATTAAACTCCATCTTGTTGTCTACACTCCACTTATATATCGCATCTATGTCTTGCTGCAGCGCCAAACTGTCACGCTCAGAGTTTATTTCTAGGTACAGTTTCAAGTCGTCAGCATACAAGAGACATCTTGCATGAAGCAGAACTTGAGGAAGATCATTGACCATGATAAGAAATAACAAAGGCCCCAAAATTGAGCCTTGACTTACGCCGGAACGCGTGTGATAGGTACCTGATACGTACATACCAAGCCTAACAAACTGCCGACGATCACGTAGGTAGTCTGCAAAGAAACGAAGGAGAGAAGGTGTAAACCCTATTTTGCTAAGCTTAGCTAGTAGCATGTCATTGTTAACCCTGTCAAACGCCTTCCGGAAGTCAAAGTAAAGTACGTCTACCTGACGCCCACGGTCCAAACTAGAAGATATATAATCGACTAGCGTCAGGAGGTTTGTATCAACTGACCTTTTGCTTCTGAACCCATGTTGCTCATTACAAAGATACTTGTTTATTTGCTCGTAGACAGCATTATGGAGGATGTGCTCGAAGACTTTCGCTGGGGAAGACAGGATTGCGATAGGGCGGTATTCTTCAACGGAACTTTTGTTTTGGGTTTTAGGGATAGGTGTAACTCTAGAAACTTTCCATTCAGCGGGATATGTACCTGTCTGCAAGGCTAAATTTAAAATGTGGCAAAGAGGATAAACGAAAATATTTTTTAGGTCTTTAATTATGAAGGGGGGGATATTGTCGGGGCCAACAGAACTGTTAGGTTTAAGATTATCTATGCCTTTTACAATGTCTTTATGGCACAAGGGGGGTATACTTATGTAATTACTGTTACAGAAATGGTCAGACGTACAGATAGATTCAGCATTAAGCTTGGGAACGTCAGGCAGAAAAACTGTTGAGAAAAATTCAGCAAAAGCCTCGGCCGCCTTACTACCCGAAAACGTTAATCCCTTGTATGTTATGTTCGGTTCGAATCCACCTTTGGATCGCAGGCTGGAAATGTGTGACCAGAATTGACGAGGGTTGTGTTTAATTTTATTCTCAATATTTCTCATGTATGAGGAATACGCATCTGCAACACGGGCTTTAAGGCTTGACCTGAGACCAGAAAATAGCGAATACGCGCTAACGCATTTAGTTAGTTTCCATTTTTTATGGAGTTTTAACTTGAGCTTTAGATCTTGGATGATATCGCTTGTAAACCATATAGGATATCGCCTATTTGCCGATTTCCGTCTAAATTTTTGGGCATGCACTTATCGAAAAAATTATATATAATGCTATAAAACTTAAGAGTAGCCCCTTTTACGTCCGTTGACTCCAAAACCTCCTCCCAGATATTTTCGTCAGAGAATAATAAATAGAGCTGTTCGAAATCGCATTTGCTGAAGTTCCAATCCTTGGCACTGTCAATATTGCTGGGCTCAACTGACTCAGAGCAATGATTTACATCGACTCTTACCTCAATGTGTAGTGCCGGGTGATATGCATCCGGGGGTACTATACCTTCGGTAGCAGTGACGAATGTTTCTGGTTCGCTACCGTTCTCCTGGACCAAAACAACATCTAACATACCTCCATGCGAATTCGTCACAACGTTCATCTCATTCAGACTACAAAATGACAAAAAGTAACAATAATAATTCTTAATATTTAGCGACACACTATTTAAATTTAAGTCGCCTAAAATTATAACAAGGCCTTTTAAATTATTTATAAACTCTTCTACTTTACAAAACCATCTCATATACTCATCATCGCTTGCACTAGGTTTAATATATACAACACATACGTGAACAGAGCGCCCGCACCATGCAAAGTCAGCCCATAAGTCCTCACCACTGTCTGTTTCGAGATCATGGCGGCGGCATAGCACAATGGGCGCACGTGCAGCGAGCATCACCCCTCCGCACGGTGTTCCGCGGTCACGTCGTATCACATTCCAGTCACCGGTCGCCAGTTCCCCAACTGCGATAGAGTCATCAAGAAAGGTCTCTGTTGCGGCAATCAAGTTATGTTCCAGCTGTAATAAGTTCGTTCTCCACGTCGACAATTTGGTTTTAAGACCACGGACATTTTGATACAGCACATTAATGTTCTTAATCTTGCTAAGAGGCTGATTAGGCACGAAATGTCTGGTGGGCTGGTTGGGCCTTTACAAATGCCTTATGGTTACTAATATGTCTCGGGTTCCCATAAGTAATCCATGTGTTTAATCTCGCGTTCATTGGCCATACATCTACAGAAAAGCATTTTTCAAAATAAATAACGGGGACACCAATCTTGAACGATTTGTAACTTCCCCTAGCCCGCAGCTCTTCGACCGTACATGCGCCAGTGGGGCACAGTTGTCGCAGGTAGTCACGAATCTCCTCGGTGCTGGACTCCATATTCCACAAATGCAGATGCTTACGTGGTTCTACTGCTCTTAGGGTAGTGATGTTGGGTCCAGCGATACCGTATAATGATGCAGGTTTCCGGAATTTCTTTTTCTTCACTTCCGTCCAGCTTTGATCGTCAGCAGTAAGACGAGTGCATCTGTCGGTAGCAGTGCCATGGGCAGGGGAGGTGATTTCATCAGCAGCTAAGGAATGGTCATTGACCACAGAAGCGCGGTCATCGGCGGGAGATTCATAGACATCCTCATTAATCAATCCCAATGATTCAGTCCTGCGCACTTCAAGAATGGCTGGGTTATCTTTAATGACGACAGTCTGGTTTGAGCCGGTAGGGACGGGTACTTTAGCAGCAGCTTTTCTAGGTTTCTTTTTCTGTTTTCTGGCACGCTGCGTAGTTTGTACCGGTGTAGGCCAGTCCAGAGCCAGAGGTGTGAGCTGAAGTTGTTGCTGAGTGGTTACAGTGTGAGGTGGCTGATTAGTAGTAACACAGAGGGATTCCTGCTGGCCAACATTTATATCAGTTCTTAGTAGGGCATTGTTTTGCTTTAACTGGGTATTAAGAAGGTCAATTTGGGAACTGTATCCGGTCAATTTACTTTCGTAATTTGTAACAAGAGACACAGCTTTGCTAAGTTGTTCTTTTAATATTTCCATCTCAAGCCGTAATTTACTCATTTCAAATGCGAGTTCCTGAAATTCAACCTGGTTTTTTGCGTTTTGTATCTCGGGTACTTTTTTCCTAAACGTAATATTCGGATCACTGTTTTGAGTTAAAGCAATGCTGCTGTCATCACTTTTTCCTCCGGCAGGACAGACACATTCTGGGCAAATCCATGTAGTTGAGTGTTCTTCAGTCGCGATAATTTCGCCTGAACATTGAATGTGATATGTTTGTTTGCACATATCCAAAGTACAGCTGAGAAATTCATCTCCGTCAAATATAAAGCCTCGGCAGGTGGCACAATTTATATTTGTTACATGGGGCTTCTTAGAAAGAGCTACATTGGGAACAATGGGCGAAGAAAAACTTGAATGATTACTTGAAAGACTTACTGGCCGGGTTGATCTGATTGGAGTATCAGTATTATCAAGTTTCGGTTGTTTAATCAAGCATTCAGGACATTTCCAATTACCACGACATTCAGCGTTCTTCAGGTAATTTATATTTATATTAGCACAAATGAGATCATATAATTTGAAGCAAGTAAAGCATTGTACGCTGTCTTCACCTTCTAAAGCGCTCAAACATCCCGCGCAATTATTTGTTGACATCGTAATCAGACAACGTACGTTTCACGGCAAATTTTATTATTCTTTGTTGTTTTAAATTTGTAGTAGGTATTTATAATAATTAAATATATTTATTTTATTTTACAATTCACTGCTTGACATTGTATCCATAGCAACGCTTACATAGGCACATAACGCTGAAGCTTAGATGAAGGATGAGTATCCATAGAATCTAAATCTGGTTGAGCTAATATCATCACCTTCTCAGCTCTTTTCATCTTGGCGTCAGCTTCCAGGCTAACCAGATCTAACCAGAGAGAATCTGTACATCAGTATTTTACACGACGCAATTGCCATCATCCCTCCGCAACCCTATTTTTGGACTAAACCCATACTATAAATAGAATATGCTTAAGTTCGAGTTTTTTTACCAACTTCTCTTTTACCACAATTTCTGAGCAACACCGATACTGGTTAGCGGTTTAGGCGATAACGTATAAGAGGTATACCTAGTGGCACCCCTAGACATGTAGAAAAACTCCGTGCTCAACATTTCACTCGCTCACATCAGTGCTGGCTGGTTCAACGTTTTTCTAACAGCTGACCTGAGACGAGCCGGAGCATTCCGACCAACAACCGTACGATACGAGTTGAGAATGAAATTTATGTGGATACGGCATTACTCTCATCATCATCATCAACTAAAGCTCGATCGAGAAATCGGTCTGGGGCTGGCATACAAATCAAGACGAGAACTCGGTCTCGGTTCTCGGTAAAAAATCACCGTGAGTTAGGATCTGTACCAGGTTGATGGCAATAAGCTCGCCCCCTGTTACATGGGACCTAAACATACCGGCATGATAACAGCTAAGGCAGCATAAAAAGAGTTGAAGATCGGGCTCTGTGGCGTTCACCAAAAGAGGTCTAAGTCCAGCTGTGGACGAATACGGGCTGAATTATGGTTTTGCATTTGACACAATATAAGTAAAATTCCTTAAAAAAGAACGGAATAAGCCACCTCATTGCCTTCGTACATCGCTGAGAAGAAAGCGCGCCGGCCATCACAGCGCGTGCGCAGTTTTTGCCGCGATGAATATTTATCGGCCGCCGCGGCCATTAGCAAACACAAGCGATACACTTTCAGACTGATTGGAGTTGTCCAACTGGTTACTTTATTCTAGTTTATATTACATTATGTGTATCCGTTTCATCTGCTACATTTGATAATCATTCTTATTTATACGGGTCAAAAGTTTGAATGCATCATTGCGAATTCAAACGCGGATTGGGGATTTGGGGATACGGCGTGATGGTATACTTTAGGTGCACGAAATGAATCGCTGCATGAAATGACTCCTTAGATCTGCCTCCAGTCGTTAATGTGATTGTGATGTCATACGAATGCCTATGACAATTGTTAGTAGTAGGTAGAAAAGGAACTATAATGTAATCCGTGGTGGTAGCGAGAAGCCCAAAAAGTTTTACACCTAGTAGAGACTACGGAGGAATAGAGTCTTGGGTACCAGTCATCATCATCATCAATTCATCATAAACCCATATACTGTTCCACTGTGAGATACCATTTTGGACACAAATTGTGTTGCGGTGTCTGATGGCAGTCGCTTCACACTAATAAATAGCATTTTGTAAGGGCCACTGGAATATGTGCCTCAATGTTGTTTTTTTAAATGTAACTAAGTACTTAGTTATTATTTAGCTTATAATATGTATTCTAGTGTCTCCCTTCAAATAAATACTTTCTTTCTTTCTAATATTGAGCTGCATCTCTGCAGACTTGAAGCTGACCCCAACACAGTTCGGAAAAGACCAAGATAATGATTATTTAGGAATATTCCCGTTTATACACCCATTTTGAGAGCACCTTTTTTTATTCTCATTTGAGAATATTTTTGGTGTTCAATGTATTAAGTGCTCCGAAAACAGGTGCTGAAACAGGAATACTCCATTATTTATTTGCACTAAACTTAGTACCCGTTTGTACATTGGCAAGTCCAAATACATTAAAACAAGTACCTTTATTCAACCGCTTTCTCGCAATAAACTGTAGGATCTGAACTCTTTATAAGCCTTAGCATTTAAATTCACTATTCAGTTTATTAATGGGGCCATCTAATGACCATCTTCTTAATTGGACAAGCGGATCACCGGGATATATTTTATCTAAGTATTGTGTGGTAAAATCTTCTGTAAGTAGTTCTGTTTGTAAATTTCCAAAATATATACATGTAACTTATAATTCTAATACCTGTATTTCCCTAAGGGTAAGGCAGACGTGTAATAGGGCAAGCAGATAGTTTGCCCTTTATGATTTTAGGTCCAATGTCGAGCCTTTAGCCATTTACAGGGCCCAAACCCTATAAATTTCATTCAAAATCCGAATACAATTTATTTAGATCTGCAAGCGTATTTCGTTTTCCATATCCAATACGACCTCTAGAAAAGAATGCTTGGTACGCTTTTCTAAAGGCCTATAAAACTGAAAAACCGTGTACAAGTGGTCCCCTCGAGGCAACGAATTAATTAGATACTTAAGGTTTCTTAGCTAACGTAGAAGCAATAAGCTATTGCAAGCCATATTTATACATCAATGTGAAGTGGGAGATGGACAGGATGAAAGATGTAAGGTTTTAGATTATAACGTTCATTTGATCAAATCTTTTATTTATATCCCTATTATGTTATTTAATCTCATGGCATACATAGAGCTTAACATAATACACTTGTGTAGCGTCTACCTGGTACACGTGCCTAAAAAACACAATTAAAATAAAACGCTTCATCAACCCAAGTGAAGTCAGGTGCAACACCTAGCTAGAACTATCGTCCCTGCCCGCAATTTGAATTTGAAATCAGAACGCAGGGTCATTACGCGCAGCGCGCACGCATAACTTTTTTACACTTCAACGCACAAATCGTATAGGCCCATTATATTTGCATTTAACTTGTATAGCCTTTCATTAGATACCTCATTAATATTGACGGTATTATTGATTTTGTAATGAAATTATTTCGTAGTGGTACTTGTGAGATTGAAGGACCACGCCCCTTCGAATCAGGTCATAGACTAGGTTATGCGGCGGTTCCGCTTGCAAGGTTTGAGATTAGCTGGGACCGCAATACTTATCGTGTTCGATAAAGTAATTTAATACTATTGGTTATTGAGGTTTAAGTTTAACGTAAGTACTTTACTCCGTTAAACTTAAAAAGTACCCTTAACTTTTTTCAATGCAGTCTCTATATTTAAAGTACATGTGCAGATTCCATCACATAAAATTTTGGGAAGACAGCTAAAAACCTCTAAGAAGATATTTAACGCCTATTGCAAAGCCTAATTTGGACCATTTTTCTGCTTTCCGACAAACAAAACTAGGGTCAAACGCTTACAAGTTAACAATACCATCATACCATCACGGCTGTATTCCCTGAAGGGGTAGGCAGAGGCGTACTAATGTACACCCACATTTCGCCGGTATGTTTAGGTCATGTAATAGGGGGCGTGCCTATAGCCATCAACCGGGCACAAATCCAGACTCCGAGCTTATATTGAGAACTTCACAGAAAACCCAACAATACTTTGCTCGACCCGGGGATCGAACCCCTCTAGCGTAGCAGTTGCGCTTGGGACCACTAGACCAACGAGTCGAGGCAGACCAGTTAACAATAGAAAATCAAATTGAATTGAACACTGCAAATGTACCGTTGTACCCTTAACTTTAATTGAATACTCTATGGTTTGACCATTTGTCTGTAGTTTATCGATCCGCAGGTTCCATAAGGTCAAAGAACGGTGTTTAAGTAATTAAAAGGTACAAAGTTTAATTATCCTCAACAATAAATGCAACTTTACGACTTTAAACTCTCATTCCTTCCGGACAATTCTGTTCACTATCAAAGAATCTTCAAGCCTTGTATAGCGCTTCATAAATCATCATTATATATCATCACGCCTGCATTCTACGAAGAGTCAGCCAGAGGTGCTACAGGATATTTCACTAAGTATTTTCAGAAAAACCCGATAACACTACTCAACCCGGAAATTGAACCCAGGATTCTAGCGTAGTAGTCACGCTTACAACCACTATATTAATAAGACAGCTGCATAAAATAAAGATTAGGTACCGTTTATACATTTTTTTAAACATTGCTGCATGCAGACTACTATGATCTCCTTATTTATTCGTGTGTGCGTTTCCAAACACAACTAACATACACAACTACTTAAACCCTGAACCCTGCGCAACTTATGGCGCCAAATCCGGCTCCTCGGGTACTGTCCCATTCGTGCGCTCTCATACCGAAATTATATACCCATAGTCGTTTAGGCGCGATTGGTCCAATTCGCGATTGGTCAAATGTTCAAAAAGAGGTCCAGTTCGCGATTGGTCCAGTTCGCAGTTGGTCCAATTCGTGATTGGTCCAAAGCGCAATTGGTCCAATTCGCGATTGGTCAAATTCGCAGTTGGTCCAAGTCGCAGTTGGCCTAGTTCGCGGTTGATCCAATTCGCGGTTGGTCCAATTCGCGGTTGGTCCAATTCGCAGTTGGTCCAAAATGGACAAAGTTTCCGAAATTATAATAATATATTATGTGAGATAAAAGATTACCTGGGACATTTGATTCAACACCATCTAGTCCCAAACTAGGCATAGCTTGTAACTATGGATACTAAACAATGGATGTAATACTTATATACTTTTTTTGTAAATACATATTTATCACCCGAACCATACCAGATTTACCAGACGAACACAAATACTTATGCTCGCCACATAAATATTTGCGTTTTGTGGGAAGCGAACCCACGACGTCATGAGCAGCACTCTGACACTCTAACCACTAGACCGCAGATATCATTAAGATTCTATCAATAATAATGTTATATTTGAATAATATTTTTGTATTAATGATAAAAATAATTATATGTGTATACTGTATATTATGTATTACATAATTATATTATGAATGTAATCTAGTTTCAAATATTTACTTTAATACATGATTATTGCATCATTGGTTGTAAAAACAAAACGCATAAGAATATCACCGTAACTGAGGGTAGGTAGTAAAATACTATGTGTTTGTCACATCAAATCTGTCATTTCATGGTGTGGTTTTGACATTGTAGCATCAGTCGTAGTATTTGAGCTCTTTACTTGTAATTAATTGAGTATAGAATGGACGGAACAAATAATAAGAGACCATGATTCTCTGAGTTTGTTTCGGCGTTTCTTCTCAGAGGTCGTCAGTTAGGAAATGCCGGCGACATCTAGCATTAAAAAAAAAAAGACTTGTAAAAGTGTCTTTAAAGGATCTACTTACAGAAATAAATATCATTTCATTTCATTTCAATAAACAGTTCGAAATTGTACGTGAGATAAATAAGAGAAAAAATATATATTTTTATCGTACTGTATTTGATGTAAAATCTGATATATATACTTGATTAATCACAATGTCAAGTAAGTATTATACTACTTACATTTATTTTTTATTTAATTTGTTTGATTTTTTACCAAAGTACAAAATTAGGTACTTATAGGAGCATGTGACCCAAGATATTGTTTGTTATATGATTATGAATAAATATAATACATTATGTACATTAAACGTGCTATTTTTTATTGTTTTAATACTTTATGCTAGACCAACCATATATTGGCCCAATCGCGAATTGGACCTATCGCGAATTGGCCCAATCGCGAATTGGACTAATCGCGAATTGCACTAATTGCGAATTGGACTAATCGCGAATTGGACCGATCGTGAATTGGACGAATTGCGAATTGGACCAACCGCGAATTGGACGAATTGCGAATTGGACCAATCGCGAATTGGGCGATTTGGCCAATCGCGAATTGGACCAATCGCGCCTAAACGCCCATAGTTAGTAAATAGTGTACCATGGTGATAAAACCAGATGTACCTACACCCATCTAGGTTCTCATCGCATCCCTTTTGGTCTAATAGCAGCAGGTCCGCTTAGTTAGTACATGCCCATATTAAAACTTAACAGCTGTATCAACGAACAAATTTTCTTAACATGTTACTTCTTCGATGCTATGTAGTTTTGTGTTTATGATTGTTTAAAGATTTCATAACGACACGATTTTATTTATATCTACAATTCCAAGCATACTTATATTGTGAATGCGAAAGTAATTCTGTCTATCTGTTAACTTTCACGGTTATGCCTCTGAACAGATTTCGATAAAAATATAAATTTCATCCTGAAAAAGGATACGGATTACTTTGTCTCAAAAGTATTAGGATGCAAATAGAACCATCCTTCTATTCTGAACGCGACTCCTATTTATAAGCAAGTAGTATCAGACCGATAATTATTTTAAGACTACCTCATTTGGGGAAGTGACGGTATGTAGGTAATCATTTTAAGAAGGAAAAAAGTTTTTAAACTTTGTTAAAAATAATGCCAGCGGTAACATTTTCCATCTGAGGATCTCTGAGATGGAAAAATATATACCTATACCAATATAATTGTTTGTTTTTTTCGCTAAATGATTTACTTACAATCTGTGACGAATACATGCGTTTCCTAACATTTTCTCCATGACTGTACTTAGACATATCTCGTAGAAGGCTAAAGGTGATTCTTAAACAAAATTACTCACACTCAACCTCAAAGGCAAACCTAACTAGCAACAATAAATTTTCACATGTTTAACCAAAGCTTTCTATCACAAATCAATCGCAAAGGAAATTAGTTCGACAATGGCGTGTAGTAAACTTTTATACGAACGCCCGGCGCGCGCCGGTGATAACCAGCTGACTTAAGGAGCCCTGCTTTCATACCAGCGCATTAACAGGTTAGGAGCGTGCTGTTTTTGTCGGTTATCCGGCGAGGTGTAAATTGCTGTTGGGAGCTGGTGATGGACGTTTCCGCTGGTTTTGCCGTAAGGCTGTGTGCATAGTGGCGATGGCTGTTGATTTTTGATGAGTAAATAAAGCGGCAAAGTATTACATTGTACTTAGGTATAGAGCAATTCTGTGAAGTGAATGTGACCTTGACCAGAGGACAAGGGAAGAAAAGTGCCTTGTTTACGGCACAACGGCAAAAAATAACCTCGTTTACAGCACGACGGCCAAAAAGGGCCTTGTTTACGGGCCGAAGGCTAAAAAGAGCCTTGCTTACGGCACGGCGGCAAAAAAACCTGAGGATCTCCGGACTATAACAATAAAGGAATAGAAACGATTGAAGGGTGGTATTCCATCTAGGTGCACGGTAGATTAGTGTCAAGTTTTATGGCGCATCATATATGACTTATCGCAGAGAATGTTACGTTCATTTCAATTAAGAACGGAGTATTCTTCCTCATTTCATCATCATTATATCAGCCAAAAGAGGCCCACTGCTGAATAAAAGCCTCCCGCTTTGACTTCCACAGGGACCGGACTTATGCTGCGTGCATCCAACGACTTCCAGCGTCGGCAGCTTCCTAATTTAGGTAATTGTACGTAACTTTACAGGTACCTACGTTTTAGTAGAATATTTTTTTTAACTACACAGCATTGCACCACTACTTACATCAAAACAATCACGTAAACAATACACTAGATACTTACTTCTAAGTAGCAGTTACGTCGTTCAACCGGCGATGTATGGGGGCGGGTCACCGCGGTACACCACTAACGTATCATTTGCCACGGTCACTGCCCAAGACAATTGAATCTGAAGGGTTCACTGTGTGACATATGGAAATTGCAACTAGTGTAAGTAGGGGGTAGTGTCGTGGGGGGAATGTCGTGTTGACATTTGTTGAGAATTAACTACAGTTGATAACATCCAGATAAAAACAGATATAGACCACTCTAGACTGTTAAGTCTACCTCTGACTTTTCGAAATTATGTGCTCACTATATCACTCGCTACAACGGTGAAGGAAAACATCATGAGGAAACCTGCATGTGAAAGATTTTCTTGACGGCAAGTGAAGTCTGCCGACTTGTATTAGGCTAGCGTGGTGGACTATAGCCTAACCCGTGTAAGAGCCGTGGCCAGCAATGGGACAGGATATGGGTTTATGATGAAATGATGATAACGTCTATGTCATTAATTTAGTACTAAGTCAAAAAGCTTGACAACCAGTCTATCCTTAGATTTTTGGTATCCTCTGAGTTTGATTCTGTTTATCTTCAAAGGATGTCAGCTAAAAAAAATATGAAAAACCATTTTGACTTGTAAAAGTGTCTCGAAAGATGTACCTACTTACAGAAATAAAAATCACTTCATTTTCTTCACGATACATAATGGTACATAATGATCGTACAGTATAAACAAGTTACTGGTATTTTATAATTAACACTGTGCACTAAACTTGACGGTGAATCACTGTGCAGCGAAAACTGAGTCACAGAAAGAAAATGACCAGTGTAGACAAAGATTACCCAAATACCAATAGCTACAATTTATTTAAATCGATTCATCTACACGAGTATCGATTTCGTGAAATGGCCGAACACGCTATATTCGTACGTAAGAACTTGTTGAGAAGTAACGAGTTGTTTTTGCGTCATTTTTCGTGAAACGCGACAGGCGCATACTTTGTTGCTATATTTAGCTGAATACTAAAGAAGGCAAAAGGCAATAATAGCTTATAAGACCAAGAGTGCTAAGACCCATAGTTTAAGTTCGAATCTAAGGTCAAAGTTTCTAACTCATGGTCTAACACACCTCTGTCTCCTAAGCTCCGTTATGGTGTGGTACAGTAAGTATGTGCGGCATGCGGCATAACCTGGCTGTCTGAAGATGGCCGTTTAACTGCACAGTATACAATATTTAACCCAAACAATCTATTGCGCATTCAGGGGGCTAACTTCAGACCAGCCAGGTTATGCCACGCGTATTGTAGTGATTTTAAAACTGGAATTTCTTTAATTCGCTGTCATGTATTGACGGCGCCGCCTTACGCCGTTTACTATTGTGCATACACGACTACACGTGGTATCTTGTCGGATTAACCACAATAATTCAACCGGTGTAGAAGTCGCTCACTTCTCTCGCCATGTTTGAGAGAAAATTTAATATATATTTTAAGGTAATAGACCTATTAAAATATATATTAAATTTTCTCTGCGTTTCCAATTAATACACGCATAACTAGGAGAAAACATGAAGGTAAACTAATTACTTGAAAGTGAATATTAAGTTCTAACATTATTTATAACTCCCACAATCTTGAACTAACCGTAATAAATTATAACAATCTGCAAACTGCAATTACAAGATTATTATTATGTTTAACACACACTGCCAATAAAAGAGATCTTATTGTTTTTAAATAATACTTCTTGATTATTTTTTTAACAAGCTTTTATTTTTCTAACATCTTACTCAGTACTATCTAGTCCTAAACTAAGCAGTGTTTGTATGTATACTGGACATATTAATTGGTTACATGCATAAATCAATCAATCATAAACTCAAAAAATATGTTACTACGCCTCACAAAATTGCCAGTACTATAATACAAGCCGCTAAAACAGTAATGGCCTCAGTCTACAATAGATCACAACAATACAAACATGGAGACAGCTTGTTAACCTATAACCCTAAGCATAACCATAACCATAATAATTCACATCCTGTAGGCAATTTCCGCTGGATGACAAACAATGCATTGACAATAATTGATGAGAGATTGCCTAAGTTACCCCCGCAGTCAGTAAAGAATGAAAAAAGAGGTTTTTTTAATACCACTAAGGTGGCAAACAGGCTACAGCCGCCTGATGGTAAGCGGTTACCGTAGCCTATGAACGCTTGCAACACCAGTAATATCCCTCGCGTGTTGCCGACCCCAAAAACCTCTTAGCGGTTTATGAAGGATTTACTGCGCCGACAGTTTGAGGGAATATTTCTCTTGTTGCCAGCGCAGCGCATCCTTAGATGGAGCTCTGGCAACCTTACTCACTGCAGGAACACAACACACAATAAAAAATTTTTACTTTGCTGCAGTTTTCTGTACTTCCCCAGATGGGCTGCTCCAGATTTGAGCCATAAATGGCTGTGCCCTACCAGGTTGAAATAGCACTACGTTTTTACGAATTTTATCGCCTTTTTCGTTCAAGCCGGCTGGCAAAGAGCATACGAGCCACCTGATGGGTAAGTACTGATTGCCCTCCGTGAACACCTGTAACACTAGAGGCATTGCTTCTAGGTTCCTCGTCCTTAAAAGCCTTTACTGACGTAGTAACCGAGACTGCAGCTACCTCTCACGCGCAAACATTGTAGGCTCTCTATTTTGGTAATATCTGTAGAAATTCCTGTGGATAAGTAGCTGTCCACATTCCCCCAAAAGTATAAAGTGGAGCGTCGTCGGACTCCTCACCACCTCAGCCTAACCTTATGCTTATGACTTATTAGCGTTATTGGTAGCAAAATATTTTGATGCGGTAAACAAAACGAATGGTAAACATTTTCTAACCGTAATATCTAAAGTGGCTATTACATATAGTTACTTTTTCCCGCCCAAAAGTCAAGATGGCGTCATGGGAGAATGCGCACGCGTCGATCCACGGGAGCATAAACCACAACTAACAATAAAGCACGGACGCACTTAATATTGACGATTGGAGTTTATGCCTTAGAAATTTATTAATATCTGTCTGTAGAACTAAACTTAGTGTTTATTTCAAAGACGTTGCATTTACATTATATAGTTCCTAGATATTTTTCTTTTAATTGTATACCACCCGCGGCTTTACTCGTATCACGAAGGACTTTTTGAGACAAATGATAGCCTATGTACTTCCTCAGGATGCAATCTATCTCTAAATTCACTGAAATCAGTTCAACAGCTTGTGAAATCGAAACTAAATAGATCACGAAAACTCATAGAGGTTAACGGAAAATTTTGGGAAAATTACATTGTCGCTATTATTACACCTCACAAAACCGGTTCATATTATAAAACATACCATCACGTTTCTATTTCCCAAGGAGGTTAGACAAAGGTGTACTAGTCTTCACCCACAGTTTGTCGATACGTTTTGGAGGCGTTTTATGAACCGTTATCGCTATTGACATTAAAACATCCAAACTCCAATTCAAATTTTGTACTTGAATAGGAGTTTGGATAAAAAATAATAACACTGCTTGATCTAGCAATCGAACCCAGAACCTCTAGCGTAGTCGTGGCGCTAATGAGGCCGTCCTTAAACTGATTCAAGTAGATACAAAATAAACGCATATCTCAGCCCATTCACAAACCGATCAACTTTGTTTGCAAAAATTACAACAGACGTTATATTTGCAAACATACTGCAATCAGTGCGTTCTTGTTGCGCGCTTGAGAAAACCGGACAGGCGCGCGTTCTCACGAGGGGACGCGTTTTCCACGGCTGCCGACACACTCGGAAAAGTGACACTATATTTTAATCGACATAAAAGTTTTTGGACATAATATATCCTGCACTAACTTATATGATTTTGTCCCACTGCCAGGTAAAAGCTTATCCTCACCCTTATTCACACAAGGTAGTATAAGTTTTAAAAAAATGCAGTTGTATGTACTCTAGCACATTTAAATGTGTGTAAGTAGACAAAATATTAGACTGCTCCGACTGTTACTATTCCATCCGTAACTCAATCTAAGATGATTATTTTAGTACATCATAATTTATTGCAATGCTTGTAAAAGGCCGCTAAGTCAAAGGTACACTATTATAAAATGTAACACCTTATTTATACACTTAGTACGCAATAAATCTTTTGAATTTCAATTTGAATTTATGGTACACAGCAAAATAATTGGATTACGAAATAGCCTTGGATCAACATAATCTCGTATAAATGTGTGTTATTATCGCATCGGTAACCTTAATTACATAAAATTTAATTACCTATAATCCAGTCAGATAGGAGCTACAGTCGTAAATAACTTAATAATAAATGAATCAAAGTTACTATTGTAATTTACGATAAAGAAGACAGGAATACGTTCTATTACAAATCGGACAGTGTGGAAAACACTCATTTTTCTGTCCTCCGTGATATATGCATTTACTGTGTAATTGCCTGCAAAGGACTGTATTTTATAAAAATGAGGCTCTTCCCGGGGAACTATGCGAGTTTTCATTTCACATTACCGAGTACTTTGGAAAATTACACGTCTTTCGAACGGTGAATTAATTTATGGGAAGCATTTCTAGGGTCAAAATTTACGGCTCGCATCACTTGTTTGTAAGTTTATGATTCTCTTGAGGACGGTTCCTGACAGTGGATAACTTTATTAATGACGTTTTTGTACTAAGCATAGATAGGTAGGACTGTCTAATGGTAAACGGTTGGTAGGAGGATGCTCCTATAAATATTAGGAACACCTGTAGTTTCACTAGAGCGTAGTCATTTTGAGACTTTAATTGTAACTTTATTTACCCAGTAATTACAATGGCCACATCACTCTACAATTACATTCATTCATCGATTGAAGTATCGTCTAATTCATCTAGTATCATAACAAACAATACAACGCCCTGTCGACTGTTACATGAATGACCATTATCGTATGGAAACCTTCAATTATAACCACTAACAGCCGAAACCTTACGGTTTTTGATAACAAAATAACGATTCAATTTAAGTTCTATACAGTTACTGTTCCGGCCACTAGTTCTCTAATAAAGAGGCTATAATACCATTGAGCTTGTAACTCGATGGGGTATACAACATCACTCATGGTGTAACTATGTGATTGCCCAAATTGTTGACAGCTAACTACCGTACGCCATAACAACTGTTAGAAAGATTGAGATGGGTTTTGACAACGATATAATAATATGGAATTCAATCTTAAATGCCTCGTTGGCCCAGTGGTCCTAAGCTCGACTGCTATGATAGACGTACTGGTTTCAATTCCCGGGTCGAGCAAAATGTTGTTGGTTTTTTTTTTCGGGAATTCCCAAAAGTAGCTTGGACTTGTACCCAGTTGATGGTAATAGGCTCGCGCTCAATTAAATGGAACTTAAATTAAGCCTATTGTGTACCTAATTGTGCTGTCCCCAGCACCATACATTCCTTACTCTTCAAAAACGTGGTTCATGAAGGCGGCTAACCCACTAAGAAGAAGGAACCTGAAGTCTTCTGACTTCGGGTATCCATTGCCAAGATGACGCATTCGTATTTAGATCTCAAATTGACAAGTAATTATTACCACGCATAACAGTAAATTTTCAAAATAAAGTTGCGCTTACCATCACAGACAGTGTATTTATGGAAGGTTGACCATTCTTAGCATCCTATCCTTTTAATAATTATGTAGTTGACTTCAGATATCTTTGTTTTTTTAAGTGGGAGACCTGGAAATTTTGATAATATCATGATGATACACTTATACCCAAAAGTCTCAAGGTGAAAACGAGCTAGTGATACTACTGGTGTTCCCGGCGACTATAGGCTGCGGTTGCCGCTTGCCATAATGGGGGGGTCAAAACTTTAAGTAAGTATACAATGCTAAGGGCCTGTTTCACCACCTCTGGATAGCCGCTAACTGCCGAATAAATTCAAAAATGAAACAAAAATTGTATGAAATTATCTGCCAGCTAATTTAACGAGAACTTATCAGTAAGCTGTGAAACCCTAAATTGTATAAAAGCAGTATTTCTTTCCTATTTCCATTGCTGTATCATATACTTTGTACTAAACAGTAGCTAGAATCTTTATCAAACATATCTTCACTCACTAAATCATAACCATACGTCACACCCCACGAGCGATAACCCAGAGTCAACAATACGGAACCCGATACATCATCTTCTGTCAAAATAATGGCGCTGAACCGCTCGGTATAATAGAGTCGTTGCTCGTCATCGCGCCGTTGTTTTAATGATATTATTCGGTCAGATTATATCTAGATTTATTGTTCTCGTTTGTGATCTCAATTGAACTTGGAAAGTTCCGTTTTGTAACATTCGTAGACAGACAGATCTATTTGGTTGTGCTAAATAAACATTCCGAAAATTTCAAGGAATAAATATTAATAATATATCTTCGTCTTCTTTTCATCAACTGGATGAAAATAGCTAAATGAAGATCAAGCTGATGATAGATGAATCTAGGAAGATGATTAAAAACTTACTCATCCATAATCAGCCTAATGATTTCTGACACTTACGCGAATACTAGACATTGAAATAAAACTACTTTCTACGGACTTGTTTCGGACCATTTACAGCGTCCATGGTCAGTCACCCGTGACCATAGACGTTGTAAAGGGTCCGAAACGTCGGGATTAAAATAATATCAATATAACGCGATAAAATCCGTAAAAAGAAGTTTTATTTCAATATCTTCCTAACCTTTTCCCAATTACATTGGAGTCGGTTTGCAATATAGCTAGAATGTTAGCATTTAACGCGAAGCGACTGCCAACCAACCCAATCTCTGACCAATAGCTATATTCGAAGAATAGACTGGTAGTCAGGATATTTGGGCCTTCTGACTACTACTACAATTGATGTCAAAGCTGTTCGTATGACAACCGGGAACGACGGCTATCTACTGTATGCATTAATACTGTGTCTATAGTCACGTCCATTGGTTTCAGGACATTCGCCACGACCGGACGACTGTAACAAATGCCCAATCCGACATCCGAGTAGGTACTGTGGAAGCTCTTTGATCCTCCACTGTACCTGGGACTTGGAAAATAAAACTATCGGTGATGGAGTTATTCGCTATCAAGACTACGAGAGGAATGAGTCAGATATTTTTTGGAGTCTTCTAAACAATTCTACGGTTTAAATTCAAATAATATATTTTCTTATTACAGCTCTTCCTCTATACGACCAGGGCTTCTGCGAAGCTGCCTTTATAGAGGAACCTCCTGGGGTCTCTACAGTACCTAATTCGTAACGGTAGGTAATTATTTATAACATTTATGCAAACAGAATACAAACACGTAATCTTGTTACAAAATGTAGTGCAATTATAAAGCCCTGTTCTAATTGGGAGGATGGAATAATAAGATAATAACTATGTTTTATTTCCAACAACGGTTGAGCCGCTCGTGTGCACTTACTAACTAATCGTTTTAACACCTAACTGTTGGTTACGAGTAACTATGGCTTTAATTTATTACGATATACTCATCTTTCGTAGTTAATATTATAACAACCGGTTTTTTTTCTAGTTTGGCATGAGAGAATCAATTTGTATGCTTTTAAAAAGTATGTGATGATTAGTATGTAGAAAGGAGATCATTTGTGGTTTCTATTAGTCGACAATTAGTCATACAACGCAGACATTAATATTCCGTGTCTGAGTCGAACACTTTTAATAAAATTATTTATTATCAGCTGCATTTTACGACAATCAAACTGGATTCTCAAATGCGGACGCGATTAAATAAAAGCTCATTTGAACTGTTAAGCTGCACCTAGTCACCTACCGCTGTCAATCTGCGGATGGGTGACCGCTATATCAACTCCGAGATACTTTAAAGCGCACACTGGATATCGGTAAAATTTTGGCAATATTATTTCTACATGTTTTTAAAATACTCGCCATAAAAACAACGAAATAAGTTTACAAGAGAATGAGTTTGTATACTTTTCGGAATGATTTGCGTATTTATAAATCAACTACCACTGCTTGTGCTCACCCATCCATAAAATGGCCGTGGCAAGCGCAGCTTAATCTTGCAGAGTTAGCCACGAGACCCTCAGGAACAAGTGCTATATTAAATTGAGTCAGTCCGGTAGGGTCGTCCATACCGTAGCGAGTTCCAATTACTCATAAGTCTTCTCCACTTGACTCGGTCTTATTAGAACTAGCGCCAATTATAATAAATCACCCTCTAGTAAGTCGGTTACACCGGATGCGCGGTTCGAGCACTGCCTTCGGGTCGATGGGCAGCTAACTGGTAATTTTTTGTCAACCGCCAATCATAGCAACAACGCGACCCTCCATGTGGTGTATGCTTGACGTAATGATGGTAGATTGTACGCATGTCAACATACCTTTAAATTTAGAAGCTAGATATAACTGTCCTACGTGGGAGTTTTATGATTATTTTTTTAGTAGAAACTTTCATCCGAAAATGAAAATTATACCTTTAAAAAAAATTGACACTATATCCTTACTTAAAATGTTGGAAAAAATGCTCAAGTCCCAATTTTTTATTAACTAAGTACTAATTGATTATACGAATGTAGTGTAATATCTAATGACCCTGACTAAACTAAACTGCAAACTTACTTCAAACCTTTTTACGGAAAACCTCATGATAGATCGCATGCCAAATAGACTAAAAACCGCACTCGCCTATATTGTTGTTGGTGTCCATGAGCGACGATAACTACTTATATCAAGTGGCACTTCTGCTTGCTTGCCGGCAAGAACAAAAAAAAGAAAATCCATGGCATGGTAATCCCCGAAGACAATAATATGTACTTGACTAAATCGTTCGAAAGAGAACATTGCAGAATTATAGGAATTCATCAAAAGAAACGTTCTGCAAAAAAATACTGCGGTTGAAACTCAAACTCAAATTACAAATTAAAATTTCTAAGTTTATTCAACGAAAATAATCATGTAATCTAGTATACTCTAATACCAATAAAATATATGTGATTCTATAAATTCACTGCAAAACCAAACGAAATTATGACCAGGTAAAAAAACATCAATCTACACAAGATACATTATTATAAAAACTGACAGCTGAAGACATATGAAGCAATTTCAAGAAGCAGTGGTTGCGGTCAACCGAGCGATCTGTAACCATCGGTTAGGTTAAAAAATGCAGGCAGAGCCGCTAGGCGCGCCTAGTTCGCGAGTAAAAACTAACCGTGTTGACCTGGCAGGCGATACACTCGGGTGCGCATACTCAATCGTGACCTCGGATCAACGAGGAAAATAGATGCGGTTGTTAAATAGAGTTAGTACCTAAGTACTTAATTGCTGTGTAATCCATAAAAAGTTAGGAATGTGCTTTATCTTGAGACGTTAACTATGTGCAAAATTGGTGCCAGCTAATGAAATAGGTGGAAATATTAAACTCATCAAAATCTGCCCAAATGAAGTGCCGAAGGTACATTTATTGGAAAAAATACCCTGTATTACGCTGGTTAACACTCTAATCGTACTTTTTCTACGCTTACTAGGGGATGAGAAAAAATAACGTTTAAAAAAATAAATTTGAAAAAACGTACGCCATTTTAACACACTATCATCAGTTTTATAGTGTTTTTATAGTAAGAACCGTCAACTTGACAGCTATCTACTATCAGTGTGGGTTTTGGCACGCTCGCCATTATGGCACATTATTAACAGTTTCATAATGATTTCATGGTAAAAACTGTCAACTCGACAGCTGTCATGTACCTCTGGTATAAATTTGGGCTGAGTTGTATGGGCTTTTGATGACCTCCTTTCAAAAGCCGGAATACGATGGACGGTATTTATATACCTTCCATCGTATTCCAGATTTAAGGGATTGGATGGGACTAAATATTTATATTGTTAGGAATTTTATTGTTTTTGTTTTATCTAAAACAAATAATAATTTTGAGATAAGTATTTTATTACGGAACTTTAGAAATATAATACGGTTCTTCAAAATAATAATTTGGGAACAATATATAATTTACTACGTAAATCCCGTCATGAATACTTACTAGGTTTTTTTATTTCAGAAAAGGTTAAAATCAACGCAAGTTGGAACGGCTGAGGATGCTTAATAAAAGTTTAAAAATAATTGTATGGTTCACAAAACCAAAACTACCACCTCCTCCTCTTCACTACTCCGTGCCCGCATCTAATGAGCGTTCTTGTAATAAAGGCGAAGATGTGTAATTGGTCGGTAGGCACGCGCCCGCCACGCGCTGCGTCCGCGCCGCCGCGCCTCACCTATCGCGATCCCACTTTTTATTCCAGCACTTTTTACAACGCCACTGTTTTTTCATACCTCCCGGAAGAATTTAATATGCAGGCAAAAGTTCATGGTGGTATATGGGAGTTTTTGCGCCATTGATTTGTGAGCTGGAATGCGGTTTATGGTACGGAAGACTCGTAATTGATGGTAGCAAAAGGTCATATTGTTTATATAATAATTAAATGTTCTATATGCTGATCCATCATAACAACTCTATTATGAGAAAGGAATGTCAAGTGATTGATTTCGGAACTAAAAGACATGAAAAAACCTATTTCAAATGGCAGGTAACTCGAAGCTTTTTGGTGTAGGTCTTCATAGTGTCAATAGAAGTATGAATTAGGTATATAAGCCTCTATTTACATTGTCATAAGCGTCTAACAGTTTCTCTAGATGAAAAAAAAAACAAATGAAGGCTGCTGATATTGTGCAGTTCGTCGTCAGTTTCCATTGATATCAGGGGTGGTTTTGTTTTACCATAGATGATTAAAAATTGTGCATAGGTACTTTGGGTCGGGTCGTGAATTTAATTCAAGAAGGTAGTCATAGATTACATTGCGTAAACACAAGGTACTTATTATCATCACGTTATACATTTTTGTTTAAAGAGCGTAACGAAGCAGGCGTTACTAACAAATAAGCTCAAATGAACAACATAGATTTTTTTTTATAACCAGACAGTTATAATTATTATAACATTTGCTTACTGTATCTAGTGATCAGAAATATCCCAGCTTCATGAATTCGATACAAAGACATTTTAATACACTAGCAAATCCTTTAATACATATTGCCATACATTAAATACAAGACAAACAAACATACAGATTAATAGGCAGACCAACAAAGACTTGAAAAGTATAACACCACTCTTTTTACCGGGAATAAAAAATCTGATTTATTATATTATTACGATTACGCATTATTAATGATTCACAAAATGAGTTTCTGTCTGCAACGCAGTGTTATATTGGCGCATTGTTTATGCCAAGATGTTATCATTTCTTTACATGCACAAGGCAAGCAACGGATCATATCACTACGCTCTGTTTACCGAGCGGGGTAAGCAGACAAAGCGGTAACACATCAGTTGAAACTATCGATATGCTGCGCTGGGTTTTCCCTAGGCCCTTTATGCGTCGTTCTATGTGATAATCGTCAACAGGGCCCATATAGTATTCAGGCCTACAATAGCATCATGTATAGCCGAGAGTTTTGGCTTCAACCCTTTTGTTCAGCGTGAAAACACATAGGTCCAGTATTAACCACCACTGCTGAACACCATTGTGGAATTGTTGACGAAGATCTGTTTCCTTATTACTGGATATATAAGTTAAAAGAAAACTATACGAACTTAGTGTTGAGTACCAAAATGTATTCATCATCATCGAATATAGCTTACAATCTTTCATTCTTTCGGTTTAACAAGGCAAAAAACTGTATTAAAGTGTGTTGATCCGTTTAGTAGATACAATGTTTCAGACAGGCGGAGGCGGAGGATCTTATAAACATCCCTATTTTTACAGTGATATACATTACATAAAAAGATCTTTTGCTAACAAAAAATCTTAATTATTGTAGCAATTATTTTCCTATCTCTAAACTTATCTTACTTAGTAAACCTATTCATAAACATTCCAGTTCTAAACAGTTAAGAAGTCTAATAAAATAATACGGTTATCGTGAAAGCGACGGAGCGCGGCCGGCGCGTGCGCAGCTAACAATTGCTTGCACTAACAACCTTTGCACTGCGAAGAATGCCTTTATTGGACGCGATAATTAGTTTTATTGTTACCTTGTTTGTTTATTATACGGATTAATTTATGTGCCGTGATTTACCGGTTGTTACATTGTAGAATTGAAAAAAGGTATTTAGTAATTGAAATAAAACTGCTTTTTACGGATTTTATCGCGTTATATTATTTTTTTTTAGTTCTGGATGTTTTTATTCAAATGTCTAATATTCGTGTAAGTGTCAGAAACCAGTTATTTTTTTAAGTTCGAGATTTGCATCATCTTGCATCACTTAAATCAGTGTAAACGGGTATCTCTTTTTACAGTGTTACAGTGAGTCAGGTTAAAATTTATTATTGTTAGAGTATATCCGCCAAAATGAGCAAGACTAGTAACTATAATACTTTTGTAATCATTTAGGTTTGAAAAGGCAAATTAATTAAAAAATTCTTGATTCCAGGAATAGCAACAAAATAAATATTTATTGAATTGATATTCCAATCGATTTCACATATTCTATAAAGAGTGCAAATGGGTAGGCGTATTCATTGGCCGCCGGGCCGCTGGCCGGCCGCCTCCATAAAGCATATATTCAATTATCATCAGCGTAGCCTTCACACCCGGTAATTGGTGAACGCTTCAACACTTACGATACCGGTACGGGGTGTATGAGTTCTGGATAGTCGGGATAGTTTTCCGGATTTCGGAAGCGGAAGTTTTTTTACCCGGTCCATGACAGTCACAAACTTGTGTACAAATCCATCGTTAATAGAGAAGTGCAAGTATTTTCTTTAGTCTCAACTATTTCTGCCAGCCAACAAAATTAAGAATGTGAATAGGTTCTTAGAGAATATAATAGCATCACTGCCTGCAGCAGTCTCAATAGGCTGCTAACATTCTGGAAAAGCCTTGGTTGGTTGGAGTATGAAGAATTAGGAGACACGCACAATGGCCAAATCAAAACCCAGCAAAACTATTTATCTAGGTTCATAGATAATAATATAATAATAATAATAAAATATTTATTGACATAAATGAGCTTATACAATAAAATAGATATATTTATAGAGATGGTGGTCACATGGTCACCCTTACCGGACTTGAATTATAATGACCATCGGTAAACAATGCACAGTGTACACAACTTTCAGAATACGGCACACTCAAACTAAATCAAAGTTATACCCGTAGATTTGGACGTTTATAAATACAATAGCAGTTTGTATAGACTATATACTATACATTCTGTCTTTTTCTCATAAATAAATATAAAGTGTCCAAGTGACCCTTAAAACAATATACAAGATTATATTGTATCAGAATCACGGAGACCGATGTTAGAAGAGTCGCCAGCTAGTCAGACCACAATTAGTATTGAGCTATGAGTTGGACTAGTTCCAAAAGGAAATCTGGATTGAAATTCCAACAGACAAAGACAAGAGGAAGATGAGCGGGGAGGTCTTTGTGCGTTGTTTTAGGCGAAAATGAAATATTTTCTTTCTTTCTTTCTTTATTTCTTTCTTTCTTTCTTTCTTTCTTTCTTTCTTTCTTTCTTCATTACTTTCTTTCTTTTGTTCTTTCTTTCTTTTCTTTCTTTCTTGCTTTCTTTCTTTCTTTCTTTATTTCTTTCTTTTATTTCTTTCTTTCTTTGCCCTGAAGTGGAACAATACAACCTCCTTACAAAAAAAAATTACACATTTCCATACTTCTTTTTCATTTACCTTTGTTTCTTAACAATATTTTCTTTAACCCCTGAGCAAGTTTACAACGCAGCCCACTATACTGCCAAGAAGATTTAAATGTGTTCCACTTCATAAGGTCAGAATAACGTATCACATTCACGCACACATTTCCAACGCGCTTTAGCCCCGGGCTTTTCGCTTTACCTTGAGAATTTATGGACCAATTCCTTCTAATCATAGGAAATCAATAAACACGGATACTATGGTACCACTTTACAACTACTTACTCTATTTTAGTATCCGGGTTGTAACTATCACAATAAAGTAATGGGAGCTTGACTTTGCAAAACCACTTCCCAAACCGCGATAATCTGTTCGTTTGTAGACGATAGTTTTTTTTTCTTTTTTTTTACTTAGGTATTCAATTTAACCCAAAGGTTGACTGGCAGAGAATGCCATATGGCATTAAGTCCGCCTTATGTGCTACTTTTGTACATAAAAGAATAAATAAATAAATAGATGTTTATTAAAATTTTATTCAAGTGTATGTTTTTCTAAAAGAAAAATCAATTCAACGGGGGAGGGTTGAATTGATTTTTCGTTTTTATTAGTTCTATTAAAATATTATTTTGTATTAATAGGTATTGTAACGTTTTTTTTTATATTTTATTTGAGTTTTTTTTTATCTCTATTAAAGGACTTGGTACACAAAAGAAAAGCGACCGTGTCGTCCTAATTTATTTGAGTTAAAATCTACAATATTATTTAAATCGACTTAGAATCGATTATAATAATAAAATATTTAGCAGCATTCAAAAGTTTTACTGTAGTTTTTATAAAAAACCTGCATACATCGGCCAGCCTCAACACGCTAGTATACTTAAAGTCGATATAATCCATACCGTAATACCTCAGTGGATGGACAGCCGAAATAAGAGGGCACGCACCTCGGACTTTTATCTCTCAATACGATTACATATTTTGACAGCCATTAAAAGTCACCTTTTACGACCTCCGGAGTTGGGTTAGGGCTGTCAACTGATTGGAAATCGGTTGGGTTCGCTGTTGTTTATTTTACGGGTTAGAAAATAATAAGCGTTAGATATTATAATTTAGCCTTACACGACCATGTCATATTAAAAGTTGCTAATGTATCAATGGATGTTGTTAAAGTTACAATAATCAACCCTAACATAGATATAATCTCAAATAAACAATCGTTTGGTTAAGATAAATGTAATAAATGATACAAGCCGTTTGATCTGAAAGCCGACTTCATTATTCTGTCAGTCATTGACTCAGTATTTCATTACAAAATATTGAAATTAAATTCACAGAACTAGTTACAATTTTCATAACATTACATAATAACATCGTATGTTTAAACGATTAAGCCAATTAACGACTTCTCAGCAATGTTATAAAATCTGATTACAATCAGGATTCGCCAAAAAGAAAACCACTGCTGCATAACCGGGCAAAGTTTCGACAACCCTACAGTTTTGGTTGGAAAATACATCAGTGCATTTTTAAATTTAATTTAATAGCTATGCATTATCTTTATTCCGATTCATTTTTAGATTGAATACCTTCTTGACTAAGGAACTTTCTATTAGACTAATTGTATTTAGTTGCAGACAAACTGTTCAGATTTAATTTTAGATCATAACCCAGGAATCCTGATAATTTACAAGGGCACAGTGTTCTCCTGGCAACCTTAGATTAACGTGGCGGAGGAGCCGGGCCGACCGGACGCGGCAGGTGCTACTGAGGGTTCACTCGGGTTCACGCCCTGCCCCCCGCGCGCCAGCCTCGCTGCACCCCCCCTCGCCCCCGCAGCATCCGTGCAAACCCGTTCCTCTAATAATATAACGTAGAAATGAAAGATTAATGAGAGCAACCAGTGCACGCCTCTTTCACTCGAGTCATAGTGCTGGGAGGTAAGCGTATCGATAATTTATTATGTTCCAATGACAACATTTACATACCTCCTTAAGTTTTCTTAATTTTTTTAAACTGAAACTCAAAATATAATTACGGCAGGTAAGTGTAAGATAAGATGTAGATAAGATGATAAGATAGATAAGGTAGATTAGATTGCACTCGTTGTTTTGTGTGGCACAAAAATCTTTTTATTTATTGCTTTACCTACCTATTCAGAGAACCTCGATACTTTTGTTAACTATTACTTTGCTTAGATACTGTTCGAAATAACTCTAATAATATGATCCCCAAGCTACTACAGTTGTGGTAACTGTAGTAGCTTGGGGATGAATGAAGCTTGGGGAAGGATCTATCCTTCAACCTACATAACTCATGAATTCCATTATTCGTTGATAATAATTCAATTAGTCACTTTCAGTATCTAGATGAAACTGTAATAGCTTATGTAATTACCTGAAAATACTTAGCCTTAGATGAAAAACGGGTCAAAAAGAGTACCTAATTAGGTGGCTAGAGGATTTTATGTTGGATGTATTTTTTTCCGCAAGCTACAAAAGAATGAATCCCAGCATTTGATACCATACAAGTACGATGTAACATACTAAATAAAAACATTTGAAATTCCAGACTAGGAATAGGACATACGAGAACTGAAGTAAAATTTTCTATTATCGATAAGACAATTATGACACATCGCATCCCTACATCAACAGGTCTCGATCGCAATGAAGACCGCCCATATAAAATATTAGCCGCGTGCCGAGCCGGTAGCGGGTGTAATATATCGACCGATGACAGTCGCATTGTCGTGGCACCGCACTAGGAATGTGAGCTTTTACTCACCAACTATCAAGACGGTTAGCGCGTCGTAAATTCTGTTTGGCAACCGTAATAATGTTGGTGCATTCGTTTGTATTGAATGACTTTGGCTACACAGAACTTTTGTTGAAGTCGATTGAATGTAAAAATTGTACGACTCTTCACAATATGTTGGAGAATTCGAATAAATAAATAAAGATATAAATAAATAGATAAGATAGATTTAGTAGGCGCGACTGCAACACTATTTGGGTCCCATGGAATAAATAGGCGAGCCTATTGCCAGTAACTGGGCAATGTAATATTATTGTACATTTGCATTATGTAAATATAAATTTTCTTTTAGAAAAGTAAAGTAGAGTGGTGGTTAGAGAGCCCTTGCACTTGCCTTGCCCATGCAGCACGATAATGGCAGAATTAAAAAGATTAGGAAAACTAAAGTTTATCCGAATAGTTACGTAGGTATACTTTTTTCGAACTAGAAATCAAAAACTTAGCAATAGTTTGTACAAAACTACTAGGTACACCTTTGTGATAGCTTTGCATAAATACCAACACAACGGCTACTGACAGAATTAGTGATAAGCTGGACACTAGCAGATTATAGAGATCGTACATTGCCATTTTATGGGGTCTCGAGAATTTCCTACTGGAAAACCCCAGTGTTGCGGTAACCTAGAGAGTCAAAACCTATTTCTAATCAGTTGGGATTCCACACAAACAATGTAGGTGCTAGACATTCTTGGGATGTTTGGATTGCGGGCCGAACATACATTCTTAGGAAAGTCATGAAGATGACATGCTTTTCCTCGCTTACACATTATGACTCCATCACTATCTAACTTAACAACGTTACTATTATTCTTATTTATTTTCTGTACTTCCTCATCCTTTCTTTATCATCGACCCATATGCTGTCCCACTGCAGCTGGGCACGGGTCTCCTCCCAGTATGAGAGGGATTTGGCTATAGTGTACCACGCTAGCCTCATGCGAGTTGGCAGACTTCACACGCCGTCGAGACAATCTCTCAAGTATGCAAGTTTCCTCACGATGTTTTCCTTCACCATTAAAGTCTGAGGTGCGTGCCTTGGATTCGAATTCGAGACACTTGACTTGGCAGTCCAGTAGTCATACCCCTAGGCTATCAGTACCTACTAACTATATCCATCTTTCCTTACACATTATAAAACAAAGTGCCTCCGGCGTTTGTCTGTGTCTATTTATCTTTCCATTGATACTTATATTATTAGTTATTTTATATGATTTTTTTTATTCGCTGTGTCTTACGATTTCAAACTGAACTTGTCTATCATATATTCCATATAAATAAACGTCATTATACCTCATAAATAAACATAAGCTAACTGTATTAATTACTCATTAAAGCACCCCGGTCAAAGTAAACAAACTCTTAGAAAAATAATAATCAACTACACAAAAACTGAACCGCACGCTCTCATTCACGAAGCATCGCGACCCGCCCATAACAGTACCAGCAGAGATGTAGCGTAGCATGCAATAATTAGCGTTACACAAAAACTGGTGATGCACTCCATCGAGCAAGTGTATGTCCGCCAACCGGAACTACGTCAGAAGGTAATAACAGGATATCACGGTATAGCATAAACATTTACATACCACAGCACCTCTACCCCCTCAAGGTTCAGCAGAGATGTGTTACACGTTACACACACAGTGTGCCGGTATGTTTTGGTAAAAATCCCACACTCCCCTGTGTACCTGGGTACTCAGATACTTCCTCAGGAAGATTTTGGTGTTAAAAGGCAACAGGATAGTTAAGTTCGCATTTATAATGGGTATGGAAGAAATGTGTCCCACAAAATCCTGAGTAAAAGGCTGGGGAGAGCACAGGCTAAATAAAAAAAAATGCATAGACAGTATCCGATCGACATCCCTTACAATTTGAGCATTACCAACAGGTGGACGTACTCTAGTAGTAGGATATAGTCCGATGACGTCAGGTGTCTCGTAGGTCTAGTGGTCCCAAGCGCGACTGCTACGCTAGAGGTCCAGATTTTAATTCCAGCAAAGTGTTGTTGGGTTTTTCCGAGAAATTCCTAGCAGCAGCTCTGAGTCAGGATTTGTGTCAGGTTTGATGGCAATAGCCTCGCCCCCTAAACGTACCGGCGTACTTCTGGGATACACTGGTACACTTCTGCCTAACCCTTGAAGGAATACAGGCGTGATGGTATGACATCATTCCGTTGATGCTTCTATTTTCGCGCGATAAACTTGGCGACGCATGGTGGGGACTGGCGATAGTGTTTGTCGTTTTGGCGCTCTCACCTCCTTAGCGGCGAACCACACAATAAACAAAGTAGCAAGATAAGGTAAACTCTATCTGTAGCTCCGGTAAACCGATGTTCACATTGAATGAGACAATCGATCCGACATTGGGAAATACTTAGCCCCGGTAAATCACAAAAAAATATATTTCTTTGTATCTGTTTTTCCTATCCTATCCTACTTCCTACTTAATATTATAAATGTGAAATTTTGTGAGGATGGATGGATGGATGTTTGTTACTCTTTCACGCAAAAATTACTGAACGGATCTGGATGGAATTTGGCACAGAGATAGATTATAGTCTGGAATAGCATAAATGCTTCTTTTTATCCCGGTAAAATGTATGGTTCCCGTGGGATAGCGGGTGAAGCCGCTGGCGGAAAGCTAGTCTTATATAAAACAAATTATACTTACTCGCAAATAGGTAACATACCATTACGGTCGTGTGTCATTGTAATGTACACTTATAGTTCACCGGTATGTTTAGGAAACTGCCGTTTAAGGGCACAAATCAAAGATCCGAGTTGCTTATATCTTATGACTTCATAGAAAATCTTAATAACACTGCTCGACCCAAGAATCGAAACTAGGACTTGATTACACGCCCCTGATTACATGTGACTTAAACATACCGGCGTACATGTATATACATTAGTACATTTCCGCCTAACCTTTCGGGGAATGCAGGCGTGACGGTTAAAACAACCAGGGATCCCCCATCCCCTGGTTGTTTTAACCTAAAGTTCTAGACAAGTTGCAATTTGACATTCGAATCGACAAACGTGTAGCGACATCTATCACGCTACATAAGAACTTCTGCAAAGCAAAATCCTGAATCGCGCAAGTTTACCTTGCAACTTGCATACATACAACCGCCCGTCATCAACCGTGGGCAGTGGCCCGCCAGGCATAACACCCGCCTGGTCGGAGGATCCTCCCTTTGGCGCGAGGGACAGGACACCTCGTCCCTCCACAGTGATGAACCCGAGCAGAACATCAACTCAGCCTCCGGAAAGAGAAACAAAATGTATACAAATGACATTAGTGACAGCCCGATTTGTCGAAAGCTTGTGTCATTTCCATACATTTAGTTTCTATTCGTTTGTCGATTCGAATGTCAAATTGCAACTTGTCTACAGGCCACAAGATTTCTGCGTTTATCTTATTTCACATTGTAGACGTGCCCTAAGTGTATTGTGTGCAATACCAGCGATAGCATTTCACCTCGCGTATCAAGATGGCGCGCGGACACCTCGCCGAAGAGATACGGTTAATTGTAACATGTTGTCACGCTTTCTGCTACGTCACTCGGTGACTCGACTGCGGACTGCAACTGGCGTTTGCAGATGAAACTCTCATCATACACACCTTGCCTGTATTCCCCGAACGATTACGCACAGCACTAATGTAAACCCACAGTTCCCTGGTATGCTTAGATCCCATAACAGGGGGTGAGCGTATTGCCATTAACCAGGTACAAAACTCCGAGCTGTTACTTAGAATTTCATAGAAAATCCCAATAACACTTTGCTCGACCTAAGAATCAAATTCAGGACCTATCAATCCCATGGCAAAAGTGCGTTAAGTGTAGCAATCAAGCTTACGACTACTGGGCTGGCAAAGAAAGCCCACCACGCTGGTCTAGATAGGAGAAATTGTACGTCATACAATGTCCCAATTTCCGCACTTCTCCCTTTGGTCTCTAAACTTCATTTATATCAGGCAAAATATTATATGCGAACATTGTGACTGATTTTAGCGGTTTTTTCTCTCCTCATAATTAAATCATCCATCTTTACACATTTTTAAACATAAGATAGTCTAATGTTCCTCCTTCCTACAACTACAATCGATCTCCTTGACAAAAGTGGTTTAGACCTCACCTAACCTAACCCATTTAACAGGTTAACGATTAAATAACATCAAAATTCCACATGGTTATATAATTTTCACGTAACTAAAAGTAAATACCATGACAGTCATATTTCCATACTTACAACAAACCAAAAATAATGAAATTGCTATCGTATGATCTTACTCATCGTATGAGGTGAGGTAAATTAATTTACTTAAGTAAAGATGCCTAAGATAGCATGAAACGTGCAGGGCTGTCAACAATTTGGATTTTCTGCCTTGACTCCGGATGTAGAATGTCAATTTTCTATGAATAAGTTACTTGTGTTCAATTATAAGATGCTTAGTTACGACTAATATAGAACAAATACGAGCGATGACCTCAAATCCAAATTATTTTATTAATTGAAGTGGTAAGGTTTAAGTGATTATTTTTTTTTTCTTTTACTACTCTATTTTCTAAAAAAATAAATTATACATTTACAGAATTTTTAATTCTAGGTTATTAGATTTAGGCAAAGTTTATTACTTAAATTTCTTCTATTATTTTTATTTTATTACTTATATATTGAAACTAGATATTTTTAGCCCTTCTGCACAAGAACTGCAGCCGGCTCACCTCTTGCCAACCCTACGCAGGAATAATTAGACCATCTCACAAGGATTTCCGCGCACTGATTAACGCGCACGGATGTCTTGCAGTCTCGATTCGTTACCAACGTAAGTAATAAAGTTTTTTGATGTTTTTCACATTTACGTAACACTGACACTTTCACGTCTCCACGGTGTGAGGAGAAAATTTACGAAACAGAGCTAATAAAAAAACTGTTATTATCTTAGTCACTACAACATACACAAAATTATGACATACTTAATAATATAGCCAAATATATGTTATGAGAAGAGCTTTTACGCCTGTATTCCTTTCAGGATCAGTAGTATATTGATGTACACACAGAAATTTACAGAATTTAAACTTATGTGCACGCCGCATTGGGCGGGCACATAAGTTAAGTTTCAGTAGCAGTACTGAGACTGCTACTGAAAATTTCATAGAAAATCCCAATAGCCCCTTGCTCTATGAAAATCGAAACAAGGACCTAGTAGAGACGTAGTCCTAGCCGACTCACTTTATTCGTCTCTGGATCGCGTAGAAAGTTAGGCCACGTATCGGTGAACGTAACCTGCAACTCTACAAGGCATCGTAATTGTAATTGGGAGTACATACTAGATCATCTACCAGTTCTAAGAAGTGTCTGCCTAATCCATAAAATTGCCTAAAAGGTTTTACTGTTAGTATAATTATATTGTTTGTGGGAAGAAAAATTCTTTCACAGATGGGGCATGGAATTCCACGACCAGCACCTAACCTAATCCATAATGCCTATATGATTACATGAAATAATTTTTCGACCGAACGGAGTGGCAGGAAGGGGGAGGCAAGTGCCTGATAATAATAAAAGTTAAAACTCGAAAGCGAACACAAAATAATCCCCTAATCTTAATATAATAACAAATTTGAGTCGGTACTATGCAAACAATCAACGAATATTAAATATTATTAAAAATGTTGTCCTCCTAGGACCTAGATAACACCTAGGACAAGTGGTTTTTTGGCACCCTGGAATTCTTTAGTTTAGAATAAAATCACATTCCCTCTGAATCTATACCAACCTATGATTTAAAACAAAAGAATCCTCATCGACGCCATCAACCTAGCGACCCGCGTAACCAGAGCAAGGTCCATTCGTCCGAGGCGAATATCGATCATTATAAATTTGCAGGCGCGCGGTAACGGCGCAGGCGCACGCGACCGGACACAGACTGGCAAGTGCAGATGTTCTAGTTAAATATTATTTACTGTGTAACTAATATATAATTATGTAAATACTACTCAATTTTGTTAGCTACAAAATGTATTCAATAAATTAAAAAGTAAGACAAAATTAATATATTGACATACTTTATTGACATACTTTTTAGACACTGGTTCTCGTAATCCTTTTTGAATATAAGTACGTTGTTATGTCAGATTAACATTTTTTCAAAGGATATAATAGTTATGAAAAAATATAGAATCACATAATCGGTCATTGTAGTTATACGTCAGTATTGATAAGTGTGTACGTCACGCACACGTATCTTTGGCGCTGATATCACAAATCATATTCTTTTTTTTTTTGCCTAGGGCTAACCCAGTAGTTGAAAGCGCGACTGCTACACTTGAAATCCTTGATTCGATTCCCAAGTCGAGAAGTGTCAATAGGTTTTTTCTGTAAAACTCCCTGTAACAGCTCGGAGTTTAAATTTATGCCCAGTTGATGACTCATCCCGTATTACATGCGACCTAAACAACGGCGAACTGTGGAACTACAGCAGTAGGTACACCTCTGCTTTATCCTTGGAATACAGGCGTGAAGGTAATTTAAATATAAACATAACTGTTGTTTATCTTACTTTATTAATTAAATACGTTTTCTATGTCGCTGTGACAGTCTGCGTGCTATCTCATCTATGTCAGGTTTACGCCGCCGCCGCAGCGATAGCAGTGCGCGCGCGCCGCCTATACATCACTGCGCTTGCTCTCTATATTTGCTCACGACCGATAGAAATTATCGTCAGACAACCACTATAGCGAATATCAATCCTTTTAATGTAGGAAAAGAGTAGAATTTCGCGTGGGGGTTAGGTGAGGATAATTTTTTCAAGATGTGGTCGTAGTTGACTACCATTTGCCGTATTTCAGCGCGGAAGGTACATAAATTGAGAGCGCCGATTAACGTTATCTGTTAGAGGGGAATAGGGTAGGGGGGAGGAGTTGACGGCGATTTATTCATTCATTAACTAAACGACCCCTAACCGATGGATTAATTAGGCCGGCTGGCAATACCGCTTCTGTTTTAAACCGTTTCATGTGAAAGTTTGCGATCGTTTTAAGGAGAATGTTGTGGTTGAATGTTAATTATAATTTCTATGTAAATATTGATTTTGAAATCTACGGACTTTGACGTTTCTACTAAAAGAGGGAGCTTCAGCGTCAACTTAACACTTCAACTATAAACTTTAATCTTTAAACTTAGGGACATGTGTCATAGGCATTTTTATAATTATTTAGCTTAAAAATAGAGGAGGTTCTTAATTTTAAGTTAAACTAAGAATATTAAAATTATCTTATAACACCCATATCCATAAATAAGGAATTAAGGAATTCATAATATTGAAACTATTTACTTCTAATATTGTCTACCTAATTTTGGTATTTTACTGTAAGTTACCTCCATAATTATAATGCAGTAACAATCAATTATTCGCTGAATTACACATATTTCACCTTAATGGCAAAAAACAAGACAAATGATCATTAATAGAGGCGCGAGATGATTGCGCTGATTAGTTCAGCAGCATTGCGCGCGCGCCGGTGGCACCACCGTCGCTCAGGTAGCACTGCAGTGTAGGGTTGACTGACGGCCAAGACAACATTTAAAATGTAGAATATTTAATTTAATAATCCATAACATAGATCGAATTTTATTAAACACAAAATCTTTAATAGAGAAAAATAGAGAGGATGCTTCACCATTATCTTCAACGTAAGTAATGAAGACCTGCAGCTTACACTGGACAGAGTTCTCTGACTTCATAATCTTTTTTAATTTTCACGCCTTTCACGATGAAGGAACAAAATCCTGGTAGAACCCAAACATCCAAGAAAACTCGTGATAAAACTAAGGGTGGAAATTATCTGAACTATCTCCTCTTCTATCAAGACGAAGGAGTGCCTCAAAATTGCGACAACCCTACATTGGACACGCGCAGACCGCAGTGTGTTACACTTCTAGAACTAGTTAATGGGACGACTCTACTATCATTAGGACATATACCTACAGATTGTATTAGAAAAGTAGAAATTACTACGTAAATATATAAATCGGTATGTATGGTATTTATGCGTGTCTCATTCAAGCAAGATTTAAGATATTTTTACCCGACTGCCGAAGGAGGAGGGTTATGTGTTTGACGCGTATGTATGTATGTATGTATGTATGTCCGTTCCTATGTCCGGTCGTAACTACTCAACGGCTCAACCGAATTAGATAAATGACACCTCATTAGATTCGTCTTGATGGCACGACTGTCACTGGGTACATAAAATTTTAAAAAAATCAATATGGCGGATTTTATACGCTTTAATGTGCGAACTGATTTTGAAAATGATCTTTAGTTGTATCAATTTATATTTTAAATCATCATTTAGGATCTATCTACTGATTCTATGATGATTTATAAACTAAAAAGAAGGAAATAAAATCAATTATTAAAAGAAACAAAAAACCCGACTGCGTAAAAACTACTAACTAAAAATCTAGAGCTTGTTTTTAGATTTTTAGTTAGTAGTTTTTACGCAGTCGGGTTTTTTGTTTCTTTTAATAATTAATTTTAGAGACGTGAAAGTAATGATACTAAAACTGTAATTCGAATTAAATGTTTTTTTTATTAGAGGTAAAATTATAAAGAACTAACATAAAACCACCCATCCCCGTGTCAAATTCCATACATCAAGCTTAGAATCCTATTTTATTCTGTCAGTGCATTATTAAAAGATTGGCATCTTGATAGATGAATATTTTTGTACTTTTTGTCGCCAAAAGACTCGATTTAGAGAAGTATTTAATAAAAAAGAAACACTGCAAATATTCTTCCACCGCCCCACATCATAATCAGAGCCTGCAAACACCGCACCTTAAACAAACTAATTCAGAGCAGTTCCCGGCGTAGATGCAGCGATAGCATATCAGAGATCAGCACCATTGTTGGCGAGATTTAAGGCGCACACCGCCGATGCCACTAATTGTGGCAAGCGGTACCACGCGTGCCCTTTGTCTTATGTAATTACTTTTATAAATCTACTAAGCGATTTACATGATTGTGATAGCATCGGGTTAAGTTTAGTTCTGTTCGCGTTACGGTTGAGGACCTCATGTGGTTTATGGTACGATGATGTCTGACGGGTCAAACGGTATGTTGTTGGAGGTTACGAGCAATTGTTCAGTGATAAACGTAAGAGTACCTAAGTGCCACAGCTGTGTACCAGTTCCATGCTGGCTTCTGTAAGTGCTGATTCAAAATAGATTACTTAAAATTAAATATCAGTTGGAATATTAACTTAATTACCTAATCTATTTTGAATCCTCACTAGGCCAGCATGGTGACCAATAGCCTCCCATTCTGAGAGGAGACCGTGCCCAGTAGTTGGACCATTAATGGATTGATGATGATTTTGAATCCGTGTTCTATCCTTAGCTGATCCAATTTACTTTTACAACTAGGAACCGTTTATGAGAAGTACCATTCTTGTGAATCTCGTTAGAACAACCATGAAACCCATGAGTGATGTGAGCAAGGAATATTTTCCATAACTGGGCATCAAGAATTTTCCTAGTGTCATTTTTTCTCCCATCAACTTCACTAGGCAAGAATAGTTTCCACCGTCAAACGGTACTTAAGTACCTGTAGTACATACCTGCAGCTACCAAATTTATTTACCACCACTAGAACTAACCTATTCAATACACTATTCCACCAACTTACCTTTCATTTTGCTCTGGCACCGCAGCTGGTCGATGATGCTTGTCAACCGGTTCTCCCGCTGAGTTCCTCGACTCATCACCTCGTCAGCATCATCCTCAACCTTCACTGACACTTCACTGTTCACATCACTCACTTCATCACTACACTGCACTTTTGGTGAAAGATTTGATTGGATCGCCTCCATTTTTATATTACAGATTTTGGCGTAAAATTAATCTTATTCACTTCAATTTGGGGCAAAAGGCAATCTGCAACAAAAACATAATTATTTCTATCGCTTCTAATTAAATCCTCTGTTACTTAATTAATCTGTGATTCAAATCTTAGTAACTAATGACTCGTAGACACATATCAGATGAAAACAAGTAGTTGCGGTATGATTAAGTATCAGCCATTGCTGGATTTTTCTGTCGTGTGCAAATCTTCCTGGATTCGAGACCTGCTAAGCAAAGAAGGCGGTGTGTCTCCACGTACCTTTGGTCGAGTTATGTCCAAAGACAAACCGTACAGTATAAAATAGCTAAATCACATCGATATCCGTATCTTCTATCGCTAATTGATTTCTTATTTATGGAGCATTGGTCAACTAAGGTCATGCAAAATCGTATGCCCGTATCTTAGAAAACATTTTTATAGCATGTGATTGGTTCTGTGTGATTTATTATATCGACACAACATACCTCACATACCTACCTGTTACCATACAGTGTGAAAAGTGTCACAAATTACTGTCAGTAATAAGGAATAAATTGAAACATTTTTAATTTTGTGCTAGACAGAAGGATGCTGAAAGATCATAATAAATATAAATATTTTAATATTTTAATAAATATTTTTGGGGACATTTTTACACAGCACCATCTAGTCCCAAACTAAGCAGAGCTTGTACTATGGGTACTAGACAATGGATATAATACTTATATACTTTTTTTTGTAAATACATACTTATTATACATAGGAAACACCCAGACAAACACAAATACTTATATTCATCATCACATAAATATTTGTGTCTTGTGGGAATCGAACCCACGACCTCGTGATCAGCAGTCCGGTACTCGAACCACTAAACCACAGACGTCGTCACAACGATGATGTCAAGTCTTAGGATTTTTCGCGAAGCCTTTTTTAATAAGTTCAACACCCCAGCACCTATGCTATTCTTCCTATGTATTGCTTGCCTTCAGTTATTTAATTACTCCCTTTTTGGAATAGTTTATGTCAGAAATCATTCGTACATAGAAGTATATATAATATATACCTAATAGTTAATCAGTTAAATGACCTTTTTAATTCCACCATCCATAGTGCATCTACTTCGTACCGCAGAAAACCGATATATACACTACGTGGATGACAATTCATAGCATAATGCATTACACACACGGTGATAAGCCGCCATTATAGAAATTTTACGCGCCAAACAGCGATCAATCACTTTCTGCTAGCTTCGATGCTAACAAGAATTTGCTTTTACGGTTAAACATAATATTACTTGAATTGAGAATCAAATTAACCTATTGAATTCACTGCGCTCACTGTCATAAAATTTGATAATGTTAGAGTGATTCGTAATAGCTTTTTTTGATATTTTTTGATAAATTAGCGAATATATCCCCAATTATTTAGGAGGCTAATTCAATGATGAGATGATGACTATGCCATGCTGGTCCCAAACATATTGTTTAAAGATAGAATAGACTTACAAAATACCCAAAGGATAAAAAAATAAACGAGTTATCCGTATGACTTTTTTATTTTATCATCACTGATTTCCACGAAGTAATCTAGTAAAAATATAATTTTAAATATCGTCTCATGAAATTATCAAGTTACACACTTCAGTGGGTTTTACTGTAAATGCGTGTTTGTGTGTGCCTAATGGTTTTCCATACATATGCGTCGTTCTGCGCGTTATTGCTATGCGAGTAATGTGTGGAGCACTGCTTAACCTACCATACACCACAATACTGGGATGCTACAGACGTCCTGCAGCATACAAAAGGTATCAGTTGTAAAGCTGCATAAAAATTTAATCAGGCTTGTCGTAAAATGGACCTCAAAAATAAATAAATAAATATAGTCTCTACACATTGCAATTCTGCATTACCTATAACTATTTGGTATTAAAATTATCTCTTTCAGTATAATGTATCAATGAAATTTATTTACTCTTTATCATTTATTCATTGAATACAGGTGACCCTATTGTGTGTACCAATGAATCTGTAATGAACAGAAGGTGACGTAAAAATGACAGTGAAATAATATCCTTACGCGGTACACAGAAAGACAACTTTATAATGAACCTATGACATACGCAAATTACGGAACGAGCTAATCTATATATGTATATAAATATATGTTTACTATAAAAGCGAAATGCAATTCACTCACTCACACAAGGTTGCTCAGACCAATAAAATACTTTTTTATTAGTTTGAGTTAAGGTGTAGACAACCGCTAAGAAAGAATCTTGATCTCATTCTAAAGATTTTTAATTGAGTTATTTTTATGTTTTAATTTTCTTTTTTTTTCATTTTAATTTTTCCATGAGACTGGCAAAAGCAAGATCAATGCGGGAAGCGCCGCAGGGCACTGCTAGTTTATTATATATATGCATTATTGGTTTTGAAGAGAAAAAAAGCGTCCCTGAATCTTCTTGGTCACAGCAACTAACGTAGGTACCTAGGTACATCTAAAGATAATTATCATAATTGCCAAGACTTCAAGTGACGCACACTCGATATAGCTAGCGACTCGGGTCTTCATTTCAACAGGATATCGATATTGGATATTTCGAAATTAATTATTTCACTACATATAATATTTTGCAATAGATTGACAAACATAATTATATGTGAATCAAATCTATTTATTTGTATGTTATACCTATCTGTACGTACCTATAGAACAAGTTTATCGTATGCTACACAAATTTCACTCCGAACGGATAACTGAACACACATAACCTTTAATCTCCAACAAACACATACACCATGGGGTTACACCATGCAAAAAGCCATAAGAACAATTAAAATACAACATAAAAGTCCATTTCTCATTCTAAATTCAAAAGGGTCCCAATAGAGAGGTGACAGCGCGGTTTTTCGCAAAAATATATCTAAAATAACACTTAAAACAGTTGAAAAATAACAGGTAGACCGTGACGGTGGAGCGGTTATCGCTGTAGAACTGATAACTTGTGTCAGGTCAAACGAACAAATGGGGCGTCACCAAGGTACGCCTGATAACATTTGATAACGGGCTCTTAACCTTCCGACTGTACTCCAGTTGAAACGGTGTCATCGAATGTAGCGTGGTTATGCTGACAAACTAGTATTGTGCTCAACATCTGCATGGTTCTAGAAAGGGGTATGCTGGAATGGGTTTTCGGGAGATTTAGTTGCTGTTAAGTCTTTCCAGCAAAAACAATGACCTTTGACACGTCCTAAGAAAAAAAGTAATTACCAGAATATATTAATTATGTGTAGTAGGTTGATTTTAAACCTAAGATAACAGTTGTAAAACAGTATTTATTAATGAGTATTTACCTGTCATTTTTAGCGGAATTTTTAATTACATGACATGAAATAAATATATAAGTATTTAGTATGTAGTTTAATAATTCACTAGTATTTAAACAACCGGGATCTTGGTTATAGCTCTTCAAAATTAGTAACAAACAAATTATCTTCAATATTTCAACTTTTTCAGTCTAGTACACGGACACTAAAACTAAATATATTTTCAACTTTTTAACAAAAAATAATAATAAATATAGCATCAGATATTGGTTCTGCTAATATATGTATGTATACAACGTAACTATATATACTTGTAATATTACAGCAAGAGGTGACGAAGGTGTATGGACAGGACAGTGTATGTATTGAACACTTAAAGATATATTTTATCTGAACTCTTAGTGTTTTAGTATAGTTACAATATAAAACCTTTTTCGATAGGCCCCAGAGAAGGGACCAATATATCGTCCCTCAAACTCAAGGGTAAATGCGACTACTACGCTCGTGGTTCTGGGTTCGATCCCTAGTATTACCTAATGGGATTATCTACGAAATTTTCAGTAGCAGCCCGAAGTTTAAGGTTGTGTTTGGTTAATGGGCATAGGCTTGCCCTTTAATACATCAGACAGTCAGACTACATACACAAACAGACTACATACTGGCGAAGTGTGGGTGAACATAACATAGTACATCTCTCTCCAGCAATACAACAATCCACATCCAATAGTCCCGTAATCCCTCAAATAATTTTTATCTTAAAAATCGATACTTATATTATAATGAGAAAAGATTTGTATTTTTATATGTTTGTAATTTATTTATTTATTCAAGGCACATCAACAATGATAACACAAACAATAAAAATGAATAAAGAAACTCCAAAACTACTGGACCGATTTCAAAAATTCTTTACCATTAGAAAGCTACATCTTTTACGAGTAACATAGGGTATAATTTATAAGACAAGACGAAGCTGCTGGCGGAAAGCTAGTCTCTTATACTGATACAGACACAGTCCAGTCACAATTTTATCATATTTATAGTTGTCCTTGTAAACATTCTAGATCGTAATCCTCTAGTATGTCATACCGCACTGCAAATAATATGCTATAAAACCGACAGTCAAGACACGACCGGTCATGTAGACAATAGATAAGCACAACGATATGACACAGACGGACAAAGAAAACCTCATATCAGTTCTGAGGAAAATCAGTTGATAATGCTGTTTGTAGCACTCGAGTGATGAGTGTAATGGAGGCTTGAGTGCCGGCTTAGTGGTCACGTTGTAGTTTGATTTGTTCCTTCACTGAGACTTTTAAGATACAAGGTTAGGCAGAGACAAATCTTAAATAATCATGTTTGAAGTCTGTTCTATCCTAATCTTTATGGGCTATAAATTATAATGGAGAAGAATGCACTACCTGTAACAGACAACTACTCCCATATCTTTCTCAATCTGACCATAGCATAAACCCAAGGATACACCAGGGGACAAATGTCGCACGACATGTGTAAACGACATGTCAACGACATCACGCGACTTAGCACATCCGTAGCATCCAGACATGTTGTCAACGACGCACCACTTCGCCCGACGTCGCTGGCGATACATGTCGCAGTCCTAGTGTATCCCTGGCTTAAACATACCGAATACCAAATCTACCTAACCCTGCAGGAATACAGGCGTGATGAATAAGTACTTAAACTTAAGAATGGTGATCCATCCTACAATATCAAGTACCTAGGTACAGTATAACCGATGCAGTTGTTATTTAGCCACAAGTTCCTTAAAAAGATTTGAAAGGGGATGTGCGCATGTAAATATATCTCTGTCCCTTTCCCGCGCACAAAATCTTCCAATCCAACCAGATGCGGTTTAATCAGTATTTAGACGGAGCTATAGCACATCGTGTATATTTGGAGTTGTCATCTACGTCGTGTGTGTTGGCAGTTGGCAGGCACCTGGCTATGACGTCACAAGCTAATTCCGGCGAGACGAGGTCGTGACCCGACGCCCTGCGCGCACGCACACACGTAAATCGTGCACTGCTACCCGAAATTTGAGTGAACTTCAGAGAATTACCCTAAAATATTGGTCTTACAGGGAGCTTATGCTATGAATGATTTTTGATAGACAATAATTCAGCACAAAATTGGACTGAAAACTATATTTTGTCACCAAGTATTAGTCATTATTAACCCGCACCTAATCTTATAAAAATATAAATGTTTAGAATGTTTCAGGGACACAATTTTTCTGGTTTAATTGTTTTGTTCCTGTGTCGAATGTCAATGGTACGATTGGTAAAGTGTACAAGCAGGTACATACCTACCTACATAGTAATTCTGTATACATAAATACTTTCTCTCTATCTTCCCTAAATGCAGTACTTATAAGTGTTAGTCATCGCAAATGCATTGCAGTTGGCACGGACGCATCCGCGTCGAGTTGATAATACCTACATGTTCAAAGTAACAGGTGCGGTTATCTTCAGCCATTTGCAATATATTAACGCAGTAATCGTTTTTAAATAATAATACTATAACACTAATACCAACCCTGCCCCCCTGCAAGGGCTGCAAATACCGACTACCGTACCGGCCGGCGTATAGTTTTCACCCAAGTAACGTTCTGTCAGTTGCAGAAGTAATCAAACACATTGGCATAGATTGTCCACCGCTAGGGAACCCCTCCCTTAACGGATACGTGGTGAACGTAAAGTGGAATATATTTCATCTATACTAATATTATAAAGAGGAAAGATTTGATTGTTTGTTTGTATTGGCAAATACATATTGGCTCCGAAACTACTGGATCGATTTGAAAAAATATTTTATGGTTAGATAGCCCATTTATCGCGTAAGGCTTATAGGCTTTATATCATCCAACTACGTCTAATAGGAGTGGAGTAGTAATGAAAAAATACTCCATTTTAAATTGCAATGTACCCAATTAATGTCTTCGACTAGAGTTGAAATGTGTTTTTATCAATAGTCCAGATTATTGTTGTTTTATTCGGAAATCCTAACACAGATCAAAGGTGAAATAATGGTATTCACTTTGAATATTACAAATTCAAAATATATCTAGAGACCTGTTAATTCATACTCATGGAAAATTTGAGAAGTATAACAGTTATTCTTCTAATAAATACATAAAATACACATGCACATAAGTGGGCTTTACCCACTTGATATTTTATAACAACATAAAGTTTTATTAGTTATTATTTGTAATCTCTCGCATAACCGATCGTTGGCAGTGTTCCACGTCGGCTGGCGATATGCTCCTGATCTAGGAATAGACGCGGTAAGGCTGTGACCTGTCCACCTTCGTCCCCGTTGGCCTATCGTGACGCAGAAGCCACTCTGGACGGCAAAAACAAACAGCACAAATTGCATTTATGAACAACATATTGATAATCAAGACCCTTATGCAATATTCCAATTACGACGATGAAAGAAATTATCGTATACTGTTTCCATAGTTCCTATAAAAAAATCGGGGGACTATTCTCGTGATAGAGAATCATATTTACGATTGGTTATTCGAAAGATGATTTGATTTCCATCGATGGCACTAATAAAGAAAATGTTACGATATATCATTAAGTTCATAATAGATCATAAAAATCCTCTAAGATTATGAAATGCAATAATCTCAGGATGAGATTCGACTCTGTCTTGCTAAAGGAAAACTGGGAAAAATACTTCATAATATATGAGATCGAACTTAAGTAACTGATTCAGTATGAACAAGACGTGTCAAATTATCGATTTAAGACAATATACAGTTAAGACTCATTCTATCTATCCCACACTGCTTAGTAAAGACCTCTTCCCTATTACACTTCTGTTGCCGACTCAAGACTCATTCATTGCAGGCCTAAAAACTAATCGGATACAAATAGACGAAGCAACTAAGGACTTTCGTTAGCCGCGTAGTGTGGATACACGACAGAGAATGAGGAGAAGGCGATTGGTCATAGTAACAATTCTCAGTCGTCAAAATTTTCCCAAATCGAATACGAAGCTTGCAGCAACATTGAAACCTACCCACTTTTTTTTATTTTGGGAGCATCCGTAGCCTTTTTAACTAGATCTCTGACACTTATATAATGCGTAAAGGATAACCTGCCTTTTCTGCTTATCACCTAACTGAAAGGAACCATTAAGCCCACAGATTACGTATGCTATAATCAGCCGAAGAAACAAACCCAAAATCAACAGGCAGTGTAGGTTACGTTTGCTGTGGAGAACAATGTGGTAGTAGAAAAAAGTAACAATGCAACACCTGGCTTTACTTAACTTACTTTACTTTTTTCTATAATTGCTATTAGCGGGTACCAGTAGTAGTTTTGTACGGAAACCCATCAAACGTCAACCGCAAAACATGCAGTTTTCCCTCGACCTTAAGTTGGTATGTTGTTTTTTTTTTGATTCGTTTTTTGGGGAAAACTATTTTTTTTAAGTTTACATAACATCATTTAATAGATAAGTCATAGGCTTTTTATTGTAACTGGTAAAAATCCACTACCTAACAGACCTCTGCAGAACATAGGATCCATTGCCAATGGGCTTAGTAAACGCTGCAGTTTTAAATTATACTCTAGAACTAATATAGCTCGCTTTGCCCTGTACATAACCCATATATTACCTCGAATAGTTTTAAAAGGGTTACTTAATTAGATAGCTAATTATTCTGAATGCTCTAGTTCAATTGAGATTCTCTCGGTTCGTGTGTTTGAAAAAAACTTTTCGCTGAGTATTCACAATGATGACACTAACTTCGAAACTCACAAAAAAGATACTTACCTAGCTAGACAAATTCCCAGTTGCAGTTCGGAGTTTGAATTTGTGCAAGTTGATATAGGGCTACATGGGACCTAAATATACTGGGGAGTGAGTATTGCAGCAATACACCTGTGCCTAACCCTTCGAGGAATACAGACAAATGGTATGTAATGTAATTATGTTTAGGTATAATTTCTTTAGTCAGAATTGAATAAACTCTTTTTAAGTAGGTAATTACGCATAAATAGAACAAGAAATCCTTTACAGATCGTGCTGTTTCAACTTATTTGCTTGCTTCAAATCGTTCGCTCCGATTACGACGATTCGCTACCTATTGACGATGTAGAAGACACTCAAGAAATTAATGAATCGGTATCCGCGCCGAGACACACTCATCGTCATTACCACCTGCGCCGAGGTGGTCGTCGCCACAAGACCCATGACCATAAACGTGATCATGACCACGACCATGATCACGACCACGATCACGACGACGACCGCGACCGTGACCGCGACCGAGACCGCACCCGTACCCGCGAGAGGGACCACGACAGCGACCACGACCATGATCACGATCACGAGCACGAACACGACCACGACCATGATCACGATCACGAACTGTTGCGTTATGGTAAATCGGACCGTGATCATGATGACGATTATAATGACGACTGCGAGTGTTCCTGTAACAAATGCGAAAGCCCTTCGGACTGCTGCAAAGGCATGTGTAAAAGCTGTCCTAGTACAGGACGAGGGGCTCAGAGTCACTCAAGTGTACTGTTTGTCCCATACCCATATCCTATGATAATGCCTAGCCAAGTCATGAAGAACACTGACGGAAACCAACACGATTATGGGTCAATGCGTGCCCAAAGTGCAGATACAACGCTAGAACCTCCGACAACAACTACGACAACTACGACGACCACGACCACGACCACAACCACGACCACAACCACAGAACAACCCGAAACAACCGCACAGTATCAGTCACAGAACGATAACAATATTTTAGAATCGGTACTCAAAGGCGTGGTCGATGACTACAGTAATATAATTGTTAAGACGCCGGAGAAACTGAAGAACGGGAACAATAAGTTCATGTTGACGTCACTGAGGAGGACCAAACCTACGTGGATGCCTAAGTTTGGCATCGTACCCATCTCCGATAATATAGCTGAGAAACTGATGCTACAGATGCGCAGGAGAGGAGGCCCGATGCGCAGACAAGAGAGAGTCACTAAATATTGAATTAAGTTTAAAAAAAAATGATCGCTTTTTTAACAATTCCTACTTTTTTACTTGATAACACCCCTCGTGAAGGTATTTATAACTAGTGATGGATTTTAGTGTATACAGATAACCGTACTCATTTTTATACGTATAAGAAAATTGTGTAAACCATAAAAACTATAATAAAATTGAAAAATATACATTTTTATTTTTATTTTTTACGGAACTACTTTGGTACTTAAGTTTTTATACCAACAGCAATGTTGATAGAAGAAGTGAGTTAAGATTATTTTTTTGTGACGCTCATAGTAAACAGATGTAATGGATTCCTCAAATTAATCATTATTTTTGAATGGTAAAGAATCTTCAGTCTGATTAATACAGAAAATATTAAAAGCTTGATATGGATTTGGTACGTATATTCAGTTTGTATATTTGTGTCCGCAAAAGTCAAACATTAATCGTTGGATTGACTTCACATATAACACATAGTTGTAGGTATTTCTATCTAAGATAGTTTTTATTCAGAAGGTTCTACGGAAACGTGAAATTCCCAGCGTTTCATTAGGTAAATGTCAGAATCAGTGAAGTATTGAAGAAAATACTATTGTTTATATACATAGTCATACAAATAATATATTTTTCAGATACATAATATAATACTTATATACTTTTTACTGGAATCAAGTTCATGCATGAGAAACTTTCACATCCCGCATGGATACTTCCACAATCTTGCAATGCAGCACGACAATTACCAGCACTACGACAGCTACAGCAGCGAAGGCGTAGTGTTGCGATCGCATCGGAAGAAATTCTACCGAGCCAGAGACTCCGATTACTCTCACGATGCCAGCGCAGGAGAGCTGCGTTACATTCGGGGTTGTAAGTGCAGCTGCAACAAGTGCAACAAGCCCAAGGTGAAGACGTGTTGTAGAGACTTCTGTGCACAACAATGCGTCATGCAAAGCAATTTCTTGGTAGTACCTTACCCTGTACCATTCATGGTTCAGCCAATCAATCAAACCATGTTCTCCTCGACTACAACCACTACCACCCAAATACCAACCACGAGCACTTTCATTCCAATTATGCGATCCACTTTGACCACAGTAACGCCAGAGTCTAGAAGAACACTTGGAGATTCCCTTTCCACGGTGCCGTTTTATGCGACGAAATCAAACGCTGGTTTCAAACGTTTCCGAATAATACAAGACAAGAAGCTAAGAAGGAGCATGGGGAACAACATACTACCCAACCAGTTTGGCAGACTACCCAAGTATGGAATAGTGCCAATACCTGAGAACTTAGCTATGAGCTTGATGCAACAAATCAGGGACAATAACCAAAAAAATGAACCATTAAGGAACAGACTGGCCCTCAACAAGAATCTCCTGGATTATGCAGATAGATTTGTATAAACTAATGAACGCTTTGAGTTTCAAGGTTCTAACACTAGTATAAAATGGTATGTAAAATGTATGAAATTATTCAACGTACCTGCCTAAAGACTGTAGCGGTATAAATATGGAATGAAAAAAATATATGGGTATAATTTATAACATTATAAAGCAATTTAACAATGAGCAATTAAGAAAAAAAATTAACCTGTTCCGATTATAATAAGTACTATGTAGATTTTACACGTGCCACTACGGTAAGTAACTCTTGAAAAAAACTTCTGGTCACAGAAAATTAGAGTAGATATTATTGATTACATATTCAGTAGGTAGTTTAACCTGGGTAAATATTATAACTGCTCCTAACATTTACACTAAAACATTAATAATAAGTACCTAATATTTAAAAGTATGTTAATTAAAGTTATATTAGTAAGTAATTGTTCACATTTATTTTATCTATAATTACTAGTGGGTACTTACATTCAACTAATTGAGAAAAATATCAAAAGCGTGGGTATGCATACACGCTCTGCAAACATTTTCCAGGACCCACCATTTGATTCCGTGAAAAACATAAAATACTTTATATACGCACTTATTATTTCATGATTTTTAAACACAATATTTCACTAAAAATCTATATCACTTCACTGCAATCCCTTGTATCCTGAACAACACGAAAATATAATGTTATTGATCAGAGATATTGGTATTTAATTAATAATCCAGTTTACTATTGTTTAGACAATAGGGCGCGACACGTTCAGCGTGGCTTGACCTTTCAGAAGTCAGCGAGACTGCGCGAGAGTCGCGCGGGGTCACCAACGATTTATTTTTAGAGTTTAAAGTTCAAAATACGACTGTTTGAAGACGGGATGACCGCTCGCGAGCTTCCTTACATGATCGCGTTGCTTATTGGAAGTAGATTATAAAGAATATAAAAGTAAACGGGTATTTCGAAAAATATTGCAAGCTTATAAGGCGTTGAAGACAAGACAATGTTATGAAACCTTGGGTATAGGGAATAGTTATCACTGAATATTTTTTTTAACTTTATTTATACTTTTAATGCTTACAATAATATGTGATATTTATTTGCAAATGATTCAGTCAGCAAAAAAAGCAATTAGTTTGATAGCGATAATTATTATAACTAGGTCCTACTCAACTCAACCTCGAATTCAATATAGGGTTGGTATAGTTTTTCTATCTAACTTTAATTATCTAATTTAAAATTTGACAAAACTATGCTAAATTCCCGCCAAAAACTTTTACGTCACGCGAAAGGGAATTAGGCGTCAGCGCGTGCGCAAAGCCGGTAACGGAGACAGGTCAACGTTGGGCTATTTTTGCAACAACCATCCGGGGCGCCATCGTATTTAAAAGCAATTTCACTTGATCAAAACCAAACGAATTGGGTCACTATCATAAAACATCAAGGATAAATTGGAGTGTTCTCTAGAAAGTGTTGTCAGATCAAATATAAAGCGTACATCGTTTTGATCTGGCAAAATTAGGTTGCCATAATTATTTTTATAATATTTCTTTTATAAATTCCTATGCAGTAATCGTAGCAAGTGACTTAATTTAACAGAAATCATTTGGACGAACAAATTAGCAAGGATGCTTTGAATAGCGGACTGTGCCAACCCTAACATAAACTCAGTGACAACAAAGGGATCGAGGGATCGAATCTCCCCGACAGGTAGTAAAATAGAACATCGTACTTTACGCATTTAGTCAGTAGGTTTAACGTAGCCACCTTCAACGAGCTATATGGGTAGCTGTATACCTACATATACCTACTACTAGCGTTACTACATACTGTTAAACTGAAGTTCTGCTTACAATACAGCCTGATTATTTATGGAAACTAGGTATGTATTTGGGTACTAGACTATATGCTATCTAACGCAATGTTATGTTAACATAGATTGTTATTCATAAATTATGCTTTACAACAGTTAACACAAAATTAAAATCTATTCAGTAGGTTTAGCGCCAACCCCTAACAAACAGACAAACAGACAAGAATTCTAAAAATTACTTTTTTGGGTTCGCGATCGTTTATATACTCTAACGCACTTATTTTTTTTAATATCTTCAATGTACAGACACGACCTTTTTACAGTTTTATAATAGTATAGATAAGTCTAGAGCGGCTGTAGAGCGCGAGGTACTGAATAATTTTCCCTATACCGCTATACGAGCAGGGTTTTCTTTGAAATACTTAGAAGCAAATCGGAGTTAGGCAGATATTACATAAGACCTATACTGGAGAACTGTGTGTGTACATAAGTACCTACCTACACCTTTGCAATGTAATATTTTTTTGAGTTACAATCAAGCATCTTTAGGATGCGGGAAATCCTCGTAAATTCCTGCCACCTGAGGAGGCAGCAGACTCGAACTGGTACCGACGATAAACCGCAATTGCTCTGAACTCTCAAGCTCGGAACATTCACCACGATCATAACGGGATAATTAAGCACCCTGACAAGTTCTTCAACGACCATGAAGAAACACCCTGACAAGTTCAATGTTGAATTAAGACACAATAACAACCTACTAGCTACATTACCTAGGTACTTTCTAATGATGAATCCATAAAACTGACTGCCTTAAGATGTTATACAAAACCGAGCCGCATTATATAAAATGACAACTTTAATTTATAGTTTAAGATAACAAATCAATCGATTTATTACCTTAGTTGGTAGTAAAATTTGAATCTAGATTAACATCGAGCGCCTGTCAATAGTTGGTAGCAATAACTATTGGAACCGCTCATTGCTCGCAATTGTATTATGGGATGGGTGTCGCCGCAAGCAAACGTCTTGATTTCTGTTTACTACGATAATGATTAATAGTTTAGCATTATAAAGGAATCCGATTTCACCACGTCCATTTTACGATAGGCAATGTAACATAGAAACGACTTTGTTCTTAACTATAATGATATTTTTAAAATTCTCCATTGCAATGCAAAAACATCAAACGATATTAAATTTAAAACATAAACAACATAACTAACATATTTTTAAGTATATTTGTTTACTAACCCGTGGGCCTGTGTCCTAAATAAATAAAATTATTATTATTATAAACGAGACAAACAATTCGATTTTAATAACTGCCTTAGTAGTCTAGTTAGCGGTTGCAATCGCGACCACTACTTACCCTATAAGTCTTGGCTTTGATTCCCAGGTTTAGCTATGTTAGCTGTGTAGGTTCCTATCCGTCATGGTCGTGATGAATGTCCCTGATCCCATGGCCATGACGCAAAGGGTAAATGATGGCAAGTGCGGTTTTTAGTCGGTATGTGTCCGACATACCCTGACGCCTTCTCAGGTGGCGGGCGATCCATGAGAATTTTCCGCAAAAAGGTTGAGCTGTGTGGGTTTATGCCCGGTTAATGGCAATAGGCTCATTAGAACACACTAATTCGATTCTCAAATCCAAGGTCCATAGCAGGACAAACTTCAATTAAGGTAGGTATATTTCGGTACTGTTATGGATCGACCAATCGTCCCCAAAAGTAAAGGAATGAAGCTCTATGTAATTCTGCGAAAGTGGGTAAGCAGGAGTGAGCTGCAATGATGAAAGGTACCTACGAGTCGACAGCCACCATTTCTATTCTTCTACGCAGCAAATACTGACTTTACCAGCCAAGGTTCTTTTGGTTTTTGTAGCCTTTTATTATTAGGTATACGCGACTTTTTCAATGTGGCCATTCTGACACCCTGCGTTTACGTTTCTCTACTCAATTAAATATTCCCGTAAGTAATCACTTTAATGATCACAATGGTTTTTGGTTGGTTTAGTTTGGACTTGGAAGATGCATAACTGCCAAATCCTATTATTATGTGGCTCTGTTATTACAGTTAAAAATGCATTTTAATTACAAACAAAACATTGGCAATGCGTTTTAGACTAGTAGCCACGGTAGAGTTGTATTTTTAACTCTGGTCTGAAAAGTATAAGTACCTAAGGATGTTTTATGGTTCAAAGGTACACTGAGAGCCTCTAATTAATAAAAAAAATAAGCCTTCGCTGACCATCCGTCCGTCCGTGTGTACGTCAACGGGCTGCATCTAATAAACCGTAATAGGTATAGTGATGAAATTTTTAAATTTCTATTTCTAGTACCACTATAACGACAAATACTAATTTTATTGATACCAATTAAAAATGACTTGGGAAATAAAATAAAATGCCTATTAAAAATGGTACAGAACTTTTCCACGTCGGACTTTTTCGTAATAAAATTGTGAAGTCTTTCGTATACTATTGTTTTTGAGCAATTTAGTGCAAACAATGGCTTCTCTGATCAAGCCATAAGAGTTTGATATCCTACATTCTAGACAGCCTGTAAAATTAACCCCCTTTGACTCGATGATACAAAGAGAAAGAGCAAAGAGCAAAGAAATGCGATATGAAAAAATAAAATAAAATGTAAACTTATAAATAATAATTTTATTACCTATTCATAAGAAGTACACAGCCATTTTAAATATGAACTTTTCATAATAATATAGAATCACTTAAAAATATGGCAACTAATTAAATAAATAACTACCAACAATATTCATAACGATCGTTGTGATTTAAAACATTAAAAAATATATTTACTAAAGATGTACCGCTGTGAGGTTTAGATACTGTTCATTTGTAAAGATATTATGTGGAACGACATACTCGGTGCGATAAAGTCCATTGTACTTGCAAACTTAGCTTGAAACTTAGTACTTGCTAGGTAAGATTCGTACTCCATTGAATGCCATCTTAACTTCCAATCAAATACGAATCTATCATCTACATTTCAAATACGTTGAATGTAGAAATATAGCTTTAAATAATATACCTTATTTAAAGTTGCATAATATGCAACTTAGTCTAAATCAACATAGTTAAATTTTTACTGCAAAAAGAATATTTTTCAGTGTATGAATTGTCTTGTTATTTTAAGTTAACATGCGAATACATTTCAATTATAATTATAAAAAACTCGTTAATAATACATTGTTCTATCGATGTACGGTGGTAATTGACACTATGCTCTTAATAATAAACGTGAATAATCAACCAAAAAGATTGTCAATTGTACCTAAGAGCAGTAAATACTGCGATACCTCAGCGATACACCATAGCCTATTTGCTATATCATTATTATAATCATCCACTCTGTTGACATAACTTGGCACTTCACGCCGTGACGTCACCCACATAGCACACCACAGGACGAACGACGAGACAGAAAGGACAAGTCAGATCAAAGGAGCACCGCAATACATGAACTTATATAATAACAATTTAAAACTAAATTTTCACGTCATTTATCACCATCACTACGAGACTAAGTCCCGTTTATACTCAAACGTATACATTCATTTTGTACTCAAAGTACCATCACAAAGCAAACATTACAATAATATTGTAAAATTAAATGCATAATAAAAATACGCCACAACTCTGTGCAATGAAATTAAGGCACAAATTGCCAATGGGGAATGCAACGCAAGCCTAAAATAGATGTCAGCACCTCCGAATTTTACTACGACAACCAATCAAAATGTGTTACTTATCTAAATAGCAATTATGTCAAAGTCGAAGGTTTGGTTGGACATTAATATTAGTTGCCTACGCCATTACACTAACGACAGCTCCACACGTTGGCTCCAACGATCCCACCAACGTTGGCGCTTAGCGGTTTGAACCAATCATACACATCTATCAGTTAAATGGATGCTGATTCCAACACTATTTTACTGAAAGGTCGAATAGGGTTGCCGGTAACGATGGACCCAACGTGTGGAGCTGACGTATTGACAATTAAAATTAAAAGATTCTGTTGACGTAAATATGAACGATGTCAAATGCCAAAGAAAAGTCAGACTAAATTACCAATAGAAACAGTTTTTCTTAAGTTTTCCACTTTAAATTAAATTTTGAATTAAATAATTCTATGAATTAATTGTTCGACTAGTTCATATCTCAATAGAATTTCAACTTTGATACATTACTTTAAGGCTTTTAAACTGTTTACTTAATCTATTGGTTCGTCTTAAAATATTTTTAAATATAACAATCTGAGCTCTATTTTTAACGTACTACAATACATTTTTCAACATTCGAATAAATTGTTCTATAGATTTGTAGCTATTCACTTGGTCTGAAGAGTAAGAGAGGTAATGAGCTCCTGGAAGTCGGTGACGTACCACGAAGCCTTCTTTCTAACCTCTTCACGAACAACGTTGCCACCAAAACCTGCAAAACAAAAAATAACATTATTTAAGAAGTATGCAAGAATCGTTGCAAGTGGCGTTCTATAGTTTCTACCTACAACTATGGGAAAAGGAGTGTATGCATGTAGGTATGTATTATTATAATAAAACTAAGATTTTTTTCGGATAATTTTTCCAGTTAATTTATATATCAATTTTGCAGATCCTTTGCAATATCCTTGGCACAAGTTTGGAACTAGTTTGCAGAGTATGGGTGTTATAAGGGTTTCAAAAATATCAGTATAACGGGATTCAATCCATATAAATATCTTTATCCTATTAGCGTAAGTGATATGACAATATTTTTTACGCGTTTCGGTAAATGTGTAGTCCATTCTTTATGAGCTTGGGATGTATGAATCTTCAAGTACTTACCAATAAAGCCATCAGCGGGCGGGCTGGCCTCGGCGTCGGTGGCGCCATCTCCAATCATCAATACCCTCTGGTATCCGTGTTGTTCCTTCAGCCTCCTGATCACCAGCCCTTTGCCGCCAGATCTGGATGTGGGCTCATTTTCATCGAAACCAGCATATTCACCTAAAAAGAAGAAATAATTGGCTATAAATACCCAAGTAGGATATCTAGGATATGGGCAAGGAATAGAATTTAATCGAATAAGATTTCCTCAAGATTAAGTTTATTAAATACCTTAATACATAAAATATAGCTATATAAACTCTATCTTCGTATCTCGTTTCTATATAACAGATTAAACGCAATAATCCCACTACACGCCTCCTCTAAACAGATATGCAAAAAACTAATTACCCAATATCTTTCTACCAAAAATTATGAAGATACTGAATCTTTACTAACACCACTGATATATCACATTAAACACACATACACACACACACGTCCAATTACTCACACCCACTCACATGCACTCACACATACACACTCTCTCTCTCAACACCCTACACTCGCACTTCCACTTACAACACTACTCACATAATAATTGTCAATAGATTAAGTTTTAAACTGCTCAATAATTATAGTTGAAATTTGCTCAATTTTGTCTTGCAGTCTTACCATTGTTTTTATCCTACTATTGGGATATGAGGGCTGATTGTCCTTAATACAGGCTACCTTGTAACCTAGCTAGGGCATCAGATCTGAATATCTATTGTTACTTATTTAAATTTGAACTACTTCTAACTTGTTTATCTTAACTTGTAACAGACTGTACCATTAATTTGTGAATTATAAATAAATAAATAAATCTATGTGTCAAATTTCACAGACACCGTTTCTTTTTTATTTGTATTATACATATATTATACAGAAGAAGACATTTGTGATTCTACTATTTTCTGTCCCTACAACATTTAGCCGCTTGTAAAAATAATTGTTTTTCTAAATTCATTTCTATATTTCTTATACATAATTCTATGTTTTACTTAATATCTTAGCAAACAAAGAACTCTAAGAAACCTTATCGATCGTTACGATAAATAAGTAAATTAAGCCTAAACAAATTGCAACCATATGTGTAACACACTAAGTTCTACTTTTCATTACAAAAGAGTTAGGTCAAACTAATTGTTATCACTTTATTGTCATTGCCAATAGATGTCTATGAACTTACTGGCCATATGAAATAATATTGTGCAATTATAAATATCAAAGAAACAAGTATAATATAAAATACATCAATATAATGAATATATTCAATGCTAGATGTTATTATCGGTCATACATTCAAGGGTGTGCCCTTAGGATTGATATAGATAACACGAAGAAAATTAATCATCCTTTTCTGTCACTTGCGTTTGCCTATAGCAATCAAACTTTTGTCTAGCAGCCAATGGTGCTGCTTAATTACTGTCTGAATCTAAATTCACCGAATTCTATTCTAGATAGCTGTTATAGCTGTTATACAACGTCAAATATTTACTAATCAATCAAAGTGATAATATTTTTAATTAACAAAAACAATCCTCGACATCACGCGATTATTTATTTTCATATCGATATTCGCGTAGATACACAAATTGAAGTGTCTTCAATACAAAAACAATGTCATCATTGCCCTAGTTGATACAAACACGGAACGCAATATCGCGCGCACACCCGTCATACTCACACGCAGTATGCGCGTGGGCAACAACAACAAAATACAGAAAGATTAGTAATCTTTGTAAGTTACAAAGAGACCGCAGGGTTCCAATCATTCTTATATCATAAAAAAATCGATTTTGATGACACCTATCATCTCAAAGGTCCTAAAACCTACATAAGTTTAGATCGGTGATCAGTCCAGACCGCAAATGTTATTGTTCATTGATCTCTATGTAAACATAATTCAAAATACCCCTTATTTCGAATGGAATAAAGCATATTTTAAATATAGATCCGATTGTGTATTAAAAAGTGCACGAAGAACATTATCTATTAGCGCGTTGGTGACACTGTTGACTCCCTGGCTCTTGGCCGAGGCCGGAGGGTGTTACGTCAGAAAATATATTGTTTATAATATGTATAGATTCTGACGCGTGAACACCGCGTGGGGTGTGACGACAAGAAAAGATTATCGAAACCTATTTTATAACTTAAGTCGCTAGTACACAAATAGCTCTGTCTTAGATAACTAATAGCTCTATCTAAACTACATATTAAATTGGAACTAGCCTCAAGTATTTTACAAGCTCGCTACATGTAAGTTAGGACATCAATGTTTACCCATTGCTAACTATTAAAGGCTAGGTATGATAGACAATTAATTTACAGGCTTGTGAAACTTTATCTCTAAGGGATGAACGCAATACAATGAGACAAAAGAAAAGTCATACCTTTTGTTTCATAGTATTGGTTGAAAAAAAAATGGTTGTAAAATTGGTTAGGTTTGGTTTGGGAAATTTAAAGATGTACCTTCTTATGTACATTATATACACGGACTTTCCCAACTACTAGCGGTTGAAACTCTACTCGTGGTTCAGTAATTTAAACAATAAGTATGGATTTTCCTTCTCAATTCATAATTTTACCCGGGAAATACCATTGAGGTAAAGTATTGAGATTTTTTATCGGAAATTCTCTCAAATTATATTAGAATAGGTTACAATTATCATTTATTTACATAAGTGATTTTATACACTTCGTATGAGGAAATATAATTACACAGATAACTAAGATATGGATAGTTACCTAAATGTATGTATAGAATTTTATTACACGGCTCATCCTGAAAACAATTATTTTACATGGTAGTATTCGCCTCCAGCGAACTCGGCCGCGTAGTTTTTTAGAACTAGAAAACAAACTGAAAATCCACTTATCCAGAGTAGCTGTCAACGGTGACGTTTCTCTCTCTGTCAAATCACTTTTCGACTTCGCGCGCTCGCGCTACCGCGTAAAATTGTGTGTGGTGTTATCTAAATTATAATTCTGTGTATTTAACCACCTCATTGTACACCTCAAGATTGGATCAAGTTGGAATCAAGACGCTGTGTTGGACGAAATCACAAGAATGAAGAAAAAACATAAGGAAATAAGTCATCGACGCCGCCGACGCCGCCGACGACGCCACTGACCCTACCGGCATTATAAATCTCGGACCAGATCCACGATCTACGACTAGATCACGCTCGACGAGATTATTACAATCACTCCATAGTGTAACCACTCGATGTCAACTCATCCGTTCCGTCCCATCACGGTTCGTACGGAACAAAAGGAATTCGTACGAAGTACCTACGTCCTTTTCTAGGTTACAGGAATATCTAATTGGATTCATACGTCGAGGAAATGAACGAGATTCTAAAACGCATGGAACGAGATTCCTAAATGCGCCATTTGTACATAAGAAAACGACCTTGACCGCCACCCGTGCCAGTACGAAATACTTACGCACGAAGATCAGATTTTGATACGAGATATCAGTTCTGATATACCCTACCGTATTGTGCGTGACACAAAGCGACAGGCGTACGGTCCCACCTACGGCCAGCATACCTATTGCCCTATAATTACAAGAAGATAATCGGTAAGTACCTACGTTTTCAGATTTTGTCAATATCAATGTGGACAAGGCAATTATTCCAGGTGCTTTGCAAATTATTTTGGTTAAATGATAAACCCTTAGAAGAAAGTATGGGCTAAATATCAACAACCATATTGGCTCAAGGTGGGAAAGCACTATATCAAATTAATGATAATGAGGGAATCATCTATACATACATAAATTTGAAATTATATAAATATTCCAAAATCTATCCACCTCCTAGAGGCATGGAATTATACCCAGGTCAAGGCCACTAGCCATAATAGTTATATTAGCCATTACCAAGGTCATGTATTACAAACCAAACAACAATTGGGTTAAGTATTGAAAGCGCTCAGCAGTCTCAGTGATACAAGATCTACAAGAGACCGAAGCAGCAACTAGTGCTTCTTGACAAATCATTCATAAAGGCTTGAATTATTACCAAGATATAATTCCCTACCTGTTTGGAAAACTAAAACCTTATTCAACAGTCCTTTATGCCAAACACAAATAAGTGTCCAGCATTGCAGACAAGAAGTCTTACATACCAACCACGCTGTTGAAATGTGCACCTGTGAACCACCCCGAGAGGGATTACCAGTGTGCTTGCCCTTGAGGCTAACTCCACAACAGGTACAACATGCAGGTAATCTGGCTAAGTACTTAATTTGTTGTTGGATTGTTACAAATATTGTAATTTAATAAGTTTGATTCAAACTACAACTCCGTCCAATAAAAACTCCCAATCTAAGAGATTCAATATTAATAAAACAATGGTTTACTGAAATTGGGTACTATTACACTCCGCCAACTGGAGTGAGCAATACATTTCAAACATATTTTGGTACTTAAACCTATGTTAACATTTTGAGTTGTTTTAATTTTAAAAAACATTTAAATAATTTTATTGTCACAGCTTGTTTTAAGATGGAAAATTCTTTCATTTCTATTATACTTAGGGACAGCTCTAGGCACCAGGCTGACAAGCAGCCCTCTTGCTGGGATTATTTTACCTAGTTCCCCAAAGCTATATTGAAGATAACATTATGTCTATTCAGTGGGAACATAAAGATTGCCCTATGACAACTATTGATTTAAAAGAATCCTACTTTTTAGTTCCAGTTGCTGTAAAAGATAGTACCTAAATATCTTAAATTAAACTTTTGTATGAACTTACAACACTGCTGTAATATGACTTATGTACACATAATAGTGTGTTTACAGCCAGTACAAGATGTCATGTCACACATATGGAGTTTGGTCTATGTAACAATAATTTATTTAAATGACAATAATTAGCAAGTACTCAAAACCTTTAAATTTTACAAGAATGTAAAATCAAACAAATCATATCACTCATGTTCCTGTATTTCTAGGTTTTAACCTTACCTACCTATGAAAAAGTAACTTAATATGAATAGTAAACAATGTGAATTTTTGAATTTATTCCTCAACATTTACCAAAAAAAGAAGAAATATAATAATATTATGAGAAACCAGTTTGGTCTCACAGACAATGCAATTTTAAGAACCTTATCCAACTACTAATGTACTTGGAATATTGTCTGCAACTTCTTTGGCAGTTACTTATGGTTGTCAGCATACCAAACTTTAAGAATGAACAGTTCTTAGTGCTACAGTCATTCAATGAAAATTCTAAGAATTAGATATGAATATTGCTTCACTTATCATTCCTGAACTAAAATAGTGATTGTGTAACATACTTTAGCTAAAGGATCACTTACACAAAATATTTGCTTTCACAGCTATTCAAAATATTTGTTTGGATATTTACAGACTCTTCACTTACAGGTTGGGGTCTCATGTCATAAGTGATTCAATTTGGGGATGTTGGAACTCAGACGAGAAAGAGCAACTAGTATCAGCTTGTTTTGACCTAAGATGGTTTGCTAAGATAATGTCAAACTGTCTTGTACCTATTACTGCAAGACATCACAACAGCTATGTACCTATATTGTATTAACAAAATGAATAGTTATTTTAATTAAAGAAATGAATAGTGTTCTATTAGTACACTTAAATATTCTCAAAAATTACACCAATGGTGTGAGAATAGAAACATATGGGTGACCTCTTCCTATATTTAGTCCAACAAATCTAGGAACGAAAAACATGAAACAGAATTGTATTAAGTAGACTATCCATTTATAAAAATACCCAACACTGGAATACCAGATAGTATTTGTTATCTATAACCTATTTATTATCTAAGTAAACACCAAGTGTACAAAGTAATTTTCTTGGAAAGGAGTTCAAATAGCCTTTGATACACATAGAATGCATTCGCATATGTTTGGAGAACATTTTGTTTATACATTTTCCCCGTTTTAATATGTTCCCCTTTTTCAATAATGACTAATGTTTAGGAAAATTAAGATAACCAAGCTGAAAGTATTCTTGTCTTTCCCTGATGGCTAGCACAGCAATGGTTTACCATAGCAAAATTATTGATGATATTTTAAACAAACAATATTTGTTACTAACAGAGTTGTTTTCATCTACTTTTAGCATACAACATTGCCAGAGTTCCCATATTTCCATAGCTGCAGGAAACTTATCTGGATGACTAACCAACCAGGATTAAGATTCTTTGGAGGTAATGCTTGGACCTTCAGCACCAGGTACCCTAAAACATTATGATTGCCCTTATAAAGATGGTAAGCATTCTGCCACAATACAGTATTAATGTTTATAAAGCCACTGTCAGTGTAGTAGCTTTAGTAGCAATTAATATGCTTCTAGTTGGAAGCATTTAATAATGGTTATAACTTGTATATTGATTACACATTACTCAGTGCTGCCACTGCTAATGAGCTCTGAAGTTGGGATGGATGAGAATGTTAAGCGTTTGTTGAAGGGAGCTTCCAGAAAGGGGCCATATGGACCTATGTGCACAGATTACTAGGTAATGTGTACACAGATAACACAGTGATATACGATTGTATAAGAAGTAAGATGCTAGTTATTTCAGATTTAAAAGGAATATCGAAATAATTGGTTACCTACCTTGTGATTATTATTATTTGATTTATTTATTTTTGGCTCCTACTATTGGCCACAGTGTTCAAACTCTAACGTCGATTAAATATTAAGATACTGATGTTACTGCTGATAATGCCATCATCAATACGTGATGACTAAAAAAAAAAAAAAAAAAAAAAAACTATAACGACTGTAAAACAGTACCACTTGCTCTTACCGTATTTCGGGAGGATATAATATATATAATATGCCTATTAATAGACACTAAAAATCTTTTAGAAAATGCAATCGGCAAACAGTAAGTAAGCCGTTGGATAAAATAAATCTTTACAGATAATGGCGTTGACACTAGTATTTTTCCTTTACATTATGCTAGACATGCATCCACCACATTTAAGACAAAATATCAGGGGTGCCAATTAAGTTTAAAAAGACTGCCGGCTAGTCAGACGGGTCAGCTGTTTTTGTCATACCTACATGACATAACAATTCACCTGTTAGTGGTAGAACTGACCTTTTGCCAATTCTATTTCAGGATAAAATTGTTAATTTAGTACATGCCCCAAAATAATGTCAATAATGAGTCAGCATTGTATGGACGTTCTGTCGCACGAATGCAGTTGGATTATTAAAGTTTGAACTTTAGGTCAATCAAATATGGATTGTGACACATGTCATCGGGACATAAAATGATATAAAAATAGGAAATACTTTATCATCATAACTACTTAAGGTTAAGCTTAAGTAAATATAACACTAACAACACTATAGTGATAGGTTACTATTAGTTGATTATTTTTAATGAACGTTAAAATATGATATTAAACAAAATCGTGTAAATAAGTAATACCTAACAGTTTTGTAAATCAATTTTGTTGTTATAACAACTGAGTTGTTTGGTATTTATGTTTTAAATACCGTTCTATATTTTAATTTTAGCTATAAAATAACATTGTGGAGTATTTTTTTTTTTTATTCGGATCTAATTTTGATCGGATTTTACTTTTAACCCTTTTGCACACACACACACACACACACTGATGTTGCCATTATCTACTTATCTCTAAACATCTACCATGTAAAATAATTGTTTTCAGGATGAGCCGTGTAATAAAATTGAGAAATCAGACTAACTTACCTTAAGTGACGTCTGATGGTAATTTTATTAACGGCTCATCCTGAAAACAATTAGGTTCCCACCCTGGCTCTTACCTACAAGGTACAGCCCACCCATCAAATAATGGCAACTCCTTTTTGTTACTCTAAAGAAAGTGATTTGACAGAGAGAGAAACGTCACCGTTGACAGCTACTCTGGATAAGTGGATTTTCAGTTTGTTTTCTAGTTCTAAAAAACTACGCGGCCGAGTTCGCTGGAGGCGAATACTACCATGTAAAATAATTGTTTTCAGGATGAGCCGTTAATAAAATTACCATCAGACGTCACTTAAGGTAAGTTAGTCTGATTTCTCAATATTTCCTTCTACCTACCCTGCCTTGGCAACACAAAGCAAAGCGTTAGATAAAATAATTACCCCCTGCATATCAAAAGGCGCTTATCAGATTAACGCCCACTTGTTTTGTTGTTTTTGTGAATAGGAAAATTTTCATGACACATGGTAAATATACCTAGCTGATAGTTATTTTGATCATTATTATGATAAAATGTGTTGATTATTATTGTTTCTAAGCAAACTATTACTGGTTATTGCGATATTACAAAGTCCTCCATAACGTAAGCATAGGAAAGAATTTGCGTAGGTACCAACTTCTAACATAGATACACTGCTGCGACTTATTGCTATGTTATCGATAATGAACAAATTGTGTAGTAATAAAGTCATAATCACATGTGTTTTGAGGAAAACCGTACTTTACATAATCATCATAAAATAATACATTGGATTAATTTCACCAATGAATATAGACAATCTTTTGTTTCCAATTGCACATATGGTCAGTTGACTGATTGAGCCAATTCGCAACTTACATAAAATTTGATTGGTCCATTTGAACAGATGAACGTTCTGAATACATTATCGCAATTATGTGTTATATGTATAACTACAGAATAACACGACAATAGCTCTTAGAATCTTATGTTTTTTATTTTACTTTAAGTTTTCTGGAGTCCTAGTTAATTGCTGGCTAAGCAAGAGTTATTGCAACTGAACTCTAAAACAAATTAAAGCATTGTCTTTTTTTACGTATTATATCTTACTAATATTATAAATGTGAAAGTTTGTGAGGATGGATGGATGTTTGTTACTCTTTCACGCAAAAACTACTGAACGGATCTGGATAAAATTTGGCACAGAGATAGATTATAGTTTGGAATAGCACATAGGCTACTTTTTATCCCGTTAAAATGTATGGTTCCCGCGGGATAGCGGGCGAAGCCGCTGGCGGAAAGCTAGTCAATCAATACTTTACGAATTAAAGTAAAAACTCTTGAGTGTTTACTTGAATTGTGTTCTTGAATCAATTGTTTGAGGCAAATGGCATACTGATACGATAGCGGTGCGGTGGAGTGACCTAGTTCACTTCAGGGGCGCCTACAATGAGTGCGTCGGCGTCATTCTACAGTATTATATACAAATAAATGTGTGGCTACTAGGCCACTGTTTCCAGCTGCATTAAAATTGAAAATGAGGCCACTGTTATGCAGAGGACATATCTCATCTGATACACTTTAATTTTATTAACATTCTTTTAAGTTATTAGCCTTTTAAGATTTAAAAGTGATGCTCGATTATAGTTGTAATTTACGCAAATTTTGTCGTGTTCGTTAATTTATTGGATTCGAAAAAAATGTGTTGATTTTAAAAGTTCTTCATGGATAATGTACATGGTTATGGTTAGCGACAAGACAAATCATACATTATTAAGACCTATGAACTTTAAAAGCGACCACGGCACATCTGCGTGGATCGCATGCATTTATCATCATTCTAGCCTTTTCTGTTGGGTTTAGCTTCTAGACTTAGCAGATGAACAATAGTGTCATACACGGAGTGCGATAATACGACCTTATGATAGGCTACGCAAAGTCTCCTTTGGGAACACTCGAAAGACAGTCCCATACTGACTAAATCACAAGATGTACCTTCAGTTACTTATACCACTCGATCCTTTTTTAAAAATCACTGTTAGTGTCTACAATAGGGAATATGCGTCTGACTTAAAAAAAGGTCAAATATTTTTTTTATGACCTTTATCGTTTTAGAATTATGTCTATGTAGATATTTTTTTATATTATTTCTTTTTTGATGAGAAAATAATTATTAAAAAGTCCAAAAAAACTGTTGGAAATTCAAATCACTTGAAACGCAACACTATCGGTCAAATGGAATATGACGTCAAAGTCTACTAAAACAGTGTCTGTTGTACGTGGTTGTTTGGTTGAGAGAACGTAGACTTTGACGTCACGGCAAGCGCGCCAAAATCGCGGGTGTTTAAAATGCCAACATCTGTCTCATAATTTAATAATTTTTTTTTTGTTACTTAATTTTAGTTTTAAGGCGCTGGAATTTTTTTTTTTACGGCTACATAACGATATAAAGTATCGTTTAAAAATATTAAAAAAAAATGTGCATATTCCCTATTAGTACTAACTAGTAATTCAATATAAATATTTATGCCCCTGCTTCCCTCTTGCCAAAATCGACCCTTCGCAGTTTTAACTTAGTAACCTACACAATATGATAGGGATCAGTCAGTCCAAATTATTAGTGAACCTAGGAGATATGATTGTACACAACTGTAAGATCGTTTAATTAACCCTACAAACTGCGATAATTCGCGAATAGTAACAAATCCTATTAATTTTAATGGTAATTCTTACGCAATTAATGTGCTATCTCCGTTCGATGCAAGGCCAATTAGTTAACAGATCAATTACCTACTACGGGCAAGAGAGTGCGACCTTTTGACCGCGATTGTGGCGATATTGTCTATGAAACAAACGCGCTGATAGCAACATCTTCCGCTACGCTACACGTGTTTGTACTGAAGAATAATCCTTCACAGTTAAACTGTACTTAATTCCATTAGCAACAAAACAATTTTACCGGGTATTGAAACGATACAAGCAATATAAAATTATTCTAACAACTCTCAACATTCATCTATTTCGAAACTGGAAGGAAGAACTAGCGGAACTCATGCTAAACTTTGCGCACAATCTATTGAACATCAATTAAATCATCTAGAAAAATCAGAGACAAACTCAAACAAGATGCATTAGTTTCACTTGAACTCTTTACCTATAACAGGTTTTAAACTCGTATTTAAGACTGCGATATACGCCGTTGACCTTGCTCGAGTGGGCGTTCCCGATGAATATCCCCGCGCGCGCTGCCGCACCCCCTGGCACTGACTACGCGTTGCACTCACACATTGACTGGCCACCCGACTGCCGTTTAGACTAGGGTTGTCTACATTTTTCGGCCGATTAAATAAATAATTTTAAATATTATAGTTTTTTATACGGAATGATAAAAAGGTTTGTTTGCTTGTTATTATTATCAGTGTTAGACTTTCAGATATTATATGATATCAATTGACAGTTTAAAGGCATGGCATAAAATGTTTTGGAGTTCTTTAAAAAAACACTTGTATTGAATTTATAATACCTCTACTGATAGAAATGTTTTCGTTGAATATTTTTTCTATAAGAAATTTAGATATGATAAGTACTGAAGGAACCTTTTGCTTATTATTTATTTATTGCACGGAAAACTTACAGCTAATTAAAAGCTAAGTAGCAGCAACTTGGTCAGCTGATAGCCGATAACAAGTTTTTGCTTATAGATATATTTTGTTTTTTCTAACTAAGTAGAAAAAACAAAATGTGTAGGCAAAAAACAAGCAAGTACCTACTATTTACAGATTTTGTAATAATAACATTCTTAATTATTTACTTAAAATTATTTTTTTACGTTTAACTTGCAAATCGCGAGACCTACCCCTCTTGTCGAGTCTTGCCTAAAACTTCAGTTCAGTGCGGGACGAGACACTAATCTGAATGGACCTGCGACACTTTTCTTTGTAAATCGAAGTACTTACATACTCGTAGTTTCGTAATACTTGCATCGATTTTTAGTAATCATATAATGGGGTTATTTTTGTGTCTGTGTACATAATAATATTTAATATTAGCGTGTATTGGTGTACATAAATTATTTAAATATACTTAGTCGTTATTGTAATTGTAATAAAGTAATTCTGTGCGTTATAATTATGTTTATTTATATTATCAAAATGGACAACAAAAGAAAATGTAAAAAACATAATTCGAAATTAAAGACTCAAGAGGACAATACAAAGGGTAAAATGGTAAATGGGTACTTTTATAATCTATATATTTTTAATATTTGTTTAAGATTTGATAACAATAGGCATAAACCAAATGGCTAACTCATATAGTGTGCGTAGACCATACTTCTTATATTTATACACTTGCCTATAGTTACAGTAAATCTAATTTACCTAGCTATCTGTCAATATTGCCGGAGGCCGTAGGTATCGCTGGCATCGCGTGCCCCGTGGAGGTATATTATAATGTATAAAGGATATTTTTTATACAATGCGCAATTTTTTTCAAAATAAATGTCAATTTCATAAACAACACCCCTAGAAACCTCGAAATTGATACCCGTGTCATATTAATGAAAAAATAATAATATCCGCCATCTTGGATTTCAAAATAAATGGCAATTTTGTAATCAACACGCCAAGAAACCTCGAAATTGATACCCATGTCACAGTTATGAAAAAATAATGTTCGCCATCTTGGATTTCGAAATAAAGGGCAACTTTGTAATTAGCACACCAAGAAACCTCGAAATTGATACCCATGTCACATTTATGAAAAAAAAATGTCCGCCATCTTGGATTTCAAAATAAATGGCAATTTCATATTCAACACCCCAAGGAACCTCGAAATTGATACCCATGTCATATTAATAGAAAAATAATAATGTCCGCCATCTTGAATTTCAAAATAAATGGCAATTTCATAATCAAAACCCCAAGAAACCTCGAAATTGATACCCATGTAATATTAATGAAAAAATTATAATGTCTGCCATCTTGAATTTCAAAATAAATGGCAATTTCATAATGAACACCCCAAGAAACCTCGAAATTGATACCCATGTCATATTAATGAAAAAATAATAAGGTCCGCCATCTTGGATTTCAAAATAAATGGCAATTTCGTAATCAACACACCAAGAAACCTCGAAATTGATACCCATGTCACAGTTTTGAAAAAAAATGTCCGCCATCTTGGATTTCAAAATAAATGTCAATTTCGTAATCAACACCTCAAGAAACCTCGAAATTGATACCCATGTCAATTATGACAAAAAAAATGATGTCCACCATCTTGGATTTCAAAACAAATGGCAATTTCGTAATCAACACCCCAAAAAACCTCGAAATTGATACCCATATCATTTAATGAAAAAAATAAATAGGTTCGCCATCTTGAATTTAATTTAAAAATTATTTTACATTATAAAGTTAAAATCAATAGGTACCTATAATTTAAAAAATAATTGCATATTAGCACGCAAGGTAACATTGTACTTGAACTTAGTAAAATATTAAAATAGTATCCCGAGCTGCTAAAATTTTGTTTTGTAGCTAGCACCGTGCTCACCCTATCAAAACATTGTAAGATTTACACACACTGATAAACCCTTTATACTACTACTAATACACAAAAGTATCGAGTATGTAGCTCCATTTTGCGGAAAAAAGTGGCACAGGTCCGTTCAGCACGGCGCCTCGTCCCGCACTAAAGTATTGGGCGACAGAGGGGCTGCTCAGGGAACTTGCGAGTATCGATTACGTAAAAAAATCATATAAAATAATTAAAAAAGTTTTTCAAAAAAGTGAGCCGAGAGTACTCTCGGCATAGTACTATTTAATATTCTGATGGATTAAAAAAAATCCTACAGTTCATAGTTTAAAAGAAAAAAGGTTGTAACGAAGAAAACGGAGGCTACTTTGGTCATTTATTTTTAATACTTCAAATGTTTTTTTAAAAAATCTGGCCCGAGACGCACTTGCTCTGTATCGTGTAGATTAACATATATTTTTTTTGGATTTTTTCCGATAAAGATTAGGGAGAAAAAACGTTTTAATGTACCCCCAAAACGTGCAATCCACGTATGTCGCCGCCTTAATATCGAGCAGGTTGTTCGCAGGATAAGTGCAACTTCCTGCAATTGATTTCGGACGTGCGGAATTCGACACGCACCTAGATTATTAAGTTTTTTTGCAATCTATGATAGATTGCAAATTGCAATATAATTTCTTCTAGAAATTGATGTTAAAATCCCCGGCCATTAGTTTCCTAATGACTTTTGAGTGATAAATGATGTATGATGATTAGTAAACATTTTCATTGCTTCTTTTATATATAAATGAAAATGTTAGTAATAAGCTTTCACAAATTATAATTATAATTTGTGAAAGCTTGATATTAGCAACGTAAAATTTATATCCCACATAATTTATTAGACTGTAAGCTTTCTTTCAATAAATAAATTAATTAATTAAAATAAAAGTACTCACCATTGAAGTAGAATTTGAGTCTATTAGCGTAGATATTAGTAATAGGGATGCCCAGCGTCACAGCCACAGGCTCAATAAGACTACGGAACCCGCCGGAGACCAGGTACACGTTTACTCCTCGCTCTTGAAGCTCCTTCACTAGCTCTCTGAAAATGTTACGTACAATTAGATTCGGCATATTGTGAATAATATAATATGACATAAATTGAATACACAAAAATAATTTGGCGAATTATTTTGTCATTTTGTTCCATTATTCTTAAAATTCTTTTGACTCTATCCAACATTCATTTATTTTTTATCATTGCACGCTAGCCCTAATAAAATATAAAATGTTTTCAGCAATTTTCTGAACGTCATTAAAAAAAACGGTTACTCCAGAAATAACATCCAAAAGTTAAAAAATAAGCAAATATAACAGAGGTTAAATACGCAAGCGAAAATAATCAGAATCAGAATCACGAAACGAGTGGAAGCATTGAGGTCAGGAAATTGAAGATAACACGAGGTACCGAAGCGGAGGAAACCAGTTCATATTCTCTTGTTGTTTTACGGATCATGTTTAAAACTGCTATAACATTTGTGTTTTTGTTACTCAAGAAACAAAAACTTCCTGAACCCATCAATTTCGTAATACTTCACTTCTAGAATTAATAATGTGTGAAACGTAAGGAGTAGATAGATAAAGACGGTCTCTCTTTACATACCGTCATATAGACCGTTTAGTAACAGAAAAGTCTGCTAATTATTATATATCTACAATAATAAAAACGTAAGTAAGATATAGATATATAGAGTACAGCAATCCAGAACTAAAAATAAACTTCTTTTATATACAAGACATTTTATCTATCTTAGGAGCTCTTGGGTCAGCGGACGCTTACAATAAAATAAATTATTAAAATAATTTTATTTTGTCTTCTACTTAGTTCATAAGCATCTTTTAATTAAAAATAAGGGTGCTGTAGATTGTCTGCTCAAGTTGTTATGTTCACATATAAAGATTACTGGCTATATCGGGCACGTACTATTAAATATTGCTGTTCACCTCTCTCTAAATAAGTTAAATATTCACGTTGTTAGTGCAACGGGGGTGGAGACTAAACGCATTTTAACATTTTTGATCAAGTGATGCATAAATTTGCGATCAAGCTTTGATCAAGCATTGAATAAATTTTCGATCAAATTTCGATCATGTATTGAATAAATATTGGATCAAGTTTTGAATAAGTTTTCGATCACAAGTTCATAACAAATATTGCTGCATAATTGTATAGCAGTGTTTCGTCAAGGCTTATCTTAGTAATTGTAAAAGTCAAATGGCTATTTGTTGCTATAGCACTCGTGAAGTGGGTATGTATTATGCCATCCGTAAATAGTGTGATGTAATTACGAAATAGATAATTATTTTATTTGAAGTTGTAATAATGATTGTATTTGTTTTCCTCATAAATAAGAAAATAACCACATTGGTTGCACATCCACGTTAATAATACTAGGTCGAATGAAAGAGGTCGGTTGCCTATTCGTTATTACTTTTTACCACTTATTTAAAATACAGAAAAAGTCATATGCGAAGCCGCTGGTGGAAAGCTAGTTAAATAATTAATATATTATTGTTACTTACGCAATTCCAGGTGTGAGTTGGTTAGGGAAGGCTTCTAGGAATGCTCTAATCTGCGAGACGCTTGGCCTGATGATGTCCAGCCTCTTCTTCAGAGCCTCTTGGAATGTCATGCTGCCGCCCATTGCCTCAGCAGTACTGTTGACAAAATAAAAATAAATTCAGTTTTTTTAACAACACCACGTTTAACTTTTCTAACAAATATATTATGTTATTAACTAAGGAAACTGAACACTTGCACAATAGAGTTTTTGCTAAATTGGGAGAATATTTAGAAAAAAACACAGCCAAGTATGAGATAGTACATATACCTTATATATTGAAGACAAGGGGAGCATGTACCGGCCAATCGCCTACAAACATATTTTTCATAAAATTCTTCATTCTTGATGTCGCTAAGGTATTATGTTTACCTACTCTTATTAATGATTCTTAAGACAATTAAAAAATATCGCGATATCGCGTGAAAGATAGTCGTAAGGTAACCATGATGAGCCTTTCTCTTTATCAGCTTTTTTTACTATCGATCAGCTGGTTGCACATGTTATCACACGTTTTCACTAGCCCAGTATTTTGAAAATAAGCTGTGCTGGTAAATGCGTAATTCGAAGACTTGCGTAGATTATATTCAACGTATGTAGAATTGTAAACAAGGTAGTTTTTATCATCGATTAAAGTGACTTCTCAATGGCGCAAAATATTGTTTTCAAGGTACTGATATACATAGATACTGCACAGTTTCATGATTATACCTACGAAATCTTTTGCTACCATTAAAATGATACCATAAAAATTATTATTATTTAGGTAATGCGAAACTGTAGTCCACAGAAGGATTGGCAATATTCTTTACTAATGGGAGACCTCATGGCGGCCTGCGATTTCTAGACCTCATGGCGGCCTGCGATTTCTTCTGGATATAATATGTTTTTTTTTCAATAGAGTTGACTATGGTGCAGGTGAAGAGTACATTGTTCATGTGGAATATGTTTTTAACTAAAATAATAATGAGAACATTCCGTAAACAATTTTATTCTCGATTAATAATGGATGTGGAGCCTAGTTACTTAATCTATTTAGGTACTTATGCTAAGTTTAACTATTGTTTGTATTCTTTCTATCATTATGATCGTTGATCGCACACGAACTTTGCCCTTCTACCCAAAAAATATTTGACTAAAAATCAACTTAAATTTAAAACTTATGCTATATTGAATAAGATAAAACGACATAATACTCACAGCCTCTTTACTTCGTCTCCTTTTCCGCAGAATCTCGCAAGTTCGTCGATGCCCTCGTCCTTGATGACTGTTGAATCCACATCGAAGCAGACGCAGTCCGCCGTACGGAACAGTTCCTTGATGGACTGCTGGGGCGACATGACGCTGATGGAAACCAGCGACAGAGTCTTCAGTGTCGCGTACTGGATGTTACTCTTCAGACTGTTAAGAGAAGGTTTACTTAATAATCACGTCCACTGCGTACATAGATTTTCCCAAGATCACAGTAGGTATTTTTCAGGAATTATTATGAATCAAAATCCTTTTAGGAAACCTGAGAATGAGAGTTTGTCAAAGAGTACACAACTGCTTATAACAACAGCGAAAATAATGTTTGTCTACCCAAGCCTAAGCTATACTGAATTACATAGGAATGAACAGTCTACTTTTGATCATTGCCAAATTAATACATGTAAATTAGAACAAATTTAAAACGACCGCATGTTTAAACAGTGCGTATGATAAGGTATCACAACCACTACGCGATAACTAGCTTGCTTTGTTAGACCCAAAGCGAGCCATGCCTTGACACAACAACTAAATGGATCTCATCTACCTATGGATACGCAGTGTTGAATACCACTGATGCAGACGCACCACGGAGTGTTTATCGATAAATGGTGGCTTCTTACAATCCGGTACTTTATACAACGAAAAAGTCAATCTTGCGCACGAAATCATTTTAGTTTACGCCCGCGTGTGCAATTTATATACTTATAAGAAAACTTTACATAGAATTTTATCACAATGGTAAATGATGTGACACTTCTGTCAAGGTAAAGTTTAGTAGACGTATCAACGTTGCGCACGACCACCAATTTTTGCAAATATAGTACGCGTAGAGTACATACGCGATAGTACCTAAGTAGGCGCTCTGATTGATAGTTAGTGTCTTTTGGAGTTGTGCATTGAGTGAAACTTATGAGTGAATATCTTGGAGTTATGTGAATTAAGTGAAACTTTTGCGTGAATCTTGAATCTTGAATTATGATCGGAACCCGTAAATAATGTTTACATATTTGTGATAACGTCCATAATTTAGGTACTTTTTTGTGTTCTGTTACACAACTCGTGGTGGCAGCAAAAAACTATTTTGTTATAAGGTACACTGGCTTTTATAGTGCATTGAAACTGCACTCGATACCGTTGTTATTGGTACATTCGAGCCCAGAATGTAGTTGCATGCCCTAATTAATATTTTTGGTGATCATGTAGGTAAAAACCGGTATTTTAAAACTGGTTTTAAGCAAGTTGCACATGCACAACAGTACTGTTCTATACCGTCGTTATAATATTTATTTCAATAAAACATTTAATGATATGCTCATTGCTCATAACTTTATATAGGTTTTCATTACTTATATAATTATTACACATTTACGATAGGTTGCCTGTTTCTGTTACTGCACTCGAATATAAAGTAAGTCTAATGCGCCATGAACGTAACGATTGACTTACTCTTAATAACAATGGGTTTTGACCAATGTCTTGTTATTCATTATTTTAACAAAGAAACCAGCAATATGTTCATGTAATCAACAATAATTAAGTAATGTCTCCAGAACATTATTAAAAATACCTTCATTAAGTAAAAATGAAAGGAGCAAAATGCATGCAAGAATTATGAAAAGAAATGAAATAATATACGCATGCATCCACCTTGTTAAAAAATATCTACCTGTAGAGAGCCATTTTAGATGTCTTCTTTTAAAAAAATAAATACAATAATCTGTTGCACTATACGGAATCAATTTGTATCGATCTTTATTATGTATGTTACGTTAAGTTTAATAAAAGCAGTAAGACCCACTTGGCGGGATATACCGAGAACACGCCTCCGTTGAGGTGATATCACTAAATACGGCACATTGACGCGCTTATCGACTTATATCCACAAGACTACCCGAGATAAACTGTACCGCGAGCTACAGCACTACCATCTGAGAGCTACGTACTATGAACGACGTCACAACACTGTCTTCGTTCAAGAAAGTATGGCCAGACGAGAGATACGCTTCGAATAGGGGCGATGAAACTGAACCTGTCTCGCTCACGCGCAATAGAAGCGTATGGAATATTTTGTGGAACCACTTGTTTTGCAAATTGCGTCGAGTGCAAAAGCGATAAACTATTCAGATAAAAATATATTTTATTTATTGATACAATAGAATACAAGAATGAATGCCAGTCGCGCGCAAACGATAATTAGGCAAATATTATTGTTTTGATGTTTTTTTTGTAGAAAAACAAAAAAAATGGTTATTTGAGTCGTTATTATTTTTATAACCTTTAATGCTGCTGCGTAGTAGTCTCATAATGACGAAGAACTTGATAAAAATAATTTTATAACTCAGATATTTATTTAAACGAAAATACTTTAAAAACTTTTGTTTGTAGGTGTACATATAGTTAATATCAAAACTATCAATTAAATAGATAAAATATTCAGTTAAAGTCAAATAATGTAAAAAAGTAATGTTTCATAATTCCAAGTTTCACATTTTTTATGAAAACCAATAAGATTGCATAATCATCATACTTAATTTCATAATATTTTTTTACATTTACACATTCCAAAAAGAAATACTATTCACATGGCACTTCTAGCCTTGATCTTACGAGGCGGTACTTTGTTGTGACGCGCAGTGGTACTTTTAGTGACGCGCTGTGGGTGTGTCGTCTGTTATCAAACAGACTGGTACTTGTTACGTAGTCTTGTTGACACATTGCCAGACATCTTTTAGTGGCAGATCGAGGATCATTTTATTTACTTGATGACATTATTATGTTAACCAATGTATCAATGATGTATCTGTGAAAATTAGGTATCATGTCTGAATATGAGATTTCAGTTAATTGGAATTTGAAAATTAAATTTTCATACCTAATTAATTGTGTATTAATTAGGTATTTATTGGTTTGATCACATTAAGAAGGTAGTCACTGAAAGTGTTTCATACCATCACGCCTATATTCCCTGAAGGGACAACACTTCCCGACCCGGGAGTCGAACTCAGAACGTCTAGCGAAGCAGTCGCGCTTGGAACCACTAGACCAACAAGGCTGAAAGTGTTCATAACTTGCATAGAAGTCCTTTATAAGGGGTAACGGGAATTTTACTTTGAGTCTCTATGCAACTTTCCACGGTAAAACTCAAGGGCTTGGCTGGAAAAGTGTATCTTCAGGAAGTCCCTCTCGCTAGAGCCCTGACTGTCTGCAGTTTGAACCTTATTCCGGATACTAGTTTTCTAAATATTTGTAAATGTAATTTGGCACTTTTATAAAAATATTTAAAAAATGCACTGGGCAGGAACATCCTATCAGATTAACAGAGATTAAGTTCATTATGCAGCTCAGATATTACCTATTATACCTTACATTCAAGCATACAAGGATATTACCAATTTCTATTAAAAGCATTTACAATAAGGTAATTTTTATCTGATTATTGTTATTATTTTCATCAAATTACTAAACCATAAGGTTATCATTATCACACACGCTTTCAGCGCATGACTATTCACATGTTTATTCATAGATAATTCATTTATTTTAATGATGACATGTAATTTGAAATCTTATTACATGTGCACCTAGTATTATCATATTACATAAAGACTTCTTTATAGTGCTATAATCCAAAGAAGCCCAAAAGTTAGCATTATAATATGAATGAGACATATTTTCCATATTATGTATAAGGAAAATATGTAAGTACTTGTTCATTAATTCTTTAAAATCATTGTATATAAACTTTGAAACTATACATTTTTTTTCTTTAGCCTTATATGACCAGGGAAACGCAACGGCCACCCTCAGCTCCTTCCAGGTACACTTTTGTTACACTGCCTGGAACCAGCCCTCGCAGTATGCATTAAATTGCAAACTGCATTGTATTCGAACTCAGACCTACAACTTGATATCTTGATGTCCTCTAACTCTATGTCCAGTGGTCATATCCTGCTTTATTACCATATAACATTATGACTATATGCTATACAACCGTGCAATCAAAATAATGTCAATATTGTATGATAATTTTGATAACTGAATAAATCCAGTTTAAATCAGTTTCATTTAATAGCTGTTGACTACCGCTGTGCCCTAATCAGTGGCATAGATATAATATTAACTGGACTGAAGCAGATTTTTCTTTATTATGTATCTAAGAAATTAGAATGCAGAATTAATATAAATAAAAATATATTAAACATTTGTTTCTTAAACACCTTAATCATGCCATAAAAAATATGCTTTGTGAAACCTTGGGGTCTGTGTCAGTCTACTTTGAAAATGATACTGATGTATGTTACTCAAAGAGTTTAGAATAAATAGATATATTATACTCTTTTTTAGCAGTACCAGACTACAAGGGTACTTGAGAGTACCATTCATTCAGTAGATTCTGGTAACATGCCTCTTTGATGTTATGATACCTACGTATCTATTCAGCTTACCTCAATCGCGAATATATAATTAAAACTGAAAGGCACACATTTATCGTTGTACATGGTGTAGAAAATGACCTTCCCAATCAAGGTTACATTATAAATGACAGTATACTCACATACCCTGGGTTCCAGATAATTCCAGACGGTAGCTTCTTCAAGTTAACTTGTTTATGTGTAATGATTCATTGTTAAATTTCAATAATTAGACGGGAAATCATTCCACGGTGATAGAGGACCTAATTCAAGGTTATCTTCATAAGAATATCATGCAACTATAGTGTTAGCATACTACTACAAAATCACTAAAAAAAACATTGTAACACGTTTTATAGTTAAGTTATAAGCCACTTTAAAAACTTAGCATAGTTTTTACTAAAAAAAATGCAATAGAAAAATTTAAATTACGCACCAAATGTCAAATTTGAAGTTTCCGGCGCACACCGTGACGTTGCTGAAAATTTGACGTAAGACATTTGACACTCCATAGATTTTATTACACTTCTCTAAACGAAGTGTAAAGGCCCGGCTAGACGCTCCGTCTTTCCTGCGCTGTACAAAAAGACGGAACTCTTACTAATGACCAAACGTGCAGGAATGCTCGTTTGATTTGTGACGTCACTGCCGAAATTTATTAAGACTCATGCGCGGATAGAATGATACGTTCAAAATACCGTGCAAGCCAAGTTTGCGCAGTCCAAATCTCCAGCAAGTCAACGGTGGCACAAGCCGCGCTACTAGGACTGCGCGAGCTACTTTCTTGCCGTTCAAATACACGCGCCGTGGCCGGTTACAGTTCTCGCCAAACTTATTGTCCGGGTTGAAGTTGGCACGAGCTGACTTTAACCCGGCTTTAAAATTCGGAGAAAGAATTGGGATGTAACAAAAAAATAAGAAAGCTCAATTCGTAGGCTATCGTTTTAAATCATTTTAATCCAATATTTTTCTTTCTCCGATTTTTACGGACAGGTTAAAGTTAGCTCGAGCCAATTTCAACCCGAACCTGTGCAGACTGGTTTGTGCAAGCATGCTTGCTGGCAAGACGGAAGGTGTAACCGGGCCATAATGATGTTTAATAAGCAAATATGTACATGAAAAGCCGCGATGAAATGAAAATGTGTATGCAATGTCTTGTTAACTTGTTAACACGTAACATACCACATTGACAACAAAAATAGTGCATTTTATGTAGGTAATTATTAAATTGGATATAATATGGATGTCAAAATATTTTTTTATTATTTAATATTTAAATTAAATTATACATAGCATAGTACAAAAAAACTATTTTGACATCCCTATTCCTTCTCTATCCCAACGACACTCGGCAGGCGGGAAAAATAAATTAAAGTTTTTGTATTATCCGATTCATTAAGAGTGCTTAATATAATCGTAATACATTATCGATCATTTTATAGTAAAACTGTTTTATTGTATTTACAAATAGAAAAAAATGAACGTTGTGCCACGAGAAAAGAGAACAAATCATAAAGTCCAGTCAAAATTTAAAAATGAGCTTGTGAGGAAAGATTCTTCCATTGGTAAAAATATTAATACTCTCGTTATACAAATAAATCCAATGCATTTAATGAGAAAGTAATACCTACTAATATATTTAAATTGATTTATCTATGAGATAAGTAATGAATATTTTTTGTGCGTTTAGGTATAAGGCGTACTACGTCGTTATTACCCTTCAATCCTTTTAGTGCGCCCAAAGCAATTCCCGCTCCCAATAAAGTGCCAAGATATCGATTTAATAACGATGAGATTACAACGGGAACATCTAGTAAGCCTTCCATGGGTCCACCGCCAGGACCACCAAGAAGTTTTAAACGCCGGTAGGTACCGCTACCAGTACCGTTACCAAGTTCCGTTGGTACTTATTTTATGCCATACTGGTGGCTAGTACAGATTGGAAACCAATGGCGGGCAGGAGTTCTAGTGGATGAGACTCAAGGTACGTAAAGAAGTACCCACCAAATGAGTAGGCAGATTTGCGCTGTCCGTCCCAGCTTCAGACGGGTGGACGTCAAATAGAATTATACTTACCTACTTTAAAAGTTAAATACTCAATGATAATATTATAGCATTTTGAACTACCTTGGTACTCTACTGGTGAAAGAATTGAAAGTTGGGTCCACAGTATTCTAGTTATTGACAACAAGAAATATCAACACAAAGGAATTGTTGATTAAGTACTCTTTATAATTGGCTGTTTAAAATAATTTGCATGGTTCGCTATAAATTCATTCACATTAATTGATAAAGTTATTTGCACGTGAATTTGAAAAGTCAAAGGCGTGTCACAAGATCTTTGACCGGTCTATCAACGCCTAGATATGATATAGATTATAGGTAAATTTAGAGGTGACTTCACGTGACGAACGGAGAAAAGAGAGGATATTCCAGATTTAGGGCGTTTCACCATCTCTGAATAGCCGATAAACACCGGATAAATTAAAAATGGAACAAAATTTGTTCCATTTTTAATTTATTGGAATTGTTTGCCAGGTAATTTAACATTAACTTAAGTAAGTGATGAACTTCGATCAATAATAGTACTATTATTCATCGAAGGTTGTGAAACAGGCCCTTGAAATTATAGATTATACCAGAAAACTTAGTTAATTCGTTAAACCTAACTCTTAAACTTTGTACAACTTTAGGCAAGTACGTAATATTACAGTTTCTTTCCCCTAGGATAATAAACTCTTTATCTTCACGGCCGGAGTCTTCTTCCAGCGGTAGGCCACGTCCTAGAGTACTGGCTAGCGATTCCGCGGCAGCAGACACCTCTCACGACATGTGCACGCCGAAGAACAGACCAACAGCTTTGAGATACATCAGCAGTAGCAGCAGAGGTATTTTGTCACATTATGAATTTATATCTAACCTTCGCGAAAGTAGGTACCTTAGTACCTATCACTTCACCGGTGCGTTCACCAGAGATCTCGGAGCCCCCTCCACAGTGTGCTAGAGAAGGCCGTGTGTTTTTAGTCGGTAAGGGCCGCACTCAGAAACGTCACTTATCCTAATGAATCATTAGCTAACGACACCCAGTATATCTTAGTACACTGACAACAAACTCTAATATGGAAAAATACGTCAAGATATAGTAGCCACTGTTTGTTAACAATTCATTGAGGTTAAGTGACGTCTCTGAGTTGGGGTGTAAGAGTCCGACATAACTCTGTGACTTTTCTTTCTGAAGAGTCGGAGGGTATCCATGAGGATTTTCACACGAAAAAAAGGTACCTATTAGATACTAATCCTACTGCTATAGTTAGCAGGAATCTGAACACGTGTGCACAAATTAATTTACTTACCTTAATTCATGAATAAAGATTAAATTTTAGCCAAAGAGCTTCTCTGTAAAAATCTGTTCGATAAACGGATATACCAATTTGGGAAAGCAAAATAAAAATTTAATTGAAGAGAAAATATAGGTTTTCTTTACTACAATTTACCTAAGTACTTAGAAAATATTTTTGTAAGTACGAAACTACTTGATAAAATTCACGTACACGTGAACTTGATAAAATTCACGGTCGCGTGTTCTTTTTGGGTGGCACTTAAGAACTTACCGAAAAAATGCCACTTCATTCCGATAACTCAGCAATAAATACGATGTCGTGATTGGTTTGTTAAAAAAAATATTATCGCTCCTCTCTTTGTTAAGCCAATCATAATTATTCATTATTTAATATTTATAATAGGTATCTTACCTACCCTGATTATTGTACTTATAGAAAGCAAAATAAAAATTTAATTGAAGAGAAAATATAGGTTTTCTTTACTACAATTTACCTAAGTACTTAGAAAATATTTTTGTAAGTACGAAACTAACTCAATAGCTTTATTATGTCCACACATTTTTACATAAAAGTTCCGATGTGTTGTCCCGTTCGGGTAAACGCCTCCTCCGGTGCTCATCTATCTTTCCCTGCTGCTTCTATTATATTTATAATTATTACTAGTTTCTATAAATGATCATATTATTTATCGCTTCACACTTGTTTCTGGTTCTAAGTAGTAAGTATCCGCCCCCTGACCTCCGCAATCCTGGTTTGCGGTGTAAATGTTATCGAATGCCAGTAGTTCGAATATAGGCCGGCCCGTCATCCATTCCGTTGAGTAAATAGAAGTAGCATATAGTAAAATTAGTATCGTTTCGTGAGTAACATGGCTAAATGAAAATCTCCCATGGTAAAGGTAGATACTTTTCGCGGCCTTTCCTTACACCTAACTATTACTTACTTACTACTAGTATGTAATAGGTAGGCCGCCATTATTCAGGAGTGCAAAGGGAGCAGGGCAGCCGGGCAGCAGGTCAGCGTATTAAAATATCTTTACGTTTTAAAACTGTGGAACTGTTTTCCGTTGTTGGTCTAGTGGTCCCAAACGCTACTGCTACGCTAGAGGTCCTGAGTTCAATGCCCGGGACTAGCAGTGTTGTTGGGTTTGTCTGTGAAATTCCCAGTAGCCGCTCAGAATCTGGATTTGGCCCGATTTATTTATTTATTACACCTTTGCCTGCCCTAACCCTTCCTGGAATTCAGATACAGGCGTGATGGTACGGTCGTACTTACCCATGTTTTTTCGTATTGTGACCGGGCACTGAGTCCTATTAGGAAACGCAAACTAATGCAACATAAATAATAGCTTAGGCATAGGGTATAGTAAATTGCGATCTATGCACGATCAGTAAATAAGTAGGTAAGTACTATTAGACACTAGACAGGCTTAACCGAAGAACTAGAGCTGCACCTAGAGGTATTCCTAAAGACCCGGCTTAGATGCGCAGCTTCGATTTGCCAGAAGAATAGGATAATATTTTTTCCTTGAAACGGTAAATAAAAAAAAGTTTGACTCAAAGCGCTTAATTCCTCAGTTCACCGGCCGAGCATTACCTAACGCAGTTCGCTACCAGTCAAGTTCACGTCCACAAGGGTCGTTGAGATTATTAATGTCAGTTTGACCGATTTGTAAAGTCAAAACGCAATACGAAATGATGGCGGTGTGCAAAAGTTATGTAGGTACATATGTATACACACGTGAACTTGATAAAATTCACGGTCGCGTGTTCTTTTGGGTGGCACTTAAGAACTTACCGAAAAAATGCCACTTCATTCCGATAACTCAGCAATAAATACGACGTCGTGATTGGTTTGTTAAAAAAAATATTATCGCTCCTCTCTTTGTTAAGCCAATCATAATTATTCATTATTTAATATTTATAATAGGTATCTTACCTACCCTGATTATTGTACTTATGTACACTTATGATGTCGTAATCTTTGTTTTTAAGCTAGGATAAAACGCATATTTTACAGCTTGATGAGGTAGGTATTACATGTCTTTTTGATAATAAATAATAGGTACCAAAACAACTTTAAAAAATCCATCCATCTTTTTCTATAAAGTTGAATATAGCTCTAATGAGTAGGTACCCAAATGTTACGGAAATCGTTTCCCGGAGCATGACGTAGCTTTCCTCTAGTTGACTTAAAAACTATGGGCAGTAGAGCACGTAAAAATAGCAAGTAGGTACCTATCTCATGACTATAGCCTCCTCCATGGTAGAATAAAAATCAATCCATTTTGGTTCCCATAGACGGGGTTGCCTCTTATAATCTTTATATTAGGTATATGTAATTCTATCAGAATTTATCATTTGTACCCAACTATAGTCCCTATCAGTCGGGACTTTAGGAATTTATGGGCTCCGGGACTATCCCCGCGTAGAGACCAACGTATTTATATCAATACTACCTACCACTTGTCCTCGTATTTTTCTCAACATGTAATTTCCCTTATATACTATCAAGAGGAAGTTTATAAAATGTGACATATTATAGTTTGGGTACCTAGCAAATAATTGGGTACCTAGCTAATAAATAATGTACCTATTAGTAGATAGGTTTGTTATAGTCGCGCAGTATTGTCTAAGGGACTGGCAATAAGGCTTGTAGCGAACTGTGCCCAAGTTATAAGTCACGGTTTCCACCAGCTGTGTTTACATGCTATCATAGAAGTTTATTTACGGTACCTATTTCTTTTCATTCGCCGTTTGAACGAGGCATAACACATTTTGGACAATCAGAGAACTGCTCTTTCATCCTTCTCCCCTAAGTACTCAATTCACTTGGGGTGGGCGCAGAGTATCTTTTTCTTCCATAACTACTAACATCTCTATTGGGTAGCCGCCATCTGGTCATTCAATTCCTCTAGGGCCATTATGTTTTCTCACACAGTCCATCCATCTTTCCTTTGGTCTCATCCTCTCCTTATTATATTTCCCTTAGTCAAGAGCACGAAAGGTTTTGATTATGAATGTGGATAGCATAATCATAATCAAAAATGGTAGCAGACTTCCACGTATCACACCTCCATACCACGATAAACGGTTGCTGCAATACTTTTATTGTCATCAGTATCCCTATATATATGTACAACAAGTAACAACATTGGAGTAGGTCCTACCTATTTTCTATTCCCAACCCTAGAAAACCTATAACCTACAACACTTAACCTCCTGATGCTACTTTCTTAACCGAATCCTAGCCTAGCTGAGGAACATTAACTTTTTCTAGGTGGATATAGCGGCACCCGCTCAGCAAGATCTACAAGTGTGTCGGCTGCTGACGCCAGTGTAGTATTAGGTAATTTCCATTCCATAATAAAATAATGCGCTCGATTGATAATAATTTTGCACACGCTCAAATTGAATAATAGCTATCTGGCAGCTGGATTTATTATCACGCCATAGTGTCATACGTGGTCATACTGTGTATACTTAATAATATTGAGTAAGTTTCATTGACCGGAGCATCTCTGGGATCATTAATATAAGTAGGTGATATAAATCTTTTAAATACTATTCTAAATTATTTCAGTTCCATGGCAATATTCACATATAAATTTTAATTTCAATTACCAAATTTTGCGACCTATGTTAGTTGTAACACAGTATACATATATATATACATATAGACTGTGGTTGTAACTTGTAAATAATACGTTTTGGGAGTTCTCGAAAATGTAAAAAATATGTTGAAAATATGTACCTACTAGTTCACTTTAAATTAATTATTTTGACTTTGAATACGGATTACGAATTATTATAAAAATATTGAGCTTGTGTAGTTAATGTTCCTGATCCCATGGCTAAAGTACGTAAACCATGACGCAAAGGGGAGGAGATGGCATCATGGCATGTTTTTAGTCGGTATGTGTCCGACATACCGGGGGTCCATGAGGATTTTTCGTACCTACACCAAAAAAAGTACCTAATCGTACGAATAAGAAATGTAAGTATATAGGTAGGTAACTATTGTACATTATGAAAATTACACTTTTCTGTGGCAGTCGTCCGTACCGTAAAGACACAAAAATATATAAAGTGTGAGTAAGTATAACGGTTTATTAATTTCAGCTATATCCGAAGGTAGAGGTATGGCTCGTGGAGAAATTGGAATAGCAGCAATAGACCTTAGGCATCCCCATCTGGTTCTATGCCAATTCAGTGATACCCTGCTATATACCCATACGTTAACGAAAATAAACTTCTTCAATCCTATCGAGGTAACTCATTCGTAATATTAATAAGAGTCCTACGTATACTATGTATACACTAACAAAAGTGCCAAATCGATTTTTTCATGAATGAACGATTGCTTTGAAATAAAACCAATCTCACTATAATATTGGTTCGTAAATACTGTGTTCGTAAAATCACAAAAGTTCTATTAGTACTTTAGGAGAAAATAGCTTTAGCACTTTTGTTAAAGTATAAATGTTTTTGCTCGTGACTGTACCTAGGTAAGTCTCCGCTGGCCTGGCCTGGCTGGAAATTTCATACAAATGTTCCATTTATGAATTGGCAATCCGAAGGTGTTGAAACAAGCCCTTAGTCTTCTTTTTAAGTAGTTCTATATGTAGGTCTATCAGTATCCGTACCCATGTGCGAACATATGTAATAAATAGGTACTACATTGCAAAAAAACTATTGTTTTCACTGATTACGTTGAGTTTACCTTCCTTGATGGACTCTACGGCCGAAACGTCAGGACTTATAATATCAACATATCGGCCTAAAACCCATAAAAAATAATGTTTAAAAAATCATAGCAAGTGGCGATATGTAGTTTCTGCCTAAGCCTACGAGAAAATGCGTGAGCATATGACTCTATAAGGAAGGAACTCACAGGAGCAGTAGTTTAACTTGATAATAAATAGGGTTCGTAAAATTTTCGCATGGTAACAAAGCCCTACGATGAACCCTCTATAAACGCGAAATGCGCCACATTCATTCGACATTACATATCGCATTTTGCGCCGAATTACTCCCCTGACGTCTCGTCTCTCCTAATGGAAAGACGATGGCTGTTTAAGTAGGTAAGTATTCTTTGCTGGACAATGCGCGGAAATTACCTCGTATGATGCAATTTAATGTTGGTTAAGATGCACACAATATACTTATCAGAGTTCATGAACAGGAAGCACGTGTAGCTATATAATATAGATAATAGAGTAGTGATCGCAGTGGAAATATTAAATTTCATGCAAATGCTTAGTAGAGAGATAGCCTTTACTCCATAATGCATGCTGCCTGTGCGTGGGGCTTGAAATAATGTAAGATGTTTGAAAACCAAGTTGAGATGAACAATTACAGTATTATTACATAGCTCGTAGAACTAATGGCTGCTGGGACTGAAAGGTTCTCGAATGGACACCACGCACCGTAAAGCGTAACATGGGACGGCTTCCAAAGAGATTGAATGACGACCTGATAAAGGTCGCTGGGAATCGTTAGATGCACGCAGCATAAGTCCGGTCCCTGTGGAAGTCAATGGGGGAGGCCTTTGTCAGCAGTGGACCTCTTTTGGCTGATATGATGATGATGATGACGAGACGGCTAATTTGATCATCCCGTCATTCTATTGATCCCAGGGCTATGACATAAGAATAGGGCTAGGGAAGACAAATGCGGTTTTTAGTCGGTATGAGTTTGATATACCAGCTGCCACCTCCAGAGATCCATAAGGACTTTCCACACATAAAAAAGGGAACTAAGAACCAATTAGAAACCTATTCTTGCTATTCTATTCTTTACAGATCATAGTTCCCCACACATTTTGCGAGGGGGTGCAGCCGAATCAGCTGTGCCAGTTGATTAGAGATCGTTATCCATTAGTGAACTTAGTGACAGTTCAGAGAAGACACTTCAATGACGCGGCCGGTCGTCAGCACATACAAACTTTATGCGCGCCACAATACAGCGGTGTGTTTCTACAGGTGGTGAATAAGTACGTGAATAATAAAGACCTGCCTTTCCTTTACACCCTACACCTACATAAGTAGTAAGTCCCCTTTAGACTTCGCCTGTTGCAATCTAAACCAAACACTACTTAGAGTAAAAGACTTTCTCCAGTAGGTACAGTTATGGGTAATGAAAAAAATCCTGCCCAAGATACAGGTGGAGACGACAATAAATAAAAGCAAAGCATGTCTAAAGAATCAGTAGGTATAAAAAAGGTAGGTAATAAAAATCTTAACAAAAAAGCTTTCCATACAAAATAAATTGATGAGCTGACTTTGCGGATACGATTATTTTTGTTATAACTACGATTTACGATTTTAAAGTGCATATAGCACTACTTGACAGTAACCAGAGTAAAGGTCAAAGATACTTTTCACAGGTTTTACGCAGTAACTGCGGCGGCAGCTGTGCTGAAATATGTTGAATATATCCAATGCATAGTATTTGCAAGAGAATCACTCAAAATTGAATACCATTCGTCTGAAAACACAATGATCATAGGTATGAATTTGATATACTTACATCCAGTGACATTATATCGTTAAATAGAGGCTATACCTATTGCATTGTCTTTTTAAAGATTGCTAACGAGAAAATTACACTCACCTAGGGATATTGTTCATCCTTCACTACATAGGAACTCAAGTTGCTAACCTACATCGTGTGGTCGTTAAATATTCCATGGGTACCTACCTAGTATAAATTGCAGGGGGTCGCTACATGCTAGATACACTTCTACAAAGATATTTACGATAAACGCAAGGTTTATCTTGTTATCAGCAGTCATAGGTTAATCAAAGGAAATCGGAATCGTCATATTTTATGACATCACGAAAACATGCAGCTAAAGAAGAATTATCAATTACAGTCACATTCAATTACTTTTATGTATGTACGTAATTATATTAAGTCCTCTTTGGTTAATACCGTGACAAATAAAGATTAGGTACTCAGCATCTAGGAAGTAATTTCAGCGTAGGTGGAAACAGTATCTACCTAAGAACCTACTTAGCTGCACCTACCCTGACGAATCCTAACTAGCTCGTGTCCTCATTTTAGACGTTGGGACGGCAACCCAACTAGAGCTAGTGCAACCGTTGGTGCCATCAGCAGGACCAACTTGCTGTCTCCTAGGAGTTCTTGGGCCTACTTATACTGTAGGTGGTATAAGAGCCTTGCGAGCTGCTATACTCCAGCCTTCTTGTAACAGAGAGTTCATTGAAGCTAGGCTAGATGCCATACAAGATCTGATTGAAAATGAAACAGGACTTATGGTTGACTGTCAGGTAGATTACCTATTTTTCAATTAATAAATCTGTTATCTCGTCTTTTTTTTATCATAATAATTTTCGGCATTGCCACTAAGCGAGACAACACATACAATTTACCATAATTTGTCTTTTTGCTTTGTAGTAAACTAAACTTACCTACTAGAAATATTTTCAGGATGTAATTAAGAAGCTATCGGATATAGACAAAATTCTCTTCTTGTGTATGGAGACGGTAAACCAGAATATGGACAAGATTGGAGAAGCTCAGCTGAATCAAACGCTGCTATTAAAAGTAACCATGGACCTGGTACCGAACTTAGTCGAAGCATTAAATGGTGCTGTCAGTGGAAGACTCAGGAAAATAAAAATGGTATGCATAACTGTAGGAATTATGAATTTTGCAAAATTACTAACAATAGAATACAAACAGGTATTCTGAGCGCATTAAAATCGAGCGGTCTTTAAACCATTACTGGATTAATCCTTGTCAATCACAAGTAGTTTGAAGATCGGTGTTTTGGAACAATTTCGGCTTAACAATGGTCTTAATATTTCTCAGGATTTTGAAAACCCGCACTACAATGAAATAGCAGATCAAATAAAAAGAATAATCCAAGACGATGCTCACTTAGAAAAAGGAGCTATGGGTAGTCTTCAAAGATGTTTTGCAGTCAAACCTGACATCAATGGTCTTCTAGATGTAGCTAGGAGAACGTACTCTGAACTTATAGAAGACATACAGAAGATTGTGGAACAGCTTAGTGAAACTTACGATCTGCCTTTGAGATTGAATCAGAATGTGTTAAAAGGTTTCCACATCGTTCTGCCATTAGCTCCAAAGAATAGAAGGTGTTTTAATGTGGAGGATTTGCCCCCAGTATTTATACAGGTAAGTAAAATTATTATATCAAAACATTTTCTTTTAAATTATATTAAATCTAGACGTAATATTTCTGTCTTATGGTAAGGTCCATCACAGTGGTGCAAGCGTGTCCATGACTACAGAAGAACTGGTGGTCCTGAACCAGCAAGCAAAGGAATCGTTGAACGAAATACAGAAAATGAGTAACATGTTCGTTTAAATTAGAAATGTTTTAGTATACCTAGTTATAATATTTATAGTTTTAGTAGTAGTACTGCAGTAAAGTTGATATTTGCAATTGGAAATATTCAAACCTAGTACTGTAAAGGAATCAGATAGCGCAGTCTCACTTGTAAATAATGCAGCTGCAACTGAAAGACAAATGAAATAAAACCCTTCCTTCGGCTTTTTTGCCGTGTCGTCGGGTAAAAAAAGAAGAAGAACACCCGTAATCATGAAACACTAATGATAAAATATTATCATTGTGCTTTAAACATTTTAGATAGGCGTCTCATCTAGTGAACAATCATTATCATCAACCCATATACTGTCCCACTGCCGGGAACTGTTTTTTTTAAAGCCATTATTTATTTTCTTTGCAGTGTAGTTTCGAGTCTACTAAAAGAGTTACGTCCGTTTATGCCAAGTCTCTACACACTGTGTGAAAATGTCGCCGAGTTAGACGTCCTTCTTGCTTTGGCTCAAGTAAAATATGATTCCTCTCTATTTCATTATTTTAAATAGGTAAATCAGTGAAGTAACATTTGTCTTGTGTACAGGCCAGTTCAATTGGATCTTATATCAGGCCGGATTTCAACAGCTTCTTGGATATACGGAATAGTGTGCATCCGCTATTGGATTATAACAGTCAAGTGTTGCCTATTCCGAATGATATCGTAAGAAATATTTTAGTTACGCTTTTACATTTGTAATTTGTATATACTTCTTACCTACATTTATTTATTCGAATCATAATAATTAAGTATTATTTTAGTTTGCAAGTCCTGAGCACAATTTCACAATAATCACCGGACCAAATATGGGTGGCAAAAGTATATTCATAAAACAAGTTGCTATTATGCAAGTTATGGCGCAGGTCAGTTGAATAAAAAAATATATTGAGAGATTGAGAGTATTAACAAATTCAAAACATTAGGTGCCTAAACAAAGTGGTTACTATTATATTTTTAGCTAGGTTGTTTTCTACCCGCAACAAATGCTATTTTGAGACTTTGCGACAGACTGTTCTCCAGAATTGGCTTCAATGATAGCGTTGAATTGAATGCTTCTACTTACGTATTCGAGGTAAGCACTTAATATAGAATTATTAATTTTTAAACGTTTAATAGACAAGATACCTACTTTTAGATGACAATACTGTTAACTATTTCAGATGAAAGAAACGCAACATATACTGAATGGCCTGACGCCTACTAGTTTAGTGATAATAGACGAGCTTTGTAGGCAAGTGATTACATTTATAAATAATATTTCACTGTGATGTTATAGTTATTAAAACAATGAATCTATTTTTAGAGGGACATGTGCGGAAGAGGGCACCAGTGTAGCTTGGGCTATTTGCGAGGAGCTAATTATGAGCGATGCGTTTACTTTCTTTACCACCCATTTCATGTATTTGACCAGATTGCAAGAATTATACTTGAATGTAGTTAAGTAAGATTCAATTTTACTAATGTTTTCCAGTACCTACCCTCCATACGTTAAGTACTTACTTCTTTTAAAAATATTTATCGCTTCAGTCGACACACGCCAGTAACGGAAGAAGATGTGGGTGATACAGAAAATCCTCAAAAAAGATTAATCTACCAACACAAAATAGAACCGGGAATTACTAAAATTGAACATTACGGACTAGCCCTCGCAGCCAAAACTAATCTGCCAGAGGACACTGTTAAATTAGCTATGGAACTCGCTGAACTAATTTCAAAGAATACAAAGGTAGTTTTGGTTTTTAAATTATATAGTTATTACTTAAAGCTACAGTAAATTGATAACTCCTCCAACCTTATTTATTGCCAAGTAACTTGATTCTCTTGATCTATAATTTTCTAGCTTTACTATTTAGTAAAGATACGGTAAATGTTACAGCTACCCGAAATAAGAACTCCACAAAGAAACGATGAAGAAACTCTATACAATCTTAATGCAAATATACTGCAAGAATGTAGAAAATTTGGTAACACGGAAGAGAACACAAAAAAATTACTGCTAAAGTTCAAAGGAGACCATCCTGAAATACTGCAAAGAATAAATCTGCTTAGAAGTAGAAGTGATAATAGAACTGATTTAAGTGCAGAGTATTCATTTGTACAAAATTCCAAAGAAAAAATGTCAAACGACGATAGCATTCAAAATGTATCCTTAAATAATAATATTGCAAGTGCTAATTCATCCAATAATCAACGAGTAATTATTCTTGATGAAGATTTGAATACAAATTACACTTCAGTAAGATCATCGGAACAATTACTTAACAGTGTTATTAATAATGAAGATTCTTCTGACCATGAGATTGAACATGAATCAGATGTAGAAATGATTGATGAAGATAATAACGATTCTAGTCATGTGCCAGTGAACAACAATACTAATGACTTAAATAATTCTACTAATAACAATAACAAAGTAGCTGAAAACCAAGATAACAATTTAAGCTATACCAATGTTAATGAAACACATGCTATAGAAAATGTTGGAAATTATGACAACTATGGAAACTCTATGCATGACGACGATGTAGTTGAAATAGACACTTCTTCTATCGATTCTGATATAGCTGAAGCTTTAACTCAAATAGTGGAAGAATATTCTGCCAAAAATGAAACCAATTCTCAAAACAGTGACTGCATGTCTGTTGATGAAGACCTGATGGCTGAAACTATTAATGAAATTAATGAAGAATTATCAAGTGGTGTCAATAGTTTCGAGAACATTGTTTTAACCCCTCCAATGCATTTCCGTGACATGTAAAATAAACCCATAATACACCTAAGTATTTATTTATTATTTCCCCGTAGAACCTTTACCACAGTCAAAGAAGTCCGAAGCGATAAACAGTATTTACCTCTTTCTTATTCCACCTTTTTTTATACTCAGTTACTGGCTGAAACCGCTAAATAAAACTTACAGATGCCTTAAGATAAGAAAAAATTTTTTTTTTAAAAAGACCATACGGTTTCATATAAAAAAACAGCCATTTTTTTATCTAGATCGGATAATCGACTAATTTAAAAAAAATCGCCTAACAAGCAATCTTTTTCTAGTCTATGAAATATACCGTATCTTGCCCAACGACAAGCTGAATAGAGTAAAGTTTCAAACAAAAAAAAAAGTAAAAAACACAAATTGCAAATGGCTTCTATTGTAGATCTTTAGTTTCGCATTTAGATTTTGTAAGTGAAATTTACACTCGGATTGTGTTTTTACCAGTGAAAAGTGTGTAAAATAAAAATTTGACGCTGAAATAAAATAAGTAAGTTCCAAAATATAAATAAACTTATCATTTATAGGGCAACCGGCGTCTGTTTACCACGCTGCTTCCTATCAACCCTATCGTTGCTTGTATTGTAGGAAGATAATGGATTTCTTTTGGATCATGTAGGTGTGATAGTTGAAGTAAATTTCGTTAATATTATAGAAGGCGGTCAGCCATGTCGCTGCCGCCGTACCTGCTGGGGCCCAACCCCTGGGCCACCATGATGGCGCAGCAGCAGTTGGCGGCAGCGCAGCAGGCCGCGCTGCAGGCCCACGCTGCCGCTGCCGCAGCTGCGCCACCGGTGCCGCCCACGCAGCCCCCAAAACCTCATCATATACCCGAAGAAAAGATCAAGGAGAAAGGTGAATAAATAACATAAAGTTTATAGGTTATTTCATATTTTGTTGTAATGTTTGCTTTTTTCTCTATGGTTTGATAATGTAAAAATACAAATGGTGGCATCCTGAATGTTACAAAATTAAATGCCATGATACAATTATGAAATAGGTATATATAAACAACATAATTTATGATTGGTTATTATAACAATAGTATATGTTCTTTGGAACTAGTATTTCAAGAGCCTACATACATTTTATTGATTGTTGTCCTAGGCTAAAATCACTCCCTCATATTAGTACATTATCAATATTGAATCAAACTTCAACTACTTTTTGTGGAAACCATACATGACAGGGGAAATCCCTTGCTATAGATGTAAAGTATTGCATGATCAACAGTCACAACTAAACGGTCATTTAATTTTATTGCATCAAATTGAAGGGTTGACAATTTAATAATGCTGATTGTATAAAAAACAACTAGTGTCCTGCCCCAATTTTTTCATGGATGCAGAAATTATAATACATCCTCATCACTATCCTCATTTATCACTCATTCTATTAGTGTCAATTATATTAAAATATTTTGTGTAGTTTATGAGTATTTTTAGTAGGTATTAATTTTTAATTAACCTGATTATGTGTGAAGGTTAACTTACAAAATGCGATAAAAGAAAATTTGCAATAATTACATTTTAATTATACCATTTCCATCTTTGCTTGGTGATAAAAGTAATCCCAGTGCCAATTACTATTAACACATGGTATGCTTTATTCTAAACTTCAGATAGAAAGAGCTGTATAATTATTAGGTATATTGGCAAGCATTTCTAACCCCTGATGCAAAAACACTGACGTGTCTGTGTGTGTGTTTATGGCATTGTAGCTCCCGAATGGATGAACCGATTTTGATTTTGTTTATTTTATTTGAAAGTTGAATTAGTCGGGAGTGTTCTTAGCTATGTTTGATGAAAATCGGTCCAAGATGGCTGCCGCCACAAAAAAGCAAATTACATACATATTTTTTCATAACTCCCTCAATATGGGTATGACATGAAAGGGCTTAAGGGCTAGGAGAATACTATACACTATGATAAATTTCTAATCCAAGATGGCCGCCACCACAAAATTAAAATTTACATTTAGTGTCATGGGTTTTCTAAATTTTTAAGTTTAGTTATCTATGATAAACACATTTAATTATGGAACATAATTTAAGTACATAGAACTAAGATACTTTATACTATTACCAGTGATTGTTACAAGAAATAAATTCAGATTTTCCATTTATTCGTTTGTGTATTCCACTTGGTTTGACACATTTAATACCTAAACATCCCTTATCTGTTATCCCTGCTGATGGATGCAGGCTCTAAAATTCTATAAACTGTTTTTACCCAATATTACCCCATAACCCAATATTTTGCTTATAAAGAGATAAAGCAAAATTATTTCCTGTGGGGAAGATTATTAACTGCAACTGATATTCTTCTCCACCTTAGAAAAAATGGAGAATGCTGATATTGCAAACAAAAATAGATTTGTATCTTTGCTTTTAGAAGCAGCATACATATGACCATAAGATAAGATATAGGGTTGTATGTAGAGATGGGTAAATAGCCTGATGGTTTGGATTATTATCATTAATAGCCATCCAATGGATGATAAGCCCATTATTCATGTATTGTAAAAAAGAGTGTTTTTTTGTCTAAATGTAATTCTTGCACTACTACCGCGTAAAATAAAAATCGCGGGCGTTCTCTGTATGCACTTCATTCAGAAAACTGGGCTAATATGACGTTTTCTCTGTGCCACAATTTCAAACAAAATACAAAGACAAAAAAAATGTAGAATTAAGATGGTAGGTATTAGTAGTTAGTGTCCACTAGTAAAACATTAACAGCAGGGTAATCATTCATAATTGGCTATTAATGGCTATTATCCATCAGGCTATTTAATTTACCCATCTATAGTTGTATGGTCCAACATTTTCTAAATCATCAGTAAACATACCTACTATATTTCCCAAAGGGTTAGGTAGAAGTGTACTGCTGCACACCCATGTTTGTATTCCTCCCAACATGTAAATAGTTTAGAATTTGTGTATGTTATAGCAGAACAGGCCATGAAAATTTACCTCCAGTATCTTTCATGTGCAATAAAACTATTGCTTTACACATTTATTAACTTCCAATCATCTTTACAATCCAGCCCAAAAATGGATGCAGCTCCAATCAAAACGCTTCGCCGAAAAGCGCAAGTTCGGTTTTGTAGATGCTCAGAAAGAGGACATGCCTCCCGAGCACATACGCAAAATCATCAGAGACCATGGTGACATGACTAGTCGCAAATACAGGCACGACAAGAGAGTATACCTTGGAGCCTTGAAGTACATGCCTCACGCAGTTATGAAGCTACTAGAGAACATGCCAATGCCTTGGGAGCAGATCCGTGACGTCAAAGTCCTGTACCACATAACTGGCGCCATCACATTTGTGAACGAAATCCCGTGGGTTATAGAGCCGGTCTACATAGCTCAATGGGGCACCATGTGGATCATGATGCGTAGAGAGAAACGTGATCGTAGGCACTTCAAACGCATGAGATTCCCGCCGTTTGACGACGAAGAGCCGCCTCTAGATTACGCCGACAACATCTTAGATGTGGAACCATTAGAGCCTATTCAGATTGAGCTGGATCCTGAGGAAGACGGGGCGGTGGCATCATGGTTTTACGACCACAAGCCTCTATTAGGAACAAAACATGTTAATGGATCGACATACAGGAAGTGGAACCTGACATTGCCCCAGATGGCTACACTCTACCGTCTTGGCAATCAGTTACTGACTGACTTGGTTGACGACAACTATTTCTATCTGTTCGATTCGAAGAGCTTCTTCACGGCTAAGGCTCTGAACATGGCTATACCTGGAGGGCCAAAGTTTGAGCCCCTCGTAAAGGATAATTCGGCTGGCGATGAAGACTGGAACGAGTTCAATGACATCAACAAGATTATCATCAGACAGCCAATCAGAACTGAGTACAGGATCGCATTTCCGTACTTGTATAACAACCTGCCACACTTCGTCCAGTTGTCTTGGTAAGTTTTACCATATTTTATTAATGATTACAATTGTTTTTTCAATTTTTTTTTTCTACATATTCTCTGAACTAAAGGTACACAAGTTTTATTTGCTCTTTGTGAATTTCGGTATTATTGACAATTGTCCTCCTTTGCTTAGGTACCACACTCCAAACGTCGTATACATCAAGACTGAAGACCCTGATCTTCCTGCTTTCTACTTCGATCCCCTCATCAATCCTATCTCCCATCGTCACTCGGTTAAGTCTCTAGACCCACTGCCTGATGAAGAAGAGTTCCTTCTGCCTGAAGATGTGACACCATTCCTACAGGAGACTGCTTTGTACACTGATAATACTGCTAATGGAATTGCTCTTCTGTGGGCGCCAAGGCCATTCAATATGAGATCAGGTGAGAAACAGAAAAATTACAACCTTTCTGGTCTGGTTTTGTTTGATGTAAATGAAAACATAGTTATGTAACAGATACTTATATAAGACATAATTACGTGCTGCAATACCTAAAATAGCCTTTACAGAAAAACATGATTAAAGTATTCCAATAGTATAAGTAATGTTATCTAGCTTAAATGAGGCTAACAAACACCACAAATTCACTGAGAAGTTTGTTTCATATAGGCCGCACTCGCCGTGCTATCGACGTACCGCTTGTCAAGACATGGTACAAGGAACACTGTCCACCTGGTCAGCCTGTCAAAGTGAGGGTTTCATACCAGAAACTCCTCAAGTATTATGTGCTGAATGCACTGAAACACCGACCACCAAAGCCACAGAAGAAAAGGTAACATTAAGATTCTTTATTTTATGCTGTCTGGAAATCCTTAATATTTCCAGATTTTCCATGTATAACTTGAAATTTAGAGTACAGAACTTGAAGTAGATGCTTTATCTAAATTGCTGCAAGACGCGAGTACTGCCTGCAGTCGATCTTTTCAATACATGCTCTCATAATTGGAGACTACCAGCTGATGCCTTCTATTGCAGGTCATAATTTGACCATAATTGTATTGTTTGTCTAGGTACCTATTCCGCTCCTTCAAATCCACAAAGTTCTTCCAAACCACAACTCTGGACTGGGTGGAAGCAGGATTACAAGTGTGTCGCCAAGGGTACAACATGCTGAACCTGCTCATCCATCGCAAGAACTTGAACTACTTGCATTTGGACTACAACTTCAACTTGAAACCGGTCAAGACTTTGACTACTAAAGAGAGAAAGAAGTCTCGGTTTGGTAATGGTAAGTAGTGTAAAAAAAAATGTTCTGTAGACACTTCTATAAACGAAAGTTCTTTTTTATTTTAAACTAGCGACTCGTGAGCATTTTCGCGTGAGTGTTTCAGTGGATTTAAAAAAATGCACAACAAAACTTTTCCTGAAAATAATGAACACAACAAAAAAGAAGTATTCAATTTGGCTGACACTAAGTAATGGGTTCTTTTAGCCATAATATCAACTGGATATTCCTTTGAATTAAAATTTACTTCTAAATGGAAGAAGTCTTTCTCAATCATGGCAGCCACTTATCACATCTTTATGAGCAAGGTTGATTACAAAATTTACAATTTGTCCTGCATTTTTTCCTCTTTCCTCTACAGCATTTCATTTATGTCGCGAGATCCTACGTCTGACGAAGCTTATCGTGGACTCGCACGTTCAATACCGTCTGAACAACGTTGACTCGTTCCAACTGGCTGATGGTTTGCAGTACATCTTCGCTCACGTCGGCCAACTGACAGGCATGTACCGATACAAGTACAAGCTGATGAGACAGATCAGAATGTGCAAGGACCTCAAGCATCTGATCTACTACAGGTTTAATACGGTAAGTGTATTTTTTTATTCTTATGTTAACGTCATCGCATCGTGAAATGCAAGATTGTAACGTAAAAATATTAAAGGTTTTATTTATAGGTTTTTTCATGAAGATTTTAAATAATCTCATTGTCTGTTGCCGCATGTGCGGGTGCTTAACGTGATGTCCTAGGTTAGATTTCCTGGTCCGGATAATTTTTGTTATGATCGTGGGAAAATTCACATCAGCAGATTTTGGAAATGTGTTTGATTAATGGCATTGGACAGTTAAATTTTTAATCACTAAAACTTGAATACCTATCTAATTTCTTCAAGTTTATAGTTTAAACTATCACTTTGTTTATTAGGGTCCAGTTTCGAAAGGCCCTGGTTGTGGTTTCTGGGCGCCAGGGTGGCGAGTGTGGCTGTTCTTTATGCGCGGCATCACTCCACTGCTAGAACGGTGGCTAGGAAACTTGCTGTCCAGGCAGTTCGAGGGCAGACATTCTAAAGGTATGTTACTGGCGACTTTTTAACTTGGGTTTTTGTTACAATGTAATAATGAGGATGTGTTACATTACATACTCATTGTCCTCTGACAATGAGCTGCTGTGCAACTTCTACCTAAAAGTTTTATTATTATGTATAGTATTTATCCTCCATATAGCTAAGAACAATGTGAGATTGGTGAATAGAGTGTGAAGAAAGTGAAATTATAAATTATCTGTATCAACTAGGTGTCGCAAAGACGGTAACGAAGCAGCGCGTGGAGTCCCACTTCGACTTGGAGCTGCGCGCGTCTGTGATGCACGACATCGTAGACATGATGCCTGAAGGTATCAAGCAGAATAAGGCCAGGACTATCCTGCAGCATCTATCCGAGGCGTGGAGGTGCTGGAAAGCCAATATTCCTTGGAAGGTAGGAAACTGAACAAACTGAACAGAATTACTTACTTACCTCTAGTCTCCAAAAAAAATTTGTACCTACCTACGTGCAACATTTTGTAGTATGTTTCTGTGTTGGAATTGGTTGCCCTAGACCAGACAGCGAAAGATAGGGATAAGTTGGAAGAGGGGATGGAGGCCTGTGCCCTACTGGGCCAATGATGATTTGGTATTGGGTATGAATATTACCCTTATTGATTAAAATATTTAAATACTATGTATTGTAGGTTAACAAGCATTCCATTTTATGTCTTTGTAAATCATTATAGTTCTCTACAATTTTATACTCAACATAAGCCACATCAAAGTAATGTGTACATGTTTAAAAAAATCCTAGGTGCCCGGTCTCCCGACACCCATAGAGAACATGATCCTCCGCTATGTGAAGATGAAGGCTGATTGGTGGACTAACACGGCCCACTACAACCGAGAGCGTATCCGCCGCGGCGCCACTGTCGACAAAACTGTTTGCAAGAAGAACCTTGGACGACTTACCAGGTTGTACCTCAAGGCTGAGCAAGAGAGGCAGCACAACTATCTTAAGGTCAGAATAACAAACAGACAAGCCAGTAGCTTTTTTCGATAACCAATAATTTAGTTGAATAGTTCTTCTAAGAAAAACTGTTGAATCTGAAGTTAATTATCTATTATTGCTGTTTTTTAAAATATAACATAATTATATTTAGATTAGGTCAAATATTAAAGGTCCACATGTTTACAGGATGGTCCTTACATTTCCCCTGAAGAAGCCGTAGCCATCTACACAACAACAGTGCATTGGCTGGAGTCCCGTCGCTTTGCCCCCATTCCGTTCCCGCCGCTCTCCTACAAGCACGACACCAAGCTCCTTATCCTAGCGCTGGAACGGCTGAAGGAGGCCTATAGCGTCAAGTCAAGGCTGAACCAAAGTCAGCGAGAAGAGCTGGGTCTTATAGAACAGGCGTATGACAACCCTCACGAGGCGCTGTCCAGGATCAAGCGTCATTTACTTACGCAGAGGACGTTTAGAGAGGTAGTTCAAATTATACAGAAATAATCAAATTAAACACAGTGTTCCAATTATTTATTTATTTATACTTCAATGTACAAAGGGCAATGTAAAAAGTAGTACAAAGGGCGGGCTTAGTGCCATATCGCATTCTCTACTAGTCAAACTATTATAATTATGTTCTTATATTAGAAGTTAGTTATCCTAGAAGTTATTTATGTTGAAATCAGCATTCTGTCTAAAAGAAGTTCTTTACAATGAATGACAGTCATTCACTGACTAGCACTGAAACATGAAAATTACAAAACATATTATTATTAAGTTAACAAAAACTAATAAGTGCCTGTATCCATTTGCACAACATCAATTAGTTTGTGTTGTATTCAATGTGTTTGTCGAGTCTATTATGTTAGGTATTTATGTGGCAGGGAGTGCAGTCTAGCCCTGACGTATAATGAGTATCAGTAGTACTAATAGATACAAACTTCCAATGTCACCAGGTCGGTATAGAGTTTATGGACCTGTACTCACATCTGGTACCAGTATACGACGTGGAGCCTCTAGAGAAGATCACTGACGCGTATCTTGACCAGTACCTGTGGTATGAAGCTGATAAACGCAGGTTGTTACCACCTTGGGTCAAGCCGGCGGATACCGAGCCTTCGCCGCTACTCGTCTACAAGTGGTGTCAAGGTATATAATGTTTGATACTATGTATTACAGAACTGCTAACAATTTTACAGAAAGTTATTTGTAGAGTATGAATGGTTCATGTTGGTTTAATCGTAAATCAGATAATATATAGTATAGTAGGCTAGGAGAACTTTGTATACTTCTCACTTCATATTTTAAGAGTGTGTTCCTTAATTTCTAAAGTTGTGTTGTTATTATGCTAAAAGTAATGACTACAAGTAAGATATATTCATTAATTGACAACTTGAGAAGAATGAAAAGAAGAAAGAGCTACCCGACATTCAAAGAAGTACTGCTGATGTTATCAGTTGTATGCGATCGTCCAGGGTGTGCGTTGTGGCAAAGGAGATCCGCTCCGTCGATCATCCCCTTGTTACAAACCTCACCTTGGTCGGTCGCGCTATCATCTGACCAAGAAGATGAAGAAATAGAGTTGAAGAATATTCAAATATCTAATTCTGTGAAAATGTTGGTGTTTATTTTCAATTATACTATTTCTAGATGTGTGTAATCTGTTTAAAATTTCAAATGATTAATGTATTTAAGTGTAATGAAAACCCCATTCCTTACTCTACTCATAAATTCTAGGTATAAACAATCTACAAGACGTGTGGGAGGTCGGTGAGGGTGAATGCAACGTCCTCCTTGAGTCTCGCTTCGAAAAGCTTTACGAGAAGATAGATCTGACGCTCTTGAACCGACTCCTTCGTCTAATCGTTGACCACAACATCGCTGATTATATGACGGCAAAGAACAACGTTATCATTAATTATAAGGTAATGTACTGACTTCTCATTTCGTTATTGTTTAAAAATTAAGTGTAAATACTGCTATAGCAGGGATTCTTTTAGTGCAACTGTATAACTTGAGGGGGCATGTGTCCAAACTATCGTGTTTGCCAAGGTATCCTACCTTCAATGCGTCACACGTCACATTAATTAATTTAGAACATCACATTCTTACAACAGTTACAGTAGAAATGTAAATTAGTACGCATCTAAGCCAGACCCTATTGAGATGTTTATTTCTGCTGCCTGTCTGTGTTTGCCTTGCCAACAAAAGTTTTGACTAACATTTCTCCACAGGACATGAACCACACAAACTCGTACGGCATCATCCGCGGTCTCCAATTCGCCTCATTCATAGTACAGTACTACGGCCTAGTGCTGGACCTGCTAGTACTCGGCCTACAACGAGCCAGCGAGATGGCGGGACCTCCACAACTGCCCAACGACTTCTTGTCTTATCAGGACAGGCAGACGGAAACCGCGCATCCAATAAGACTTTACTGCAGATATGTAGACAGGATTCACATATTCTTCAGGTTGGTATAATGCTGGAATTCTTTCAGTGTCAATGTTCGTAGGGTTAATTTTAGTGGTTTCATTGTAAGTTAAAATACTGTTGTAGTGTAGATTGTAAACCCTATACATAACCAACAGTTTGAGGTAATATTTAAACATCGCATTCGATTGTATTCTTTACTATTTTGTTATTGTTAAATTTCGTGCTTTACAACAGATTTACGGCAGAAGAAGCGCGTGACTTGATCCAGCGCTACCTCACAGAACACCCGGATCCCAACAATGAGAACATAGTGGGTTACAACAATAAGAAATGCTGGCCAAGAGATGCACGTATGCGTCTCATGAAACACGATGTTAATCTGTAAGTTATTCTAGATATCGAAGCTGTTTTACTTTGATTTAGTTATGTTTTAACCTATATATATTTACTGGTCTATACAATATTCAGATGATTTCTATACTGTAAGCTGATCTGCCATTATTTATGTTTAAATGTTGTGTTCAGTGGGCGCGCCGTATTCTGGGATATCAAGAACCGCTTGCCCCGCTCTGTGACCACAATCCAATGGGAGAACAGCTTCGTGTCTGTCTACTCTAAGGATAATCCGAATCTGCTGTTCAATATGGCTGGCTTTGAGTGCAGGATTCTACCCAAGGTAAAACAAATTTACAAAACTATTACAACATTCTCCACAGTAAAGTTATAATTTATTTTACTCGTCACAAAACTTTAAGGTTAAATCCTTGCACGTTGTTTGTGCGTCTACACAAATATTATTAGTGTTTCTAAATTAAAATTTAAACAAAAATATGCTTAACGTACATAATAAGAATACATAATCTAATCGAGTATCATTTGCGCAGTGTCGCAGTCAACACGAAGAGTTGTGCCATCGCGACGGCGTATGGAACTTGCAGAACGAAGTGACTAAAGAGCGCACAGCACAGTGTTACTTGCGCGTCGACGACGAGTCCCTGGCACGCTTCCACAACAGAGTGCGACAGATTCTCATGGCATCTGGCTCCACAACCTTCACTAAGATCGTCAACAAGTGGAATACAGCGCTTATTGGTGAGTAAACAATTAAAAAAAAATTAGAATAGGCAAATGATGGTATTATATCTAGGAAGCATGGTTTTTAGCCTGGTGACTGTGCGGAAATGACAAAAACTACAACTTTTTAAACTTTTCTTACAATACCAGCTCTATCTATAAATCTAAATTAACACCACTTCCACAGGTCTTATGACATACTTCCGTGAGGCTGTCGTCAACACACAAGAGTTGCTCGACCTGCTCGTGAAGTGCGAGAACAAAATCCAGACTCGTATCAAGATCGGTCTGAACTCCAAAATGCCTTCCCGTTTCCCGCCCGTCGTGTTCTACACACCTAAAGAGTTGGGCGGGCTTGGTATGCTGTCTATGGGACATGTATTGATACCACAAGTGAGTCAAGTCAATGGTACATAAACATAGTTCATTTCTCCCTATTGCAAATCTCTTGCAGTGTTACTAGATGAGATGTCTACATAAATTCTAGTGAGAACTGTAAAAACATCAAGTGGTATCCTTAGCTAAAACAAAACAGCCAACACTGTGCAAAAAATCTAAACATTAACTTATACACTGTTTTCCACAGTCTGACCTTCGCTGGTCGAAACAAACGGACGTGGGTATTACTCACTTCCGTTCAGGTATGTCGCACGACGAAGACCAGCTGATCCCCAACTTGTACCGCTACATACAACCGTGGGAGGCAGAGTTCGTGGACTCGCAGAGGGTGTGGGCAGAGTACGCGCTCAAGAGGCAGGAAGCCAATGCTCAGAACAGGTGAGACTAGTGACAGAGATAATTTAACTTATTAGGCTTATTGATATTGGAATATGAGATAAAATGATGAATCGCGTAGGGGTCCTGAAACCAGAGAGTCCCTGTGCTCTGGGGGCGCCCGAGTGTGTCGCGCTTGCTGATCGCACTGACGCGGCATCTCGCGCGCCTGATATAACGCTATCTGATCACTAAATAACGAAGATATTTTCATAACACTCTCAAACTGCAGAAAATAATACAGTATCACTTCACAGGCGTCTAACATTGGAGGATCTGGAAGATTCGTGGGACAGGGGCATACCGCGTATCAATACGCTCTTCCAAAAGGACAGGCACACGCTCGCCTATGACAAGGGTTGGCGTATACGTACAGAGTTCAAACAATATCAGGTAATTAAATATTTTTTTTCATCCTTAAGGTTAATTTAAATAAATGTATTTTTTCAATATTCTTTATTTTTCCCCAGGTCCTAAAACAAAATCCATTCTGGTGGACCCACCAGCGCCACGACGGCAAGCTGTGGAACCTAAACAACTACCGCACAGACATGATACAGGCGCTCGGTGGAGTCGAGGGCATCCTCGAACACACACTGTTCAAGGGCACCTACTTCCCAACCTGGGAGGGTCTCTTCTGGTAAGACATTCAGCTGCAAAAATAATCATGGCCAAATCTAAAATGATAATGTTAGGTCTGCATACCTACCTCCTATTCTATCTTCTATTGTTGTAATAGAGTGAATCGTCCATCATATTTTAAGTCCACAACATTTTTGTCCTGATACTAGCAGGTTGCTTCTCGTCATATCGACAAGTATTACAGGATATCGAAATTATATAATATTCACTTTATTTAGATCTTGTGGCGTGTATAGCATACTATAAGAAAAACATAAATATAGTAAACATTACATGCTGCTGTGTGTAACTGTATACCTTACAACTTTCTATGTCTATAGGGAAAAAGCCTCAGGTTTTGAAGAATCGATGAAGTACAAGAAGCTGACCAACGCGCAGCGATCCGGTTTGAACCAGATCCCTAACCGTCGCTTCACGCTGTGGTGGTCACCTACTATCAACAGAGCCAACGTGTATGTCGGTTTCCAGGTAAACACATATTATATACGTAATACTTATATCTCTCTCTATTTTTATACTTACTTTCACACCAAGTTTATTATACAATGTACTCTGTAGTTTTAATATTCCGAAAAAGAAAATAAACATTTTGTTGTTATGAAGAGAGTTAGCAAAAGAGTTATGGTTGTCATAGATTTGTGTAATTTACACTGTTGTTTTATACAGGTACAACTGGACCTGACTGGTATATTCATGCACGGTAAGATTCCGACGCTCAAGATCTCGCTCATCCAGATCTTCAGAGCTCACTTGTGGCAGAAAGTCCACGAGTCCATCGTCATGGACTTGTGTCAGGTGAGCAAACCTCCTATGTATTCAACACAAAGTACTTTGCTATTAAATAAATTGGAGCTTTTTATTTTCAAAGGGAATTTTGTTGAAGACAAATTTTATGGGAGCGAATTTCTTCTTACCTTTCGCCAGGTTAAAAAATAGTATAATTTGACCAATCAATTCCATCCAGGTATTCGATCAAGAGCTGGACGCACTAGAGATCGAGACAGTCCAGAAGGAGACCATACATCCTCGTAAATCTTACAAGATGAACTCGTCTTGCGCCGATATACTGCTATTCTCTGCGTACAAGTGGAACGTGTCCCGGCCCTCGCTGCTTGCAGATACCAAGTAAGGAGAACTGTAGTACTGTTATTCTGTTCACTTTAGCTCATAATCTAAAGTCACCTTGTCCATATTATAACCAAAGTTTTTGTAGATACCAAGTAAGGAGAACTGTAGTTGCTGTTATTCCGTTCAGCTTTTGCTCATAATCTAAAGTCACCTTGTCCATATTATAACCAAAGTTTTTGCAGATACCAAGTAAGGAGATCTGTAGTTGCTGTTATTCCGTTCAGCTTTTGCTCATAATCTAAAGTCCATAAAGTCACCTTGTCCATATTATAACCAAAGTTTTTACAATCGCAGTAACGGTAACTTCCAACACAACTCGCACTTACAAAGCTTGCTATTCACAGAGACACAATGGACAACACAACAACTCAGAAGTACTGGTTGGACATCCAGTTGCGCTGGGGTGACTACGACTCTCACGACGTGGAGCGATACGCCCGCGCCAAGTTCCTTGATTACACCACTGACAACATGTCCATCTACCCCTCGCCCACTGGACTGCTCATCGCTATAGACTTGGCGTACAACTTGCACAGGTGAGTAAATGAAAATTATATTAGTCAGAGATCAACCTCGGAGAAAATGATCTTTGTTATAATAATGAACATTCAGTTGTAATTTGTAAACTAGAAATCTTAAGTTTTTAAAAGTAAACAATTTTCTTGAACATTTTTGAGTATAATTCTTATGCCAACTACCTTTTAACCTTTGATTTAATTACAGTGCCTACGGCAACTGGTTCCCTGGTTGCAAGCCTCTCATCCAGCAAGCCATGGCAAAGATCATGAAGGCCAACCCAGCGCTGTATGTATTGCGCGAGCGCATTCGTAAAGCTCTGCAGTTATACTCTTCTGAGCCCACCGAGCCGTACCTCTCCAGTCAGAACTATGGAGAGCTGTTCTCTAACCAGATCATTTGGTAAGTTATAGTTATTTGCTGTGATTATTTAAAATATTTTACACTACTTTCCAATTTCTTTTAAAATTCACTCTGCCACTAAAAATTATATAGCCTAGGTAGGTATTCAACATCGCTTGCAGCAAAATACTTTGATTTTATAGTTATAAATACCCTACTGGTATATATAACAAGTGCATTCCGGAATCGAACACAGTCGAATCTAATGACGTCTTCTCTACATAGGTTTGTTGATGACACTAACGTGTACCGCGTGACGATCCACAAAACGTTCGAGGGCAATTTGACGACGAAGCCCATCAACGGAGCCATCTTCATCTTCAACCCGCGCACTGGACAGTTGTTCCTGAAAATCATTCACACCAGTGTGTGGGCCGGCCAGAAGCGTCTCGGACAGGTAACACAAAATATTATTGGCAGTCAAACTTGGCTAATATTATTATTACTCTTATACCCTGATTCACCACCTCTAGACAGCTGCTATCCGCCGGATAATTTGAAAAATTTAACAAAATCTGTATGAAATTATCTGCCAAGTAATTTATCGGGCACTTATCAGAAAGTTGTGAAACAAGCTCTAGGAATCTCGAGACTGATGTTCATGCTAACATTGTATTTTTTTCTATACAGTTAGCCAAATGGAAGACTGCTGAGGAAGTAGCTGCGTTGATTCGTTCGCTGCCAGTTGAGGAACAGCCTAAACAAATCATTGTCACCAGAAAGGGAATGTTGGACCCTCTTGAGGTGAGAACAATATTTTTTATGATAAATTAATTCCAAGTCTTTCAAAGAAAGCTTAGAAAATAATAAAAAGTAAATTATACTGGCAATTTTTTTTACATTATTTACAAACATGCAATAAGTCCCAATTTATTAAATGATTATTATTATTTTGTGTATAGGTGCACTTGCTCGACTTCCCTAACATCGTAATCAAGGGCTCGGAGCTGCAGCTGCCATTCCAGGCGTGCCTCAAGGTGGAGAAGTTCGGAGACCTCATCCTGAAGGCTACTGAGCCACAGATGGTGCTGTTCAACTTGTATGATGACTGGCTCAAGACTATCTCCTCGTACACAGTAAGCAAAATATTTATGTATGGTTAGGTGGTATAATTTTCTCATATTGGAGGTCAAAAACCATTTTGGGTGGGTGAGCCAAAAACTATTTTTAGCCATTTGGGTACCGTACGTGTAAAGATTGTTAAAATACTGATTGAAGAAGTGGAAGTTAAAAACTGTTGATATAAAATGATGAATCGCGTAGGGGTCCTGAAACCAGAGAGTCCCTGTGCTCTGGGGGCGCGCGAGTGTGTCGCGCTTGCTGATCGCACTGACGCGGCATCTCGCGCGCCTGATATAACGCTATCTGATCATATCGACAAAACACTTTCCAACCCTCGCAGCAAAAGTAAATTAAATTTCATTTTCTTCACTATCCAGTAAGCATTAATTAATTACGAAAACTTACCAAAAACTTCAACAAAAAATATCAATACATACATTATCTTAAACTTTCTGCATAATTTGTATCCCAGGCGTTCAGTCGTTTGATCCTGATCCTGCGTGCCCTCCACGTGAACACGGAGCGTACCAAAGTCCTGCTAAAGCCTGACAAGACGACGCTGACAGAGCCGCACCACATCTGGCCCACGCTGTCTGATGACGACTGGATTAAGGTTGAGGTGCAACTGAAAGACCTCATCCTAGCTGACTATGGCAAAAAGAACAAGTAAGTGTTAATCACGAGGCTTCAAATATAATTATATAATAAATAGGAGCAAGCCATTAATTAGTCAGGCAGAAATAGAAAATCCTTACTACAGTATTTTTCAGAAAACAACACTAACCTAGAATTTGAACACGTAACTATGTTGAAGCTAATGCGCCTATAACAACTGGTAGATCTATACAGTTCATGGTTTTGTTATTATAACACTACTTGCTCGTCTTGAAATACCGCCGCGAGTGTTTAGAATACCACTTTCTCCGTTATTATAAATCAATATTATCATGTTTCTCTATCTAGCGTCAACGTGGCTTCCCTTACGCAATCTGAGATCCGTGACATAATCCTTGGTATGGAGATATCGGCACCTTCGGCTCAGCGGCAACAGATCGCTGAGATCGAAAAGCAGAGCAAGGAACAGAGCCAACTCACCGCCACCACCACCAGGACCGTCAACAAACATGGAGATGAGATCATCACTTCTACCACTAGCAACTACGAGTCGCAGACCTTCAGGTGAGATATTGTCATATTTGGACGATGGCGTTTTCAATCCAACAGTAGTAAAATATAAAAAATATATACTGTAAGTTTTCTTTCAAGCATAAAAAAATGTATTAATATTTCAGCTCCAAAACGGAATGGCGCGTGCGTGCGATATCTGCGACTAACCTGCATCTTCGTACGAACCACATCTATGTGAGCTCTGATGATATCAAGGAGAGTGGCTTCACTTACATCCTACCCAAGAACTTGCTTAAGAAGTTTGTAACCATCTCAGATTTGAGAGCGCAGGTCAGTTCGTTTTATTCATCCTTTCAACATATGGAAGCCACCTTTAGACTCGTCTGACTTTTAGACTTGATAACTAGCTGTGTTTATTTACATACCTGTACATAATATTATCAATCCTCATCTAAATTGTTTCATTGCCCAGATCGCATGTTACCTGTACGGCACGTCGCCGGCGGACAATCCGATGGTGCGCGAGGTGCAGTGCGCCGTGGTGCCGCCGCAGTGGGGCACGCACCAGCAGGTGCACCTGCCGCGGCACCTGCCCAAGCACCCCGCGCTGCAGCACCTGCAGCCGCTCGGCTGGATGCACACGCAGCCAAACGAGCTGCCGCAACTGTCGCCGCAGGTACCTTATCTTCTCTTCAGTCAACTTCATAGATATTTATATACAGTAGAACATTGCTAAACCTAAAATTTTTTTATCTACAGGACATAACAACTCATGCTAAAGTGATGGCTGAAAATCCAACTTGGGATGGCGAAAAGACGATTATAATCACGTGTTCATTTACGCCCGGTTCCTGTTCGCTGACTGCGTACAAACTGACGCCCAGTGGTTACGAGTGGGGCGCGCGGAACACGGATAGGGGCAATAACCCTAAGGGGTACCTTCCCAGCCACTACGAAAGAGTGCAGATGCTGTTGTCGGACAGATTCCTGGGGTACTTTATGGTGCCGTCACAGGGAAGCTGGAATTATAACTTCATGGGTATGTTTGGTTGCTTAATTACTCCGTCCAACTGATCCAATATTAGACAAATGTTAACGTTTATTTCTACTCATCAAAGTAGTTTTATGGATTGAAATTAACATAACATTACCGTGTTACAAGTTACTACAGCGTACATAATTATTTACCGCAGGTGTACGCCACGACCCGAACATGAAGTACGGCGTGCAACTGGGCAACCCGCGCGAGTTCTACCACGAGGTGCACCGGCCGGCGCACTTCATGAACTTCGCAGCAATGGAGGACGCCGCCGCACCCACACTCGCAGCAGACAGAGAGGACCACTTCGCGTAGACATTGTTGCCAGTGCTTAAAAGGGTTTAGTTATAAGTGTAAATAAGTGATAATAAAATTGTATTAATTTGCTATAAAAGTTTAATTTCTTATCTAGACACTATAGATACCTTACATTCACCGTCAAAAATTTAATCATTTACTCATCATTATGAAGTGTGGCTGACCCTGGCTTGGCCACAATCAGGGATTTTAATTTTGATGACGTCGAAATTAGTCGCCAAATATCAAATTTAGTCGGTCACCGGTTCAAAAGTTATAAGGGTTTATAGGTGGCCGTGCCAGAGTCAGCCTCCCCAGCTCGGCCCAATTTATATCTCGGAAACTAGGGCACCTAGCGAAGATCTGTTTTCTTCCAGATTTAGTCGCTATTTGGTCGAAATTAGTCGCCAAATATCAGGTTTAGTCGGTCACCGGTTCAAAAGTTATAAGGGTTCATGGGTGGCCGTGCCAGAGTCAGCCTCCCCAGCTTGGCCACATTTATATCTCAAAAACTAAGGCACCTAGCGAAGATCTGTTTTATTCCAGATTTAGTCGCTATTTGGTCGAAATTTGTCGTCAAATCTCAGATTTGGTCGGGTCTTAGTTTAGAAGATATTTTGAATTTCATTTTGAAGGTATAGTCCAAGAGCTAGATCGAAGTTTACAAAAAATATGGAAAGGGCAACTTATTTTAAGAACTGTACATAAACTTTTTTGCGCACTGCTTAAAAAGTTTTCCTGTATAGCCTTTTGAAATGACTGAAAATTGAATGGTTTCTGTGTTCGAATCATGATGTTTGGATTGCGATCCGATATTTGGTAGATTGATTCGAACCGTGAAAATCGTTTGGATCGTATACGGTCGAACCGATTTTCGAAAGGTCGGATCGGATCGTCGCATCCCTAAATGTCATGTCAATATCGTCGGGTCCTCTCTCGAACTTGTCACTTGTCAGTGTCACTCATGTCAGTTGTTGTCGTCTTGTCGGCGCGTTGTCCGGTTTTGTTTGTTCCGTACTTTTGTTGTTAGTTGTTACCGTTATTGGATTTGTACAGATCTCTAAACTCATAACTCTTCAAATCACCCTCGAAATGGGAGACCATGATGACTTTGAAGACAACCAGTATCCCGACAACGATGAGTTTGTTCCATATGTGACAGCCGGCAGCCTTGGGCAGAAAAATGGCGCGAAAGTTACACTATGGGGAAAAGTCACCAAAGTTTCAGCCAGCGAAGGTTTCTATGTCAAAACTGTAGACGACCAAGAGATTCTTATTAGGCTGAAGAGGCCTTTAAATGAGCCGTTAGAAGGTTGGTACGAGATTTATGGCGTGTCGCAAGGGAAGAGTGTTTTATGTGATGAATATGTCCCATTCAATGAAGAGATGACTAAGAATATTGATCTGGAAGGTCACAAAGCGTTAGCCAGATTGCTGGTGGCTCTCGATGAACCATGGAACTTGGGTGATGATTCTTCAAATGGAATGACTGGTGTGGAACCAATGGATCAAAACTATTGAGGTTAGGTTAGAATAAGTTACAGTTAAGATAGAATAAGTTATAGTTTCGAATAGGTATTTGTGTCAGGCACACTAAAATATTTGTTGATAAAATAACTTTAATTGGTATGTAAGGTTCCCAGTTGTTTTTTAATTTGTTTTATAAGTAATACATTCTAAGAAACACTTGCACTTTTACTTTTAATACTTAACTTGATCCATCTGATTTTGGGAGTTGAGTTGGAAATTATTGTTTCTTTCAATTCTATTATTACTGCAAACAAAATACAATTTCTTAAATTAGTTACACTACTCTGGCAAACCTATGAAATAGGAGTACAAAAGTAAAATTTATGTACTTACTCTTATAGATATTATTCATAATTTTATTATTATTAACTACTCAAGCCCCAATTTTATTTTACTTGTATAAAACCTTTTGCTCTCTCTATATTGAACTCTGCAAAATAAAAATTGAGTACTAATGCTGCAATGGAACTAGAATATGCCAATTTTGTTCTTTTCTTCATATTGTAAACACAATATCTTATTATGGGTAACTACTCTAGTTCATGTATATTGTGTAAAACATATGTATAAAAAATGTTGATCATTTTATTTTTTACAGAATATTAAAGTAGTGATAGTTTAAGGTACCTACTTATTTTTATTATTATTGGTGTAATAAGTGCCTTTCAGATAATTTAAATTGGTATTTTGTACATTTACACAATAGCTTTACTGTCATTAAATTATTAGAGTTAAACTTAACATGTTTTTTTATTTGTTTCATAAATAAAAGGAAATTAAGTACCATCAAGTTAGATCAACACACAGTTTAAACGGGTAGGTCTAGGAAATCCAGTTCCATCAATGAATTGAAGGTAAGAACTATGACAGGATTGGAAATAGGGAGATAGTGAATAACACATTAGAAACTCACTGAGCTAGTATTCCATAAAGGTTTTAAGATATACATTTTAGTAAAAGAAAAAACGTGTTTTAAAGTATTAATACCAATACAAAATAAGTAGATGTAAATAAAGTAAATTATTATAAAATAAGAAATATATTTCATTTAATAACAATTTACTTATTTCTATTAAAAAATAATTATTAATTTAATGACAGGATTATATTATTTTCTGATTCAGGCCTATGTATTTTTAAAATAATATGGTAATGTTTTAGTTGATCGAAAAATATATTATTTCAATACAATAAAATATTTATTTTGTACATAGGTTTATTTAAATTCTTTTTTTTAATTTCATTCATGTGTTAGTACGATACATAAATTTGCTTAATTATAAATAGGTAATAATTAAAAAAAGTCACTGGCCATTGCAACTTTCGATTTGTAAACAACTTAAAAAAAGAAGAGGTTCCTAATTCACATGATTTCGCATACTTTATGTTGAGTTATTTTTTCTGTGTCTCAAGTTGGTCCCATTTAAGAAAGAAAGAAAGAAACATTTATTCATTTATTTTTTAAATTTAGATTCTTTTATTGTAATATATGTAGTTCTTATACCTTTCATCACGCCTGTTACCAAAGGGTAAGGCAGAGGTATATACTGATGATTGTAAACTGATGGTTCACCAATGTTTTATATACGGTCTCCCGACCCATGTAGGTCCATGGCAATCAATCTACGTGCTTCTAAAGAGACTTGTAGAAAATCTTGATAAAAACTCACATCTGCGAACAGTAGACCAATGAAGCAAGATTACCAATGTACTTAGGTAATAGGTACATATTTTAGGATCGAATAAAAATAATGAAGTTTACGCATCTGCTTAGAAATAATATTCTAGTTTTGATTTTATGGTAAATTGGTAACTTATCTGATACTTGCGAGATGCAGGTTTTTGTAACGTCATAATACTGTACTAAATTGCGACGTCACACATCACTGCAAAATTATGCAGATTGCATCCAGCACTGCACACGAGGGTATGCCCTAATGTCGCTCTCCTTGTTGCGTCGCTCAATATCTCGCATACGTTTTTCATGCTGCACTGCATTGGACAATGCACCTTCGATGCACGTCACTGGCCGGTTCCTATTAGGACACATTAATAAAAGTTTAGGAGGCTAGATTATATATTTTTAATACTCGCTCTCTAGGAAATGGCAATCGAATTTGCCAACTGTACCTACCGCAGTTAGCCAATCTCCGAGTTTAGTGATTAATATTTACGTACGGACTACTTAAGTACTAAGTTTAAAAGAGAGAATTCGAGATTATGATATTCCTCGCTGTGTTCTACTGCTGGACATGTGTAACCCCAAAAGAGGAAGTTAGGTATTTACCATCAAACCATCACGCCGGTATTCCCCGAAGGAGTAGGCAGAGGCGTACTAATGTACACCCACATTTCGCTGGTATCTTTAGGTCGGGGCGAGGCTATTGCCATCAATCGGGCACAAATCCAGACTCCGAGCTGCTACTGGGAATTTCACAGGATAACCCAACAACACTGCTCGACCCAGGATTCGAACCCAGGACCTCTAGCGTAGCAGTCGCGCTTGGGTATCTTGGCGCGATCTCTTAAATTTAATAATACGTGTGATATCTCAACGTTTTCTTTTTTTCTCGTGCTAAACGCTAGTACTTACAAGGCTTTAGTGTCTATCTTGGGTGCTTCGGAGCGTATCTTCATGCTGACTGGGCGGTCCTTGCCCTTGAGCGCCAGATCAGTCAGATACCGCTTGATATAGTTCTTCAACTGTGCATTCTCCTTAGCCAGCTTCGCCTTCTCAGTCCTTAGACAAATTGTTTGGACCTTAGCTCTGTTAACTTTCAGTAAAAACTTGTCCATTTTGCTATATTCCTTGCATTCATCCTGTAAAACAAGGATGAAAATCTTTAGATATTTGATTAGGTTATCCTACGTCTTGCAAAAGTAGCTCGGGAATAATATATTTTTCTCTTCTAGAAGCAGTGACAGCCTATGGGTACGACCACTGGACTGCCAAGTCAAAGGTCTATAGTTCGAATCCAAGGCACGAACCTCTGACTCTTCAAAATCATGGGCGTAATTATCACTCGCTTTAACGGTGAAGGAAAACATCATGAGGAAACGTGCAAGCCTGAGAGATTTTCTCGACGGCATGAGAACCCGGATTAAGCTAGCGTGGTGGACTATAGCCTAATCCTTCTCTTACCGAGAGGAGACCCGTGCCCAGCAGTGGGACAGTAAGTTGACATCAACATATATGGGTTGATGAAGATGATCTTTCTCTTTGGTGGGTCTACTTACGATCATTGCTTTGTCAAGGTGTTCAAAGTCCAGTGATTCGATATCGCAATCCACGTCTTTGGTCAACTCGTCGCCTTCGTGTTCATATTTGCTGCAAATGTCTGCCATTTGCAATACTTTGTTCAATTTCTCATGCAGATCTTCCAGATGCTGAAAGTAGGTTGGTTTTCGTATCGGACGAATAGAAAGCTTTGTGTCCAGAAATTTGATAGAAAATAGCAATAGTATTAAAAATAACTTGTAATCTTAGCATGGAAAATGCTTAAAAAATACAAAAAGATAGATAGATACTTACATTACATAAATACTTAATTAATTTTTACCTACTCCTAAATACCTAGGTGGATGTCGATGTTGTAGTTTTTAGTAGGTAGGTACCTACTTACTAGCAAGATGGCGCCGGCATTTCATAATTCACAACCTTCAAAGAAATACCGAAGATAATCTCTTGATTTTTAAAGTTCTGATTAAGTGAAACATGATATTGGGACAGTGTCTTAAAAATTTGGTGGGGTTTCCTTTGAAATTCCCAGTAGCAGCTTGGAGTATGGATATGTGCCTCCTCACCTCGCCCCCTAAACATACCAGTGAACAGAGGTACACCCAACCTCTGTGTTCCTCTAAAACTTCGGAAAATACAGGTGTGATGGTATTGTATGTATTACAAAGCAGAAGCACCTTGATAGCGTCCTGGCTAGCGTTCACCATAACATCCAGCTGCTGGCCCCCCCTGTTACTATTGAGCTTGGAATCCTTTTTCATCTGCAGGTACTTCCGCGCCAGTTCTTCCTTGCGACTCGCCATGCGCGTCAGTTTGTCTGTAGTGGTGGTAGTCGTAATTTGCCATTCGTTTTGTAGGTTTAACAGGTTCTCCTAAAAAATATCAGGAGTAACATGGTTATATGGTTTTTTTCTTTAAAAATGTATAATTGTAGGTACCTACAATGACGTAGAGAAGTAGTAAGTAGTAGTACGTAGAACCCAAGCTACAACAAAACGCAATTCATATTCCAGGCTTATCTTTCTTTGCTGCCAATAGCATTTTGACACGCTAAACAATACTTAACAAATGAAACAAGAGCTACTTTACATTATGTATTGATCATCCTAATCGTATTTGCTATGGTAATTTGTTCCGGAGCTATTAGTCAAAGTTCACCTATGTCCTCGATAAATCAGGGGCATTTGATGCAGCAGCTGAACGCAACGCTCGGGTCTATCGGATTCGGTATAATCACAGTCTATAATGTATTCTGTGGTATAATCGTGGAGGGTAACAGTACCTACGCAGTGACGTACACTAAGTAAGGTCAGGTACCTATACGGCCTATAGGTATCTATTATTATAATAAAGGGCACTAGGATTATTCTACTAACAGCGATGAGTGATGACAGTGATTGTCAGTCAGTAAATTTTCCCAAGCATTTATGAATGCGGAGCATTTGTCATACTTATTTTACTATATGTATTACCACACCTATCATGCATTGGCAGGCAACAGAGCCGAACAGAAAAGACCGATCACGGTACCCAATCATTGTTCCTAAAAATAAGTGGGTATTTCTAAAATTCTTACGGTAGCAAGCTGTATTTGGAGGTCGTTTCTGGCGATTTCCTTTTGATAGAAGTCATCTTTCTCGCGCAGACTGTAGTAGTGGCTCATGATGGGGTTGTGCTGCTCCTGGTAGGTTGCGAACACCTCCCGAAGCTTGCCCCAGCACGCCTCGATCTCCAGTTGTTTTGGGCCGCAGAAGGTTCGCAGAGCTTCCTCATGCTGCAATTAATATAATTTCAGTTACATAAATCAGTCAATTTATTTGATATTTGTAGATTTTTTCGGACAGTAGGTAGCTAGTAGTAGGTACACCCGCGCGATATCTATAACTACACTTATACATTTCTATTTTCCAGTACCTATAAGAGTGCTAACATTAAACGCAATACAGTATGGTAGGGTTTAGTTTTGTATGCAAAATAAGGCTAATTCTAAGGAACTTATGGTAGGTACGGCGAAACGCTTGTACCGACACTAGAATACGCTAACGTCATAACTATAAAACGAGATAACTCAATAGTAAGTTGTTAATCACAACAGTAGCTGGTAAGTACTTGCCATTATTTCCGATACACTTGTTATTGTAGTGGTATAATATTGCAATTTCCGATTTGTCACATCGAGTTTTCCTGTAATTAGTGGCCGTGGTCCGCACATCCGACCATGTAGCCTGACAGGCTGATAGGCGTGACTGACGACGATGACTGATGACCATTGTTTGATATTATACTAGATAGGTATGTACGGTACTATGGTGAAGGACCCTTGGGTTACATAGGGTACCTACTTACGTATGCCAAGGTTTCGCTCCTAGAAACGGAGTGAGTTCCTCCTAGAGTGGAGGAGAGGCCTCGAATTGTATCAAATATAACCCTTAGTTGGAAAGGAAAGTTGGATTTTTAGTAGGCACCAGTTTGACATACATCCATGAGGATTTTCTCCACTAAAAAGAGATTACTAGGATAACACCCAAACGAAACATCAGAGTACAGAGTAAAATTCCGCTTCGTTTAATTACGGAACCGTTCTATGAATTATGTCGAAGATAACACAAAGGACTAGAGGGGATAGATTGGAAGGTCTTTTCAAACTTTCAGCTCGACATTTTAAAAACACTTACTTTTAAAAATACTATATATAAATTGACACAACAATAATTAGTCACATGCGTTTGAAGCTTGTACCCTTTTGTGTCCCGGGGAAGTGATGCGTGGATGCCGTTATCATAAAAACGATGCGCCATGACCACCGTGCGACATTGTCACTTTATCAGCTACCGCGAACATGTGCCTCGTCAGGTACCACGTGCTTATATTCTGCTTAATACTCGTGGAAAGTTATGTGAGTATACCTTATGTTATTTGAGAATAGCCACAGTTGCAGTCTGAACCACTTTTTATTTGGGATCTATTGAAGTAGGTTTTTAATTATGAAAAAGTAAATGGGTATTTTTTTACGCAGGCCCTTAACTGTCGGTCTAACGGAGGCCCCAAAGAAGCCGAGTTAAAAAACATTTACAAGAAATGTCTAAAGATGCAAGAAGGCAAGAACTCCAGCAAAAACAATTCTGACCAAGACTGGAAGGAACCCCGAGGACAAACTCAAAGGAATGACTGGGACAGAGGTCGTATGGGCAGCAAAGAAAATAAAAATAGCAGAGATGATAGAATGAGTAGCAGAGATAGGAAGGGAGGAAGTGGTATGAGGGATAGTAGAGACGATATGATGGGTAGAACTGATGACAGGAAAAGTAGGAATGATGACAGAATGGAAAGGAATGATGATAGAATGAGCAGCAGCAACGATAGAACGAGTGGCAGAAACAGAATGGGGGGTAAAAATAACAGAAATGACATGACGGGACCAGGAAATCGAGACGACTATTTCGGCCGAGAAGAGTTCACCCAAAGTAATGAATATGGAAGCGTAAGTACCTAACCATTCATCGTAATATTATGTTTCCAATTAAATCAAACCATTTATATGAAAAATTTAGGTTCATGTTAAAAAACTAGATCTTTCTCTTCGAGCGCCTTTTGGCAAATGTCTCTTCTAGTACCTAACTACTTAAACCTCTGATCCTGCACATAGCCACAATATGTAAAATATTTCTATCACACTTAAAAAAAAACACTAGTTCCATGGAACTATATATTTACCAAAAATCATCTATTTTGATACCTAAAGAAATTGATTTTCAGACCTACTAAACTATTTCTTTCACTAGGATATGGGTCAATACAACAACTATTATGCCACAACACACTCTCCAAGGAGGTACAAACGGGAGAAGCGTCCAGAAAACTCAGGTCAAAGAAGTCAGTACAATCCAAATAGCCACAAGATCACAGGCTATGAGGACAGCTTTCGTTCTGACGAGAAGAACACCAGCGAGAACAATAATTCTAGCAAGGAATCGGATAACAAGGCCTGTGCGTTGCATTGCTTCTTGGAGAACTTGGAAATGGTAGGCTTTCTTTTGTTTTAAATTTGAATGCGTTTGGCAGCACCTCAACTGTTGGTAAGTGACCATGCTGCCGGTATTTTGTCGTTTCCTGCAAGTTTTATCTCTATCTTAAAAATTAACACGTTGCACCCCATGACCCCACTAATAAATATATTCTTTAGTATCGTGTTTATAAAACAAGGCGTTATGTTATAAAACATAGGTACATACTGAACACCAAAGTGGGGTATAACATCAAAGTGGCAGAAATAACGTAAATTGACGATCCCTCCTTTGACCTGCAGTCTAATTGCTTTTAATTACTCCAATGAGCTTCGAGGCAGCTGCGTGATTAATTTATTTACTTTTCAGACAGGGGAGGATGGTATGCCTGACAGATACTTAGTCACTCATGCTATCACCAAAGATGTTAAGAATGAAGATCTGAGAGACTTCCTCCAGGAGTCCATTGAGGAGTGTTTCCAGATTTTGGATAATGGTATGTGTTTTTTATGCAACAATCTTGGTCGAAAAAGGGAAAACAAAGATTGACTGCAAGTGGTCGGTAACGTAGACAGGTAGACTACATACCTACTTCATTATTCTTATTAGGTACAAATAATTTAGAATTTGGTTACCTATTGTTTCTCAGGGCTTCAAAATATTATATTACCTATCTAGTTATTATTTTAGATTAGATTATTGTATAGGTAAGTACTATGATAGGATGTAGGGGCAAAACTTATTTAAAATTAAACGCACATTTCGCTGGGATGTTTTGATCCCATAATAATAGGGGGCGTGTCCGGGCACAAATCTAAACTCCGGGCCACTACTGAGAATTTCATAGAAATAAATATTTTTTCGACATAAAAAACATAATAACACTTTACTCGACCCGATACTCGAAACAGAGCGTACCAAGCTAAATTATGTAACGCGAACATGCCATTACATCTTAATTAATAAAAGGAAATTCTATAATTATATCAGCGCTGCAGTTTGATTTGCTCACTGCAGCATATTGCTGAGATAGGGACCCATTTTGACATCGCACAAGATAACGCACCTATTTATGTTAAAATTGTATCTACCTATTTAATGTTTTGATGTTTGGTATTTTGTCTTGTCTTGTGTCTGTCAGAATAAACTTTCTTCTTTCTTCTTCTTTCTTTCTTTTAATTACAGAGAACACAGAAGATAAGTGCGAGTTCTCCAAAAACTTGCTAATCTGTTTGTCAGAGAAAGGGCGAGCCAACTGCGACGATTGGAAGGATGATCTGAAGTTTTAGCAACACCATCTATTTGTATTTATTTAATCTTGTATTTGATATTTTAACAATAAATATAAATGCTATTTCAACAGTCTCGTTATTGTGTTCTTAAAAGATTGTGTAAGATTTACTAAAAGAAAAAAGATAATACGAAAGTTTTTTTATACCAACGTTTTTTAACTTTAACGTTGCAGTGAACCATTTGAGATCATCGCGCCAAAGCTAATGTAGATACATCATGTTCTGCTGCAGTATAATTTGTATTTCTCGTGTACAATAAGGAATAAAACAATAATAATATAATGTACAATAATAACTTGGATTTGGAATTGCACCCAAACCACACATTCAGCATCCGCGCATGCAACCACAAGAGTTCGCGAGACCAATGATAAGCTTGTACAACATACCCATCACGCTTGTAAGTGTACCTCCTATAATTAAACCGGCACAAATCCTAATTCCGAGCTACTGAGAAATTCATAACAAAACCCAATGAAATTTTGCTCGACCTGGAAATCGAAACCAGGGCCTCGAGCGTAGTAGTCGTACTTACGACCACTAGACTAACAGGGTAGTTTATTTAATTAGGGTCATCATCAAATCATTATCTAGTCCCACTGCTGGGCACGGCTATATTCCACCACGCTAGTTAGTGCGGGTTGGCAGACTTCACATGCCGTTGAGAAAAAATTTCAGGCGTGCAGGTTTCCTCACGATGTTTTCCTTCATCGTTGTAAGCAAGTGATAATTGAAAATGTCAGAAGGTGCTTATCTTGCATTCGAACTCGAGACCTACGTCTTGGTAGTCCTGGTGCCGTATTATAAAGCTTTAGAGCCATCGTCTTTCCAGAGCGAGAGAGAGAGACGAGTTGGGTAGCAACATCTCTTTTTTGCAACAATGGCCTTAGCAATTCATAATACGGCCCCTGTGGTCATATATGAGGTTCAAAGGATTTTAATCTTACTTCAAGTCTCGCATCATTCTTCTCAGTGGCTCTTTGTATTTCTAAACTATTTTTCATCATCTGAAAATCCCTGTCTTGTATATATGTGATGAGCTTCAGCTTAAACTCGCCTCGGTCCTGACTGTCTACCAGTTCTGATTCTTCTTTGTCCCAGTTCTCCAGTAGAGTGTTCTTCTGGTAATCGTATTCTGCTTGTAATTTGTCGAGGCGTTGGGATCCTATATCTGCAAGAGTAATATGTATATAATATATGAATAAATTGAATACAAGGTTTCCCGCGTCTGATTGAGCAAAATGTGAAACGAACTGGTTGCAAAAGGTTCATATGAGGGAACTTAGATTAATAATCTAAGTGAGGAAAGATGGGTACGAAGACGAAAGGCAATTAAATGACCAAAATGGTTGTATGGCATACACATATCAAAAATGTAAATATATACTTAGTTAAGTAACGTTTTTCTAAATTTCTTTGGAGGATAATTTTCTTACAGCATCAGTGGCAGACCACTGAAGGTCGAATAGAAATATTCGACCTCTTCTGGACGGAAGGCTCTTTCATCACCTCATAATCTCTTATCGCATAAGTATTAAATAGGTATATTATGCGGATAAGAAATTGATCAGCACTTTAAAATTTGACTGCCTCGTTGGTCTAGTGGTCTCAAGCGCGACTGCTACGCTAGAGGTCCTGGGTTCGACCCCCGGATCGAGCAGCTTTTTTGGGTTTTTCTGTGAAATTCCCAGTAGCGGCTCTGGATTTGTGCCCGGTTGATGGCAATAGGCTCGCCCCCTATTACACGAGATCTGTGGATGTACTATTAGTACACCTCTGCCACCTCTGCCCCTTCGGGGAATACAGGCTTGATGGTATGTTAATGTTTAAATTGTAAAATGGTTCTTACCCAAGAAATAGCTGACATTTTCGGTGTGCGCCTGGAATGCCCGTCGGTGCTGTTCATCGGAGTCATCAGTGGCCCGCATCAAGGATTTTATCAGCCGATCCTTGCGCTCGACCAAGAAGTTGAAGCTTGTGAGCATGTTCTATAAATGATAGATTATTCGTTTAGAATCGCCGCTTACCATCAAGCGGCCTGCAAGCCGTATGCCTGTTAGTTAGTTGTTTGTCATCTTAGTACCTAAGTAGTAAGTAAAGCAAAAAAATAAAATTATTTTTGTCCAAAAAAAAGTTTGCGCAGGACAAACGTTTTTGACTTGTGGAAGAGACTTGCTTAATTAATGTGTATGTGGAAACTGGTGGAAACAAAATACTAATAGGTACGGTCTTACTATGTATACCTAGGCACATAGGTTACTAGGTACTATCACAACCAAAATAATTTAGGATAGTTTGGTACTTAAATGTCGTCGTCGGATTAGGATAGTGATACTATACATATTTTGTGGTTTAGCATGTTTCTTTCCAATAAATATAAAGGAAAACCGAATAATTACTTTATTAAATGGCAGTCGGTAGGAACGCCTGACATTGATGCAATAGATCGCATGAACATTGCGTGCAATTGATACGTAGCTAATGATTTAATGAAATAAAATAATAAATAATGGTATACCTGTATATCAAGCGCCATTTGTCTGCATTTTATTTTCCGTAGAATGAATCGCCATTGTTGGTTTATTTTGGCTGTGTTCAGACGACTGAACGCTTCTTCTTTATCGAGTTTGTTCTGTAAAATAGAAAGTACAATTATATCTATATTTAGTAACTAAATATATTCTTCCATAGCTATAGGTACGGGTGGGTATTGCTTTTGCGTTATTGATCTGTTGCTTTAGATTTGATACTAATTAGATTTTTTTTGTGTTATCACGATTATGAATTAGTACTTCTTTAAGTGTAATATTTTGTAGATATCGTTGTAATTTTCTTAAGGACATTATGTAGCTACAAAATTGCGCATGATTGCGCCGAAAACACATTTTGTTTAAATTTTTTATTTAGGTTTTCATTTTTCTGCAATTCTGATAGGGCTTGTCGCTGACTTTACTTAATACAAGTATTTTGTAACTCTTATCCATGCAAATAAATTATTCTTATTCTTATTATTTCTATAATTTTCAATTTAGTGACCTTGATAAACCTGGCGATGAGCTCATGTTTCCTCCGGCGAGCCTCCTCCTCCAAGTCGGCTCGGTGCTGCAGGTACCTGGCTCGCTCCTCATCCGACATGCGGGCCAGCTTGTTCACTTTACCCTTTTTACCCATTTCGGTGATTTAGATGCCTGTAGCACAAACGGAATGTGACTTGACTTGTGAAAAAATATAACGATTATGTGGGTACTTAGTAGGTACATAATTATTTTCATAAATTAACTTAAAAAATTGTGAATTGCATTTCTAATCAAATAAACAAAAAATAAGTACGGGAGGTACTTATTTTCCTCTTCTCACTTATTTATTTATTTATCCAGTAGGTATAGGTAATTGTTGTTGTTGGTTTTGTTAGATGGTGTCCGACCGGGGTATTGTGGTATACCTAGCCGATGCGTTAAAGCCCACAATCTTCACATTTATCAAATATCTTTTTTAAATTATAGATTAATACTTAGAAAATAATTACTATCTAGAATATAATATAAATATATGTAGAATAGATTAACTTCCTTACTTTTGACTAATTAGCAAAGTTGATCACCAAAGCAGCTTGTAATTTTGTAATCTAATGCACTGATAAACAGATATTGAACAAACTATTAGTAACACGGCAACAAGTTTATGTGTTTATTGATAATATTAACGTTGGCTGACTACGGTATAAAAACAGATACTGGATCCATCGTTCCGAATGGATATGAAGAATCCCAATTTGGGTTGTTATAAGTACCTACTTAATTCATATTTTTCTATTAATCTACCTATGGGTGTGGTTATAACTATGTAGTTCGAATTGCGAAATTTAAAAAAGTCAATTAAACCAGAATTAATAATATTGATTTATTTACGAAAATACAATTGGATACTTTACTATTTAAATAAATAAATTATTAAAAAAAACTAGGTACTTCCTAACAAAATGTGTTTTTTTATTAAAATTATAAGGCAGGCAAAATTACCGGAAAAGTAATTCTAATTAAAAAAATATTGTAAGTGTATTATTTTCTTCCAATACAAAGGCAACAGCTTTTTTCAGCCTTTTTCTTTTATACTTACTTTATGATATTATTTTCTCCGTAATGTTTTTAGCTTTATGTTTGACGAAATTGTGCATTTATAACCGCATATATTTTATGCCTTTATGTAAAAATCTTAGAAAGAATTAAGTATTTAACAATACGAGTAATTTAAGTTTTGTAATTTGGTACTTAATGTAAGTAAAACACGTTTGGTTGGTAGTAAATAATAAATACGAAACGAAAACGGTTGGTAGGGATGACAGACATCGCTATCAAAGTAGCAACCGTGACCATGGTTACCATTAACTATTTAGCGCACTGAATCAATGAAACAAGACATTTAATTTGGCAATACAAAATATAATTAGAAAAATAATACACCAATAATAATAATATACCAATAATATTAAAAATGGACGCCCCCTCAGTTACGGGGACAATACAGTCCACGTCTACTTACTCTGGAAGCTCCGAAAAGACTGGCAGCAGTAAGTCTGCTCAGAGTGGTGATAGGGAGAAGGAAATGGACCTTACGAAAGACAATGGTGAGTTCTTGTTGGATCATTCAACCCATCCGTAGTGTGAGAGCTGTCTTCTATTCACATTCGTGAAGTTAAAGCTGCGCCACGAATAAATGGATTCTACATTTATAAAACCTTAGGCTTGGTTACAGGCAGTCATAGAAACAACATTGGGTCAAACAAATATTGTTCCACCTGCACTGTTTGGAAGCCAAGCTCCAGTGTGTGCTGGGGGTCTCAGCTATAGATTGAAACTGCTATACTTAATAATTTATGTTTGTATAATTACAAACTGTATTTAATTGAAAGGCGCTTGTCCATAAAAGGGGAGAAGACCGATACATTCACGCGGTTCGGTACCTATGGCGAGTGAGTAAGCAGCCGAGGTCCGAAGGTCCCCAAACGCTGCTGAATGACGAAGTCTATCTCCATCAACTCGGCACGGCTCGAAGGAAGGTTTAAGGGTTTCCGCGCCCAATCATACCTTATTCCACCTCAGAAAGCTGTCATTTCTTTTTGATCCTAGTATAAATCTCAATTTTACTGATTTCAGCGGCATCACCAATCGACCTTGAGTGCCACATCCAGTGCGAGCGCATCACTAAGATCCTCGACGAAGCCATCTACAAATGCAAGCTGGCCATCTGTTTGCCCAAACTGGTTGCGGACTACTCCACCCTGAACAAAGTCCTGTCGCCTATGCACATGGATGACCTTATCTTTATCTTTGAGCAATACGACAATCCGTTGTTCTCTGCCAGTCTTTTGAACATGGCTGTTATGGATGATTTGAAGGCTGTGAGTTTTATGAGAGCATTATTAGCACCCTTATATTAAGATTTAATTTAAGTTACTTAGTAATATTTGAATCTCTATTGGGTTAGGCCCTAATCCAATAGAGGCTCAAATGCTTAAAGTTTGTTTTATGATTTTAAAATAGGGGACGTCCTACATACCAGAAACTATACCTACAACTATATGATACCCATGTTATTAGGTTATTTAGTTATTAGTTATTTTAGATTTGTAAAGTGTTATCTTATACTTTCCAGGGTGACTTGTCGCTGAAAAATCGTCTCAACCCTGAGCTGGGCCACCTTCTTTACATCATGAACAGTTATCCTCAGTTGAAGCCCAAAGTTGATGAAATTATCAACAAGGTAGGCGTTTTTTGAAAGATCTTTACACAGTTTTAAGCTTTCTTCTAATATTTAGCGCAACTGACGAATTGTGGCTGTTCACCAATCTTCGCTTAACACTTTGCGTTAAAAATTTTGATTTCATAGATCTATTTGATGATTCATAGACGTATATAATTTAATACAAGAAGTATATTATTTTTTCTATTATTTCCAGATCAAAGACTCGCAATCCGAAGTAAGTTTTGCATCAGGCAGCTCTTTCAACGCGTTTCCTTTACAAATTACAATGAATACCTACCCCAACTCACTGAACCTGAAAATATAATTTATGTTTGTAGGCAACGTCAGTAAGTTATGAGTTTCTAAAGGAGATGGAACATTTTCGGGATCTGATGGTGAAACAGATGCAGACAACTGCGGCAGAGGAACTAACTGCTAAGATCAACACCAGGAAGTTGGAAAGCTCTAACGAACATCTCATAGAACATATCAAAGGTATGGTTGGAGATGCTTGATCAGAGTAGAGCGAGATTGTCTTTCAGCGAGCTTTGGTCGACGGTTAATGGTAATAGATCCATACACATATACCTACACCTCTACTTGTTTGAATAAACGTGAGAAGGAATTAATCAGATTCGTTTTATTAGAATACTCGGCGACTCTGAAAGAGGAGACGGAACGTTTCGATCAGACTATGGCGCTGAAGGCAGAGATTATCACTAAGCTGGAGCATGAACTCGCTCAGCTCAACTTCGAGGCCACTGTCAAGCTAAAGAAGAAAATGTAAGGCCTTGCACTTTTTTCATAAATGTATTTATATTTATCATGGAGTAATTCTAAACTAAAGGCTACAATAAAATATTCCCAAGAAACATTAGCTCATATTTTTCAATATTTTTGCAATTTACCTGCAAATAAATTAAACCTAGCAGACTTATTTGATTTTGGTGTTATCGTGGTTATTTCGTTTTGCAGTTTAGATTCTGAGCGTCAGATGGTGCTGGCGACTCGAACTCACGCTGTCAAGAATGAAATGTTGAAGGAAGAGGAGGTTGAGACCCGGGAAGCGTACGAACAAATGCTGAGGCATCATCTTATTGAGGAGAAGAACCAGAGGGCTCGACGGTAATGTACAGTCTTTGGACCCCGCTCTCCTCATTAGTAGGTTACATCTATTAATTTGTCATAAGTCTCTCTATGAGTATCTCACGTGTAAGTTATAATAAAATTAGATTGTACTTGTTCATGCAAAATATCCACATTGAAGATTTAAAATATAAATAAAATAAATAGAATAAACTTACACCTTAAATTTAAATCATCGATTTTCAAGGTCAAAAGCTAACCCAAAAGCGTCAATAAATTATCTAGTGTGTGTTTAGTGGTAATAAAACAAAAGTATATTTAAGTATGTTCTTTCTTACAAAGGTTCAAAGTTGAGACTCAGTTGCTGTCGTGGTTACAAAAGTACGATCTCGAGATGAGCGACAAACAAGTGGAACTGGATGAGTTCTCGCAGAAGTACGATGATGAAGTTGAGAAGTGTGAGGACCTGGAGGTGATGCATCAAACGTCTAACACTTATCAATGTGTTCGTTATAGTCTTAGCTAGCATAAAGGATAACATAAATAAAGCAAAATACCTTTAACAGAGACAAATAGCAGAACAAGACATCGAGTACATTCCGCTGATGGCAGAACGCGAGGAAGAATATCACCAAGAGATGACAGAGAAGATGAACAAGTTCCTTCTGGATCATGCCGCGAGGGTTATACAGCACGCGTGGAGAGAAGTTCTCCACAACCGAGCAGAGAAGAAGAAGGTATGTTATTCAAAGCGCTTGCTAGCAATCATAAAATTTAGTAAAAGAAGGTGGTACAGTAGACATTTAATTTTAAAGAAATTCTTTTATGTCAGAGCATTGTGTATGGTTTGTAGTTACTTTGTTTCGTTAATGTAAGAGTAGTTCAATGTCACTATGTCTTATAATATTATATACTATAGTATAATCTATTCATCTAGTAGGTAATTTTTTTTATAAAATGCAGAAAAAGTTATTTATATAACTTTATTTTTTGCTTTAATTTCTGATGAAATGCACCTACATGTTTGTATAAATCAACTAATGTCTATTTTATTTTGTGCAAGCAGCAAAAAGGAAAGGCGAAAAAAGGGAAGAAGAAAACTTAATAAAAAAAACATCCAAACATTCCATTCAATTCTAAAACCTTTATTCATTATTTTTATCCTCTCTCACATTCCCTTTTGCAATTATCTTCAGCAAGACTTGGTTTTGAAATGGAATTGGTATATAATTTTTATTAATCCTTATCCTAAGTCCAATTCCTTTTCCTGTATTCCAGTTGAGAAAATTATTGAAGAAAATACAGGCTCAGGCACCTCCAACGGAATTGTTAAAAGGAAAAGGAAAGAAGTAAATACTACTGAAATGGTTAGATTCGTAGATTTAATAATGTTCGTAACTTTAACGTACTTGTATACTCATTATTTATTTTTTAGTTATTTAACTTTTATTTCTTGCTAGAATAAAACTGACGCCGAGTAAGCAAGACATTTTATTTACAAAACAACTTACAGCCATTTAGACAATTCAAGCATCAAACATTTATAACAACATATTCAAATATCAAATTCTTAGGACTCGTTGACGCATTTGTAGATGCATAAATTCATGAATTATTAACTTAACGATCAAATTTGGCTAAGCACAATCAATAGATAAAACTAAACTAACCTAGTTGATAGACATAATGGCGTACTTATGTATAATTTCATCTTGTTTTTTGGCAGTCTACTTAGTGATAGTGCCCCCTCTAAAGTTATCGTGAGAAACTGCTTTATCGATAACGACGTGAGCGGTAATATAAAAAAGGTATAGATATTGTTGAAGACGTATTTATAACATCTATAAATAGATCAGCAAGGTTTTTTCTTAATCTATTTTTAGATGTTGTAATTATATCATCCAAATACGTAATCGTATAAGTAACATTTGTTATCTAATATTCTTTAATGCTTTATAACCCGTTAACCTTATCTAAACTATTAGATTATTAATAGACACCCATTATAACCAACATTTTATTTAATAGAGGATTAAATTAATTAACGCTTAACGTGCTTTATTAATAGTTGGTAAAACCCGGCCAGTTGATCTTAATATTTGTACGATTTCCATATTGGTGAATGATAAAATAATTTTCGAGAATATTTTGTGTACCCATTATGATATATTTTTAACATTTTAGGCCAACCTAGCAATCCTTTTTAGTTCTGTAGTACTAATACAATAATTAATTCCAAAAGCTGACTGCGATGAATTAAGTTGATGATCGTAAGATTATTGATTTATGTATAGATGCACTATTTTATTTTATTTCTTGTGTCTTTTAAGTATCAGATCATAATTTGTCCTCGTCATCAAGAATCTTGAGGTGTCGAATGGCTCTGACATCGATAAGTGTGTCGGACGAACTCTTGGTGGTTGGTACAAAGGACAGCGCGCGGCGTGCCCGTTCACCGTTGCGAAGTACTGGGTTAAAGTCCTGAGAAAATACGTATTACGCGTTATTTCATTAGGAGTATAAGACAGGTTATTAATACCCGGTCTAAATCATATTCGGAGGTATCAATGAAGACAGAGGTTAAAAAGAAGTAAGTGATTTTTCTACGGAAAAGAGCAGTGCTCTTACAAGTTCTACTACCGTACGTCTACGTGTTTAAAATAGGTCAGACATCTGTTCTTAGATAAAATCATGACTAGATTAAAAAGGCTAGATTAGAACAGATAATACTACTTACTCTTAACTGTACCTGCAGCGCGTTAGCGGTGTGTTCAGTCTTAGAGATTTTGTCTTGAGCTGCTTTCAATTCGGCGTCCAACCGCTGTTTCTCTTCTTCTAGCTCCTTTAAACGTTTTTCTGCCTCTGAAAGAATGTAAGTCATCGATAAGAGTTTATGTTACAGGAAGAAAATCATTCGAAAATATTTTTAATTTTAGAAAGTCACGGAATGAGTCGAGAGTTACATGGCCATAATCGAACCAGTTCTTTGTATTTAAATTGATGATACTTATGATAACCTACTCAGTCTTCTAGGGTGTTGCTCACAGCCATCCCATAAGACCATTAAACCTTCTCGTAACAAAACGTAACACCTGTATTACTTTATTAAAGGTACCTTTAAATTGCGTTTCTTTCTCTGCCTGCAACATTTCAAACTTATGACGCTTCAATCTTTCTTCTTCCAACATTCTATTCTGTTCTTCTTGTAGCCTTTCTAATTCTTCTCGCCTCTCCCATTCTTCTGCTAATACCCTGACAATACAAGAATTATATTTAGAAAAATTTACTTATTCATCTTGCAATGTAAATCACGTAGAATCATGAACTGATGATCTACGTCGCAACAAAGCAATTTGATGCTTATCATAAAAAAACCATATCGGGTATTCGTTATTTTGTGCTCTGATAATATTATTATGCTTAAGACAACATTTCTGATCTTCACGAAAAAAAAAATGGTCGATATATTTTTAAACTTTATTATGCGGCTTAATAAATAAATAAATAAATTATACGTCTGCCCTTCTCACCTCGCTTGTAATGCCCTAACAATTTCTTCGTCTCGTTTAGCTTGTGTTTCTTCTTGCAATAGTCTTTCTAGTTCTACTTGTGTGTGCTTCAGTTCTTCTAACTTCTTATTGTCTTGCTGTGCTAATTCCGCGTATTCCTAAAATTATAGTTTTTTTTTATTTGCAGACCATTTTCAGCATAATTCTGGAAAGGTTTTACTTGACTAGTTTAACTTGCTTCTTACAAAATTCTTTTTAGGCAATACATCGTGTTATGTTAATTTTATTTAAAACCTAATAAAATAATTTTATTTTTTAACCATCTTCTCCCAAGCTACACTTCACGCCAAACGTATTGTCCGGGTTGAAGTTGGCACGAGCTCACTTTAACCCAGCCGTAAAAATCGGCGAAAGAAAAATATTGGCTATAAATGATATGAAGTGACAGCCTACGACTTGAGCTTTCGTTTTTATTTATTACAATACTATAATTTTGTTTCTCCGATTTTTACGACCGGGTTAAAGTTAGCTCGTGCCAACTTCAACCCGGACAATAAGTTTGGCGAGAACTGTACGTAATAATGTTTTCCTGACCTGCGCTTGCGCCTCGGCGGCAAGTCGCGCCTGGACCTCGTGCTGCAGGCGCGCGCGGGCCTCGCGCACCTCGCGCTCGCGGCGGGCGCCCGCCCCGCGCCGTACTGCCCGCGCCCTCCTCTGGTACCCCTCCACCCCCCCAGACACGGCAGCCGCCTGACGTAATGCTGATATCCATTGGAGACGACTCCTATGACAATATAGACATGGCAATGTTTTTTAAAACCCTTAAATCAGTACTGTATTAATTATTATCATATTAGTATAATTCTAGGTAGGTAGGTATTATATTCAATTCGCTTCTACCACGGCTAGTATATTACTGACCCAATTAAAACTAAAAATATTACTGGTTATATGTACCTACTTTTAGCTGATACAATTATTAGCGAAATTGACAGTTGATACCTTGATAACCTTGATTACTCTACGAGTCTGGGTTTTACATTTATAAGTGAGTGAGAACTTACTTATGGTCCTGAGTGCCGAATTCAAACGTCCTGTCTGGCGTGATGAGCTGGAACCTCTGTATTTTGCCTTCACCGGCAGCCGCCTCTACAGAGCAGTACTCATCGATGACGACCCTGCCGCATTGCTCTTTCTGCGAGGAGCTCTTGTAGTAGGTGAGAGCACACGGCTGGAGAACGCACCAATACTCCCGCAAGGTCGGGAGGAGGTAGCCGCGTTTGAATAAGTAGCCCTAGGCAGAGAGGTAGAGTTTTAGACAAATGAATGTGCCAATCTGAAAATTAATGTTACGCCGACGTTTCTGCCATTTAAAGTTACCCAAAATTGCCTTAAAAAAACTGAACTAGTAGCGTATCAAACACGTGGCGAAGCGTTTTCCTCTTATAACCTAAGGAAGTCACTTAAATATAGGCAGGTAGTCGCAGAAAAGCGAACCTACGCGTTAAAATTTAGTATTTTTTTAGTTTTTACCTTTTTAATAATATCTTCTATGAAGACATCGTATATTTCGTCGACAGCCTCAACGAGAGCCTCTGAATGTAGCTGCTGATCTCCACAGTATTTAGCTTCTAGCACGGCGACAAATGCGGCCCATTTAAAGTGACCGATAGATGAGCCTAGAGCCTCCCAGTCGGCTGCGTCCCAGCGGAGCCCGAGGCAGTGGACTAGTTGCTCCGCCACGATACCTGCCTCTGAAGGTTGGAGCACTACCTGCAGATTGTGATATTGGTTTAGAAGTGAGAGAATGCTTTAATTTAGCATTCCTTGAAAAACGACAATTATTGTAATATGTAAGTACTTAATATTTAATCATACTTCTTGGTCTATCTACACAAATTAGCAATAGGTAACTAGGAAGATACTTTACTAACAAATTAGAACACTGCAAACGCTTGCGTGTTACTTTATGATATTTCAATAACCTTTTTATTGCTTAAAAGCATTACTCTTCAAAGACACTCCGTTCTTTGCTCTTAAATGTCAACACATGTATAAAAGGATGTTGTATTAGTAATTAACGCTTAAGTGCTCACTAATTGGCGAGAGTGTTTGTAGGAGGCAACCCACTCGCATGTTTAATTTTAGCCTATCTGATATAGACAAGAGAAAGTTTATGAATTGTCCTGAGCACGTTGTTTAAAAAAAAAACTTTCTTTGTTTATCCTGGGAATTGTACCTTACGCTCAGCAGCCATATAGGTATATAAGGCTAATGAGGCACTGCGGTAGTTAGTATTAGGTAGATATGTAATGTACTTTTTTTTATAAATAAAATGGATCTGTAAATGTTTTACAGAGCACAAAACTCGAGAACGGTTATTTTTTGCTCGGGGATCCTTAGCCTGCCATTATGTGGATAATTATAGGTATGGGCATTTGCGAACCTAATTGACTAAAAAAGTCTCTCTGTCTGTCGCGCTTTTCCGCCAAAACTACTGAACCGATTTAATAGTTATTTGTTATACAAGAGTGCAAAGTTGCTTTTTAACCGCGTGCTCAATTTTGATGACCGAGCAAGCGAAGGATTCTAAAATTGAATCACGAGCGGAGCGAGTGATTCATAAATTAGAATCCTGAGCGTCAGCGAGGGAATTAAAAGAGCACAAGGTGAAAAATCTTTGCACTCGAGTGCCACACGTAACTTTTCATCCCACCTCAGCGAGGAAATGACTAAAAAAATTGTTACAACCACAAGATACTTTTATTTCAGTTTAGGTATTAAATACTATATGATAGGTAAGTTTTACAGAATACCTATTCTTTAAATTATAACAAATAATACTAGGTATAATTAAGAGAAATTGAAAGTAACGTTGCTACAATTACTTGAGTGTAATATTTTTGTTAGGTATTGTAATGTTGGTGTTAGTGACTTAAAAAGTACACCAAGAAAGTTCCGATAGGCTTGTTGAAAAAATATCGATACATCGATATATCGATATTATTTTTTTTATGTATCGATATTTTTGAGCGATATTTAATATTTCGATATATGTATATAAAATTCAAAGTATCGAAAAGGTATAAAAATCTATAGTTTTTACAGACCAATAAACATTTATAAGTTTTAAGATTATAAAATCCCAAAAAGGAATACTTTTTTTATACTAACATCTTTTTAACAAATTATATTTCATGTATTTTTTGTTTTTGGTCGACTTGATTTGTTGTTTTATAATTTGGTTTTTAAGATATATCGCCCATATATCGATAGTTTTATTTGATATTTTCAAAAAATATCGATTCGACATATTATATCGATACTTTGTTGCGTTTAGACTCGGAACCTAGGGAAGGTTCCAAGTCTGAGTTTTTAACAAATTAAAAAAAAGTTGTGTGATAAATTCGGCGCCAGGGGGGTAAAAGCACGATGTTCTAAATTCAATTTACTTTGTCTCTCTAGAGGATAAAAACGACTTTTGCACTCAGATATCGAAGAGTAAAAATACTCTTTCCGAGATGGTGGGATGAAAATGAAATTTAGTACACAGATAGTCTACAGCCTGAGAAAGGACAAAGGCTAAAAAAAGGGTCGTAAGGAGTTGAAATAGGGGGTGAAAGTTATAAGAAATACCCAGATCGCGCGGGCAAAGCCGCCGGCGGAAATCTAGTTATAAAGAGGACTACTGGATCGATTTCAAAAATTCATTCACCATTAGGAAGCTATATTTATTTATTTATTTATTTATTTCAATAAGTACAGTGACAGACTACAGACCAAGACAATTCACCACCAATATCTTTCCCGGTGTAACATAGGATATAATTTATAAGCCCCTAGGCTCTATTCATTGCCTTCTTGTCAGTATGACAGCGCCATAGGATATTTTAGTAATTATTACCAACAGCTAAGTATGTTGAAACATGTGGATAGCATATATGTTACATGATATATAGAATAAAAATGAAATGTGTTCATTTCTAATGTCGGACATAAAAAAGGCTTGTAAAAATGTATAGAAAACATAAAGCGAATTTTTTGGCTGTTTGTCTACTTGGTTTTTTTATTGTGTCCACTGAGTGAGTACCTAGGTGCTATTAATTAAGGTGTAGAGAGCATGCAAGATAAGTTTGCATGCAAGTTAAGCCGCCGGCCGGCCTTAAATCTACGGATACAAGCTGCATGACGCTTGCCGCGCAGCGGATGCACACAAATCGGATAATATCAAATCAAGCACCAGCGTTCTAGGCTGTGTTCTAGGCTGTGACAAAGAAATGGCAAACATTGTAATTTTCTTCGAGTATGCTATCATAATACTTCTTCCTCTTTGGTGGTCACAGCTTTGATTACCTGCACAGAGCATGGAACTAATATGTCAAACTTCGTTTACATCCGGAATGCGTACTCGGTTCAACAACTCAACGTAAAACCGACCTTATTGCAATCTATTAAACTTTATATTTAAACCGAAATACGTTACGGTCAGATAGGTTAGGGTAGGGGATTGTGTCTCGTTTTAATAAATTGCCATACAAGAATTTTCAAATCGTCTAGTAGATTTGCCACGAGGCTAGGGTATCTGATCCAAAAAATATTATAGAGTTATACATTGCTAGATAAACTACTGCGTAAAATATCTTTTTATGAAATAAAGATAAGAAAAGTCAAAAGTATTTTTTTTGAGTAAATTCTTGAAATATAATAGAACTTTTTAGGTTTATGGTTAGTTTTGAAATTTTGATATGACAACTTTAAAACAATGGCAATGACATCGCGTCATTTTCGTTCCGTGATTTTTTGTTGTTATTTTATTTGTGAAGAATGTATAAAATAGTAAAAAGGTGTTGCGTATAAAGGATGTGGAAATTAATCATATACTGGCTCTAACAAATCCACTCACAGGTTACAAACTTAACCCACCAATGGTAACGTAAATGTCTACGAGACCGGACGTATCGAAAAATTCCAACTTTTTCACTGTTTAACTGTTGTTTTTTATTATTTTGTTTTTTTATTATTTAAGTGAAATCGTATAAACACTAATAAACGAGCTTTGTTATTTATAAGATGCCTTTGTTTTATTATCAATGTATTTTAATAACCAAACTATCAACCTACTTATACTTTAAATAATCATGATTATTCATTTTGCTGAAAATGTTGGTAGTATTTATGTTTAAAGTTAATTATTGCAAAATATAAGACTGAAAATCCCGGTACACGGGACCGAGTCTACCAATAATATAATTTAAATTTACGTCACAAATGGTGGGTTGAGGGGCCTTTCGGGTGACAATGTTTTCAAATTATGTCAGACTTTAAAAGGACATGTATGTTTTGACGACAATCAAAAATATTAGTTATGTCGACTATAATTATTTATTGATGATTACGAACGACCAGTTGACTTTTTGAGACGACAGTGGACGTCTGGGCGCCATCGCGCACTACACTTCGGTGGTGCCCTCTTTAGCGCATTAGACATGGTATAATGCATATTTTTTGGTACATACATAAGAAACTCCCAAACTTGGGCACTTACTAAAGCGCAATCAAGAAACTAGAAACATGCCAGACAGCAATGGAGAGAAGCATGTTGAATATAAAGAAATTGGACAAAATCAAAAATAAAACCATTAGGAAACGGACAAAAATAGAAAACGTCACAACTAGAATAAGAAAACACAGAAAAGACAGGTCACATATTAAGAGGCACTGAAAAATGGAACAAAAATATTGTATTTTGGTATCCTAGAAATAGAAAGAGGAAACGAGGTAGATAGTTTCGAAGGTGGGAAGGTGAAATAAAGGCAATAGCCGAGAAAACATGGACTAGAAAAGCGGTAAACCGGAGAGAGTGGAAAGAATTGGAGGAGGCCTTTGCCAAAGCTGGGCAAACAGACCAAGTTGTCGGTGTCATCGACTCACCAGAGTCGTCAATGTTAAATTAATGCAATAATTGTCTGGATAAAGGCTTATATTATTATTATAACATACTCCCAGAACACAAACACTTGTGCTTATCACATAAATATATTTATCTCATGATCAACAGTTCAACGCTTTTACCAATTTTTATGCGACAGACGGCAAGATGCAATTACAACAACAGTGCCTATGCTTACTGCAAATATTTTTCTTTAGTAGAAAGAAAAATAAACTAATTTCACAAATCCTGTCATATAACATAAAACTGACATGGTCTCTCTTGACGACAAAAATCATGGTCACTCTAATAGAGCGAGATGAGTTGCTCCACCCTAACTATCTCGCTTAGACCGTTTTTCTTCATAAGTGCACATTCCTATTGTATACTTAGTATACTTACTACTTCCATGGCACAGAGAAACCAATTTAATTATTATAAAAATATATTATTGTGCTCTGTGGTCACTGTGGTTCTGGCCAGTGGCAACACCAACTTGGTATGCAAAACTTGAAGCTTAAAGGACAATGTATCCACAGCCGTAAAAATAAATAAGTAAAAAAAATTGGCAATTGTCAATTTGTCATTGTCAATGTCAAATTTAAAAAGTAAGCATACATTTTTGCGCTGAATTTCTCTCCTACACTTTCTGAAACTGAATTCTGAAAGTCGAAAAGCAAAAACTAAAAGAAATGGCTAGGATGTTCTTAAAACTCCTTATATTAGAAGAAGCTCGTAGAATTGACGATGTAAATGCACGACGCCCTCGTCGGTCAAAACGACTAAGAAAGTTCAAAACTATGTCCCGGGGTGCAGAGTTTATCAATAATTACGCGCTTTCTGAGGATTTAATTAATGTACTGGAGAGTGATATATCTATATACATACCTTCGCGAATTCCTTCCAGTGGTTTAACTACTACGAAGCTCAAGGTTTGTTTACATCGTGGTATTTTTTTTACTTGCTAAAGAAAGAGTAGCCTTTGCCCGCGACTTTGTACCCGTTTTTTCTACATTTTTAATTTATACTCAGCTCCTATTGGTCGTAGCGTGATGATATATATAGCCTATAGCCTTCCTCGTTAAGTAGGCTATCTAACACTGAAAGAATTTTTCAAATCGGACTAGTAGTTCCTAACAAACACAAATAAAGAAACTCTTCAGCTTTGTAAAATAATGTAGGTATTGATTAATGTGATATTTTCAGATATTATACGCTCTATCATTTTTGGCTAATGGGAGTCACCAAGAATTTTTTGCCCAAAATGTAGATACTTATGTGTCTCAGGCCTGTGCACTTAGAGCTATCCGCCAGGTTGTTAATGCTCTTAATCGTGTTAACATTGTCAAAAAATATATTAGATTTCCTCAAGATCAAGATGAACGGGAAGTTCTCAAGCAACGGTCAGTTAGTAAAGTAAAAGTTACTTATAATGATATTTTTTGTTTTGCTCAGGTCTTATCATCATCATCCTCTTGCCCTGATCCCAATTCACTTGGGGTTGGCACAGTATGTATGTGTTTTCTTTACATCTTTATTAGCCACCATCTTGTAATGCATTATTAAGTAGATAATAATATAGATCATGGATTTAATGCTGGTTTCAGATTTTACCAAAAATTCAAAATTCCTGGAGTGCTAGGCTGCATTGATAGCACTCTAGTATCTATGATTAGGCCAAAACAAGATGAGGAAAAATATTATTGTGGGGAGGGCTGTTATGCACGGAATGTACATCTTGTAAGTAAAAGATAACTCCAAATTATTTGTTTTATAGGTAAATATGTTTATATTTTATAGGCAATAAGATATAATATTTCTTATTTCAGATTAATGATGCTGATCTTAACATTATCAATGTGGATGTAGCTTTCGGGGGTACAACACATGATAATTTTGAATTTCTTAATACAAAAATAAAGGAGTATTTAGTAAATCTTAATAATAATGGGGAAACAGTACACTTACTTGGTAAGATAAATAATTTTGTGATAAATAAACTATAGGTTGCTATGACAGGAATTTTGAGTCCGACTTCTTCTTTCATCATTTCAGGTGGTGCAAGCGATGATCAAAGGACATATTTAATGACTCCATTCAAGAATCCAGTGGCTGGGACTCCAGAGAGCCATTACAATAAATTGCACACCAGTGCTTTGTTCACTGTGCAAAAGACACTTGGGCTTTTGAAAGGACGGTTTAAATGCCTTTTACTGAATAAGGTATTGCACTATGATCCTATAATGGTGAGAAAAATAGTGATAGCTTGTTGTGTCTTGCACAATATGTGTAATCGAGCTGGGCTACCATATCCTAAGTTGAACCAAAGTGATATAGATGAAGAGACCAGGATACTTAGCATATTGATGGAAGAGGAAACGCAGGATGATTTAGAGAGAGGGTGGATAAGTAGGCGAAATTTGGTTAAACAGTTATGGCGAGAACAAGAACAACATAATATCTGAGTGTTGAAAAATTTAAGATAAGAGTACCTCGAATTTAACTCCTCCTCCACATTTTTATTTTTAATTAAAATAGTTACTATAATAAATAGTATTTTAAGTTTAAAGTATTGTTTTATTTAGTAAACAAACAATAATTCTAAATCTATACTGTGTATGTAAGGTGGTTATCTCTGAACTGTTAGAATTGCTACAGTTCTTTTAATGGCAAGATATACTATCTGTACTATATATATTACCTATAATACATAATATACTAGCCGTTGCCCGCGACTTCACTCGCATCCTAAAAGATTTATTTATATCCTATATTTTTGAAAATTTACATCAAAGTCCGTTCGGTAGTTTTACGGGAAACGGTAGCAAACATCGATACATCATCACAAACTTTCACATTATTTTGTAATATTAGTAGGGCAGGATGGCAAGGTATGTTTGTATTTGCTTAGTGAATATGGGTTTAGTCACAGGAGATTTAAAAAACTGACTAATTACAAATGAGCTTAATTATTATTATGCTACAGATAATCTCGCTGCGTTCGTCTAGTGCGGATTAACACTGTGGAGACTTTATATCTTCAAGAACAAATAAAACTACATTTATTATAATGTTGCATGGTCAACAAGTGTCTCGGATTCTTAAAACTTTTTATTACATTTATGTGCATTTATTAGGTGTTCAGTTTACGTGAAATGTAGTTGTTACCCTTTGTAAGAATTAAAGAAATTATACTCTGATTGTAGTATCTCCTTTTAGCATGGAAGTGCAGAATCAATGTTTTGATGCCGAGGCTTGTCTTAATAGGTACCTATCGTTACGGTTTCAGCGCGAACCGATAATATCTTAAGTTCATGGTAGATAATATCACTCACCACATAATGGTTGGAGTCATCGGCATCTTGGACTAGATCACCCAGCAGGCAGAAGATTCTGAAGAGTTTGAACACAGAGTCATCGGCGAAAACTCCTTTGTCACGACCCAGTAGATTCTTGCGACAGACCAGCCAGCACACCTGGGGATTAATAGGTACATATTATGACGACATTACATTTTTATACATTTAAATATTTAAACAGACTGTGCACTGTACAGCAGTGTTGTTATGGATATCCATATCAGTATCCGAAACTATCGGATATCCGAAATATAAAAATATCCGTAACTGTAACCGAATCCGATATAAAAGTTTTGGATAGTTTCGGATAGGGCGGAGTCTAACTTAATACTTGGTACTTAGTTGATTCATATGTATATTACAAATTACGAATGTTAATTTTGATTTTGCATTTAATTAGTTACGTAACACTTCAAAACGAGTAACTGTAAGAAAGAATTACTTGTATGACAGATTGCGAAACCTACAAAGTATAATTAAAGTCGTATATAATCCTATTTGTATTTCATTTTACAGTTACTTAAAATCTTAATATCCGTAACAGAAACTATCGTATAATCCGAAATAATTTAATATCCATAACCGTAACCGAAACCGATATTATATTTTACCAATATCCATATCCGGATCCGAAATTATATATCCATAACATCCCTGCTGTACAGTCCGTTAAACATTTTCACAGTACCTAATCGTCATTGTAGGTAGGTAGATAATTTCCATAGACTCATACCGTCTTATTACAAAACGCGATCTAAAGATAGTCCGGGTTTGATATGTACAGTCACGAGGAAAAACATGTATACGCTAACAAAAGTGCTAAAGCGATTTTCTCCTAACGTACTAATAGAACTTTTGTGATATTACAAACACAGTATTTACGAACCAATACTATACTGACATTGGTGTTATATCAAAGTTGCAATCGTTCATTCATGAAAAAATCTCTTTAGCGCTTTTGTTAGTGTATACATGTTCATGCTCGTGACTGTCCTAGGACTCCTAGGTTTAATTTTTACATGGTGTAGAACTATAGGCATTTTATCTCATAAATGCCATTACTGAAATTTGAGCTAAATGAAGTTATTTCAATTCTCGTTTGGGTAGTAAGTAGTTGTAGGCGTGACTGGCTACGCTTGAGCGCTCGAGGTCCTTTTGAGGATTCGATTCCCAGGTCAAGCGGGTTTATTAGGTTTTCCTATGAAATTCTTAGTAGTGACTGAGTTCGGATTTGTGTCCGGTTAATGGCAATGGGCTCGCCCCCATTACATAGGATCTATAATGAAGTACTGTGGGTGAATACTCCTACGCCTCTGCCTAACCCCTCGGGGAATACAGGCGTGAGGATATGTTATGTTATTTCAAGACAAGACGTACCTAAAGTTTGTCAAACAGGTCTTCGTGAGATAAAATTACCATACCTACCTACTAATTATTTGTTTCGTATGTATTATAAGCATGTATTTACAAAAAAAAAGTATATAAGTAATATATCCATTGTCTAGTACTCATAGTAAAAGCTCTGCTTAGTTTGGGACTAGATGGTGCTGTGTAAAAATGTCCAAAAATATTTATATTTATTTTACGCTGTAGGTAAGTAGATAGAGATTCCATAGTATTAGCGCCTTTAGGTATTATCATAAAATAATATTATAATACTGTGTAAATTGAGGTCTCGATTAGTTAACAACCAATCAAAACAGCCATTCCTAATGTGTGTAACACCAATATCTATGTAAAATAGATTGTTTTAAAACAAACCTCTACATACACAGTTATAGCACGTAGTGGGTTGCATGTAATTACAAACTTTGTACAATGTATTGTGATAGGCATAAAGTTATCTCGACCCACTTGCACGCAGCTGAATAAAGAAGTACTGTGCCAAGTCGGTACAATAAGTTATTTAGAATAAACTGAAGTCAATGGTTGCTTTTGGCGTAGACTTGTCTTCGCAATTTTGGCTCTATTTAAGTACCTATTCGATATTCATTCTGCTATTACATACATATAAATTATAGATATCTTGGAGATATAAGATAGGCTCTACCGCTTGTCCGTAGCATTAATATAGGTATAACCATTGACTTATATAGTAATATCAATGGGTATAACAACTATTATTGACGACGTCTGTGGTCTAGTGGTTCGAGTACCGGACTGCTGATCACGAGGTCGTGGGATCGATTCCCACAAGACACAAATATTTATGTGATGAATATAAATGTTTGTGTTTGTCTGGGTGTTTCCTATGTATTATAAGTACCTATGTATTTACAAAAAAAAGTATATAAGTATTATATCCATTGTCTAGTACCCATAGTACAAGCTCTGTTTAGTTTGGGACTAGATGGTGCTGTGTAAAATGTCCCAGGATATTTATTTATTTATTATAATAACATGACAAGGACTGCCAAATCGTAGGTTTCGAGTTCAAATCTATCTGACTTTTCGTTTTTGTAGTTATATTTGTGTGTGCGTATTATTTATCACTCGCTTCTAAACGTGAAGGAAAAGATTGTGAGGAAACGTTCATGTCTGAGAGATCTTCTTGATGGCATGTGAAGTCTACCAACACTCACTAGGCCAGCGTGGTGGACTATAGCCTAAACCCTCGTATTCTGAGAGGAGACCCGTGTCTAGGACAGGTTGGGTTGATGGTGATAGCTGTCAGTACCTACAGCAGTAGTGACTGCTGTTTGATTCCCAGGTCAAGCAAAGTGTGTGTTGGTTTTGAATACGTTACGACTTACGACTGTGAAAGATATTCCCATCAAGAAATATAAGGGTCCGAAACGTCGGGATTAAAATAATATCAATATAACGCGATAAAATACGTAAAAAGTAGTTTTATTTCAATATAAACATTTTGAATTAGAGTAACAAAATACAGTACCTTCTTAAATGACGCCTTTACAATAAAATTGGGTAGGTACACAGAAAGCAGATTCATATTAGTTTTGCGGCTCGGGGGAGGGACAACGGTAAGGAGAAGGGAAGGGCAAGTCATTTCTATGTAAGTAGTTGGACGTAGCAGTGTATATCACGTGCCAGACGACTTTAGTAGAAATCAATACTGTGGCTGCGATTCCGAGAACCTAGACACTTGAGAAATACGTTTGCTGTCTCGCATTGTAGTTAACGAAGCCAGTTTTGTTGACTTCTGCTTGCTCTAGACAGTTCGATAAACTAGGAAATGGGGACTGGTATTCATCTCAACTGGAAATTGGTTTATGGAGGAATGAGGTGTGTTTTGCTTCCTACCAAAGGCGGATTCTCCCACCAGGCAGTTGCTTTACTTTTTGTTAGGATGAGAAAAACATTTCTTTATTTCTGCCTTTGAGAAGATATCAAAAAAATATATCATTCTAATTCTTCTTCTTTTCGTGTCAGTGGTAAATCGTATTAAATTTATAGAGTTTGAGCCCAGTGGGAGGAGCTGGTCTGGAGCCCCACACTCGCACTGTATGATCGACGGATCAATAGTATAAATATTGATCAATCTAATATATCAGCTATATATCTAATAATATATTATCGTGCCGGTCCTGTTTTAATCTAAAGAGCCATTAGAAATTTGGAGTAAACATTTTCGTAGAGACGCTTCATCAGCTAACTGTAAACCAACCGGAATTGGTTTTTCATGATAATCAGGCTTACAGATGTGTTATTTTATGTCAAATCGAGATCACTGTCTTTTCATTACTTGACATTAATTGTACAGCCATATAATTAAATTGCCACAGTGTTCACTCAAGTGGAGATCCGTTCAATTTACTATTCAAAAAGTTTTAGCAAGATTCTGGTTTAGCAATAGGGCATTGTGATCATGATATAGCGAACAGCAAAGAAATTACTATTTGCTTGGCTTGTTTTGAAATAGATTTCTTATTATTATCCACTGGTTTTAGTCAAGCGAACGTGCCTATTTTGGGGGTTCAGCTGTTGGGTACAGCATTTGAAGTTCGAATCCTTTGACAGGATCGATATGAAGAAAAGAATAAAATGAATTCATCAAGGCCAAATAAAGTACATAATATCTAGATAATATATAATATGAACAACAACGGAGAGCATTTGGGACCATGTTCACCTCACTTTCCACTTTACCCTTGATTCTAAGCAAAGACTTGATTCTAAGGTAGGTCCATCTATAGAATTATGTACCCTGGTCCATATGAACGTTTAAGGTAATTGTGTGATTTGGTAAGACTAAGGAGTCCACCAACCTATAAACACAGGACTGTTTTGTAAACATACCAGCCTTATCATAACATTAGTGTGATGTATCCCATCTCTAGAACAACAGTAAAAAGGAAATTGTTATGATTCATGTTCCTTTATCTTATTGTTTATGTTAGATTTACGCGGAACGCATAATTAATCACCGGGTCTATTATAATGGGTAGGCTATGGCAAACACTAAGGTTTTCCTTAAGATTATAATTAAGTTTAAGCATTGAGAAGCATTTCAATGTCCGTTAAACGTTCTAAGCGGTAGGTATCCTGGTTCGGTAAAATGACTACCGAACCTACCATGAGTTTCACCTGTATCCTGAGTGCGAGTGAGTTAATAAAATAAACACAACATATTTTCATATACTAAAACACCCAAACCCGAAACTACTAGTCATTCACTTAGCCTGCCTGTTGGTTCCAAGCAGCGATTGAACCCATAACTCGAGGCGCACCATATCGCGCTACACCAAATTATCGTCGTAACTGGGTTTTAGAATTTTATTAACAATCTTTCTTCCTATTAGTAGATATTCTTTTTGAGAGCTCATGGTAACTAGTTTCCCCTAGGTTTTGTTTGCAGCAGATGTGACCAGGTATTAGAATAGTCCTTAGTGGTCATCGTACAAAATTGGATGAGCTAAAAGCTTTTTGTATAGCGTTTAGTCTGCTTTAAAATGATTGTGTATTTTAACGCTAATGGCTCTGTCGTATTAATTGAGGCACGACCTAACGATGAAAGTCATGGGGAGTTGTCACGCAATTTGTTTGAATCATAATAATAAAACACGTAACAACATGACTTCAGGATGCGGATATTGCGAAGGGCAAATGGAAATCTGTAGGGCTTTAAGGTCGCTTTTGATTAATCATAATAAGAGTTCCATTAGAAAATAGGATCTAATAAAGAGTCCAAAATTCGGTTCCAGAGGAATTGTTCAATATGCTCATTGGTCTTTTCAGTAGTGCTGGTATTTTGAGAGCTTATAATATTTCGAGTTATCGAAATATCATCATATCATCATCAACCCATTTACTGTTTTATTGTTGGATACGGATCCCTTCTCTGAGAGAGTTTAGGCTATACTTCACCAACCTAGTCTTAATTGTACTATTTTGTAACAATATTAGTTTATTTATCTGAGAACCAATTAAGTACCCTACAATGTACCTAAGGTAAGGTATCTAAATAAGATATTTTTTTTACTCATTTTCATTACTTCACCCTAGTACAATGTTGTAGGTGCGTTTGGAGTGGTGCGGAATCCAATATATTCCCATTAAGTGAACGTCTACAGCTTCGTATTTATTACAGGAAGTTTGGTTCCTTCTTTTTCATTTACCAATAAATTGCAGTACTTAAAGAATAAGATTGAGATAATATCTGGCCGCGCTAAACGATCTCTTGGATTCTAATCCAACAAGCGATCTGTTTGCGAATGAGTGGACGAAAATTATATTGGTATGTCAGAAGTACTGTGAAAGGAAGGTATGACAGTGATTTTTACTTCTTTTATTTAATTTACTTTGTTTTTTAGATTTTAATAAATTTAGTTTTTTTAGTCACTCTTATTGGTGGATTCGTAGTTAAATAAATGAATATTTTTGTTTTATTTGAGGACTGTGTCGGACGGTACATGGCAAGGGTTCTATGGTGAGGGTAGACAAATTCTACTAAATGTGCCACTGATCTATGCCACTGATACCTCTTCGCCTGTCAAATTTTTCTCTACTACCCGCATTTTTTATAAATTATTTAAATCTTACCTCACTAATTTTCTTCTCATATTCCCTAACGATGGGTAGAGTGGTGGTCTTGGGTAAAGAGCTGAAGACTTCATGCTGGAGGTAGTAGCGGAACTCGTCGAAGGTCAGCTCCTGTGAAGACCTGTAGTGGTCCAGTCCTTTCTCCACGCCGTACAGGTCTAGTAGAGTGCCAATATTCGCTGTCAGTACCTGGAATGATGGATGCTTATGAAAAATGGACCTTTAAATAATAATGATTACAAGTTATTTTAATGAAGGAAAAAATCGGCTGGCGGGCAGGATTCGAACCTGCGTCTTCTGGTTCGGTACACTCGACTGGCGAGCGGGGCTCGCGGTGGCTTAGTGGTCAGAGCGTCTGGTGTACCGAACCAGAAGACGCAGGTTCGATTCCTGCCCGCCAGCCCATTTTTTCCTGCATTAAAAATAACTTGTAATCTTAACATGGAAAATGCTTAAAAAAATACAAAAAGATAATAATGATTAGTTTTTTAGTTTTTTTATAAAATAAATTATGATAAAAATGAGAAAATTTGGTCACCTATTGTATTTGTTTTTGTTGCAATTGGGGCTTGCTTTACCTTTGCATTATTTGGTGTACAATAAAGTATAATAGAAATAAATAACATTCGCTAAGGATTGCCAAATTCTAAATATGAATTGACAAAACAAAGTAATTTACAAGTATAAAGAAGCCCATAGGTATCTACTTGATAAAGAAAGGGCAGTAAAAACGAAGGCGAGGTGAGAAATTCGTCTATTTGAAACTATAGTGTAACTTGGTGTCTAATTGTTTGTTTACATTTATTCGTCAGATGACCTGAATAAGGTATTGGTGTTAGTGTTTTACAATGCGTCATTGTTAGGCTGGATTCCCCAGTGTCAAGAACACAAGACCTTCTTTTTGTTTACAAAAAACTAAGCGAAAGTAACTCTGTCTGACTGTTTGTTTGTTTGTAAACAGATTTATGAGATAGATTAATTGCACACTGAAGACGAACATAAGCTATTCTGTCTTAAAAAGTCGTTTAGGCTGCAAGTGAAACCGTGAGCAGCAGCTAGTCAGTAATACGAATACGCTTGCACTGCAAAAAACGCCGTTATTGTAACTGAATAAGTAGGTGCGGGCTTTCCTAACTGTAGGTATAGGTACATACCTTGATGTGTGTACCGAGTGTCTTGCTGTTTGTTTACCTCACAGGTAAAGCAAACGCTACTATTCCTATATAAGACACACAAGTACCACCCAGCCTCGACTACACAAACAAATGAAATCACCAAGTCGCAAGTTATGGTACAACTACTGCTGACTCATAGCTTTGACCCGCTATCAGTGCCTCGACCATGAGTTTTTGTCACTAGACTCGCTAGCGACGCGGTAAAATATTTGTATGAAAAACTCTCGTAGCGCCTCTAGCGGTTACGTAAAGAACTAAAACCTGCTATGGGATTACAGCGTTTCGATGCGTAAAAAACCTATCGAAAGTCATTCGATAGAACTCATGGTTGAGGGGCAGCTAACTGAAACGCAAACTGAAACGTTTTGGGTTTCAAGTCGGTTCGCATCAACGCAATAACATTGCGCAGAAGCCTGTATAATAGGAGCCATTTTAAATAATGTTCCGACCGTAAAAACTTGAAACTCAGACGCAGTCGTACTTGGACAGAATATACTCTACATAACAGGATTGAGGTAAATGAAGGGATAAAGGAAGGCCAAAGAAAATATGGATGGATTGAACGTCCTATGATGGAAAAGGGAGTGAATCTGGAGGTGACGGCTAACAGAGATGAATGGAAGAAAAAAGACATAAGCAAGTACTACGCCGGCCGCCGACCCTAAAAAATTGGGGCAAGGTCAGGAAGATGATGATAATGCTACACAGTTTGGAAGGGACATTGACCCACAAACGTCGTGAAAAGGATTTAATACTACGAAGGTTAATCTCTTAGAATATTCTCGTAAATCATTAATCTCAGTAGGTAATGATCGGTTAAAGATTTTTGAGCGATCAGTGTATTGCCAACAACGCGATCACAACGATTTCTCTTTGTTTTATTATCTTTTATTTTATAGATACTTAAATTTAGATACCAGGTACCTTACATTTAGGTATTATAAGTAAGTCGATAAAATTGCCAATAAAAGTGAGAAAGAAGAACGTAATCCCGGAAATCATCTCAGGCAGGGTTCGAACTTGCGGAGTTCCTCTTACTATCTACCTCTTACTTTACAGAAATACATAGTTTAGGTTTATTTATTACTTAGTGTTAGTGTGGATAATAGGGGAGAGGACTGGTGTTGAATTTGTTAATAATCACACGCTTATTGAAAAATATCAGTAGCATACTTTGTATATTGAAAATAAATATTAAATCGACCAAGAAATTTCTGAGATAAATGCGTTTAAAGTTTTTGGTGGGGATTCGGAGGGGATGCTCTGTCCCTTTCCCGCAAAACGAGTGTTAGTATAGAATTAGTATGGCGCACGCTTGTTTGACGTCATTTGTAAGTATAGTGCGCTCTCTGTCTAGCATAAAATTAAAATGCTTTTAACTTCGTTATTTTTTAACCAATTTAAATTTTGTTTTTGATAATCAGCTCTATTTATGGTCAACTTTTTCATGAGGCCATAAAAAAAAATTAGTCGCCTAGCCTATTACTTATGTAAGTATCTCAATTCTCACCTCGAAGAACCTGCATAAATAATTCCGTTGGTGACTCTTCATAATAAACGAGGAATACTTAATTAGTTTCTCATACTCCATACTCCGTAGTAGCGCCAGTAGATGACGTCAAATGACAAAGATACATGTAGGCAAAATAAAGAAACCGACAACATAAAGAACATGCTTCTAAGTCAGCGCATCAGGCGATGCATCCGCTATTATTCAGAAGCTTATTACTCAAACAAACTGTATGTCGCGGTGTCTGTCCTTTACTGTAGGGTAACCATTAGACAGACATGAAAAACTGACTTAAAATAATGTAAAAAACAAATACAAACTATAATACAGATTGAATTTGTTATAGGTTATCATGCATGAACGACTAACAAGAAATCTCAAGCAACCTATTAAAAAAAATGCCCAACCCATGATTATAATTTAGGATAGAACTAAACTATATTTTTAATAATTTGGACACTAATATCAGATACCAATATTAAATGTTTTTTTTTAAGATAAACTACAGGATAAATAAAGATTTTCTGATTCCATATCTTACGACAATATTGAAGGTTTATATTTCTATGCCACGTAAAAAACTCACGGTCATTCAGTTTAAATAAAATTGATTCTACTTAATCGGTCCAAAAATGCGAAAAAGATCTAAAACTACAACCATGGTTTTGCCGCTTTTAACTTTCGACAAATATGGTAACCCTGATAGAGTTCAATATCCGACTATAAGTAAGTGATTCATGGTAGCTTTTGTTGCTCACATTGATGTCTCTGTTGGTTAAGGATAATTCACCATCTCAATAATAATATGGGCATTGTTTTTTTACTGTGGCCGTGTAAGAGAGAAAAGGTTGAGGCTAAATCGAGGGCCGGTCTCTTGAACTTGAAAATCCATACATGAAAATTGATAGTACTTTAATTAAAAATAATACCTAATCTATCACAGAGAAGACGATAAGATACTGTAATTGTTTTTGTTAAAATTGTATTTCGTAATGATGATAATGGACTCGAGCATGTTTACTCAGTCTTGTTTAATAGCTAACCAGTTCCAGTCGTAATACTCGCTTGTAGGAGTAATCATAGCTTCGGGTCTCGCAATCATTTATGAATCATAGTTATTACTACACAAATACTATGCGCGCTTGTAGATATGGGAAGTAGAATGACCTCACACCTACAGACAATATGAAGTAAGTAAGCTGGCTGTAGCGTAAGATGTAAGAACCGAATGGATTTACTCTACGTAAAGAGATTTAATAGGGGAATTATGGAGCGGGCATTAAGAATACTTTCAAACTTTGATCCCGAGTTAATTTCTGTATTTGCTCTAGTTTTGTTTTTAGGTTATCCGTTCCATTTGCGTAATAGTCCTTGAAACCATCAAAATTAGGGCAAAAGGTTGAACTATATCTACTCATAACGGCGGCGACGACGAGCCCTTATCTAACGGACATAAAAGCAAGCTTTGGGCGCCTGCTATATGACAATTACATTGCCTAACAGAAAAACTTAGTGATAAATAAAAGTATCACTAAGTTTTTTTGTTAGGCAATGTAGGCATACTCGGCTGCAGTCGAGTTTACAGAAACTATTTTATAAAGTATCTAGACGACCATTCGACTAATGAAAAAGATACCAATTACCATGCCAAAAATGGGATACAATATGGGCCTATCATATTTAATATGTTGATGAATAACATTAGTAGGTACAGATCTTATAGAAATACTAGTTTTTCGCCAGCGACTTCGCTTGCGTGGTCGGGGTAATATTTCTTATAAATTATTAAAATTAATCTATCCCTCGGGAACCATACATTTTGCTGGGAGAAAAAGCCAAAGTGCTATCCCAGACTATAATCTATCTCTGTGCCAAATTTCATCCATATCCGTTCAGCCGTTCTGGAGTGATTGAGTAACAAACATCCATCCATCCAAATTTTCACGTTTTTTAATATTAGTAGGATTATAAATCAGTTGCTGTATGTAACATTGGGTTACTCACTTTGCAAGAGTGCCCATTGGTCATAACATAGGTGTGTAGGGTCACGTCACTCGTCAGGGTCAGTGACTAATATGGTCAACTCTTGCTCTCTTTTAGGCTGGGTCTGATATGGTCACCGGATGTGTCCTTTACTTTTATTGTGTCAAATATATTTTAATAATTGTATGATGAATTTCATTCAATAAACATTTTACTTAGCTTGAATAATAAGTTACATATTTTTTCTAATTTATAAAAAGAAATACACATTTTTTTTCTTTTCATACATTTTTATGATAAATTGGAAAATTATTAAGATACACCATGTACCTACTATAAAATTTCAATACGAACATATAGCACTGACGATAACCTAAAACAAGAGGGGCCGAGTATAATCGTATTTAACAGAATTCAATTTATTAAAATAGAATTCAAGATAATTATACAAGCTATATTTTAAATGTCATTTTTCGTGTGAAAGTAGGCGCCCACGCTTGACATTTTCAGTAGTTATGTCAGGGCTGTCGCGTAATTGCAGTTTATAATATTTTAATACGTTTTTAATTTTCAACTTAGTACTGTGATTACTTGTAGGTAATTATGAGCAGTTATTTTTTGTTTCTTAATGTTGATATAGGTATGGTTATGTAAATAACACTCATATAAACGTTAAGTTTCCCATATCGATTATGTAATTGCACCAATATTACAGTAACAACGTGAACCTATAGTTAATAATAATAATAATAATAATAATAGCCTTTTTATTCCTGAACATAGGGTTACAAGAGGTCCCTAAGTTCGGTTTGCCTTCTGGCATAGGCCTCCTCCAGTTCCTTCCAATGGGTCCTATCCCTTGCCACTCTCAACCAGAGTGGTCCCGCTGTCTGTTTCAAGCTATCTTCCCATCTCCTGACTTGACGACCTCTACTTCTTTTGCCAACTCTTGGTTGCCAGAGGGTAACTTGTTTGCTCCATTTGTCGATGGGGTGGCGCAGCATGTGTCCAGTCCATCTCCATTTTTGGACATCTATCCGGGTAAGGATATCTGTGAGTTTCGTTCTTGTTCTTATGTCTATGTTCCTGACTCTGTCTTTGATTTTTAACCCTAGCATGCTTCTTTCCATGGCACGTTGACACTTTGCTAGCCTTTCCCTGTGATGAAGTGTTAGCGACCAAGTTTCACAGCCGTAAGTAAGAGCTGGTAGAATACAGGTCTCAAATGTTTTCTTTTTTATGTGATTGCCTAAATCCTTACTTTTCATAATTTCTTTCAGTGACCAGTATTTTCTCCAACCTTGGGCTATTCGCCTGTTTATTTCCTGAGTCATTTCATTTGAAGGTGATATTATCTGTCCTAAGTAAATATATTCTTTGACATACTCGATCTTGTTGCCATCTACCATAATGTCTGCTTCCCTTGAATTTGTTATTAATTTTGTTTTACTGGCATTGATTTCCAGACCAACTTCTCTACTTTTACTTGCTAGGCTCTGCATCATTTGTTCTATTACTGCTGGGTCCTCTTCAAGAAGCACCAAATCATCGGCAAATCTTAAATGGTTTAGGCGGGCTCCATTAATGTTCAGACCTAAGTGGTCCCAGTTCAATTGTCTAAAAATGTGCTCGAGTACGGTGTTAAATAGCGTAGGAGAGAGAGGATCGCCTTGGCGTACACCCTTTTTGATTGGGAATGATTCTCCTGTTGTTTCAATTTTGATACTGGCCTTGCTGGACTTGTATATACTTTTAAGTATTTCTATGTAGTTGCTCTGGACCCCCTGTCGTTCAAGACTCCACCATATGTGTTGGTGCCTGAGACTGTCGAATGCCTTTGAGTAATCGATAAACGCCAAGTAGATTTGTTTATTGTATTCGTTATATTTCTGCAACAACTGTTTTATTGTATGAATATGATCTATTGTGCTGAAGCCTTTTCTGAATCCTGCCTGTTCTATGGGTTGGTTTTCGTTTAGTACTAGTGATATTCTTTCCAGGATCACTTTAGCGAATACTTTGTATATGTTTGATATTAAAGAAATTGGCCTATAGTTCCCAATCTCGTCTCTAGGGCCTTTTTTGTGCAGTAGAATTATGTGGCACTCTGTCCATTCTTCTGGAATTTGCCTTGTTTGTAAAATTTCGTTGAAAAGTTTTGCTAGCACAGGGCTGATTTCTTCTATGGTTCCCTTGAGCATTTCATTAGGTATCTTGTCCGGCCCTGGGGCCTTCTCAAGTTTTTGAGATTTTATTGCCTTGAATACCTCTGAGGCGAGGATTTCTGGCACCTCATCTACTTTGTTGTCTATTGCTTTGGTTTCTTCCTGAATTGGGGCCAGCCCTGAGTCGAATTTATCAGAGTACAGTAAGCGGTAATAGTCCGTAGCTAGTTTTTGTATTGAGAGACGATTCGTTAGGTAAGATTCGCGTTGCTTTAGTTTCGGTATCCATTCTTTACCATGTTCGCTTAGTTGTTTCATAGCCTTTTTTGTTCCTCCTGTTCTTGTTATATTTTCTTCCAAAACTCTATTTCTCTTCTCCTTACGGTCTTTCCTCATATTTCCTTTGATTTTCTTGCTAAGGTTTGTAATTTTTTGCCGTCTTTCTTTATCCCCTTTATTTGATATTAGTGTTCTTCTTTCCTCTAGTAGTTCTAGTGTTTCTTTGCTTATATAGCTCTCTTTACTTCTAGGTTTGCTGACTAGCATCTCTTTCAATTTGTTTTGTAGTCTCCTGTATTTAGTCCCAGTTTCTACGTCAGAGGTAATAATTTCTGTGAGTGATTCTATTTTGCGGGGTTCAGTGGGATGATTGTGTTCTGATATTTGATGCAGCTTCTTATTGTTTAGGTTTTTCCTGGATCTTTTGGCTTGATTTAAGCTTAGGCAGCTTCTTACCATGCGGTGGTCTGTGTTAAAGTTGAGATTTTTAACTATGTTAGTATCTGTGAACGCGCTTGCTTTGTTGGTTATAATAAAGTCAATTTCAGTTTTGTATTTTGCACCTGGGGAGGACCACGTCCATTTGCTTTTAGGGTTTTTGTAAAAACAGGAGTTCATTAAAATAAGGTTATTTTCCATCATGAATTCTACTAGTTTCTGTCCATTTTGGCTTCTTTTTCCATGCCCGAACTTCCCTATTGTGGGTTCTTCTCCTAATTGCCTTTCTCCAACCTGTGCGTTGAAGTCGCCCATGATTATTATGTTGCTGCTGTAATGCAGTTTTATTGTTTCCGAGATACTCTCATAGAAGTATTCTATGTCTGGTCTCTCCGCTTGTTCTGTTGGGGCGTAAATTTGAAAGATGGCCCAGTTTTTCTTGTACCCCGGGAATTTTAAATGTACTACCGCAATTCTGTCAGAAACTCCTTCAAATCCCGTAATGTTCTTCTTCCATTTAGATTTAATAAGGAAACCCACTCCTCTTTGTCCGGTGTGTTCACCTTTATGAAACATGATATAGCCGTTCTTCTCTGCTATCCCTTCTCCTGGTCTTCTCATCTCGCTGATGCCCATTATGTCCCATTTTAAGTTAGATATGGCTATTTCTAGTTCTTTTAGGCTCTCTTCTGTTCTTAGTGTCCTAGTATTCAGTGTGCTGACATATATATGTTCAGAGTTCTTTTTACCTTGTTTTATTTTTATTGTATTCTTCTTGTGCTTGTTTTTTGTAGATTGGTTTTCTTTTGAGTGTTTCGAATTATACTGTTTTGATTTGGATGGAGGGTGTTTGTCTTCTTCCCCCACGGTGACAAGCCGGCTTGGGGTGCGATTTATGAGTGTTGTGTTTGGTGATGTGGTTGTTGGGGTTGTTTGGATCCGGGTGTCGCAAATTAGTTTTTTGAGAGATTTGATAGTGAGGCTGATCTCCCGCGCTCTACATAGTTCAGTATATTTGGTCTGATTATTTCCTTTGATGCAGTTTTAGAGGAGGCGTTGTTCAAGTTGGTCGATGAGCTTTGGGTATTAGATGCGTTGGCTTTCTTTTGTGATGGTATTTTCGGTGATCCTGAAGAGTCTCTTTTCCTCTTTTCTCTGTTGCTTTCATATGTTTTCTTTATTATGAGTTTATCGTATTTTATGAACGCTATATTCCCCTTTTTCTTTTCCTCTTCAACTTGCAGCTGCAGTTGTTTGCGTTTTTCTATTATTTCCTTAGGGTAGTCCTCTTTGATATTTATACCTTCTTGTAGGTTAGCTCTGTTTCGCAGAATCATATGTTTTTTCCATGTAGTTGTGAGTGAGACTACAACAGGGCGGTTTTTATCGTGTTCTTTTTTACCGATTCTGTAGAGGTTATTAACTTCGAAGACTTCAAAATGTACTCCCATTTCTATTATAATGTCTTTTATGTAGTCTACTAGCTCCGCTTCTGTTGTTGCTTTCCCCTCCTCGATGCCGAAAAAGACAAGGTTATTTTTGCGCTTTTCCTTATCAATGAGTTTAAGTTTAAACTCTAGTTACCGTACCGTAAGTTACCGTTAGAACCTATAGTTACCGTACTAATAAAATACTGGTTTTGTCATTGTATGCTTCGATCAATATGATCGAAGATGTATGTTATTAATTTCCAGTTAAAAGACTCTTTATGGATTCGGGCAAGCAGCCATTGCTTATATATTTTTTAATAGTAAAACATACAAATAAAATCTAACTAAGTATATGATACACATTATTCCATTTCTGTGGACACTAAATAAAAACCAGACCATCTTATACACTTAGACCTACTTGCCCTGAGTTTTTTTCTGAACAGTTTGTTACGATAAGTTATAGAACGATACGATACGGAAATATTTGTTACATTCCATATAACATGTTATAATAATTAAAAATTGTAAGTAATTTTGACAACCCTACTCCTTATACGGAGGTGTGTGTCGTCCAAAGGGGAATGTCGTCCTCACCTTAAACACTGCGTAAAGACAAAATGTGCCGCTTGCGACATTTGGCAACGTTCTGCGAATTTAGGACAATATTTTATGATATCATGTTAGATTTTAGCATAAGTTTCAGGTATCAAAAATATTGTAGGTTTTAATAAAGCAATAAATGATTATTATTCTTTAAGATTCAATTGGAATTGGCAGCGAATAGGTAGGTACGCCTATCCTACCTACACATTTTTTTCCAGGAGGGCCCGCTAAGAATTTCCTTCGGTAGGTACTTAACTAGTTGTGTACGCAGTGTTCGGTCCCAGCACAGCTCTCTATGTAATGCATGATATAATCTAAAACATTTATTTACCGATATTACCTATCATTTTATAGACAGACAAACTCCTTGAATGATTGGAAAAGCTTTAAACTGGGAAGAGTAGAAAGAGGGAAGGGAGGCCATTGCCCTTCAGTTGGACCAATCGGGGAATATGGCACTAAATTGACCAGCGCGAAGACGTTTTCACAGAAGATTTTGACGATTTCATAGCAAACGTTTATAGATCTATGAGAGTGAGAGTGCAACCCAACAACTGCAACTAGATTTACAACCACTAATAGTCAACACACAAAACATTGACTCACTAATTGCTATAACACATTTAACTAATGATTCTTGATATTAAGTACCGATATGTCTTTCCCTATAAACAAACGAGATAAATAAAGCAATTGAGGGAGAGCTTGCCTAATTTAATTTTGTTGCCGAGTGGACTCCATGCTCCGTTTTACGAGCAGTCGGAGAGCTTTTGATTCAAATATTCTGCTTGCTTGTATTCTTTCTTGGCACATCGTACTGCCATTTGTGATATTGTAGTTTGGAAGCATTCGTTGTAACATCAGACACTATAAACCTAGTTTCTGCATGTTAATGCACTGTTATATGATAACGAAAGTCGGCCAAAAGTATGTGCGCTACCATTTAACAATACAGCGAGAATTTCAGCCATAATATAATCTGTGTTATTGAGGATAAGAAGACGTGAGGCCATCAATTCTGTGATCACCACGTTTGCTCAAAGATTTGATAACTTGGATACTTATTACAAGGATAAGTAAGGCTAGGGATTCTAGTATAACTGTAGGTAAATTTTGGTACAAGTAAAAGATTTGCAACTGTTTTACTGCGCAATCTTCGATCCTTAGTAGCAAGTTTGTGCCGGATTTAGGTTCTATGAATGTAGAGCATCTTATCTTAATCTTATTTGCCTTATTGATCTATTAGGAAGCTCGGCTGCTGATCAAGGTCTTGGGTTTGATTATCGAGAAGTGATACTGAGTTTTGCCATTAGGAAATTCTTAGCACCTCGGTGTTCGCATTTGTGCGCCCCTAAAAGGCGCGCCCCTTTATCTTATGGAACCAGATAAAACATATCGGCAGACAGCGGGTCTACATGAGTATACCTTGTCTTTGGAGAATACAGAACATGGTATAAGAAATGGTTGGCTTTTTTTTTCATATGGTCGATAACTCGATCGCCCCATTTTCCTACTCCCAACACAGAAAGAACACGGAACAGTATTACGAAATCGTCCTACTTTAGAAGAAATATTGTAGTGTAGGTAGCATTGCACTTAATTACTTTTAAATATGTAGCTGTAAAAAGTATTTTCGAGCGTTTACACACGTGTCAGAAATACTTGTAGTGAAAGCAACCCCTATAATGATTGTAATTTATGTCAATTATAAGTTTTTACAAGCCTTTGAGCTGAACACGAAATGACACGAAAATTATATAGCTAGGTATGTTAAATATTTTTTAATTTGAACCTGCATTTAAGTAGGTGTTGAGAAAACTTTGCATGATTAATTGTAAGTTACGTATTCACAAGTTCTCAAGATCTTTCCTCATAATTTCAATGTGCAGGTATATTTTTAAAACAGCTCCAAGTCTACAGGGTTGCCAATCTTTTTAAAACACAAGACCATTCTGAAGGTTTTTTGATGAAAAAAAATTCTGCGCATGAGTTACTAGCGACCATCCCCGGCTTGGCACAGGTGCAATGTAGATACTAATGTGGGGCATCATACTAAATGACATAATGTATGTTCTATTCTATCTATTGCTGAAAACTGCATCGCGTACCTAGTTTATTTAAAAGATCTAAGCGTACAAACAGCGGGAGCGACTTTGTTTTACACTATGTAAAGAGATTTGTAAGTAAATACTGCTATCTATTGTTAAATTACCTGATTTCTCTTATCGTGTCACCCATAAACAAGAGAGATCACCCACAACAAGATTCGATACAAAGAACGTAGCTAGTCGATGATCTTGTGAAACATAAGTTTTATCATTTGATATCAACTATCTCATCCAAAATTTGAGGATATTAGAACTAGGTAGGTACTTAGATATTTTTGCTGTGACTTGACTGTAGAATGATCTTCTGACTGTAGAATTATCTAAATACATAATAGCATGTCTATCGTTAGTTTCGGTAAAAACTAATTTTGTTTTGCGAGGAGTTAATATCGTCTGTATTTGTCTTTCGTATTTATAGAAAGTAAATAACAAAATGGGTTACAAAATAACAAATATAATGTCTTGGTTGCAAAATTTTGAACTGAAGGTTGCTTTGTTTGGCTTTAGCAATGTCTGTCACCTCGATCCGGTTGAGACAAAATAGAGCGTTGGTGTAGATCCGATTTAAAAATGGATTTATGAATTTAATTAATTGTCTATTTTGGATGTGGCAATGTACTTTTATTATTGATTTACTTTTTAAGGAAATGATTAATAGATGCCTCATTGTCATGAATTAATAAATACATTAAATAGTTTTTATAGATTTTTGTCATTTCTGAAGAACAGTGTTTGTTAGGATGGCAACAAATATTATGATTAATATTTTGATTCAGACTAACACTATAAAAACGAAAGTCCAGTCTGTCAGTCTCTTTGTTACCTTTTCACGCCTAAACTCCTGAATAGATTCCGATAAAATTTAGCCAGAATATAAATTGAAGAAACCGAAACGTCCGCAACACCTAGATAAGATATAAAAAACATCGCATTAAATAAAAACTTGGAACAGTAAGAACGCTGATCAACTGCGATGACATAACTTTATAGGCATGCGAGTTATAAGACCTCAACCTTTAATAATGTATGTAATATCTATAGGTACTAGAGGTGTGCGCCGCGCCGCCACGCCGCCGCCGCCGGTGGACCTGAAGCACGCCGCCGCCGCCGGTCGTGAGACCGGCGTGAAATCGGCGTGTTTTTTTAAGTTTATTTCATTGACAAATAAACACCTAATCAAGTCCTTCAGAAGCTATTGAACTCTGTCATACTCGAGGGCACAATGCCGGAGGCATACAACAGCAGCGTGGTGGTGCTTTTCTTCAAAAAAGGCGATAACACCTTATTGAGTAACTCATCTCGCTTCTTGAGTCATGTCTACAAGTTGTTTTCAAGGGTCATCACGATCCGTCTCGAGCGCAGGTTTGATGACTCCGGAGCCTTCGGAACAAACCGGTTTCCGAAAAGGTTTTAGTACCATAGACCACTTCCATACACTTATTTACAGAAGACCGAGGAGTATAATCAGCCACTTTGCTTAGCGTTTGTGGACTATGAGAATAGTATATCGAAGCGTTCTTCTTCTTCGTGTCGAAGGTACGACGTTTTAAAATTAAATTTGGTAACACTATCGTCAGTTGCTACGCAGAGGTGCCTTTGATTGCATGTTGTGGGGCACAAAGGACAGGATAGGAGGTTCACCATTGTTTGCGGCACAGTTCCACAACCACACCCTGCAGCCGTTTCATCGAGATACCCCCATTTCATCATCATCATCATCATCATATCAGCCTACAGAGGTCCACTGCTGAACAAAGGCCTCCCCCATAGACTTCCACAAGGACTAGGTTTATGCCACCTACGTTCAACGACTTCCAGCGACCTTTATCAGGTCATCCGTCCATCTCGTTGGAGGCCGTCCTACGCTGCGCTTTCCGGTGCGTGGTCTCCACTCGAGAACCTTTCTGCCCCAGCGGCCATCAGTTCTACAAGCTATGTGCCCCTACCACTTGCACTTCAGTTTGCTTATCCTTTGAGCTATGTCGGCAACTTTGGTTTTTCTACGGATTTCCTCATTTCTGATTGGATCGCGTAGAGAAATACCAAGCATAGCTCTTTCCATAGCTCGCTGAGTAACCTTGAGCTTTCTTATGAGGCCCATAGTAAGCGACCACGTGTCTGTGCCATATGTCATCACTGGTAATACACACTGGTTAAAGACTTTTGTCTAGAGGCATTGTGGTGTAGTTGACGAAAAGACGACATCGTCACGTCCCCACTTCACCAGATTTGAATTACACCTCCCGACTTGGGTTCGGAGTCGGATTAGTGACTTCCAAATGTGCCAAGGAAGGTTACATCCTGGGGAGAGGTGCTCGCTTGGTGGTAGGTAATAAGTAGGCGGGGGAGATATCTCCAACCACAGTTTGAAGCGTTAAGTGCTTATACAAAAACGCCATAATGTCGGTCCGAGTACACGAACAGTGTACGGGGGCAATTCCATTGCAAAAGGGTGTTAGCCAGGAAGATGTCATATCCCCGAAACTATTCACCACCGCAATGGAAGATGCCTTCAAGTTACTGAAGTGGAAAGGATTTGGCGGATCTTCAATTTACCGACGATATCGATATCGCAAAATCGCTTCATGGGCTCAGCACAATGCTCAATGACCTCAACAGTTTTCAAGCAGGTGGGTCTTGAAAGAACATGGGCAAGACGAAAGTTAGGTTAAACGCTCATGTCGTGCCCATCCCAATTTCCGTTGGGGACTCTGCTCTCGAAGTTGTTGACGAGTATGTCTATCTAGGACAAACCGTCCAGCTAGGCAGGTCCAATTTCGAGAAAGAGGTCACTTCGAATCCGACTCGGCTGGGCAGCGTTCGCGAAACTTCGCAACGTCTTTACGTCAACTATACCACAATGCCTTAAGACAAAAGTCTTCAACCAGTGTCTGTTACCAGTGATGACATATGGCACAGAGACGTGGTCCGAGCTATGCTTGGTATTTCTCTACACTACCAAATCAGAAATGAGGAGATTTGTAGAAGAACCAGATGACTGATATAGCTGAAAGGATTAGCAAGTCGAAGTTGCAGTGGGTGGGGCACATAACTCGTAGAACTGATGGCTGCTGGAGCAGAATGGTTCTGGAATGGAGACCACGCGCCGGAAAGCGCAACATGGGACGGCCTCCAACGAGATAGACCATTGACCTGGTAAAGGTCGCTGGGAGTCGTTGGATGCAGACAACATACGACCGGTCCCTGTGAAAGTCAATGGGGGAGGCCTTTGTTCAGCAGTGCACCTCTTTTGGCTGATATGATGATGATGATGTTGTAATATGTTGTTTTTTCTAAAACTAAAAGGTAATAAAACCGGAATTCTCTTTCTTCTCTTTGAAGTCTAAATCAAAAGTACTGACGCCGATTTCACGCCGGTTACGCCGCCGCCGCCGGCAAAATTTGGCCATCACGCCGCCGCCGACGAAAATTAAATCGGCGCACACCTCTAATAGGTACCTAGTTACTAGGTACAGTCTAAAATTCTAGACTTGTGATAGCTTGGTGACTTGGTAAGCATCGACGGGGTGTCGCCTGTCGCCTCAACCCTGACAGCCTTGACCGGGTCAGCTACATGCTACCTACAGCTACAATGAACGCATACTTTGCAATACAAATGCAAATGACTATTTGTTTCTTTTTTATTACTAAGCTGGTATGGGTATAAAATAATCTTCGTAGGTATTAGGTATTAAAAAAACTGATGATGACTAGGTACCCTAATAGTATTGCTAATACTAACCAATAAATGCTGATACGCAATAATTTGGCTGTAGTATCACAAATACTTGTGGCATTAACGTCGTAGGTTCGATTCCCACTTTCCATCTGAGATAAAAATAAGTTAGGCGAGTCCGCGGCACAAATCCAAAGTTCGAAAACTCCGAAACAACGAATTTAAAATATTGAGAGTTGTACAGAAAAGCCAATAACACTAATTGAACCCAGGACCTTCCGCTCAGCAACCGTATTTGTGACCACTAGATCATTGAGGTAGAGTTATGTTTTTAAAACCAAGTAACGAAAAATAGTTATCAAGCTATTTGAGTATCATGGAGAGTCCATAGACATATTATTATTTAAAGCCAATCGCAATGCTAAGATATAACAATAATAATAGGTTCATTACAGTTCAATTGCCATATGTTTACACTATGAATTCACTAGTGGATGGAGAACAGCATGTCGTAAGTCTATTTATAGCATTTAAAGCTAAAATAACGACTGTGTTAACAATAAACATTATAAGGAATTATGGCTAAATATTTTGACGGAATCAAGTTGATCTAATATGTTTATAAGCGATGTCTTGCGAGTACGTAAATGTGATTTTCCTGGTTTTGCATCATCGGTAAGTTAATTCTTTCTCACAAAAATACTTAAATACATATAAAATACATGCACATAATACATAATTGGTTTTTTAACCATATACAGTACACCTTTTTAAGCAGTGATGTAGGTGCTGTACTTATGTAGATGCACAGATTATAAATGTGATTGACCCCGTCATTGTCATGTCTTAACATAATATATATATATAATCTTAACATACACTCGATACAGTATCGGATCATGGCCACCAAAAAGATATAACTCAGGCTGATATTCAGAGACGAAACTAAGCATGAACTTAGGCTTTCGTATGTCAAATTGTAATACAAATTTGACATAAGGAAGTGTTACTTTACGCTTAGCGTCGTCTCTGAATATTAGCCATAGAGTTCCGCTCGAGTGCTTTTTCGGCTTGATACCGCCAAACAATAAAATAGTTACTTTAGTACCTTTGTAGGTACTATGACCGATATTTTCTCATTCCTATGAAAAAAAATTGGCCGTGTCTATTTAGGTATATCGACACGACACTAATATATTGTTTTCGTTGTACTTAATAAAAACTATTGGACTGATTTTAAACATTACTTGACGACGTCTGTGGTCTACTGTCCGGTACTCGGACCACGACTCCCGGACTGCTGATCACGAGGTCCTGGGTTCGATTCCCACTGACACAAATATTTATGTGAAGTGTTTGTGTTTGTCTGGGTGATTTTAAGTATTATAAGTACGTAGTTACAAAAAAAAATATATAACTATTATATCCATACAAGATCTGCTTAGTTTGGGACTAGATGGTATTGTGAAAAAGTCCCAATTTATTATTATAGGAGGTACCGAGATGTGCTACGAATTCATTCTAGAGAAACCGTTCAATGATGCCTTTTTAGGCCAACATCTTCTAGTTTATAAATGTTTACGCTTTGAATCAAATCATTTGTAATGTTGCCCAATGAGTAATGAGCCACAGTAGAGTGTAGTTTTGAGTAGACCTATCTCAACCGACCATAGATGTAATCGATGTATCTTAGGCCGAGAGCTAGCTAGTTAGACTGGAAGCTTGAGTTTGAAAGTTTTAAAAATTATGTTCAGTAATGATAACCAAAGTATAATTAGGTAGCTAATTATTATCCTAGCATTAAGGTCCGATTAGAACTCACAACTCGCAATGTCGCGTTGCCTGAGTTTAACCCCCCAGGCCCAATAACTCTAGTACCTCAACCATGAGTTCTATCAAAGGCTTTCGATAGGTTTTTTACGCATCGAAACACTTAACTTATAGCAAATTTTAGTTCCTAAACGTAACCGCTAGAGACGCTTCGAGGGCTTTCCATATAAAAATTGACGGCGTCGCTAGCGAGAGAAAAACTCATGGTCGAGGCACAGGTATTGGGCCTTTCGGTCATAAAAGTATTGTCTATGTTAGGTTTTATTTACCTATCTATGTAAAGTTTAACCTTCGCCTGCTATAGTAGGTAACTATCAACCAAGGTATATTATTTTACTTAGGTATTTAAGTATGTAGTGGAAAACCGTTCCTATTCATTAACTTTTACAACTTGTGCATAATAAGTAAGTATGGCTTTAGCATTTACTCGTCGCAGAATATTAATTATCTATGAGCCTGGGTACACATAGATACCACAGAGCATTAATTAGGTACTCTGTGCAAGTTACATTCAATTTGCTTAATTTTTATTAACTTTGAAATACCTACTTAACATAAAAAACACTTTGTTCAAGAATATGTGAAGAACCTACCTAATGTATCAAATTTTGTGAGTATTTCTATGGAAGTACACTCGGCTACAGACCAAGCTAGGTAGTAGCCAATGAAAATGTTACTGTAAGAACACAATAACACATAGGTATAAGAATGAAACGTCCCTATAAATAATATTTAAAGGTAGGTATTATCTATCTGTAAGAAAATAGTTATTTTGTAACTAAGTTTATATTATTGTCGTTTAACTTATATTACTACCTACAATAAAATATGTAATGATGTATAATATTAAAACATAAAGTGTAAACGTACCTTTAACTTAGATTTGTGCACGACATCTTTACATTGCAGCGAGTCGAAAGCATGCCAGATGCAATTGGTTACGTTCTTCAATAAGGTAGACATGTTCTCATTTCACAGTTTTCATCAATATGTAAGTATTCAATTTAATGAATTTTCTAAAAACACATAACTTGTGTTCCACTTCAATACACTCGACAAAATAAAAACATGCTCAGCAAAATGAAAGAAAAAGAACTGAATTTAATAAACTAAATTTTATTTTTTTAAATAAATCAAAGCGCGCGAAAATACCGTAAACTATAGTAATATTTTTACACAATAGAGTGATAATGGCAATGGAAGCACAGACGTTCTGCCTCCGCACGCTCTTAAACCAGACTGAGCGAACGTGGTTCCGATAACAAGCTAAAGGAAATTGCTCATGCGGAACGGAACTAGCACGCTGACAAAGTTTACTTGCTTCGAACATAATATTTTGAATTGTGTTACTGAATAAATTAATGAATGCATTGAAATTGATTGATGAATAATTAAGAGCGATAATATCAAAACCGGAGGACGGACACTAAAATATGTAATACTAGCTTCCCGCCAGCGGCTTCGCCCGCGTGGTATGTTATTATACATAATTATAAACCTTCCTTAAGAATCACTCTATCTATTAAAAAAAACGCATCAAAATCCGTTGCGTAGTTTTAAAGATCTAAGCATACATAGGGACAGACAGACGCGACGGAGGACTTTGTTTTATAATAATATGTAGTGATTAAATTCTGTACTATACCTTATTTTAGCGTCTTCTATTGCACTCATTAGGACGTAGAGTTATGGTATTCCAGGTACGACGTCTTAAGGTACTATTCCAAGAATCTGAAAATTTTAAGATATACTCTAAATAACTAAGAGTTAAGTAGGTACTGATTTAGTATCTATCTGCCAGATATATGTATAAGCACTAACTAGGTATCTGATCCTTTATTAAAGTTACTTGCTAGAATCTAGTGACTTTTAGTGACTAGTGAGAGTCACCATCATAATGCTGCCATATGAACTAGCCTTATAGGGGAATGACCACTGGACTGCCAAGTCAAAGGTCTCGAGTTCGAATACAAGGCATGACCTCTGACTTTTCGAAATCATGTGCGTTATTATCTATCACTCAATTTAACGGTGAAGGAAAACATTCGTGAGGAAGGCCAAGAGGAGACCCGGGTGACAATTAATGGGTTGATGGAGATGAACTAAAGAATATTGAAATTAATGAAACTTTGCTTCAATAATTAGATAATTTTAGCATGCAACTTTGCTTCAATAATTTGACTTTACTGAAATTTACTTTTAACAACTGAGTCTGACTTATTTAATACCAAACAATTTTTTTCTTGGCTAAGTGGCTGTAGAGTGTCGGTAAATTGACATTAAACATGTGTTACATTATATCATGACTGAATGGCGTTATTTGCGCTTCCCTACAACGACCGCGACATGACCTTTACAATTCGCATGAGAAATACAGCAGATGCATTCAAAGCCCAATATGTTTTCAATAAAATCCTCAAGAGTTAACTTACATACTTATCTCACACATATTTATAATGGTACAACATAGTGCTTGTGTTTGTATTTTTCTCCTAAACTATTTTGTTTATTTTATATTTATCACCTATCTTGTCTTGTCACCTGAATGATGGATACTTGTCACCTGAATCATGGATGGTTTTAGCTACCCATCGAGATCCAGAAAATATTAAAGTCCTGTGTTCAATTCTAATAGACTAGAAATTGAACCAAGGCCCTCGAGCGCGGCAATCGCGCATCCGATACTAAACTGTTGAGGCAGTATTCGTATTCGTAATTAGATAAAAAGATAAACGCAAATTACGTTAATTATAATAGTAAAAATTGTATGTAGAGGTACCTAGATTCTACTTAGGTACTTACTTTTAAAGATTCATTGATATACCTATATTTTTATATTTCACTTAGGTTTTACGTATTTTTAATAAGAAAGTTGCAAACATAAATAAATTATTCATTCTTTTTTAAGTCACCGATACGGATGATAACTTATTTCGTACAGATCTACTCACACACGTTCCTAGTGCACATTAAAAATAATAATTCTTAGTGACGGGTTAGTTACTAATATAATTACTCCTATTACATCATTATTTTGCCCATGCTCAATGAAATAATCAAAGAAAAGTGTCAGTCTATATTTTTCTTGTTATTTCCTCAACAAAAGCAGCAATCCTACATACCTATTCTTTGCATATCGACAGAGGATCTTTCATTGCACTGCCAGCCTCCCTCACATTATAATTACATTACTCATCATTCAAGAAACGGTTCGCCTTCAGATGTTTTCACCATAACTGCGCACGCGCCGCCACTGAGTCATACTAAGGACATGAGACTCATTTAAATATTCTTTACCAAAGATGCATTGAGTGGGTATAACTAGAGATGGGATTCTACCCGGTATTTTCCCGGGTAGATTGAAATTTGGGTAAAAATCGGGTATTTACCCGGGAAAATACCCAAAAGGTGGGTATTTATTTTTCTGAGAACGAAATAATTTTAACATATTTGTAATAACTTCTACGGGTGATAAGTGTAGCAAAGCTAGCTTTTTCAAAATACTTGCTATTATTACGTTTCACGGGGATGACATATTGTTAATTAATTGCACCAAATCGAAAATCACACTTGTAATAAGTTATTTAAGTGTTCCATAAATTATTATGTATCAATTTACTAAGCAATGTGCTAATATTATTTTAATCTAATATTGCGTTTCGATTTGAAGGCAATGTTGTCACTGAAAGAACTGGGGAAATAAGACTCAAGATACCACCAATAGAGTTGCTGACGTTAATATTATTTTTATAAAACATATTTACCCGATTTTTACCCAAAATAATATTTACCCGGGAGCGAACGACCGACCGAAACGACCTTGGATCCAACATAACATTATAGGTGAATACAACAAATCTATATCTAATATATAAAACAAAGTCGGGTTTGTTACAACACTTATAACTCGAGAACTGCTGGGCCGATTTTCATGATTTTTGATTTGTTGGATTTGTCTTCGCCCCGAATAACAGAATAAAAAAAAAACGGGGTTCAAACTTAGCGCGAGCGAAGCTGCGGCAAAAAGCTAGACTAGTATGTATATAAAAGAAAGTCGTGTTAGTTACACTATTTATAAATGAAGAACAGCTCAGCCGATTAGGCTGAAAATTGGTTCGGAGGTAGCTTAGAACCAGAAGACGAACATAGAATACTTTTTACTACTACTACTACTTTACCATGACAGCTGATGACAAACTTAAGCAATCCGATGGAAAGTACTAGGCTAGCATAAGCTGTACCAAGATAGTAGGTACTGGTTTTCGTCACGGGGGGCGCTGTGTATGACCGATGACGTTGATGTTCTGAGAGACTTCGGAATACTAGGGTTGCATAAAACATGAATCGTGGCGTTGTGTGCTGATTCCGGTAGTATGTACCCGTGTAAAACCGGGGCCGGTTGGTTAGTTAAATATAAAGTGAAACGTCAGTAGTATATTTACTACATTTAAACTTAAATTCTGTGAAACCAAGAACCTATATTCCAAATGACATGCCTGATTTGTGAATTGATACAATTTACAAACAATACGTTATCCCAGTGCAGTTTAGTAATAACTAGCATTTTGAAAACTGCTAACTATGCAACCATTTTTGCACCAATAACATTTTAAGAAGTAATTACGAATATATTTATATACTTCGTTCTTAGAAAAATAAATACCCACCTTTTGGGTATATACCCGGGAAAATACCCGATATTTACCCAAATGGGTATTTACCTGGGTATTTTCCCAACGGGTATTTACCCATCGCCCATCTCTAGGTATAACAGATTGATACTCTATATATCCGATATTTTAGGTTAGTTTCATGACCATATATTATAACTATTTGCTTCGATAGGTACCTAAGTAGGTATTAGAAATAACTGGGTAGGTATACTAGGTATTTGTTGTCAAGTGTTTATTTGATTTTGTACAATCTGTACCTCAACCATGAGTTCTATCGAATGGCTTTCGATAGGTTTTTTACGCATCGAAACGCTGTAATCTCATAGCAGATTTTAGTTCCTTACGTAACCGCTAGAGGCGCTGCGAGGGTTTCCCATACAAATATTTTACCGCGTCGCTAGCGAGTTTTGTGAGAAAAACTCATGGTTGAGGCACTGATATGCTTTGGTTAAGTTAATCCGCCAAGCTAATTATAGCAGGAACAGTAGGTAGTAATTGCTCAGAGCGTTGGCAGGCCAAGCTTAGGAGCAAACCTACCAACCTACTTAAAAGTTAGTAGGTAGGTAGGTATAGGTACGTAAAGATTTGTTGAAGTTACATGAAGAGATATTCGCAAACCTATCCAAGTGGCTTACGGGTCGCCTACACAATCCGAACATTCGATTATCGATTATGTCACGTTATTAAGTATTAAGTAGGTATTAAGTATTAGGGTATTAGGTAACTTACTTAAAGGTAGTAAGGACTATAATACGCAATCTATTTCTAATAAAAAAAAATATATGTACCTGTAATTTATACTTATTTTACTGCCTCGTTGGTCTAGTGGTCCCAAGCGCGACTGCTACGCTAGTTGGTTCGAATCCCGGGTCATAGTAGTGCCGGTTGATGGCAATAGACATAGACTTAGAAATGTGGGTGTACCTACATTAGTGAGTACACCTCTGCCTACCCTTTCGGGGAATACAGGCGTGATGGTTTACTTAAAAGAAACTGTAATATAATATTGGAAATATAAGTACTTCTCAGAAAACATCTTTACCCCGCGTTCGAGCCCACTATAAACACAATTACCCTCATTCTCGAGGTCAGTTACTAAACGAGTTGCAGGAACCATCTCTGTCATGTCCATATTTGTGTAGGTCAGACATGCAAATAACTACTTCTATCGGAAGCAAATCAAGGCTGCATCCTTATGTGGTAGCGGGCAGTTCACGCTTTCAAATAAAATCTTGTTTCTAAAATAAGCTTGCGAGATTTTGCGAGTCAATTACATCCGCGGCACGTATGCTGCGTAAATTAATATAAACATAAATAAAGAGCTGCATCCTACTGTGGCTGCATCATCTAGTTTTTTAGGATTTCCGAAAGGTGCCAACGGGATCCTATCATTAGCCGTCCGACCGGCCGTCTCAAGTTCAAGTTGAAATGTACCTAGTAGTAGTAGTAAGTACACAGTTGAGTATGAGTTCTGCTTTTAGCCCTAGGTAGTATCTTGTAGAGTACTTTCTGAAAAAATATTTTTAGGTTATTATCAAATTTTAGCATGTAATTGCGATCCCATTAAAAATCCTGTTTTTGGTTCTGTAAATGTGTTAATAAATGTCGTTTTTAGATACTTTATAGCAGTTTTAATTACATTATGAAACGAACCTCTGTGTTCACACACGGATTTCAAAAGAAACATTGACGACACTGACACATTTCGGATAAAAACTACTTTTTAACGCAATAAAAATAAAAGTAGGTTTATAAAGTACATACTCGCTGTTTCCCGCGCTTTTCTCGCATACCAAAGGACTTTTTGGAACAAAATGTAGCCCAGTTATGTCAGTTGTCTGCCTTCCTCAAAGTGAACTGCACACTACTGCAGTGTACCTCCTCCATCACCTCGCCAAATTGTATCGTAATCTAGACGTAGGTATCTTTAGCATTTTTATTAGAATGGATTTAAGATAGCTAAAGGTGAAAGGTCGTTGCCCCCAGATGTAATCTGCGAAGCTTTTGTCTTGCAGTTGTGGATTGCGAAATTAGAGGAAGATGTCAAATAAAACACCAATTTCTTTGGTAAGTTTATTAGGTAATTACTACTACACATAAATAGATAAAAATTACGATTACAAAACTGACAATGTAACAGATCTTATTCGGTCATCAAAATTGTGGTAGGTTAAACCATTTATTCAGGGTTGCCAAGTCAAATCGATGAAAAGCCAGATATTGAAATTAAAGAAATCGCGCAAAAATTAGATATACCTATTATTTAAAAACGTTAAAATCGTTAGGTACAGAATATTTAAGTTGTTTTACCTTTTAGGGCTAATCTGAGTTTATATTCAGAATTTCAGAATAGGTTAGTATTCGAGTTCAATTTTATAAGCACTCATTTCTGCAAATTTAATGTAATTGGCAACCCTGATAATCCCAAATCCCTTAACCTATTGGCTTTTAAGCGCCATAAAAAGCCAAAATTATGCTAAATGCATGCACTAACACTATTTCAATATAATTATGTGAACAGGATAAATAACCAATATCGTAACGTTTTGTCGAAATATTTATAACTAAACATACATTTATGCAGAATAAGTACGTTTCCAATTCCCAAATCTTTCTCATCCAAAATACATTACAAATAATCACTACTAAATAATCTCGTGGTATATACATTGTAGGAATGTAAAATATTTTAAAATTAACAAATCATAAGAAATTAAATTAATTTTTAATTAAACCTAAGTGCGAAAATGGCAAGGATTTTTTATAGGTACAAACAAGACACTTTATTGCTAAAGCTTGAACACAATGGTTAGATGTTGTCATTATTCGATTGCTGCAGAATCTAAGATATGTAATTACAATTTACTCAAGTGTTTATTTTAGTAGTAAGTTTTTCAGTGTTTTTTTTTATTTAAAGAACCGAAATAAATTTTACGTACTTAATTTTAAAACTTGTTAATTTAATTAAGTATCGATTATAGGTGGGTATTCTGCGCCTGCCTGTATGATGGGTAAGTGGTCCACACAAACTCTGTAATTAGTCCAAATTAAAACTAAACTAAGGTAAAAGTATTGTCTCTCCACTGTTTGCAAGTCGTAGGTAAAGGCCTCTGAGATTAAAATGGAAAGAGTCAAGAATGGTGACTTATTAATTAAATGGATACTAATAGTCTTCATGTCGTTTTATAAAAAAAATAGCCTCTCGGGAGCTCATAGAAAACATACCGATTAGGTACTTTTGACTTCTCACTTCTGTCTAGATTCTAGTTGAAAATATGTAGTATGTACATTAACCATTGTGTCACAAAACCATAAAAATATAAAAAAATACGTAAGTATAACGATAAGTAGCTCATAGCTGCAATAATCAATAAGTATTAAATATATATATTTATATATATGCAATAACACTAAAATAATATTCAAAGATCAATATCTTTAGCGGATATTACGAATTATATACGAAACGAAAAGAATTATGTAAGGTCGCGTTCATGCATGTTGAGAACAATACCGCCACTGGCCATATACTTTAAAATTATGTGTGGCAAGTAGTTAGAGACGATACTTCAGAGCTGTGTTTTACACTGCAACTAACAGGTCAACATTTAGCAACTAATATTTCCATAACGAAAGCAACTTTTGTGTAAAGGTGCGATTCCACCGGTGCGTAGCGCTGTGCTGCACTATATACGCCGCAAATGAACTCCTTCATGATATTAGCAGCTGTGAGTTCGTAGAAGTGGTGGAGTCGCGACAGCACGCACATGATGTTCCTAATACAATGTTGCCCGATGCAAAGTTACGTGCAGTGTAGTCGATGGAGACAGCGATTTTGACCCTAAACTATGTGGCTGGTTGTATTGGTCTAAGCATACAACGTCGCAACCATATTCAGATTTTTAAAATAAACTCACAAATTGCAATTTATTTATTAACAGTACCTATAAACAAAAAATAAGATCTTAACAGATTATAGTTAACACAACCATCGTATAATGAAAATTAGAATGTATCTGTATTAGACTAATGTCAAAAAATATAAACACGCGTTTACTCGTTTCTTTATCATACCATTCGTTACTATAAACACGTCCAAATAAATATAACTACAATTAAAATAACAATTGATTTGTTGAATACTAAACTATAGTAATTATTATCTAAAAACACATAGTACAAAAGTAATAAATTAAGAAGTGTTTAAATATCAAAACAACCAAGAATTTTCCTGTGAAACTCGATCAACAATAGTTGCTATTGTTGATCGAAGTGTAAAACGTAAAGAATAAGTGTTTTATGATGACGTTGAAAATATCTTACGGAATCTAAGACAGGTTAGCTATTATGTTATTCTTATTTTAAACGACTATATTATTCGGCCAATTTAATGCAATAACTAAGAACTTTTCTTTAGCTGAATGCGCATTATTGGCAATATAGGTACTCTCTTCTGCAGTCTTTCTTCTGCTGCAATATGAAGTTAGATGTATCATGATACATCTTGTTTATGGCGAGTGTGACATGAGAATTATATAAGGAAGATTAACGGCAATGGCAGAAGGTGAAGCATAAAATTACAATAAAATTTAAATTTAAATAAGAGGAGAATTTTTGCCACACTTTGCCATAATATCCCACATCTTGGGATACTCTTAAGAGATGGTAAAATGGCGTAGTTAGATTTTATATAAAACCTTTGTAAATGAGAATTTTAATTCATATATAATTGCAACCCGCAAACCCTTGTATTGCTTTTTCATTCGAGAGATGTACGCCTTTTTATTATAATCTTCACTGGCTGTTATATAAGACTCAATAAACTGCCAGAATATGTTATGCATTATGTTCCGTGCCTCTCACATCCCCGGTGGCTAACATGCGTCTTGTGACAAAATTTTGTCTTTAGATTATCTCGGCTCGAGCCATAATCTCAATACAAGACGTCACATGACAAAAATATCTTGAATTTTAGTTTCACAGGTATATTCCAACATAAAGGACATGTTCGAATTTTGATGTTCACCCAGTTATTGTACATTACTCGATGTTTGTTTAGAATTTTGTTAATTGCATTAAATTAACCGAATAACTTCAAACATTTGACACGTAGTTACATTTATGTTTTTAATTATGTGGAATACTAGTTAATGATGACTAGACTCGTCACAGAAACGTGCCTTAAGCTAAGAGTACACATTTATTATTATTATTTTGTGCCATCCCACTTTGGCAACTTGGTGTTTAGATTATTGCAGTGTGCGACTAGCGTTAGGAAAACAACGATGAATCATGCAAGTAGTGGCACTGAAGGGAAGGTCTTATAAATTTTAATTTTTAAATAATAAATTTACAATCTAATAGTATAAATAGTAAATTTATATTAGATTGTAAAAATATTAGATTATAAATAAAAACGAAAGCTCAAGTCGTAGGCTGTCGTTATAAATCATTTATATCCGCTACTTTTCTTTCTCCGATTTTTACGGCTGGGTTAAAGTTAGCTCGTGCCAACTTCAACCCGGACAATAAGTTTGGCGAGAACTGTACCTCTGTATCTGTAATAAATTACTTTCAGAAGCAAATGAAATTAGTTCGATTAAAACAATTTTGATAATCTATACGCTACTTGCACAACAATATAATAGCAACAGACTTCAATAAATTACTTTTCCTTTTCTAAGTTATTCAATATAACAGTTGTTTTCCGAACGCTCGTCTGTTGGAAATGACGTCAAACCGACGCCAACTGCATAAATTGTAATGTGTTCTGAAATCTGTTGTGTGAAAACTACGCTTTACATATTGACTGTGAATAAAACATTAATGGAGATCAATGGGCGGCGCACAAGCAATGTTCTGCTTGTTTCAAACTTGGATCAATGCGAATTTGATTAAAGAAAGGAAGACCTAAGTTGCGCAAGATTTTAACACAACGTTGTTAACATGCTACAAGAAATTCGACAACCTACTTCGGTTAGAATTTGGCGGGCTTCACTCATGCTTTCACTTTAAAGGACTACGCCTATTATACCGTATCAAACATCACCGTACGAGACACTCCGGCATTACTTATACTCATTACTCAATAGATTACAAGTTTATGTATTGTCATTATAATGAGTAGCAGGGAAACCACTCTGGGTCTTTGGGCCTGTACTTGCAGCTCTTCAGAAGGTTCATCTATTTTATCACCTGCATCGTCTGCGTCTACAATGTTGAAAATCAAATGGTGTTATGTTCCGGTAATAGAATTTAACCCAACTCATTAAACAAATAAATATCTTTATGAATACTTCTTCTCAATATGTATTTGACATCGGTTGCTATCCGTCTGGTCCATGATTTTACTGCCATGGTGCAGCTGGGGTTTCCTTCCTGAATCGGTTTGAACAGAGTGCTAATCGACGTGTGTTTTCGACCAGCCTAGGCCGATAACGCGATAAGTATAGGTAGACGAAGTTATTCGAGACCTCTACGCGTAGTTAATACAAGAGGAAATAGAAACAATGTTTTTTTTAGGTTTCAGTAAGATAACGGTCTTATTATGTTACGGTATACTGGGTGGAGTCCTTTACATCGATGTTGTTTTTTTAACATTATGAAAGTATAGTCTTCCTTCCTAACCTAACCGCAAACTAGCTTTTACTTATACACGCCAGCTATGTTTTGAAGTTTTAAGAAAAGTTTTTCATAAATAAGGTCTAGTGTCGTTTTCCATCAAAATATCTACTGACGATTTTGAAACAATAAAAAATTCTGAATAATTATTTGGGAATATTTGGAACTTTAAAGGTACCTACTTAGTAAAATACAATAATAAGTGAATAGAGAAGCTATTCCTTTCAGGTTTATCTCGTTGGATGCATGATAGTCCTTTGATGATGACGTTTTTTCTTACGTTTCTTTACCGAGGAGTGGATAATAATTATGGATATACATAATAATATAATAACGCCTTGTTTACATAATAATATAATAATGCCTTGTTTATATCTTTGAATAGTTTCATTTGCTAATTTATTCTTTCTTCTTTGCTAATGTATCAATTTTTTTTATAAAATGTTAAATCGGAGTGTTGATTTTTTTATTGCTTGAAATAATTGGCAAAGTTGTTTTTGATTATTTCGGACAATTCACGATTCCAACGCAAATACAGAGCCTGAAAGGTGCCATAATCACAGATATAATATGAAGATTATATTGGAAAACAAAAATACTTTGCAAATAAATTCGCGAAATATCGGCAGGGATTCATAGAAGTTACTGGTCCGTTCGATATGGTTGTAATTCATGGAAGAAAGCGCTTCAAGCGCCTTCAAAAGTTTATATAGGATGGGGTAACTAGGGTAAATCGTCAGTCTCGAAAGGTACGGTTCAGTCCGTTTTACTAAAGTGGACCCTGTATTCAGATAAAATGTATTTTCGGTCCCCCATGCGGTGTTCTCTCTACATACTGTCAATGCCGACAATACATGGATAATAATAAAAACCATGCGTGTGCGTAGACCATTGTATGATGTGCGCATTAAATATTCGAATGGAAATGTACGGGGGACGCTCCGACATTGAACTAACGCGGACGGCTTATACGCGCAAGTTAATAACAATCCTCGCAAATTTCTAATGGCGCTCCAGTGGTGTTTACTACTTGTGTAATCTTTGACCGATGCATTTCTATGAAATGGTCGAGTCAAATGAGCATCAGATTCTGTTCTCTCGTAGGTATCTCCATATGTCAATATGTAGGCGCATTTGTGTGAACACTCAACAGATTTCAATGGTGGTGTGGGGCGGAGGGTGTTGGGGGTGTAGGGTGGGTGTTGGCGCGGCGCGGACAGCTATGTGGCGCGCGGCGGGTGCGCGGCCGGGGCGGGTCACCGCGCAGCGCCGCGCCCGCGCCGCCCCGGCTTGCCGCGCCGGTTGAAGCCCCTATACACGTCATGACCATAATATCAGCCCATTACTGTCCTACTGTCCGATAAAATCATTGTCATCTCATTTCAGGGGCATAGCTACCGCCGTATCTGCCATATCGATTATAAGGGGCCCCCGACGCGCGTAAGCAAAAATTAATAACAAAAACTTCCCTTTTTTTATTTCAGAAATGACAAAAGTCAAATAAAGCAATTTTTTTTTCTCGCGTAAAGCGTGCGTTCAAAAGTTGGCAACACCCTTCATCGGTTATCGCGGGCTGCGGGATATCTTCGTCTAAGTCATTTACCTTAAGGGCCCCCAAACAAATTTTTATACGGGCCCCGCCAAGGCACCCTACGCCACTGTCTCATTTACTGATCCACTGCTGGGTATGGACTTAATCTCAGTACTCAAGTTATCATCCAAATATAACTAGGGACAGTGCTGATAATGATTAGAACCACTATAACTTTAATCAACAAGTTATCAAGAACAAATAATAATAGTCTACCTGTACGGTCCGCGATACGCCGGGCGAGCAGCCGGGGATCCGGGCGTAGAGTTGTCGTTGGACGAGTTTCCATTCTGACGTGCATTTGGGACAGGGTTGTTGGCCTTGGCCCCTTCTTGAGAGGCCCCAGGAGCTCCGTTATTAACATCCTGTATAAATATTTCCTTTAGAAATTATCGAGGAAATACCAAACACAAATGGTATACTTTAAATTTAAAGTGGAAGACAAGGTAGTAAGAAAGTTACATTATTTTCATGGTCCTCAGGAGTGGTGATAGTAAGCGGAGGTGGTCCAGAATCTCCAGATCCAATCACGCCGCCCTTAGACCTTTGGTAATCCAGAAGTGCAGCCATTTTCTGCTGCAGCTCCTTAAAATAAACATAAAATACAATTTAAATAAATTAAAAATTTAGAAAATCCCCGATACGAAATGTTGTTCTCCTAGTTAAGCCCTTTCATTTGGTACCCATATTGAGGGAGTTGTAAAAAAATATGTTATTCGCTATTTTGTAGCGGCGGCCATCTTGGACCGATTTTCATCAAACATAGCTAAGAACACTCCCAACTAATTTACCTTTTAAATAAAAAAAAACAAAATCAAAATCGGTTCATCCGTTCCGGAGCTACGATGTCACAGACACAGACACATACACACACACACAGACACGTCAAAACTTATAACACCCCGTCGTTTTTGCGTCGGGGGTTAAAAAGCGTAACTACGTCATTTATTATTTAAACTATGCCTAAATAAAATTGAAGTTTCTGTCTATAATTCAAAAGTAAAACCACAGTTAAGTGATTTCAAATGATGGATTCCAATGAAAATTTTAGGGAATGAAATCAGGAATTCCAAGTTAGATGTATGTTCTATTGCATTATTTTGCAGGGTTCAGGAGATATTACTATAAACTAGCTTTCTGCCAGCGCCTTCGCCGGCGTGGTCTGAGTATTTCTTATCTTTCATCCCCTATTTCAACCCCTTACAGCTCTTTTTTAGCATGAAAATGTAGCCTATGTCCTTTCTCAGGCTCTAGACTACCTGTGTACCAAAGGCAAAAGGCAGGCGTCGTACCGCATACTTTTGTTGTTGTCGGGTTATAAAATTTGTACCATTTATTAAAGCAACCAAGTCATTTATTTTCATGTATTTATATTATTTTTATGACTCCGGATTTATTAATAATATCAATAAAAAGATTTTTATATATAAACGTAGTGAAAGCGTAAACTAAACGCAGTTATGTTTTTAGAAGTTGCCATATGTAAAATATCACAAACATCGGAATGATAAATTAATTATTTAGAAATAGAAATAACATTAAATGTATATGCTATTTATCGCCGGGTACTGTACTAAACCTAAGAATGCATAATTGTTGCATAAATTCAAATAGTATATGATTTATTGATAGGAATGATTTTATCAATATATTTCATTTGTTCATGTGGCAATTATTTAGACACTATTGACAGGTCAAGTCATTCACTGTCATTGCGTTTGTATTTATTGTACTAATTGTTTACTGTTTTGGATTGTGGTTTGTTGTGTGTGATTACATCAATTCAGAGCAAATAAGTGAATTATCTGGCGGTCTGGGCCGTATTTACATTGAGTTGAGCATTTGTTCAAAGCGTTTGTGTTGTATGGAGACGATAAGAATTAGTCGACGCAGGATTTTGATTGAAGGGGCAAATGAAGAAACACAGAATGGCCAATACAATTTCTACATGAATTCAACCACGAGAGGTATAAAAAGCATTACCTTCTGTAACTATTAAAATGCCTAATTGTCTTTATTTGATTTAAACAATGAAATGAAAGGAGTGTATGTTACTAAATTGATATACCTACATTACTTCACTATCACCATGCATGTTTGAATGCAAGCTTTTCTTTATTTATATTTTTTATTTTAGGCTTATTCTGAATATGAAGCTTATTGTATGCCATGTTGGCTAAGAGCTAGAAGAACCAGGATGGCTCCACCAGTTCATGGCTTCACCTGATCATGTGGATGGTGATCATTCAGTTTTAATGTGTGCTGTATTTGGTCAGAGTTTGTCCACCACAATATCCCATAAAGAGTGGAATCCTGACAACATTGCCTGGTTATTGGAGCACTAGCAGGTACAGGCAGGTACAGATAATATTTTTTGTGTATTTCTTTTATGCATGAACACCATTTCATGACAATATTATATTTTTCAGATATCATCCATGAATGAAGTCTGTGGAGCATTTCCGCTTTCATTGAATATACATTAGAGGTATCCCAAGAGAGAATAAATGGTTGAGAGGTTAAAACCCAATGTTCTAAAATAAAGTCCCTCTTCGGTTAAACCATATTTTGTATTTATAGTTGCAGAAATAAACATGAATGGTCGGGACGTGATGAGATTTAAGAACATTTGGATGCTGCTCACATGTATTGAGTATTATATGTGAGCAATGGTCGGGTAATACCCTCTGGCGAGCATAGCTTAGGTACCAAACTTAAGCTATGCTCGCCATGAGTAATATTATAAGTAGGTAGGTACTATAAAATAAATGTGTACTTACAAAAACAAAGTATTGTTTTATTTACCTACACTTAAAACCCTATCAGAATTTCATCATTATCTAACTGATGCAGTCCGCTGCTGGACAAAGGTATCTTGTAATGAAACCCATTGAATAGATACGATCCTCATCTCAATCTACCTATTTAATGGTAACTACAATAATAGCAACAAGCAATCTAGAACATTTGCTTTATAACCAAAACAATGTTATGTGCCTATAAGTAACAATCTACATTGGTACACCAGTACATAACCTAAAAAAATAAAACTGGTTATAACTTTTATGTCCCAACTTCTAAAAATCTAAGAATTTAAGAAGCAGTTCTCTATCATATTACCTACAAATTAAAACAATAAGTAACCCAAAACACGAATGTTATTACCGGTACGAAACTCCCATACAAGCCTGCCGTTCGCCTTTAATTTCAATCGGTTCAGTAGTTTTGGCGTGAAAGCGTGACAGACAGACAGAGTTACATTCGCATTTATAATATTAGTACGGATTGAAGTGTCTATCTGTAATTCAAAATTACTGCCAAAGAAGTGAAAATTGCTATTGATTTATAAGATATCTAAAAATTACGTATTTCAATGAAAATTTTAGGGGATGAAATCAGGAATTTCAAGTTAGATTTATTAAAATGTATGTTCCATTGCATTATCATGCAGGGTTCAGGATATTAATATAAATATGAGTAATACCAAAACGTGGCTAGGGACTGTTCATACATAATAACAGCATAATTAATCTGGTTTGGAAAAGTAACAAAACAATGCAAAAGCTTTAATTATAAGCTGGTTTACAAAAACAAAAGTCAAATTAACTTACTCTCAGTTCATCCGTCAAGTGGAAAGGTGCAGCCGAAAACGAGGCTACTGGTGGTGGAGCATCTATCAATGTGTCTACTTCAATGGCAGTTAGCTGGACCCGGCACACAGGGCAGATCTCCTGTGTGGATAAAATTGTGGACATGACAACTACATATTTACTTTATTTATTTACACTTAATGAATGTGCATAAAGTGTAAATAAATATCATACAGAGGCAGACTTAATGCTAAAAGCATTCTCTATCAGTCAACCATAAGGTAAAACAAAGAAAAACATGGTAGGAGCATCTTGTGTATTGAGACAATGTTTAGTACAAATAATTAATTTATTTATTTAGGATTATTTTTTGATTATTGAATAATGGAAAAAAAACTAGGAAGTTGATGTGTGGACAGTACATGATAAAAAAAAATCAATGAAGTTAGTAAATTCTTTTTCAAGTAGCTAGTTCATTTAGCAAAGGGAATATGCGCTCCAGTGACAGAATTATGGTTTTTGTATTGTGTCAGTAATTCATTACTTGAAGTCAAATCAATCAAAATATCTTTTTTATTGTATTTTTTACACCTTATACAGGCACTTATGATATATTGAATCTAAGTGCACAGTTCCCAATTAATCGTATCCTGTGGAGAGGAACTGGTAAGAAACTCTATGGTTGGAAGGGTTCAATTAATTCCATTGAGAGAACATTCTACAGCTGTCAGATAGAAATCACTGTTCTAATATGAGCCCGCCAGCAATATTTTTTAATAACATAGCAACATTCCTGTATTCTCCAAAGTGTGGGGAATACAGACAAGAGAGACTTACCATGTATGGAGTGCTGTTTGCTTGCTGCCAATTGGGCAGTACATCCATATCCTCCTGGTACAGCCTCCTGCCCGAGATGAGGTGGAGTGCCAAGCAGTGGCTATGGAAGAAGTGGTAGCATTGGGTCCTGATGAACTCATCTCCTTTAGTAAAGCCAAATAGGCAGATCATGCACTGTTCACTCGGCAAATTGCTCTCTGTTAGACAGTCTCGGATGAGCTGCGAAATTAACAATATATTTATTTTTAATGATACAATAACTTTAAAGTAATTTAGTTAATCCACAATAAACAATTAACTAAACAATTAAATTTAAATTAGAACATAGTGTAAAAATGCATCTCAATGTTACAATGAGTATGAACGGAGTGTAATGGATGTGGTATAATGCCAATATTATTTTTATTAACCTCAGGTGGTCAACCAGTTTCCTAGAGACTTTAAAAAACGGTTGCACTAAAATAATTTAATTATTATAAATCTTTACCTCGATCAGCTCAAAAACAACAGGTTGGCCAAGACAATCGGCTAGTTTTTCACGGATTTGTGACTGAATATTGGACAAGAAATCATCGTTAAGACCTCGTGGATTCCTTAGCTTCACTTCAGGACTGGTGTCAGGGTAACCCGGCGTAAGTTTCACATCCAGGGTCACGCAAACATACTGGCGTTCGATATTGTCACCCGTCGATGGTTGAACGACAGTTTCAATACTTTGCGGCACATCTCCTACCCGTTTAATCACTACATCGTCCATTAGAATTGCTTCTAAAGCTTCGATCTCGTCAGACACCCTGAAAACACAGATCATCAATAATTTGACCCAGGAATGTCGTAGTTGAGTTATTGAAAAATTACACACCTTTCATCCATGGTGGACGACATATTGACTGATATAGATAGTTAAATGGCTGGGCCCGGGAATCAGGGGTGCATTTAGTTCAGGCAGGCGCAGTGCAGCAGATGCAACCGAACAGCTGGGATTTCAGCGAACTTCGCGACAATCGCAACAAAAATCAATCAGACTTCCTCCCACTACCGCCACTATACCATAGACAAACTAATAAAATTCAAAAATGACATTAGAGTTGTCTATTCGAGGCTGTAATCGATTTACTCGACTAAATCGTCTTAACACTTCCTTACTATTTCTATGGTCCAGTTTTAAGCTAGTAAGCTCGTTTATATTAATTTGAACCTGAACATTATGGTTGATCACGTGGTTTTTTTATTTCAAATATTGTAATAACCTTCCTATAGTCTTTAACTGGACTAAGGAGGGCAAATGTAAGGAGAAGGGTCTCCGTGTATCGAAAAGTGTCCGTTGGAAGTAGTTAAATTGTGGTGGCGCTAATGTTGCACGTGGGTAAATTTTTAAAGAATTCTAATTCTAATTCAAAAGATTTATTGCTCCGCAAAGTACTATAAGAGTAAGTTATAGAACAAGGACGAAATTATTTTAGGTACACATAGAATAATTATTAATTATTATTTTATTGACAGACAATAAATTGGTGTACCTATTTAAAAAAAGTGGTGTAAGAATATTTTCATAGATTAGGTACCCTTTAGAAATCGTGCAACAAGATTCATTTAACTTATTTGAAATAAAACATTTGAACTTATTTAGTGTCTATTTAGGTCCATGTAATCCATTTCGTGTGTGTGAAGCATGTTGTCTCTTAGCCTTCGTGCATTTGCAGGTCCCGATGATACTGTCATTATACAGAAAAACGCAGTCACAGGATGGGTCATACGAGTGTGTGTCCGAACCCGTACACTGCCATTGTTGTCTGCAGTATGTAGCTGGAAACATTATATTAATTAAGTACCCATTTTACGTTTAAACAATATTTAATAAAATGCTACAATATTATTGTAATGGGCGATTTCTTTAAACAATAAATAGGAGGTAATAAAGAAATGCAATGTCAAAGGGGCGCGCCTTGGAAGTTCATGGGAAGATCAGACATTAGACCTCCTTGATTGAATCCAATGATCCTATCACTAGCATACCACAGCTTATTATTTATAAAATTGCAAAATTTTATAATTTTTACTTGCGCCAAAATTATATTTATTTTACTTTTTTTATCTTATGTAAATCCTCATGGACACCCTCCGTCTCCCAGAGAGATATGTCAGAGTCTTACCGACTAAAAACACAAGGCCATCACTAGCACACTATGGAGGGGGCTCCGAGTCCGAGATATCTAACAAACACACCGGTGGCCCTCCTGTGCTTTGCCTTCGGCACGACTCAATGATGGCAGCAAACACGGCTGCCTTGTATCGTACTCATACCGATCAATACCATGGGATCAGAAACATTCACCAGGACAATGACGAGTGCTCCAAATGCAGAAAAAGAAGACAAACACAAAATACCATGCCTATCTTCTACCAAGACGAATAAGGCGAAGAGAAGCAAAATTTTCAGGAGGCTCATAATAAAAAACACAATATGATAGCACGACGTCTATTCCTCCGAAATAATGTCAAGGAAACCATTTAATATTTACCGATAAAATTGATTATGCGTGTTAAATGTAACCAATTTAAGATTTTATACAATAATTTTACCTCTACAGTTATTAGGTATGATAAAAGTGCTGATTTTAAATGGGCACAGAACAGCCAGCAATTCTTTTAGGCTTAGGGCCTGTTTCACGATATATTCCCGTTTGAGCATATATTTTTAGCGCACCTGCTTTTAAGTCCCATTTTAGAATACTTATAAGTGCACAATCCTAATCTAAAAACAGGTGCTCAAACGTTCCACCACCACAGGTAAGTTTATTTGGCAGATCATTTCATACAAATCTTATTCTAATTTTGAATATATCCAGCCGGTAGCAGCTATCCTGACACGGTGAAACATGCAGGCCGAACTTGTTGGTTGTTCGACTTATAGACCAGTACGTCAACCATGAGTTCTATCGAATGACTTTCGATAGGTTTTTTACGTATCGAAACGCTGTAATCTCATAGAAAATTTTAGTTCCTTACGTAACCGCTAGAGGCGCTACGAGGGATTTCCATACAAATATTTTACCGCGTCGCTAGCGAGTCTAGTGAGAAAAACTCATGGTCGAGGCACTGAGAAGAAAAAAAATAACGTAGGTAGGCACAAAGAGACACAAAAGAGTACAAATCTAAACTAAAGAAAATAAGTTTTTCTAAACATTTTTTGCAAAATTAAACTCAACCAAATGTCCTTCTTTGGTAGTAGTTTATTATTAGAAAATGTTGGTATAAAATATAGCAATTTAATTTCCGTTGCCTCTTCATACAAAGTCGGCGATATTGTATTGATTTTAGGAAAAATAACTCTATGCAAACTTGTACGGAAATAAAGATTAGGTTTATTTCTGTCATAATATGTTCCGATGTATGACCTATATGACCTCTTTCAACCATTCAAACACTTTTTTTTTATAAATCTGCACATGCAAACCATTTCTTTTATCGGTTTTAAATACCACTAATGACGATTAATCGGAACATAAGCAAATTAATTACGCTCTAAGCGCGTGAAATTACAAACTCATGTGAAAAAAATACCGAAGCATTAAATTCTATAATTTATAATCTAAGTTTACACCACTGAAATAAGTAGAGATACTGGTTATATTTTTTTTGTTTTTGTTATGTTTTTTGAAGAGTACTCACGAGGTAATAGGTTTGTAGAAATCAGTGTGCTAGCTACCCTACCAAAAAGATTATAGAGAACTACCTTCCTATTTATACATAATTATATTCTTTCCCCAACACAATAGGTCATTGTTTTCTGATAATTACAAGGATAATTATTAGCATGGTCAATTATAATAATGTGATTATTATATTTAGTTACATGTCATTTATTTTACCTTTTTAATTGAAATTGAAATTTATCCTGGGACATTTTTACACAGCACCATCTAGTCCCAAACTAAGCAGAGCTTGTACTATGGGTACTAGACAATGGATATAATACTTATATACTTTTTTTTTGTAAATACATACTCATAATACATAAGAAACACCCAGACAAACACAAACACTTAAGTTCATCACAATAAATGTTTGTGTCTTGTGGGAATCGAACCCACGACATCGTAATCAGCAGCATAGATTAATATGTTATATTATGATCAGCAGTCCGGTACTCGAACCACTAGACCACAGACGTCGTCATTATATTTATTTCGTTTATTTTATTTTATTTACCCTTTGAGGTGAGCTCTGCTTATACTGGAAACTTATTGCTTGATGTGTAGACGTCCGTACAAGCATTATTTATGAGACGGTATGAATAGGGCCTCTTTCACCAACTCTGGATAAGTTCCAGTGGCAGATAATTCCATACAAATTGTGTTCTATTTCTGAATTTATCCGACGGTTAGCTATCCAGAAGTGGCCCTTAGGCTTATATTCTGAGACGACGCTAAGCATAAACTTACGCTTCTGTATGTCAAATTGATTGCATATCAATTTCACATATAGAAGCGTAAGTTTTAAGAAGCATTATTTTTAATATTAGCCTCACTGTCTTAGGACCTGTATCACCATGTCTGGATAACCTAACCGCCAGGTAAATTTAAAATAGGGAACACAATTTGTATAAAATTATCTGCTGATAATATAACGGAACGGATTAGGCTGCGACGATATTTTTCGCCTGTGTCACTATCACGCGTAGGTACTTTATCCCCCCAGCATATTATATACTAGCTTCCCGCCAGCGGCTTCGCCCGCGTGGTCTTATAATTTTTCCCCGTTTTTGCTACATTTTTCATTACTACTCCGCTCCTATTAGTCGTAGCGTGATGATATATAGCCTATGTTACTCGGGGATAATGTAGCTTTCCAAAGGTGAAAGAATTGAAATCGGTCCAGTAGTTTCGGAGCCTATTCATTACAAACAAACAAATCTTTCCTCTTTATAATATTAGTATAGACAAGGTTTCCACCAGCGGCTTCGCCCGTTTTTCCAACATTTTTCATTGCTATTTCGCTCCTATTAGTGTAAGTGTGATAGTATATAGCCTATAGCTTTCCCGAATGAATGAGCTATCTAACACTGAAATAATTTTTCAAATCGGGCCAGTAGTTTCGGAGCCTATTCAATACAAACAATCAAATCTTTCGTATTTATAATATTAGTATTGCTAAGGATAAAAGTGATGTGCCTGAAACGACGACGACTTCAAAGCGAATACCTAATGACTATTATTGTTTTATCACTGTCATAATTACTATTTCCTTGTATTCATATTTATACTCTCTTAAATAATGTGTGATCGCTGGAAACAGAATATTGTGAACGTTAATTTTTCTGCGTGCGTTTCCGAAACATCAGAAGTCCGCAGTCGGGGTTTGCCAGCGAGCCATGGAGCGCAGTATCTTAAGAGAGAGAGAGTGTTAGACCGTATAAGGAATAGTATACTGCGCTCCAGAACTCAGATCGCCGAAGTTGGTCAAAAAGCCGCAAGCTTGAAATGGAACTGGGCTGGTCACATCTGCCGCATGTCGGACGAGTTGTGGGCACAACGCATTACCGAGTGGAGCCCACACAACGTTAGAGGATGTCACAGTAGGCCCAAAAGGAGATGGCGGGACGAGCTAGACCTTTACTAGAAGGATTGGCCGCAGATAGCCCTTAACCGTGACGAGTGGAAGGCGGGTGGAGAGCCTTTGCCCTGCAGTGGGACGATAACGGCTGATAATAATAATATAAAAAAATGCCTGCGTTTTAGTCGCGTATATGACAAAAGGTCTGCTCATGCAATGTATCTCCAGACATCATCATAATATAAAAAAATCAGAGTTTTCAAAATTTCTCAAACCCTTAGATTACTGAAATTCCTCCACAAAATTGTCAGATTATGGGTATTTCAAGGTCACGATTTTTTTTTCATTAAAAATATCGGCCATACCTTTTGGTCGCGTTCAAATCGTCACATTTGAATAGGAGCTACTGGAGGGTTCACTTAACAAGATTTATCAATATCTGACGCGCTCGAATTTTTTTTCTCTTATTTTCTACCCCTTCGTACGGCCACCACCACCACGCAAGTCGTCAGATTAATATGCCGTCGTTATCAGAGCCACGTGGGGCGACTATGCTATCAATATCTGACGCGCTCGAATTTTTTATTTCTTATTTTCTACCCCTTCGTACGGCCACCACCACCACGCAAGTCGTCATATTAATATGCCGTCGTTATCAGAGCCACGTGGGGCGACTATGCTATCAATATCTGACGCGCTCGAATTTTTTATTTCTTATTTTCTACCCCTTCGTACGGCCACCATCACCACGCAAGTCGTCATATTAATATGCCGTCGTTGTCAGAGCCACGTGGGGCGACTATGCTATCAATATCTGACGCGCTCGAATTTTTTATTTCTTATTTTCTACCCCTTCGTACGGCCACCACCACCACGCAAGTCGTCATATTAATATGCCGTCGTTATCAGAGCCACGTGGGGCGACTATGCTATCAATATCTGACGCGCTCGAGTAACTCCCTTCTATTCGCCTTCCATATAAAAAGACAGTTCTGATTTGCTAACGAAAGAATGATCGAAGATCTTGTCGTTGTCGTTGTTGTTGTCGTCGGTATGTTAGAAATGTAATGGACACATTCATGTCTGTCGTCTTTACGTCGACGATAGGAATGTACATTGTGGCCTCTCCGCCTCTGGTAACTTGAGGTTATTTTGCAATAAATACACACATTTCGATGCTAGTCCAATTGAATACCTACTAAGTTTTTTTTTTCCTTCATTAAAAAAAAATTACCTACTAGGTACTTGTTGACACTTACAGTCAACAAAAATGATATATGTATACGCAGGTATTTATAGACTGCCGCGTTGGTCTAATGGTCCCAAGCGCGACTGCTACACTAGAGGTCCTGGGTTCGATCCCCGGGTCGAGCAAAGTGTTGTTGGGTTATCTGTGAAATTCCCAGTAGCAGCTCGGAGTTTGGATTTGTGCCTGGTTGATGGCAATAGGCTCGCCCCTTATTCTTCTTCTTCTTCCTCGTTCCCTCACTGCTGAGGATCGCGACCATAAATGTTGCTAGCTTCCACAGACTGCGATCATAAGATGTGTGAACCGCACGATGCATGCTGCCGCCAACCGACTTCCTCGCCACATTCGACCATCTTGTAGGCCCTACCCTTAGCACGTCTGCCTTCTACTTTACCCAAGATAATTTGCCTCTCCAGACAACATATTACATGAGACCAAAACATACCGGCGATAATTACATCTGTGTTTTGACAAATATTCCCTGATGTATTACGCAAAATGTAGATATTTTTTTTAAGTATAATTATCTCTTTTGTTTACGTACATACTAACATAGCTTCACGCTTGTTTCCCATTGGGTTAGGTAGAGACTAGATTACCACTTGCTTCGATAATGGCACACCACTTTCGCTTCTATGCTTATCAACCTCCACATGCATGCTCGTCGGTTTAGGGTGCTCTTTTTTGAGAACGTCTATGGTTGTGGTAACTGGTAAGTTTACCTAGTTGACATGACATGACTGTGTGTTCTTAGAAAATATTATTAGTAGTAGTAACTATGAGTAGGTATTCCTTCCTACGACTACATCCATAATAGGTGTTATTATAAATTAGCTGTAGCTGTGGGAATTTTTCGAAATCCTTTCTTAGTAGATGCCTACGTCATAATATCTATCTGTGTGCCGTTGAGTTGTTTGAGCTGTGCGTGGATACATCGGTCAGTCACCTTTTCCTTTTACTTATACAGGTTGGTCATTTAATTACCTGCATCCTTCTGCCAGGTGAATCAGACCATGATATACTGCCCATATCAAAAAAAAAATACGTACCTTAATTTTACATTCACAATCCCTTTAATTTCGTATGCAAAGACATAGCGCGGACGTTGAACTTATTGTAGCTAAGCATACTAAATATTCAATTCATTATCCAGTTCTAGCGAGTACCTACATATTAAGCACGCGTAAGTCAATGTACGGCGGTGGTTCATAGGATAATGTGAAAATGTTGGTTGACTAACTGTAACTGAATTACTCTCTCTCAGGGATTGTAAGTACTTGTAATGTTTATGTAAATTAGTTAGACGCACGAGTAATTTGGATAAACAAGTATATTAGATGAAAAGACACACAGTACACGAAAAACAAACAGGAATAGCAGTCAAACACACAATAAACAAGTAAAAACGGCTCAGTGCCGAGCGACCGTGGGCGGTTTGTTCGTTGCTTGGCGCGAACTGAGTCCTTCACTTTAGCACTGGATTGCATAAAGATACAAATTACAAATTATGTCTAACATGTTATATGTTACCAATATGTACATGAAAACAGTGCAGATAATTTAATCAGCACCCTGTATATACAGACAGATTCTGATGTGAATATGTACCTTATCCTTTTCCAGCAGTGGACCTCTTTTGGCTGACATGATAGATAATTGTTTAGAATTCCATATTTTATCTGTAGGTATCTATTCTTCTTTAGGAATGCTAATGAATATCTAAAGGCCTTTTTCACCATCTCGCAGTAAGTTCCCTTTAAATTGCTTAGCAGATAAATTCATACAAACATTGTTCCATTTTTAATTTATCCGGCAGTTAGCGTCTATTCAGAAGGGGTGAAAAAGGCTCTAAAAATTCTGAATTCACCCTACTTCTTCCTCGCTGCCCCAGTATGAGACATCTCGTAAGGACGAAGATATATTTCACTAAGATCTCCTGGAGTCTGATTGGCTTGAAACTACCCTTACGTAGAAGTCTACAGTGTGGAAAGAAGTTCTCGGTAAATTACTTGGGAGATAATTTTATAAAAATGTTGTTCAATTTTGAATTTATCCGTCAGTTAGAATCTATACAGAAGTAGTGAAACAGGTCCTAAGTGTCGATTTAGATTTTTGCGCGTGTCAAGCCAATTTTCCTTCTCGGTTCTATTGCGACTCTTGAAGCCCCAAGAGTCTGTAGTTCAGAGTGACTCTGGTATCTCAATTGCCCATTTGCGATGACATAACTCACCTAAGTAATATTATCTACGTGTGCAAGGGTATTTATTGTTTATCAAAGATCGACATGCATAATGGAAAATACGTGATTGTATAAACACGTTCCTATTTATATTGTTTATGCGGTAAACACAGAGATCGGAGCCAACGCCGAACATAATAACTACCAGGATAAATACACATACATACGTTGTTAGTATTAACCCCAGTTGTTAATATAGTCGTATAACAATAACAGTAACCCGCAACAGCTAAACGTGAAGCCGCTTTGCATAAAAAAAACAATAAAATGTTTATGTACAAAATAGTAACGTTTCTTTTAATATTTCGTATTGTGAAAAGTGATGTGACAAATCAAACAATCTGCAAAGACGCGTATAAGGATATGAACAATCGTAAAATAATTGATATCGAGGAATATTGTAAAAATAAATTGTGTCTAACCAAATGCTGCGGTGCTGATGAAATTCTGAAACAGGCAGGCAGTTGTATGAATATAGAATCGTTTAGAAAGCTGCGTTCAATAGTCGACTATACAACTATAGAAATAAAAACGTGGGACGGAGCTGCAGTGAACATATCGCCGAAGAAATTTAAAGATTTCACCTTAGTTCAGAATGAGAGGTTTACTAACTTTGATAGCGACTGCTTCTACGAGTATTTTGACAGAGAGTTTCATATTATGGAGGTAACTTTTTCTTTAAAAAAAATCTTAAGTTAAACTGTGTCAAATTCGGTAGGTATGTAAAACATCCTATTTCCTAGAAGCAATATTGTACTTGTAGGGAAAATCTAGTTGTTCATTCCACAAATTAGCAATCGTACGTGGGAGGAAATGCCTCTGAAACCGTTTGGTACGCGACATATAAATCAGATTTTTATTTGTATTATAATTTTTGACATGATTTTTATGAATATTTACATTGACATCTATATTTCATTACATTACAATTATTCATACATTTTATATATTGTAAATGTGAGCACCATGTAGGTTTAACTATCCTTTATATATAATATCATTTTTAAATCGTCTGGGAGCCTTGAGTATATCCAATGATCTACGCAAATATCCTACTGATTGGTAGTGTCGTGCGCCGAGTCGTTGAGCTCCCTATGATATGGTCGAGCTTTACGATGACTGATTCATGCTTGCCGTCTGTCAGGATAGATCAACTCATGGCTGCTGCGGCCCTTTCCTCAAAAGGCCGTTGCAGACATAGTCCTACACTGTGACACTCACATATTTGATAAAAAAAAAAAAAACTATGTCTGGACTTTAAAAGAGACCATGATTCTCTGAGTTTGTTTCGGCGTTTCTTCTCAGAGGTCGTCAGTTAGGAAATGCCGACGCCATCTAGCACAAAATCGCAAAACAAAACATTGACTTGTAAAAGTGTCTGAAAAGATCTATTTGCAGAATAAATATCATTTCATTTCATTTCATTTCAGTTTAAGGTTGTGATTTAAATATTCGTAATAATACAGGTGAAACAAATCATAACTAGGTCTAGAGTCTTTTGCCGAAAGAAACGGGTTAAATTTCATTAAAATCTGTTCGCTCTACACGCGCACGCTCTGTACGCTTTTTAGGGTTCTGTACTCGAAGGGTGCTAACGGGACCCTATTACTAAACCTCCGCTCTCCATCCATTTGTCTGTCAGCGGGCTGTACTGTATCTCATGAACACTAATTTGTCGAGAGGTGACATTTTCACAGAGTTTCTATTCCTAGTACCACTCTAACGACAAATAATTAATGTATATTTTATTTACTATAATAATTTCGTGACATTTGCCAAGGCATGGTAGGATCTAAGGAAATTGTGACCTATAAAATCACTTTACTTATTCTCTTTATTTTCCTCGTTTACTACGTCACTGGTAAATCTAAAGCGTAATAATTATGGACACATACCATCACGCCTGCCTGGCGAACGAGTCTGTCAAATATTCGGACGGCTTTTGTTCTAGGTTAGTGTGTATGTATTTCTTAGCAAATAGGGCTTTAATAATTACTAATTGTAATTAATTTTAAACATACTTAGCGCAAAAAGTAATGCCGGTCACCTACATTCGTACGAATACGCAAACCCAAGGTGGCAAACAAGCATACGACCCGCCTGATGGTTAGCGGTAACCGTAGCCTATGCGTCTATAGGCTACGGTTACCGCTAACCAGCAAAACCAGGGGTGTCACTCGCGCGTTGCCGACCATAAAAACCTCTTAGAACTTTATGGAGGATTCACTGCGCCGACAGTTTGGGGGAGTATTCCTCTTGCTGCCAGCGCAGCGCATCCTTAGAAGGAGGTCTGGCAACCTTACTCACTGCAGGAACACAACACACATAACACACAATAAAGTGTGTTATTTGGCTGAAGTTTTCTGTAAGGTGGAGCTACTTCCTCAGATGGGCTGCTCTAGATTTGAGCCATAAATGGCTGTACTTTACCTCTCTTGAGTAAAAGTATTGGTAGCCCAATCGATTATTTTATTCTCAACGGAGACCTATTCGATGTGCAGTATGCGCAGTATGTTAGGGTTAACTCCTTGTATTGTATATTATTAACTTTTCATATTTTTTCAGGACGCTTCAGTGAAAGTGCGCAGTTTTCAGACACGGAAAAATTATTATGATGATACATTGGATGATGTTCCTAAATTTATATTTTGCGTAGATTACAAAGTTAAACCAGCTAAAGATAAAACTATTAATGTAACACTAGTTCTCAGACAAAGCCTTTACAATGATAATCAAGTGAAATCAAAGTTCACCGTGATAGGTCAGTACATTACAGTCATAGAAAGTTTAACCAATTTATTATCTTTTTGTATTTTTTTAAGCATTTTCCATGTCACCTTTAAGACGAAAATTAGAATGTGGAGGAAGATTTCGACTGGCGAGCGGGGCTCGCGGTGGCTTAGTGGTCAAAGCGTCTGGTGTACCGAACCAGAAGACGCAGGTTCGAATCCTGCCCGCCAGCCGATTTTTTCCTTCATTAAAAATTAACCAATTTATCTACAATCGTAGGTACCTTTCTGGGGAAGAATTTTCATGCGATTAAAACCCCTATACAGAATGTTGATTTAATTATCTGCATCCTTGTAGCAGATCAATCAGATCAAGATATAGTACCCGTATCATTAACAAAACACCTTAATTTTAAATTTACAATTTCTTTAATTTCGTACTCAAAGACATGGCGGGGACGTGGAACTTATTATAGCTGTATTGCAGGCGGGACAAGCTGTTCGTTCATAAACAAAATTGTTTCTTGCTTGTCCCGGCTGCAATACATTTTCCAACATCACAGAGCTTGTTTTTTGGTTTTTAGTTAGTACTTTTTTTATATATCGAGAGACAGCGAGTTCATGAGAAGCGCGCGTCCGCTCATCCGCTGTCGCGTAAGTCAATGTACGGTGATATTGCATAGCATTTTGTGAAAATTTTGCTTAAATATTAATCATTACCACGGGAATGCATAAGGATACAAATTATAAATTACGTCTAACATTTATTATGTTACCAATACTACAACTGGCTAGCCTGGAACTAAAGTGGTCTATGTAACATTTTTGGCTAAATCCATCTATGAGCATTTTTGAACTTAAAAACCATAAATTAATCCGAGCAAAAGTGGTCTAAGTGTTCATTCGTCACCAAAGGAAGGTTATCATTAAAATAACACTTAACATCAACATAACATACATTCACAAGCACATAGTAACTTCAAACGCGTTTCGTTTGATAACTGAAAATGTTTATTTTGTATCATAGACCACTTTAGTTCCAGGTTAGCCAACTACGTTAAAGCAGTGCAGGTAATAAATAAATAATAAAATAAAATAATAAATTCCATGTTGCCATCCTGTATGCAAAAGTTAGTACCTATTGATTGTATTTATTGTTGAAGTGGCCTGTTAGTCTAGTGATCGTAATCGCGACTGTTACGATAGACGACCTGGGTTCGATTCCAAGGTCCAGCAAAGAGTTAGTGGGTTTTGCATAGCAGCTTGGAGTTTCGATTTGGATCCAGTTACTGACAATAGGTACTAACAAAAAATGGTACGAAGCCCTTTATGTGCGGGTTCGACTCATACATGACCATTTTTTTTTCTTGCGGGAGTTGTGTTTAATGATAAAGTGTATACATTTTCAGCAACGCTGGTGTCATGCGTGTTTATGGTGTTGGTACTGTTCGTGTACTGCTCGCTCAGACAGCTTCACAACATCTCGGGTCTCATGCTGATTGCTTACGTATTGTCGTTGCTTGTCACATTCGTACTCAAAATAATTCTGGAAGTCGCCATTGACATATTAAATAGGACCGCCTGCATAATATTAGGTAAGCAATCCTTTTTCTTTTCGAATTTGCGTTGATAAACAACGTGACCTGCCAAAGGATGTCATGAAAAGCTCATATAACTCAGACCAAAGCTGCCAAGTTGGAAAAATGAAAAAAAAAAATGAAAAAATATTTATTTAAACATACAAATCAGTCAATTAAAAAGCTTTAAAGTGAGATCAAGATAAGTATTATATTTGTACATCGACTTTAGACACTAGGTGTATTTGCCATGGTCCCCACACTAGGCAAGGCCTGTATCGTGGGGACCAAGTTGACAGTAGATAACAGTGTGTTAAAATGGCGTGCGGTTTTTCAAATTAAAAGTTATTTTTTCTTATCCCCTAGTAAGCATAAAAAAGTACAACTAGAGTTTTAACTGGAGTAATACAGGGTATTTTTCAAATAAGTGTACCTTCGGTACATCATTTGGGCAGATTTTGATGACTTCTGACCGACGAGTAAATGCTTAAAATATGCTTAGGTAATCATTATTTGATGACATCTGTGGTTTAGTAGTTCGAGTACCGGGCTGCTCATCGAGGTCATGTCGTGGGTTCGATTCCCACAGGACAACATTAATGTTTATGTGATGAATATAGGTGTTTGTGTTTGTCTGGGTGTTTCTTATGTAAAGTATTATATCTATGGTCTAGTACCCATAGTACAAGCTCTGCTTAGTTTGGAACTAGATGATGTTGTATAAAATGTCCCAGCATATTTCTCATTATTATCTACCTATATCTATACTAATTTAAAGAGGAAAGATTTGATTGTTAGTGTTCGTGAGAGAAGTGGACTGTAGATGAAATTAAACTATGGTGGTTTTTTAAGAGTAATTTTAGTAGCACAGGCAGTATTTTATGTTACAATAATCGACATGACACAGGCACTGACAGAACATAAAAACAATACAATAAAATATCAAAAATAAAAACTATCAAAAACAGAACTGTTGCCAGCCAGTCGCCAACAGTTAGTTTAAATTGAATAGGCTCCGAAACTAAACGGAAACACACGAATTCTTTCACCATTAGAAAGCTACATCTTTTCTGAGTAATATAATTTATAAAACAAATACCTAGACCACGCGGGCGAAGTTCCTAACGGAAAGCTAGTTTTATTTTATTAAAAATCTGTCAAAAAAATCTACTGTTCTTTTGAAAACATTCGCTAATGTTTTTAGCGAATTTTACAGTATGAACCCCGAAATACCCTAAACTGTGAGAATAGAACATCGGCCATTGTCAAATAAATTATTAAAATATTCCATTTAAAATGATTGAATTTATCTATGAAATTATATTTTCATAGGATCTCAAAACATAACAGTGAACTGTGGATTTATACTAGTACTTAGTAGCTACTTCGTTCCCATAGAAGTTGATTTTTTTCTCCCGTTTTTGCAACATTTTTAATTGATACTCCGCTCCTATTGGTCGTAGCGTGATTATATATAGTCTATAACCTTCCTCGATAAACTGGCTATCTAACACTGAAAATCGGACCAGTAGTTCCTGAGATTAGCGCGTTTAAACAAACAAACTCTTCAGCTTTATAACATTAGTATAGATAAGGCGTCCATAAATTACGTGAGGTATTTTTTTAAATTTTCTGTCCCTCCCGGCCCCCCCTGGTGAGATGTCGTGAGATTTTATTCAACACCCTCCCCCATCCCCCAATCTAACGTGAGATTTTTCAAAATGTGGGTTTCTTACGTAAACGTTCGGCTGACAGTGGCGCGAAAACAAAGGACGGGCTACACTGTACCGTAAATTCAGATTAAATTGAGCTATTTGGTATAAAACAAATATGGTGGTTTGACAGTCTGTAGATGTATAACGTCGAAGTATGAATGAAATTATTTTCTTTCGAACGAATTAGTAAATGATCTTAATCGTATTACGATTACGCTTAAGATTAAATGGACCAAAATAGTTTTTTTTTGTTTCTATCAGAAAAAAAATTGCGTGGTATTTGCCGAGACCCCCCTCTCTCCAACGTAAGATTAGATGAGATTTGACTCGACCCCCTCCCCCCCTTAAACATCTCACGTATTTTATGAACGCCCCCTAAGTACTTCGGCTTAATTTTCAAGACGTGATTTTTGATGTTGGTTCTAGGTCCTGTTTTTTACTTCTCTGTGCTGTCATCTTTCTTTTGGTTAAATGTTATGTCATTTGACATTTGGTGGACATTAAGGTACGTGTCTTTAATATTAAAATGTTATAAAAAGCAAATGTTTTTTTTATTTATACAAGTTTCTCCCAATCCATAGTACAAGTTTTAGTCTAGATGATGCCGTGTAAATGTTCCAAAATATACTTACATAATATTGAGGACGTCTGTGCTCTAGTGGTTCGAATACCGGACTGCTGATCACGAGGTCGTGGGTTCGATTCCCACAGGACACAAACATTTATCGTCATGAACTTGTGTTTGCGTTTGTCTGGGTGTTTCTTATGTATTTAAAAAAAAAAAGTATTATATCCATTGTCTAGTACAAGCTCTGCTTAGTTTGGGACTAAATAATGCTGTGTAAAAATGTCCCAGGATATTTATTTATTTAATACTATATTTATTTTATTATTTAGTCGTTCTAAGGGCTACAATGACACCCGAATTGAGCTCTTGCTATACAAAAAAAAACATTTATTGTGCTTTCCGTTACAGGGGGCACCGCATTTGCCGTGATATTCATAGACGAGGCGAGGTGGTGAAGTTCCTATGGTACTGTCTTTACGCGTGGGGAACCCCCTTCTTACTGACCACAATAGTCACAGTGCTAGACAACGTAGACGTAAACCTGCCGACGCCAGGCTTCAGCGAGTGCCTCCGTAATGGTTTGTGTGTTGACATTACTAACATTTTGTTTGCGCCAATAACAGTACCTCAACCATGAGTTCTATCAAAATGCTTTCGATAGGTTTTTTACGCATCGAAACGCTGTAATCTCAGCCGATTTTTGTTCCTTACGTAACCGCTAGAGGTGCTGCGAGGGTTTTCCATTCAAATACTTTACGGGTCGCTAGCGAGTTTAGTGAGAAAAACTCATGATCGAGGAACTGAATATTTTTAGCGAAACACTAATCTGACAGATTGTTACGAAGTAACTCTACCTCTTCAAAATATTAATACATTTATTAATATTTATACCAGGAAAATCAGACCACGATATAATACTAGCTTAATTTATCATTTGCACAATCTCTTTAATTTCGTATGCAAAGGCATAGCGCAGATTTGAACTTATTATAGCTATACTAGTTATACTAGGTATTTATTTATCCAGAGATAGCGGGTAACTACAAAAAAAGCGCACGTCCGCTGGCATTCATCGAAGGCTGACGCGCACTGCACCATGCGTGCAAGCTATTTGCTCAAAGTAAACGTTGCTCAAAGCGATCATAAGATTGTGTGACTACAAACTTAAAACGATCGCAATAAGAGCTTGTACACAAAACTGGGATGCGACGTTGGTACGTAGAATAATACGACCTCATACTACACATCGCAAGGAACGTATTGAGGTCGTTGAAAGAATGGTCACCACTCACCGGAACCGTGGAAAGAGGCATTGGTCGCACAAAACCGCGACGCAGCCGCATTTTCCTGCGTTGCGAATTCGCATCGCTGAAACTGCGCGTACAAACTTATGGATTGAAACGATCGTCTATCTACCTAATGTTGATATAATTTTGTTTTACAGCCCGAGTATTGACTTTATACATGTACAGACCAATGGGTATCATACTTACCGTCAATGTAATATTCTTCCTCATGACGACGTACAACATTTGGCTTATTAAAAGAAGGGTTAATAATAGTCCAGACTCTAGGAGCAGCAAAAAGGATACTAACAGGTACTGTCACACTTAATAATCTAGCTGCTTGTACAGACACGAGCAAAAACATGTAACAAAAGTTCTAAATCGATTTTCTCCTAAAGTATTTATAGAACTTTTGTGATATTGCGAACACAGTAGGTATTTACGAAGTAATACTATAGTGACATTGGTGTTATAACAAAGTTGCAATTGGTTATTCATGAAAAAAAAACGATTTAGCATTTTGTTAGTGTATAAGTACATGTTTTTGCTTGTGACTGTACTGGCATACGCGCAGTAACGTGTAGGCAAATACGATCCTTGACATGATAATGGACTTATGGCTTCTTACTTTACATTTTTTTTTTTTTTTAGATTCGGGATGTACTTGAAGCTGTCAGTGGTGATGGGTATAAGCTGGTGCTTGTCACTTCTGCCTGACGACTCGGTGACCTGGTACATTGTGATCCACATATGTAACATGCTTGTTGGCGTCGTCATATTCTTCCTATTTGTGTTCAAGAAAACGATATTAATCATGCTGTGTAAAAGGTAAGTTGAAAAAGACTGTGGATTTCGTGTACATCGTCAGGGCCGGAGTAAGTTAATGTAGCTTTGAATAGCCCTCACTTACCCGACTACAAAAAAGGAAGGGTAATTTGTTTAAACCGTCTATGTATGAATGTTATCTCGCAGCTTAAGATCAGATTTTGACAAATGAGATGTCGATGGATTTGACTTTAAAGTAAAGTAAATAATTGATAGTACGGGAAAGTCTCGGAAAGAAAGTGTGTAATGTAACCATCAAAGGAGCTAACATTCGTGCCGCGACATATTTTTGTCGCATTATCTCGTCTCTAGCCATTATTGTGGCACGAGATTACTGAGGCATTTTAGGGCAGGGTATGTCAGAATTCTACTGACTTATTTTCCCTTGCCTTAGTCCTGACATTTGCCTCGATCAACATCTTACAGCTTTCGGGGTCCGGTGATTGTACCAGAGCACAGTGGACTGGGGTCTAATCAAGGAGAGATGAGGAAGGAGAGAGGCCCTTGCCCTGCTTCCAGCTTAAGGTGAAGCTCGCCGAATTAAACAATTGCTTTTTCGCCGTTTGTAGATCTCGAACACATTTTCTTTAATTTTACATTCATCATCATCCAGCCATTAATCGTTCCACTGTTGGGCACGGGTCTCCTCCCAGAATTAGGGGGCTTAGGCTATAATAGTCCACCATTCTGGCCAAGTGTGGGTTGGCAGAATTTACACGTCGCTGAGATCTCTTAGGCATGCAGGTTTCCTCACGATGTTTTCCTTCACTGCTGAAGCGAGTGAAAGTATAGATTAATACCCACATGATAACGTAAAGTCATAGGTGCGTAACGTAAAGTCATAGGTCATACTTCATAGGCCTTGAATTCAAGCTGAAGACCTAAGACTTGACAGTCATTACTATTATGTTTATTATTATTCCATTTATTCATATTTTTACATGCTTTTTTACATTTTTAAATATTTTACTAAAAATACAAAAAAAAACATTAAAAAATATAAAAAAATAGTAGCCCTCCAGTTTTGGGAACAGTGTCGTGATACTGATTCAGTCTTATTATTATTATTATTCCATTTATTCATATTTTACATACTTTTTATATTTTTAAATGTTTTACTAAAATACAAAGAAAAAAAAAACATTTATTATTATTATCATTATTACAGCTTATTTTTATTAGAATTTATATTAGGTATTGTTAATAATATATTATATATTACTTTGTCCTTGAAGGTTTGACATACAGCACGAGTATGTACGAAATCTGGAAAATCATCACTCGAGAACCGCAAGTGGGTATACGGCAACTTCGGATACGCGTTCCACACTCAAGAAGTCTAAGTCGCAAGCACAAGAAAGCAAGTGCTAATACATTATACATTAAGCGTGTTCAGCCGATAAAATAAGCGCTTTAAGCAAAATGGCGATCGCAAGCGGTAGTCGCTGTCAACACGCTGTCAATCGTGTCAAGTAGAACTCATAAATGACAGCGCAGAGTTAGCATACGTGTCTAAGGCCAGAGGGCCTAGACTCTAGACATGAAAATGACACAAATTTTGGACAAATCGGCTTGTCACTAATGTCATTTCCATACATTTTGTTTCTATTCGTTTGTCGATTCGAATATCAAATTGAAACTTGTCTAGGCCCGCAGGACTTGCTAAAAACCGCAAGACTTGTAATCGGTCGCCATTTTGCTCATGGAATCTATATGCGCTTTTATCGGTCAAACACACCCATTGATGATGCGATAAAATTATTAACATTTTCATTATATGCTGATCTCTCTCTGTATGTTAAGGTTAAGCACATAGAATACGAGGTTTACTAACATTTGAAATATAGTTACTTATAGCTTTATCAGGTGTATTTTGAGTATTTTGACCCTTTAATGAAAACGGAGACTACATAATCTTCATGTCATCATTTTTTATCCTATGCCATACCTGGGAACCCCATAGTTTTGGAGATATTAAAGGATAGAGTTACTTTTTTTTCTACTTTTCATGTAAATGAATGTATGTATAACGTTTCTACTAATTTTTTTTACAAAAATAATTTTAGATAATTTTTTGATTACTAAGGGTCTTTCACCACCTCCGTAGAAGTGCCCGTCCCGAAGGCACAGGTTATGGCCGGAGTCCCATACAATGAAACATCTGCTTTGTATGGGACTCCGGCCATAACCTGTGCCTAACACAAAATCTGGGTAACAAACCCCTGAATAGAATAAAGTATCACATATTACATAGTGTTTAAGGGTTTTATGCACATAATTATAATTACAAATGTTTGACATTTGTCAAATATTTTGAATTTATCCAGCGCTTAGCGGCTATAGAGGTGTTGAAATAGGTCCTAAAAATTACAAATAGTAGTGTATTTCAAGCGAAAAATACGTAGGCAGTGCCATAAATAAAAGTATTTTCCTAGCGATTATTTAATTTTCACTACAATGGCAATGGGTCCTATTTGATGTATCTACAGTATTAGTTTTATGTGTGTGACTGTGGGAGTGTGGGACCACACTTTAGGGGCTGTAAATTTCCTACAAATTCCCAGATTTAGCCTACAATAGGGGAGAAGACTGGTGATGAATTTGTTAATAATGACACGCTTATTGAAAAATATCATTAGCACAATTCGTATATTGAAAATAAATATTAAATCGACCAAGAAATTTCTGAGATAAATGCGTTAAAAGTTTTTGGTGGGGATTGAGAGGGGATGCTCTGTCCCTTTCCCGCAAAACGAGTGTTAATATAGAATTAGTATGGCGCACGCTACTTATGACTTCATTTGTAAGTATAGTGCGCTTTCTGTCTACCATTAAATTAAAATGGTTTTAACTTCGTTATTTTTTAACCAATTTAAATTTTGTTTTTTGATAATCGGCTCTATTTATGGTCAACTTTTTTATGAGGCCATAAAAATAATTAGTCGCATAGCCTATTGTTTTAAGTCTACTACTAAATTCTACAATAGTTTTTTTGGATATCCCAGTCTGTTTCACCTCAGTTCTCACACACACATCTAGTTTTACGCTTTGATATGAGTATTTTTTTAACTTGCATAGCTAGTATTGTAGTAATATTTTTATAATTTATTTCTTATGTAGAACTATTGAAGTAAGGAAACGTGTTAAAAATAAAATATTTTGTATAAAGTTTTTTAAGTTTTATTTTTTCTTATAAACTTATTATATTAGTTAATTAGTTTATAGAAGACAAATAGGTACTCTGTGGGTGGCGGCACGGACTGTGCCTCTTTTGTCTTACAGTTCCTTTAAGTTGTGAATTGTGATAGTGTGAGAGGTGTAGCGATTTTTACCCGTAGCTTGGCATCCTTCTTGGACTTGGACTTGGGACTTATTTTACCTGCTTCCTCAACATTTTTTTGTCGCACACAAATATAACTAATATGGCGAAACCCATTATAAAGTTGTAGGTAAAAGACATTCTGTACTTATCCATTTTTGGTTTCAAAATTACTAAAGTTTTGATCAGAATTTCAATTATCAGTAACGCCATCACTTTCATGCATTTACCAAGTCTGCAAAAAAAAATTTGTTAGCTCAGAAAATACTAAGTAAGTAGTTAGTATTTTTTTATTCGTTAGTTACGGCGGGCACATTCGTGGACTTCAACGCTCTCTAAGATTTTAGTATATTTTAATACCTACTCAGGCATCTCATAGTGCGATTTTCGTTAGGTTCACTAATTATTACTTTTTTTAAATAATTATCTTAGGACATTTTTAAACAGCACCATCCTTAGTCCCAAACTAAGCAGAGCTTGTACTATGGATACTAGACAATAGATATAATACTTATATACATTTTTTTGTAAATACATACTTATAATACATAGGAAACACCCAGAAAAACACAAACACTTAAACTCATCACAATATGTGTGTGTCCTGTGGGAATCGAACCCATGACCTCGTGGTCAGCAGTCCGGTCCTGGAACCACTAGACCACAGACGTCGTCGTCATCACATATGAGTAAACCTGCGCTTGGTAAGCTGAGGCGAAGCTTTGACGGTATTTGTGCAATATCTCTCGCGACCAGTGTAGTTACTACCAATAGAGGGCGCTAACGTCGCCCATTGAAAGACGAAGATTTGATGTAGTAGAACTCTGGTAGGTACATACACTCTACAATAGTTATAATAGCATAAAAAGAGGATTTAACCTTTTGCTTTGAGCTCCATATTTTTTTTCGGTACTTATAATATGATCTTCTTGATGAATAATAGAGATAGCTCTAATACCAAAGTATACATTAAATGGCATCAGTATGAGCCCGGGGATAAAAGCGTAAAATATTTGTTCTACACCTGAAAATAAAAATTATAGCATTATGTGTGAACGAGTAAAAATATATTAAACACTTAAAAATTCCCTGACACTTCTTCTTTCTAGTCTTTTCCCAACAATGTTGGGGTCGGCTTCCAGTCTAACTAAGGTGCGGCTGAAATTAGTATTTTACACGAAGCGACTGCCATCAGACCTCCGCAATTTCTGGGCAATACCGATATTCAAAGGATAGACTGGTTGTTAGGCTTATTAGGTTTCTGACTACCACTAACGATTGTCATAGGTGTTCGTATGACAACCGGGACCGACGGCTTTACGTGCTCTCCGAGTCACTCATCTACAGACTGACCACAGGACCAGATTTAGAGGTGTAGAGGCCTCGGGGCAACAAACAAGTAGAGCCCCCCCCCCCCCCCCCCCTGGCTGGAAAAGACTAGGAGGAAGATTCTATTAAATCAAAATGCCATTTTATTTCATAGTGCAGAAAAAATTCTGAACTTTCTTACACTGGTTCCTTTTTTTTGAGTTGCGGAATATACTCATGGCTCGTGCTACATAGAAAGGCGAGGGCAGCCGCAAGTTTGAGTATTTATCATTTAAAAAAAAACAATACCTCCACGAATTCCACTTGAATATAGTTTCGGAGTAACAAACCAGGGTATATGTCTTAAGTCAACTACATCTAACATCACGACTGCCACGGTCATCACGAGCGGAAGACCAAAGCCATGTGCACAGTATTTGATAAAAGTTTTATATTCTTCTTTACGGGTTCTCTCTGCATTTGATTGATTCCTGAAAAAAATATGAAACTCGTTCGTGATATGGTTTAAGACGTTTATTTCCTCAAAAAACTTACATAAATCACTTATAGAGAAAATACATTATAAACCGATATATCCGATAAAGCCGATATAGTAATGGGTGCCATTGTGAAAGCCTAAGCTTATATCCACTAAGCGTAAACTTACGCTTTCGTATATCAAATTGTAGTACAAATTTTACGTATGGAAGCGTTATACATACATACGAAATAGTAGCCCACAAGTATCGGGAAGAATGTCCAAGTGTTGGTCCAATACCGGTGGTCAGGACTCCAAGGAAAGGAACCTCCTAACAATACGTGCCGTATCTAGCAGTACCGCTTTCTGTATCAAGCCCTTGATACAACCACCCAACGAGAGCCTCCTTACATGTTGATCGAGCCTCTTGGCTATTATGCCATTGGCAGACACAACGATCGGTACAATGATCGCTGAATTCACCTCTTCCATCGCAAATGTTTTGACTCGGGAGAAGCTAAACTAAGCTCCTAACACATTTCTGTCTATTAATTTTGCATAGTCTAATTAGTTAATATAAACTCATCGCTATGCATGTCAGTTAAGCGAATATTCAGAGATGACACTACCCGTAAATTTACGCTTCTGTTTGTTTTACAGTTTTACATACGGAAGCATAAGTTTACGCTTTAAAGTGTAAGTTTGCGCTGCAGCAAAGTGTTGCAGAGCAGTTTAATTTCGCTTCTTCTTCCCAATAAAAACAGTTGGAGGTGGTAGGTACAGAGCGTGTTTTGGGGGGTGTCTAAAATGTAAACTCAGGGGGCCTAGACAAGTTGCAATTTGTGTCCAAAACAAAATGTATGCAAATACTTAATATAGACTTTAGTGACAGCCCGATTTGTCGAAAGCTGGTGTCATTTCCATTTTGTTTCTATTCGTTTGTCGATTCGAATGTCAAAATGCAAATTATCTACAGGCGGAGTCGAATAAATGATTTTAACTTTTCAATTTCATTAATGCTGTAACTGAAAACTTGAAAGTTAAAAGGACAGACACGGGATTATAATATTAATTGTTTAGCCGAATACTGAATATTCGCCCATGCTCCCACCCCAAACTTTGATATTCGGCGGCCGAGTGTTGGCCGAATACCTCATAGTAGTCAAATATACGTGGCAATACCTCATGTATAGAAAAATTGAATGTTAAATACCTTAAAGATATCCAAACGTCGTAAAACATAATGTTCGTCCAGCAATAAGACGCCACATTGCAGAAATAGTGGGATATTACTGAAATACATAATTATTATACGATTAGATATATTGAACAAAATCGACAGCTTTGTGTCTTTTTAGACCGGGTCCACATGGCAATACACAGCAAGTTTTTGGCTGTATTCGATTTAAGCTGTACACACAAAAACTAATAGCCGGATTCGATTGTGGAAACACTGGATGTCGCTACACGATGGTAAAGAGAAAAATGATTGACTTAAAAACACTTTCAACGTGTATAATCGTGGTAGGTATGCCTATGGTAAATATATTAGTCCAATAGAGTGGTACCTCAGTCCTCAATAGGATATTGCTTGACGGAGTCATCAAAATGTCATCCAATCTTTTTTGATCATATATTTATAAACATTGGATATAGAAAAACTCACTTATAATTTTAAATCCATATATTTCGATCCTCATTGCAGTAAGTATACACTCCCCAGTAAACATTACAACAAGGCTAGTAATAAAAGCCTTCACTATCCAGCCGTTCAGGTTGCGCAGGTGGGGCACAAGTGAGTACACGAGCAAGATCAACGTTAGGGTGATACTACACAGGAGCAACGCTGGAAAACAATATTAATTAAGTATAGCCCGATATGTACACTCAGTTACATAATCAAGCTATACATTTTCATGGAAATACACCCTTATTTTTTTATTATCTTCTGCCCGCGGCTCCAACCGCGTTAAATTCCAATGACGACTCGAATCGGGATAAAAATCCTTACACAATATCTTTTCCTTTATGTAAGCTCTATTCCACTCAGAATGCTATATTAGTTTACTGAGGATTTTTAGACTTCAGACGAATAATCGAATAGGCATTGAAGTTTCCTTACGATTATGCACATAATTTCGAAATGTCAAATGTTTTGGACTCGAACTCGAAAGGAGGTCCTCCAAAGCCCATAACAACGCAGCCCAAATTTGTACCAGAGGTACATGACTGCTGTCAAGTTGACAGTTTTTACCATGAAATCACTATGAAACTGTTAATAATGTGCCATATTGGTGTGTGTTTGACATTCCGAAACTGACACTGACAGCAGGTAGCTGTCTAGTTGACAGTTTTTACTATTAAAACTATGAAACTGATAATAGATTAACAGTTATTCTCATCCCCTAGTAAGCATAATAATGTACGACTAGAGCTTTTACCAGCGTAATACAGGTACATACATTCGGTACATCATTTGGGCAGATTTGGTTGACCTGTGATCGTCTAATAATCATAATACTAGGCCAGTGATGGCGAACCAATGGCACGCGTGCCATTGCTGGCACGTCTTAAAATATTTTGGGCACAAGACTTTGGGCTTTAGGTGCCTCATTGATATTCTTTCCTCCGTTGATGACTGAATTAAGATTGTATGACGGCACGTCACGGTCTCTTCTATTTTTTTTTAATAAAAATTAGAACACAGATTAGTAAAGGTTCGCCATCCCTGTACTAGGCTATTACTAACCGATAAACTTACTGAAAAACATATAGAGGTGTAATCCAAAATCGTTATCGTCCACGTCCAAGTCAAAAGAAGAAAAATCGGCAAAAAATTTAATTTTAAATATTCTCCTTTTTTTCGTTCTCCTCAAGTCAATGCAGAACTGATTGTGGTTGAACACCGTCCATCTGTCATATACGTTCGGCAGTTCTACATATAGATTTCCATCCTGAAATTGAGATTTAGAAGAATAATAATATTTTTAATTCCCGACGCAAAAACGACGGGTGTTATAAGTTTGACGTGTGTGTGTGTGTGTGTGTGCGTGTGTGTGTGTGTGTGTGTGTGTGTGTGTGTGTGTGTGTGGGTGGGTGTGGGTGTGTCTGTTTGTGGCATCGTAGCTCTCGAACGTTTCATTTCGTTTGTATTTTAGTGTTCTTAGCTATGTTTGATGAAAATCTGTCCAAGATGGCCGCCGCCACAAAATAGCTAATTAGGTACATATTTTTTCACAACTCCCTCAATATGGGTATCAAATGAAAGGGCTTAACTAGGAGAATACCATACACTATGATAAATTTCAAATCCAAGATGGCCGCCACCACGAAATGGCAAATTACATTTCGTGTTGGAGGTTTTCAAATTTTTTTATTTAGGTTATTTTAAAGAAATTAAATATCCATGAATATTGAAATAAAACTTTTTACGGATTTTATTGCGTTAATATTATTTTAATGCATGTATAGTTTTCGAACCGAGAAGACTGGAAGAAGGAAAGAGTGGCCTTTGCCCTGCAGTGGGACGATCACGGCTGAAATAATAATAATAGTTTTCGGTGTTTTCTGCATTAATTAATTACGCATCTGGTATATTCATTTTAGTGCGCAGTGTCCGTAAAGAATTTACTCGTAGGCAAATTCAAAAAGGAAAATGTGTATCAATATTATGTTTTTAAAATATTCTATTTCCTGTTAGAACAGACGTCATGTTGTATCTTTGTTATTTACTTACGACCGCACGGTAAAACTGTACCAGAATGTTATTTTTCATACCGGTAATGGGTATTCAATTTATTAGGAATTTAATATACATAAGTAATAAACATCGTTGATTAGTTGTTAAATCTATATATATAAAAATGAATGTTGGTAAGGTTCAAGAATGGCTGGATCAATTCGGCTAATTTATAGTTTTGTATGTTCCTTAAGGTCAACGAAACGTTTTGAAATACTATAAAAAAATGCGTGGACAATAATAGTAAATACGGGAACCACGCGGGCGAAGCCGTTGGCGGAAAGCTAGTTTTGAATCATATTTCAGTGATACTGATTCAAATTCATGACTTAAAGTTATGTTCAACATTATTAGTTACATTATTTCAGCACAATGTTTATTGGTTTGAGCTGTGCGGTGATAAATAAATCACTTACCCTTTCCTTTTATTACCCGACGACACGGCAAAAAGACGAAGGAAGGGTTTTATATTAGGCAGTCTATGTATCTTCCTATTTACGTATGTTCCACTACAGCGTCTAAAGTACTCATCTGATTATGATGAATGAGGTGTCAAACGATTCGTAATTATAGTCCCGGTAACAATGGCTACATTTTACATAAATAAAATCAATACGACGAATGTTACATGCAAAAAAAAGAGCGAATTATATTTTTTTTGTTGTTGATTTCAATTGAGTAAATTGTTTATCAGAAAGCTGACATAGGAATTATGTTCTTGTTACATGATTTTCAGTTGATATCTTTCGTAGCCGACGGGTTGTAATTTTTTAAACTTAAATTTTATCTACTTATACTAATAATATAAAGAGGAAAGATTTGATTGTTAGTTTGTTTGTATTGAATAGGCTCCATAGCTACTGGACCGATTTGAAAAATTATATCAGTGTTAGATAGCCCATTTATCGGGGAAGGCTATAGGCTCTTTAATATCACGCTACAACTAATAGGAGCGAACGGGGGAAAACTTATATTACCACGCGGGCGAAGCCGCTGGCGAAAAGCTAGTGTTTCATAAAAAATATATTTACTTTTATTCGGAATTTTGTTTTTACTTGTAAACTAATATCGATACCTTCAAGGGTCGGACAGGGTTTTCTTAACATGTTTTGATACTGACGTTGTTCACATAAGTATACCCAGAACCGGGCAACCGGCCTATCACTCAGGTACTTTATAGATAAAGACTAGCCTTTGCCCGCGGGTTCGCTCACGTGGAAATAGAAAAAATCAATCAAAGCCAACAATGATGATCTCTTCTTTATATGGGTTCCCATACAAGAGAACGGTAAATCTCAGGATCTCAGGATCTATTCAAGTAATTGAAAAAAGCTTTTACATCAGTTTTAAGTTGGAGCTTTAGCTTTCCAACAGCTAACACAAAATTCAAATCAGAACAAACAAACAGACAAGAATTCCAAAAATCACTTTTTTGGGTTTGCGGTCGTTTATATAGATACTTTATCTACTTCTTACTTTTTACTAGCTTTATCTCTTAGCTTTATATATTAGCTCTTTACTAGCTTCCCGCCAGCGGCTTCGCCCGCGTGGTCTTATAAATTTTTCCCCCGCAACTTTTTTCATTACTACTCCGCTCCTATTAGTCCTAGCGTGATGATATATAGCCTATAGCCTTCCCCGATAAATGGGCTATCTAACATGGAAAGAATTTTAAAAAAATATCTTTAATGTACATAAAGCACGAATTTTTAACGATTTTATAATATTAGAGATAACACTCACCTCGCTAAAATATGGATTAAAAAATATGTTAACATCTATTGACTCTTGTCTAAAAATCTTATTGGAAAAAAGGTTAGGTACAAATTGAAAATTATTTCGGAGGGTTTTATTGGTCAACATTAAGTTTGAATCGTATATTATTGCATTGGATGTAGTAAACAGGTCTAGTGTTGTTGGTGCACAATTTCTTCTTCCTATCACAGCTTCACCGAAGGGACAACACTTCCAAATACACTTGTTTTTGTTGATGTCACAATGTTTACTTATATTTACATTTATTGACTGTTCGGGTAAACTTATGTTATTTTGTTGCAATTGGTATCTCAACACAAGTTTGTGATTAAATCCGCTATTTAATTGAACATTAATTAGTAGTGTAAATAATATTATTAAGATTTGTGGTGTCATTATGATGGATTTCTGAGCACTAAATCTGAACAGTGCTCTCCAGGCTAAATAATGACTAATGTTAGCTATTACAATAGTGTTCAGGATAAGAATATTGGTTACGTACTACTAAACTAATTGGCGTAGCAAATATTTTGCTCGTGACTAATTATTATTGAACATAAATAATAATTAATACCATATAATCATCGTCCCGCATGACTAGAACCGCATGAAACCCGAGAAAGATAAAGAAATAAAGTATCTTGATTTGGCACGTGAGGTTGTCGACATGTGGGAGGTGAATTCAGCGATCATTGTACCGATCGTTGTCTGCCAATGGCTTGAACCTCGACCAACATCTAAAGTGGCTCTCGTTGGCTGGCTGGATCAAGGGCTTGATACAGAAAGCGGTACTCCTAGATACAGCACGTATTGTTAGGAGGTTTCTTTTATTGGAGTCCTGACTCCCGGTACCTTGGACACTGTTCCCGATACTGGTGGGCTACTATTTTTATGTTTCTTTTTGGATATCTTGTAAAATATTTAAAAATGTAAAAGTGTGTAAAAAGATAAATAAATGGAATAATAATACCAAATCTATTTTTTTTACATCTCAAAGGGATACGGCATTGTTTTGTTTTATATTGCAGGCTATTTAAATGAACACCTCTTATCGAATAAAGATTTCATTAGGTATTATAAATTAACTAGCTATTGTTCACGGCTTTGCTCGCAAGGTGTTTGAAGACCGGTTACACCAGGCATTATTAATGCTGGCCTGTTGAATTCAAAGCATAAGCTGTAAAGATAGTCCTCTTATACCGTAGTAGAGTGACAGCCCAGGCCTGCCAGACATACTTTATTTTCTAAAGGGACGAAATGGGGGCTAAATATATATTTATTCAGATAGACAAATTGCAATGACCAAACATCCTCCCAGACACCAAAAACATGCAGCGTTTCGGAGTAAACGAAAATGTCATCTATGTTATTTTGTCACACATACACACAATATTATTTTGTAATCATAATTCTACAATATTATACAAAAATCAACCTTTACAATTTAAAAAAAGTAAGCCTTGTTTTTAATTACCTTTCTCACCTGGTACCTGTTAATTGGTCACTCTACCAACTTAGCATGTATGCTTGCATTTAAGTTAGGTACCATGTGGACTACCCGAAGCCCCACATTTTGTCTTTTAGGAAATAAAGTATGTCTGGTAGGCCCGGGCTCTTGGTCCATAGTGGCCTTAACCGAAATGAGATTCGCGGTACGGCCAGTATGACTTTACTTTGTCTCTTTAAATCTGGATATGTTCCTGGCAGAAAGGTCCAAAGATTAATAATATTTGCCAGCATCGAAGCGATATCGTAAATAATTGAATTAAGTAGGTACTTTAACATTTATGTATGCCTTAGAAGTCTTCTGTATGGTTCATATTTAAATGATTAAGTCGGAGCGTATATATTTATATTTTTTTATTTGTTTACCTACCTATAAACGGTATTTTTTTTATTTTTTTTAAGTTTACTTTATTTTTTCCTCTGTAGGTGTATATAATTTTATGTAAATATTTTAATTATGTTATTAATAATAAATAATATTATCCTATAAATCTCAAATAATTATATACTCTTTGATAGTTCTATGATAATCCGTCAAAAATAACTTATTTATGGTTTCATTTCAGATCAATTTTTTTGACGATGAGGTTACAGTTAAATGTACAAATGTTGACTGACCCGCTGACATATTTTTTACAATAAACAACCAATTAAAAAAATACCCTGGGGTTATTATATAACCCACAAGGGGGTATTTTTTAAACATGTTTTACGTACACAATCAATATTATGTGAAACAGTGATGTGAACAATCATTGATGTAAACTCCTCCATCTGGCTATCTACCATTTCAATAAATTATCCAGGTAATACTTCTTTTTGTTTGGTAGAAATACTTTACGAAATGAGTGTCGGAACGGGGCGGAGGTAAATTCACTTAAAGATACCTACATAATGTGACGCCTACATTCTTTGGAGGGTTAGGCAGAAGTGTAGAAATACTGTACACCCATGTGTCGCGGGTATGTTTAGCTCCGATGTAATAGGGTGCGGGCCTATTACCATTAACCGGGCACAGAATATTTATTTGTCAGAAACATGAATGTAAGTGTTTGTGTTTGTCTGGGTGTTTCAGGTTATAAGTAAGTATATACTTATTTACAAAAAAAGCCTAAGTATTTTATTTATTGTCTAGTACCCATATGACAAGCTCTGCATGGTTTGGGGACTGCTGTTTAAAATGTCCCCAAAATATTATTTTTTTTGACCCTGTCCAATCCATGGTACAGGGTGTAAACGGTGCTTGATTTTGTTGCTTTTTTATTTATATTTTACAGTATCATGATCATTATTAAAAATGGCTCCGGAAACTAAGCCAGTGAAATACGACACAGGGGTATCAAAAACATTCTCGTAAGTGTTTTTTAATTGTATAACTAAGTTATAACCTAGTTAGAACGTGGTTAAAGTTCGATGGACTTTAAGCAACATTATTAAAATAATAAAACGACGTCTATGGTCTAGTGGTTTGAGTACCGGACTGCTGATCACGAGGTCGTGGGTTCGATTCCCACAAGACACAAATGTTTGTGTGATGAACGTTTCTTATATATTATAAGTAAGTATATAATACTATACTACTATCCATCGTCTAGTACTCCTAGTACAAGTCTGCTTAGTTTGGGGCTAGATTGTGCCGTGTAAAATGTCCCAGGATATTTATTTATTTATTTTTATATACTTTATTGTACACCGAATGTAACAATAAAACAGGATACATAAGTTATTAAAGATATACAATGGGCGGCCTTATCGCAGACTGCGATCTCTTCCAGGCAACCTTAGCATGGACATAATCAGAACAGAACAAAAAATATTAATTTATGTTTATGAGAACTATGTACAATCAACAAAAGAGATATATGCCTATACGGGCCATTTGTGTTTTGACAAAGATTGCGAAAAATCTCAGTAAAATTATTATCTGCTTAAGGGTTTGGTATGTAGGCAACTACAAACCTTGCGTTTTGACATTTTTTGCGTAAACGAGACGATTGTGAAATAATGTATTAACATTATGAGATAATGTATTAACATTATTTCACAATCTTTGTCAAAACACAGATGTAATCTGTCTGCATACTTATCTTTACACAATACAGTGAACAAAAGTGCCAGGCCACGAGCAAAAATATGTATACACTAACAAAAGTGCTAGTGTTTTTTTCATCAATGGCCGATTGCAACTTTAAGATAACACCAATGTCACTGGTGTGAGAGTTCGTAAATACTGTGTTCGTACAAAAGTTCTATTAGTACTTTAAGTAAAATCGCTTTAGCACTTTTGTTAGTGTGTGTACATGTTTATGCTCGTTACTGTACAGGCAACTAACAATATGAAATCATGCGAAATATCGAAAACGCACGATTTTGCTACTACGATCGTATATTAAGTCAAAAGTAGCATGTCTGCTATTAGCCCTAATGTGCTTTTTTATTTTAGATTACTACCAAAGGTTGTGAATGGAGCTATCGCTGGCGTGGTGGGCGTATCCATAGTGTTTCCGTTAGATTTGGTCAAAACTCGACTCCAGAACCAAATCATTGGGCCTAAAGGCGAAAAACAATATAAAAACATGTTAGTATAACATTTTGGTTTCATAAATATATTATTAATTATTCATCCCTCGTTGGTCTAGGGGTCCTAAACGCGACTACTACGCTAGAGGTTTCGATCTCCGGGTCGAGGAAAGTGTTGTTGAGTTTTCTGTGATGTTCCCAGTAGCAGCTCGAAGTCTGGATTTGTCCCCGGTTGATCGTATAGGCTCGTCCCCTATTACATGGGACCTAAACATACCGGCGAAATGTGGGTGTGAATTAGTACGCCTCTGCCTACCCTTTCGGAGAATATAGGTGTATTGTTATGTAATGTAAATGATTCATCTAAATAGGGATAAATGCTCACACAGTTTTTTTGAAAGAAATCGAAAATGGAAAAAGATAGCTACTAAATTGCCTCGTTAGCCCAGTATTTCTAAACGCAATTGCTGCGGTCGAGGTCCTGGGTTCGACTCCCAGGTTTAGCAGTGTTATTGGGTTTGAATTTCTTTGTGCTTGTGGGTAATAGGCTCGTCCCTTATTTATCATGATCAAGCATTTAATCGTCCCATTTTTGGGCACGGGTCTGTTTTCAGAATAAGAGAGGTTAGGCTATAGTCCACCACGCTGGCCTAGAGCGGGTTAGCAGACTCCACACGCCATTGAGAAAATCTTTCAGGCATGTAGGTTTCCTCACAATGTTTTCCTTCACCATAGTAAACGAGTAGAACCTACCGAAAAGTCAAAAGTGCGTGACCTACGTTTTGCAGTCCATTGGTCATATTCCTAGGCTATCTGCTCATTCTGCGATCCCTATTTCATGGGATCTACACGTACCGGTGAACTGTGGTATATTCGTACACCTCTGCCCAACAATTTTATTTGGGGAATGCAGGCGTGATGGCATGTCTTCTTTTCAGGTTTGACTGCTTTAGAAAAACGTATCGCGCAGAGGGCTACTTCGGCATGTATAGGGGCGCTAGTGTCAATATCTTGCTCGTGTCTCCAGAGAAAGCCGTAAAATTAGCAGCCAATGATTTCTTTCGGTTCCACTTAACATTACCTGACGGGTACGTGTAACAACTTTTTATTTTTTAGTCCACTGCTGGGCAAAGACCTCCCTTTCCTTTTTCCTAGACGCTTTGTCTGTTGATATAAAGATCCAATCTCTCTCGCGAGAGTCGAGTTCATCACGTCACCTCTGTCTGGGCTGACCACGCTATCGCTTCATTCCGTGTGGGATGCAACGTGCAACAACTTAAAAATTTATTTAGATGCCAAATAATGATATGCATCCAACCGCAGCCTAAAGACTCCAGCAACTGCAGTAGGTAGTATCATTAGCACATTGTTATCTTGAGAATACATTTTAATATGCCCAGTAATTTTACTTTTATTGCCCTAAGTTTCAAGCTGAAACACAACAACTTTAGCTCATTATTGCTTAGAAGTGATACGAGCAATACTGAGTCCACTTGATGAACACCAGCAACGGGTTTCATAATATATTCATTTTACTTGTCTTAGAACCTTGTCACTCCCACGTCAGATGTTAGCCGGCGCAGGCGCCGGTGCCTGTCAAATATTCATCACAACGCCTATGGAGCTTTTAAAGATTCAGATGCAAGATGCTGGTCGGGTAGAAGCGCAGGAGAAAGCTGGTGAGTTCTTTTTTTATTTATATTTATTTTTCCCTTAAATGACATCCTCCAAACTACGATTGACAAGTAAATAGCAGCAACGTCAGAATTATTGTGTTGAGCTAAGCACTAAGACTGCCTCGTTGGTCTAGTGGTCCCGACTGCTACGAGGTCCTGGGTGCTCGGTTATATTCCCGGGATCCATTCATTTCATTCATTGTTTATCGTTGATTGTGTCATCATAATTTTTTCTGTAAAATGTGACCCTGTGATTGTTTTTTTCTCTCTACAGCCGGTAAACTAACTCAAAAGTTAACAGCCTCGTCACTAACTAAGAAGCTTGTCGTTGAGAAAGGGGTCTTCGGGCTGTATAGGGGCACGTCGGTCACTGCTTTGCGTGATATTACCTTTAGCGTTATCTACTTCCCCTTGTTCGCGATCCTCAACAAACTAGGGTTGAAGAATCAAACTGATGTTTCACCGCCGTTTTGGTAAGTATAACTAAGCACGAGATAATTGACCGCTGAATTCTGATAACCCGAGGGATGCACGTTAAAATTCTACGTGATACCGATTTTTTGCCGATGAACAACCGGAGGAGATTCTATGGTCAAATGTATGTAGGTATGTTCACCGATTTCTTTGAAATGCTTTTTGTTTGCTTGAAGATTAGATTGCTTGATTGATTTTTATCTACTAAATTTAACTGAGTTCACTTATGACCGATTGTGGTGAAACTTGAGACAGATATGTACCTAGTTCTGATGACCCTACAATAAAAAGGACACCCAGAGTTGATTTGACGATGGAGACGGAAGACGTTCGAAGGAAACCCTTAACGGTTAACAGCAGCTACCTCGTGTTTGCATTAATTTAAAAATAACCAGCATAAGCAGGGTTAACAATGTTACCAGGTGGTCTTTCGGGTCTGGATGCGCAGCGGGATCGACGGCATCCTTATCTGTCACCCCTATCGACGTGTTGAAGACTCGGTTGCAGACAATCAAGAAAGGCACCGGCGAGCACCAGTATTCAGGCATTGTGGACTGTTTTGTGTAAGTAACATAAAGATTCGTCAGCGGATTTGCTACCTCCTCTGATAAAGCAAGGTCCCGTAAACGACAGGCCCCGACAGGCAACCGGTGCACAACTTCAGCTGCAATTAAAAAATAATCTTGTAATAATCAATGTAATAAGAACATTATTATTCTATCAGTAAATGAATAAAATAAGGATTAGGCAGAATATGTATCTTATATTTACGTAAGTATGTTCCACTGCAGCGCCTAAATTACTCATCTGATTTGGATTAATGAGATGTATTTGAGATTACTTAGTAGGTCTATCTGAACTTGGTAAAAAAAGAGACCGTAATTCTATGAGTTTGTTTAGGCTTTTGTTCTCGGAGGTCGTGTGTGTCTATTTACAGAAATAAAAATAATTTTTATTGTTGCCGACAGGAAAACGTTGAAAAATGAAGGACCAGCTGCCTTTTTCAAGGGTGGCGCTTGCCGTATGATTGTCATCGCTCCGCTGTTCGGTATAGCACAGACAGTGTACTACCTCGGCATTGCGGAGTATCTCCTTGGATATAAACATGAAAAAATTGCGTGAATACTTTGTTACCATAGATTATATTCAGCTGGTCGGGTAACATCAATATTGTTTGTTGTGACCTATGGATTATTTATTTAATCCTATTTTATGTTTATTTACAAATACGTGGCAATTTGTGAACCCTAAACTTGCACTTCCCTCTAGGGTGAATACTGACTAATAATGGTTATTTAGTTAATACGTTTGTGTTCGAAATAAAAATATTGGTTACATCCCTACAGTTACTAAGTTATGTAGCAAATATTTGGCTGTGACTTTTGATCTTATAATGTTACGGTTAGTTTGTGAAAATTATTAATAATTACTTGGAATTATTAATACTATCTAGCGCCATTATTTTCATCTCAGAGGGATCATGCACTGTCTCTCCATAACACTGCTCTGTAGCCTTTCTAAGAGGACAATACTGTTACGATTTTGGCACTAAAAAAAAAATATCTCGATAATTACTCCACAGACTAAAAGTAGGTAGGTACTTGTGCGCTTCTTATAATCGAATGTACATCTTCGTAGTTGTTACGCTTCTGCCACAGAAGTAGCATGCAAGTCCTGCTCCAATCTTCCTTCTTGACCTCCGTTTGGCTAATTAGATCGTTTCTCCACAAATGTAGCATCTAAAGGATGCTACTACATCTCTTCAAATAAATTAATAAAAATAGAAAAAACTTTAATGAACCCTAACCTCACAAAAACAATCACTAGGATATCACTATGTTTGCACACTTCACAAAATAATTCATAATTCACTAACGCATTCTAGTCGATCTTCACTACACCGTATCCAAAACTGAAATGCCCTTCCCTCACGGCCGATTTTTAATTTTAATGTGTCACGAAGATTCTGGAGTCGATTTAATTACTCAATTACTCCACAAAATACAAGTGGGTACTTGTGCAACTTTTGTATTTGACCAACCTTGGACTATTGTTAATACGCGAATGTCGAGTCGCGACCTACAGCGCTCTTTCGAACATTTTCTACGTGTGTCTATTATTGTTTTGGAATCTTCGCGAGCCGTCTCATGTGATTCTAACAGTTTCCCGGCGTAACAGTATCCATTTAGTGTAGTGTTTGATTGTAAATATTTTATATTGCACTGTACTACAGTATACAATAACCACCTATGAAATAAAGATTTTATTATTAATAATTAATTGTGTTGTTTCTGGTACGCTTTGCAGAATACTCGTAGTTAAGTCAACTTTGTATAGACCAGAGGGCTGGATTATTTTTGGGCCAAAGAATCAGCATTGCCATTCAACGTGGCAATGCTGCCAGTCTTCTGGGCACGTTACCAGATGACAGCGATGAGGAGTACTTTGACGCCTAGGTGCGGAAATTTTGGTTTTTATTTTTATTTATTATTTTATTAATATTAGTACCTTATACATATAAAATATTTGTCTTTAGTACTGAAATAAAATTAAATAGGTTGACTTGTATATTATATTTTTTAATACTTTGACTTTGTATACAATTTCTTTCATTGTTGGAGCTGATATTGGTGAACAAATATACCTAATTTATTTATTTACCTTCTATAATATGTGCAACCCGGGTCGATCAGTGTTGTTGGGTTTATCTGTGAAATTCCCAGTAGCAGCTCGGAGTTTCATTTGTGCATGGTCGATGGCAATAGACTCGCCCCCTGTTAGATGGGTCCTAAACATTAGCCAAGGAAAATGGGTATCAAACGTTTTTTAAAAGATAACATACCATAACACCATGTTTTCCCGAAGAGTTAGACAGAGTTACATTAATTAATGTAGGTACAAATATCATTATTACCACAGTTACTGGGGTAAAACAGGGAAAACAGGATCTGGAATGAACTACCTGCTGCAGTGTTTCCCGTGCGCTATGACATGTTCTTCTTCAAGCGAGGCCTAAAAAGAACTCTCGACCGCACATAGCTACAACACACATTAAGCGGCGGCTCAGCTCTGTCCCCGACGTAGCTGATGTCCATGGGCGGTGGGTACCACTTACCATCAGGTGGGCCACCTGCTCGTCTACCACTGTAGGCAATAAAAAAAAGGTACAGTTCGCCGCTATGTTCAGGACAAAGAGTTTGCCAAATCAAAAAAAAAAACGATAACACTTTGCTCGACCAAAGACTAAAGAATAACTAAGCGTATTTATTAATTTTATTTTTTATAACCTATAAACCTTACGTCATAATACTCTTTCATAGTTCTATCATAATCTATCACCCAGAATTGTATTTATGGTTTAATTCCAAACTTTTTTTAACATTGACATTACACAGTAAATGTAAAATGTTAAGCTGACACGTTTTTTTCAACAAAGCATGTGGGATATTTTTTAAACATGTTTTACGTGCACAATATAACATCATTGATGTAATCTCCTCCATCCAGTTACCTTACTATTTCAATACATTAAATTATCCAGGTAAAAATTATGTTTGAAGTATCCTAAGATGTGCCTGCGCACTGGCCCCTGACCGGGGCTACTAGCTGCAGAGTCCAAGTTAACTAGAAACTCAATACTAAATACTTTATTGCATTCCATAATGTTTTATAAAGGTGGACTATAGATAACTTAGATCATTATGGACCCTGTCGGGCACAGCAAAATTTTATTAGGAGAGAGGAAGAGGGCATTTAGCATCATTTGCAAATTGATTGCCCATTAACAAAAGTATACATTAAAATACTATATTTATGGTGTTTATATTCTTATTTTACTCCTCCCGCACTTGGCCGGAATGGTCAACTGCATTCATCATCAGCCCGTATCGTCCCACTGCTGGGCACGGGTCTCTTCTCAGAATGAGAGGGGTGAGGCTATAGTCCACCAAGCTCGCGTAGTGCGGAGCAGACTTCACCCGCCTTTGAGAAAATCTCTCAGACATGCAGGTTCCCTCACGATGTTTCTTTCCGTTGTAAGCAAGTGATAATTAATTATTTACTAATGATTGCGAAATGACATGATTACGAAAAGTCAGAGGTGCGTGTCTTGGATTCGAACTCGAGACCTATGACTTGGCAGTCAAGTGGTCTTACCCCGAGGCTATCACTGCTTTCTCAACTGCACTCACAATGGTCTATTGATACCATTACTAAATACGCTCTTAGAGGTGTAGTCTACGAGGTTTCTTAACCTGGCGTCTTATTGTGCAGACTTGCAGGTAAACTTCTGACAGGAATACTCAGAGCTCTCTCTGACCATAGGGCAAAGGTAGGGCTTGGTAGTCTGTACGAGTCCAACCCCGCCGCTTCCTCAGACTTCTGAGGAACTCTAAAGGCCTATTCACCACCTCCTAGTAAGTTCCCGTTAATTTATCTGGCTGGATCTCTCCCTCTCTGGCTGAATAGCTATTTATAACTATTCAGAGGTGGTGAAACAGGGTCTAAGTATTTTCTGCACTACGTAGGAAATGATTGTGCATGTAAAACCGTGCAATTGCCTTCTTAGCCTAGTGGTCCTAAGCGCGACTGCTACACTCGAGGTCCTGGGTTCGATTCCCAGGTCAAGCAGAGTTATTGAGTTTTCCTATAAAATTCTTAGTCGAGCTAAACATACCAGCGAACTGTGTAGTACACCTCTGCTTAAAACTCCAGGGAATACAGGCGTGATTATATGAATGTTAATGACTATTATTTTATTGGTTTCTATTCATCCAGCCTTTTTTCAACTAAGTTGGGGTCGGCTTCCAGTCTAACCAGACACATCTGGGTAGACTGGAAGCCGTTGGTACACTGATATGATGATATATGTTGTATCTTTGGCTACAAAACTCCATCCATGGCGTGTCCATCCATGGCGTGTCCATCCATGAGGTGTCCATCCATGGCATGTCCATCCATGGCATGTCCATCCATAGCGTGTTCATCCAAGGCATGCCCATCTGTCCATGGCACAAAACACGAACGGTGCTTTCTATATAAAGTTGCTTTTTAATTTTCCTTATTTTTACAGTATCAAGTTAACTATTTAATTTAAAATGGCTCCGAACGCTAAACCACCGGAAAACAAACATGGGATTTCAAAAACAATCTCGTAAGTGTTTCTGAATATTATAACCTGGTTATTAGTTAGAATGTGGTTAAAGTTGACCGATAGTATTGCTGTTGATCAGTATTATTGCTCAAACAGAATCGATAGTATCGATACTATCGATAGGGTACATCTTTTTGGTATTTTACTATCGATTGTAAAACTATAGATTTTTCGGCAATGCTAAAGGAAAAAATAGATCCTTTCTTAGTGCGCTCATTTAAGGAACATTTGTACAGAATTTCATGCTTCTAATCTCAGTAGTTTCAGCTGTGCGTTGATCAATCAATGAGTCAGTCATTAGACTATAGATCGGTAGGTCGATCAACCTTCGTGTTCGTAATTATATTCACAATACAAGGTGGAAAGGACATCGACGCACATCCGAATGCCCTGCAAATTGATAATATGCCTGGCGGCCATCTTAATGACGTAAAAATGCCGTAACCGCTCTCAGGACGCGTTAGCACCAGTAGTCGGCAAGTACGGCTTATGACGTCATATGAAGGTTAATCAGAAAGGGTTCCAGCCCATTATCAACTTGCAGGACATAAATATCATCTATCTTTTTTAAGCGGTGCTTGTTTTATTTCAGGATGGTACCAAAGATTGTTAATGGAGGTATCGCTGGCGTAGTGGGTGTGTCCATTGTGTTTCCATTAGATTTGGTCAAAACTCGACTCCAGAACCAAATCATTGGGCCCAATGGCGAGAAACAATATAAAAGCATGTTAGTATAATTATATTATTATAGATATTAGTTAGTGTATTATTTGATTCTAATTTTACAAAGGATATAAATAGGGACGCCAACCAAGTTTTATGTGAGCTTTTCTAAATTACAAAGCATGTCACGCCCCCTTTGATAACTTCCTACGTTTCCTAGAGGGCGCACCCAAGCAGTTGGCAAATCCTTTTAGCTGGTAGGTACGAGTCAAACTGTTGCTCCCCAGGGTCTCTTTATAAGGGTTTTACGCACCCCCAAAACAGGGTGTTTTGGCTAGTGTGATATTATTGTGTTAAGTTTTTATCTCAGATCAGAAAAAGTAATGTGAGCTATTGAATTTTTCAGGTTCGATTGCTTTAAAAAAACATATCGCGCAGAGGGCTACTTCGGTATGTACAGGGGCTCCGCTGTTAATATCTTGCTCATAACTCCAGAGAAGGCCATAAAATTAGCAGCCAACGATTACTTCCGGTTCCAGCTAACACACCCTGATGGGTACGTGCCACTTCACATTTTTATGACCACCCACAAGACACAAACATTTATGTGATGAACTTATGTGTTTGTGTTTGTCTGGGTGTTTCTTATATATTACAAGTATGTATTTACAAAAAAAAAAGTATCTAAGTATTATATCCATTGTCTAGTACCCATAGTACAAGCTCTGCTTAGTTTGGGACTAGATGGTGCTGTGTAAAAATGTCCCAAGATATTTATATTTATTTATGTATATGTATATAATTAATTAAAATTAATATTATTGATTAAATTATACAAGGCGGAAGGGACATCGACGCACAAACGTCGTGACAAGGTTTCACTCACGGTCAAAAATAAAATGACCTAGGTCATTCATGTAGAAAATGATCGGTTATTACAGATATTGACATTGGATGCGCAGTGTTTTGCTAAAAACGCGATTATAACGCTCAGCGGTGAATGTTATCGCGCGCGCGATCCGAAATAAACGAAATAATGTTTTTTTTTATTATAAATCTAATTTGGGTAGGTAGAAATAATGTTTTTTACACGTTCATGTAAAGTTTTACACGTTCGTGTAGTTAGTAAGTGATGCTGCAGAGTTTGTTGTGACAAATTGCGTCAGTTTTACTATTTATTTATTGCACTATGTAGTTTACAGGAAAAACCGAGTTAACTTAAACAAACATAGACCCTGTAAGGGTGTTGCAAAGCATTCCATTATAGTATTTAATAATTAACGTATGCGTTTTACTCTTAGAACCTTGCCCATACCACGTCAGATGTTAGCCGGAGGATTGGCCGGCGCTTGCCAAATTGTCATCACAACGCCTATGGAGCTTCTGAAGATTCAAATGCAGGACGCTGGTCGGGTAGAAGCGCAGGAGAAAGCTGGTGAGTTCTTTTTATGTTACATTAGCAGCCGACGTCATAATCTATCTTCTGTTTGCCAAAATTCACCCCTATCTGTGCAGTGGTATGAGCTGTTCGTTGATAGATCAGTCAGTCAATCTATTCCTTTTATATATTTATATTTATAACATAACATTTATGTATTCAGTCAGTATGTGTATGTATGAATGTAAGAAAGATGGAAAAGAAAGAAAAACTTTTAAACTCGCATAGAGCACAGATTATACAAAATATACAGAAAAGAAACACAAAAATTGCGATACTGCGCAAGGCCAAAAAAGGGCATATTTCAAGGGCGGTATTTCAGCATAATGTTGTGACATTAGGATATGAAACATACCCAATGTCTATGTATCAACTGTGCTTTCATATATACATATACTTTCCCTTAAACTGACGCTCTCCAGACTACGAATCTGTAGCAAACGGCACTTAACTGAAGGAATGAAGAAGCATGGCCTTCCTACTAATATTATAAAACGTTTGTGATGTTGGATTGATGGATGTTTGTTACTGTTCCACGCAAAAACGACTGAACGGATTTTGACGAAACTACAGTACCTATTATATCATATAGGTAGGTGCATCATAAAAACACACTAGATATACAAACAAATTCAGCAATTAACAGCAATTCAATGATATATATATCTACTGTGTAGAGTGTAATTGTTTTTTTTTACTTTTTAGCTGGTAAAATAAATCCGAAGATAACTGCCTGGGGAATAACCAAGAAGCTTCTCTCCGAGCGAGGGATCTTTGGCCTGTATCGGGGCACTGCAATTACTGCTTGCCGTGACGTCAGCTTCAGCGTCATCTACTTCCCCTTGTTCGCGATCCTGAGCCAGATGGGGCTGAAGAAACAAACAGACATTGCGCCGCCGTTTTGGTAATCACTATGTAACTAAAGTCTGCGTGGAATTAGTTGGCTGCCTTAAGTATGGTAACGCGGGACGGAGGGGCGGGGTCGCCTGCGCGCTGTGGGACGGAGGGGCGGGGCGCTTGCTTTAGTTCACAGTAACCCGCCGCCTCCCGTCCCTATATACCTAAGGCGCAGGCTATACCACAGTGTAATAAATCTCTAACAGTGAAACGACTCGGCCGTCTAGACAGGTCAACGATGAGGTGGGTTGCGGGGCAGAGCGGCGTCCCCCCACCGCTTTTTCGCAGGCGGCCCGTCCGCCCGACATACACTGCGCGTCGGTACGGAGTTTCAAGTGCATCGCCATCGCGCTGTCGTTAATATTATTAAATTTATTTCGAATGTTGCCGATGCGACCATTTTTCAATAATAATGCGTTCTACTTGTGCAGTTTACGGTTGTTTGCCGACATCGTACAGCAATAATAAAGGAGAATTGAGATTTAATCGATTTCCAAAGGATGAGAATCGATAAGTGCCTCCTAACCTATTATGTATACCTACCTAAAGTAATATTATCTCTACAGTAAACAGAATAAAGTATCTATCCGCCGCCACCGTGTGTTTAGGTACTTACTAAAAAAATATTTTAACTTTCCAATGGGTTTTGGTACGATTTTCACATATAATAATAATAATGACATTTTTACTAGATTTTTTAGATAAGTAAGATAAGTAGGTACCTATTGTTGGTATTTTACGAGATAATATTATTATCTCGTAAAATAATAAATCATAGAATATAGGTACATAGATAATAAAGTAATAAATAAGTTTAGATTCGCCCAATCTTACTTAATTATTAAGTAAGATTGGGCGAATCTAAACTTATTTATATAATAAATCATAGAATATAGTAAGTGTAAGATTGGGCGAATCTAAACTTATTTATTACTTTATTATCTATGTACCTATATTCTATGATTTTTACGGCTGGGTTAAAGTTACCCCCCTACCAAACTTATTGTCAATATTGGCCGGGTTAAAGTTAGCTCGTGCCAATTTCAACCCGGACAATAAGTTTGGCGAGAACTGTACCTATGCCGGAAATAGCATAATGTCTAGGTATCTAGAAAGGTTGACGTAATATAACCCTATAACCCTTTATACGATGATGAAATTTGTTCTAAAATGAACTTACAAACATATCACCTGTAGGAACGTAAGTACTTGCAAAATGTGTTTTTTGAGAACCCTAAGCTATTCATATTTTTCTAGAAATCAGTACTACTACAACGAACACATAGATTAATTTGAACTTAAAATATATCGCCTGTAAGAACGTAAGTACTTGCAAAATGTTTTTTGTGACAACCCTAAGCTCTTTTCAGTGTCTAGGCGATTGTCGGCATTTAGCGTCCACACAAAGGAGTTGGATCACTATAAGTTGTTACATTATGGCTATACTATCACACTATATATGTATTAATTTGTACCTACAGGCTACAGTCATGTAACATATGACATATTATGACTGTCATTGTAACATATGACTGTATTCCCCGAAGGCTAGAAGAGGTCTAAAAATAAATAATCATATTTTTTAGGTCTCACCATAAACCGGGCACAAATCCACACTCCTAGGTGCTACTGAGAATAATGAAATAAAAATGTCTCTATTGTGCCAGAAATAATAGTACAGTAGCAGATAAAACCCTAGGCCCGGCTCGTGGGGTCTAGTCTCTCAGTCCAGTTGACAGTTGAATTTCATAGAAAAACCCAGAAACATTTCTGTACTGTACTGTCAAAATTCCATACGGGGCAAAAGACTAAGCAGTGTTAAATCTAAGTTTCTATTACCAGGTGGTCTTTCGGGTCTGGATGCGCGGCGGGATCGACGGCATCCTTATCTGTCACCCCTATCGACGTGTTGAAGACTCGGTTGCAGACAATCAGGAAAGGCACCGGCGAGCACCAGTATTCAGGCATTGTGGACTGTTTTGTGTAAGTACCATAAAGTCACGTTAACGGTTTTAGTACCACTCTGAAGTTACTGCGTTTCAACGGCCACGCAGGTAGGTACAGTCGCATAAAAAGTGTTATCATTCAAAAATTAGAAACGTGTTTAGATACAATAATCAAGAAAGTAAAATATTTATGACTGCGACTATCTCTACCGGGACTTTATGTACTGACGGAATGTAAGAGAGTGTGTGATGACACGCGACGACGACGTTTTCATCGTAAAATTTAGTACTTACTGCGCAGCCATTTGGTTACAAGTTCAGAGAGGCACAGTTAAGGCGCTACTACATCACTCGATGATGACATTGATCTATGGTGGAACGCGACGAGGCAACGTCTATTGTCAGTTCCTACTAACACTAAATCGATCAATAAATCGATTATTATCAATCATTATATGAATTTCTAACACGATGCGACGTTGATTGATCGTTAATTTAATCGGTCAGCCAAAGCTACCACGGTATACGGAAGCTACAAAGCTAGGACGCTAGTGTATCGATTGGTGATCGATCGGACCGAAAACAATAGACAATCGGGAGACATATTTACAGGTACATGACCCGCAAGTTAGTAATGGGCTGGAACCATGTCGAATTAACCTCCGAATATGACGTCATCCGCCGTACTGGCCGGCTAGTTGGGCTAATGCGTAATGAGAGCGGGTACGTCATTTTTACGTCACCAAGATGGCTGCCAGGCACATTATCAATTTGCGGGGCATATACCACAGTCGTCATAAAATAAAGAGGCCCGTTTTGACATTTCTGTTAACGGTATTAAAATGAGGTTATTTAATGATGACGTTATTATTGACAGGAAAACATTAAAAAACGAAGGAGCGAAGGCCTTTTTCAAGGGTGGCGCTTGCCGTATGATTGTCATCGCTCCGCTGTTCGGTATAGCACAGACAGTGTACTACCTCGGCATTGCGGAGTATCTCCTTGGATACAAACGGGAAAAAATCGCGTGAACATTTTTTTTACCAGTGATTTTGAGTCTAATTATGTCTATACTCGTAGCTAGATGGTCAGGTAACATCAATATGTTTGTGGTGACTTCTAGATTAATATTTTTTTTATGTAAACATGTTTATTTATAAGTGGCAATGATTATTTAGATGAATTTATGTCCAAATATTTATATTTGGAAACTTTAGATTTTGACTGTACTAATTCATTATCCGCATATTGAAGTTTAAATATAAGTGCACAATGTATATTTTTGAATGATTGGTTATGCTAAGCTGATAGAAATAACCATAATTATTGACATGATTTCTACTACTGCGTATTACTTTCTTATATATGATTAAATAAGTAATGTTTTAAACTATAATTGATTTAATTATTTAATTACTATTACAGAAAGCGTTTTAGTACGTGTGCATGTTGTAATTATTATAATTTCGGTAATAAGTATCCTACTGACCATAATAATTAAGGATAAAAACTTATACCAATAAAATATTATAAGTAATTATTACATGTAAATACCGAAGTTTGACTTTTATTTGAAGTCCCCCGTTGGGTGCCATTAATGCGAAATCTAGGAGCAGTTCGTGTCAATAGCAATGTTTATTGTTACGTCTGTCTAGTGTATTAAATACTTATGAAATATTTTTTGTGCACATTGTGAACAAAACACTCTTTTGGTGAATAGTACAGTCACACTGTAAAGTACTACTATTTCTTATAATTTTCATTACATTTCATTCAGTGCGTATATTTTATAGAATTGTTTTATGTAATCCGCTAAGGCATGAATTCGCTATATTTTTAAGCCACATTTGTATAATTAATAAGCTTTGAGTGAAGCTTTAAATGTCGTTACAATTTTGTATTAATTCGTAAGATTGTCAATAAGTATTATATAGAGACCGGTTCTTTTATATTTCCACTAGGAATTTTACATCGTTATTTTTAAACGGACGTGCCACTTTCAATCGTTTACTTTAGAAGTCACCACGCATGTAAAATTGTGTTGTTTACATAATACATTTACTGAAATAAAAAAAATGGCACAATTACTTTTGAGTTCATTTTTAACCCTCGATGGAGCTTGACGTGGCTGTGTGTGTGTCTTTCACAACTCCCTCAATTATGTAGAATACACTAGGAGCCGCACTAAGAGACGTTACTTAACCTAATGAGTCATTACCTAATGAGACCCTGTATATCTTGATATACTGACAACTAACTCAAATATAAAAAAAAAGTAGTCCAAGATATAGTAGCTACTGTTTGTTAAAGATTCATCAACGTTAGCTGACGTCTCAGAGTTTGACAATATGATAAATTTCAAATCCAAGATGGCTGCCACTACAAAATGACGATTTTTTTTTTAAGTTTTAATTTAGTCATTATTACGAGCAATCTATTACTATCTAATATCTACTAATTTGTGACTAAAAGAGTGATGACATTGATTGTTGAAGGACGGAGGGATAGAGGAACGCCAAAGAAAAGATGGATGGTGATAGCCCTTCGGTGAATTTAGGTATGAGTATATTTTATTAGCTCAATAGAGATATACTTGTAATCGTAAGTAGTTTTAGGTATTAACTGAGTCCTCGAGACATTCATCAACTCCTATCTTAAGTACATAACATGCGTATATGACAATAGATACAGTACGTACTTGTGAACGCTAAATAAAGCGATGATATTTTCAATGACTGCTGTTTTCACTGCTCCATTAGCCTAGTGGTCGGCGACTGCTACACGAGGACCGGGGTTCGATTCCAAATATAGTATACATGGCATGGGTAGGCAGAAACTAGAGATCGCCACTTTTTACATACAATTTTTACATACTTCTTTAGCTTCCTGCACGTTCATACATCTTAATATACACACACATTGGTTATGAGTACTACGCACACGCACTTTTTGAAGACATAACCAAGGTGCTTCTCTATTACATGGGTCCTAAACATATAGGCGGACTGTAGGTAACCTAATAATGGAATAATAATAACTGTAGGTATATTTTACAATAAAATTAAGTACGAATACGTAGGTAATCATGTACCAGAAAGTCTTATAAAGACATCTTTAATTCACACACCATTTATACACATTATATACAATTCACCATTAATATACAAATCGTTGTTGTTATAACTTCTTATTGTCTTCATGGGGGAAGTAAAAAGCTTTAAGCTTCACTCTTGCCTGCCATTTTTCTCCTATCTTCTATCTACGGTGACCTTTCGAAAGAAGAGGCCTATAGAGCATAGTAGGGTCCTGAACCTATGCGCCCTAATCAGAACTTTTGACTTAGGCCTTTGTGTAGCCGTTAAATCCCTGTGGATGAGAGGATACCCTCATCTGAAAAGCTGTGGTCTCCGGGTTTGAGTCAGACGTGTTGATAGAATAACTCTTAGACGATGGGCTCCAGCGCGGCGACTGCTTATTGAGGACTCTGTAAAAAGCAAACTTTTGTCAGGTCATCCGTCCATATAATTCTATTTGTTTCCAGCTAATATGAAATCAGTATTATGGGGCAGTACTTGCCTTTTAGTAAGCTTCCTAAATATTTTCTTCTTACAAACAAAAATGAGGAATATAGCGAATCCTATGAGTATATTGTAGGCGTCCGTTATGTACCACATCTTGAAGCCAGGGTACAGGAAGCTCACTATCTCCAGCAACCAGTTCAAACCCATCACTATGGACAGCTTCAGGTAGATCATGAACCTGTAACAAAATGAGTATGTCTTTACCAATATGCCATTCTCTGTTCTGTAGTTTAGGACTAGGGTTTGTTAAAAAGTTTCTTTGAGTGTGAATAAATAGTTTCTGCTTCTTTCGCATTGATGGTTAACTAACCTGTGTCTGCTAGAACGGTGTGCTTTTGGGTTGCCTGCAGCAGCTGAATCAAGCATGCCTGTGCCTCGACTCAGCCGCCAAATGTTGAACGCAGTCATCAGGTAGAACATCCAATTACAGAGGATCAATATTAGCATTGGTATGTACAAGTATATTAACTTTTGACCTCCTAAAACAAAAAACGGAGTATGCAATGCATCTTTAAGTGGTACGTCTAATGCAATCCTGTTAGTCCTTCCAATCTCCATCACATCAAATGTAGTTGGATAAAAGTAGTAACATACCATCACACTCGTATACAGTGAAAGATAGGCAGAGGTGTACTAATAATAATAGAGGTGTGCCAACAGTTTGCTGGTATGAGTACGTCGCTCCTAACTCTGAGAAGTTTAAGAGCAACCTAATAATACTTTGCTCGACCTAGGAATCAAACCCAGGACCTCGAACGTAGCAGCCACGCTTAGGACTTAAGCTAACGAGTCAGTTACTTATTTTGTTCTTAGTTAATAATACTCCCTAAATTATAAACATTTTTTAAGCTGTGTTGTTTTAGTCAATCTCATAGTGGCCGAACTCCGGGTAGAATTGACTGTCTGGACCGACCACAACGTGACGCTGTCAGTTCATTGAAAAGTTTAAATCATCATCATCTTCCTGCCCCTGTCCCAATTTATTTGGGGTCGGCGCAGCCTATCCATTTCTTCCATTCATCCCTGTTAACCGTCACCTGCTCATTTAATTTCTTTTCCATAATATCGACCACAATCCATCATCACAATCCATCCATCTTTTCTTTGGCCTTCCCTCCGTCCTTCAACAATCAATCAATCAACTCTTTACTCTTTTTCTTTCCTGTCATCTCTTGAAAAATTCAGATAGTTGTAGTAATTATGTAAATGAGAATTATTTTCAGCTGACTCTTAGAAAAAATATTGATTATGTGAACCTTGGAGGAAGCACCCAAGTTCGGGCACTTGCGGTGTGATGAACCAAGGCAGGTGTTTCATGTCGACACTGTTGAGCACGGCCAGCGCAACAGTCATGGCGAGCGGAACTCCCCAAGCGTACACACAGTACATCAGGAACTTGAAGTTCTCTCCTCGTCGATGCATACGGCGGGATTTCGCGTAACTCCTGGAAATATATTAATTGCTTAGTAGGAATCGATACCACCCGATCCTGTCACGAGATAGATTGTATATTTAAAGGTTCTTGTAAGGGATTACAAGCTAAAGCCCAAAAGTGGTCTTTGCCCAGCAGTAGACCAAATTGGCCGGAAACAAAAAAGTTATTGATCTTCTCAATCACAATTTGGCAGGGACAGTTTACAGAGCCAGTTTACAGGCGGCTCTGGGATCTAGTTACAAGTTTCTCGTATTATAATGGTAGTGTTACTTTAGGATAGGGCAAACCGGCCGGTCGCCTGGGGCACTGGGCATCAGGAGCACCACTTGCTTCGGGTTATCATGTACCTAATAAAGGGCGTCGGATGAGTCACTCGCCCAGGGCGCCTAGGTGGCTTAGGCCAGCCCTGAGTCTAGCACCTATATTTTACAACTAAAAAAAGGCCTATTACCTGAAGGTCCACCAGATATCCAAGGACATGATGCTTATCCAACAAAAACTGGCTAAGAAGAAGTAGTAGATTCCCATCGCTGCAATAAAATAGTTGTAAGGATTAAAAAATTATCAACTTAAGTACACCAAAGAACCTCTAACTTTTTTGTATGGAGCCTGGCATAACAAGAGTTGCAAGTAGGTACTATAAGTTTATAATTTGTACTAATCCTCATGTTAATAGGTACTTAAATTAAAAAAAGGTTTTTAAGGCTAAAGTTCCTCACAAATTTTTTGAAGGTATCTTATCCAGCAGTTGGTTTATTGTTGTTTTTCTAAAGATTTTTTTTATTATATCCCGTAACAGTATCAGCATGGTACCAACACACCTCTGTGTATTGATCATTTATAATTCTTTTATCACTCGCTTACAACGGTGAAGGAAAATATCGTAAGATAACCTGCATAACTGAGAGATTTTCTCGACGGGGTGTGAAATCTGCCAATCCGCACTCTGCGAGCGTAGAGGACTATAACTTAGCTAGAGACGCTGTATAACTGTAATGTAAATTTTACTTACTAAGAGTAATACAGGCTTCTTTAGTGTGTCTTTGTATTTGAATGATGGCCAACAGTAGAAAGGCGAGGAATAGGCTGGCGACATATGCCATCAGGATCTTACCACCCAAGTTCTGCAGCTCGGGTAGCAAGAAATATACTATAAGTACCAGGAGCATGAAGAAGCATGATGCAAGTGTTGCTGTTGGCAAAATAAAAGTCAAATTGTCCCTGAAGTAAAGGTGAGCTGGTCGACACTAATGTAGGACTTATTGCCCTTGGACAGATGACCCTGCCGCCTCTCCAGGAGACAGGGATCCATTAAAATTTGCCGCATCAGAAAAAGAAGGCGAGCCTATTGCCAGCACCTACAGCTAACGGAGAACAAATTCCAACTCCCAGCTACTCCTAAAAATTTCGCAAAAAACACTGCTTGCCCTGGATATTGAACGCAGAACTTCAAAACTAGTAAACTACTATAAAAGCTAGTTAAGCAGTTGCTCGATAGTGAAACTAGGTAAGCACGTTGTTTGCCCATCCCGCTGGAATGCGGTAATCCAATTATTAATTAACTGATTCATTTAACTGACGTCATTAAAGTCCGAGATTCGTGTACTCTTTAACCACACTTGAGTCAACTTCAATCAAACAGTACGGTCAAGTTTATTTACAGCTTGTTAGTAGAATAAACAATTATTGTAAGAAATAAGAGAACTATTTTTTATGTGACGTCATATTTATAAACTAGCTATTCCCTGCGGTGTTATTTGTGTTCATCCAATTTTTTTTTATAAATGACCTTTTTTTTTACAATGACCTCCTTTGGTCATCAGAATCTGCCTAAATGATGTAGGTACCGAAGGTATATTTATTGGAAAAATACCCTGTATTTCGCTGGTTAAAGCTCTAGTCGTACTTTTTTTTGTAGGGGATGAGAACAATTTACTTTTAATTAAAAAATGCACGCCATTTTGACACACATATCAGTTTCATAGTGTTTTTATAGTAAAAACTGACAACTTGACAGCAGTCATTTATCTCAGGTACAAATTTGGGCTGAGTTGTAATGGGCTTTTGATGACCTCCTAAAATAAAAGTAGCCTTATTTACTCCTTAAAACATTAGTTATTTGCGAGTTTCCGTTAAAATCGGTCCAGCCGTTTCAAAGATTAGCTGGAACAAGCAGACTGATAGACATACAGACGGACCAAAAATTTAATTTTAACACATCGAGACCGCTCCGTGAAGTGCCTCGGAGGGCACTTAAGAAATCCTGGGCTTAATTAGGGTATATTTTTGCCCAGCAACGGGAAACAACAGCAATAAACAAATTATATCTGATCTTAAATTTTTTAATAAAATATCGATACAAAAATCCAAGGAAAAAGTATATTTTCTCCGGGCAACTTTTCCCATTTTTCTTTACCTTAAAACCTTTTTCAGACTATTACGAAAAAAAAATGCCGTTGTCAAGTTAGCTAAGTATAGGTAATGAACAGCATCATTTTTATTTAAATATGTAAGTATATAGATATTATTTACTAGCCAGTACTTGAACAGGTGAATCATAAGAAAAATTAACGGGAACAATGTGTACTTATTTATGGCTAGTTCAACCATAGTAGGTTATCTTCAAAACCATATCAGTTTTTCGAAGCGCATTTACGCAAACTCGAACTCGAAATTTTCGATCTCGATTTCCTCATTTTTAACCGACTACAAACAATTCGACTGTATGTTTTTTTCTGTATATGTAAGTTACGCAATTTCTGTCAATGTGGACCGATTTTTAAATTAATTTTTTGTTTGAAATAGGCGGTCCTATTTAAATTTTATCGAAATCGGCCGAGCAGTTTAAAAGAAACGATAGAAAAATGAAAAAATACACAGATGATATTGTGCTTTTCTCAGAAATTTCGCTGTGTTATTAGGGCAGTGCGTTTAGTTGGCCTCCCCATATAATATAATAGGTACAAAACAAAATACTACTTCTATTCCTTTAAAACTTTTAAAATAAATTATTTGTAACAAAAAACAAACCCCCTCCAAAAAACATATAGGAACTAAAAAGCAAAACTAGCAGGTACATATTTACATTATGATTTCTAACTAATTTGGAGGCGGTGCCAAACTACTGATTTAATTTAAATATGGCTTTCGTTGATTGTCTGTTGCATTTACATTTTTATGCTTAAGCTTAGGAACTTCAGATATTTGCTAAGCTTGTAGTTGGAGCTACCTCGTCAGCCTAGTGGTTGTAAGCTTGACTGTTACGTTTAACGCCTGGGTTCGACTCCCAAGTGTTAAATGTTATTGGGTTATTCTATGAAATTCTCTGCAGCAGCTGGAAGTTTGGATTTGTGTGTCTGGTTAGTGGTATTATCACTCACTTTCGAAGGAAAACATCGCGAGGAAACCTGCATGTCTGAGAGATTTTCTGGACGGTTGCCCAACCCGCATTAAGCTAGCATGATGGATTATAGATTAATTCCTCTCATACTGAGAGGAGACCCGTGCCCACCAGTGAGACAGAATATGGTATAAGCTGGCCCTCTATTACATGGGACTTGAAGATTGTGCGTGTACATTAGTCTGCTTACCCCTTCGGGGAATATAGGCGTGAGAGTCTTACCCACTGTTGAATACATGTTACTTTCCGTCTCCTCCATTTCCAAATCATTTTCGGGGAGAATAGCCAAATAACGAAGTGATAACCTGCCTTCCAGCATACGATAGTCCATGCAAAAGTTCCCATTGGGTATTCGAATCCATCTATTATACGCATTTGGCATCTCCAATTTAAGTTTTCCACTCTGAAAAGAAATTTTTTAAAAGCTTTTATTTAACATACAACATTTTATGTATGTAACTAATAACATAAGTAATATCGGGTCAAATATCTTGCAACTGTATGTATCTAATTATTAATTTACTCGTGTAATAAATAATAATTAATGAGTTTGATTTAATTTAAAATGTGTTCATATTTTTAGAGCGTTAAAATAAAAGTTATTTTTATTAAGTCATATAGGCTACTCTTGGGTTTATATATTGCTAGCCGTTCCCCGCTGTGTTACACGCGTTTATCATTTTTTTTTCAATCACATGGGAATTTTCCAAAATCTTATTATATATTATAGCCTATACGGTATTCTGATGTATAAACAACACTGTAAAGTTTCATCGTAATCCGTTCAGTCGTTTTTGCGTGAAAGCGCAACAAACATCCATCCATCCATACATCCTCACATTCTTTAACATTTATAATATTAGTAGAATGTTTATTCTTTCTTCGGGGTAAGTACAGAGGTCCCCCCCGCGAAAGCTTGGGCATTTCCCCACAACAATGTACTGATGAACAACATAGGTAGTGTTTTAGGAAAAGGCGCGCCACCTGATGTAGTCACGTCGCCCGTGGACATCCGCAACACCAGAGGCATCAGTAACGCCGGACGCTCTCGCCGACGCCGACGCCGGCAGGCTGCAGTAACCGAGGGTACTTGCTGTCACGCGCGAATGAGGTGCTTTATAACAGAATCTGACGTAACGGTGGTCACCAGCCAGTCACAACCTCAGAAGTCAAGTCTTCTAACCTCTTTCGAGATGCCGATCTAAATGACACACAGGAATTACATCCTAATCCGACCCAACACGGGGAAAAATCTGTCACCTTCCTCAACAATAAGCCAATGTGCAATTAATTGCATAGTATTTGTATGGGGAATCCTGGGACTGTGCGTACTTAACACTAGGATAATTTAACAGGAAATCTGACGACTCACGGTGAATGGAATAAACATGATTTTAACTCATAAAGGATTTTTTTAAAAGCTTGTGTGGTTGCGATTTGCGACCCTCGGGATGTCTTTATAGGATAAATTACTCTCTACCGTTACTTTCTTACATACATTCATAGCTTCAAGCCTATTTCCCATAGGGGTAGGTAACTTTCCACTTGCTACGATCCTGGCACACCACTTTTGCTTCATCTACCTCCCCATGCATGCTCGTCAGTTTAGGGTGCTCTTAACCTTGCCTTTTTTGAGAACGTCCGTTACTTTCTTGGTGCCTAATTACTTATATTTTTTCATTGATAACCATTTTATTCCATGAACATCGGTATTACCCATTTATTTATCTCGCTGTGATGGTTTGCTAGAAGTAGCTTTGTTATTACCAAGTTCCTTACTATAGTAGGGTCGCGTGCCGGAGATGGCAGCGGTGAGCAAGTCCATCATCACTAATCAGGCTAATAATAAGTAAATTATGAGCATTAAGTAACAAAAATCTAATAACATCCTTGCCCTTAAACCTATGGCAGTCTCAAGGGATGAAATCCAAAAAGCCTCAATTATTGCCAGTATTAGCATTGCCCAGAAATTGTGTTACTACTGTGAACATCTGGCAAGACTTGAAGCCGAACCCAAGATGCTTGGAAATTTTTTAGCGGGATTTTATTTTGTAATTTACTAGTTGCCTGCGGCATCCTGAAAAACTTTTATAAATCCTTACTTCTTAAATTATCACATCTATAATATTTAAAAAACATACCTCTGTAACATATATGTTGAAGTCCCCCATTGTGACATCAAAGAACTGGTTCTTAAAGTCTTCATCTTCAATTTTATTCGGCAAAAGCGTGAAAACTTCATCGATAGACTTCCCCGTCTTGTCTATTTCGTCGGTATAAACTTCTACATTAGCAAAATTAAGTGTTTCATTAAGTTTTCCGCAGGTTTTCCGTCGAGCAACGTACTGACCAAAAGGGCAGCATTTGTATAAATATTTATGATCACTTTTAAAGAGGCTAGCATTGATACTTGTTGTAAGAATTAATAATGATACAAAGGTAATTAACACGTAAGCCATGTTGTTCGGTTAACGAGTGAACATTAATGAGAATTGTGGGGGAATATCGTAATGACTAATACCTCAGAACTGAATCAAAAACTATATAAAATATCTATTAATAACAAAATTACATATTACACACATACCTACGAGTATATATCGACTTTGTGTCTGACTGTCACACAAATTAATCTATACTTCTATACTATTATAAAATTGTAAAAAAGTCGTTTCTGTACATTGAAGATATTTAAAAAAAAACAATTGGGTTAGAGTATATAAACGATCGCGAACCCAAAAATGTGATTTTTAGAATTCTTGTCTGTTTGTCTGTTTGTTAGGGGTTGGCGCTAAACCTACTGAATAGATTTGAATTTTGTGTTAACTGTTGTAATGCATAATTTCCAACTTAAAAACTGATGTAAAGCTTTTTTCTATTATTCGTACAGATCCTTAGATAGAGCTTGACCTCTCTGTTGTATGCAAGCCCATAGAAAGAAGAGATCATCATTGTTGGTTTTTGATTTTTGATTTTCTATTTAAAAGTCCATCGTTCAACTAAAAAAATGGGGTATATCTCATTCCACTCGGTTGCGTAGATGCTGAGATAGAGCTTGACCTCTCTGTAGTATGTATTCCTATTGATATAAGGGATCATTATTGTTGGTTCTTAATTAAGTAGTCATATGCGCAGAAATCGTGATTGTTGATTAGTTATAAACGTTTAAAGTCGTATAGACTTAAAATAAACAATAGTTGTAAAGTTTGGTTAGAATTACGAGTTATTACGACTAACTGAAGTTTCAATTTTCCTTTGGAGTGATTTTGAACAACACAGTTTCACTAACAGTATCACCTTAGTACCTCATAGAGTACCCCAGTACCAGTAACAGTTGCTCGAACCGAGCTAAAAACTTTGGCGAAGTAATAACTACGATGGGTGACCATTCTTAAGACATCGAGACCCTCTGTACCTGTGGGGGAGGGCAGAAAGCAGTTGTGGGCTCGTTGGGCATGCCTATAAGGCAATACAACGTTACCAAACGCGAAAAAAACAATCAAGTATCAACAACAATTAAGTTTTTCTTAATAAAATTGAGATTTAGGTAACTTCTGTCAATTATTAACATGACTTCATCTCGCGGATTTGCTCGACTGGACCTTTAATCTTACAATCTATAGGCTTTCACTCGGGGCGTCATACAATTTTGTAAACGTCTCGTTCCGTTTTGTTAAACCTTATCACGGGCACAAACCCAACCCAATAAACTAGTCCAGTTCTATTAGGGAGGTTTATTTATAATTATTTATTTATCTCTAAGTTGGGCCCTGCGCACACGCCTACCAGTTTTGGCTCGGCGTGCACTTTGCCAGAATAGGTACATTAGTCAGGGACGTTCCAAACCAGGATTCATTCTATTGATAGGAGGGCAAGGATTTTATGCTATCTGTGCGACCAGATCTCATACAGGCAAGACCGAGCCTCCCGTGGGCAACCGGGGTCTTGCCTATGCAGAAATCGGTGTTTGGCAACGAATTCAGAGCCAGCCAAATAATCAAGTCAAAATAAAAATATTAGAATAAAATTATTACATTATTTCCTACACTCCCAATTATTTTGTTGAACGTAATTTCGCGCGAAGCGAGAGGAAACCCGCTGCTGCGATAATATCACGGGCATTACGGCGATGCTCTGCCCAAGCTGGGCTAAATGCTCAGTTCGACCTAGCCCAACGTAGGCTAAACTATTTAAACCAACCCAGATTGTCCTGGGTTAAACTTCTAACGCGTACGATAAACCCGTTTGGCCTGAAATTGGGTCTGGCCGGTAATATAGATATTGAATAGATACAAGATTGTAACATGAAATCTAAAAATAATTGAGGTAAAATGTATATACAGACGATGTAATATTTTTAACTTCTGAACGGAAATGTTTGAATGTCCTGGTCTCCTGGGTATATCCAGGAGCTTAGCATCCTGCCAAGGTCATGGTTGATGTCACAATATTGGTCTTCTAGAATGTTGTGGTTAAATGTTACTGATTTAGAAAATTAGAAAAGTATTCCTTTCTAAATAAGCTGTGTCTACGTATCTATATTGCATTGAATAGGCTCCGAAACTACTGGACCGATTTGAAAAAATATTTTACCATTAGAAAGCTATATCTTTACACCGAGTAATAAAGGCTATAATTATTAAAGGCGATGCCACGCGCTGGCGCAAAGTTAGTACTTAATCCATAAAATCGATAGAAGGAAGCAAAATAATTGTCACTCTTAATCAGATTTTTACCGACAAAAAAAGGTGATGGTGTTTTTTTCGACTGTATCCAGTACTTAGGTTTTTTTATGTGTACCTATGATAAATTGTGCAAAGATTTCTCTGTCAATTATGGATCAATTTTGTTTAAAAGGAAATACTCTCGAGGTGGATTTGGAAAGAATAAATCCATTCCTAAGGATAGGGAAATAGGAGATGATGAATTCTGTCACACTAATTAATAGATACCTTCTGCTTTTGAAGTACCTATGATTTTTACGGGTCAATAATTTAAAAAAAGATATAGATATATAAAAATAACAACAAAATTTACTGTCACTCATTTTATTAAAGTTTTGATTTATATAACATCACGCCTCATTCCCCAACGGGTTAGGCAGAGACGTACTGCTGTGTACCTATTCATTACTGAATAAATAAAACTACATTTAAAACTAATTTGGCATCTTCCGAAACTTAAAACTAAATAAGACTCATTGTCATTACGTAACACTCACACTCAAATTCGTTAGAAAATACTTTTCTTTGGTAGTCGCAAAAGTTCGTGCTAAGCGTTGAGGAAGAGAGATGGCGCTATTTGACTTGTAGAGTGGCATCCCTTTCCCACAATTTACAAAACTTTGTACGGGCCCAAGACCTATCATCCTAATTACCTACATCTTAATCTTAATATACTACTTACAATAAAATTATACTTTTTACCTATTTAATACTACCAGTGAGCATTATTTGATATGTAAAATTGTATTTAAAAAAATATACCTAAGTAGGTATATTTACTACATTAATACTTAATGTCCGCTACATATCGCCCAGATATATCGTAGCGATTAATCTGTGTAACCCGATTTGCACAGATCTATCGATCGTGTGTATGACAAATCGTTGCAGAACTAACGAACGATTTGTCATACACACGATTGTCGGTATTGACCAAAATTAGGTTTCTGAGGTCACGACAGCAGTCGCTTCGTGTAAAATACTGATATTCAGCCCCATCTTCCCCTCAACCATGAGTTCTTTCGATAGGTTTTTACTATCGAAACGCTGTAATCTCATAGCAGATTTTAGTTTCTTACGTAACCGCTAGACGCGCTGCGAGGGTTTTCCATACAAATATTTTACGGCGTCGTGAAAAACTCATGGTCGAGGCACTAGTTAGATTGGCTGAGCATGAAGACAGTCTTGTATCATCAATAGATGTCGCTGACGTCACATTAAGACGTAAGAATGTGGCAGCAAAATTTGACATCACAGACAGTGAGACAGTCTCCGTTGCTTAGTTGTCTAAGCGTCCGGTATACATAACCAGAGTGATGTAGTTTCGAACCTTGCCTGTTTCACCATCTCCCAGAAAGTACCCGTTAATTTACCTGGCACATAATTTCATACAAAGATTGTGCCAATTTTTAATTTATCCGGTGAGAGAGGCTATCTAGAGATAGTGAAACAGGCCCAAGTCTCCTCTTATGTGCTTCTTCTTAGCGTGCGAGCATTGTGTATCATTATCAGTACTTCCACGGGTGAAAATGTTTCAACCCTTATCAGTTTTACTGTGGAAGTGGTATGTAGTCTTATCATAATAATACTCGTAATAATTATTATCGATGTCACATCCTTGTAAGTACCTCCTGTGAAAGTATACAACGTAAGTTTTTGTGTGCACTAAAGCCGAAACACGTCAACTTCATTTTGATTTGATAGGCAAGAAAAAGATACAAAGTATCTAAGGGCGAGTGAGTGACTTCCCCGTTCGATTTCTGCGCCGATTTTCGTATTAAAAATGAGGTTCTAACTGTAATTTTTTTTACCATTTTTTTGAGAAAAGAAAATATAACATAGGTTAAAACAATTGCAATCGATTCTGTTACTGATTCTGAACAAACTACTTTCAGCTTTCGTATAAACAAAAACTAACGATGTATATGATTCGTAATACAATTTAAAGCGGTATTACTCTTTTATGTCATTAATTGTCATTATTGCACCATTTTTATTCACAACCTACATTTTTGATTCATTACTTCATTCTTCTGTCTCCTCACGAAAAAGAGTGACCTACAGAAAACAATAGGGTCCTGAACCTGGTAGTGCTAATCCAATCTTTTGACTGAAGTCAGTGTATAGCCATTGAGTCCCTGCGGATGAGAGGATACTTTCGTCTGAAGAGTTGTGGTCTCTGGGCTAGAGTCAGATGTGCTGCTAGAATAACTCTTAGACGATGGGTACCAGCGCATCGAATTCTTACCAAGGTATCTGTAAAAAAAGGAGATAAACCTTTAATGACACTAACTGGGATATTCTTAAAAAAACGTTGTTCTATACTTGTGAGGACTACCTCGTTTGATTAAAGGGGTGGAGCAGTGTATGTTTTTTTCGGTGAAGTTACCAGTAGCTGCTTGGAGTCTGTATTTGTGTTTGGTTAATGGTTTTAGGCTCGCTCTTTATTACACGAGACGCCTAAACATTCCAGCCAGCTATGGGTGTACTGCAGTATCTACAGCTTTGCCTAATCCTTTAGAGAATACAAGCGTGGCATGTTATGTTATGCTGTCTTACCATCAATTAAGCAGATACTGTATATCAACAAGCACAAATCTCACATGCACCAACAATCCACGGAACAACTCTCTAGAATCCGTGACCCTTTCTCAGCAAATTGCTGGACTACTGCGCCAATCAAGCCGGGAAGCTATGTTTATTTACAACAACCTTATTTCTCTTCCTTGTGTAATTTTTTGCAGATTTTATAGTGTCTATATTTATTTTAATTCATAGAACAAAATGTGCGACTAATTTAGTTTATTAAAACTAAATCGTCGTAAATGCAAAGGATTGCGAAAATATTTTTGTCTGATTTGTCGATGGATACTTGCCTTTTGCTAAGCTTCCTGAATATTTTCTTTTTACATACAAATATGAGGAATATAGCGAATCCTATGAGTATGTTGTAGGCGTCCGTTATGTACCACATCCTGAAGCCAGGGTACAGGAAGCTCACTATCTCCAGCAACCAGTTCAAACCCATCACTATGGACAGCTTCAGGTAGACCATAAATCTGTAACAAAATGTGAATTTCCTACACCACAATGTTGCTGTACGTACAATATGCAAATGGGCTGCTCCAATATTGCTTCTAAGTAAGGGAAGGACAACAATCGTTACGATGATGTTATTTTGTGTCCCGTTTTTTTGTGCAAAAGTTTCTCAAGATAGCGTCTTGTCAAGGGTAATTATATGACTAGAGATAGATTTTCAGCATTAGTGTTTAAGCTAACCTATGTCTGCTAGTACGGTGTGCCTGTGGATTGCCTGCAGCAGCCGAATCCAGCATGCCTGTGCCTCGACTCAGCCGCCAAATGTTGAACGCAGTCATCAGGTAGAACATCCAATTACAGAGGATCAATATCAGCATTGGTATGTATAAGTACAGCAGCTTTACTCCTCCTAAGAAAAGAAAAGACAAACAATTAGATTAATGCACATTAATACACAGTTGTATATAGTTAGTTTTTATTCCATTCACTATCTAGCTGGATCCTATCTCCTCTCGAATGTGAGGATAAAGTATAAAACCCTTTGCGTGCTAACCTTCGAGGAAGCACCCCAGTTCGGGTACGTGCGGTGTGACGAACCAGGGCAGGTGTTTCATATCAACAGTGTTGAGCACGGCCAGCGCAATGGTCATGCCGAGCGGAACTCCCCAAGCGTACACACAGTACATCAGGAACTTGAAGTTCTCTCCTCGTCGATGTATAGGACGAGATTTTGCGTAACCCCTGTAAATTAAGTTAGTTTAGATAACATTGAAGTCCACCAGTTTAGATAAAGTTGAAGTCTACCAATATGTGGCAAGTGGCACGAGTTTGAAATGCTTGTCGTATAGACATGTGATGTTTACGACAAGCAGTGCAGATGATGTTACAGGAAAGGTTTTGAGCAAGAATGTGTATGGATAAAAGGAGGGAGATCGAAGAAAATATGGACGGGCTGTGTGAGAGATGATACGGCTAAATAGGAAGCGACTGATGAAACAGGGATCGGGTGAAAATTAATTTTACTGTCTATAAGCGCTTTTTGATTTTCATTACAAGGCAAAGTCTAAGAGAAGGCATTACCTAAAGGTCCACCAGATATCTAAGGACATGATGCTCATCCAACAGAAGCTTGCCAAGAAGAAGTAGTAGATTCCCATCGCTGAAATCAAATAAAGAATGTTGAACGATAGATAAGACTGAAAGATACGCCACAGTTCAAAAACCCAGTTCTTGAGGAGAGGCGTGTGTCTAGCAGTTAGATTTTAATTGTTTTTCTATTTTTGATTTTCATCCTAATATTGAAAAGCATTAATAGAAAAGAAATTGCCTACCAATATGATTTTGACATAACAGTGTTAGTAGTAGTTAGTAGTGTTAGTATCTAGTGCAGTGGGGGCTGACATAGCCATCAAAAATTTCGACCCAATGGGATCTTTTGTGTTGTCCCCAGAATCATGCATTATTACACCCGAAGCCAGAAGACTTCAGGTTTCTTCTCTTCATGAACCACGCCTTTGAAAAGCAAGGAACCTGAAGTCTTCTGGCTTTGGGTATCCGTTAGCGAGATGAATCATTCGTTTCTTTAGTTTTGATGCTACCATACATATAAATACACACAATAGCCATCTAAATACAATACAAAGATTACTTACTCAGACCAATGCAAGCCTCTTTGGTGTGCACTTGTATTTGAATGATGGCCAGTAGTAGAAAGGCGAGGAACAGGCTGGCGACGTATGCCATCAGGATCATACCACCCAAGTTCTGTAGCTCGGGTAGCAAGAAATATACAATAAGTACCAGGAGCATGAAGAAGCACGATACAAGTGTTGCTGTTGGCAAAAAAAAGTAAAATTAAATTAAGAAAAATGTCATTGGAGTGTTGGTGTGGTGTGGCTACTGTAGGACTGATGGTTGCTGCAGCCAAAGATTTTCGAGTGGAGACTACAATGTAACGCTGGATATCATAGAGCGACGACATGAGCTAACCTGACGGTTGTGGGAGTGGGAGATTTGATAGCGCCATCTCTCTCACCACTGCTTCGTAAACCTCGTAGTCCGTGCGAAATTGCGAATGCTACGCTCGAGGTTTTGGACTCAATTCCCAGGTCAAGCAATTGTAATTTTCCGTAGCAGCTCAGTGTTTGGAGATGTGCCCGGTTATCGGCAATAGACTCGCCCCCTATTATACGTACCGGCGAACTGAGTCCAAAATTATGCGCCTGCCCAACTTTTAGAGGAATACACATAATTATGATGGTATATAAGAAAATAATATTGAAATCGACAGCCCTAAGTTTTCTAAGCTTGAGTGAAGTCGGCCAACTTATATTATAGTCTTGTGGACTACGATTTCGAGAATAGTTCTTACAACATCCCATATAAATGTGGTATGCAAGTTTTAATTAATAACAACAGATTCATTTTAATGACGGTAATAGGTCTTATGTACTCTGTAACCGCAGATAAATTGAGTCAACTTCGTTATAACAATACCGTCAAGTTTATTTCCAACTTCGTTTACGGAATAAACAATATTATTGCAAGAATTACTTATTGTAAATTAATTATTAAGTATTGTTGTTGTTTTATCCTGGTTAGCATGGACTTTAGTGTGAACAAGATATTATTTTTTACACTGTGGTATTAACGAAGCGGGTTAAATTATCTTCTAGATCATTCAAAATCTATTAAGTACCATTACCATTCAAATTGAGCAGGGGAATGCCCACCGGACTGCCAAAAAAAGGTATCCAGTTTGAATTCAAGGCACCTCTCGCTCGCTATAACGGTGAAGGAAAACATCGTGAGGAAATCTGCACGGTAAACTTCACTTGCGCGATTCAGGATTTGCTTCGTACAAGGTTAGTACCTATGTAGCACGATAGATGTCGCTATCGCTACAGATTGTTGTTAACTGTGTATAAAAAACAGTACAGCTAGCTCGACTTACCTCCTGTTAAGTACATGTTACTCTCCGTGAACTCTTCCCCGGGTATGATAGCCCAAAAACGCGGTGTTATCCGGTGTTTGAGTATACGATAGTCTATGCAAAAGTTCTCGTTGGCTACTGGAGTCCATCTATTATACGCATTTGGCATCTCCAATTGAAGTACTCCGCTCTGAAAATAATCAATGTTGATATTTTTTAATTTTTCCAAGAATTTGTGTTTGGCACATTTTGGCATTAGCTTCCACACTGGACTTACTAGACTAGACTTCTACTATGTCGTGAAAATATAAACTTTTTTGTTTAAGAAAAATACGAGCTCTGGCAAGGGTCGAACCTGCGTTCCTCCAGGTTCAACTAAGCTACTGAGTGTAGTGGTCACAGTAGCTCAGTTGGCTAAAGTGTCCGGTTTTCTGAACTCGAGGGACGCAGGTTCAAATCGTGCCTGAGATGGAATTATTTACTTCCTAGCCGACCCTCCTTGAGCAAATAACCTTCCCTGAGGTAATCGCAAAAACGCTTTGTTCGACCCGGGAATCGAACCACTAACTTAGCAGTCGCTCTTACAACCACTAAGCCAATGAGGAATTTCCTGTTAATTAATTTTATTAAAATGGTTTATGTCTAGGAAAACACGCAATAGGTACCTACAACTATTAAATTAAAAATTACAACTGAAGGAAACCATATTAATTAAAATAATTTAATGTGTTATACAGAATTTTGTATTGGGAATTATTATTAAATACTTAGAGTATGTTTCAAAACAAGATAATAACAGGAAAATATAAATTGCGGCAACAAAGGCAGGTAGGCAACAAAATGTGATCATTATTTTTGTTTACCAACCGCTAAGAAAATAGAATAATTGCCACTGAACTGTTCTGTCTCGCGAAGGACAGACTAGAGTTTTCCAAAATGACAGCCAACCTCCAGTAATTAGAGAGGCACTTCGAAGAAGAAGAAGAAGAATATAGAATATGGACGTTTGTAAATCCAAAACATATGTGAATGCAAACGTATGGTTGTACAATCCACGAGCAAAACCATATAATACCAAAAGTGCTGAAGCGATTTTCTTCTAAAGTACTAATAGAACTTTTGTGATATTACGAACACAGTATTTACGAACCAATACTATAGTTACATTGATGTTATATCAAAGTTGCAATCGTTAATTTATGAAAAAATCGCTTTAGCAATTTTGTTAGTTTATACATGTTTCTGATCGTGACTGTACACCACGTTAACACAACACCACTGTCATAGTCTAGTCACAGACACGTCTGTGGTCTAGTGGTTCGAGTACCGGATTGCTCATCACGAGGTCGTGGGTTCGATTCCCACAGGACACAAACATTTATTGTGATGAATTTAAGTGTTTGTGTTTGTCTGGGTGTTTCTTATGTAGGTATTATAAGTATGTATTTACAAAAAAAGTATAATAGTATTATATCCATTGTCTAGTACCCATAGTACAAGCTCTGCTTAGTATGGGACTAGATGGTGCTGTGTGAAAAAAAAATGTCCCAAGATATTTATTATTTCGATGACCTCCTTTCTTAAATTGACGAGTTAAATTCGAGCGGAGATTCTCATTATCATAGGTTATGTTCCTATCCAAGATAACGCTGTAGAACCGGTGCATTGGCCATATCCACGTTTGCCTAGATGCCGTCTCCACTCGAGAACTCGTTTGCTTTGAGTAGGAAAATTAGCAATTGTTTCTATGTACTATATATAACACTGGGGGAAATACCAGGGGTAAAGGCATATTTTCTCACTTAGTACTTACATGAATAAACATTATTAAATGCAGATATTACTTAAAATACTTAGGTGAATTTTATAACTAGCTTTTTTCCCGCGACTTCGTTCTCGTTGAAGTAATTTTTTCCGCCCGTTTTTACAACATTTTTAATGTATACTCAGCTCTTATTGGTCGTAGCGTAATAACCTACAGCGTTCATAAAAAGTTAAACAGGCTATCAAATACTAAAATATTTTTTCATATCAGACCAGTAGTTCCTGAGATTAGCACGTTCAACCAAACAAAGAAACTCTTCAGCTTTACAATATTAGTAGGTATAGACTCAATGAATGTAATTTTACTTTTATCTCATTCAATGATAACAGAAAAAAAAAACTTTAATTGTGAATTGAAAAACTGAATTGTAAATACATACGTTCCATCACGTTTGGCAGAGGTGTACTTATGTACACCCACAGCTCGGCATGTCCATGTAATATGATAGACATCAATCAAACTCCGATTTGCTACTTAGAACTTCATAGAAAATCCCAATAACATTACCCTCGATCTAAGAATTTAATAATCCTACTAATATTATAAATGTGAAAGTTTGTGAGGATGGATGGATGGATGGATGTTTGTTACTCTTTCACGCAAAAACTACTGAATGGATCTGGATGAAATTTGGCACAGAGATAGATTATAGTCTGGAATAGCACATAGGCTACTTTTTATCCCGGTAAAATGTATGGTTCCCGTGGGATAGCGGGTGAAGCCGCTGGCGGAAAGCTAGTTTGCTAATAAAGCAATGAATTGTATTGAAAAATTATTACGCTGTAATTCTGGTGGCGTCTGCAGTCTAGCGGGTCGAGTACCGGTCTGCTGACCATGAGGTCGTGGGTTCTATGTCCACAGGACACAAATATTTATGATGAAATTAATATTATGTTTGTGTTTGCCTGGGTGATTCTTGTGAGTTATAACGTACTAAAAAAATAATTTAAAAGTAATTAAGTAACAAACCCATAGTACTAGCTCTGCTTAGTTTGGGGCTAGATGGTGCTGTGTAAAATGCAGTAAGTTTAATCAAATAACATAACTCGTAAAAAAAACGAACCGCTAACTAAATATCTAAACGTAGATAAATATAATAGCTAACAAAGAGGACTATAATTTATTTAGCACCTGTTGTACCTGGCAGATAAGTTCACATAGACATTGTATTTATCCGACGGATAGCAGCTACTGGAGATGTCGTTTATAAGTTACTTTTATTTTATTTTACTAAAATTAGGGCTTGTTTCACCACCTCATCCTTAAATTACTTGGCAAATTATTTAATACTTTTGTTCTATTTTATTTTATTCAGCGGTTAGTGGCTATCCAGGGGGTGTAACAGGCCCTTAGATTAAATTATACAAGGTGGAAGGTACATCGACGCACAAACGTCATGACAAGGTTTCACTCAAGGTCAAAAATAAAATAACCTAGGTCATTCATGTCGAAAATGATCGGTTATTACAGATATTGTCATTTTTGAGTGCGCACTGTATTGCGTAAAACGCGATAATAACTATCGTGCGCGCGATCCGAAATAAATGAAATAATGATTTTTTAATTATAATTCTAATTTGGGTAAAAAAAATCAGAAAAAATGGAAAAATTGATGAAATAAGTTACGGAAAATTTCAACGCAAGGGGTCCAGAATCATGTACTAAACTCATGGTATTCGGATGTGTATATTAATAGTTAATATTCCTACATACCTCAGTAACATATAAATTAAAATCCAACATCGTGATGTCCAAGGCCTCGTCTTTAAAAACTTCATCTTGAAATTTTGTCGGGACAAGTGTAAAAACTTCTTCGATAGACTTCCCAGTCTTCTCTATAGCGTCGGTATAAACTTCTATATTAGAAAAAGTAAGTGTTTCATTACGTTTGACGCAGGTTTTTCTTCTACCAACGTATTGACCAAAAGGGCAGCATTTGTGTAAATGATTGTGTTCCCTTTTTATGACTTCAGCTTCGATGTTTGTTATGATCATTAACAATAAAATTAAAAGCGCGTAAGCCATGTTGTCCTTCTCGCGTCAACGAGCGAATGATTATTAGAATTATAAATGTGACTAATAAATGTAAGTAGTTACCACTATCGGACTGAAAACCTTATATGTACCTATAATTATGTTTATGTTACTGTTATATATCCGTGTATTGGTAAATATACCCAGAAATAACAATAATTATGCAGGCAAAAAAAATATTATAACACTTTCTTTACATCTATAGTATAAATGTATGAAATAAAAGTCGCTCCCACTGTTTGTGTGCTTACTAACATCTGCAGTTTTCAGTAATAGATATAATGATTCAAGAGGAAGGTTTATATTATATATCATGTAACATGTATATTATAGTAAAGAAACGGGGACAAATTCACTACCCCACATACTATCATATATAATACTATCTACATTGCACCCGTGCGAAGTCATTTATTTATTTATTTATTTATATTAGGTACACCAACAGCATATACATCACACATTAAACATAATAAAAAACAGAGGTACAGGATCTAATGCGTATGCCAATTATAGGTATACACAACACTCAAAGTTGCAACATCATATTTTGTTACTTAATCTAAAAACACGGTAAAATATTATATAAAAAAAAAATCAAAAGAAAATAAAATAATTTAACTGAGGTGACTACGCAATATCTTTTTATATTTGGGGTAAGAATCAAAGAACACGTCCAACTCGGGTACTTTAGAGCAAATTTCATTGTACTGTATGGTCATTCTAGAAATTGGCGAGCGTCATTATTCGTAAAAGTCATTATTCAAAATTGCATTTATTAATATTCTGAATATAAAACTTCTATAGTTAAAGCCCTGAATTGTTACGCGATCACTGATAATTTTGCGTCTGTATGGAATAAAAGTGATAGGCAGAGATGTACATAGGTACTTATGAGCCTAGTAAGCTAGTCAAGTAAAGTGTTATTGGATTTTCTATAAAATTCTCAATAATAGCTTGGAGTTTGGATTTGTGTTTGGTTAATGGCAATAGACTCGCCACCTTTAAATGGCACCTACAGGTACTGGTGAATTATGGGTATTTATTACGCCTCTGCCTAGCTCTACGGGGAATACAAGCATGATGTTATGTATCTACTCTACTTCATAGATACTGTAAAGCGATAGAATTTTATCACAGTAGGCTCAGGCACCACTCAACTAGATTAGAACTAAAGTGATTTTATATACCTAATAGGTAAATGATTAATATGATTTCGATTTATAATAAACATAATATACTAACTACACTTACCATTGTAATATCAGTTATCATTGTGTTGAAATCGTATCCTTTCGTCGATGTCACGTAACATTTGATTTCCGGCTTTGTCAATAATACCTATACATCAGCGGTATAAGTACTTTGTAGTACTAGGTATGTAGTACCTACGCCGTCAGTCCCGGTTCTCATACGAACGTGTCACAATCGTTAGTGGTAGACACAAGCCCAAAAGCCTGACAACTGGCTTCTATCCTTCGAATATCGGTATTGCCCATTGAGTGGCGGAGGTCTGATGGCAGTCCCTTCGTGTAATATACTGATATTCAGCCGCATCTTGGCCCTGTCGACAAGTTGCAATTTGACATTCGAATCGACAAACAAATATAAACAAAATGTATGGAAATGACACAAGCTTTCGACAAGTCAGGCTGTCATTAATGTCGTTTCCATACATTTTCTTTCTATTCGTCGTCACATTGTAACTTGTCTGGCCCCCTGGTTAGACTGGAAGCGGACCCCAACATGGTTGGGAAAAAGATAGTAAGAAGAAATGGTAAGTATAATAATAAAATTATGTACTTATCAATAAAATGTCGCCAGAGCTCCTTCTAAGGATGCGCTGCGCTGGCAGTAGGAGGAATATTCCCTCAAACTGTGGGCGCAGTGAATCCTCCATAAACCATACATATAGGTTTTTCGGGTCAGTATGAATCATCTTCCTAGCCTAGCAAACACGCATGCGGCCGCCATGTTAACAGGCGGTCTCCGCAGCATATGGACGTTTACAACACCGAAGCATCGCTAACGCGTTGCTAATCTAGCAAGAAACTACATTATCTAGACTATTTTTGACTATCTACCAAGTTTTGTTTTCGAGTTTTTATACAACTTGCCTCACAAGTTGTATAAAAACTCGAAAACAAAACTTGGTAAAAATAGCGCCAGAAATGGGAGGCTAGGGCAGGGCGATAATCCTCCAGCTCTTATACCAATTCACTTGCTAGAGTTATATAAATAAATATCTTGGGACATTTTTTTACACAGCACCATCTAGTCCCAAACTAAGCAGAGCTTGTACTATGGGTACTTACTAGACAATGGATATAATACTAATATATATTTTTTTGTAAATACATACTTATAATATATATAAAACTGGGTGTTTCTTATATATTATAACAAACACATACACCTAAGTTCATCACATAAATGTTTTTGTCTTGTGGCAATCGAACCCACGATCTCATGATCAGCAGTCTGGTACTCGAACCACTAGACCATAGACGTTGTCAGTATCAGTCAGTATATAATTAGGTAGGTAATTCAATCAAGGTAAATTATTTTCAGCCACACAATAAACCCAATTAGAATCAGTACATTTTGCAGGTACACACATGAATAATTTTAAAATAAGTATTATGTCATAAGGAATTTATAAATTATTGTGCTTTGTGCTCTGGAAATTTCTGGAGAGCATGTTTAATCATATAATATGTCCTATAAAAAAAGGAATATGTGTACCTATCTGTAATCACATTATCAAAAACGGCTCTAATGGAAAGGGGAAAGTTCGTTTTCTCTTTCTATGGCTCTTTCTTTAAAAGGCCATTTCACACATATTTTTCATTTGATAGTATTTACTATGTCTGGACTTTAAAAGAGACCATGTTATCTGAGGCTAATATTCAGAGACGACGCTAAGCGTAAAGTAACGCGTCCATTATGTCAAATTTGTATTTTACAATTTGACATACGGAAGCATAAGTTTACGCTTAGCGTCGTCTCTGAATATTAGCCTGAGTTTGTTTCGGCGTTTCTTCTCACAGGTCCTCAGCTAGCAAATGCCGGCGCCATCTCGTTTAAAAAATATAAAACTTGACTGACTTGTGTCTTCAAAAAATCAATTTACAGAAATAAATATTACATAAGCTTTTAGGTACCTAAGATTTTAGGTAGTGATAAATGATTTTTGTTATGCTTTATGAGTTTTTGTATGAAAATGTCCGCAATTAACTATTCAAATACCTTAAATTAAAAGATGATATTATGCTTGGTGATTAGGTAAAAATAACAGTACTTACTCGTAGGTATTTATTTAATAAATATTTAATACAGGAAGGAAAAAATCAAAAATCAAATCAAATAGTATATTTGCATGAAATGTGGTACAAAAGTATTGTTAGGTGAAAATATAATTTCATCTTACCCGTATGGGTACCACATTGTTGCCTTCCAAAACCGAATTCTTGGCATTGAATGTTTGACCTCTATTTCATATTACGCTTGATTTTATATTGTTATTGTCCTGATAAGGGTAGTAGGATGATGAATATCTATACCTTAGTAGGCGTCGCACAGGGGGGCTCTGGCATGGTCTTTTAAGAGAAAACTGTGCCCCCTCCACGTGCTGATGATTCTGACTGACGATGATTTCGCACCGGGTGCGCCAGAAAATCAGCGCCACGCTGTCCAAGCGAGGCATTTATGCTGAGTCGTAGCCTTTTCACTGCCGCAGCAAATATTTTTTTACCTTATTACACTGTACAGTGCTAACTTTGTAGCAGTGAATAAATGTTTTCTTTCTTTCTTTTTGATGATGGCCACCGGGGTGGTTTTAGTGGGTAAGAATCCATCACTCCCTGGTCTAATCCCCAAAGACACGCACGCCTTTGAAGGTTTCCCCATAAACAAAAGAAGTATGATGATTATTATATAATGGTGATCCGCATTAAAACAAATTCAATTGTCAAAATACTATTACATTTTGACAGTTGAATTTGGAGGGGAAAATTATTGAATTGAAAACTATTTTACCGGATTTGTATTTTTATTTACAGTAGCAGGATTGACAGGAGTAATTTTATCAAACTCCTCTATTGATATCACCCCGTCTGTGAATAAACATTAGCCTCAGTGTAACATTTAGACATCATTCCAGTACTGACTGGTTTCTGGCTCTTCTTTTGCTGATCCTATCATTTTCCGCTGATTGAATCCAGATTTTTCCAGCGATGGTTCCAACGTCGTCAACAGGTTATGTGTCAATGGATTGTTTTGCGTCTTAAGATATCCGTTTCGTCCAAGCCTGAAAATAATTAATATTCCCTTCTCAAATAATCATAAAACAATCAAACAGCATAGCATAACGCCTGTATATTTACTCTGAAGGGTTAGGTGAAGGTGTACAAATGTACACGTTCGTTATGTTTGGGTCCCATGTAATAGGGGGCGAGCCAATTGCCATTAACCGGGAACAAATCAAAACTGAATGGCTACTGAAAATTTAACATAATAATTAATAAATAATCTGTTTGTGTTTGAAAGGTGAATAAATTATACTCCACGCGGAACTAGTTGGCCGCGCCTTAGGTAGGCACGGGGTGAGGCGGCGGGTTACTGTGAACAAAAGCAAGCACCCCCGCCCCTCGGTCCCACCGCACGCAGGCGACCTCACCCCGCCATCCCACCGCTCACATACCTAAGGCGCGGCCAATTAGTTCCGCGCAGACTATAGTCAGAAGTGTTCTTAGCTGTTTCATGAAAATCGGTCCAAGATGGCCGCCACTACAAAATGGCGGATTAAATATTTTATCACAACTTCCTCAATATGGGTAGGTATCAAATAAAAATCAAATATCAAAATATTTTTAGATTTAAAGACGCAGCCGATTGGTTAATATTTTCCTTTTTCACCGATCAGCTTTCTTCCAAATCACTTGTGGAAACATAGCCTTAAAGTGTGTGTTGTGAGGTGAATACAAACCTTTTTCTAATCATCTTCCATGTTTGCCTCTTACACAAGAAGTTGACTATAATTACAAACGGAGCCAGGACGTTGAATGCATCAGATAAGTACATAATATTTACGGTATTGCCGTTCAGTATCGTAAGGATTTCCAGAACTAGGTTGAATTCCAAGAATGCCATCGACCCGAACAATTTAACGTAGAGACTGAATCTGCAAAAAAAAACTAGATACAAATTGCTTTAATCAACGTATCACCCAAAACGGGGCCATAGCAAAGACCGGTTATATAATATGCCACTTCATCCAATGGCTACCAGCTAACTTTACCAAGTCGCCGGTCCATCTCGTTGCAAATCAACCAGATTCAAGGTAATATTTAGCCAAATTAGTTTAATAAAAGCATAGCACCACTACAGTAGCACCCTATTTCCCGACGAATTAGGCAGAGGTGCATTAATGTTACGCACGTGTGTTATGACGTAGGCATACGTATTAGGTAGTAGCAGTAGTGACGTAGAAAGGATTAAGCGAAATTTTCACGGGATTGAAAATAAAAAAGATGAACACGAGTATCTAACACTAGGCTATATCTCTGTACCTATACTTTATTAAATATGAATCAGTCAGTTATCATCAGAGTCATAATATGAATAGCGTAGGTACACGAAGATGCACACTGCCAATATGGGCTGACCTCACATTGTATAAACTTTTCAGACAGTTAAAGGTCATCCTGTGCTGGGAACTGGTTTCACATTCATACCACAAGAGTAGCAGTCCTTACCGTCGTCTATCCTGCTTCTGTGTACAACTATCTTTAGTCTGGAGTATCAATTTGTTCTGTTTTTTAATAGCGGCTATCTTTAGAGCAGTTCGAGTGAAGAAGATCATATTCATTATGAATAATAGCATTATTGGTCCCAAGAAGTATAGCAGTCTTCCGTAACCTGGAAATTAAATAAAAATAGTGGTTTTAGGTCTATCTTCAGTTTCTGGAAGGTGGATTTCTTACTTCTTAACAGATATACGTAAGGTTAAATGTTAAAATCCTTTTGGATCATTCGGGATGTCTTCTTGCCTATACCGTGTTGATATATCATCATCATCTTCCTGCCCTTGTCCCAATTTATTTGGGGTCGGCGCAGCCTATCCTTTTCTTCCATTCATCCCTATTAGCCGTCACCTGCTCATTCACTCCCTTCTCCATCATATCGACCAATCCATCCATCTTTTCTTTTGCTTTCCTCTATCCCTACGTCCTTTACATTCAATGTCAACACTCTTTTAGTCTCATGCGTTTCTTCATGCATCCCTCCTCATTACGTGCCCATACCAAGACAAACGATTCCCTTTCAACTTGTCCGTCACTGGCGCCACTTTCAAATTTCCTCTGATATACTCATCCTTATTTTGTCCATTCTAGTCACTCCACACATTCATCTTAACATTCTCATCTCCGCCGCATGTAGTCTTCTTTCATCCGTCTTATTAACGGCCCAGCACTATGAGCCATACAATACGACATACCGTGTTGATATACTGAGCCTATAATTCTGATGATTAATTTTTTGTCACGTTTTGTGTCTTGCGTTATAACTGTCAGAATATTTTGCTCTTTGTACCCTTGCCCTATGTCAACTTCCGGCCCTTGTCCCAATTTATTTGAGGTGCAATCCTTTCCTTATAATATTCCGGCGAAAACTGGCATTTTAACAAAAAAATTCGTGCTTGTTCAATATCTTTAGTTTGCAGGGTTCCGAAGATATGAATATAAAAATGAGTGGGATTGGGAATAACTAGAATGCCAGTAACTCTCTCTCAGTCTCCGCGGGATATTGCTAGTATGCAACAGTAACAAATTAATGTAATAATTATTAACTATAACTGCTTACCAAATAAAAAGCAGTTATCCCTGATCCTGGGCATTAGCGGGTAATACTTTGGAAGGTTGTAAAGCTCTAGCAAAGCAAGTATAACAGTGAGCGCCATCGGCCCACCGAATGCGTACGCGCAGTATATCCTGAAGCGTGCACGAGATGAAGATCCCCGACCTGATATCGCACGTTTACCACTGAAGGACAGAAATATGATAGCTTTAGCAAGGGACTTTAGCCCCCAGGCTACATTTAACAATTCCTTTAATGTACAATTTCCACCAAACGGGGTGCAACGGCGCGTACCGCAGCGCATTGTGTACTGTGCTAAAGGAAATTCAGACTTATACACAATATTTATGTTTCATTTTGGCATTGGATTTCGATTAGACCCACGCGTATGCGTTGTCACCGATTGCAACAGAGCATGCCATCGGATACGCGAGCATGCGCCCGGCGTCCAGCAGATTGTAGCCGTCGGGCAGATGCGGTCGGGCAGACGTGCTCGAGGATTCGTTGCGACGCGCTGCACTGCCTTCCGGGGCGACCCGGTTGGTGGAAATTGTACATAAGGGCCTATGCACACCCCGTTTTTTTAACACGCTGTCGCTGCGCGTTTATATTCCTACAAGCGCAAACTAACTGTTATGTGGAATAAAAAGTGGTGTGCCAAGGCTTTAAAGGTGAGTCTAGATAAGGTAACATGTTGTAACTAATGCTATTTAAGACGTTCACATTATTTAAGATTGATAATGTAACATTACAATACAAAACAAGGTTGTAAACATTAAATCGTCCACATTATTATAACATGTTATTATAACAATGTTACGAAATAAGTTTTGTTTTATAGTCTGGACTTACCTTAACTCAATTTATATTTAGAACCTGTAGAATAGGCTAGATGACTGACAATTACTTATGACATCATGAAAAGTTTGACCATTAGAATACTCGATCAACAAAAACTAAATTAAAATAGATTTAAAAACAAGGAAGTTATAAGCATTTTTAATTTTATGTTAGACAGGGGACTTAATACCGAAGGATAACTTTAAGTCTATGGTAGACCACTCAAACACTCGCTTTGCGTGAAAGGGACAAAGCAGCCCCTCTCTATCCCGCTTTTACGGTAAAAACTTTTAATCTTAGAACTTTCTTGGTTGATTTAATTATAAATTTTGTAAATTAATTCGACTCTGATCTACCCTGAGCAATGTGGTTATCATAATAATTATGATTAGCTGTAACCATGGACGCTGTAAAGGGTCCGAAACATCGGGATTAAAACAATCCTTAGTATAGGTAATATAATGCGAAAGTAACTCTCTCTGTTTGTCTGTCTGTTTCGCTTTCACGCTAAAACCACTGAACAGATTTAAATAAAATTTAGGTACACAGATAGTCTAGAGCCTGGAAAAGGACATAGGCTACTTTTTATTGCGAAAAAAGGCCTGTAAGGTGTTAAAATAGGGAATGAAAGTTATAAGAAATACCCACGGCGGACAAAGCCGCTGGTGGAAAGCTATTAACACAATATAAAGCGATAAAATCCGTAAAAAATAGTATTATTTTAATAATATGATTAATAAAACTAGCCATTTTGGCGCTCTGGGACCTAGACAAGTTCAATTTGACATTTGAATTGATTATCGATTTATATATTACTAGCTTCCCACCAGCGGCTTCGCCCGCGTGGTCTTATAATTTTTTCCCCGTTTTTGATACATTTTTCATTACTACTCCGCTCCTATTAGTCGTAGCGTGATGATATATAGCCTATGTTACTCGGGGATAATGTAGCTTTCCAAAGGTGAAAGAATTTTTGAAATTGGTCCAGTAGTTTCGGAGCCTATTCATTACAAACAAACAAACAAACAAACAAACAAACAAATCTTTCCTCTTTATAATATTAGTATAGATATATTATATTTATCCATAAAATCTTATAATTAAATATTAAAAGGTTACCCTATTTTGTTACATTACTTATACAATTCAAATTATTTTTATGTACCAATTTTTACTTGTTTTATTTAACCCAAAGGTTGACTGGCATAGAATGTCATATGGCATTAAGTCCTCCTTATGTGCTAGTGTACATAAAAGTATAAATAAATAAATTATCGAATAAAAGCTAAATCTATGGAAATGACATTAGTGACAGCCCGATTTGTCGAAAGCTTGTGTCAATTCCATAGATTTTGTTTATATTTGTTTGTCGATTCGAATGTCAAATTACAACTGGTCTGGGCCACAGGAAGCCAACCGCAAAATGTTTCGGAAAGGGTGAGGGTCATTTTTTTTTTAAATTATTTACCTGAACGTCCACCAGATGTCGTAACACATAACGTTTCGCCAGAAGTAAGCTGATAAAGTGGAGAAGTACACTGTCAACGCTGAAATAGAGGGACACAAGTAATAATAATATTATAAATCAATATTTTGGGGACATTTTTACACAGCACTATCTAGGCCCAAAGATTTATTACACTGTGCCCAAACTAAGCAGATTTTTTGTTGTAAATACATACTTATTATACATAGGAATTATTATGTAGGTAATTAAACTTTGAATTCATTGGCACTTCATATTGATAGGTACATACATACATATACATACACACCATCACGCCTGTATTCCCCGGAGGGGTAGCCAGAGGTGTATTTATGTACACCCACAGTTTGCCGGTATGGGCGGTATGTTTGGGTCCCATATGCACTTAAAAATCCAAACTCCGATGTGCTATTGAACACGATAAAACTCAATAACACTTTGCTCGACAGTTCAATCGAACCCAGGACCTCTAGCATAACAATCGATGGCCATAAACGAGTTCCCTGATCGCCAATGGCAATAGGCGAACTGTCAGAACACCTGTGCCTAATCCTTCGGGGAATAGGCGTGATGGTACTTTACATTGCAATACTTACTTAAGAGGAAGCACATGCCTCCGCTGATAAAGCTCCCAATAGTAAGGAACTGTTCGATTGCCAGTAGCAGAAAACCCACCAGGAAGTTGATGAGGTATGCCATGAGGATCTTCCCGTGAAGAGTTTGGAGTTCCGGTACCCATGCGAATATTAAAACCCTCAGCAGAACCAAGAAACAGGTGACTAACATGCCTGCGAAATTATTTGTAATTCTAAGGGCCTATTTTACTACCTCTGGATAGCTGTGAACCACCGAATAATTAAAAAAATGGAACTAAATTTGTATGAAATTATCTGCTAGGGCCTATTTCACAGCTTACTAATAAGTTCCCGTTAAATTAGCTGGCAGATAGATTCATACGTTTGTTCCATTGTTTTTATTTATTCGGCAATTAGCGGCTATTCAGAGGTGGTGTAAGGGGGCTAGATAAGTTGCAATTTGACGCTCGAATCGACAAACTAACAAACAAAATGTATGGGAATCACAATTAGTGACAGCCCGACTTGTCGAAAGCTTGTGTCATTTCCATACATTTGGTTTTTATACGTTTGTCGATTTGAATGTCAAATTGAAACTTATCTACAGGCCCTTAGTGTTTTATTTAGGTCACCGTTAAAATATAAATACTGTTACATAATAATCTATTTTTTTTTTAAAAAGGTCCAGTAGTTTCGGAGCCTATGCAATTCAAACAATCAAATCTTTCTTCTTTTGTTTATAATATTAAGTATAGAGTCTATTAGATTACTATAGGTATATGTAATAATGTAACAAGTAATTTAACGGGAATTTATCACATTCAGCCCTTAATTTTGTTAAAGATTTGCGATATAAAGAAACTTACAAATACCACTTAGATAATAATGCAATGATAGATCGTTCATTTCTGGCACGTGACAAATCAATGCATTTAGCTCGGTCGTATTGTCTTCAGCAACAAATAAGTCCAGACAATATTTGTTTGTTTTGAACATCAACCACTCAGGGGACATGGCACGACTGATTTCCACGTACAAATAACCATCCTGTAATAAACAAAAAGTTAATTTAGTTGTGTGACTAAACAGTAGCAGGTATGGCTGAAATGGCCGGTTTGGGTGAATCATAACATACAACATAGAACAATAATAACAGATAACAATGATACATCATCGTCCTAGCCTTTTTCCCTACCATGTTTGGGTCGGCTTCCAGTCTAACCAGATGCGGCTGAATATCAATATTTTACACGAAGCGACTGCCGTCAGACCTCCGCAGCAATTTCAGGGCAATATCAATATTCAAAGGATAGACTGGTTGTCAGGCTTTTTGGCTTCTGACTACCACTAACGATTGTCATAGGTGTTCGTATGTTGACCGAGACCGTTTCGTACCTGAAGAGGAATAAATGCAGACTAAGATATTTATTCGAGAGAGAATAAATGTCATTCATGAAAAAAAAAACAGTAATAAAAAATTCTTCAAAAATTACGATTGAGCAATTCAACGTTTACGCTACTTCCAAATAATTATTATTTGACGTTTTATAGTCTAGTATTTGGCGTTAACTGGCTGCCTAGCGGAGGAACACTAGGCAGCCAGATCTTTGGTTCAATTCTCAAGTCACGCAAAGTTATTAGGTTTTCAACCGACTTCAAAAAAGGAGGAGCTTCTCAATTCGACTGTTTTTTTTATGTTTGTTACCTCAGAACTTTCGACTGGGTGAATCGATTTTGATGATTTTTTTTTATTCGAAAGCTGGTGCTTACAGATTGGTCCCATTTTTTATCGAAATCCGGTGAGCCGTTGTAAAAATATCGACGAAAATTAAAAAAAATATATACATAGATGATATTACGGTTTACTCCGAAACCTCGCTGTCTGTGCCGGTCAGTGAGTTTAGTTGCCCGGTTAACGGCAATAGGCTCGCCCTCTAATACATGGAACCTAAATATATCTACCAGCGAACTATGGGTGTACATCGGTACAACTCTGCTTAACTTTTCGGGGAATACGGGCGTGATATGTGATGTTTAGTAATCACTTCATCATCATAATCAACCCATAATACTGTCCCACTGCTGGGCACGGGTCTCCTCTTAGTATGAGACGGATTAGGCTATACTCTCCACCACGCTAGCATAATGCGGATTCGCATGCTGGCTTATTAGTTATGACTTACCACACTTAAACGAAAGACTTGTGAAATTTTAGTCACCGGTATCCTTACTTCGCCGGAATTAGGCGGGCATATTATACTTGCATTTAAAAAGGTAAGAACTTCGGCGGCATTTTCTCGAGATCGTCGCCATTTATAGTCTAGCCACAGTGTTGGGTTGAATGTACTATGGGTGACATTCACACATTCATTTTTTGATGGGTCGTAAGCTTTTCCCGTAGCACAGCATTTTCTGGCGCATCTGGCTTTCAACGGACATAACTTTTTTGTAATAATCTCTGTAAAGAACTGTTATAATTAGAAAAAAAGAAGTCTTAACTTAAGACTGCTATGTTACTCCTGGGTTCGATTCCTAGGTCGAACAATGTTATTGGGTTTGTGTATGAAATTTTCAATAGAAAGACAGAAAAAAACAGATTTATTTTGTCACAAAAATCAACTTGAACTATTTAGGTACATGTACCTATACAAAAACAAAAGTGCTAAAGCGATTTTTTCATGAATGAACGATTGCAACTTTGAGATAACACCAATATCACTATAGTATTGGTTCGTAAATACTGTGTTCGTAATATCACAAAAGTTCTGTTAGTACTTTAGAAGAAAATCGCTTTAGCACTTTTGTTAGTGCATACCCGCATGTTTTTGCTCGTGAATGTACACTAGAATTATAACTTAACTTAAGACTAACATTTTGGGACAAAAGAAGTTCACAGTATTAAGTTATATTATGGTAAAACCCACAATACAGCGCCGGACTTTGGATTTATGCTCTGTTATGATCCGCGCGGAACTAGTTGGCCGCGCCTTAGGTAGGGACGGGGTGACGCGGCGGGTTACTGTGAACAAAAACAAGCGGCCCGCCCCTCAGTCCCGCCGCTCACATACCTAAGGCGCCAACTAGTTCCGCGCAGACTATAATGCTATTAGGTTCGCCCCTTCGTGCTTAAAATATACTGGGAAACTGTGTGGGTGTACATAGATCCCTGCCTAACCCTTCGGGGAATACGGGTATGTTATGTTATTCTAATCTGTCATGCACCAACACTCAGACACAGAACAACTACCCAGTGAGCGTCGTTTGTACACCAAGTGTACAAAAAAATTGGTTATTTTTTTATCATGGAAATTCGTAAAACTATATTTTTCCTGCTCTAATTTGAAAAAATTGTATGGAAACGAAAAGTACGGCAATAATGGTCATATATGCATCCACATACTGCACATTTTCGCATAGGTTGCAATCATTATCGTGGGAAAGGTTAAAATATTTGTTGCGTTCGGGCATTGAACAGGAATCCTTACTAAGTACATAATTACTTGGTCACTGCGCCAATCGAGCCCTCTTTTGCAAAGTATCATCATAACAACCCAATACACGGCTAAACAAAGGCTTCCGCCATATATGTCCATAAGGATGGTTAATGTCAAGTATACAGTTTACTGTTTACATAAAAGGTCTTTGTGGAATTTAACTGTGACCGTTTATTTTTGTACCTAAAACGGGACAGCGCATCGGTTTATTTATATCAATTAGTTGGGCTGATTAATAAAGGAAACTCCATCATAGCCTGGCTACTTAGGGCATGTTTCAACACCTACAAGTAAGTTCATTTTAACTTGGCAGATAATTTCATCACATAGGTCACATAGTTTTGGGTTTGCATGTTGCACTAACAACTTAGTTCTCCCTGCAAGTGCATAATTAAGCGGGCGGGATTAAAAATTTCATTGCAATTTGTTGTCATGGATTTTCGCAAAGTAACGCCTGATTCCATTTTTTTTAGATAATTTCATATAAATTTTGTTTAATTTATCCAGCTGGTAGTTGCTATCCAGATGTGGTGAAACTGGCCTTTAATTTCGTAGAACCCAATTCGATTTAACACCCATTTTCGACATAAAATTTTTCACCACGGGCATCTTTTTAACCATATTATAATGTTATTAACCACGGGTAAATTTTTCGTCTCAAGGATTTTTTCCGAGACACGTGAACCAAAAATTTTTACTGAAATAATGTGAAGTGACGTAAGATCCATTGGTTTGGTTTATGTATTTTTATTACAAAATAAGTTATAACAAAAACTACTACTTCATCCGCTAAGAAAGGATTTTGAGAAATTTCCACGGGATTATGAAAATTAGAAGAGTTAGGTACACCGCGAGGGAACAGCTATAACAATAATTTACCTTTTCTCCGGCCACGAAGACGATAAAAGAATCCGAATCTATGACGTGTTCCTAACTCCTCCTCCTCTCCTTGTACTCCTAATAGTGCTCGCATTGCTGCTATGCGACGACGTTCAGCAGCGATCGCGCTATCTATGGAAGTTCCACTATCTATCGTTGTGTTAATATACGTTTCATTATGTACTTTGGTACCAATGTCATTATTCATCTCTGTAGTTGTGTTTTTATACATCTTTATACCAGTTTCATTATTTATTTTGGTACCAATGTCATTATACATCTCTGTAGTTGTATTTTTATACATCTTTATACCAGTCTCATTATTTATTTTGTTACCAATGTCATTATACATCTCTGTAGTTGTGTTTTCATACATCTTTATACCAGTTTCATTATTTATTTTGGTACTAATGTCATTATACATCTCTGTAGTTGTGTTTTTATACATCTTTATACCAGTTTCATTATTTATTTTGATACTAATGTCATTGTACAACTCTGTAGTAGTGATAGTCACCTTTGTATTACTTTCGTTATGTATTATTGTACTAATGTCTGTAATATTGGTATCATTCATCTTTGTACCAGTTTTATTTTCTATATTTGAACCAATTTCATTATATATATCCATATTATCTGTATTAGGGTTATTATAAATGATTGTTTCGTCAATCACATCTTCATACCTTTCTATTATAGTAACGTCTCTCTCTGCACCATTATTTGACATAGTTGTATACATCTTCGTAGTAATGTCAGTATAAAATTGCATATTATACTTCGTGCTGGTATCGTTGTACATCTCTGTACCAGTACTGTTATACATTTCAGTATTAATGACATTGTATATTTCTGTGTTATTATCAATCTGTGTACTAACGTCATTATATATTTCTATGCTATTGTTATGATACATCTCTGGTATTGTAGGAGTAAATATCTTTGTACTAATGTCATTATCCATCTGCGTACTAACTGAACCAGTTTCACTATATATATCTGTACCAATATATTTATACATGTCTGTACTAATGTCATTGTACACATGTGAACCACTTTCACCATACGTCTCTGTACCAGTAGTAGTAAACATCTCCGTACTATTGTTTTTTACTGTAGTAGTGTCATTATGCTGCGTAGATTCATTAAATATAGGTAGCCATGAATCAATGTTGCTATCCTCTTCGTAGTCTTCATTGTCTAATTCTTCGTAATTATATTCTGAATAATCATCAATATCTTCAAAATCTGTCCACACAAATGACTTTTGTCTTGTAGACGGAAAAAAACCGATAAGAAAGGGATTTCTTAAATTGTATGGGCTACTTTCAAAGTTCTTAAAGTTTTCAGAAGCACTTAATGTCACAGTAAACAAGAAAACCACTACCATTCCTAAATTCCACATATCCGTAAAGTTCTATATCTTGTGATACAACCATTACGCGCGGTATCTATATGATCACTATTGACAGACAACATTATGATAATTCGAACCAATCAAAAGGTATAACGAATATCTACATTTATAAATATGTTGATTATGTAAATTCTTTTCGCACATACAAATTGGTTATTAGATCTCCAGCAAGAAATTCCAGATTTCTATTATGTTTTTTATGTGATTATGAGTAAGAATAAATTTAGTGATGACCACCTTATTAGTCTAGTGGTCGTTAATGCTACTTCGCATGAGGTCCTCTGTTCGATTCCCAGGTCGAGTGGAGGTTTTTTATAGAAGGAGGAGCGAGCAAGCTGGTCACCTGTGCCTAGACCATGAGTTTTTCTCAGCGACGCCGTAAAATATTTGTATGGAAAACTCTCGCAGCACCTCTAGAGGTTACGTAAGGAACTAAAATCTGCTATGAGATTACAGCTTTCGATGCGTAAAAAACCTATCGAAAGCCATTCGATAGAACTCATGGTTGACGCACTGGTGGTAAGTGGTCACCTCCACCCATTGATATCAAACACCAGAGAGGTTGCAAGTGCGTTACCAGCCTTTAAGAAAATAATAGACTCGCTTCTATGCCGTATCGAATTGGAAATAAATCCGATGGTAATACATTCAATTCAACACACAGAATAGTTGAGTTGTGCGCGAGTGCCAAAAAAACCGCAGGATAAATTCAAAATTGGAACAATATTTGTATGAAACTAACATGGAAAGAAAGGAAAATGGAGGAAAAAAAATATACTCCTACGGAAACCAAGTCGCGGGCGAAGGATAGCAGTAGTATATTATACTGACAGCACTTTATTCAATAAAGAAACGGACTCCTTCGAGGGTAACCACAATTTTTTAAAGTATTTTTCTCCTAATTGAGGCTGAGAGCCTATTTAACCTGTATTTTACCTTTTCCTTTTCTTTTATGAAAACAATTCAATAGTTTCAAAACCTTAACAATAAATGTAAATAATGTAATATTCAAATATTTGGGTACGAAATCAATAGGTAAGTAAACAAGTGGTTCCGCAGCCCATATTATTTAAATCAGATACCTGATCAGTGTATTATACAATATAAATAATAAATTAGTATTCCAAACTATTAATACTTCATAGTACCAGCTATTAACAGTTTCCAGCTTTTACGACTTTTGATGTTGAAGTGTCTTATCCATACTATTATTATAAATACGAGGTTACTTTTTAATTTTTTACGCTTATATCGTTGAACCGATTTCGATAAGGCCGCTATGTTCTAAGCACCACACTACACTTAGTAAGCAAATAAATGATTTGATTTGATTTTAAGACTTGTCAAAAAGTCTTTTAGGGTACAAATAAAACAACAATATCTAAGCATACACTTTTATTTCTAGTGACAAATGTATCTTGGAATGCTAAGAAACGGGCTACTGTTCCACCGCCTCTGGATAGACGCTATCCACCGGATAAATTAAAAAATGGAACAACATTTGTGTGAAATTATCTGCCAAGTAGTTTAACGGGAACTTATCAGGAGGTGTGAAACAGGCCCTAGGTGTAAAAAATATATCAAAAGAAATCCTATACATTTTGATTTATTTTTGCCTAGATCAATACATTTTGTTTTACTTAAGCTTGCCATCAGCAGCGTACCAAGCCATTCTTTGGTAATAAAAACTAACTGTGGGTTTATCAATGACATCTGCCTACACTAACTGCATTAAATTATAGTTATTATGACCTTGTGGTAGTGGTGAAAGTTCCATACCATAAAATTCTACAAGGTTCCCTTTTGAACACTCAGTGTATTGGTAGGAACTGCTTTGATAAATCAAGTTAATCCAGTCGGATCCCTTGAACTGATCTCCTGTTGGATATTATTATTATTTATTTTATTTAATAATTCCTTTTCGATTAAACTTCTTCATTGGAATGACAAATGTCTGATCCACTTTACTCTTTTTGACAGGTAAGTACAGTTAAAAGAAAAACAGCTGTTCATGCAAAAAATATTTGTTTTTATTTTTTTTAAGTATTTAAAATCATAACATGCAATCAGGCAGTTGGCCCTTTTTATTTGGACAAACATTAATAATAAAAAAGATTATAACCATCTTATCAAATAACAAAAACAGAATTTAAAATTACTAATATAAAATCATCACAGTTATTTAGACATTAATTTTGACAAACCTATTTCCTTAACTAAACGATCTTTTAAATTCAATAGCAAATTAAGATCTCTAAGTTTATATAAAATCCACTCAGACAATCAGACATGGTCTTGCAATTTGGACAGGTAACAAAAACATAAATGATTTAAATGAAGGACATGACAAATACAATAAAAATAATCATTTCTAAAAAATTAAAAATTTCGACGAGATCGATCTAATAGCAAAAAGAACTCAATTTCTACTAGTAATAAATAATTACTTTTTTGGAAGAACATTAATTTTGCTTGACTTACACAGAGCATAATTAATAACCCTTCTCTCGTAGGTAATCAGTAAAACTTCACTCGTCACTGATTGGGTACTGCGAAATCGTTAGAAAATGGCCGAGACGATAACAATACACACCCATATTTGCAAACATATGGGTGTAAACATTATTTGAAAACGGTTTACACCGGGTGAGTTGAAAAATTTAAAAAATATTTTTTGTTGTTTTATTATTGTCAGGACAAGGTTTGTGTGTATTTTTTCCCAGGGTATCAGAGCGACGAGAATAACTCGATAGATCATAATAAAATCAATTACAATTTAGGGAATTACTACGGGTATTTAAATTAATGAAGGAATTTAGAGGAATTGCTGTATTTGTGCCCATAGGCAACATTTAGAGATTCTTCTAAATCAAATCATATTTGGAACCAGCAGTCATTTTCTACGGTGAATCTTCTAAACTAAAAGCTTTTTAGTCCCCTGTTGCCAATTAGGAATTCAAGGTATGTACTTTAAAGTTCTGGTTTTCGTCTTACAGAAGTACCTTTCTTCTCGAGTGCCCTGTAGAATTCCTTCTTTCTGAACACTAAAATAGGAATGAATAATGTCGGGGATCCAATGTTCCTTGTACGCATTCTCAGTTTCCAAAGCCTCGTCTTGTTAAACTGATTGACGCTCATGACAATCGATCTGTGAGGCTTTACAAAATTGTGTTTATTTTCAGCCTGGCAGTGTAATTTGAAAATGGTTATCCGCGTGGAGTCTATATATGAGTGGACACTGAGGTACTTTCCTCCTGGCTGGACTGTGAGATTCCAATGCATCCTGTTGACTGCGCCGGAGACATTGGTAAGTTTCTCATTTGTCTGTATCTGTAACATATAATGAATAGTTTCAATTGATTGCCGTGACTTCACATGATACGTTTACTATTGATGGTAACTGGCAACCGCAGCCTATAGATGCCAGCGTCATTAGGGTCTCGCATTGCCACCTTGAGACCTTAGTTGCCCAGAGATTTCATTGACTACAATTTCCTTCAAACCAGAACGGAATAATGTTAGCACATTATTGTTCAGCGTTAAGATATTGGCAATGCGATGATGGGTATCATTCGCGAACGAACTAAGCAGCAGAGTACCGCTTATAAAACGTGCTTCTGGCGCCACACAATTATGACACGCGTTTTTAAACTAAATAGGTACTATGAGTATGTAAACTTTAAGACTAACCGTCTGTTTATCATCTTCCATGACTGTCTGCGGCACAAGAAGTTGACTACGATTATTAATGGGACCAGCACATTGAATGCATCGGAGAGATGAAAGATACCCATATAGTCAGAGTGTAGTATAGTTATCACTTCTAGAAAAAGGTTGATCTCTAAAAATGCCATCGACCCGAACAATTTAGCGTAAAGTGTAAACCTGGAACCAATAGTTTAAATCAAATCAGAAGTTTGTGATAAAATGGCGGTTGTAGAGTTATTTACCGGTAATTCGAGGCACTCTACAAGGATATAGAAATAGAAGAACTCTTGCAACAAAAAGAATTACAAATGATTTTTGTAAGAGAAAATGAGTTCTGGACTTACTGACGTGTGTCTTGTCTCTGTGTACAACTGTCTTTAGTCTGAAGTATCGTTGCGTTCTGTTTCTTAATAGCAGAAATCTTTAAGGCCGTAAGTGTGAAGAAGACAATATTTACCACGAATAATATCATAAGTGGTCCTAATAAGTAAAGCAGTCTTGCGTATCCTGGAAAGTAAGTATTTTTTCACAAAACATGAGTAGTTAACACAACATTACCTACATACAGCCATCAGAGGATATTAATGTACCTATATCCACATTTCAGCAGCTGCAGTTCACAGCTCTCGAATTGGAATTCAACAAAACAACAAAAGATAAAAAACAAAATAAATTCTTCACGTTTTCTTCATTCTATGAGACACAATAAAATTTTATAAAACAAGGTATCCCGCTGCCGCGCTGCGTCTGTCTGTTCGTGCTAAACTCAAAAAACTACTGCAATGATTTTCATACTGTCTCACCAATAGATAGGGTGATTCTCGAGGAAGGTTTTAGTATATATTTTTTCAAGATTTTGCGTAGGTACATTGGCTAAAATATATCTAATGATATTTTTTGGAGGTTTAGGCTATAATTTATAAGACCACGCGGGCAAAGCCACTGGCGGAAAGCTAGTCTTAAATAAAAATAAAAATTGTACAGACATGGAATGGCAGCCGACGAATTATTTTTATTTTTTGTTAATTTCGTTCGTTTTGGTCGGGGCTTAAAAAAATATATTTGTTTTTGATTTCCTTTGGAGGCATGGAACCCTAAAAATTTATTTAAGTATTATTATAATATGGTTACCAGTCAAGAAGCAGTTCATCCTTATTCTAGGCGTCAGCGGGTTCTCGGTCGGAAAGTTTAAGAACTCAATCGAAGCGAGTGCTATAGTCAGTACAACCGGTCCGCCGAATGCATATGCGCAGTAAAACCTGAAGCGTTTGCGAGATGAAGCGCTTCGACAGGACATCGCACGGATACTCCTAAAACAAAAAAATAACTATCTTTTTGTATTTTTTCAAGCATTTTCCATGCTAAGATGCCACTTACCTCAATTTATTTTGCCATATTTAATACTAATTTGACTGCCTCATTTGTGCAGTGGTCTTAAGCGCGACTGCTACGTTAGTTCCTGGGTTCGATACCAAGTCGAGCAAAGTATTCTTGGGATATCTTTGTGTATTTGTTGTGTCCTGTGTTTAACACAATATATTCTGGAATGGTGTTGGGATTAAATAATAAACATTTGTTAGAGTTTTGTTATACGTGGTTTTGCTTGGGGTGTCACACTCCGAGAGGATGTGCGTTATCTTATATTATGTTGTCAATTTTATTGTCAACTGTCAATGTCATTGTCGCACGTCTCTCTACTGCGCCCTCTACCACAGCACGCGTAACTAGTTTATTGTATCGTTCTATTCGCAATACATCACAGTATTTTTTTAAGCATTTTCTATGCTAAGATTACCGATAAGATTTACGTTTTAGATAACGCCACCATAAGACGTAAGTTTAGAATGTGAAGGAAGATTTAGTTTAGCTTTTTTTCCTAGTTGTCGAGCGGGACTCGCGGTGATTTAGCGGTCATCGTGCCCGTCAGTCGATTTTTTCATGTTGGGTTTTCTGTAAAATTCCTAGTAGCAGCTCGGAGTCCGGATTTGTGCCCGGTTGATGGCAATAGGCTCGCCTCCTACTACTTGGGACCTAGACATACGTGGGTGTACATAAGTACATCTCTGCTTTACCTTCAGGGAATACAAGCGTGATGATATGTATATACCTAAGTGTAATTATACTTACCTAAACGTCCACCACATGTCGTAACACATGACGTTTCGCCAAAAGTATGCTGACAGAGTGAAGAAATGTGCAATCAATGCTGTAATATAGAAAACAAAAACATTTGTAAAAACAGTACCTATTCCTTGTGAGTACATTAATGGTAAATGGTAACTAACTAAAGCTTATCAGGTCAACAGAACGAGGCTTCTATATTTTGGGCATAGGAGGTCACTGAAAGCCCATACAACTCAACCCAAATTTGTACCTGAGGTACATATATATATATACCAAATTGTAGAGAAAAATCAGAAGAATTCGAAAAAAATGGTTTTTTGATACTAAATTACTTATATGAAAAACGGTTTAAAGTTTAACCGCAGTACAATTAAATCACGTAGCAACATTGAGTGTGCAATTGCGTTTAGTTTCATTTAAGAAATGTTTTATTTTCAATGATTCCATTAAAAATTAGTTATTATATTAAACAACATAACGTTATAATAAAGATTATAAAAACGAAATATAAAATAAGATAAGCCTAAACGACACTATGATTCTTCCAATCTAATATGAAACTCTACCAACCAAATGTATGTATCGAAACGCAAAAGACAAGGTTTGTTGATAAAATATGTCATTCCGCTTGTTGACACTGACAGCAGACAGCTGTCAAGTTGACAGTTTTTACTATGAAACACCTATGAAACAGACCAGTCAACAACATTAAAAAAAAGAAAAACTAGAGCTTTAACCAGCGAAATGTAGGGTATGATGAAGAAGAAGAAGAGAGATAAATTTTCAATATTTTTTTAACATCCGTCTTTATAATAACTTTCATTGGCAGAATTGTCGACATCAGCATAATTGCCATAAGAAAAAGAGCATAACTACTGATGAATTTGCTTGGTCCATCTTACCAACATATAAGACCTTATACGGTGATGTTATATTAATTATTTTCGTACTACTTACTTAAGGTGACGCAAATGCATTCTTCGATAATACGTTGCATTATAAGGAACTGTTCCATGCCCAACAGCAGGAATCCCACCAAGAAGCTGATGAGGTATGCCATAAGGATCATTCCATGAAGAGTTTGAAGTTCCGGGATCCATGCGAACACAACGACTCTCAGTAAAACCAAGAAACACGTTACTATCATGCCTGGAAAACAAATCATGATTATAATATTTATTATACGGACAAAAAATTAGGCGGCAGAAGGCTAGTCGTTTATAAACGGCAGCATGACCGATTGACAAAGCTGACATATAATCCGAGTGTCATATCAAGCAATGGTATAAAATCTTGACGATTTGATTCATAATTGTCAACATTGTCTTGACATTGCTAAAGTAATATTGGATGTCTTTGTCTTAACCACAAGATCACATACAGTGTGTACCTACATACAGGCATGGCGGTATGTTATTTTATGTTATACAAAAATATATAGGAAGCTTACAAATTCCACTCATCAAGTGATGTATGTCCAGATCATCGTCGGGCACGAGACAGATCAAAGCATCCATGGCAGTCGTTCCATCCGCGCTGACAAATAGGTCAACGCAATATTTATCAATGCTTAAAGTCAGTGTTGCGGCTACAGTACTGCTGATTTCCACGTCCAACTTGCCTTCCTGTAAATATTATATATACTATATATTAATAGAGTTCGCCCATAATTCTATACCTTCTTCATCAACCCATAAAGGTCCCACTGCTCGGCACGGATCTCCTTTCAGAATAAAGAGAGGTTAGGCTTTAGTCTGGCGTCAAGAAAAATCTCTTAGGCATTAAGGTTTCCTCGCGATGTTTTCCTTTACCGTTTTAAGAGGTACGTTAGAAGTGCGTGCCTTGAATGCGAACTGGAGACCTACGACTTAGCAGTCCAGTGGTCAGATCCCTAGGCTATCACTGCTTACCTATATTAATTCTATGCGTACTTATAATAAAATTGTAACAAACAGCGCCAATGTCTATGCATTACAATAATAATAATCAACCCATATACTGTCCCACTGCTGGACACGGGTCTCCTCTCAGTATGAGAGGGATTAGGCTATAGTCCACCACGCTAGCCTAATGCGGGTTGGCAGACTTCACATGCCGTTGAAAAAATCTCTCAGGCATGCAGGTTTCCTCACGATGTTTTCCTTCACCGTTAAAGCGAGTGATTTCACATGATTTCGAAAAATCAGAGGTGTGTGCCTTGGATTCGAACTCGAGACCTTTGACTTGGCAGTCCAGTGATCATGCCCCTAGGTACATTATAGATATTGAAAAAAAATGAACTGTATTTATTATTAGAGCAACAGAAGCTAAACCACAGTTTTAGATTGTTTGTTGCTGTCTGTATGTTTGTACTCGCATCGCGCAAAAACTACTGCATGGAATTGAATGCAGTTTTCATTGATGTAGGTATAGAGGTCTTAAAACATACACTCCATAATATATAATAATGTACTCGTAAAAACAAATTTGTGTTAATAACTCTTCTTTTAAACGAATCTTTGATTTTGAAATAAAACTACTTATTACGGATTTTGTCGCGTTAAAATTATCAATATAACGCGATAAATCCGTAAAAAGTAGTTTTATTTCAATGTTTAGTATTCGCGTTAGTGTCAGAAATCAGTAATCTTTGATTTGTTGGAGTTGTCTTCGCCTAAAATAGCAGAATCCTTACTAATATTATAATTGCGAAAGTAACTCTGTCTGTAAGTCTGTAAGTCTGTCTGTCTGTCGCGCTTTCACACCAAAACTTATGATTTAAATGAAATTTGGTACACAGAGATAGTTTAAAGCCTTAGAAAGAACATAGGCTACTTTTTAAGGCGAAGAAAGGTTTGTAAAGGGTTGAAATAGGGGATGAAAGTTATAATAGAATATATTGAAGAAAAAAACAAGTACATTACAACCTTAAAGCTTCTTATTGATTGAGACTTACCGCGTTTATATGAAAGTATTGGGAAATTTCAGTTACTGGTATCCTTATTTCTGAATTGTAATGGCAATATAGCATCCTATTTATAATTATAAAAGGTTCGGCATCGTCGAAAGCGAATGTGTTCATAGTCGCGTAACCCTCGTATACGGGAAGGTGAAATTCACGGTCTGTACTAACACATGTGTTATTTGACAGGTCGTAACCCCAATTCGAATGACAACATTTTCTGGCACAGGTAGCATTCTTCGGACAATCATTTCTGGCTGCTGATACTGTAAAGATCTATTTATAATTAACTGAATGAAAAGGGAGTAATGGCTTCTTTAGTTAGGTATACAGTGGTTGTAAGTGCGACTGGCAGACTTAGGCTAACATTCAGAGACGATGCTCAGCGTAAAGTAAGGCTTCCGTATGTCAAATTTGTATTACAATTTGATATACGGAAGCGTTAGTTCATGCTGAGTCTCTTCTCTGAATCTCAGCCTTAGAGGCATTTGGTTCGATTGCCAGGTCAAGCACAGGTTCTTCTTTAAATTAATATCGGCGTTTTTTGATTTTGCCTTTAGCAGTTAGCTCACTTCTCATTTTGATTTAGAAATCAACGCTGGGAAATCACCACAGGTTTGGAAATATCCAAAACCTCATGACTGTTCATCGACCTTTAAAAGGTCGATAAAAATGCTTTGCTCTCCCTGCCTTCCGCGGCCTCGGCGGGGCCGCAGCCGAAAGACTACGGATACGGTGGGGCCGCAGGGAGAGAGGAGTGTCAGTATTACGATGCGCCGCTCATCCTGCTCTCTGCAGGCGACGTGTGGCCAGCAGCGGGGCCAAACATCTGATCCACTGAAATGAGGGCCTTGCGCCGTGGACTCGGGGTCATAAGTTCGTCGCTCGTTGTCCAACGAGCGACGAACAACGAGCGACGGACCGTCCCTGAGGACGGACGGACGTCCGCGGTGGGATCGTGGAGCATAGGTGAGCGATTCCCGTGATCCCTCCACTAAACGGCAAGGCGGTAGTGGTGGTGGCGTATGGAGCATTTCCCCACCCAATAAAAAAAAAGGTTCACAATAAGGAGTGAGCATATTGCCGAAGGCCAAATCTAAACTCCGATTTGCTCCTGATAGGTATTTTTTTAGAAAAATATGTTGCTCGACCTTGCATGGCGTTGTATAGTTATGAGCAAAAATATGTATACACTAACGAAAGTGCTAAAGCGACTTTTTCATGAATGTATGACTGCAACTTTGTGATAACACTGATGTCACTATAGTATTGGTTCGTAAATACTGTGTTCGTAATATCACTAAAGTTCTGTTAGTACTTTAGGAGAAAATCACTTTAGCACTTTTTTGGTGTACTTATACATGTTTTTGCTCGTGACTGTACATTAGTTCACCTCTGCCGAACTCTTCGGGGTATACAAGCGTAATGGTATGTTATGTCATGTTTTTTCATCTACGCAGTAGTAACAATAAAATGTACAGTGATGTTCACCTTTGTCCTTATATGATATTGTATATAATCTATATTTATCTGTATCATAATTTTCTTTGTCGGTCGTGTTATGCACATACGTGTCAATCACTTCCTCTGTCTTGAGGTCATATTCTACGTAATCATAATCTTCCTTAATTTCATCATAATGATACCAAAATGGTCGATCGTCTAACGCCATCGCTGGAGCGTCTGCTCGACCGTCAAACGCCATCGCTCGACAAGAAGGTAACCCATATAACACTAGCAACAATAACACACTTAGATTCACATCAAAACAACACATTTTCGTTTTCGTACGAGCGCCGCGTGCGTTATCCTTGTCATAACTAGTAAACTATGATATCGACCAAACCTCACAAAATATATTAAAAACGTGTTCCTAAGCAGACTTTATGGGCGCACTCAGACATTTAAATATTACTAGCCATCTATGCTAGCAATAGACAGAAAGACGAAACTTATTTCTCGTTTGTTATTGGAAACACAATCGTTCTGTCTCACTCATACGTTAGTCAGCCTGACAAAGAGATTTAATAAATCAATCCAAATCGAAATCAACATTAATTGTGTGTGAAAAATTCTCCAAAGCCTAGCCAAATCAACACAAGACTGAATGTAAATAGTGATATTAACATAGGCATCGTATCCTCGAAGGGAGATGCAGGGTATATCTTCTGTATACATGGATCAGAACCTCGGAATGATGGACTCAGAAATAGTGTGTGTTAAGGGCAGATTTCGGTTTAATTGTAAATAATATCTATAACCTAAATTAAAAATTTAGAAAACCCCCGACACGAAATGTTATTTTCCATTTCGTGGTGGCGGCCATCTTGGATTTGAAATTTATCATAGTGTATAGTATTCTCCTAGTCAAGCCCTTTCATTTGATACCCATATTGAGGGAGTTGTGAAAAAATATGTAATTCACCATTTTGTGGCGAAGGCCATCTTGGACCGATTTTCATCAAACATAGCTAAGAACACTCCCGACTAATTCACCTTTCAAATAAAAAAAACAAAATCGAAATCGGTTCATCCGTTCGGGAGCTGCGATGCCACACACACACACATACACACACACACACACACAGACACGTCAAACTTATAACACCCCGTCGTTTTTTCGTCGGGGGTTAAAAATAGGTATGTTCAGATGGTTTGGGCGAATATCAGTGGAAGCACCGTAAGGGGACGCCCAGAAAGACTTACACTGACCTTATTAGTCAGGTCTTCAAAAAGGTCAGGTGCGTAGTATTCACAACCGGCGCGTGTGTGACAAGATATCTGAACGTGGGGACAGCAAAAGAAGTATGCAAGTGGCGGTCTCCAGTTTTTGCTTACCCCTGTGGGAAAAAGGTGAACCTTTTTGCATGACCGTACATACTATATAATATACGGTCGCGGTCATAAGTCCATTACCATTTTTACAAGTCTATGGCATAAAACAAGTTTCACTTACGACCTTTTTCTATAACAAACATTTTGCATACATAGACAATCTCGTATATCGTACTCTTCCATAATTAAAGTCGGAAAGAGAGCGATGTAATGATAATTTATTCCCACTGCTGGGCAAAGGCCTCCCCCAGGTCTTTCAATCACTGACTTTATATGTATTTATATATACGCGCAGTAACGTGCAGGCAAATACGATCCTTGACATGATAATGGACTTATGGCCTCTTACTGTACATAGTTCAGTATTCTACTAGGTACTCGTTCAGAAATTAGATAACTACTAACAGACATACTCTGTTTGTTGCAACAAATAGTTATTGATTAGTCAAATACTGTACAAAGAGAATAATCATTCATGGAAATGTAGTTCTACACTATAATAAATGAGCAATATTTGTCATTACGTCCTCAAAAACGACTCTAACGATTTCCATGTAAATAAAGTTGCACTATGGGGTTTACGCCCAGGTTCAGAATCATGCATGCATGAGCTATGCATCAACTTCCTCAAAGCATAAGTTGAGTACGCCATTATTTTAATTATGCAGATATAAGCGCGTCTTCGAGTAGGATGCGAGGCGAGGCATGTGTATGCGAAATAAAAAAAAAGAACTAATAATAAACGCGAAAAACCAGAAATATTCTACTGGCATTTAAGAAGTCAAATGTTATCATTACGTTATAATACCTAACGCTTTAGCTTAATTATCCGCCCCCCCCAAAGAGGATCTCGCCTTGTCGCGACTAGAGAAGGGTTGCATCTACGGGCTTCTTATCTTGCTATGGGGGCTGGTACAGCCAGCATCACTTCGACCCAATGGGATCTTTTGTATTGTCAAACGGTTCTACGAAATTAAACAAGAAACCCGACTGCGTATAAAGTACTAATTAAAAATCTAAAAACAAGCTCTGTGATGTTGGAAAATATATTACAGGAGGCGGGACAAGCAAAGAAACGATTTTGTTTATGAACGAATAGCTTGTCCCGCCTGCAATACATTTTCCAACATCACAGAGCTTAAGAAAGAAAGAAAGTTCGATATCATAAAATTCTACAAGTTTCCCTATTGAACACTTAGTGTATTGGTAGGAACTGCTTTAATACGGCTTTGATAAATCAAGTTAATCCAGTCGGATCCCCTGAACTGATCTCCTGTTGGATATTATTATTATATGATTCCTGTTCGATCCATTATAAACTTTGTCATTAGAATGACAAATGTCTGATCCACTTTCTCTTTTTACCCGACGACACGACAAAAAGACGATGGAAGGGTTTTATATTAGGCAGTCTATGTATCTTCCTATTTACGTATGTTCCACTACAGCGCCTAAAGTAAGTAGTGATTTTGATGAATGGGGGGTATCAATCGATTTGTTATTATGGTCCCGGTAACAATGGCAACATTTTACATAAACAAAATCAATACGACGAATGTTAGATGCGACGGAAATTTAAAAAAAAATTTGCTATCCTATCGAGTGGCATATCAAATGAAAGAGGAGAAACTTCTGAGTCTAAACTCAGAAGTTTCTCCTCTTTATATACCTATACTAATATAATGAAATTTAAAAATTTGTGAGTTTGTTAGTTTGTAATCTCTCTCTTTATCGAGGTTTTAAGTTGATAAATAGGGGGTAATCTCCGAAATCGATGATGCGATTCTGAAAATAACTACTTTAGAAGCTACATTATTCCCAAGTACTATAAATTATATTCTTATCGTGTTTTTAGGCCGAGCTATCACAGATTATTTCTAGCTAGTTGGAATAAAATGCTGTTTAGAACAGAATTCTTTGCGTACGCTGCCTAAACGGTAGTTCATAAGTAAAAATAATGTATCGCAAAAATGTAGGCCCTTAATAGTTCTACAAAAAAGTCCGTGATACCATAGATGTTTTCATGTTTAGAAAACGTATTTACTAATATATAAACGATTATTTGAGCTGCAAAATATTAATCCTTTTAAAAATTATTTATTTTACAATCACAAGTACTTAATAGAGATAAGATTTGCCCTGCCTTGTAGCATGTCATTTGGTTGTATAGTTTATGAGATAATATAAAATTACGAAGGAACGAAATAACGCTGAAACACGCTTTGTGAATTTTATATTAGCACATAGGATACTACCACTATGCCCTGGGCTTGCAAACTTAAGTATCATATAATAAATAATAATAATAATAAATATTTTGGGGACATTTTTACACAGCACCATCTAGTCCCAAACTAAGCAGAGCTTGTACTATGGGTACTAGACAATGGATAAAATACTTATATACTTTTTTTTTGTAAATACATACTTATAATACAATAGGAAACACCCAGACAAACACAAACACTTAAATTCATCACAATAAATGTTTGTGTCCTGTGGGAATCGAACCCACGACCTTGTGATCAGCAGTCACTAAATACTCGAACCACTAGACCACAGACGTCGTCCATCATATATGGGTGGCATGCGATCACGGCTACAATTTGGACACAACAATTCCTTTTATTGGTGATTACAATTCGGTAAATTGTTTATCAGGAAGGTGACTTAGGAATTATGTTCTTGTTACGTGATTTTCAGTTGATTTCTTCCGTAGTCGGCGGGTGGTAGATTTTTAAACTTAAATTTTATTGACAGGTAAGTACAGTCAAAAGAAAAATAGCTATTCATGTAAAAATATATTTTGTTTTTGTTTTTTTAAGGGTTTAAAATGATAAAAGGCAGTCAGGCAGTTGGCCTTTTTATTTGGAAAAACATTAATAATAAAAAAGATTTTAACCATCTTATTAAATAACAAAAACAGAATTTAAAAATTACTAATATAAAATCATCACAGTTATTCAGACATCAATTTTGACAAACCTATTTCCTTATCTTAACCATCTTTAAAATTAAATAAAAAAGTTTTCATAAAATCCATACAGACAATCAGACATGGTCTTGTTATTTGGAGAGGTAACAAAAACATAAACAGAAGTTGAAGAGGCAAATAAAATTTAAGATTTAAATGAAAGACATGACAAGTACAATAAAATAATCATTTCTAAATAATTAAAAATTTCGACTAATCGATCTAATAGAAACATTTCTATTAGTAATAAATAATTACTTTTTTGGAAGAACACTAATTTTGCTTGAAAGAAAGAAAGAAAGAAAGAAAGAAAAAGTTTATTCCGGTCCCGCGCAGGAAACCAAAGACAAAAAAATATATAATATAAATGATAAAAAATACTAAGAAACCTGCACGAAATCAGAAAAGGCCCTATCTCAGCATATATCTTGACTTACAGAGAGCATTATTAATAACCCTTCTCTCGTAGGTAATCAGTAAAACTTCACTCGTCACTGATTGGCTACTGCAATATCGTTAGAAAATGACCGAGACGATAACAATACACACCCATATTTGCAAACATATGGGTGTAAAAATTATTTTAAAACGGTTCAAACCGGGTGGGTTCACTTGGCCAATGTAATATGAAAATATAGAGTTGTTGTTCCTCAATACTATCATACCCGTTTCTACACGAGCCTACATCGACCTTCACCGAGCTGATAATAAAATTGAAACATATTTTATCATGAATTTAGTATATTAGAAAATATATTAAAAATGGGTTCGCTAAAAAAAAGTTTTACTGATTAAATCTCTAAAATATCCAATCCTCCTCCAGATCCAATGTTCCTTGTACGCATTCTCATACTCTTTCACTACCTTGCTTCATCAATCTGTGAGGCTTTACAAAATTGAGTTTATTTTCAGTCTGGCAGTGTAATTTGAAAATGGTTATCCGCATGGGGTCTATATATGAGTGGACACTGAAGTACTTTCGTCCTGGCTGAGCTGTGAGGTCATAATGCGTCCTGTCGACTGCGCCGCAGAAATTGGTAAGTTTCTCATTAGTCTGTATCTGTAACATAGAATGAATGGTTTCAATTGATTGCCGTGACTTCACATGATACGTTTACTATTGATGGTAACTGGCAACCGCAGCCTATAGATGCCAGCGTCATTAGGGTCTCGCATTGCCACCTTGAGACCTCAGTTGCCCAGAGATTTCATTGACTACAATTTCTTTCAAACCAGAACGGAATAATGTTAGCACATTATTGTTCAGCGTTAGGATATTGGCAATGCGATGATGGGTATCATTCGCGAACGAACTAAGCAGCAGAGTATCGCTTATAAAACGTGCTTCTGGCGCCACACAATTATGACACGCGTTTTTAAACTAAATAGGTACTATGAGTATGTAAACTTTAAGACTAACCGTCTGTTTATCATCTTCCATGTCTGTCTGCGACACAAGAAGTTGATTAAGATTATTAATGGAACCAGGACGTTGAATGCATCGCAGATATGGAAGATACCTATATAGTCAGAGTGTAGTATAGATATCACTTCTAGAAAAAGGTTGATCTCTAAAAATGCCATCGACCCGAACAATTTTGCGTAAAGATTAAACCTGGAACCAATGGTTTAAATCAAATCAGAACTTTGTGATAAAAAAGCGGTTGTAGAGTTACTGGTAACTCGAGGCACTCTGCAGGAATATAGAAATAGAAGGACTCTTGCAACAAAAGTACTAGACTAGATATCCCTTAATGGACATTAGGAGATGTTCATTAGTTTATGATTTTTTGGAATTTGTCTAGGTACTAAGATAAAATCTAACACCAATTTATGTTATACGCTTAATATGCAATAAATCTTTTGAATTTGAAATACTTTCAGTCACAAATGTATTTGCTGACGGTCAAAGAAAACGCTTCAAACAAAAGAATAAATCTGTAACCGAAAATACAGATACACAGAACTGTAAAATGTAATATTTTGACACTTATTGGCTTACTGAATCTACCTATAAAATTACTATTATTTCTACTATCTAAGCACTTTTTTACTATCTAAGCACTATCCTGTTCTATGGTAAAGAGAACTATGATCAGCAAAACTAACTGGAGCTGTCACTCTGGAGCTTTTCCGGAAAGACGATACCGGCCGATTCCGGCCGATTCCACCTCCAAAGTGTGAGAAGACACTTACTTAATTATTCTGTGATATAAGGTTAAACTTACTACTTTAATAAACAAGGTTTAGGTTAGGAATAATTTAACCTATATTTTGCCACTGTCTGACGGAAATAGGAAATAAACAAAACTTAGCTACACCCAGTAGGTATATGTGGTGCTTAATACGATCGATCGAAAGGTTAATATTATGCATACTAAGAGCCTGTTACACCGTCTCCTGATAAGTTTCCGTTAAATTACTTGGCAAATAATTTCATACAAGTTTTGTTTCATTGGTTGAGGTGGTGAAACATGGAACATGGGATTTTACAAGCATTGCGGACATAATTTTCTCTTACAAATGATTTTTGTAAGAGAAAATGAGTTCTGAACTTACTGACGTGTGTCTTGTCTCTGTGTACAACTGTCTTTAGTCTGAAGTATCGTTGCGTTCTGTTTCTTAATAGCGAAAATCTTCAAGGCCGTAAGTGTGAAGAAGACAATATTTACCACGAATAATATCATAAGTGGTCCTAATAAGTAAAACAGTCTTGCGTATCCTGGAAAGTAAGTATTTTTTCACAAAACATGAGTAGTTAACACAACATTACCTACAGAACTACCATCAGAGGATATTAATAAAATATCCACATTTCAACAGCTGCAGTTCACAGCTCCCGAATTCTAATTCAAGGCAAGGAAACCAGTGATTTTTCGGAATCATGTGCGTAATTATCACTCAGTTTAACGGTGAAGGAAAACATCGTGCACCGATTTTCATACTGTTTCACCAGTGGATAGGGTGGTTCTCGAGGAAGTTTTTAGTACATACATTTTCAAGATATTGCGTACTAAAATATATCTAATGATATTTTTTGGCGGTGTAGGCTATAATTTATAAGACCACGCGGGCAAAGCCGCTGGCGGAAAGCTAGTTTTAAATAACAATAAAATTGTACAGACATGGAATGGCAGCCGACGAATTATTTTTATTTTTTTGTTAATTTCGTTCGTTTTGGTCGCAGTTCAAATAAAATATATTTGTTTTTGATTTCCTTTGGAGGCAAGGAACCCTAAAAGTTAATTTTAGTACTGTTTTAATATGGTTACCAGTCAAGAAGCAGTTCATCCTTATTTTAGGCGTCAGCGGGTTCTCGTTTGGAAAGTTTAAGAACTCAATCGAAGCGAGCATTATTGTCAGTGCAACTGGTCCGCCGAATGCGTACGCGCAGTAAAACCTGAAGCGTTTGCAAGATGGAGCGCTTCGACAGGACATCGTACGGATACACCTGAAACAAAAAAATACACTCATAAACAGTGGCGTAGCGTACCTTGGCCCTGTATAAAAATTTGTTTGGGAGCCCTTAAAATGGGTAAAGATTTCTCACAAAAGAAAAAAAAAATGTTTGCATTGAATTAAAAGGAATATTCCCCCGTTGAAGTTAATGACTTAAACGGGGTAATCCCGCAGCCCGCGATAGCCGATGTAGGGTGTTGCCAACTTTTGAACGCACGCTTTACGCGGGAAAACCGAAATAGCTTTTTTTAACTTTTGTCATTTCTGAAATAAAAAATAATTGGGAAGTTTTTATTAATTTTTGCATGTGCACATCGGGGGCCCCCGTGGCCCGAGGGCCCAGTATAACTTAAACTTATACAATCAAAATTTAGATTAAACATTATACTGAATATGGAGGTACAATATATTTGTGGGAGTCAGGAGACCAAACTAGGAAACCCTGTGCTATGGACTCCTGGCCCCCCCTCAAATAACTGATACGGCAGATACGGCGCTAGCTACGCCGCTGCTTATAAACATAAATAAAACATCACGCCTGCGGCCGTATTATGAAGTGCTAAGGCCATCATTGTTAAGTTGCAAAAAAGAGATGGTGCTACCCAACTTGTACGGCAGCATCTCTCTCCCACACTGGAACGACTGTGGCTGTTAAGCTTCATAATACGGCCTCTGTATTCTCCCGAGTGTTAAGCAGAGAAATAATTATTTACATCCATAGTTCCCTGGTACGTTTAGGTCCCATGTCATAGGGGGCGAGCGTATTTCCACTAACAGGGACTTCGGAAATCCAAACTCCGGGCTGCTACTGAGAATTTCAAAAAACCGAATAACACTGCTCGAACCGGGAATCGAACCCAGGACCTCTACGTTGTAGTTTATGCTCAATTTCAAAATAATTATTGGTTAAATCCACACTTTTGTTCTTATCTACTTACCTCAATTTATTTGGTCACTTTTAATTTTAATTTTACTGCCTCATTTGTTTTGTGGTCTTAAGCGCGACTGCTACGTTAGTTCCTGGGTTCAATACCCAAGTCGAGTAAAGTATTGTTGAGTTATCTTTTTGTACTTTTTTTAAGCATTTTCCATGCTAAGATTACCAGTTATTTACGTTTTAGATAACGTCACCATAAGACGTAATTTAGCATGTGAAGGAAGATTTAGTTTCGTTTTTTTTTCTAGTTGTCGATCGGGACTCGCGGTGACTTAGCGGTCATCGTGCCCGTCAATCGACTTTTTCATTCATTTAAAATATTGTTGGGCTTTTTCTGTAAAATTCCTAGTAGTAGCAGCTCGGAGGCCGGATTTGTGCCCCGTTGATGGCAATTGGCTCGCCTCCTACTACTTGGAACCTAAACATATCTGCTTACCCTTCAGGGAATACAAGCGTGATGATATGTATATGTTACCGGAAATGTATGAAATCAAAGAATTGTATACAAATCCTAGGAAATGTGTACAATTCCGATACTATTTAGGAAATGTATAAAATATTGTTTGAAAAACTATTTAATGCATAGATATCGTAGGAAATGTATAAATTTCCTCGGAATTGTATATAATTCCAATATCGTATTAGGAAATGTATAAAGTAAATGCTTTCTGTAATAAAACACACATTTCCGTGCGATTTTAGGTATTACATACATTTCCTAGGAATTGTATACGAGTACAATGACGGATTACATACATTTCCATTAACATTATATACCTAAGTATAATTTTACTTACCTAAACGTCCACCAGATGTCGTAACACATGACGTTTCGCCAAAAGTATGCTGACAGAGTGAAGAAATGTACAATCAATGCTGTAATATAGAAAACAAAAACAGTTGTAGTACCTATTACTTGTGAGTACATTAAGGGTAAATGATAACTAACTAAAGCTTACCACGTTAAACAATAAATAGCAGAACGAGACTACTATTCATCAACCCATTAACTGTCCCACTGCTGGGCACGGGTCTCCTCTCAGTATGAGAGAAGGTTGACAGATTTCATATGCCGTCGAGAATATCTCTCAGGCATGCAGGTTTCCTCACGATGTTTTTCTTCACCGTTAAAGCGAGTGATAATTACGCACATGATTTCGAAAAGTCAGAGGTGCGTGCCTTGGATTCGAACTCGAGACCTTTGACTTGGCAGTCCAGTGGTCATACCCCTAGGTTATCACTGCTTTTACTACTACTTAGACTACTACATATAATTTGGGCAATTTTTTCCGTGTTCGAGTTTGTTGTCGGTATCCTAAATATACTGGGTATCTATTAGCTAATGATTCACTACGTTAATTGGCGTCTTTAGTTAGATTGCCTTACTTTATGTTCATTTAACTCCGATAACGATAATTTTAAGAGAGGTAGGGCACAGCCATTTGTGGCACAAATCTGGAGCAGCGCGGTACCTCCACCTTACAGAAAACTACAGCCAAATAACACACTTTATTGTGTGTTGTGTTCCTGCAGTGAGTAAGGTCGCCAGAGCTCCTTCTAAGGATGCGCTGCGCTGGCAGCAAGAGTAATATTCCCTCAAACTTTCGGCGCAGTGAATCCTCCATAAACCTCTAAGACGTTTATCAAGACCTTTTATTGTTTATATGGTGATGTTATATTAATTATTCTCATAATACTTACTTAAGGTGACGCAAGTGCATTCTTCGATAATACGTTGCATTATAAGGAACTGTTCCATGCCCAACAGCAGGAATCCCACCAAGAAGCTGAAGAGGTATGCCATAAGGATCATTCCATGAAGAGTTTGAAGTTCCGGGATCCATGCGAACACGACGACCCTCAGTAAAACCAAGAAACACGTTACTATCATGCCTGGAAAACAAATTATAATTATATTTCTTATACGGACAACCAATTAACTCCGCCAACCGGGTCCAAAATTAGCAGTTACCGATAAAGGTGTTCTAAGTATTTTATTAAGATAAAGTGAGGATCAGCGTGATAAGGGAGCGTTGTGGCATGAAAGATGATATAGTAACTCGGATTGAGAAAGGTATGTTAAGCTGATTTGGGCATATAGAGAGGATGGATGAACGGAGGCTGACTAAACAAACTATATAATTATGGCGAGTACGAATGGAAGAGTTGGAAGGGGTCGACCTCGGCGAACATACCACAGCCAGATTGTGGACGTTTTCAAAAAAGGCAAGGTTAAGAGCACCCTAAACCGACGAGCATGCATGGAGAGGTTAATGAACATAGACGAAGCGAAAGTGGTGTGCCAGGATCGTAGCAAGTGGAAATCTATAGTCTCTGCCTACCCATATGGGAAACAGGCGTGAAGCTATGTATGTATGTATGTAATTATTTTTGTAATTTTCATATTTTAAGAAAAAAACAATTATCTTGAAAAGTCTAAGTCTACGAAAGTCTGGACGCTAAACTGATAAATAAAGTGATGATAAATCCAAGATCCGAATCTTAAAATGCCGATGTGACATAATATAAAATTCCCACTAAATCTGAAAGTTTGGGTTGATGGATTTTTGTTGTTTGTGTTTGACTCTTTCAAGCAAATACTACTGAACGGATCTGGATGAAATTTGGCACAGATATAGATTATAGTCTGGAGTAGCACATAGGCTTTTTATCCCGGTAAAATGTAAATTCCGTGGGATAAATTTGTTTTAAGAAGTTGACTACAGAACATAGAAAAATATATAAGAAATACGACCACGCGGGCGAAACCGCTGGCAGAAGGCTAGTCGTTTATAAACGGCAGCATGACCGATCGACAAATATGGGATGTAATATTGGATGTCTTTTTCTTGAGCACAAGATCATGGCGTGGTGTAATGTTATTTTATGTTATACAAAAATAAATAGGAAGCTTACAAATTCCACTCATCAAGTAATGTATGTCCAGATCATCGTTGGGCACGAGACAGATGAAAGCATCCATGGCAGTCGTTCCATCCGGGCTGACAAATAGGTCAACGCAATAGTTATCTGTGCTGAAAGTCAGTATTGGGGCTACAGTACTGCTGATTTCCAGGTCTAAATTGCCTTCCTGTAAATATTATACATACTATACAGGGTGTTTGGTAGAACGTTGAACATACGAAAATGGTGGTTAGTTGGGGTCATCTGCTACCCACTTGGCCCAAATTATTTGACCTTGGCCGCACCGTTTTCATTTTTACTTTTTTTAATTTCACAGAAAATTACCAGTTTTTTTTACTTAAAATTCGAATATAATTAGACATTAATACAAAACAACATCCTGCCTGTTTTACCCATCACAAGTAAAGATATTCGAATTTAAATTGATAAAAAACTGATAATTTTCTGTGAAATTAAAAAAAAGTAAAAAAAAAACAGTGCGGCCAAGGTTAAATAATTTGGTCCCAGTGGGTAGCAGATGACCCCAACTAACCACCATTTTCGTATGTTCAACGTTCTACCAAACACCCTGTATATTAATAGAGTTAGTCCCACTGCTCGGCACGGATCTCCTTTCAGAATAAAGAGAGGTTAGGCTTTAGTCTGGCCTAATGGGTGTTGGCAAACTTCACTCGCCGTCGAGAAAAATCTCTCAGGTATTTAGGTTTCCTCGCGATGTTTTCCTTCACCGTTTTAAGCGGTGCGAGTAAAGAGGTGCGTGGCTTGGATGCGAACTGGAGACCTACGACTTAGCTGTCCAGTGGTCAGATCCCTAGGCTATCACTGCTTACCTATATTATTTCTATGCGTACTTATGATAAAATTGTAAAAAACAGCGCCAATGTCTGATATTGAAAAAAAAAACATGAACCGTATTTATTATTGGAGTAACAGAAGCTAAAACCAGAGTTTTAGAATTTTTGTGTTGCTGTCTGTATGTTTGTACTCGCATCGCGCAAAAACTACTGCATGGAATTGAATGCAGTTTTCATTTTCATTGATGTAGGTATAGAGGTCTTACTTAACTATTCTTTTAAACTAATCTTTGATTTGTTGGAGTTGTCTTCACCTCAAATAGCAGAATCCTTACCAATCCTTGCTAATATTATAATTGCGAAAGTAACTCTGTTTGTCTGTCTGTCTGTCGCGCTTTCGCACCAAAACTTATGAACCGATTTAAATGAAATTTGGTACTCAGAGATAGTCTAGAGCCTGAGAAAGGACATAGGCTACTTTTTAATGACGAAAAATGGGCTGTAAGGGGTTGAAATAGGGGATGAAAGTTATAATATAATATATTAAAGAAAAATCAAGTACCTAACAGTTCCTTCACATTCTAATTTACGTCACCTTTAAGACGTAAATTAGAATGTGAAGGAAGATTTCGACTGGCGAGCGGGGCTCGTGGTAGCTTAGCGGTCAAAGCGTCTGGTGTACCGAACCAGAAGACACAGGTTCGAATCCTGCCCACCAGCCGATTTTTTCCTTCATTAAAAATCATTTGTAATCTTAGCATGGAAAATGCTTAAGAAATACAATTATTTTTAAACAAAAACAAACCGCCTCCAAAAACACACATAGGAACTAAAAAGCAAAAAATAACATATTTACATTATGATTTCTAACTAATTTGGAGGCGGTGCCAAACTACTAATTTCATTCAAATATGACTTTCGTTGATTGTCTGTTTGGCACAGCCTCCAAATTAGTTAGAAATCATAATGTAAATATGTTATTTTTTGCTTTATGGGACCAATCTGTAAGCACCAGCTTTCGAATAAAAAAAGAATCATCAAAATTGGTTCACCCAGTGCAAAGTTCTGAAGTAACAAACATTAAAAAAAAATACAGTCGAATTGAGAACCTCCTCCTTTTTTTGAAGTCGGTTGAAAAGATAAGTACCTACAGTCCTACAACCTTAAAGTTTCTTATTGATCAAAAACTTACCGCGTTTATACGAAAGTATTGGGAAATTTCAGTTGCTTGTATCCTTATTTCTGAAGTGAAAGGGCAAGCTATGGTCCCATTTAAAATGGTAAAAGGTCCGGCATCGTCGAAAGTGAATGTGTTATTCATAGTCGCGTAACCCTCGTATACGGGAAGGTAAAATTCACGGTCTGTACTAACACATGTGTTATTTGACAGGTCGTAGGCCAAATTCGGTAAACAACATTTTCGTGCACAGGTAGCATTGTCCGGACATAACGTTTTATTATTTGGTGGTGATACTTTTTTAACTGTATAAAAAGAGAGTAATGACTTGTTTAGTTATGTGGTTGTAAGCGCGACTGCCTGACTTAGAGAAATTCGGTTCGATTGTCAGGTCGAGCAACGGGTTTTTCTTTGAATTCATATCGGCGTTTGAATATGATTACTGCCTTTGGCAGTTAGCTCACGTCTAATTTTGACTTAGATATCAACGCTGGGAAATCACCACAGGCTGGGAAATATTAACGTGGGTACTTATTCTACAGGAAACGGGTAATATTTATAATAATATATTTGAAAAATAAATTAAATTTCGAAAATAAAAGTAGCCTAAGTTACTCCTTATAACATTAGCTATCCTATATTAAGTCCCGTCAAAATAGGTCCAGTCGTTAGCCGTCAGAGATTAGCTGGGACAAACAGACAAACTGTAAAAAAAATATTTTTTGATGTAAGTGTTGGTATACAAGGTGGAAGGGACATCAACGCACAAACATGACGTGGCAAAGTTTCACTCAAAAATATAATGACCTAGACCTATTTCATTCATGTAGAAAATAACGGTTATTACAGATATTGTCATTTTTGAGAGCGCAGTGTATTGCTAGAAACGCGATTATAACGCTCCGCGGTGAATGGTGCGATCCGAAATAAATGACATTTTAATTATAAATCTAATTTGGGTAGATAGAAATAATGGTTCAAGTAAAAAAAACTGCAGAAAAAATTTAAAAATTGATTGAATTGGTTCAGAATCATGTACTGAACTCATGGTATTCGGATGTGCGTCGATGTCCCTTCTACGTCTTATACTATTGACCGCATTTAGTAAAAACCATTTGAAATTAATTCATTTGAATTAATTTGAAATTACAAACAGGCATTTTAAAATATGAGTTGTTACATTTTTCACTAGTACAATATTGCGTGATCAGGATGTGTGGACATCCCCCACCCTGAAAGAGGGGTGAGCGTGTCACTTACCGGCTTACTCAGGTATTCACCGGACATGGTTGTTTCGGCGAATATCTGAATAGGATCGGACGGGAGCGGTCGGCAAATTGCCATCATTGTGACGGTAGCCAGGACTCCGCACACCATACGCTCGCCGAGTGCCCAGCATGGGAGCCCGAGCGGCAAGTCCTGTTTGATCTGATCGGGCAGGACTTGTCATTGCCGAAAGTAGTGCAAGCAATGGTGACAGAACCATTAATATGGAGGGCCGTGGTCTCCTTCTGCGAAAGCGTTATGCTCCAGAAGGAGGCAGCAGAGCGGGCTCGGGAGAGGGCCGATCCCGCTCGAAGACGAAGGCGCCGGCGAGGAAATCGTCTTGGTGCTTAGCCCAACTAGAGCTAGACGCCGAATCCCTGACAATGCAGCAGTGGATACTTTTAGGGTCGCGGGTGCTTTGCAAAATTAAAAACATCCGTATCCCGGGATTAGGGCAGTATATTAATCTGCAATTTTGTGACGTGCCAAAGGCAAAGCACAGAAGGGGCACCGGTGCGTTCACCAGTGATCCCGGAGCCCCTTCACCGTGGAGACGGCCGTGTGTTTTTAGTCGGTAAGAGTCCGACATAACTCTCTGACTTTCCTTTTTGGGAAGCCGGAGGGTATCCATGAGGATTTTCACACGAAAAAAAAAAAAAAAAAAAAAAAAAAAGATGTGTGGACATTGTACGTTTATCCTCTTGACTGTCCATAGTGTCCATCGACCTTAATAAGGTCGATAAAAATGCTTTGACAGTTGAAAGGTATGTTTTCGTACTCAAAGACAAGATTATTAAGAAAGAAGAAGAAGAAGCTAAGAAGTACCCCAAGGAGGGGTTGCTTCTAAGGGCTTAACCAGCAAGCTCGGATTGGAGCGGCCACTGTAGGTTGCGGTGTCGTATGGTAGGCACCGGAATTGAGGCGGGCCGCACTGCTGTGCAGATGCAGAGCGACACTGCGGCTGAAGGTTTACGGGGCCGCAGCAGGAGACGAGTGCCAGGTTGACTGTGCGCCACTCTCCCTACCTTTCGCGGCCTCGGCGGGGCCGCAGCCGCAGCACTGCGGATACGGTGGGGCCGCAGGGAGAGAGGAGTGTCAGTATTACCATGCGCCGCTCACCCTACTCTCTGCGGTCGACGTGTGCCCGGCGGAGGGGCCAAACATCTGATCCACTGAAATGGGGGCTTTGCGCAGCGGAATCCGGGTCATAAGTTCGTCGCCCATTGGACCTGGCCCTCAGGGAGGGTCCGTCAACGGACGTCCGCGGTGGGATTGTGGAGCATAGGTGAGCGATTCCCGTGATCCCTCCACTACTAGCGGAGAGGTGATGGTGGTGGCGTATGGAGCATTTCTCCACCCAATGAAAAAAAGTTTCACAATATCTTTTAATATGGTATCTGTATATGAAAACTTGTAATTGGCTGTCTGGTTACTAAAATGATCACTGTTATGTTAAATTAGCTGTAAGTTTTCCATAAATTAAATAAATAAATAAATAAATAGGGAGTGAGCATATTGCCGAAGGCCAAATCTAAACTCCGATTTGCTGCTGATATGTATTTTTTTTAGAAAAATATGTTGCTCGACCTGACATCAGCACTTTTTTTAGTATATACATGTTTTTACTCGTAACTGTATATTAGTTCACCTCTGCTGAACTCTTCGGGGTATACAAGCGTAATGGTATGTTATGTCATGTGTTTTCATCTATGCAGTAGTAACACTAAAATGTACAGTGGAAAAAAAAAAAAAAACGATATGTATCTGTATCATTACTTTCTTTCACGAAGGTTGTGTTATGCACATACGTGTCAATCACTTCCTCTGTCTTCGTTATCTTGACGTCATATTCTAACAACAAAAACTTTACTGTTCAGAAAAAAATACAAAAATACATAGGACACTAGCCTCTACACTAGGATTCCCTGTGTAGTGGAAACTAGTCCATTTCATCCGAAAATATCAATAAAAGTAAAAGTATAGGTTATTTTCTACTTAAATTTGAGAAAACTGACATAAAAAGAATGTGGAATTATCAGAAGACAGTGTGTATGTTAGGTGTGATGTGTGTGGGATGTTGGGAGGGGCGGGGCGGTGTGAGTGAGTGTGAGTGGAAGAGTGTGGGTGAGTGGGAGAAGGGCGTAAAGGTAAGAACCAGTTGAAGGGGGATGTAGCCTGACTGTAATATACGTAATTATAATCTTCCTCAATGTCAGCATAATGATACCAAAATGGTTAACCGTGTATCGCCATCGTTCGACAAGAAGATAAACCAAATAACACTAGCAACAATAACACACTTAGATTCACATCAAAACAACACATTTTCGTTTTTGTACGAGCGCTGCGAACGATATCGTTGTCATAACTAGTAAACTATGATATCGGCCAAACCTCACAAAATATATTAAAAACGTGTTCCTAAGCAGACTTTATGGGCGCACTCAGACATTTAAATATTACTAGCAATCTATGCTAGCAATAGACAGGAAGACGAAACTTATTTCTCGTTTGTAACTGGAAACAAAATCGTTCTGTCTCACTCATACGTCAGCCTGACAAACAGATTTAATAAATCAAATCAAATCGAAAACAACATAATGTGTGTATGAAAACTTTTTTGGCTCTCCACTGACATGTACCGGACCAAATACAAAATCGTTAACATATAGACAACTACTAACAGATATACTCTTTTTGTTGTGACAAATAGTTATTGATTAACCAAATACTGTACAAAGAGAATAATCTAATCTAAATCATGAACTTCGAAAACAGCTCTAACGATGTAAATAAAGTTGCACTATGGGGTTTACGCCCAGGTACAGAATCAATGCTGAAATGTTTAGTCGCGTTGACGATTCATTATTACATCAAAGGCGGAATTTCATCCTCCCAAGGCATTTACGCATGGGCTATGCACCAACTTCCTCAAAGCATACGATGGCTTCTACGTAAACTATCGTAACCCACAATTTTGCAATTATCACTTTTTTGTATTTTCTAAATGAACTTTATGAGTTCCATAAACTGTATTAAATTTGAAAGTCAAATATAAAAAAATAAAGATTTTAGATTTCGGATTTCTATCGTATGTTGTTTTTGCATGCGTCGTAAAGGATCGTACTTACTCTGGCTATATTTTACGGGAAAGGAGTGCGCGGCACCGCGTAACGTATGTATCACTTACTGTTCGATACGTTGAGCGTTAAAACAGACTATCGGTTTATTAGTCTTTTTTATTATGTTTATAATATTTACTTGTAGATTTAACAAATTTACAATTTTAGTAATACTCATAATAAAATCAAGTAAGAATATGCTTAGTAGCACATACTATTATGTACGTTGTTTTTGTCTTTTAAAATTATAGCGTATGTATCACAAACGATTTTTCACTGCGTTCATTAAAGAAAGTTTTTTATCGTCTATATAATACTTAATACATAAAAATTTTTACTTAGCATAATAGTGTAAAAAATCGTAAGTATCACTTACCATTATGCATATACGCAGTAAATAGCCGTAACTGCAATATTTTAAAAACTACAAATAATTAGTAGTAAGTCCTTATTGTGACTTCCTGTATTATCTATGCATGATATAAATTTCAAAACAAAAAGTTTAAATTCTTCGAAACGGTGCAAGAAAAGATCTTTAAAGCTCTCTCCTGAAAAGTTAGCAAAATCGACATACGATAGTTTACTTAGGAGCCATCGAATTATTTAAGTTGAGTACGCCATTATTTTATTGATGCAGATATAAGCGCTTCATCGAGTAAGATGGGAGGCAAGGCATGAGTATGCGATATTAGAAAAAGAACTAATAATAAACGCGCAAAACCAGAAATATTCTACTGGCATTTAAAAAGTCAAATGTCATTATTACATCATTAAATACCTAACGCTTTGTGTCTGCGCCCAGAAGCTTAATTATCCAAGGGGTTACCGCCTTTGTCGCGGCTTAGTAACCGAGAAGTGGAGATGCGGGTGCTAGAGAGGGGCTGCTTCTACGGGCCTTGCCAGCAAGCCCGGATTGGAGCGGCTATTGTAGGTTGCAGTGTCGTATGGGAGGCACAGCAACTGAGGCGGGCCGCAGTGTTGTGCAGAGCGACACTGCGGCTAAACATTACCTATTCTGTGGCTAAAGGTTTACAGGGCCGCGGCGGGAGAGGAGTGCCGGTATGACGGTGCGTCACTCTCCTTGCCTTCCCCAGCCTCGGCGAACATAATAAATAAAACGGCCAAAAAAAAATGCAGTTCTGGCATCGGTATCGTTTAATAAAGTACGTGTGCATTATTTTCAAAGATTTTAACAAGTTTTGCGGAAGAAAAATTCAACTGTAAAAGGTGCAAGGTTACGAAAGGTTAGAGTATGAACATTATAAAGGTATATTCTAATACTGAAGAACTGGCATTACCTACATTATCTTTTACCTCAACTTTGATAATCAAAAAGTATTTTGTGATATAATTTGACGGCAGTCACTGTTGTACTCAATGTAGTAATTTGTAGAAAATATGAACATACATACATGCAACGACCACCCATGCAAGAAGTATAGTAGAATAATAATAATTATAAAATGTATTCAAAAAACATTTTGTCTTAAGATAGCAAGTATAGATAATACAATGTATATATTAGGTATTAACATAACATAATTATGCCTGAACTAGGTAATCCTGTGTTTCAGGCTAGAGGGTAAAAAAAGAGGGTAAAATGGTAAAAAAGTAATCAACTGACGCAATGTCGTGTCCACTTTGTTTACAGAAAGTGATATTATTGTTTATTATCAGTGTACAAAAAAGGAAATGTTTGCTAGTGTCTTATGAAATAACATTTAATGTTCACCACAAATAGAAAAATATTTAATTGTTTTAAAGATCACTCCAGCGCCAGCGTAATAGTGTCAGCGTCGGGTAGGCACCGCGTAGGCAACGCACACGCACCACGTAGGCACCGCGTAGGCACCGCGTAGGCATTCGTAGACATTGTGTCGCTACGTAAGCATCACGAAGGCATTGCGTAGGTGCTACGTGGACCTACAAAGACACCGTTTAGAGGCTGCGTCGTTAGACAAATACCAGTACATATTCAAACAGACCAATTTGAAAAACTGAGCACCTTCAAAACTTTTGTATAAGGTTTATATTTGGTGAACGCAAATATGACCAATACTCTGAATATCGTGCTAAGCTCAAGTAGTTACCTATCCGCCTTCCCGGAACGCTCATATTCTTTCACTTATCATCACAGGAAAAGGCCTAACATTTTACTGTCAAAGATCTTAATCTGGAGTTCAGTTGGATTTCATCCCGGGATTGTGACAGTGTACGGGTTAATGTTGATGACGTCATTTGTGTCCTCGACATGTGTTGACCCCTCAATTGCCTGTATCTGCACACAAACAATACTATTAGCGTCATATTGATAAGGAAAGGAGGTCATCGTAAGCCCATACAGCCCAAATTCGTACCGGAGGTACATGACAGTTGTCAAGTTGAAAGAAAACTAAGAAACTGATAATAACCTGCCGTAATGGCGTGCGTTTGACATTCCGAAACTGACACCGACAGTTTTTACTATGAAATCATTACGAAACAGATAATAGTGTGCCAAAATGGCGTGATTTTTCTCAAATTAAAAGTTTTTTTTCGAAATCCCCAGTCAACATTTAAAAAAAGTCTTCTTCCTCCTAGCCTTTTTCCCAACCATGTTGGGGTCGGCTTCCAGTCTAACCAGGATGCGGCTGAATATAGGTATTAAAAACATTTAAAAAAGTAAAGGAGCAAAAAATTTAAGACCTTCTATACAAAATCACCTAACTATGCGGGCCTATTTCACTACCTCTTAAAAAGCTCCCGTCAAATTACTTGGTAGAAAATTTCATACAAATTTTGTACCATTTCTAAATCTATCCGATGGTTAGCGGCTGTCTAGAGTTGGTGAAACAGTTCCTCAAAATTAAAAAAAAAGGCCTTGCAAGGATACGTTATGCAGATTATCGTTACAACAACATTTTCTGAATTACAATTCATATTAGTCAGTATGTTTGAGTATTTAAAGAATATTGAAGTATTTGAATCAAAGATATTGAATCAAACATTATTATATACAAACTAGCTTTCCACCAGCGCCTTCGCCCGCGTGGTCTTGGTCTTATAACTTTAATCCCTTATTTCAACCCCTTACAGCCCTTTATTCGCATTAAAAGTAGCCTATGTCCTGTCTCAGGCTCTAGACTATCTCTGTACCAATTTCATTTAAATCGATTTAGTAGTTTTGGCGTGAAAGCGCGTCTGACAGACAGACAGACTTACTTTACTTATTAGTAAGAATGAGGAAGTAAGGATAAGGAGTAACACTCGCGAATATTATTATAATCAATAATATTATTATTATATTCAATCTAGAAACAAAAAAGCTAAATCTAAACATTTACAATGTTATACACGGTAAAAAGAATAAGCGCCAAAATATTTAATTTGCTTTACATAATTTTAATATGCAAATACCTATACCATATATTATTGTAAATTTATAGGTTTTTGAAATGTTATAGTGGTATAATTATAATAATTATATGTGGAACGTGCACCAAAACTGTATATTATGTTTCTTCCAAATAAGTATTCTTATTCTTACCAGAATACTACTGATAATAATACTACTTAATACTGATTTAGTATACTTTTCGATTCAAACCAATTGGTGTGCGCATAGTCGTTAACATCCACCATTTTAATAAAGAAATAAGTCGGCTAAGCTACGATCAAAAGCGTCTGGTGTAAACCAGAACACGCAGGTTCGAATACTGCCCGCCAGCTGATTTTTTCTTCATTAAAATAACTTTTAATCTTAGCATGGAAAATGCTTAAAAAATACAAAAAGATATCCACCATTTAGTTTTTTTTTTTTAATCTTAGTATGGAAAATGCTTAAAAACTACAAAAAGATAGTCCGCCATGTTGATTTTATAAAACAGTCTGAAATGACTACAATTTAAGACTGATTCATTTTTTTATTTGGAACCGTATTACATAATGACAATTATATTAACTTTGACAAACAGTTCTATTTCGTGGTACCAGGTGGGGCTGTCATCTCTCTGTCTAAAAATAAATCAATAGGTTGGTAGCTATTTAGGTCATGCACTGGAAGTCAACGTTATACAAAACAACGCATTATTAGAAAGCTACAATAACATAAAAGATCTTTAAAATAAAGCAGTGCAATTTTAATCTATGTTCCGAAACTAACCGCATACTTTGTGTCCTCATCCACTTCCGTCTTGTCGCACACCTGCTTTGTTTTATTGTAAATTCATACTAAACCACTTCTACTTATGATCTAAATTCAATCGTGCACACTACGTCTTTCCAAAACAATTGGAGTGTTACCCAAACATACAAACAGGAAAATCAACTTAAGGATTATTATTACAAAAAAAAATGCTTAGTCTATGTTCAAGCCACGCACTACTTCAACCAAGCCCTCGAATTATTGGCCAATGCAAAATGCAAAAGTTAGTATAAAACTACCAGTCAATAAGGACCTGTTTCACCACCTCTGGATAGCTGTTAACCGTCAGATAAATGCAAAAATGGAACAAAATTTGTATGAAATTATCTGCCAAATTATTTAACGAGAACTTATCAGGAGTGAGTGAAACAGGCCCTGGATCTTTTACTGGCTATAAGACAAGTTTTTTCTGTACCTTTTCACTGGATTATTCTATCGTAATCTATATTGCAACAGTATTTGGAAATTAGGTTCTCCATTGATTCAAATGACTTGAATTTATTGTTCTACAAATTCCTTAAATTTGGATCAGTATTTTAATTAGCTTCATAATTTGTATTTACATTTTATTCAAGATGCATGTTTACTTATCAACTATTTTAGTTCTTTCTCGTTTAAGTCGAAGTTAAAGTCATATCAAGTTATTGTTGACAGTCTTCAAAATTCTATGATAGGTACCAATATCTCGTGTTTCTTTATAGTTCCAAAGACTTTGCATCGTTTGTTTTACTCTTTCTGGAGTCTGTGGCTGCACTGATGAACGTTTGTACAGTGTTAAGACTGGCATTCCTTTGTGTATTAGAGGGATTAATATTTTGATTGGTGATATTCTTCAATCCTCTGATATCTGCATTAGATCGTTGGATATTTTTGATCCTGGATACAGAATTAGTGATCTTAGGATTTTAAAAAATATTTTTTTTAACTTATACTATCCGAATGACGAATATTAAATAATGAGACGCACCTTTTCTTGATCAAATTTAATGTCTTCTTTTTGCACACAAAGATGATGAAGATGGTAAGGCCGACGAGACCGTTGTAGGTATCGGAGAACTGCCAGAAGATATCAGCGTCAGGATAGAAGGAGCTCAACACCTCCAAGATCCAGTTGATGCCCATCACGGTGAACAACTTGATGTAAAGAGTGAACCTGAAACATTTTTATTTAAAATAGTTACCAATGTTATTTTCAACTGATAATTATGATTTTTTTAATTTGATATATCAATGCAACGCAATAGTAAATAGCAATGCTAACAATCTGGTCCTTATCTAGAATGCAATGGTTTTCAGCTATAGCTACTATTCTACATACTCTAGTGTTTTATATCTCAAGTTTTTGAAGTTTGCATTGATAAAGTTTCTGTATGTTTCAAAATTTTGATTTTGCTTTTGACTTACCTTACCATCTTACTCATCTCACTCTCACTCATTATACTTACCTTTGCGTGTCCTTTCTGTTGTGGTGATTTGTGGAGCTGTCTTTATTATGTAACGCCTTGTTTGTCTCTTTCTTGGTCTTCCATATCTTGAAGGCTGTCATCGTGAAGAAGGTCATGTTCGCCACACATAGAATTACTATCGGCCCGTACAAGTACAGCAGTTTGCTGTCTCCTGGAAATTATGAACAAAATATAGATTAATAATAAAGATTCTTACTTTTCTAACTAAATAAATGCAAGTGCGGTTATAATTCATAGGATAACCAGGATAGCGCTCTATGAATCATAACATGGTTCCCGAGGATCTTCTACGAGTTTCAAATATGAATCGATTGCTCGATGTGACTTGCCCTCATCATCATCAGCTGGTGCATCTATAGGTGAACCTATATCTACAAGTGAACCGCCTACTGCGATAGTGTTGTACTTGTTGTCAATGTGACTAGATCAACGGATTACAGTTATTCGTGGTCCTTCTATGGTAATTGAAAGTAATTTGGGTACCGTATAAGAAACAGCCTTGGATCCTCAGTTTTGGCAACAATAAGTGTGGGATTGGAAGTTCGGTGAACTCCAGCACAGCCATAATTGTGGTCATCGCGGTTGGCACGCCAAACGCATATATTGCGTAGTGAAGTAAGAAGCGTTTCATTGTAGATCTCTCTGGGCTGTGAGCCCGCTTGCCACTGAGGAACATTGTAAAAAAAAATTGGTATTCAGTCCATGCCTGTATTCCATGAAAGCTCAGGCAGAGCTTGTACTACACCTACCGTTCGGTACCGGTACCGGTATTTTAACCACGGTAACTGTGCACAAATCCGGACTCCGAGATGTTGCTGGAAATTTCACAAAAAAACAGCCAACAACCTTTGCTCGACCCCGGAATCGATCCTAAGACCTCTAGCGTTGCATTCGCCGATTAGGCTAGAAGTAATGATTAAAGTCAAGTTCAATTAATTTTTCAGTAGTAATAAGTACATCTTTTTTCTTTCTTTCTTTCTTTATCTTATCTTGGGAATAGCATCACGCTTGGGACTACTAGATCAACGAAACAGTCAAAAAATTACACCTTCGTTTCTTTCATACATCTCTACTTATTATTTATGTTTGTTAGGAAGTTTCTAGAGATATCGGTAAAGAAAATGAGTAGATATGGGGCCATAATAGGTCACGGTGGGGTTTTGCACAGATACGACTGGACTGGCGCAGATCAGTAGATCATCTAAATGTAATGTGGCGAAAAATATAAGGTGATGTTTCTATCTGAATACACGTGTTTGATTTAAGTTTAAAAAATAACTAATTTACCTTGTATAATTTTATTATTATGTTAATACAATAATGTCAATCATCGACAAAAACGTCTGAATTTTTCTCAAGTCTAGGTAGTAATATTTTATCTAAGGTTGTGATGATCAAAATTCAAATAAAATTATAATATTTACACAATGTTGGTAGTACAAAATCATCCTTATGTACCTACTATAGCTACCAAACTGAGTTGAATATAACGATACTAATAATTTGATTCAGAAGAAATTGGCATTTAGACTGGTTTTTATTTATATTTTATTTATTTAAACAATATGGTCTTCTAAATTTTGTAATGATAGTTATTTTATAGATTGTTTTTTTTTTTACCTGATAGTCCGCCAAATGTCGTAACACATGACGTTTAGCCAGAAGAATGCTGCTAGCACAAAGAAGTAGATGATGAAAGCTGAAACAGAATTAACTTAATTATCCTTTATTGTTAATACTTGTATAATAATAAATGTTTTGGGACATTTTACACAGTTCCATCTAGTCCCAAATTAAGTAGAGCTTGTACTGTGTTACTAGACAATAGATAATGTGCTGTACGAGGGCGCAATAAGTATTTCAAGTTGTTGCTATGTCTCCACCCAGCCACCCGCGCGGGTTAACGGGATAGCAAATATTCCGGATAATTATTTCCGCGCGTATTTCATGTTTCAGAATATTTTTTATTACTGAAACAATTTATTAATAACATAAACAATATTATATAGTTTTATCATTATACTAGTAAACACACTTCTTAAATAAACGAGTTTCATTCAAATTGCCATGTCTTGCAATCTTGCGCTGACGATGCAAGTAGGCATAGAGAAGGCATTTGACAGCAATTTTATTCTCAGTCCTAACTCACTGTCTTTCAAATATACCATACAGCTGTCCATGTACAGATTGAACCACAGAAAAAACAGTTCCGTGGATTGAACCAATATTATCTATTATACTCTTTGGATTGAACAGCCACGGCGACACGACTTAGCGCTGTCCCTGATCCCTGAAGATGCCAAACCAATACGTGTACCGATAAATTCTAACCTGTTAAAAATTATCTTGAAGCATAATAATCATAAACGACTTTTCGACTCAAGAATATTAAATGAAATGTATGCTTTCACCGAAAGATTTGGGATTTTAAGGTGTATCTTCATAAAGGAGTGTGTGACCTCCTTTATTTTAAAATATCGGACTAACTTGGAAAAAAAACCAATACACACAAAAAAGAGGATTTTCAAATACGACTAATACTTACTCAGACATATGCAAACATTTGTAGTATTCTCGACTCTTAGAATAAGAATCTGCATTGTTCCCAGGAACAAGAATCCCACGAAGAAGCAGAGGAGGTATGCCATCAGCACCATGCCGTGAAGGTTGCGGAGCTCTGGCAGCCATGCGTACACTGCGACCGTCAGCAGGATGAAGAAGCATGAGATCAGCATGCCTGAAAAACAAATATTAACTTCAAAATGAGAGTATCTTTTCAACAATACCTTTTTTTGGGGATGCGGAAAATTTTCAAGGATCTCCGAGAAGGTAAGAAGAAGGAAAACCAAAAAAGAAAATTAAAATTAAATAATAATAAATCCTACCATTTAGTTTTAGTATTACTATGTTTATTATTATGTTTCCATGTGTTATTGTATTTTTTTAGACTCATTCTGTTTACCGTTGTCTGCATACTTGTTATAAATTATCTGTGGAAACTGTGTTGGCCTATGTAATAGTATTCAAGATCTATAACACTGTGTACTACATTGTGCTGTATGTTTCCCTTAATAAATAAAAAAAAAAACGCACTTGTCTTTCCTTGTCATATCACCCTCCTCCTAGCCTCTTTCCCAACCATGTTGGGGTCGGCTTCCAGTCTAACCAGATGCGGCTGAATCAGTATCCTACTAATATTATAAATGTGAAAGTTTGTGAGGATGAATGGATGGATGGATGTTTGTTACTCTTTCACGCAAAAACTGAACGGATCTGGATGAAATTTGGCACAGAGATAGATTATGGTCTGGAATGACACATAGGCTACTTTTTATCCCGGTAAAATCTATGGTTCCCGTGGGATAGCGAGCAAATCCGCTGGCGGAAAGCTAGTTTTACATGAAGCGAAACCAATTTTTTAGACTTCCGCAACCCAATTTCTGGGCAATACCGATATTCTAAGGAAAGACTGGTTGTCAGGCTTTTTAGGCTTCTGGCTCCCACTAACGATCGCCTTTGTTCTTATGGAGTCCAGGCCTGGGCATAACTGTACAAAAATACTGGGGAAGTGGGGACTGCGCGACCGTCTTGCCGTCCACACGCACCCGCTTACCTGCGCAAACTGGTTTGTGCAGGCATGCTCGAGCCAAGACGGGTTATGAAACCTGGCCATAAGTGACAGAAAAGGATAGAAGAATATTAAAGTGCGATTCTAAGCAGCCAGATGTGTTTCGTCCCTGATAAGTACGCCTTTGTTTTAAACCCTTCAGTATTCTGGAATTTAAGGTTGTAAACTTACAACTGCTGCTCAATCTGTAGTTGCGGTGATCTTGTTTCGATATGACGCAGATCGGGACAATTAGTTGAGGTTTTTGATATCCTATTTCCGAGATGAACGAGTTAATGCAGTACATGTCCGGTGGGCAAAAGATTACTTTGGGAATATTATTTGGAATGTGGACGTAGAGCTTGCCATCCTGTAAAAAATAAATTAGATTACACACTGCTACATCAAATCTAGTGGTGGTAAGCGCGATTGCTACCCTAGAGATCCTGGGTCCGATTCATGTGTCCAGAAAAGTGATATTGGGTTTGGTTTCTCAGTAGCAAAGCGCATTTTGGATTTGTGCCAATTATGGGAATATAAATCTAGACAAGAATTTTTAACCCCCGACGCAAAAACGACGGGGTGTTATAAGTTTGACGTGTCTGTGTGTGTGTGTGTCTGTCTGTGGCATCGTAGCTCCCTAACGGATGAACCGATTTTGATTTTGTTTTTTTTTATTTGAAAGGCGTATTAGTCGGGAGTGTTCTTAGCTATGTTTGATGAAAATCGGTCCAAGATGGCCGCCGCCACAAAATAGCGGATTAGATATTTTTTCACACCTCCCTCAATATGGGTATCAAATGAAAGGGCTTAACTAGGAGAATACTATACACTATGAACAATTTCAAATCCAAGATGGCCGCCACCACAAAATGGCAAATTACATTTCGTGTCGGGGGTTTTCTAAATTTTTAATATATCAAACGGCCTTATTGTCTGTATGTCAGTACACCTTTTTTGGGTGTAGAAGGTCCTCATAGACCCCGCCAGTTCCACCTGGGCAGGTGGCAGGGTATGTCAGACTCATACCGACTAAAAATGGCACGCCACTTGCCCTTTGTGTCATGGCCATGGCATCACCATGATCATGACGGGCTGTGGTCTGGTGCAACGAACGGACTCCCATCAGGGCGTGGTCCTTCCTCGCCTCCGACATGAGACCGTCCGAATCCGCACTTGCCTTTCCGGACCATGGGATTTTCGACATTGGCGACGATCATGACAGTACTGAATCCTATATTAAATGAGCAATGTTTTTAGACGTGTTTACAAATACACGTTCTCGCGATCTGAAAGTTGCAAAAGTTTGTCTTCTCTGTTTTCACCCAAGCAGGGCTTGGTCGCCCAGGTACCTAGTTTAATGTAACATGCATATTTGCCAAAACCAACTATGGAAAAAAATGCATATTATATGAAGTGGCTAAACTGTACAACAGTCTACCTGAAGATATAACTAGTAGCCAAAAGTCTATATCTATTTAAAAAACGTTTGGAACTGTTTGTCAAACAAAAATATTAACTATGACACTAACTATGTAATTATATTACTTAAATTGAATTATGTAAAAATTTATAACTAAAATGATTGTCATAAGCACAGATTTTCATGATTTAAACATAAATCTATATTGTATTTTCTCAATATTCTCAAATTCGAAATAAATGTCTCTAAACCGATATTTACAAAATAAAATAAATACATGACGTAATCCTCACCGTGGAAATGTTCATTTTTTTAAATAACATTCTCGTTTCATTCAACTCCTCTGAACAATTGTCAAATCCAAACAATACGTTGAAATCCTCAGTAACGTTGAATCCTTCGACGGGCCTCCGTCCATCAATACTGTTCGTATATACGAGGAAATTTAACTTATTTTTTTTAGGAACACATTTGCCGTCTTCCAAAATCACTCCTATTGGACAGCATTTTCTGACACAGGCTTCCTTTATACATTGAGGATCCTCATTAATATCGTTTTCTATGTCGTTACTGAGCACATTAACACCATTTTCAGTTTGATTCGAATCCAGATTTTTCGCTTTATTTATTGTAACGATCCCAAATATGATAGTCAACGCGACTTGGATTTTTCTTAGTGGCATTGACAGTGGCATTGAAAACACATCTGATAAAAGTAGAGCGTGCACAACGATCCTAAAAGTATAATTTATGAAACCTATTCGACACCCAACAGATGTACTTTACCGAGACACCGGTGTCCTAAGGGTATGCCAGCTGTACATAATGACTGTTGCATTAAAGATCCACAAAAATGCTTGGAATAATAGGATGATTGATTCCCAACAATCCCAAGGAAGAGTACATAAGTAGATCGTCGGTGTCTAGATCCGAATGCGAGGTAAAAATCGCAAAATTTCTGACCGGAAAAGACTATGAAAGCACAGAAAGCTTACTTAGTATTACCTGATCGTCTTTCATACTACATATATAAGTAGGCATGTCGCGATCAATCAAACAGCCAGGCTACATACCCCTCATAATTAAAAAAGCCTCATTTAAAACGGTTTTAGAATAGAAATGTATTTATTTAAGTCGTGCTCGGTGAAAAATTAGCAAATTCAATAGATTCTTACAAGTTTACCAAAGATATTTTTTATCAAATGGCCTGTTTCACAGCTTACTGATAAGTTTCCGTTAAATTACTTGTCGGATAATTTCGTTTTATTTTTGGATTTGTATAGCGGCTATCCAGGGTGGTGTAACATATAAGATCTAAAAAAAAGGCTTCCTACACTAATAAAACACCTTACTAAACAAAAAAACTATCAAAAACTTATTTTGAACGGAGTTCAAATAAGTTACAATTTAACAGCGGTTAAGAAAAAAAACTACTAAAGTACAATATTTTCCGTACGAGTGATACACTAAGACGGCGACAGTCTTTATCCAGACCCAAACCGATACTGATGCTCCAAAATTACAGTTCGTTAAAAGCTACCTAATTGACGCCACATTACCTATCGCCAAGGGATTCCAAAAATATAATTATGTGACTGCTGTAGACTGACCATGAGTTTCATTATCCTGAACGAAAATAAGAAAGTTCAAAAAAGCAAAACAGTAAGTAAAGTTACATAGAGCAGACCTAACTCCCCTAGCTCCAAAAACAGGTGCTAACCCTGTTTTTGTAGGAGGAACTGCGCTTATGAAGCTAATTGTGGTAAATTAATAAGGTTAAGATAAAGTTAAAATTGGAAAACTTGACGTTAAGGGCGCGTTCCCATTATATCGTGACGATAGATTATTATCGTGTCGTTTAAGGCGTCGTGGCTTGCGTATTTAAATAGAGGTGGTCACGTATTGTTTTTTGCAGTGATGACAGATTATCAAGTCATCGGAAACTGATAGCATGACAAGCAGCGTTGTATTGGGAATAACTAGAGACGACAATTGTCCAACGATAAATTTAATCGTCACGACTGGTACTTATTTAATTGCAATGTTTGTCGGGTCAGCTACTTAGTTTAAAATAAATCCATATATTTATCGTAATATATACTCTTACGAATGTTAATCATCGTGTCTGATTAATATAATAATCAACCCATATACTGTCCCACTGCTGGGCACGGGTCTCCTCACGCTAGCCCAATGCGGGTTGGCAGACTTCACATGTCGTCGAGAAAAATGATATGTCAAATTAATGATATCTCAAAATTTGTTTTCTCTAATAACAGCCGTTTGTTTTTTGGCCGTTTGGAAATTTTGATCTTTGATCTATTTTTACGTCTTCTTTTGATGACGAATCTGTTGACGTGGTGACGCAGTTACATATAGACTTAGGTTTATATCAGTAAATATAGTGGTATGACTCAGCTCAAATATTTTAGTCCAAGATTGCCACGAGAAGAAGGTTCAGATGAAGAACATCAAGTCTCTCTAGTACCACCTTTACCCATTACTATATCGCTGTTCACGCACACATTTGAACATGTACTGTATGTTCTTCAATTGTTTTTTAAGGAGACGTCCCTAATATTCACAATAAAGGTCATTGCTATTTTTCTACTTGATGCTGTAAAATTAAAGATTCATCAAGGTGCTAAGTGAAACAGATCACTAGTCCGCGACCTTATTCCCGCATAAGATGATTTTTTCCCCCGTTTTTGCAACATTTTTAATTGATACTCTGCTCCTATTGTACTTCGCGTGATGATAGGTAGCTTATAGCCTTCCTCGATAAACGGGCTACCTAACACTGAAATATTTTTTTTTAATCGGGCCAGTAGTTCCTGAGATTAGCGCGTTTAACCAAACAAACAAACAAACTTCAGCTTAATAATATTATATTATATAGTATAGATTACGTCACGATTAAGACTTAGTCACAATCTTATTCTCGACTACTGAATCCGTTAATTGGCCTGCGCAGATTTTTGTTGGCGTAAACAAAAAAAATTAATACGGAATAGAAGTCATACCTGATTCTACCTACTCAGGTAGAGAGAGCTTTATAAGTTGAGTACGTCGACCATGAGTTCTATCGGATGGCTTTCGATAGGTTTTTTACGCATCGAAACGCTGTAATCTCATAGCAGATTTTAGTTCCTTACGTAACCGCTAGAGGCGCTGCGATGGTTTTCCATACAAATATTTTACGGCGTCGCTAGCGAGTCTAGTGAGAAAAACTCATGGTCGAGGCATAGGTCGTAGTACACTCGTACTACTGACCTACTTATAAAGCTACTATTTTCCTTCCTTTAGACATACCATCACTTCTGTAATTCTTCGAATAACTATTTGTATGGTCGCCGGAGTAACTTCGGTGAGTATTTTCACGGATTCTGATCGGATTCGGATCAGACGTAGTGCGAAACCGCTCTGAGGTGTCTTTATAATCTATACTAATATCTAATAGGAAAGATTTGATTGTTTGTTTGTATTGAATAGGCTCCGAAACTACTGGACCGATTTGAAAAATCTTGGAGTGTTGTACAGCCTATTTTTCTGGAAAGACTATAAGCTATATACCATCACGCTACGACTAATAGGAGCGGAGTAGCAATGAAAAATGTTCCAAAAACGGGAGAAAAAGTTATCAAGATCACGCGGGCGAAGCCGCTGGCGGGAACCTAGTATTTAATAAGGTGGTTTTTAAACCCAACATCAAAAGGGAGATTAATTTTAATCACATAGGTTTTCTGGCAAAAACCCAAACACTGGAAAATTTTAATATTATGACAAACTCCAAATTCGGGTAATCCCGAATGATATTTCCATTACGTTTAAAAATAGTTGTTTGCTGCGCCGCCTGTGGAAACAACTATTGGCTCTTCACCATAATTGAAATCTATGAGTGCGGCAATGAATTGGATTTAGTCAACCAAGTAATGAACACAATTAATTGTCATAGGACCCACTGGGCATAGTGGGCAAAGGTTTCCTCACAGAATAAAAGGAGTTAGGTTATCACATCTATCAGGCTATCTATCACGGGTCTGTACTTTATGATGGTACTTTACAAGATTTGTTCAAATTGACCTCTCATCGCTCGAATGCATGCGCGAAGCATTTTCCTTATGTCGATCGTCTAGAGGTATAAAATGACTACATAATAATAATACTTACTAAATAATAATATTATTATAATACTTCATTATTGACAACTATAAGGTATTTCCGTGATCTTTTGTTAGTGTGATCATTCCTATTGTTTGCCCAACTCGTGGCTGAAGTTGGAGAAGATTGGAGAAGTTGAAGAAGTGAAGCTACCCAGCCACGAGTAACGAGAAACATGTACAAGCCGCATTAAAGCATTATTGCGGCTTGGACTGTTCCAAGTTTGAAATTTTGAGTCGAAATCTATCTTCTAGCTATACAGCGTGGGCAGAAAATCGTGGATCAAACGAAACAGGGCGATAGTTGGGGCTATTTTCATTAAAAAATATCTCTGTGGCAGAGCTCTAACTTGATTTCCTTAAATGTTATGACTATTTGAGTGTTTTCTGAAGAAAATACCAAAATTAGTAGTAAATAGGCAATTAGATTAAAATGGGTACGTATTTTAAAACAATAAATGGTGTCTAGTTGCTTCTAAGACATGTATCATCACTACAAAAATGCTTTTATGATAGTAGGTGCCAAGATTTATGAGTATTGGAACTGTTTTCAATGCCTTTTAAGTTTCACGAAAAATTATTTGTGACTTTAGAAAGTTACTGTAAAAAAACATGTACTACCAAAAAGTAACCCTGTAGTAGAAAATCTTGCCCATTTAATGAGGATTAAAACGAGGTATAGCACAGCTGTTGGTAGCTAAATTATTATTTGATGTTAATTTTTTCATAGCAAGGTAAATCAGAGATAGTCAAACCAGTTAAATCCGTCTGTAGTATTTATTTCATGAGTCCTTTATTTTACGAAACAGTTAGTTTGGACCCTTGGCTATGTTTGGTAGTGTTTACGAATCAGAGCTTAGTCAAAAACAGCTATTACATACCACCATACCATCGCTCTGCCCCAGAGATATTTTTTGCTGCAAATAACACCAACTATCGCCCTGTTTCGTGTGATCCACGATTTTCTGCCCACGCTGTATAAATAAAAATGAATCGCCGAAATGTTTGTACGCGCATAACTTCTAAACAACTGCACCAAATTGAATAATTCTTTTTTTGTTGTGTTCATTATTGTCAGGGCAAGGTTTGTGTGTTTATTTTAATCCACCGGGATACGCAGGCGACGCTGCGCATAGGTTGCTAGTTTAAATATAATTACGATCTCCGTTGATTGATTGTTTGGTACCGACTCAAAATTAAAAATCATCTAGGCACAGAATCAATGAAGAAATGTTGAGCCACGTTGCCGATACATTATTACATCAAAGTCAAATCGACTGTATTTCTGAACTTCGGAGTTCAAAATGTCGATGTACGTTTGATCTCGATGTACTTCATTGATCACATTCGTCCTGAACGAATGGTACTTTAAGAATAGCATCAGCATGGTAGCATCATCATCAGCATATAAATACGGTCAATAACTAATAATAAACGATAAACCACAATATTCTATTATTCTTCTGGCATTTAAGAAGTCAAAGGTCAACATTATTAAATCGATACCTATTGCTTTTTTGTCTGCATTCATGAGCATAATCATTAATCTACAAATATAATAAGACAATCTTAATTCACGCTGTAACGGTGAATGAAAATATCGTGAGGAAACCTGCGTACCTGAGAGATTTTCTCGACGAGATTTGAGGTCTACGCTAGCGTGGTGGAATATGGCCTACTCTCTCTGATACTGAGAGGAGAACCGAGCCCAGCAGTATGACAGTGTTGGGTTGACGATGATGATGCATACTTACGAAAAAAAAATCGATTACTGGCAGGATTCGAACCCGAGTCCTTTGGTTCGTCATCAGGCGATTTAGTAATGTCGAATTTCTCTTCCTTTTTATCCGACTTAGGTTGTTTCAGCAACATTTGATGACTGACTGACATGGTTGAAGGATTGCCTTACCTTCTAACTAGTAGGTTAGGTAGGTAGGCTTTTTAATCATTTCAACAGAAATATAGTTCCGAGATAGTAAAACAGACAAAAAAAAACAGTTTTGGTATCATGAGTTATAAGTTTAATAAAGTTCTACTTTATTTTTATTAAGATTCAATGTATCCAATGTAAGTACTTACCATTATTATAATTATTATGTATCATTCAAAGATTTTAACGAAATTTTGCGAAAGAAAAATTCAAGCATTATAAAAGTTGATTCTAGTACTGAATAATTGAAATTACATTACCTCAACTTTGATAATCACAAAGTAATTTGTGCTATAATTTGGAGGGCGGCAATCATTATTCTGATTGTACTCATTGTAATCTCAGTAAGGTATACAGGTTGGACGACAATACGATAATAAGGGCCTGTTTCATCACCTCCTGATAATAGTGTCCGTTAACTTAATTGCCAGATGATTCCATAAAAATATTGTTTCATTTTTAAATTTATCCGACTGTTATATATAAATGTATATGCTATCTAGAGGTGGTGAAACAGGGCCTTAATGAAACGGCCACCTATGCTAGCCTAAAAAAGCACTATTGAATAAAAAATGGTAATTAAATAATATCAAAAATTTAAAATCAACTTTCCATACCAGTTATTCATCTCGTCACTTAGCTTGTTTATAAATTGACACCGTTTAAAGGCTGCGTCGCTAAAACAATACCCAGTACATAGACAGATATAGGGCTAGGATTAGGATCAAGGTGAAATAAGTAAGATATTACTTTAAAATTGCTATAATTGCAAGATTACAAGTATACATTTCGAGTGCTATTGAATGTGCGGAAAGCTTAATTACTCCTATACTTAATTCTGCAAATTTAATTAACAGTTAAATTATAAGTCATACACTTGAATTTATCACATACAGTACAGCAGCAAAACATAATACAGTACCTAAAGGCTGACACACATTAACGCGGAAAGAGTTAAAGGAGGTTATTACAACTCAGCCCAAATTTGTACCGAAGGTACATGACAGCTGTCAAGTTGACAGTTTTACCATGAAATCACTATGAAACTAATAATATTGTGCGTTAATGGCGTTCGTTTGACATTCCAAAACTGACACTGACAGCAGATAGCTGTCAAGTTGACAGTTTTTCCTATGAAATCATTAAGAAACAGATATTAGTATGCTAAAATGGCGTGATTTTCTTAAATTAAAAGTCATTTTTCTAAACGTCGAAACGTCGGGATTAAAATAATATCAATATAACGCGATAAAATCCGTAAAAAGTAGTTTTATTTCAATGTCTAGTATTCGCGTAAGTGTCAGAAATCAATATCTCCCAGACAACATTAAAAAAAGTACTAGTTTTAACCAGCGTAATACAGGGTATTTTTTCCAATACGTGTACCTTCGGTACATTATTTGGGCCGATTTCGATGCACTCCTTTATAATGATGAATACAAAAATGTTCTTCGTATAATTTTCAATGAGCCTTACCCTAGAAATATTAATGTTATGATTTCCGAATAAAACCTACATTGTTCTTTGCATAGGTACTGGCCGTATTGAAATTTTGTATTTAATAATTTCTAAACTTACAATATATAGCATTATTAGTAAATAATTGTAGAGGATCGGCCTCTATAATAATTATATATCTCGATATAATAATAATATATCTATTCGCTTTCAAGCATGTATTAAATCATCTCGCTCAATTCGCACTCTATTCTTTTTACCCGGTGTCTCCATGGATATCTAATACTAGGTAAATGCTTTCATTTTTTATAAGCATAGGATTTCTTATGTTACAAACACATCTTAAGTGCATAAATATCTTATAATTCAATGCGCCATTTTAATGTAATGACTTTAATAATAACCTCGAACCATATGAATGTAATGCAGTAAAACATACTTTAAATCTTATAACTACTTACAGCTACAAATAGGTATGTAAACAGTTATATTAAAAACCATTAAAAATCTTAAATATATAATCATCAATATGGTAATTAATAGTATAATAATTATATTATTTGTTATTATAAAACGGATGCACTGTTTCCTCGGTTGCGAAAATGCCACTTTATATAATGAATCAACTTATGATTCGTGCTACAACTTTGATAATGAATTAGAATCGATTTAGGGGAATCGCTGAATGGGACATTTTAGCTTCCTTGGTCATTAAATATATTAATCGTTTTTTTTTATAAAACAGATGCACCGATCTATATTTCTATTGAATTGGCTTGATTTTTTATATAATTTCTTTCGTAATATAAAAATGGAGATGCAGTTAGCATTTAAAATATTCAATGATTTATGTTACTATTTTCTCACTTAACCCATGCATAAAACAATATTTTTCCATTAAATTCCTCCCGATTTTTTAAATTATACTTTTTAAATATACTTAATAATACTTATAAATTGTTTCAAATAACAGATCAAATAAAAATCGTGTAGTGCCTCGTATAAAAATAAAACCAGTATTGACACATCGAATGAAATAATAATCTTTTTGATTAGAATATTAAGAAAATTATTATTATTGATATTTTTAATACGGTGTAATAATTTTCCGATTTATTGTTAACTTTCTCATTATTTTCAATTAACGTTATGGGGCTATTAAAATGAAGATTACATAATATACCTTTGAGTTAAGTTGAGATTAACTGGGGTTTAGTGTTTCTTGTTTTTATTAACCACTGATCCAAAAGATGTAGGTAACGAATTGATATCTAAAAATAAAAATGTTGAAACATTGTTTTCAGCAATTTGGTACCTACAAAATATTTTTAATCAACATACTTGAAAACGTGTTAAATTTTATCCAAAAATTATATTATAAGTAATCTTAACATTAATAACAAAAATATTACAAAATTATGGACAAGATAATACTCGTGCTTACTAGACTATCATTATTCGCTCATTATTATTCCTATTTCAAATTGTACTTATTATAACCTATACAGCTTAACTTTTTCTTAAATATTAACCTTTTTACGCAACTTATGACCTACAAGTGTTGCCACGGACGAAAAAAGTGGAATTTTCAGCTAGGCTACAATGCCGCTTTAGATGAATCATAATATTATGATGAAAAATGCTAAATATTTGCTATATGTTCTAAATTTGAATGTTTTATAGAGGAATTGCTTATAGTGGCAATAGAATCCCTTCGGGCTTTCAATATCATACGTTATTCTTAAGTTGTGATCACTACACGACAGGGTAAATTCTTGCGCAGGAGCATTTATCTGGTACTTAATATTTAAGAGTAAGACAGGTCAGTGTAAGCTACAGTATTTTCTTGGCATTAACTCTTGAATATGAGGTTGCTATAATACATTATCATCAATTATATCTCCGGCTAAGAATCATTTTTAAAAAAGGCCTTAAACTTGTTACGATCAGAAATCTTGATCTGGAATTTTATTTCTTGATGGAGTTCAGTTGGATTTCATCCCGGGATTGTGACAGTGAACGGGCTAATTTTGATGACGTCGTTTGTATCCTTGACATGGGTTGACCCCTCAATTGCCTGTATCTGCACACAAACAATACTATTAGCTTCATATTGATAAAGAAGTTTAATGCATACAGCAATGGGTATAAATAAGTTAAAACAGAAAGTGTGAGTCAAAAAATTTGCAAAATTGTTAACGGGATAACTATCTATATTGTTTATAGCTTGTATTTAGACTGAAACTATCTTAGTTTGAAAGGTATACTGATGTTTATATACGTATATAAAAGATAAATAAATTATTTTTTGCATAAAAACGTCAACATTATAAATGATATGCCAAAAACTTTTGTAAAAGCCTTGTACATATAAGGCCTAATACATTTAAAACGCATTTAAAATCATTTGAGAAAATTAAGTAGATTAATTCTAACAAGAATCTGAGTGACATTTTCTACCATACGTAAAGAAGGCAAAACTTTTACATCTTCTATACAAAATCACCCAACTAAGCGGTATAGGGCCTATTTCCCCACCTCCTAGCTCCCGTCAAATTACTTTTGTTCCATTTTTTATTTATTCAGTGGTTAGCGGCTATCTAGAGGTGGTGAAACAGGTCCCTATAATTGAATTAAAACGGCCCTACAAGGAAACGTTATGCAGATTATCGTTACAACAACAACAACAACAAAAAAAACCGAATGATATTAATCAATATCTTTGATTGAAGTATTTGATTCAAATATGACATCCAAATAATAAGGAGTTACAGTTCGAATGGTTATCTTCTTAGTGACAAAAAAGCTAAATCTAAAATATTTATAATGTTATACACGGTACATACAAAGAATAAGCGTCGTCATTAAAATGCAGTTGAATAAAAATATTAAATTTGCGTTACATAATTTTACTATGCAAATACCCCTTTACCTATTATTGTATATTTATAGGTTTTTGAAATTTATAATTTAAATATTATATGTATAATATTTTGCATACCAATGTTGCGGCAGATCGCGCACCAAAACAATTTTTCTCGCAAATAAATATTCTTATACGTCTTACCAGTTAATGGTCTCGAATACTAGAAAGAAGAATAAACTATAAATATATTGTGTCGCGTTTTCAAACCAATAAGTATGCGCAATTGCGCATATGATTTTATAACAGTCGGTGTGCAGAACCGGCGCAGGCGAAGTTCCGAGAGCAAGATTGCAAGAGAATGCCTCAACGAAACGACAACAATTGAATACTGATTTAATTTAATTTGCAAACGCACTACCTACTTACAGTTATATTGACTACTAGTCAACAGTTCCATATACTGCCACCAGGTGGCACATCACATATCGAATACTGAAATCAGCTTCCGTAAATTCTCCGACATTATAAATAAAACAGAGCTTTAAAATTAAAACGCTATAATAAAAACTGATGGGTTGGTATTTAAGGCCATGCTCTGGAAGTCAACGTTATACAGAACAAAGCATTATTAGAAGCTTGAATAACAAAAATATTCTTTAAAATAAAGCAGTACAATGTTAATCTATGTTCGGGAACTAGCCGCGTACTTTGTGTCCTCATCTACTTTTGTCTTGTCGCACATCTGTATTGTTTACATTGTAAATTCATTCTAAACCACTTGTAATTATGATCTAAATTCAATCGTGCACACTACGTACTTCCACACCAACTTGCAGTGTTACCCAAAAGTGCAAAAACTAAAAATCGGTGCGCAAAATACAAAGATTATTTGTTCAACATAAAGGATTTTTATTTAAGTACTTATAAATATTAACAAAAATGCTTCGCCTAAGTCCAAACCACACACTACTTTACACAAGCCCTGCTAATTAGTTGCCAACACAATTATTGCAAAAGTTAGTACAAAACTACCAGTCACTAAATCTTTTACTGTCTAAGACAAGTTTTTCTGTACCTTTTCACTGGATTATTATTTCATCACATATGCATAGCAATAGTATTTTGGAAATTATGTTCTTCATGATTCAAACGACTTATATTTTGTTGTAATAATTCGTCAAATTTGGATCAGTGTTTCAATTGGTTTCTATCATTTGTATTTCAATTTTATTCAATATGCATGTTTATCTATCAGCTTTGTTTGTCCTTTCTCGTTTCAGTCAGTGTTACCAAGTTATTGTTAACAGTCTTCAAAATTCTATCAATATCTTATTGTTTAAGTCAACATGTTACTTTATAGCTGTAAAGAATTTACATCGTTTCTTTTACTCTTTCCGGAATCTGTTGTTGCACTGATGAAAGTTTTTACAGTCTTAAGACTGATGTTCCTTTGTGTATTAGTTTGACAACGATCAATATTTTGATTGGTGACATTCTTCATCTCTCTGCTATCTGAATTAGATCGTTGGATATCTTTGATCCTGGATACAGAATTAGTGGTCTTAGGATCTACCATATAATTATTAAAAATCTTATAGGAATACATTTTATGTTTTATTCAACCATAAAATTTATTGCTATATTTATGGATTCAACATAATTATTTTATAGTTAAAAATATGTACAGTTATGTTATGATTATAAGTCGACGGTTAAAAGGAAATAGGGCATAAGCGACATTTTGGTCAAAAATGTTGAAATTTTCTGCTCTTTCGAATGCGCTTACTCCCATGGCTCTACGATGACTTCTTTGGCGTTTATGCCCAAGCAAAAAAACAACATTTTATAGTTTTATTTTAGCTAACCGACGAAAATTCTGGTCATTTTTGCTATAAAGGTGATTGTACCCTTACAAAAATGATTTATTTTGGGTTTGTTGTCGGTAATGCTTTTTTACTTCACAAGGGTGCCAAGCTTATGGTTGTTTATGCCTTTTAAGCATTTCAATTGAAAAGTACAAATGTTGCTTAAAGCTAACTTCCATTTCGTAATTTAACAGAGCTGTGGCGCTTGTGCCCTATATACAAAATGCATACTTATATTACTCTGGCGGTTATCCCCTATTTCCATTTAGTTCTTAATGACAGCCAAGTCGGTTATGCCCTATTACCTAAATTGATTTTAATATGACACTGGTGGTTATACCTTACTTCCGTTTACTAATATAAATACGATTGTCGCTAATTCCATATTATTTAATCTGCTCGTTAGTAAATATGAAATGACGAGCTATATCTTTTAAATCTACCATTTAGTGTAAAATTATAGCATGGTATACTGTAATAGGCCTCTTAGTAGGATCTATCTTACTAAGAGGCCTTAAAACATATTAACGATCTATCCTTAGTATGTTTTTGTGAAAATTTACTCCCAAGCAATGTCACCCTACTTTAGAAGTTAGAGACCCAATTACGGTGTCGTGTAATATCTGTTTTAGATATTTTCCTGATGAAGGATTGTGGTGGTTGCGCTACTTCATTATTTTTGGGGTGGCTTTTCATCCATATTTCTTTGCTTCGTAGCGACATTGTGTATTACTAATGTCTTATATCCTGGTATTATTTTGAATGCCGACTGTTTCTTGTACCCTATTATCTTTTATACAACCACTATGAAAAGTACCTTATCCTTCTTTTCCTATAATATTGATTGAACGGTCTAGTCGCTTATACCCTTTTACCTTGAGAAATGATAAATTGGAATGTCGCATATGCTTCTTATCCTTTAATATTTGATTTTGTCATTTGTATCTTATGCCATATTTCCTCATTCAAAAATTAAAAGCTGTGGTTATAAGCGACAAAAACTACTTTAAATAACGTCAAATCACTAAAACTAAGGATACCAGTAACTGTTCCATTTCTATCTGATTTTATAACTGTTTCACTTTTCACAATATCTTAATAAATGACAAAAATACGTCAGTTTTTCTAAAATTTAAAACTTTGAACGGCTCTCCTGAACATTTCATCTTTTGTCGCTTATCCCCTATTTCCTTTTAACCGTCGAAGTGATTTATTTGTTCCTATCTTTTTAAAAACTATAGTTTTAGTTACAAAATAAAACTGGTAGGTACCAAAGCTCTTCAAAATAATAACAGAACATTTAGGTCATATTCTTTACGTGGTCTAAATTTTAAAAATAACAACATTTATGACAATATTAATGTAAGTAACAGGTTTCGTTTATTATTTGGAATGCATTGGTATATATGTCAGTCGTAATACACACCATCCCATAAACCCTTAACAGTCGAAGCTAGCTTTGTGACAAGCTTACAAATTGTGATAACCAATGTAACCTGGCCAACGAAGGCGTAGTTAGAAGGTTTGGTGTGTAGTGCTTTAGTGTCGGGTAAACTTTTACTTCTACATAACCTTAATGCGGAATATCCGAACAACGAATATTAAATAATGAGACGCACCTCTTCTTGATCAAATTGAATGTCTTCTTTTTGCACACGAAGATAATGAAGATGATAAGGCCGACGAGCACGTTGTAGGCATCGGAGAATTGCCAGAAAAAGTGAGCGTCAGGATAAAAGGAGCTCACCACCTCCAAGATCCAGCTGATACCCATCACGACGAACAGCTTGACGTAAAGAGTGAACCTGAAACATTTTAATTTCAAACTTTTGGCCCCAATTATTTTGTTTCAATTAGTAACTTACGGATCAGAAACATGGCCGCTCACAAAAGAACACATGTTTGCTATAAGAGTTGCCCAAAAAGCCATGTCATACTGTAGAATGAATACCAAGAACTCAAACGAAGGTCGAAGATGTGGGTATTCGCATCTCAACATAAGTTGAGATGGGCAAGACACTTAACTATTGCTCCTAAATAAGAAAGCCCTGTTTTTAATTACTTTTCTCACCGGGTACCTGTTAATTGGTCACTCTACCAACTTAGCAGGTATGCTGGCGTTTAAGGTACCTATGAGGAGTACCCAAAGCCCCACATATCGTAGTCACTTTTACATATTCGACTGTTTTGTGTTTCGAGTTTTTAAAGCTTGCATTAATAACGTTTCTGTATCATATATCCTCACCTCAGCAGGTAGAAGCTACTCTACTTGTGTTTCAATACCTACTGCTGCTGCTACATAAGTTGGGTCGAATTTTTTAATTTTAAATATTATTTTATTATAATCATCGCATCACACATCATGTTGTCAATGTTAGTTTATGTCAAAAAGTTTAATTTTTACTTACCTTTGAGTGTCTGTTCTGTTCTGGTCATTGGTGGAGCTGTCTTTATTACGTAATGCCTTGTTTGTTTCTTTCTTGATCTGCCATATCTTGAGGGCTGTCAGCGCGAAGAAGGTCATGTTCGCCACACATAGAATCACTATCGGCCCGTAAAAGTACAGCAGTTTGCTATTTCCTGGAAATTATTAAAATTTATTTAAAGAAGCGTTTCTTGCTTTTGGAACTAAATAAGTGCAAGTGCAAGTTATTTTTAATGAAGGAAAAAATCGGCGGGCGGGCAGGGTTCGAACCTGCGCCTTCTGGTTCGGTACACCAGACGCTCTGACCACTAAGCCACCGCTCGCCCTACTCGCCAGTCGAAATCTTCCTCCATATTCTAATTTACGTCTTACGGTGACGTGGCGCCATCTATTGTGAAGATGCTTCACAACCGACACGACTAACTTTACAGCTAGTTCAATGTCGTATGATACCGCCTTACCTATCAACTATCTTTTTGTATTTTTTTAAAATTTCGGTTGTGAAGCATCTTCACAATAGATGGCGCCACGTCACCGTAAGACGTAAATTAGAATATGGAGGAAGATTTCGACTGGCGAGTAGGGCGAGCGGTGGCTTAGTGGTCAGAGCGTCTGGTGTACCGAACCAGAAGGCGCAGGTTCGAACCCTGCCCGCCCGCCGATTTTTTCCTTCATTAAAAATAACTTGTAATCTTAGCATGGAAAATGCTTAAAAAAATACAAAAAGATAGTTGATAGGTAAGGCGGTATCATACGACATTGAACTAGCTGTAAAGTTAGTCGTGTCGGTTGTGAAGCATCTTCACAATAGATGGCGCCACGTCACCGTAAGACGTAAATTAGAATATGGAGGAAGATTTCGACTGGCGAGTAGGGCGAGCGGTGGCTTAGTGGTCAGAGCGTCTGGTGTACCGAACCAGAAGGCGCAGGTTCGAACCCTGCCCGCCCGCCGATTTTTTCCTTCATTAAAAATAACTTGTAATCTTAGCATGGAAAATGCTTAAAAAAATACAAAAAGAAAGTGCAAGTGCAGTCATTATCCATGGATAGGTGTAGTAGGATGATCAGGATAGAGCTCACTTCACCTTAGATTATTGCTGAGGATCTGCTATGAGTTCCAAAATTTATCGAATTTTAAATGTGGCTTGCCTCCATCATTATTTATTACGAAGTTTTACACATTTGGTAGTCTGTTCTTTACTTAAGACCTGTGGCTTTCCAGTGACTTTCCATTGAACTACCATTCAACTGTCATAGACATACAAACAAAGCTTTTGTTAGTCCGGTTGGCAATCATTTAAGTCTGTAGTGAATTAATATAAATCGAAATAATAAATAATGAATTAAATAAGAATATAGAAGCCATTTTAGCGACACTCCACCGAACACTATTGGAGAGATATTGAATATTTTGCAGTATTTACTATGCAGTAGTAATACCCAATCTGTCACAATCTCAATAGAATCTCAGTAGTGTGTCAGTGGAATGGTAATATTAACTAAAATATCAGAATTGATACTATATTGGCCCTGGTGTACTGATTTATGGTCCTAAGAATTTAATTGAAAGTAATTTGGGTACCGTGTATGAAGCAGCCTTGCAGCCTGAGATTCGGCAACAATGCGTGTTGGAACGGAAATTCGGTGAACTCCAGCGCAGCCAAAATTGCGGTCAGCACGGTTGGTACGCCGAACGCGTATATCGCATAGTATAAGAAGCGTTTCATTGTAGATCTCTCTCGGCCGTGAGCCCGCTTGCCACTGAGGAACATTAAAAATACATAGGTATACATATTATCACGTCAGGTCGCGTTATGGTATCCAAGGGATGGTGCAAGAGAACGGAAACGACTACTAAGAAGATGGGGAGATGATCTTCGCCTGGCTCTGGGACCATACTGGACAAGAGTCCCGGCAGACAGAGAGCAAAAGAAGCAGTTGGAGGAGGCCTATGTCAAGCGACAGGCAGAGCTAAGAGACATTTTAATTTTCAAACCATAAGAACAAGCAAAGAGAAACTAGTTTGGAACAAAACGCTACATCATTATCATCACGTCTGTATGTCCCGAAAGGTGAGGCAGATGTTTATCAATGTACACCCACAGCTCGCCGGTATGTTTCGGTCCCATGTAATAGGAGGCGAGCCTATTGCCATTAACAATAACCCGGCCCAAACCAGATTCTGAGCTGCTTCTGGGAATTTAACAGAAAAACCTAACAATACTTTACTCCTCTAGCGTAGCCGTTGCGGTTGGGACCACTGGACCAACGAGGCAGTCAAAAAATACACAACCTCTATCTATCTAATGAGTAGATATAGGGCCATAATAGGTTATGGTGGGATTTTGTGCACAGCTGCGATTGGACTGCCGTATATCGGTCAGATCATCAAAATGTGTGACTGTGGCGAAAAATATGAGGATAATAATATAAGATTTATATATCTGAATAGACGTGTTGGATTCAAGTTTTCAAGCAGGTATTCACATAAATATCTTCCTAATTTACCTTGCTTATGCTTAATAACAATAATGAATAATCAACCACAAAAACATCTGTTTTTTTCTCAAGTCCAGGTTGTGAATGTCAAAATTTAAATGATAAAGTTTATACAATGTTGGCTATTCAAAATGATCTTTATGTACTATCAAACTGAGTTGAATATAACGATACTGATGATTTTATTCAGAAGAAATTGGCATTAATTGTCGAACTCAGAGACGTCACTTAACGTAATGATTCATTAGCTAATAGAGGGAGACCCAGTATATTTTAGTACACTGATAACAAACTCAAATATGGAAAAATAGACGCAGATATAGTAGCCACTGTTTGTTAACGATTTATTAACGTTATTTGATGTTTCTGAATGCGGTCCTATACTGGTTCTATTTACTGTCGTCACGTCAATTATTTAGATTGTTTTTTACCTGAAAGTCCACCAAATATCGTAACACATGACGTTCAGCCAGAAGAATGCTGCTAGCAGAGAGAAGTAGATGAAGAAAGCTGAAACAGAAGACAAGATTAACTAGTTATATTTCTTAATATAAACATAAAACTACATATTTCATTATCATTTAACTTCCTTTGTTACTTCATTAAAGAATCATTAACTTGATCTCTAGTCTAGTCTAGTCTAGTCTCTATCGATTGATTTCAAACAGAAACTGGCCGTTAGTAAATAAAAGAGTTTTTAATATATTTGGGCTGTACGGTTTGAAGTGAAAATTGAATTTTGTGACCTCGGCTACGTAACCGGCTGTACCTACGTCATTATTACCTATTTCATGCAGACATGCACTTTTGTCATGGTTTCTTGGTCATATTATTGATTATAATTTATGTCGATTACCTACTTATTACATTAACATATCATTATGTACTAGGCTCAGACAAAATTTATGTTTTTTTCTGCTTCCATTATAATAAACCATCTGGCATAATTTCCTTGACCTTTTTATCTAATAAAGGAGGTCATCGAAATCGGCCCAAATGATGTACCGAAGGTACACTTATTGGAAGAAATACCCTGTATTACGCTGGTCGCTAACTCTAGACGTACTTTTTTTTAATGTTGGAAAACACCTTTTAATTAGAGAAAAATCACGCCTTTTTGACCTACTTATTATCTGTTTCGTAATAATTATGAAATTATAAACTGTCAGTGTCACTTTCGAAATATAAAACGCACGCCATTACGGTAGAATAATGTCAGTTTCATAGTGATTTCATCGTAAAAACTAACAACTTGACTGCTGCTCTGTACCTCCGGTACAAATTTGGGCGAGTTGTACCGAACAGGCAAAGAAGCGTTTAAACGTAAGTCTTTGTGAATCAATAAATAAAATAAATAAAAATTATATATGAAAGCGATGTGGAGGAGTTTTTTGATGATGTTATTTTTCTTTTATATAGTATTTTTTTGTTTAGCAGTTATTTTTTAACCCCCGACGCAAAAACGACGGGGTGTTATAAGTTTGACGTGTCTGTGTGTGTGTGTGTGTGTGTGTGTGTGTGTGTGTTTGTGTGTGTGTGTGTGTGTGTGTGTGTGTGTGTGTGTGTGTGTGTGTGTGTGTGTGTGTGTGTGTGTGTGTGTGTGTGTGTGTGTGTGTTTGTCTGTGGCATCATAGCTCCCGAACGGACGAACCGATTTTGATTTAGTTTTTTTTAATTGAAAGGTGAATTAGTCGGGAGTGTTCTTAGCTATGTTTGATGAAAATCGGTCCAAGATGGCCGCCGCCACAAAATAGCGAATTATATATTTTTTCACAACTCCCTCAATACGGGTATCAAATGAAAGGGCTTAACTAGTAGAATACTATACACTATGATAAATTTCAAATACAAGATGGCCGCTTCCACAAAATGGCAAAATAAATTTTTCGTGTCGGGGGTTTTCTAAATTTTTAATTTAGGTTAGGTTAGTTGTAAATACCTACTGTAGATATTTATATATATTTTAGAATTTGTAAGTTTACGATTTTAAAAAAATCCTTGTGTATTTTGTATTAAATTAAAGCTATGATAATCAAAATAGAATATCTGGACGGTGATAATATCTACAATGATTAACTGCACCATATCAAGTTTTTATTGTTATGAATATTTTATGTCTAACCTCTTACAAATGATCTTGAAGCATAATAATAATAACATTTACATAAATATTTTTTTCGACTTGCGAATATGAAATGACCCCATCTCGATAATTCTAACAAATACGATAGCGATCAAGTGCCATGACGTCAATTATTGCAGATGTTTAAATTAGGAACTGTAATAAAACTAATCCAGGAGGTTGTGACCTCCTTTAATAAATATTGGACCAACTTGGGAGTAAATTGAATACCTATACATACAAATACTTACTCAACAACATGCAAATATCTTGAGTAATCTCCTTGTTTATGATAAGAATCTGCATTGTCCCCAGTAACAAGAATCCCACGAAGAAGCAGAGGAGGTATGCCATCAGCACCATGCCGTGAAGGTTGCGGAGCTCTGGCAGCCATGCGTACACTGCCACCGTCAGCAGGATGAAGAAGCATGAGATCAGCATGCCTGAAAAACATAAATGTTAACTTGAAAACGAGGCTCTTCAACAATATCCTTTTTTGGGGATGCGGAAAATCCGCATGGAATTCTCTTCGCATCCGACCTAAAGCGCGCGTGCATGGATATCCGCCCAAATCTGCCCAAATGATGTACCGGAGGTACACTTATTGGAAAACCTGTATTACGCTGGTTAAATCTCTAGTCGTTCTTTTTTGTTGACTGAGGGATGAGAAAAATAACTTTTAAGTTTACAAAAATCACGCCATTTTATCCACATTTTGTAATGATTTCATAGTAAATTAAAAAAAAAAACCCGACTGAGTAAATAGTACTGACTAAAAATCTAAAAACAAGCTCTATGATGTTGGAAAATGTATTGCAGGCGGGACAAACTGTTCCTTCAGTCTAAATTATAAGATAGAATACTGAATTAATTATAAACAATTTTGTTTCTTTGCTTGTTTTTAGATTTTTAGTTAGTACACTATTTATTTACGACTAAAGTGGCAAACAAGCACACGGCTCGTCTGGATGGTAAGCGGTTACCGCAGCTTATAGACGCTTGCACCACCAGGGTTATCACTTGCGCGTTGCTGACCGTGTAAAAATCGTTTCACACTCTCTTTGAAAAACGTTATGCTGTAAGTAGTCCCTTGGAAAGACCTCGGCGGGAAGCTGATTCCATAACCTGAGGGGCAGGGCCGGATTCAGAGGTGTGGAGGCCTCGGGGCAACAAAGCAGTAGAGCCCCCCCTCCCCTGGCCCCAAATTATTAATCCAAATAAAATGAAAATAAAACTGTCGTTTTTCAAGAAAAAAAATTCAGTCGAGTTTTTCGTAATCATGTTTGTACAAAGGTAGAGGTAAAGGTAGAACAGCGAAAAAAAATATATCAAAGGAAACGTTGTTTACTAGTCGGAATTTAAAGATTTTTTTGAAGTCTCTATCGTGGGGGCCCTTCTTTTGTGGAGGTCCCGAGGCAGTAGCCCCTGTTGCCCTCCCTTAAATCCGGCCCTGCTGAGGGGGCGTGGTAGGAAATTCCTCTGGAATTGCACAGTATGGGAACCAGAGTGGTTCTAAGGTATGTGAATGAACTTTACGCCGATGGCGAGAGTGGCGGTGATAGAAAGTAGCCATAGGCTCATTATCTATACTAATGTTATGAAGCTGAAGAGTTTGTTTGTTTGGTTGAACGCGCTTATCTCAGGAACTACTGGTCCGATTTGAAAAATTCTTCCAGTGTTAGATAGCTCGTTTATCAAGGAAGGCTTTAGGCTATATATCATCACGCTACGACTAAAAGTAGCGGAGTAGTAATTAAAAATGTTGCAAAAACGGGGGAAAATTAACTTCTACGGGGACGAAGTCACGGAAAAGGCTTAGTCATAGGATATGGAGACTTACAACTGCTGCTAACACTGTAGCTATCGTTATCTGATTCCGATACGAAGCAGACCAGGGCATTTAGATGAGGTTTTCTATTTCCCACCTTCATAACGAACGTATCAATGCAGTACTTGTCCGGTCCATAGATTGTTACTTGAGGAATATGCTTCGGAAAGTGGACGTAGAGCTTGCCATCCTGTAAAGAGAAAAACATACAGCTAAGAACACACCAGACTAATTCACTTTTCAAATAAAAAAGAAAATCGAAATCGGTTCATCCGTTCGGGAGCTACGATGCCACACACAGACAAACTCACACACAGACACGTCAAACTTATAACACCCCGTTGTTTTTGCGTCGGGGGTTAAAAATACATTTATAGTCTAGTTAGACCTTAGTGGTCGTGTGCCCCATGTAAAAGGAGGCGAGCCTGTTGCTATTAACTGAGCTCAAATCCAAACTCCGAGCTGCTACTGGGATTCCATAGAAAAACTCAAAAACTGCTCGACCTGGGAATCGAACCCACCTCGACCGTAGTATTCGCACTTACAACCACTACATCAATGAGGCTATGGTTAGAATTTTTGTCCATCCGTCTGAAAGTTCGTCTCGAATATGCTCCGAAACAGCTCAACGGTTCTCAATATACATTTTAATTATTATAGGAATTTTAACTTAAGTATATGTTTCGTTTCGTTGTCTTGTAGGTTTCATAAATATAAATTATAAGTGTAAGTGTACGTGGGAAGTCTGCTAACCCGCATTAGGCTAGCGTGGTGGACTATAGCCTAATCCCTCTCATACTGAGAGGAGACACGTGCCCAGCAGTGGGACAGTATATGGGTTGATTTATTATTAGTATGTAATGGGTTTTGCTTTATAATTATATATAACTCAGCCTAACGCTCTGCCTAACGCTTCGGAGAATATATGCATGATGGTATCGCGTCATCTATACTAATATTATAAAAGTTAAATGTTTATTAGACAACTAGTTTCTTTTTAAATTCGATCCGCTCAGAGACAGGTTAGAAGATCGAAAACCCGTTTAGAGCGATTGACTTTTAGAAATTGCGGAATAACCTTTGCAGAGTCAAATGTTATTGTTGACGTATCTATTCATGGAAATGTGACTTACTAGGAAGACTTTAGTTATCCCTACTCTGTAATTTATTGCACTCCATATTGTATTACAAAGGTAGACTCTTAGAAGAGTGGAAGTGGGTTCACCATCATTTGGAAAATTGATTGCCCATAAGTAAAATTATATATTTTTTATAAAATTAAATTATACTTTTGATTATTTCTTATGTTTTGTTCTAATTATTTTATTGCATCGTGTTTTAATGGACTATAGACAGCCTTAAAACACCTTCCTTAATCATCGATATCAGTTGCCTGTACAAAGCCTATCACAAATCGTTAATGGTAGTCAGAAGACTGACAATGGATATTCAGTTTATCCTAAGGATATCACTATTGCTCAGAAATTGAGTTGCGGAGGTTAGGTGGCAGTCGCTTCGAGTATAACACCGATCTATTTAGACTGAAGATACCATACAATATTCCCCGAAGGGTAATGTAGAGTTATAGGCACTTAAATGTACCCCCACAGTCCGCCGGCATGTTTGTCCCATGTCATAAGGTGCGTGCCTATCGCCATAAAATAAATCCAAACTGTGACATGTTACTGAGAAAAAACCCAAACTCTTTGCTCGACCGTGGAATTGAAATCAGGACTTTGAGCGTAAGGGCTGCACTTAAGACTAGGCTTTTAAAGCAGTTAACAGCCAACATAAGCTACAAAAAGATCGGAAAATAAAAATCTTAGAACTTAAATCTACTATATAAAACAAAGTCGGGTTGTTACAACAGTTATAACTCGAGAACTGCTGGTCCGATTTTCATGATCTTTGATTTGTTGTATTTGTCTCCACCTCGAATAATAGAGTAACTTTTAAAATATCAGAAAAACTAATGGGATGTTACTTGACGCAAGCGAAGCAACGGGAAAAAGTCAATAACATGATAAATTGTCGACAAGTAATATTCTCACCCTCTGCAGAAACATCTCATTATATTCTGAAGCCACAGGCACCCTTATTTCTTGCTTCTGCTCCGAACATGCCATCTTTCCATACATCATAGCAAATTCCTTTGTAGCGTTGAAACCTTTCAGCTCCTCTTTCACATTTAGTTCATTATAGACTGGTGGATTAAATTCGGTCGGATTTTCTTTGCACCGCCGTTGGCCGTAATAGTAAATGTACCCAGGTGGGCAGCATTTTCGGGCACATGTCTTATGAAGGCAAATGCATGCTCTTGTGTCCCCAGTATATATATCCACAAATGTTTCATTCTCATTGACTAAATCCGCATAAGGTTTATAAAAAATATATGCTAAGTTTACACTCATAAAGTAATCGCAAGGGTTAGATAGAGCTGATAGAGTTCCCGAAATAATCACGAATATCACAGTCAATAAGGTCCACATTGTGGCAAGTTCCGGCACTTTTTGACGACCGTCATGCACAGCTGCTGGCTGGTGACTGTTACATTTATATCGAAGTATAATGTGATATCCGTGATCGCAGGCGCTGACGATCAGTAAGAATTGATTTGACATTCTTGTTTCAAACAGGTCTAATAGGAAACGAGATTTAGTGGATTGCTTATTCACGCTGCGTAAACACTATGATGATGGGATGGGATACCTTACCTGGGATAGGAGAGATACCTCCCATCCCATCCCAGAAGTAAATCCGGGATCCTATTATCACCCGGTTACAGACAGTTCTGACTACCATTAACGTCTGTCACGGGTGTTCGTGTGATAACCGGGACCGGCTTTATGTCCTCTCCGATGCACACGAGATAATAACGGTCCTAATGACCCATTCGCAGAGTGATCGCCTGAGGTACTTATTCACTAGTAGTTACAAGTAATTGTAGACAAACAGGTATACGCTCTATTACTACAATAGTGTGTATGTCATCATCATCTTCATCATCAGCCCATATTCGTTCACTGCTAGACGTAGGCCTCTTTTAGTGAACGCCGCAGAGCCCGATCTTTAGCTTTTTTCATCCAGTCATGGACTGCATCGGCCTAATCTATACTACGAGGAGTCTGGTGGCGCGGAACCGAATGCCTCCAGCCAGGAGCATAGTTATAAACTAAGCCTGTAGCTAACGGGACTCAGGCCTTTGCTTAGGATGTTGCCATGGACAACTGGAACAATATATGTTTGTATCTGTTACTAATATTTATATATCTACATCAAAATAAATGAATGAAGTAACAGTATCAAATTATGCTCAATTTTACCTTGAACACATTTTCTATAACCTAACCTAAATTAAAAATTTAGAAAACCCCCGGCACGAAATGTAACTTGCCATTTTGTGTTAAATTTATCATAGTGTATAGTATATAGTAGTGTTCTAGTATAGTATTCTCTTAATAAAACCCTTTCATTTGATACCCATATTGATGGAGTTGGACTAATTCACCTTTAAAAAAAAAAAAAAACAAAATCGGTTCATCCGTTCGGGAGGTACGAGGGCACACACACACACGGCTATAATTTGGACAGCAGTTTCTTTTGTTGTTGATTTAAATTGAGTAAATTGTTTATCAGAAAGCTTAAAAGTATAGGAATAATGTTCTTGTTACATGATTTTCAGTTGATATCTTTCGTAGTCGGCAGGTTGTAGTTTTTAAACTTAAATATTATTTACTTATTCGGCGGTTAGGGGCGATATAGACGGGGTGAAACAGGGCTTTAATGAAACGGCCACCTATGCTAACCTAAAAAAGCACTATTGAGTAAAAAAATGGTAATTAAATAATGTCAAAAATTAAAAATCAACTATCCATACCAGTTATTCATCTAGTCACTTAGCTTGTTTATAAATTGACACCGTTTAAAGGCTGCGTCGCTAGAAAAATACCCAGTACATAGACAGATATAGGGCTAGGATTAGGATCAAGGTGAAATAAGAAAGATATTACTTTAAAATTGCTATAATTGCAAGATTACAAGTATACATATCGAGTGCTATTCAATGTGCGGAAAGCATAATTACTCCTATACTTAATTATGCAAATTTAATTAACGATTAAATTATAAGTCATACACTTGAATTTATCACATACAGTACAGCAGCAAAACATAATACAGTACTTAAAGGCTGACACACATTAACGCGGAGAGAGTTAAAGGCGGTCATCAAAAGCCCATACAACTCAGCCCAAATTTGTACCGGAGGAACATGACACCTGTCAAGTTGACAGTTTTTACCATAAAATCACGATGAAACTGATAATATTGTGCGTTGATGGCGTTCTTTTGACATTCCGAAACTGACACTGACAGCAGATAGCCGTCAAGTTAACGGTTTTTACTATGAAATCATAAAAAAACAGATATTAGTGCCAAAATGGCGTGATGTTTACAAATTAAATGTTATTATTTTCATTCCCAAGTCAACATTAAAGAAAGTACGACTACAGTTTTAACCAGCGTTATACAGGGTATTTTTTCCAATACGTGTACCTTCGGTACATCATTTGGGCCGATTTCGGTGCCCTTCTTTATAATTTTGAATACAAAAATATTCTTAGCATAATTTTCAATGAGCCACTATTAATGTTGTGATTTCCCTTGTACTGGCCGTACCACCGTATTGACTTCTTTTATTTATTAATTTCTATACCTACAATATATGGCATTATTAGTTAATAATTGTGGAGAATCGGCCTGTTTATTTAAATATAAAAAATCTCGTTTTAATAACTCCGACAAAATAACTGTGTATCTGAATTTGTATCCAAATGTTTGTACAGTGGCCAACTTCACGATAAAAACTCTATGTAAAGTCAATTCGTTTTGCAAAAGTTTCGTATTCGTGAATATTGTTCTTACTTATTTCGACTAGTTGTTAGTCTAGTGGTCCCAAGCTCGACTGCTACGAGTGGGGTTGCTGCTGGAGTTAGAGGCCTTGGGTTGGAATCCCGGGTCGAGCAGTGTTGTTGGGTTTTTCTGTGAAATTCTCAGTAGCAGCCCGGAGTAAAAATATTTATTTATTTATATCGGCAAACGGTGGGTTTGGTGGTAGGTACATCACACCTCTGCCTAACCTAATGCTTATGTGATGTTTATGTATAATAATTATATATCTCGATATAATAATAATATATCTATTCGCTTTCAAGCATGTATTAAATCATCTCGCTCAATTCGCACTCTATTATTTCTACCCGGTGCCTCCATGGATATTTAATACTAGGTAAATGCTATCAAGTTTTATAAGCATAGGATGTCTTATGTTATAGCCTAAGATCCCACCGCTCAAATCGGTATGTATCTGTTTTTTGGATAAGACTATTTTTTAATAAATCTTACTTGATAGTAGAATTGATTACACCAGGGTTGCCTGGCGAAATTTGGCCGCATCTACCTTTAATTATAAATATTGTTCTCGAGTTTTGGAGAAAAAATGTAGTTACATGTTTTTTTGATGAATCCAACGTCATTTGAAAGAGAATATTGTAGGGAATGGAAAAAACCATGGTTGCCAGCTCTCAGTCAGCCGCAACTTTAGGGTTGCCCGGTGTAAACAGGTACTCCTCTGTTGATAATTTGCAGTCATCTGTTTTTTTAGTAAGTTATATATCAATTTAAAGGTATTTTTTTTCTCTACATTATAATATGGGGTTGCCTGAAAAATAATGGCCGCAAGTTGGGGTTGCCATTATTTGAAATAATTTATTCCACTTGATGAGAGAGTGAAAAACAAGAATAAAAAAACAACCAAAATATCATACCATCACGCCTATATTCCCCGAAGGGTTAGGCAAAGGTGTACTAATGTACACCCACAGTGCACGGGTACGTGTTAGGTACCATGTAATAGGGGGCGAGCCTATTGCAATCAAGCGGACATAAATCCAGATTCCGAGCTGCTACTGTGAATTTCACAGAAAACACATAGCACTTTGCTCGACCCGGGAATCGAACCCAGGACCACTAGCGTAGCAGTCGCGCTTGGAACTACTAGACCAACGAGGCATAATTTCTTGTATTATTTTATAATTTGCCATTTTTTGGTGGCGGTCATCTTGGATTTGAAATTTATCATAGTGTATAGTATTCTCCTAGTTAAGCCCTTTCATTTGATACCCATATTGAGGTAGTTGTGAAAAAATATGTAATCCGCTATTTTGTGGCGGCGGCCATTTTGAACCGATTTTCATCAAACATAGCTAACAAGAGTTATTCCCGAAATATCCGAAAAATCTTAATAATTGTACATAATTCGTAATAATTTATTTTTTTGAATTTTCGAATTTACATCCCGTAGATTAGGCAACAAATAAAAAAATATTATTGTTATTAGGTACCTAATCCTATTGTTTTAGCTTGGTTATATGTTACTTAATCCTATACTTGTTCGGAATTATCACAGTAATCAATGTACTACAAGTCTCAACAATTAACTTTCCTGTTATTTTTTGATTGACCGGACTTGTTTAATACAGAATATTTTTTTATGTGAATTGCCTAATCTAATCTTAACAATTATTACGAATTATGTATAATTATTAAGATTTTTCTTAGAGAATAAGTAAATTACTGTGTACAAAGCATTGATTAATCTGTGCAATTGTAATTTCGATCATTACAAATATTGTGATTTATAAAAATATATGTCTTCCAAGTGACGCGTTAAAGTTTTATTTCTCTCGTTTTGATGTACATTTTATAATAGAATATATTATCATCTAATTAAAATAATTCATGAAAAAAATCGGATTCACATCACTATTTATATTCAGCTCTAGCCCCGCCTTACTGGGGACGTATCTATTTATTTTTCCCATCTGTCACCACTGGTGGCAACTGGGAACAAGAAGAGTGGCCATTCCCATTTGTCACCACTGGGCACGTCACCAGTGGAGACATAGACGGTGGTGACAACTGGGAATAACTCTTCTTAGCTATGTTTGATGAAAATCGGTCCAAAATGGCTGCTGCCACAAAATAGCGGATTACATATTTTTTCACAACTACCTCAATATGGGTGTCAAATGAAAGGGCTTAACTAGGAGAATACTATACACTATGATAAATTTCAAATCCAAGATGACCGCCACCAAAAAATGGCAAATTATAAAATAATACAAGAAATTATGCCTCGTTGGTCTAGTAGTTCCAAGCGCGACTGCTACGCTAGTGGTCCTGGGTTCGATTCCCGGGTCGAGCAAAGTGCTATGTGTTTTCTGTGAAATTCACAGTAGCAGCTCGGAATCTGGATTTATGTCCGGTTGATTGCAATAGGCTCGCCCCCTATTACATGGAACCTAACACGTACCCGTGCACTGTGGGTGTACATTAGTACACCTTTGCCTAACCCATCGGGGAATATAGGCGTGATGGTATGATATTTTGGTTGTTTTTTTATTCTTGTTTTTCACTCTCATTCAAATAATGGCAACCCCTACTTGCGGCCATTATTTTTCAGGCAACCCCATATTATAATGTAGAGAAAAAAAATACCTTTAAATTGATATATAACTTACTAAAAAAACAGATGACTGCAAATTATCAACAGAGGAGTACCTGTTTACACCGGGCAACCCTAAAGTTGCGGCTGACTGAGAGCTGGCAACCATGGTTTTTTCCATTCCCTACAATATTCTCTTTCAAATGACGTTGGATTCATCAAAAAAACATGTAACTACATTTTTTCTCCAAAACTCGAGAACAATATTTATAATTAAAGGTAGATGCGGCCAAATTTGGCCAGGCAACCCTGGTGTAATCAATTCTACTATTAAGTAAGATTTATTAAAAAATAGTCTTATCCAAAAAACAGATACATACCGATTTGAGCGGTGGGATCTCGTACTATTACAAACACATCTAAAGTGCATAAATATCTTATAATCTAGAACTGCCCATCAAAAATCATGTTGAAGGACTGTTTCCCACAGATATGTTCGTATATAATTTTCGTTACATTTTGTCAACTCTTACTAGGAGTTCAAAGACATTGCAGTTTACATCATTCATTAATTTCAGTTTCCCTTTCATACATTAAAATAATCATTTGCATGCAGTTGGCGTCCATTTTATGACTTTAATAATAATAATAGGCTTCGAAACCTATTCATCCAAATGTAATGCAGTAAAACATAGTTTAAATCTTATAACTACACTTACAGCTACAAATAGGTATGTCAACGGTTATATAATCAGTAAAATTCTAGAATATAATCATCAAAATGGTCATTAATAGTATAATAATTATATTATTTGTTATTATAAAACGGATGCACGGTTTTCTCGGTTGCTAAAATGCCACTTTATATAATGAATCAACTTATGATTCGTGCTACAACTTTGATAAGGAATTAGAATCGATTTAGGGGAATCGCTGAATGGGACATTTTAGCTTCCATAGTCAAAGATATTAATCGTTTTTTTTTTCATAAAACAGATGCACCGATCTCTTTACCATGTTGACTGAGCCACCTCGCGTGACAAAATTATGAATGAACATTATGCGCCCTCTGGGCTGTCAGTCTGCTGCTAGCTGCTATGCTTAAAAACTATATAATAATAATATTACTTTATAATTATAAACGCACATATATTTTAATTGGTAATTCTATATTTCTCACTATAATAAACAATGGATAAAAATTATAAAATATTTTTCTACTGAATTGGCCTGGTTTTTTATATAATTTCTTACATAATATGAAAATGTAGATGCAGTTAGCATTTAAAATAATCAATGATTTATGTAACTATTTTCTCACTTAATATTATTAAAACAATATTTTACCATTAAATTCCTCCCGATTTTTAAAATTATTATAGTAATATAATCGTAAAGTTTGCTTGTTACTTACTAATACTTATAAATAGTTTCAAATAACGGATCAAATAAAAATCGTGAAGTGCCTCGTATAAAAATAAAACCGGTCTAGAAACATCAAATGAAATAATAATCTTCTTGATTAGAATATAAAGAAAATTGTTATTATTGATATTTTTAATATGGTGTAATAATTTTCTGATTTATTGTTAACTTTCTCATTAATTTTATTTAACGTTATGGGGTTATTAAAATTAAGATTACACAATATACATTCGAGTTAAGTTGAGATTAACTGGGGGTTAGTGTTTCTTGTTTTTATCGGCCACAGATCCAAAAGATGTAGGTAACGAATTGATATCTAAAAATAAAAATGTTGCAATATTCTTTTCAGCAATTTGGTACCGATAAAATATTTTTAATCAACATACTTGAAAACGTGTTAAATTTTATTCAAAAATTATATCATAAGTAATCTTAAAATTAATAACACAAAAATATTACGAAGTATTGACAAGATAACACTCGTGCTTACTAGACTATCATTATTGGTTCATTGTTATTCCTATTTCAATGCCAAGCGTATATGAATGAGACCTAGCCGGTAATTAATAGTTAATACGTAATGATATTTCAATTTAGTTCACCACCTCTAGATAGCTGCCAACCACCGGATAAACTTATCACCCTTGGTGGAAAATAATATGTTTCTTTCATTAGAAAGGCATCGAGTACTAAAGGGGTGATAGGTTTGAATTGTCGTTGCAAACACATTAAATTAAACTTGTAATTATTACAATAATAATTATTATTATAAACGCATTCATTTTCCTTCATTAAATATAACAATTCAGCTTAACTTTTTGTTAAATATTAACTTTTTACGCAATTTATGACCTACAAGTGTTGCCCCGCACGAAAAGAGTGAAATTTTCAGCTAGGCTATAATGCCGCTTTAGATGAATCATAATATGATGAAAAATGCTAAGTATATGTTCTAAATTTGAATGTCTTATAGAGGAATTGCTTATAGTGGCAATATAATCCCTCAGAGTTTTAAATATTATACGTTATTCTTAAGTTGTGATCACTACACGACAGTGTCAATTCTTGCGCGGAAGCATAATTATCTGGTATTTAATATTTAAGAGTAAGACAGGTGAGTGTAAGCTACAGTATTTTCTTGGCATTAACTCTTGAATATGAGGTTGCTATAATACATTATCATCAATGATATCTCCGGCTAAGAATCATTTTCAAAAAAGGCCTTAAACTTGTTACGATTACAAATCTTGATCTGGAATTTTATTTCTTGATGGAGTTCAGTCGGATTTCATCCCGGGATTGTGACAGTGTACGGGTTAATGTTGATGACGTCGTTTCTGTCCTCGACATGGGTTGACCACTCAAATGTCTGTATCTGCACACAAACAATACTATTAGCTTCACATTGATAAAGAAATTTAATGCCTACAGCAATGGGTATAAATAAATTAAAACAGAAAGTGTGAGTCACAAAATTTGCAAAATTGTTAATGGGATAATTATCTATTTTGCTTATAGCTTGTATTTAGACTGAAACTATCGTATTTTGAAAGGTATACTGATGTTTTTACACGTATATAAAAGATGAATATATATTTTTTTTCAATAAAAAACGTCAACATTACAAATTATACGCCAAAATCCTTTCTAAAAGCCTTGTAGATATAAGGCCTAAAACATTTAAAACACATTTAAATCATTTGAGAAAATGTAGTAGATAAATTCTAACGTAGATAAATTCGAATCTGAGAAACATACGTAAAGAAGGCAAACCTTTTACATCTCCTATACAAAATCACCCAACTAAGCGGTATAGGGCCTATTTCACCACCTCCTAGCTCCCGTCAAATTACTTTTGTTCCATTTTTTATTTATTCAGTGGTTAGCGGCTATTTAGAGGTGGTGAACCAGGTCCGTCAAATTGAATTAAAACGGCCCTACAAGGAAACGTTATGCAGATTATCGTTACAACAACAACAACAACAAAAAAATCCGAATGATATTAATCAATATCTTTGATTCAAGTATTTGATTCAAATGTATTGATTCAAATATTACATCCAAATAATAAGGAGTGACAGTCCGAATGGTTATCTTATTAGTGACATAAAAGCTAAATCTAAAATATTTATAATATTTTATATACGTACATTACATACATGGTATTGTATACGGTACATAATTTTACTATGCAAATACCCCTATACCTACTAGTGTATATTTATAGGTTTATCGCAAATAAATATACTTATACGTCTTACCAGTTAATGGCCTCGAATACTAGAAAGAAGAATAAACTATAAATATATTGTGTCGCGTTTTCAAACCAATTAGTATGCGCATATGATTTTATAACAGTCGGTGTGCATAACCGGCGCAGGCGACGTTCCGAGAGCAAGATTGCAAGAGAATGTCTCAACGAAACGATAACAACTAAATACTGATTTAATTTAATTTGAAAACGCACTGACAGTTATATTGACTACTAGTCGACAGTTCCATATAGTGCCGTAAATTCTCCGACATTATAAATAATAATATAACAAAGCTTTAAAATTAAAACGCAATAATAAAAGCTGATGGTTTGGTATTTAAGGCCATGCTCTGGAACTCAACGTTATACAGAACAAAGCATTATTAGCAGCTTGAATAACAAAAATATTCTTTAAAATGAAGCAGTACAATGTTAATCTATGTTCGGGAACTAACCGCGTACTTTGTGTCCTCATCTACTTTTGTCTTGTCGTACATCTGCATTGTTTACTTTGTAAATTCATACTAAACCACTTGGAATTATGATCTAAATTCAATCGTGCACACTGCGTACTTCCACACCAACTACCAACTTGCAGTGTTACCCAAAAGTGCAAAAACGAAAAATCGGTGCGCAAAATACAAAGATTATTTGTTCAGCATAAAGGATTTTTATTTAAGTACTTATAAATTCTAACAAAAATGCTTCGCCGAAGTCCAAACCACGCACTACTCTACACAAGCCCTCGCAATTAGTTGCTTTTAGTTACAATTATTGCAAAAGTTAGTGTAAAACTACCAGTCACTAAATCTTTTACTGTCTAAGTTTTTTCTGTACCTTTTCACTGGATTATTATTTCATCTCATATGTACAACAACAGTATTTTGGAAATTATGTTCTTCATTGACTCAAACGACTTCAATATTTTGTTGTAATAATTCGTCAAATTTGGATCAGTGTTTTAATTGGTTTCTATCAGCTTCATCATTTGTATTTCAATTTTATCCAATATGCATGTTTATCTATCAGCTTTGTTTGTCCTTTCTCGTTTCAGCCAGTGTTATCAAGTTATTGTTAACAGTCTTCAAAATTCTATCAATGTCTAATTGTTTAAGTCAACATGTTACTTTATAGCTGTAAAGAATTTGCATCGTTTGTTTTACTCTTTCTGGAATCTGTTGTTGCACTGATGAAAGTTTTTACAGTGTTAAGACTGATATTCCTTTGTGTATTCGTTTGACAACGATCAATATTTTGATTGGTGACATTCTTCATCTCTCTGCTATCTGAATTAGATCGTTGGGTATCTTTGATCCTGGATACAGAATTAGTGGTCTTAGGATCTACCATATAATTATTAAAAATCTTATAGGAATACATTTTATGTTTTATTCAATCATAAAACTGATTTCTAGATTTATCGATTCAACATATTTTATAGTTAAAAAGTGTACAGTTATGTTATGATTATCTGTGATTTATTTGTTCCTATCTTTTTTAAAACTATTAGCTTTAGTTACAAAATAAAACTGGTACCAAAGCTCTTCAAAATAATAACAGTACATTCGGTTCATATTCTTTACGTGGTTGCTAAATACTCAAAAATAACAACACTTATGACAACAATATTAATGTAAGTAACAGGTTTCGTTTATTATTTGGAATGCATTGGTAGATATTTGTCAGTCGTAATACACACCATCCCATAAACCTTTAACAGTCGAAGCTAGCTTTGTGACAAGCTTACAAACTGTGATAACCAATGTAACCTAACCAAGGCGTAGTTTTCCGAAGATTTGGTGTGTAGTGCTTTAAAGGCGGGTAAACTTTTACTTGTACATCAACTTAATGCGGGATATCCAAACGAAGAATCCTACTTCCTACTTCTTACTAATATTATAAATGTGAAAGTTTGTGAGGATGGATGGATGGATGGATGTTTGTTACTCTTTCACGCGAAAACTACTGAACGGATCTAGTTGAAATTTGGCACAGAGATAGATTTTAGTCTGGAATAACACATAGGCTACTTTTTATCCCGGTAAAATGTATGGTTCCCGTGGAAAAACGGGCGAAGCCGCTGGCGGAAAGCTAGTATTAAATAATGAGACCAACCTCTTCTTGATCAAATTGAATGTCTTCTTTTTGCACACGAAGATAATGAAGATGATAAGGCCGACGAGCACGTTGTAGGCATCGGAGAATTGCCAGAAAAAGTAGGCGTCAGGATAAAAGGAGCTCACCACCTCCAAGATCCAGCTGATACCCATCACGACGAACAGCTTGACGTAAAGAGTGAACCTGAAACATTTTAATTTCGAACTTTTGGCCCCAATTATTTTGTTTCAATTAGTAACTTACGGATCTGAAACGTGGCCGCTCACAAAAGAACACATGTATGCTATAAGAGTTGCCCAAAAAGCCATCGACCGTGCCATGTCATACTGTAGACTGAATACCAAGAACTCAAACGATGGTCAAAGATGTGGATATTCGCATCTCAACATAACATAACTTAACTATTGCTCCTAAATAAGAAAGCCCTGTTTTTAATTACCTTTCTCACCGGGTACCTGTTAATTGGTCACTCTACCAACTTAGCAGGCATGCTGGCGTTTAAAGTACCTATGAGGAGTACCCAAAGTACATATCGTAGTCACTTTTACGTATTCGACTGTTTTGTGTCTCGAGTTTTTAAATTTTGCATTTCTGTATCATATATCCTTACCTCAGCAGGTAGAAGCTACTCTATTTGTGTTTCAATACCTACTGCTGCTGCTACATTAGTTGGGTCTAATTTTTTAATTTTTAATATTATTTTATTAGAATCATCGCATCACACATCATGTTGTCAATGTTAGTTTATGTCAAAAAGCTTATTTTTAACTTACCTTTGAGTGTCTTTTCTGTTCTGGTCATTGGTGGAGCTGTCTTTATTACGTAATGCCTTGTTTGTTTCTTTCTTGATCTTCCATATCTTGAAGGATGTCAGCGCGAAGAAGGTCATGTTCGCCACACATAGAATCACTATCGGCCCGTAAAAGTACAGCAGTTTGCTTTTTCCTGGAAATTATTATAACTTTATTTAAAGAAGCGTTTCTTGCTTTTGGAACTAATTATGTGCAAGTGCAGTCACTATCCATGGATAGGAGGTGTAGTAGGATGATCAGGATAAAGCTAACTTCACTTTAGATTATTGCTGAGGATCTGCTGTGAGTTCCAAAATTCATCGAATTTTAAATGTGGCTTGCCCCCATCATTATTTATTCAGTGATTCAGTTGATTCAGTGTTGTGCATCTATTATTATCTACGGGTAAATCACCTACTGCGATAGTGTTCTAGCTGGGCCTGAAGTCTGCTATTTTACTAACACTTCAATAGTATCTCAATGGTGTGTCGATAGAAGTTTTACACATTTGGTAGTCTGTTCTTTATTTAAGACCAGTGGCGTTCCAGTGACTTTCCATTGAACTACCATTCAACTGTCATAAATGTACAGACACAGCTTTTGTTAGCCCGGTTGGCAATCATTTACGTCTGTAGTGAATTAATATAAATCGAAATAATAAATAATGAATGAAATAAGAATATAGAAGCCATAGAATCTCAGTAGTGTGTCAGTGGAATGGTAATATTAACTAAAATATCAGAATTGATACTATATTGGCCCTGGTGTACTGATTTATGGTCCTAAGAATTTAATTGAAAGTAATTTGGATACCGTCTATGAAGCAGCCTTGCAGCCTGAGATTCGGCAACAATGCGTGTTGGAACGGAAATTCGGTGAACTCCAGCGCAGCCAAAATTGCGGTCAACACGGTCGGTACGCCGAACGCGTATATCGCGTAGTATAAGAAGCGTTTCATTGTTGATCTCCCTCGGCCGTGAGCCCGCTTGCCACTGAGGAACATTAAGGCATAGGTATACATACTATCACGTCAGGTCGCGTTATGGTATCCAAGGGATGGTGCAAGAGAACGGAAACGACTACTAAGAAGATGGGGAGTTGATCTTCGCCTGCCTCTGGGACCATACTGGACAAAAGTCCCGGCAGACAGAGAGCAAAAGAAGCATTTGGAGGAGGCCTATGTCAAGCGACAGGCAGAGCTAAGAGACATTTTAATTTTCAAACCATAAGAACAAGCAAAGAGAAACTAGTTTGGAACAAAACGCTACATCATTATCATCACGTCTGTATTCCCTGAAAGGTGAGGCAGATGTGTATTAATGTACACCCGCAGCTCGCCGGTATGTCTCGGTCCCATGTAATAGGAGGCGAGCCTATTGTCATTAACAATAACCCGGCCCAAACCAGATTCTGAGCTGCTACTGAGAATTTAACCGTCGCGGTTGGGACCACTAGACCAACGAGGCAGTCAAAAAATACACAACCTCTATCTTATCAGACCTTAGTTAATTTTACATTATTTTCTAGTCTTCATGGAAAATTATTAGACAGTTTCTAGAGATATCGGTCAAGAAAATGAGTAGATATAGGGCCATAATTGGTTATGGTGGGATTTTGTGCATAGCTGCGATTGGACTGCCGCATATCGGTCAGATCATCAAAATGTGATGATTGTGGCGAAAAATATGAGGTGATTTATATATCTGTATAGATGTGTTGGATTCAAGTTTCAAGCAGGTCTTCACATAAATATCTTCCTAATTTACCTTGCTTATGCTTAATAACAATAATGAATAAATCAACCACAAAAACATTAGTTTTTTTCTCAAGTCTAGGTTGTGAATGTCAAAATTTAAATGATAAAGTTTATACAATGTTGGCTATTCAAAATGATCTTTATGTACTATCAAACTGAGTTGAATATAACGATACTGATGATTTTATTCAGAAGAAATTGGCATTAAATGTCGAACTCAAAGACGTCACTTAACGTAATGATTCAATAGCTAATAGAGAGAGACCCAGTATATTTTAGTACACTGACAACAAACTCAAATATGGAAAAATAGACCAAGATATAGTAGCCACTGTTTGTTAACGATTTAGTAACGTTATTTGATGTTTCTGAATGCGGTCCTATACTGGGTCTATTAACTGTCGTCACGTCAATTATTTAGATTGTTTTTTACCTGAAAGTCCACCAAATATCGTAACACATGACGTTTAGCCAGAAGAATGCTGCTAGCAGAGAGAAGTAGATGAAGAAAGCTAAAACAGAAGACATGATTAACTATATTTCTTATAAAATAAACGTATAACTACATATTTCATTATCATTTAACTTGCTTTGTAACTTCATTAAATAATCATTAATTTGATCTCTAGTCTAGTCTCTATCGATTGATTTCAAACAGAAACTGGCCGTTAGTAAATAAAAGAGTTTTTAATATATTTGGGCTGTACGGTTTGAAGTGAAAATTGAATTTTGTGACCTCGGCTACGTAACCGGCTGTACTTACGTCATTATTACCTATGTCATGCAGACATGCACTTTTGTCATGGTTTCATGGTCATATTATTGATTATAATTTATGTCGATTACCTACTTATTATATTAACATATCATTATGTACTATGCTCAATTGCTCAGACAAAATTGATGTTTTTTCATCTTAATTCTTCCATTATAATAAACCACCTGGCATAATTTCCTTGACCTTTTTATCTAATAAAGGAGGTCATCGAAATCGGCCCAAATGATGTACCGAAGGTACACTTATTGGAAAAAATACCCTGTATTACGCTGGTCGCTAACTCTAGACGTACTTATTTTTAATGTTGAAAAACACCTTTTAATTTGAGAAAAATCACGCCATTTTGACCCACTATTATCTGTTTCGTAATAATTTCATAGTAAAAACTGTCAGTGTCACTTTCGAAATATCAAACGCACGCCATTACGGTAGAATAATGTCAGTTTCATAGTGATTTCATCGTAAAAACTATCAACTTGACTGCTGCTCTGTACCTCCGGTACAAATTTGGGCTGAGTTGTATGGGCTTTTGATGACCTCCTTTACAAGCAAAGAATGGTATGGTTTAGAACGAATAGCTGTTTTTTTATTTTTAGTTAGTACTTTTAACACAGTCGGGTTTTTTGATGCATTGAATAATCACTGGGTAACACTTCAAAACCTCATTCAACACTGGTGCCATCTAGTGAGAGAAATAACGGTAGCCATCATTATGAGCATTTGCCCTAAATAAAAAAAAACAAACGTCAGATCAGAGCTGTCATCTTTGATCGGTCTGACGTAGAGGTGGGCAAAGTGTATCATTTTTGCGATTGGAACATTTGCATCTGGATCACTGAAATGTTCCGAAACACTGATATGTTTCATTTGGCTCATTTGGATCATCGACTCAAAATATGATACAGAATGTTTCGAATACATACATAGAGTTGCGTTGCGGGCGTTTATTACTGAGTCAGTGAAATTTTATGAGCAACGACCTTATAGTATTTGATACGTAAGCGCGTTAGTGGTCATTTTTACTTGTATGAATACCGACAGCGAAAACCCGTACGAATTGAGTGATACACTTCTCATTTGTTATATCTTTCTGACTTGTATGGATTGTAATTATTTCGCCCGCTTACACGCTAGTCGCGAGACGCGACTCAATAGTTAAGTTACTCAGTGTCTCATTTTTGTCTCTCTTGCTCGCGGCTCAGTCGCCTCGCGAGCGACGCGTCGCGCGAAATGTGCGCTCAGCAAAGTAATGTTTCAGATCCAAATGATACGTTTGAAACGTTTCGAGTGAACCAATCTTTTGGATCACTTCAGTGATTCGGATCAGTGAGTCGGTTCTGTAAAGAGTTACACAGGCCTAGTCTGACGTTTGTTTATTGTTATATTATTATGAAAACAAAACTAAAAAGAATCCTTTAAAAAACGTAATTGAATATTATTACAGATGTATTGTGGGGAACAGAACTATTGGCAGCTGGTCATGACAGTGATCTGGTATTTGGGGTAAAGGTGGGTGAGACACCAGAACACGTTGTCTGCTTCGGGTTAATTTTCAGACTTGTTTTAAGAATTGTAAATATCTGAAAAGTGCCCGAAACATTATGCATACGAAATACTAGTCTACAATATATATTACCAGATACAATGTGTATACATGCCAGGGAGTCGCCCTTATCATATTTAGCCATGTCCTTTATGATTCTAACAAATACGATAGCGATCAAGTGCGATGACGTCAATGATTGCAGATGTTTAAATTAGGAACTGTAATAAAACTAATCCAGGAGGTTGTGACCTCCTTTAATAAATATTGGACCAACTTGGGAGTAAATTGAATACCTATACATACAAATACTTACTCAACAACATGCAAATATCTTGAGTAATCTCCTTGTTTATGATAAGAATCTCCATTGTCCCCAGTAACAAGAATCCCACGAAGAAGCAGAGGAGGTATGCCATCAGCACCATGCCGTGAAGGTTGCGGAGCTCTGGCAGCCATGCGTACACTGCCACCGTCAGCAGGATGAAGAAGCATGAGATCAGCATGCCTGAAAAACATAAATATTATTAATTTAAACATAACATAATTTTTGGGAATGCGGAAAATCCGCATGGAATTCTCTTCGCATCCGACCTAAAGCGCGCGTGGATGGATATCCGCGCGCCCCCTACTGGGCTCAACAATACCGTGCCGAATTGCCGCAGTCCGAGCCTTAAATGCCCTTAGTTAGGGTTGCTTAGCTTGCAGGTTTGGTCCCGGTTTTTGGTGCCCCGCCACATTGCCCAGCTAGAGCTCCAAAATATGCATTTTGCATTTTTTTCTAAAGATGGTCATCGAAATCGGCCCAAATGATGTACCGGAGGTACACTTATTGGAAAACCTGTAGTATTACGCTGGTTAAAACTCTAGTCGTCCTTTTTTGTTGACTGAGGGATGAGAAAAAAACTTTTAAGTTTACAAAAATCACGCCATTTTATACACATTTCGTAATGATTTCATAGTAAACTAGCTTTTGCCCGCGGCTTCGCTCTCCGTGGATGAAGAAACAAAATTGAAAGAAATCGATCCCGAATAAGATAAAAAGCAGCGCACTATAACAGTTTCATCATCCTCCTAGGGTCCTAGCCTATGCCGAAAATATGTTAAGCTCTGGTTCCAATCGAAACAAATGTGGTTAAATATAAATATCTTACACAAAGCAATAGCGTTCAGACTGGTTAAAACCGATAGGTATCCTAACTTTAAATTGATCGTCTGGTTTTTTGGCCTTCTGACTACGATTAACGATTTTCATAGGTTTTCGTATGGGGACTACTATGCCGAATCAATTGCCATTTCTTAACGTGCTATATAAGGTACAGAGGGTCTCGATGTCTTAAGAATGGTCACCCATCCATAGTCTAACCGCAGAAACCGCTGCTTAACCTATCGCTCAGCGTAGTTATTACTTCGCCAAAGTTTTTAGCTCTGTTTGAGCAACTGTTACTGGTACTGGGGTACTCTATGAGGTACTGAGGTGATACTGTTTGTGAAACTGTGTTATTCAAAATCACTCCAAAGGAAAATTGAAACTTCAGTTAGTCGTAATAACTCGTAATTCTAACCAAACTTTACAACTATTGTTTAATTTAAGTCTATACCACTTTAAACGTTTATAACTAATCAACAATCACGATTTCTGCGCATATGACAACTTAATTAAAGAACTAACAATAATGATCCCTTATATCAATAGGAATACATACTACAGAGAGGTCAAGCTCTATCTCAGCATCTACGCAACGGAGTGGAATGAGATATACTTCATTTTTTTAGTTGAACGATGGACTTTTAAATAGAAAATCAAAAATCAAAAACCAACAATGATTATCTCTTCTTTCTATGGGCTTGCATACAACAGAGAGGTCAAGCTGTATCCAAGGATCTATTCAAATAATTGAAAAAAGCTTTACATCAGTTTTTAAGTTGGAAATTATGCTTTACAACAGTTAACACAAAATTCAAATCTATTCAGTAGGTTTAGCGCCAACCCCTAACAAACAGACAAACAGACAAACAGACAAACAGACAAACAGACAAACAGACAAACAGACAAACAGACAAACAGACAAACAGACAAACAGACAAACAGACAAACAGACAAACAGACAAACAGACAAACAGACAAACAGACAAACAGACAAACAGACAAACAGACAAACAGACAAACAGACAAACAGACAAACAGACAAACAGACAAACAGACAAACAGACAAACAGACAAACAGACAAACAGACAAACAGACAAACAGACAAACAGACAAACAGACAAACAGACAAACAGACAAACAGACAAACAGACAAACAGACAAACAGACAAACAGACAAACAGACAAACAGACAAACAGACAAACAGACAAACAGACAAACAGACAAACAGACAAACAGACAAACAGACAAACAGACAAACAGACAAACAGACAAACAGACAAACAGACAAACAGACAAACAGACAAACAGACAAACAGACAAACAGACAAACAGACAAACAGACAAACAGACAAACAGACAAACAGACAAACAGACAAACAGACAAACAGACAAACAGACAAACAGACAAGAATTCTAAAAATCACATTTTTGGGTTCGCGATCGTTTATATACTCTAACCCAATTGTTTTTTTTTTAATATCTTCAATGTACAGAAACGACTTTTTTACAATTTTATAATAGTATAGATAGATTAAACAAAAAACCCGACTGAGTAAATAGTACTGACTAAAATTCTAAAAACAAGCTCTATGATGTTGGAAAATGTTGCAGGCGGGACAAACTATTCCTTCAGTCTAAATTATAAGATTGAATACTGAATTAATTATAAACAATTTTGTTTCTTTGCTGGTTTTTAGATTTTTAGTTAGTACTATTTATTTACGAGTAAAGTGGCAAACAAGCACACGGCTCGTCTGGATGGCAAGCGGTTACCGCAGCTTATAGACGCTTGCAACACCAGGGTTATCACTTACGCGTTGCTGACCGTGTAAAACACACTCTCTTTGAAGAATTATTATATTTATGCTGTAAGTAGTCCCTTGGAAAGACCTCGGCGGGAAGCTGATTCCATAACCTGAGGGGCAGGGCCGGATTCAGAGGTGTGGAGGCGTCGGGGCAACAAAGCAGTAGAGCCCCCCCACCCCTGGCCCCAAATTATTAATCCAAATAAAATGAAAATAAAACTGTCATTTTTCAATAAAAAAAAAATTGGTCAAGTTTTTCATAATCTTGTTTGTACAAAGGTAGAGGTAAAGGTAGAACAGCGAAAAAAAAGGTATCAAAGGAAAAGTTGTTTACTAGTCGGAATTTAAAGGTTTTTTTGGAGTCTCTATCGTGGGGGCCCCGGGGCAGTAGCCCTCCCTTAAATCCGGCCCTACTGAGGGGGCGTGGTAGGAAATTCCTCTGGAATTGTACAGTATGGGACCAGAGTGGTTCTAAGGTATGTGGATGAACTCCACGCCGATGGCGAGAGTGGCGGTGATAGAAAGTAGCCATAGGCTCAATTATCTATACTAATGTTATGAAGCTGAAGATTTTGTTTGTTTGGTTGAATGCGCTAATCTCAGGAACTACTGGTCCGATTTGAAAAATTCTTTCAGTGTTAGATAGCCCGTTTATCAAAGAAGGCTTTAGGCTATATATCATCACGCTACGACTAATAGTAGCGGAGTAGTAATTAAAAATGTTGCAAAAACGAGGGAAAATCAACATCTACGGGGACGAAGTTGTGGGCAAAGGCTAGTCATAGGATATGGAGACTTACAACTGCTGCTCACAATGTAGCTATCGTTTTCTGGTTCCGATACGAAGCAGACCAGGGCATTTAGATGAGGTTTTTTATTTCCCACTTTCATAACGAACGTATCAATGCAGTACTTGTCCGGTCCATAGATTATTACTTGGGGAATGTGCTCCGGAACGTGGACGTAGAGCTTGCCATCCTGTAAAGAGAAAAAATCATTTGTAGTCTAGGTAGACCCTAGTGGTCGTGAGCCCCATGTAAAAGGAGGCGAGCCTGTTGCTATTAACTGAGCTCAAATCTAAACTCCGAGCTGCTACTGGAATTTCATAGAAAAACTCAATAAAACTATTCGACCTCTCAGTCGACTGTCGACTCCTCGACCGTAGTAGTCGCACTTACGATCACTAGACCAATGAGGCTGTTATAATTAAAATAATATTTTAATGAAATGATTAGAATTTTTGTCCATCCGTCTAAAAGTCTATCTCAAATAAGCTCCAAAACAGCTCAACGGTTCCAATATATATTTTAATTATTATAGGAATTTTAACTTATATGTTTCGTTTCGTAGCTTGTAGGTTTCATAAATATAATTTATATTATACAAGGTGGAAGGGACATCGGCGCACAAACGTCGTGAGGAGGTTTCAGTCAAAATAAAATGATCTATTCGAAAATGATCGGTCATTAGTTACAGATATTTACATTTTTGAGCGCGCAGTGTATTAATAAAAATGCGATTATAACGCTCCGCAGTGAAAGTTATCCATCCGAAATCTAATGTGGTGTCATTTATTTAAATCGGTTGAGCCGTTGAGTAGTTACGAGCGGACATAGGACCGGACATACATACATACGCGTCAAACACACTCATAACCTCCTCCTCCTTCGGCAGTCCGGTAAAAACATGTTATTCTATTCCTTATTTATTTAATAGAGATTATAATTTGAATTACGGCCTTAAAATTTAGTTTGGTGAGTTATTTATAATTATTTTTGGACCTTCAGCAAAGAATATAAACAGCACAAACTTATAACAGGGATATATAATTTATTTATCTTCGGGGACGTCGACGGACGAGCGATCTGTCCTGTTGTTTCTGATTATTCCCCAGTTCCCATTCCCATATTTAGTGGGAATATTGTACTCCTTCAGTTCTAAGATGCCACATCATGCACTAAATTATTGATACCTAATGTAAAATAAATATTATACGCAAGCAAAACAACACTAGGGACAAAAATACAAAAAAATCAACTAAAGTTATCTGAAGAACTACCTATTATCGATTAGAACAAAAAATAATCTATAAAAATTGATTTTATATTTTTTATAATTGGTTTATATCTAGTAATTTAAGGTGGTGTTTTTGTCATGGTTAATTTATATTGCCTGCAGTGCTTCGGTACAGGAGCATAATGACCGACATTAGTCTCTTTGCGGTGACCTACCGAATTGGCGACAGTGGCATCAACTAATAAAATGTTTATTATACAACCAGTTTTTTTTAATTCGATCCGTTCAGACACACGTTAGAAGATCGAAAACCCGTTTAGAGCGATTGACTTTTAGAAACTGCGGAATAACCTTTACCTACGGAGTCAAATGTCATGGTTGACGTATTCTTGGAAATGTGAGTTACTAGAAAGAGTTTAATTATCCCTACTCAATAATTTATTGCACTCGATAATGTTTTACAAAACTTAGGAGAGAAGAAAAGGGGTTTACCATCATTTGGGAAATTGATAGCCCATAAGTAAAATTATATATTTTTTATAAAATTTAATTATATTTATTTGATTATAAATAATCAAATAAATATAATTACATTTTGTAAAAATATGTTTTGTTTTAATTATTTTATTGCGTCGTGTTTTAATGAACTCTAAGGACAGCGTGGCACTTTCACGCCTTAGAAAACACCTTCCTTAGTCATTGATCTAAGTTGTCATACAAAACCTATTAGGAATCGTTAATGGTAGTCAGAAGACTGACAATGGATATTCAGTTTATCCTAAGGATATCACTATTGCCCAGAAATTGAGTTGCGGAGGTTAGGTGGCTTAGTCGCTTCGAGTATAACACCGATCTATTTAGACTGAAGGTACCATACAATATTCCCCGAAGGGTTATGCAAAGTTATAGGCACTTAAATGTACCCCCACAGTCCGCCGGCATGTTAGTCCCATGTCATAAGGTGCGTGCCTATCACCGTAAAACAAATCCAAACTGTGACATGTTACTGAGAAAAAACCCAAACTCTTTGCTCGACCTAGGAATTGAAATCAGGACTATGAGCGTAGCAGCTGCACTTAAGACGTTAACTGCTTTAGAAACCTAGTGGGCTTCTAAAGCAGTTAACAGCAACATGAGCTAGAAAAAGATCGGGAAAGATCTAGGAACTTAAATCTACTATATAAAACAAAGTCGGGCTTGTCACTTGTCACAACACTTATAACTCGAAAGCTGCTGGACCAATTTTCATGATCTTTTATTTAATGGATTTGTCTCTACCCCGAATAATAGAGTAACTTGTAAAACATCAGAAAAACTAATGGGATGAAACGGAGTTCTTGTCAAACTTGACGCAAGCGAAGCAGCGGGAAAATGTCAATAAATGAGTCAGTAAAAAGTCAGATAAATTGTCGACAAGTATTCGTCTCACCCTCTGCAGAAAAATTTCATTATCTGCTGAAGCCACAGGCACCCTTAGTTCTTGCTTCTGCTCCGAACATGCCATCTTCCCATACATCATAGCAAATTCCTTTGTGGCGTTGAAACCTTTCAGCTCCTCTTTCACATTCAGTTCATTATAGACTGGTGGATTAAATTCGGTCGGATTTTCTTTGCACCGCCGTTCGCCGTAATAGTAAATGTACCCAGGCGGGCAGCATTTTCGGGCACATGTCTTATGAAGGCAAATGCATGCTCTTGTGTCCCCAGTATTTATATCCACAAATGTTTCATTCTCATTGACTAAATCCGCATAAGGTTTATAGAAATGATATGTTAAGTTTACACTCATAAAGTAATCGCAAGGGTTATCTTCTGATAGAGTTCCCGAAATAATCACGAATATCACAGTCAATAAGGTCCACATTGTGGCAAATTCCGGCACTTTTTGACGACCGTCATGCACAGCTGCTGGCTGGTGACTGTTACCTGTAGAACGAAGCGGGATATCCGTGATCGCAGGCGCTGACGATAGAAAGAATTGATTTGACATTCTTGTTTCAAACAGGTCTACTAAGAAACGAGATTTAGTGGATTGCTTATTCACGCTGCGTAAACAATATGATGATGGGAGAGATACCTCCCATCCCATCCCAGAAGTAAATCCGGGATCCTATTATCACCCGGTTACAGACAGTTCTGACTACCATTAACGTCTGTCATAGGTGTTCGTGTGACAACCGGGACCGGCTTAATGTCCTCTCCGATGCACGCGAGATAATAACGGTCCTAATGACCCATTCGCAGAGTGATCGCCTGAGGTACTTGTTCACTAGTAGTTACAAGTAATTAGACAAACAGGTATACGCTCTATTACTACAATTGTGTGTATATTATCATCATCTTCATCATCAGCCCGTATTCGTTCACTGCTAGACGTAGGCCTCTTTTAGTGAACGCCGCAGAGCCCGATCTTTAGCTTTTTTCATCCAGTCATGGACTGCATCGGTCTAATCTATACTACGAGGAGTCTGGTGGCGAAGCACCGAATGCCTCCAGCGAGGAGCATAGTTATAAACTAAGCCTGTAGCTAACGGGACTCAGCAGGCCTTTGCTTAGGATGTTGCCATGGACAACTGGAACAATATATGTTTGTATCTATTACTTATATTTATATACCTACATCAAAATAAATGAATGAAGTAACAGTATCAAATTATGCTCAATTTTACCTTGAACACATTTTCTACCTTACCTAAATTAAAAATTTAGAAAACCCCCGACACGAAATGTAATTTGCCATTTTGTGTTAAATTTATCATAGTGTATAGTATTCTCCTAATAAAACCCTTTCATTTATCATAGTGTATTATAGTATTGTCTAGTATAGTTATAGTATTGTGTATAAAACCCTTTCATTTGATACCCATATTGATGGAGTTGGACTAATTCACATTAAAAAAAATCAAAATCAAAATCGGTTCATCCGTTCGGGAGCTACGATGGCACACACACACACGGCTATAATTTGGAGAGCAGTTTCTTTTGTTGTTGATTTAAATTTAGTAAATTGTTTATCAGTAAGCTTATATAGGAATAATGTTCTTGTTACATGATTTTCAGTTGATATCTTTCGTAGTCGACGGGTTGTAGTTTTTAAACTTAAATGTTATTTACTTATTCAGCGGTTAGGGGCGATATAGACGGGGTGAAACAGGGCTTTAATGAAACAGCCACCTATGCTAACCTAAAAAAGCACTATTGAGTAAAAAATGGTAATTAAATAATATCAAAAATTTAAAATCAACTATCCATACCAGTTATTCATCTAGTCACTTAGCTTGTTTATAAATTGACACCGTTTAAAGGCTGCGTCGCTAGAAAAATACCCAGTACATAGGCAGATATAGGGCTAGGATTAGGATCAAGGTGAAATAAGAAAGATATTACTTTAAAATTGCTATAATTGCAAGATTACAAGTATACATATCGAGTGCTTTTCAATGTGCGGAAAGCTTAATTACTCCTATACTTAATTATGCAAATTTAATTAACGATTAAATTATAAGTCATACACTTGAATTTATCACATACAGTACAGCAGCAAAACATAATACAGTACTTAAAGGCTGACACACATTAACGCGGAGAGAGTTAAAGGCGGCCATCAAAAGCCCATACAACTCAGCCCAAATTTGCACCGGAGGTACATGACAGCTGTCAAGTTGACAGTTTTTACTATGAAATCACTATGAAACTGATAATATTGTGCGTTGATGGCGTTCTTTTGACATTCCGAAACTGACACTGACAGCAGATAGCCGTCAAGTTAACAGTTTTTACTATGAAATCATAAAGAAACAGATATTAGTGCCAAAATGGCGTGATGTTTACAAATTAAATGTTATTATTTTCATTCCCAAGTCAACATTAAAGAAAGTACGACTAGAGTTTTAACCAGCGTTATACAGGGTATTTTTTCCAATACGTGTACCTTCGGTACATCATTTGGGCCGATTTCGGTGCCCTTCTTTATAATTTTGAATACAAAAATATTCTTAGTATAATTTTCAATGAGCCACTATTAATGTTATGATTTCCCTTGTACTGGCCGTACCACCGTATTGACTTTTTTTATTTATTAATTTCTATACCTACAATATATGGCATTATTAGTAAATAATTGTGGAGAATCGGCCTGTTTATTTAAATATAAAAATTCTCGTTTTAATAACTCTGACAAAATAACTGTGTGTATCTGAATTTGTACCCAAATGTTTGTACAGTGGCCAACTTCACGATAAAAACTCTATGTAAAGTCAATTTGTTTTGCAAAAGTTTCGTATTCGTGATTGTTGTTCTTATTAATTTCGACTAGTCGTTAATCTAGTGGTCCCAAGCTCGACTGCTACGTTAGAGGTCCTGGGTTGGAATCCCGGGTCGAGCAAAGTGTTGTTGGGTTTTTCTGTGAAATTCTCAGTAGCAGCCCAGAGTAAAAATATTTATTTATTTATATCGGCAAACGGTGGGTTTGGTGGTAGGTACATCACACCTCTGCCTAACCTAATGCTTATGTGATGTTTATGTATAATAATTATATATCTCGATATAATAATAATATATCTATTCGCTTTCAAGCATGTATTAAATCATCTCGCTCAATTCGTACTCTATTCTTTCTACCCGGTGCCTCCATGGATATTTAATACTAGGTAAATGCTATCAAGTTTTATAAGCATAGGATGTCTTATGTTACAAACACATCTAAAGTGCATAAATATCTTATAATCTAGAACTGCCCATCAAAAATCATGTTGAAGGACTGTTTCCCACAGATATGTTCGTATATAATTTTCGTTACATTTTGTCAACTCTTACTAGGAGTTCAAAGACATTGCAGTTTACATCATTCATTAATTTTAGTTTCCCTTTCACACATTAAAATAATCATTTGCATGCAGTTGGCGTCCATTTTATGACTTTAATAATAATAATAGGCTTCGAAACCTATGCATGCAAATGTAATGCAGTAAAACATACTTTAAATCTTATAACTACACTTACAGCTACAAATAGGTATGTCAACGGTTATATAATCAGTAAAAATCTAGAATATAATCATCAAAATGGTCATTAATAGTATAATAATTATATTATTTGTTATTATAAAACGGATGCACGGTTGCTAAAAAGCCACTTTATATAATGAATCAACTTATGATTCGTGCTACAACTTTGATAAGGAATTAGAATCGATTTAGGGGAATCGCTGAATGGGACATTTTAGCTTCCATAGTCAAAGATATTAATCGTTTTTTTTTTTCATAAAACAGATGCACCGATCTCTTTACCATGTTGACTGAGCCACCTCGCGTGACAAAAATATGAATGAACATTAAGCGCCCTCTGGGCTGTCAGTCTGCTGCTAGCTGCTATGCTTAAAAACTATATAATAATAATATTACTTTATAATTATAAACGCACATATATGTTAATTGGTAATTCTATATTTCTCACTATAATAAACAATGGATAAAAATTATAAAATATTTTTCTACTGAATTGGCCTGATTTTTTATATAATTTATTTCATAATATGAAAATATAGATGCAGTTAGCATTTAAAATAATCAATGATTTATGTAACTATTTTCTCACTTAATATTATTAAAACAATATTTTACCATTAAATTCCTCCCGATTTTTTAAATTATTATAGTAATATAATCGTAAAGTTTGCTTGTTACTTATAAATAGTTTCAAATAACAGATCAAATAAAAATCGTGAAGTGCCTCGTATAAAAATAAAACCGGTCTAGAAACATCAAATGAAATAATAATCTTCTTGATTAGAATATAAAGAAAATTGTTATTATTGATATTTTTAATATGGTGTAATAATTTTCTGATTTATTGTTAACTTTCTCATTATTTTTATTTAACGTTATGGGGTTATTAAAATTAAGATTACACAATATACATTCGAGTTAAGTTGAGATTAACTGGGGGTTAGTGTTTCTTGTTTTTATCGGCCACAGATCCAAAAGATGTAGGTAACGAATTGATATCTAAAAATAAAAATGTTGCAATATTCTTTTCAGCAATTTGGTACCGATAAAATATTTTTAATCAACATACTTGAAAACGTGTTAAATTTTATTCGAAAATTATATCATAAGTAATCTTAAAATTAATAACACAAAAATATTACGAAGTATTGACAAGATAACACTCGTACTTACTAGACTATCATTATTGGTTCATTATTATTCCTATTTCAATGCCAAGCGTATATGAATGAGACCTAGCCGGTAATTAATAGTTAATACGTAATGATATTTCAATTTAGTTCACCACCTCTAGATAGCCGCCAACCACTGGATAAACTTATCAGTAAGCTGTGAAACACCAAGGGTGGAATATAATATGTACCTAATATGTTTCTTTCATTAGAAAGGCATCGAGTACTAAAGGGGTGATGGGTTTGAATTGTCATTGCAAACACATTAAATTAAACTTGTAATTATTATAAACTATTCAGCTTAACTTTTTCTTAAATATTTATTTTTTTATTTTTCTTAACTTATGACCTGCAAGTGTTGCCCCGCACGAAAAGAGTGAAATGCCGCTTTAGATGAATCATAATATGATGAAAAATGCTAAGTATACGTTCTAAATTTGAATGTCTTTTAGAGGAATTGCTTATAGTGGCAATATAATCCCTTCAAGTTTTCAATATTATGTATACGTTATTCTTAAGTTGTGATCACTACACGACAGTGTCAATTCTTGCGCGGAAGCATAATTATCTGGTACTTAATATTTAATAAGAGTAAGAGATAGGTCAGTGTAAGCTACAGTATTTTCTTGGCATTAAAATCTTGAATATGAGGTTACATTATCATAAATGATCCCAAAAAAGGCCTAAACTTGTTACGATTACAAATCTTGATCTGGAATTTTATTTCTTGATGGAGTTCAGTCGGATTTCATCTCGGGATTGTGACAGCGTACGGGTTAATGTTGATGACGTCGTTTGTGTCCTCGACATGGGTTGACCCCTCAAATGCCTGTATCTGCACACAAACAATACAATTAGCTTCACATTGATAAAGATTTTATAAAGAAGAATTTAATGCATACAGCAATGGGTAGGTATAAATAAGTTAAAACAGAAAGTGTGAGTCACAAAATTAAAAAAATGTTAATGGAATAATAAAATTATCTATATTGCTTATAGCTTGTATTTAGACTAAAACTATCGTCGTTTGAAAGGTATACTGATGTTTATACACGTATATAAATGATTTATTTTTCAAATAAACAACGTCAACATTACAAATGATACGCCAAAAACTTTTGTAAAAGCCTTGTAAGCCTTGATATAAGGCCTAAAACATTTAAAACACATTTTAAATCATTTAAAAATGTAGTAGATTAATTCTTGAAGAATCTGAGTAACATTTTCTAAGATACGTAAAGAAGGCAAAACTTTTAGACCTTCTATACAAAATCACCCAACTAAGCGGTATAGGGCCTATTTCACCACCTCCTAGCTCCCGTCAAATTACATTTGTTCCATTTTTGATTTATTCAGTAGTTAGCGGCTATCAGGAGGTGGTGATCCAGGTCCGTCAAATTGAATAAAAACAGCCCTACAAGGAAACGTTATGCTGATTATCGTTACAACAACAACAACAACAAAAAAATCGGAATGATATTAATCAATATCTTTGATTCAAATATTTGATTCGATATGACATCCAAATAATAAGGAGTGACAGTTCGAATGGTTATCTTATTAGTGACAAAAAAGCTAAATCTTAAATATTTATAATGTTATACACGGTACATACAAAGAATAAGCGTCGTCATTAAAATGCAGTTGAATAAAAATAATAAATTTGCGTTACATAATTTTACTATGCAAATACCCCTATACCTATTATTGTATATTTATAGGTTTTCGAAATTTATAATTATAATATATAGGTCATAGGTATAATATTTTGCATGCCAACGTTACGCACCAAAACTATTTTTCTCGCAAATAAATATTCTTATTCTTACCAGTTAATGGCCTCGAATACTAAAAAGAGGAATAAACTATAAATATATTGTGTCGCAGATTCCAACCAATTAGTATGCGCATAGTTGATTTTATAACAGTCTGTGTGCATAATCGGCGACGTTCCGAGAGCAAGATTGCTACAGAACGCCTCAACGAAACGACAACAATTAAATACTGATTTAATTTAATTTGAAAACTCACTACCTACTGACAGTTATATTGACTACTAGTCAATAGGTCCATATAGTGCCACCAGTTGGCACATATCGAATATTGATCAGCTTCTGTAAATTCTCCGACATTATAAATAAAACAAAGCCTTACAATTAAAACGCAATAATAAGATGGGTTGGTATTTAAGGCCATACTCTGGAAGTCAACGTTATACAGAACAAAGCATTATTAGAAGCTTCAAAAACAAAAATATTCTTTAAAATAAAGCAGTACAATTTTAATCTATGTTCGGGAACTAACCGCGTACTTTGTGTCTTCATCCACTTTTATCTTGTCGTACACCTGCATTGTTTACATTGTAAATTCATACTAAACCACTTGTGAATTATGTTCTAAATTAATCGTGCACGCTACGTACTCCCAAACCAACTTGCAGTGTTACCCAAAAGTGCAAAAACTAAAAATCGGTGCGCAAAATACAAAGATTATTTGTTCAACTTAAAGGAACATTTTTATTTAAGTACCTTAAATATTAACAAAAATGCTTCGCCTTAGTCCAAACCACGCACTACTTTACACAAGCCCTCGCAATTAGTTGCCAACACAATTATTGCAAAAGTTAGTACAAAACTACCAGTCACTAAATCTTTTACTGTCTAAGACAAGTTTTTCTGTACCTTTTCACTGGATTATTATTTCATCTCATATGTATAGCAACAGTATTTTGGAAATTATGTTCTTCATTGATTCAAACGACTTGAATATTTTGTTGTAATAATTCGTCAAATTTGGATCAGTGTTTCAATTGGTTTCTATCAGCTTCATCATTTGTATTTCAATTTTATTCAATATGCATGTTTATCTATCAGCTTTATTTGTCCTTTCTCGTTTCAGTCAGTGTTACCAAGTTATTGTTAACAGTCTTCAAAATTCTATCAATATTTTATTATTTAAGTCAACATGTAACTTTATAGCTGTAAAGAACTTGCATCGTTTGTTTTACTCTTTCTGGAATCTGTTGTTGCACTGATGAAAGTTTTTACAGTGTTAAGACTGATATTCCTTTGTGTATTCGTTTGACAACGATCAATATTTTGATTGGTGACATTCTTCATCTCTCTGCTATCTGAATTAGATCGTTGGATATCTTTGATCCTGGATACAGAATTAGTGGTCTTAGGATATACCATATAATTATTAAAAATCTTATAGGAATACATTTTATGTTTTATTCAATCATAAAACTGATTTCTAGATTTATCGATTTAACATATTTTATAGTTAAAAAGTGTACAGTTATGTTATGATTATCTGTGATTCATTTGTTCCTATCTTTTTTAAAACTATAGTTTTAGTTACAAAATAAAACTGGTACCAAAGCTCTTCAAAATAATAACAGTACATTTAGGTCATATTCTTTACGTGGTCTAAATATTTAAAAATAACAACACTTATGACAATATTAATGTAAGTAACAGGTTACGTTAATTATTTGGAATGCATTGGTAGATATATGTCAGTCGTGAGACACACCATCCCATAAACCCTTAACAGTCGAAGCTAGCTTTGTGACAAGCTTACAAATTGTGATAACCAATGTAACCTGACCAAGGCGTAGTTTTCCGAAGGTTTGGTGTGTAGTGCTTTAAAGGCGGGTAAACTTTAACTTGTACATAAACTTAATGCGGAATATCCGAACGACGAATATTAAATAATGAGACGCACCTCTTCTTGATCAAATTGAATGTCTTCTTTTTGCACACGAAGATAATGAAGATGATAAGGCCGACGAGGACGTTGTAGGCATCGGAGAACTGCCAGAAAAAGCGAGCGTCAGGATAAAAGGAGCTCACCACCTCCAAGATCCAGCTGATACCCATCACGACGAACAGCTTGACGTAAAGAGTGAACCTGAAACATTTTAATTTCAAACTTTTGGCCCCAATTATTTTGTTTCAATTAGTAACTTACGGATCAGAAACATGGCCGCTCACAAAAGAACACATGTATGCTATAAGAGTTGCCCAAAGAGCCATGGAGCGTGCCTTGCTAGGTATTCATTTTGTAGACTGAATACCGAATAAAGAACTCAAACGAAGGTCGAAAATGTGGGTATTCGCATCTCAACATAAGTTGAGATGGGCAGGACACTTAACTATTGCCCCTCTATAGTCACTTTTACGTATTCGACTGTTTTGTATCTCGAGTTTTTAAAGTTTGCATTAATAATGTTTCTATATCACATATCCTCACCTCGGCGTTGTGTCTCAATACCTACTGCTGCTGCTACATAAGTTAGGTCTAATTTTTTAATTTTAAATATTATTTTATTATAATCATCGCATCACACATCATGTTGTCAATGTTAGTTTATGTCAAAAAGCTTAATTTTTACTTACCTTTGAGTGTCTTTTCTGTTCTGGTCATTGGTGGAGCTGTCTTTATTACGTAATGCCTTGTTTGTTTCTTTCTTGATCTTCCATATCTTGAGGGCTGTCAGCGCGAAGAAGGTCATGTTCGCCACACATAGAATCACTATCGGCCCGTACAAGTACAGCAATTTGCTTTTTCCTGGAAATTATTGAAATTTTATTTAAAGAAATGTTTGTTGCTTTTGGAACTAAACAAGTGCAAGTGCAGTCATTATCCATGGATAGGTGTAGTAGGATGATCAGGAGAGAGCTCACTTTACTTTGGATTATTGCTGTGGATCTGTTATGAGTTCCAAAATCTATCGAATTTTGAATTTGGCTTGCCCTCTAAATCACCTACTGCGATAGTGTTCTAGCTGGGCCTCAAGTCTGCTATTTTACTAACACTTCAATAGTATCTCAATGATACCGTTGATATAAGTTTTACACATTTGGTAGTTTGCTCTTTATTTAAGACCAGTGACGTTCCAGTGACTTTCCATTGAACTATCATTCAACTGTCATAAATGTACAGACACAGCTCTTGTTAGCCCGGTTGGCAATCATTTACGTCTGTAGTGAATTAATATAAATCGAAATAATAAATAATGAATGAAATAAGAATATAGAAGCCATTTTAGCGACACTCCACCGAACACTATCAGGTAGGGTATTGAATATTTTGCAGAATACCCAATCTAAGTCCTAAGAATTTAATTGAAAGTAATTATTGAAAGTAGTACCGTATATGAAGCAGCCTTGCAGCCTGAGATTCGGCAACAATGCGTGTTGGAAAGGAAGTTCAGTGAACTCCAGCGCAGCCAAAATTGCGGTCAACACGGTTGGTACGCCGAACGCGTAAATCGCGTAGTATAAGAAGCGTTTCATTGTAGATCTCTCTCGGCCGTGAGCCCGCTTGCCACTGAGGAACATAAAAAAATACATAGGTATACATACTATCACGTCAGGTCGCGTTATGATATCCAAGGGATGGTGCAAGAGAACGGAAACGACCACTAAGAAGATGGGGAGATGATCTTCGCCTGGCTCTGGGACCATACTGGACAAGAGTCCCGGCAGACTGAGAGCAATAGAAGCAATTGGAAGAGGCCTATGTCAAGCGACAGGCCGAGCTAAGAGACATTTTAATTTTCAAACCATAAGGACCACTAGACCAACGAGGCCAAAATTACAACCTTTAATAACCTTACCATACGTTAGTTAATTTTACATTCTTTTCTACTCATCATGGAAAGTTGTTAGACAGTTTCTAGAGATATAGGTCAAGAAAATGAGTAGATATAGGTCCATAATGGGTTATGGTGGGATTTTGTGCACAGCTGCGATAGGACTGCCGCATATCGGTCAGATCATCAAAATGTGATGATTGTGGTGAAAAATGTAAGGTGATTTATCTATTTGTATAGACGTGTTGGATTCAAGTTTTCAAGCAGGTATTCAAATAAATATCTTCCTAATTTACCTTGCTTATGCTTAATAACAATAATGAATAATCAACGACAAAAATGTCTGATTTTTTTCTGAAAGCCTAGGTTGTGAATGTCAAAATTTAAATGATGTTTGTACAATGTTGGCTATTCAAAATCATCCTTATTATGTATGTACTATGAAACTGAGTTGAATATAACGATACTGATCATTTGATTCAGAAGAAATTGGCATTAAATGTCGAACTCATAGACGTCACTTAACGTGATGATTCATTAGCTAATAGAGGGAGACCCAGTATATTTTAGTACACTGACAACAAACTCAAATATGGAAAAATATGTTGATGTTTCTGAGTGCGGTCCTTAGACCGGTTCTATTTACTCTCGTCACGTCAATAACTTAGATTGTTTTTTACCTGAAAGTCCACCAAATATCGTAACACATGACGTTCAGCCAGAAGAATGCTGCTAGCAGAGAGAAGTAGATGATGAAAGCTGAAACAGAACACAAGATTTTAATATATACGTATAACTATTATTACATTATAATTTAAATTGCTTTGTAATTTCATTAAAGAATCATTAACTTGATCTCTAGTCTAGTCTCTATCGATTGATTTGAAACAGAAACTGGCCGTTACTAAATAAAAGAGTTTTTAGTAATATATTTGGACTATACGGTTTGAAGCGGAAATTCAATATGTGACCTCGGCTACGTAACCGGCTGTACCTACGTCATTATTACCTATGTCATGCAGACATGCATTTTTTTATGGTTTCATGGTCATATTATTAATTATAATTTATGTCGATTACCTACTTATTATATTAACATAATTATCATTATGTACTATGCTCAGACAAAATTGATGTTCTTTTTCTGCTACCATTATAATAAACCACATGGTATAATATATTCAATTCCTTGACCTTTTTATCTATTAAAGGAGGTCTTCGAAATCGGCCCAAATGATGTACCGAAGGTACACTCTATTAAATAGGCAAAACATTGACTAAATAACAGATAAGGTAGCAGAGGGTACATTTTTAGTTTGAGATAAAAATGGCTGAAATACGGAATTTCTAACAAAAATTATTATCAATTTTTTTCTTAAATTACTTTTTACGATAGAAGTTCGAATGTTCCGCCACAATTTCTCCGCCGCATCGATAATCTTTTGTCTTAAAATATCGACAGTTGCGATCCTTTTTGAATAGCTAAAGTGACGTAGAAGTTTTTAAAAGTATGTGTTAGGTCCATTTTTTTTAAGGTACTTCGAAGTGTTTTACACTTCGTAAAAAATCTTTAATTCTAACCGTTGTCGAGCAGTATTTTTAAGCTGTTAGTAGTAGGTTCAATTTTTGTTAACCATTTTTATTAATGGGCTTGCCTTCTAACTCAGTCCATAAAAAAACGGACACTAGGACCTCTAATGCCGAAAAATCGATAAAAAAGCCAAAAAATAAAGGATTTTTTAAATAAATCTTTAAAATTCAATATCTTTGTAACGGTTAAGTTTCGGACACCATATCTCAGAACCAAATCTATCAGAAATGTCCTGAATAATAACGTCCTTTAATATTCAGTAAGACTTTCCCTGGAACCCTGTATATGAGGGCGATGCGGAGGAGTTTTTTGATCTATTGTAAGTTATTTTTTCTTTTATATGTATAGTTTTTTTTTGTTGATTTATTTTGTATATGTTTAGTTATTTCTTTAGTTTAGTAGTTACTTTTTGTAAAAACTGTAGATATTAAAATATATTTAATAATCTGTAAGTTTATGATTTAAAATAAAACCTTGTGTAAGTATTTTGTATTAATTAAAGCTATGGTAATCAAAATAGAATAAAAATTTGCTGGGACGGTGATAATATCTACAATGATGACAACAACTGTACCATATCAAGCTTTTATTGCTGTAAATCTTTTATGTCTAACCTCTTACAAAATGATCTTGAGGCATAATAATATTAAACATTAAGGTAAATATTTTTTTCGACTCGCGAATATGAAATGACCCCATCTCGAAATTTATGATTCTAACAAATACGATAGCGATCAAGTGCCATGATGTCAATGATTGCAAATTTTCAAATTAGGAACTGTAATAAAACTAATCCTAAAGGAGGTTGTGCCCCCTCCTTTAATAAATATTGGACCTGAATACATATACATAGATACAAACACTTACTCAACGATGTGCAAATATTTTGAGTCATATCGCTGTACATGATAAGAATCTGCATTGTCCCCAGTAACAAGAATCCCACGAAGAAGCAGAGGAGGTATGCCATCAGCACCATGCCGTGAAGGTTGCGGAGCTCTGGCAGCCATGCGTACACTGCCACCGTCAGCAGGATGAAGAAGCATGAGATCAGCATGCCTGAAAAACATAAATATTAACTTGAAAACGAGGGTAGCTCTTTAACAATATCGTTTTTTGGGGATGCGGAAAATCCGCATGGAATTCTCCTCGCATCCTACCTAAAGCGCGCGTGGACATCCGCGCGCCCTCTACTGGGCTCAACAATACTAGATTCCCTTTAGTTGAGGTTGCTTAGCTTGCAGGTTTGGTCCCTGTTTTTGGTACCCCGCCACATTGCCTAGCTAGAGCTGCAAAATATGCTTTTTGTTTATTTAAGTATTTTTTCTTTTCTAAATTAGGCCAAAGAAGGTCATCGAAAGCGGCGTAAATGATGTACCGGAGGTACACTCATTGGACAACCTGTATTACGCTGGTTAAAACTTTAGTCGTCCTTTTTTTATGTCGACTGAGGGATGAGAAAAAAAAACTATTAAATTGACAAAAATCACGCCATTTTTTCCACGTTTCGTAATGATTTCATAGTAAATTAAATAAAAAACCCGACTGAGTAAATAGTACTAACTAAAAATCTAAAAACAAGCTCTGTGATGTTGGAAAATGCAGGGTGGACAAACTGTTCCTTCAGTCTAAATTATAAGATAGAATACTGAATTAATTATAAACATTTTTGTTTCTTTGCTTGTCCCGCCTGCAATACATTTTCCAACATCACAGAGATTGTTTTTAGATTTTTAGTTAGTACTATTTATTTACGACTAAAGTGGCAAACAAGCACACGCCTCGTCTGGATGGTAAGCGGTTACCGCAGCTTATAGACGCTTGCAACATCAGGGTTATCACTTACGCGTTGCTGACCGTGTAAAAATATTTTCACATTCTCTTTGAAGAACGTTATGCTGTAAATAGTCCCTTGGAAAAACCTCGGGGGGAAGCTGATTTCACAACCTGAGTAGGTGTTGGAGGAAACTCCTCTGGAATCGCACAGTATGAGACCAAAGTGGTTCTAAGGTATGTGGATGAACTCCACGCCGATACAGCGATGGTGAGAGTGGCGTTGATCAACTTCTACGGGGACGAAATCGTGGGCAAAAGCTAGTCATAGGATATTGAGACTTACAACTGCTGCTCAGACTGTAGCTATCTTTATCTGGTTCCGGTACGAAGCAGATCAGGGCATTTAGATGAGGTTTTTTATTTCCTACGTCCGTAACGAACGTATCAATGCAGTACTTGTCCGGTCCATAGATTATAACTTGGGGAATGTGCTCCGGAACGTGGACGTAGAGCTTGCCATCCTGTAAAGAGAAAACATCATTTGTAGTCTAGGTAGACCCTAGTAGTCGCGAGCCCCATGTAAAAGGTGGCGAGCCTGTTGCTATTAACCGAGCTCAAATCCAAACTCCGAGCTGCTACTGGAATTTCATAAAAAACTCAATAAAACTGCTCGACCTGGGAATCGAACCCGGGACCTCGACCGTAGTAGTCGCACTTACGATCACTAGACCAATGAGGGTGTTATAATTAAAACACTATATTAATGAAATGAATAGAATTGTTGTCCATCCGTCTGAAAGTTTATCTCAAATAAGCTCCGAAACAGCTCAACGGTTCCAATATATATTTTAATTATTATAGGAATTTTAACTTATATGTTTCGTTTCGGTGGCTTGCAGGTTTCATAAATATAAATGATATTATACAAGGTGACAGGGACATCGACGCACAAACATTGTGAGGAGGTTTCAGTCAAAATAAAATAAGTAATCTATTAGAAAATGATCGATTATTACAGATATTGTAATTTTTGAGCGCGCAGTGTTTAAATTCGCATTAATAAAAAAGTGATTATGACGCTCCGCGGTGAATGTTATCGCGCGCGCGATCCGAAATAAATAAAATAATGATTTTCTAATTATAAATACAATTTGGGTACATAGAAATAATGTTTTTTTACACGTTCAAGTAAAAAACACTGCAGAAAAAAATTAAAAATTTATGAAAATAGTTATCGAAAATTTCAACGCAGGGGGGTCCAGAATCATGTACTGAACTCATGGTATTCGGATGTGTGAGGTTTGCTAACTAATATACAGCGTAGGTAGTATTAGTTAGCAAACCTCACCCACATCACAGAATATACATATAATAGTATAGGTATACTACCGTCATAATAATTTTGGAATACCGAACAGTAGTCCATACCTACAAAATAATGGTTTTACCCATTAGTTGCTTTTAAAACTATGTACAAAGTAATAAAAACAGATGATAACGGTGTTATCTAAATAATAATTGATGTAAATGTTTCTTTTATACATTTTAATTAAATAAAACATTAAGATAACAGTGTACAATATTGTGCTCTTTGACATCTTGCAATTAAAAATCCATTTATGAGGCGGATTCAAAATGTTTTTGTTAGTACCTACTTCAACGTATTCAGAATATTTTTTTATTGATTAAGTTGTTTACACACAAATAACCTTACAGTCTAGCCGCCTACGTGCGAAGCCGGGGACGGGCCGCTAGTAATTTCTACGTGATAATAATGATGAACCAATCTGAATAGGAGTTGATACTTGTTTTTTTTTTCATCTAATAACATAATATAGTTTAAAAAGACGTTTTTTTTCGTAAATATTTAACTGCGAGCTGCGTCCTCCGGTGTCTACCTATAATATTATTTCGATAAGGTTTTGTGTTAAAATAGCTGCAATATGACGATTATGGTGGAAGATGTGGCTCCGTGCAATGCCTAGGACGGGCCCCTAGTAATTTCTAAAATGAGTAATATTTTTTTGAAAATATACTCTTATAACTAATCTACCTTATAATATACTCTCATAACTACTGGCTGGTCCCCCAGTTTCGTACAAAGAGATCTCCTCTGGTTTTTCGTCGGTTAAAAGTGATAAATCATGAGTTAATAATTTTGTTACAGTCTTTCTTTTATCCAATGACATTATACACAGGGTTATACGACCACTAAACTACGAAACTAGTCTACTAGTCACTAGTCCCTGGTTCGATACCCATGTCGAGCAGTTTTAAAAGGTGTTTATTGTTGTATTATGAATGAAAAAGGAAATTTAGCACAGTTTGCTCGTAAATAACAAAAGAAAAAAACAATGAATATTGGTACCTACTCATAGAATATCATGAACTGAAATGAAAGAAATAAAATAGACGACGTCTGTAGTCTAGTGGTTCGAGTACCGGACTGCTGATCACAAGGTTGTGGATTCTATTCCCACAAGACACAAACATTTATGTGATGAACTTAGGTGTTCGTGTTTGTCCGAGTGTTTCTTATATATTATAAGTATGTATTTACAACAACAAAAAAAGTTTATAAGTATTATATCCATTGTCTAGTACCCATAGTTCAAGCTCTGCTTAGTTTGGGACTAGATGGTTCTGTGTAAAAATGTCCCAAGATAAAAAACATAATTTAATTTATACATGAAATTCTTCCTTCTTCTGCTTTTTTTTTCTTCTAACTGGAAGATCTCTGCAGTGTTACTCGTGTGTATTTGTTTCCCAATGTCTTAGTAATTTTCTATCAATTCTTTCTTAGCAGATGCCTACGTCATTATAACTATCTGGGCCTGTAGACAAGAAGCATTTTGACATTCGAATCGACAAACGAATAGCAACAAAATGTATGAAAATGACACAAGCTTTCTACAAATCGGGCTGTCACAAATGTCATTTCCATACATTTTGTTTCTATTCGAATCGGCAAGCAAAATGTATGAAAATGAACGCAACTTGTCTAGCCCCCTAGTCCCAAATGTCAGCCCAATCCTTTTAATGATTTTAATGGTCTGTGCGTTGATGAGATCAGTCAGTCAATCAGTCACCTATTTACTTTTAACTCGTAACTTGACCGTGATGTCGTCTGTAGGTAACACGCATTTTTTGCGTAATCATCGCCGACCTCAAGGATGCTTCATTATTGTACTTAGCTTCAATGAGGCGACATTTTTTATAGTTGTAAAGATTCTTAGTAAAAATACAATTAGAGTTTTAATTATGTAATGAGTTTTGTTATAGTAGCCGACCGGAGTTTGGATTTATGTCCTCAATGAGAACAAACTCTTATGAGTATAGGTAGGCTCTGCCTAACGCTTCGAAGAATATATGCATGATGGTATCGCGTCATCTATACTAATATTATAAAGAGGAAAGATCTGATTATTTGTTTGTTTGTTGGACCGATTTGAAAAATTCTACCTTCTATTTACCGAGTAACATATACCAGCTATAATTTATAAAATATACCCAGACGCGGGCAAAGTCGCTGGCGGAAAGGGAGTTCTATATATATATTTGTAAACACTGCCTATTTAACTGGCATACATACACACGCCTTTTTCCCACAAATGCAGGCAGAAGAGTCAAGGATATCCGCATCGTTTCTGACAGCGCCTCGGTCCTCCAATCCCCAAACAAACACCAAATCACATCAGGACTCATACTTAAATGTCACAATGCACTGGAGCGTGTTGCAGTCTATGGACCTGATCCCATCGTGCCAATCCCGTTCAATCAGTTACGCAGATGGCTACAGAACCACACACATTCACAAGCTGACAGATGGTGGACCTCAGCACCAAGTTGCAGGCAATCCAAAGAAGCAATGCCATCTTTGGACAGCAAACTGACCAGATGCAAAAGGCATCTGGTCAGTTATAGGACCAGCCTGCGTCTGGTGGTGGGGACTATCACCGGACACTGCTCACTTAACAAACATTTTCATACGATAGGCATTACAGATAGCCCCCTGTGCAGGGCGTGCATCACGGCCGAGGAAACGGTAGCACACGTGCTGCTTGAATGCACAGGCGTCACCCAGATACGAAAAAAACCCTAGGATCACCAAGATCTGTAGCGGACACACTGTGGAGGCCGGGAAGACTAATTTGCTTCTGGAGGGAGTTGGGCTGGCTAGAATAACAGCCCCTCGGCTCACGTACAATGGTCCACTGCAGCACTAAGTGCGGAAACCGAACCCACACAGGAGTGGGTTCTCTCAATGATGATGAAATAGTCAGACGCGGTCAAAGTCGCTGGCGAAAAGGGAGATCTATATATATATATATATATATATATATATATATATATATATATAAATTGTTTGTATTATAAAATATATATATAAATGTTTAAATATATATATATATATATATTTAAACACTGCCTATCTAACTGGCATACATACATACGCCTTTTGCCCACAAATGCAGGTAGAGACCGCCAAATTTATATTTAAGTGATTCTATTTATTCAAGACAATAACACAGGTTTTTTCATTACGTCATCAACATCAAATGTAAAATCCTATTCGTATTTCTATTACTAACTATTTGTATGCCAGCCAACATGGTAACAAAAAACGCAGTGTTCGTCCCTCTCGCACATACTCGTATAATCACTCTTTAATGAGGATTCGGTTGACGTGCGAAAATCTCGTATTTTAAGACTTAAATATTAAAAAAACTTCATGTGGCTTTGCTTTCAACTGTGTGTTTGTTTTCAAGGAACAGTAAGATTTGTTACCAAAAAAATTAATTTATACCATCACGCCTGTATTCCTCGGAGGAGTAGGCTGAGGCGTACTAAAGTACACCCACATTTCGTCGGTATGTTTAGGTCCCATGTAAGGGCGAGCACAAATCCAGACTCCGAGCTGCTACCGGGAATTTTCCAGAAAATCCAACAACACTTTGCTCGACCCGGGGGATTGAACCCAGGACCTCTAGCGTAGCAGTCGCGCTTGGGACCAACGAGGCAGTCGTTGTTACAAAAAATACAGCAGGTACAAAAAAAATGTAACAAATAAAACATATTCAAAGGCATAATTTTAATTAGCCGTTCCCCGTTCTAATTTTCCCAATTCCTTGGGCATTTCCCAAAATTCTTACTTATCTTTGCTTACGCTACGACTTAACTAGGTATCTGTGTGCTAAAGCGAAAAGAACCGATTTGACATGGTCGATATGTCAAATCGGTTCTATTCGCTTTTTTATTGACACCACTATTTGATTTTTTAATGGTTGTCGTTGTACTGTGTCGATCTTTACTTCCAAATATCTCGGTAACGTGACACTTTGGGTAGCATGTTAATGGACGTTTTTCGTTCGTTTATGTATCCGGTATCCATACATAAAACATTCATTGTGCGCCGCGATTTAAAAAAAAAAACAAAACAATATGGATATGTCAGCTTTCATACAAAAAGTTTTGAACCCCTCAAAATTCAAATTCAAATTCAAAATATTTTTATTTCAATTAGACCATATAAATAGGTACTTTTGAAACGTTAAACTAGTTGCACGGTTCCAAAAAAAGTGGGTCTTATGGAGAAGAGCCGGCAAGAAACTCCATAGATACTCTTTTTAAAAAATATGTGTGGTAACGGTAACAATTGTTGTGAATAGTAATGAGGATGATGCAGCTTGATGTGTATATTCAGAGATTAAAGAGTACGTAAGTATTGGAATTGAAATTAGTGCCATAGCAGTTAGAATCGACCAGTCCCGACAGACAGCACCCGTTTCAATCCAATCTCTGTCCATCTAAATCTGTCCAGTGGTTTGAGCTGTGCGCTGGTGGATCAATCAGCCACCTTTTCCTTATATTATGTCTATACATTGTAAGACTACAATCTGTATTGTAGTCGTACAATACCCCTATATTATGTAATAAAGAAAGATATTACTCGTTAGGTAGGTATTTTTAGGTAGGTTAAAGGAAGTTGCATTAACTACTGGATGATTAAACAATAATCGATCTTATTATACAAGGTGGAAGGGACATCGACGCACATCCGAATACCATGAGTTCAGTACCTACATGAAATTTCCCGTAACTTTTTTTATAAATTTTAGATTTTTTTCTGCAGTTTTTTTTTATTTGTACGTTTAAAAAAAATATTTCTATCTACCCAAATTAGAATTATAATTAAAAAATAATTATTTCATTTATTACGGATCGCGCGCGCGATAACATTCACCTCGGATCGTTATTATCGCTTTTTTATCAATACACTGCGCGCTCAAAAATGTCAATATCTCTAATAACCGATCATTTTCTACATGAATGACCTAGGTCATTTTATTTTTGACCTTGACTGAAACCTTGTCACGACGTTTGTGCGCGATGTCCCTTCCACCTTGTATAAATAGAAATGAATCCCCGAAAATGTTACTATAATTAGCACTGATTAATTAACAAGTAGGCTCCTAACAATAAAATATACAATTTATAATCATCTGGTCGATGTTCTCGTAAAAAGTAAAGTGTAGGGTGTTACTTGACTTTTCCATAATTTTACTACCATATCAAAGTTATTTATTTTCTATTTTTTGTGGCTATCTAAGTTGTTGCTTAGTTCTCATAAAGTAAAATAAAATAAACCCAAACACGAGATAGTCGCTGCTGACCGTTGAGAGTTGCTTCGACTGTCTTCCTAGGATCATCAGAACTATATATAGGTATGTATGTGCCAAGTTTCAGTACAATCGATTCACATGTAAAAATTCCGTAGTAAAAATCAATCATACCCTATTTTTCTACCATCAGGGACACAATTTTTATTTAAAATTTAAATGGGACCACCACTTTGGTATTTAATTATACTCTGGAATTTTCTGGTATATTTTTTTATTAATTAAATTAAACATTTTGCTGCCGATGAGTCTCGATAAACCTCCGAAATAATAACATCAGATTTTTAGTCGGTCAATTAAACAAAACATTTTCCTGCCAACGACTCGGGAGTTCCCGAGGCGTTGAGATTTTTTCCCGTCTCGACTAAAGACAAATTTCTCGAGAATTCTCGAGCAGAAACCCTAATTTATGACATGTGTGTCTAAGGAAAAAAGTATCCCTAGACGAACGAGTAGTCGGTACAAGTTTGATGGTTCCCACTTTGAAAACGTGTAGATAATCACATAACACTGGGATTTTATAGCAATGGTACGTATTGAAAAAAGGACGACTTGTTTTTAAGGGTCTTTCGAGTCATTTTAACCAGTTTGGAAGTTTGTTAGTCAACAATATAAAACGGCGGCGGCGCCTGCGTTGTACCTACCTACTTAATTAAATTTACCAAAATGTATAAATGAAAAAAAAAAAACCGACTGCGTAAAAAGTACTCAAAATCTAAAAACAAGTTCTGTGATGTTGGAAAATGTATTGCAGGCGGGACGGCGTGGCCTTAGAAAACACCTTCCTTAGTCATCGATCTCAGTTGTCATACAAATCGTTAATGGTAGTCAGAAGACTGACAATGGATATTCAGTTTATCCTAAGGATATCACTGTTGCCCAGAAATTGAGTTGCGGAGGTTAGATGGCAGTCGTTTCGAGTATACGTTGTTATACTCTATTCTACTCTATTTAGACTGAAGATACCATACAATATGCCCCGAAGGGTTATGCATAGTTATAGGCACTTAAATGTACCCCCACAGTCTGCTGGCATGTTCGTCCCATGTCATAAGGTGCGTGCCTATCGCCGTAAAACAAATCCAACCTGTGACATGCTACTGAGAATTTAATAGAAAATCCCAAACTCTTTGCTTGACCTAGGAATTGAAATCAGGACTTTGAGCGTAGCAGCTGCACTTAGGACTACTAGGCTTCTAAAGCATTAAACAACAATATGACCTAGAAAAAGGTCGGGAAAGATCTTAGAACTTAAATAACAAATATATAAAACAAAGTCGGGTTTGTTACAACACATAAGTATAACTCGAGAACTGCTGGACCAATTTTCATTAACTTTGATTTGTTGGATTTGTCTCCACCCCGAAAGATAGAGTAACTTAAAACATCAGAAAAACTAATGGAATGTAACGGAGTTGACGCAAGCGAAGCACCGGATAAAGTCAGTATCATGGTAAATTGTCAACAAGTATTCGTCTCACCCTCTGCAGAAAAAATTCATTATCTTCTGAAGCCACAGGCACCCTTACTTCTTGCTTCTGCTTCGAACATGCCATCTTTCCATACATCATAGCAAATTCCTTTGTGGCGTTGAAACCTTTCAGCTCCTGTTTCACATTCAGTTCATTATAGACTGGTGGATCAAATTCAGTCTGATTTTCTATGCACCGCCGTTTGCTGTAATAGTAAATGTACCCAGGCGGGCAGCATTTTCGGGCACATGTCTTATGAAGGCAAATGCATGCTCTTGTGTCCCCAGTATTCATATCCACAAATGTTTCATTCTCATTGACTAAATCCGCGTAAGGTTTATACAAATTAAATGCTAAGTTTACACTCATAAAGTAATCGCAAGGGTTATCTTCTGGTAGAGTTCCCGAAATAATCACGAATATCACAGTCAATAAGGTCCACATTGTGGCAAGTTCCGGCACTTTTTGACGACCGTCATGCACGGCTGCTAGCTTGTGACTGTTACCTGTAGATCGAAACGGGATATCCGTGATCGCAGGCGCTGACTATCAGTAAGAATTGATTTAACATTCTTGTTTCAAACAGGCCTACTACGAAACGAGATTTATTATTATTTATTATTTTACGACTGCTTATTCACGCTGCGTAAACAATTCGAGTTTAGATGATAAGATGTCAGTCTTACCTATGTATCTCTCCCGTCCCAGAAATAAATCCGGGTTCCTATTATCACCCGGTTACAGACAGTTCTCACTACCATTAACGTCTGTCACAGGTGTTCGTGTGATAACCGGGACCGGCTTAATATCCTCTCCGATGCACACGAGATAATAACGGTCCTAATGACCCATTCGCAGAGTGATCGCCTGAGGTACTTATTGACTAGTAGTTACTTGAATTGTAAACAAACAGGTATACGCCCTATTACTACAATAGTGTGTATGTCATCATCATCTTCATCATCAGCCCGTATTCGTTCACTGCTAGACGTAGGCCTCTTTTAGTGAACGCCGCAGAGCCCGATCTTCAGCTCTTTTCATCCAGTCATGGACTGCATCGGTCTAATCTATTTTACGAGGAATCTGGTGGCGAGGCACCGAATGCCTCTAGCCTGGAGCATAGTTATAAACTAAGCCTGTAGCTAATGGGACTCAGGCCTTTGCTTAGGACGTTACCATGGACAAATGGATCTGGGTTTAAATGATTTAGGGGCGGGTACGGGCCAGCTTGCGCAAGAGACGGGGCTATAAATGTAAAAGGAGCTCTGTCCTTTCATATATTTTGCCAAATTTTATACAATTGGGAAAGGAGAAGGATTACATCCTGTAAAAGGTACCGCCTATCTTAAATCAGATCTCAAATGGTCCTTTGGAATTCGAGTGACACCGCGGATAATAGCTAGTGACTTTGGGGAATACAGCCGTGATGGTGAGTTATGTCAATCTCATAAAGGTTGTAATTCTATGTATTAACAAAACTTGTTTCTTTTTGTATTTTTTAAGCATTTTCCATGCTAAGATTACTGGTTATTTTAATGAACGCGTTCGACTTGGCGTGTAGGATTCGCGGTGGCTTAGCTTTCATAGCGTTTGGTGTATTGAGCCAGAGAACGCAGGTCTAGTATCGCCCGCGAGTCGATATTTTCCTTCATTAAATAACTTATAAGTAGTTATAAGTCAGTGGTCTTTAAGTCAATGAACTTCTAGTTCTAGGCAATCGCGCTCAAAAACAACAACAACTTAAAAGTCTGTTGTATGTCTTGGTTTATTTCTATTGCCGGAAGAAAACGGCATTTACCTTTCAACATTAATAAGTTGGTTTCTACGAAGTTATTTTTAGTTTACCGAAAGATCAGAGCCCTTACAGGAGCTTACACTCTAAAAGTGTGTGTATAAACAAAGAAAAAAGTGTAATTTTGTAACTACAGATTACAACTTAAAAAAGAAGAAGAATTTGGGCCTGTTTCACTACCTCCTGATAAGTTCTTGTTACTATAGATTCAATTAAATCTAAATCCAAGCCTAAAACTGCAAGACCGAAGGATACGGTGAGTTCATTCTGCGTGAATCGGATTGCCAACAATTAACAAAAATGTAGGGTAGCTGTTAGTAATTGAAACATCAAGACGCCTACCACCTTAGTTACCCGTGACCATGGACGCTGTAAAGGGTCCAAAACGTCGGAATTAAAATAATATCAATATAACGCGATAAAATCCGTAAAAAGTAGTTTTATTTCAAAGTTCTTGTTAAATTGCTTGGCAAAAAAAATGGAACGTTTGTATGAAATTATCTGCCAGGTAACGGGAACTTACTTGGAGGTGGAATAGGCCCTTTATGGTGCAGTTCACGATTAATTGACAGTTTACAATCCAAAAAATTTGCGATTACATAAACTAACGTTGTTCACAGTGATACGGTGACATAGGTATAGATCCGTAATTTGTTTTGTCGGTACTTTTAAAGAGTCATGGTTAAAATTTTCCTGTTATTTGGTCGACAAAAACACACAGTAAGACCCGTCACAGTTTTGTCTTCATTCAAACCTGTTTCTAGTTAAATATAGTTACTATTTTTATATTGAGATCACGCCTCTTAATAACTTTCTGGACATACCAATTTTAAGCTCTAAAAATAACTGTTTAATTCTTTAATTGAAGGTTGAACAACTTTATTTTTGAAGACATGGTATATGGATTATGGTATAAGTAAGTACATACAGACACTTCCATTGACTAGCTTTTATTTAGGTAGGTATATTAAAAGTTCTAGGTCCATTAGATAAGGTCTTAATTCTTCACAATATAATATTAGACTGTACTTTGAATAAAAGAAAGAAAATTAAATGTAAGATAAATAGGAATACTTCCTATGTCACTTAATAAATCTTGTATACGTTAACAGCAAATCAACATTTAAAAAATATATGTTTTGTCGTTGGCACACAATATATTTTTGTATCTATTACTAAGATATCTACATCAAAATAAATGAATGAAGTAACAGTATCAAATTATGCTCAATTTTACCTTGAACACATTTTCTAAAATAGAACTGAAAGATAGAAATCATGTCGTCTACTCCCCGATTGCTTGCTCTTATTTGTAAACATCTGTAAGTCCAATATGATAAATAAATAGGTAGATATATAGACCAGTTTTTATAGAAACAAATAAAATTAAAGCTGAGCCACTGTTGTATGATATTCAAACCAGTTTCTATATAAATATCTCAAGTTGTACCTAACCGTTACATGAGTGTATGCTGCCTAATCAAATGACAAAATGTTTCAATTAATAAAAACTGTTGACCTCACCGTTCTCAAATGGAACTCCTCAGTGGCTGGAGCTACGGGTACTCTAATTTCTTTTCGTTGTGCTGAGCAATTCATTTTCCCAAACCAAAAATGGAGCTGTTTCGTAGCATTGAATCCTTGTATTTGACGGTATTCCTTCCAAACGGGGGGGTTGAACTCCTCTGTGGTATTGATGCACAGTTTTTTCGTCAAATGGTACGCCTGACCGAAGGGACAGCATTTCCTGGCGCAAGTCTCCTTCATACACACACAACCCCTTTCTGCCGCCGTCACGTTATCCACAAAATATTCACCAACATTGTACTTAACACTATTGTACGTCCGATTGATTAGTTCAACACTATATTCTTTCTCACACAGTAATGTACTTTTTGTAACAATTGCGAGTAATATCGTAAGTATAGTATACATTTTCATACCGGTGCTCTGTACCTGAGTAGGTACGAACGACGCGTACGCGCGTCTCGGAGTGACTGTTAACATTAAGATTACTCAATGAGGAATTTCCGAGGGCGCACGCGCACTTTTGTGTGAAACGGTGAATAACAATTAAATTAAATCGAGCCTACGATTTACGAGGAAAATATTGGTTAATGTATTGTGATGCCTTCTGACTCAGAAACGAAATTCAAACTATGTACTTAGGTGTAAGATTTATACGGAATTTATAACGATTTCTTATAGGTCGTTTATGATCAACATTTTCAAAAAATCTAAACTTTCACGAGATCCTTTTTTACATTTTTTTGGGTAGGTATGTTTTTGTTAGTTATAACTACGTATTAGCACCATTGACGCAGCGCGGTATAACCGGTGTCCCCTTAGGTTTTACTAGTTTACAGATTTTAATTATTTTTTCCCAAAAGTGAGACAAATGCTAGTTTATCATAGATAGAGAAAAGAACCTAAGTCATATTTTTCATTTAATGCGCGTACATAGGTAATCGTGCAACACAATGAAGTAATTAATCAGTCCATTGTACTGTAGGTAGTTATTAGAAGTCTTTTCTACAAACACAGAGAACGTTACAAGATTTAGGGCCTCTGTACAGCCGCTAAATGCCAAACAAATTAAAAAATAGATCAAAATTTATATGAAGTTATCTGCCAAGTAATTTAACAAGAACTTATCAGGAGGTGGTCAAACAGGTGCTTAAATTGTTTGTTAGGCTTTGTATCTACTTGTTTATTTTTTAACCGCCATGCCAGTCGACGGGGACGGACGGCCAATTGCCGCATGCAATGACGACTAAAAATAAAATATTAATGTTTTATACAGTTAATTGATTGATTGATTGATTCAAAGTTTACAATAACTCAATTCTTTGACTAACAACCGGGTTTACGATTCTTTAAGGAAAACAAAGGTATCTGTGTTACATCAGTCCGTTGGCGTGTTGATACGGCTAAACCGGTTCTGATATGACTTTCGTTGTTTACACAATAAAATGACTCATTCATCCATTCTTTGAAATCTATTAGGTCTAAAAGAATCGATATTTATAAGTCGATTTTATGTTATTTACGAGTTATAACCAGCAATTTTTATCTTCTGGTTTTAACATGTAGTGGTTATTGAACTGTTCTCACAAACAGGTTTCGTTTATACGGAGTTAAGTACAAAAAAAAAATTGTTGTTGTTTTTCTGTGCAAAGGTGCAAGCGCACAAAGCGATATTATGTTGGATTACAAAAACACGAATCTTAATTTTATTTACGTGTATAACCGTCATTAAATGTTGATAAAATCTTTGGTTTAATCATTGATTAATTTTGAATAAAATTTGTGTTTGCATTTATTAGGAATTATTTTACTGCGCCGAAAAATTTAGTTATCCATAATTTGTTTGGATGGATTACACAATTCACAAACCGAACTTCTCAAACCGACTTAATAAAAGCTAAAAAAAAACTAAATTAGGTAATAATATTGCCACGTGTAAATTTAAATTTAGAGCACTATAAAAAAACACAAGAGTAGCGGTATCTGTTTTCACTATACTGACAAGGCGTTCGAAATTTAAATGTCGGACACACACGAAAGTATTGAGATCCAAACCATCACTGGCTGGCGGCCAGTCAAATTTTGTTCAACGTTAAAATGATTAAACTAATGTGACGCAACATTAGTGATCAGGGAATGTGAAAATAATGAAATAGCACCGTGTAAGGTGACAATTAAACAAGTTTCAACACGACATAATAATTATGAAAGTTTCATTTACGAAATTAAAGTAAATATACACATTTAGCAACGCTGTTGTTGTTGGGTTGTAAGTGTAAACAGATTAGGTGTGAATTTCAAGTAGGTTTTATACGGGACATCAACAGTGTTGATGGGTTTTATCATCAACATTTAGAAGGAGGACAGTATAATATTAAATAAATAAATATATAAATAAATAATCTTGGGACATTTTTACACCGCACCATCTAGTCCCAAACTAAGCAGAACTTGTACTATGGGTACTAGATAATGGATATAATACTTATATACATTTTTTTGTAAATACATACTTATAATATATAAGAAACACCCTACAAATAAATAAATAATAAAAATACTATAATTACCTACGTCTCTGCCTTCTACCAGTCGACTCGTAGAAGGCAGAGACAAAAATTGGTAGGTGCATTAATAGTTTAACGAGAGAAAATACTGTACATGAAACGTAATATAAATACATAAAAGGAAGGATTCCATAAAACAATATCTAAATAACTACCACAAATATATAAATAAACATAAATACATAATACTATTAATGAATAGCTTTGGTATAATTTAATAACACTTAAAGGATGCGTTTACGAATGGCCGCAGCGGGCCACAGCCTAATAATTCATGACACGTTTTTGTGGAATGAAAATGTATGGGAAAATTAGACTCGATTTGTATGTTTTTCTAAGACTATTTGTAACATTTTGATAATTATTTTTGCTACGTCTTTGAGTTGAGGGTATCTGCCTACATACAATATTTTTAAATAAATTAATTTATATTATCAAGGGTCTGTATCATCACCCCTGGATAGCCGCTAATCGTCACATAAATTCAAAAATAAAACAAAATTTGTATGGAGTAATCTGCCAAGTAATTTAACGCGGACTTATCAGGAGGTGATGAAACAGGCCCGAAATACAAGAAAAAAAACTGAAACTCCATACGATGTCGTTAATTTTGTGCGGAGTGCCAATGGAAATTTAATTTTTACAATATTTTTAACCCAATCTTCCTCCTAGCCTTTTTCCCAACCATGTTGGGATTGGCTTCCAGTCTAACCAGGATGCGGCTGAGTATTTTACACGGAGCGACTGCCATCGGACCTCCGCAGCCCAATTTCTAGGCAATACCGATATTCGAAAGAAAGACTGGTTGTCAGGCTTTTTTAGGCTTCTGACTACCACTAACGATTGTCATAGGTGTTCGTATGACAACCGGGACCGACGGCTTTACGTACTCTCCGAGGCACGGAGGGGTCTCGATATGTTAAGAATGGTCACCAATCCACAGACTGACCGCGGCACGTGTAGCTTAACCTTGCAGATCGGTTTATCAGGAACAATAAATTGCTACTATTTAAAGATGAAGGAGCAATCTCTCTGTGGTAATTATATTAGATACTTTTTGGTTAAGTTAGAAAATATATGAAAAACACCTTTTTTTTTCTTCAGATTATGTCAGATTTGCAAGCGCTCATAGTACCTACTTAAATACTCGTGCAGATAAAACCATAGAGATTTATTACACTGTGATAAAACGCTTTATATTATGTTAATTTTAATTTTATTTTTGTACCTATGTCTCTGATTATATCACGTTATCGAAAACGGCTTCAATCATTTTGATGAAAGTTGTAATAAGTATGGAATAAAATCGATCGATAATTTAAAACGACGGCCTACGGCTTTTGTTTTTATTTATTACAATCCAATTTTTCTTTTTCTCCGTTTTTTACGGCCGGGTTAAAGTTAGCTCGTGCCAACTTCAACCCGGACAATAAGTTTGTCGAGAACTGTGCTTAGGTATCATTTCGTAGAAAATTCATGTTCTCTATTTTTAACCCCCGACGCAAAAACGACGGGGTGTTATAAGTTTGACGTGTCTGTGTCTGTCTGTGGCATCGTAGCTCCCGAACGGATGCACCGATATTTATTTAGATTGTTTTATTTGAAAGGTGAATTAATCGGGAGTGTTCTTAGCTATGTTTGATGAAAATCGGTCCAAGATGGCCGCCGCCACAAAATAGCGAATAATATAATTATTTTTTCACAACTCCCTCAATATGGGTATCAAACGAAAGGGCTTAACTAGGAGAATACTATACACTATGATAAATTTCATATCCAAGATGGCCGCCACCACAAAATGGCAAATACACTTCGTGTCGGGGGTTTTTTAAATTTTTAATTTAGGTTAGGTTAGTCACCTGAACAGTCTCGGTCGCCCAGGTACATACCTAATTTAATTTAACATGCATAAGTATTTACAAAAAAAAAAAAATACAATATGTAATTCTCACCGTGGAAATCTTCACTCGTTTTTTAGAATGTATTCTCGTTTCATTCAACTCCTTTGAACAATTGATAAATCCAAACAATAGGTTGAAATCCTTAGTAACGTTGAATCCTTCGACAGGCCTCAGTCCATCAGCACTGTTCGTATACACGGGGAAATTGAACCTATGGTGTTTAGAAGAGACACATTCACGCTGTTTTATAATCTGTCCTAAAGGACAGCATTTTCTGACGCAGGCTTTCTCTTTACATTGAGGATCCTCATCGATACGGTTGCCTATGTCATCACTGACCTCAATAACACCATTTTCAGTTTGATTCGAATCCAGATTTTGCGCTTTAGTCATTGTAATTATCACAAACATGATAGTCAATGCGAGTTGCATTTTGCGAACTATAAGACTTCACTGTTCACTAAACTGAAACTAGACTTGCAAAAAATCTAGTTATCCATTAAAACACATGCTTATACAAGGTGGAAGGGACATCGACGCACAAACGTCGTGACAAGGTTTAACTCAAGGTCTAAAATAAAATAACCTAGGTCATTTATGTAGAAAATGATCCGTTATTACAGATATTGTCATTTTTGAGCCCGCAGTGTACTGCTAAAAATGCGATTATAACGCTTCACGGTGAATGCTATCGCGCGGACGATCCGAAATAAATGAAATAATGATTTTTTTATTATAAATCTAATTTTGGTACATAGAAATAATGATATTTTACACGTTCAAGTAAAAAAAACTGCAGAAAAAAATTAAAAGTTGATGAAAAAAGTTACGGAAAATTTCAAGGCAGGGGGGACCAGAATCATGTAGTGAACTCATGGTATTCGGATGTGCGTCGATGTCTCTTCCACCTTGTATACTTTAAACAAGATTGCTATCTACTTAAATGTGATTTGTATTGTACATGAACAAATAAACACTACGATTATGTTGTGCAATCAGAGTATCCGGATAAATATTATTATCTCGGTAAATACGAGGATAAAGGTCTTAATTAAAAGAATAAGGTACAAAGCGCACTCGACGACTACCTACGTCGGCTTTCGCTCCAGTGCGCTGAGTCCGTAACTCTTAGGTTGCATTACATTATTTTTTATTGTAATAAAATGACAAAAGAACATACGCCTATAGGTAAGCGACAACCGTAGCCTATAGACACCAGCAACACTAGTAGTACCACTATCAGATTGTCGTCTTACCTCAACCTCCTTACTCCTTCCTCTGTCTGACTCCTGTCAGATAATTTCATACAATGAAAAGGCGAAAAAGAGGCGGTTAAGCAGGCTCTTAGATTTTAATAAACACCTTTGTGACAACGATAAGCCGCAATACGAACCGTAATTTTACTGATCAAAATATTGAACTTAGTGGCGCAATTGGTCACAAACAGTCACAGTTGTTTTTAAATGAAGGGAAAAAATGCGTTGTGGTTGATTCAGCATAGGTTAATTAAAGTGATTCTATTTTCAAGCGCTTTAGTTAAAAGTTAAGGTGGAGGCAACTCTGGAATAAACCAGAACAATTGAGGTTCAGAGTTCATGAGGACAACGTGAGAGTGGACCGGTGTGTTACCTAAATAGTGTTGCTTGTGTCTATTATAGGGCCTAAAGGTACCGCCTAATATAATGCAAACTGGGAGGCTAGACAAGTTGCATTTTGACATTCGAATCGACAAACAAAAAGCTTGTGTCGGCTGTGAATAATGTCATATACATACATTTTGTTTGTCGATTCAAATGTCAAAATGCTACTTGTCTAGCCCCCCCGTATGATTAAATATTACACCTCACATTGGATTTATAATTTATAATTTGATTTTTTTTTAAACGAAAAACTATTTACAAGGGTGACCAAATTTCTAATTTAAAAACCCTTTTTAGAAGTGCATTAACACACACGCACGGTGTACTGTGAGAAATTTGCAAATTCAATAGATTATTGCGAGTTCACAAAAAGATATTTTTTATAATACGATACTAAAATCTGAAAATGCTAAAAGACCTACTACCTACACCAAAGAGCAAATAAAATATCAAAAACTAATTATGAACGGAATAAATGTTCAAGAAAAAAATAACTTATCTGAATTGAAAAAAAAACAACTAAAGTACAATATTCAGAGATAATTTGCCGGACGAGTGATACACTAAGAAGGCGACAGTCTTTATCCAGACCCAAACCGATACTGATGCTCCAAAATTACAACAGTTCGTTGAAAAAGCTACCTAATTGACGCCACATTACCTATCGCCAAGGGATTACAAAAATATATGTGACTGCTGCTGTGACCATGAGTTTCAATATCTTGAAACTTAATACATCCATGTGTAGAGCTAAATAAGAAAGTTTAAATTAAAAAAAGAGTAAATAAAATTACACAGAGTAGACCTAACTCCACCCACCTCCAAAAACAAGCTCAAACTTGTTTTTGGAGGTGGGTAGAACTACGCCAATGTTTACCCAAATAAGGTTGAGCTCAGGCAGTCAAGTAGACATAAAGAAACTGAGTGTTATTTCTCAAATGTTCGACCAGACGGAGAGACTTTTGCTAATATTTAATTTAAATGTTCGATACAGTGCGAATAAGGTTTTAAGGGAAAGAATAATTGAAAAACTTAACTGTAAATTAGTAGAAAATTAGAGAAAAATCGGTGGTAGTTTAAAATAAATCCATATATTTATCAAAATATATACTCCTACGAATGTTAGTCATTATGTCAGCCGATTGTTGATATTCATTTCAAATTTATTTGTTTTCTCTAATAACAAACGTTTGATTTTTTGGCTGTTTGAGACTTTCGACCGTTATCTTTGATCTATATTTACTTCTTGTTTTGACGATCAATGTGTTGACGTATGACGCGATTGCTCATAGGCTTAGGTAATATATTTTATATAGTAAATAAGGTGGTATGGCTCACTTCAAATATTTTGGTCCAAGGTGTACAGAAATTTTATAAAAAAAATATTTTACAAGAAGAAGATTGCTCGTATATTTGATGAAGTCATTAAAATTACATCTAGTCTCTCTGATCAAAGAGAAATTAGACAGAGAATTTTTTTAATTTTATACTCCTGTTACACATTACTGCAGCGCTGCACGCACACATTTGCACATGCACAAATGTAATCTTTTTTATGTAATTGTATCATAGAATTCAGTTATTTTTAAGGGGACGTCCCTAATATTCACAGAAAAGGTCATTACTATTTTGCTAGTCGATGCTGTAAAATGAAAGATTAATCAAGTGCTAAGGTAAACTTATTAGATCATTGCGTGACGGATACGAGTTCGTCACAGTCCAAGTATCCTCTAAACTGAATCGGTTAAATTGATCCGTGCAATTGTTTGTTGGCGTAAACAAGAAAATAAATTATGAATGGAAGTGATACCTGTATAGGTACATATAAAGCTACTATTTTCCTTCCTCTTACACATACCGTCACGTCGGTAAACCACGAAGGGCTTTATGGTAGTTCTCTGGTATGTTTAGGTCCCTATTTCACCTACTGCTGGATGTAGGCCTCTCTTTTGTGGTTCCCATCTCCACGCTCTTATAGTAGACTCCACTATTCACCATTCAAGGTGGCCAACAAGCATACGGCCCGCCCGATGGTACGCGGTTACCATAGCCTATGGTCGCTTGCAACACCAGGGGTATCACTCACAAATCAAAATTTTCACACCCTTTTTTAAAGAAACCCATGCTGTAGTCTCTTGGGAAAATCTCAGCAGGAAGCTGATTCCACAACCTGAGCGTGCGTGGGAGGAAATTCCTCTAGAATTTGAATTGTGTGCCTCACTTTCGTCTTTATACGATTATAATTAAGCAGAAGAGCCTCCTAATATTTTTTAATTAGACATACGCTACCTCTTCAGATGGCAAGGATCCATGAGGAGTTTCTGCATCCAAAAAAAGAAACTACGTCTGTTATAGGAAACGTCACAGAGCCCGATCTTCAGATCTTTTCATATATATCAAACTCTTTCTTGTAGATTGATTAAAGAAGTGTATGAAATGTATATTAATAATAACAATGTGCTCTTATCAATGCCAAGATAAAAAATTCAGAATATCATTATCATATTCTTAGAAAAATTACATCAACAATGAATACTGGTCATGCTATATGTATATTCAATCATTGCAAGATAAAAAAAATATTTAATATAACCTACTTATTAAAATTAAGAAATATTTATTGTAGTACCTAACAGCCGCGCTAAAATACGTCAATAATTATAATTAACGTTAATAAAGTTACAATATATGCAAGGTGGAAGGTACATCGTCGCACAAACGTCGTGACAAGGTTTCACTCAAGGTCCAAAATAAAATGACCTACGTCATTCATGTAGAAAAATGATCGGTTATTACAGATATTGACATTTTTGAGCGCGCAGTGTATGACTAAAACCGCGATTATAACGCTCAGCGGTGAATATTATCGCGCGCGCTATCCTAAATAAATGAAATACCTAATGATTTTTTAATTATAAATCTTTGGGTACATAGAAATGATGTTTTTTATACACGTTCAAGTAAAAAAAATTGATGAAAAAAGTTACGGAAAATTTCAACGCAGGGTGGTCCAGAATCATGTAAGTACTGAACTCATGGTATTTGGATGTGCGTCGATGTCCCTTCCACCTTGTATAATCCCTGCCTAAGTGCCTATGTTTCTCTATTCGAGCTTATTGTCCACATACCAAAACGTACATTGGGTTAAACAATTATTTTAATCACATTTTAGACAGCTGCAGAATTAGGCACCAACATCTTGCGTTGCTAGAAAAAACCCCAAACACTGGAAAATTGTAATAGGTATTATGACAAACTCCAAATTCGGGTATTCCCGAATTATATACCCATTACGTTTAAAAATAGTTTTTCGGTTGGTCGCCTGTGGAAATAAATGAATTTAATGGTTCTTCGCTATAATTGGCCTCAATGAGGGCGGCAATAAATTCCATTTAGTCAACTAAGTAAACATTGTTCTAGCTAGTGCTTACTGGGCATAGGTCTCCTCACAGAATTAAAGGGGGAGACTAGCTAGACTTAGACTACTATAGTCCACCACGCTGGCCTAATGGGGGTGGTAAATAGATTAGGTATATAGGTATAGGTAGGTAGATTTTATTGACGGTGCCTAAGGTTTCACCTGTCAATAAAATCTCCATCTAATGATGTTCCTCTCATGTTTTCCTTCACCGTTTAACCGAATTAATAATACGCAAATGATTTTTATCTCAGCGAGCTATGGCAAGGGTTGTGCACTTGTACTTGGTATTTTTCTACGCGACCAAATTAGACTCTAAACTAAACGTTTTGCATCCACATATCTAGTGCGAACTGCTCTATTGTAGAACTCACTGCCGGAATCCTTGTTCCCCGAAACTTATAATTTGGGTGTCTTCAAGACGAGAGTGAATCGGTTTCTCCTAGGCAAGGGCGCCCCATCGTAGACCATATCGTTGCTGTGGCGATTTGTGGTCAAGCGCAAGCCTATCTAAGATAAAAAAGAAAGTAAAGAGATCACAGAAGACCAAATATTTTACATTGCTTTTTTGGTGTGCAATAAAGAATATTCTATTTTATTCTATAATAGAAAGCAGAAAGGATTAGCAAGCTGAAGTGGCAATGGGTGCAATGGGCACACAGGTCGTAGATCTGATTGCCGCTGGGGCAGAAAAGTTCTCGAGTAGAGACCACGGAAAGCACAGCGTAGGATGGCCTCCAACTAGATGGACAGAAGACCGGCTATCGAATTGACGCCGTAAAATATTTGTATGGAAATCGCCTACAACGCTGTAACTGTTTTGATGACTCAACCACGACTCATAAACTCGTGGTTGAGGTACTGAAAAAAGTTGTTGGGGTGGAAATCCATGTTGGAGAGTTTGTTCAGCAGTGGACCTCTGAAAAATCTGGTAAATACTCATAAAAAGTTCATTAAAAAACATTAACTAACTTAATCTAGGCATAAGACTTTTAACGGTAATCCTAAGAGATATGTAAATAGATATCATGGTAGCTGCTATGTATATATCTATAAATAATGAATGAATAACATAACTTTATCACGTATTTTCTAAGTGTCGATCTATGATACAAGATTCCTATCTGGCTAATTACATAGAGTACATAATAGTTTCACAGTACTCGAGTCGGCTGCGCATACGCATTAGGCATTATAGACAGGTACTGGTGTTTTTAAGATTCCGTCGTCGAGGTCATAATACTCTTCTCTCCACAAATGAATATATCACCTTAGTAAATCATACTTATCCTTGAAAAATAAACGACTCTTACGCATATTAGCCGGAATACTTACTCAAAATAACTTAAGTCTTTGTAAATATTGTGTTGAAGATAAACCAGGACTGGACTTTGATTAATTGATTAAAAGGTAAAAGCAGAAATACTTACAGGAGACTCGACTTTAATCATATTATTTATAAACTATACAATCTTTGCATTATTTATGTAGGTACATAAATAAACAATAAATACAACATTCACGCTCTGTTGTGTGAATTTTGATACAAGTAACGCCATCTATACCTACAAGTTGACACTATAATATCATTTTATACTAGGTGTAAACTCAAACATAATGAAGTTTATAACTACGCCTAGTAAACATCAAATAAGACCCAGCGAGAGTAAAGTAATCGCTGGGAAAAACTTGAATTTTTATTTTTTTTATTTTATTTAAAAAAGCCTTGAAATGAAAGTATTTTTTAAGGATTTATCACGTTATTAATTATTATAATGAAGCCTTGTGTGCTAAAAACATTGCAAAAAATTCGACTACATAAAAATTATCAATATTTACGTAATAAGTAGAAAAATAATTTGACTTTGGCATTAGTATTAGTAAAACTATGTGGAAGCCAGGTAGGTATGAAAACAGTAAAAAACATATGGCAAACATGGAAATTATGTAGTTTTCGTTTTCATATACAAAACACAAATCCTAGTTGTCTAAAGACACTGGTCTAAAGACACCGGTATAATTTTAGGGTACTTTTTTTTTTTTTTTTCAAATTTTCAAAACACAAAACCCTGGTTGATGGGTCTAAAGACACCGGTATAATTTAAGGGATTTTTTTTATTTTTTTTTCAAAACAAAACCCTAGTTGATGGGTCTAAAGACACCGGTATAATTTTAGGGTACTTTTTTTTTTTTTCAAAACAAAACCCTACTTGATGGGTCTAAAGACACCAGTATAATTTTAGGGTACTTTTTTTTTTTTTTTTTCAAAACACAAAACCCTAGTTGATGGGTCTAAATCTAAAGACACCGGTATAATTTTAGGGTACTTTTTTTTTTCAAAACAAAACCCTAGTTGATGGGTCTAAAGACACCGGTATAATTTTAGGGTACTTTTTTTTTTTTTTCAAAACACAAAACCCTAGTTGATGGGTCTAAAGACACCGGTATAATTTTCGGGTACCGGTATTATTTTAATTACAGCCATGTACCTTAGGGGTGATCCTATTTCTCCGTGTACGTACCTAGGGGTGATCTTATTTCCATTATTCGGGCAAAAGATCAAACTCCAAGCTGCTAATACTGTCGGCGCACTGAATCCTCCATAAACCTCTAAGATTTTTTTACGGTCGGCAACGCGCGAGTGATACCCCTAGGGTTGCAAGCGTCCATAGGCTATGGTAACCGCTTACCATCAGACGGGCCGTATGCTTGTTTGCCACCTTAGTGGTATAGAAAAAAGATTACGATAATACCTAAATATTATGATTTCCAAAAATACCTAACATGTACCTAGTATACAGTATCTAAATACCACATTAAATTTATTTCTAAAAAGAAGAACAGAATTTTCCTGGTCAGTAAGTACGTTATAACTTTATGCCGTCATTGTTAGTTTTAGGTCAATGATATGGCAATTAAACAGGTAAATATAATGACAAAACAAATTCTAGTAATACGTATTGTACTGCAAACATATGAGACAACTTTAGGTACAGTTAACAAAAGAGTTAGACTGTCAGTAACAACACTGCAGTGTCACACCGAGGTGAAGTTTAGCTGCAAATATAAATATCTGACAATCCCTTTGACAGATAACTATAGACCCTTTGACAGATATGACACAATCTACGTCTAGAAGCAAATGTCATTAATTGCACATTATATTTTGTTAAAAGCCGTTCAAATATTAAATAGGCATCGGGCCCATTTTACCGTAGGGCAAGTAAAAAAAACGGGTCCGACATACCCTCCGCCTCCTGTAGTTTATTGATTACCCGCACTGTAAGCAACTTTTCACTTTCCATTCAGAAAAAAAAAAAAATTAACCTTTTTTGAGCGCGGCAAATCCTCATACATCCCTGCGACCTGAGGAGGCTGCAGGGTATGTCAAACTTATACCGACTGAAAACTGCACTGGGTTTCGAAACATTTACTACGACCAAGCAATCCTATAGGATTATAGGGGGCGTTCATAAAATACGTGAGATGTTTAAGGGGGGGAGGGGGTCGAGTCAAATCTCATCTAATCTTACGTTGGAGAGAGGGGGGGTCTCGGCAAATATCACGCAATTTTTTTTTCTGATTGAAACAAAAAAAAACATTTTTATTACACTTATAATTAAACTTTCAGCAATATTGATTACTAGTCTTAACTAGTCGTAAATAAAAGCACGAAGCATTTTTTTTTCTTTTTACAATAACAATCCAACGGGTTCACGTAAGAAACCCACATTTTGAAAAATCTCACGTGAGATTGGGGGATGGGGGAGGGGGTTGAATAAAATCTGATGACATCTCACCAGGGGGGGAGGGAGGCATAGAAAATTTAAAAAAACACCTCACGTAATTTATGGACGCCCCCATAAGGGTACTATGTTATCAGGCTAGGGTATTTATAAGAGTGACTTAAAATTGTCATATTTTTGATCCTAATTAATAAATAATAATCTGTCGGTTAATCGAAACACTGTTGAAATAATATTCTTATAAGCAATAATGCGACTTTTTAGTAAATATGGAAGATGTTTTAATTTTTGTATTAGGGATAGAACGCAAATGAATCATTACTTTGGGTATTTAAATATTTTTCCAGCGAACCCCCTTCCAGGTAACCATTAAAATGTGAGTAACTGATTCAAGTAGGTATTGTCTGGAAAACCCGTACCTACTCCGTAGTTAACTTAATTGTTTGTAGTTAAAATACCTATTTTATTAATTGTAGTGCTAAAGGCCCATGACAGCTACACAAAGTTATAAGTTGTAGGTAATTAGTCCCAAGTTCTTCATCATCATCATCATTTATGGCTCAAATCTGGAGCAGCCCATCTGGGGAAGTACCTCCAACTTACAGAAAACTGCAGTCAAATAACACACTTTACTGTGTGTTGTGTTCCTGCAGTGAGTAAGGTCGCCAGAGCTCCTTCTAAGGATGCGCTGCGCTGGCAGTAACAGGAATATTCCTTCAAACTGTCGGCGCAGTGAATCCTCCATAAACCTCTACATAGGCTATGGTAACCGCTTACCATCAGGCGGGCCGTATGCTTGTTTGCCACCTTAGTGGTATAAAAAAAACATCCTCCTAGCATTTTCCCAGTTATGTTAGTAGTATAAACAGATGCGGCACAAATATCATCAGTCCTTCTCAACCATGTCTAGCCGATACTGTTGTCAGGGATTCCGATTCGGTGCCACTATCGAGTGCAATAGGTGACAATGTAGTGCTATTTTTCATTTCGACTGTTTACACGATTGAAACAACTGATTTTATTTTAGTTATTTATACTGATGTTTTTGTGGGATTTAAGTGTTGATCCTCTAAAGAAAGTTGTTCATAACAATGAGTAAAATGACCCAGGTGATAAAAATGTAGCATTGTATAGATAATGAGAACCTGGAACGGCATAACGTGCCCTCCGAGGCACGGAGAGGTTTCGTAGTACCCTGCGCCTGCGTGACCTTAACATTGATCAGCGTAAAGTTATTTGTAAGTAAGATAATAATAAATTAATATAGTGAAACAACGGTTGTTTCATCACTATCTTAGGTCAGAACCCACTTTCAGAATGGTTAGTTTAATAGGTATTCCTTTTCGAGAAAACTTGTACATCTACGTATAGTGGATACAAAATAGTACGCTAACGCCATCTAGTATGGACAACTTAAAACAATAATTGAACAAAGTGTCTCAAAGATTTATTTACAGAAACAAAATGATGTTTATGTATATTTTTTTTATCGGTAGAGCACGATACTTTTAATTACTATTCACGTAATGGTTGGCTGATCTCTTAATAATGAAGGAAATCTACAAGGTCAAATCATAATGCATGACATTTTTTGTGGTAAAATAAATTCCCTATAAGATTTTAATTGCTGTATAGGTAAAGATGATGTTAGGATATTATTCCAGATGTGATCTATTTATGTTTTAGGGATTGTATAGTTTTATAAATTGGATAAATTTCACGGTTTAAAAAAATACTCCATTTTAAAAACGCTCTCAAGCAAACGCATGCTCGCTATTTGTTGCTTTAACACTTATTGTAGGCGCTTTGTATTCAATGTAGTAGCTCAATCTAATTATCTTGTTGCTAAATAAATTAATTTTATGTATTACCTAGCGGTTTAAGCATGAAAAGGTAATTGACGAACAGATCAGTATGTAACTTTTGCATTATTTTATATTTTTTTATAACATTAAAGGCCTGATTCACGTTCTCCTCGTAAGTTCCAATTAAATTATTTGGTAGATAAATTCATACGAATGTTCCATTTTTTATTTAGGTATTTGGCGGATAATGGATATAGCCGTTATCAGCCATGGTGAAACAAGCCCCAAGTAGGTATGATTATACATATAAAAATTAATGTGGTTTATTTTATTTTATTATCAAATTAACGTAGCTGCATATTATAATCTTTCCTTATCCGTGGCGTGGGTTAAACATACAGTCGATGTGACAACCTCCTCCTTTTTTCAAGTTGGTTAAAACATTCTCGAAATAAATTTGCATTTAATCATGGCCTTATCTTTTTATAATTTATTTTATCTTAGATTCGCCAAAAAATATAAATTAAACTTTTCTGGTGTAAAGAACTTTGAAATAATGGTTACCCTACTGTTAAATTAGGTTTAATCAATTTAAGTAAGTAATTAAAAAGCGAAAACGGACCAATGAACGACACACTTATAAGTCTTATAAGCGCATTAATTGAAGCGTTTACGTCATTGTGTAGTGAAACATAAATTTACTCTATAAGCAAAGTTGCGAGAAATAACTAGTGTTACAAAAATGTACTGAACGACCCAGACATAGAAAACAAGGAAAACGACCAGTTAGGACCAGACCAGTACGGCAATCATCTGTATTATTTAGGTTAAGGACGCTACATACAAAGAATTCGCCAGTCGCATCATTTTATTTTTAGTGTTTATTGCAAGCTTTATATCGTAGGCCGAGCAACTACTACCGTTTCTAATACTTGCCAAGAAACTTTAAATCGAATGATGTGTGAAAACTATGAAATCAAGAGCTACGGTGTTGAATGAATGATCTTGTAAATTGTAAGCTTTCGTAAACTCACTCTGTATTAGTAAATAACAGCTCCAACCAAAACTGTGCGTTGAAAGGAGGTTATCAACTGAAAGACATACCAAATTTGTACCGGAGGTACATGACAGCTGTCAAGTTGATAGTTTTTACCATGAAATCACTATGAAACTGATAAAAATCTGCCGTAATGGCGTGCGTTTGACATTCCGAACATTCCACACACTTTTTACTATGAAATCATTACGAAACAGTTAATAGTGTGCCAAAAGGCGTGATTTTTCTCAAATTAAAAGTTTTTTTTCTCATTCCCCAGTCAACCAGCGTAATACAGAGTATTTTTTCCAATAAGTGTACCTTCGGTACCTCATTTGGGCCGATTTCGATGACCCCCTTATCACAAGTATACTTATGACCACAGAATAAATAATAAATATGACATATTGACGATTTTGGGAAATCCCCACGGGACTGGATGGCCTGTTTAGTTCATATATAGTTATTATGACGTAGGCAAGATTGGGGAGAAATAGTTTAATGTGGGTAACATCGCGGGCAACAGTTAGAACCCAATATTAGTTGATCATAATTAAATACAGCTGATAATATAATTATTAGTCCTTTTAAAAGAACGATAGCATCAAGTGGGAAAATTAGATTACATCTTACTACAATTAATCGCAATACAAACGAAAACACGTTACTTACCTATAGTTCTTAAAATAAATAGTTTACGAACTACTAATAAAATCTTTTTATTATACCTAACTATTAGTTCACTGTAAAGCCGTGTTTACGAGTGCACAGCCATTTCGTAGTACCTACGAGAATATTTAAGACGGACGGAACAAAAACTTAGGACGGATGTTTAACTAATTAAATCTTTACGCATTTTTTTGTTGCACGTAAAATCTTAAACATCTGTTCGGTGCAATTTGTTTATTTGATGTAAATACATTTCGGTAACGAATTAATAACAGGCTCGTTAGCCTGTTGGTCCTAAGGGCGACTGCTACGTTTTAGGTCCCAGGTTCCATTCCTGGGACGAGCATTTATTGCGTTTTTCTATGAAATTCTCAGGCTATTATTATATCAAGGGTATGTCAAATTGTACAAAGACACACGAAAGTGTTAGTTTACGTCTCTGCAGTCATTATTTGAATAATGACTGCAGAGCCTGTGGTGAATTCAAGGAAACTATGCAGCACATCCTGTGCGATTGTGACGTCCTGGCGACGAAACGGATGAGCCTGCTCGGCAACGGGTACCCGAAGCCGGAAGATTTTAGGTTCCTTCCTCTCAGTGGGTTAGCCGCCTTCGTAAACCACGTCTTCAAAGAGTAAGGAATATACGGTAATGAGGACAACACAAAAGATCCCATTGGGTCGAAGTGTTGCTGGTTGTACCAGCCCCCGTAAGATAAGATAAGATAAGATAAGATAGTTTACGTCTCTTTAGTCTTTGAATATTAGCCTCAGGGTTGTTCAGCTCGAAGTTTGGATTTGTGCCCGGTTAGTGGCAATAAGCTCTGCCGATAAATGTACATAAGTACACCTTTGCCCTTCGGGGAATACTGAACGAAATTCGAGTGGCGTAATTGTAAACCACTGGTGATTTAGACACAGTTTCCGAAACATTGTATATACCTGGTAAACATCTAACGTGATGTATCCGAAACAAGTTTCTCAATGAATACACAGCCTAAAACTGGAGTGAAAATATATTTAGATTTTTTCAAGTAACCTCTGACTGATTTAACGGTATTGGCCTAATATTGACTGACTTATAGCGGGATAATATACAATGCGCACACTGTGCCATTGTGGGTTAATGGGCTTTACCGACTTTATTTTTACGACGTGCAATTATTTTACTAACTGAATGACGCTTATGATTTTATTACGAGAACTGTAGAACTGGTCTGAACGAGAAAAGTGACTAATAGTTACATACCATCAGTATGTAACTATTAGTCACTTGTTTCGGATACATCACGTTAGATGTTTACCAGGTATATACAATGTTTCGGAAACTGTGTCTAAATCACCAGTGGTTTACAATTACGCCACTCGAATTTTGTTCATCAAGAGCACAGAAACATGCCGATACGTAAACAACACGCCTAAACAAAAATATGTGTTTCAGTAACACATTTTTGTTACATTTATTTGTTCCAGAAACACGTATATTTTTTTATGAAACAGTGTTTATAAACAACTAGCTTTTTCCCGCGGCGTTGCCCACGTGGAGTTTGAACCCAACCGAGAACTTTGAACCCGTTTTACCGAATTAAAAAACATCCAAATTTCAATAGAGAAGATGGCTGGGTCTTACCACCTGCTTGGAACCCTATTCTAGATTCAATTAAATCTAAATCCAAGCCTAAAACTGCAAGACCGAAGGATACGGTGAGCTCGTTCTGCGTGAATCGGATTGCCAACAATTAACAAAAATTTAGGGTAGCTGTTAGTAATTGAAACGTCAAGACGCCTACCACCTTAGTCACCCGTGACCATGGACGCTGTAAAGGGTCCGAAACGTCGGGATTAAAATAATATCAATATAACGCGATAAAATCCGTAAGAAGTAGTTTTATTTCAATGTCTAGTATTCGCGTAAGTGTCAGAAATCAGTATCTTTCGAACAATTTTTCATTTCAATTCTGTCTCAAATCATAACAGTACAATTATGATACCAATTTATTTTCGTCAAGTCAAAGAATTTGATGTTATTTTAGAATCAACGCTACTCTCATATTTTATGGAATATTCTGTGTTCTTGTTTCAAAAGAAAAGTTGACATAAATAACACGCCTAATGGTGTCGTTAATTATGTTCTAAGACTTATATTTTAGTATATTTAGGTAGTAGACGACGTCTGTGGTCTAGTGGTTCGAGTACCGGACTGCTGATCAAGAGGTCGTGGGTTCGATTCCCACAAGACACAAACATTTATGTGATGAACTTAGGTGTTTGTGTTTGTCTGGGTGTTTCTTATATATTATAAGTATTTTATAAAAAATAAAGTATATAAGTATTATATCCATTGTAGTAATAGTACCCATAGTACAAGCTCTGCTTAGTTTGGGACTAGATGGTGATGTGTAAAAATGTACTAAGATATTTATTTATTACTTATTTATTTTATTTACAGGGTCCAGAGTCAGGTCCAGGGTTCGATTCCCGGGTTGAACAGAGTAATTAATTGTTTAACCGCCTTCAAAAAAAAAAGGATTTTTCAATTTAGTTACCTAGAGTATTTTCAATGTTTGTTACCGCAGTAGGTAGGTACTCTCATTTATGAACCGATTTGGGGAAAACAAACCGCAGACCAGAGAGATTTTTGGATGTCGCGTATATCTGCCAAAACGGAACTGGAATAGAACCTAGTGCTCAGCAGCAATTCTTATTATGACAATGAGCAGCAGGTAAATTTGTAACTGTGGGTTTATTTTGGACAATGCGTATGTAAACAGTACAATTCTGTTACGTAGGCGCATATTAACTGGGTAATAAACTGTATTTCATTGGAGGTAACACGCGTTATCTACATGCATGCCAAACGTGGTCTAATGCAATACAAGTAAATATTAGTTTTAAAAAAAAGAGTAATAAGTAAAAATAATTATTGTAAAACAGCGTGTGGTCTGGTCGTTAGCTAGGAAACGCCGGCGCCATCAAGTTGATAAAAATTTACAACATTCATTTCTAAAAGTGTCTTTAAAAAATATTTATTTGCACAAATAAATAACATCTAAATATCTTAAATCCATTGTGTTGAATGCAAATATTTTCAGATCTCGTATACATAGACCTTGGAACAAGCCAGCTGTTGGTAATCATGTAATCAATAAAGATTATTAATTCATTGTTACTAAGTATACTCGAGACACGTTAGTGTTGTTCTTAGAACATCCTATGGCTTGCACGATTCAGTCAGAATTATAAAGCTTATTTTCATATTAATACCTGTATTACCAATAGGCTCGCCTCCTATTAGCTACATGGTACCTAAACCACACTTTACGGCTGAGAGGAGTAGATATTGGAGTAGGCATTCACTTGCTACGATTCTGGTACACATTCTTTTCACTCCGTTCATTGATCTATTAGCTACATAAATAATCCCCATTCATACAATGACGTCACGAACTCACGATGTTTCGTATCATCACAAGTACCAACTACCAGTCGCATCGCACTTGACCGTTTTAAAGGACAGCATGAAGTACCAATGAGGACCTTCACTTCTGGCATATAAAATATACGCTGATGCTTTTCATGTTGCAAACAACATAAAATTTAAAAATAGAATCGACTGAGTTATTGGAAATGTAATTTTTTTTGAAGTGTTAATCCAACGTTGTGATTGGCGGGTGGTCGCCATGCGTCGGCGTCGTGTTCCAAATTTAAATTCGGGGCATGCGCCTTCGATTTGTTTAGTTGGACAATCTAGGAGTCTCCTACGTACAGTCACGAGCAAAAACATGTATACCGACACTAACAAAAGTGCTAAAGCGATTTTCTCCTAAAGTACTAATAGACCTTTTGTGATATTATTAAGAACACATTATTTACGAACCAATACTAACGTGGGAGGCAAGTTCGTCACGTTATCTCCGTCTGGGCCGACCACGCTGTCGCTTCATTCCGTGTAGGATCCAATTTGTGGCAACTTTTGCCCACAGTTCGTCTAGCATGCGACAGACGTGCCCCGCCCAATCCCGTTTGAGCTGTCTGGCTTTGCACGTGACGTCGACGATTTGAGTTTTGGAACGCAGCATTGTATTCCTTATGTGATCTGTAAGTTTTAGGCCCAGAATGCTGCGTTCCATCGCTCGTTGGCAAACCTCGAGTGCGGACCTTTGAATGACGGCTTTGAAAGGAGGGAAGGAAGGCCTTTGCCCAGCAGTGGGACAAAGTGGGCTAGTAAAAAAGTTCATTGATGAAAAAATCGCTTTAGCACTTTTGTTAGTGTATAGTATAATTATGTTGTTGCTCGTGACTGTACACACACCCACAGTTTACTGGTATCTACTCGTATGTGTGCGGGACTGCGGGTTTTATTCGCACTCACAGCAAGTAGCGTGGTGTTCCCAATTTTTGGATTAGGGTCTTTTTAGGGTGCCTTAGGCTGTATTCTAGTGTAGTGCGTGTGCGATAACGTATTTTATTCAAAAATTTGCTTAAGCTGTCATATACATCTAAATTATTATTTACCTAAGTATAACAAAATGATAAAACATAGGCATTGAATATTTTTTTAACTAATACAGGTAATATTATCTTTTTGTATTTTTTCAAGCATTTTCCATGCCAAGATTAAGTTATTTTTAATGAAGGAAAAAATCGGCTGGCGGGCAGGATTCGAACCTGAAGATTTCGACTGGCGAGCGGGGCTCGCGGTGGCTTAGTGGTCAAAGCGTCTGGTGTACCGAACCAGAAGACGCAGGTTCGAATCCTGCCAGCTAGCCGATTTTTTTCTTCATTAAAAATAACAGGTAATTGTAATCGAAAAGATAGAAAAACAAAACATAACGAAATTAGAATGTATGATGAGTACTTAATATAATAATCAATCAAATCAGCTAGGCCAGGGTCAAGTAATAAATTCGGTCATTGGGCTGTAAAAACAGATAGGTTCTTAAATATTGAAAGTAGGTCAAAATAAATTGGATTACATAAATAAAAAGGATAAAAAAACCTGTTGTTAAAAAGTGAATGTATTTCCGCAGACGAATAAAAATATAGTGAAGTATTGAACTCGCTAGCTTTAAATACCCAGTTAGGGCTGTCGTCATCGAGGTCATTTTAAACAACTTTTAATAGAGTATACACCCTAAAATAATAAAAACTCAATAGTTCGATGCAGATTTCAATCGGCGATCTTTCGATCAATAAAGAAATAGAGCAATGAACTCAAATGAGCGGTATATCCTCGACCTTCAGTGGTACATATTTATTTAATTATATCGTTTATAACGTCAGACTTACAACCTTGAAGGCTGTATTCAAATGAATCATACGGATTATGATGTAGACCAAACACGTCATAAAAATATGAATTATGACGTTGTTTCCCGAAACGTGACGAATTATGACGATTACGAATTATGACTATGATTTTACTTTCACTTTTTTTATCATCATGTATATATTCTCCTAGTTAAGCCCTTTCATTTGATACCCATATTGAGGGAGTTGTGAAAAAATATGTAATTCGCTATTTTGTGGCGGTGGCCATCTTGGACCGATTTTCATTAAACATAGCTAAGAACACTCCCGACTAAGACTATGTTTATGACCCGACCTAGGAATTGTACCCTTAGCGACTTCACGCACATCACCCGTGCTTGTAACCACTAGATCAACGAGACAGAGATAATAATAATTTATATTTAGGTACATTATACAACGCCCACTTCTTCCTCTACCCGTCCTGTTATTGACATTGTGCTATCTACAAATCCTTGGCATTATTAATAATTTTATAACGTTTAACCACAAATGAGTAGCTGAATATTTTTTTATAACATAAATCTGTAATATTTTTGAATAATAAATTGGAGTAATTCGACAAGGATTGAAAATTTTTAAGTTTTAACACATATCATACTATCACGACTGTATTCTCCGAATGGTTAGCAGAGGTGTATTAATGTTAACCCACATTTCGTCTGTATGTTTAGGTCCCATGTAGGGGGTGATCCTATTGCCATCAACCGGGAAAAACTCCAGACTTCGAGCTGCTACGGGGAACTTCACAGAAAAATCCAATAACACTGCTCGACCCGAGATTCTAAACCCGGACCTCTAACGTAGTGGAAAACGCAGTGTAGGACGGCCTCCAACGAGATGGACGGATGACCTGATAAAGGTCGCTGGGAGGGTTTGGCATATAATCAATCGCTCCTTGTGGAAGTCTATGGGTTATTCAGCAGTGGACCTATTTTGGCTGATATGATGAAGCGCCTAAATAAAAATAGGCCAACAATTTGCTTGCTAGCATCTGCTACGTATAAATTAGACTTGGGATTAGGTTTTACGGATTTATTAGATGCAAATTTACATATTATCATTATGAGATTCTATTTTAAATCTTTAGGAGTAGTGATGGTTCGCCAGATATCGCGAAGGTTGCGATGCGAAGAATACCAGACTAAACAATTATCTAGTTATTCTAGGTACTATAGATGATTATCTTACTTAATAGATAGATACTAGTCAGTCACTCAGACAGTCCTTACGGGCTGTAATATGGGTTGATCATGATGACAACTAGAGGACCTGGCGACCTTCTTACCTTCTCAGAATCAATCAAAATGTACCTAAGTATGAGAAAAATAAACAATTTTCTTCGACATTTTTTTCGTGAATTTTCTGCTATACGGGGCGGTGACAAATCAAAGTTCATAAAAATCGGTCCAGACGTTCTTCAGATATAAATGACGTAACGAATTTGTTTTATACTAATAATATTAAAACCCTGCCCTTAGCTCCATCAACATGGTATTATTATTTAACCGGCGAAACAATGGGAGCTCCGTTATTTCATCCGTTAAATAATATATCTATGTTTCTGTCTGTATGTATGTATTTCTTTTTACTAATAAAAAATACCGATTCCAATGTACTAGGCTAATTAATCATCTGAATAAATAATTCAGCTGTTTAGGCGGCTTGATTCACCACCTGCGGATAGCCGCTATCTGCTGGATAAATAAAAAAATAGAACAAATTTTTTATGACATTATCTGCCAAGTAATTTAACGGGAACTTTTGAAATAGGCTCTTGATTATTTTAGTTGGTTATTAGTTTGTTTGTATGTTTGTTACTCTTTTATGGTGCAACGGGTGGACGGAATATGGAATAACATAATATACCATCACGCCTATATACCTCGATGGGTTAGGCAGAGGTGTACTCGTGTACACCCACAGTTTGTTTAGGACCTATGTATAATAAGAGGCAAGCCTTTAACCGGGCACAAATTCAAACTAAAAACTGCTGTATTTTTGTATTTTCTAAGCAATATCCATGCTAAGATGACTAGTTATTTTAATGAAGGAAATAACCTAACCTAACCTAAATTAAAAATTTAGAAAACCCCCGACACGAAATGTAGTTTGCCATTTTATGGTGGCGGCCATCTTGGATTTGAAATTTATCATAGTGTATAGTGTTCTCCTAGTTAAACCCTTTCTTTTGATACCCATATTGAGGGAGTTGTGAAAAAATATTTAATCCGCTATTTTGTAGCGGCGGCAATCTTGGACCGATTTTCATCAAACATTAAGCTACAGCTAAGAACACTCCCGACTAATACACCTTTCAAGTAAAAAAAACAAAATCAAAATCGGTCCATCCGTTCGGGAGCTACGATGCCACAGACAGACACACACACACACACACACACAGACACGTCAAACTTATAACACCCCGTCGTTTTTTCTTCGGGGGTTAAAAATCAACTGAACACTGTTATTACGAATTTCATATAATATCCCAATAACACCACCTGACTTGGGAATCGAACCAAGAACCTCGGAAACCTTTATCCCGATCCGACGGAAAAAAATACTACAAAAACGAGGGTATTGTAAAAATAACTCTAAGAGTTAGTTTCAAACGTGAAACAGTATCAAAAATAAAATCAAATTCAAATAGTTATCAGCCTCGAGTTGGCTAAGAAATAATACCATTGGAATTCTACTCGCAACTACAGACTAAAGTATCTTACAAATGTTTATTTGAAGTGCAGTTTATTAGTAGCGAATTTAAAATTGTATAAAAGTGACGTGTGCGCAGGCCTGTATTCATGGTCATTTGAAGACAGATCAAACAAGCAGTCGGTGAAAAATTTTATCTGAATGTATCTATATTTAAAAAAAAATACTACAGTGAGCATTTTTTGACGAGTATAATAGACATCAATAAATCGTCATAATTGTAGAAAAGTGACGAATGTTACACGTGTGTTAGTGTTGTTATGACGAAATGGGCCCGTTTCGTTTCTACTTATTCAAGAAAATCAAAAAACCCGACTGCGTAAAAAGTACTAACTAAAAATGTAAAAACAAGCTCTGTGATGGAAAAAAATCGGTATTATTTTTTTGTTTTTTTTTTTATTTTTATTAAATGAAACAAAAAACCCGACTGCGTAAAAAGTACTAACTAAAAACAAGCTCTGTAATGTTGGAAAATGTATTGTAGGCGGGACAAGCAAAGAAACAATTTTGTTTATAATTCATGTTAATATGAATAGCTTGTCCCTGAATAGATAGTACTAGTCGTCCCAAGCGCGACTGCTACGCTAGAGGTCCTGTATTTGATTTCCAGGTTAAGCAGTGTTGTTGTTTTTCTGTGAAATTCCTAGTAGCGGCTCGGAGACTGGATTTGTGCCCGGTTGATGGCATTGGCAATAGGCTCCCCCCTATTATATGGGACCTAAACATACGGGAAAACTGTGGGTGTATATTAATACACCTCTGCCTAACCCTTCGGGGAATACAGGCGTGATTGGTATTCTTCTTCTTCGTGTCGATGGTACGATTTTTTTTTAAATTACATTTTTAATATAAATGAAATTTAAACAAAATTAAACGCTTTGCTTTGACACTAAACAGAAGAGAAGCCAACTTGAATTGTGTAAAACGACTTCGAACTAACAAAGGACAAAAAGGAAATCCTACCTACATTTATTTATTTGACTGCCGCAAAAAATAAACAATGAGACACGTACCAAATAGGTAATTCAAAACATTGAGACCACGTCATTATTTGGTTGTTTCATTAAACCGATACGACCAAAGAGTTACTGCATGGAATTTTGATAAGCTTATTTAGTATTATTTCTGTCTTTTTCGGTATCCTTATTCCTGACAGCGAGCTCTCGATGGTGAATGAAGTCAATTGATCCAAATGGCCATGACTCGCAAATGCGGTTTTTGTCGGTATGAGTAGGCATACCCTGCCACCCCCCTAAGTGGAAAGCATCCATGAGGATTTTCCGCATCAAAACAAAAGGTAAAAGTAACTGAACTATTAGTCTAAGTCCTAAAGTCATTGTGAATATCATTTGATGTAAATAAGCAAGTCAAATAGACAATAATATGTGTTATCCTCTGTAATGAAACCGAAAGTTATCCCGGTTTTACACGGGCTTATCTATACTAATATTATAAGGAGGAAAGATTTGATTGTTTGTATTGAATAGGCTCCGAAACTACTTGACCGATTTGAAAAGTTAGATAGCCCATTTATCGGGGAAGGCTATAGGCTATATACCATCACGCTATGACTAATAGGAGCGGAATGGCAATGAAAAATTTTGCAAAAACGGGGGAAAAAATTATAAGACCTCGCAGGCGAAGCCGAGCTGGCAAAAAGCTAGTAAATCATAAACTTATACCTATATAACCTTACTAGATAATCCCTCTTTCTATTTGTGAAAACCGTATAAAATTCCGTGATGTAGTTCCTGGCTTTAGCAACAACACACAAACTTAAAACATCGGGGTACTTTAATCCTACAAATTTTAAAGATATGAATATTTGTTACTCCTTCACGCTGCAACAGCTGGATAGATTTGGTTGAAACTTGGAATAGAGCTAGGTAGCTCTGGGGCTATATGAATATGAAAAATTAATAAATATGAATATTTTACATAACAAAACCGTACAGTAAAAGTAAAGTACCGAAAAGGTAACTGAAAACACGAAGACTTCATAAATGTATTATAATGTGTATATACCACACCCAATGCACGACAAAAATGACTTCCGTAAGCAATAAAAATATGCTTGTTTATTACTTTATGACATTAACTTAATCGAGTTAATCCTTACCTACTAATATTATAAATGCGAAAGTAACTCTGTCTGTCTGTCGCACTTTCACGCCAAAACTACTGAACCGCTTTCAATGAGGGTACACAGATAGTTTAGACACTGAGAAAGGACGTAGGCTACTTTTTAATGCGAAAAAGGGCTTTAAGGGGTTGAAATAGGGTATGAAAGTCTTAAGAAATAGGCCATGCAGGCGAAGCCGCTGGCAGAAAGCAAGTTATTTATATTTAAGTAGCACCCCGTTCCCCAGCTTAGCACGCTACATATTCCACCTCGTCATACTTCATCCAAATTTAAACAAAACCCTTAAAAAGTTATACAGTTAAACCGTCCTCATTAATCAGTATGTCTATTGAAGAAAATCGCTTGAAAATCTGTTCACAGTGGTTTTTGATTTATCTGTAGTGTAGCGTGTAATTAATGATTATAATACAGACTTTCATCAGAGCTAGTAGTGTTTTACTCGTTCCCGAACTCCCGTCATTACATGGCGACCCTGCCAGGATCTACTAACAGACAGAAAGATAGACGTACCCTTTGGACTTTGTTTTATGTTAAGTGATGACTAACAACCATGCGTGCAAGCGTACTTTGCGAAATCTTTTATGTAAACCTAGTCCTGATAATTTATGAACACAACAAAAAAAACATCCAAATCGGTCGAGCCATTCCCAAGTGATGATCTTTCATATATGCAGAAATTGATTTTTACTGACTAGCTGTTCCCCGCGGAAACCCTCGCGGTCATCCAATAAAAAAAAACTAAAAAATTAATAGCTTAGGCTTATCACATTAGCAATCTGCGAGTGAAAGTCTCATCAAAACACAGAGATTAGCCGGAACAAACAGACATGCAGACAGACAGACAATTTATTTTTTTATGTTTACCTTAATATATATACTTTCATATAATATGCATTTAGTGAGCTGTTAATTTGAAATTACAAATAGACACTTCAACTTTATTTATTTGTACGTATAGTTTATTAAGTTTTAACACGTAATAATTATTTGCTTATAAAATAGCATCTAAGGCGTAGGGATAGTATAGATAATAAATCCGGTCTTTTGTCAATAACTCGATCTCTAATAAGATCAAATCAAAAATCAGTACCTACCTAACACTTCATTATCATATTATCAAAACTGAAACTAGGCATGAAGGTTGCTCATAAAGTGTGGTTTGTGGGAAATTGCCACGGGTTTGGGAATCAGCAATCAATGCGAGTAGCACCCCAGGACAGATAACTTTATTTTTACACACATAAAGTTAGTTAGGAAACATACAAATGTAGAGAATACAATGAAATAAGTAGGTACTAAGTGGAAATAGCCGTGGGCCCAAACTAGCCCAGCTAGGCCCAACTAGATAACAATATATTATTTAAACTACCTAAATAAAATATTTTTGTTAGTTACTGTCAATCTAATATATAAAATTCTCGTGTCACAGTTTTAGTTGCCATACTCCTCCGAAACGTCTGGACCGATTTGTATGAAATTTTGTGTGCTTATCCGGTATCTATGAGAATCGGCCAACATCTATTTTTCATCCCCCTAAAATGACCCACCCCTATATGGCAAAACAAAATGTACCTAGGGAAATTTATAGAAAATAGGAACGTGAAAATATTTACCTACCTCTTGGACAAACCAATATTTGTCATCTTCAACATACACTTGATCACAAGGCTTTCCATACAACAAGTCGTATTTCTCACTCACATTCACATTCTCCCGAAACTTTGTAGCGTAATGCGTGTCCAAGCCATTATTTAACAGTAAATCAGACTCCAACATTTCTGTACAATTTCTCCCATAAAAAACAGATCCATTAGGACAGCATTTCCTAAAACATTTTTTGTTCTGACACAAACAACCGTAAGTCCTATTTTCACCATCAACCTCTTTTGTGTACACATATTTTGGCGGGAAAACGACGCCATCTTGCACTATTGAACCGTTATTCGAACTTTTTACATCACTTAAATCGACACTTTCGTGATCCATACAGGGCTGGTCACTTGCACACGAAGCTATGAAAAGTAAAAGTAGTAAGAACATTTTTTTGTCCGTGAAAAAACAGTTGTTATGCCAAGACTCCGTTCGCGATTGTATTTATAATCTGTGTTGGATAGCGACGACCGGCTCATAATGTTGTACGTATTGCACTGACCGGCAAGAAGCAGAATTTATTTATATGAAGCTTGTTAGGGCATGCATACATTAGCGGGAAAATTAATTGTTTCCCTCTAACACCCTTGCGTGTCGTTCACAATGACACCCAAAATTACATTTTAATTTTTTTTACTTTTACAGGGAAAAATGCTACGTTCTAAATTTGAACGTGCCGCCAAAATAGCGACCGCGTATAAAATACAAAATTATGTATCTACTTTTTAGCCTATTCCATTTTTGCAAGGTAATATGTACTATTTTTACAAAAAGCTAGATATGTTTTTTTTAGGTTGAGCCTATTGCCATCAACCGGGCACAAATCCAGTCGAAGAACTGTTACTGAACATTTCATAGAATAGTCAATAACACTTTCCTCGACCTGGGAATCAACCCAAGACCTCCAGCGTATCAATCGCACTTACGCCCTAGTTTTACAATACGGTGTTAATTAATGGCATAACTATTATATCGTAAATTTAACTAGGCAACAGTTAAATTATTATTAAAACCCTTACACACACTGTTTTCTCTCGTTACATCAAACCATATACTGTTCCACTGCTGAGCACAGGTTGCCTCTCAGTGAGAAGGATTAGGCTATAGTCCACCACGCTAGCCTAATGCGAGTTGGCAGACTTAACATGCCGTCAAGAAAATCTCTCAGGCATGCAGGTTTCCTCACGATGTTTTCCTTCACCGTTAAAGCGAGTGATAATTACGCACATGATTTCGAAAAGTCAGAGGTTTGGATTGGAGAGAGCCTTGGATTTGAACTCGAACTTTGGACTTGGCAGTTCAGTGGTAGCCCCTAGGCTATTACTGCTTTTGCAAAATTATCTAATGATTCTATAATTATAATTTTAGAATATCGGGGAAAGTAAGAAGACTTCATGACCCGGCCTTATGATACCATGGCCTATGGCCGGGCATTGTTATATTGCCAAGGAAAACAAACATACCATAATTAAGTATATTTAGTTTTGTTTCCTTATAATAATAAATATTGTGCGATGACATTTTATCAAAATTAAGGTGTCTGTGTTTCTGAATGCAATAACAGTAGTTGCGATAACAGCAAAGTATTTATTTTGGTTTTCCTTAACATCATTACCTATTATTAGGTTCAGTAATTACCTAAACTGTAAAACATATTATTACCGTTACATTTGCCTGCCTCGTTGGTCGGTCACAAGCGCGACTGCTACGCTAGAGGTCTCGGGTTTCGAATCCCGGATCGAGCAAAATATTGTTGGGGTTTGTCTGTGGCATTCTAAGCACATTTTTGACCTAAACATACGGGTATGTTTAGGTCACATGTAATAGGGGACGAGCTGTCATTAACCGGGCACAAATCTAAACACCGATTTCACAGAAAAACTGAGTAACACTTTGCTCAACCTGAGAATCTAACCCAAGCGTAGCAGTCGTGTATACTTACGCCATGAATACGTGTTTTAAGAGAGGTAAGGCACAGCCATTTATAGCTCAAATCTGGAGCAGCCCATCTGGGGAAGTAAGGAGGTACCTTACAGAAAACTGCACCCAAATAACACACTTTATTTGAGTGTTGTGTTCCTGCAGTGAGTATGGTTACCAGAGCTCCTTCTAAGGATACGCTGCGCTGGCAGCAAGAGGAATATTCCCCTAAACTGTCGGCGTAGTGAACCGTCCGAGGTTTTAAGGGGGCGGCAATGCGCAAGTGATACTCCTGGTGCAAGCGTCCATAGGCTACGGTAACCGCTTACCATCAGGCGGGCCGTATGATTATTTGTCACCCTAGTGGCATAAAAAAAATGATCAGCAGACAATAAATATCGAACAATGTGCTCACAGCCTATTTACTCGTGAAAAAGAATCGAATGTAAATTGGTTGAATTATAATTTGACAAGACCGCCGGGAATTCTAAACGCAGAACTAATTATTTCTGTTTACAAAAGGCGTATTCTTGTAGTAAAAAATATTATTTTGGACTTCCTCTATCGATGGGACTCGTCCCTTATTATATGGGACCTCTATCGGCGAACTATGGGTGTATAATTTACATAATATAACTATACAATAATACTATAATATAGTTTGAAAAAAAAAACTTTAAAATGTATATATACTTTACATAAATTAGTTCATATCTCGTTCGATATCGTTCGTACATTAATTGAGGGGAAAAAATACCCTATTTCCCGTTGGTTACGGGACGGGGTATTTATTAAGACCGACGTAAGTCGAGAAGGTATAACCAACTTAAATTTACTATACATAGTATAACTTTGCCTAATCCTTCGGAGAATACAGGCGTGATGGTATGTCCTAGGTACGTCTACTTTAACAATGCAATCAGTATCACATGAATAAATTTGTTTGCGGTACTTTAATAATATGTTAGTGTCGAATATAATGGGTACTTAAAATAAAATAGGTACTTTATATTGTTTAGTTTGTTGTCTATGGAAGAGCAAAGCGAGGACTGTGTTGTTTTTGGCAAGCAATAGACAACAATGGTTCAATGAACGACGTCAGTGGTTCGAGGTTCGAGTACCAGACTGCTGATCACGAGGTCGTTCGATTTCGGGTTCGATTCCCACAGGACACAAACATCTATGTGATGAATCTAAGTGTTGTGTTTATCTGGGTGTTTCTTATATATTATTATAAGTATGTATTTACAAAAAAAAAGTGTATTATATCTATTGTCTAGTACCCATAGTACAAACTCATCATTAACTTAGTTTGGGACTAGTCCCAAACTAAGCTATTTATCCTGAGATAAAATATTCAGGGACATTTAATCATATATTTTTTTACTTACTGTGGCCGTGGCTGGATTGTGAATAAGTTACGAAATTTGACCTAAACATACAGAATAGGTCGCAAACACTTTTAATTAAGAGTTAACCCATTAATCTAATTGTTTGCGCAGCTTTGTCACTTAAGGCGCTTTGCATAATTTATTATTGTAGGCATATACTGCGATAAGGGAGTGGTACCAAGTAATTCGTTTTACAGAAGGCCCAGTCTATATATTTTTTTTTAATTTCAGTCATGATCGTCCCACTCCCTCCTCCTTCCAGTCTTCTCGGTTGGAGCTTTCTACATCCAAACCTTGCAGTATGAGACAATCTTATCCCGCCATCTCATTCTGGGTCTGCCGCGAATTTTAAAGTCCTGTGGTATCCACATTGTCATGGTTTTTGCCCACAGTTCATCAGATATCTGGCAGACATGTCCAGTCCAGTTCCATTTAACAACATGTTATTGGGTTTCTTGCGAAATTCTCAGTAGCTCGGACTTTTGATTTGCGCCCAGTTTTGCCCTACGTCATGGTCGTGGTGAATATCACTGATCCTATGGCTATGACGCATAGTGATGACAAGTGCGGTGTTAAAAAGGGATGTACCCTAACAGGGTAATCTGTAACAAGGTAGCCTGTAACCCCCCCCCTGAGTAATCACAGGGAGGATTTCTGAGGTGGTCTTTTAAGGAAAAGTACCCCGTTTTATGCACTGATCGTGGCCGCCGGTATGGTTTTAGGGACTAAGGATAAATAAATAAATATTAAATAATAATAATATCTTGGGACATTTTTACACAGCACCATCTAGTCCCAAACTAAGCAGAGCTTGTACTATGGGTACTAGACAATGGATATAATACTTAAAAAAATTTATTTTTTTTTGTAAACCACACTTTTTTTTTCCACACACCCTGATCTAATTTCCAAACACTGCTGTTGCTGCTGTACACAGCCCATCATCTCTCTCTGACCGGACATGATAGTATATATACAAAATTATGAGAAACATAATGTACCTATTATATCGTAAAGTACTTACTCAAGTGTATTTTGATTATTTTCATATTTAAAGGAGAATGGCACTTTTGTATACATTTTTATGGTACACCTACTTATATGTAAGTTTACCTATAACAACATTAATGTTAGTTTAATGAATTGCTTTCAATACTCTTAAGTTTTTTATATTTGATAATACTTTTGTGTGCTGTGGGTGTGACAAAGTACATCGTTGCCTAATCCTTTGGGAAATACAGGCCCATGCCTGTATGATATGTTATGTTACGCAGTTGAACTGTAAATTCCTATAATAAGCATGCATAAACAGTTATTTTTAAACAAAGCGGAATCAACTACGTCTAGATCAAGGATCTAGATATGCAAAGCCGATAGAAATGACTCATGTTTTGTACTAGCATACACTTACTTAATATTCATAAGTTTTTGCTTTCAACATCCATTTTACTAATTACTCTTCGCATATGTGTACTTAAGATAAAAAATATAACAAAAGGCGGCAATTGTATTAGATTTTTTATGAAAGGACCTATCTAACCCAAGAGGTTAGTGAGCGTCTCGCGGTATGCTAATTTTAGTTCAAGTTAAGTTGAAGAGAGGTAGGGCACAGTCATTTATGGTTCAAATCTGGAGCAGGCCATCTGGGGAAGTACCTCCACGGCTCCACCTTACAGAAAACTGCAGCCAAATAACACACTTTATTGTGTGTTGTGTTCCTGCAGTGAGTAAGGTTGCCAGAGGTCCTTTTAAGGATGTGCTGCGCTGGCAGCAAGAGGAATATTCCCTCCAACTGTCGGCGCTTTGAATCCTCCGTAAACCTCTAAGAGATTTTTAGGGGTAATTGATACCTTTGGTGTTTGAAGGGTCCATGGGCTACGCTAACCGCTTACCATCAGGCAGGCGGTATGCTTGTTTGCCACCTTTGGTATATAAAAAAAAAACAAAAAAATGCAATTTGGGGCGTTGTACGTCTTGCAGATGTCAAAATATATAACGTGTTGATGGGTCGTCACGTCAAATCACGGGGTCTTGCACAAATGGTATCGGTAGTCGGTAATACGTTTTGTATCGACAGTAAAGACATTGTGAGCAAGCAATAGTAAATATTATATATGTATTCGGTCAGTAATGACATTTATTTATGCATTGAAATGTGGATGGTATAAATTAGAATAAAATAACCATTTTAATCTTGTGATAGAATTGTAAACTGCATCATTGGTCTAGTATGCTTGAAGTCTTGGGTTTCATTCCCAGCCGGGCTAACATGCACGCCGCGAGAACATTTTTTCTACGCTTATGTCGTGCTTTTGTTTCGTTTTCGCACGAGAAAGAGTGAGACAAAAGAGTAGACAAAATTTTGTCGTGGCGCGCATGTTAGCCTTACAGGTCAAGCATTATGGCTATCGACATTTTCTAAGAAATTTTTACTTGTAGGTCAAATACAAACTGCGATTACAGTTTGGATTTGTACTCATCGGGTTAAAATTGGGGATATTTCAACGGTCACTATTCTATTTATAGTTATCAAAGGCTGGTGTTTTTATTGTGAAAACCATTTGTCACTGATGCAGAAATAAACTGACCCACACCGCCATCTAGATGAAACAGTACAAACTAAAATTAGTGCAAGCGTAAAACTGTGTAAATTCCAAAAATCTTTCAATTCACGAATATTTTTTTTATTCTGAATTTAAATCATAAATTATTATGTACCTATTTTGCAAGTAAAACGCATTTTTGTCGAGCTTTGGACTACAACGAATGTATAATTTAACGATATACCTATCATAATAATAATATCAACGGTTGTTTTTTAAGCTGCGCTATTCACATAGGACAATAACAATAAAAATATTAATTACATATAAACACAGACTAGTACATAGTAGTAAATAAATTGTCAACGCATTTAGTTCCAAAATTATCCAACAGATGGAGCTGTGCAATTTGGCCCGGTTCCTGAATCGCGGTGTTAAGATTCTCCGCCGTTTAGTTGGGTCGAGTCGAATAGCTGTTATTCATCACTCTGGTTTCCCTTCAAAACGCATAAATCTTTCGCCTTTTACTAAAGATTTCCGTGGAGGGGAACACTCAAATGAGTCTAACTCTATTTTTTGACAGCTTTGCTTCGGCGAAGTTTTATAATTCTTTATTCTATCATGTTCAAGACATGCAGAACGTATGTAACTACGTATGGTATTGGTGTACCTAATTAATTCAATAAAAACAAGATCAAAGCTCAGCTCAATATAAAATCGATAAATTATCCACAGTTCAACAAAGGCACTGTAGAAATTAATAATAGTAATCGCCGAGGTTACTGTATTACGAGGTTACTATCTCAGCGGTAACTGTGCTTTGCAGAAACTGTCTAATCGCTAAGTACAGTTTTCGCCAAACTTATTGTCCAGGTTGAAGTTGGCACGTGCTAACTTTAACCCAGCCGTAAAAATCAGAGAAAGAAAAATATTGGATTAGAATGATTTAAAACGACAGCCTACGACTTGAGCTTTCGTTTATATTTATTAAAATCTAATATTTTTCTTTCTCCGATTTTTACGGCTGGGTGGGGCAACCCGGACAATAAGTTTGGCGAGAGCTGTAGTTGTATTGGTTGAACAATAAAATAGTGAACAAGCTGAAGAAAGCATTTAGACTGAACGTTGACGTACGAATTTATTTTCAAAAAGAACTACAAACGTTTTGTTTGAGTAAAAAAAGCAATAAAAATAGCTCTACTCCTAGGATTAGTATAGTATAGTCTGTACTTATAATAGGTTCAAATATTTTTTATCGTTTACATTATTGAGTCATGTAGTACTTGTAGGCCACGTAAATGTTTTTTCGTAAGAACTATTCGACGATAATATATTATCATAATTTTTCTTCAAGATTAGCAGCGTATAGCATCAACCCATCTGTTTGTACTCAGCTTATCTGTTTCAACCAACTATATTTATTTTTGTATCGATCGTAATGTAAATAGCACACGTAAATAAAAACGTTACAAGTTTCAATTCTCTAATATTGAATTTGAATGGATTATTAGTTATTAGCTAGGTAGTTAGGTACATAATTAATACGATAAAGTACCTAAGTAAGTACCTATAGGTAATAAAACTATGCCAATATAATTAAAGTTTCATTATTGAATTTTTATGTCTATTTCAAAAACAGATAAAAATCCAAAATCTGAGTTTGTCTCCAATAATAATAATAATTCTTTTATACCTACTCATATTTATTATATTTGAAATAATTTAATGTTTTTGTAACAAACATTTCTATTGATTGCCGAATGTATTTATAATAAATAGTCTAAATAAAAATACAAACATGAAATAGGACAACTAACTTATGTAAGTTATGTAGACACTTAATGGCTTGTTTATTACTTATATGTAGGTACAATTAAACGCTAAATACAGTGACAGTAACTATGTATCTTCGTTAATTACCGGGGAATAGGCTTTTTAATTAATGGGAGTTGCTCGAATGTCTGTCTGGAATAAATTAGTTAAGTAACTAGAACTACTAGCATAAAAATATAGTTTGTTTGTTTGTAATATACATCTGAAAAATATAATGAGAAGACTACGACCTCAAATCCGCCGCTTTCGTTGGTATGCCCATATCCAAAGATGGTAAGGTGACTACGTCGTTAATATAGTACTCAACATACCAAACCAGCCCAGGGAAGAGGCAGACCACCCGCCACTTGGTGGAACAAAATCAAAAATATGATAGATCAGAAAAACCTCACTATCCAGACAATCCAGAACAGAGTTCTCTGGCTCAAATGTACAGGAGATACCCCAAATAAACTGGGAATATAAGTTGGACAAAGAAGATCTGATACGTTCTCAGATAGGATTCGAATTTTCCACGGTTATATCCTCGGAAGCTTTAGCTACTAAGCTATCGAGACAGTTATTGAATATTGTGATATAAGTGCATATTATTATTACGTTGGTACCGCTTATGAAGGCTGGAAGTCTGTCTGTACCCTCCGGTGCACAGATTGCGTAGTACACACAGTAATTGTTTTTTTAACAAAATTAAAAGACGGCGAAAAATTTAACTAAAGAGCGAAAAATAATATACCTAAAACTTTTACATTCTACTCTAAAAAAACAATCAACGAAGATTATATTTTATATGAAAAGGTTTCTAACTTAATTAGACTCAAATATCTACGATAAAATCTACACCACCACAATTATGTCAACAACATGAATGCAGATTAAATGATTATGATTATGATTACAAAATGTAACTGCTAAACTAAAGATGAACAAAAATGTAAATTTCAAAGAAAAAGGAACTTACAACGTCATCAAAAAACTCATCCGCATCGCTATCAGTTGGAAGAATGTCCAAAAGGCCGGCTGTATTGCATTGAATTCATAATTTAAAATGTAGGTAGGTAATACGTCACTGAATTTTTTCAATATACTTACTGGGAAATCAGCGAACATAAAAAAAAAATAAACATCCGATTTGAGAACCTCCTCGGGTATTTCGTCAAATAAAAAGGTTTCAAACTCACGACCGCTTGCTGGGAGGCTTAGTTATATTATAATCCACTATTTTATTTAATAGTATTTTATTCTAATTAGCTTCATATCGTATTTTCATTCAAGTTCAAGTTCAAAAGTTTTCATTTCAAATAAGCTTTTACAAGCACTTAAGATTCTAGATGCTTGGTTCCAAAAAGTAGATCCTATGAAGAAGAATCCGGCAAGAAATTCTATGCACATTCTTTTAAAATAAGAAGGTATAATAATATTGTAGAAGCAAAGCCACCTCGCTTATCTAGTATAGTGGTTAACTGGTTGCAATCCATTTAATTACTCAAGAGTTAAGTGTACGCGTACGGTGCCAAAACATTAAAGAATTAATGGCTTGATAAAAAAATTTTAGAAGTCACTTTGTGTTCATTGTACTCCGATACGATAAATTCTGTTTTTTTGTTGTCTATTATAATTATATTGTATTTTCTCGTCCTAAAGACAGGTTTTTCTGTGAAATTCTTAGTAGCAGACTGTAGTTTTTCCCTGTTAATGGTAATTGAAATCACATCAAACCTCTCTCACTACCTATCCTGACAGTTTCTTTGACAAAATGACAATATCATCAAGCACCCTACTATAATGAATCAAGTAAATTAAGCCCTTTCATTTGATACCCATATTGAGGGAGTTGTGAAAAAATATTTAATTCGCTATTTTGTAGCGGCGGCCATGTTGGACCAATTTTCATCAAACATAGCTAAGAACACTCCCGACTAATTCACCTTTCAAATAAAAAAAACAAAAACAAAATCGGTCCATCCGTTGGGGAGCTACGATGCCACAGACAGACACACACACACACACACACACATACAGACACGTCAAACTTATAACACGCCGTCGTTTTTGCGTCGGGGGTTAATTATAACACCCCGTCGTTTTTGCGTCGGGGGTTAAAAAAGAGATGTTCTATTCGCAATCTGTTGTCGAAAACGAACTAAAAAAATGTGACGAATGTGTAAGAAAATGCGCGAAGATTTTGACGATGTGATGTCAACGGGAAAATATGTTATGAAGGGCTTCCTCACCTCTGGCATTAGGAAGATTTATATTTTTTTTATTTTTTTTTATTATTCCTTGAGAAAGCTAGATACGTTGCCTAGGCAGTTAGCCTAGTTTGTCTGCCAATAAACTTCCGTAGTGATCCATACGACACTGAACTTGTCTGCATCTATACGTAACCATTTGTCGACATACGGCGAATGAACCGTATGATGTAAACCGTCTGATAGGTTCCCGTTAAATTACTTGGCAGATAATTTAGTAAAAATTTGGTAAAAAATCTATGAATTTATCCAGCGGTTAGCGGCTACCCAGAGGTAGAAGTAGAGTGAAATTATAACGTATATCTCGACTAAAGATCAAAATTAAACTTAAGCTACATAGAAATAATCTCACTTTCCGATGGCCAGGGAAAAATAAAAAAAGGGAAAAGATTGTTATTATTTTATTAATAGCGGCCAATAGCGGCCTACATGGCGATGCTGCTTATCACCTTAACAGGTGAGATTGACAACGTGCGGTAGCTGTTTTACGATATCAAATATGTTAATGTGGTTATCACTAACAGTAGGTACGCTTTGATGCACAAGATTATCAAAACTGTGCGAATTTATTGATTTACTGAAGTTATGAACAGATTCAGAACGGTTCTGAATCCATTATGACCTGTTTCACCGCCTCCTGATAAGTTCCCGCTAAGTTACTTGGCAGATAATTTTATATAAATGTTCCATTTTTAAGTTCCATATTTACGCAGACTTGTAAGTTATTAAAATAACTAACTAACTAAGAAAATGCTTAAAAAATACAAAAAGATAAGTATCTATTATCTATTTTCAGTAATGGACAAAAAAAAAATATTTATCTATCTACTATAGATGTACCTAGTTATCTGAATATCATCAGTTCATCACTACAAAAGAAATATTAGGTACCTATGTCTCGATGAGCGTGTGGGTACGCTCAGTTTGGCTAATCTCCGAAACTACTGTATGGATTTTCATTCTGTTCTCAAAATTAGAAAGAGGGATTACCTAAGAATGTTGTATGGTATAAATTTGTAAATGCACGCGAAGCCAGTGCGGGTCTTATAAAATATAAAATTAATAAAACAATATAAAAGCGAAATACTCACTGCAATCTAAAAAACTAACAATAGCTATAATTTTATATTTTGTATGTTGTTTTCTCATAGGGTAAATACATCAGTTAATAATGGATTTTGGAATGATCCCTCGAGATTAGGATATTATACAACATCAACCCGAATAACAACGAAACAAAAATTGAAGTACCAACTCCATAATTTGTGCAACAAAAATCGAACGAAACGAATATAATTATAGTACACAAGTACGGGGTAAACCGATTTTAGAACGCTCCTATCTTACTCAATATTTAAGCTGTCAATAATGTGCTAATCAATCCGCCATGACCTTATAAAAAAACAACAGATAGCACAGACACACCGATAAAAAACGTCTCAAAAATATAAAAGAACTGACCTCTTGTAAATGAAACGGATGGTTCGCTATGTACATTCTCTCGCACGGCTTCCCAAACGAAATATTATAAGTATTAGGTAAGTAAACATAGCCTCTAAGCTCGGTCCGAAGATGTATCAATTGTTGCGATTTGAAAATGTCGTCATCGCCCGGTGCACAATAACTATTTCGATCCCCCAATTTTTTATACACCATATCTTCCGGACAACATTTTGAGACACATTTACCGACACACCTATCCTTCCCAACCGGTATTTTAACGAAAGTTCGGTTAAAATCTAACTCACACATCACGAAACTTTGATAAACAAGTACCGCTAAAACTTTAAGTAACATGTGTTTGTTGGTATCTACTTTTTTGTTTAGTTTGTATACCGTTTGTATCCGACGGCCGCGCAATATGAACTGTTGTGGACGGCTGTGGCTTATCAAAAGTATTGACTACAGAATCGAGTTACATTAATGTACCAAACATTCGGCGGAGTGGTAAAACCAAGGTATTCATTAATCTGGTGTGGAAATTGATATCGCGTCTGCTAATTGCCATATGACATGCGTTTTGGGGAGCTCATCAGTGTAGTTGAATTTGATGTAGATAGCGCGGTTAGTACCCTTGATGAGTATAATATTAGAAAGTATAATGACTAATTTTTTATGTAATTTATGTAGAATACTGTCATTCTTTCATTCATCATCCAATATTGACTCAATATATTAATTGATTGAGACAGGAATACAAATTGTCTCTTTACTGGAGCAAAGTGTAGAATACATTCTAAAATATTTATTCAATAGTTTTGAATGGAAAAGAAGAAAAGCCGCTAAATAGCAATGAAGATTTTAGCAATGAAGATTGTCCTCTACAGATTCATATTATGCAAAAAAAATATTATATTGAACAATAACCTGGTAAAAATAAAGTAAAACATCCCTATTATGTAAATTATTATTTTAATACTGTTAAAATTCAACAATATGAAACATAAGTAATAAAGACTATACACACAAGGAAATAATCAGTAACAAACTATAATCTTATTACAAAAGAAAGAAAGAAATAGATTCTTGACAATTATCATCATACAGACTATTTACAAGTAAATGCAACATCGTAAGTACATATAAAATATATTGATACAAAAAAAAGTTTAAATACAAATTGTAAAAATGTACGTATCAATATTTTGTTTTTATAGTAGGATTAAAGAATATAAATTTGAATGCAGGCGTCTCTACACTTTTCTTTAACTGGTTTGCAGTCGCACTCTGCGTGCATATGCCTATTATGTGCAGCTATCTAATAGCGTAACTATATATACAACTATGCTGAGTTATAAAAGTACAGACTTAGGTATATTACGGGTAGTTATTTCAAGACTGAATTGAATCTACCGGCTGCGGTCACAGAAAGTGACTAACTAGATGAAGTATATCTTCGGACAATTTTCGAAAATTATGTCTAGAACTACTGCCAGTATAGTAATAACCGAAATTCTGTCTTTTTATAACACGTGTCGCGAAAGTTTAAAAACATTACCTAACTATAATGAAGTAGTATTCCAAATTTCCTGCGACTCAACCAACAGTCATATTAGATGATCTAGAAGAATATGGCAAAACTACTTTTAATAAATACGTATAGTGAGAAATCTAGTCCTTATTAAGTACACACTAACTAAACGGAGATCTAACTTGTCATGTCCACGCAATACACTTTAAATTTCTACCGCGTCAGGGAAAACGTGATCCAAGTAAGCCTGATGACCGTAACTTTGGAGCGGTTTTGGTCTATCTTTCTTGGTCTTCAAAGTTACGTTCCCAGCAGTACACTTATTAAACCTCGACGCTATCTCCCTGACCTTTCCTGGCCTCGGTCTACAGTCTTCTTCATCCTGTTGCGCATTACCTTCAGTAAAATCTTTAGCAGACCTTTCTGTCTCTTTTGTGCTCTGCCAGCTGCGGTTAGAGGATCTATTATTATTTCCAAACCTCTTCTCAAAGCTGTTCTGGTTTCTTCTACCATTCTCCTTTCTTCCAGAATTATTCCTATCGTACATTCGGGAATAATTTTTGGAATCTCTATGTTCGTTGTATTTTGGTGCATTTGTCGAATCTGTACTTCTTACTTTACCGAAATATGGGTCTTTAGAGTATTCTATATCATTATTGGTTTTACAAACGTAGTTTTTGTTGTTCTTGCCGTTGCTTTTATTGGATCTTCTGGCTTTTGGTGGTCCTGTTTTGAATGTGGAGAATTTATCATAATCGTTATTGTTGATCTCGTTGGTGATGCTATGGGGGTCGAAGGCGTGTGTTCTTTGGTGAGTTAGCGGCTTCGATAAAGATAAATACTTAGGCGGCTCTCCGTGCTTATTTATCGTTATTTCGTACTGAATGTGCGGGTCTAGCACCGCGTATACATTCTCTTTGGCTTCTCTCTCCAGCGATGTTAAAGCTGCCTAGAAACAAAAGAAAATTTTATTGAATACAGATTCATGACCATCGTATTTTTGAGTGGGATAGGAATAGCACTATTAATATGAGGAATTTTAATTCCACGGATCTGTTGTAACAACTGAACTAGGTATTTGTTTCGACAAGTTTCGCAAGGTCGCAGCATGTCTTCTATAAACTATGTCCAACTATCTCTGGAACGGTACGATAGTGACTTCCAGCAAAATATTGTGTTACAAAGTTAGATATATTAGAATGTCCACTGTAAACTACCCAGACGCATTTTATGATCCAATATACACCATATCCGTTTCAATAATAAAAAATCTGGTTTAAATTGTAGAAACAAATTCTTAGTAACATTATAACAAAATTCCTAGTGCACAGGTATCGTGCACACACTCACAACCAAGCCCCATGTGGTTCCATGGTGTGCACTCAAAGTAATGAGACGTCGTTTTAACTGTGAATCATGCCGACGCCTCGACATTGACTTGTTTATTGACTTGTATTTAGTGGTAGTTGGGACATTTTGAACACTATATTAATTACCAACACCTAGTGCAGCAAATGGTAGGTTAGTTTTAGAAAGTGAGTGATAGTTCCAGTTTGTTTTGAGTGTGTCTCGCACTCTTAAAGGGTAAAACAATCGTGAAGAAGGAATAGGTAATAGTTAACTTAATTTCTAACTGTTTTGAACAATGTCTTTCTAACACACCCATTGTGATAAAAGGAGATATAAAGGATCTGTCGGGTGCCAAATGTTGGAACATCTGATAAAATTCCTCACGGTTCGTAGATTTGAAATTTCAATGGATATACTTAGATGCAATACGAGATCATAATGATAAAATAACGAGAAAATGTTATAAGGGCCCTTATAACATTTTCAAACATCAAAAGAAATGGCCTCGGGCATGGCAAGAAATAGGTCGTTACAAATAATTGATATTATCTCGTTGATGTCGTTAATCAATAGCCTAACCTTCCGCCTCATCGCGTTTTAATTAATACAATGTGGGAAAAAAATAATCATACCCATGTGCAATAGGTATAAGTTTGTACTGTGTCAGTAAAAATCATTGATTGCAAAATGGATTTCTAGAACTACCTTTAATTCATTTAGTTGAAATGTAGAACTAGATTTTCTTTTAACGCTTTTTCATACTATCGTGACGTGTTAAGAATGTCAATGTTGTCGTGCTAGCTGAGAAAGGGCCATCCCTATTGTATTATCCACAACACAATTGTTGGCCTCAACATCGACGGTTGTCAGTTTATCACTTAAGTGAGCTAGTAATGACGTCACTGTTCCTAAATTTAGGCGTGGCGGCAATTATCGAGATTAATGTTCACTTAAGTGGCTCATCTTGTTGCCTTATGGTCCCGGCTATGACTCATAAAAATGCCGATTCCTAATGATATTTTGGCAACGGTATCACTGCATATTTCAAAATAAAATTTCCGTAAATCTAAGTATAATTGTTGAGCGGGAAAAGATTTGAGGAGAATTTTTTGAATCAAGAATCAATTTATACTGTGAGTTAAGTCACACTTGGGATCCTTAATAAAATGTACTAGGTACTAGGTACTTTTTAATAAACAGATACAGTCATTTCAGTACCTATCATACTTTGTATGAAAACAACAATGCAACAAAGTGCAAAATAATGAAATTTAATATTTTTTATCATTACACGCGTACGTACTAAATGCAGATGGAGTTATGATAGTATTAAATTACTATTGATAGGACGTAGTCCCATTATTATGTGGTTTCATTGTCATGGACTGCGTACATTTGTTTTGCCGCTGACATAAAATATTAAATAGCGACATCTGTGACGCCATAAAAGAACTACACACTACTACACAGTAAACATTACTTCAACAGATGGCCACACTGAAGCCTGCATCACGCAAGCGAAGTAACATGACAGTGGAGTGGAGTACAGCGCTTGGAAAAAAATAATGTAAGTAATATTATGGTCTTGGCTATTTTTGAAACTAATTCGAAAAGTAAATCATACGAATTTTGAAGCAAGACTTGTTTAGCTTTAAATATTTTTTCCGTAAATATGTATCTGCACAATTTAATAACATAACCAATATAAATCTTTATTTGCTAAAATAGAAAGTACAAAATTCAGTGAGATAATTCTAATTTTATTAGAGAAAGCCCACCCACGGTATCCATGCTGCATTTTTATCAGTGTGATGTCAATCAGAAATTATTTGGGATCAATAAAGGTTAGTACTTTCATGTTTGACATAATGTATATGTGCTCAAAATCCAATATCAAAACTTATCGTGCTCGGTAGGAATTAGGATGTATCGACACCTAACACTGTACAGACAACTTCAGGGTCGGATTGAGCCGGAACGGCCCGGGTGGCTCTCCCTCCCCAAAAGCTCGGGGCCCGGGACGGGATAGTGGTAGATGGAATACTATTGGAAAATACTGTTGTTTATCTCTCTTAAACAATGTCAAATCTCGTGTAAGCACGTCAAAATCGGTTGATTCGTTCAAAAGTTATTACGCCGTTCAGAAATAGCCCGCAATCCAGGCCCGTGCAGGCTAAGGCCCGGCTGGCAATCGTCACCACAGTAGACTTAGGGCCTGTTTCACCACCTTAAGGTAGCCGTTAACCGCTGGATAAATTCAGAAATGGAACACAATGTGCATGAAACTCTGCTAAGTAATTTAACGACAACTTATCACGTGGTTATGAAACAGGCCCTTAATCGTCGCTGTGACTACAATTTTGCTGGCCATAAGTGTTCAATGTTTTTTTTTATACAACTTAGGTGGCAAACAAGCATACGGACCGCCTGATGGTAAGCGGTTACCGTAGCCTATGGACTCTTGCAACACCGGGGGTATCACTCGCGCGTTGCCGACCCTAAAAATCTCTTAGAGGCTTATGGAGAATTTGAGAGAATATTCCTCTCGCTCCCTTGACTTGCCAGTTCTGACAAGCTTACTCAGTATTAAATTAATACATAAACATAGTTTATTCCGTTGAGAAAAAGAGATTGTTTCAGAATTTCAGATCTGATTCATGAATCCATTTTTGTCCCCGCGTCATACTATTGTTTCTTAAGTTGGAATATGGGATCATATTCCTACTTAAGAAACAATGGTATGCGGGTTTATGCGATATGCGGGAATGACTTCCCGCAAATTGATAATGTGCATGGTGACCATTTTGGTGACGTAAAAATGACGTAACCGCTCTCAGTACACGTTAGCACCACAACCCGGCAAGTACGGTGGATGACGTCATATGGAGGATTAGACAAGGTTCCAGCCCAATAACAACTTGCGGGACATAATATGCAGTTAGACAGAGAGGTGTTGTTAGTGCATGCGTGCTCACACCTGTGCGCGAGGGTCACACGGTGGTGGGGGGCTGCAGCACGACGGCGGCGCGCCGCACCTGCAGCGCGCCTGGCGAGTAGCGTGAGCCGGTCGAGACCGCGCCCGGCCCCGCCGAACCAGGTCCGCCCGGCCCACCCAGCCCGCCCGGCCCGGCCAGACCGCTCGCGGGAGCTAGCGCGCGGGGTGCGTCCCGTGGGCCGTACACCGCGTCCGCTGGCAACGCTGCTTTTTCGCTGCAGACAAATGGTTAAGATAAGTAATGGTAATATTGGCACGATTAATATTTTTCGACCTTATGTTCAAACGTGCTGTGCAGTGAGTTCGCAACGGGCGAGAATCAGGGCGACTGGTTTCTCGACCGGCTTAATTCGCCAGGCTTGAAGGGTTACATATTATGGAAACTCATTTCACTGTTATTAATGATGTAATTACTAAGACAAGGGCATGAACTAGTTTAAGCTATAAACCAGCTAAGTACATAGATGTAGATATATCTCTAAAAAATCACTTAATCAACTTAGTCATCGGTATTAAAAAAATATGCTCACCTATCTAAATCTTCAGTCTTATACTCCACGCTTTCTGCAAAGAAATAATCATAATTTAATTATTAAAAATTAAATTTAGTATTTAACTTTTTTATAAAATAGATGTGCTATCAGCCTATGAAGTCATTATTACCTTACCGTGTATGAAGAAATGCAAATACAATGGATATTTTACGTAAAGTTGACAGAATGAGTTTTAGATAATAGAAGTTGTTCGAAAGCCGTAATTTTTTTCAGATGAGTAAAATCTTTATGAATGACCACAAACCAGTGTTAACAGCTACTGTACCATCATCTCTGTAGCTAAATCTTGCCAGATATTGGTGTTGTGTTAGCGTTAAGTTATGTACAGAAGTAAATATCATTGCCATAGATCTTACCTCTCCGTCTCCTACATCTGATGATGAGACATAGCACTATGACGAGAAGTGCTGCAATGACGAGGGCAGCGGCAATAAGCGGCGCCACATGCGCAGTCTCTGTTAGCGAAAAATTATCTGCGTGAACAATAATTGTATCGTTATAACATGCAGTATACAAACAGGCAGGTTAAGGGGCTTTGCTCATGCGTCTATTGTGAATGTATACTCTTCTCTTACACTAATAGTACCTACAGTATAAATCATTGACTTATGGCCTGTTTGACCACCTTCTGATAAGTTTCCGTTAAATTACTTATCAGATAATTTCATACAAATGTTTCATACTTTAACTTATCCCGCAGATAGCGGTGGATATCCAAAGGTGGTGCAACAGCCCTAAATGACACAAGGAATGTGACTAAACCAGTAATTGTAGAATTAAGTCCAAAGTCATTGAATGAATTCATCAATTCAATACCAATATTTCAACTTCTGTCAATACTAAATTCAGTCCAAGAAATCTGGTCCTAGGATATTATACGGCATTGAATTTTAGGATTTCATAATAACATTGCAACCATATTCGGTCCATTACGATTCACATAAACAACTGACGTGCAAGTACTATTAAATAAATGAATAGGCTTAGGTTATTCGTTACTGTTCCATCTCGCGAAGGACAGACTGGAGTTTTCCAAAATGACAGCCAACCTCCAGTGATTGGAGAGGCACTTCGAAGAAGAAGAAGAAGGTTATTCGTATCAGAGGACCACTTACACTGACGTGGATGTTTCTCATGAAAGTTTGCGCGAATAAAACCTGATAATTATGTGGTATCAAGCTACACATATATAAACATGCTTCATTCCATGTGCATTCAATTATGATCAATTTTGTGTACAGCAATGTAAGTATGGGAGTGTTCTACCTCCTACCATGCTCCAATGACATCATACTATTGTACATCTACAGTTCACCGGTATGTTTAAGTCCCATGTAATGGGAGCAAGACAAACCGGGCATCTAAACTCCGAGCTGGTACTGAGAATTGTAAAGAAAATCCCAATAACACTTTGCTAGGCCTGAGAATCGAACCCGGGGCCTCAACGGCAGCAGTTGTGCTTACGACCACTATGATAACGAAGCAATTCATGCACAAATAAGTATGGATTATTCTGGATTGTTCGCCATTTTCAACCGACTTCATTTGCTCGATTAATTATTGCTAGTTTCGCATAAAATAAAAATAGGTAAGAAAAGAACTTTATAATGTTAAACTTACCATGTACAGTGAGCGAAACGGAGTGTGATGAGAAGCCTCTTTCATTCTCAACGTGTAAGACATACACCCTTGCGTCAGCCAGGCCAGTGTTGGAGATAAGCAGAGTGTACCGGTAGCAACCACCATCGGTCGATGGCTCCAGGGAGCGGTAACGACCTGATGACGAGAGAAGATACAGATAATTAATAATAATCTTTATACCACTTATTAATAAGGCAGATTTTACTTGTGTACAACTCTGCCTAATCTTTCGGGGCTGTTCTTGAGTACACCCACAGTTCGGCAGTATGTTTAGGTACCATGTTATATAGGAACGAGGCCATTGCCATCAACCGGGCACAAATCCAAATTCCGAACTGTTAGGTACTGAGAATTTCATAGAAAACTTGGGAATCGACCCCAGACTTTGAGCAGCAGTATCGCTTACGACCACATGGGTAACGAGGCAGTTTGTGCCTTACATAGCGTATATAAGGCACACACTGCATCATCAACAAAAAGGCTTCTATTTCAGCTAGAGTTCTAAGTACATACCAATCTGCGAGGGTACATCCAGCCTCAGACTGCCCCAGAGCCAGGCCGCTCTCCTGGGAGGCGGGTCTGCGCACACGGTGGCGGCCACGCGCGCCTCGTTGCCGCTCCACGCATGCGCCGTGCCAGTCTCCGCACCCACCGGTGGGCCCAGTACGTTCAGCGTTATCGCTTCTGACTGGTGTGTTCTGAGAAAAAAATAGGGCTTTGAGACACACAGTGATTCCTCTCTCCTACATTATTGTGCCAGACAAGGTAATGAACGAAGTTATTGTGCCATTTACCACCTAAGTGGAATTTTGGACATTGTGGAATGCAATAAATGTTGAGTTACGTACGCCCAAAATAGGCAAATAATACTTCTTTACTTTAAAATCTTAGAATAGAAAAGAAATATTGATTTGCTGGAAAATATGATCACAAGCTGTTGTCAATATCGTGAATTAGTGAATTATTAGATCAGTTACATTAATCAAATCTTATAATACAGGAATTTCTCTAGCAATGAGACGGACCAATATTTTTTCCCTGGTGATATATGGGTACAGGGTTATTTTTCGAGCTCATGTAGATCGAGCCTGATATTTTATCGGCTAGTGATGCAGACATTGAACATAAACGAGCTCGGTGCAGATCACCTTTGCACGGGACCGACCAAATGAAGGCTGCAATAAACGGTCCATTTATGCATAAGTGCACCAAAGAGGCAGCAGTGCGTGAGGAATGGAGACGATTGTCAAGCGTGCCACTCATACGACCACGACCACTCTGCCAAGAGTGTATCGACGAAGAAGAAGATGCAGATAGCCTAACTCTTAGTCTTTCCACAGTCTTTGCAGAGAGAGCCCAGTGTGCTCGAATTCTTTCCGTAAGTATCTCACCTGTCTTCGAGTCCTATCAAGTTCGTGGCTACGCAGGTGTACCGTCCATGCTGATCGTATGATACGTTATGTAGCTGTAGCTGAGGCGTCATTGAGATCGGGTAGGCACCATCATGCAGAGAGTTGATGCGAGCTGATGATGCTGGACTGAAAACATAAAAAATATCTTATAAAACACTTTTACAAGACAATGTTTTACATTTTAATTATTAACTATTAGGCGCTGGCATTTCCTAGCTGACGATCTCTGACAAGAAATGGCGAAAGAAACTCAAAGTGAATACTTAACTACCTGAAAATGAATTGATGAATGATGTTAGTGTAGCTATGCTTATGCTTCCATTTGTCTGTACAAAATTTCAATCTAGGTAATGGAAACACAAAACACCAAGATATTATTTTAAAGTGCTTTATATTTACAACACGAACAATGTTTTTAATTCTAGTGATATGATGTCATCATCATCATCAACCTTCTGTTGTTAGATACCTCAATTTTCATTAGGTCGGCGCAGGCGCAGTATGGCTTTCTTCTTTCATGTACTTATATGTATCAGTCGTTTACTCTCTTTATATCTATGTTATCTCTCTCAAGACCATTGAACTTTCCTTTGATAGAGACCACAGGAAAATTTGATGGACAGACCCATCCCTCCAATCCCAAGATTGATAAGTCAAAGTATATTAATATTGATAACTTACTTGTGGTACCAAGTGTAAGAAGGTGGCGGGTTTCCCTCAGCTTTGCATTCCAGAGTAACTTGAGAGAACAGATTAGCCTCTACCACCGTGTCAGGTCCTACCCACGTCACTCTTGGAGGATCTGCAGACAAGTTGGTCGTTAAATATTTTGAGTAAAAAGTGTAACAGAGTTACGATTTCTGTTGAGCATAACCTACGGTTTTTTGTAAACGGTGCTTACATTTTATGTCTATTTCAATCTTGACTGAATCTGATGTTCCCAAAGAATTCCTTGCTTGGCAGCCATAGATACCTGAAAAATTAAACATTTAATTAATCATTCAACATTAACATAAAACTTCCGCAGTCAATCAGGCTCTATAAGACCATTAAATATCACTATTTACTATTATAACTTAAAGATAAAATTATGTTTCTTTATTTGTCCTATTTGCATTCCTATAATCTTTATATAATTGCGATGAAACTTTGGTACACGCTGTACACGTCTTCGTGGCATAGAACAACTGTGCCATCAAGATCGTTTTTGTGATTTTTATTGATTTTATCACAACTTATGACTTAAACCAGGTGTAAATTGTATTTACCGGAATGGTTCCTGGACACTGGTGCCAGAATGAGCTTAGCTCCATTAGTGGCGATGACCTGGCCGTTTTTGGTCCACCAAACGTAGGGGCTGGGGTTGCCGTCAGCCCTGCACTCAAGTGTGAGGGCGCTGGAACCTTCCTCCAAGTTGGCCAGCGTACTAGCATCTCCTCCTACTATTGACACTACCGGAACAACTGAAAGATGGAATTAAAATTAGTCAAAATCTCGACAGGCATAGATCAAAATGCCCGCAGGCCAAAAGGAGTGACGATTTGCGCAAGGTAGCTGGCAAAAACTTGATGAAAAGAGCTGAACATCGGACTCTGTCGCGTGTCACCAAAAGTGGCTTACGTCCAGCGATGCCGGCACCATCCAATCCAAAAACGTCGATTTACATAAATAAATATCTTGACTTCGTTTACCACAGAGTATCATCATCACTACATATTATAAAACAAAGTCCTCCGTCGCGTCTGTCTGTCCCTATGTATGCTTAGATCTTTAAAACTACGCAACGGATTTTGATGCGGTTTTTTTTAATAGATAGAGTGATTCTTAAGGAAGGTTTATATGTATAATAACATACCACGCGGGCGAAGCCGCTGGCGGGAAGCTAGTACTATATAAAACAGAAAGATCAATAACATTAGCAGTCATATCATTTAGATTTTATGAGTCAGGTTTAAACCGTATTTAGACCAGATTCCAAGGGTTTCATTTTCTCTTTGCCTATTTCCATTTCAGTCCGATATCTAGAAAATTGCGTCTGAATAGACTATAATTACTAATAGAAAAGCAAAACTACCGAGGGAGCGGGCTTTCTGCCCTATTTACGATTCCATAAAGGATCAATTTGTGAGTGCCAATTGTTTTCCACTAGAGCTCCTACTTGCTAATTGATTATCGATTTGTTACTGTTTATGAGCATCGAGTGGAATTACTCGAATACAGTCACATTTCTATAAATCGAGTAATCAAACTTAGTCGTCAGTTTAATAATCTCACTGTTCGGGTTTAGGTTATTATGATGGATGACAGTTCCTCCCTGAGGGATTGGTCATCCATCCATTACTACCAATGTGGGTTGATGGAATAAAGCTAAATAAACTTATACCGGATTATTCGGAAAGAGCATTTAAGAAAATGATATAAGTATATTTTTACCAAAAAAATTAACAACTAAGTACATCATTTTGAACTAAAGAAAATATCTGAAAATACAACCTTTTTCTGGTTTGTAACATTTTAAGTTGTACACGCCAAATAGTTTATTATTAGCTAAATGTTATTAACATTTTTTATTGTTAGCCGTTGCTGTCCCACTGCTGGGCAAAGGCCTCCCCCAGGTCTTCTCCCAGCTTTTCTCGTTGCATTAACAATCTTACGAAATTTATTAAGTAAATATTTGACACCGGTAAGTATCATAGTGATTGTATTGTATGTCCACACGTGACCACCTTTTTTATGTGACCTATTTTATATCCCACTTCTGGGCAAAGACCATCCAGAATTATTTACACTGTGTTTCATACCACCTAAAGTAAGGTACTTACAGGTAACATCGAGCATGGTGTAAGAATCTCTGTAATACGGCGACGGGTATGATGGGTGGTGGGCCCTGCAAGCTAGCTGCCGCCCGTGGGCAGACCGGGTAGCTCCAAGCTCCAGCACTGACCTCGCCGCCCAAACTCTTGGCCTTTCCACCTCAGAAGCATTTGTTTGCGACCAGGCCGTTAACCGTTCCTTTTCTGAAAAAAATAAAATAAAAATAAAAGCATATTACGTTTATTTTGTAGATGTGTGTTAAGAATGGGCACAGCTATTTATGGCTCAAATCTGGAGCAGCCCATCTGGGAAAGTAGTTTTTTTTTGTGATATTCCCAAGATTTGTGCTCTGTTGATAGCAATAGGCTCGCCCCCTATTACATGTTTATCGACATTGGCTACGTGGAAAATACGGATATTTAAAAGGAAATATAGCTGTTAATCGTAGGCCCAATTAACAGGCTGCTAAAAACGGATCAAGTAACAGTTACTTTGCTTATTCTGGGATTCGAAGCTAAAAGCTCAACAGCCATACCTACTTCCACCACTAGACAGGACAGTCCTTCTCACAGCCATATCAGTAAAAGATGATTAAATGAAATGAACTTAATTAGAACAGACAGCAGTGTTTACTAATTATGTTTGCATGTCAAGTGCGGTAATTATAGCTTTACAAGGAACATCTTTCATTCATTCATTCACCATGCATTCACTTCCAAATGGGAACAAGATGGGGATGGATCTCATATTGTGTAGAGTTCAGACGGGGTAGTAAAAAATCAGGATATTCTTTCTTTTTATTTAGTTGTTTGTTGTTTTGTTTGTTGTTTTGCTTTTTAGGTAAAGACTTCAAGCAGAAATTGAATAGATAATCATAAATTATCTCAGAACCGATGGTCAAAAACTAAACAAAATTTATGTGACCCATTAAGATGATAGAGTACCTTCAAGATACTCATTTTGTACATAATTTTGTATTCCCCGAACCTTTAAGCAGAAGTATACTAATCTACCTACACCCACAATTCACTGGAGCCTATTGCCATTAATCGGGCACAAATTCAAACTCTGAGCCGAGTATTTTCACAAAGAAAACCCAATAGGTAATCTACTTAATCTGGAAAATGAACTCAGGACCACAAGCTTAACAGTCGCGTTTACGACTAAGCTAATATGAGAGTATAATAATAACAGTCATTTTATTATTGAACGTTTGTCAAGTGCCGTAATTACAGTATACACCACAAAGAAGACTCATTATGTTAATCTATGGGAAACGATCAATGCACCCCAGGTCGTGAACTGTTGTTCCTCGTTCAAAATGCATGGGGTTTGTAGATCGCGTCTACAGTTTAAACACATTTAGAATAGTTCGGTTTAATCAGGTCGTAATCGTTCAGTCATTCTTAATTCAAAATCGATTTAGACTCTTCAAAGGCTAATTTGTAATCTTTTTCTTGTGGCAAAATTAAGTTGACGGCGGTTATGCTACTCATTTGTATTTTTTTTTATTAATACTTGCATCTAATGAGGTCACGAAAATTTAAGCACTACCTATTTGTTTTTTTTTATTGGGTTTATTCAGTTTATGATCTGCGCTGGAATTCTTCTGGGTGTTGGAGTTCTTGTGGAACCTTCACATTGCAAAGTTTGGTGTTCAGGTTTGAGGGGTTAACACAAAGTTTATACCGTTCTTTTGTAAGTGTTTATAATTATGGCTGTGCACGTGACTGTACCAATCTATTTCCACAAACGATGCATTGTCGTTGTTGTTAAAAAGTTACAAATAATGCTTACCCAAATACCACTCTATGTACGCTGGAGGGTTTCCATATCTGGCCTCGCAGACGACTGTGGCTCTGTTCCCGGCGGGCACAGTGATATTCTGGCCTGGCATCACGTGGGAGCCGTTGAAGAGGATCCGAGGAGATTGTGGTGGTACCCGCACTGCCAACGCTGCAGGTGGACTGGATAGAGCATCCTGGAAAGATCATAAACATTTTTAAGAGCTTCGAGAATGAATTAAAGAATGTTTGCTTTTAGTCCAGATCATCGGAGGGCCTCGACTTCGAGTTATATTGCTTGCTATCTATATACTATATCTATCAGAAATTAAATCCCATTTGTACTGACTAGCGAATAAATATTGGACATTTTTACACAGCACCATCTAGTCCCAAAATAAGCAGAGTTTGTGCTATGGGTACTAGACAATGGATATCATACTTTTTTTGCAAATACATACTAATCTTAATATATAAAACAAAGTCGTGTTTGTTACAACACTTATATAGCTCGAGAACTACTGAACAGATTTTCATGGGTTTTGATTTGTTAGATTTGCCTCCACCCCGAATAACAGAATTACTATTAAAACATGGGAAAATTTGTAACGGGGTTCAAACCTGCCGCGAGCGATGCTGCGGGGAAAAGCTAGTTAAACATAAGTAACACCTAGACAAACACAAACACTGATGTTCATCACATAAATATTTGTGTCCTGTGGGAATCTAATCCACGACCTCGTGATCAGCAGTCCGGTACTCGAACTACTAGGCCGCAGACGACGTCAATAATAGAATTGATAATGTCAGTAAACCAACTAAAATCCACACATTGTTACCGCAAAAATCGAATGGGTTCGCGGAAACATTGCCTCCAAGTCTAGAATCTAGATTTATTATCTTACCTGCACGTCATAGTTGCTGGCAGTCACTTGACACTGCCACTGCCCGTCGTCCAGCTGGAGCGTGGCAGCCCGCACCCATAGCGAGCAGTCTCCGCCCACAGGGCTATTCTCGTTTGCCCACTCGTACTTTCCGCGGTAAATGCCCACCGGCTGCAAAGAAACAACATAAATTAATATCTATAGAAAATAAAATCTATAAAACTTAAACTAAATTACTTCGGGTCGTTGCAGTCTGTAGTTTCCTATAGCTGAATACACCGTCACTATTTACTAATTAGTATAATAAAAAAAATCGCTACCTATGCGTCTGTTTCTACGTTCCTTCGTCTAAACCGCAATGTTTTTTAATACTTAGGTACTAATTGATAGAGCGAGGAAGGTTTGTGTAGGTATATGTAAAATGATAATGTATGGGGCGGGAGTTAAAGCATAATTTAACTCTTTATTCATAATCTAGTCTTATTATTAGTGACGACGTCTGTGGATGAATATAAGTATTTGTGTTTGTCTGGGTGTTTCTTATGTATTATTAGTATGTATTTACAAAAAAAGTAAATAAGTATTATATCCATTGTTTAGTACCCATAGTACAAGTTCTGCTTAGTTTGGGACTAGATGGTGCTGTGTAAAAATGTCCCAAGATATTTATTATATTATGAAAAGACAAAGATGATGCTAATTTGGGGAGGAACCAGAAGAAAAAAAGCTAGTTATTATAAAAAAATGTTGTATAAATAATTAAAAATTAATTAATTTCAATCGATCGATAAAATAAATATGTAAGTAGTAAACTTTGCACAATAAGTATCGTGTTGAAAGTTTATACGTAACTTAAAATTACATTTTCTACGTATATACAATATAGGTTACTTAATCGAAACTAATTTTGAACTAATCTTTAACTTTTGATTACATACTTTCAGTTTAAGAGCGTAATTTTAACATCGTGAGTATACAATATTAATAGAACAAGCTACGAACGGATAAATCGATTATAAAAACCAAATCGATGTTGACCAATTTAGTTAAAATTATTAACAATATCGATTTAGACATTGCACATAATGATTCTGTTCATTATTAGATACATGAACATTGAGAATGTAATACTGTTATTAATTTAACGATCAAATTACATATAAATATAATGCTCCATCCGACAGAACAAGGACGTCAGTTGAGAGTAATTTAATGAAAGGAGATCTTACTTCAATGGATAAAAACCAGGAAGTAGGGGAATTAATCATGTATAGGGGTTGCTTTGTCCGTGCACAGATTAAAAATACTGTTTAATACGAGTTAAGTAGCATATCGACTAATAACTATATATTATGTATTTATTTATTTATGTACTTACACACTGAACAAATCAGAAATGTATAAAAAATATAGGACTATTAGTACAAAGGTACTGCTTATTTCTAAAGAAATCCCTTCCAGCAGACCTACGAGAGGAGAATTTAAAACAGGAAATGAAAAGTGTGAAAAGGAATAAATACTAACACATACAAGCAAACACTTATAAAACATATACACAATGCATATACGGTATACACAGTCATGTACTACTATAAATCTACAATTTAATAAAACACATAATATATATAATAAACAAAATAATGTAAAGGGATATATAATAAATATTATTATTATGTGGTAATGTTTTAGAAAAAGAAGTACCGACTTCAATTGCAAGAAGATTGCTTTGTATGTATTTTAAGAGTTTGAGTCTAAAGTTTTAGTTGGTTTAATCATCACGCCTGTATTCCACGAAGGGTTAGGCAGAGGCGTACTAATGTGTGGTTTAATCATCCTATAGTAATACACACACAGTTCCCCGGTATGTTATAGGGGGCGAGCCTATTACCATTAACCAGGCAGAAATCCAAACCCCAAGCTACTTAAAATTTAATACAAAACTGATCGATCTGGGAATCGAAGAAATTGAGACGATCTGGCAATAACTTGGAGTAAAATACTGGTATACAGCTGAATCTGGTTACACTGGAAGCCGACACAATTGAGCCCTTATTGAAAACAGGCTATGAGGGTAACATAGGTTGGCCAAAAGTTGGGCAAATCTCCAGATTTCAATCACTTTTAGTCGAAACCAACGCAAGGTACTTATTTACTTCCTAGCGCTTGCTGATTGCCAATCCGTTTACCAACGCTTGTGATCGTGCCAATATAGTCCCGTCCGTTTGATTCGTGTTCTAGTTTGCATATGTTCAACATTGAATGTTTGCTAACTCATACAAGGCTATGATACCTCTCCCATGTCCAGCTGTGGACTAAACAAGGTAACCGTCGGATGGTGCTAAATTACATCAAATAATGACAACCTTCCGATAAAATGTATAACTTTCCAGGAGACAAAAAGACAGACAAACAGTTTTTAATGTACCGTATATACTTTATATTATGCATCTAGAGAAAAGCTGTGAATTTGAAATTACAAACAGACCCATGAATTTAATTTATTTGTATGTATAGATGAACCTATAGAACAGTAGGAAATACCAGTGCCATCTTGTATCTACAAAATTTAAAACCCTTGTTTCTTTGACTAAAATTGATATCTTTGAAATAAAACTACTTTTTACGGATTTTATCGCGTTATATTGATATTATTTTAATCCCGACGTTTCGGACCCTTTACAGCGTCCTCTTACCACCTGCTTGGAACCCTATTATAGATTCGATTAAATCTAAATCCAAGCCTAAAAATGCAAGACCGAAGGATACGGTGAGCTCGTTCTGCGTGAATCGGATTGCCAACAATTAACAAAAATGTAGGGTAGCTGTTAGTAATTGAAACGTCAAGACGCCTACCACCTTAGTCACCCGTGACCATGGACGCTGTAAAGGGTCCGAAACGTCGGGATTAAAATAATATCAATATAACGCGATAAAATCCGTAAAAAGTAGTTTTATTTCAATATCTAGTATTCGCGTAAGTGTCAGAAATCAGTATTGATATCTTTGTAAAACATTTTACTTGTAAGTAATGATAAATGAGCATTCGTTAAATCGTTACTTCTCCACGACTTAGGACTTAACTCTATTTTTTGTGAAACTTGGCACAGATAGGTATAAAAGCCTGGCGCCGCCGCCGCCGAGAAAAGAACAAAACACACTTTTCATCCCGATTGATGACGTAATGTCGAATGTCCAAGATTAAGCGAAGGCTTATTTAGGCTACTAGCTTTTGGCTTAGCTGGCACCAAGTTTGAACCCCCGGTACACCCCTTTAGAGGTTGAATTTTACAAAGTCTGTTATTCAGATGCCTTCATCATAATATCTATCTGGGTGATAAATTTCAGCCCAATCCGTTCAGTGGTTGTGTGTTGATAGATTAGTCAGTCAGTCAGTCACTTTTTGTTTTTACACTGTGACTGTTAAGTCGTTTTAGATACGGAAGGATGGCACTGTACCTCCTACATTATGAACAAACATTTACTATGGAGCCAACCCTGAAATCACGACAAAATAATCAGCTGAAACATACATTTATGTACACTGAACTCGACAAAATGTATGGAACAGTTGATTTTATTTTTCCAGATTTCAGTTACATGAGACCCAAACATACACCGTCAAAGTGTAGGTGTACAACAATACATCTCTGCCCGACCCTTCGGAGAATACTGGCGTGATGATATGTTATAACTTGGTCATATTTTTCCGACAAAACGTCACTTCGCTGTAATGTAACCGTCAACAGCAGGATTATTCATTTCACCATTTTGTATTCAAACATGAGAATTCATTAATTTAATTAATTGGTTCAGTTTGGTAAGTTCGATAATAATCACGCATCGCATTTTGCGGTTGAAATTGTTCCTGAAAATGGGTGAAATAAGAGCTTTTAATACAATATTTCTAGATTTTGTTACTTTTAATAAGTCAAGAATATTCTACGTATTCATACCTACAGTTTCTGCCTCAAAGTCTAGTCTAGTCGTCTGTCTCAGTTTTGAGATTGTTATATGGATTTTCTGTAATATTATCAGTAAGTGTGTGTAATTCTCAGTATGTGGCAATAGGCTCGCCCCCATCTACATGGAACGTAAACATATTAGCGAATGGCAGGTAAACATCAAGCACATCTCTGTCAAACTTCGGTGATACAATCTTATTGGAATCCATTAAATTTCGTACGCTTCTAGAAAATTTTGCGACATATAAAACAGTAAAACGGGTATAAGGAAAATTGCTTTGCATTGAGATAAACGCGGACAACACATACACAGCTAGGTTTTAAATTAAGTTCAAGAAAGACGTAAATAAAAGTATAGCAAATTATTCCACTACTGCAAGCCAACATTGAATGCTTAGGTTCCGTCCGTTCGTCTACTGAATACCAAGTAGAAAACTTTCCAATCAAGTCTCTTGTACCTTAACAATAAACGAAACTTTTTATTTAGTACCTTTAAATATATTTTGTGTGGGTGGCAAACACGTACTATGATAATGACTATTAATTAAGTACAAAATTGGGTTCATTAATTGGTCTGAGCAAAACCACAACGCCCGTTTTAAATTATTCTAAAAACACTGAACCCGACTAGATATTCAAATTAATAGATATACTGACCATTAATTAAAAAGATACCTGGGTACGCAGATAGGATTTAGATTTATTACTGAACTACAAAACTAATCTGGAAGACAATCCTAATAAATCTGAAATTAAATCTAACTTTTGTGATGAGGGAATGATATTTTAATTAACTCAAAAGGCTTTTCGCTAATCCTTTAGCATTTCTATTGCTTTACTTAAGGCAGAGTATGCTTTTTTAGCCTACTAACTCCAAATTTTACTTAGTACTTATTCACGACTTTTATTTAGGTTAGTATCAGAAACAGAAACTATGGGAGCATGTTACTGGATAGGTTTTTAGCAGGATTGTGGATAAATATAAAGGAATACCAGGAAAACATGGATGTACTGTATGAGCAAGTATTATTTTGCCTTTAAATGAAGTGATTAACGAGATGATAGCTTAGATATTGTAAAGAAGAGAAGACATAGTGCGTCAACCAGATTGAAAGAACAATGATATTGCAAATGGCAAGCCCAAAAATTGTCACTTTTGGCAGTTGGCACAATGTTTGACAATATGTTACTATAATCACGATTTTTACACAGTTTATGAATATTGTAGACTAGCTTCCCGCCAGCGGCTTCGCCCGCGTGGTCTTATAATTTTTTCCCCGTTTTTGCTACATTTTTCATTACTACTCCGCTCCTATTAGTCGTAGCGTGATGATATATAGCCTATGTTACTCGGGGATAATGTAGCTTTCCAAAGGTGAAAGAATTTTTGAAATCGGTCCAGTAGTTTCGGAGCCTATTCATTACAAACAAACAAACAAACAAACAAATCTTTCCTCTTTATAATATTAGTTTAGATAAGTTAAATGTGTTAAAGACTTGCAATTTCAAAAAAAGAATTGAAATTAGAATTTGCGATGTGTTAAAGACTTGCAATTTGCAAAAAACGAATTGAAACTAGAATTTAACTTGCCAAGTGAAGGTTTTCAGCTTAAGCGTATTGCAGGCATATTTCTACACTTTGAATGAGCGAGCACGGTTCAGTGGCTGCGCCTTTTATCTTTGCCAACGATTCGTAAAAAACATAAGGTCGGACGATTTGCAAAATTGCAGAGCGAGCGCACAGAGAAAACCTCACTATTGTGTATGTTAATACATGCACGCAATCGCGCGTACGTGGAGAGGTTTGTTGTGTTCCAATGAATGATAAATGTAGTGAATTACCAAGTACACACTGTAGGTTATTTTGTTGCAAGATTCTTCCTCCTCCTAGCCTTTTCCCAACCATGTTGGGGTCGGCTTTCATTATAACCAGGATGCGGCTGAATATTAGTACTTGATAGCGATTAGCGACTGCCATCAGACCTCCACAACCCATTAAACCTCAAAAGTCATTAAAGAATGTTTGTCAGGCTTCTAACTACCACTAACGATTATCATAGGTGTTCGTATGACAACCGGGACCGACAGCTTTACGTGCTCTTCAAAGCACGGAATTTTGTTGCAAGATTACCAGTTCTATATGGTAGTAGATTTTTATTCCAAAGCCATCGTCAGCGCAACTGCAAAACTAGAGGTCCTGGTTCTATTCCAAGGTTTTATTAGGTTTATCTAATCACTAGCCTTTGCCCGCGATTTCGTTTCGTAGAATTAGAATTTTATCCCCCGTTTTTGCAAAATTTTTAATAGCATAGCGTGATGATATATAGCCTATAGCCTTCCTCGATAAACGGGCTATCTAACACTGAAATAATTTTTCAAATCGGACCAGTAGTTCCTGAGATTGGCGCAAATAAATAAACTATTCAGCTTTATAAAATTAATAATAATAATCAACCCATATGCTGTCCCACTGCTGGGCAAGGGTCTCCTCTCAGTATGAGAGGGATTAGGCTATAGTCCACCACGCTAGCCCAATGCGGGTTGGCAGACTTCACATGCCGTCGAGAAAATCTCTCAGGCCTGCAGGTTTCCTCACGATGTTTTCCTTCACCGTTAAAGTGAGTGATACTTACGCACATGATTTCGAAAAGCCAGAGGTGCGTGCCTTGGATTCGAACTCGAGACCTTTGACTATATAATTAGTGTAGATAAAATTATCAAAGTTAAGCTATCACACAGGCCAGCGTGGACTTTAACCTAATCACTCACATTCTGAGAGAAGACCGGTGCCCAGCCGAGTTGATAACTGTATATAAAAAAGTACAAACTCATTGTTCAGAAAAAAGGGCTAAATATTATTTCATTCATGTAGGATATGCTGCTACATAAAATTCGAACATGCGAAATTATTACAATGATCGTCGAGACCCGACCCGTCCCGGTAATTGAAATTCTTTTTCCCAATATTTGCACATAATAACTCGACACTGCTATGTACCCGGAACCGTTTGGGACTTAGGAACACGCAATAAAGGCATAAGGAAAATAAAGAAACCATTAATATAGATAAAAGGTAATCTAGGGGTGTGTATAACATTAATTTTATTGTTGTTTAATCAGCAACAGAATAATATTATTCTTTTTTTTATTGGAGACAACCCTGCGATACAATATAAGCACCTACCTATATACAGGTATACTTGTACTAAGTCATGCCTTTCAGTGGTTTACAAAGAGATTTATTAAATGGAAAGTAAATAACGTAAAACTGCCTCATTGGTCTAGTGGTCCAAAGCTCGACTGCTTCGCTAGAGGTCCTGAATTCGAGCTCGGGTCGAGCAGTGTCGTTGGGTATTTCTGTGAAATTCCCAGTAGCAGCTCGGAGTTTGGTTTTGTGCCCGGTTGATGGTAATAGGCGCGCCTCAAATTACATGGGACTTAAATATACCGGCAAAATATGGGTGTAAGTACATCTCTGCCTAACCCTTCGGGGAATGGCGATGATGGTATGTTAATAACATAAAAATGTTGTTGACAAAATACTAAAGCACTCAAACTTGGCCTAACTGACTTATTGGTTTGAAACTATGAAAAAGTGGTGGCGAATTGATGACAACAACAGTTTGATAAACAAACCTATACCTACCCTACTTATATCGCCTGCTTCACAGCTTACTGATAAGTTCTTGTTAAAATAGCTGACACATAAATTCATACAAATGTTCATGGGCGTACCCAGGGGGGGCAGGGGGGGGCAGCTGCCCCCCCCTGGAACTTGGATGCCCGCGTAGATAAAAGTTATAGTAAGACAAAAAACCTTTCTAGTGTTGTGTGTAGGACGGAACAAACTTATCCCCCACAAGTTACATAACACTGGCAGTGACAAATTGTCAAAATAGAACAATATTTACTATTTGTTGCTTTTTGTTAACAATTAGTTGCTACAAAAACGATTTTGTTGCTCAAACCGATCTTACAGAATTGACAACAATGCTAGCTTTACTTAAAGATAGCATAAAAAATAGCTCAATACTATGTAATGAAACAAATAGACCAATGTTTGTTGCTGAAGACCTCATTAAAACAACAATTTAAAAAAAAATCAGTAAAATATAATTCAGTTGTTTGAGGTAGCAATTATTGTTGAGCAACAAATCTTTCAAAGATCAGATGAGTTTCCAATCGGTATACTTATAAACCGCTTAAGCTAGCTTAACTTTAATTTTTTTCTTGCTCGAGTGACAAACTGACAATATTGATGCCTGAAAGACATTTTCTTGCTCGACGTGATAATAGTGATGCCTGAACTCACCAAAAAAAAACCAGAGATTGGATGAATATATCTGACCGGTATTCTTATAAACCGATTATGCTGCGCAAATAATTTATATTGCTTATTTGTTTTGGAAAAATCGAGAGTGACGAGCTCATAAAAATACCGGCCAGAAACTCATGCGATCACCGGAAGATATCCTAGTGCTGATTTTCGAGGCGTCATTAACCAAGTTGACCATCACAATTATTATATTGTATTATATTATATTGTTCCCTAAAAACCGAGCGCTAAGCTAGCATGACCGGTTTATAAGGATACCTGTTGGGATACTCATCCGATCTTTACAGTGGCGTATTTACACTAGGGCCAAAAGAGCCATGGCCCGGACCGCCAGGCTTCGAGGGGCGGCGCTAGCCGCACGGAGGTAGTAAGAAACTAATTGTAACTACCCCTTCACTAACGTCGCCTGTCCTAAGTGGGTTCCCTCAATTTACGAGCTCACTTTTACGTAAGACAACTGGAGGTAGTAACAAACTAATTGTAATTACCACTCTAACCTAACCTGGCGAAGGCGGGGGTGGCTCAAATTTTCGAGCTCGCTTCGCTCGCTCTTACATGAAACACCTGGTAGTAGACAAAATCATTGTAGTTACTCTTCTAACCCAGCCTGTGCAAGGCGAGTGACCTCAATTTTCGAGCTCCTACGCTCGCTCTTACTTGAGACACCTGGTGGTAGTAAACAAACTAATTGTAGTTAAGTACTCTTCTAACCAAGCCTGTTCGAGGTAGGTGGCCAAATTTTCGAGCTCGCTTTGCTCGCTCTTGCTGTGTGAGATAACTGAAGGTCTAGTAACAATCTAATTGTAATTACCCTTCTAACTTAACCTGTCCAAGGTGGGTCACCCAAGTTTTCGACTTCTCGTTTGCTGACTCTCAGTCATCAATTTTCATTGCTACGTTAAGCAATATTTTTTTCTATTTATAAGTCCCGGAGAAATCAAGCGTTGAGTTAGCATGACTGGCTTATAAGAATACCGGTCAGAAATTCATCCGATTTACGGTTCTGAGTTTTGTTGATGACTTTCCGGGCAACAATAAAAAATTTAATCATCCGTCATCATCCGACGTCCGGTTCTATTTTTTATGCTGACTCTCAAGGCGTCAATAACCATTGCAGCGTAGAGGAAGAAAACTATTTAGATTTCAGAAAAAAATTGAGTTAAACTAGCATGACCGGATACCGTATAGTCAGAAACTCTAAGAAAAGCTCCTCAAAGATACTCTCCATGCATAAATTTTTATGAATACCGGAAAAATCGAGTGTTGATCCAGCATGACCGGTTGATAATGCATCAGTCACCATCAAAATTTAGAACCGGAGATCGGGTGAATTTCTGACCGATATCCCTATATGCGGCCATGCTAGCCAATAATTAAGTAGATCTGCAAATAATTTAACAAAATAATTCGGTTTATCATATTATTTACTCTGATATATTTACGTATAGCTAGCATTGTTGTCGATTTTTCGAGATTGGTTTGAGTATTTCTTTTTAAATTCTGCTGAAATTCCACTGCCTCTTTTATGGAGATGAGGGAACGGGGGGGGGGGTAGAGAAAATTCCCTCTACTGCCCCCCCCCTGGGCCAAAAGCTGGGTACGCCCATGCAAATGTTGTTCCATTTTTGAATTTATTCGGCAGTTAGCGGCTATCCAAAGGTTGTGAGAAGGGCCCATAATGTCTTTAGATTCTACATTCCTAAGGGCTTTAAGAGGATGTAGGTACTACCTAAAACGCCACTGACATACGACCAGATATGTTCCAATAATTTAAAGCCCCATTTAAAAGGGGTACTCGGGTCGAGAGCGAAGGAAACGACGGCTTTAATGGACATTACTTGCGGTTCAACTCAAATAAACGACCCCTGAATTTACGGTTTCAAAAGTATTCCGCACGGCTTTATGAGGGGACAGGTGGTCACTGTGGAATGTTCACAGTATTGAATAGATTATCATCTAAGACAGGTTGTAAAGTGCCTTACGATTACGCCCCTTATGGGCGTTTGAGACTATGAGGTATAGAAGTTGTGGAAGACTGAGAAAAATAGGTGGTGATCGTGGCAATACCGCAATAGCCGTTTAGGATTCGGGGCGGAACGTAATTTAAAATAAAATTTAAAAACCCCGACACTAAAGGACAAAAAACATATTTGCCATTTTGTGGTGGCGGCCATCTTGGATTTGAAATAGTTTTTTTCATTATTTGATACCCATATTGAGGGAGTTGTTGTGGAATCCGCCATTTTGTGACGGTAATCCGCCATTTTGTGATGGCAGCCATTTTGGACCGATTTTTATCAAACATAGCTAAGAACACTCCCGACTAAAAATGGGGGGTCCCGACAAAAAAATCTCAGTGGTGGGCAAAATAATGTTCGAAACCTGTGATCTAAGCGGCACGTTGGGATAATGGCTAAGTGATTGGTTTTTAAGCCAAAAGTTATGGGTTCAATTTTTGCATTTACATAGTTGTTCTGGATCTGTGTGTTTCCATCCAAAGACTGACCGTGGCAAACGCTGCCTAACCTGGAACACTATGATTCACAAGGATTATGCTTCATCTCGGGTCCTCTAAACGCCGACAGTAGCATAAAATATGACCTGGTGAACTTTTCGTAATAAAACATCATCCATCATAGAAGAAAATTTGTTGAACTAATAATAAAAGTTACAGAACAAAACTTGTTAATAGTTTTAAATGGAAATTAATTGCACTTTCAATATTGCGGGCATATTCAGTAAATACTAAAGTGTTTTGGGACATTTTATACAGCACGATCTAGTCCTAAACCAAGCAGAGCTTGTACTATGGGCACCATACAATGTGTCATTCAAGAATGCAAGCTTGCCTAATATTGGAATCCAAAAACGTTAAACATACCTTCATGCCAGTGTTCCTCGAAGTGTTTAGCAGAGGTGTACATAATGTACACCAGAAACCCAACTACTTACACTTTGCTTGACCCGGGAATCGAACCCAAGATATCTAACGTAGCAGTCGCACCTGGGCGACGAAGCAGTATTTTTATAGTGATTAATTTATAATTATTTTAGTTTTAAAGAGGTAAGGATATTCAGTTTATAATACAAAAAAATAGTCACACTCGTTTACTATATAATGTATAAAGTTCTAAGGCAAAAAATGAAAGGAAAATGGAAGTAGGTACCTACATTTCAATTTCGCTTAGTTACGGCAAAGATAAAGGTAAAAATGAGTTTGTTTTTCTATGAGAAAGGTATACGAAAATAGAGTCATGAAAATGGCGACAAAAAACTTTACAGTTTGTAGTCTAGAGGGTTCTCGACAAGGCAGCCACTTTACTCTACCTGAGAATCAAACCTTCTCCCCCAAGGACCTTTTACTTAGGTGCCGTGCTTATGACTACTAGAACAATAAAGTAACTTTTCTCCATATAACGGAAATACTTATTAGAAAAATCTTTTTAATTTGAGAATTAAAGAGAAAAATTAAAACCTAATCCTATGAACATAGTTAATAGTCTTAATTATCAACGATTAACGATAGTTTAATTACCAGAAAATTTGACATAAAAATGCCAGTAAGGACAGTTAACAAAGCCAGTATTTCTCTATAGGTACAAAGACAATTTATTTCTTAACAATAAAACTTACAAAGGCCGCATTTCTGTCTCATGTAAATTGAGTATTAATTGCTTTTCGAATCGTCCCGACCAATTAAAACATACTTGCCTTCTTTATTACAAAGTATAAATACCTATCGAACAGAAATTCTTCTTTTAAAAGCTGAAGTAATTAGTGGTACTAAGCGTTACTGCTGGTCTTGGGTTCGATTGCCAAGTCGAGCATAGTGTTGTTCGGTTCTTCTATGAAATTTTCAGTGGCACGGAGTATAGCATTGTGCCCGGCTGCGCCTTCTACATTGGACCTAATTTTACCGTGTATGTGCACATTTGTAGTACGCCTCTGTCTAACCCTTTGAGGAATACAGGCGATATATTGGTATGAGAAGTTCTTCTTAGTCGCTACACTCTTGACAGAGTGGTCGTGGTCGTCACATCAGGGGCGGTGGCACGCTTCACAATTCGTCGCCATTCCTCTCGTACCGCAGCTTTTCTGTTGCACTCATGCAGTGGACCATTCAATGCAGCTTTAATCTGGTCTGTCCAGCGCATTGGTGATCTGCCACGAGCTCTTGTGCCGTCAACTTTCCTTTGTGCCACAAGCCGTTCCACAGAAGCGTTTTCCCGGCCAGAAACATGTCCGAAGAAAGTGAGAATGCGACCTTGAACGATGGACGAAAGATGCTGTTGGACGCGGAGTTCGCTTAGTATGGAAACGTTGGTCCTGAATTCGGTCCATGATATGCCAAGCATTCTTCTCCAGCACCACATTTCCAGAGCGTCTATCTTCTTTTTCTCAGTTTCTCTCAGTGTCCACGTTTCAGCGCCGTAGAGAAATATGAGAAGTAACCATTAAAAAATAAATTAAAGATTAGGTTAAAACTGTGACAACTAAAACCAGAATCGAATTTAATTTTGCTGGCCATAAGTTACCAACTAACTAGACTTTTTGGTTTGTTGGCTCATAAAAATACGAATACTTTGCTAACCGTATAAATGATATCCTTTTAAAATTAAACTACCTACTTTCTAACTATACCTTTAAAGTAAAAGAATATTCGTTTTAACATAAAGATGATAACAAAGGCACTGTCCACTTACTAATGAGCTCAAAGCAAGCGCTTAATTAGAACCATGCTTGAAAAACGGTAACTTTGACTGGGTAAGTTTAATATTCTTGGTTGGTTATTATGCTTACCTACAACTTTTGACGGTAGGGTACAGTGTCTCGACTATGAGCTATTCTCACTAAATTCGCTAGCGACACCGTAAAATATTTGTATGGAAAACCCACTCAGCACTTCTAGCGGTTACGTCGGGTTCTAGAATCGGCTATGAGATTACAGCGTTTTGATGCGTAAAAAACCTACCGAAAGCCAATCGATAGAACATAATTATGGCTGGGTTACTGGTAGTTTTTCCGGGTCTATGTTTGGTTTCTTAACGGACCCACGGTGCACGAAATAGCATACTAATTCAATGCTTTTTATGATCTCGCTTGTCGTAAGTGTCTTAACATTTATTTCATAGTTTCCATATTCCCGTAAGAAAACAATAACTGGAAAGTATTAATTTCGGATAAAAAAAACATTGTCAAGTCAAAGTACTTATTACGGATTTCATCGCGATATTGGGTATCTTATAAATCCCGACGGTTCGTTCGGATCCTAAAAATAAGTATTTTTTTATTTTACCTACAGCCCGAAAACTTGAACAGTTTCATAATCTTGTTTACTTCGAAACTTGGATTTTTTGATCGGAGAATGTAAGTAAACGAAATCGCAAACCATTTTATTTACAGCATCATCCGTAAATAAAACCTCTTTACACCGAAAAAAAAACAAATCTTCAAAAACAATTCGCAAAAAAACTCCCTCTTTTATGTGAACACACTAAACGCAAGTTTCACCTTCTCCCCAGCCAAGCGTGACGTTGTTTAGGAGCGCAAACAAAACAGCGACACTTGTCTGATTAATAACCGCGGCAGAACAATACGGGACGCAATATCCGCTAGTGTGGACCGCGCCTCGCGATTATGCCGGTCTATGAGCCGTAGGACGCCTTATGAACATCTGTGAGGATACTTTTGCTTTCCAACGTGTCCCATAAGCGGATACATTAACTCCATATGTGAGAATATTTCTGGGTTTGTACTCAAGCGATCGGGATTAGGATGTCGCATGTTTTAACTGAAATACAACTTCCAAATACAATAAATGTGTGATTACATTTAGCTGATTTTCGATACATCTAATATTATTATAAAAACAAAACACTGTCAGGTATACCTTCTATTAAAAGATACCATTAATAAAGGCTTCAACGAAACTAAACCCCAAAATCTAGCCACCTTTAATGATACGTTTAAACGCGACCAGTTCTCAAGATAACCCAACTACTGGCGCTAGATTAGGGGACGTTACAGAGGGCATATCTACAGCTTATCAGCCCATTTGCAGCAGATCACCCGTCGGAAATGAGTTATGCTCCGTGCTCTAGGCGCATTCTGTGACACTAATTATCTAGTTACTACATACAACTAATGTTGAAGGTAATTAACCGATTATGCTACCCAGAAGATTTGAAGAAGCTTGTACTAAGTATGGTTTAGGGCTGGTTTTATAAGTAGGAATAGTTTATAACTAGGAATTGTACTTACAAATTTTAATAATAATAAATATTCTGGGACATTTTTACACAGCACCATCAAGTCCCAAACTAAGCAGAGCTTGTACTATGGGTACTAGACAATGGGTAAAATACTTATATTCTTTGTTTTTGTAATTAGGTACATACTTATAATACATAAGAAACACCCAGAGAAACACAACAATGAATGTTTGTGTCCTGTGGGAATCGAACCCACGACCTCGTGATCAGCAGTCCGGTAGTCGAACCACTAGACCACAGACGACTGAGACGACGTCGCAAATTGTTTTTACATTTCACTTTCAAGTGTAGAGACACGCAGAACGGATGTGTTGCGCTTCGGTTTAAGCAAATAAATCTTTGGCACCTTTTAAAGTCTTTTGATGCAATTACATTGCATTGATTGGTGTAAAATTTTAATATCATGTTTAAGTATTTTTTCTCCCACGAGAGAGACTGGATCCTTAAGGCAACAGACAGAGCGACATGGAAGGAGGGAAGGAAGGCCTTTGCCCAGCAGTGGACTAGTAAAAAAAAAATAGTTTAAAGGTATTTCCGTTAGTAAGTGATATCAAATACTATATCTATCCGATCTATCGTCAACGCTACCAATTTTTTAAGAGACCTTTTGGATGAAATGTACCCGTATCTACCTGCAATTTGTACGTGTCCTACCCTCTACGATCAACATCGAGGAAATGTTATATCTCTAGCAAGAAACGTGGGCGCACTTCTTGTTGAATCGCTTGAAAATTCTCGGAAAATTCCCGTTTTCTAGTACTGCCACATTATAAGCACCAGGGTAAATTTTGAATGTTTGAATTGGAATATCATTTTAAATGACCTAAGTAATATCTATACTAAATTATAAAGCTAAAGAGTTTGTTTTTTTGTTTGTTTATTTGGTCCCGATGGCCCGATTTGAAAAAATCTTTCGGTGTTAGATATCCTGTTTACCGAGGAAGGCTATAGGCTATATATCATCACGCTAGGACCAATAGAAGCTAAGTATCAATATTTTTTTTTGCGAAAACGGGAGATAAGATTCAACTTAGTAAATATTAGTAGTATGTTTATTGATGTCAAAACTGTTAAGTATGTATAAGTTAGTATAAGTATAGCTGCCACACTAGTGCATTAGGTTCAAGACCTGTAAAGATAGTTGTTATGGTAAATAAATAAATAAAACTTCTACGGGAACGAAGTCGCGGGCAAAGGTTAGTACCTATATTATATAATTTGAAATTTTGGTAAATAACAACATAAATAAAGAAAGGAAATACTATTATACTAGAACTATTGATTACTTCTGTTCAAATTAATTTATAAAACTGTATAAGTATAATGCGAGTATGAAGACTGCATTTATCTATACTAATATTATAAAGAGGAAAGATTTGTTTGTTTGTTTGTTTGTTTGTTTGTTTGTTTGTAATGAATAGGCTCCGAAACTACTGGACCGATTTCAAAAATTCTTTCACCTTTAGAAAGCTATATTATCCCCGAGTAACATAGGCTATATATCATCACGCTACGACTAATAGGAGCGGAGTAGTAATGAAAAATGTAGCAAAAACGGGGAAAAAATTATAAGACCACGCGGGCGAAGCCGCTGGCGGGAAGCTAGTATTATATCATTTGAAATTTTGGTAAATAACAACATAAATAAAGAAAGGAAATACTATTACTAGAACTATTGATTACTTCTGTTCAAATTAATTTATAAAACTGTATAAGTATAATGCGAGTATGAAGACTGCATTTATGCTATATAAAGTAGTAGTAGTTGGGACTGGGCTACAAAAAAAGTTAAATGTGTGGTTGGTTGGGTTAAGGGTCAGTTTACAATTTTACTACTACACTTAGGTACCTAAAAAGTCATAAATAATACACTACGATTCAACTTAACAAAAGCAAGTAAACATACAACAAGAATCACTTTAGTCCTACAAGAAATAAAAGCCGAATATATAACCTACCTAATTTATTTATCTTTCCATCTAATCCTGCTCCTTTAACAAGTATTAGCACTAGTTTCTCATCAGAAATAACCAAACGTGACTAGCGCCTTACAAACACGATTAGCAAATCCGCGCTCCTGTCGACGCTTGCAATTAGAAAATAAACGGCGTCGAGTTGCTTACCTCCATGCTCCATGATCGATCACTCACAGGCATGAGTTAAGAGGAAATTTCAATCTTCTAACTTTTGAACATGTGGTTTAGTAGGTACGGCTAAGGTTGGACCATTTTACGACCTTTTTGTGTTAGGCATAAGGATGAAAACTGTTTAAACCGACCTCGATTTAACACGACATTAAATGATGCAGCAAATTATGTCGCCTTAGTAGCTGATTGCATGTCAACACTGACTGACATAATGTAACATAAGCATAAAATTTTGCGTTTCAGTTCTAGTTCCTCAGTTTTTCTAAATAAACGTATGGTGTGTGTTCGATTCCCATTTCGAACAGTTTTTTTTTCAATGAAATTCTTCGTAGTTGCCCGTCGTGCCAATTAACGGCAATAGGCTCGTCCAGATAACATGGGACCTAAAGCATACCGGCAAACTATGGGTGTAAACACAAGTTCACCTCTGCCGACGCTTCCGTAGGTTACAGGCGAGATGGTAATGAACTAATGATACTTAATTAATAATGCATACATATTCATGTGTGTTTATTGTTTTATGCACCAAACGTGTTTCGGGTTTACCTTTCTAGGTATTATCTGCTTGAAATTGTTCCTCAGTAGCCTGTATACACACGGGAATATACGAAGCTGCTTTGTGCTAAGGCTCATGTAGCGATGTACACTGAGCTAACAAAACATTAGTCCACCCCGCACCCGCCTATGCAGGGGTGGATTTCCCTATAGTCGACTAGGCCCGGGCCTGGGGCGGCAAAACTTTATGAATGTATAGTAAAAATCTTTCTAAATACTTACACATTATTTTTTGTTATCTCACCTACCTAAGCATCAATATCTACACTTCAGATACTGATTCAGATAATTTTATCATGAGTTGTTTTTATTACACATTAATTTCATTCTTATAGAACATACAATTTCTCGTGCTTTATAGGAAGTAGGGGGCGGCAATCTTCAATAGACCGTGGGCAGCCAAGATACTAAGTCCGTTCCTGTGGTTATGCATAGGTCCAACAAACAAAAACAACGGCAATTCACATAAAACACGCAGCCATAACAATTAGTTGTGGTTGTAACATCAATTGCTTATACAATGCCGAATTATTTAACAATTAACGCAATTGTAAACGTTTGGTATGTAAACAGAAATCGAATATAATTGTTTTGCTTGTTGAATAACGGTAAAAATGCGGATTTCTCTTTTAACCCCTTACTGAATAATGAAATATTTATCACTGGTTTGATGCATCTGGTTGTTTTTAGAAGCCAAATCCAATATAATATAAGCCTGGAAGAAATTTCAAATTGCGTTAAGGCCGCCCATTGTACCTACTTATGTAATTGTCTATTTTCACATTCAAATTATTTATTTGCTCGAATATGGTAATGGTGTAAAATACAGGTGTCGGTCCGTTTTCAATGTACATTTCATTTTGTATATTTGTCTTTTTTTTGTGTAAGTTGGTCTGTACAATAAAAATACATAATATTTGCATGGAAAGGGTAACTAGAATACGTTTTACCCCTATCAGTCTTGATTACTTCATGTTAAACATATACAGAGTCTAAGAGAACACGCGATTGAAGTTTGGCCAGAATCGGCTTCTCATTTACACACGACTGAATACAGACAAACTGAAGCAATATAGAAACCTATATCTATATATACTAATATTATAAAGAGAAAAGATTTGTATTTTTGTGTTTATATTTTTGTATGTTGTAATGAATAAACTAAAAAACTACTGGACCGATTTCAAAGTTTGTTTCACCATTAAACTACCTGTTTCCTGAGTAATATAGGCTATAAGTTATATGACCACGCGAGCGAAGCCGCTGGTGGAAAGTAATTCATATGATTCACGTTACAATATTGCTAAGGAGTTCTACGAGCTCCTAAAACCTGAGAGCTCAAATAAAATATGATAAATGATATAAATTATTTCAGTAATAAATAGATCTTTTAAAGATTTCTACATTTTATATTTTTATTAAAACTAGATTTCGCTTTTCGCCGGCATTTCCTAACTGACGTATTGATCTCGCATATAATATGTTTCACCAAGTTACCTATTTTACTTTCCCAAGTTTTACTATGAAGGTGAGTACCGCCAGGTTTGGTGGATATTGTAGACGCGTTTCTTCTCAGGGTGCGTGCTCCTCGACCCTGACGGATAATTAAGGGGATAAGATGATAATGATGCCGCAATTATTCCTTGAATCTACCCCGTACGAGAATGATAATAATGATTGCTGTTATGATGACCTCACAAGGGTTAAGTAATATAACAATAGCAGACTTAAGAGCTGTGTTTATCATCGTTTACGCTTTACCAATTACTTTATTGGTTGCTCAAAACAACAATAGGACTGACAATAGTTTAAGTAGCACGCTTGCGATCAAGACATTTATGGGTTTGTTAAATTATAAATAACTAAGTAGCGACCCGCCCCGGCTGCGAACGCTCTCATAAATAAATTATAACCTATACAACCTTTCTAGATAATCCCTTTTTGTATTGGTGAAAACTGTAAGAAAATCCTAATATTAATTTCTAAGATTAGTCCGAACAATCAAGTAGCGGTCGGTTCAGGTACGGCAAGAAATATGCTCAACTTTAAGTTTTTGTTAATTAACCTTTACTTTGAAGATAATTTATAGTTGTCCTGCTTATTGTGTCCTTTAAGTTTTTTGGATGGTCGTGAAAACCTGTAATTGGCTTTATGACAAATGCATTTTTAACCCCCGACGCAAAAACGACGGGGTGTTATAAGTTTGACGTGTCTGTGTGTGTGTAAGTGTGTGTGTGTGTCTGTCTAAATACTATACACTATGATAAATTTCAAATCCAAGATGGCCGCCACCACAAAATGGTAAATTACACTTCGTGTCGGGGGTTTTCAAAATTTTTAATTTAGGTTATTGTTATTTACTTCATTTCATAGCTGTTGGTAATCCAAAATAAATAAAGAAACAACCTGTGTCTGTACCTATCTAAAATTCAATACACAAAAGACTTTTAGATACACGTATGATAGGTTGATAGGCCTATTCACTTCATAAGTATTGTACATATCTGCCATAAATTCAACAACTTATAATTATTCTACCCACGCGTATGAATCATATTCGAAATTAATCAAAGCGAATAAACCAAGAATCGACTACAATCATAGTCGATAGGTACTACAATATAATCGATTATGCGTAATCGGTATAATTGTAAAGCAATTGTTTCCAGTTACGTACCACAGTGCAATCTTCGGATGATGATTTTAAACACACAGCTATTATGTTTTCGTCAGTGTATTAATATAATTATTATGAAAACGGTTATCAAATTTGAGCTTCTATTTTTGGGGTTCCGTGTTTGAATGTACTTAGTCGAGTTTTTTAGAAATTTTAAACAGAAATTGAATGGGTAAACTCTCATTTCTAATTTCCTTGTTGGCCTAGTGTTCGTAATCGCAACTGCTACGCTAGAGATCCTAGATTAGATTCCCAAATCAAGTAAAGTGTTATTGGGTTTTACTAGGAAATTATCAGTAGCACTTTGGAGTTTTGTTTTCTGCTCTTACATGGGTCCTAAACGGCAAAATGTAAGTGTATGTACGCCTCTGTCTAACCGTCAGGGGAATGTTTATGAAGTTCTATTTGTTTTCTTTGTATATCTTCGCCTTAGTTAACAACACAAAAATTTTGGTATATTTTTGTCCTGCACAACTTTAACAACTGGAGAGTCATACTTTGAGGAGACCTTTTCTAACAGGGAAAGAATGGGGGTATACAATTTTAAATCTACGCATAAGTAATTGCATTAAAATATGAGATTATCAATAAATATATATTTTGTGTTAATTGTATCTAAACGCATCTCAATAAAATTTTAACAGTATTACGGAACCGTACCTCCAAAAATCTTTCCCATACTTAACCTTTGACATTAAATAATTACAGCGCAAGTGCAAAAGATTGTACATATTGTGCAATGAATGATGAGTTATAAGGCTATACATATAGTGTGTTAAATGTCTTGGCCATTTATCGTCCAGACTGATGAATATGTGTGTGTGATGTAATCAAAATTACTGATGTTACTATCACTATCTTACAGCCTGTACGTCAACCATGAGTTGTATCGAATGGCTTTCGATAGGTTTTTTACGCATCGAAAAGCTGTAATCTCATAGCAGACTTTCGTTCTTTACGTAACCGCTAGAGGCGCTGCGAGGGGTTCCCATACAAATATTTTACGGCGTCGCTAGCGAGTCTATTGAGAAAAACTCATGGTCGAGGTACTGGTATCATGTTTTGGGCTTACGAAAGGTCTTGGCCAAAAATGTCGAAAGTATTAGCAAGGCAGCGGGAGGCGGTCTCATTTAGTCTAGAGGTCGATGGTTGTTCGTTTCCCGGGTCAAGTAGTGTTGTTGGGTTATTCTATGAAATTCTCAGTGATAGCTCGGAGTTTCAATTTTGTGCCCAGTTATTGGCTATAGGTAAACTCGCCACCTATGTTACACATGAGACGTAAAAAAATACCGGCTAAATGTCGGTGTAGGTACATTTAGTAAGTCTCTGCATTACCCTTCAAGAAATACAGGCGTGATGGTATAATAGACTTTCTTCTTCAAACTTTAGAGACCATTTTAGAGTTGGTTTTGAATTTTCCCTGAGCATAAATGGGGTCTTAAATGGAGAGCGCATTTCAAGTAAGCCTTGTCATAGGCCCATAGGCCGCGTCATAAAAACACTCTCGGCGTTTGCAATTAATTAAATGATTAGAAATATTCACACAACCTTGTTGTGATTCTCACACATTTAGATTGCGTAGTAATTATGTTCAATAAATATCCATATTTACTTGCGTTTACTGGTTCTCACGAAAGTAATCAAGATAGGTATATTATGTTGTAGCATAAGATTGCCTAATAGGCATTACGGTAGTTGATAAGACCGTAGGTAGTCGTTCCCGGGACAATGTTATTACTTCAAATAAAGATACAACAGTTTACACCTTCTCTTTAACAAAGTAAAGTACTGTATCTGTGAATATGTGTCGATGTAGCTGTTTTTTCAAAAACCCATTTCAGAAATTGCCCTGCATTGTGACACTCATATTTATATTATACTTCAAAAGAGACTAAATTATGATTCTCAGAGTTTGTGTCGGCGTTTTTTCTGAGAGTCATCTAGTGAAAAAGACACTTTTACAAGTTTAAATTATCTTTTTGTATTTTTTAAGCATTTTCCTTAATGAGAGTACTAGTGTAGGAATAAATTGAGTCGCGAGCAGGACTCGAACCATACCCCAGACTAGTGATGGCAAACCAATGGCACGCGTGCCATTGCTGGCACGTGTCTAAATATTTTAGGCACAAGACTTTGGGCTTTAGTTAGGTGCCTTATTGATATTCTTTTCCCCATTAATTGCTGAATTAAGATTGTATATCGGCACGGCACGGTCTCTTCAAATTTTTTTAAATAAAAATTAGAACACAGATGAGTAAAGGTTCGCCATCCCTGTACGCTATGATCGCTAAGCCACCGCGACGACTGACGCAGCAAGACTCGACGCAAGTTCGAGTCCTGCTCGCGAGTCGGTTTTTACTTCATTAAAAATAACAAGTTTAATTTATTTATTTTTTAAACTATGTGGCGCCTGCATTTACTATCTTTACAGAAATTTCTATCAATTATTATTTGGACTACATTGGAGGCCAACCAATACTCTGAGCAGGAAATAACAAAAGTGTATTTTTTATACTGGATAAGCTTCTGTGCATATAAACCTGAACAGTATTGTTTTTTAATAGACTACCGGTGGATTGGTTGCGGATTTATTACAACTGTATGTACAATTGCTGCTGCCACAAATATAGAAGAAAAAAAAATACCATTTCGTTTTTCCGAGCTGTCAGGCAACTGTTTATAACCTCACAGTTGAGAGGAGAAACACACACAGTCGACAATATTCAGAAATTATCTATAAATTATTATAAATTGTTAGGCAAAGCAAAGTAGGATTTAAGTCTAGTTCATAATGATTTCGGTAACCCGAATAACATGGCATACCACATTAATTATTATAATTAAAATAATTGCTACTATCATACAACACCCACCACATATATTATGAACGCTTATAATTAGCTGAAATCTGAAACCCGGAGCGGTAATAACTGTAGAGTACCATCATAATAAGCTCCTTTATCCAAACTCGACAGCCATAAACACGCGGTCAGTTTTACTTGTCAGTTAACCCTCTCAATGACACCATTAAGGCCAGGCCACACAGTATGCGTGCGCGGGACCGATACCCGATACCACACCGGGACAATCATACCTTTCAATTTCATAGAAACATTATATTAGCCTTGTTGTCTAAAATAAATGGACCTTTATCACCAGACCACCGGTGAGAGCATGAAACAAAATCGTTAAAAAGTTCGATACGTCTTTCAGTAACTATCATAAACGGCAGAATGTAATTTCGGAATTTAAGGATCGATATTTTTATCGGTATTTTAGAATCTCGACACTTTACGATAAAAATTGTCAAAATCGAGAATTAGTGACAAAAATCTGTATTACAGTGATGTCTATGACTTAGTGTCAGGAGCGGCGAGATATCTAACATACGGAAGAGACAGAGTGACGCTTTTACGTAGTACTATTAGTTATTCTCGTAGAACTCACCTCTGACATCGCACACAACTATAAGTGAACTGTGTACGGGGTGTCACACATCACAATTTACTACTATTCCGTATCAGTCCCGCATACGTTCTGCAAATGCATTCCGTGTAACCCAACCTTAATGTATGTATGAGCGCATAGGATATTTATGAATGATAAAACGTACATAAATATATCTGCAATGCAACAGCATGCACTAAAAATCGGATATAGTACAGATTTTTCATTGTAGAAACGTGAGGTAGGTACGGAAACAATTAACATCAGTCAAGATTCGAAGCTACTTCATTCTTTAGGAAATTTAGCTACAGACTGACCTGTCTGGGATATCGAAATTCTTTTTCACGTTGTTGGTTTTAGGTAAAGGGGCTCGAATGGATAGACAGGTTCGAATACCGTCTGAGATCGAATTTTTCATTCACAAATATTACCTATACCTTTAGAAAATGCTTCACCGACGTATTAAATTGGCGATAGACGGGACAAAATTCACAATCTATTGCTTTCCCGATTGGAAACAAATTAATATCTGTCTAAATCTCTCTGATCATACCTAATTAATGTCAGCCTGACAAAAAGGGAAATCCAATCCAACCGCGATCAAACTTTGTTTTACGAAAATGTTCCCAAAGTCAGTAAAAATAAGTCTATCGTTTCTCGCTTCAATTTCATGCCAAACAAAATAACAAATGTGATAGTTGACCGTTATTTTTTACCCCGCCCGGTGGGATGGATCCCAGGGGCCAGTGCAATTAAACAATCGTTTCCAGTTACAGATAGATGGCGCTGGCAGCTCATAAACACAGTGAAGTAGATACGGTAACGTTAGCTCGGGACTGATGGCTTAATGGACCCCTCTTGATGTACGGGAGGGTTGAGAGCCATTCAGTAGCGACGCTCAAAAGCGGCTTATAGGAATTTGATAAACATTTGGATCTAGAGACAGACCTCGTCTGCTTTGTGTATCAGTCAGTTAGGGATTATGTGTCTGCGCACGCAAAAGGAATTTTAACAAAATAGGTATGTCAGGGGCCTAGTCATATTTATTTATGCATAATTTTACAAGTTTTTTTATAATTTGATGACGTTTTCAACGTGAATTTTACTAAATAGGGACTTAGTGAATTTCTACACCCATCCTGCTAAGAGATTTTGCGATTAGTAAGTAAGGAGTGGTATTTCTTCAATTTGCCGTTCTTGCGTTATAAATGGTGTAACTAGGTATCCCGACTTTGTATATCATGTGATGCTTTTAAATAAAACCTGCCTCTATCCTAGTTTACTTGGGGACAGCACAGTTCGCCTTTTTCTTCACAAATCTCTATCTCTATCAGTATCATTTGCAGCCATACATATTCGGTATCACAAAGTCCATCCATCTTTTTTTTCATAAATCTCTGTGAGTCGTCATTCACTCCATTTGTAGCCATACTTATTCGGTATCACAAAGTCCGACCATCTTTTTTTTCATAAATCTCTGTGAGTCGTCATTCACTCCATTTGTAGCCATACTGTATCACAAAGTCCATCAGTTTTTACTTTGGTCTCCCTCTTCCGATATCACACACATTAATGCTCAAAACCATAATAGTACAATGCTATCAACATCATAACTTAAAATTTGTTTTATCAATATACATCATGAATTTTGAGTTGTCATAGAGCCGAAGGGCGTCCCTTTACTTTGTATCTACACAGAACATAATAATTTGTTTAATAATCCATACAATGGGCCGCTTATCCTTCCATGCACGCTCGGGTTTATCAAAAACATTTGCCGCAATATTGAAGTATTATGCCATCCTTACGCACGGACCCTTAATGGAATTAGGAAATTTACAAAAGAAATAAAAACACAGGCTCGCTTGACGAACAGAAGAGTACGGTTAGTTGAAATAAAAAATCTAAAGGTATACGACAAAAGAGACTGGCACAAAGGTTTACACATATTAATATACTTATTTTGTTTACAATACATGTTTACTACTCGTTAGTCTAGAGCAGTGATGGCGAACCAATGGCACGCGTGCCATTGCTGGCACGTCTTAAACTATTTTGGCCACAAGACTTTGGGCTTTAGGTGCCTCATCGATATTCTTTTCCCCGTTGATGACTGAATTAAGTATGACGGCACGTCACGGTCTCTTCGATTTAAAAAAAATAAAAATTAGAACACAGATGAGTAAAGGTTTGCCATCCCTGGTCTAGAGGTCCAATGCCAGACTGTTATGCTAGAGGTCTTGGGTTCTATCCACAGTTTCAGCAAAGTGATAAAAGGTTTTCTATGAAATTCTCAGTAGCAGCTCAAAGTTTGCATTTTGGCAAAGCCATACCCATAACTATAGTACCTAAAAAACGCACGTTGTGCATCAGCAGAATACTGCTTTCCTTCAGGGAATACAGGCGTGATGGTATGTTAAACTATTTATCCTAATTCTAAACCCGAGAACCCACTACCCGTTAATAATGAATTCCCTTTACCTACATTCCGATACTCATCTACACAACAAAAACTCGCCACATTTTCACACAAAAAAAGAAAATGATTAGAAGCCAGAAAGCCAGTATCGACACAATCAATCTTGATATCGTGTTTCGACTTCATTTTTCAACGCGGACATTCCATAGCGCTCAATGGTGCTATTCGCCCACGTACTCGCGAACAATGATGGGATCGGCTTCATCCTGTCAATACACCATGAAATCACCATAAGGTCTATTGAACTGCTGACAGTACTATCAAGGACGGCTTTTATGTACCTTGAAGATGGTTTATTGTTAGCAGATGTAGGTCATAAGGTTTGGTTTTTGATATAAATTCATAGATATATGTATATCGTGGTCGTGGTCGCGTGACGTGACGAACTCGACTCTTACGGGAGAGATTGGATCTTTATGTCAACAGACAGGGGGGCTATACAAGTTGCATTTTGACATTCGAATCGACAAACAAAATGTCACTAATGTCATTTCCATACATTTTGTTTGTCGATTCGAATGTCAAAATGCAACTTGTATAGCCCCCCTGTGTGGCTGGAAAAGAAGGAAGGGAGGCTATTTCCCAGCAGTGGGCTAGTAAAAAAATAATTTGTTATATCGTCGCACTTAAAGATTAGGTAGAGGTTTACTAATCTAACACTCAAGTTTCACCAGTTTATTTAGGTCCCATGTAGAGGCGAGCCATTAACCGGGCATATAATGCAAACTTCAAATAGCTACTGAGAATTTCATAGAAAAACCCTATAAATATCCACGACCTGGGAATCAAACCCAAGAGTTCTAGAAAAATACAACTAAGTATATGCATTCAGTTTTTTTTCAATTCGCAAAGGAAACTACTTTAGGGTTTCTCCTTATCAATTTAGAATAGAGTACCTACCCAACAACTACCAGCTTAAACATTTCCTTTATTAAGGCCATTCACTTCCATTTTCAGTACACCGAAATGGGTAAAGATTATTGTTCAGAAAGAGGTAGAATAACACAGAAATATTCTAATAAGTTCCTAACTATAAACTTTTACGTCAAGCTTATACAAGAAAAAAAATTAGAAATATTTTGCTGAAGAATTTTCTATTTCTGTAATGGAATAAGTCGTTTCACATAATTTATTCATATTTCTAATTAACCTTTTTGTTCAAGCCTCGATTACTTCCTCTTAATGTTCAAAAGCAAGTGATTAAATATAAATTCAAATAAAACTCTGAATCAAAAAGAGACGAGATCAAATAGGGGTTGTGAATTTGTAAACCCGCATAACAGATTATTTCACGTGGCTAACATCCTTTGAAACGAACCTACATAACCGTCCTGTTGGATTCACATAAAGCTTTGAAGTGCCTCCACATACAACCAGACATTGAACACTAAAGCATCGATTATGAACACGATTATCGTATATTAACATCGCTAATGTTCTCGAGAACCGACGAACAGAAAGCCTTTTATTCATAAGCAGTCGGGGGCGAAATGAAAGCAAGAGGTTGGAATAAAGGTCGTACACACAATACTTACGCCTGTGAGCAACGTCGGACGATTTGCTATGAATAATGAGCTGTCAACGTATATGTTTTTTGCTAACCGTTCGGGTGAATTTAAGGATTTATTGTGTTCAAACAATTAAAGAGGGATTAACCGAAAGGGAACGCTGTCCTTTGTCATGCGATACTTTATTACGTAATCGTTGGAGTGTTTGACAATAAGTTGGTTGTGCGGAAGTGATGAGCTTAAAAAACGGTTTTATTGAGAAAAAATGGAGTACCATTCATGATTTTGATAAAGCCATTGAAAGCCTGGGGTACCATTCATAATGCGTCATGATTACTTTTTCTTTAATGCCGCAAAAACTCACATGCCTTTATTGCAAATATACCTGCGACTTCGCAGCGATGTTTCTCTAATTGTGTGGAAGACCTTTAAACCTCTTTCATAAGTATCGATGTATCAACGCATAGCAACGTGTCTGAGACGGGAATATTAAAATGTACAGTCACGAACACCGAATTATCGTGACGCGCGTGTGTGAGACAGTACCTCTGCAATTAAGTAGAAACATGTGTGGTCTGCCCTATAATTTGTGGTTCCGAAGCTATTTAATTCGTTGCGAAACAACGCGCTTTTTGCAGCGTCACCGTTTTAATAAAATCGATGGGTAAAAATAATAATTTCATAACGCACGAAGATTAGATTTTTTGCGGTACTTAGATTTGGCCAAGTTCATTCGGATTAATTTGTTCGATACTAGGAATTATTGGCCGAGTTGAAATTATAACTCAATTATTGCAAAAACTTAGATACTCATAAGCAACCCAGTAACGAACTCGTGGTCATTGCTGCCAAAAAATAATATGGCCATTACTGCCAAAAAATAATAGAGAATAATTATTGTTAATTATTTTCATTTTACTTGTAAATAATAAACCAATACAAAAAAAACGAGCACAAGTCGTAAATTCAGGGCGTATTTTTTAATTTCCGTTTCTTCTCCGACTGGGCCCCTAAGCTGATGCCTTGAGAGAAAGAAAGAAAGTTAATGATTAAGCTAAGACATTAAACCCGAGTAAATGCATAAATTAATTCATGTTCCAGCTACGCAATCAGAGCTCCATAGGCATAGGCACTGAAAAACTACCGATATGAACTTTTATGATCACCTCTAGTCGCCCTTTATAGCTATATAACCAAAGACCAAAATCGTGACGGTAAAATATCATTTTATACCTTTGTCGAGCGGCCATGAAAGGGAGCCAATGCCGGCTGCTTATCATTCAGAGCACGGTGTGTGACTCGATTCACAGAATCGGGTCACTATAGCTCGCTACTCACTAGCAACTTGACACTCTTGTACCATGTTGCAATCCTTGAAATAACTATCATGAATACGTAGCTTGATGAATCTTGGTTCAAATTTTAACGGTTTTATTTTTCTGTTTCTTCTATTTTCAAGATTTGAAAATAGAAGAATAACGTTGCGTTCTGAAATTATGGTATGACCGCCCAAACCAAAAGCAAATGCCTGTATTCCCTAAAGGGCTAGGCACAGTTTGCCGATGTTATGTTTAGGTCTCAATAAAGAAGCGGTGAGCCTAAAAATCAATAAATTTCTAAGGTCATCCATGTTGAAAATCACAATAAAAGTTACAATCATATAAAAGAGCTAAGTGACTTGACATAAATCAAAGCTTTTAACTTTAAGTGCGAGTAATGACGGTAAAATGGACAAAATTACTGTTATTTTGAACTTAGGACATAGATTGATCTATTTTATATCTAGTCATTATATCTATTAAGAAACATTTACTTTCGTCCTTGCCTATCATACCATACCATATAAATCTTTGGTGAGATTAAATAAATTGAAAAAAAAAACACTACAAACAAATAGCTACTGGAAATTTCACAGATAACATGGAAATCCCAACAAAACTTAGCTTCACATGAAAATAAAATTACCCAATAGCAAGCAAATCTCCCGGGAGCAAAATAACTCCTTAATTAAATATAACACTTAGCCTGAATCATGGAACAAGTTTTGGCCGAACTAATCCAATTAATCCTGTTCATATTATTTGATTTATCTACAACTACCCCGCATCAAGAATAACTAATCTAAACACTACCCAACACCTGTCTACTTGTGATCTAGGTTGTGTAAATAAGACTACTACTTTCTCAAGATTGTCTCTAGAGAAAAAAATACATAAATTTCTTTTTTGAAGAGTTGTTTTATATTTTTTGTGCAGTGTTGTGTGTTCGTTTTTAAATACTAATTACTTTCAGGTGGATCGTTTTACCTACTCGCAGATTTTTTTTAATTTTTTTTCTGATAGACTGAGATTCTTAGTACAATTTTCGAATCGAGCAAAGGGTACTGGGTTTTTCTATCAAATTCTTATTCAACTCGGAGTTTGGATTTGGGCTAGGTAAGCTGGGAAAACTCTTACTTACTGGCTAACTATGGATGCGAATAAATACACCTCTGCCTTACCCTTCGGGGAATACAGGCGTGATGGTACGTATGCGGAAAAGAGATAAGTACATTAATAAACATATCTAGAAAAACCCACTCAAAATTTTAATCCGGAGTCCACCCTCAAAACCTAGCGAGTTAATTAAAGTTTCTCTAGATTTCAATTTCTATGGGACGACTTTAAAATACAGGAACTTTTAAAATAAACCAACTTTGTAATTTAACACTAACTTGAAATTATGTTTCATAAATATGCCAGGAAACTCGAAACGAATTTCAGAGCTTAACCAGTACATAATATGTATGTAATCAAATGTAACTGCGGTCAGTTCCAAGACTTACGTTACATTTCTATTTTCATTTTATTTTGCACTTTTATCGGCGAGTATACGTCACGCTATTTTAACAAGGGGGCAGGCAGTAGCATGAGTTTAATAGCGGAAAGGTTAATTTTGTTGTCATTTCCAAAATATCAAACGCTCTGAACCGTTAAATGTATGGTGCCGTTGGGAATTACTGCTTACTACGTCTGTGTTTAGCAGTTTGAGTATAAAAATGTATGAGTAAAATGCTGCTGGGAGATGCCTCAACGGTTAGTTCATTCATTGGCTTAATTTTTATGTTCAAGTACCTACTGTATCTGTATTTAGTATAGTCCCTTATTGTCCAAGGCCAAGCTGAAAATCAGCGTTGTGGTCCAGCACCGCAACATTAAGCTGGGCTGGTAGCCTCTTCAGCTCACATCTATGTATACCCCCTACGCAAAAACGACGGGGTGTTATAAGTTTCACGTATCTGTCTGTCTGTGGCATCGTAGCTCCATCAGCTCATCGTTGCCATTTTGATTTTGTTTTTTTATATGAAAGGTGAATTAGTCGGGAGTGTTCATAGCTTTATTGATGAAAATCGGTCCAAGATGGCCGCCGCCATCACACATCACATATTTTTTCACAACTCCCTCAATATGGGTATCAAATGAAAGGGCTTAACTAGGAGAATACTATATACTATGATAAATTTCAAATCAAGATGGCCGCCACCACAATATGGCAAATTACATTTAGTGTCGGGGGTTTTCTAAATTTTTAATTTAGGTTATTAAGTTTTATGTACCTACCTTCAAATAATTTGAGTCGAATAAATGTTTCTTTCTTGTAATCTTGGTACTTTAAAAAATATAAGTATAGCTTTCTGGAAATGGCAATGTAATACATCAAATGTGGGTATTTTAGTCCCGTGACCTTTCTCCATAGAATCTAAGATGGTCTTAAGCGGCTTCAAGTTCGCTCACTTCAAGTGATAGCAGCACTTGCTTCCGAAGTTAGGGCACGTTCGACGTCCTAAGCTTAAATCTATGTGGTCGCATACAGATGAGTTCGATTTATGACTCATGCGCGCATTATTCATCACCAAAGGACTAAGAACCGGAGAAAACTGATAAGCTGTTTAGACATTCAACTGTCTCCAAAATAATAGTTTAAAAAAACACACTTTTATAGAAAATCGAAACGAAAAGTAAAATTATCCTGTCTTCATCTTCCGAGATTTCAGGGATCAGGAGTTGTACACTCGATACATTACACAGGAAGATTTGTTCCTGTTTTGCCCCACAGACTTTCGTCCCACTCCAAAATTCCTATTTTGACCTAGATTTTATTCCTGTTTCATCTCGAAAATAATATTTTTGAATAAAATATTATTTTATGCTCGTTTTGTCCCACTTTTTGTTCTTGATTTGCCTCGAGTAGTAATTCATGTACTTTATAACATGTTTTGTACAGACAGCATAGAAATCATTACACATATTATTAACATTAACTAATCTTATTTTTATCAATGTTTTATGAACTCAACATGTTTCGTAATACTAGAAACTTAAAGGCAACGGGAGCCTATTTTTACCCTACAACTTTAGCATAACGTTTATATTATTTTTGCATACTATTGTTGTTAGACTTACTAGTTATACCCAGTATACCAACACCAACTATCTATAGCTTTGGTCATATTTATTTGGTTTAATTTAGAATCACATACATTTATAAAAACTAAATATGACAACACAACTTGTAATATTATTGGTTTTAAACTCAACTCAATATTATCTTAATAAAACATCAGTGTGTGCCTGCTAGACAAGCAGGTAAAGTCATAAACCTGAAATAAAAGAATAGGATTTTCTGACCAATCATGTCATTGCATTATCATTTACAGTAATAATATGGTGACGAGCAATTACCACATAAAATGAGTGTTTGTGGAAGTATGACGTCTTAAGTAAGAGATCGCAAAGTGTTTTGTGATTGTGAGTGGATAAATCAAGAGTTAAAGGGTAAGTTTTATTATAATTTAGATTGTTATATGTTATATATATATATATATATATATATATTTAGTTATATATATATACATTATACGATTTTTGGAGAGATTTTAACTAAAGTAAAATGTTATTACCATTTTGTTAGTTACAAACATTACTTTTAAAATGTCTCTCCTAATAGAGCATTATTTACTTTCAGGGTAGCGCGTTCTATATACTATGGAAGAATAAGATAACATTTGCTTACCATCCACTTCTCAAATTAATTTAAATTTTATACGGTCCAAAAGTGACGAACCTATCCTCTTATACGATGGATATGAATACACAAAAAAAAATATTAATAAAAAATCTGTCCTTTACAGAAAGTGGGCCTGGTTTTATATTTTAACCATTATAATTAATGTAACTGATCTGTGGTGGTGATGGTTATACAATTTTATTTTTACATCCAATTCCAATATTTACCTGCCGCGTCCTCCACCTTTAGCTTGATGTATGAACATATATTCAAGATAATTTTACTAAGTAGTCCGTTTATGGTATGTTTCCCAAGGACAGTTTTATCGTTCTATTTTTGAGACAGCCTGAGATAGCTGTACCGCAATTTTAAGGTTTATGAACTCCTTTCATTCCATTTTTTAACCTCGGCTGAGCTATCATTATGTATTTATAAGATTGCTGGAATTTACTATTTTTTTCTGACTCTACTAAAATAGCATTTTAAAAAGTGACCCGAAACAGGAATAAAAAATAACGTGAGGCAAAACGAAAACCTGGGGCGAAACAGGAACAAATCCACAGGAACAGTGGAATCGTTTTTTATGCGCCGCACGTCAAACACACCAAAATATGGAAAAATATTTTATCACAGAATTTTAAACCTACCCTCGGATCTATGTAAAAGTATAACAACTAAAAATATCAATATGAAATTAAAACAATATTTTTAGGTTCCATTTAGTTTATGAGCTATATCTTTTATCTTATGTTATACAAGCTCATGATGGCACAGGATTAAACCTTAGTGGTTTTTATTTGCTATTATAATAACAGTAATTCTGTAAAAAATATGTAAAAACGATAACAACATTTAAAAAAAAAATATTCCGATAGGAAAATATAGATGTGATATAGAGGAAAAGTGGCTTAACAAGACAAGGATGAATAGATTAATTATTGTAATTAAAAAACCGTGGAGTGCTTGATATCAATCGTCATAAATTATTGACAATTGGTAGAAAGAAGTCTATGAAAGAAAGAGGACTATGAAATTTTCTGTAGTGTCTTTGAGTTTGTATTCAATTTGTGTGTACTTTAGTAAGTGAAAGTTTGTGACGATGTATGGATGGATGTATGTTTGTTACCTTTTCACCCAAAAACACTGATCGGATTTTGATGAAATTTCACAGTATTATTGTTTATACAGGCTACAACTTATAACGATATTTTGGGAAATTGCCGCGGAATTTGGAAAAATGGATGAATGCGGGTGAAGCGGGTGACAACATAGAGTAGACTAAGAATAGAGACATAAAGTACTATTACATAGAGTAGTTACAGACTTTTTAATATGTAATTATAGATAACTTAGTAACTAGGCAAATCAACTTAATTGCTTTTATTTCGGGTAGTTTATAATACTAGTAATTTGTATTAATAAAGAGTAGCTCCGCTACACGGGTAACACCGCAGGAAACAGCTAGCTATTCTCATTGTTCGTTTTTCTTACAAACATCGTAGGTAGTGAAATAGTAAACGCATCTAGTAAGCTATCGATCCGGAAGCCTTTTCTGTTCAACCGGGACTGGTTTAATACCGTTTGAAGTTTTAAGTTCCCGGGAACGTATTAAGTCTATTTATCTTTATGCTCCTCTTTTGTTGCGGTGGGGACAGAGAGCTTAGTTTTAGCTTCAGTGGTATTATAAGATATTTTGGTCACTGAAATTTAAGCTCATGAAATATGAAATTTTAATTAATATAGCCTATACAGCCATATTGCAATGTATATAGAAAAACATACCATCACGACTGTATTCCCCAAAAGGTAAGGTAGAGGTGTACTTATGTACACCCACAGTTTTCCGGAATGTTTTGGTCCTATACAATAGGGGGAGAACGAACCGGGCACAATTTCAAACTCCAAGTAGCTACTGGGAATTTCATAGAAAACCCCAATATATTGATATTTTCCGTCGGGTGAGAAGGGGAGAGAAACTATCGCGTACCCCAATAAACACCAAATCGAACCATTTATTATCCCATAGTCATTCACAAATCATATAAAATTTATATCTGTTAGTCCAAAGACTAAGAACACTTAGGCGTATTCTGTCGCGGTGTTAAAAGTGCTGAACTAACTCGTAACTTGGTAAATATATCAATAAATTGCGACAACAAGTTAAATGGGAAAACTTTTCAACTAACCGCCACAGTTACGGCGTGAAAAGTGAGAGTAAATAGAGGAAATCGGTTTTAACTGGCCGGTGGACCCTCTGTAATAATGAATTAATCTATGGATTATGCAGTGAATATGTCATCGTGAAATTGTAATTGTGAACCGTAACATTTCTTTACAATTTCACGCATATTTTTTCACATGACAAATACAAAAGACATATTATTATAAGTCAACCCGTTGTCTGCGGATTCAGTTACATTCAAAAGCAATTCTTGAGATAAAGAGTCTGTGCCATGAGTTTTCTCACTGGGCTCGCTAGCGACGCCGTAAAATATTTGTATGGATAACCCTCGCAGCGCCTCTAGCGGTTACGTAAGGAACTAAAATCTTTTATGAGATTACAGCGTTTCGATGCGTAAAAAACCTATCGAAAGCCATTCGATAGAACTCATGGTTGAGGTACTGTTGAGGCGTTTAGTAAGTAATAATATTTAGTAATTATTTATGGGTTTATTAATAAAATTCAGTCAAATAGGCTTTAAAACTCGAAAAGTACTTTCTACTTTTTGACATTGACAAGCAGTTTTTGATATTTGTGAAAAGTATTTCAAATAAAACTTTAACTTGCCCGTTCCTAAAACCAACAAATATTTTCTTATTAGTGTTTTTCCTAGATATTTTCATGTTTGCAAGCTGTTTACTACAACAACTCATAGAAACAACACGGTATGCATACCAGCACATGTTTTCACTGAATAAAAACAAGCTTTAATATTGAAATTATGTTTATTACAAAACAAATTTACTGTTTGCCCGTGGGAATGTAACAACATACTGTTCCTCGACCATGAGTTTTTCTCACTAGACTCGCTAGCGACACCGTAAAATATTTGTATGGAAAACCCTCGCAGTGCCTCTAGCGCTTACGTAAGGAACTAAAATCTGCTATGAATAACAGCGTTTCGATGCGTAAAAAACCTATCGAGAGCCATTCGATAGAACTCATGGTTGAGGTACTGTATTTCGGTGCGGTGCGCTTAAGCGAATAACCGCGTAACTCAAGCGCCGCGGGCTTTTTGTGTATCGTCGCTTAAAATAACGACTTGCAATATCAGCTACTTGTTTTTAATAATTTATAATAACCGTGAGTACATGGACGGGGTAAAAGAGAAAGATTCTAGAGTGGAGATCACGCACCGGAAAGCGCAGCGTAGGACGGCCTCCAACGAGATGGGCGGATGACCTGATAAAGTTCGCTGGGTGTCGTTGGATGCAGGTGGCATATAATCGGTCCTTCTGGAAGTCTATGGGGGAGGCCTTTGTTCAGCAGTGAACCTCTTTTGGCTGATATGATAACATGGGCGGGGAGGCTCGTGGCTAAATAATTTACCTATACGCTGATCAATAAATCTGTAAGGTTAAGTAGCAGTTGCCACGGTCAGTTTCTGGGTGGGTGATCATTTATTTATGGCACATTTATTTACATATTACCTTTTACATATTTATGATACATATTACATAAATAAAGGGTATTTTGAGATAAAAGAAAAATGCTTACCTATGTCCTTCCTTAGGATACAGTCTATCTGCCCGCCAAATTAATCGAAATCTGTTATACTAACAGACAGAATTACTTTCGTATTCAATAGATATAAATGTTATGTGATTTTTCCAAATTCGCTTCGAAAAGAATTTTGTAATTTACGCTACATTTTGTGCCATTAGTATTTTTTATTCATAAAGGATTATGAATAAAATATACTAGCATTAAATATATGGAATATTAGCAATAAAATGGCAGGATAAGCCTTGTATTTCCTTTCGTGTGCGTCCATGCGAATGATATGCATGAATCACTCACATCACACCTGAGACATCCTCAAAGTAAAATATTTGCTGGGGGTTTGCTGTAAAATGTCGCCAACATTTTGGCGAAATACCCTAACGTCACCACTGCATCACTTATATTGTTGTAACATTGATATAAAATAAAATATTATGACAATGAATAGATTTATAATTTTAGGCCCTAAGAACGAATAGAAGGTAATATAGATTTATAATTGCAGGTTAGTATATAACGCATAGTCACTCGTTATTTGTGAATAAATATTATTTACTAGCAGACAGACGTTGTTCAATACCCAAATCATGAACAAAAAAACAGTACTTTGAGTTAATCACGAATTTCCCTATACTTTTTATTTACCCAAATACCTTATTCGGATCATTAACTAAATACGGCCCTTTTCAAGTTATTCGCTTAACCAATGAATAGTAGTTCATAGACTTATTTATTACTAACAAATATTATTTTTGTGAATTTGGGGCACTGTTTTAACAAAAAATTGTGCTTCAGTACCCAATAAATACGAACTTTATTCACCCATCAGACCTACAATGTACAATGACAATCACGATCTATTAAAATCCCAAGAATTTTTCCAAAGAGATTCCGCGTCGCTCTACCTATATTTTATTTTTAAATTAGCATTGACAAACGCAGACCCATTTCAAGTACAATCAAGCGCAACGATCACTATCTGTGACTTGCGTTTCCTTATCGATTCATCTCTATTATCGATACATTTTGTATACACTGCCCGTTTCTCGAGAGTATGCAAAAAGATGGATGAGTCAGCTTGCCAATGGATATGTTCTTATCAGATATAGATGACTAATGGCCCTGTAATATATGGGAACTTGGTGACTACGCAATAATGGCCCATTGTGTCTCTAATTGGCGTGATGGGTGCCGTCCCTTAAAGATTAAGATAAAGGAAAGGCTATTGTCACAGCTTATTGGCAGATATTGGTATGACAAAATACTTTGGCCTGCGCACCATATGTTTAGAGTCCATAAAAACTCTTTTGTGCATGTAGGGACCCTTTGTACAGTCGTGTACAATACGAATTCTTCGTAAAGCTTTGATATTGGTTGTTTTTTTTTGACCGGTTACGATGAACGACATTATTCATGCAACATAAAATTAGCTTAAATATTAAGCTGAACCACATAATTTGTGGGTACATAATTTTTATACGGAGTTTAATAGGTAGGTACGCTGGCAGACTTAGGTAAGTAGGTAATCTAAAAGGCAGACTAAAATGCAAATTCCAGCGAATTAAAAAATAAATTCTTAGGCTGCTTTATTTATAGTAACTCCAATTATCTTGAATTAGGAATACTTTTGACTGAATTTATTGCATTACATTGATAAGGTTTCATCAATCAAATCCGTACAAAGCAATTTTATTTTCAGTATATATAGTTACTTAACTATTAAATTCTAGTAACTATCTATTTATTATATTATGTTATTAGGAAACCGCGCGTCCAACAACATCGTATGTAACTAAAAGTATCGATATTTTTTGTAGCGGAACAATTTATAACTAAGTAGGTAGATCCCTAAAACTCGTAATAGCTTTCATAATCCGCTAACGTCAGCCTTTCCACGAACAACTAATAAAGTAATAACTACGACTAAAATGTGATATAATCCCTCTAAAAACAACAACAAAACATCATTCAAACAAAATACAAAAACAAAACTTGTTTTAGCATGTGTCAATACGTGTTACGCTACAATATGGAGCATTAAAATTTAAAAATAGAATGTTTTACAAAAGCGTAATCACAATAAAAACGCGAGCCGTGTCAAAAGGTAAAAAGTTGTAAAAACACTAAAAAGTGTAGTTTTTAGCAGCGTCAGTGGCGGATACGGACGTGTGGGGCCCAAAATGTCAGCCGCATGCTAGTGAAAACGCTTTTTGGTTTGACATAAAACGTAAACTGTAGCGTTTATGCTAGTTTTGTAATACTTTATTATATTTTGGTCCAAAATGTTTCAATCAATAAATCAAACAGAGTCGTAAAGACATAATAGCTTATTTTACAAACCTCATTTACTTATCTGTTAAAGTTGAGGTCGATGTTTTTGCGCTTGAACATCATAAAAACTATCGACAAAACATCTTCATGGTTACGCGGTAATCGTCCACATAATAAGCGGTACGTTTCTGAGATATGGTGATATACCTACCAACTTTTATGAATAACATGTAATTAGTACGGTCAGCGCCAAAAGTCGCTGAACACGTGCAAATTTAAAAACATGAACATATGCAAATTTCTAAAACAACACGGCATCAAAATTTTTGTGTCGCTGCCAATTAGGGTTAAAGCATAATACAATTATTCTATAAGCAGAGAACTACCTTCTTGGGTCAGAAACTTTTTGGTTTTAAAGATGGAGAAATGTTTTGAAGTTTGCATCGTGTTCAGCGACTTTTGGTGCGGGATGTACTAGTATCATTTCATAGTTTTGATTTTGAAGAGCTTTTTCTAATTATAATTATTAATACGTTGTTTGAGTATATGATAGTTCAATTGCACACTGTAAATAAATTGACACATGCTGTAATTCACTCTGCGGATATATTTTAAAGGCACACGTTTATTTCACTTCGTTTTTCTGAACAATGTACGTGAACATTTTCCCGCCAAAACATGAACTGTCACAAGTGTCACATTAGTTTTTATTTTATACAGCCTCCATAAAAAAGTTTCAACAGGCAATGTTACTCGATTGCTATTGTAAACAAAAAGTTTTTATAGCTTTATTGCTCGGACTATTGACTGCGTTTTTTTTTATTTGAATGACTGAGACTATGTTATTAATAGACGTGTAGGTATAAACCTCCTTGCTCCGAGCACATATGAAGCTTACCGAAGCATATAATTAAAATCGTACTTCATTTTCATCGCGGTGACTTTGAGCACGGATGTCGGGAAATATGTGTAACGACTTAATAATTACATGTTAATAATGTTTATTTATTGAATGAAGAATTTACTTTGGCAAATAATATCCACAATTATGTATGTTGTACTTGTACTGTTGTTTCATACAGTGAAGTTACTTAAATTATTTAATTTGCGGGTGAAGTCTGTCAATTCGCACTATGTCATCACAGTGGACTAAGCTTCTAGACTTCGTAGGAAAAAATAAAGTTAAGTAGGTTTAAATTAAAGTTAAGTAATATTTATTCTTAATTACAATATTAATTAACTAGTTATACGCTGCCAAATGGTGGGTCTTAGAAGAATAGGCACGAAACTCCAAAGTTCGGACAAAGTGTTTTTCTATTAAATTTTCAGTAGCAGTTTAGATGACTTAGATTACTCATGGGACTGATAGGATCTAAATAAACGGTGAACTGTGACTACTGCTGCCGAACTCTTCGAGGAATAAAGGCTTATATGTCCCGCAAGTTGCTAATGGGCTGGAACCTAGCCTCCACATGACATCATCCGCCGTACTTGCCGGATAGTGGTGTTAACGCGCACTGAGTGCGGCTACGTCACTTTTACGTCACCAAGATGGGCGCCAAGCACATTTATTTATTTAATTTGTGTACTGTTTATTGTACACCAGAACTTTAACACGGACAGAACAACATGATTTTAAAATATACAAATGGCGGCCTTATGTTGCGATATATCCAGCGATCTCTTTCTTTCTTTCTCTCAATTTGCGGGGCTTATATCTGCTTTGGAGACAGATAATAAATGCATTCTTCTTCAGATTGTAATGGTTTATTAAATCCGCTGAAGTCTATTGTGTGTACCAGCTGTCATAGACTCAGAACAATGCTCTGTTCGGCGTGACCGCGAGGCGTGACCACGACGCACACGTACGGTCGTGCGCTGTTCGCCCCGTGTGCTATATGCCGTAATGACGTCACATAACAAACCCGCTATTTTCGAACCAGCGACAAACATCACCGAAAGCCAATAACCTTTATGCAGGTGTGTTATGCTGGTCGCTCATGTAAAATTAACCCTATGACTGCAGTTCAGTGTTATAAGAGCTATAAGTTTTGCTGTGACTTGTGAGAGCAAAATAAATATGTTTCTTTCTTTCTTTCTTTCTTTCTATATCAAGCTGTACTATTTACGTATAACGTTTAATTAATTAATGTTATGACCGACTTCTTCACTGCTGCATGTTGGGCAAAAGACTTCCCCATAATTTACCTTCACCCTGAATGAGATTACTAATTTTTGGCCGCGGCTTCGCCCACATGGAACGGAACGTTTTTCGTTTTCCGTAGGAACTTTGAATTTTTCGGGAGTAAAATGTAGCCTATATCCTAATCCAAGGTATATGCCATCACCATTTCAACTTTCAACCAAATCGGTTCAGCTGTTTTACCGTGAAAGAGCAACAAACATCCAAACTTACAAACTTCGCCTTTATAAGATAGTACCCGCTAAAATCAAATTAAATATATAAAGTAAATACATAGTTTAGCCCTGTTTTACCACCTCCTGATAAGTGTCCGTTAAATTACTTGGCAGATAATTTCATACAAATATTGTTCCATTTTTTAATTTATCCGGCCATTCCCTTATTATACCTGCCTCATTACCGCAGTGGTCGTAAATGTGTTCGAGCAGTGTTGTTGGATTTTCTGTAAAATTTCCAGTTCCTAACTCTGAGCTTTGGAGTTACCCCTTCAAGGAATAAAGGCGTTATGTTATGTTAAAAAGGGGGTTAAATGATAAAATAATGTCACGACATTGTAGACATTAAGGTAATGCATTAAACGACCAGAACCTATAATTTTCAAAGTTCCGTACAATACAAAATAAGTAATTTACGCGATGGGTTGGGCGAAATATAATTATGTAATTATATGAAAATGTACGGATATGAAAACATAACATAACTTAGCATACCATCACGCCTGTATTCCCGAAAGGGTTGGGCAGATATGTACCAATATTCGGTTACGATTTTTGGTGAGATCTAAGCGCCTACGAGGTAAGCAGTGATAGCATAGTGATATAAGTCGTAGATTTCAAGTTCAAATCGTGCACATTACTCTGACTTTTCAGTCATATGCGTATTATTAATCATTTAACCCTTAAATGGTTAAGGAATACATTGGCAACCTGCATGCCTGAGACATTTTCTGGACAGCATGTGAAGTCTCTAACTAAAATTAGCTTGAAATAAAACTACTTTTTCGGATGGTAGTCACCCGTGACCATGGACGTTGTAAAGGGTCCGAAACGTCGGGATTAAAATAATATCAATATAACGCGATAAAATCCGTAAAAAGTAAATAGTATTATTTCAATGTCTAGTATTCGCGTAGGTAAGTGTCAGAAATCAGTATAAAATTAGCTTAAAAAATTAAACATACATATTACGGCCCCATAATGAAATTAAGCCAACATACCTACATAATGTCTTTCAGTTTTGCTTCGGAACAAAATTTTCATGCTTTATTTTATCTAAATTCTCCGCGGAGTTTTGATTTATGCCCAGTTTTGCCCAACCAGTGGGGCTCTTGATGGGGAAAAGTGGAATAATTTGGTTAAAAGCATATAGACCCCTTATTACATAAGACCTACATGCGGCGAACTGTTTCTACATTAGTCACCTTTTACTAAATCCATAGTACGAGTGTGTATTAAAAACTTGGTCACATTTGATTGTTATAACAACATTTATAACATCTAATAGAGTTCTTTCTATAAAAAACATTTCCCGACATTATATTATTATGCTGCAGCAATTTCCTATGAATTGCCCGACCAACAGGACCGTCAAGCATTTAATTTGAAAGCTAAACGTTTCAATTGCCAACCCTCAAAGGAGACCTGTTTAAAAATCCATCAAACGATTTCTGTGGAACCGCGATTGATAGCAAAGGACGTTTATCTTAGTAATTTACTATTCAATCAGTATTATACTGTGACATAGTATCTATAATTCCCACATTATGCCGCACTGAGGGTATTAATGAGACAAACTTTGTAGACGGGACATTTTATATGTGCTAAATAAGGAATTTTCTTTCAAAGAATCCTTCCTATTTCGTGTATCAGATTATTTAATTAGTTGGTGATATTGTAGCAAAATAATCAGTTTTAAATTTAAATCAGACAAGTGTTAGGGGTGCCTATTGCCAAATCTAAACTCCGAACTGCAACTGAGAATTTTAAAGAATATCCCATCAATACTAAATCTGAGATTCAAACCAATCGCACCTAAGACTAATAACTAATAAGACGTTTAGTAAAGTAATGAATTAACCAATAAAATATGACTACCCAGGATACGAAATACTAGCTTTTTCTTTATGCTTTGCAGAACTTGTCTCACAAACGACAACCTAGCGCTCTATGTCTTCATTCATTCTCCAAGGCTGGTGGTGCCCGGGGCAGGCAGGCTCACTGCCAACAGTGCCAGCGTTCCCAGGGACTATGAATCACGGAGTGCCGAGGGCGTGAGGGGCCTGCTAATGACTGTACATCGAGCCTTTGTTTCGTCTATATTGTACTGATGTAAAGAACCACTTTTGTCTATCACTGTACCTATTACAACGTGTCAAATGTTATTGAGAAAGGCTCTTAGCTAAGGAGGTACCTAATATAGCTATGATGAACTTTCCACGGTTTTATGGATGGATGACCATTATCTATAGATATCAAGATCTGCCATGCCTCGGAGAGCATGTCAAACAGTCTAACCCGGAGAATAACACAAATTTTGCAACGCTAAAATGTATATCTTCAAAAGATAATACAAAATGTAGCATTTGTTAATGCCAAAAATAACTAAAAAATATGTTATGGAGTTTTAACCCGTTGAAGATCAGGGATTGGCGGTTCTTATAAATTAATTAAAAAAAGAACAGTGTTTGGAAAGCAACTAAAATCATATATTTATAACCCAGTCCATGATTTTCGTTCAAAAAGCTAGACCATGGTATTTGTACGGAAATAGTCGGAATTCTGTTTGAATGCCGACTACATAGCTTGGAGACTTCAAAGAAAACGAGTCACATTGTACGATATCCCACGTAGCACACACTCAACTCCTATTGTAAAGCACAAAAGCCATACGCTCAAATACATGAAACCAAACATCTCAATTTCATCTAAAAAGAGTAGATACAGAGTTTTTACAGTTTTTTATAGAACGAAATATTTTTTTTCTCCTCGATACTCGTATTAATCCGAATATGTATCGAAATAAAAAATTCTAAAATGGCAGCCAACCAATCTGTTTCCAGGTTTTATACCCGAATATTTAGGACGTGTTGTCGAAATATATTACAAATGCCGCTTATATGAAATCTACAACAAAATTCCGTAGATTTCGAGTGTAGGTAGAATTACTTAGAATATGCAGATATATGGACAAAGCGACTTTGAGACTTTGTTAAGAGAATACTCTATAACTCCTAGGACCATGGACTTATTATATGTCCTACTGCGTAACAACTAGGCGGACCACATGTCACAATGCGGTAAATAATTTAGAATTTGCCACGTTACGATGAAGATCCATTCCGACAAAACAATGCTCTGCATGTTTCCATTACATTCTATTCTCTTCTTCCTTCTTTCCCTCTAGAGTGCATCTTTCACAGCAGAAATGCGTGCAAAAAGGAGGCTTTTTGATTGTTTGTTCATTGTCACTTCTAAATTTCCCATTAAAAATCTCATTTCTTCTTATCGCCATAAAATTAAATTTTTCTTCATAGTCATACAATAAGTATTCATAAAATCCTTACAGGATAACCATCCAACAATTAAGATAAACTCCATTTTAAATCTAAATGGTAATGATATTCATGGAACGGGCATTTTTTTAAAACCTGAGCATAGACAAGATTGAACAAACGAGTGTACAAACAAGGAGATCGTTACCATAATTACTGATGCAATGATCATTGCCTTAAAAAGTTTACGTTTGTACACAATGCCCAACAGATTACGTTCTATTTTTGTATTTTTATGGTGGTAGAGGATAGAGTAGGGAGCTCTTAAAATTACTTAGAAATTAACATTGGTATACGGAAAACGGATATAACAGCGTTAACAGTCTACATTGATATATGAACTAATTAACGAAAGATTTTAGAGCATAAAGTTGTCAATTTTACCCATCCTTAGTATAACCGCAGCGAGCTCTGCTTTACTTTGCATCAACTGATCTGCGTAACACTACCTACATTTTACCCACACTAAAATAGCTACAAAAAACCGACTGCCTCGTTGGTGGTGTGTGTCCCAAGCGCTACTGCTACGCTAGAGGTCCTGGGTTCGAATCCCAGGTCGAGCAAAGTGTTGTTGGGTTTTTCTGTAAATTCCCAGTAGCAGCTTGACTTTGACTTTGATTTACGCCTCTGCATACCCCTATACATACATAGCTACAAAAAACCAGCCTTTTTGATGTTCAACGCATGAATGCCGCCCAATATTTACATAATTATCGCACATCATGAATATCAACATAAAAGCTCATAAATAAATTACCCTTAAAACTTCATACGAGCAACCGGCAGGATGCAACGTCATAATCAGCTTAACTATAGTTTAACATAATATAAAACAATCGTGACTAACGTTAGTTAAGATTCCGATCTCGCGCGGCAACGATTGCTCATACCAAACAGCGCGGTTAACGTTAACCCGGCTGATAAACACTGGTTAATGTTAACGTTTAGTTTTATCTGTATTCCTGGCGAGTTTTGTTTATCGCTGTACGAGGATTGTTCGCCGTATTAAGGCGTTTTAAGGAGAGCTACGATTTCTAGAACTTCATTTTGTGTGCAATGTTTTAATGTGCTGTTTTTATTAGTTCGTTAAGTGGCGAGTGGGATTAAAGTAGGTTATTATGAAAAAGGTATTAAAACAGAGTTTTGTAGAATATAGAACTTAAGCATTGCATGCTTAACGATTGATACTCAAAAGCCACTGCAATAGTGATTACAGATTTTATAACACAGGAGATTGCGTATATTTTAACGGTCGCTTAAAAACTTTAATATATTGTGTGATCAAGCCTTAAGTTTTATTTACTCTTATTACAAAAGTTTAGCTTAATCTAAAAATATAGGCCAAACCACTCTGTTGTACAAAAAAGCCTGCACTTTTCATATTGTGCCATATTTTTATTTTGGACACAGGATTTTTGTTTTAAATACAAATCAATTATCTCAATTAATAAAAATAAAATCATCATTCCAGCCTTTCCGCTGTATTTTTAAGCACTAAAGACTGTCATAGGTGTTCTAACCAGGACCAACGGCTTTACTTGACAGCTTTATGACAGCAAACAATGTGTAAAAATCGTAGTCAGCGACGCACACGTAACAGCGACTCGTCACTCACAGCACAGAGTCTATGAATCAGCCACTGCACCGTATGTAGGCTGTGGAATAGATATATGGGAACAGCAGGTTCATTATCCATGCTCTTGAGAACACACACGATACACCCTGATTCACATAACAGCAAAAATAAGTGACAAAGACGCCTTAAGTACCAAAAGGCACCACAACCGCACGGCTAAGTAAGTACGTAAACCGTGAATTTGCACACACTCACAACTACATTAATTACATACAACTAATTACATACACACTCGTAACTATGAGCAGTAGGTAAGGTACATATTATGTGTGTTGGTACCACGATCGGTGACAATAACAAAAGACCTCAATACTGTTGTTAGTAAAAATTAAAAACAAAACACAACAAGGTAAGAACGCACGATTACGTATAAGTTGGCAAAACACGTCCACGAAAGTCTTTGTGCTGCAAAAAAAAATCTACCAAATAAATACGGATTTTTACGTCTAGTTTTTACATCTCTCGAAGCTTTTAGCTAAATCCTTTGTAGTGGGTATTACTGTACCTTGCGTATTTCGTTAGTTTTGGGATAGAAAAAGTCTGCCATATGTATAAGTAGCTGTGTACCTTTAAGATCCACAGCATTCCATTAAAAAGATAACAAAGCATAAACAACTTACCAACCATTTCACCTGTATTCTCGTAAGGGATAAGCAGAGGCTTATAGATGGTAGGTGTTCCACAGATTCCCTAAGAATAACGTTTTAGTGTTTTATTAGCGCGATTATTCAAACTCCGTGGTACTGCTACGAAAAACTCAATAAATACTTGAAATGAGACAGTCAAAGACATTAAAACTCTTTTCTATGTTTTCAAAATTCGAATGATTAAAACAAAATCACCAAATAAGAGGGAAAAAAAATCAATAAGAACACAAAAAAGTTTAGAAAAAGAACAATGACAAATTTAAATTTAGTTCCATGTTTCGCCGCCTACTTAGATATTATAATGGGCACACTATACTCGGCCTGCACGTACAAACAAACATTCCAGAGTCGAAGGGCATGCATAAACATCGAGAACTAGTGATGAGTCAATCAGGTAATACCGAATTAACCGCAATGGTGAATAAAGGCCTTTTCATAGTTACAACACTAATGAGGTCACAGCATGGTACACATTTTAAAACATTATGAATAAGACTTCTCAGAACAAGTGACAATGTTAGAAACATTATATCATTATCTTTTACTGTATGTGGTCTAGCAAAAACAAATAGTACAGTTCTCGCCAAACTTATTGTCCTGGTTGAAGTTGGCACGAGCTAACTTTAACCCGGCCGTAAAAATCGGAGACAGAAAAATATTGGATTGATTTTTTTTAAAACGACAACCTACGACTCTTGCTTTCGTTTTTATTTATTACAATCTAATAGTTTTTTCTCCGATTTTTACAAGCAAGAGCGAGAGCAAAGTTATGTTACTAGCTTTTCCCAGCAATGTTCCTCGCATACACGTATTTTTTTTCCAATTCTGTGGGATTAATCACAATCAAATATAGCCTATGTCACTCGGGAATAATTCAGTTTTCTACCGGTGAAAGAATTTTCAAAATCGGCTTGGTAGTTAAAGATATTTCTACGAACAAACTCACAAAAACTATTTATAACTCGTTATAATATTAATGTAAAAAGTAGGTAGCAAATATTGAGAAATCCTTCTAAATGGAACTTTTATTATGTCATGTATTTCGTTTTCATAACGCTTTCATATACCTAGTTCATTTATTTATGCTGTAGAAAAAATACGAAACTGTCAACAGGTTTAACATGGCTGAATGGTGACTACACAGCGGGACCTCGTGAAAAGCTCTCTACTCTCAATCTAGAATAAATGTCTTTTATCTAAAAAAAATATGCTCCCATTTTTTCTATAGACATAATATAATTTGCCTCATACTTATATGATTTTTAGTTCTAACAAGCGACCTGTCCGCAGCTTTACCTGCGTTTCCCTGTTTTTTACTTTTCTTTCTCGTTTTTTTTTTACGTTTTTCTCTCTTTATATCTCTTTCGATATTCTTTTTCTTTATTTTTTTTTTAAACGGTAGGTATACTCAATAACCCAGTAGTTGTAAGCATAACTACTACGTACTACGCTAAAGGTCAAGTAAAAAAGTGTTATTCGATTTAGATTTGTGCTCGGTTAGTGGCAATAGGCTCGTCCTCTATTATATGGGAACTAAAATATACTGGCGAACTGTAGGAGTACATTAAGTACGTCTCTCCCCCACAAAAATTTACCTCTGGTGGGAACCGATACGCAGCGCAACGGTACTGGAGAGGCGACCATTATAACCACTACACCAAACATGCTATTGCCCATACTGCAATAAAACATCCTGTATATACCCGGAAATATCCCAGATCGTACAAAGCGGATGTTATTCACAACATAAGAAATTCATTATTTTTCTCCGGCGATATAAAGCAGCTCTAACCAGATTTTATACGAGACATATCGTACTCGAACGCCCGTAGATTTCGAGCAACGTGCCAAGCTTAGGCATGTAGCAAACTTGACCACTTTAGTGTTGCCATTTTTAGCATCCAAGGCTTGACTAAAAATACAATGACACTAAATTACAATTTGATAGACTATAAAAATTTGACACACGGAAGCATTAGTTTATGTTTACTATCTCTAAATGTTAGCCTAATTAAATTTACAAGGTAAGTAAATACAGTTTTAGAAAATAGATAAAGTTGAGATTGTAGTTATTAAGACAAACAATGACATGTAAGATATTATGATTAATAAACATACCATTACGTCTATAATCTTCAAAAAGATCGAAGAAAAACTAAAATAAAGTATCTTTTTCTTCTTTTAAGACCCTAACAAGTATTTTGTCTTTTTATTTGTATCTGATCTTGTCAAAATAACAAAATAAACACATGAAATCTAATCAAACAATCAAACCTATTAAACATTACCGTTTTAATGTTTTAAAAAATGAACTATTTATTACATAAGTCTGAATTAAAAAAATGCTATTCACTCAAAAAGTTACCATTGCCTCGACCAAAGTTGCCGGGTGAGTAACCAGCCTTAAATAACACGATTGTACATAAATAATGGCAGTTTGCTAACACTTGCACACGAACTCCATAACCCATCTATCTTGGTTGATTCTTTACAACTTACTTCGCCTAACAAATTGACAAAGAGCTGATACATTCTGTATTTTTTTCCTCAAAATTCTTATGGTTGCGGATAAAACTTTGACTTAATAAAAGTTGGTTCATTGGCCCATATATTTTTGTCCAATCTTGGTGACAACTATATTATGTAATAAATTATACAAACATATAAATTATAAAAAAAAATATTGCCTTCCAAGTTGCGAATAAAACAAACTAATAAAATACATGTTACAAGTTAAACCGCTTCGAGTGTTTTTAATCTACTTGTACGTAATTAAACCAGTCTAATTCATACGAAAGTGTTAATTTTGTAGGAGTAACCGGTAATTATCCGTACATTGACGTTTCAAGCGAATGAGTAAACTAGGTTACGCCATTTTGAATTTTTATAAATAATATTGCGAAATCCACTTGGCATTTTATTTTTTTAAAGCAAAGAGGTTTCATGCAGACTCTTGAGAAAAACTATTGAGGACATTGCTTGGCAAATGCTGTAAGCCTTTGGCACTTTATGCGAAGATTTTGTCGCAATATAAGATATAGGTACCTATTACTACAACACATTAGGAAACTACTTCGTTGATAAAAAAAATTGGGGGGGGGGGAAATACTATTAAGTCCTTTGTAAGAAATAAAAGTATTTTTATAAGAAAATGTGTTTATTCATAAACGTTTACGTTTTCAATACAGACGTGACGGTTATATTGTAACTAAGTACGAAATTGTTATAAACTCTTTATTATAATTATGGTTATTACAACCGTATAATGTTTTATTGAAATATATCTTTACATTATGTGCCCACAAGGCACGTCACATTGTTCGTTATTTACTTTCCCGAGAACAATGTAATATCAATATTGTTATATTAATTACTTAATCATAATTAGTAGCGCGTGTATGTGGGGACTGTCTATGTGTTAACAAGTTCCTGTTCCTTATATCCAAATTCTTAACAATTTAGCTTTATTAATAGCAAGCTTCGTGGATACATATAGTAATAGTAAATAATAGAAGGATAAAGGAGGGGTGTCAATAATTACATCCTTCTAATAATAATTTCAGTCACTCACTTCTTACACAAAAGGGGGGCTAGACAAGTTGCATTTTGACATTCGAATCGACAAACAAAATGTATGGAAATGACATTAGTGACAGCCCGATATGTCAAAAGCTTGTGTCATTTCCATACATTTTGTTTGTCGATTCGGATGTCAAAATGCAACTTGTCTGGCCCCCAAGGTAGCCTATGTCGTTCCTCTATACGCAATTTGTCACAGTGAGTGCCAATTATTTCGAAAGATCATCAAAATCTGCCTAAATGATGTACCGTAGGTACACTTATTGGAAAAAATACCCTGTATTTTCATGGTAAAAACTGTCAACTTGACAGCTGTCATGTATCTCAAGTTCTAAATTTGGGCTGAGTTGTATGGAATTTTGATGACCTCCTTTGTTTAGCGGTTGAGGCGTGAAAAGTAACAGACAGACAAACAGAGCTTACTTTTGCATTTGCTTATAATATTAGTATAGTAAATAGTCTTGCTACTAAAAGAAAAAAACTAAAATGGTCGTATAGTTGCTAGTTGGTTGACTAACATAATTTGTTTCATACTACTTTGCGGTTCAAATTCAAATTCAAATATTTTTATTTCAATTAGAAATTTAATTTGAATCATATAAATAGGTACTTTTGAAACGTTAAACTAGTTGCACGGTTTCAAAGAAAGTGGGTCTTATGGAGAAGAGCCGGCAAGAAACTCCATAGATACTCTTTTTTTTTAAATATGTGTGGTAACAGTAACAACTACTTTCAGAATACTGTATTATTTTACCACTTCAGAGAGAAGAAAGTGGTCAGACGTGAAGATACTCATATTTCTGGAATTTTTTCATCAACACTTACCTTGTTGTCCTTCTGCCAGGAGCAGACGCCTTTCTTGTCAGATATCCTACACTTGAGCAGTGCATCTTCACCAGGATTCACTTCTGTGTACGTGGGCATCTCTATGAATCGCTGCACAGCGTCTGCAAAGAGAAATAAAATCGGTAAAGTGGATATTTATTATCAAACTTAGGACAACAAATTAGCAGCCTCAATAGAAATGTAAAATTTGAGTCTTGACAGTCTCCGTTCTTTAATAAATTATAGCTACTCAGTTATAAATAAAAATTAAGTAATTGACGTTTGTTTGTCCCACAAAAACTCGACAACGGTTGAACTGATTTGCCTAATTTTGGTTTTGAAATATTTGTAAGTCCCAGGAAGGTTTAAAAGGTAAGAAAATATTAAGAAAAACTTTTATAGGCTGTACATAAATAATTACTTTGTATTTATTTCTATTGTTGCCACATTAAAATTCTAATTAAATATAGAAATATTTACACACAGATTACAGATTATATGAAAACTACTTAGATTAGGATAATCTCGATAAAGAAGTCGTTTTCTTGAATACGGAGTCAACTAGATTCATTACTCATTGTAATGAAAGAATCTATTCTAAAACCAAATTCCAAATAATTCTATTTGGTTCTGGTTATGAAGTAAATTTTCTGATTGATTATTTTCAAATTCATAGACCAACTTTACATATAGGCTTACGCCTTTCCTGTTATAAACTCCGTTGAGTGATTGATGGACCGGAGTCCCTGCAGCACAAACATCTCTGTAGGTACCGAATGCACGTCATACTTTTTTTTCGATAAAAAAACATGTTTTCGCATTGCAGGCTTTTGGTCCCCACGTCCATTCGTTTGGCTGAACTCAAGTGCGTAAACTCACGATCATAACTCGACTCGTATAATCCGGGATTTGAATAGTATCTTAAGCGATAAAGCCCTTTTACGGATGTCGTTAGGGTGTAGTATAACATTATTGTAAGGAAATATCTACATGTGCAGGTAGATAGGTCAACATGAATGTCATGAAAAAATATGACATATTTGTTGATACAAAAAGCTCAAAAACATTCCGGATTTTTTTTGGTTGTTTAAACCAAAAGAAAACCGGAAAGTTTTTGAGCTTTTTATATCAACAAATATATCATATTTTTCCATGGCATTGAAGTGTTTGTCTTTAAAATGCAAATATGTGAACGTATACGAACGAAATATACAGACTAAAAAAAATGTATCGTTTTATAAACAACGTGCCCCACACTACCTACTACTAAACTACGGTTTTATTCTAAAAAAAAATTAATTTATGCTCAACGTCTATTGGTTTTAAAGGAAAACTTGACTTGCAGTCGTAAAATTTAAGAATTAGAATAAAGTTTTTAGCTATGGCAACATTTCAAATATTCCACTAACATTATTAAAATTAATATTATAAGCAAACTACCAGCTACAGAATATTGAAAGGAGATGAAGGCTTCATAGAAACTCCTTGCTGATATGCCAGCTTCTATTGAGTTACTGCGGATCATCTATGCGACAATAGTAAATCCTAGGAGCTCTCAGAATAGCAGTTTGTAAGGGCCTATACTCGAAGTGTTTTCGAACAACATGGCGACAGGATCATTGTATTCTGTAACAAGCTGTGCAATGTGCTGCAACCAATTGAACGTCAATCAACCAACTGAATAGCTGACTTTCGGCGTAGGTAATACATGTCTAAAATGGGTGAAAAAAAACCGACACATTTTATTTTCAGTTGAAAGTTCCTTTACTGACAACTAAAACGTTTTGCCAGAAATCCGCGTGAAATCGCGTGATAGATACTTTTTTTCACAATTTTTGTTTTCAAACATTTTTTTAAAAACATTTTTGCTCTACCAACGTTATTCATTGCCATGTTAATTAATATAAATTGAAGAAATGTGGACAAAAGAAATGGTTTGGCAAAAAGATCCGCGCATCTTTATAGAGGGTCCATTTAATTAATTACGGTCCATTATTTAATCAATTGCAGAAGTAATTCAAGTAATTGGGCCTTCCAAGTACCTTTTCACGAGAAAGTAATAGATAATGTCTTCTCTTTTAGGTCCTATAAAGAAGTATTGATAATTGATTATCACTGTCTTATATCACACTAGCTTCCCGCCAGCGGCTTCGCCCGCGTGGTCTTATAATTTTTCCCCCCGTTTTTGCAACATTTTTCATTACTAATCCGCTCCTATTAGTCGTTAATTATTAATTACTTAATATTATACAGGCAAGGAGCCGATCGGGGGGCCAAAATGCAACAAATTGAACACCTCCCATATATGGCCACTCATGCATCAGCCATAGCGTCATCAACCACTGCTGAAGGTAAGCCTCTCCTCGGTAACGCCATAGAGCCCGATCTTCGGCTTTGTACAACCAGCTACGTTCCGCGAGTCATCATTCCACTTGGCCGATCATAATGAAGTTAGATCTTAATCTCTGAGTCTGAATTAGCCAATTTACTTGTATTAGTACCAAGTCGGGGGCTAGACAAGTTGCAATTTGAAATTCGAATCGACAAACGAATAGAAACAAAATGTATGGATATGACATTAGTGACAGCCCGATTTGTCGAAAGCTTGTGTCATTTCCATACATTTTGTTTCTATTCGCGTGTCGATTCGAATGTCAAATTGCAACTTGTCTACAGGAAAATCGCTGGCGCTTATTCAGGAGTCAGCGTTTGTGGCGTACCTAGGTCGTAGATAACCCACCACTAATTATGCGTACCTGTCACTAATTATGCACCAATTGTGATCTAAAGCGTACACGGTTCTGCAATGTGGCTGGAAGTTGTGGGCGCCGCGCAATCAATTACACTGATTTGGCACTTAGTTCGATTTAGATGTTCAATCGGAAGCATCGAAGTATGTTTTATTGCCAAATTAAATGCTAGAGAAAGTTAATACCATCAGGCTTGTATTCTCCTAAGTAATAGACAGAGGTAGACTTATGTACAACCACAGTTTGCCGGTATATTTAGGTCCCATGTAATAAGGCGGGCCTATTGCCGTCAATCGGGAACAAATCTAAATCCGAGCTGCTACTGAGAATTTTGCGCGACTGCTACACATAAGGTAGGTTCAATTCCCAGGTCGAGCAGGATGTAATTTACCCTGCTCAACAATAATGGCAAACCTAATAGGGTGTCTCTATTCCCTAACCCAGTAGCATTTCAGAGTTTGGATTTGTACGTCTTGGATTACATAGGACTTCTTATCTTATCTTGCTATGGGGGCTGGTACAACCAGCAACACTTCGACCCAATGGGATCTTTTGTGTTGTCCCCATTACCGTATATTCCTTACTCTTTGAAGACGTGGTTCATGAACTCACTGAGAGGAAGGAACCTAAAATTTGCCAAGAACACTCATCCGTTTCGTCGCCAGGACGTCACAATCGCACAGGATGTGCTGAACAGTTTCCTTGAATTCACCACAGGCTCTGCAGTCGTTGTTCAAAGCTAGCTTCATTTTATGGAGCATGTCATTTGTGGTGTAGTGCCCTGTAAGGGCTCCAATGACAGCTCGGGCTTTGTCCCTTCTGTTCCTCAGAACGAATTTAGACTCGTGTGGTGCTGCAGTCGAGGAAACGTCGTGAATGTTCTAACCCTAGGCTGTTGTTCCACTCCTCTATGCCTTTCATATCGGACATAGGACTTAAAACATACAGATTATATCTTGGTGTACACTAGTACACCTCGGATATAATATAGGTGTGACCGTTTGGTATGTTATATTTGTGTGTGTGCCAAAAATAATTATTTCTAAGTATATACTTGTCGAAATTTCCGTCTGTTATTTTCGAGTGGCTAATGAACGGTCGTAACGTAAGTTGAAAGCGTTTGCCACATAAAAGGGGGCTCGATTCGCGAGGACCCCACGGGCCATAACAACACTTTATGAAGATTACGAATATTTCACACAAAGCGCTAACCGCGGGTGCCGGCGTATCAAAGCTTATTGTACGAGTATGTTCAATGGACTTCACAAAGTACTTTTTTGATACAGTTCTTATTATGTTGAAATCTAGGACTGAACTGACTTAAAGCTTTGGTTTATTTTATATTTCAAAAAGAGGGATTTTTTGTGATATCTAGAAGTCAAAATACGTGATGAGGAAGGATGGAACGCATGTAATGAATATAAAATGTAGGACGAAGTTATATAGAAAGGCCAAAGGAAAGATGGATGGATATTATGGTCGATATGCTGGAAAACGGAATGAATGAGGAGGAGACAGCTGATAGGGATGAATGGAAGAAAAGGATAGGCTGCGCCGATCCTAAATAAATTTGGACAAGAGCAGGATAGATGGATTCCTCCTATCCTTTTCCGAACCGGGTAGGTCGGCTTCCAATCTTAGAAAATGCGGCTGAATATCAATATTTAACACTGAGCAACCCAATTTCTAGTAAATACCGATATCCTAACCATATACTGATTATCAGGTTCCTCGAGCTTCTGACGACCACTAACGTTAAAGAATGGTGACCCATCCATAGACCGGCCGCAGCAAGCGAAGCTTAACCTTGTCTTGATCTATCAATCAACATAGAACTGGGATGACTTAGGCGTAGAAATACAAGACCTAGAAGAAAATAGATTTTTTCTGATCTCCATCAATTTACCTTCCATCCTGTTCTCCAAAATTTTATCAGCAAAGCTGACATGCCCCAAAAAAACCAACTGATGATCTCTGCGTAACCCTTCAGGAGTACAGGCATGATGATTGTATGTTATAACAGAATATCAAAGACAAACAAACCAATATACCATGACTCTACAAAAACAGTCAAGTATTGAATAAAAATAAGAATTTTTAGTTCACTGCTGAGTACATTATTATTCATAGATATCGAGGATGGAATCCGTTAGAAAAATCTACTTCAGATCTAGAGCTCCAATCGTGTTTTCGTGGATTCAATTCTCAAGTCGGTCAACGTAATAGTTTTGTTTTTTAGAAAATTCATAGTATCAGCTCAGTTTGATTAATTGATGATTGATGACCTGACGTTATGTATGAATATGGCACATATAATCATTTCTGTACCTTAACCATAAGTTCTATCGAATTGCTTTCGATATGTTTTTTACACATCGAAACGTTGTTATCTCATAGCTGATTTTAGTTACGTAACCGCTAGAGGCGCTGAAGGGTTTTCCATACAAATATTTTACTCTTATCGACTCATAAATTCATGGTTGAGATACTGAAGATTTAGGCAGCGGTGTACGGGTGTACACCTACAGTTCCAACGGACGGTTCCGAGGGCCAATATTATTACCATTATCAAACTCCAAACTGCTACTAGAAAAACCCAATTACAGTTTGCTTCACCACTTCAAATCAATCCTAGAACCTCCCACTATGTATGTAGGTTTTTATTAGTAATAGTTTTGTATTTAATATTAGATGAGGAAGCAGAATGAAATAAACTTTTATTTGACGGAACTAAAAGGTACAAACAATATGACTTATTATAGAAAAAGACCGCGCCACCATCGCTCCTTAATATTTATGTTTACAATGCTTTCTTGTTCATACAGTCTTCCTTCTCTTTAACATTAAGTTCTTCTTTGTTCGAATTTACTTACTAACATGTAATACAAATGTGAAAGCATGTTATTAGCAACTTGTTTAAGTATATATTGCTTTTCTTATATATTATAAGTACAAAAAAAAGTATATAAGTATTATATTCATTGTCCCATACCCATGGTACAAGCTCTGAGAGCTTGTAGCTCTGCTTAGTTTGGGACTAGATGGTGCTGTGTAAAATGTCCCAGGATATTTATTTATTTTACCTATCCTAAAATACAACAACTTATGTGGCAACGGCAGCCTGCCAATAAGTAGGTACCTATATGTATGAAGTATGCATATGTAAGAATAATCTAGAAATTTTCCTTTCGAATGGAGTATTGCACGGGTTTAACGGTTGCTCATTACGGGCGAAGCGAAAAGCGTGAAGATGCGCTGATAACGAGTGCAGTCACACACACGTGACTCTAGAGCGGGTTCGAACATCACTGAAGATTTTTAGAGCTCTAGTACTTGTTAGAAGCTCTAAACATTTTATACAAGCAAGCGGACATCGCCGCACAAACGTCGTGACAAGGTTTCACTCAAGATCAAAAATAAACTGACCTAGGTCATTCATGTAGAAAATAATCGGTTATTACAGATATTGTCATTTTTGAGCGCGCAGTGTATTGCTAAAAACGCGATTATAACGCTCCGCGGTGAATGTTATCGCGGGCGCGATCCGAAATAAATGAAATAAAGGTTTTTTAATTGTATATCTAATTTGGGTAGATAGAAATAATAAACGTTCAAGTAAAAAAAACTGCAGAAAAAAATGAAAAAAGTTATGGAAAATTTCAACGCAGGGGGGTCCAGAATCATGTATCATGGTATTCGGATGTGCGTCGATATCCCTACCACCTTGTATTTATTCTGTTTGTAGCAAGGGCGAATACAGCCTTCGAGTTTGCAGTGTAGGTCCAGACAAGATAGGCTCTAAATGTATGAAAGCCTTCGAGACCGGAGCGCGGGGGACATTTTCAGTTCAGACAATGTAAGCTCCAAAATGAAGCTCTAACGAATAAATTTATTAAGCCGATGGTCGTGCTCTTGATTGATTTAATTCAAATGGTACATTTCAACATATCGGTTAGTTACAAACTAACAGTCACAAATTCATGGGTTATCTACTCCAAATGTGTCCCATTGTCGCACGCAACTTCCGTTCACTTTGTACAGGTGTTAAATGACGTCAAAGCTGCAACAAACATAATATGATCTTGATTTAGACCTTATTGCCTGATGATAAGCGGCCCAGGGGAACTACTCCTGCGTCTTTGTTAAGTCGCGTTTACCCAGTAATTTCTCTAGTTATACAGGGCAACACAGCCAAGTAAACCTACCTTCTAAGCGGAACACAATAAAGTAATATTACCTACCAATCCAGATGACATTTTACAGAATTCTACCCTACCCTTCAAGACATCGGACTCGGATATCGTATGTAAGTCTTTCCAACTTGCAGGTGAAACAATTAAGATCTTCTAATCTTCTTTTTCCTTTTCCCAACCATGTTGAGGTCGTCTTCCAGTCTAACCAGGATGCGGCTGAATATCAGTATTTTACACGGAGCGACTGCCATCAGACCTCCGCAACCCAATTTCTGGGCAATACCGATATTCGAATTAAGATCTTCTAATATACTTAACCTATAAAGTTTGTTACTATATCACGCAAAAACTACTGAACGGATTTTAATGAAACTTTATATTATTGTGGTTTATACATCAGAATAATACATAGTATATAAAAAAGTATTTTAGGATGCCAGTGAATCCGCGTACAAGAGCCAGTATTTCATAAAGGGTCATTAAGATACACTTAAGTACATTCCTTTTTGTGTAGGTCACAATAAGCATTCTCCTCACCTCTTTATAAACTCATTTAAGTTGATTACTTTAAAGATTCCGGTAGTTCACACTTACGGAATTAGACTTAAAAGTACTAAGTACAATAAAGAGAACTCAAATGAAAGTTGCAAAAGCGAAGCTGTGTAAAGATCGCTCCAGTTCGCACTCAGTTCTAGCTGACTAGAATTAAATATTAACTATGTATTAGACTTTGTGGAACCACTGAAATACTAATATTCTAGCTTGTGTAGAAGTTTGAACCTACATATATGAGAAAGGAACTAGCCAGACGACAAGTGGTATTGTGGGAAAGTTTATACCTTCAAATAATTCAAATAAATAATTTATTGAAAACAAAACAAGTTTACATATTTATGTGTTTGTTAACAACTGCGTTAGTCAGGAACAACTGTGTCGCAGCCGTTAGCGCCCACCTCGACCAACACGGCAGAGGTCACCTGACTTTATATCTGGCTCCTAAGTTCGTAAGGTCATTACTTTGATCCCCGTGTTAAACACCAGGATCAACAAACAGGTAGTTTTTTATATCTATCCTACTAATATAATAATTGTGAGGATGGATTGTTACTCTTTCACGCAAAAACTACTGAACGGATTTTATTGAAACTTTACAGTATTATACATCAGAATAACACATCCTTAATAATAATAGAAATATGAAAGTAACTCTGTCTGTCACGCTTTCACGCCATAACTACTGAACCGATGTATATGAAATGTGGTACACAGATAGCCTGAGAAAGGACATAAGCTACTTTTTAATGCGAAAAAAGGGGTGTAAGGGGTTGAAATTGGGGATGAAATTTATAAGAAATACTTAGGGGGGGCGCGGGCGAGGCCGCTGGCAGAAAGCTAGTAGGATAAAAAATATATTTTAGGATGCGTGTAAAGCCGCGCGCAACAGCTAGTATAGATACACGTATTCTACCAGTACAATGTTTGCCATAGAATTCAGACGAACAATGGCTTAATTACCATGCTTGGCAGCCGGTAGTATGATCGTACCATGATTTTGATTGTATAGGTGAAAGCCGTCTACATACACCAGTGGCAAGACAAATAGGCAAAGAATAACTAATAGTACTACACACAGAACGCCCACTGACTAAACTTTAGGTGCAATCGCTCTCTGAGCTTCGTTTGTTATTTCTAAATCTCGGGTTAGCGATGGCAAGGGCAAAAACGATGTAAGTACGGTATACACGATGGTAACCCTAGCAGGACTATTACCTATTCTGTGCCCTATCTATAAAAAATACAGCTTGATGTAGAAGTGTGGATACCATTTTGATGTGATTTATCTGTTTGTTATGACATGACAATAACAGAGCGACTTAAACATCAATTTGTTTCCTATTGAAGACAGATATTATGATGATAATATGTATGCTTTCTTAAAGCTTATTCACGAAGGGTAGTTTCTTACCTGCTTACTCGAGAAAACAAATAGCACAAACCTAAATAAACAACAGAACTTTTTTGAATATACCTTAACACGTAAGCGATAATTGAAAAGTGAGAAGTGTATTGTTGACTTTTTTTGTAACATAACAGCACCCTGTAATCGGTATTCCCCGAAGTGTTAAGCAATAATGTACTAATTCACATTTAGAGGCCATAGTTCACCATTCCCCAACCATGTTGGGGTTGGCGTACAGTCTAACAGATGCAGTTGCATATCAGTTATAACACAAAGTCAAAGTCTTTATTGTGAGACAGTGGTTACTAAGTTGTTGTTGAGTTATTTTGGTTTGGAGTATTGTTGCTCCATCATGTTAGGCATACAATAGTTTGAACAAACCGATCCGACTGCTATGAAACATCATCATCATTCTGCCCATATCCCAATTCACTGAGGGTCGGTGCAGTATGTCTTTTTTCTTCCATACATCTCTATTAGCCATCATCTCGTCATTCAACTCCTTTGTGGTCATATCCTTTCTCACACAGTCTATCCATCTTTTCTTTGGTGTTCCTCTACCCTTATATCCATCCACATTCATATTCAAAACCTTTTTGGTAGCACGCTCTTCATTTCTACGCATCACATGTCCATACCACGATAAGCGGTTACTGTCAGTTACTGCACAACTTTTCAGTAACCGGTGCCACTTTCAAACTACCTCATATATACTATATTCCTGACTCTGTCCATTTTTGTAACTCCACACATTCTTCGTATCATTATCATCTCCGCTACTATCAATAACCCGTGTAATTATAATTATTCTGATATACCGAACCCAACATAGCTGGGAAGAGGCTAGGATGATAAGGGTATGTATGTTATCATGAAATGAATTTTATATCTGGTTCTGTAAAATTTATATGCCTCTTACTGTTTATAAGGCTTATCTATGCGGGTGTAAGTTTAGGGAACTAAACTAAAATAGTCTATCCTCGCCTGTAATAAAACAAAACTAAAACAGGGATCCAAATATATAAAATACAAAATTTCACAAATAAAATCTTATCGGGTCAATGTTTTGTGAAGTCGAAACGACGCGACGCGACGTTTGATATCAGGGTGTCTACTCCGAAAAACATAATACGGAGTTCCGAGTGTTTAATCCTACGTTTTCCTATCACGAAAGTGTTTAGTAAACGAAATGCTTATTCGGTCACACGGCGCAGCGGGGTACGAAAATCAGCGAGCCACCCTCGCTTTGATCAAAACAACAAACAAATGTTATGTATTTTTATGTCTCATTTATTACAAATTGCGCCCGCTAGGACTCTCAAGCCCGGGTGTCCCGCACTCTCCCAGGTAAAGATTCGATTTTCGCAATTTAATTTTTGTCTTTCCTTGAGCCTACTCCCAAAATGTAATTTAGTTGTACTAATAGTACCGTAAGATTTTTGTGCGAGGCTAAGTCGTTAGGTTTTCGTAGTAGGCCCCTTAAACACGGTCCCTCGAACTCCTCGAAGTGGACTTATTCGAGTCCGGTGTGATTAGATACGAGGCTCACAGATATCCTTATACGGATTTGAAATACACCGACGATACGTTTGTGTACTTCAGAATTTCATAGAAAATGTGCGGAAATATTGATACCTACATGATATTTTGTTGTAAAAAGCTTATCCGTCTTAAACTAAATTTCAATATTTCGTATCTTTACGATAATATTGTTTCAAGATATCCCTTTCTTGCTCAAGAACACAAGTTATTTACAAGCTATCATATCATCGAATTTAGATAATGCTAGCAACACGTGCATTTTCATTTACTTTCATACAATTCTTATAGGACAAAATATAAAAAAGGCAAAATAGTTTTTACAATAATATGATATTTTACGAGCTGCCAAGCCAATAAAGAAACATTTATTTAAACATACCAATCAGTCAATTAAAAAGCTTTACAGTGAGATCAAGATCAATGCTTAATCGATTGATACAAATGATAAAATTCGATATTATATCGATGGTGACAGTTACATGCTCGCAGCCACCATGGCCGGCGTTGACTACCGGTAAACTAAAAGCAAACGCTGAACAAACTTCGTCTGCTTTGGTAAGCGAAGCAACTAATACAACTTAACTCAACCCACATGTGCGATGGCGCCTCACCTGAGGGCGTACCGAAACGAGTAACGTAATTATTTTAAAATTGTTAGAAAGGGATACCGCTCTAGAGGCAATGTCACCATCCCTCTCTCACAAGTGAACGAATCCCGCTGAAGTTTGCTTTTTGTTTAGAAAGTTTAAAACAAACTAGTCTGTAAACTTCTTATTTTTCTTCTTATTTATAAGTGCTTAGTAATAATATAATATCTGCGTATATTTGGAATTCTGCCCCATATTGTACTGATCCGTATTCCAGAATCATTATCTAGTGAACTTATTGTATTGCTATTTGCTACTGCTTCAACAATAATAGATATCAGTTTTACTTCGATAAATTGCTATCTAGTTATTTAACGGGAACTTACTGGGGGGTTCTAAAACTGTTAAAATCCTTACTCCTTACTTTGTATTATAAATGCGAAAGTAACTCTGTCTGTCTGTCTATCGCACTTTCACGCCAAAACTACTGAACCGATTCAACTGAAATTTAGTACACAGATAGTCTAGAGCCTGAGAAAGGTCGTAGGCTACTTTTTATTGCGAAAAAATGGCTGTAAGGGATTGAAATAGGCGATATGAAAGTTATAATAAATACCCGGACCGGGCGAAGCCGCTGGCTGAAAGCTAGTTATATATAATCCATTCAGTAAAAACAAAATTCAAATGATCGCAGAATGCCTTTCTTTCTTTAAGACTGTTATTTTGCACTAGTTAAGCACCTGACTTATTTAATATCTTTTGTTGCTTTTAATAAAGTATGTTTTAATTCTCGCCCAAGCCTAGTTTTTGCCCCTCTACATCTAGAGGGAATCAATAATTTCTTTCGGCCGATATCTTGGGAAAACTAAAATGTTGAGATGAAAACGCAAAGCTACTTGAGAGACTTGAGAACACAGAGTAAAGAAGGTTTTATAAAAACAAGCGATCTTATTGTAGAACTCATTGAACTTTCTACAAAAGTAATAATGAAAAAAAAAATATGTTGTTTTTTTCTTTATGTTACTTATAATGTTTGTTTTGTTATTAAGTCATTTTAGCAGGGCACAAGCCTGTCCTTCCAATCTTCTCGGTTTAGTGATTTCTGTGGCCAATCCTAGTAGTAATCTACTAATATTTAGTCTGGTTGAAATGACAGTGGTATTGCTCCAATTTCGGGTAACGGAGATCTGCTCGCCTAGCCCTACGTAATTATTTTAATTGATATTTGTTCTTACTTACACTATGACCGTTTTTACAGACAGACAAATTATTCGAATTCGACACTTGCACTTGACGTTTGCAAGTGCCAATTCGAATAATTTTCACACTCGAAAAAATTATCACCATCTACGGTAAAATAGCGTGCGGTTTAACATTCTAAGTAAATTTAATATCTGTTTTACAGCTTACTGATAAGTTCCCGTTAAATTACTCAGCAGATAATTTCATATACATTTTCTATCATGTTTTAATTTATCCTGTGATTAGCGGCAATCCAGAGGTGGTGAATCAGGGCCTTAATCTTGCTCATTCACCATTTATTGATGATACACAAATTACTTCGTATTTACTCTTATTGATCCGTAAATGGAATGTAAATATAGTGAGAGCGTGTCGTTTTGCGTCAGCTACGACCAATTGAGCGAGAAGCTATTACTTAATGGTCCCGTCTGTCTGTTTGCGTATTCACAATAGTATTGGTATCGGTAGATTCTTTATTGGCGCGGAATCAAAATGCTATGCTTTTGGAGCGACAAGCGAGATGTCAAAGGGCAATAGTACACGTTTTTTTTTTAATATTTAGGACTCAGGACCGGAAAATGTGGCAAAAACAAAGGGAATCAATAGTGGGTAGATTCGGGCCTGTTTCACAACCTCTGGGTAGCCGCTAACTAGCGAATAAATCCAAAATTGGAACAAAATATTTACGAATTTATCTGCCAGCTAATTTAACGGAAACTTATCAGTAAGCTGTGTAACAGGCCCTTAGTATTGTCTTTTTGGTCTGGTGGTCGTAAAGTCGTTGGTCGTCTGTTGCGCAAGAAGTGCGGTGTTACTGGGGGTTCCAATAAAAATTTCAGTGGCTGCTCGGAGTTTGGATTTGTCCCCGATTAGTGGTATGCTCGCCTCCTACTATTGCCCACATGTCAAAACATGCCCGAAAATTGTGTGTAGGTATCCATTAGCACACGTCTGCCTAAACCATTGATAAATACTAGCGTGATTGTATAGATCATGATGATGAACAAGAAAAAAACTAAATTATTTATAACATAAAAACCAGAAATAATAGAACACAATCTATTTCAAAATTTGTTTACATTCCACAAACGAAATTGAACTAATTACATCAACATCAAAATACCATTCAATTTTTTTAAACCGCCCATTACGGACGCGGGAAAAAATCATCATAAATTCGAATGCGCAATCAAAATAAATGCAAACATTGGCCATTTTTCAAACTAAACGCGACATAGACAATGAAGGGTCCATCAATCACCTGTCCCAACAAAAGGCGAGCCATAGACAACTGCCCAGAGGCTGAGTGCTTATTCTATTATATTATCGCTTTTACAACTTACAAAGTTAGATTTGCCGTCATGAATGGCGCTAGTGGGCTCATAATGGAACGTTTTTCCGAACGAAATTCGAAGTTCCACATTCAAACGCATGCGATACCGGCTTTGCGATAGCGTATCTTGATAATAGCCCCCGTGGGAAGTGTACCAAATGTATTGAATGATTATTTTTTGATGCCGTTAATAGTTTTTCGTTGGTTTTGGTTACATAATTACGTTTTGTAGTGGGAATTTGCCGCCTATCTTAATTGTATGCTGTTCGCTACTACATTCGTGCGAACTTTAAAGAAGTTAATTAGCTTACTTTTCCGTATTACCTTTGGACTATTTTAGTTCTAAACTAAACACATAAAACAAGTTTCTTAATTATGAATTTCAACTGTGTGCCGTCCACGTATAATTAAAAATACAGTAGGCTGTTCAGTAAATATTTGATTTAAATGCAAATTCGTTTAAATAATGAACCATTTAAATAGCCAGAGACCTCCGCTGCAATTTCCAATAATGCGACTGCCATCGATATTTACCTTTAGTACCTATTTTGGTTGTTTTTATAAAAGTTTTAGAAAAAAAGTCAATAAAAATGTAGATGCAGCCAATTCGGTTGAACCATATCAAGATCTATGTAAAATATATGCACCGTTGGACGCAAACATGCAATAAAAATATTATGTTTTATTCAACAGAGCACGTTCGGAAACAATATACCAGCCCGGAGAGTTTATTGGATAGTTATATAAAATGAAATATGTAAATTTCATTACGGAGAAATGCGTAGATAAAATTATTTGTTCGGCCCGGCAAGATTTTAGGCAATTTTCTTCGGTAAAGCGATCCGAGAATCGAGTTAAACAGTAAACTTGTTGTCTTCGTTTTACGAGGGACCTTCGTCACGTCGAAATAAAAAAAAGTTTGACGTTCTGTTACGAAATGTCGTAATTGATTGTGTTATTTTGTAACATTGTAAATTGACAATTGAATGTTCACATACTTCCTTTTAGCGTACAAGGTTTATTTATTCTGTGTGGTTATATAATTGCCAATTGGTGATATGACTTGTATTTGGGTCTGAAATAAATAGACTCAAAAACTGTACGGCCAATTTTCATAATTCTTTCAACAGTGGAATACTGTATTATAATAAAAAAATAAAGACTGAATCTTTCGAAAATATACACTCGTACGCCGCCACCTCACTCCAGCCAGGCTCCTTAGATCTTTGATTCTATACCATTAGTAAGAAATAAATTATTACAAAAAACCCCGACTGCATTAAAAATACTACCTTTGGTATACCATTAGTAAGAAATAAATTAATACAAAAAACCCGACAGAGTTAAAAAATAAGTACTTCTTAAAATCGAAAAACAAGCTCTATAATACCTATAACGGAAATTACTCGAATGTTGGAAAATTTATTGCAATGCCGGCTAAGACCGCAGGGAGCCGGAACCTCATAACATAATGTCAGGTTCAGTGATATTTGAAACTTGCTTATACCCACATAAATAAAGTCTTAAATAAATACACTTTTCACACGCAATTCTACAAAAAATGTGGCCTAATGTGGCTAATATATTTAAATATTCAATAAACCTACTGTTGTGCATAATTGCTTCATTCTTTGTATTCCTCCTTTACGTCCGAAGCCTTATTAAAAATGAATTGTGTTTACACACAAATGTTACACATGTAAGCATGCATGCAAGTAATGAATGCTGCAACATGCATAACAGGAGTGTAGACTCTGTTAGTTTACAAACACAACTCCGTTTTGTTTACGATTGTTATATAATAGTATAATCGCACCGCAAAGTTTATATAACCAGATTATATTTCCAAATAAACAATCGATACATATTCAGTAGCTCGCCGCAAATACTGGCGATAGTGCGGCGCCTACCTAACTACAAACAGACATAACATCGGAAATTGACAACAGACCTTCCACATTGTACTGCTATACGTTACACGAAAGCAAACAAACGGGCACGTCTAATGTCTTTTTAATATCCACGCTGACAATCAATTATACAATCCTGCCCCAAACAGGCTTCTCTTGGCAACTTTTTCGTTTAAACGGCAATAGGCAAGCAAAAAGATATTGAAAAAGCGCAACTGATTGGTGAGAAATCAGCGTGTGACGAAAGACAAATACAAGCGTGAAGAATTACGCTTACACGAATTCTTAAGAAATTCCACACAACAATTATTCATGGAAAACAATGCGTATGTCGAAAGTAATACTAAGCTCATGAAATATAAAAATCATCTTTACAAATCTTACGAATTGCATTGTCACAGTCACGTCGGAACGCTGGCTGTACAGCTATTACCGATACTCACAACTCAGCATTAGCCTTACAAAAGAAATAAGTAAAAAAGTACGACAAAAAGAGTCCGATGTCACGCCCATGCAGTTCCGAAGGTTCTCACGCGATCGCGCGCGTCTCGAGCAAACAAAACCAGTACTGCGCCATTGTAACCCGAAACCTGGACGCCCACTTACTCGAGCACTCCACTCATCTCTCCTTAGCCGACGAACTACATTACTTTAAGTGGAAGGAAGGCAGCAATGTAAAAGGTAAGCGGAGACACGACGGTAAGGATGCGCTCTAAGGCTTCGTAACGAGAGCGACCGCAGTACAATATCCTACTGCGAGCCTAAAGTTACAAAAAGCGTGAGCCGCGAGGTTCGACACGTTTGTATATGAGTTACAAATTCTACCATCCCGTGGGAACTGTCCGCCGGCGATGTGATAATTGCCCAGTTTGCCCAAAGCATTGAACAAACCCTGGACGGAGTAAAGCGAATATAAACAGGTAATTATAGGGACCCACGAGAAAGTGTAGGGATGGGGGACGGAATGATAGGGATTGATATGAATTATTGAAATGGATTTATGTCGGACCAACTTAATGATACATCTCGTGCCTAAAGTTGAAAATTGGAATTTATGATGATATATAAGTTGGGTGGTTTGCACGACGAAATGAATTATGGATGTTTAGCGTTGATAAATAATTTGTTTTAGACTGAAGATTGGAAAACTTTACCAAGCAGTTTTTACTTGAAAGGAGTATTTACTTCTTATACTTTAAAAAAAAGTAGCCCGTCTTTCACCAGTATGCAATCAGATTCCTCGACAAATTTTATCGAATACTATTCAGCGGATTGGGCATGTAGAGGGAAAGCATTGAAACATTGAAAGCTTCTTCTTAGGGATTTTATCGTCCTAAATTGATATTAGGTATTAAAATGCGGATGATCCAAAAGTTTCATCTCAATGTCTTATTCACACGATAGAGATGTAGAATTTCTATATCAAACAACTACATTTTAGATATGAATTTAATTGACAAAGACTAAACAATATTTTTACAAGACAACGTCTTTTGAAAGTAAGCGGCAAATAAAAACAAGAGCGCATTTATTAATACATTAGGAAATGAAGTGCTAATTGTGCTCTCATTTGTATTGCCGAGCGCGCTAAGTGCAAAACAAACAACTTTTTCAGACTATTACCGTTGAACACTGCTTTCATTAACAGCGAACAAAAGAATTAGGTAACTGATGCCAAATTCCAATCATAGTCTAGTACGATTATGAATAGCTAGTCCAGTCTACAACCCCATCTGTTTTAGAATAGTTTTTTTTTTTAATCCTTTCCGTAGGAAATTGCGAGCGAAATAAAAAGTAGCCTTTGTGTCTTAGTAAAAGTTATGTCTATGCCAAATTTCAGCAAAATCCGTACAGCCGTTGCAGCGTGAATGAATGACAAAAAAAGGATTAAGTTTTTAGGAAAGGTAAACAGACATGAATAATATTACTATGGTGATATTTTCAGAACCAATTGTCAGACACCAAACAAACTAAGGACCAACTAGAAATTACCAACAGTTACCAATGTTCTATTAAGTACAGGGATGAATACACGCTTAATATTTTTCAGGTAGTTTAAAAATAACAGTCCTGCCTCGTTAGCCTAGTGGTCCTTAGTGCGACTGCTGCCCTCGAACTAGGTATTGGATTTGATAGCAGCTCGTGTCGTGTCGTGCAGCAATAATAAATTGGTGTAAATATTATGTATAGTATAAAAACTTTTTCTGCATTGAACGGAAAAGGGTCATACCGTAACATCTTCGTTCATGCGCAGTCCCTACCCTTTTCTATTCAGCATAAAGACATTATTAATTACACACCCAAGGAAATGAACCCGGAAGCTTGACAATAAAATTGAGCGCTAAGCCGATATAAAATTGGCTCGGTTTCCTGCGCGTGCGCTCCCCGCGTCGTCGCCTGCGCAGCCGAGCGCGACCGACCCACGTACATTCAATCTCATTGAAAACAAATATTTGCTTTATAATCCTGCAACGCCTGTGGGATACCACTTTTTACTTCTTAATTCGTTTTACATTTATTTTCACGGCAATGACTTGTATAAAAACTGTTTTTATAAACTTTAAGGTCGATATTAAAAGTGTACACAAAAAGTGTCAATGGATTTTAGATTCTATTGACGCTGAATAAGTAGATTGACTAAACATTTGAACCGAGAACAAAGAGTTGATAAACTCTACAGATATTCTTCCGAAAGTACCTCAGGCAAACATCGTCCGTATTTAAGATTTTCTGAAGATAAATTACACTGAATAGAAATTCCGAATTTCAGAGATAAATTGTTATCAAATATCCGGATCTAAATTGAACAAGCTAAGTGCCTTTTTAATAAATAGGCTTCGAAATAATCCTTCAGTTACAATATTGTGTATCTCTAAAACCAAAATGTGCTGCGAACGGATCAAAGGGAACAAACATTAATAACAGTAGGAACTAGTCAAAATCACCGAGTTTCAAACATTTAATTCATCCCATCTATATCTGGGGTTTGTTCAAAGCCAGCGGACTGAGACCCCTATTGAAATCATAAGCCGTGAGACGGCCGAGCGACCGGACGCAAAGGTTCAATGGGAAGGGCGAAGCACCCTCCTTATCAAAACTGCTTTCAAGTTCTCTGAACAGTAAACCTATTTGCCTTCCAATCCATCAAAGTTTACGATAAAAGTCTTTATCGTATGTTCTACTTGAAATAGTGTAGGACGAAAAAGGAAAAGGTCCTATTGATACTGTAGTCAATATTAGTCTTTAATATCAATATGCCATTATTTGTTCCAACAAAGATTATAGGTTTTTTACATGACATGGTATAGAAGTTCGTGTGTAATATAGAGGAGGCCCGATATGAAGGGTACGGGATGGCATTTTTTGTAATATCTACGGTAAACACGGTTATGTAAGTTATTTTATGACCTCTGAAGATAGGCAGCTGCGAGTTGAGCGATATGTATTAGGGATTTATAATTTTGGGTTCATAAATCAATAGTTTATTCCGATCGATATAATTTGAATTGCATTCTATTCTATTTTTTTTAAGTATCGCGGTGTGTCTTTGCAGCCAGTACGAGATCACATTCAACCTATTTTAAGTTTCTCTTTGCTAGTTAAAGAGAATTCCTTTCGACACCTTTCTTGATATATTGAGTATTTATAGCCATATAATATATAGTTACGATTGCAACCAACCAACACCAAATGATGATAGATCGTTGGCCGGTCGCCAGCCAGTGCCATTAAGTAGCCGTGTCTTTAAGTTGGCACTTATAACTTGGTAAAGACGGCAAGCAACTAATACACTTCATTTTCTATTCTCGTTTGCTTGTGTTAGGGCCGAAACACATTTATGCGATGCGAAGCCGCACAAACTAGCGTTGCGTTGCGGTTTTTCGTCTCGCTTGAATGACCATTGCCTCAAATGAATAGGACGGCAAGAAAGTGGTTCCATACAGTTTAGTCGATAACTTCTAATTAATTAATGAAAGTTTTGCTTTGACTGATGTGTTGTGAATAGTCTAACAAAAATAGAAGTTGTTATTTTGTGTTGTCCAAATGCCAGTAAACTGTTCGATAAAACCAAGTAAAACAGCTGTTTGGTCGACTGTGTTATTTCTGAAGGTATTACTTACGAACGACAAAGGATATATATTTAAATTGTTTTATTTTCAACAGACTTCAAAAAAGGAAGAGGTTCTCAAATCGACTGTATGTTTTTTATTATTTAGAGACTGTATAATTATGAAAATCAAGTACTCTTATCGCATCACCAATCCTGCAAAGCAAGTTACAACTTTCGGCAACGATGCTCTAAAAACATCGCGGATTCGCATATGTGCATCGATCCTAAATATTTTACTAAATGTATCTCGGGAGGCAAGTGATATTGGCAAACCATTTTATACCAAAGTATGCATACATATCTGGAATAGCTTTATTTTGGAGTATTAGACACGGGTCGCACACATGTGGACGTAGCCCTAAGCCCGACTCTCCGTGTCACAGGTGTTCACAATAGATTGTTTTTAGCTAAATGCCTAAACGTTCGGCTTTTGGTTAAAACCAACAGTTTCACGTTGGCTTTTCGCCAAAATACAATACGTACAACAGACTTAACCCACCACGTACAAAAATAAGCACCTAAGTTATATTTTGTTGTATTACTCCCGGGGATTCAGCGTGATACATCAAAATGTTCTTCGAAGGTAGAAGATAAGATATTTTCTATATAATAACCCTCCAAACGGTTAGTGAGACTTCCTTTTTCTTTTTGCGGTGAAGAAATATACTTTGTTGCGGATAACCACAACACTAGCATTAAGTCTAGTTCTATACAAAATGAGGAAACGAACGGTGTTTTTATTTTTGTTTTGTTCAAATTCATTGGTCTAGTGATCGCAAGCGTGGCTGTTGAGTAAGAGGTTTAAGGTTCGAGATTTCATGTAATCACTGTGAAAACCTCCTCCAGCTGTTAGCGGCTAGCCTACTCCAGGAGTTTCCTGATATAGCCTCTATGTCATCGCAAAATTTTTTAGATTGCATTTTCTGTGCCTTCTTTTATACTTTGTGACATTGGACCATAATTTTCTGTATTTTCTTCTGTTCCTTAACAGCTTATAGGCCACTTCGCCTCTATCACGGTTGACGTCGACTACTTATATAAAAACATGTTGACAAATTGAAAAATGAAAACGTAAACAGACCGAGGAATGGTGCCGGCACGGATCGGTACCGGCCGGTGGAAGTTCTGCAGCGAGGGTGAGGGTAGCAGGCGCCTTGATAACTCACAAACATTACCCGTTTAGCGACAAACACCAATTGAAAATGTCATGAAGATTAGTTTCGTTAATGTTGTGCTATAAATCACTGTTCTTTACGCATGGAAAATCTATACTAATCGTAAATATAATATCTATACTAATGTTATAAAGAGGAAAGATTTGATTGTTGGTTTGTTTATTTTGTATTGAATAGGCTCCGAAACTATTGGACCGATTTGAAAAAATCTCTGTGTTAGATAGCTTGATCAAGTCATCAAAGCTATACGCTATATACCATCACGCTACGACTAATAGGAGCGAAGTAGCAATGAAAAATGTTGCAAAAATGGGGAAAAAATTCATAAGACCACGCGGGCGAAGCCGCTGGCGGAAAGCTAGAGGAATATAATTTAAATTAAATTATTTTCATTTGCAATTGCATCACTTGAATCAGAAACGGTTTCATCGATTTAGCTATTTTTATGAATGTTCATAATAGTCAAGATTTGTGGTTTAAAGGAAAAGAAAATTTAAGCATTGCCTAGTAAATTGGCTAGGTTTTTAAAGACAACAACAAAAATATAATACCATTTGACTGCACTAATTTATATGAAGCAAATCGTTCAGAAATACCGATTGCGGTTAAAGTTATTAGGAATTTATGTCTCAGATACATTTGGTCACGCTAAGTTTTGAAGGCTATTGAGAGGTAACCGAGGGGTGCAAGTTCATGAATAAGTTTGAATTCACTTCTTCTTACATTCCACTGAACATTTAACTCAGTTTTCACCGTCACGATCGAAAGTACAAGCTTAGCTAAAAGAAAACAATTTTACCATTTACAAAACCCATTAATTCGTTCAGTAAGTGGGCGCTTGAACCAATTTTACGCAGTACAAGCGTGATCGATACATGCATAGCATATCATGCCTCAGGGGGCATAAACTAAAGCGTTTCACTCCACCAAAGCAACAGAGCATGCACAAACAAAAACACACGTCAATTTTTTTAACTAAAATTCAAATTGGAGTCGAAAGGTGCTATATCTGTTCTGTACGGTATTTTGCGAGTCAGTACTCTCGGTAAAATGTGCGAATACTGGACGTAAAAAAGAATGTATATAGGTAACGCTGGATCAACGGGGTGGTTCGTAAAAAATAGATTTGGTTCGCTTCAGGGAGTTTGACGTGGGAATATACACAAGCTCTCGCTCCAATGAAAACATCGCGGTGAAACTCGCACCTCTAAATAGTCTAACATATTGATGGTGGCCTGCCTGGTAGGTCATGAGAGCGAAAATCGAAGGTCAAACTGATCAAAAAGAAAGAATGACTCAGATCATTTTGATCTCCGTATGTTTGCATGTTGATGTTTGAAATCAAGTCAGTGGAATAAAGTTCGTCTGGTTACAAACTAAAATCAATTCAGGGACTTGGACGCGATGAAACATCTTAACTAATATAAACTTCAAAACCGCGTTTAATTATACCTACCGTCGTCCACAGTGAGTCAAACTCAAACTCTGAATCATTAATTCATTGCTCTTACACAGAATTTCTCGTTTGTCAAAGATAGTCGAAGACAATACTGAACTTAAAAACTCGATTATTGCAATACTTACATAATTTCATTGACACACATACTTTCTTGAAAGGGCTAGGCAGAAATGTACAATTCAACTACGTTCACCCACGGTTCGCCGATATGTTTAGGAACCAGGCGGCAAAAATCCAAGCTCCGGGAATAGAACCCAGGACCTCTAGCTTATCAGTCGCGCTATGGATTAAGTACTAACGAGGCAACTCAAGTTCATTGACAGTCAAATTAGCCAAGATATAGTAGTCACTGTTCAACATTTACGATTCATTAGGTTAAGTGATGTCTCAGAGTTGGGACCTAAGGCTTATATATTCAGAGACGATGCTAAGCATAAACTTATGCTTCCGAATGTTAAATTGTAAGTTTATGCTTAGCATCGTCTCTGAATATTAGCCTAAGGCTGATATTCAGAAACGAGACTCAACATGAACTTATGCTTCCATATGTCAAATTTGTATGACAATTTGACGTACGGAAGCCTAAGTTTATGCTTAGCATCGTCAGTGACCTAGTTTCCTAGTGTAAGACTTGCCCTAAACAGTAACAACTCTAAGCAAGGAAAGGGTATATGTTTCAGTTCAAAGTGTAGATGAAATACCACGCACGTGGTCTCGTGGGTACAACGTTATAACACGTAGTGCACGCCTTACGTGACCGTGAACTACGTACCGTAGATGTAGATAAAGAAATTTTACCTAAAATTTTTTTTCTTTTAAAAAACGTTGCTTGTTTTTAATTGGAAATATATTCGGGAATCTCAGGCATAAATATGCCTTAAATGCCCAAAATGCCGGGCACATTGCCCATCTCTAGTTATAGCTTATCTTTTGTCTCGAAAAGTCCGTTGTTTGAGCTAGTAATAATATTATTTCTAACTTTTTATCGCAACAGTTATCAAAGTCAACGATGACGTACAAACATACCCTCAAATGTCAATATGTACTTACAATAATGCATTTCCTGACAGATATTTGTATGTATGTGTGCATATAGATAAGTGTTACCTGAACGTATATAATATACTCGTACGTGTGGGCCTCAGGGAGTATGTAGAGAGTGAAGTAGGATACTTTCTTTTTATATTATGACTTTCTCAGATCGCCCGTAGAGAATTCCAGCTAATATACTAACTAGTATTAATTGATTAGTATTTTTAACTGGTCAGAGTTTGGATTAGGCTCGCCCCCTATCACATGGGGCCTAAGCATACCGATGAACTATGGATGTACCATTGAACCATTTTGACATTACTTCTATAGAGCTGTCAATTTTGACATCATTTTTATTGAGATTATGTCAAATGAGGTCATCAAAAGCCCATACAACTGAGGCTAAATTTGTACCGGGGGTACATGACCGCTGTCAAGTTGATAGTTTTTACCATGAAATCAGTATGAAACTGATAATAATCTGCCGTAATGGCGTGTGTTTGACATTCCGAAACTGACACTGACAGTTTTTACTATGAAATCATTACGAAACAGATAAAAGTGTGCCAAAATGGCGTGATTTTTCTCAAATTAAAAGTTTTTTTTCTCATCCCCCAGTCAACATTAAAAAAAAGTACGACTAGAGTTTTAACCAGCGTAAGACATTTTTTTCAAAAAATGTAACTTCGGTACATCATTTTGGCCGATTTCGATGACCTCCTTTTGATCTCCAGTAGGAAATATAATCGTGAGACAGGTTATTAGTAATTCTGGCCGTAAATAAACGAAGCTAGCTTGGCCGCACCTGGCAATGGACAAAGTTTCATTACTACGGAAAATTAAAAAGTTTAAGCTCGCCCGGGAGCTTCGAATATAACGATTCAACGATATTTTCCAAACTTATTTTTCCAATTCCAGTAGCTCTACCAAGAGTTTAGTGAATGATAGATGGGTTCACAAATATATTTTGTAAATCATACAGATATTTGATATCTCAGCCACTACGCCAAACGTAGTAATGTGTAATTTAAAAACTAAACGCAGCCATACTTTCTTTCTACCTGCGCAGACGGCTTGTATTACTAAACAGTAGAACGTCATTATCACATGGGTATCAGATTATCAATAACAAAGGCGTACAAATATCATTGTGGCGCGATTTGCATGCGCGCGCGCATCGTGAGGAATGCGCTAATTGTGAGCGTGGGACTTCTTGTGGCTGGACTAATTATGCTAAGTCAATGGTACAGATGAATGATTAATTGTTTAGTAATATGAAGGTATTGAAAACTTTCGTGAGTTTGTGTCTTTGACTATGTCATCATCCTTCTGTCCATTATGCTTATTAAATCCCAATTCACTTATCGGCGCAGTAAGAGTCCTTTACTTCCATACATAAATAATAATAAAATAAATAGGTAATAAAAAAAAACATGACCACCTCGTTGATCCCAAGCATGACTGCTACGCTAGAGGCCCTGGGTTCGATTCCTGGGTCAAGCACACACACACACAGACACGTCAAACTTATAACACCCCGTCGTTTTTGCGTCGGGGATTAATAAAACTGAACAACCTATGCTGCCATAATTTTCACAGAAAAAACAATGCTGCTTTTATGAAACTTCATTACGTATTTATGAAACAGAATGTTCTTTATATTTTCTTGTAAGAGGATTAGAATCTTGTACACATGTCGGGACAATTTCGTCGTGGACACTTCAGGCCCCACCTCCCCTTATATATTATTTACTGCGGCATGCCCAATGTTTTTAAGTCAAATACTTCTTGGCCACGTTTACTTTGACTGGTCTGAACTTTATGAAAACTTAAGAATAATCCACTGAGAGATACAATTTCTTGAGAATATTTAACTGTACTTAAAGTTCTGACTGCTGTGTTGGTCTAGAAGTCCAAAGTGCGACTGCTACGTCAGGTCCTTCGATTCCCGGGTCGAACAGTGTTGCTGAGCGTAAAAAAGCCAGTAAAAAAGTAAAGTAAAGGCGTACTAATGTACACCCACATTTCGCCGGTTTGTTTTAGGGGGCTAGCCTATTGCTATCAACCGGGCACAAATCCAGACTCCGAGCTGCTACTGGGAATTTCACAGAAAACCCAACAAAACTTTGCTCGATCGAACCCAGGATCACGGACCAGCGTAGCAATCGCATTTGGTGCCACTAGACCAACGAGGCTGTCTAAAAAAGAAACCTTTAAGAATATAAAAAGTAAAGCCTTAACAGTGACAAGTGTAAAAAAATCTATGTCAAGGTTGAACACTAGTAAACAGTTACCTTTTTAGACATCATCAATCAAGATCACGATCGACGATTTGAATAGCTGTGAACGTAAACAGTGATATTTGAGAAACTCTTTTTTTATTTCCACGAAATTGTGCTTTAAATTGTACTTATTAGAAGATATATTTGTGTAAATAACTTGCTAGAACATTGACGATTTTCAGGTATAATCGTCCTTTTTCTAAGGGTCTTTCAATAAAAAGGTTACATATGTGAAGTCTGCCAACGCACGAGGTCATCGTGGTTGACTATAGCCTAACCCCTCTCATTCTCAGAGGAGACCCGTGCCCAGCAGTGGGATGATTAGTAGGTTAATGTTATATGATACCTACCAAGTGCTACCAATATAGAACACAAACACAAATTGTCCCCAATAACTAGAGACTGATAAGGCTAATATTCAGAGACGACGCTAAACGTAAACTTACGGTTCCGTATGTCAAATTTTAATACAAAGGAGATCATCAAAAGCCAAAACCCAACCCAAATTTGTACCGGAGGTACATGCCAGCTGTCAAGTTGATAGATTTTACCATGAAATCACTATGAAACTGATAATAAATAATCTGCCGTAATTGGCCGTAATGGCGTGCGTTTGACATTCCGCAACTGACACTGAAAGTTTTTACTAAAAAATTATTAACAGACTGATAATAGTGTGCCAAAATGGCGTGATTTTTTCTCATCCCCCATTAAAAAAAGTACGACTAGAGCTTTAACCAGCGTAATACACGGTATTTTTTCCAATAAGTGTACCTTCGGTACATCATTTGGACCGATTTCGATGACCTGCTTTAACTCTTCGGGGAAAACATGGTATGATAAGTATTATTGTATGTTAAAACGTTTTCTTTGTATGATTTTGCAATTGCAAATTTTCTTTTGTTGCAAGAAAACCTTAGGCTGTTTCTAATTTCTAATCAGAAATATAGATCTTTGATACTCCGCCAGTATACCTGTTCAGGTAATTGTCGCGCGGTGCCAAGTTAAATCAACGTCGCTGGCAATATGGCATGGTTTATTGCCATCATTGTCCATTTGGCGTGCTCCGGGATACCTGGCTGGGATTGATCTGTCCCCAGATGGTTTTGGCAGGGTACGACGAACGGGCACAATTATATATCAACTGATTTATTTCAGTAGGTAGTATTTTTTTCTTACTATAATAATGAACCATAATATTATCACAAACTAGCCAACTAGGCTGATTAGTTATTTTACTTTGTCTTAGTTTTAGACAAAAACTAAGTATAACTTACTCCAGAATAATAACTTATAACAGCTGAGGCCTAGGTTTTACGCAATTTGGTTCAACGATTCTGTTCCCGAGTATGCAAATGTAAGCACCGAAATCGAAAGCTCTTTTGGATTTCATTTAAATTAAAACATTAATTAAAACTGCAATAAGTCTGAACTGTCGGTGTACTTAATTAAAAAATTAAAACTGTTTCTGAACAGTAAAATAAACTGAATAAAAAACAGTTAATTAATTATAAATTAAAATAAGTAACGTTTTCATAATTACATACGGTTTTTTTCGGCTACATAAACTCTTAAATGCAATTGCAGAAGTCAGTAATGTCTTCCAACTTAATTAAAATATTAAAATCGCAATCGTACGGCAAAATAAAATACTCTTGAGTTAATTAATAATAAGTAGGTAACATTTCCATAAATGTATGCGGATTTTTTCAGGCATAAAAATATAATTCATTCTTGCCATGCATCAAATTTTATAATTATAGCTTATGGCAATTCGCGTAGAGAATATGCTATTGGCATTTATTGTTTTGTCCATTGAGGCGTTCATTTTTGGACCTATTTTAACGTAAAGCAATGATTGGGATTCATTTATTACGCTACTATGCGCATAAATTAATAACCTAATAATTTATTGATGCATTCATTTCATGAGTTTATTTATAGTTCGGAAAACAATATGGGCTTTCGTAAAAATTCGAAAATCGAATTCAAATCGTTTATTCAAACAAAAAAATAATATTATAATACTACACTTCAAAATAGACATCTACATTATGAACGCGTTCGAAAGCCTCAAGACAGTTCCTAATTCAAAATTTAAAATAATTTAATGCCAGTATGCTACTTCCAAAATAATAAAAAAGTTCGAGTAAAATCTCTACCGTCGGCAAGCTACCACTTATCTTAATGCGATTCATCTTATTATTTATTTATCTTACTAATGACCACTAATCATTTCTCATCCGCCGGCTAATGAAGCGGTAAAACTAGGTGTGAAATATGCCCATCTTCCTCTATACTAATGATATTAATAGCCATATAAATCTTTTTAAGATGGCCGTCGTGATTCATTTGCATTTGAAAGCTTGGCGCTGTTCAAATACATCAACGAAGCTGTACATATATGAAACTGGCGGCCCGTGCGCAGCATTGCCTGCGTGTCACGATAGTTTTAAAAAAATAAATTTTAAATACAAACCTGACAATAACGAACACATAAAAGAAGGATTTATCGACTTTGGTGCAGTTGTTTGGAAGTTATACACGTACAAACATTTCGGTAATCATTTCGGCAATCATTATCATTTTTATTTATATAAATAGGTATGTTGTCATTTTATTGTATACGATGTTCTACCAGCGTGGTGTTAGCCTAACTAACCCCTCTCATTATGAGAGGAGACCCGTGCCCAGCAGTGGGATAGTTAATGGGTGATGATGATGATGCGATTGTAACTTTGTAAGTAAGGTACCTCTGTGGCATAAAACCATTTTTTATTTAAAAAAAATACGTATTTCTTGAAATTCGTAAGAGGTAATCGTAATCACTCACAAAAACTGACCGCTGTATTGGAAATATTGTGAAACGGCAAAAAGTATACATTTTAAATAACTGTTACAGAGCAGCTACGATTCTGTAATAGTGTTGTTGATTGTAATATTTTTCTGCTATTTTAATCAAGTACAATTTCTCGCACTGCTGGCCAAATTCATCCCTCATCATAATCCGTCCTCCTAGTCTTGTCCCCCAACTATTATTGGGATCGGCTTCCAGTCGAACCAGTTAAGGCTGAATATCAGTATTTTACAAGAAGCGACTGCCATCTGACCTCCGTGCTGGACAGAAGTTATTCCTATTTTATCTATACACTAGCTTTCCGCCAGCGGCTTCGCCCGCATGATCTTATAAGTTTTCTCCCATTTTTGCAACATTTTTCGCTACTACTCCGCCCCTATTAGTCGTAGCGTGGTGATTTTTCAAATCGGTCCAGTAGTTTCGGAGCCTAAATACAAACAAATAAGCAAATCTTTCTTTATAATATTGTATAGATAAAAAAGAAAAAATATTAATATATATTTTTGTTTGTAATTAATAAACTCAAAAACTGGTCTGATTTTAAACTACAAACTAAATTCTTTAACTAACTGAGTAACAATGGCTATATATTTTTTTATAAAATATCCAACAGTGCAAAGCCGGGGAAGAATCGCTAGTTCTATAGTCCTTTAGAAATTATAAGTTGTAACAAAATTTGTTTCCTTGACCCGCTACTTTAAATCAACGTTATAAAATTACATAATTCAGAAAAGTGTTAATCTTTCAGTATTTCTAGGATATTTCTAGAGATATTATAAATTTTTCTCTGTAGCTAAGTCAAATCCCAGAACTAATTATTGCGGGCTGTGGCTTGGCAAACATCTTCACTTTTATCGTAAAATATATAGCGTTTTGAAGATAGCTTTCAAGATAAAGAGTACAAAGTATAAAAGCTATTTTCCTCTCTACAGTTTTGAGCTTTTGGCTCAGACGTAAACTAATGCACAGAATATGACCTAATAACATATTACGTGTTATATTTACGTTAAACTAAAACAGAATTATTTTTTGGGGTAACTGCCTCGTATGTCTAGGGGTCCCAAGCGCGACTGCTACGCTAGAAGTCCTGGGTTCGATTGAGTTTTTTTGTGAAATCCTTAGTAGCAGCTGGGACCCTGGGTTTGTGCCCGATTTACGGCATTAGGCTCACCTCCTATCACATGGGACCTAAACATACCGGCGAACTGTGGGTGTACATTGGTATGATGATGGATGATGGTAAGACTCTGCTGTTGTGGTTTACCTAAGGTGGTGCCACCGATAAGCAATAAAGCCCGGTTTGAAGGGCAATTTAGCCAGTAAAATTACTGCGCAAATGAGTCTTGACAACTGAGGTCTCGACAACGAGGTACTGATAAAAACTTACTAGTGTTGTTGGCTTCTATATGCAATTATGCATACATACCATCACGCCTATATTCCCCGAAGGGGTAGGCAGAGGCTTCTATAGACTTCTATAGGCAATTACCAATTAATAAAACAATATTAACACGTAAGTTAAATCGGAGGCGCTTCGTGTAAAATACTGATACCGCAACTGATTCCACTGGAAAGTGATCACAATGTAGTTGGGGAAAAGGACAGGAGGGTACATGATGAGGTAGGTTGACAATAAAATTGTTATAAATCCAATGTAAGGAAATAAAGAGACCCTTTGCCCTACCTATTTATTCTGTGGCTGGCATTATCATGCTTCCACGTTTCAATATCCATTCGTAAACAGTCTACATACCAAACGGAAGTCCATTAAAGCAATTAATAAATCCATCCATAATACATCCATCCATTTGATTGATATTTCACGAGGACCACCCTACAATGTTAATACATTTAGAGGACATTTTAGTCGATATTACACGAAATCAATAAATAAAATAAATAAATAACTTAGGACATTTTTACACAGCACCATCTAGTCCCAAACTAAGCAGAGCTTGTACTATGGGTACTAAACAATGGATATAATACTTATATACTTTTTTTTTGTAAATACATACATATTATAATAAATAAGAAACACCCAGACAAACACAAACAAACACCTAAGTTCATCACATAAATGTTTGTGTCTTGTGGGAATCGAAACCACGACCTCGTGATCAGCAGTCCGGTACTCGAACCACTAGACCACAGACGTCGTCCAAATCGATCGATTCGAAATGTCGTCACTAATTAAACGTCACACACTGAAACCTTACATTATTACACGTACCGGCTAACCGAGCGATCTCTTCGAGTAATAAGCTTTGAAATCGATTTAAAACTATCGTACGGGTGCCCGAGAGGCGAGCAAACAAAGTAATAAACTTTCTCTTTTTACGTTGCATAGCTTCAGACTTCATTGATCCGTTTTCCAGATAAGGAAACTATTCAGAATCTGATCACACGTTTTCAGAAATTGCAATCAAGTTTTTATTTGGAACCGACTTTTTCTAGCGTATCGGTAGCAAATAGAAATAAATTAAAAAGCAAAAAAATATTTTAAAAACAAAATTATTTATTAACCATAAAATTTTGCCAGTGTTTAACTTTCGGAAGAATTTGAATAACTGTTTAGTGACAGTGATAACCTAGGGGAATGACCACTGGACTGCCAAGTCAAAGGTCTCGAGTTTGAATCCAAGGCAGGCACATCTGACTTTTCGAAATCATGTGCGTACTTATCACTCGCTTTAACGGCGTAGGAAAGCATCGTGAGGAAACCTGCATGCATGAGAGAATTTTTGGACGGCATGTGAAGTCTGCCAACCCGCATAAGGCTAGCGTGGTAGACTATGGCCTAATCCCTCTCATACTGTGCCCAGTAGTGGGACAATTAATGGGTTCATGTATCTGTTTATAACATCATTTTCTAAAGCATTATTTTAGTAGAAACTATCGGTCTTAAACTGCCACTAAAACAATATAACTAACTTCTAACAATGATCGTTACGGTTATAAGAAGTACTTTGAAAATGAAAGCTTTTTCAGAAAATGTACTAATAAAAACTTTTACCGAAATAGCTATTCTACTTGGCACGCAGACATTGAAGTTTGGCGGAATATGCCATTTAAACTTTTTTACTATCAACGCTTTGTAGCTTTCGAGGTTTAAGACTGAAATCTATGTCATCTGGAACCAATAGACAACAATATTTAAGGCTGGGCAACAAAGGGTGTAAAAATTTGTGCGGAAAAGTTTATAACATCTATAAAAATTTGTCCGGAAAAGTTTATAACATCTATAAAAAATTGTCCGGAAAAGTTTATAACATCTGCACTAAGCGTTTCTTTACCCGACTGCCGAAGGAGGGTTATGTGTTTGACGCGTATATGTATATGTATGTATGTCCGTTCTTATGTCCGCTCGTAACTACTCAACGGCTCAACCGATTTAAATAAATGATACATAATTATATTCGTCTTGATGACACTAGGGTCACTGGGTACATGTAATTCCAAAACAATCAAAATGGTGGATTTTATGCGCTTTAATGTGCGGGCTGATTTTAAAAAAAAACCTTAAGGTGTATCATACAAACTAAAAAAATAGGAAATAAAATCAATGATTAAATAAAACAAAAAACCCGACTACGTTCAAAGTACTAACTAATAACTAAAAATCTGAGAACAAGCTCTGTATGAAAATGTATTGCAGGCAGGACCACCTATTCGTTCAACCTAAATTATAAACAAAATAGTTTTTTTGCTTGTCACGCCTGCAATACATTTTCATACTTATAGATTGTTTTTAGATTTTTAGTTATTAGTTATTTTTACTTTTTCTTACAATTATTTGTTTAAAAGCTTGAAACTTGATAGGTCTCCGCTGTTGATATTCTTCATTGTTTGGCTCACTGCATTACCAAACATATCGCTAAGCATTAATGTACTGTGTGTCGGTAGGATGACAAGGCGCTAGCATACTGCTTGACAAACAAATAGAAACGAAATGTATGGAAATGATACAAGCTTTCGAGAAATCGGCCTGTCACTATAATGTCATTTCCATACATTTCGTTTCTATTCGTTTAAATTGCAACTTGTCTTCAGGTTTATAATATTTCTGGCGTCTATAGGATGCGGTTGCCGGTTATTACTATAAATAAAATTTAAGTTAAAAAAACTACCAGTACAACCCGCCGACCGACTACGAAAGAAATCAACTGAAAATCATGTAACAAGAACATAATTCCTGTAACTTTTCTGTTGAACAATTTACTGAACTTAAATCAACAACAAAATGAATTGTTGTGTCCAGGTTGTGGCCATGCTGCTATGCCCTGGGGAACTTAGTATATTATGGGTAGCATGCGATCACAGCTATAATTTGGACACAGCAGTTTGTTTTGTTGTTGATTTCAATTCAGTAAATTGTTCATCAGAAAAGTGACATATAATAACAATTCTAACTTAATTAAACAATAAATTATGTAATGATATTAATTTAATATAATAGTTGTAATTTTTTTGCATTTCCGAATGCAAATTGAATGAAAATTTTAGCGTGAGGAAAGGTTCTGACAAAACTAACATACCTACCTATCGGTGATTGTGCATTGAAGCTGTTTGTGACTCTGAAGACATCACCATCAGCGCTGACAAACACTCAAGACTGCGACTGGTGAGTTCAAGCATGACTTTGATTATATCCTTACAACTGGATTTATATACATCATAGGTTCAACCTTATTATACCTATTTTCTAGCCAGTTTAATATTAGGTAATTTAATTATTAGGTATTTTGCAAGCTAGGAAACATAACAAAACAACAGATATTAGTATAAATAGTTTATAGGTAAGTCCAGTGTTAATTTTAATTGATGTAAAGAGATCTGAATAAAAGGCTATATTATTATTATATTTTGCAAGGCCTGAACAAATTACTCATTTTATCAATGTCAAGTTTTTTTGACTAAATACGTGTAATGCAAGCTATATGTATATTCTTATATACCTTGTTTACCTAGCCTTGGGCAATTGCTACAGTCTTCTTGATAGTTTCAACATTAATTTACTAAATAGTTCTCAGAACAATAATGTCGGAGCAGATTGCTAGAGCTACTTATGCCAAATACTATCACAGACTAGAATAACGAATCGATTGACACCTCATTCATCAAAATCAGATGAGTACTTTAGGCGCTGTAGTGTAACATACGTAAATAGGAAGATACATAGACTGCCTAATATAAAACCCTTCCTTCGGCTTTTTGCCGTGTCGTCGGGTAAAAAAGTATAAACACGTAAAAGTATGACTGCCTCGGTTGTCTAGTGGTCTCAAGCGCGACTACTACGCTAGAGGTTCTGGGTTCCATTCCCACGGCGAGCAGTGTTGTTTTTTCTGCGAAATTCCCAGTAGCAGCTCGGTTTCCGAATTTGTACACGTTTGAGGACAATAGACTCGCCTCGAACTGTGGGTGTACATTGGTACACCTCTGCCTACCCTCTGCGGGAATACAGACGTGATGATATGATATGTTACTCTGAGCTCTGAGCTGCAGAGAAAACTACTACTTCGAATAGAGACAAATGCTATTTATTCTGCATCTGTCGCTCACACAATCTCCAAACACTTGCTGTGTGACTTCCCCCTAACAGGCACGGACGACCAGCTTTCGAGTGAAAGGGCACAGTTAAGGTCCACCCAGGGACCAAAATCAGGGCAAAATTAATTTAAAATCTTATCAATGTTCGATCTAGGCCACAATTCTCCTTGGATCCGCCCTTGCTAACAGCGCTATGTTACTTGAGGTATGGATTTGGACGTTGAAACGCTAATCGCACAATGTCGTGACATTTTGCCTGTCCATTAGGAGCCTATCTGCTACGCAAGCCTTTCCTTACAGCTATAATTATGAATACAATGCGCAGTCTTTTATACAATTAAGGAAAATTGATGAACCATTTAGTACACAACATTTAGGGCTGTTTCACCACCTTGGTCCACCACCTCGCCAAGAGAGGTAGGGCACAGCCATTTATGGCTCAAATCTGGAGCAGCCCATCTGGGGAAGTACCTCCACCTTATAGAAAACTGCAGCCAAATAACACACTTTATTGTGTGTTGTGTTCCTGCAGTGAGTAAGGTCGCCAGAGCTCCTTCTAAGGATGCGCTGCGCTGGCAGTAAGAGGAATATTCCCTCAAACTGTCGGCGCAGTGAATCCTCCATAAACCTCTAAGAGGTTTTTCGGGTCGGCAACGCGCGAGTGATACCCCTGGTGTTGCAAGCGTCCATAGGCTATGGTAACCGCTTACCATCAGGCGGGCCGTATGCTTGTTTGCCACCTTAGTGTTACATAAAAAAAAAGCTTCTGATAAGTTTCCGTTAAATTACTAATTAACGGAATAAAAAGTCATTTAACGGAAACTGTGTATTTAATCGAACTAAATTTGTATGAAATCATAGAAATTTAGTTCGATTTTTTAATTTATCCGACGGTTAGTTGCTATCCAGAGGTGGTGAAACAGGCCCTTGGTATACTAAAAGGGTTATTCGGCAAGGGTAAATTTGGGTTACAGGTGAATAGTAAATATTTTTACGGTTTATCGATAATTTAAAAATTTTGGAGGATTCCCTTCAAGAACTAACATTTATCAATACTTATATTATAAAGAGGAAAGATTTGATTGTTTGTATTGAATAGGTTTCGAAACTACTGGACTAATTTGAAAAATTCTTTCAGTGTTAGATAGATAGCCCATTTATCGTGTATAAAGTTATCAAGACCACGCGGGCGAAGCCGCTGGCGCAAAGCTAGTTTAGTATAAAAATAAATCTATTAGTACGAAACTGGTATTTTGATTTGAATAATTACTTACCTAAGTCTCAAGAAGGGTTATTTCTCTTCAAAATACCTCAATTTTAGGCAGCACATTATATGTTTTCTTTCATTCAAGTCCAATAAACTAAATCACTTTTATTAAATTCGATGTAGGAAGAGTATGGTTGTAGACATTCGAATACAATCATTGAACCCGACCCGACCGACTAAGACCGGGAAGCAATGAATAATATGACAAATATGGGTCCGAATACCCTTCCGATTTATTGAAAGTCCATAGACTAAATAGAGATTACATACTTTTTTCAGAAAATAGACTATACGGTTACTATTTAGCGAGTATCGAAAAGATACGAAATTAATTTCACTATCATCATTCCTCTCATACTGAGAGGAGACACGTGGCCAGCAGTGGGACAGTATATCAGTTGATGATGATGATGATGGTCTCCTCTCAGAATGGGTGGATTAGGCTATAGTCATATAGTCCACCACGCCTAGTGCGGGTTAACAGACTTCACAAATGCCGTCGGGAAGATCTCTCATATACGCAGCGGTTTCCTCACGATGTTTTCCTTCACCGTTGTAAGCGGCTGATAAATTAATTATTAATCCTTGGATTCGAACTCGAGATCTATGACAGTGACCTTGGCTATCACTGCTTTTATTTTAATTATAACAATCGAATTTGTAATTTTATTTATAGGTTGCTTTTTTTCGACTAAGCCAATAGCACACCTGTGACACTCCATTCAAACTTTCCGATACCGCTAGACACTACAATACCAAATGTCAAACTTTTCAAAATTACGTTTGTACACGTGCAAATGTGTGCGTGAAGGTGCGTAGGGTTTGTTGGCAGTCCGGTAAGAACACCGGCAGGATGCAGGGGACCTGAGGTATCTGACGTTAGGGGGCGCGGAGAGTGGCCATTCTGTTATTATTTATTCTGTGCCAATAGTAAAACGCCTGCAGCCCTGCTATCTTAGTAGTACCGGTTACTGAAAACTTGTGCAGTAACCGTTTACATATCGTGGCAAAAACATGTGATGCGTAGAAGTGAAGAGCATGATATCAGAAAGGTTTTGATGATGTATATGGGAAGGGGGAGACCAAAGAAAAGATGGATGGACTGTATGGAAAAGGATATTTATGGCCTTATAGGAATTTAATGATGAGATGATGGCTTCTAGAGATATATGGAATATAAAGACATACTGCGCCGACCCCGAGTGAATTGGGATAAGGGTAGGAGGATGATGATGAGGAATATTATTTTGCAATTTACATGTTTAGCTATACATAATAATACACTCCGCATAATGTAATAAGAACACTCCCTACTATTTCACTTTTCAAATTAAAAAAAACAAAATCAAAATCGGTTCATCCATTTGGGAGCTACAATGCCACAGACAGAAACACACACAGACAACTGGTGAGGCAGTTAGTATTTACGCAATACTCAACAAAATAACTAGCAGTAACGTTCACCAAATTAAAATACAATCTAAATCAAATATTACAAAATCCTCAAGCATAGACAAACATCTTCTATTCCACAGTGTTGCAATGCACAAAATTGCAGGCATTATTCATACATCACATAATTCTATCGTGTTTCCCTTTCGTGCCGTGTGTTTGAGATAGTTATCATTAAATTAGCCAGAGACAATGAATGTTAAAATATTCGGCCTGCATGGTCAGGCACCGTGAGCTATGATTGTTTCGCGCCAAATTAATGTAAGTACCGGATTTTTTTTAATCGTTGCATTTTATGTAAATTTAATCACATATGTACAATTATAATAAAAAATTGTGGGAACGTACTTAAATGCTTTTGTTATTAAGTCAATAAAATTAATTTTAACAAAATATTTTTAATTTAATTTAATTTATAAAATCATAATTATACTTCACTTTTGAAAAATATTATCTAATTACTTAGGTACATATATTACTGTAAATGTACAAAACACAATATTATTAGATATTTAAACATAAATACACCTACCTAAATCCTACCGTAAATAGTAAAATTCTATTGAAAAAAATTTATCATAATCAATATTGTAAAATTTACTTACCCACATACGTCGCAAATACAAATAAAACAAATAATTGTACTATAAAGTTCCATCGCATCTTCATTTTGATTGCACAATAGTTATAAACTCAATAAACAATACATAACGTACACAACAGCTACTTTAATACTGCCAAATATCTGCACATAATTAAACAATTTTTCACTACTAATAAGTCACTTCACAACTGGATAAAATAGCCAATAACTGAATATTTAAATAAAAAAGAATAAAAATAGTTTTTCCAAAAAAACACAAACGTCAAAATTCAAATTTCGTACGAGAAATTTGGCGCGAAGCGTTCACTGTGCACGCGGGTAAAGTTCGGAATGTAGTGTGTAAAGGCACGCATACACTACGCGGTGGTGATCGACCCCACCGGAACCACAGTCGGTGGGCGCGCGACTGCCGACTCCATGTGCACCGCACCGAAACGTAACTTAGTACCAACTTAACGTTTACAGCTACACAACCCTTACGATGTTGAACATAGAGTTCATTTCGGCATTCACATTTAATAAAACCTATTTCTAATGATAATGTTCGTAGTTTTGTAGAGCGTACGCGCATAGAAACGATGTTACTGTAGCCTCATTGAAGGTATTGTTTTGGAAGGCGATAGGAAAACAAAGCGTCGACGTAAAAATTGGGTAGATAAAGACATTCAGAATTACGCAGTAAAATGGAATGCATTCAGCGCGTTACGAATGAATGAAATGTTATAAATGCAATTTTTATTAGTCACTGTTTACATTTTTACTGTAAACTTATGATTGTGTTGCTGATGGTTGTTTTTTCGCAATAACATAATAAATGCAATTGTATTTTAAAACACAGTATAATCTACACACACTAAAGCGGTGAGTATATAAATAAATATCTTTGGACATTTTACACAGCACCATCTAGTCCCAAACTAAGCAGAGCTTGTACTATGGGTACTAGACAATGGATATAATACTTATATCCTTTTTTTTTGTAAATACATACTTTTTATACATAGGAAACACCCAGACAAACACAAATACTTATATTCATCACATAAATATTTGTGTCCTGTGGGAATCGAACCCACGACCTCGTGATCAGCAGTCCGGTACTCGAACCACTAGACCACAGACGTCGTCAAATATATGTATATACATGGATAAATAATTATGCTATAATCTAAGTACAACCTAGGTTGATAAGTAGTTTCAAGCACCGACGGCGACGGCTCAGCGTGAACTTGCTTCCTGGTTTCAAACCCCAGGTCGTCCTCGACCGAAATATAAACTCAAGACTATCAGTCTAGTGACTTTATCGCTAGTCTAGTCTAGAGGTCCTGGGTTCGATTCCCAGGTCGAGCAAAGTGTTTATTTATTTATATACATAAATACATAGTTTTATAATTAGTTTTAAGTTTTAGGTCTTAGCTGTCGCATTAGGGTAAAACCTGTTATGATAGTGTTTAAGTTGTTGCAATAAATAAATAAATAAATATATGCTGAAGTAGCCAATAGTAGTAAAAATATACAGGTAAGATACATAATTACAATTAAGAATATACAATAGTGTTGTTGAATAGTGTTGTCGGGTTTTCTGTGAAATTCCCAGTAAGTACCAGCTCGGAGTCTGGATTTGTGCCCGGTTGATGGCAATGGGCTCGCCCCATCTAGTCTAGTCTAACATCTAGTTTAACTATGTAAACGACTTCAAGAAGAGCGGGATATCCTAACACAAGTACTTATGTTATTTGCCCTACACCAACAACTGTATTTTACTTTAAGTTAACGAATAAACGTTTTTTTTTTTTCATCATAACATGGTTACTGTAGATGGATACGGCCACAACAATGAATTTTATCATAATACGCACTACTTTAGTAGGTAACTGTGAATTGAATTTGTACCAAACGTAGTAACTATTATTTATTCTATGCTTGTACGCTTAAATGTACTTATTTGGTAGTTTGGGGACGGGTCAACACACACCTACTAACTTTACACGTAGGTACCTACTACCTATCTATTTTTAATGTTATCATAGGGCTATCTGACGATTCGGACACAGTGGCCGAATTGACGAACGAAGTTAGTTGTTATTTTATTGTACATGCCGATTACCTAGCAGTTTGAGTTTGTCATGCTCGCTTAAATGTCCTGCTGATGGTGGCGTTGTGTGTCGGGTCATTTTATTCTCTGCAACATAGTTGAGTAGAACGACGCCGATACACACGTCATGCTCGTGAACGGGTGCTGTCTGTCGGGGCTGGTCAGCTCGTACTTGCTATTGCAATATTTTACTATTTTCTTTTAATAATATTTAATAGGTAAATCTTATGCAAACTGCACTATTCTCAGTAGCTATCCAAAACAAGATTGTAAGTAAAATAATAATATTGTAACCAACATTTTTTGAAAGGAGTGTCTATGGAGTTTCTTGCCGGCTCTTCTCCATAAGATCCACTTTTTGGAACTGTGCAACTAGTTTGACTTTTTGAAAGAACCTATTGATATGGTCTAATTGAAATAAAACAATTGACTTTGACTTTGACACATTTTAATTTAAATATTTTTTTTTACTGACAATTCGGACGACATTAAATAAAGCTGTTTTGTACAGTCAGGTAAAAAGCTTCACAAGATATCTTCATTGTAGTAATCTTGAAGGAACTTCACTGCGGGTCAAAGATTGCCAATTTTTAAGTCGCAAGTCCGGCACCATTTGGGGTATGACCTGGCACCAGCATACCACCTTAATCCTTTCGCCTCAGTCCAGGGACGTGCAGTTAGGCAGGACCGACAACGTCTCGAGTGATAGGGGTATCACTGTCGGTGTTGCAAGCGTCCATAAGCTATGGTTACCGCCTACCGTCAGGCATCAGGCATTTTTGTTTCTTTTTTAATGTATTATAGTATAACTAGCTTTCCGCCAGCGGCTTCGCCCGCGTGGTCTTGATAACCTTTTTAACCCGCTTTTCTGTTGAAATTTTTCCTGAATTTTCTTTGCTATAAACCTCACGGAGCCCGAGACCTTTCCAACGAACGCAAAACCGTGGAAATCGGTTCGTGCGTTCTGGAGTTATAACGTTAGGAAGGAAAACCCGACTTATTTTTATATAGTAGATATGGTATAGCAGTGTGACACGTCCACAAAACAATTGATAACCGATTCCTCATATTATTTTTTAACCCCCGACGCAAAAACGAAGGGGTGTTATAAGTTTGTTATAAGTATGTACGGATCGTAGCACTACCTATCACTATCACTCTATGTTTTGTTGTTTTGTTGTCTTTTAAGTACCTATGTATTTTAAAATACCTACAAACTACTTTTTGAGCTGACCCGCATTTTGACCGCTGGATGGCTGGTCACTGATACGGTTTATAAAAAAATATAAATATATTATTAATCAATATAAATATATTATTAATGAATAATTGTTAACAAACCTATATATTGACGACGCCTGCGAAACTAAAATAGCAAATATTGCATTGTCAAGGTACGTAGTGATGATATAATAAAATAGACAGGCGCTTTAATTTATTTATAGTACAAGCTCTGCTTAGTTTGTCTGTGTAAAATGTCCTAGGATATTTATAATTACCTAGGTATAAATAAGTTCTTTTTGTCACACGAACCGGAGATTAATAGGATTTCTTAACTCATATTTCTTCATATTCTATTCAAAATCTCTTGGGCTACCATGGCCGACATGAAAAGTCTTTATAACACACCCGTAACCCAGGTTTATCCAACCAAATAAAGACAATCTCCACAAATGGGGGTTCATTAAACGCCTCAGACCGAGTATGTGCCGTGTCTCTCCGCAGACCTTCCATCTTACCCATCTTGACCATCATCTAGTGATCTGATGGACGCGTCAGGAAACGCAGTCCGCGTTACTGAGTTTTGGCTGAGCAAGTCTAGGTATCCTTTTTTTTTATCAACTGTCGACATACTAAGTAGAAGATTGGGTAGACTGCAAACTGCATCAAACCAACCCAACCTATGTGAATGATTGAATTAACATTATGCAATGTAGAAGGGCCATCGACGCACATACCGAATACCATGAGTTCAGCATATGATTCTGGACCCCCTGGCGTTGAAATTTTCCGTAACATACTTTTCCACCCCGGCTGCTTGCTCGCCTCTTGTCTTAACACACCTAGGTACAAGAAAGTGCAGCGTCGTAAAAGTAGAAAACTACAGAAAAACTATTTAACCCAAAAGCAAAAATGACGGAGTGTCATAAGTTTCACGTGTCTGTCTGTGTGTTTGTCTGTGGCATCTTAGTTCCCGATAGTGTGAACCGATTTTGATTTTGTGTTTTTTTTGTTTGAAGATAAATTTGTCGCTATATTATTATAAGCTATGATTTAATGAAAATCGGTCCAAGATGGCCACCGCCACAAACTGGGCAAATATAAATGGGCAAAATACTATAGGGTATAGCTATAGCCTATAGTTAATTACCATAACACAGCAAATTGAATTCAGGAGAATCATCAACTTATAGATGAGATGCAGTAGGTAATAAATAGTATTTATGTGATGTATGTAGTTAGCCGGCATACGCATGCGCGTGTCGCGAGGTCACGACCGAGCGACGAAGCCGCGGGGCGCGATCGCGATGCGCGATCGATGCGCAGTCCGCGTGTTTTTGAGTACTCCAGTAATAAACGATCGTTGAAGTCAATTGCATGTTTTCTTATCTTCCCGACTTACCAAGTAAATATATATCAATTTATCAATTATATATCCTTACTATCCTTATCCTTACTATATAATCTATACATATAAAATTCTTTGTCCTGAATGACTGACTCACTGACGGATCAACGCACAGCCTAAACCGCTGATCGTAGAGACCTGAAACATGGAGGGTGTATTCTTTGTATGACGTAGGCATCCGATAAGAAAGGATTTTTCGAAATTCTATCCCTAAGGGGGTGAAAAAGGGGGGCAAAGTTTGTATGGGACAACGTGATTCCTTGGTCCAATATACTTCAAATTTTGCATAAACATTCTTTAACAGAATTGATGGAAGACGTGTTTCGTATTTTATTGAAATTCATCCCCTAACTGGGTTAAAAAGGGGGTAGAAAGTTATTTTATTTCCAAGTTGATATCAATACTCCTTAGTGTTTTTTATTTAAATTAGATTAAAATAAAAATTTTGACACTTGATATTAGTTGATATGTCAATTCCTCAGCAGTAAATAATGTCAAGTAGTGAAGGCTCTTTATTCATTAAACAAAGAAGATTTAATAAATTCCAGTATAATAATACGTAGTGATATCTTAACATTTAACATCGGCCAAAGTCAGAAGCAATCGTGATATCGCCTTAGCGGTCGCATCGTCCAGAATTGCTGCCACGCTGATAGAAGGAGGTAAAACTGCACTGGTAAACTGCGTTCAAAGTTCATACAAACCGAAACCCCACTGCAATATACCCAAACAAAGTACTATGGCCGAAGTTTGGGATGTGAGTACTATGGCTCTTAAAGGGGATTACTGTATTGTCAGCAGGCGATGTCCCACAGACTACCAGGAGAGTTTAGAAGTAAAAGCGCGTGAAGCGGTCACATTTGTGGACAGTTCTCTGACCCGTTCTTTAAAATAGGAAATGGTGGAACACATTAAAATTTAGAGTTAGCGCCCCAATGTTGTTGCTGCGGAATATAAATCCACCAAAATTATGCAATGGCACCAGATTTTAAGTGAAAACATGCATCGCAATGTAATCGAGTCAACTATACTGACCAGTTGTTCTCGAGGAGAACATGTATTTATTCCTAGGATTCCACTAACACCATCAAATTACCCCTTTGAGTTCAAGAGAGTGCAGTTTCGCATCAAAGTTTGTTTGGAAGTTGTTGTTGTGTTGTTTTCGAAGGTCAAACTCTTGGTAGCGGAAGTGCATTTGAGGAAAAGCTGCTTCTCCCGCGGGCGGAGTATGTGGCAAGCTCCAGAGTACCTAAGCGCACAGAGTAGCCTGTTGATTCTAGCATCCCAAGAAAAAACAAAAAAATATTGTTACAAAGAAATACTGTGGCAGGTGTAGTATTTCTATTTCTTTGTAAAAAGATAATAGATAATAACACCATGTAACTTAAACGCGTCGTTTGTACACCAAGTTTACAAAAAAATTGGCGTTTTTTTATCATGGAAATTTGTAAACTATTTCGTATTAAGCAGGAAAAATATTTCCTGCTCTAATTTGCAAAAAATGTAGGGAAATAGTAGGCAATAATAGTCATATATGTGCATATATAACTTTTATTGCCATCCTTTTCGAAACAACCTATGCGAAAATGTGATATATGCATTGCATTCATTTATCGTGGGAAAGGTAAGACCGAGCTTAATGTTCATAAAATATATAATGTATCAATTTTTTTTTTTATTTTCATGCTTTTTTAACTTTTAAATCCCTACAACATAATAAAGATTGCTATATTTTATAAGTATTTAATTTATTTAAACATTTTCACATATTAATTTATATTTTATCAAATTTAATAACGTAAAAAATAAGTTAAAAGTCCTATTAGAACCATTTTCGACTTCTACGCGGACGAAGTTGCGGGCATAAGCTAGTATAATATATAATCCTTATCCTTAGGTACTAATATTATAAATGCGAAAATAACTCTGAACAGATTTAAATGAAATTTGGTATACAGATAGTCTAGAGCCTGAGAAACGACATAGGCCACTTTTTAATGCGAAAAAACAGTCCTTTTTTCGCATTAAAAAGTAGCCTATGTCGGTATGTGCCCTAAGGTAAGGGGTTGAAAGAGGGGATGAAAGTTATAAGAAATACTAGACCAGATCACTGTTCATATTATTATCTTTAATGTTTGTGTTTATGTTGTTGACGTGCCTTAATAAATAAATAAATAAAATACCCAGACGACGCGAGCTAAGCCACTGGCGGAAAGCGAGTTTCTAATAGAAAAGAAAATGTATTCCAAAAACATAAAACTCCTTTTTTGGCAGTCGTGTAATTATGAGTCTGGCAGTTCAATTTTTAGATGGGTACGTTGAACAAACACACTGATAATTAGAAATTCTTTATTTTATTGTATGATCAAAATAACATTACAGAGGTCGATGCTACAGCAATTACACAATTGAATCAACCTCGTTTAGTAGTCCCAAGCGCACTGCTACGCTAGAGGTTCGATTACCGTGTCGAGCAAAGTGCTGGTCGGTTTTTCGGTGAAATTTCCAGTGCTCGGAGTCTGGATTTGTGCCCGGTTGATGGCAATAGGCTCGCCCCCTATTACATGGGACCCAAACATACCGACGAAATGTGGGTCTACATTACCTAACCATTCTAGGGGTACATGTTAGAAAAAATAATGCATTTTACGACAAATAGGTATAGATATAGTCTACCATAAACTGCTTTACCGCTTTTTACCGCTACTTCCGTCAAAATTAAATTTACTAAGGCTCATTATCAATCTGTCATTTGGTCTTGTAAGCAAAAATAGACCTTGATGTTTTGTGATGTGCAGAAGACATTCCCTCTAAGGATGGTAAAGCAATTTTATGGTCGACTATACAAGAAAAAAAAATTCAAAAGCAACAAAAACAATCAAAGATATAAAAAATCACAGTTACATTTTTACAAGCATTTTTTTTCGAGCAAGGAACAAACTACTCAATAGCGTATTTAAAAAATCAAAGTTAAATGAAAGGTTCTCTAATATCAAACAAAATAACTATTAAATGTTGCCATTCAATTTAAAATTAAATAAAACATTTAAAAATTTGTTTTTATCGTTGCTAATAACCGACCCTACAGTTTTTTCTCTGCAGACTGCTTTTACTTTTTTCTCTGAATCATATTCAATTTCGAAGCAAAATGTAAGTTTTGGTATATCGTGCAATTTCCTGAGTTCATCAACATTGTTCTGTGTCGGTGAACTATTTTTTAGATATGGCGTCATTGTGCCGTCCTGAAAAATTATGAAAAGTTAATAATAAATTCAAGGGCTGACCATTGCACTTAATTTATATAGGCTCACGGATCATCCTAGGTATGAATCGCTACATACCGAATTTGACAAATAATAGACTGAATTTTTAAAAAAATACGAAAAATTACCTCCATTATGTCGTAGTCTATATTTGAAGGAGGACCAAAGTAATGCGTATTAAAGCATCCGCTATTGCTGCCAATAAACCAATCATTCTGAATAAAGGTAATATTCTTAAATTTTGCGTTGTTCCACCAATATGAACCATCTTCGCGGTAGTTGGCTTTTAAACATTGGCCGTACTGGTTCAGCAATTCATCAGCACCGCAGCATTTGTTTACACAAATTTTATTATTACAATATTCCCCGATATCAATTATTTTACGATTATTCATATCCCTATACACGTCTTCGCACGTTACTTTATATTCTATCACATAACTCTTTACAACATGAAATATTAAAAGAAACGTTACTGCATGGTATAAAACCATTTTTAGATATTAATTTATGAAAAATCGGCTACACGCTCCGTTATGGGCGACTGTTATAAATTATATGACGACTGTAATATTCATGACCACTTATATATCTAACAATTTCTGTCTCAATTATCCTGCTAGTTAGGTATTATCAAGTCAAATAAAACCATGACGTTGGCCCTTGTCTCTATTTTTAGGTTGGTGCTTAATACCTATAGTGCTTTTATTACACACTAGCTTTCCGGCAGCGGCTTCGGACGCGTAGCCATTTAGATTTTAGCGAATGTATACAAAAACTTGACAAATTATATAGATACTACCAAAACATTTAAAAAACTAGGATCCATAATCCCAATGAGTTCTTATGGAATGGGGATTTATTTCCTGGAACTTGTGTTCAAAGTTAATATAGAGAGAGTAAATGCTCACGCCCGCCGCCGACTGTAAGCTCTTGGGCTAATATTCAGAGACGATGCTAAGCGTAAAGTAATGCTTCCGTATGTCAAATTTGTATGACAATTTGACATACGGAAGCCTCAGTTTATGCTTAGCATCGTCTTTGATTCTCTGAATATTAGCCTTGGAGCCGCAGCAACCGGGAAGAGGCATTGGCTGTCACGCGCAAGTCTTAAAGCTAATATTCAGAGACGACGACGTCACAGTCTATATATAAGAAATATAAACCCCTCTATGTACTGTGACGACGTTATCATGAAACTAGCCGACCAGCCCCGGCTTCGCACGCGTGCTATGTAAAAATGCAGTGCTTTTTATGCAAAATGCAAACAAACAAACTAATGTGGGGCAGTGTTGAGTGATTAGTAATATTATGATAATATATTTCTATACAAGGTGGAAGGGACATCGACGCACAAACGTCGTGACAAGGATTCACTCAATGTCAAAAATAAAATGACGTAGGTCATTCATGTAGAAAATGATCGGTTATTACACTTATTACAGATATTGACACTTTTGAGCGCACAGTGTATTGCTAAAAACGCGAAATGCTACGCGGTGAATGTTATCGCGCAATCCGAAATAAATGAAATAATGTTTTTTTTAATTATAAATAATAATGTTAAAGAAATAATGTTTTTTACACGTCCAAGTATAAAAACTGCAGAAAAAAATGAAAATTTGTTAAAAAAAAAGTTACGAAAATTCCAACGCAGTGGGGTCCAAAATCATGTACTGAACTCATGGTATTCGGATGTGCGTCGATGTCCCTTCCACCTTGTATATTTCTAATTTTCTATCCGTAGGTATATCAAGCCCACATGGGGTTTCCGGCGAACAAACATTATTAAAGAGATTACATCATTAAACAAGGAAATAATAATGATGGTAATTATAAAACAAATAGGTATTAATTTAGGCTCCAAACCATAATACCCACATTGTTTACAATGTGAATTGTATTCAATACCAGCATGCTAGGTAGGTACTAGAGGTGTGCGCCGATTTAATTTTCGTCGGCGGCGGCGTGATGGCAAAATTTTGCCGGCGGCGGCGGCGTAACCAGCGTGAAATCGGCGTCAGTACTTTTGAGTTAGATTTTAAAGAGACGAAAGACAATTCAGGTTTTATTACCTTCTAGTTTTAGAAAAAACAACATATTACAACATCATCATCATCATATCAGCCAAAAGAGGTTCACTGCTAAACAAAGACCTCCCCCATTGACTTTCACAGGGACCGGTCGTATGTTGTCTGCATCCAACGACTCCCAGCGACCTTTTCCAGGTCTCCGGTCTATCTCGTTGGAGGCTGTCCCATGTTGCGTTTTCCGGCGCGTGATCTTCATTTTAGAACCATTCTGCCCCAGCAGCCATCAGTTCTACGAGCTATGTGCCCCGCCCACTGCCACTTCAACTTGCTAATCCTTTCGGCTTTATCGGTCATTTGGTTCTTCTACGGATCTCTTCATTTTTGATTTCTCTACGAAATACCAAGCATAGCTCGCTGAGTGACCTTGAGCTTTGTCCCATAGTGAGTGACCACGTCTCTGTGCCATATGTCATCACTGGTAACAGACACTGGTTGAAGACTTTTGGTTTATGGCATTGTGGTATAGTTGACGAAAAGACGTTGCGAAGTTTCGCGAACGCTGCCCAGCCGAGTCGGATTCGAAGAGTGACCTCTATCTCGAAAATGGGACCTGCCTAGCTGGACGGTTTGTCCTAGATAGACATACTCGTCAACAACTTCGAGAGCAGAGCTCCCAACATATTGGGATGGGCATGACATGAGCGTTTGACATAACTTTCGTCTTGCCCATGTTCTTTTAAGACCCACCTGCTAGGAAACTGTTGAGGTCATTTAGCATTGTGCTGAGCTCATGAAGCGATTTTGCGATATCGATATCGATATTGTCGGTAAATTGAAGATGAGTGATATACTCGCCATTGATGTTGACGCCAAATCCTTTCCACTTCAGTAACTTGAAGGAATCTTCCATTGCGGTGGTGAATAGTTTCGGGGATATGACATCTTCCTGGCTAACACCCTTTTGCAGTAAAATTGCCCCCGTACACTGTTCGTGTATTCGGACCGACATAATGGAAGTCACTAAATCGACTCCGAACCCAAGTGGGGAGGTGTAATTCAAATCTGGTGAAGTGGGGACGTGACGATGACGTGTTTTCGTCAACTATACCACAATGCCTCAAGACCAAAAGTCTTTAACCAGTGTGTATTACCAGTGATGACATATGGCACAGAGACGTGGTCGCTTACTATGGACCTCATAAGAAAGCCCAAGGTCACTCAGCGAGCTATGGAAAGAGCTATGCTTGGTATTTCTCTACGCGATCGAATCAGAAATGAGGAGATCCGTAGAAAAACCAAAGTTGCCGACATAGATCAAAGGATAAGCAAACTGAAGTGGCAGTGGGCGGGGCACATAGCTTGTAGAACTGATGGCCGCTGGGGCAGAAAGGTTTTCGAGGGGAGACCACGCACCTGAAAGCGCAACGTAGGACGGCCTTCAACAAGATGGACGGATGACCTGATAAAGGTCGCTGGAAGTCGTTGGATGCAGGTGGCATATAACCGGTCCTTGTGGAAGTTTATGGGGGAGGCCTTTGTTCAGCAGTGGACCTCTGTAGTCTGATATGATGATGATGATGAAGTGGGGCTATCTCGATGAAACGGCTGCAGGGTGTGGTTGTGGAACTGTGTCGCAAACAATGGTACACCTCCTATTCGCTCCTTTGTGCCCCACAACATGCAATCAAAGGCACCTCTGCGCAGCAACTGACGATAGTGTGGAAGTAGCGAAGTTTTGGGCACACCAAATTTAATTTTAAAACGTCGTACCTTCGACACGAAGAAGAAAAACGCTTCGATATACCAATAGTCAATGTGACACCGCTGCAGAGATTGCAGCATCGCCCGTTTCAATCGAAGACTTTCTCATAGTCCTCAAACGCTAAGCATGACCCTTTAAAAACAACTTGTAGACATGACTTAGAAGCGAGATAGGTTCCTCAATAAGGTGATATCGCCTTTTTTGAAGAAAAGCACCACCAAGCGTCTGTTCTATGCCTCCGGCGTTGTGTCCTCGTGTATGACAGAGTTAAATAGCTTCTGAAGGACTTGATTAGGCGTTTATTTTCAATGAAATAAACTTAAAAAGACACGCCGATTTCACGCCGGTCTCACGACCGGCGGCGGCGGCGTGCTTCAGGTCCGCCGGCGGCGGCGGCGTGGCGGCGCGGCGCACACCTCTAGTAGGTACACACATTATCCTGATCATTATCCTTGTGTTAAATAGAGATAATCTAGATATTATTTTTATTTATTTCCTCTTAGTAACCCAAATAAACATATTTAATTTTATCACCTATTGAAGAGCCATCTCCGTGCCGATGACTCGTAAACCCTTTACGGACAATCGCATCTAAATCGATCTAATCGTTTTGGAGATAAGTGACTACATATTTTTACAGGCCACCCCTAAAAACTTCATAAATCGATAGCAGGCATCAATACTAACCAAAAACATATGGGTCAAAATCTTATCGGAATTTAAAAAAAGTGTTGTTTGTCTGATCTAATTATTTATTGTTTAAATTACACTTTAAATAGACATCCATATAAATAAATATAAACTAACGTTTACGAGATTATTACTTATACATAAAAATTTACCCTTCAGTTCCTCCGTCGTCGGAGTCGTCGTTCAAATTTAGGCGATACCCTGAACAAATAACCTTGAGCATTCGTTTCCTCTTAGCCCCATCCCATCTCTATAGGAGCGAATACACTCAAATTTTAAAATAAAATGTTTTTAAAGTCAAAGTTTAGTCATTTTGAAAAAATATTTCTAGGCTAATGTTCATTGTTAAATTGCCTATTCATTATAGTCTGCGCAGAACTAGTTGGCCGCGCCTTAGGAATGTGAGCGGCAGGACGGAGGGGTGGGCCGCCTGTACGCGGTGGGGGACAGAGGGGTGGGGCGCTTGCTTTTGTTTACAGTAACCCACCGCCTTGTACTTTAGTACACCTTTACCTAACCTATATAAATAAATAAAGTGTATCTATATAATAATATGTAGGTACCCCCGTCCATTACCTAACGCGCGGCCAACTAGTTCCGCGTGGACTATAGTGTAAGATGATCTAAACATTACAATCACTCTACGATTGGTAAAAATATTTTATTTTAATAGATTTTTAGACCTTTAAATAATTAACAATTAGTATAGGTAAAATTTTAAAAAAACAGGATTAAAGTAAAACAAAATTATATTTTGTCCACTTAAAAAATTGTACAATATAATAATAATATTATTTCATTTATTACCGAACACAATTACGGAACACTGTGAGAATCGATCCGCGTTAATATTTCCGCTTGCAACATAACGTTTAAACTGGCAACACTACCAATATTTTATTTAACGTCAAGCATGTGAGCAGGTACATTCTACATTAGAACACAAAAGCAAGTATGGTATTGCTCGCCACTTGTACCAATTTAATTGTATAAGCTTATAACCTTTTTATTATTTGTTGTACTAGGCACAAGAGTAAGTGCTGTTTGACTTTTTCTGACGTTGTTTTTCACCACATAAGCCAGACCGATTAACGATTTACTGTGAGATAGACACTTAATTTACACAGATTAATTCCCAATCTTGTTAGCACAATGCGCACCAAATTTTTTTCAATATAACAGCGCCAAAGAAAATTCTATGTTACACACGCTTAAAATCCCATGCAGATTTCGAACAATAAATAAGACAATCATGAATTGATCTTTTATTTTGTTCTTATTTTTAATAGGTACCTTAATTAATTTTTCTGCTCTTCTCTGACTTGTAAAAAAAAGATACAGAGAGAGAAATAGGAATGAGAAGATACAAGAAAAAAGTCGCCGGAGGGTATGAATCCGCCGCCAGAGGCGCTTGTGTAGCGTGAGGTCTCCGAAATGTCAAATGTTGTGAATATTTGGCTATAACTCAGGTTAATTATGGCAAATATGTCAATGAATTTCAGTGATTTAAAAGCGGAGCTAAGAAAAAGAAGTGAAGAATTTAACTTATGTTCTCATTTTTTTACGAATAAAACGGAACTGTGCAGCACTGTGGCATGGCCGATATGTTTGCGTTACGGATCTATTGTATTAAATATTATTTAAATGTAAACTTTTCTTTCACATGCGCATTAACAAACTTTGACAGCCATACTTCAGGACCTCACCCAACGGTGGCGCCATCTGGTGAGACCAAAAACTATAGCCCTCATTGGACACTTAGTTTATGCTCAAATTGGTACTCCACACCGTGTTACTTAGCGCGCATTATACTTTGTAAAACATACAGATATCACGTCTATTCCACGCTTAAGTTTAGCGGCCTGATCTTTCTATGGCTGTGGAGACAGGAGATCTGGCAGAACTTGCAGTTATCGTACTCAAACGGGAGCTTGGGCAACTGTGCGCCGCACAGGAAACATCTTTGTTCATCTTCTGGTAGCTTTTTCTGTAATGAAAAAAAATATGATAATAATAAAAATATAATGTTTATAAACTTTTTTTGTGGAAGAAAATATGATCTCAGGCAGGGTTTGAACCTGGGTCCCTCCGGTTCACACACACAATCACACAAAGAACAGTATCATCTTAGCTTTTAACAATTATACAGTTCTCGCCAAACTTATTGTCCAAAATCGGAGAAATATTGGATTAAAATTATTTAAAACACCCTACGAATTAGAGCTTTCGTTTATATTTTCCCAGCTGGGTTGAACTTCAAGCTAGACAATAAGTTTGGCGAGAACCTAGAGTCGGGTTTCAAACAAATCAGTTAAAAGGAAATATACCTTTTTTTCGTCAGTAAGCTGCAGAAATTTGTTGGCCCTCAGCTTGTCGATCTGCTTCTCTTTTTCACGCTGTCGCTTCGCTTTCTTTTGCTGAGCTTTCTTCTCTTTCTCTTGTTCCAGCTGCTCGGCAGTCACAGGGCCGGGGATTTGGGACTAAAATAGCAAATAACAACTGCGGTAATACGTCTCTTAATACTGCTCTCTACTTAATCATTAGCCTAAAGGTCGTGAACGCGTCTGCTATATGCGTCAATTTTCAGGTCGAGCAGTGTTATTGCGCATTTCTATTTCTATTAAATTCTCAACAGTAGCTCCAAGTCTGGACTTGTGCCCGGTAGATGGCAATAGTACGCTCGAACCGCTATTACATGGGGCCCAAACGTACTGGCTAAATATCGGTGTACTTTAGTACACCTTTACCTAACCTATATAAATAAATAAAGTGTATCTATATAATAATATGTAGGTACACGGTACGGCAGGGTACAGCACGGTGTGCAGTCGCGTGTATAAGTCCTGCAAATTGATAATGTGGCTGGCGGCCATCTTTGTGACGTAAAAATGACGTAACCGCTCTCGGTACGCGTTAGCACCACGGCTAGTGGTGCAAGTACGGCGGATGACGTCACTTTGAGAATAATTACACAAGGTTCCAGCCTATAAGCAACTTGCTCGTCATAGTAGCCAATTTAGGCCTCTGTTATTCTGTGGTGCGGGTTGACAGACTCCACACGTCTTGACTAACTTCATGGCAGTCTCACTCACCTTAGAATAATTATATTTGTCAGGATATTGAGCCTGGAACATTCTGAAGGCAATCCTGGTGTCGTGGTGCGGCGACGCGGCGTATGGGGTCTGCAGCTGGTGATTCTTGATGCATGGGTCCCCGCCAGCGGCCAGGATCATACTATACAGAGGATAACGGCAAATTAAGATATTATAAGATATGGGTTTTGGACAAGCAATAATTATCGTTTGAAGGAAAATATAATTCAAAGGATAAGTTGTCTGTCTATATTTGCAGCGACGGTCACAAAAAAAGCAAATGTAAATCATTTATAGTATAAACTAGCTTTCCGCCAGCGGCTTCGCCCGCGTGGTCTTGATAACCTTTTTAACCCGCTTTTCTGTTGAAATTTTTCCTGAATTTTCTTTGCTATAAACCTCACGGAGCCCGAGACCTTTCCAACGAATGCAAAACCGTGGAAATCGGTTCGTGCGTTCTGGAGTTATAGCGTCAGGAAGGAAAACCCGACTTATTTTTATATAGATGATTGTATACAATTTCGGACGAAGCCCTATCGGATAAACGGGTACGGGAACAATTGATTGCCTTTTGTTTGTTCGTTACCCGTGGTATCAGTCGCGCCCCTAAAATATTATTTTAGCAAAACCCATTGCTCAGGATATAATCTACAGTAGAATCCGTTTATTATGACATCGAAAGGAATTGACAAACACGTCATAATAAGCGGACGTCATACAAAACGTTTTGTGAAATGAAAAACCTTTTTTATGTAAATATGTATGTACTTAAGTATTTTAATACAGAAACATAGTAAATACATATGTCTACATACATATTAAATCAAAATCAAAATTGTACATAATCAGCACATTATAACAAATACAAGTGTATTTTTTACTGTAAGAAATCTGTAATTTTTGACTGCTTTTGTTTTTTCATTTTATTGTAAAAACAGTCTCTAATACTATTGTGTATAGAAGACATAGCTATGGTCAAATTATCATTTTCAATATTGCTGTGAACACATCGTGATAATAATTCTGCAGCTTTTAATGCCTCTTCTGCGGTAGGTACCTAACGGCCATTATAACCGGACATAATTTATTAAAAATGGGTCATAATAAGCGACATGTCACTGTAAGGGAAGTCATTATATCCGACTTTTTTATAAAGAATTTTATATGAAAACCAAACTTCGTGGTGTAATTACGTCATAATAACCGGTTGGTCAATATAGGCGGAGTCATAATAAACGGATTCTACTGTATGTTCTAACTAATTCTATTGAAAACTGTTAGAGGGTTTAGGCGTGCAAAAGTAACAAATAAACAAATACTTTCGCATTTGTTCACATTGTATGAAGTATAAACTTACGTAACCATCTCCGGCTTGGCCGCAATAGCAGCTTTGTGCAAAGCAGTGTTGCCATCGATGGGGTCCTGTGTGTTGTAAGCAGCCTCGATGTCGCCCTCCCACCCCTCTAAGATCGGTTCCAGATTAACGTTGTCTTTGTCCGAGATGACCCGCCACATCTTATAGAAATTGAAAGAAAATATTTTGACAACTTTGAACTTTTCAAAACAAGGTTTTAATAAATTTTGATAACCGTAATAATAAACGATCATATAAAAATTTAACTTCCTTATTACAAGATCACTCACCTTCTTAACAATAGTAGGAATCTTTGGCGGTCCCTTCTTGACAACAGATTTATCTTCTACCTTCTTAGCAACATTCTTCTCTTCTACCTTCTTATTGTTCTTTTTCTTCTTCTTCTCTTTCTCTTCTTTTTTCTCTGTCGTCTCTTTCTCACTGTCTGTCTCAACACAGCTGGCGACTGCGCAATCGTTCAGTAGGTCCTTTCTCGAGTTGGTGATGACTCCATTGCTGCTCTGTTCCGACAGGGTTTTGATCCAGTCTGCGGGGGTTTCGGAGTCGATGTAGCAAGGGCCCTCATCCTCGCTTGACGTCACTTGAGTTGGCAGCTCTCGAGGGGCACGCTCTCTACATTTTTAAGGAGCTTCGTTAACTTCTTAATGACGAAACAACTACGCCAAATTATTGAATTTAAACATTATGCCAATGGCATAGAAGTTATTAGACAGAACTGCGCGAGTTCGAATGACTGACTATATCTGTGCATTTATTGAAAAGACAGCATCTAGTTATCATTAATCTCTATTTCGTATTATTCCTCTTTCAAACATCGCAAAACTTGAATAAATTATGACAAGAATGCCAAAAATACGTAACAGAAGAAAGATAGAAAGGCCTAAACCTTATATTAAGCGCCGAAAGTAGAAAACAGACTAATTCCTACCTTGATTTCGCTCTGTCAAATGTTTTTGCCGCCGGTTTTTGCGCCTTTTTGCTTAGCTCTGCAATGCTAACGTCAGAGTTGGTCTTGGACGGTAATTTCCCTCCCGTTACAGACAGAAGTGCCTTCTGGAACTGTTCTAGGGAATCTGAGGAGGAGGAATATATTTTTCTGAGATCCAGCTTCACTGTTTAACCAAGTTTACCTATAAGCCTAATACAATTTTCCTAGAAAAAATTGAATGGCAAGAAACAGACTAAAAGCTCGGGACAATGAGGCTATTAAAAATTGTATGCAGTTACTTTATCATCATCAACCCATTTTTACTGTGGGCACTGCTCTCAGAATGAGAATGTATGAATTCAGTTATATTATTTATTAACACTGCTTATTATTGCATCATCATTTGTGAATTTAAAATTGCTTACCATAAACTTCAATACTGGACAAAGTCTGAAATACTCTCTTCACCTCTTTAAATGAAGGTTTTCTTGTCGGGAAAGGTAGCCGCCTGACCCTTGGATCATCCTTCCTGAGCGGTGAGGGCTTGCCGAAGATTGCGGCCTGGTTGATGGCTCCTACAGCTCGGTAGAACACCAGCGAGCAGCCCTTAAGGTCCTCATTCCAACTCGCTAAGATATTTTGTACATGCTGCAAAATTAATCAGAGATTCTGTGTCGATAAGTTTAAATATAGAAAATGGGTATACTACAGAAGATTTACGATATAATGCCACACCATACCATTCCGTAACCCTATACAGTAATAGAACATGAGTTAGTTTGCAACAACGTTCAACTGATGGAAGAGGGGACATGTCGGCTCCTGACAAAAAAATACTATTGCCATGTCTGATTTATCGCGTGCAGAGCGTTTTCCGGATATATACGCCTCATGGCGACCTCGACAGTGGTATGGTACAGTGTGAGCAGAGACCATTAACTCAAATACTGAAATAAAACAACTGGTACAAAATATATAGTTCATCATTTATTTTATATGCGTATATTACATATGGGCAACACCCAACCGTGCAAATACTACTCTCTAAGCCACGAAGAACTCGCCTCGAGTAACCCCGCGCTCTACGAAATATAGAGCAGGAGGCTCGCGCCTTTTTCAATGCTGCAACTTGGTAGTACATACATATACACATTCAACATCCATGCGTACAAAATAGACATAGAAAGAAAAGAAAGGGAAAGAAAGAAAACATTTATTCACTGCTACAAAGTTGGCACTGTACAGTATAATAAGATAAAAAAAAATTTGCTGCGGCAGTGAAAAGGCTACGACTCAGCATAAATGCCTCGCTTGGACAGCGTGGCGCTGATTTTCTGTCGCACCCGGTGCGGACATACATAAACATACTAATACAGGATAGTCCAGTGATAATAATCGACATTCCTTCTCGGATTGGGCGCCTTTGGGTCGCGTCTTCTGGTCCTACAGTTAAATTCGAAGCGGTGGTATAAGGTTTAAATTTAGAATTTTGTCTGTCCAATTGTGATGTTCTTCAAACACTAAGTGCCGAAACGTAGAAAATCCAAAGAGGTCTTGTTGGAAAAGATTCAGAACCCTCACATGTTAGATTTCTTGATTGCTCGAGGCGCCCAACCTAATAAAAAAATGTCTGAAGAATATAAATACTGACAAAAGCTGTGCGACAGAAAACAGGCAACTAAATATTCATATAAGCCGATCTGGTATTATAAGAAAAAATCAGGTTCATGAATTTGTCCTGCAATGCAAATCACATTGTCTTGCGATTTTTTAACAAAATAATATTATGAGAGATATTGTACTATCAGGTTTATGAGTAATTATTACATTTAGTTATACAAGGAGTTTTTAGCGCTCTGAAACCGGAGATAAGATTATTTATATAGTAACATTCTAATATCGGCATTGTTTTGAAATCAGCATAGCTTATTTTTTATTTTACTTAAGATTTGTAACTTTGTCTACAACAGAATAGACTTGTCTTTGGTTTCAGAACGATTACAATTTCTCAGCGCACTTGCGCTTACGCACTTGGCACGTTTGACACTTTCTATCATCACACTTACCATCAAAAATTCTTCCTTATTATACTTGAAGCGCCTCAAGATCTGACCAGCATACCGAGGCGCTTTGGTGGTCTGCTCCAGTGAATGTATGAATGATTGAAAAGATGAATGATGTATTTATTTAGTTTATTGGATATTTCTACATCACTGGCTAGCATGTAACTATTATACCTCTCAGAAATAGCGCCTAATAAAACTAGGAGATTGACAGACCACTACTACTTAGAAAAAATCTGAATATTATATTATTAAAGAAAATGTCGAATTGTTTTAGTCAGTCGAAAATTGGTTTACAGTTGGCCAGTGGCCTATAAATGGTAATAATATATTCAGACAATCACCTAAGAAAATAGCAGATTACCAAAGCAAAATACGTTTCGTTAATTTGTGTTAATACAAATGTGAGACGAAATATCACCACAAGTATGTCACACGGTTATCAAAATTAAACTGTTAATTTCAAGCTAGTTATTAATAGTAATTCTGTTAAGCTAGCATTATATATGGGTTATACAGAATATAATTATATGCCTATTAATTAGAAATCGCTTACCCTGTTGTAATTAATATGCACGTACTTATTCTTGAATTCACAGAACAAAAATATGATTGCAATCAATCCTGGATATTTTGGCATATTTTCTTTATCAAAATTTTAATAAAAATATAAATAAAAAAAATAACAATCGAATTGAGAACCTCCTTCTTTTTTGAAGTCGGAAGATTTAGGCAGTTAATGCCACTGGTGCCTCTTCAAAAAATAAATAAACATAGGTACAGTATATTTACCTAAACATAACAGAATTATAATACCTGATACAATGACTATGACATATTCAGTGAAATTTACCTAAGTAGATAAGTACGCTAATCATATAACACTTTTTGGGTTCCGTACCAATACCGTAAAATTATGTGAAATTTAAACATTTTAATGATATTAATTTCACAACTCCCGGGATGAAAACGTGATGAAGAAACGGAGATGTTAAAAAGTTACGTTATTTGTACAAATTACAGTTCGCGCCAAACTTATTTCTCCGATTTTTACGGCCGGGTTAAAGTTAGCTAGCGCCAACTTCAACCCGGACAATAAGTTTGGCGCGAACTGTACAAAACAGTTTTTGCAATAAATGCACCTAATTAATTACTTATAACTTCTTTCCACACTAACTCAAATAATTAAATTTTGTCCCTTAGACCGTAAAAAGTAACGTTATCAAACTCACCATCAAGAACTGGTCCTGGTTGTATCTTCTCAAGCTAGCGCCGGCAGACTTCGGCGCGTTTCCAGTCTGGTCTCTGGTCGACTGGGCCATCCCTTGCCCTCGACGTGTGGTGTACGAGTGCAGGGTCTTGTGGATGGCGTCGCTGCCACCGGTGAAGATGCAGCCCGCGAAGTGGCCCCCAGACACCATGATGACGGCCCAGCGACCGAAGCCAGGACTGAGGAGGTCTTGTACCCGGCGTTCCCACTTGCTACCGCCACCAGATAGTGACATCTCTTCCTACCAAACAAATTTGATTTTTAACAAACGCGATTTAGAGAACAATTTCTTAACATTCTTTCTTTTTATTTACTGGTTCACTTATCTATATGTATACTTATTTGATAACACATAACATACCATCTGTCTATAGTTCCAGAAGGGTTAGGCAGAGGTGTACTAATGTTCGCCGGTATGTTTAGGTCCCATGTAATAGGGGGCGAGCCTATTACCATCAACCGGGCACAAATCCAGACTCCGACTTGGAAATTCACAGAAAACCCAACAACACACAAGCAAGCATAGAATGCACCTACCGCAAAAACTGCAATTTACCGTAAATATAGGCAACTTCACTTTACTGGTTACACTACCTTTCTATGGTGTAGCACACAGCGGTAGACGCAGAACACCTGCCCTTTGGGGTTGGAGTAGAAAGCCTTGCAGTGCCGAGTGGCTGCCGCGAACAGCTCGGTGGCTGGTTTGTTGGGGCCATCGTCACCCTCTGAATCACTGGCCGACACATTCGAGCTGTCATCTGAAAGAAAAAGTTACCAACCTCTATGTCTATGCTTCACAACCTTTTTTGTTTCGAACCTCCTTGGAATATCATAACCACTGTTTTATTCTTTGACATTTCTTTTAACGAATATATATGCAACTCGTGTTCTATGTGCCCATTGGCTCAGTTGTTGTTTAGACAATCGTAGTAATTGCTTAGTGACACAAGAGTTAATTGTGGGAAGTGCTTCCTTAGCCTGCCTGCATTTCTCATGATTCGTCCAGTAGCTGTTGTGTGAATTTCTGGTACGCGAACCCGCGAATCTAAGCACAGAATCAGATTGCTCCATTACCGCGACATTTTTGCCGCCATTCTGTAGAACTGACCTTGTCGAGAATTATATTCTCCAAGTGAAATAGATTTTCTGCCAAACAATTTCCTCTTCAGATTGTGTGTGTGCCAGTGATGTTTGTAGTGGGCAGTCTGCTGAGCTCTGGAGGTGAACGGTCCCACACCACAACAGGAACAGCTGTTACCATCGGACCCCCGTAATGTGAGCGCACTAAGGCGGTTCATTACACTCTCTTCATCCACTAAAACAGTGTACATTAAGTGAATCAATATAAAAAAGTAAGTTACATACGCGTGTTTATATGTCATTGTCAAAAATGTACATTGAATACCTAATAAGTGCCTGCAATTTATACATAGGAAACACCCAGACAAACACAAACACTTAAATTCATCACAATAAATGTTTGTGTCTTGTGGGAATCGAACCCACAACCTCGTGATCAGCAGTCTGGTACTCGAACCACTAGACCACAGACGTCATCAGATAGATTAGATAGGCTATAATTTATAAGACCTAAGCCTAAGCCATGTGAGCGAAGTTGCTGGGGGAAAGCCAGTATTTCATAATTAGCAGTAATAATGAGAGCTCACTTTAAAAAGTGAGGTACTAGCAAATATATTAGTTAAATACTATACACAACAGGGCATGCTAAACTTTACTCTATTCTATTCTATTTATCTTCGGGGACGCCTGCAGGCACCAGGCGGGCGATCAGTCCTCTTGTTGGGATTATTTCGCCCAGTTCCCCATTTTTGGTGGATCCCTTCATGGGTTACTGGCGCTCGGCGTCGCGAATCTCCTAGTGGCTTTGCAGAAGCCCACCAGTTAAACTTTACTCACATTAATAATTAATAATCAATAAATAAAGCACCATTTTTATCTAATTAAACTTAGAAGAATCTTCACTAAAATGACTCATTATTATGATGTAATAAAGTTTACTTATTATTACAAAATATAATTACCTACTATCATTTACCTTGTAATTAAATAAGCTGTTCCTTCTTTGAATAGATTTATAAAAATAATATTTTTTTATATTTTGTGCTTGCTATAATCTATATAATAAAAATCTTTATGCTTCAGCCAACTAATTTGACACTACTGCCTGTAACTATGAATTTATCTTCCAGATTTAAAGTCATTAAGAAAATCATCTAAATGATGACACATTATTATTAACGAGGACACTCATTGAAACTATGGAGGACATCATCTAAAGCAAATCCATTGAAACACTTCCTACCAAACCATATAGTCACAGAATGGAACAAACTGAAAGTGAAAGTGTCATTATGGCACCTACTTTGAATTGCTTTAAAAACAGACTAGACAAAATCTCCAAATTTAAATGACACACATGCATCAGCATAGCCACCTGCTACTGTGTTTATATGTATATTATGTAATATATTATAACAATAAGTTTTAAAAACTTTTTTGGCAACTTTATAGAAATGTCATCATCATCCCAATTACAATCCACTCAGAATGAGTGGGATTAGAGCAAGTCCACCACACTAGCTTCGTACAAGTTGGAAGACTTTTGTTGTTATAACGTTTAATCACACTGACTAACCTTGCCAAAATTTGTTACACAAAAGTATGTGTATTATAGTAAGTACATCAGAAATTATCTATATTAGGACTTACCGACAGCTGGAGGGTCTGTTAGCATGCAATGTGCCACTTTTGCATCCTTGATTAACTTTTCAATTTCATCCAAATCGTAAGTTTTTACGATCCTACTACGAACGAAGTCTGTCTTAGACGCCATTGTAGGTTATTTTTAAACTAACTTTGTAAATTAAAATAACGTTCCTTGCTTACAATAGGCGCCTTAAATTATGAATAAAGAAATCTGATTATCAAGCAATATTGTGCAATAAATCCGAGCCCATAAATTACACCAACCACTACTACATTATTTTGACACTTGACACTTGAATTTTGATCAATGAAATTTGACAGCCTGTGCAGCCAAGTGCCAACTTTATTTTCCACAGCCCACACACAATTTCTCATTTTCCCAGTTTTTACCCAGACTTTTAATCCCTAATCTTTAGTAATCTAATGCTATTTAAATAAAATAAATTATTAAATGAAATAAAAAGCCCGACAAGCTAAAATTACCAACAAAAAATCTAAAAAACAAGCTCTCTAATTCTCTATTTAGTAATACAAGGGATATTTTTCCATCGTTTGTACGACAATCGGGTACAAAGCGGCCATAGATTAATATGTTATACATGTTATACTTGAAAACGGCCCGATGACGTCAGGGGATGAATACTAATAAAAAACTAGAGCACACATAACACTACTGACCGATTAGACAAATTACAACGCAATTTATTTCCTGAAGACCTGAGGCAATGTTAAGAATGAATCCCTTTTTAAATTTAATATAATCAATTAATAATCAAATCCATACACATAATTTTATTTTTATCAGTTCGTCTTTTTCCTTCAATGAGGGTAAAATCTCAATCACTGTAAACACTACGACATTGACAGAAAAACCAAAACCACAGATTAATTAACGTCAAAAAAACAACAAACAACAATTTTCCAATTTGCATTTGAATAAAATGTTAATCAAAATAAATTACTGTGTTTATTATAATATGATCATTATATTATTAAATATTACGTACAAGATATATTTCAGTACTGACATCTGTGATCTTATACAGGAACTACCGGAAAAACCAGAAGTAGCCAGTCAGTAAGTATTTATATTGAATCTACGACAGATGTCACTACAATGAAGGTAAGGTTTACAGGTTTGACTTTAATCATTAACATACCATCACGCCTGTATTCCTTAAAGGGGTAGGCAGAGGCGTACTAATGTACACCCACATTTCAAAAATCCAGACTCCGAGCTGCTATTGTGAATTCCACAGAAAACCCAACAACACTTTTCTCGACCCGGAGATCGTTCAAGACCTCTAGCGTAGCAGTCGCGCTTGGGACCACTAGACCAACAAGGCAGTCATAAGACCGTACTTATTTTTATCTATAGATGGTAAGATCTCTTGACTGGCTGAAGACCACTTTTGTGTGTGTGTGCGCCGTGACCGTACGACTTCTGTGCGTAAGTGCGTAAGTTTCCCCCTCTTGGTTGCCGCGACTCCGGCAGTCTGCAGTCTCCTAGCCCCTTTAGGGTATATGTGTTCTGTGCTCCTAGCTACGCCTCCGGCGTTGCAGGTATCCATAAAAGGTGATGACTACCTACTTACCATCGTCATTGGATGACTCGTACCTATGTTCGATTAGCGATATCTATACCAATATTATAAAGAGAAATTATTTGTATTTTTGCGTAATTAATATTTGACTTGGTCACAGCTTACAGCTCCAAAAGGTGTTAATATGGCAACCTTCTTTACAAATTAAAAATGATTATAGGTTTTCTTTTATACTAAAGGTTCCATAGAAATAATTATCAAGCAATTTCTTATGAAGTACCTACCTTGTGAAGTAATTTTTAACTTTCCAAGCGGATTTAGTAGAACCATAATTTCATTGATTACTGAATCACATTTCAAATCGGTAATAAACCTTTTGATTAGGCACAACGATCAACCATTCCAATTAGACATAAATTGCCTAACTTCTTATAACGTACCTGCTCAGTTCAGATAACCCACGCAGCTGATATTAAAATGAAAATTATTTATTTTGTATTAATTCTCTTTCACATGATACATGGAAAGTTACCGGATTTCGAAAAGGTTGAATTTTGTGAAAACCTTCAATGTGATGAGAGTGTTGATGATAAAGTTTGCGGAGTTCGGTACGAGGAAGAAGAAGTGACGTTCAAATTGTTCGACAATCAATGTAAATTGCTGCGGTTTGGATGCCAAGTTGATAATAGTCTAGGTGAGTACCTAGGTATGGCAACTTGAAGTTTAATGCTATATATACAGTAGTCAGTATCGGATCCAGAGGGGGATTACCTAAGTATGGGGAACGAGCCATTTTTGCTACCTTGATAAATCTCAATAACAAAATTATATTATCCCGTTTAAGTACTTTTACAATATTCATCACTTGTACTTATTTGCAAATCTTGTATCTGCCAGTTTATAGTTTAAAAAAAATTGTTTAAAAAATATTAGAACTGTTCTTCTGTGTTTGGTTCTACTAGATTGTATATTGGAATAGGAGATCTATAAGTAGTTAGTGAAAACAAAACCCTACCCACTGTCTTACAACTTGAAAATGACATTACATAAAAATACTAACTTACTATTTTTATGAAAATAATAAAGTACTTATACAAACTATTTACTTTTTCTATAAAAAAATATTAGTTTAGCCTTTAGCTCCGGAACAAATTTGACGCGGTAAAGTAATTAGGCACACTGTGCCGTCGGCCGCGACGGTTCATTTTGCCCTCATTTAAACATATAGATTTATATTTCATTTGCGGCACTTACCTATATGGTTTACACACTTACACAGTGTGTTAAGAACCCGATTTTTGTGTCATCATGTTTTTATTCAAGTAATCGATAGTTTCTATCATTTCTAGTACTAGAGTTCAACTCCGGCTTCGCTATGACTTTTAGTTTTTTTTTTTATATCAAACTTTCGTAATATCCGCATCAAACGCAAAACACAAGAAAAAAATCTTATTTAAAAAACGGAACTCCCTCCATCAAATTAACGGGTCACTGCGTAAACTTAAATCACGTAAAAAGGGAAAAAGTACACCTTTATTCTTTTTCGCTATTTGTCGAGTTTTATTTCGAGTGACTAAGGCTGAGATTCAGAGAAGAAACTTAGCGTGAACTTACGCTTCCGTATGTCAAATAGTCATACAAATTTGACATACGGAAGCGTAAGTTCATGCTGAGTCTCTTCTCTGAATCTCAGCCCAAGACATTAGGCTAATACTCAGAGACGACGCTAAGCGTAAAGTAAAGCTTCCGTATGTCAAAGTATTACAATTTTCCATATGGAAGCGTAAGTTTACGCTTAACGTCATCTCTGAAATAAGCCTAAGCGTACTTTTGTAAACTTTCGTCTCTGAATATAAGTAGAATTGAATCCAAGTCCTCACTCTCAACACATTGTGATCATTAAAACAAAACAGAGAAAATTTGTTCTTATCCAGTTTTCAAGACTTGCAGCTACCTTCAATAAGTCCGAACTATTATTTCTTTTTTATTGAAGCCTCTATAGTACTTGGGGCTATATTTTTACAATGGCGACGCTCGTCCCTCCTGTTGCATCGGGACAATACGTCAAAAGCGAGACTTAATCATATTAGCAATATGAGAGAAACCTCCAACAATGAGTGGACTTGAACATATTATATTAAATATAGTAACAACGTGCTATTTAAAAAAAACTACTGAAAATCGATGAAAAAATCTTCTTCTGGTTAAATACACTAGACACTATGGCTAATATTCCAAGACAACGCCAAGCGTAAAGTAACGCTTCCGTATGTCAAATTTGTATGACAATTTGACATACGGAAACCTAAGTTCATGCTTAGTTTCGTCTTTGAATATCAGCCTATGACCTCTGGCGACGATACTAATCGTAAAGTAACGCTCCCGTACCTATGTCAAATTTGTATTACGATCTGACATACGGAAGCGTTACTTTACGCTTAGCGTGGTCTCTGAATATTGGCCTAAGCCATCGCGAGTCCTACCCGCCAAGTCGAAAAGTTCCTTCACATTCAAAATTTACGTCTCAAGCTGACGTACAGTACATTCGAATGCTGCCCGCCCGCCTGTTGATTTTTTAAAGCATAAAAACTGCTATAAAAATACAAAAAGATAATGTGCTATTTCAAATTTAGCTTAAATTCAGCGTTTTTTTTATAAACATTTTAGGTGAACTAGTCTGCGATCGGCTAAAAAACAAATACCACGCGATAGTAACAAAGATGGCGTTAGTGTTTCTGTGTACCGCGAACGAGTCTATCAAATGTTCGGAAGGCCCTCTCTTTAGTATTTAAAACAATGATTATATGGAATAATCGGCATTAATCTAATATATGTAATACTAGCTTCCCGCCAGCGGCTTCGCCCGCGTGGTCTTATGATTTTTTCCCCGTTTTTGCTACATTTTTCATTACTACTCCGCTCCTATTAGTCGTAGCGTGATGATATATAGCCTATGTTACTCGGGGATAATGTAGCTTTCCAAAGGTGAAAGAATTTTTGAAATCGGTCCAGTAGTTTCGGAGCCTATTCATTACAAACAAACAAACAAACAAATAAACAAACAAATCTTTCCTCTTTATAATATTAGTATAGATAAAACAAAGTCAGGTTTGTTACAACACTTATAACTCGAGAACAGCTGGACCGATTTTCACGGTTTTTGTTTTGTTTTGATTTGTTGGATTTGTCACCACCTCGAATAAGAGAATAACTAAAAAAAATTGGTGTAACGGGGTTCAAACGCGAGCGAAGTTGCGGGAATCAGCTAGTAAATCATAAATCAAGGCGTATACATATTTTAAACATTTTAGAAGTCAACGATGCTAACAGAATATGTACTTAGTACGTAAAAGAAAATATTAGCACCTCTAGCGGTCACTAACTAACGGAACTATATTTTTCACAAAAATGAAATTTTTGGCAGTAAACGCGAGTATCTCCTTAATCGCTGAATAAACTTCTTAAGCTACTGTTAAAAAATCAACAATACAACTTGACTAGACAACTAGACACCCTTTTTTTACAATATATTGACAAACAAAGCAGGCAATTAAAGTGTCTGGCCCCGGATGGATGCGGAATACTGATGATCGGGTGATGATGCCGGGGTAAGCGTGTTCAACAGTGGACATAACAATAGTCTTCATAATTGGTTTCGTAATATTGGAGAAAGTGAATTTTCATGATGTTGTTACGTAATAACGGAAAATTCACAATTAAAATCACTGTGAAGCTCTCTAGTAAAGATTGCGTGACATCAAAGTTATAAAAACTTATATATTTTATAAAAGTAATACTGTACCTCAGGCAGGAGACGAATCTGCTTTGTTCAGTTATAGCAATTTCACACGGTTCTGTTTCACATAATTTTAAAAAGTAAAATCCAACCGTGTTCTCAACAATAAAGAATAAAATTATTAAAAGTCTGTTCAGACGATCCAAATCGTATGCGATCTAGCAGATTAGTAAATAAAACAGCTATTAAGTAGTAAGACCGGACGACGAACTATAGAGATCAAAAGAGATCACTGCTTGTGACATTGAATTTCACTCCCACACTGTCGCTTAAGGTGACCTCACATCTATTGATGATACAATGTCCTTCAACTTCAAACTTTAGTTCACATATTTATCTTTAGAAAGTGCAGATTTATAATGTCTGGACTTTAAGAAAGACCAAAAGCCTTGGGTTTGTTTTAGTGTGTTTTAGTTTAAAAAAAACATACAATAATTGTCTTGTAGAAGTGTTTTAAAAATCTATTAGCTAAAACACCTAAATACTTAGCTGCAACCTATCAAACGCGAATAACAAATTCATTAAGTTAGGACATTAAACTGGCTTGGTCCATTGTTAATAATCCTGTGATATTATATTATGACATTGAAATGTCCGATGCAACCCGATCCGTCGCATTTAACTGACATCATTGTATAAACACCTTTGTGTGATGCGACGCGACGCCATAATGGAGTTATAGGGAGCCAGGGGAGATGTTGCCCCGTTGCCCGGGCAGCCGACGTGCATTATGCACCCGTTTTTCCCCCAATACAGAACCCATACGAAATTAATACCTGCGAGGTGAGTAGTGACGAATTGAGCTTAAAACAATGCAATACTAACGGCGGGTACTCACAAAAGGATCTATTTTGGATGGTTTGAATAACGAAAGCCGTAACTGTTTCTTTTTTAATTGAACGGCCCTGGATACATGTTCTTTAAGCCTCGGAACTGTTTGTTTTGTTGCCATGTCTGCCATGTTTTTATATGTCATGAAAAATAGACTGCCTCGTTGCTCTAGTAGTCTCAAGTGGGACAACTACACGAGGTCCTGGGTTCGAAACTTAGGTCGAACAAAGTGTTGTTGGATTTTTCTGTGAAATTCCCAGCGGCGGCTCGGAGTCTGGATTTGTGCCGGTTGATGGAAATAGGCTCGCCTCATCGCCTGGGTACTAGGGACCTACACATCACAACGAAATATGGGTGTACATTTGTACACCTCTGCCTAACCCTTCGGAAAATACAGGCGTGATGGTATATTGTTGTTGTTGTTTGAAAAAATGACGAAATAAAATAATTATTTTATGAAACTTCGGATAGCATTTCGTTTATACTGTCATTGTTATGTCTAGAAAAATACGTCAACAGTTTGTTTTGTCTACTCTAGCAGATATTTTGTAAAATAAACAAGATATACTTAGAAGCTAAGTTGCTAATGGAGATTGAAACGTAGAGTGTCTGATGTCTCGAGCGTTTGAATTATTTGTAATCCGTTTTAACGTAACAGCCCCTAAACCTTAGTCGGATTTTCTTTTCCAGCGCGACAAATATATTTGTGGGTTGGGACTCGAGTAGGGCACATTATTGCGCATTTTACTTACAATCTATACTAATATTTTAAAGAGGAAAGATTTGATTGTTTGTTTGCATTGAATAGGCTAGGCTAAGAGAGGTAGGGCACAGCCATTTATGGCTCAATTCTGGAGCAGCCCATCTTACAGGAAACTGCAGCCAAATAACACACTTTGTTGTGTGTTGTGTTCCTGCAGTGAGTAAGGTCGCCAGAGCTCCTTCTAAGGATGCGCTGCGCTGGTAGTAAGAGGAATATTCCCTCAAACTGTCGGCGCAGTGAATCCTCCATAAACCTCTAAGAGGTTTTTCGGGTCGGCAACGCGCGAGTGATACCCCTGGTGTTGCAAGCGTCCATAGGCTATGGTAACCGCTTACCATCAGGCGGGCCGTATGCTTGTTTGCCACATTAGTGGTATAAAAAAAATAGGCTCCGAAACTACTGAACCGATTTGAAAAATTCTTTCACTACAATAACATAGGTTACATTTATAAGAAATACCCAGCCCACGCGACGTGACTTCGACTGCATTGTTGTAGTTGGATAGACTTAATTACTTGTTGTTCAGTAACATATACGTATTGCAATAATGGGACCAAAATATAACTTAAAGAAAAGAATATCTTTGAACTTACTTCACCAATAAGGTACAATAACAGATGGATAGATTGCCTAGATAGCACTGTATAGATAATTTTGTTAAATCTACGGATCAGCAATAGTTAAAGTTGGTGAAAAGTTTGTGAAAAGTTAGTTAGTTAGTTAAAGTTAGTGAAAAGTTCTCGAAAATTTTGTTATAAATTATGGGTGCAATTTTTACCTGTCTTTAGCCTGATACCTGACGAATGGCCGACGCCCAAACTAACAGATATGCATAGGTACCTATACTCAAAGTACATAGGTACTAACACTACTTTATCCCATACATTTTATTTGTGAGAAAATAAGTAATGCTTTGGAGCCCTGGGTACCATGAGCCACGAACTCCCGAATATTGTTTTTACCAAATCTGTAAAAGCAACCGAAAACGTTTGTATTTTCCAATAAACTTTTGTAACATGTATCCAAAAAGGAATTCCCATTATTAGTACAGGCAATCAATATATTATTTCCGAATGGTTGCACAGCATCCCTTATAACTTCCTGTTCTATTGAGTTTTTAAGTACCTCTTCAATGCTATAGTTCAGCGATACTGGATTTTAAAATACGAGGAAATATGGAGGGAAAATAATACGAATGTAAATTGTTACTAAGATAAAATTTCGGTCATTTGAATCGACCAAACGAATAGAAACAAAATGTATGTAAGTGGCATTAGTGACAGCCCGATTTGTCGAAAGCTTGTGTCATTTCCATACATTTTGTTTGTCGATTCGAATGTCAAAATGCAGCTTGTCTAGGCTCCCAGCTATCTGTAGAGCGGTCATTCGAATCGACACGCTTATTTACATTTACTAAAATGTCGGGTCCACATAAAAGCTTCGGCTACTAACAAATTCAGTTTATTTTATATAGTTACATACATTCTTTTTGCATTAAGATTTTACTCTGCAATGTTACCTACCCACCTAATATTTATATTACAAAAATACCTACATACAAATCTATCCTGTTACCGTTTGTTTATTAAGAAAAAAATACTATCATTATCTGTAAGGACATATTTTGGCGTTACTCAGAAGTTAATCAGAGCATACAAGGGGCCGGTTTCACCACCTCCGGATAGCCGCTAACCGGTAGATAAATTAAAAAATGGAACAAAGTTTGTCTGAAATTATCTAACGTTTTAACGGAACTTACCAGAAGGTGGGGGGTGAAACAGGCCCAGTTACTGGACAAATTGAAATAAAACAATAGAAAATTACGTAATAACGTAATTTGCACCTTTAACAAGCTGGCGTCAATTACGTTATTAGTGATCTGGCAAAATTCACATACATTTTATTGACAGACGGAAAATTAAGGAACTACGTTGAAATGTACTATAGGTTTGACATTTATTTGACAGTTTCCGTTACAAGTGGCGCCACCATAAAGTGTCATTACAAACCAGGCAGAATGTATGTCATTGGCCCGTATTGTGCGATCGATTTAATTCATACTCAAGGTATTTATAGTCTCAAGCAGTTCAACCACCTGACTATTGACTATATACTAGTCAGACTTTGTAGAAATACACATTTTGTTGATGCAATCCTTATGAGCCAGTGGGGTGCCATCGTTAAATCTGTAAAGTATAGGAACTTGGTAAAGTAAATAGAATAGATGTGTACTCATGTAAACACGGCTCTACATAAATCTATGCACGGTCGCACTGCGCGTCCGCGCTATAGCTCACACCATAGATTAATGTGTTATATTGGCTCACACCACAACCAAATGGGCGCGGGGAGCGAGCGAGATGCGCTAGCAAGCCGCGATTTCCGCGAAACGAAATTATTTAAGTGTGTGTATCTTCCGATTTGATTTCTTTTATGTTTGTATTTGTCTTGTTTTATGTAATAATGTCTTGTGTGGATTTTCAATAAAACTTGCTTTTCTTTCTTCCTTTCTATTTCAATATAGGTGGACCTCACGTTGTACGAAAATATACCTACAGTGCAACATTTGATTCCGAATACTGGACCGATTTGAAAAATTCTTTCACTATTAGAAAGCTACATCTTTACCAAGTAACATAGGCTATTATTTATAACAAATACACTGGTGGAAAGCTAGTACTGGATATACATTATAATAGCTTGATCTGGAGCTGTATATAGTGCACGTAATTTTATTTTAAATAATCTACTATCCAACACACTATGTACGTTACTCGCTGAAAATGAACAGGATAAATTTGCTGTTGTTGCAGTAAGGTACCCACTCTACCGCAAACTTTTGTCCGCTAAAAACAAACTTAGCATTACGACGACAATTGTTTACCGGTTACCATGGCAACCGTGGACAAAAGGATCGCAACCTGTTGCCATACTTTCATCTGTGTACTCTACAAGTTGACTCACTTGGTGTAAGAGCGAGGGTTGCTTTGTGGACGTGATAAACAAGAGTCTTTAGGGATTTACGTCGCAGTGGGAACTACGTAAACTGCTCGACTGCTAATGTATGCACCCTCGAACTACTGAACTTTTGAATTGATTTAGGATTCAAGAGTGAATAAGTGACTCGCGTCAATGAGCTAAACGAAAACTATTATCACTTAGTAATTGTCTAAATCGTAATGTAATAATGTATGTAGATAAATCATGAACTACGAGTGTGTACCTACCTATTCAAAATTCAAAATGTTTTTAATGCAAGCTTATCAAGCATTTATGAAACGTTAAATGATTCTAGTTACACTGTTCCAAAAAGTTGGTCGTATGGAGAAGAATCCGGCATGAAACTCCATGGATGATACTCTTTAAATTTCAAATTTATTTATTTTTTAAGTTAACTGTAATACTATGCACATTTTATTGTACCTACTGAAACCAAATAAAATTTATTATTATTATTTATTATTATTTTTGGTGTTAGTACGTACAATATCTTATAGACTATGTTAGTACCTACTTAGGTGGCTAATGTAGCTATCGGGCTTCCGTCGTGTTTCTCTGCAGTGGCTTACAGGAGGCTTTGGTACTGCCACGCAGTCTGCTAAACAAGGACGCTATGTTTTTACGCTATACTGCTTTAAAACCATCTGTTCTTTTCTGGGCGAATATTTCCGAAGCACTGCAATAACGCGGCAATCGCAACAACTTTAAAATAAAGTTCTATTTATAGTAACCAATACTTTTATAAGCACATTCTTGTCCACTAAGGGCCTGTTTCACAACCTTGGATAAATTAAAAATCGAACAGTATTTGTATAAAATTATCTGCCAAGTATTTTAACTGAAACTTTCTAGGGGGTGGTGAAACAAGCCCTAAGTCTTTATTTAGTGTCTAATCAGTACGTAATGCTATAAATGTCTCACTTGACGTAATATTTCAATTGAACGTTAATAATAATATTTCAAAGGGGAGTTAAGTACTATAATTCTTAAGGCGATCGATACGTGCAGCGTCAAATATTCAGAGCTGCCGCTGTAGCACGATAAGGCTCTATAATGCCTACCGTACAAGGAATATTTTATGATCTCGTGATCGTACTTACTTACCCTACAATTTTGTTGCAGCATACGGCATAATAAACATGAAACACTGTATCAGCGAACGTACACAATCTTCAGAAAACATTGAACATGTCAAATTTATCAACTGCCCCGACTGCAAATCTGTGAGCATAGACCCAGTTTGCGGTATCCGACAAGACGGCGACGGATTTCGTATAAGAACATTCATAAACGAATGCGAGCTGATGAAACATAATTGTCACAGTGAATTGCATTTTACTGTCACTGATTTCTTCATTTGTGCAAATGATCCAAACTTAGAAGAAGAAGAAGAAGAGGTGAAGAATGAAATATTAGATGAAGAAGAACCTGAAGATGTACCTGAGAATGTACCTCAAGAGAATGAAAAAGATAAAGTTATCAAAACGAAGACTTTAGTAGTTGTAGATGGGTCGATGTTAGACGCGCGAAATATAAATGAGAGTATAAATAAATTCTTTGCCACCACTCATGTTCTAGACCTGCCTGTGAAAGAAATGCGCCCGATTTTGAACGAGACAACTCGAAAGATGATGTTGAACGTCTTCGGGCCCATCAAGGTATTCAAGCCTTGGATCAGGATACCGAAAAACATTAGCGATGACTATTATCACAGACCGACGTTGTCATCTTGCTATCATAAATGTCCGGTGGTAAATATAATTAAAGTAATATTATTATCATCATCATTATCATCAATTGCGCCACTGCTGGGCACGAGTCTCCTCTCAGTATGAGACAAAATAGGCCATAGTCCACCACGCTGGCCTAATGCGGGTTGGCAGACTTCAGGTGCCGTCGAGATGCTCTCAGGCATGCAGGTTTCCTCACGATGTTTTCCTTTACCGTTAAAGCGAGTGATAATTTATGCACATGATTTCGAAAAGTCAGAGGTTTGGATTGAAATCAGACTCGAGGCCTTTGACTTGGCAGTCCAGTGGTCATTCCACTGCTATGCTAATAACCTATCTTATTAGATATCTTGTTAGATAGGTTCTTATTACCATTTTGTATTGATACAGCTGGGTGACACATTGTTTTACTTGCAGCTTGAGGTATAGTTTCGTCAACCAGTCTTTAGTCTCTGGAGTCAGCCGGTTTCCGGGCCTACCGAGAATTTTCTTGGGCAATTCTTCACAACGTATTGTATGCTTTGAATATGGGCACCGAAATGCAGTCTGTACAAAATCTTCATCCAGGATTACTACGTTTATAATGACGTCAAATTATAACAATGATTTTGTCACAAAAACGCTCAATTACTTTCTTTAGCACCGCTGCACTGCATACTAAGGAAACAATTTAGAATATCATAACAATAATTTTTAAACAATTTAAAATATCTCGAACAACCATCTCATCATAATTGTCTTTAACCTTTAATTCAACGAAGTCTATAAAATGCCGCAGCAAATTTTAACGAAACTGTCTCCTGCAGACTGCATTTTTTTTGTTTCAAAATAATTAATCCAATCTGTACAATGACGTCACAACATCGTGTATAGTATTAAACGCTTTGGGCAGGGCGCGTCAGTGTTGTGTTCTACGTTCAAAAAGCCGTTCGGAAATTGAAAGAGTATAATTATGGTTTTGGCAACAACATGGCGCCCGGATAGTGATTTAACGGACAAATGACGCTGTTAAATAGAACTGTAATTAATATCTGCCCACCCCTCCTATGTTTTGGCGGAATTCAGATGATTATGTAATTGAAAACTGATTGCTGAAATAGCTTTGCGTTATGTTCATAAGTTATGTTTGATTACGTTTTTAATAATTACATTTCTAATTAGATTCTTTGATAGGTGCCGGAGTTATTGCAGTATAGTAGCATTGTTCCTTAGGTGACCACTAGAGGTGCTCTCCAAGTTTTCGAAACAAATAATATATCACAGATTCGGTAGCGACTATATCTCACTAAAATCCTGGTTAGGTTACTAATCTTATTCTGCGATAGAATATGTAGAATATTAATTTCTTAAGTTTTTCTAACATCGGCTGGCGAGCAGGATTCGAACCTGCGTCTTCTAGTTCGGTATACCAGACGCTTTTTCGTCAGGCGAGCGGGGCTCACGATAGCTTAGCGGTTAAAGCGTCTGGTGTACCGAACCAGAAGACGCAGGTTCGAATCCTGCTCGCCAGCCGATTTTTTCCTTCATGTAATCTTAGCATGGAAAATGCTTAAAAAAATACAAAAAGATAGTTTTCCTAACATATTTGGAAAGTCTCCCCCATTCTCTTCCACCAATCACGTCCAGTACCAACTGACCATTGTCCGCCAATTGGCCATTATGTAAGGAAAACAAATATATTTTGAGTTTGACGACGTCTGTACTCTAGTGGTTCGAGTACCGGACTGACGATCACGAAGTAATTGGGTACGATTTCCACATCTCTGGTTATTTCTTATAAATTATAAGTATATATTTACAAAAAAAAGTTCATACTTAAGTATTATATCCATTATCTAGTGCCCATACTAGCGTCCAGATGGTGCTATGTAAAATGCCACACATTGAAATAAAACTACTTTTTACGGATTTTATCGCGTTATATTGATATTAATCATCCTACCCAGGATGATTCGTGAGGCCATTGAAATTAAAAAACATCCAAATTTCAATAGAGAAGATGGCTGGACCACCTGCTTGGAACCCTATTATAGATTCAATTAAATCTAAATCCAAGCCTAAAACTGCAAGACTGAAGGATACGGTGAGCTCGTTCTGCGTGAATCGGATTGCCAACAATTAACAAAAATGTAGGGTAGCTGTTAGTAATTGAAACGTCAAGACGCCTACCACCTTAGTCACCCGTGACCATGGACGCTGTAAAGGGTCCGAAACGTCGGGATTAAAATAATATCAATATAACGCGATAAAATCCGTAAAAAGTAGTTTTATTTCAATGTCTAGTATTCGCGTAAGTGTCAGAAATCAGTATGCCACACATTATTTAAAAAAAATTGTTTATAATTATGATTAATGACCTCTTAAATTTTATACGGTACCTAGTTAAAAAAATATTTTTCTGTGCAGAAATGTCCGGATACGTACGCGCCAGTGTGTGGGGTGCCCGGCATAGTGGCCCGGGAGCCATCGCTCATGTTCCAGAACCACTGTTTCATGGACGTCGCGCAGTGCAAAATGTTTTGGGAGGGGAAGAGCTACACCGCCGAGAGCTCATGTAGGTACTCATAAACAGTATAACTTATCCTATTATTTATTCTAAGGACCTGTTTCACAATCTCCTGATAAGTTGCCGTTAAATTAGTTGGCAGATAACTTCATACATATTATTGATCAATTTTTTATTTATCCTCTGGTGCGGTTCAGAGGTGGTGAAACAGGCCGGACTCCTACCAGCTTGACTACATCTCACCTTTTTTTTGCGTCTGGAAATGCTTTATGCACCGTCACGCCGCCCGCGCCCTGGGGAAGGTGGCGCGGTGTGTGGGACTCCGTCCCGAAAAGGACGTCTACAGTTCGCGCAAACTTATTGTCCGGGTTGAAGTTGGCACGAGCTAACTTTAACCCTGCCGTAAAAATCGGAGAAAGAAAAATATAAAATTGTAATAAATAAAAACTAAAGCTCAAGTCGTAAGCTGTCGTTTTAAATCATTTTAATCCAATATTTTTCTTCCTCTGATTTTAATAATAATAAGTTTGGCGGACAATAAGTTTGGCGCGAACTGTACCTACTAAAACCAGACGGGTGTTCGCCTCATCACCGTTCGGTCGGGGTCACGGGAACGTGTTGACACTCTTCCGCGAGACTACATCTCACCCGCATATAGTTAATTTGACTGATTGCAAGATCTAAACATACCGTCTTCAAAAACTACCCGGGAACTAAAAAGAAAAAAATATTTTCTAACTAATTTGGAGTCGGTAACAAATAAACAATCAACGAAGATCGTTTAAATTAAATTTGTTTGGCACCGACTGTTTTTTGTTTTATATTATTTTTTTTAGTGATACAAAAAAAATTGTCGAAATCCGTTCTCAATTGACAGATGACACTAAGCATAGAATATTACGTACCCAGCGTTATGCATAAATAGGTATATGATAAACGCCGTTTTAAATGTAAAAAAAATACAACAAAATTAACCTGGTAGTCTTTCGTTATCTTCCTTCTCTTTCCCTACTGACTAAAAATTAAGAGACATTAAGTCTCTTAATCATAAAACATCTTAATCAACCTTAATTAAAATATGAATACCTATACACAGTGGAAGGGACATCGACGTACAAACGTCGTGACAAGGTTTCACTCAAGGTCAAAAATAAAATGACCTACTTAGGTCATTCATGTAGAAAATAATCGGTTATTACAGATATTGACATTTTTGAGCGCGCACTTTATTGCTAAAAACGCGATTATAACGCTCCGCGGTGAATGTTCCCGCGCGCACGATCCGAAATAAATGAAATAATTATATTTTAATTATAAATCTAATTTGGGTAGATAGAAATAATGTTTGTTTACACGTTCAAGTAAAAAACACTGCAGAAAAAAATTAAAAATTGATGAAAAAAGTTAAATAAATAAATTGAGACATAATATTATAATATTACGATAGACCAAAAACCATAAACCAAAGCGCCTCACGATCACGACTACACAAAAAGTTCCAATTCTGCATAATGTAGGTAAATTAATATCTAAGCTGTGTGTATAAAGATGATTTTTAACTGCCAAAAGTTACCCGGAACAATAAAGACAAACAACACCCTACCTGAAATCTTATTCAAAAAATACTCCGATCGATTTCAACGATAAATAAATAATCGGTATCATTATTTATTTAGTAGAGAATTTACTGACAGTGAGTGGGTGGATGGATTTGTCTAAGATTGGCATGGCAGTCGCTTAAGAAAAAAAAATACTTACTTATTCCCGAACACATCAACGAATACTTTGATACAATGAAATATAATTTGTGTACAATGATACCTACCTAACAATGCTTGAGACTCAACATGAACTTATGCTTCTGTATGTCAAATTTGTATGACAATTTGACATACGGAAACGTAAGTTCATGCTGAATCTCTTCTCTGAATGTTAGCCTTAGGCTGAGTACGATGTACGAGTACGATGCTCTGCGTAAAGTAAGGCTTCCGTATGTGAAATTTGTATTACAATTTGACATACGGAAGCGTAAGTTCATACTGAGTGTCTTCTCTGAATCTCAGCCTAAGGCTAACATTCAGAGACGATGCTCAGCGTAAAGTAAGGCTTCCGTATGTCAAATTTGTATTACAATTTGACATACGGAAGCGTAAGTTCATGCTGAGTCTCTTCTCTGAATCTCAGCCTAATAGTTTTATCATCAAGTGAGTTTAGCAGTGACAAGAGTTGACAAGACTATTAGTAGTATTATTATATATAAGTCAAAGTCATCAATTGTACCGTCGCGTTGTTGCAAGGTTTTTCGTTACTCCTGAGTACCACTAACAATTCAAATCCATTGATCAACATAGTTTTTTTTTGTTCATTTAACTATAAAGAATAAATATAATTAGCGCCTGTTTCACCGTTAAATTAGCCGGCAGATAAGTTCATACAAATTTTGTTCCATTTTTGAATTTATTCGGCGGTTAGCAGCTATTCAGAGGTGATGAAACTGGCCCTATAATAATAGCAACTAAAAACAAGTAACATTTAAATACGTATAAACATTCGGAGTACCTACATTACAAACATTCATAAATCAGTAGAGTATTCAGAGACGACCCTAAGGTAAAGTAACGATTCCGTATGTCAAATTTGTATTACAATCGGACCTATGGAAGCGTTAGTTTACGCTTAGTTTCGACTCTGATATTGTTTTAAAGTCACGTTTTTCTGGAAATGTTATTACATAACATCAAGTAGAAAAATATAAAGAGTTATCTTAAAACTCTTTTCTACCCGACGATCTCTATAACTTGAAGCTTCCACCCCATCAGGCTAACCGATCGATGTAATTCCGAGCAGAATTTTATTTTTAACCTTTTTAAGTACATTCGAAGCCCAATTATCGTTTTGATATTTAAAATATTTTCCTCGTTTCTTGTAAGCTGCTTAAGCATTGAAATCTGGTAATTTTCCTAGTCATATTTTGTAGGGAGGCATAAGATTTTTAAGCTAAGATGAACACTAAGGTTCTATAAACTTGAGAATTTTAACAAGAAGGTTCATAGATGTCGCAATATTTTGTAATCTACACAAACGAAAACGATGCGAATACGATCTTATAATAAGTACTTACCGTTTGTATAAATTACTAAATATAGAGACTATTGATTATTATTATCATATTATGACAAATGTACTGTTCAAAACTTGACCTAGACTAACAGTAGACCACGCTGGCCTTGTGCGGCTTCGCAGACTCTACACCCCACAAAGAAAGTCTCTCAAGCAGGATTCCTCGTGGTATTTTCCTTTAAGTTCATGTCTAAAAATTTTTGAATCGTTTGAATGTTAGAATATTTCCTGCCATCGAATTTTTCTTTCACAAAATTAAATTTCGAGATCTATGACCTTATTTGTTATTATGGTACCTCAACGACGAGTTTACAAAAATATTACATAACATTTTCAACTTACGGGCAATAGATCACAGTAAACAAGTCACTTGCAGAGGTACACAGCACAGTATTAATATTTAATTGAATGTCTTTTTGTATTTTTTAAGCATTTTCCATGATAAGATTACAAGATATTTAAGCGAGCAGGATTCAAACCTGCGTCTTCTGGTTCGGTACACCAGACGCATTGACCGCTAAGCTACCGCGAGCCCCGCTCGCCATTCGAAGGTGTCGAATCAGAAGACGCAGGTTCGAATCCTGCCCGCCAGCCGATTTTATCCTTCATTAAAATAAATTAAATGTGACATTTTGGACAAAATAATTATGTAATTATCATCATGCAATCATTACACAAATTGTAGTAAATATATTTAAAAAAAATTGTATTTGTAATTATATTGATTATTGTCACGCAAATATTTAAGAAGATGTCAAAGGATTATGTAATAAACTAAATTTGAATTAAAGTGTCAAGTTAAAGTCGCATTAGGAATTTGATAAGATGTATGTACCATTGGTGCGCGTGACAAGTTCATTATACTATGACTTTAGTATTACGGTCATAATCACAAGGATTCTGCCATGTGCGACCATTAAATACACAGGCCCTTTGACGTGGGGCCTTTACTATCAAAAAAATATATGTAGTAGGTACTTAGTGATGACGTACATACAAACGTGCGGGCAGTTATAAAAGCCGTATATTTAATTAGTACCTAATTAAACAGTTGAAAAGTCCCGAATAAGAAGCCACATCATGACGTCGAAAAAGTTACATTTATAAAAAAACTCGAAGTTTCTCTACTTTTCATACTTTTGCTTCGCGATAACTAGTTATAGGTGTAGGGACCCTGCTGACGCATTAGATTTGTATGTATACAGGGCATTACTGTAATAGTTACGCACCCATTCAGTTAGGTTTCATATATCTGTAACTGACCAGTAAAATATATGTATAATATAGAAACGCGTAAACCTTCCTCTTCATATTTAAACTCTCTGCGCTGCCTCTGACGATGCTGTGGAAGTGGCGAAGTTTTGGGCACACCAAATTTAATTTAAAAAAAAAACAAAAAAATCGTACCATCGACACGAAGAAGAATATCTAAACCCCACATTACCATTTTGTTTAAAATGTTTTCGGTATACTGAAATATTAATAATAATAAAAAAATTGGTCAGAAAGTAGACGGTAGTAGTATTGGGAGATAGTTGCGTCGCTTTTTCATCCTTGAGACAAACACAAAAAAAAACGTTGGGGACTTGTCCGCCCTGGCAGATTTGTCTTGAACAAAATTATGTCGTTAAAGTAGTAGGTAATTACAGTGTATTTCTGGATGTTAACAGCCACCTACGATACCTATGTATCAGATTGCTATATACGTATACATCAATATCCACGTTTTGATTAAGAAACTTATGATATTCTAGTATGAAGTTTGAATTTGTATTGTGTCAAAAGGAAGGGAAGTAGAACATTACAATAGGCATGATGACACCAACTAAGAATGACCGAAATTACGATTTCACGTAATTTTATATGACAGACTGATTCATATATAAACACTTGTTTTTAGATTAGAAGCGAGATTATATTTATTTTAGCAAAAATAAAAAGCAAAACATATCAATCCGCCATGATAGATCGAACACCAATCGGAAGCGCGTGACGTCAATCTTTCTAAAACAAATAGAGATGGGGCGTATATACTGATATATAATTTAACACGATTAAATAAAATAAAAAACAACTGAAACTGCTCATATTAAAAATATTATTTAAAAAAGAATATATTACGTTATGGTAAAGGTTAAAGCTCCCATTCTTTCTCCAAACAATTGCTAAAAATAGAAGTTTTGATATTTCCTGACAATCTCATGGTTTAAAGAAATATTGTACTATTTGTACCGGAGGTACATGACAGCTGTCAAGTTGATAGTTTTTACCATGAAATCACTATGAAACTGATAATAATCTGCTGTAATGGCTTGCGTTTGACATTCCGAAACTGACACGGACAGTTTTTACTATGAAACCATTACGAAACAGATAATAGTGTGCCATAATGGCGTGGTATATCTCAAATTGAAAGTTTTTTTTCTCATCACCCGGTCAACATAAAAAAAATGTTAGAGTTTTAACCAGCGTAATACAGGGTATTTTTTCAATAAATGTACCTTTGGTACATCATTTGGGCCGGTTTCGATGACCTTTCATTTAAATTATTTACTTATGTCTATAGTACATTTTATTGAAAGGATTCAGCGTAAGCGAGCAAACGAACAGATGAGCCACATGATAGTATGAGTATGTAGTTCTCGCCGCCCATGAGGATCTTTAACACCAGAGGCGTTGCTGATGCGGACGCATTGAAGATTTGGGCGTCAGAGATCTCAATATTTCTCAGCCATTCCAAATAGTCAGTTGTTTTGTAATACAACCGAGTTTGTCAACCGAGAGGGTGATTATTTGTTAGGCAAGTCAAGGTCGACGAGGCATTAGGCGTCGGAATACCTCTGTGTAAGACGCGGGAAACGAATTATACCTCAAGATCTCTATATTTCAATTTACATTTAAATCGCAAGAGTCGTTTCCAACGTCGAAAGTACAAACTAATGAACAAATATGTGTATAAATATATTAAATACTAGCTTGCCGCCAGCGGGTTTGCCTGCATGGTTTTATGAATTTTTACCCCGTTTTTGCAACGACTTTCATTGGTACTCCGCTCCTATTAGTCGTAGCGTGATGATATATAGCCTATAACCTGCCCCGATGGGCTATCTAACACTGAAATAATTTTTCAAATCGGTCCAGTAGTTTCGGAGCCTATTCAATACAAACAAACAAACCTTTTCTCTTTATAATATTAGTATAGATTACTCTATAAGATAAATAAGAACAATCCTGACTAATTCACCTTTCAAATAAAAAAACGAAATCAAAATCGGTTCATCCGCTCAGACACGTCAAACTTATAACACCCCGTCGTCTATGTCTGGGGTTAAATAATACCCATTTAATTGCAAAATGGCGTGAACTCACGCTGCAAATTCCTTAGAATGAACAACCTCTGTCTATAACATATAAGCCGTCTAAACCTATTAGTTGTTATGTCTCAGAATTTCTACTCTCTCTACTTGACTGCCTTGTAATATAAATTGTACTATAACTATACTTTACCTATCTTAAAAACGATGTTACGTAGGTAATTTAATTTTTATAAATAGTTTTGCCGTGTTTTTGAATGTTTATAATCCCGCGGGAATGCAGTAAATTCTACATTACATACTTTAACTCGCATTTATTTTTTCAAAAGAGCAAATATTTCAAATAACATTTATATAGTTGTAAAAATATCATTTAAAAACTCGATAACACTGCTCGGCTTACGAATCGAACCTAATAGCTCCCGCTCAGCAGACGCGTTTGGAAGCGCTAGACTATTTATAGCATTATACATTTGTACTAATATTTATTATACACCTTTAAAGGTACCTCCCATAAAAATAGGTAACTTTATTTGTCCCAATATTGTGATATTTCTCGATACCTCGGTCTTCAATAAATGTTCCTAAAAAAGGTGTTTCAATTTGTGGCTCCTCCTTTTCTTCATCGATCATATTCGTCCATATTTTACTCCGGCACGCGTAGGTTGAAGTAGCAACAACATTTCCAAGAAATTATCTATACTAATATTATAAAGAGGAAAGATTTGTTTGTTTGTTTGTTTGTTTGTAATGAATAGGCTCCGAAACTACTGGACCGATTTCAAAAATTCTTTCACCTTTGGAAAGCTACATTATCCCCGAGTAACATAGGCTATATATCATCACGCTACGACTAATAGGAGCGGAGTAGTAATGAAAAATGATGCAAAAACGGGGGAAAAAATTATAAGACCACGCGGGCGAAGCCGCTGGCGGGAAGCTAGTTGTTGATAAAATCATGATAAAACAATAAATTGTGAGAAGCGATAGCCTTGTTTGGAGATTATTTCTTAAAAGTACTGGAGTGCTTGTTAAGATAATCTTTTAATGCTATTATAAGCAATTTGTTATAAAAAAGGCTAAAAAAAAAAATTATGTTTTTAACGCTTATTTTGAGTTTTGGTTCATACGCCTAGTGCCTAGTGATTGAATTGGTCCTGAATTCAATTCCTTACTCGATACTGGTATAATAGTAAGTTTATTCGAGTTTAGTTCTAGGGCTTAAAAGGCCTGGAATCGAACACATTTAAAAAAATACATTCTATACAGTTTACAGTAAGATATTGTGGTATTTTATTTTGCAAAATAACTTTCTTTCTTTTTTTCTTTCTTTCTTTCTTTAGCGACACGTAATTTTTCCGTAATATGATTAACATACCATGTATTCCACGAAAGTGTAGGCAGAGGTGTACTAATTTACACCCACAATTCGGCGATATGTTTTGGTCCCATGTAATTTTACGTCATTGCTTCAATGTAAAAGTGATAAAATGTAAATAGTGATAGTCTATAGATAAGACCACTGGACTAAGTTGCCCGTGCTACCTTTAACTTTTCGTAAACACATGCGTAATAATAATAATTTAACGATGACGTGTGAAGCATTGGATATATAAAGTGGAAGGGACAACGACGCACAACTCATCGAATACCATGAGTTTAGTACATGATTCTGGACTCCCCTGCGTTGAAATTTTCCGTAACTTTTTCATCAATTTTTAATTTTTTTCTGCAGTTTGTTTTACTTGAACGTCTTAAAATAACATTATTTCTATCTACCCAAATTAGATTTATAATTAAAATATCATTATTTCATTTATTTCGGATCACGCGCGCGACAACATTCACCGCGGAGCATTATAATCGCGTTTTTTACTTCGCGCTCAAAAATTTCAATATCTGTAATAACCGATCATTTTCTACATGAATGACCTAGGTCATTTTATTTTTGACCTTGAGTGAAACCTTGTCACGACATTTGTGGGTCGATGTCCCTTCCACCTTGTATATCCGCAAAGAGAAGCTAACTCGAATGCAAAACATTCGAAACATTTCTCTCACATTGTCAAGCCCAATCAAATAAATCAAAACTGCGTGCCTCTATTCGGTTTAAAGAATTTATTTCCCAAAGAACATTACATAGTTCACTTAAAATGTGAAACTGAACTAATCAATATTACATAATTATGAAGTACAAAATAATGTTTTTTGAATCAAATAAATCTACGGAATACATGCAAATAAAGATAGGTAGGTAGGTACTGCCAGTTATTAATGAGGAGCACTATCAATATATGTTTTTGTATTAACATATTCAAAATATTTTATAGTTTTCGGTAATTTGTTATAAGGTATTATAGTAAAGGTACATACGAGTTACGATACAAGGTTCTGATCATGGGAAGTTCCTAAGTATATTGTCTCTACTTCTGGTAAAATAACGATGAGTTTTATATTTAAATGTACAAACATTTATGTGATGAACTTAGTAGTAATAAGTATATATTTACAAAAAAAAAGTATATAAGTATCATATATCCATTGTTTAGTACCCATAGTACAAGCTCTGCTTAGTTTGGGACTAGATGGTGCTGTGTAAAAATGTCACAAGAAATGTAATTTTTGAATGAATATTATTAGTGAATATTTTCATGCATGTATGGTAAATTTGTAAGTTTCGAAAACATGTAAAGTTTCTAGTTGAACAGTTTCGTTTTAAAATACATTTCTGTAAGTAGTTGGTGACTTGGTTTAACAATACTTTTATCAGTTTATTTTGTCTAAATGAAAATAATCAATTATAAAGTATAAGTAAAATAATAATTGTATAAGTTATTAGAGATTTTGTAATTATATGTATAAACTATGTTAATATTATTTGATATCTACATGACATAGAACTATTAATTTGCAGCGCCCTTACAGGGTTTCATATTGATACCAAATTATTTGTAACATCCTTATCACATATGAACGCAATAAAGATTTGAATTTGAATTTGAATGAATGAGCATGTCGAAAAGGATAGTACTAATTGGCACGCCACGATCAAGTTTATAGGGTTATAGGGTCCGTTAATCCAGACGTGGAACGGATTAACACTCGGCCAGAGGGGTGGCTTTTAGCTTTCGTCTATTAACTAGCCGAACAGAACTAGAGTGAACAGTGCACGTTAATGCAAGTACCTAAACAGATACATTGCGTCACCCTACCCTACACTCTGTGAACGGATCAAGGAAGATTTTAATGACTGCGAGCCCTAATTGATCTGGTGTAGTAGTTTAGTTGAATTGGATATCTTGGGGGTGGCTTTATATTCATTTGCATCATTTTTACTTGTATGATCATTTGTAATGATTACTTTTTAGTCCTATAATTATAATCGTGAATCTTTTCTTCAAAAATTTTCATGAAATTTAGCATAAATACTATAAAATGTGGTACCCATCCGTCGCCTCTTCTGACAACGGAAGATCCATGAAGATGCTTTCACTTAGAAACGAGAGTAACGACAAAAATATATCCATACTTACCTCAGATTTGCGACCTTAGACTTCATCAAAAGCACTGCAGTCATTTCATCTACAGTCCAATGCCTTTTTTGGTGTGCGGAATATCCTCATATATCGTCTGGCGCCTCCTCAGGCGGTTATGTTGGATTCAAAGCAACTAAAAACATTCGCTAAAACCATGACAGGCTATGGTCCAGCACTCACGGAACCCCTTCAAAAGGCGAGGCGCATCCTCACATCTTATTCGAAGCTGCGCATGTGGCAAACACGTACGCTGCCTACTGGAGCCATAATTTTGTCGTGCAGGTCTTTCTTAAATTTTTCTAAATCTGTTTTTTTCTTCTAGCGTACATCGAGTCTTCGTTCCTGTTCTGCCTGGGTGACCAGCTCAACGGCCTGTACCGGTTCCTCCCTCTCGTCAGGACCCTGCAGCACATGGGCAGGCTGAAGATCAAAGGCCATTTCAGATACAAGCTGTCCAACATGCGGTTCTTCAACAACTTGTTGTTGGAACAACCCAAAATTATGGGATGATTGTTACATAAAATATTTTATATGTATGTCACTCTGTTTTAGATTTTAGTCATATTAATTATTATATGAGGCAGTTTTTAGTGGTTACTAATTGTAATTTTGAACTTTCTCATTGGTTTTGTGGACCCAAATCACCGGAAAAATGCGAACACCTGAGGAACTTACAATACTGGCATATTTAAAGACTTTCTTTAATAAAGTCCAATGACAGTTGCGCACATGGTTCTCTGAAATTATATCAGAAGGTTAGCGAATGATAATGGCCGTAATTCTCTGTATGGAAATCTCTCTGACCGCAAGAGTAGTTTCCAAAATTCCACATAATAACAGTTCCACATAGGAAATGTAACCGATATACAGAAAAAATACTAGAATCGTTAGCGTCGTCATAAATCGCCCACTATAAATCTTCCTTTAAACTTAATGGCAGCGCCACACGTCTATGTTGCAGCTACAACATCATTATCTAAGCCCACACCCACATTGATAACCGATATTAATCCTACATAGCATCCACAGCATATAATGCACCAAAACATCATTTGCCAGAGGAATTATGCACCAATGAACTAGGCTTAATTATCGTTTGAGATACTCTGGTAGACTGCCCATCTCTCAAACCACCCTATGACGTCCACCAAATGACGGCTTGCTCCTGTGTGTAACCAGAAACTAACCACAACACAAACGACACTATCGTATATGATATGAGTACAATCGACAAAAAATTTAGGCACACAGGCAGCAAACGACACCTTCGTCTTGACATAGATGGGTGAATTTCAACAAGAGATTTTTATGTGTCATTTCGGTGGGATTTTTTTATTTCAATGTTATTTACATATTTTTAGTGACAAATAAAACTTTAGCCTATTTTGTAACATTGTGCGTGAGTGGACATTAAATATCATCAAAACTTACATAAATATTTAAGGATGAATTTTTAAGAGTCCACTGAAATGAAAAGTGTCTACCGTAATGATAAAAATTACCACCGAAATGATAGACTGTGCACCGGAATGAAATAAATCCACCGAAATGATACAGTTAAGAACAACCGTGCCGGGCAGCCAGGGTTCCGTACTTTGTTAGGTTTGATTTTCACAAATTTTAGATAAACACTGAGACAGTTATTTTAATATCATAATTAATATACAGAATTATAGTTAGTATTACATATACCATTCTTTGAGGTTTTACTTAATAACCTCAAAGAATGATATTATGTAATGTTTATTATGATATGAATGAATTGTTTCTTTATTTTATATAATCTTTGGTAATTCAGTACTCATAATAAATTATATAAAAATAAAGGTAAGGCACTTATAATAAAGGTACACCCTCGAAGTAATTATTTTGTTGACAATTAGTATCTAGAAATAATAATCTACACTGTGGTGACTTACACACGCATCACATCATCGTTGAGCCGAACAAATGTGTATCTAAAATATATACATGTACTAACTAGATAGATATATGTATATATTTTATATATTTAAATACAAATACACCCGAATAATCTAATCTACACTCTAGGTAAAACTACCTACATTACAAAACTATGACTTTGTATCTGACATAAGTATCTCTAAAACTTTATATATATCAGCCACCGAAATGAAACTATTTTTGTCCCCTTATTACTGAAATGATAAAAATACTTTTTTGGCGGGAAACGGCAAGACGTTGGGACCGGTGCGTTTGCGCCGAGAGCTTGAGCCGGATTGATCCGAAGTGAGGAAAGGTGAGAGGGGCGTAACAACGCAATGTTGACGTGGCTATTCTACTAAAACTTACTGTCCTCTGAAATGATAACTTTTTTCCAAACAAAAGTTAACTGCCTGTCAAATCCATGAGAAAGAAGATAAAGAAACAAAAATAGTTTTATTTGATCGAAGATGTAATAATTTAATGATATCAAAATCGATTTAAATCCATATTACGAATGTATTTGCAGGGGAAGGTATTTTATGAACGGAATTGGGTTCAGGACAGGCCACCGTGATGATAAAATAACACTTTATAATTATTTTTTTTGGTATATTAAAGGGTAGAAATCAATGATTTTTTTTGTCAAGGTAGAGGAGTACTTAAACTATTGAGGAAAAATTTATAAAATTAAAAATCAGCACATTGCACTACCGTTCTCAGGTTTGCCGTGTATTTTTTTTGCTTGCGCAATTCACCCAGATGTGATACTACTACAGAATGGTGATGGTGTGCTTTCTATAGGCTGTGGTTGCCACTTACCATCATATGGCCCTTGTATTTGTTTGTAATCTAACTAAAATAAAATAAAACTATCATAAATTATCCGCCAAAGGGTTTGGTAAGTAGGCAGCTAATAAAACCTGCGTTTTGAATTTTGACACCCATATTGCGCGACACATTGTTACACAATCTTTATCGAAACACAGATGTTGCTGTCTGCCTAAATCTTTCGTAGATTGTACATGGATGCTTGTGGCGTTCGATACGCTTGTTATAAACGTTGCATTGATTTTGAGGCATGGTCCGTTGCGTATACTAATTAGTTCAGTGAACGACAGTCACTAACGTCTCTAACGAGATACATATGTTATGTAAGGTGGCCGCTAGAGGTGCTGTTCAGGTGTTCCGAGATTTGATCAGGTAATGGAAAAACATAAGCTCACAATTATTGCAGAAAATTAAGGTGTACCTACATCAGCACATTTTTTCCTAACTTTTCATGACAGGCGTATAAATGGTATTCTTTCTATTTATTGCAAGGTCAACCCATACCGTGCACGGAATTTATACTAAGTACTTGTGTTATCAAAGGTGATGATTTTAAAGTGCTTATTTATATCAACAAGCTTTATAGGTATTTTCTGTAATTTACTCCACTGCCGAAGGAGGAGGGTTATGTGTTTGACGCGTATGTATGTATGTATGTCCGTTCCTATGTCCGATCGTAACTACTCAACGGCTCAACCGATTTACATAAATGACACCTCATTAGATTCGTCAATTTCGTCATATTGGCACGAGTGTCACTGGGTACATGAAATTCAAAAAAATAAAAAAACAAGCTGTTCTTTCATCAACAAAATTATTTCTTTGCTGGTCCCGGCTGCAATACATTTTCCAACATAACAGAGCTTGTTTTTAGATTTTTAGTTAGTACTTTTTACGCAGTCGGGTTTTTTGTTTCATTTAATAATTGATTTTATTTCCTTCTTTTTAGTTTATAAATCATTATAGAATCACTAGATAGATCCTAATTTACTACTGTAAAGTGCCTGATAGAGTAGGAGAGTTTCGTATGCGTGTATCGCCCTACAAATACTTGCCTGTAGCGTAGCTAGTGCATGGGGCGAATCTCGCCTTCGACACTCGAATCCGATTATCGCATATGTAACAGTTTTGGTCATAAGTGTAAATTCCATAGAAGAGAATCTCATGGAGAGTTTCGCATACGATAATCACATATGACTTTTCGCAGCTCGCATTCGAGAAATAGTCCTAGTGTAACGGCGGCTTTAGTCTTCTGTACAATAAAAAAAGTAAGTTCCAACTTCACCACACGATTCGATATCAATGATGACCTAGTTTGTGACAGCGACAGAGTTTACATTTTAAACTAGTGTTTGCTACAAATACCAATATATACTTTCTACCAATTTGAAAACAGATGGCCTGACCCAGTTCATAAAGAGCTATAGGCAAATACTATTTTTGAATTTACTAAAATACTTCTCTTAATAGTCCATCGAGATGGATTTAGGTAAAAAATTTATGTAGGTAAATATGACTATTCGATAGAGAAAATCCTTTTTGACAGATCCATAACACGTTAATTTCCAAATAAACTGAGCTCACTGTGACCATGGAGGTTTCAATCATAATTCATTAAATGAGACTACGATAATAAGCCTCTTTTTAAACTATGTAATATGTGATTGCATCTAAGTACAGTGAAACCTGGTTAAGTGAGACATCAAGGGACCTGCAATGTCGTTTCACTTATAGAGGTATTCCACTTACCCAGTGTCTCAGATATACAGGTTTAAATAAATATCTGTCTCATTTACAGAGGGTTCCATTAATAGAGGTGAGAATACAGGTTATTTCAGTTATACAGGTGCGATTCATATATTATTTCATATTTAGTCAAAAAATGCTTCTATTCCTTAGAAGAATATTTTGAGACTACAAAAACTAATAAATACAAATATACATAGCTTCGCCTGATAAAAACGTATACAATACTCAAAAATACCAAATTAGAACTAAAATAAATAAATAAATAAACAAAAAAAACGTAATAAAAAAATTAATAAATTAAGAGGTATCTACATATTAAACAATACATTAATGCACATATATTGAATTAAAAATAAAATGTAACTATAGATACACAGTGAGTGTGATATCATAACAAACAAAATATATTATATACTACATATATATATTTAGTAATTGTTAGCATAATTATATATTTTGTTGTAGTTTAAAAGTAAGAATAAACTAGACTAAATATGTCTTAATATAAAACAAAAACTGTTATAATACATTAATATAATATTAAAAATACATAGTTTTATATGCTAAATTTTATAAGATTGCAATGCTTGTAGAAGGCCGCTAAGTCATAAGTACACTATTACAAAATGTAACACCTTATTTATACACTTAGTACGCAATAAATCTTTTGAATTTGAATTTGAATTAGATCATTAAATAAAATAACGTGTTATGTATGTGTATGATAGTAAAGCGAAACTAAAACTGAAGGTAATTGAAGCTCAAAATTACTTACGTACTTGGAATTACGTGTGGAATTTGTGGGTAGAATAAGAATGAGTAAACAAACAATGTTCTCTCAGTTACAGAGGTTTATGCATATAAAATTTACTCGCTGTCTCAGTTATAGAGGTAACTATGATGATAAATCGAAAGAACAAATCCCAGATATAGAGGCTTACCTCGTCCCACTAACAGAGGTAATCCAGTGCCAAAGTGTTGGGACCTCAGCATGAGTTCCAGTTATGGAGGTTTCTCAATTATCCAGGTCCCACTTAACCAAGTTTCACTTTTTTCTAATAAAGGAAACTTTAGAACAGATAATGCAAGTGGGAGTCCCACCCACAGGAAAGAATGGAGATGGATGCAAGAAAGACACAGTATGCAGAATGAAAGTACGAGAGGCACAAAAGCGAGAACTAGTATGGATGAGGTTTAGATTATAATAGGCGCCAATTACGTTGGCGGGATTGGTATTTAAAAAAAAAAAAAAAAAAAAACCAAGTTTCACTGTATATGAAGATATGTATTCCGTGTCGCAATAATGTTTTCTGATTTATAAATTTATGTCTTACTTTTTTTTATTTATTACCTGTAAGTATGTATTTTTGATATTGACACTTTTTATACATTTTTAAACTGTATTAGATACAGAATAAAGTAACCAGGAAATTTTCTTCAACAGTTACTTTTCTAGTTTAGTAAAATTTTAATAAATTTTGATAGAGTGAACCAATTTCAATGAAATATTTTGTAAATTTGGGTTCGTGGTTTAGGCCCACAGTGGGCTAAGCAACTGTGGTCAACAATAACAACACTGGTACAACAACCTACTGGTTACCTATGGACATACGCCCATTTGTATTATGTACGGTCAGCAACGAAAGTCGTTGAACACGGCGAAAGTTTAAAAACATCACAGTACCAAAACTATTCATTAGATTTTGACTAAGATAAAATATATAATTGTCCTCTATTATGAGAATTTGTCCTGCTTTGAAGGGACAGTGAATTCTGAATATTAAAGATGTTATAGCGTTTTGAAGATTTCATAGTGTTCAGTTACTTTTGTTGCTGACTGTACTTACCTGTGCACCTGTGTACCTAGTGAGTTAACGTGGGAACTTAAGAAGTGCCGACGATACCGAAAGTATCGTGGGACGTAGCTAGAGGTTGTGCTTCTAACACCCCAACTCAGAGACGTCACTTAACCTTAATGAATCGTTAACAAACAGTGGCTACTATATCTTGACCTATTTTTCCATATTAGAGTTTGTTGTCAGTGTACTAAGATATACTGGCTGTCATTAGCTAATGATTCATTAGGTTAAGTGACGTTTCTGAGTGCGGCCCATAGAATAATTAATTATAAGTTTTATTAATTGTTAACGTAATGAAATTCTTTAAAGGACAAAAATTGCCATTTATAAAACTCCTACCAAACGGCCAAGAACGTAATTCACTGGTTAATTAATTAACTTGTCTCTGTACTGAGCTATCGCAACATGTTGATAAACATCAAACCAAAAACTAAGTATTAAAAATCTTTCAAATTCCTCACAGAACGTAATATTCCTCAGAAACCTATAAAATGTCGGTTGCGCATATGCAATTTTCCGCTCAACACCGGATATTATAAATCGGAAGTAGCCGAGCACCAACTGAGTAACCTCATCCCCGTTTGGATGTTATTCCATACAACATTTTTATCGCAGACGCGTACAGCATTCGTAACCAATTTCTGTAAGAGAAACATTGATATTTAAATACTAAAGGATTGAACATTTGACAAACGTGTTCGCAGAAATCGAAACACTAACGCCATCGTTGTTAGTATCGCATGGCATTCGTTTTTTAGCCGATCGCGGACTAGTTCATTTCGGCAAAACCCTATGCAGTAATTTAAATAACGTTAGTTTTTGTTTATACAAAAGCTGAAAGTAGTTTGTTCAGAATCAGTAACAGAATCGATTGCAATGGTTTTTAACCTGTTACATTTTTTTCTCAAAAAATTTGTAAAAAATTATTCAAGTAGGACACCCATTTTTATTACGAAAATCGGCGCAAAAACCGAACAGGGAAGTAACTCACTCGCCCTTAGATACTTTAGGCCCATCCGCGCCCTGCCCGCGGTGCACTGGGGGGGTTACTAACTTTTGAAGCTCGTCACCGCGTAAGTTTTAACCATTTCTTTTATACTGATTTCTGACACTTACGCGAATACTAGACATTGAAATAAAACTACTTTTACTTTAGCGTCCATGGTCACGCTAGTTAGTCACCCGTGACCATGGACGCTGTAAAGGGTCCGAAACGTCGGGATTAAAATAATATCAATATAACGCGATAAAATCCGTAAAAAATAGTTTTATTTCATTTCTTTTATTTTGTATCTTTTTCTTGCCTATCTAATCAAAATGAAGTTGACGTGTTTCGGCTTTAGTGTAAACAAAAACTAACGTTGTATAAGTCAATGAATAGAAATTTTTCATATTTTACTTAATCATAAAATCACAAGTAGAAGTACCTAGTACAGTCAGCAACGAAAGTCGTTGAACACAGCGAAAGTTTAAAAACATTACAGTACCAAAACTATTCATTAGATTTTGACTAAGGTTAAACATATAATTGTCCTCTATTATGAGGAAATATACTGCCTTCAGGGGTCAGTGAATTCTGAATATTAAAGATGTTAAAGCGTTTTGAAGGTTTCATAGTGTTCAGCTACTTTCGTTGCTGACTGTACATAGTGATAGTTATTTAAAACTTCCAATTTTTTTTTAAATTTAAGTTCTATTCGCTGCTAATAGCTATGAAGCTATTTATACGCCTTCATGCAAAATCCAAAAGATAATTAAAGACATTTTTTTTATAAGCAGAATAAAAAAAAACTATGGTACTTACATTGAATCTTGGACGCGCAGGGAAGAATATTCAATCAAGTGTTTGTACGTAGTGACGTTTTAAAACATTTTAGTACAGTCTTTGGTTCTAGACAACAAAGGTAGCAAGGGCTTGTCTTCTGCACTGATTGGATCCGGTATCTACAAAGCAGCGGAAATCAGACCGTAGAAAATAATGTGAATATTAAATCTTCCTAAACTGCATCATCAATAACAAGAATATCCTGAATAAAACAAAAGTGACATTATAATAGTATACAGAATACAAACTTTCGTAAACTAAGTACTGATTTCTGACACATTTGAATACTAGAGATTGAAATATAACTACTTTTAAACTTTGGTAAACTATTTCCACTTTTTAAGTTTCAGTCAAAAAAAACGTACTTACCTACACTCACCGGCACGGAAACTTGGCTAAGGGCTTATCTCGCGATAATTCAGAAATGATGCTAAGCGTAAAGTAATGCTTCCGTTTGTCAAATTTGTATTACGGAAGCCAAAGTTTATGCTTAGCATCGTCTCTGAATATAAGCCTAAGTGTTTTTAAGGATTGTTTAATATGAAGATAGGTCAGGAAATGTTTACCCTTTGTTCAAGAGGCTAAATCATTATAATTAAGTGCACTGTGACGTTACTTATAAGGTTTTAGTTGTGGTTCACAAGTGAGTGACAATTTGTCTTAGTGAAAAATACACACATCAACAGAATCTAGGGATATTTCAATCCTAATTATTTACGGCTTTATAGTTTTAAATCTTATTAGTTTCTATAAAAAGTTTATAAACAGATTGAAATCTCCTTTATTCAATTTCAAAATTCGAAAATGTTAATAAAAAAAAACAAAAGAAAAAACAAAATACGGTGGCAAAATTGTTAGTAATTCGTTACCTTACGGATCTTTCAACAGCTTTCCCACTATCAAACAAGTCCTGTGTCGCGCGGGACTTCACAAACACAGTTAAATTCCCAATACCAATACCAAAGGGTGCAACATTTAATTGACAGCGTATTCAGTTCATGTCTATGTACGCGTGACAGAGCTGAGCTCGTCAAAGGGACACCAACAAATATTTCATTGCAACCATTCCTTTGTCCAAAATTCCCGGTACTAATGTAACAAAATTGAAATACCGTATTCACAGATAGAGATGCATAGATGTATAGGAAACACTCGACAACGTTCGCCCGGGCGAGATACCTGGAAATGGGAGGGGTCTAACAGCTGGTCGATTATCATTGGTTGTTGCATCCCAGAATTTCCCAGAAGTTGATATATTACGTTTGAAAGGATAAATTGAAGAGCTTCGTGGAAGCTCGCTTTTGCGAAATACTGTATTTCATATTCATAAATTAATACTGCTTTACGTTTCGGTGAAATTTGTGCATCGTGCAATAATGTATCAAAAGTGATTTAATGTACTTAAGTATACCTTATAATTATGGTAAACACAGAGCTTCATTTGTGTTTCCTGAGGTATTTTATGTAGCCCAAAGATCATGAACAAAATCCAACAGTATTATGTCCACCTGATAAAGGTCGCTGGAAGTCGTTGGAAGCAGGTGGCATATAACCGGTCATTGTGAAAGTCTATGGGGGGAGCCTTTGTTCAGCAGTGGACCTCTGTAGGCTGATATGTCCACCAACCAAAGAGTCAACCCTGGGAGCAGCAGATTTTTTTTGGACCAGAGCCCGAACAATTTTGTCATTCTTTCATTTCATTATAAACACAAACAAGTACTTGTTTTAATTCATTAAATTGAGCACATCAATTTACAGTAATTAAAAACATAAACAAACTCTCAGAGCTGCGATCCGATTGCACGTGTAAAATCAGACACAAATTGCAGTGTCGATGTTCACTGGAATTGCCGGCAGCTCGGCCCGGGAATTCTGAGTAATCATATAGGTAAGTATTTAGTTGTGTGCGTGCAGTTTCCTGCAATCGATGAAGCTATCTCGCTCCCGGTGCAATTCAAACGAGCTCACCGGCTCTTTGATGTCCACTATTGTTGACAGACCGGACATATTGGCATCCGGATGCTGCTTTCACTTAGCTATCGTTGGATTTAATAAAATAAGCCGCGCAATGGGGTGTGTTGGATGTAAATCATGTTTTGATTACATATGGGGTCGTTTGATGTCAGTTAGTGTAAAAGTTTGATTGCTACATATTATGCCAGTGGCATTGAATGCCTCTACGTACTCAATTTTCAGGGATGAAAAGTAATTTTATATATTTTTTGCATTAAAAATTTTTCATTAACGTTGAACTGGCTGTCTTAGTCGTAATTGCGACTACTACGTTATAGAGGTCCCGGGTTCGATTTCCACAGTTTCCCGGTATTTTTTAGTCCCATACAATCGTGAACCAGCCAATTGCCGACAGTCGGGTACAAATTCAAACTCCGAGCTGCTACTGTAAATTGCATAGAAAAACCCAGTATCACTTTTCTCGACCTGAGAATCGTACCCAAGAACAGTCGAGCCTACGACCATTAGGCCAATTAGGCGCTTTATCTATACTAATATTATAAAAAGGAAAGATTTGATTGTGTGTTTGAATTGAATAGGAAAAAATCTTCAATGTTGGGAAGCTACACTATCCCCGGTAACATAGGTTATAATTTATAAGAAATACCCTGACCACGTGAGCCCCTGGTGGAAAGCTAGTTTTAAACATAATAAAAATTAAAAGAGAAAAACATTTCACAAGAGAATCGCCAAAATTACTCCGCTTCAATTTTGCGGTGGCATACTAATTGATGCATGGCAGCACTTCATTCAACTGAAAACCATCGTGAACAGAGTAAAACTTCCATCGATCATATTGCATTTACCTAGCATACAATCACGGCACTATCCCATGCGGGTAGACAGAACCTATGGTCCTATCACTGGTGAATGTTTCAAATCCAATAAATCAAATTGGTATGTATCAACGTTCCTTTATATAGGGAAGAGCATAGGTAAGCACCCGAAAACACCATGGTGTTTAAAGCAATTTATAACGTAATTGCCATTTTTTTTATAATTTGCCAAATAAATGCCCAATGTAATAAAGCTTATTGCAAATATTTCGTATTGTTTAGCATATCTAAGTATGTTTTTTAATCGTAAATAATTCTCTCCACTACAATTGAATATTACTGACTGTCGATACACAGACATTTATTGTAAAGCAGTGTGAGTGTTCACTAAATCCCCTGATTGATTTCACCGTCAACGAAAGGTCACAACTGACATACTCATTCCAAACAAAAATCTACCTAACTGCAACTGGTTAAAATCGAAATTTGTATGGCTATAATCAAATCAAAGCTTACACAAAGGTGGTTTGTTTGCCAAGTATCAAATTATATTTTTACGTAGGTAACATAACATGAGTGCGTCTAGCCCTTATTCGCACAATATTTATATGGCAACCCTAATTGGTATAATCTGATCTTGCCAGACGCATGATAATTGTATACCACCAATTAGGGAACGATTATGTTCGTAGAGGTACAAACATGTTACAAAAAATATTTTATATTTGTGGCCTAATGGCACGAGTTTACTTTGATGTTATACATGATTCAGGGACTGTCGGAGGGTAATAAGAAGGTTCTCGGTTCCGGTTATCATACGAACACCTATGACAATAATGAGTGGTAGTTACATACGGCTAAGAGTAACCATGGAGTTTCTCCATAGGAAACGACTAATTTGGAACCGTGCACCTAGTTTCGACATTTCATAAGTGCCTGCATAAGGTCTATGTGAAAATAAAACTATTTTGATTGATTGATTGATTGGCTACGTTTGACAATTCCAGCATAATCAGGCCTCGCAGTGTATAGATTTTCCGTGCATTGAGAGATCCGTTAATACTGGATTTATAACATTATATAAATCCAGTATTAACGGATCTCTCAATGCTCTCAAGCTTGATGTATTCCGATAGTATTTTTTATGATTTGGAAAAAAATACTACTTGACTATAGTTATGCTAAGACTCAAAAAACTAACCAGAATAGCATAATATGACTAAATCTTCAAGATGTGTGGGTTTAAGCGTATCACAATAGTAAAAGGTACAATTTATAGGTACCTTTATACATTTTCATTATACAAGACTACTTAACCGTTACTTCCCACGAGTATATTTAAAACTAGCTTCCCGCCAGCGGCTTCGCCCGCGTGGTCTTATAATTTTTTCCCCGTTTTTGCTACATTTTTCATTACTACTCCGCTCCTATTAGTCGTAGCGTGATGATATATAGCCTATGTTACTCGGGGATAATGTAGCTTTCCAAAGGTGAAAGAATTTTTGAAATCGGTCCAGTAGTTTCGGAGCCTATTCATTACAAACAAACAAACAAACAAACAAACAAATCTTTCCTCTTTATAATATTAGTATAGATAACCAAACTACACCTAATACCTACTGGGCTCAAATTCTAAAATAAATAAAAATAATAATAAAATATAAATAGGTTTACGATTTACAATTGACACGACAAGAAGAAGAAGAATATTATATTGAAAACTAATAATTTATCAATAACTATATATTTAAAAATCTACTAATTGTGTAGATAGGTGCTCATGTCCTTCTTAAATAGTTTTAACCCTTTATTTACTCTGATTTCCGAGCTGGATGGGTGTTATTACAAACATACATGGCATTTTTAAACATTGGCCACATAACAAATATATAACTTACGCGCGGGGAGTAAGCGAGTTAAATCGATGCTTTTTGGCATTCGAATCGACAAGTAAATAGAAACAAAATGTATGGAAATGACATTAGTGATAGCCCGATTTGTCGAAAGCTTGTGTCATTTCCATACATTTTGTTTCTATTTGTTTGTCGATTCGAATGTCTAATTGCAACTTGTCTAGCCCCCAAGAGCCATCTTTTAGCTATTTTACCATTCCTATCGAGTGTTGTTCCAAGAATGTTCCCAAACTTTTAAATAAATGGATTTTTTTTTGGAATAATATCAATAATATTTAGAACTGTCTCGTTGGTATAGTGGCCCCAGCACGATTGCTACGCTAGAGGTCCAAGGTTCGAATCCCAGGTCGAGCAAAGTGTTGTTGGGTTTTTCTGTTCAATTCCCAGTATCCAGATCGGAGTCTGGATTTGTGGATTTGTGTATTTCCCGATTACATGGGATCTAAACATACCGGTGTACATTAACATTAGTACACTTCTATATAGGCATGATGATATGTATATTATGCATATACACTTAAGTAGATATAGAAAAACAAAATATCTAATTATCACAGTTGCTACGACGTAGCTGATGATAACTGCGCCTACTACGGCGTAGCTGATAAAGTCGTAGGCCAAACATTCGTAGCCACAAGAGTGGCGTAATATTACTTGGCAGATATTTCATGCAAATATTGTTCCATTTTTAAATTTATCATAAGTATTTTAAGCGTTAAATTAGTGTTGCCATTTTAGTGACAAAGATTTCGGCAGGTAGTTTCCTAATGCACGCGTTTGCTACACGCGCCTCCAGATGCCTTTGAATGTATAGAATTTGCCTCCTAAGTGGGCTCAGCGATTGCTGGACCGTATTCTCATGGTTTTAGCAAATGGCCGTGACTATATGGCGAGAGAACGTGAGTGCAGTTCCAGTCGTCGTGTCCGAAATACCTGCCTTTCTAGGTGCGTAATAAGAAGGAGGATTAGGAATTAGGAATTATGATTTACTATTATTATTAGGAAGGATTACGTATTAGGAATTAGGAAATTTTTATGTTTTTCCTGTGGTATGGATTTTTATCGAAATCATAAGTACCTAAGCTACCTAAACACGTGTAAGAATCATAACAATACACTGTCGTCAGCCCACACAGCGACCTTTGCCAATTATTTCTTGTTTATAAAAGCGAAAAACTACATCCGCTATTGCTGTAGCAACCGCTAATTAGTTCAAATACACAACGATATCAACCTTCTGCACACGTGTTAGAGCTTATAATTTAATAGATGAGTCAGCACATAATTACGGTATTAGGGGCAGACGTTACAATAACAAAATAAGTATCACTTACAATAAATGTTTTGCAATACTCATAATATATCGTTGGAAATCTTTGACATCACAAGGAAAAACAACAATGCAAAAATAATGTTATTTTATTTTGAGCGCTTACTGGCAAAAGCTACGGGGAAAATCGGTTACTCTTGTTTAGACGTAGGCGCTCAGGAACAACTGCTTGTGGAACTTTTTGGGGTTCGTTTGCAAACATAAATACTCAGACTTGGAACAACTTACTGTACGCCATGAAATATTTATTCTTAGCGGGAATAGGCTAGATGACTCAGTATTAGAAAAAAATATCATTTAATTTTAAAAGCGCCATTTTGACACATTGTTATCAGTTTCATAGTATTTTTATAGTAAAAACTGTCAACTTGACAGCTATCTGCTATCCATGTCAGTTTCGGAATGTCAAACGCACGCCATTATGGCACATTAATAACAGTTTCCGACAGATTATAGAATAGTGATTTCATGATAAAAACTTTCAACTTGACAGCTGTCATGTACCTCTGGCACAAATTTGGGCTGAGTTGTATGGACTTTTGATGACCTCCTTTGGTTCAAAAATAACGAACAAAAGTTTTTTAATTTTATGCTAGACGAAGAGCGCACATAAAAGTGACGTCAAAAGTAGCGTGCGCCAAACAAATTCTTTATTACAATTAAGTATAGAGTTTACATTCATACAGTTCTTAACTCACTCAACCGATAATGGTTATTGCGTTGCGCCGTAGTTGAAAGGCTAAAAAAACATGTCACAACAAAAAAAACGTGTGAAATCTAAAAAGCTAGTTTTGATTGGACTTGAAATCATGTTTACTCTTTTTGTTAATCAACTTAAAAGTTAGTTTAAGTTAGGCTTGGCTTTTGTATGCAAACTTTTTTTAACAGCAGAAGTACATGAAACGTGTTTCTTAAACATCTTGAAATAAAGTGCGAAAGTTATATTTTATAGGGTTTCAATAAACATCGTAAAAGTTGGCATAAAAGATTTTTCATACTTTTTGACGTGTTCAAAAAAAGTTTGTAAACAAACCGCTAGGCTACGAATGGAAAAAATCGATTGAAGTGAAGGTCATGACAAACTGTGACTGACTCACTCAAACCACTGAAAATTGGGCTTAATTTTGGCGCACGGTTAGTTAAGAAGAAAAAAATATAGGCATAGGTAAAAGTATAAGATAAGTAACTATATAAAAAATTATAAAAATATAAGCTATGCGTTGCATAGCTATGCTATGCGTTTTACATAATAATTTCAATTCCTGTGGGAATTTCAACAGTTTCTTTCTCACCTGATGTCTACACTCAAGTTACTATAGGCCTATAGTTATTTCTAGAGTGTATAAAGTAAGTATGCGTGTGTGTTTGAGATTTCGTGATTATTCAGTGAGTGAGTGATGGATAATTTCCTTTTATAATATAAAAGAATTCCATATTGATCACCAAGTTTATTTTTTGATTGGTCCTCAAAAAGATACATTTAATAGCAGTATTCTGTTTTCATTTTGAATTTCGAACGGTAAATAAAGTGCGCTAATTAGTTTGCGTTCTCAAGCGTTTTACTCAGTTCGATTTACACCGTACACTGTAAATGTTACTATATAGAAACCGGACGGCCGGACCGTGTAAGTTTTTCTTTGATGTGAATGTAAGCAAGCATCTATACAAATATATAATAAAAATTAATGTTGGTAAGCGCAAAACTCAAGAATGGCTGGACCAATTCGGCAAATTTATTTTTTTGCATGTTAAGGTCCACGGGAGGTTTTAATACCATTAAAAAAATGCGTGGACAATAGTAAAAACGGGGATCACGCGGGCGAAGCCCCTGGCGGAAAGCTAGTTTATTAATAAATACCTTTTAAAATGAAAAGCTCTAGGGACTTTTCTATAACTCCTGATGCAACTGCTAGATAAAGAACGAGTGAATTATGATTGTGATTTTGAATTAAAATTGCATACAGACATACATAAATATACATACATAGCTTCACGCCTGTTCCCAATAGGGGTAGGCAGAGACTATAGATTTTCACTTGTTACGATCCTGGCACACCATTTTCGCTTCGTCTATGTTCATTAACCTCCCCATGCATGCTCGTCGGTTTAGGGTGCTCTTAACCTTGCCTTTTTTGAGAACGTCCGCAATTTGGTTGTGGTATGTTCGCCGAGGTCGACACCTTCCGACTCTTCCATTCGTACTCGCTATGTATACTTGTTTCGTCAATCTCCGTATCTCTTTATATCCCCAAACCATCTTAACACACCTTAATGAAAATTAACTGCAAAAAAGGTCGAATAAGGAGTTCCATTTCGGGGTGAAACTTTTTTTGACTACCTATTCTGGTTTTGAGCGCACTGGAGACGAATCATACTTCCAATTACATGGAACCTTATCATATCGGCGAACTGTGTACATATGCTACATATTGTTATTACTTAAAGCAAAACTAATTTAAGTAAATCGATATTTGGGACATTTTACATATTCAAGCTTGCCTCAAACTAACCAGAGCTTTTACTATGAGTACTAGAAACGGATATAATACTTATGTATATACTTTTGCTATAAATACCCAGACCAAACATATTTATGTCCTGTGGGAATCGAACCCACGACCTCGTGATCACTAGTCCGACACTCGAACCACTAGACCACAGACGTCGTCTAATTGCTAAAAGGATATTTTTACGTGCCAAAATGATATTAAAATAATTTGATATCAACTGCCCCTTGTTGCAATGATCCATAATGTTGCCATAGCGCGAACGTGCATGGGGTTGGGGATTAATAAACCCTAGCTCAGGGCTACATGTGTAATACACCTTTCAAACTTTTATTGGAAAATGAATTTTCCCTTTGACATCAGATTTTGCACTTATCTTTTTATGAGTCATATTCGGCGCGTATAATATTGTGATGCTCCTTTGTCTTTGTAAATATATATGTACAAAGTGAAGTTGTCTCTAGTTGCTGCATCGCTTTGCAGTTTTTGTGATACATTCTGTGTTTAATTTAGTACTTTGGACATAATTATTATGTTGTTTATTATCTTGCCTTCTACTTCCTAGCCTTTTCCCAACCATATTGGGGTTGGCTTCCAGTCTAACCAGGATGCGACTGAATATCAGTATTTTACACGGAGCGACCGCCATCAGACCTCCGTAACCCGATTTCTGGGCAATACCGATATTCGATGGAAAGACTGGTTGTCATGTTTTTTAGGTTTCTGACTACCACTAACGATTGTCATAGGTGTTCGTATGACAACCGTGACCGACGGCTTTACGTGCTCTCCAAGGCACGGACGGGTCTCGATATTATGTTAAGAATGGTCACCCATCCACAGACTGACCGCGGCAAGGGTAGCTTAACCTTGCAGATCGGTTGATCAGCGTTGGTACAACTTGGCCACGAGCCCCTGTTTATTATCTTGCCTATTACACTTTTTGTTTTTATTGTTTATTGTTCAATTTGGGACATTTTGACTGTAAGTTTAAGGTTTCCCAAGTCGAGTGAACACTTTATAACACTATCAAGAGATAGTTTATTGTGATGAACTTATGTGTTTGTGTTTGTCTGTCAGCAGTTATAGCTCTGTAAATGCGTTTAAGAGTATGAGCCTGTTTCACCACCTCTGGATAGCTAATTAACCGGAGAATAAATTAAAAAATGGATGACATTCTTATGAGATTATCTGCCAAGTAATTTAACGGGAACTTATCAGTAAGCTCTGTAACAGGCCCTTAATGTAATGAGTCATAAGTCCTTAGTCTATATTGTAATATCACTAGCTTTCCGCCAGCGACTTCCTTATAGCTTTCATCCCCTATTTCAACCCCTTACATCCCTTTTTTTGCATTAAAAAGTAGCCTATGTCCTTTCTCTGGCTCTAGACTATCTGTATATCAAATTTCATTTAAATCGGTTCAGTAGTTTTGGCGTGAAATCGCGACAGACAGACAGAGTTACTTTCGCATTTATAATATTAGTAGGGAAATAAGGATTAAGTTACATAAATATGCCTTCGTATTAGTGGTATCTCATATACCACCAATATTATATATTAGCCAAAGTTAGCCATATCCACCTCTTCTTTCGCTACGTGAATATCAGTAAATTTGCGCGGTGACCGGGCGGTAGTAAACGAATTATGTCTGCGCTACCTTTATGTATCCTGTTTCATTTTTTTTTTAAATTGTTAGCTCCCGCCGGCGATGCTCGGTCGAGGTTCAAATTTCTGCAAAAAACGTGCACAAAGTCTACAAGGTCTGGTCAAACCCCACTCTGTTTAAACTTTTGATTTATACCGCAATGGACTATTCTCGAAAAAAGCATTTAAACATTAAACATGTTTTATATTTGTACATATTTGCGTCAAACTTCAAAAAACCGTACTTACCACATCATCATCAACCGTCACACACTGTGTAGTCGACTCGTGCGGTCGTCTGGCTTGATTGATTGATTGACTGACTGACTCGCGTTACTTTATAGTTCTACCTACATTGTTATTGCTATTGCTGAATTGTAATTTAAATGTAGCTTGATAATCCTAAATTCGTAACAGACAAATGTGCTTGAAGAGTTTCTTCCGCGGCTTCTTCTCCTCAGTAGATAGCACTAGCGAAGTTGCGAAGGGCGGTTTTTGGGGGATGTCTGTATTGTAATATTGCGTACATTTGAGTACGAGTTCTGTGTTATATTTGAACAGATCCTGTATCCGACATATATATTAGTTATGGTTAGTCAACTGGCTCCGCCGTAGCTCGTAGCAACACATTAGCGCCTACGACAACAAGCGTAGACGATAGCTGTAGTGTTTATGATTCTGCCTCGTTGATCTAGTAGTCCCAAGCGCGACTGCTGCGCTAGCGGTCCTGGATTCGAATCCCAGGTTGATCAAAGTGTTGTTGCGTTTTTCTCTAAAATTCACAGTAGCAGCTCGGAGTCTGGATTTATGCCCGGTTGATGGCAATAAGTAGGATAGGAACCTAAACATACCGGCGAAATGTGGGTGTACATTAGTACACCTTTGCCTAACCCTTCGGGGAATAGAAGCGTGATGGTATGTTACGTTACGACACAGACACGTCAAACTTATAACACCCCGTCGTTTTTGCGTAAGAATATTCCTTAAATTACAGAGACACATTTTTTTTTTATAAAAGTGTAAAAAACTATCGTATCTTATTTGTAAGAAAGGTCCTTATTAAAAAATGTAATATTATAATAATATTATCTTAAACACTGACCTCATCGGTAAGGTACTTTAATAAAACCCTTCGTTCGTCTTTTTGCCGTGTCGTCGGGTAAAAAGGTTGCGTGTGCCAATGACGAATCAGACGGTGCAAGAATCGTAGGATATCTTGCCTACCCCTATAAAAAAAGGCACGGGAGTATTATGTAATACTAGCTTTCCGCCAGCGGCTTCGCCCGCTATCCCGCGGGAACCATACATTTTACCGGGATAAAAAGTAGCCTATGTGCTATTCCAAACTATAATCTATCTCTGTGCCAAATTTTATCCAGATCCGTTCAGTAGTTTTTGCGTGAAAGAGTAACAAACATCCATCCATCCATCCTCACAAACTTTCACATTTATTATATTAGTAGGATGGGATTAAAAGGTTTTTAATGTTCATCGAACGCCAACGTGAGGTTATTTTTGATTCAATATTATGTTGCAATCTCGGAATATATTGTGTAACAAATTGCGCTGCCGCCGCAGAGCTACGTTCAAATATTGTACTCATATCATTCACTGACCAACTTGAACGGTTATGATATTGATATTCAAAATAAGGTAATGTAAAGGCTTGTTAAACTATAAAACATCTTCCTAGCCTTTTCCCAACCATGTTGGGGTCAGCTTCCAGTCTAACCAGATGCAGCTGAATATCAGTATTTTACACGAAGCGACTGCCATCAGACCTCCGTAACCCAATTGCTGGGCAATACCGATATTCGAAGGATAGACTGGTTGTCAGGCTTTTTTGACTTCTGACTACCACTAACGATTGTCATAGGTGTTCGTATGACAACCGGGACCGACGGCTTTACGTGCTCTCCGAGGCACGGAGGGGTCTCGATGTGTTAAGAATGGTCACCCATCCACAGACTGACCTCAGCAAGCGTAGCTTAACCTTACAGATCGGTTGATCAGCGTTGCTATAACTTAGTAAACGCGTGTTAAACATTTTTAGTTAGTTCTTTTAATGAAGTCAGGATTTTTGTTTCATTTAATAATTGGGTCCATAGAGCCAGCAGATAGATATTAGGATGTGGGCCAGAGCAAGTCCCTTTTAACATCACACGAAAAGTCGGGTAACTGCATACGATAAATTAATTATCTCCCCATAAACACGGCGTAACCGTGCTGGACGACAAAAGCCGTGCCCGCGGATAAAAAAAAACGTTTTGGAATACAAACAGCCCGTCGCACGGGACTACAATAAAAAAAAGAAATATTCTCTCTGTACGGAAAGTGCATCTTTATTAAATTAATTCCCTTTTCATAAAACGGAGTAGATGTTTAGTTCGTTTTATTGTTGTCTGATAAATTTAACAAGGGAAAATAAACAACGTAATGTCTATTTTTAATGAAGGAAAAAATCGGCGGGCCGGCAGGATTCGAACCTGCGCCTTCTGGTTCGGTACACCAGACACTCTGACCACTAAGCCAGTGGTAGTGCCAGGCTTAGTGGTCAGAGCGTCTGGTGTACCGAACCAGAAGGCGCAGGTTCGAATACTGCCCGCCCGCCGATTTTTTCCTTCATTAAAAATAACTTGTAATCTTATCATGGAAAATGCTTAAAAAATACAAAAAGATAACGTAATGTCTGTTAGAGAACAATGCAAAAGAAAACTTTCATCAGTTAAAATGGTTCGACAAGACGTCTTCGACTAACACGAAGTCTAGTGTCGAAGTGTAGTGGTCGTTAGCGCTAACGGTAGAAGACCTGAGTTCGATTCTCAGGTATAATAAAGTGTGATTAGGTTTTCTGAAAATTCCCATTATATCTCGCCTCCTCATACATAGGACCTAAGACGTGCTTAGTATATCTCTGTGAAAACCTTTGGAGAAACGATTTTCCTTCCTAAAGCTAGCAAAATGTTTGTTTTACAATTAAATTCCTTTCTGAATATTAGTTTATATCATGTCGCCAAGCTCAAAGTTTTTCTCGACAATGTATCTATAATATTTGAGGAGAGCACAAAAGAATTTTTATAATAGGTGTGACTTGTCCTAGGGCAAAAGCCCTGTCTGCCCTCGCGCCAACAACAAACAGATTCCCGTCAATACGTTGACGTGTATCTGTACACAATACCCGGCCAGCCTGTTGCTCTCTCAGCCGAGTTTTAACGCCAGACAGCGTTTAAAACTCAGTTTTATTTATTCTCTATTTATTTTGAAATAGGTTAACTAAGTAGGTATGCAACGACTGCCTCGACTCGACTGCCTCGGACTGCCTCGTTGTTATAGTGGTCCCAAGCGTGACTGCTGCGGTCCTGGGTTTGAATTCCGGGTCAAGCAGTGCTGTTGGGTTTTTCTGTGAAGTTCCCAGTACCAGCACGGAGTCTGGATTTGTGTCCGGTTGATAGCAACAGGCTCGCCTCCTAATTACATGGGACCTAAACATACCGGCGAAATGTGGGTGTACATTCGTACGCCTCTGCCTACCCCTTCGGGGAATACAGGCGTGATGGTATGATGGTAAGTAGTCTTGTCGTCGGGTAAAAAAAGGCAAGGTACCCGTATAGCTTATTGAATCACTGTGTATACCCGCTTACATTTTAATATTAACCTAACCTAAACTAAAAATGTAGAAAACCCCCGACACGAAATGTAATTCGCCATTTTGTGGTGGCGGCTATCTTGGATTTGAAATTTATCATAGTGTATAGTGTTCTCCTAGTTAAGCCCTTTCATTTGATACCCATATTGAGGGAGTTGTGTAAAAATATTTTATCTATCTATTTTGTAGCGGCGGCCATCTTGGACCGAGTTTCATCAAACATAGCTAAGAACACTCCCGACTAATACACCTTTCAAATAAAAAAAACAAAATCAAAATCGGTCCATCCGTTCGGGAGCTACGATGCCACAGACAGACACACACACAGACACGTCAAACTTATAACACCCCGTCGTTTTTTCGTCGGGGGTTAAAAATGCGTTTGTGCAGTAGACGGCTGACATCCAATGTCACGCGATATGCTTCGATTACCACTTACCATCAAGGGCCCCGTGTGCTTTTTAACAAACAATTAACCAACTATTAATTAAAATTTTAATCAACTATTGTCATGATGTTCGCGAATCTCTCTGGAAGCCACACTCTAGTGCCTTGACCTAATCATTTGTGTGAAGAAAAACATCGTGCGAAATTTTACACGTGGCCAGCATAGTTCACAAGCCTTACACGATACACGTTTCATCCTTGTAGCTATTGGATTGTGAAAAAATAATTTGAAATTGTACTTACTTAAATTCTTATCTATACTAATATGATAAAAAAGAAAGATTTGATTGTTTCTTTGTTTGTATTGAATAGGCTAAGAAAATACTGGACCGATTTGGAAAATTCTTGCAGTGATAGATAGCCCATTTATCGGGGAAGGCTAATAGAAAAGAAAGAAAGAAAAGAAAGAAAAATGGTTTATTCAGCATAATTTTAACTTAAATACTACTTACTATCTATAATTATATTCAGAATCAGAATCAGAAATAATTTATTTGCTTTCAATGTAGGTGTACAGTTTGATGTTGATACAGTCATTATAATATAAACTATAAACTTCAAACATAAAGATAGGAGCCTGGTGATTTGTAATACAGGTCTCTGTACTAGACAGACACCAGCTCTCATAATGGTTAATACTCATTGGAACAAATTCTATAATCTCAATATATTCTAATCCTTTATGAGAGAAATAAATGCATTATTATTATTATTATTATTATATTAATGATTATGTCCCAGTACATCGTACCTTTCGGCATGCAAATACATAAAATTTAATTTATTATACCTTCCAATAATGCTTATTAATAAGTTTTATATAATACTATTGCAATATAAATTAGAAGTAAATTACAATTTTATCAATTATTATCATCTAGAAAATCTTTTATGGTGTAATAACATTTTTCAATTAATATCTTGGTTAGTTTATTTTTAAATTATAAATATATTATTCTAATATAAATTGCGCTGAAACGGCGCTGGTTCAGCTTAAGCCAGGCGGAATGCCTGGCGCTGGTTTTCAACCAGACCTATAATGACGTACGGATGGTAAACCAGTTTAACAAAAATTAAAATTAAATATATGTGATTATACATTGAAATATGATACAGAAATGTTAGAATATTAAGTTAACTATTTATATACATTTTATTTAATATAAAGTACCTGGGTAATTTTTCCCAATATGTATTAAATCATCCGAATTAATACTAAGCAAGGAACAAAATGGTATTGACATGAAAGTATGTATTATTTATGTTCAAAGTAAATAATGATAAATATTACTACTTGTTGTAATTAATACCAATACTGAGAAGAGTCCTATACATATACAATATAAAATATATTTTCCTTCATGTTCAACAACTTATACTTCTGATATTGATTTTAAATACAAAAAAACGAACATTACAAAACTCAAATTAAAAACGTCATATACACAAATCTTGAAATATTGTGGTTACCTGTTTTATTTTAGTCATATTCAAAGAAAATACACACGAAAACCTAAAGACTAGGCAGGCTAGTATGACATAATAATGATAAATATTTCGGTTGACTCCGAAGCTGTCGCTAAACACGTCATAAAAACTAAAAATAGTTTTAACAACTTACAAAAGTTAAAAGTCAAACCAAACTAACACTAATTCCTACAATTGTTTATTAAAAATTTTATTTATATTATCTATATAAACATAATAAACTTGTCTTATGTGATAACAAAATAAAATTTATATAAAAATAGATACATAGCGATCCTGTCCCAGGATATTTATTATTTTATTACATAGCGTGTGTGTGTGTTTATTGTTGTGTGCAATGTGATGTACTTAGTGTGTGTGGCTGTGCGGTGGCTATTGTATTGGGAAAGGAGTAGCAATGAAAAATGTTGCAAAAACGGAGGAATAAAGTTATCAAGACCACGCGGGCGAAGCCGCTGACGGAAAGCTAGTTATGAATGAAAAAATCAAACATCTGCAATTATCTGCATCTGAAATTAATTTCGACTACAAGCGACCCTCATAAAAACTTTTTTAAACGTAAATTGTACACACAATATGCACAGTGCATTCAAAAGGAAAACACGGAGCTCAAATATCACCCGGGGCGCAGTGCACCCGCCGCCCTATGGCGGTATCCATGGCAACAGCTGAGCCCAGCGCATCCCGGACGCCCGGGACCTGGGAAGCTGACTAAATTCATTTCAATCTATCTACATCGTTTTTAAAATGAAGTGTGAATAAAGCAACGTATTCACAGGGATAGAAATTACCCGAAGCGCATGGCGCTAATTAATAATGTCAGGTGAAGTGGTGAAATAGTCTGTTCCACTAAGCCGCTGCAGCAGATTCGATTCCCGAATGGAGCAAATATTTGTATGGCCTATGGTTGTATTTAGGTATGAGGAAGTGTTTGTAAATGCATCCATGACACATGATAATTCTTGTGTGCAACATATTTTTCTAGTGACTTATTACTAGTCATCGTGTCGCTTGAAATTGACCAGGAACCCGAGTGGCGTGCCATTTGACGCCGCCCAACTTTGCGGTCGGCTAGTGAATACGATACTTTACGCTCTGTTTGTAACACGTGTAATAAACACTTACAAAAGTACATAGTTTAAATAAATAGATAAATGTATATATAATAATGGTTCATAAATACTGTGTTCAAAAGCAAAAAGCTCTAATAATACTTTAGGAGAAGATCGATTTAGCATTTTTGTTAGTGTATACCTACATGTTTGCTCTCGACTGTATGTGAAGCACCAAACATTTTGGTATATTATAGGATATGTAGTAGTAGTAGTAGTATATGTATATAGTACATGATTATTAATATGTTTATAATGCGATACGGTTTGCGTAAATTCAAGTTTGATTGAAATTTGTCGACGTGAATTTTGTTGACTGCCTCGTTGGTCTAGTGGTCCCAAGCGCGACTGCTACGCTAGAGGTGTTGGGTTCGATCCCCGAGTCGAGCAGTGTTGTTGGGTTTTCTGTGAAATTCCCAGTAGCAGCTCGGAGTCTGGATTTGTGCCCGGTTGATGGCAATAGGCTCGCCCCCTATTACATGGGACCTTAACATACCGGCGGAATGTGGGTGTACATAAGTACGCCTCTGCCTACCCCTTCGGGGAATACAGGCGTGATGATATGTTTAGGTGATTTTTTTAAATATTTGTCATAAGATTGAACTTTCTGTTTTTCTCTTTAAGTTTTTTATTAAAACTTTACCTACCATCATTAGTGTAACAGCTCTGGCTTCGATTTCCAGGTCAAGCAAAGTGTTCTTGGATGTTTCTGTGAAATTTCCAGTAACAGGACAGATTCCTTCCATACACATACCTTCTATTTATTCACCATCATTCATATTATTTAAAATCGGTGGGTTGAAAATCACAGCCTCATTGCTCTAGTGGCCTAGGCCACGATTCCCGGGTCGAGCAAATATGATTTCGTGTTTCTCCGGCGCTGCAAGTTCTCCTTAAATATTTATAAACCACCTAAAGCTAAAGCGGAGGATTGTCAGAAGAATCTGGAGACACAAATAAAAAACTATTTTGTAGCGGCGGCCATCTTGGACCGATTTTCATCAAACATAGCTAAGAACACTCCCGACCTTTCAAATAAAAAAATCAAAATCAAAATCGGTTGATCCTTTCGGAAGCTACGATGCCACAGACAGATACACACACACACACACACACACACACACACACACACACACACACAGACACTTCGGGTTTCGTTAAGTTTTACTTTTTCATTTTAAGTTTTGTATAAATTAAATAAATATCTACAGTATCAGTGCATTCGGCTCTATACATGGTGACGATATTATTACCTGCACTTATTTAACGTAGTGTAGTATTTGTAACATGATAAACATAATTTACAATTTGTATCTTTATCTAGACTTATCTAGATTTTTTTATAATTTGGATATTTATGTCTGTATCTAGACACCACACTATACATTTTACAGTAATGTTATACAGGCTTGTTATATTTGATTTTTCTGTGCAATACATTGGCGAAATCTTTGATATTTTACCCTTAAATAATACACAAATGTACAACACCAATTTTATTTTATTTTCATTAATGTTCTTATCGTTATTACATATTAAAATTAAACACAAATGTACAACACCATTTTTTTGTATTTTTATGTATATTTTTACTGTTATTACATGCTAAAATAATACACAAATGTTTAACACATTTTTTTTGTATTTTTATGTAAGTTTTAATTTTTATTACTTACGTGCTAAAATAATAAGCAAATGTACAACACTAATATTTTTGTATTTTCATATCAGTTTTTATTGTTGTTACTTACAATAATTGTTATTACTTTACAATGGTTGTCTGGAAGAAATTGCTTTTAGCGATAAGACCGTCAATTTTACCTAATATTGTTATATTTAAGTATTTATTTCCTTTGCGTTGTTTCTTGGTGTACAATAAAGTATATTCTATTCTATTCTTACGTGCTAAAATAATAAACAAATGTATAACACAATTTTTTTTGTATTTTCATGAAAGTTTTTATTGTTATTACATAATGCTAAAATGTTATTACATAATGCTAAAATAACCAATTTTTATTTTATTTTTGTAGGGATATGAGTAAATCAAACACACGAGTTGATACATAATGCTCCGTTTATTAGCTTACGATCCAATATATATTCTTAGGGCTACTTACACATACAGACATACATAGTCATAGACATGATACTTACACTACACCTCCCACATAACAAAAAAAAAATTTAATACTTTTTTTTACATCCTAACAATACACAAATATTTTATATACTAGATACAATATAGCTTAGTCCTATTCTTATGCACTACGTCAACTTTACCTTTCCTTATAATTTCTACATTCGGCGCTACGTCCCTTACGACTTTTTCGACGATTTTTTCTGGACCTTATGTAGGTCCTGAAAAAAATGGGCTGAACTTAGTTTAGTTTAGTTTAGCTGGGCGTTTTCCGCACTTAGCCTCATAATTGGGCCATTGTACGTGTCTTTCAAACGTTCCCTATTCTAACCAGCCCAGGCCCTCCCAAAAGGCCAGCAGTCTATTGAGATTGCTACAGGCTTCTGCAAGCGATGCTGGGTGTTGAATAGTTTGTGCCCGTTGATCTGCCACACTACTGCATTCCATGAGCACATGCTGTGGCGTTTCTTCTCCCTCCTCATACATCCTCTGCACAGGGGGCTGTCGGTCACACCTATATTGAAGAGGTGCTTGTTTAGCGGACAGTGACCGGTTATAATACCTATAACCTTGCGGATTTTATCCCTTTTTAATCTGAGGAGGTTGCGAGCAAGCTTCGTTGTCGTCTCCGGAACGGCGTTCTTTGGGCTGAACTTATTGCCGGTTTCTACTTTAACAAGTATTTGATCATTAGGTTTATAAATAACAGGTTTCATGTTCATATCACAGTGTTGTTTGCGCAATAGTTTCTGTTTAATTAAATGTTTGTGTGCTTCAGCCTGTGTTACCTGTAATCTATATTTTAACTCAAGCGGATAACTATCGTGATTATAGAGTAGTTCAACGGATTTTGACAAGTTTTATAGGTAGATTACATTTTTTCCCATAAACCAATTCAAATGGAGTGTAATTTGTAGCACTATGCACAGACGTGTTATATGAGAAGCACCAGTAGGGTAACCATGTACTCCACGACTCTGGATCATTTTCTGTTGGGATTCTCAAGAACGCCACATTATTACTTCTGTTCAAAACCATCGTTAGACCTATACTTGAATACTCGTCTGTGGTGTGGAATCCGCAATACCTACAATGTCTATATTGACCAAATAGAACGCATCCAAAATAAGTTGAACAGGCATGTATTGTGGAGGAGAAAGTCTGCGTAAAAAATACCTCACTTACCTTCTTTACAGACAAAATTCAGACCCGCCATTGCCATAGTCATCATTCTAGAAAATTAGCTAGGACTGATTTTAAGCCCAATGGGCATCCTAGTCATTTGATACTGCCCAGAACAAAACGCGGTGTACTTTCTACTCTTAGGGTCCAAAGAAACATTATAGAATGCTTGGTGAAGGTCCAAATGTGTGAAATAAATACAACCAGCTAACGAATCTAAGATTTCTGTGATATTAGGAAGAGGAAAATTATCATTTTCAATGCTATTATTCAGTTTGCGGTAATCAATAACTAACCTCCACCTTTTCTGTCCATTATTGTCTAATGTCTTAGGCACCAACAGAACCGGACTAGACCAATCACTCACGCATGGCTCAATAATACCATCGTCTAACATTTTTTTTAGCTGTTTGTCAACTTCATGCTTCTGCGAATAAGGTAACCAATACGGCTTAATAGACACGGGCTCTGCGTTTGGTTTTACACGAATAGTATGTTGATAAATAGGCGTAGTTGTCAGCTGATCTCCTGGTAAAAAGAATATGTCGGAATACTTTCCTACTACCAAATTTGCAGTATTTCTTGCACCTCCGGCTGCGTTTTGCGCCAGAAAAACCTCCTCTTTGGTTTGATAGAGACACATATTTGATTGTTAGGTACTCCTTGCTATTTTTTATATATGTTAATTGTACATTCCGAATGACTTTGTTTGAATGAATTATTCGGACATTTTCTATTACGCGCGAGCGCGACTTACAGTATTGGCAGGGTCGCCATGTAGGGATATGAGTAAATCAAACACACGAGTTGATACATAATGCTCCGTTTATTAGCTTACGATCCAATATATATTCTTAGGGCTACTTACACATACAGACATACATAGTCATAGACATGATACTTACACTACATTTTCATATTTTTTTTATTTTTTTTTTCTATTTTTTTTTTTTTTCTATTTTTTTTATTTTTATTACATGCTAAAATAATAAAAACGTCATATTTTTTTTTTAATTTTCATTTATGATTTTATTATAACATAACACATACTTAGTTATGTCAATATGACGAAATATATTATTTTAATATTATATTAACCTATACATTTAAGAAAATTATATTTTACTTAAATTTATAACATCTCTTATAACAAGCATTTGCCCGGGACTTCGTCCACGTGGAAAGCTAAATATTTTTTCAACCCCTTCGAGCCTTCGAGCCTTTTTTCGCGACAGAAGGACAAAATTACATCAAAATCAGTTAAACGGTATAAGCATGAAAACGTAACAGACAGACAGACACGAGGTACTTTCGCATTTATGGAAAATATTAGTACATATTTACGGTAAAGAGGAATAGGCTATATTATACCTACTTATTATATATATATACGCTACACTATGAAACAACACCACTACGAATTCAGTGCGTAAAACGCAAACGATTCAGTGCGTTTTCAGGGATAAAGACCCTGTAGATAGAACGCACTAAATCTGAATTGACGATAAAGGTAGATGTATCAAAATTATTTACACGCGCCTAATAACTACTACGTTTATTAAAGTACAAGTCCAAGACGGATCTGCGCGGAACTAGTTGGCCGCGCCTCAGGTATATGAGCGATGGAACGGAGGGGCAGGGTCGCCTGCGCGCGGTGGGACGGAGGGGCGGGGGCGCATGCTTTTAATTCACAGTAACCCGCCGCCACACCCCCGTCCCTACCTAAGGCGCGGCCAACTAGTTCCGCGTGGACTATAATCACAAGCGCAGTGTTGCTTGCTGTTGCGGTCTTCTTGATATTCTGATCATTTTTTAAATGAGGCGCATCGTGACGCAGACATTGACACTACTGGTACTGCGTCTATAATAGTCTGCAGTCTGCAGTCGCACCAGGGGCCAACCATAAATCCTGCCGTGCATGCATGCATTGAGGTTTATACAAATGAACTGGTGGCCGAGGCTAGTCACTAAGAGACGCAAATCATGGAAGAAGTCAGCCTAGGAGACGTTGGGGACCCCGGAAGAATGCGTTGTTCCCGTAGCCCCCGACGCAAGTGCGAGTACACCGGGGTTGGTTTGAGTCAGTAAGAGTCTGACAGACCCAGGGATTCATAAGGATTTCCAACCTCGAAAAAAAAAGGAGACGTTGGGGAGACGACTTTAATTGCTTCTTACCGTAGTATGAAAAAGTCCAGGCTAGACAATCCTGGACTAATGTAGAGGAAGCCTTTGCCTAGCTGTGAGACACAAAAGAGAGGCAACAAATAGAAAAGAGATTCATACTGTAGTGTCGCGGTCCACGATGTGCAGCCGCCCGTGTCGAACTTGTACTTATACTAGCCACCTTACCTACCTACCTACTTAACTTGAAACCTACCTCAATGTTGAATGTAATCGTTTAATGGTCCAAAAAACCGGCTGCATGCAAATCGCATACTTAAATGCACTGCACTTAAATCAAACGAGAAACCAAGACTTGAAATACCTATTCTAAGCATAAGTGCTGTATATCTGATAAACAGAAAAAATATCGTAAAATGATTGTGCATGTCGAGAAAATGTGGAACAAGAAGAAAAGTCGCGATCCTATATGTACTTTGAATTTTATTTTATCATGTATAAAACACATAAACGCCACGTGGAGATTGATCAGAGAATTTCGCAATGAACTTCAGCATTTTTTATCTGGAAAACCATGTAGCTGTCACCAGACGCCTAATCTAATCTTAAATTACTCCTGATTAAGCTATTGTAATAAGTAAAGTATCTTATGACTATTATACAACTAAATACTGAATAACTACTACTAAATTTACACCTTCGTGTATATAATTATATAAAGCTTTCTACCAAACTCTCGTGCTTTTGTATGAAATGCTAGATAGTTTAAGTTTTATGTCAAAGAGATACATGAAAAAGATAAATATAACTGTATGTAACCTGTATTACCCACTGAAATGGGTAAGATAGGTTACATACAGAGATTGAGTAGATATGTACTTGTACTATTAAGAACTTTAATACGAATATATGAATAAACCATAAATATACTAATTAGTGGCTTACATCTATCATATTTCTAACACAAATATACAAGGTGGAAAGGACATCGACCTAGGTCCTACTAGCACATATGTCATTCATGTAGAAAATTATCGGTTATTACAGATATTGACATTTTTGAGCGCGCAGTGTATTGCTAAAAACACGATTATAACGCTCTGCGCTGAATGTTATCGCGCGCGTGATCTAAAATAAATCAAATAATGTTTTTTTTATTATAAATCTCATTTGGGTAGATAGAAATAATAGAAAGTACAAAAAAAATATGAAAAAAGTTACGGAAAATTTCAACGCAGGGGGATCCAGTATCATGTACTGAACTCATGGTATTCGGATGTGCGTCGATGTCCCATGATTATACATAGATTTTAATGACGGCTAGTAGAGATGTATGGGAGAAAAAGACATAAGACCCCAAATAAATTAGGATAAGGAAATTGACATAGATTCTAATCAATAAAATTAATGAAACTAGTATACCTACTTAATATAAGTAACCTAAGTGGTTTCTTTGCTATCCTCTATACTTACCTACCCTGTGCGTTGGGCAGAGCGGCGGCCATTTATTACCCACTCGCTTAACAAACTTAAAATAAAATTAATATAATATGTATAACTACTTACTATTATAGTATTCGTACCATAAGTATAGATATCCTATGTCTAATAAGTAATAACTTTCTATAATTCCTAAAGTAATAAAACATTGTAAACTGTTACGCCGAGTAACTGTTAGAAGCAAGGATAGGGTTCACTAATAATCATAGACGCGCATAGAAATCAATCTTAAGCGTGTGGTGCGTCGTGGTGAGGCCACCTCGGAGAAACAAGGACTTAATTAAAGATTCGAGAGCGATTTAACTGGATCCACTGTCAAGATGACGTCGAGGACTGGTGTCGTAAATGTACCAATTGTGCAGTCGTAAAAGGGCATCTGACACGCAGCAGAGGTGCATTGAAAGTAATGTTAGTGCGCCTTGGGAATGAATAGCTCTAGATGTCGCGAGACCCTTTCCAGAAAGTGAAAATACGAACAAGTATGTTATATTGTGTTGTATAGTTCGCCATTCCTAACCAAGAAGCTTCAACGGTTGCTGATAAGTTGATCCATGAAGTCTTCTGCCGATTTAGGTTACACTTGGAAATTCGCAGCGACCAAGGAAGGGTCGCAAATATTCCAGGAGACGTGTCGAGTAATGGATAGGTACTCATAAAACCAAAACCACATCGTACCACCCACAATATGATGGTATGGTTGAACGGTTAATCAGATCTTGGAGAGATATCTGGCAAAAATCGTGGGGAACAGGCAGAGGAATTAGGACAAGCACATCCAGCCGTTCCTTTTGTCATACTGCAGTGCAGGTCACGAAAGTACGTCTGTAACGCCAGCTTTCGCGACCTTTGGAAGCTTAGGGAACTACCAACGCCCCCTGCTGTGACTGGCTATGCGATCGACTTACGAAAGGATGAAAACCCGTTACGATCGGAAGATAAACAATTATGGATTTCGACGAGGGTTCACTAGTTTGGTTACACAACGGTTCGCAGCACAGGAAAGTCCGCCAACTTACACGCAAGATGAGACGGGCCTTACCAAGTCGTGATTAAGTCTAAGATCTACGATGTCACCTACTGGATACGAAAAGGACCAAGACGTGCTCTGAAGATCGTTCATGTGGACCGATTGGCTCGATATCACTATCACGGATTTAAGATGCTCGGGACGATTATATCTTAGGAGGGGCAGTGTTACGCCGAGTTACTGGTAGAAGCACAGGGAGGTTTCACGAAAATTCGAGAACAATCATAGAAGCGCGTAGAAATCAATCGAAAGCGGGTGATGCGTCGCAGTGTGGCGCCCGCGCGCGCGGTAGCAATGCCCAGCAGTTGAGAACTACCAGGCTGTTCTTTTTTTATTGATTTCTGTGTAAAATACTTTCTAAGCCTTATGCTATATTAAAATCAATGAAACTATTATACTTATTATAATTATCCTAAGCGTTTTTTTCCTATTCTCTATTTAACCTATCACAGCTGTCTTGAGCCAAGGAGCGGCGGCTATTTACATTATCTTACATTACCTCTCGCTCGCTCGCTTGCCGATTTAAAAAATAATAAATATATACTTACACTATATTTATTCCTAACTTAAGTATAGCTATGCTATGTCTACAGATAACTTCTCTATGATTCCTAAATTAACACGTAACTAAAAATAATATCTAGAAGAGTTAAGTTAGAAAGAATTATTCTGTGAAGATATACCAACCCAAACCCAGTTCTGTCTTGAAGTTTTGAGATATATTATATATAATGTGATAGCATAGTGATATGACCATTGGACTTCCAAGCCAAAGATCTTGACTTCGAATCCAAGGCACGCACCTCTAACTAATGTCAAAATGATGTGCGATTTCATAATTAATTTGAATGAAAACATCGAGAGAATTGCATGCCGTGCCGGAGAGATTTTTCGGTGCCTCACATGGCATCGAAAAAATCTCTCCGGCATGATACTGGCGGGTACCACGTTACTGGACATTTTTGTTCGTTTATGTGTTCTCTATATACCACATTAATCGTGCGCTGCGATTTCGAAAAAAAATCAAAATGGTGGGCGGGTCGATATGCCAGATTGATTCTATCTCGATTATAATTTCATTTAATTAACGAAAATATTCATGATCCAGTTTTATAAATTATCTTTATTTTTGTATTTTGTTATAGATAAAACAATCATTAAAGTACGGTACAAAACTATATTTTCCGATTTCAATCTTTTTGTTTGTAAAATGTCAAAATTGCGTTAAATATCGCAACAAAAACTGGTAATAGTATTTATCCGCTGTTTTTGATACTAGAGTAAAGATGGAAATGGACAAGTATTTATCCAATGAGTACTTGTCCGGATAAAATCTCAAGACTGGCTGCAATTGAGGATTTTACAGAAAAACATTGTGATACTTTTTCGCCTTGGAATCGAAGGACCTTGGCGCGGATCCAGTCCTGTGACCACTAGACCAAAAAGATGTACGAATTTTTTTACTCCACTCAACCACTTCCAGATCCTATAGTATACCTACCTAATAATCCTGTTTGAAATACTACACATCAAGTAATTATATACTAATGTGCAACCGGCACTTCTTTTAGAATTAAATTTCCAAGAAGGTGTCGCATGACTACTTTTAAATCACATAATTCAGCTTTTTTCATAAACACAATGTACAATTTTGCTTAATTTTCCTAAGTGTAATTTATTATATCCTCTATTTTATTTATTTTTACACACAATTTAAGGATTTTAATTTTAAGTTATTTCTTAATATTATTGTATACCTATACTATAATTTTTAATAATATGTATCATATTTAATATTATTATTTTTAATTATTATATTAGTTATAATACATTATTTTTATTATACTCTAAACATTAAATTACTTTATAGTAATTTAACCTAGTAAATAGTTTTACAACCTACTTTTATATACTTAATTATGTTTGTGTAATCTAGTTTTGTAATAATTTCGAATTTATGAAAAAATAACACTATATTATTTTATATATATAGCTATTACGCCTGGCCAACATATAGGGTATAATTGATTTTGAAAACTGGAACACCTGATGTAGGACCATAGTGGTCCAACTAAACTATAAGAAATATAGAAATGACGCCTTAACAAAAGTTGTTCTGCCTGATGAGCATTTTCTGATGAGGTTTAAAGATAAAGTTAGTGAGAAAGCATTTTGAGAAATTCACACGGGATTAAGAAAATCTGTCAATAAAATGTTTATAACAATTGAAATCAAGATTTTTTATAATAATTATTTTTACTTTTTAGTTTGTTTTTTGTAAATGTGTGTGTTTTTTTAACTATTATTTATTTAGTTATTGGCTTGATTGTTATACGTGTTTAACTGCAGCTACCTCCAACTAATAATATTAATGGGAAGTTTTGTTTAAATGTTGTTACTACTTGTCGCTGCAACGGATTTGGCTGAAATACGGAATAGAGAGTGAGAGCTTTTCCCTTAACTACGGGGATATTTTTTATACCGATCGAAGCTATCGTGAAGATTTCTGAAGTCCACGCAGACGAAGTCACGGGCAGAAGCTAGTATTCTAAATAAAAGCTAATATAGCCTTTTGGCCTTGTACTTTTTATTTTTTGTTATTACATTGCCGACCAACGCTGCGAGTACCACACTGATTCCGTTTCAACAATGGTAGATTGTGAAGAGATAGGATAAATTTGCGTATTCTGAGACTGGGCAATATCAGTTACAATTGCTAAATTATTCATCGATGTCGCTGGCCACTGCGATGGTGGGCCAACCGGATTTATTAGCGGCAAACTTTGCCCTGCAGAGCCCCAGAAATTATTTTGAGCCATTGAGCCACGTGTATCATTGTTATTATTCTGAACGTTGGGCAATGTTGGGTTTTCCACAGTGTTGGCACTGACTGATCTGTGTACAAAAGATTCGGTGGCATGACCCCCACTCATACTATTTTGGGTGCTTGAGTTAAAAATGCCGTTGTCATTCTGGTTATTTGGGTTATAAGTGACGTTATTGTTTTGGCTATTTGGGTTATAAGTGACATTGTTATTTTGACCATAAATGACGTTGTTATTATGATTTCGGGAGCCATGTCTTCTAATGGCCGTATTTTGTTTGTGTTGATAATATGCGGCGTTGTTGCCATACTGTGCATTTGATCCATAACCAACGATGTTATAATTTTGGCTGTTATTATTAGCAATATTTCGGCTATTTTGGTTACGATAAACGTTATTGTTGTGATCATAGATGCTGTTTAGACCACTTGCATTATTGTGGCCACACTGGCTATTTATACCGTAAACCATCCTGCTATCATTTTGTCCACATGCGTGATAGGATACAATGTCATTATTGGAATTATACCCAACGTTTCGATTAACATGACCAGCAGTGCTATTGTTGAAAGTATTATTGTGAGTGCTAATTGGTAAGTAGAAGCCCGCTGACACATGCGGGCAGTCCTGGTTGGAATTTTGCGTTTTCATGGAAGCCTGTGAGCGGTTTCTCGGGCGCCTCGTGTCTCGAAGCAGGTAGGGTCGCTTATTTTCTGGTGGATTCTTCTCTGCCCCGATCTGTTTATAAAGATTGTTAAGTTTCTTTATGACTTGTGTAATAACAAATATGATTGCTCAGAGCTTACAAACAAATTGTGTTATAAGTTTCTAGAACTGTTATGCGGCGTGGGGTGCGTGGGCGGCCGGTTTTTGCGGTATCTTCTCATCGCACCAATGCGGGTGCCCGCGCACCTCTACGTCGTCTAGCAACTAATTATAATACCCTTTTTTCCGAATTAGACTTATTTTCTTTGTCAGCTAACAAGATCCGCATTGATCTACTTAAAATGATCAACAATTAAATAGACAATACTTAACATTAAACTCAAACAACCATTTTTAGTATTATAATAAGAACAAGATTTATTATTATTTGTTTGATTAATTAATTAGTAATGTTGTACTCGTGCTCTTCCAAATTCCAAATTTGAACATGTAATATGTGGATAACGTAGTTAGTTACGCACTGATATACCTTAATTGTAAGCCATTGTTAATCATATATAGTGTGTAATTGTTGGTTTTCCTTAATAAATAAAATAAAATAAAAATAAAAATATACTAACCCTTTTTCCAAAACGCCCACTAACTAATATAACGATAGCTTAAGTGGATAGAACGTTACGTTATTCAGAAGGGCGGTTTCACTTCATTGTCATGTACATACATAACAAAATCAGGTTTATAATAATAATAATAATAAATATTTTTGGACATTTTTACACAACACCATTTAGTCCTAAACTAAGCAGAGCTTGTACTATGGGTATGGGAATGGTAATGGATATAATAGTTACTTATATACTTTTTTTTGTAAATACATACTTATAATACTTATATATGAAACACCCAGACGAACTCAAACACTTATATTCATCACATAATACTTTTAAGTATCTTTAGTTAGTAGATATTTATATCGTGTGGTATATATACCACACGATTTGCACAAATCGACTGAGCGGTCGGTTTGTATACAAGCCGACCGCTCAGTCGATAAGCTAAAATAAATGTGCTGTAGTAAATTATATAAAAATATGTAATAAATACCTGTGGTCTGTCACGACGTGTAGATAAGCCCCTTATTGTTGGTATAGCAACTTGCTTCTTAGCTTCTTGTAAAACTAAGGAACTGGATTCTTCTTTGGTTTGAAAACCAGTATTCTGCATTGCGGGCATCTCAGCAAGATTGTAACTGTTATTTTCCGCAATTTGTGAGCCACTATCTTCCGCGACTTGGTAACCCGTATCTTTCACGATGTGGCCGACAATATCTTCTATAACTTGGGGAGGAGTATCAGTATCAATGGCTGAGCCACCAATATCTACTAAACCCTGATGACTTTTATCTTCTAACATTTGGTTATCAATCACTAGGTTTCCGTAATTTTCACCCATCTCTTCATTTCCGGTTGCTTGGTAAATATTTAAACTATTTTTGTGTTGTAATGAAGGAATTTCGATTTGTTTGTTAGTCGCAGTATCGGTTGTATTCACAGGCTGTTGAACAATAACGGATTGTTTCGTTGGAGCTCTTTCGACTTCCTCTAGTTTATTTTTGGCTAGTTCATTTAAATTTGCAATTCGTGCCAGAATAACTTTTGGTGCACATAAATTAAGGAACTTCTTATTTTGATCACTGAGAGCTACTACTGACTCAACTATTTCAGGACTCACGTCATTTACTTCATTTTCTACTTCTTTTTTCAATTTACCTTCATCTTCATTGTTATTTTTTTTATCATGATCACATATAATTTTATTCAGCATTTGGAAACTTATTCCTTTAGTTTTAAGAAATTCTAAAATCTTAGAATTTTCTTCGTTAAGACTTTCTACGATGTCTTTTAGCTTTTCAACTGTGGTTATATCGTGAGTATGTAAAAAATTTAACATTTCCATATCTTCATGCGAGTCGGTCTGTAACTCACGGTTTATATAAAGCTTTTGATTAACATTTGCCGGCTGACGAGGTATACGATACTTCTCCATTTGGGGTGCAACTGATAACGGTAAATTATGTTTACAAGAAATCTGTTCCTTAATATCAAACCAACTCTTAGGTTTGGATGACGGAACACCGAGAAAAATAGGTTTAGGGTCTTTTTCTTCAATATTTACGATGGCAGACGTGGACTTATTCTCAACTGAACTTTGTTCTTTTTTCGATTCATGAACAAGTGTTATATTATTAACAATTTCGGAATTTGAGGAACTGTTTTCTGTTTTGTTTAATTTAGTTTTATGGAGTAGAGCCAGCGGCTCTACTTGATAATCAGGTTCTGCATTGACTCTTCCATCCGTAGTGGTGAGATCTATTATGTCAGGCATGGATAGGCTGCTACTTGATTCGGTACCAGTTTTATCCGTATTAGTTATTTTTTGCCTGAAACAATGTTAAAAAATAACATTGGAATGAAATGTATATAACACATAAAATACCACCAAGCCTGTATTTTTGAAGGGTTACGCAGAGCTAAAACACACACATATATATATATATATATATATATACATACATACCATCACGCCTGTATTCCCCGAAGGGGTAGAGAGAGGCGTAATAATGTACACCCACATTTCGCCGGTATGTTTAGGTCCCATGTAATAGGGGGTGAGCCTATTGCCATCAACCGGGCACAAAGTCAGACTCCAAGCTGCTACTGGGAATTTCACGGAAACCCCCAACAACACTTTGCTCGACTCGGGATTCGAACCCAGGACCTGAAGCGTAGCAGTCGCGCTTGGGACTACTAGAGCCACGAGGCAGTCAAACATATATGTAAGGTATATTTATGTATTATCTAACTCAAATCGTCGACGTCACGTGCAAAGCCAGACAGTTAAAATGGGATTGGGCAGGCACGTATGTCGCATACCAGACGAACTGTGGCCAAAAGTTGCCACAAATTGGATCCCACACGGAATGAAGCGACAGAGTGGTCGGCCCAGACGAAGGTGGCGTGACGAACTTGACTCCCACGAGAGAGACTGGATCCTTGAGTCAACAGACAGAGCAGCTTGGAAGGAGGGAAGGTAGGTGTTGCCCAGCAGTGGGACAAAGTGCTCGTAGGGAAGAGGAAGCTATGTTATAGCTACGCTGATGACCCGCAAGGTTAAGCTGGGCTTGCGGCGGTAAGTCTCTGAATGGTTATAACCAATCATAACATCGAGACTCCTCCGTGCCGCAGAGAAATTGGGTAGCAGAGTTGCGAGTTGCCGAGTTTTCCCAGAAATTGGGTTGCTCTGATGGCAGTCGCTTCGTTTAAAATGCTTATATTTTCAACCGACTTCAAAAAAAGGAGGAGGTTCTCAATTCGAATGCATTTTTTTTATGTTTGTTACCTCAGAACTTTCAACTGGGTGAACTGATTTTGATGATTCTTTTTTATTCGAAAGCTAGTGCTTCCGGATTGGTCCCATATAATTTTTAACGAAATCGGGTACGCGGTTTTAAAAAAATCGACGAAAATTTTTAAAAATGTATACGTAGATGATATTTTGGTTTTCTCAGAAATGTCGCTGTTTGTGCCGGGTAGTGCGTTCAGTTGGCCTCTCTATATAATATAATGGGTAAAAAACAAAATACATCTGTATTGCACTAAAACTCTCAAAATAAATTATTTTTAAAAAACAAACGACCTCCAAAAACACCTAGGAACTAAAAAGCAAAAAATAACAGGTTAAATTATGATAAAATAAATAATAAAATAATAATAATAAAATAACCTTAGACATTTTTACACAGCACCATCTAGTCCCAAACTAAGCAGAGCTTGTACTATGGGTACTAGACAATGGATATATAATACTTATATACTTTTTTTTTGTAAATACATACTTATAATATATAAGAAACACCCAGACAAACACAAACACCTAAGTTCATCACATAAATGTTTGTTTCTTGTGGGAATCGAACCCACGACCTCGTGATCAGCAGTCCGGTACTCGAACCACTAGACCACAGACGTCGTCAAAATGATAACAGGTTACATTATGATTTCTAATTAACTAATTTAAACTAATTTGGAGGCGGATTTGTTTAAAAATAATTTATACCATATCTGGTTATACTAGAAGCCGATCCCAACATGATTTGGAAAGGCTCGGAAGAAGAAGTATTAGGAAGCCTATTGACAAAACCGGGAATCCATACTCCGAGCTGCTACTGACAATTTCATGTTTGTTACACTAGTTTGACTTTTCGAAAGTTAAACTAGTTGTAAACGTAAATGTAAAAGTAAATGGTCAAATTAAAATTAAACATTTGACGTTGACTTAGAATAGAAAAATCCAATAACAATGTTCAATCTAGGATTCGAACCCAAGAACTGAGTGTAGCAGTCGCGTTTATAACCAAATAGGCAGTAACGGAATTTTATATCATAGTAATAATGTTTCAGTACTTACAATTTATTTGGTATGTTGTTGACATTGTTGTCAGGTATCATCGGCCTTTTTTGTGCCATTTCGGGATTCACAAATTGTTCACTTTTGTCCTGCATATTTTTTTTTATTCTCTTCAAGAAAGCTTTTTCCCTCTTGGTAGGTTTGGCATCGGTTGTTTTCAATTTATAAAGTAGCCAATTATGTCTCTTCAAATCTAGTTTCAATCTATAATTTTGCTGTTCTTCTTTATATTGTTTATACAGAGACAAAACAGGTTGAGAATTTTTCATTATTTGGAAAAAGACCCACTATAACGGAACTTATTTACCGAATTCATCATTATATATTCACTGACAAAGCAAAGGTGGGAACCGAACTTAAAAAAAGAAAAATTAAACAGACTTTAAAACTTTTCCAAGTGCCGATCGGTCTGGGAGAGCAAACTGGCTTTGCGGCTACCACAACAGCGGCTCGTAGAAGACTGTCGCGGCAAGAGGTCGTGTTATGCCACCAGAGGACCACGGCACTGCCCCTAGATTTTGTCGGCCAATACGCGAGCGGTGCGCGCGCTGCACATCTAGCATCCCTTCCTGTATATATGACTTTTTATAAACATTACTATATATTATCTATACTTGGTTATCAAGTTACATATAGCAAAATGGCCGAAAAAGATCTACCTATATACAGATCATGTGTTGAATGTTCTTAGTAAAAAAATACTTAATGTCAGAAAGACATCCAATAGCGGATATTGACGTGGCTTTTATTCAACACCTCATTTTTACTGACACGTCATAACTATCTGAAACTAAGTCACCGTAATCCAAGAACTTAAAAACTTTTGTTAAAAGTAACTTAGCTCCAACTGCACGAAGAAAATGTTCAGAAAACCTATGAATGTTGAACGAAATGTGTGTTTTTGGTTGGTAAAAATACGATACCTCATTGATATCTTGCACCGGTGGCCGACCCCATGACAACTTTCCACATAATTATCAGGAAAAAAAACAGTCCGAATTATATACCTACTTTATTCAATTAGCACAGGATCGAGATAGCTGGATGCATGAGGGGAAGGAGCCCAGCCGCTGGGACATAGGCAAATTGTAATCATAAACTGACAGACCTGTACAGTAATTCCCTGTCACAGCTAATCCTGTAAGCTGAAACATTGAAACATATGAAAACATTTTTTTTTCGTAAATGTGTTCTATTCCTGATTCTGTTTCATAAGGTCAAAAATCGCTAAGGTGTTTTTTAGAATCCTGTTTAACTATAAACCCGTACGCGGCCCGAGAACTAGTTGTTTTAGTCTCCAAAACTCGAAAAGAAGGCAATTTTGACACAACGCGTTACATTTCTGTGTAAACTTACCCTGAAGGAAATTTAAAAGTAAAACTACGCATAAGAAATAAATAAAAAGCCTTGTATTCTGAAGTACTGGGTTGGATAGTTTTATATGCTGATAATGTTACATGTATTCTGGTTGCTTTAACCAATGTCACGTTGTTCAGTGTGCCTCTTAGAATAGGCCTCTCCTAACATCTTCCACTAGACATTGAAATAAAACTACTTTTTACGGATTTTATCGCGTTATATTGTTATTACTTTAATCCCGGCGTTTCGGACCAAACGTTTCGACGTTTTGGTCAATATAACGCGATAAAATCCGTAAAAAGTAGTTTTATTTCAATGTCTAATATTCGTGTAAGTGTCAGAAATCAGTATCTTCCACTAGGTTCTGTCATAAGCTAGCCTTTTCCAATGGAGTCCAGCTGTGAGTTTTAGATCATCTTTCCGACGATGTAGTCGTTCTCTCTTGCCATCTCTGAGGTACCAGTCCGAGACGAATTCGCTCCATTTATCTTGAGCTTTAAACAACCAAAAGATGTATTAAGCTTTCAGCCCCGATAAAATTACGAAATTCTTACTGCACATCGATTTGGTTACAGTAAAGTCAATTTATAATGTTTCTTCTATCCGATCCGATTACAATAATGTAATCAGTGAAAAAGTCAAAGTGTATCGTTATCTAATACAAACCAAACTGCTGGATATAATAAAACTGACTTTCACGCGACAAAGTCGCGGGAACCAGCTAGGTTGTAATATTTGTTGAATTATTAGACTCATTTAACCTTATACGGCGGCAAGGCATGTCGGCCTCATACCAACCAACAACCGCACTTGCATGAAATTTGACGAAATCAGCAACAAACACAAGCGGCAAGATAAACCGTTGTTTTGTATACATTGTTATTGTCGAAGTGAGGTTAAGTTCTGTCAGTCGACTCGGATGAAGGATTATATTTGCTACGGACTACGGCGTAGGCTATTGTCTACGGCGTAGGCCATTGTCTACGGCGTAGGCCATGTCTACGGCGTAGGCTTCGGTCAGACGTCCGCAACCCAATTTCTGAGCGATACCGATATTCGAAGGATAGACTTGTTGTCAGGCATGTATACGTTATATTTATTACTATCTTTCTGCCAGCAGCTTCACCCGCATGGTCTTATAATTTTTCCCCCGTTTTTGCAACATTTTTCATTACTACTCCGCTCGTATTAGTCGTAGCGTGATAGTATATAGTCTATAGCCTTCCCCGATAAATGGGCTATCTAACACAAAGAATTTTTCAAAGCGGTCCAGTAGTTTTGGAGCCTTTTCAATACAAACAAACAATCAAATCTTTCCTCTTTATAGAAAAAAGAAAGAAACATATTTATTTTGCTCTCACAAGTCACAGCAGAATAATATTAGTATAAATTTATACTATAATCTTCTAATATATAAAATTCTCGTGTCACAGTTTTCGTTGCCATACTCCTCCGAAACGGCTGGACCGATTTGTATGAAATTTTGTGTGCATATCGGGTAGGTCTGAGAATCAGACAACATCTATTTTTCATACCCCTAAATGATAAGGGTGACTCACCCCTATATGGCAAAACAACGTTTGCCGGGACAGCTAGTTATATTATAAATTTATAATATTAGTATAAATAGAAAAAACAGCTGCGGCCTTTACTCTCTGAAATATAGATATTATGTGTCATAGAATAATGTATTGTGTATATTGTGTATGTCATATCATCGCACCTGAAAGGTTATTCCATTCCCCAAAAAGGTTAGGCAGAGGTCAGTGCCTCAATTCTGCTATGTCGATTAAGATTACCATTTTACCGACACTACTGAGATTCTATTGAGATTTTCACAGATCCCACAAATAGTGTGTCAAAGTCAGTCAAAGTATTTATTGCTTCCATGTACCTATACATTACGGTGTTATAAAATAGTTGTGATTCGACATGAAACCCTGTTAGGGCAAACATGGGTGTCGGTGGAGTGTTGCTAAAAGGTCTTGTGTATTCTTAATTCATTACTGACGTAAACTATTGACGACGGGGCTAACAAAAGCTGTGTCTGTCTGTCTAAAAGCCCCTTAATGACAGCTCAATGGTAGTTCAATGGAAAGTCACTGGAACGAGCGTACGACCATAAAGAGCAGTCTACCAAATGTGTAAAACTATACTGTATTATAAATCCTCCGGCATACTATTGACACACTATTGAAGTGTAAATAAAATAGCAGACTTGAGGCCCTCTCATGCACTGCTGCACGTTCACATTTCGCCGGTGTGTTTATATGTAGGTATATCCGCCAGGGTCGGACTAGCCATATAGCCAGGGTGGCGATTGCCAGCCGGGCCCCAGCCTGCGCGGGCCCCCACGGGCCTGGCTATCGGACCGCTTGATGTACTTACACGAGCGTTGATATTATTTAAGAGATAAAAAACATTATTTTCCAATAGTATTCTATCTACTAGTATTCTATCCCGAGCCCCAGACTTTAGGGAGGGGGAGCCACCCCGGGCCTTCTGTCTCAGTCCGACATAAAAGGCCCGGCTATGTCCCACATAATAGGTGCCAAGCCAATAGCCATCAACCGGTCACAACTGACTTCAAGCTGCTCCTAGGAACTTCACAGAAAACCCAACAATACTTTGCTCGTCCCGGGTATCGGAACCAGGACCTATAGCGTAGTAGTCGCGTTTACAGTTCTCGTCAATATTTTTGTCCCGGCTTGAAGTTGGTACGAGCTAAGTTCACCCGGCCGTAAAAGTCGGAGAGAAAAATATTGGACTAAAATGAATCAAAACGAGAGCTCAAGTCTTTGATTTCAATTCAAATTGATTTTTTAAAAACCACTCGACCGATTTCGATAAAATTTATATGGAAAAAATAAATTTATATTTATAAATATTTCAAAATCGGTCTACCATTGACAGAGAAATCGCGTAACATACACACCCAAAAAAACAACAACATACAGTCGAATTGAGAACCTCCTCCTTTTTTGAAGTCGGTTAAAAAGGTGACGTACTACCTATATGGGGAACGGATGTAGTTTTACTGTGTTACCAAAATTCTATTCATTCGACGCATGACTCAAATCATGTATAGTTCGTTCATTTTACGAACGTGAACGTGACATGAGGATCACGGCTTGTGCGGTCACAAAATGAACTTACTATCAGAGCACAGAGGTCAAACGCTCAAGGTCATCGCGGTGGGCAATAGCCCTAACCTAAACAGATGCCAGTTAGGGATATTTTAGGTCTAATTTCATCGTTGCATCGCTATTTTGGAACGAATGTACTCATATACATCATTTAGATTGCGAATTTTGTAAACAAATATGTCATATTTAAACAAAAGATATACCTAGGCGTCTTATGGACGTGCTGAATGAAATAACATTGGTTTATTCTTCACAAGTTGTATAAGAAACCAATGCGTTACATATGTTACTAGCCAAACATCAATTACTTATATTTAATAGTTTTTGGGTAAGGTTGTTTTGTCTTCTATATTTTTAACCCCCGACGCAAAAACGACGGAGTGTTATAAGTTTGACGTGTCTGTGTATGTGTGTGTGTGTCCAAGATGGCCGCCGCCACAAAATAGCGAATTAGATATTTTTTCACAACCCCCTCAATATGGGTATCAAATGAAAGGGCTTAACTAGGAGAATACTATGATAAATTACAGATTCAAGATGGCCGCCACCACAAAATGGCAAATTACATTTCGTGTCGGGGGTTACCTAAATTTTTAATTTAGGTTAGGTTAGGTTATATTATATCACCCCGGCTGAATGGTGATGAGCCGAACACCCGTCTGGTTTTAGTGGGTATACGTTCTTTTCAGGATGGAGTCCCACACACCGCGCCGCCTTCCCCAGGGCGGCGTGACGGCGCATAAAGCATTTCCAGACGCAAAAAAAAAAAAAAAAAAAAAAGGTTATATTATATTTCTTTCCAGCACGGACCGATATCCACATCTATATATTATTTGTTATTACGAATTCACAATAAGTATCTGTTACGGTAACTATCATGTGCTAATAGAATACATTCCTTGAGTTTAAGAAACTTTATAATACACTATACAAGGTGAAAGGGACATCGACGCACATCCGAATACCATGACTTCAGTACATGATTCTGGACCCCCTACGTTGAAACTTTTCGTAACTTTTTTCATCAATTTTTCAATTTTTTCTGCAGTGATTTTCACTTATACTTCTTTAGCTTCCTCCAAGTTCATACATCTTGTCATACACACGCGCCGGTTGTGAGTACTAGGCACTTGACCTTTTTGAAGGATTCCACCAGTAAGATCGGTATGTATAAGTCTTTCTACGGCGTCCCCTCCCGGCGTTTCCACTGACCTTCGCCTAATAAACCCCTTTTGTCAATTTCCGTTCATCCATTCTCTCGACATGCCTAATATTAATTACAATGAATAAACACAAAAACACATTTCAAACGAAGTCATTAGTAGCGCCATCTTTAGATTGATACCTAACAAGTATGTATCAATCTAAAGATGGCGCTAACAAGTACAGAGATTTGCTACTTTGCAAGCGGCTGTGGCTTCTGCTGCCCAATCATGGTTTAGCCCAATAGATGGCGGGATGAGTGGAGATGAGCTCAACTGAACAATTCCATCTATCATCTATTCAACTACTACCTACTAAAACTGTTAAAGTTCTTTATCTTTATCCTAAAATAAAAAGTATTTGTTACTCTCTTTCTTTTAGTATTAGTACTTTTATAAAACAATTACTAGTAGTTTTACCTAGTATTCGTACTTTTTACACATTACTTCTTCTTACTAGCCTTAGCCGACCCCAACATGGACCATGTTGGGGTCGGCTTCCAGTCTTACCAGATGAATGAATACCAGTATTTTACATGAAGCGACCGCCATCAGACCTCCGCAATCCAATTACTTCGCTTAAATTTTTCACACATTACTAATATGCCATAATGTTTTGTTTGAGGGTAGAGCCTCCATAGGTTGTTACGACTTTGTCTCCTCCGATGACAGAGAAACCAGTCTTCTCTAATTTTAATAGCACAGGTCGTCGTTGTCAGTTAGGAATTGCCGACGCCATCTAGTACCTACTAAAATTTTAAAACATACTTTTATAAAACAATACATAGGGCATGGGCGCCGGCAGTATGGTGCAAGGGGGTGCACTTGCACCCCATTGTCAGCAAAGAAAATACGAAAAGGGGTAGAAGTCGCGAGGTAAGCACCCCCCTGACAGTAATCCTCGCGGTCCTCATGGACACAAATTCAAACATAGATAAGTTACGAGTTCTAATATCCACGTTAGTTCTGAGTTTCCGGCTCATAGCACTGGATACTGGATTTGACATATTTTGAAGCTTGATTATCCAAACTAAAATAAATAATACCTATGCAAAATTAACTCTATCCGCCTGTTACTTTTTCACGACTAAACCGCTGAACAGATATCGATAAAATTTAGCCAGAAAATACTATGCATGCTGAGGGGGAATGTCGCTTTTAACTTGAAAATTTAATAGTAAATAATTATAGTCGTTTTGAACTACAGCAATTTGCAGTGTAAAATAAAACTCAGTAATAAAACTATAATATCCTGTAATTTTATTGCACAAAAAGAAATCTCAAAATACCTTTTCACCTTTATAAAATAAAATTTGTAAATAGCACCGAAGACCATCCACCATATATTATTTAAAAAAACTTTGTCATGACTCATGACTATTATTGTACGGATTGTGTCGGCTACGTCGGTCACGTGTTCGTGGGTTCGACTCACAAAGGTCACTAATATTAATGTGAAATAGAATATTTACAAAAAGTATGTAAGTATTATATTCTATTGTTAGTACTAGAACTTGGCTGAGCAAAAAAAATATAACCCCATTAATTCATTAAATAACCCGTGACCTTCACGAGGGCCGAGACAACTCTTTTTCTAATGAGTCTCTTAATTTATCTTTCATAAGTCTAGATAATTGTCAAGTGTACAGTTTTCAAAGTTTAATCAACCAAAAAAGGTTTGTTCCTAAGTTTATGATCTTATTTCTATAAAAATATTGATCTCTCTTAAATGCCACAGAAATGCTACAAAATGTTTTCTTATCATCATAATCGATTTATATAAATTAGTTCTTATTACTTAAACCTTAGAAGCTACTTTAGAATTCTTTTTTATTATTTTATTTACTATAACATGTCCTTCATCGTAGTAAGGGTTGAAGTGTTCTCGAACTTTCTTTAGCCAGACGTCGATGTTTTTGAAATTCTCGCATGGATTATAGCCGGCCATTTCTAAAACAAAAAATTGTATTATTAGATATTATATTCGAAAAGAAAACAGAACTAAAGTAATGCCATCACTGCCTGTCTGATACTGAACACATTTTACTGTAAACAAAAACGTATTTACAACATACTAACAGTTAACGTCGTAATAATATATAATATTTCTTAAAGCCTTTGATATATTTCCTCAATAACACTTAAATGTGAACTGCACTGCATTTCGGAAAGGTTAGAGAAGCACTCTTACATTACTGTATGATCATATTGGCAATACTGTATTTATACATAGACAGATTCGCAGGGCACTTCACAAACATACAAATAATGGACACAGAGTATATCCAGAATTGCAACAATAGTAGCAAGGTGATCACCGCTACACCAAAAGTCCAATCAAGTCTTTGTTCAGATAAATTAAAATCTACATACTGGGTTGTTCCAATTCACAGGCTGCTATCAGATCAGCAACAGTGGCAGTGTTGCCAGTAATAAAATTTGTGCCTCTGCCAAGCCACTTGGTGTTGAAGTCTGTGAGCGCTGCTTCCATACGACTCTCATAGCCTGCTAGAGACTTAGGATCTATTGGCTGCCCAAGCATAGGGTTCAGATACTGTAAAAGAAGCAATTTTATTGTATAAATAACCAGTTTCTTATTTTTTAAAGGATGCATTTACAACAAAAATTGTATTAAGTAATATGTCCATTATCTTGAACACATAGTACCAGCTCTGCTTGATTTGGGACTAAATGGTCCTGTGTAAAATGTCTCAGAATATTTATTTATTTAAAAATAAATTGAGTTTTTATATAAAATTCTCCATAGGAGCTCAGAGTATGGATTTGTGCATGCTTAACAGTAATAGGCTGGCCCCCTTTTATGGAATTGGAATATCTATTGATATATTTTGACGACGTCTGTGGTCTAGTGGTTCGAGTACCGGACTGCTGATCACGACGTCGTGGGTTCGATTCCCACAGGACACAAACATTTATTGTGATGAACTTAAGTGTTTGTGTTTGTCTGGGTGTTTTCTATGTATTTACAAAAAAAATGTATATAAGTATTGTATCCATTGTCTAGTACCCATAGTACCAGCTCTGCTTAGTTTGGGACTAGATGGTGCTGTGTAAAATGTCCCAGGATATTTATTATATTCAACTGCCATGCACCTAATTGTTTTTATTGTAAGAACATAAATGTACAAACCTTGACTCTGAAATACATAGCACAATGTAATCTTAATCCTGCATGCTGCCATTCCAGAAATTCTTCTACTCGTGCCTGTGCCTTTGATTCTTTTGGGTACAAACTCTCTGGTATTATATTCTCTCTGGACAAATACTTAAGAATGGCAATACTGAAAATGGAAATTAATTTGTAATTGATTTTTGGTGTACATAAAACTTATAGTTTTTATAAATTTATTTATTTCAAATTTATGTACCTATACAAAGGGGTACTTTAAGGCATTCTCTTTGAGTGAACAAAGAATTTGATGTTGACTAAATTAGAAGCTAGAATTAAAAGCTAATCAATTTCTTAAGCTATGAGTATCAAATCCTCTTCTAAACAACACCAAAATGATAGTAATCAGATGCAAAAATGTTTTTATCTATGGTTTTTATGAACTATTATGGGCACTTGAGGTTAAGGCATAGTCAACCATAAAATTACTTTAACACTTAATAAAAACTTCTCCAAATAAAATTTACTAAGGTTACTTTAACTCTTTATCAATCTGTCACTTGGTCTTGTAAGCAAAAATAGACCTTGTTTTGTGATATGCCAACAACATTCACTCTAAGGGTGGCAAAGCAATTTTATGGTTGACTATACATGAATGTTCTTGTGTATATCATTGTAGAACCAACCTCTCAGTTAAAATAAATCCATTATGATCAATCACTGGAACTCTTTGAAACCGATTGATGGCGGTAAACTCTTCAGAATAATGTTGAGCTGAAAAAAAATCTGTTTAGTCAGGCTTTTTGTACACTAGCATTTATGTATCTGTAGTTTAACAGCTTCTTCCTCCATTAACATTAGCTTATTATAGTCTGCGCGGAACTAGTTGGCCGCGCCTTAGGTATTTGAGCGGCGGGACGCCGGGCGGGGTCGCCTGCGCGCGATGGTACGGAGGGGCGGAGGTGCTTGTTTTTGTTCCGAGTAACCCGCCGCCTCACCCCCGTCCCTACCTAAGGCGCGGCCAACTAGTTCCGCGCGGACTATAGCACATAATCTCCTAAGTGTATTCTAAACTACTCACCCTGCCGTAGATCAACCAGTTTTGGCTCAAAACCAAATTTAATTGACTTCAATAATATGTAAAGAGCCCTAGAAGGCTGTGACATGAGATCGCAGTATAATTTTAGAGACATTTGTAATAGTTTTAGTAGCACTGTGCTCACAGCAAATATGTACTTATCAGAGATCTGGAATACAAAAGTAGCAAATTCTTTAACACTTATTTAGTCTAAAATATTATTATCTAAAAATATAATTTGTAAACTTTATAGGTACATAAATTATTTACAAGAAAATGATTTATTGGATCAGCTGATTACAAATATGGATTAAAGCCTTGCACTTAGCCCTATAAGATAAAAATTAAATATCAATTAATTCTATTTTTGACACCAATTTTTAACACAATGTTCAAAGTCCAAAGTTCGATTCACTGATTTACAATAAAAATAAATTCACACAAAACAACAAACATAACCACACCACTTGACGTTGACGTTGTCTTGCCAATGTCAATGTCAGTGTCAAAGTTATAAAGGGCAGGCAAATCCATAGATATACAATACACTTAAAAAAAAATACTCTAAATCTATGGGCAAATCTTAACAAAAAAACATCTTTCTACCCATAGTTTCTACCGCCAACGCTAAGGACCAAGTTTTCTTATGCTAATATTCAGAGACGATCGATGCTAAGCGTAAAGTTATGCTTCCGTATGTTTTGTATTACAATTTGACAAACGGAAGCTTAAGTTTATGCTTAGCATCGTCTCTGAATATAAGCCTTAGCTTATTTAGATACCCGCCAAGGACCAAGAATTAGTCTAAGCTACTCTACAGATCTACTACAGATCTCACCAATCTTTTTATCCTTTGTAACTCAGCCGCTTAAGGCTTGAGAAAAAGTAGGACTATATTGTAGCTTGCTACAATATAGTAATCTGTGAGTAGGATTAAAAAAATATTACAAACGACGGTTTACGACTTGAGCTATAGTTTTTATTTAATATAATCGAATCCTTTTGTCTCTCCCATTTTTACGACTGGCAAAAAGATTGGCGAGACTTATCGCAATTTTTTGTACTATAGCCAATTGATAAAATATTATTCACTAAAATACTAATTACCCTATGCCCCTTAGTTTAGTAATGACATACGCACAACACTAATAGATCGAGTATGTATGATATTTTTGGTGTTGGTGTGTGTGACAGACGGACGCTGTGATATCTTTGATCAAAAAATACATTTTGTGAATTCCTTTTTATCAAGAAATAAAATTACGACATGGCGTCGTTAGACCTTTTAACGCCACATTTGTCTAAAATAAAAATACCAAATGCACAACAACTGATCTACAAGGATGAATGTGTTTATTCTTTTGACAATCCGGTGAGTTGCACTTTTTATTATAACCTATCGGTCTATCCCTGTTTCTAAATTTACATTATTTGGATAAATGTAAATAAATGCCTTAATGTAGTCTATTGAGTTATTTAAAAACAATAAAACAAGCATCTATTTTTTTATAACTTCATATGATTGTAGAACTAAGAATACCCATTGTTTCTTTTTTGTTTTGAGTTGGAGGTACAGGAGGTACCTATCCTATTATCAGGAATGACCCCAGAAAACAAGATTAAATTTAATTACAACTTATTTCATAAAACGCAACGTGTTTGCGAGTCACTAAAACGCCTCTAATGCCTACAACTTATGTTACTTTATCTAGAAAATCTATAAACCTATGTACTGCATAGGTAGGTACTTTAAAAAAATTGTGGTTATCTATCTTGGGATTTGGTGGTCAGACTCCAATAAAATGTGAACACTTAGACCCTTAATTCATTAATGATTATTTTTGTGTGACTTAAAAGATATCAACCCAACCACTTAGACTGTTGTATAAAAAAACTGTCATTTAAAAACATCTTTATTTTAAAGATAAAAACATATTCAATGTTTGGTTCAATTACTCAAGGTATTATTTTATATAGGGTTAACAGTATTGTCCTTAAAATATTTGGTATTCATGAAATTTTTCACTGCCTGGTAAACATTAGCAATAACATTAAAAATAGAAGTCTTCATGCCATTCATTGTGAATGAACAGAGACTGAGTGAAAAAATTGTGTCAAGCATCACTGGGCTCCAAAACAATATGTTATAAAGCAGTTCTCTACTAACATAGGTCTTCACATTTGGCTTTTTTAAGTTCATAACATGTATCTTTGTCAATATTACAGTAGAAATAGTGATTGGTACAAAGTAACTTACAATCATTATGGCAAACATATACAATAGTAAATTCTTATTATCCAAATAACATAGTGTCATACAATTTTCATTTAAAACTGCTTTATGTTTTCTAAATAAGGCACCACTTGTCACATTAATATCTGTATAATGACTTTCATTTTGCAGATTAGCAACAATTTTATAAATGTTATTAACTACAGAGTTGAATTTTTCATCAGTATTATTTGGATCATTCTCATACATTTCAAAGTAATTTGGATTTTGTATGTGTGTACGTAACTGAAGAGTATCATTTATGTTCAATATTGTACAGTTTTGTTTACTTACATCCAATAATGCCATACAAGATTCACTCAAACTTCGAAAATCACTTACAGATATATTCTTTTCTTTTATATCCATTGAATACATAGACAGTGTTATAAGAACAGGTAAAATCCACTGTAATGCCACAGTTATGAAACTGAAGTACTTTTTCCAAAATGAAAATAAGCTTTTGACTGCACTTCTGCTTTCAATTCTAAAGGAATCACCAATTTCTTGCACTGTACTCTCATCTTCATCTTTCTTCACATCTGATATCATTTTGTAATGCATATAATTATCTATAATTAAGCTTAGGAAACTGTTAACCAAAGACACTATCATAGGTCCATACCCCATTAAAACTGACATAAAACTGCAGTTGATTTCTTCATGTTTCATCATATCAGCTGATCTTTCTTCTATGTCATCTATTTGGGCGTTCATAGGACTTAATTTGTATACTGCCCTGCTTATGAAAGCGATTCCAATGCAACTCAGGAGTATATTCTCTGACAGAAGCACTGATGGAAAAGATCTGTTGTTTTCCTTCACAATTCGTCGCAGATTTAACAAGCTCAAAGAAAAGCCACACAGTATTAGACAGCTTCCGAGATACAAATCTACAGAGTTATACATGTTCTGTATTTTTTTTTTTCACTGGTAACCAAGTGCAGAACTTATACTGCCAGTGTTGTGACCAGAATGAGACATGCCCACATATTTTTTGCACGGAAGTGATACCTGTTATCAGAAGTATGTGAATTATAGGGGCACTTTTTAAAACATGTTTTTATCATGAATTCTTAAAATCAATACATGTCACCTACCATAGGGCCATACTGAATATGCATGTCTGGCTCTACTGGTAGAGAATTTGATAAGAGCTTTCACTCTGTTACAATGTTAACATGTTTTGAACTTCAACTGGATTAAAAAAAAAACATTGTATTTATTGTGTTGAGATATGTGAGATGGTATGTTGAATGATGATGAGATGATAATTATTGACCATTCAGAAACTTAATATTTAATATACTTAAATAAATGATTCATAATTATTTTTGTTTGTTTCAGGAGTCAGACACGGGTCTATATGTGTCTCTAGTGAGCTACCTTGGCTTTGGACGTAATTATGTCGAGCAGTACTTCCAGAAGACTGGCAATAATGTCTTCCTGCACATTAAGAGGGACAAAATACCTGTAAGATTTCACTAAATGAGAAACATTAGACATTCACTATTTAGGATTGTCTAGATCTGCATTTCCCAAGCTATTTTAAACTTCATTATGTTAACATTCAATGTTTTATGGAATGGGTAACAGTAAGCAACTTTGAGAGCCACTGGTCTAGAGGTTACCATAACTAAGGTACAAAGTATATCCTTATACTGGGGAGTATAAAGATTCACTACACCTTAAACATATCTCTACTCTATTTAATCTGCAGTCCGCAGTGAATACATAGTTGGTTTATATTAATCTGTAATCACCTTTCACAGCTTCCAGAGCCAGAACAGACTGGCGATGGACCCGAGAAGAAGATCACCCGGCTAGCGATTGGTGTGGAGGGTGGATTCGATCCCACATGTGGCAAACCCAAGTTCACATACACAGACAACTATAGTATCGTAGTACTGCCCGGATTCCACACATACCCGTGGCCTAACCCTGTGCTACCTGAAATTGTAAGTCAATTTAGAATAACAGATGTGACATCTTAATAATTTTGGTTTTTTTTATGAACTTCGTCATACATACGACTTTATTTAGTGTCTTTAGTTGACGGGTTTATATACCTTGAAATATGACGCCATTGATAGAATGGTGATGTAATAAACTGGACAAATATTATATATTTGTTTCAGGTGAACAAGGCTGTGCAAGCTGTCATAGACGCGCAGTCACCATTCAAAATAGCCGAGATGGCGGCTCTACAGGGCACGTGGGATGGAGAGAGACGAGAAGTCTCTGTGTGAGTTACCTCACTTTTTCTTAATCTTAAATGAAACTGAGTAGTATTTTGAGTAACCCTAGGTTAGCCAATCAGCACACTGATAAAATTTATTATTATTAAGTGAGTGAACAGTTCAGAGTTTGTTGTTCCCTATTAAAGATGTACACCACCTTCCACCTTAAAGATGTACACCACCTTCAGGGGTAATATACCACAAATCACCCCTGAAGGTTAGACAGAGCTGTACTAATGAAGATCCACTGTTCGTGACCATTTATAATCCATGAAGTATGACGATTTCAGGCACAAATACAAACTCTGAACTGTTAAACTGAGAATTTCATAGCACAACCCAATACCTCCTCCCCAAGACCTCTAGCGTAGTAGCGTAGTCGCGCTGAGTATCACTAGACTAACGAGACAGTAAGAAACATATTCCATCTTATATTCCAGTCACGCAGTGAATCTAAAGCAGCTCGACAATGGCGTGAAGATCCCGCCGTCCGGTTGGAAGTGTGACAAGTGTGACCTCACCTCCAACCTCTGGCTCAACCTCACCGATGGCTCCGTACTCTGCGGCCGCAGGTTCTTCGACGGTTCAGGAGGCAATGATCATGCTGTGAGTGGGTTTTAGCTTTCTTAGATGACCTAAGGCCACACCATGGAAAAGTCACCGACATTTATTTACTTATTTATTCAGGGCCAATAAACAACTACACTATATAATTATAATGTTAGTACAAAGAGTAGAAAAGACAGCAATTACAAAGATAATTAACAATATTGTACAAGTAGCAAAAACTACAATATCTTTTGGTCATTATCACTACATGTGAAGATCCCTAAAACAGACAGATTTCTGAATTGTCCAAAGTCCTAAAAGTTTTGAAATAATTGTTAAATTTAGACTCATAGATGATTCTCATCGTTTTAAGTTTCACTGATACTCCTGGATCAATCTGAGTACCAGAGAAATTTTGCGGTTAAAAGTATACATATTTACTAAGTTCACAGGAATACCTGCTGCGAATGTGCTTTCAGACACCTAAAACAAGACCGTTTTTTAACCCCTAGGTAGAGCATTATCGTCAGACTGGCTACCCACTGGCAGTCAAACTGGGCACCATCACCGCGGACGGTAAAGGGGATGTCTTCTCTTACGCTGAAGATGACATGGTGGAGGACCCCTTCCTAGCCGACCACCTGAAGCACTTCGGTATCAACGTGCAACAGCTACAGAAGGTATTATGATCCCATAATGCAACTCTTAAGGCACGCCCCTCTAACGTTCAAAGTTATGTTTGTATGTTGGACTATAGCCTTAAAGCTGTAGTCTACCACCATGATGGTTAGGCCCTAACCCTACCTATTCAGAGAATTATCTTACCGAGCACACAGAAAGTAAATTGGTTACTGATAATTCAATGCATTTTACACACAGTACAATTCTGCTCTGACACATGTAAGTCCGGATTTTATTTAACCTCCACTTGCCATACTTACTTATATTGATCTCTGCAAATACACTTAAAACTATAAACAAACACACTGTTAACAAAAGAAATATATACTCAAATCACGAAGTATGTAGCGGAAATGCGGATTACAGATCGGTATACCATAACATATCAACTAATAACAAAAGTAATATCCTAGTGTTTGTGCATTTGATAATTTCAGACAGACAAATCGATGGTGGAGTTGGAACTGGAGCTGAACCAGCGCAGTGGTGAATGGAACACTCTCCAGGAGTCGGGCAGCGAACTGCGGCCGTTGTGCGGACCGGCGCTTACTGGTCTCAACAACCTCGGCAACACTTGCTACATCAATAGCGTCGTGCAGGTTTGTCAACAATTCATTACTACATACATAAACTCACGACTGCTTCCCACAAATTCCGTTCCACATATGTGTTCTATGGAATGCGCAACCGGTAATTAATGTGTGGATAATTCTGCTGATAGTTTAGGTTAGAATTAGAACCTGAACCTTATAGAACAGTTGTATACACACATATATTATATTAGTATAGTTACAGTTCCAATTATAACTGTATCTGAAATTGTATGTACACAAGTGACTGCACAGTCTCTTCACCGAGTTTCCTGGTTATTTTACATTTATTTTTTACAAAGACATTGTTTACGTGATATATAATATGGTAGAAATAATTAGATTAATTTAGATTAATGTGAAACTTTTGTAAAATGATCATATTTCAATTTAAAAAAAATGATGTGCCATGTCTCTTCCTAGTGATGTGCATAAAAACATTTTTCAGGTTATGTTCCGCATGCCAGATTTCGTACGTCGGTTTGTGGACGGTGCCCCGGAGATATTCTCTACCTTCCCAGAGGATCCTGTAAATGATTTCAATGTTCAAACGTGAGTTTAGAACTTTTATTTAATACTATTATAGATTTATGAAAAATTTACAAAATCTTTTATAAAAAAACTTAATCCCTTTTTTTAATCATTACTATTGCCTCAAAGGTTTACTAACCATTTTGGAATAAGGCCTATAATTCGATTAAAATGTAAACATAATTAAAAGCGTTACATCTGGAGACCCATTTCACCGGGCTGTGAGACACAAATGCCTACAGTTTTGGTTAATTCTAGTAATTTACATTCAGAAAAGCAAACAATATTTGCCTTTTTTATTTAAACGCTTCTTCTTTATTTACCTTTAACCTTTCGATGTCTTTCAGCGCCAAGCTGGGCGTAGGCCTGCTGTCCGGTCGGTACTCGTTCCCGAGTGCGGAGGGCGGGTTCCAGGCGGGCGTGTCCCCGCACATGTACCGCAACCTGGTCGGCCGCGACCACCCCGAGTTCATGAGCAAGCGGCAGCAGGACGCGCACGAGTTCTACTTGCATCTACTGACGCTGCTACAGGTTGGCAAACCAATTTCTGAGTGTACAAAAGCAAAATATCGCTCACGAAATCCCAGAAATAGGTGAAGGCTATTTTTCAAGGTTGCGGGAATTAATCATGGATCCTCTATCACCAGAGGAGCAGGCAGAGAATGTCTGATTTGCAATACCGATCGAATGATCACCGGATTCGAAACATTCAACACAATAACCCTTCAAACAGCCATTTCAAATATTATTACACTAGATGATTTTCTGAGTTTGTTTCTGCATTTCATCTCAGATCCGCCATTGTAAAAATTCAAAATTCAAAATATTTTATTTCAATTAGACCATATAAATAGGTACTTTTGAAACATTAAATTAGTTGCACGGTTCCAAAAAAAGTGGGTCTTATGGAGGAGAGCCGGCAAGAAACTCCATAGATACTCTTTTAAAAAAATATGTGTGGTAACAGTAACAATTGTTGTGAATAGTAATGAGGATGATGCAGCTTGATGTGTAGATGCGACGTATTACAATTGAAATGACTGCCATAGCAGTAAGAGCCGACCAGTCCCGACAGACAGCACCCGTTCAAGAGCATGACGTGTGTATCGGCGCCGTTTGACTCAACCATGTTGTAGGGAATAAAACGACCCGACACACAGCGCCACCATCAGCAGGACATTTAAGTGGGAATATGTAGAATCACTTTCCCTAAATGAGTTGTAAATTACTTAACTGTAAATTTTATTATTATCATGCACGTTTCACGAATAGGGATATTATAACATAGAAACATATTTCCAGCGTCACAGTCGTCACAAGCCGAACCCCTCGGACTGCTTACGCTTCTGCGTGGAAGAGAGGATACGTTGCGGCGCGTCGGGCGGGGTGAGGTACACGCGGCGGGCGGAGCACCACCTGCCGCTGCCCGTGGCCGTGGCTGCCGCCACCAACACGCAGCAGCTCGCGGAGTACGAGCGCCGGAGGGCGCAAGCCGAAGCCAGCGGACAGCGACTGTGAGTACCAATCTACGAACACTGAATTGCGAAAGAAAGTGAACTAGGAACCTCGCAGAGAACAATAAGCAGACACAATAAAAAAACATCTCTCGGTTAATATAAACCTCTGCAAACCCGATCTTTAGTGAATATCGGAAAATGGATTGAATTGCAGTATATTATCGGCAGATTTTAACTCGTTTGTGTGTTGGCACTCCCTTATATTCATAGCAATAACGACAGTAATCTTTCAGCAGGGGCTCTAAATATTATAACAGTTCTTTTTCTTTTTGTCTCAATGGTAAATACTTCATGTAATTTTATAAAAGGCTAATAAAAATTATAATTATTTTCAGGGACCCCTCGCAGCTGGTGCGGCCACACATCCCATTCCAGGCGTGTCTGGACAGCTTCATGAAAGAGGAGACTGTGGAGCAGTTCTTCAGCAGTGCAGTCAACAAGAAGGTCACAGCTCACAAGTCAGTACCATTACTCTAGCAGCTATGTAAAATGTATGTGTAAAAGTTGAACAGAGTAGTTATACATGTTTTTCATAGAAATAACATGGCAATGTCAACTTGAAACACACAAAACTGTGTAAGAGTGCTTGTTTTTAAAAAAAAATACTACCACTACATTGCTAAATATTCTGAAACTTACTGATTTCTGACACTTACGCAAATACTAGACATTGAAATAAAACTACTTTTTACGGATTTTATCGGGTTTATTTCAATATTCTGGAACTTTTATTACATTACCTATATTAGTACACCTGAGCCTAACTGTTCGGGAAAACAATCGAAGTATTAGTTTTATTAGTAGTATTAGAACAATTAGAGAAGTAAGACTGGCATCGCACAATGTCGACGCGTACACTCATACGCTTGTTGCAAAATAGTATAAATAAAAATTTGTGGGGATTTGTACTACAACTCTGGTCAACGCTTACAGAATCACGCGTCTAGCGACGTTTCCCGACTTCCTGTTGATTCAGCTGAAGAAGTTCACCATCAAAGAAGACTGGACGCCGGCCAAACTGGACGTTGCTGTCGACATGCCCTGGGAGGTCGGTACACCACTAAGTTTTCTAATAAGTTGCAACATTCATTATTGTCTAAACCTTCGATATTCCTCGGATTACTTGTAAGCCGGATTATAATTAATATTTTTTAATTTTTGACGTCGTCTGTCGTCTATTGGTTGGAGTACCAGACTGCTGATCACGAGGTCGTGGGTTCGATTCCCACAGGACACAAATATTTATGTGATGAATATAAATGTTTGTGTTTGTCTGGGTGTTCCATAAGTATTATAATTATGTAATTACTTTTTTTAAGTATATAAGTATTATATCCATTGTCTAGTACCCATAGTACAAGCTCTGCTTGGTTTGGGACTAGATGGTGCTGTGTAAAAAAAATGTCCCAGGATATGTATTCATTTATTTATAATCGTATCAAAACTATTGAAGATTCAACAAATGGATGTAATGCAGAAATTACGGCGTATATTCTTTCTGAACCGGATAGTACGATGAATTATTTAACTTTTGCAGGTGGACCTAAGCTGCTTGCGCGGGCGCGGTCTACAGCCGGACGAGACGCAGCTGCCGGAGACTGCTCCAGAAACGCCTGCGCCTGTCTACGATGAGGCGCTACTCTCACAGCTTGTGAGTTTTTTAATGCATATTTGTATCCGCATTTGATAGTGTCTCCACTTTTCCTTCTCAGTTTAAATACATTTCTGCACTTTGAATTTACACCGTGAGGGTGGTGCATCTCTGTGCGCATGGTAGGCGCAACTTGTCCGTTACATTTATTACTGTCAACCGTCAAGACCGCTACCACATCATTAACTCATACCATGCCTCATACAATCCATGCATGTTATGCTAAGTCTATGTTTATGCTCTCTACATAAATACAATTTCAAACTGAATAAAGATGTGTTGTTTGATGTGTACAGTTAGACATGGGTTTCCCACTGGAGGCGTGCAAGAAGGCGCTGTATTACACCAACAACAGCGGCATGGAGGCGGCCTCCAACTGGCTCATGGAGCACATGACGGACTGGGACTTCGCCAACAAGTTCACGCCGCCAGGTGCGCCAGGTAACGTTCATATAAATAGGTACTTATTCACCTATATGTACTAGCTTTCCGCCAGCGGCTTTGCCCGAGTGGTCTGGATATTTCTTATAACCTTTATCCACTATTTCAACCCTTTACAGCCTTTAAAACAATGTGTTACACAGACCTACATTACACAAGCAAAATGTACAGAAGCATTGGCTTCTCTACCGGGTGGCCATGTAATTTTTGCATCTTGGGCGGCCATGTAATTTTTGCATGCTTAAATATTGAACACAGGCGCGGATAGCGGCGCAACTGCAGTGGTAGACGAAGCCAGCGTGGAGCAGATAATGGGCATGGGCTTCACGCGAGCGCAGGCGGCGCGCGCGCTGGGCGCCACGCAGGGCGACGTGGCGCGCGCGCTGGACTGGATCTTCAGCCGCGCCGACGAGCTCGACGGCGCCGACTGCCCCGCGCCGCCCGCCGCCGCGCCCCACACCGACCGCACGCTCGGCTGCAGGGATGGACCTGAGAGTGAGTCTTCCTCTCATTATTGTTTACAGATTTGTCAGTGTATGGCTCGTTTAAAACTACATTTTAAATATAGTTTTGATAGGTACCGAAGTATATTTTAATCGAATAATAATGATTGTGATCAATATGACGGCATAAAAGTTAAATTCTAAGGCTAAATAGCGGTATTTTGGTTGCAGAATACAAGTTGGTGGCGTTTATATCTCACATGGGCACGTCGTCGATGGTGGGCCACTATGTGTGTCACGTCCTGCACGAGGGCCGGTGGGTCATATTCAACGACAATAAGGTGCGTTTTATTAATTACATTATATGTAAAAAATAACAAGGTTCTATGAAGTAAGCATTATATTTTATCATACGAATCAAATGATCACAAAAACGATCGTTGTTGATGCTCTTAACTGTGTAAATAGCCCTTTTCATGAGTTTTTTTGTTGTTGTTAAATATTCAGTTACAAGTAAAATAAAATAATTGTTTTGTTTTCAGGTTGCCCTATCAGAAAATCCGCCCAAAGATCTCGGCTACCTATATCTATACGAAAGGCTGTGATGATCATGTTAATAACTTGTTTATACCAAAAAATCGCTGGCACGGTTGTATGGGATACGAACTCCTTTGTTAGACTGCGTTTGTATTATGTAAACAATAAGAGATTTTAATAAAAAAGAAAGAACTTTTAGGCGATATTTATTTTATAAAAAGATAAAGTAACAAAAATTGTTAATAAATTTAATTAGGTTAATAAAATTATCTAATTATTTTTGCATAGAAAATGCTTTTGTGTTACATTTTTTACGTAAGACTTTTATCTGTTTTGTAGTTATGATGTGTAGTTATTGAATTAGTGATAATGCTTGTAACCACTTAGGCAAAGACATGACCGCATTTTGTGTGTGAATATTGCAAGCAATCATGTTCTTATAACATTTTACTTTTGTAAACATTTATAATAACTAAACTGTATACAATTTTCCCGAAATACCGGTCATTGTTTTATTATTACGTACTACGAGTACATTGAACTAACTGCCGTACCACATTTCAAATGCATTTATTGGTGAAGAAACTTAATGTCAGATAGTAAATGTAAAATATAATTGAATATCACTAAAACAACGAAACTAAAAGTAAATTATTACTGGAAATGCTCTCTTATTTCTTCTTTTTTTTATTTAACCCTTCCTCTATAATAGGCAGTGGGAAATCTTACAATTCTATAAAAGCAGCTAATCACTGATAATAGAATCAAAATACTGGGTGCTTTTCTCATTTTTTTATATTGCATTGCATATTATGCTTTCGTTTTTCACTATCGCCTAATCAAGCCTTCGGAACCGGGTAGGATGTGGGAGTAGTAGCATAATGTAACAACAGATAGTGATCCAACTCCTTTGTGTGGACGCTAAATGCCGACAATCGTCTAGACACTGAAAAGAGCTTAGGGTTGTCACAAAAAACATTTTGCAAGTACTTACGTTCTTACAGGCGATATATTTTAAGTTCAAATTAATCTGTGTCAGTTGTAGTAGTACTGATTTCTAGAAAAATATGAATAGCTTAGGGTTCTCAAAAAACACATTTTACAAGTACTTACGTTCCTACAGGTGATATTATGTTTGTAAGTTCATTTTAGAAAAAAAATCCTCATCGTATAAAGGGTTATAGGGTTATATTACGTCAACCTTTCTAGATACCTAGACATTACGCTATTTCCGGCATAGGTACAGTTCTCGCCAAACTTATTGTCCGGGTTGAAGTTCGCACGAGCTAACTTTAACCCGGCCGTAAAAATCATAGAATATAGGTAGGTACATAAATAATAAAGTAATAAATAAGTTTAGATTCGCCAAATCTTACTTATTATCTCGTAAAATACCAACAATAGGTACTTACTTATCTAAAAAATCTAGTAAAAATGTCATTATTATTATTATATATGAAAATCGTACCAAAACCCAATGGAAAGTATATATTATATAAAATATTTTTTTAGTAAGTACCTAAACACACGGTGGCGGCGGATAGATACTTTATTCTGTTTACTGTAGAGATAATATTACTTTAGGTAGGTATACATAATTGGTTTGGAGGCACTTATTGATTCTCATCCTTTGGAAATCGAATTCTCCTTTATTACTGCTGTACGATGTCGGCAAACAACCGTGAACTGCACAAGTAGAACGCATTATTATTGAAAAATGGTCGCATCGGCAATATTCGAAATAAATTTAATAATATTAACGACAGCGCGATGGCGATGCACTTGAAACTCCGTACCGACGCGCAGTGTACGTCGGGCGGACGGGCCGCCTGCGAAAAAGCGGTGGGGGGACGCCGCTCTGCCCCGCAACCCACCTCATCGTTGACCTGTCTAGACGGCCGAGTCGTTTCACTGTTAGAGATTTATACACTGTGGTAGTAGGGTGGGGGAAGACAAAGGGACATCTTTAAGGCATTCACCTCAGGGTCATTGACCTTGAGGTCAAGGTCAAAACTACGAGAGTCAATGCCGCGACTGACACCCAAATTTCACCGGTATGTTAGGTCCCATGTAATAGGGGGCGAGCCTATTGCCATCAACCGGGAACAAATCCAGACTCCGAGCTGCTACTGGAAGTTTCACAGAAAACCTAACAACACTGCTCTACCCGGGGATCGAACCCAGGATCCTCTAGCGTAGCAGTCGCGCTTGGGACCATTAGACCAACGAGCCAATAGATTTTAGTAATAATAAAAAATTACGCACGGAGGGTTCTCGATGTGTATTAACAATGGTCACTCATCCACAGACTGACCGCGGCAAGTATAGTTTAACCTTGCAGATGAACCAATCTGCGTGATGATTTACGAGCTCTCCAAGGCAGGGAGGGCTCTCGGTGTGTTAAGAATCGCATGGAGAGTAATCGCATACGATTTTTCACTGCTCGCATTCGAGAAATAGTCCTAGTGTAACGGCAGCTTTATTCTAATTTTGTCCCCCTTGTACCTTGTAAGGCAGAGTGACCGTCATAGATTAATATGTTATATTGGATACCGTTGAGGTCATACTCAACTCGTGTCCTTAACTTTTTTTTCTAAATTTATTCATATCTCGAAAACGGTATGTCTTATCGCCAAAATAATGAGGCTTTATTCTAATTTTGTTTATATCTCGAAAACGGTGTTCCATACCACAAAAATAATGAAAATCTTGCCCCCCTTGCACCTCGCGAAAATAGGGCAGAGTGACCATTGAGGTCATAGTCGAGTGACCTTGGCCTTTTTTTCTAAATTTATTCATTTATCAAAAACTCGCAAAAATAATGTAAATTTTGCCCCCCTAGTACTCCGCTAACCGCTGGAATGAGGTAGAGTGACCGTTGAGGTCGTAGTCATGTGACCTTGACTTTTTTTCTAATTTCGTTCATATCTCGAAAACGGCATGTCCTATCGCAGAAATGATGAAAAATGTAATAAGTATTATTCCCTAATAAACCCAGCCAACTTATCTATACTAATATTTTAAAACTGAAGTTTTGGGGGACATTTTTACACAGCATAATCTAGTCCCAAACTAAGCAGAGCTTGTACTATGGGTTCTAGACAATGGATATAATACTTATATACTTTTTTTTTGTAAATACATACTTATTATACATAGGAAACACCCAGACAAACACAAATACTTATATTCACATAATTATTTGTGTCTTGTGGGAATCGAACCCACGACCTCGTGATCAACCGTCCAGTACTCGAACCACTAGACCACAGACGTCGTCATCGTCGACGAAGTTTGTTTGGTTGAACGCGCTATTCTCAGAAACTATGTCCGATTAGAAAAATTCTTTTAGTGTTAGATAGCCCATTTAAGGCATGTCATCACGCTACGACCAATAGGAGCCGAGTATCACTTAAAAAGCTTAACCCCATACTAAAAAAAACAGTGAACATTCGTAAGTCCTTGCTCCTCCATAGTGCCCTAAGGCTACACTACAACCATTTAGCTTGAGAGCTCAATCTAAAAACAAGCCGTAAAGTAATTACTACAACAATTGATATATAATTGAAAAATTTATTTAGTAATTACTGTACAGCTTGTTTTTAGATTGAGCTAAGAAAGGAATTAAGCAGTCACTTGGCACAGCCAGAAATAAAAACTTGTGTACAACTAATTACATCTTTAATGTTATGTACAATTATCTAATTGGCAAATTAACGCTTAAATCTGTCTACTGGCTTGGGTATCTTCTTCATAAAAATGGTGCGCTCATCAAAGTATGTATTGAACTTTTTATATTCATTCCGCTTCTTAGGGTCTTTTTTGCAATTACCTGGAGTCAAGTTAATCATGAGTCCTGTAACAGAAAATACAATTGATAATGTAGACCTTCTCTTTCTGTCATTATATTTGGTAACACTTAATGGATTCACAGACAGATAAAACAATACCTAATTAATAATAATATAAAACCCTTCCATCGGCTTTTTGCTGTGTCGTCGGGTAAAAACAATAGAATACATTAGAGGACAATAAAGGGTCTTCTCCGATTGCATAAATTTTAACAAACCACAGTGTGAAATCATTTTTTTTTAATACAAGTATTGTGTGAATGAAATCCCCAAGATGTTACAAATTACATATAATAATATACTGAAATTATACACACCAGCTTTTTGAGCCATTGTTACTAGCTTGCCCATTTTCTTTTGCTGTCGACGGCATAAACCAGTGATTCGCCGAGGCAGCATACAACCATCAGATCTCACAAACTGGCTCACAATAAGGACATCAGTATGCTTCACTTCAAGGCCCAGCGCACACATGTAGCAGGGGGGCTTCTCTGATGTACTAGCAACAGGATCCTGCGATGGGATGTTCTCCGGTCGAACCAAGAATTGCGTACGGGGCGATTGCGTAGAAACTGCTTCCACGATAACTGTTGAGCCTTCAGTGCGTTCACGTACTGAAAACAACAGAAATTACACAACTCAAAAATTCTATCACCAATACAATAAAATATGCAAAAACAACTTTTAGGTTATGTCATGAACTTCACAAAAAAGGATTAAATCCAAACAGATACTCACTCTCTTTTAAGTTTAATTGTTTTGATGTCGCTATTGCGCGTGCAGATGTGGAGAATATAGATTTTTTTGCTAAAGAAAACCCAGCTCTTACTAGCCCCGCCATGTTTATTTATTTAATTTATCTGTCACTGTCAGTTAGGGATGAGCGTTGAATCAACGAACTAGTTGAATCAACCGTTGATCTCATGTCAACGTATTAACGTTAACTGTATATGAATCAACTAGTTGAATTCGTCAACGACGATTATGAATTTAACTCGTTCTTCTCGTTCGTAGTTGAATTCGTCAACGACGTTTATGAATTTAACTCGTTCTTCTCGTTCAATAATCGAGAACGCAAATGAAACGAACTGAGCAAATTTAAAAAACTTACGTTAATAATAACGTAAGTCGCGAGGGACGGTCATTTCATACAATTTGAACTCTAAGTAGCGTACATAAAAGTAGCGTTGAATAAAAGCCGTTCATATCAATAAACAGTTTACGTTGCAAGTTGACATTAGAAGTACGTTAACTCGTTGACGAATTTAACTAGTTGATCAACTAGTTGACGAACGGAAATCAACGTTGACGTTTCGTTAAGGGAAATACTGTCAACGACCCATCTCTACTGTCAGTCAACTAGTCAAGACCAGGGTTGGATTCAGACCCTCAAAAAATTATGCTACATGGACAATAAAATAATAATATTTGTCCAAAATTATACTACTACTATATACGTTTGACTTTTCACGTTTTTTTATCGTAGGTAGGTATTTTTAATGTTTAATTTTTTGACGGTTTTCTTTTTCCCCACAAGGGTAAAAATGCATTCGTAAATCGTAAATATTTCTTTTTTATTCAGTTGAGGCGTAAGGCGTCTTAATAACATAAATGGAAGTACCAATAATTTTTATTTTATTTTATTAATATTCCCAGAAATACTAGAGATTTGCATTTTTTTGTGTATTTGTAAAAAAGATAACAGGATTTCTAATTAGCTAAAAGAAATTATAGTAACTAAAAATACTCCTATTAATTAGCACCTCTTTATATCGAAAATCTTTTGAAAAATGAGCGCTTATAGTATTTTGATGGTATTCCAAAAGTGACCAAATAAATGTGTAATACAAATAATTTCTGGCGAATTTTTTTTTCTGACGCTAACACTCAGGCAAAAGCCGCCACTTCTAACAACGAAGTCGCTAAATTGGCAACACTAGGTTTGTATTTGATAATCCTGATTAGGTGTTGCCGTACATACAGTAATTTCAGTAGTAAATATTAATAAGTAAAAGGGCTCACTTAATACAAATCGGTCGACATCAAATTATGGTATTTTCGCGTAGTATAGTAGCATTACGATACTACATACTACACACTAACAAATAATGGTACAAATAGTATTATAATATTACGGAATCCAACACTGGTCAAGACTCATGTGTCAAAGTTTTATTAAAATTACGTTTAGTATCTGCATGGAGAACGGTAGAAATCATAAATTTTAAATATGGCAAGTATAGCACCGACTTAATTGTGCTATTACACTTCCGGTTAAAGGGGCGCGCAATTTAAAAAATCTATTTAGGTCATCACGTCATGTAATTGGATATAAATATCTAATTAAGATAATATGGAGTTATTCTGTTAATTAGTCTTATTAATATTTTTATGAATTAAGCTGTAACCAACCAAGTACTTTTCGAGTAATAAGCTGCTAGACTATTCTGTATCAAAAAAATATAATTTATTATTATTTTGTATGATTTGAGCTAGGCATACAAAATTAAAAAGAGTGATAATGAATCGCATGTATTTATTGAACAACACATAGTAAGTAATATGACAAATTTAACCGTTGTAGAAAGAAAGTAAACAGGGTTATTTCATTTTTTCATAATTGGATTATAACATTATATAATTTATATTAACGGATAGAAAACATTTTACAAAAGCAACAATTTCAAAGCCCGTTTATAAAATATTACTGCTTATAAAATACATACTTTTTTAACATCAATATATTTCATAAAATAGACTGCTAAGCAGTACCAAATAGTTTATAATTATTATATTTATGCTCCATAAGCAACATTATCACAAAATACATACTTAATATGCGGGACTTGAATCTTGTATAAAATGCAACATGTAAGGTACTATTACTGGAACGAGGGGAAAGCTTTCTTATTTAGATTTCAGGCTATTTTATGGACGGTTTTAAGCCAAGCATAGAAATTCGAGACGTGTGCAAAAATGCATTTAAAATGCAAAATATAAAATGAGCATAAAGTAACATAAACTAATCTTAAGAAATAATATAGACACATGAGATTGCAATTTTGTGACTTAAATATAAAATAATGCAAATTTATATTTTATAAGAATATAACAATGAAATTTGCAAAGCATACAAATGCAAATCATCAATAGAATCGTGTAAAAATATCGTTAAGTAATACAATAAATCAATTTGATCTTAGCAATGTCAACTTGTAACATTAATGTTAGTAAGACTTACTTACTAGAAACTATACAATATTGTACTATTAATTAAAACAAAACTTACGAACAATGTGCATGTTTATAAACAAAATGTGATGGACTATTAAAAAAATGTTACGAGGAAAAATAACAGGTTTCATAGACAAAAGAATTATCATAATATAGGCATTCATTGTTGAGTAAAATAAATAAAAACGCTGCCAAGTCTGAGCACGATTTAAATTCCAGTAGTAATTTTATTATACCTAGTCAAAATCGGTAAAGACATTTTGTTTGATCAGAAACATGTAACTATTGTGAATTAATCCTAACACAAAAGCTTAGGTACATGAAATAGGCTTCACATAAAAAAAAAATATTGTTATTGAAGCCTGTTACGTTTCCACATAACACTTGTGAAGGTAGCGATGAATGTATGTGATGGGCGTCTACTTGGGGAAGGCGCTCAGACCCTTGCTGAGAAGACCGGTGGCTCCTTGTGACGCGTCGCTGACGGCTGACGACAGGTTCGACATCAGCTGTGAACATTGACATTTTGTTTAATAATGTGGACGGAATAATACTGAAGATAATGTTGTCTCGTAAGTGCCATGTTAGCGGGTGTATCAATTGTGCGGAAAATCCTTATAGATCCCGTATGTCGCATCGTCTGTATGTCGCACTCATACCGACTAAAAACCGCACGCCATTACTTACCCTTTTCGTCATGGGCATGGCAATAGGAACATTCACCACACCATGACGGACAAATGCAGAATTACCAAAGCTATAATATGTACTTATACAATAACAACAAGTCATCATCATCATCATTATATCAGCCAAAAGAGGCCTCGCCCCCATAGACTTCTACACGGACTCGTATGCCGTCTGCATCCAACGACTCCCAGCGATCTTTACCAAGTTGTCGGTCCATCTCATTGATCCGTCCCAAACGATATCATCATCATCATCATGTCAGCCAAAAGAGGTCCACTTGACTTCCACAGGGACCGGACGTATGCTACCTGCATCCAACGACTTCCAGAGGCCTTTACCAGGTCACCGGTCCATCTCGTTGGAGGCCGTCCCATGCTGTGCTTTCCGGTGCGTGGTCCCCACTCGAAAACCTGTCTGCCCCAGCGGCCATCAGTTCTACGAGATATGGCCCCGCCCACTGCCACTTTAGCTTGCTAATCCTTTCAGCTATTTCGGTTACTTTGGTTCTTCTACGGATCTCCTCATTTCTGATTTGATCGCGTAGAGTAACACCAAGCATAGCTCGCTCCATACCTCGCTGAGTGACCTTGAGCTTTCTCATGACTCAAACGATAGCAGTTAGGTAAATTAGATATTGGGTCTACCATAAGGTACAGTTAAAAAAAAACAATAATACTGCAAGTTATGTTGGTTTAAAAATGAGTTTTGAGATCTTCGCCAAGTCTCACACTTATTCCACGTTGATCTTGTCGCCGACCCATATACTTACTGTCCCACTGCTGGGTACCAGACTTCTCTCAGTACGAGAGGGATTAGCTATACTTAGTCCACCACGCTAGCTTACTGCGGGTTGGCATTGATCATGCTACAGAAAAAAAAACAAGAGATCCATATCGTGGTCTGAGGAATCAAATTTCTAGGTAGAATATTTCGAAACATCCATACATGATCTCTCTTCTCGTTGAGGTATTTGTCAGCATCCTTGATCTTGGCGTCGACGACGTTGCTCGCGTTTTTGATCCCCTCGTCGGTGGCAGACTCGACCCTCTTCAAAGTGTTGTCCACGGTGCTGTTGATGGCGTTGCTGGCGTCAGTGGCTGCCTTCTCCGCTGCCTTCTTCGATTCTTCCACGGCTGCGTCTGAAATAATCAAATATTGACTTGGCGGGTGTTTTACCGTGCCTACTTTTATGTTAAATCTTAATTCTGAACATTGGTTTCCCACAAGACGTTTTGCGAGGTAAAAAATGAAATTGAGTTTTCTACGTGAAGTAGGTAGGTACCTAAGTATGTACCTATTTACCTCCAAAAATACGGACCAACCTTGCTACGAAGAACAATGATTTCGAAAGAATATAAATAATGTTAATGACGAGGAACCATTCACTACAAATCAGCATAAAAACAGTGCAATAGGTAGGCTAAGGCTCACACTCAAGGATTAAGTACCACCTCAAATTATTGAAACTCACTAGCAACTCTCTTGGCCTCGTCCTCGGCGGCCTTGGCAGCAAGCCTGGCCTTCTCCTTGGCGTCCTCAGCGGCCTTGGCGGCCTGCGCCTTAGCCTCCTCAGCGGCCTTCTTAGTTGCGTCCACTGTCGTGTTGATGGTATCTGCGGAACAGAGCCTTATTTAGAAAATAATGATAATTGCTTATTGCACACCACAATAAAATTATTTTAACCACCCAATCTAACAGGTTTGCATCGCCTTAATGTTATAAACGAAAGTAAACTTCGCTTATAAGGCAGCTCCTAACACCAATAGTAGTAGTATACTGTACCTAAGTACAAAAAAAGTGATAGTTACCTACCTACTTATTGAAAATTCGTTCGTAACGTATTCTGTAGGTACGGGATTCGAACCCAAATTGGTGCACAGGCGAATAAACTGCTAACTAAAGTTGGTACCTAACATGACGTAGGCAGAACAGTTTTTCTGGCGCTTGTACCTAGTTTGGGAAGCTATTTTCTAAAAAAAAAGTCTAGCAAGTCGTGGTTACATCGTTAATGTGCACTCTAAACACTTCAAAATTAGCTGTAATCAGATGTTATGTATCAAGGAACTACAAGCGACACTCGAAATACCGTTGGTGTCTTCCACAGTCTTTTGACACACGCCGAGTGCTTGCTCAGACGCATTCTGGGACCCTTCCAAATTGGTTTGAATTAGACCTAAAATATACAGGTCACGTCATACTTTTCACTCACGTTTTATTTTTTTACAAAAAAATAATACCAGGCACGTACCAGTAGCGGGTACCAGTTATTTTATTACATACCTATACCACAGAGTATAAATTTGTTGTTACATTATGCCTATACAAAAAGATAGGTATGTAATAAAATAAAGCAAACATTATTTTATTCAAAAATAGGTACAAAAGTTTTCATAAACGTAAAAATAAACTAAGTTTTACTTTCAGTCAAAGGAACATCCCTGAAAAAAAACCACGTCCTTTTTCCAAAAAAAATAGTTTTACCACATCCTCGTTAGTTAAAGATAAGAAAGCAAGTAAAACGAAAGTTAATTTTGTTACCTTCTGTTGATTCTAAGACGTCTGTATTCTCCGCTTCACTATCGGCTACATGAAATAGTGTTTGCGCTACTGTATCTACAGAAAGTTAGCAGAAACGGGGTTAAAACAGAAAAAGTAAATTATTAATAAAAAGTAGTTTAAAAAAGCAGAACAGATGCATGCAGTTAAGAAAAAATTAGCAAAAACTTAGTTTTGTTGTTTCATGTTCCTAGATAACAAGTTTATAGTTGTTAAAACAAGTTTTAATATAAGCGTAAAAATAATAAATTTCGGGTCATTTATTAATGACAAACATATATTATAAAATTAGGAAAAGTCTTTCAATTTTATTTAAAGCGTCATTTTATACCTTTAGCTCCTCCAACAAAAGATACGCCTTTATCGACAACGGAGGCTGCGGCCGACTTGGTCGTATCTACAGTGCTTTGAACTGTGCTGGCTACGGTATCTACAATACAGTGAAATACGCAATAAAATGACTGTATGAAGCTAAGCAAACCCACTAATGAGCTCAAAAAATACCTTTCGCAGACCCTAAAAATGATACGCTTGTGTCTATAGCACCACCAGCCACATTCTTAGCGGTATCTACAGTGCTTGCGAACGTACCTTTGTGCAAAATAAATTAAATGGGTAAAATATTCGCAAAAAATATGGAAAAATAAAAACAGTGAAAAATTTATTTCAGTCAAAGCTTCAACATCTTCCGTTATTATTTCATAACAGCTGGGGAATAACTAAAGCAGGTATACCTTTAGCGCTTCCTACGACAGAAACACCCTTATCTACGACAGATGAGGCTACATTCTTTGTGGCATCTACGGTGCTATGTACAGTGCTGGCTAGTGTGTCTACAAAGAAAAAAATATATAAATATTTTCTATACTAAATGTAAAAGAACTAAAACTAAAATAAAATATTTTTAGCTTGACTACCTTTAGCGCTAGTAGCGTAAGATACGCCGGTGTCTACAGCAGAAGCTGCAACTTGTTTCGTTGTGTCAATAGTATGGGCTACGGTATCTACAAAAATATATAAAAGAGTATCTAACCATTTTTTTTAGCTTCTTCATGAAACTAGCAATTCCGGTAAAATAATTGAAGTAGTCGTAATTTAAGAATATTATTGTGTCACTTACTATTTATATAAAAAAATAAATTAAATGATGAAGCAAAAATATATCCGTATAATAAGTACCTTTAGCGCTTCCTACGACAGAAACACCCTTATCTACGACAGATGAGGCTACATTCTTTGTGGCATCTACAGTGCTATGTACAGTGCTGGCTAGTGTGTCTACAAAGAAAAATTATTTTTTTAACTGAATGTAAATAATAAAATTAAAATATTTTTAGATTTTTATTTATTATATTTTTAAATAAAAGGTTTTTTTTATAAAAGAACTGTATTTTTTTAGTTTTCATAAAATTTTGAAAATAATCGTGTGTAAATGGCATAGATGGCTTCGTAAGTATATATAGATACCTTTAGCGCTTCCCACGAATGATACGCCCTTATCTACGGCGGATGAGGCTACATTCTTCGTGGCATCTACAGTGCTATGCACAGTGTTAGCAAACGTGTCTACAAAAAATGAAAAAAAAATGATAACAAAATCAAAAAGCAAAACTAAAATCAAAATAAAATATTTTTAGCTTAACTACCTTTAGCGCTAGTAGCGTAAGATACGCCGGTGTCTACAGCAGAAGCTGCAACTTGTTTCGTTGTGTCAATAGTATGGGCTACGGTATCTATAAAAATATTTTCCCAAATTATGATATGACCATTATAGGTAATTCCCGTTTATTTGGATATATTAAGTTTAATTTACTTGGTTGCTGATTTCGGGAATTCCGAGTAACGGAGCTTTAAGGAATTTTGTTTTTTACTGATCCCGTAAAAATAAACACTGTAGTAAGTGAAACGAAATATTATGATTCTTAACTTTTTGGAACAAGTACCTTTTGCGCTTCCTATTAATGATGTGCCTTTGTCAACTGCTGATGCAGCTACACTCTTAGTTGTATCTACTGTACTGTGAACTGTGTTCGTAACAGTGTCTAAAAATGGTAACAAAAAATATCAAATTAAAATAAAACAAAAAAAATATGACACCGGAAAGGACTGACATTTTAATACTGTTTTATCTAAACGACTACCATGGTTCTTATAAACATGAGATGGTCTACCTTTAAAGAAATAGAAATATTGCTAAGATTTGAAAATTTTGTAAATGTACCTTATAACGAAATTGTATACTAAAATATTTTTCGATTATTAAAAAGTCAATATACCTATATTAGACTACTTATTGTACAACTACCTGTAGCACTGCTAATGAGTGATGTGCCCTTTTCGACAGCGGCAGCGGCAACATTTTTAGTAGTATCTATAGTCGAATGTACAGTATTTGCTACTGTATCTATATACAAAAAAAACAAGAAATTAGCACAGAACACGGTGTTAAATCTGTAATGCAGTGTGTTTTTACGAATTTTATGTACGTATTTCTTTGTATTTATTACTTCTATTTCATGTGTTTTTTTAGTTTCTGTGTGATGATAAATAATCATTCTAGCTAGATACCTTTCGCAGCGCCAATAATTGTAGTGCCTTTTTCAACTGCAGCAGCGGCGACATTTTTTGTAGTTTCTACTGTGGTATGTACTGTGTTTGCTACTGTATCTACATAATATGAATAGCGGATATTAGCACAAATGGCAACTCGAACATAAAGTTAATAAATGTATGTAATTTTTGTTAAATAGATTTTAAAAATTTAATTCGGCTGATGGTGAAAATTAGCAACAAAACAATAAACTAAATGAATATGAGTATTATTTTTACATATATGTTAACTACCTTTGGCTGTGCCAATAGCTGTTGTGCCCTTCTCAACTGCGGCGGCAGCTACATTTTTTGTTGTATCTACCGTACTTTGAATTGTGCTCGCTACTGTATCTAGGATAGTGAAAAAAGTTATGAGCGAAACTGGGTAATATTAATAAAATTATGATTTTTACATAGAGATGTAAACTACCTTTAGCTGTGCCAATTGCTGTAGTTCCTTTTTCTACTGCGGCAGCAGCTACGTTTTTAGTTGTATCTACTGTGGTATGAACTGTACCGGTTACTGTATCTACATACGGACATTAAAGGTTAACCACAATACAAGAAAGTAAACGAATATTATTTACTTTAATTAGGAAAGTACTAAGAATATGTCGATCTACCTTTGGCTGTGCCAACCATTGTTGTGCCTTTTTCAACTGCGGCCGCGGCTACATTTTTTGTTGTATCTACTGTACTTTGGATTGTGCTCGCTACTGTATCTACATAGAGACAGTGAAAATTAGCAACGACTTCAACAAAGGAAATTAACAATGTTTTTTGCCTACATGTAAAGTACCTTTAGCTGTGCCAATAGCTGTAGTGCCTTTCTCAACTGCGGAAGCGGCTACGTTTGTAGTTGTATTTACTGTGGCCTGAACTGTGCTTGTTACGGTATCTACATCATAGGGACAATGATTAGCCACAATGGTTAGTTACAACAAAGACTGTAAGTCATCTAATATATTCAGGTGTACTACCTTTAGTTGAACCAATAAGTGTTGTGCCTTTCTCAACTACAGCCGAGGCCACATTTTTTGTTGTATCTACTGTCGATTCTACTGTGCTCGTCACATTATCTATTAAAAATAATAACATTAAAGTATAATGAACAGGTGCCTTACTTACAACGGTAAATAAATAATATTCGTGTGAACTACCTTTGGCTGTACCCACAAGTGTGGTCCCTTTATCTATGGCTGTGGCTGTGACACTCTTAGTCGAGTCTACTGTGGTTTGTGCAGTGCTTGCAATTGTATCTAGTTGTCAAAAATAAAAACGACAAAATCAACAGCTAATTATAAAAAAAAATAGAATAAATAACCAGTAAAGTGGGTTGAAAACTATCGGGGTAATTAGCAAAAGTGTTGTTTGTACAAATAAATTAAACTTGGCTTTTGAGCGTAGCAATTCAGTAGGATTCAATAGTTTTTGTTCCAATAAATAAACAATTCCCTTATAGCCCGATAGTTCCCACAGGTCCAGTTTACGGTCGTGCCCAATGTGAACTACCTTTAGCTGTGCCAATTAATGTTGTGCCTTTATTAACTGCGGCAGTCGCTACATTCTTAGTAGTGTCTACTGTGCTTGCGGCGGTATCTAATAATAACAAGAAAAATTTACAAAAATAATAATAATTAAATTACGACATTTAAGGAAAAAGTTGACCCCATGTGACGACAATATGGGGAACAAAAAAATACTAAATTTAGGATTTTAATGGGTAGTGATATCCAATCACTGGTTGCCTTTCCACGTGGGGATGTTACCAAAATATACTATCAGTCGATAGTCAACGATACAGAGGAGTGTTAACTATGACTAGTAGCTGTAAGTGTTAGTAACAGGCTAACAGCATTTTTACGCAAGATTAAGACCATTTGGCTTTTAACAAATTTATTAGAGATATGTAAACTAAAAACGTTTTCATAATTAAGGAAGATGAACTACCTCTGGCTGTGCCGATGAGTGTAGTGCCTTTGTCAACAGCAGCGGCGGCTACGTTTTTAGTTGTATCTACGGTTGTATTAATAGTATTTGCTACAGTTTCTAAAAATGAAAAGATAATTCATTAAATAGTTCATGAATGAAATTCTCAAGGAGCCCAGTGTTTGATACTGGAGAACTGTGGGTGCTTCTATAAATGGATGATAAAGTTAAATGCGGATCCCAAATCAATTGGGGCAAAATTATGATGATGAAATAGAAGATAAAACTGAGCCTAAGTTGATGGGGATAAGGGAAAATGATTATAAAAATAACAATCGTGCTCGTAGTACCTTTGGCTGTGCCAATCATTGTTGTGCCTTTCTCAACAGCCCCAGCTGCAACATTTTTAGTTGTATCTACAGTGGTATAGACTGTGTTCGCTACTGTATCTATAAAAAACAGTACTTAGTTACAATAACGTTTCACTCATTATTACTATCCGCTGCACTATTGACAAGAATCTACATATCCTAGCAAAAAATGAATAGTGATATGCAATAATACGTTTTTTTTAAAACGAGAAAAGAATAAAAATACAATTTTATGTGTAAGTAACACTAGTACACATGCACGTGGACAATATTTATGAAGCGTAGAATGAAACTGCACTAAGATGCTAAGCTTATGTAACTGTGGTCCGATAATAATAACAAATTATAATGTATTATTTAGCTTTTCTATAATATCTACTCTATACCTAATCTACAAAAAAGAATTAAAACATGACAGCAAAATATAGTGACATAATTTATACATAATGTATACTGAAGCACTATTTATAAACTAAGTACCTACTAAAATACTTTATGTTATTTAGGTACGTACACGTACGTAGGCTCACTTAAACCGCAATATCATTGAATTTCTCTGTACTTAGATACTGCGCTTTTACTTGCGGGTAGTTTCTAAGTGGCAACACAAATGTTCTTAATTCAACTTTCATCGGCACTTTACTGCAGAGTTAAAGTTAGATCAGATTTTGATGAATTGGCCACTTGATGAAGTAAAAAATCTGTTGGCTCTGAATATGAATTTAGAAGATTGGTAGATGTAGCCTTTAAGTTAACCCCCTTATATGTATCGTAATAGACAGAATTGACATGAAACAATACACTAATTTCCTCACAAATCATAATAAAGTTTTTGTTTACCTTTAGCAGTGTTAACATATGTTTTTCCTGTTTCAACTGCGGTATTAGCAACACTTTTGGTCGTATCAACTGTACTCTGAATTGTGCTCTGTACCGAATCTAAAATGTCAATTGTTTCGTAATGATGAATACTTTGCTTAGTTTAGGTTTTTTTTTATTTTAGCTGAATGTACTATTTACCTTTTGCAGAATCGACGTAAGTTTTTCCCGTGTCTAGAGTACTTTGTGCAGTTTTCTTAGTACTATCTATTGTGCTTGCTACTGTATCTATGGTGTAAAAATATTAAAATTAGTCTTCTGAATGAGTATTAAAAAAGGTAAGACATTCCAATCATAATGAAAACTAACAAAATGTTTGTAACTAAAACCACAATTTTGTAGGACTAAAATATTGAAAAAAATCAAAATTAAAAATAAAAAAATCAAATCTAAAACAAAACAATTGCTTAGCAAATAAATACCTACCTGTAGCAGTTTCTAAATAGGACAAGCCGAAGCCATAAGCTGAGCTGGCGGCACCTACAGACGCTTGATAGGCCATTTGTAATGTAGATTGCGCTGTATCTAAGGCGTTATTTGCAAAAACACACGGTTTTTAGTCACATGTGATATTAAAACGATAATAAACACATAAGAAAATATAAATAGATAATACCTTTTGCGCTATCTACATAATATTTTGTCGTGTCAACGGCTGATTGAGCGGCGTGTTTGGTGGTGTCTACGGTACTATTTACTGTATTAGCGACTGTATCTACAAAGTTACAAACAAAATAATTAAAAAAAGAACATAAAGAAATGGTGGTTATAATCGTATACGCAATTACTCATGTGAAACCTACCTCTAGCGGTTGTGGCATAAGATTTGCTGGTATCAATAGCCGATTGAGCAACTCTCTGTGTGGTATCTACTGTGCTCTGAATAGTGCTTGATACTGTATCTACAAAACAATTAGGTAACTATAAAATAAAAACAAATAAAAAAACCTAGGTATATTAAAAAAATATAGTAAGTAGTAAAGAAAAAAAATCCTGCCAGAGGTGCAAAAATAATATCCGAAAAATAATATGTTGTTTTTTATAAACCATTTTTATATACCTATACCTACATACTTACTTATACTTTTCAACACAATTTAAATAGATCATAATTCGTAATAATTAGAAAAATATTTTTAGCTAAACTGTTTTAATAAAGTTTAATAAAATAATACAAAAGAAAAGACAAAGACTATAGAAGTATCTAAACAAAGCATGAGTTGCCAAAAGCTATTTCTGTCGCGCCCACATTACATGATGACAAGGAGGTTGAATGACAATGAAGGTTTATTTACCTTTAGCCGACTCCACGTAACTTTTTCCGGTGTCAATCGCTGACTCTGCAGCGTTCTTAGTACTGTCATACGCATTATTCGTGGTATCTATAATATTATAAGTTAGTACATGACATGCAGATAGAACATTGAAGAAGTGGGTAAGTATAGAAATTAGAAAAAGGATTGAACCGTAATACCTTCTACTTATATTACTAACTAATATATGGCTTACCTTTAGTTGTGTTGTACGCAGATTCCGCTGCCTTCTTTGTGTTTTCTGCTGTCGTTGCCAATGTGTCTATAGGATATGAGATAGCAAAAAAAAATCTGTGTTAAGCTTACTACAAAAAAAAAGAAATAGCATACATTAACCTGACTAAACATAGTAATTTAAAAAAAAAACAGAATTATAGAACAACAATTTGTGCTAACATAAAAATGCAAGTAAAAAATACTAGCTGTAAATACTAGAAAAAAAGGTCTAATTAAGAAAAAATTGACTGAGCACTTAATGAATGACTAAGTTTAGCCACCTACCTTTCGTGGTGTCGACGACTTTCTTGCCGTCAGCGACCGCCTTGCTTGCAGCGTCACGCGCCTCGCCAGCAGCTAAGGACACCTTCGACAGCTCCTTGTCCAGGGCATCGATGGCAGAGTGCTTCGCGTCGGCGGCTATTAAAAAAAATATTGGTCAATGGTTTGTCAATGGTCAATGATGCTTTCGGATAAAGTTGCAGTAACTGCCTACTTACTACATAATCGTAAAAAGAATTAACAAAATATGACTCTCTGTAAAAAGTTATGCGTGGTATTAACCTCCTCCGTTTTTTTTTATTCGGTAAAAAAATGAAATATATCCAATCAGGGTTTTTGATGGTTTGTACGCCCTAGTGCGGGGGATATTTTCTTTTTTAAAGAAAAAAAATTGAAAATACTATTGCGTTAAAGGACTCCGTTGTATACCCAAATTTTTTCTCTATTCCATTCCATGGGAATGTCACTCAATCCTTTCTTAGTGTAATGAAGGCATCATTTATCATTACAAGCAACTTAAACTTAAAAAGAGCTCCAAAAATAGATTTGTTGTATACTCGACGTACATATTAACTAGATCACGCTGGTCCAAGCGCCCTACAAGCGCAGTCATAAATACCTTAAGTACTTTATTAAATTTGTTAACTGGGATTTTTTCTGAAGGGTAATAAAAAAAAATACTTCACTTATGTACATTAATGCTTTATTTACATAATTTAATACATTATATACAATAAACTGTACAATATGTACTGTTTAATATAAATTTAAATTATCAATATTTGAGATTTATTCTCCCTCGTTCGGAAATACATGTGTATATGATATTAAAGCTATTCATGAAAGGGTTATCATTAAATATGTATTCTTTTATACATATATTATACATATATTATACATATTATGTAAAACAAGAGACAAGAAAACTAAAACTAACATCTTAGGTATTTACAAACGTCAACATAACCACAACTAAGTTAAATAACAATCAACCTAATTTTAATTTAAACTAAATTCTTAATAAATCTAAAACCTAATAAAAAAACGCTCTTTTTCTTATGGGGAAGTTTCCGAAGTACAGTAATAAATGGGTCTGAGCTAAGTAAAAGTCTGTTAAGTAAGTCCGTATTCGTAAGTACTCGCGACATTTTTCTCGTGTGATCTCGTGTCTGCACACGAGATCACACCCTAATAATTTTTGTTGTTAGATTCTGCTGCCTCTTCGGATAATTCCCCGATAGATAATAAAGTATACTGTGCCACTTCAGCACCATGGATAAGGACTTTGTGAACAGAAGCTGGAAGAATTAAACACGGATAGGCATATCATAATGGATATTGGCAGAGTCATCTACTTGAGATAATTCTGCCAAACTTCTACGTTTCGAGCGCTTAGACAAATCTGAAAAAACTTTCCTGGGACGTCCGCGTTCGCAAGATGGCCCGGGCTGGTTCGCGTTTTCTTGAATGCACTTCTTATACCCCTTACTAATACGACACATTCAATTTCATTCAACCAATCTGAGTATTTATGCAAAAATTTTGATTTACTTCTAGAGACATTTATCCAAAATCTATCAAGACTTTTACATAAATTGAGTATCTTACTATCTAAGTTCCTAATGTCTACATTTTCGACCTCATCCAGTGAAGCTAGAATAGTTTCCAACACGTGTTGATGTTTCTGAGGAACAGTTCCAGTTATGGCAGATCAAATGTCAAAGAAATGCATCCTTGAGAAAGAACATTTCATCAAATTACCTAAAAAAAAGTATAAAAATTTACGTATGTTTCGTAGCGCGTGCTACGCCAGAACCTACGCAACCGTAGCGGCTATATAGCAACTAAAGGCGTAAAAGGGCGCAAAAAAACCTTTGGTATTTTCAAAATAGACAGTTCAATCTTCAATATAAGATATGTAAGAGTATTCGATTGTGGTTGCAATTTTTTGTAGGTCTATGTGAAGTCAACTATAAGATACATATATTTGGTAGAAATACTGTGTGGCGTAGCACGTAAAAATACATCATAATAAGTAAAATAAAACTTAAATAACATACCTTGATCTTGGAAATCCATGTCACAAACACCACTCAAATACAATGCAATTGTGGGAGGGAATTCACAGTTACACAAACAGTACTGCTAATTAATGAGTTACTGATAAGGCGAGCGCAACGTAATGATGTGTTCACTTCGGAGGTCGAAAAATAAGTAATAATTAAGTAAAATGGGTGACATATTTATACTTTGGGGTAGCTTGTTTATCGGTAATTCATTATAGGTATCTTTTTGTATTTTTTTAAGCATTTTCCATGCTAAGATTACAAGTTATTTTTAATGAAGGAAAAAATTAGATAGATGACGTAAATTAGAATGTGGAGGAAGATTTGACTGGCGAGCAGGGCGAGCGGTGGCTTAGTGGTCAGAGCGTCTGGTGTACCGAACCAGAAGGCGCAGGTTCGAATCCTGCCCGCCCTTCCTTCATTAAAAATAACTCATTATAGGTAGTTAAATTGTGGGTAATTGATGATGAAACTTTTGCATTTATGACCTATGGGGAAACCACCGTGCAGATGCTCATTGAAGAACTTGTGTAACGAGATAAAGACATTAATACTTACTCTATTAATAGCTTCAACTAATTAATAAGTATTCCTAGAAAACATTAGGTATAATCTTGTTTTAAGTTTTAACAAAGACATAATTATACAATAATTGCGTAATTCAAAAGGGGTTAATTGTGTAAGTCATTTTGTTTTCTACGTTTTGCTTCATCAATTGATCTCTGCTACTTTTATACTGCGCTTTAACTTTCCGTAATGAGTCCAACAAAAGTAATTAAATACTCATTATTATGTTGTTATTAAAAAGTTGATTAAGTAAAAAAGATCTAGAATAACAATGAGTGATTAACGTTTATTTCCGTTGTTGGTCGTCATCAACCTATTTACCGGTATGCTGGGCACCGGCCCCTCTCAGAAGTAGGACTTTAGATCGAGAACATCTTTCAGGTATGCGGGCAGGTTTCTTTACAATGTTTTCCTTCATGGATTCCGAATACGAATACGACTTGGCAGTCCAACGATTATCACTGCTTTTTTCTATCGGCGCTGACGATTTTGGGGCCCAATTTAACGTTCGTAACTTCGAATTTCGAATCGACAATCAAATCATCACAAAATATACGGTAAAGACCAATGATTTAACTTTATAATTATAATCTCATTGGTAAAGACGCATTCGACAAATCGTCATAAAAATGTCGTTTCTACACATTTTGCTGGATTTCCATTTGTTCCGTCGATTCGAACATTGCAACTTGTCTAAGTACTATACTAGTACTATGAGAGTAGACGACTATGTAATAATGAAATGACTCAGTCCATTGTATTCATATATTTATTTGCCTGTCTGCATATTTGAACTGCCTCAATAGTCCTAGTAGAACTCGGCTATACTAGAAGTCCTGAATTTGATTCCCAAGCTGAGCCGAAGATATGGCTTTGGCAACTAAGGAAGTGCATGATAGGTAAGATGACAGCTGATAGAGATATACTTAGGTAAGAAAAAGGACTGAAGCACTACTTTATTCGAAACTACGATGACCTTAGTCAAATTGATGACGAGAATAATGTTAAAAAATAATGCAAAAAATGCAATAAAAATGTAATTTGTATAAGACCTATTAATAGTAGGATACACCTTCAAATATTTCCATGATTTGATACGGAAACGAGCCGTTATATGAATTAGATTTATTTAGGAGTCTAGCGGCCGTGACCGGAACCGAAACGTGTTGCGAAAGATACTAAGCTAGTTAGTAAGCGGGCAACCTCGATTTAATATCTATAGAAATTTTAATTTTACGTGAATAGGTAATTTTAGTAGAGAAGTCATACAATACAGTTCTCGTCAAACTTATTGTCCGGGTTGAATCGAAGAAAGAAAAATATTGAATTGTAATAAGTAAAAACGAAAGCTCGAGTCGTAGGCTGTCGTTTTAAATCATTATTTTTCGTTCTCCGATTTTTACGGCCCGGTTAAAGTTTGCTCGTGCCAACTTCAACCCGGACAATAAGTTTGGCGAGAGCTGTACGAGGTGCCACTAGCACAGTATGTTTATAGAGGGCTTATATATGGACTTTGCTACTAGTGCCCGCCTTTAATGAGTTATAGATAGAGGCTTGCGAATGATTTCAATTTTTTCAAGTTTTTCTGAAATACATAATATATAATGTAATTAAGAAACCTGTGCCAGCAGCATCAGTAGCGGTTTTCTCTGCCCCACCGATCAGTTCTCCAGCCTTCTTGACCTGGTCTTCTACGACGTGAGCGGCCTCCTGCGCCTTCTCCGCAGCAACTTGCTCTGCATCCTTCTTCTTGCGTTCGAAGAGGGAAGCAGTCTTCTCGCCGATGCTTCGGAACGCCCCTGGAAATTTAGTCGATTATTAGGAGCTCAACACTTGAATATTAATTATGATAGTGATGTGAATTATTTAACTATAAAGAACCTATCCATCGGTGCGGTTCAAAATACAAATATTCGAATGTGGGTAATTATTGTAATGTTGGTAGTCTTGTTGACAGCATAGAAATAGGTACGTGGAACTTGTAAAAGTGTCTACAAAAGATCTGTTTACAGTAATAAATAAGTTTCTCATTTATGACAGAAATAAAAATTATTCAAAATAAAATAATAACTTTTTTGCTACAATAATAGTGATGGGAATAATTTTATTCGGCGATTGACATACCAATATATTCAATCATTCAATACCTATATCGTGTGTGATCTTCAATCTTTAAAGTTTTGAGTTCACGCATGATTTTAAGAAAATGGAGTAACTGTTTTGTCATAAAATGTACGTTTATCTACTTCCAGCAGTAGGTACTTGTGATAATATATTCAAATGGGAATCGGATGGGCCATAAACTTTAATGACAGAAAGGGACTTTAGTCGTAAACAAACGTCGTTCTTGGAATAGATATTGAATGAATATCTACTTAAGTGTTCGAGATTAAATTGATTCTGTCGAATCGAGACACTTCGTAAATAGCATTTCCATTGAAACTAGTTTAAAATATTAGGTTTATTTCTGAGGAATAATTAATTTTATACTTATTTAATATTTTGCCCCTGCAAAATGAAGTTAGGTACTTATTAATTAAGACTAAGTTAGAAATGTACAATCAACACGAATACATGGGTACATAGGCTTGATGAAATACCTACATCATTTAAATAGGGTGTCCCGCCCGAGGTAGCCATCTTTAGTACATAAGTAGGTATCACCTTCTGTGTCCTCTACATAAACATAAGCCTATAGATATCCATATTTTATAAATAAGTATAAATTCTCGTGACATAGGTAGGTAATGAAGTTCTTTTATCGATTTGTTTAAAAGCCATAGGTCGCATATTGTTCGTGCGACACAGCGACGCCTTTTTATTGATTTTCATAGCAAGACTAGTTCGGTCAAGGTGGCTCGCCAAGCCTTTAGCAGCCACGGTATCGCAGAACATGTTTTATCATAGAATGCGGTTGGTTGGTAAGTAACCAGTTTAATCGGAAATAATTCACGGGAGGTATAAACTCGGCAATGCACTAGTGGGCAGAAGCACAAATTACCCGGGGCTTGCACCCACGACAGCAAACATTACTCATGGGGTACGTGGGCTTGCTATGAACATATTTCCTGTCAATGTTTTGCTGCTTTTGTAAACATAAGAGAGTAGATCCATCATGATAAACGCTAGCCTTAAACTAAAAATAACATGAATTTTTCATTGAAAACCTTAATTTTAACACAATTTGGAACGTGTTGCTAAATAAATACTTACAGTATTTTAAAACTATAAACACTACTGGGTTACGTTTAAATATTTTGAAAAACTAGATTATGAATTCTAACTAAAATCTTAATTTTAATCAAAACATGGGTTAAAAAAATTAACAATATTGCACCTCGATGTTTAATCCATGTCTATTTCATATTTTCGTTAGAATTTACAACATATAATTTTCAACTGTTCTAAGTTACCTACTCAGTATAAATCTACAAAATTTTAAAATAAAACCTTAAAATACAATAAAAGAACTCACCAAGGTTCTTGTCTATCGGAAAGCGTGGAAATACATATAAAAAATTATACATAATTTTATATAATTTGTCAAATTTACAGTTTTATGAAAATTAACTAAATCCATGCTTTACTTATCTATATTCTAGCTTATATGGTGTTGTGAATAGTGGTTTTTTATTGTCACAATAGTAACAGTTCAAATATCGTGATAGCATATAGCATAGGTACCTATTGACATAGTACATGATGTATTAGTGATAGTTGTGATAGTGTGGTGACATTAATTAATAACCAACGTGCATCTACATCACTAGTCATACAAAAAAATACTAACATGAGGACCTAATGTGGGTAGGGACCACGGGACCATGATCTTAATGATTTATACCTGATTATACAAACAAGAATTTGGACTTTATTTAGCTTAGTAACCATTAAATTGTATACTTAGTAATACCGAAACATAATATAATTTTAAAGATATTTTGGAATTATTAAACTTTACTTACTTCATATTTTGAATTGGATTGGATACGAAATGAATTTAACGTTATCATTATAAGATTTATTATACCTAGATGAGAATAACGTATTCTCCTCTAGGATAACGATATCTTGATTCAAGATAATTTAATCGAGTAATTTTCTCATTCGCTTCATGTTTAATTCAGTTCCGTCTCTCACTTAGCAGATAAATAAATCGAAATCAATCGATACCGTCGGAGTGTCGGCCGATGTCCCGACCGATTGACCGAACTAAAATAGAGTAGTGCGTGGCGAGTCGGTCAACCCGGGATCATCGCACGCCCGCCTTCCCGACTGTTTCGTAACTCGCGCTGATTGATGTGCCAAATTGCTTTCAAGTGGAAACAATATAGCAATGCATCAGAGTAGGTACTACTGGTACTTACTTATTGTTTTTCAGTTAAGTACCGTGTCTGCCTGAACTTATTTATTGTACCATTACTGGACACGATATTCCTAACACAGAATGAACGAGGTTTGGCGAAAGTCCATCATGCTGGCCTAATGCAAGTTGTGAGATTTCACACATGGTCGAGAAATTCTCTCAGCTTTCCTCTTTATACTTTCTATGTAAGTGAGTTTTGAACTAGACAGGAAGTCATTCAAGTCTAGATAAGTATTTTTTTTAAAAAAGGTCAAATATTACGCACAGTTAAGGGTACACATCATAGATAAAACTGAAGAGATAAAATTTACGATACCATGACGTCTAGGCAAACCTATACATAATAATAATAGTGGACGCGAACGCTTCCTACATTTACCGAGATTAAAAATATCCCGTGAGATAACAAGTAGGTAAGCGGCGCGAAATTCTTCACACACAAAAATAGTGCATTAGGTAGCTACTAAATAATGGTACAAAATAATAAGCATGTCATGCTTTCAATATGGTACATGATATAAAATGTTCAACTTCTCGTTTAAGTAGCAGAACAGGTAACGAAACTAAGTAGGTAAGTTGTTGTATTGTCGAAAGCGTTTAATAAGGTACCACTTGTTTTAGAAAACTATAGGTTAGGCCTGTATTAAGAACTATATTATATAGTTTCGTAATAAACAACACTCAATGTTATGTGAGTCTGGAAGTAGCAATAAAAGTTCCATTAGATCTTGGACAATTCCATGGGCAATAAATATTACGACGATGATGTTGTGTGTTCGACCACACATTGCTCTGAATTACTAGATAACATAATTGAAGCTTCAGGCTGAACGGAAACATGTCACGTTCACATGAAAAAAATAACACACATGATATTTCCCTCATAAAAAATTCAGTTGACACGATAACTAACTTAATTTCCTAGAATAAAACGAATAATGTCGGTCGGCCGCCCGCTAGTCTAGGTCTCGACCTCACAAATCTAGATCCAGGTATCGATCGCTCTGCGCCAGACTGCTTTTATGAGCACTGCGGCACCATCTAGTGACCTAGGACACGACAAGCCCACGTGAATCGTTCGTTTCCACATTTACAATGCTCAGTCTCACATATTTTATACTATTATGGTTAGAGCTAGATCTTATCAGCTCAATGGAATCTAGCTGGTTGCATGGTGAATGATACATATATTATTAGAGCGTGGCATTTAAGTATCTACACTTATATGTCGCAGCGTAATGTCTTTTGGAATGGGAAAACTTTGATGACAAACCGATGTCACATAACAACATAATTGGGTATCAGGATCAAGATCGATGGTATTTTAATTTGGTATCAACATTTCGACTACCGCGGACTCAAATCTTTTACATGACAACCAGCTTTGGACAAGCTGGAATTTAATTCTATGAATAGCCAAGATCAATTATGTGGCAGCCACCAAAGTGTAAACAATATGCACAAGAAAAAGGACACTATATATTTATATAAAAGAAAGACGGAAAGGATAATATTATGACTGTTATGCTGTCATTATCTACAAATGTATTAGATTTTATCTCTCGACCACGTTCTATCTAATTTAGCTGTCATTATCGCGGAATTGTGTAGGCATGAATTACAGATTCCTTTGCCGATACAAGCTTGTATCCAATTGAGATAAATATCCGGCCGCAAGCAAGCAACGCGCAACGTGACATCACACACATCTAACTGCCTGTGATGTCATAACAAGATTTAGAACGTAATTCCTACCAACATTTTCACATGAATGTAATTTACTTTTTATGCTAGATTGGAAAACAGGTTATCGGTCTACCTGATGAAAATAAACGAGTTCGCTGCTTAACATCTTCAACACAGGGGATTGCCGATACATTACCGAGAAACAAAGCTTAACTTAAAATTTTGCCGATACTCTAGACTTCTAGAGAATGCTGCATGCCAGATTAAGGACATTTTGATAAATAAGCCTTTGAATTTATATATTTTGTTATACCGGTCGAAATATTTTTATTAAAAAAAACTGTAGTTATTTAATAGATTAAACACGATAGTAATTTAAAAAACACGCAATACATATTTTAATTAATCAACCGTCGGTCATTGTACTAAATAATTATTACTCAGTCGTTCTGTTATACTCATGTTGTATGGATTAGTCTGTTAGCCACAGACCACAAGGTCGTTTATAAAACAAAGGATTATTTTACACCTGAGAATTGCTCTAATAATTACTATTCGATTAAAAGAACGAATGATACATTCTTGTAATTCATTCAGTGTGCCGCATCACTATAAAATTAATATTTTAATATATTTTATAGAAACAGGATGAAAGGGTTTTATGTAGGTAGGTATAATATAAATAATATGAGTAAAATAAGTCATGAAGATTAGTGTCCATTGTCTATAAAGAATTGCCATCTTTTAATAGGCACTGCTAAAGATAATAAGTTAATTACAGTTGGAAAACGTGTATCTATTTATAAGTATTCAGATAAACCGCAGGGTCAGTTCAGAATCTAATCTTTGACATCCCATTTTACATCCTAACTAAGTAGTTTATTAACTATATGTATTACTCTATTTATTATATGTATAACGTGCCTACCCTACAATATTCACGTCTCGCAAAAAATATATTTTATGTTTCACCATGTCTGTAAAGCAACCCGCCAGATTAATAAAAAAATGAAACATTTGTATGAAATAATCTTGCACTTTTTTTTTATTGCCGTCCGTAGCACGTGGCCCACCACTAAGGTACACTAGGATATGGTGAAACCGGCTCTTTGGTATATGGTGTGGGTTCTTGGTTTAGAGTAGGGCAGTTGCAATATGCGCGAAACTTACTCTAGGAGTAGCCATACCACCTTTAAATAAATAATGCAAAATATTATCACAGCTAGGCAGGATATACTTAAAGCGGTTCGACACTTTCTTCATACTTTTAAATATTTATCATCAACGTACAATTAACTAGGTAATTAGTTATTCTGTCAGTTCTGTGTCATCATTGCATAATGTTCGAACTCTTTTAGAATTCAGTTTTAAAATCAGAAGGAACATTGGAAGCCATGGGAGAGCTGCACATAGCCAATCAAAATTCGCCAAGCAGAACTAATGTGGGTTGATGTGCTTATTTTTATTTATTCCTCAAATTCAGTCTCCATCAGGTTACATATCATTAGTACCAGCATTCCTGTTGATGCCCAATGCCTTAATTACTGCAAACGCCAAGAAAGAATTCCTGCGCAGCTTGCGTAAGAACCATGAACCGTCTTGTTACATCTGTCCTTTTCATTCTTGTTTATATTACGGTATGTTAGGTTGAGAGGTACGAGGTGCCTCAGTTATTAATATAATGGCGGGCCCCAGCACTGGCTGACCTTGGTGATGTCATCGTGCAAGCGCCAAGCGGCAAGATTTGTTTTCGACGTTCTGGTTCTGTTGAATTGTATTTATTGACACTGTTTACTGAATGCGGCGCATAATGCAATGTTCAACGCCATTTGAACTGTGCGACCTCTTGATAATTACCTACTTAAGATGTTTTGACGAGGAGGAATTGCGGTATCTTGCTCCGGCGGCGATGGATAGACAAGTATTTATGCAGGAATGTGATCCGTAAAACTCTACATAGTATTATCTGAAATACCTATTAGTTTCAAAGTAAACATGACTGTTTGCGTGACTTTGAACGGTCTTGACCTACCTACCTGTCAGTTGATAGTGTTGGCGTAATACTGCCTTGATCTTTGTTTATCCGACGCGAAATATATTAGCTGTAGGTATTAGAGATTATTTATACATAAACGCTTAGTTATATATTAGTTACCCACCTAAATAACTAGAACCATACCAAAAAAACCGGCAGAATACATCAATTCTATTTTTCTATTACCTTGATGCTGCTACTTAGACCAATAAACACAGCATTGAGAATTGTTTAACATGGCTCTAATTTTACACGATTTCAGGCTTTATTCACATAACAGTTGACTGCGTTTTGTATCAGAACTCGATATTATTAACACATTCCTAACCCGTTGCAACCAGGATCCAGATCCCTTAGGCAAAATAAGGCAGTTTGTTCGGCTGATGGAGGGCAAAATTAAATTGCAAAGCAGAGTCGTGAATAAAAACGAAAATACTTTTTTCTTGGCCTGTGTTGTTCAAATCAAGCAAGCGAATTATCGGACTCTGTTGCAGTGGAGAATAATCAAGTTAGTCATGTCCATGCCACACACGGGCACAATTACATACAATATTTTTCATTCTCCGATTTTTACGGCCGAGTTAAAGTTAGCTCGTGCCAACTTCAACCAGGACAATAAGTTTGGCGAGAACTGTAATTATGGCAAGGTGGTCACGATTAAAAAGCGTGTTTAAAATTCAATACCTATTATATTGACCACGAAACGCACTAAATAGGTTATCTATACTAATATTATAAAGAGGAAAGATTTGTTTGTTTGTTTGTTTGTTTGTAATGAATAGGCTCCGAAACTACTGGACCGATTTCAAAAACTCTTTCACCTTTGGAAAGCTACATTATCCCCGAGTAACATAGGCTATATATCATCACGCTACGACTAATAGGATCGGAGTAGTAATGAAAAATGTAGCAAAAACGGGGAAAAAATTATAAGACCACGCGGGTGAAACCGCTGGCGGGAAGCTAGTCATATTATATATTTTAATGATATGAAATCCTGGCATTATCGATTACTTAATACGAATTTATGATAGAATGATAAGCTTTAGCTCAGTTATCTTATCAGTAGGTCAACGGCTTTTGGACTCAAATAAGGATATATTTTCCAAACGTGTAGATAGGTATTTACCTGATTTAAAAAATATAATTACATATAAATTTTCGAATTATTTCATTCTAATGTCGTGAATTTTGCTGTCGACTATAACGAGATCATTGAGCAATTATTCCTTAGGATATCAAGATCAGTCACATCGTTTAAATATTGACATTCAGTCACATCTGAGGAGATGGAAACGACCCAGAACATAGTTGCAGCAAAGTTGTAGCAAAAATCTAAAAAAAAAAATATAAATTATTTCCAAACCCCCAAAGTGAGGGCCTCTTGTAGAGAACGCTCAGGTCTTTCGCTACGTAAACCAGTGCGGTTAACTACACTGTTCCAATAGGTTCCAATATTATAGCTTCTTCAGTGACACCCGTCGAATAAAGCTCAAAAAGTCATTAATCACACTCAACACGTTACAATATTTAGCGACTTATTATGTCACTTAATTCCGTCCACTCTAAATTGGTCAATTTACTTGTGAATCATCTGGATTCGAGCGTAATTTTATCCGTTGTGATTTAGATTGTGTTCTCATCTCATGAACGGGCCAATAGCGTCCTGGATGGCACGGGAACAACCGAAATTGATTAGATACGTCCAATTGCGCAGTGTGGTGGGACAAGCGTGTTGGCCGACTCCTACTCAATGAGGATCATCCATATCACTTCTAATTCTAAATTAAAGATAATTCGTGTTGCTACCTACGTCGTCCGTGAACTTTGACTCATTCACAACCACAGGGTTACTGAAATACTTAAAACGTAATCACCTCGTAAACACTAAAATTATAACTCGAAAATTATAAATCGACCGGAGACACGGACCACGGACCAATTATTAATTTCTTTAGAAGCCGTATGTACTAATTAGGTATATCTGTAAAATATAGCTATAATAAAAACAGATCGCCTTTTTTCTTTTAATCTGGTTTGCGATACAGAAATATCAAGATAGCAATCCAAATTTCAAACAACGAGTAATTTAATACGAGATATTTAACAGTGACCTTTTCTATTCATATCAAACTACGTTGTTATACAATACCTAACTGGCTAGCTGCGTTGCTTATCAGTAGGTATATAGTTTTATCATCTCTTTAAAATTCTCTAATGTATCCACTATCCACTAAATAACATTTGGATTAGAAAACTAATTACAGAAACAGCTTCACAAAAGAATATTCAAAATAACGTAGACAATATTTTTTGCCGAAACAATATCAATATATCTCTACAGCTTCATTTATAGTTTAGCTAGACTGCAATGCAATACTGTTGAGTCTACCCCGATGTCGTCATCGATGCATCAATTTAGCAATGTGTAATTGTGTATAAAAGCAAAGCACATTATTATTGAAGAAATTCAAATTAGAAGTGGGCGTATCGCCGCATGCTCCGCATAAGCTGTACAGATAAGGTTTCAAATATTGAAGTCCTTAAACGAATGAGACAAGAGAAGCCCGAACTTGTACGTACTATCAAACAGAGGAAAGTTGCGTACCTTGGACATGTTTTAAGACATGAGCGCTACCAACTGCTGCAAACAATAATTATGGGAAAAGTTCCGGGCAAAAGAAGTGGTGGAAGAAGAAAATTATCCTGGCTCCGCAACATCCGACGATGGACTAGGATAAAGATAGCAGAAGATTTGTTCAGACTGGCTCTGAACAAGGAAGAATTTAAAAGGATGACTGCTGACCTGCAGTTGTGGAGAGGTACCTAAAGAAGAAGAAATTAGATTGTATCTACAGAGGGTCTCTAATCGCTTGGATTGGTTTTTTAGTTACCAATTAGAAGTAAATATTTACTAATGTAATTTCCAACCAATTTACTAGCACATAAGCTAAATATACATAGCCACGTCTTTGGCACGTAAACAAAGCACATTCCGAGTAAAGCGGAAAATGAATCATAATCTATTTAATAAGTGCTTCGATTCGTCCTACTGACCCTGAAATTAAATTTCACAGAGTGTTGCAGCAAGATTATAGCGGAAAGCCCGTGTTTGTGCTGTGCCGTGCTTCTGCTGCATTTAAAATATTACTCTTTATTTTTCCTTTTCCATTTTCTCGTTGAAGAGCGTCTACGACATAAACACTTTGAACGAAGGTACACTTTGTCTGTTTGACAACAACCAGGTCTGGAGAAAGAGGATTCTTTCAACCACCTTGCCAACAGAATATATTTGGATATTTTCTGGATTGATATCTTCCTGGAGAACAACGATAACTCCAATGTTGAATCGTAGGACAAAGGGTTGGTAAGTGGTCATCATCTCATTCTCTTATCCACTTAGCTTTCCCCCAACAATGTTGTGACCAGCTTTTAGTCTAACCGGTGTCTACTCCAAGTTGCAGTACAACAGTTTATCAGTATTTTATACGAAGCAACTGCTTGTAACCCAGGGCAACTGGTTGTCAGACTTCGAGGTACTGATTACAAAATTTTTGTCATACTTGGGTGAATTTCTGGGCAACGCCAATGATGGTTGTCAGACGTCGAGCTTTTGATTACATTTTTGCCATAGTTACTTGGGAGTTTCGGTGTTTGTATGACAACCGGGACCGATAGCTTTACGTGTTCTTCGAGGCAGGTAGAAAATGTGTGTGCCAAGTGCCAAGATATCCCATGACTTTTCTCTACTGTATGTAGTAGAGAGAAGTAAGGGCAATTAAGTGTTCGTATAACGTTGTATTCAGTAGCAATGTACTTAATTCAATTAACGCTAGTCAATACAGTCAATCAGTATTACATCAAGGGTTATATGCAGTACAAATGCCCTCAGTCAATTCATTCCTCGTTTAGCACGTTCCAATCTCATTAGCAGACTTTTCTCAATGATCTACTATATGATCTCGATATTGCCAGCGAACAAGGATTTCCTTGCAACCGAAATTAGTGGATAAAGAACAACTTGCCAGAGCTAGAGCTGAAATTGTCTTTGTTCGTGTATTCAATTCTCTCTACCTCAATGGAACAGGTGTGTATACGAATTTGAATAGCAAAATTGAGTTTGGTCGCTACAATGTTCATTATTTATATAAATTCTTAAAACACCTAAAAAATCAAAACTCGTGAAATTTTCAAACACGTTTTCCTCACCCTCATAGTCATAACAATTACTCTGAACCCATAGAACTCTCAACTTTATACACTGAAGACTGCGCAACATCGCAGACTCGACAAAAGGTTGCTCAGAAAACTTCGCAACAGGAAAAATGGCGCAATTCAGGGATAGGGATTCATTCGAAAAATATTAGTTGGTAGGTACGGTAATAAATTAATGTAATGAGGATAAATTACTTATTGGAACAGAGTTTAATACGGATGTTAGAAGGATCCAACTGAATAACCATTTTTGAATTATGGCTAGTGAATTTGACAGCATAATCCCATAACGGTTTGCTCTTTGCTTTAGCGTATCAATCACGCTTACGAACAATCACATTTTCAGTGTTTTCAATTATCAAAGTCATTCATTCAGTCAACATCGCATCTGTTAGACCAATCGAAAGTGCACATAAAAGGTAAGTATAATTATCATCTTTCTGGCTAGTGTTGGGTTATGGGCATAGATTTTTTACACCAAGCAAGCAAACTTCACGTAAACAGGTTTTATTCTAAAAACAACAAATAATTTTTAATTGAGTTGCACATTAAACGAAGGCTGAATGGAAATGAAATCACCTTATGGAGGATATATTGTTTTTTTTATTGACATAATTCATTATTTCCTAAGTGCAGCACTAGGTGAGAATTGCATTATAACAATCTATTACCATTTTATAGATTTGGCGTGAATGCCAAATGAGAACGTGACTTGGGACGTTAAATAATGCAACGCTATTTACACCATTAACACAACTTTGTGGTAGGAATTAGGAATAGCCGATGCGTGCTTGCTGCGTAGTTGCTTCATGGCATAAGTGTTTGATTTTAGATTTTACGTCTTCATTTTGTGCTTGATTTTACGTCATAAAATGTTGTCACTTCGTCAGTATTCTAATTTTAAACCGATTGAATATTCATTTTGTTATTTATCTTAACTACTCAACTTCGTAGTAACTAGTAAGTAAACTTGTTTTAAAAGACTCAGACAGAACAGCTAAGATACTTGAGACGACAGCTACTTTTGAAACGAACGAGAACGGGATTATAATTTTAAAGAATATTAAGGAAATAAATAACTAGATAAGTAGTCAAATGACATTCCAATGGTGTCGTTACAGACTTACCTACAGAAGAAAAACAAACTGCGCTAACCAAGCAAGCCGAGATGGAAAGGATTTTAAGAGTACGAGTTAATCTCAGACAGAATCGTGTCCAAGGCAATCTAGCACAAACTCCAAATTTCTAACGTCACATCACAAAAATGTCCATCATGTCACGCTATGCAGTCATGTGTAATTGTGGACTGATTCATCTCGCAGTCTGCACGTCACCCGTGCACCCGAGCGTGACCGTGCCGAGGGCCCACGGGTCATGCTCCCAACACTAGTAGTAAACGTGTTATCAGCAACACGGCTTTGTCACGCACCGGCACGATGCAACACGGTCAACTGTTTATTTTCATTCTATTGTATCTATGCGACGACTGTTACAGATTAAAAATAGAACGCATAAATTATTACTCATGAAACTAACTGTTAATCTTTTTATTGGCAGTCACAGTCTAAAAAAGGTAGTCATTTTTTGTTGTTGTTAATCAAACTATTTCTTGTCTGCACGGTGTCTCCTCCCAGAATGAGTAGGATGAGGCTTTAGCTACTAGGCCACAAATTGGTGACTTCTAACTTCACATGACCGTTGAGATAATCTCCCATTGGATGCAGTATTCCTTCCGATGTACTGAATAATATATTATGGGCCTGTTTCATCAATCCTAGTAACTTCGCGTTAAATTACCTACTTCGAAGATAATTTCATAGGCATTAGGCCAGCGTGGTGGACTATGGCCTAATCCCTCACATACGGAGAGGAGACCCGTGCCCAGCAGTGGGACTGTTAATGGGTAGATGATGATAGGTACTCAATATTTTATTGCTTTCCATCATCATCATCTTCCTAGCCTTTTCCCAACCATGTTGGGGTCGGCTTCCAGTCTAACCAGATGCGGCTGAATATCAGTATTTTACACGAAGCGACTGCCATCAGACCTCCGCAACCCAATTTCTGGGCAATACCGATATTCGAAGGATAGACTGGTTGTCAGGCTTTTTTGACTTCTGACTACCACTAACCATTGTCATGTCAACGGTGTTCGTATGACAACCGGGACCGACGGCTTTACATTGCTTTCCATAATGTTTTATAAAGGTGTACTATAGATAACTTAGATCATTATGGACAACCATAGAAATGTTTCATTATTAAAGTTTGTTAGCGAATATCCAGAGGTGAAATAGACCCTGAGTCTTCCTGAGTATTGTAAATGCGTACATGATTTCGAAGTCTGAAAATCGTGGATAAAACTCGCAGCCTATATCTTGTTACACCATGGCCATTATCGCTAAGCAATCACTGCCTTTGTTGTTAAAGAAAAATATAATTTTATAAAGTTGAAGCTATGTAACAGTATCATTTCATGCGGACCAATCTGACAATATAATAAGTTTGAAGCTGTAGTTTTTGGATATTCATTGCAAGGCTGTTCGCTATTTATAGGCAAGTAAACAAGGAGTGTGATCTTTAAACTCATTTGTCATGAATGACACAATTATTAATTAGCTCAGTGTAAGGAAAATAATGACAATAACGTGATCAAAGTCTCTTTACTGCGTAGACCGCTGCGTGACATATTTCTGGTGCATTCACCTTGCGATGCTGCAGTATTGTATTGATCCGATCCAAGACGCGTATGTATGAATTCATGTAGCCGGTTTTATGGATCAATGTCAAATATTTTAATCATTTGTTTAGAGGACTTAGATAATTCTTATGAAATATCAGCGTAATATTTCCTGCAATGAGCAACGCCATAGAGCTTGATCTTCGGCTTTGATTATCCTGCTATTGCCAGCTGCCTTCCGCCAGTCATCATTCCATCTAGATCATAACTCTATGAGTCTGAATTAGCCAAAATATAGTTTGGTTTCCTTATAGACTACGCTCAAAGGTACGTATTACCTACTTACCTATCAATTCAGTAAAAGATAATAACAATGACATCAGTTCAACGACTATTAGTGCCACAATGACTCAATAAGAAGCCATTAAGGAAGTATTAGAACTTCGCTTTAGGTAGATGATTCACAAATACTGTGCTCTCATTGGAAGATAAATACAAAGTAAATCATCTGTTTGAATAATTTCTAAGCTTTTTTATTTTAGTTTTTTGTATTCAGGACACTTAGCGCAGTATATTCTACAAGAAGCATTTCATTTTTATGTAGGTAGATGCTATAGCTGGATCTAGACACTATCAAGACATAATACCACTACTAGCTAGGTACATGGAGCTGCAATGATAGCGTAATTATATCAAGAAAAAAAATCTACTTTTCCAAATAAAGTTACGATAAAAACTTAATCACCTTTGAGCTTAGTCCACGCTCACTTAGAACAATGCATAATTAAACTTTGGGTAAAATCCCACGATACAGGCATTGCCGATACAGACATGGCAAATACAGCTTTGTAACTCAAGAAATTAGGACTAGCTAGGGCCATCTGCGCAATACGAAAATGGAAGAAGATTTTTTATTTTTAATAGCACCGCAATGCTGAATTGCTGACTCCTTGCCGAACGCCAACGCGGTCGATTACGTGATGCCAAAGAATAAAGTGAAGTCAATTATGAAGAGTTATTTTGAAAGATCATCTCTCTCTAACAGTCTAACTGATGCTTTTTGCCGCTCGCCGAAAGATCCTTTAAAGTTCAAAGGCAAATGCTGTGTACTCATACCGAATTTAAATGATTCCTTCTTTTTACTTAGATTTATAATCACAGTTGGCTATTGTTCCCTTGTGGTGCCTTCACTTCATAGTACCTCATAGTGATTTTGTGATTTTATTAGAAATCGAAATTCAAATAAATGATCAAGGGATAGGCTAAGTGATCAAGACAAGAGATAGGATAAGTGATCACTCTAGCAAAGAAAAGCCTCCTTATTTGTATTATTACAAGAACTAATACATAGTAGGTACGTAGGTACATCATACTCCTTGGTTAGGACCTTCTTCAGATGCTAGAGCCTCTTGCTCGGCGCAAGGAGCGCATGTGGCACGATCAGGTTACAGCAATGATTTCGATATGTCAATGGGTTACACAGAGAAGATTGCAAGTTTTTATTCTTCTGATCTGGTCTTCAGCTTCACACAGAGCATTTGTCGCACTGCGTAGACGCAAGACGTAACGCATACGTCGCGGCTACGCCTAACCTGGATAGGTAATAGCATCGCGCAGACGTCGCGCAGAAAAAACGCCTATGCTAGGCCAACGCCCAATGTGAAAGGTCTCTTAGGGTGGGTAGTGTACACAATAATCTCTGCACCGTGATGGGAGCGCTCTCAGACTCTCAGAAGAGATATATGCAGTAATCCTAAACTATCTTAATGATTAATGGGATTGAACCTTTGACCTTTATACTCTTTTCTCCTTGGTTTTTATATTGATGCGAGAATAATAAAATTATTGTCCTATTGTCTATGATTATAGGTAGTCTAAGTAGGTTGGTTGCAAGGCGAGCAAATTTTAATCTAGTCTAAGATTTTTACAGCTAAGTAAATAGATTTACTACGAGTTGTTATTATTTAGGTACCTACTTACATAAGTAACTTAGTACGGTGTGATGTGGTCTACTTAATTAGGTATTTCAAAACTGAGATTACAATGTCTAGATATCTACATAATTTAAACATTTGTAGGAAAACATGCTTTATGACTTAGTACAAACGTTAATTATTCTACGATGAAAATAGAGGTAAAACTGGCGTATGCAATAACCTTAGACCATTACGAAATAAAAACTATGTATGTATGTACATAATTATACTTTTTATAGGGTATTTTTACCGATAGCTAATAAGCATGCAGTTAAAAATATCTAGTGATCTAACTACTTACATTGTAGAAGAGTGCTCAATTTTAGAATCAAAATTAGTGGCCAAATATTCTACGAAAATAATAAACTGGACTTATTTATTTACGCAATTTTGTTACCTTTAATTGTTATAATATTATGACACGAAAGTTTTTTTTTTTCAATTTTGGAAGAAATAATTCAATGTAGGTAGGATACCTACATATTATTTAATTTTAGAAATATATAAAAAAATAAAGAAGATTTACATACCCGCGATTCCACTGAACATTTTGTTTGCTTTTTATATTTTTAGCACAATTTAAACACTGAAGCCTGGAATGCCTATTCACGAGATAATTTTTTTTTTTAACAATTTGCACCAAATGTTTTCACAGAACGCGTTAACGAAGTGCGGTGCGATTACAATGCCTTTCAAGGTTCAACTGGTTCTACTAAAATCGACTTGACCGCTCTAACTCAAGATTCATTTTCTATGCGGATGATACACGAACCGACTGTATTTTTATCGATGACGTCAATGCATTACGCGTTTAGTTTTTTTAAGATGACTAAAACAATGTCTCTCATATGATGTGTTCGTTGAAATATTTCAAAATACCTGGAATAAAATAAAAAATAATTTCATAAATTATATATTTGTGAAGAATGAAGGAAATAATAATAATTCAATAACAGCATCGTCGCCCGCGATCGAGTTCATAGAAAGTTCTACCAAATGGTAGATTTTGTTTGTAGTGTATGTTGTAATACTGTTCTGAAATTCCGGTTTAGTCTATTAACTTCATGTTAATTTTGTTGTATCAAACAGACGTTTTAAATAAATTTATGTGGCACTAAAAAAGTATCTTTAATTAACGCCATATACAATTATTAACACAATCGTTAGAAATTAAATAATTTATATTAAAAAATATTCAATTGGTTAATCATCATCATCATCATCACTTCAGCCTACTGTTGTCCACTGCTGGACATAAGCCTCCTTCATGGCGCGCCATTTCTCCCGGTCCTCGGTAATTGGTTAATAATTTATGATAAATATATCTCAAAAGCCGTACCTGGAACGCGACGGTTGCCTAGCAACAAATTTGACAACTAATAAATAAACAAAACATTATTTGGTATTCTAATCTATGATTTGACTATTTGTTAGTAAGTCGATAACGTAGACATACGAATAAATTCATATCTTCATAGTTGTAATGTGTGTGAAATGTCGAAAGAAAATAATAATTTGCGGCTGCTGGGCTCGCCTGTAAACTTATCTTATAGAGGCAAGAAGAAAGACGACAAGAGGAATAGTCGGAATCGACCGCGATCAGCTCTTCAAAGCACAGTTTGCATACCACCGGTACTTTATAACTTTATATTAAAACTATATTCTAGCGTAAACTGACTTGATCTTAACTTACATATAATTGAAGTAAAATGGTTTTATAATTCATTAAAATCGTAAAAATATTATGAATAAACAATGTTTGTAGTCATGGTGATGCTCCTTCTCTTATTTATTTCCCTTTTCAATGTTTTCTCTTGTCACGCAATAACTGAAAAATATTATCCGAATTGTATCTGAGTTAAATGATTTGAATAGGTACTTACCTAAGGCCTATCACATATTACCTAGATTATAAAATTAATATTCGAGATTATTTAAAAATTTACATTCTGCAATGTTTTAAAAACGTCCTGTTCTGGAAGAGCACCGGTAGGTATTATTGATATTTTATACATACCAATATTCTGTAACATTTTATTTATCATTTAGGTATAATGTTTAGTTCAGAAAAAATCTCCAGTCAATGTGAAACAAAATCTCTTAGTTGTTACCAGTCTTTGGCTGTCATACTTTCTATAATGTATACATATTATGTATGTTATGTCATGCCGCATTCAGAGATTTCACTTAGCATAATAAATAATTAGCTAATAGAATAGATAGAATCTTAGTACACTGACAATGGAAAAAATAGGCCAAGATATAGTAGCCAATTTTTAGTTAACAATTCATTAATGTTTATTGATGTTTCTGAATGCGGCCCCTAGGTATATATTTTTATAATATTTTAAGTCTGAATGCATGTTTTATTTATCTATATATCATTTTATTTTAGGACAATCAAGAAAGATACAAGAGACCATTTTCAGCCGACACTAAAGACAGGGCACCGTCAACCAGAAGCTTTTTAAAAGCATTCAGTGCTGAATTACTGCAGTCATATAATAGTAACACTCATTATTTAAATAAAATTAAATAAACCTACCATATAATGATGATTATGAATAAAATCTTATTTTAATTTTAGGTTCACCAACTACTATAAAAATAGTTGCACCAACAACTGATTTACTGCGGAATAAAAAATCCATTGAACCCTATTCTAATAAAAACAATTCAAATAAAAACAAAGATATTTGCAGCAATGCTTCTGACTATGGTTCAGAAGACACTTATATTAGTTTAGGCACTAAAATTAAAGCTAAAGCTCAACTTGGTAATAAAAATAAAACTGTCAATTCAAAGAACTTCGTGAAGTACAGAAACTTAGCTAAAAAATCACGAAAGCCTATGGAGAATACAATAAATGAAGATGCTGCTAATCAAGATTATTGTTTGCAAGTAAAGATAATTGAAAGGACCCCATCTCCTACCAGATTTAAAAATATATACCATGGAAGGCCCTTATCCCCTTCATACAAAACACGAGCATATGAATCATATTTCATACCCCTGGACTCTGAAAAGAAAGGTCCAGAGTTCGGAAATGGATCTTACAGTGATACTAGTATACAATCAGAAGTGGATCAGGCTATAGATACCTACACACGGCGCCTCACTGTCACCAAGCAGCAGCTTTCCTTGGTAGAAGAAGAATCCACTCAGGACGTAGAAAGTGCCCCTTCTCAGCACATGTCCAGCTTGTCTCCAGAAACTTCTCTTGAAGACAAAATAGCTAAAGGTGATCATGATGACAATTTGGCTGGAAGGAACACGTACGTGGTTGACTTTAAAGATGATGATTATAATAAAATCACTCAGAACTTCATGTGTGAACCTCGAACGTATACTAGTTTTTACGATGATTTCCGTACCAACCCTATTGATTCGTACAAAACAAAATTATCAAGTACCATAGTACATACAGATTCATCGTCAAAAGACTCCGGTTATCCTGAAAGTGGAGTTAACGATGATAAATTCTATAGACAAAATTATTCACTGCCGAATACGTCGATATTAAAAAAATCTAGCTCACACGATAAAGTCGGAGAGCAGCCTAAGAGTTTAGACAGTATCTCCACAAACAGCAATGAAAAGGTATACCACAAAACGTATCCAGAATTAGACAAGAAGAGTCAATGGACTGAACCATTAAACCACAGCCGCTTGCTCTATAAAGATTTCTTTATCAAGAAGGAAGGACATATTGCGTTGCCTCCTCAAAATTCTCCAAGCAAGAGTCATATACCCATACCTGGAAGTAGTGAAACAACCAATGAAGCGAAACCTGACAATGCAGATGAAAATGTAGATTATCCTTCTTATCTTATTAATAGCACTACGAAAGCTTATACTTCAAAAGTAATTGAAGATTATAAAAAAGAATTAGAGGCCATAAACAACCTGCACGATCTTACCATCAAAGATATAAAGACAACGCAAGACGCAGTATCTCCTACTCCTCTTAACATTGACAAATTATTTGAAGATGCATCTAACTTTGAATCAAAGAAAGGCAGCAGTGAAACCTCTCAAAGCAGTAATGTAACGCCTGTAAACAATAAAAATTCTGTTGATGCTAAACGAGACATAGCAGATATTTCGACAAAAGAACTCATACAAAATTATCTGAAAGTCAAAGAAGGAGATTATAAAAACGCACCGAAAATGGCAAAGAAACCTGACATAAAATTGAGCAATGGTGGTTCTGGAGAAAATTCTATAGGATTTAAGCATGAATGGAACAATAAAAGTTCTAAAACTGTTGGCAAAAGTACGATTCCAGTTAACATAAGGAACCAAACACAGAAGAACATGTTTACATTGCGGACTCCTATGAGCGCTAGGATTGATAGTGTTCAGAACGACAAAGACATTGATTCGTGGATGTCTATGTCGGCGCCGTCACCTAGGATCCTCGAAATTGAAGAACTACAAATTGAGGAATCACAAAAGTCGGAGCCCTCGAGACCTCAAGAAAAGGTCGAAATAGCTAGGCCACCGTCACCCGCTCGTACTGAAGAAAAAGAATCGAAAACACCAAAGGAACTAAGCTCGCAGTCTACAGTATTCGATATTTACTCGATGCTGAAAGAAATTGAAAGTTACGGAGAAAATCCCGTGACAGAAGTAACTAATAGGATTCTAACTGAAACTGAAAGTAAGAAAGAAGAAGAGAGTTTCTCGCCGAAAGATAATTTTATGTGAGTTGGATATTTTATACCTTTGTAAGTCATTTTAATTTAATTTGATTATAAAAAAATTGTATTCTTCTTTTCAGGGAGATATTCGAGTTTCTGGAGAAAGTAGAGCAGAGCGCTAATGATGCTCTATCTGTTGTAACGAATACTACTCCGCAAACTATGCCCAAGTGAGTATATAAGCAGACTGAATTGAGGTACGGAGAGATAGACTTAGAACAAATGCAGAGATTACAAAGTCTAACATTTTAACAAAGAAAAATTCAAACAAATATTTTTGTATGGCGTACAGTTTGTTCTGGGTGTAGAATTTAAAGTAGCATTATTTACGTACGTTCTTGTCGTTTGCCAGATTAGAGGTACTACTCAAGCTGCCGCAGACTGAGCTGGCGCAGAGGCTGGTGACAGCCTCACTGCAGCTGGAGGAGCGATCTTGCTGCATTGCGCTGCTACAAGAGAGCCTCTCCAACCACAAAGAACAGGTTTATTGAAAACGTCTTGTTTTAACCGAACATTCGCATTACGTGGTGGTCCATTTATTAAGATTTTCAACGGATACAACACTTTATTATTCTCGTTTTCAGATGATAAACAAAGTGAGCAACTTGGAGAAGCAGTCCATTCGGAACATAAACAAAGTGAAGCAGGAGTGCGAGGACACCATCAAAAGACATCAGAACTTTATCGATCAGGTAAGAGTCGAGATTTGTGACATGGATTGAAGATTTAAGTTCGGATTCCTACAAATACAACCTGGAATCTTCGTAACTAGTCGGCTGTGAGTTGTGACAAGACTGAATATGCTAGCAATTACAAAATATTGTGTTCTGAATATGAGCCTAGACCCCTAGATCTGTGTAAACCTACCGGAAGTTTGTGGGTGTACATTTATACACCTCTGCCCTAACTTTAAACTTTAACCTAATATATTATGTTATATCATACTCAAAGATATAGAATTCATCTTCGTTATCCCCTTGAACAGTTGATAAACGACAAGAAGACACTGAATCACCGCATCGAACAGCTGGTGGATGAGCGACGCGCACTGGAAGAGCGTTGGAAGCGATCTGCGCAAGCGCTTGAAGAGCGGTACAAGCTGGAGTTGCGCAACCAGCACGATAAGATGCAAGCTGCGCAACAGGTGGGTGCATGCTTGCGAATTTTTATGTTACATTAAAATAACCGGATATTAGAGGTATAAGGTTTTATAAAATCCAAAGGAAATAATAAACCTGTGATTATAAATTTACTTGATTTTATACCATTGATGTAGCTATCTAAAAAAATTACTCACGTAGGTCCCTACAGAATTTTCCTCAAAATCATGCTCCTTACTTGTAAATATTATGCATAATTTGCGATAATTTTTTTATTATTAATTTTGCAAGTGAAAATAGATATGCACTTGCACTCGTTTCATTTAGTTGTTGCACTTATTCATCATTATTTAATCCAGGTGGCAAGGCAGCGCTGGGTAAGACAGAAAGCTGAAAAAATCAAGGTACGATATTCGAAAAATATGCATCGATATTATTATCATTAGTCTTTCATCTGATTACAAACTGCTTAAGATGTGTATCTGTGATAGGTAATTAGCAATTATTGCAACTATTTGCACATACCTAGCACTTGAAGCATCCATAGTACGGTAGACAAACATCTGCGTCTGTGCATTTCAACTGCGTGTTACGACGACATTATGTGCAAAAGGTCTTCTTCAGCATCTTGGAACGGAACTACCTATATTATGTTTTATTTCTGATTGTCAAATCTAATATATAAGTACACTTACCTAATTGCTGCTAAATTGCGGTCAACTGGGTCATCGGTCACAAGCGCGGCTGTCAAGTGTAGACGTGTAGTCACGGACTTGATGACCAGGTTAAGCAACGTGTTGGGTTTTTCTATGAAGTTCTCAATAGCTTGGAGGTCGGATTGGTGCCCGGTAATTGGCAATAAACTTCAAACTTGCCCCTATTTTACGAACTCTAAAACATACCGGTAAATTGTGAACTCTAGCCAAAGGTATGCTACATTTGGCTAGCGTTTTTTTGCGTAACTTTATGAACGTACGTTTCTCAATAAACCCAGGAGCTAACAGTAAAAGGTTTGGAAGGAGAGCTTCGGGAGATGGCAGAGCGTCAACAGAAAGAGATATCGGACCTCAAGATGATGCACGCGGAGCAAAGTGGAAGGACACAGGCGAAACATGCGCAGGAACTTGAGGAGTTGAGGAGGATACTTGAGGAAGAGAAGGAGGCGGCGCTGGTTAAGGAAAGGCATTTGGCCAGTTCTAGGTAAGGAAACAAGTGTATCCAGTCCACTATAAGTTCTTAATGTTTAAGCTGATAATGTATCATAATTGGTTAGTTACTCCCTGGATAACAATTATAGTGATTCTGTTCTCTTTATTGTTTACACAAATACCATAACCGGACCAGAGGTGAGGTTCTGGATCCGATTCCCAACTCTCGAGTCAATGGTGGTTTGTCTATGAATTATTCATTAGTAGTAGGTTTGTTACCGCTGAAAGGGCTCTCACATCTAAAACATTTAGGCAAACTGGTCGTTTATAAGAACACCTCGGCCTAGTCCTTAGGGACAGGCATAAATAGTATTAAATTATTGTCAAAAACAATAAAACTTGCTGAAATGGTAATAAGAACTTTTATTTGTTGTAGACTAGAAAAACAAATCCTGGAGATCGAGTTAACGTACCAAGAGCAGCGGACACGCTTGGTGTCAGAAATGAGGGCTGAGAACGAGAGGGTCGCTTCGGAGCTTGCTGCCAAGGAGAGGGCACAGAGGGAAGAGCTAGGTGAGACTCCAATAGTCTACGTATCACGCAACACTACGCTACGTATGACAGACCACTTATCAACTAATCAAAGTAGATAGAAGTCCTTCGGTCTAAAATTGTACATGGAAAACTATATCGAAAAACTTTTTGCAAATATCTACTGCACGTATTTCGGTTACATTTCGACATCATTTAAGTTATCAATAATCAATTATGGTTTTGCTCATATTAAAATAATAATTTGCATGCATTTAGCGTGCTATACATATATACATTTTGAGTAGGTATTTTTTAAATGTATATGAAAATAATAGTATTATTATTATTGATCATCCAGAGAAGTGGAGAGAAGATCAAGAGAAAGAGATGAAAGAGAAACGAATGCAAATGGAACTTCAGATTGCAAAGGAAAAGGATATAATGGAGGTAACTAGTTATCATAATAATATAATCCAAATTGATAAAGGAGGCATCAAAAGGAGTACGGATTGGTACCTGAGTAGTCAAGTCTCTCCTATTACATGGGACCTAAACAAATACAGCTTTTTTATGCGGAAAATCCTCATGGATGCGGATCCTCATCCGATCCTCATCTAGGGGGCGGCAGCTTATATCGGACCTATATAATTAGACGACGTCTGTGGTCTAGTGGTTCGAGTACCGGACTGCTGATCACGAGGTCGTGGGTTCGATTCCCACAGGACACAAATATTTATGTGATGAATATAAGTATTTGTGTTTGTCTGGGTGTTTCCTATGTATAATAAGTATGTATTTACAAAAAAGTATATAAGTATTATATCCATTGTCTAGTACCCATAGTACAAGCTCTGCTTAGTTTGGGACTAGATGATGCTGTGTAAAATGTCCAAAGATATTTATTTATTTATAGGACTAAAATCCACATTTGCCCTCCCCACCCTATATGTCATTGCCATGTGATCAGTCGGGAAACAAATACAGCCTAACACTTCGGGATATAATAAGTGTAATGATATTGCGTCTACTGGTTAAATACACAAGACGCTATGACCACAGAGCCACCGCGAGTTCTACTCGCCAAGTCGAAACCTTCCTTCACATTCTAAATTTACGTCGCAAGGTGGCGTTAGTCGATTCTTTCTTTCATTAAAAAAACTGAACAAAAAAATACAAAAAGATACATAATCATATGATGTTAATTTCAGGAGCAACTAAAACAGAAAGAAATAGAAATGCAAGAGCAACTAGCGGACTACAAAAAGCAACTGGAAGTGGAACAACAGGCACAGCTGAAGCGCAAGATCGCGGAGATATCAGCACAGCACAAGCAAGAGAGGGACAAGGAGATTGAGAGGGCTATAGAGAGCATGGAGGCCGAGGCGCAGGCCGGCAGGAAGGAACTGCACGACGCACTGAGGTACCTAGGATTTTGTTGAACTGATTTTTAAGTGATCACTGATTGCATAGGGTAAGACTACTAAGTCTTAGGTCTCGAATCTATAAATAAGGCCTCTGACTTTTCATAATCATGTGCGTATTAATAACTAGCTTACCGCCAGCGGCTTCGCCCGCGTGGTCTTATAAATTACAGCCTATGTTACTCGGGAAAGATGTAGCTTTCTAATGGTGAAAGAATTTTAGAAATCCGTCCAGTAGTTTTTGAGTTTACTGGCACCAGGCCAGCGGGGACTCCCATTCTTGAGTAGATCCTTGCCCAGGAGATGATTAATGGGTTGATGATGATAATTTCAACCAAGAGGTTTTTAATTCGTCTGTTTTTTGTGAACTAAACGAAAAAAAGAACGATTTTAATTATATTTTCTTTTTGAAATTATTCGTTCACCCCATACCCACAATTCCTAGAGCAAGGAAGTTGTCGTTCTGGGTACTTCCTTTAGTTGTTTTAACATTGTTATTTGTAGAAGGAACAAGGAGCAATACGAGGCTGAGTTGAAGGAGCTGGCAGAGACCGAGCAGGCCACGCTGAGGAGATACCAGGACGCGCAGGCCAGGGTGCGCCAGACTGAAGACAAATGTATGTTCACTTTACTACGGGATTGGGGAATACGGCATCAATGTGGGATCCTTAACGCTTTATAAAGTACTAGCGATCCGCCCCGGCTTCGCTTCGGGTACTATTATTATATACAAAAAATAGTTTTTAGCACTAAGGTATAATGTAAAAAAATGGAAAGGTATTTCTAACAATGAAAGAATTTTCAAAATCATTTTCAAAAGTTAAATTTTCAAGATCCAGAGATTACCTCAGAAACCCTTATCGCTTTATAGATAAAAAAAACGTATTTATTAATTCCAGGCGCAGAATTAGAAACAACTATCTCTCAGCTGGAGACTCGTAACAGAGTTTTGACTGAGGTAACCATACTTTTTGATTTTACGGATCTTTTATATGACCATTTTAACTTTCACGCTTGACGCACGACCAAAGTTGCAAGTGACAGTCGCGCTTTATATAGTCTTCACTCATAGAATACTTGTATTAGTCGGACACTCAAGTCCGTGGCTTTATATTTTGTACATTTTATGTGTAACATTATTGACCACACATCTGTGATCGCTACTGACGAAATGACAAACTATAAAGACACTTGTACAAGTCAATGTATACATTTTTTTATACTAGATGGCGCCAGCAGTTCCGAATGACAAAATCTGAAAAGTAACTCTGAGAATCATGGTCCTCTTTTAAAGTTCACACATGTTAGAATTTATTTATGTCGAGTGCCACAATGTAGAGTAAAGAGTAATGTCTGGAACGGCATTTTGAGGAAAGACCGAAAGAACCAAAGTAAAGATTATGTATCTGGTAAATAGTAAATCGTGTTTGAGAATTAGTTTATATCTAAGTTTTATTCAATTATTTCGTTCTGCCATATCTCTATATTTCTGATTCTGTAGAAGAATACACAACTTGAAGCTCGTGCTGAAGAAGTGAGGGCCAGCTGTGAAGAAAGTTGGAAGAGCAAGGTGGACGCCCTGAAGAAAGAGATAGAAGACATGAAGAAGACGCACGAGGAACAAATGCACCAGCTCTATGCCAAGTTAGTATGACCCTTACACTTTGGGACGAGACCATATATATTCACCAAAAAAAGAAGATAGCCATGTTCAGCTGTGGACATTCTTTGGCTGGTGTTTACATCGCGCGAGGCAGGTATGCCTGTTATTTTATTTCAAGTACCTGGGCGACTGAGCTGTGCTTATGTGAAAATAGAGCAAACTAATTTTCCTAAAAGTGAGACCTAGCTATGTCGATTGTCGCCCCGTTAACTCCCTCATATAGCAACTTATAGCAACGAGAACCTGATTAAAAATATTGGATGAAAAAATATCACGGTACCTATTTATGACGAGGTTTTCCATGTCCAGGGTAAAAGTGGCGGTGGCTCGCAAGGACTCTGCGATCCAGGCGTTGACGCGTGAAGCCGGCAAGTACCAAGAGAAGATCACGCTCCTGGAACAGAAACTACAGCAGCAGAGAAAAGACTTCCTCAAGCAGAAGTGATGGTGATGTACATTTGTTACAAACATTGTTCCTGTGGAAAAGTTAAATATAGTCAGCGCGGAACAAGTTGGCCGCGCCTTAGGTATGTGAACGGCGGGACGGAGGGGCGGGGTCGCCTCCGCGGTGGGACGGAGGGGCGGGGGCGCTTGCTTTTGTTCGAAGTAACCCGCCGCCTCACCTTAGGTAGGGTCGGGGTCCCTACCTAAGGCGCGGCCAACTAGTTCCGCGTGGACTATAACCTCCTTATTAGAAAGAAGGCTTATATTGAGTCCAAGTTAAACTAAGGGCCTGTTTCACAACGGATTCTTACTGCCGGATAAATTAAAAAATGGAACAAAACTTGTACGAGGAGTGGAGATTGGCTATTCTGTATACTATTATCTGTGTAGGTCTTTAAGAAATTTTAGCTTATACTTCAATATACTTTCTACCTGTTTAATGGTAGGTAGATATTACGCACAGATTAAAAAAATGCTTTTCCTGTTGGCAACATCACAATAAGTAGTGTTGCCAATGTAATAACAACCAAAGAGTTAATTTATTTATTATATTCTCATTTTAGTATGTTAGTACGTAGCAATTTAGTTTTATTTATCTTTTAGTCACCAACGCATAATTTATAGATTTGGATTAATATGCTCCTATTTTAAAGCGGTTTGAAGCAAGTCCATGCGTGCCTAAACGTCAGCAAAAGTCACTTACCGCAATATTTCACCAACTTCAAAAATAAGGGGCTCTAAACTCGCCAGTATTTTAAGGGGTTTCCTTTGGTGAATGATCCGTCTGTCTGTCCATTTCTATTTAACTTTTCCTATTTAATTTGTCTCGAAAACTTAATTAAGTGGTGTATTGTATTCCGTCCAAATTATGTTATTAATGTGTGTGATGTGATTATCAATTCTACAAAACTATTGTAATTGCTTAGATTATGAAATAAAAAATACATTGCAATTTTATTGTTATCTATGCCTATATAATTATTTTTGTATTTTGCTATTATGCTTAGCCATAATGTTCTTATTTAATTATAATCATGCCAATAGTTTCGAATATTTGAAATTGAAAGAATTACTAAATGTGTGCATGATATTATTTTTTAATATTTGTTTTGTGTTTGTCTGATTAACTGTTTGCAGAAGTTATGTTACTTTCGCCATGTGATGTGTTTGCCAATAAAATATACTTGATATTTTTAAATTCCGTTTTGTTTACTATGTTTTAAATTACTGTCATCATCAAGAAGGTATATCGAGAAGGACAAACAAACTGTTTTAAAACACTTATTTACTTAACATACTAAAGGATTTATACCTCATATCAATGTATTGTAATTGTGTCAGAACTGGGCCCAAAATGAAACAATCAAATTGCAAAACTTTTAAATTGCAAACAAAATATTAAAAATATTTAATATTATCACGTAAATAAGTATACCGAACAGGTACATTCTTAAAGCTATTTAGGCACTTACTGAGGATCTAGGTACGCCTAGGGTCCTCTCTAAACAAATATTCAACAAACATCCAAATAATTCTATTTATCATTAAATTCTAAAACTTTCAACATTATTATCCAGATCAATTTTTGAAAGCAATTCAATAAAAAAAACTTAATTGAAATGAAAGGTTTTCTCGTGTCAATCACAGTTAAGACGAATACATCCAACATTCACAGAGTGTTTCCCAATATTGTGTATTGGGAAGATATTAATCTTCTCATACACAATATTATGTTATCACCAGGGGCGCCACATTTCGGTACTCGACGAAGCACCCTGCTTTGGTGACTTAGAACTTGTATCAGCCTCAGCCTCTTTGGGGGGTTCTTTTTGTGAAGACTGCGCAAGCGATGCTGCAGTATGACTTATCACAGTTCGAGGTGCTAACGACCGAATTTCCAAGGGTGGCACACCTACCGACGGTATGCTTTTGGGTATTGTCAGCTGTTTGTGGGGAAACGGTGGTATTCTCTCCGCCACTCGCGTAAATGCAGACTTCTCTGGTGTTTTGTAAATGTTTTCCTGAACAGTTTTTTCTTCTGTCCTGAGAATTTTCGGAGCAGGTCCTGTTAGGTCCACTACGGGCCTTTTTAACTTATGCCGGACGGAGTAGTCCACGGCCCGTTTTGGTGACGCGTCGATTCCTATTTTATAGTTTTCCACATCTATTACTATAGATAACGGCTCCATGTATTTCTTGTTTCTCAACGCTTCTTGTCTGTTCTCCGGCGATATTGTTGTTGATGATACAGTCGGTTTCTGTGTTTCTGGACTGGAATCTTGGTCTGATGCTGATCTACTCGGGGGAGTGGGAAATGGGAATGTCTGGACCGGCCGTGGTGGAGTTTCAAGTTCGGTCGAAGAGTCGCAAGCAGAGTCACAGGATAGAGGACTGAGGGGTGGACTTGTGGGTCTGGTGGATCTGACGAAATGGAACGCGCTGGGTCTCTCATCGTCTAGTCTTAGCGGGTCTGGGACAAGAGGTGCGTAGTCTCTTGGCTGAAGGGTTTCCATGCCCCCAATACAAGAGGTGAGGTGATTTCCCAGCCGATGTCGGAGACCGGTGGGCACGCTGGCGAGGCGGGACAGGTATCTCCGCACTTCGACCGCGCAGTCGCTGAAGCCGGACTTGAACCTGTGCAGCACGGCGGGGTCAGCGGCGATGGCGGCCGCCAGCTGCTGCCGCTGCAGCTTCTGAAGGTGCTTGACGGTCAGCTCCAGAATATCTGCCTTCTCGAGCTTAGAGTGACGTGCCGGCTGTGAAGAAAATGAACTATGTTTTAGACTATAAGATTCTTATTAGATTTTGAACAGTTATATAAGTATGGCTTTGTATTGCTTGCAAAGTTTTTGCAGGAGAATTTTATTCTATGCCGTGGCTTCATTTACAAACACAAATTCTTAGAAACGCCTAGATCTGGAGAAGCGATAGCAATATCTACTCAGCGCTAATCGAACCTAGGTACTGACAAGTTTGATAATAATTTAATTTTGTTGCAAATGTCATAGTGAGACTGTTTTTTTTTAAAAGAAATTCGATTAATTTAATATGTAACTTACATCTTTATCGGTGCCATCTATGAGTAGGTCTTTGAGCTCGTTGAGACAATTGTTGATGCGTGCGCGCCGCTTCTTCTCAATTATTGGTTTGTTTGTCTGGAAATTAATTATGAATTTCACATTATAATCACCTTTTATGACTTCTCGAATTTATATATTTTTACATTAATTTCTTGTTTTCTTTATTAGAAAAATGCGTAGATACTTAAATATTATTTTAGGTGTCTTTATTTAGTGTTCTTTAGGGATTTCTGAAAACACAACTCGTTCATAAAATCACTGCTCACAAAATATACGTCATCAAATCCGATTTCATAATTGCACTTAATAATTTATTCACCTTTCGCAATTCCGCCTTGGACATCCCCTGGGTAGACTCGGAAAACCCGGTTTGTGAGTCATCGTCCTCACTGCACGGCATTTTCTCACTTCACGATAAATTATATTACACAACGCGTCTGCACTGGACGGCGGCCGATCACCTTATGAGGACTGAGGATACTCGCACGCAACTGTATAAGCGAAATTTTTCAATTGCCCCTGTATCCTGCTATCCCGTTTAGGAAACGAACACGTTAAAATATTCCCATCTCTTTTCCTCATAGGGGTTGATGCGCTGGGAACTGTGTCGGAATGTTTTGTTTTCGTGCCGTCTCGCTCTGATAGGGAACGTTGTGAATGGAGAGCTTGGGCTCAGCTGTTAGTGTCTCGAGAAGTTGGGGTTCGATTTTGGGTGGCTTATATTGTATTTAACTGTTTATTGTTTATTTGATAAATGAAGAAGTGTTTACCTACGGCTTATGAAATATAGACACATACCTCCATTATATACGTTGGTGCTTTGTGTTAATTATTCTTTTATATCATGTAGATACGACTTATTATGTAGAACTATAAAATTATAGACTGATTAATTTATTGAAATAACAAAATGTTATTATTTACGTAGAATCTATTATAATAATAAGAAATTAGAACTACTTACATTGTCAAAGTTTTTAAAATATAGATTTATTATTAAGTATCTATTACAATTCCTCAAGAAAAGTGTTTTACATAATGATAGTTTTCATCAATCGCTAATTACATACATATAACAAATTTAAACAATAAGCTATCGAGTGAAGCTACACCTGCGCTCCCTTATCCTGCATACTATGGGAATGTGACCGTGCGCACACGCATCAAGAACCGCAATCATTCCCTCCGCTGCCCTCACAAAAAAACCAAACACTTCATGAACGCACACCTTTCCAATAAAGTCTCGTAATTATTTTCACTATAAACTGTTCATTTTACTCGCAACTTTATGGGTGTAACGTAGCGTAAAGGGAAGGTGGAGTATGAAGTTTCGAGTTTTTTTGTCGCCGCGTGTTCTCAGGTAATTGTGGTACTTTATGGCCGGGGGTGAGTGTGTGTTCCCACGGTGTGTGGGAATGTGTGTTAGGTGCAAAGGGTTCCTTCTGACGCTATTCGTTTAGTTTTGTTTACTGTACACTTGAATTTTTGCAACTTAGGTACGTAGAGGTGGTAAATTTTTACCCTAGTAGTTGTAAACGCGACTGCTAAGCTAGAGGTCTCGGGTTCCATTCCCAGGTCGAGCAAAGTTTACCTACGTACTTAATTGGATTTTTCAGCAATAGCAGGTCAGAGTTAGGATTTAGCCAGATAGCCCATTGCCTGCTCATACATCGATCCAAACATACGGGCGAACATTTCCTATATATATTCGATGTTTAAGCTATTATAAGTTATGTATGTTTACACAGATTATAAAATGCTAGGTACCGTTTCCGGTTCCTTTGCGAAACTAGGTCAACTTATCGGATAGTGTAGGTACATACTTATGACGTTAGTGTGTCCTTAAAAATTGACTGGTAACAATGAAAAAGAGTAATAGACCCCATTTAATAGGTAGCTAGGTATACCTATGTAGGTGCCCAGTAAACCTCTTTACCCTGACCGATAGGTATATCGGTAGGTATCCTGTATCCACGTCGCGCCAATCTACGCAGAATCTTTGTTAGGATATTCATCAATTGCTTCTACTCATTAGCATGGTTATTCTTTATGTAGACAAGACAGCTGAATTATTAAGTTAAACATGTGGAAATCATCAAGGATACCCAACGCTGGGGAAAACTCTGGAATTTCTCAGACTCCAACTAAAATTTCATCATCTTTACTTACCTAATCTATGCTAGTGACACGGGATTTGCAATCACAAATAGCAGAACCAATTGGTTCTAAATAAAAACCGCTTAAATTCAAAAGGTTTGGATTTAAATTCAAAATAAAGGTTAAGTACTTTGAAGTTTTTAAAACCTTACTGGATTAGTAAGGTGACCTGACAGACGTTACGGGCAGACAGACGAAGAGATAAGCAAAAACGAACTAAAAAAACGTAGTTCTAAAATAGGACCTACCTATGTTAAATAGTTATTTCCGTAAACAAGTCGTTGGCCTATCCAGGTGCATCGGCGACCTTTCGGTAGGGATACCTCCAAACTATTGTACTTGATAAATATTTAATTAGACAACCAACCATTTCTCCCACGGTAGCCATTCATAATGACAAACTTATTTAAACAGATACACATAAAATAAACAGTTAAAAATTAACCTTATGACCTGGTGATAGAGCCTCTAAAACGCATGAGTAAAGTCAGAATTGTGCAGCAAAATTAATTGTGCGGCTGCAAAAATTATAACGACGACTTTAAAGTTATGTCGTTAAAGTACACATTACATTGTTCATGCTAGTAATGAATTGTATTTATGTGTGGTGAATTTGGCCAAGTGTGACGCTATTCCACGCAATCGCGTGATGAGCCTAATGAGTGGTGAATAATTAGAATGTCACATGTCGCGGCCGCGGGGGTGGCTGTGAGAACTTTCAAGTTTGTCCATATTATAATTAATTTATTAAAATGATGATAGAAATTGGGGTGCAACGATGGACCAGATGGTAAACGAATTCAAGAAATTTATTCTATGGGAATATAACTTTGTCAATAGGACTACGGTACGGACGGACTGGACTGCCTTGTTGGTCGTAGTTATAAGCGACTGCTACGCTCGAGGTCCGCGGGTTCGATTCCCGGGTCGAGCAGTGTTTTTGGGATTTTTGTAAAATTACCAGTAGCTCGGAGTCTGGATTTGTGCCCGATTGGTAGCAATAGGCACCATACCGGCGAACTGTGGGTTGTACCTACATAATACCTATACTTCTGCCTAAGCCTTCGGGGAATACGGGCGTGATGGTATGTTAAAATAAATAAATCAATCAAGATGGTATATTAATATCAATAAAATAACGGAAAGAACATGAGTGAAACCCTTGTTCGTTTCTGACTGGCTTTTACAAGTTTAAAAAAAGAAATTCTCGCCCTAGAAAATAATCCAGGATCTGCCCTTGATTCTATTACGTAAATATTTCATGACGATTCGATAATATTATGGTCCCAATGAAGGGACCCTTAAAAATTATATCTACTTACATTATTATCTTCCACTAAAAGTCGTACTAAACAAAAACTGTCATATCCTGGCGTTATAACAATTGGTAACAGTGCGTGTGAACTGCTCTCAATAAATTACGAGTCTATCATAAATTGTAACGGGCCGCTTCCTTCCTTCCCGGACCGACTCAAGAGGGGTTGCGATGAGGATTTTTTGGATTAACAATCCGTTTTTTTCCTTCAGATGCCTAGAGGGTGACAAAGGAAAATTTTACATTAGATGCCCCAAGTCTCAACTCAAATGACTTATTGAATTTGAAGTTGCATCTAGATATTTTTCTTGCACGTAAATGTTATCGCAATCTAAAATTATGTTCCGTGGTTTAGGCGTGAAAAGGTAACACGACAGATAAACAGATTAAGAATGTCAAGATCAAAGACAACACTTGGATGAATGGCTTAAAATTTGTTACGAAATAAAAATTACTATTATATCAAGAAAAGCATTTTTTCGGCTCCTCCTTTTTACGCAGCAGGATATTGTGGTCGACTTTTCAGAGGACCATCTTCTACATTAAGCGATAAGCGACCACCATTTTTCATTGAGACTTTTGTGAATATTGCGCTTATCTAAGTTGATTAAAATACCTAATAAGTATTTACTAAGTACTCTACTACTTACAAAGAAAAATATTCGGCTGTAATAAATAAAAACGATTGAACGTAAGATCAAGGCTGTCGTTTTAAAGAAGTTTAATCCAATATTTTGTCTCCGATTTTACGGCCGGGTTAACTGGTGCCAACTTCAAGCCGGACAATAAGTTTGGCGAGAACTGTACGTACGTACCTAAAGGAATATTTAAAAATTCCCAAAAAAACAATCCAATAGCCAATTTCATAAAATTACAAACGGAGTAAACACATTACCTACTTGTTCCTGTTTTAATCACAAATTAAAACGGGTTCGTTTCCTTCCTTCCGCCGTGTCTCCTCTGAAGAGGGTCCGACCCTCTCACGAATTGTCAAGATAAGTACCTACCTACATGTTTTTATGTTGGGATTAAGCACCCTTCATTTTTTACCTCACAAGTCACAAGGCTGGGTTTCTCACGATTCGGCCATTAATGTGGTGGCTTAGATTAGTATCACTTCGCAGATTTCTTTGTAAGATATTAACGTAAGACCTATTAAGACCCAAGAACATCAGTTAGGATGGGTATTGGAATAGTAAGTGTACCTACCCACCTACTACTAGTTATGATTTTACTTGAAAAGTAATCAATCAGTTTCACAACAATCAGTTTCAGGTTCAAAAATATGAACATTACTGCAAAACGTTTTCAAACAAACAAAACAAAAAATAAAATTATTTAGTAATACCCCAGTTAAATAGATAAGATATATTTAACTGAACTAAGTAGATAGGAACTACTTAACTACCTACCTACCAAACGAATAGCTTTTTTTAGGGCAGATCCTCTCCCAAGAAAATAAGTTTGAATCATGTTATCTTTTTATTTTACAAAAGATTCACTTCCTTCCACCGGACATAAGCTCAAAACAGGGGCGTGTCGTAAGTACACACAAACCTTCACGGTGGAGCACCCTCTATTTTTTACCGAAGGATCTTCGTTTTCTCACGGCCAGCCGGTCAGCTTGTCTTCACAATCGATAATTTATCTGTTTGCAAGATTAATAGCTTACTTAGGGTAGTATTTTTTTTGAAAGTTTTTAAAACATTCGATGAAGAGGAAAAAATGTTTCAGTGTTTTATAGCCTACTGCCTAAGACCCTAAGTTATGGTTATGTCGTTAGGGACTGGAATCCGATTCATTAAATTATCTACTCAAATAAAAATTTTGGAAGTGACTTCCTACCAGTAAACCTCTCACAGACAGTGCGAACTGAAGACTTTCTCTGTTAAACTAAAAAAATCTCATTAACTTTCTCACAATATTTCCGCCTAAATCTGTACAATATTTTTTTCATATCACACACATCAAAAGTTCCCATAGAAACAGGTGTTTACAAAAACTGCTCCTTTAACTATCAACTCGTTTTTATTGAGTGGAGTTGGGAAAAAATCTCTCGTATCCGGGGCTGTTTCCGGGTCGCGGGAGAGACGTATCCACCACAAAAAACTTTATTATGAATGAGATTGATGGGTCAATGTTCGTGGTCCCGTGGATTTCTTTGGGAGGTAAATTTTCATGTTATATATCTTGTCCAAAACAAAAAAAACGTAAAAGCTGCCGATGTTATCTACTCTACTTTGATTAAACAGGGTAGGTACATCTCGAAAGAGGATTCTTGAAATGCTGCCTGGATAAATCAAGTTGTATAATGTACCTTAATGCCAATTTATAAGCAATCATGCGTACAGTTCGCGCCAAACTTATTGTCCGGGTTGAAGTTGGCACTAGCTAACTTTAACTTAGCCTTAAAAATCGAAGAAACAAAAATATTGGATTAAAATTATTTAAAACGGCAGCCTACGTCTTGAGCTTCCGTATTTATTTATAACAATCTAATAATATTCTTTCTCCGATGTTTAAAGCTGAGTTAAAGTTAGCTAGTGCCAACTTCAACCCGGACAATAAGTTTGGCGCGAACTGTACATACATAAAAATTATTAATAAAGAAGTCTTTCTTTCTTTGAAGTCAGCTAAAATCTTACGTAACTACATAATTTTTCATATGTATTTTTCAGTGATCAATCCCCCAAATATTCTCACATTATGCATTTACCGAAACATAAATTGCAAGTTCCAATTCCGTCACACAATGTCCTTCCTCATAAACATATTCCCACGGAGCCCGACAGGTGTGCAACGGGGCTCCTATTACAATTTGTTGAAGGTAAAATAAACTTTATCACAAGAAGATAAGGTTGGTTTGGATCTGAATGCCAGTGACCACTATCTTTGTTAGCCCCTAGGTAGTTTGATGTTTGATATAGTTTAACTATTAGGTACGTGTTTAAAGAGTTAAATAAGTATTTATACGCGCTGCAAATATAGGGGTTGCCGATGGGTCATTTAAAGTGTAACGGATAACGCTTTTAAAATATTTCTTAACGTTTCGTCTATTGTATTATTTTATTTACAATTACCAGTTATGATTTGACAAAATATGAATAATATGTATCTACTAGAATTCACTAAATCCAACTTATATTCACGAGTTTGTATGTCTGTTTATCAATTGCTGTATGCGCAAGCGCAAATGTTATACCAACTACCTATGTAGGTACAATACCGTCTCCGACCTCCTAAAATTACCAATTCTAATACATTCTACTGCGGTCCCAACTAATGTAAAAAAAGGTTTTCTATCCAAATTCTCAAGTGTCGTTTACACTGATGTTTCCAAATAAATTAACAAGATAACCATCTAGGTCAAACACAAAAAACGTGTCGACAGAATTATTTTCTCGACTGACCCTTTTGCAAAAAATGCGCTCTTGTGGGAAGTTTTCGCGGACGCATTTCTCAGTTGAGGGCCAATACATCTTTTGTGGAGTCGCACCTTGACAGCCAGCCCTTTGTTAGGACACAAAAGGTAAGATTACCGGTTCCTTTGTAAGCGGATACTGCGGAATTATTGTGGGAGTCATTTTTAATGTATTAGTTGTTGTCTTGCTCTTATTTTTGTAGAAGTCTAAGCGGGATCGAAGATCTTAAATTCCCACAGTGGAGGTTCCCTTCGGGTATTGAATTTTTCTGACACTTTTGTATGTGTTAGAGTTAGATACGTATCATGCTTTCCTGGTGATGCCTTTGGGTGCCGTCGGGGGTGAGCACTTCGGGTTAAAAACTGCCATAGTCGAGCCTGTAGTCGTCGTGAGAGCGCGACTGCTATGCTGGAGGTCCGATCCAGGTCAAGCAGTTTTGTCAGATTTTTTGTGACATTCCAGGTAGCAGCTTGGAGTTTGATTTGTGTCCGGTTAATGGCAATAGGCTCGCCACAGTCGCCATTCGCTATCTATTACATGGGACGTAAATATCGGCGAGAGGTGTACTTATGTACTACTCACAGTGTAGTACCCCTCTGCCTGTGGTAAATGGTAAAAAAAAACAATTAGATAATTGGAAGATCTCGTTTATTGCTATAGAACGATAAGTGACTAAAATTGATAGATTAAACAAACATAATAATATGACCATTAGTTATGATCACATCTTGACATAGGTATTATGTAGAATAGGTCCTTTTGTGACTAAGAAACATACGGATAAAATACACAAGATGGCGTTTATACACACTTAGGTAGGATTGCTTCTATGTACGGTCATACAATGTTATCATTACAAAGATTGGCATTCGATCGCTCGCTTACCTTTCTTAAATAGACAACGAACTCCACGTACTTCATTATTCTGTGACCAAAGTACGAGTATTCGAACAAGCTCAATATCCATTCAAAATGTGATCATAACTAATAGTTTCACGATAAATAAAATCAATTATACATTCTCACACAAACGTACGATATACGCACAATTTTAAAAACTTAACTAAGTAATAAATGCAGATTTATCGCTTCCAAATTACATTTAAATGCAATTGTAATACAGATCTATTAACAATAAATGCTTAACCATTGTTGATTTGGTTGAACAAATGCAAAACTTCGAGAATGTTGTTCTTCTCGCAATACTATCATTGGTAAATTTAAGAAAATTATAACTATCACCTCTTACTAATAAAAAACCTCGTATTTAATCGGTGTTAGTTTGTATGTAGTTTAAACAATTCGTTAAATATCTCTCTCAGATGTTTAAAGATGTTTTTTTTAATATTTACTGACAGACAAGAAATAAGTATTCAGATCTATTGAGATTAAAGATGACAAAGAGTGTACTATGTTATAAGAGGCTCAGCTTCACATAGTTACATATGCTATTACTATGTTGTGTAAAAAGAAAATAGCATGTACTGACTGAGCGAGCAGCCTCGCAAGGAAAATGCTCGTTCAGTCAGTACGGTGCGCGCTCGTGAGCGAGACACAAACTGACTGGCCGAGCATTTTGTTCAGAAGGTACCTCCCGACTCACGTAGTACATGGTTAAAGTAATAAGCATAATTATTATAGTAGTGTTTAAAACGACTATTTTCGATTTGTTTATTAGTAAAAGGTCGATTAAACTAAACTAAGTAGTAATATTACACTATACATTTCAAAAACAATGAAAAGACAATTAAAATATAGTTTTTGGTAAATATTTTTGTTAATTTCAAAATGTCATATTACTTTTAAAACTTATACCAAAATTAGACAATACCAAATAGTCTTTAAGTTGTAAAATGCTAAAAATCTAATATCTAATTCACTGGCACTGCTTTATCACAGAATCGGTTTGTTTCATGCTTAGGTTTACTTGTAATTTGAAATATAGTAAGACTCGGGTAAGATTATGGACCTGCATAAACATTGTTACAGTTTCAGTAATGTAAATGTAACCCTCAGTTTTTCAGAGGGGCTTCGTTGGTACAATTGCCAAAATATCAAAGATATTGCTATCTTACTCACTCTATAACATTTCGTCAATATTAACGTCTCGCTGACTCGTTACAGAAGACAATTTGTGCCACGAATGTTCCATATTCCCTAAAAACTTATATTTATGACGACAATAATAATATTTCCGAATTTATGGCAGAAATAAAGTTTGAACTAATTAATGTTGCTTCCGGGCCTCAAGTCTGCTATTTATATCAGAATCGTCATTCAATGACTTCAGAATTGTTTAATTATGCCAGTTTTGTGTACTAAATCTACCAGTTTTTGTGTCATTGCAAGATGATTATGATTAAATCGATTTAGCAGACTGGGGCCATGAACTGTTTGTATTCCCATGAAATAAGGCACAAGTAACAGAGCGCTCAAAAATTTCAATGGTATAATAATATGTTGTTTTACACTATCATGCATATTATAAAATAATATAATTACAGACACATCAACAATTAATTATTATTATTAATCAAATGTTTATAATAAAACAGTTTGACAAGAAAAATAAGTAAAATAAAATAAATGGTAATTAATTATTATAGTCAAATCAATAGGCCGACCGACAGGTCTGAACCTCTTTTGTGAGAGGAGGCCAGAGCCCAACATCGCACATCAGGCTGTCAATGGCTCAAGGATCGTGATCCACAGGGTCCTAAACATTATTTTTTATATCTACTAATTCGCTTCCCTGACGGGTTTAATATAATTATATATTATGGTACACAACAAACTTGCATTGGATAAAATAAAAAGCTGACCAAATGCAGCATTCGACTTCACGAACCTCGGTTTCAGCCTTACATCAAGTTTAATTGATTATGTTTAAATCGTTAATAAGCGTTTAATTCAACATATTAAACATTTCAAAATCTGAAATATACTTAGTACAAAACGTTATAAATATAAGTCACACATATTTTCTTGGGGAATAATAAACTTTCCCCAACATCAAGAAAATACACAAATTAAAATGGATTCAAGAAGTAATGCAATGTCACGGCACTATGAAAATATCTGTAAAGGTACATTCCCATTACATTCCCTACACAACACTAGTTCCAGCCCTTCAAAATGTTAGTATCAGAAGATTATTGTGGGCCACACATTAATAGTATTTCTGTCAATCAGGAAATAGGGTTCACTCGCACAATGACAAATCAAGCACACGAGAATTGTACGCAGGTGCCAATGAGGTAAGGTGTGTCAGCTCACATGGGGACATCGGCCACGTACTCTATGCGCAGCAGCAGGTCCATGAGGTCGTGCGGCTGCAGCCAGCGCCACGGCAGGCCGCGGGGGCACGCGCCGCCCCGCGCCGCGCCGACCCGCACGGCGCCGCACAGCACCCACACGGCACACAAGAAGCACACCACCGCGAACAATTGGAACAGACACTTCAGGGGATCCCTGCAATCACACACTGTGGAATATCACACCACCGTCAGGCTGAGGCGGGAGGGGGGATTCGGATTACTGGGTGGGTAATAGGAACAAGCATGATTGTCATTGTAGTGTTTTGTACAATTGTACATTTATTGTTTTCTTATAATATCATAAAGTGAAAACCATTTTTAAGGGCCAGTTTCAAGATGTCTGGATAGATACTGCCCGCCGGATAAATTAAAAATTGAACAAAATTTGTGTCAAATGATTTGCCGAGTACTTTAACATGAACTTACTAGGAGGTGGTGGAACAGGCCCGAAAAATGGGGATGGGCAATTGAACACAATATGTTGATATTTATCGATATTTTTACCCATCCCTACCTAAACGTCGCAAATTCAGCCTCTCGTATAGATTACTAACATAAATATCAGGCTCTATGACTTCTCATCACCAAACAATACCTACACAAAAAATCACACATTTTCCCTAGGTGAAAAATACGAGCAGGTATGACGCTGTGCAGCGCTGACCTGTTTTGAGGATTAAGCAAGATCGTCTTTGAACGCCCTTTGATCGACGTTTCACATAAATTATATTGATCTCAGCTATGCACAAATAGCTGTCACCTATGTAATTTTACAAAAAATGCGGTTTATGAACAGGTTCAAGGCTAGTCTAAGCGCTTCCGTCAGATTTAGCTTTTCAATAAGTGTAGATTTAAGGATTATTTAGGGGGCAATATACGGAAATCTGAAAATTCAGCGTCATTTTACGGATTAAAAAAAATCTGATCTGGCTACACAATTTATAATATATTGTATGCCCGAGCTCTGGGAAGATATAAAATAAAACACTTTTCCCGTGCAGAAAGGCGCCATCAAAATGTCCTGGAAATTATTTGTCGCATTTAGCATTTTGGCGCCCCGTTGCCAGCGTTGGCGCCTAGACGAACCGCTTCCCTCGCTCCCAGTAGCAGCTAGGAGTCTGGATTTGTGTCCGGTTGACGTCAATAGGCTTCCCTCCTTTTACATGGGACCTATACAATGTGTTAATAAAACCCTGTCCGATCCGAAAGGGGTATATAGGTATCCCAATCACAGTACCAAATAAAATAAAATAAATTAAATATTCATAAAAATAAGGCTGTTAATGAAGTTTTAAATTCACGATTTTTGTACTCCCACAATCCAGCAATTTTCTTGAATGTAACAACACTCACATGCCGTGGTATATTAGGCACCTGTGACGATTACCCCTGTAGCTATGAACTTAAGCCTTGTTTTATACAAAAATATTTCGATACCTAATAATGCCTTCACGGGTCGGACAGGGTTTTCTTAACATGTTGTATACCGGAGAACTTCGGAGATGTTGATGACTTCGTGATAGTATAAGTCCCGCAAGTTGCTAGTGGGCTGGAACCTTATCTAATTAACCTCAAAATGACGTCATCCACGGTACTTGCCGGGTAGTGGTGATAACGTGTACTGAGAGTGGTGACGTCATTATTACGTCACCAAGATGGCCGCCATGCCCATTATCAATTTGCGGGGCTTATATGGTAGAAATAAACTGTTGTACGCACCAAAAGAATTTCCTCAGGCTACGGTGAGGGACCACGGCGTTGCGTTTTTCGCAGTCAGCGCACGGCACGTCCACTTGCGTCGAAACAGATTCTTGTTCTAAAAATATATAGTATGTTTGTATGCTGTGTGTTTTGGTAAAATAGTATGAATCTATCTACTATTACTGTGTTTTACTACGAGTTTCTAAACTACTTACAAATAAATTATATCAGGTGACTTCCAATTTAGTACTATCTTTATTATCTGGTACAGACGGCTACAGTAACATATCAAGTAGTACATTTCCAGTATAAGTAGACCTCCGATTGTACGGAAAGCCTATACAATGCGAGGATTGCTTAAACTGGAAATGGTGCCCGTACATATTTAGCAATTACGACATCTATTAAATAGAAACCGACCAACGACGCAATCATTAATGTTTTTAAAATAAGGTTAAAAGTGACCAATCACCAATGTTACAGTTACCTGATTATTATTGACGAACAAATTCACGTTGTAACTTTAAAATAATAATTGCCACAAAAACTAAGATCAAAATAACTATGGAACAGATTTAACTCACTACAATAAAATCTTGACTATGGCTAATATTTAGAGACGACGCTAAGCGTAAAGTAATGATTCCTAAGTCAAATTTGTATTAAAATTTGACATACGGCAGCGTTACTTTACGCTTATCGTCGTCTCTAAATATTAGCCTAAGTCGCTAAACAAAAATAAAAATTAAACAATAACTATGATACTCCTTACTTAGCTTACACTAAGATGAAAATAAATTTGTGTACCTATGTGAATACAAGAATATAAATGGAATGATCATAATTCTGATTATACACATTTACTAGCTATTATATCTAATTATATAATCTAAAACCAATACTTCTAAGGAACAACACAAATATACCAAAACAAGGTAAATAACCAAAATCCGCCACCAGCTGACGACACAACACATATTGTCAGATCACACACTATACAGAGGTGTCTTCCTACATGATATTATGATAGCAGAGAATAGGAATTACGCAGCAAGCCGGGCTTGGTACGCAAACTTTACTGAAATCTCTCCCCATCCCCTTTTATACAACGGTGCTACACTGCTACTAACGCTAAAGCTCCGCACTCTTATACGGTTTTATACGGTCGAGCAAACACACGTTGAGTATTTCTTTTGCCTAAGCTGGAAAAGTAAAACTATCCGAGTAAGAGCGCTTGTGCACTACAAGGAATATTACTGTCTCTTTTTAGATTTTTTACGGTTTGATATGGCACGCCATATAAAATGTATACTAGTTTGTGCACGTCGGACTACCGGACAGTAAAATTCCGTGTAGTACACAAACCATATTGTGAGTACGAAGCTTTATATTCAGAGACATTTCCAAGCGTAAACTAAAACTTGTATTAAAATGTTATAAACGTAAGCTTATGCTTAGGTATAATAGTTTCTGAATCTTAGCCTTAGCATTCAGTGTAAGCAATAGGTAGCTTGATTATTTGGCTCTTCGTGGGCAATCAACACCTCTGTTTAGTGTGTAATCTGCGACAAAATACCAGACATTGTGAAAGCGTACCCCATTGGGTTTGAGTGCAAGCAGAACAGTCGGGCGTCAAGCTGTCGAGCCTGTCCCCTTGCTTGGCGCAAGCCAGCTCCAAAACACCGATCTTTGACTCCAAGCTCTTTATAACATCTTGAAGCACACCATTCCTCTCATTTCCTTCAGCCACAAACTTCTCAAGAACGTCCAAATTACCTTCATATCTGTCTAATTCTACCTGCATTGCTGTCAGAGTGTGATGTGATATCTTTACGTCTCTTTCTAATTGTTGCGTATATTTATTCGCTTTCTCACATTGAAGGCATTTGGTATAGATATTATTATTGTTTATATTTTCCATTTCCTCCGTTTGAGTTTGTGATGTGCTGTGCATTTTAATATCAGCTTTGTCAGTGCAGTCACAAGTTTGAGTTTCGTCTGTTTGCGTCCCGATTGTTGTGTAGGAGTAATCGAATTTGTCACATGTGATGCTGTTGGAGCCTGTATTGTTGTGTCGGGACATGTTACAGAAACTGTAACGTATTTCGTCAAATAACGACAGGTTCGTCGTCCTTCCCTGGTCCTCTTTTAACGCGTTTATAAACGACTCTTCGTCTAGGATACGGTTCTCTATTAGAAATATAGGAATAAAGGTACAATGAGATACATATTATACAGTACTATTTGTCTGGGCTGAAGTTGGCGCGAGCGGACTGAAGAGAGAAATATTGGAGGGAAAAGATTGGATTAAAATTAATAAAAACGGCAGCTCGACTCGAGCATTCGTTTTCATTCATTTTGATCCAATCTTTTTTTAGTTCTTACAGCCGGGTTGAAGTTTGCTCGAGCAAAATTCAGCCCGGACGAAAAGATTGGCGAGTACCCATAATGAAAATAATCTTAATTATATGGCCAAGTTAGGTACCAGTGGCGTTCCTTAAGTCCTCAAATGTGCAGGAATAATACTGGGCACTGTAACTGTATCAGTAAAAACAGATTAAACAATAAAAACTTATGATAGTCACCAACCTGATGAGAACCTGGTGTCGGAGTTGATGCTGTCGAGCGCGGTGAGCATCTGCTCCTCCGTGTAGCTGATGTCGATACTGCGGTCCATGCGCAGCTGCGTCTGGTTAGACTTGTTCAGCAAATCTTTCAGCTCCATCTCTAGGTGTACCTGTGAAATATATAAAATATATATTGTCAACATGGTAGACTAGAGGTAGATTAGAGGTCTTTAATTAGATTCCTAGGCACAGAGTTATTGATTTTGTGTCAGGCGAGATGGTATGTTGTTAGGAGTTCCGCAAGTTGCTAATGGGCTGCAACATTGCTAATTACCCTCCACGTGACGTCATTCGACGTACTTGCCGGCTAGTGGGGCTAACGCGTACTGAGTGCGGTTACGTCATTTTTACGTCACTAAGATGGCCGCCAGGCACATTATCAAATTTCGGGGCTTATATGTTGCTGTTGAAAACAATATTGTGATTTTTTTTTATTGTCAAATGTCAAACTTGTTTGATAACTTGCCAGTGAACATTATTATGATATAGTAAGGGATCAGATTAGAGTACCTTCTCCTTGAGCATCTGCTGCGTGAAGTCCTCCTGGTCGTGCAGGCGCGCGCACAGGTCGGCGTGGTCGCTGCGCAGCGCCTCGTTGTGCGTCAGCAGCGCCGCCTGCCGCGCCGCGTACATCTCGTTGATGCGGTGGCACTCCGCGTTGGACTTCGTCAACAACTCTTGGAGGGTCAGCTTCTGTAATGTTACGGCGACACTAAAGCAGAGTACAGTTTTCTCAACTATAACTCAGGTCTGAGGCCGTATTATGAAGCTTAAGGCTGTTTGTCTACCGCCTCGGGCACTGGGACGTAACCGGCAACGAGATGATGATGCCGATTTAGCGATACATACATTTTCTATGGCCGTGTATTCACCGCACACCCGTCACGTCAACGTGATCTCGACCAAAAATAATCGCGTTGTCGGTGACGTCCCGGTGCCGGTGGCGGTGGACGAACAGGCTTAGTTAGAGCCATCGTCTTTCCAGTGCGAGAGAGAGATACTGCTATACAAGTTAGGTAGCACCATCTCTTTTTTGCAATGTAACAATGATGGCCTTAGTACATGATAATACGACCCCAGAAGGCTTGTCTGCCTGCTTACCAACATAAACCATAATAACTGACTTCAGAGGCAGATAGATGCTAATGAATACTATGAATGAATTTTTTTTTTGCAAGTCAGATAGGTATAAATATTTTTGGGACACTTTTTACAGAGCATCATCCTAGTCCCAAACTACGCACAGTCTATGGATACCAGACAATGGATATAATACTGACATACTTTTTCTTGTAAATACATAATTGTAATAAATAAAAAAACAAACAATAATATGATGAATATAAGTGTTTGACTTAATTTTTTTTTATTTTTTAAGCACAAAAAGTACAAAGGCGGACTTCATGCGAAAAGCCAAAGGCAGACTTATGTTCATCATATAAATATTCGTATCCTGTGCGAACCTCGTGAATTCGTGATTAGTCTCGTGTTCGAACCACTAAGCCAAAAAATGTCATTAAATATAACTGACGTCGTTCTCGAGCGCGGCTCGCTGGTCCAGCATGAGCTTGTTCCTGCGCCGCAGCGCGTCCAGGTCGCGGCGCGCCTCGTCCAGCGCGCGCTCGCTGGCGCACAGCCGCTCGCTGGCCTCCTCGTAGTCGCGCCGCGCGTGGCTCAGACTCATGTTCTCTTCACGCAATCTACGGCAATACGTTATTTGTAATGAACAGGGGCTCGTGGTTCAATTAAACTACGCTGATTAACCGGTCCGTAAGGTTAAGCTACGCTCAGTGGCGGCGTAAGACCTAAATTTTATGTGGGCAAAATTCATTTTGCGGGGCCCTCTGCCAGCGCAAGATTTGCATAATTTTTCGGGGCGCGAGGCCCCCTGGGTCGCGAGGCCGTAGGCGGTGGCCCACGTCGCCCACGCCTTACGCCGCCACTGGCTACGCTGCTGCGATTGGTCTAGATATTGGTGATCATTCTTAACACATCGACCCAGAGAACGAATGATGTTAAGGGTATCGGGAAGGATGGGGAACGTTTTGTAATAACTATGACAAGAGAGATATACCTTGCCTTAAACAATTAAACGATGAATTTATTGAGATTGTTAGGTATTTCTTGGTAATATGATAAATAATATTTATTTCTGTAAATAGACTTTTGAAAAACACTGTTATAAGTCAATAATAGGCTATATGACCGATTGTTTTTAGGGCCTTACTATTGGACAAATGAGACTAAAAACTGTAGTTTCAAGATAACATGATAATACTGATGTTAGTTGGTTGTGGTTGGCACTTGTTTTCTATCTTATTACAATAAAAAAAAACTCTTGTCTATAGTGTAGTATCCGCAGTATGCTAATACAGTTTGACGAGTTACTGACATGTTGAGGTGTGCCCTCAGCGCGTCGCGCTCGGCGGTGACGGCGGCGAGCGCCTCCTCGTGCTGTCGGTCGGTGAAGTCCAGCTGCGACCGAAGCTGCTGCGCCAGGTGCGCCTTCTCCCGCAGCTCGCACTGCAATTCCTCCACCAGCTGGAACCCTGTATCATCAGACATCGATGTTACGAAAACGCTTATTCAAAGAATTTTAAGAAAATATTAATGTGCTTTTTCGGGGAAAATTTTCAAGAGTATTTCCACTTTCCCTAACTTGGCCGCTTTTTGCTCAAAATTTTGCCAATTATATATATGTTATATGTTCCGTTGGGGTATAGTAGAAAGATTACCTCCAGTTCCGCAACCGTGCTTGCAATAATGGATTTGAGAATTAAATACATACCTACCACAAAAGTATTACCATGTAATTGTATTCTGATGAGGTGATTAGCGACTGTAGGTACTACTAATAGCTTAAGTATTTAACAGATATGAGTACTTCATTAATTACTTGTGGGTGTTTTTCAGGTTTTTGGAAGTAACAGTGACAAATGCTAATAATCATAGTCTTACCATCTGATGATATGCCTGAGTCTGAGTCCTGTGGGGCTCCACTCTTTAGATTGAAACTGAAACAAAGATTTTGTATTGGCCCTTCAATGTGGACAAGTGTTGTACTTTGGGGGGAATTCATAGTATAGTATTAGTATATGGTTGGGAAAATTAGGCTTTCTCCTGCAGTGCTTTGGCACATTAGCGTGGCCTTGTTTCACTGTAGCTGAGTATCATTTTAAGAAAACACTAATAAATAAATTCTACATAGTGTTAAAACTTTAAAACTTAAAATTTCAAGTCATTCCATCAAATATTAAAGATCAACTTGCTGACTGCCTTATTGGTCTAGTGGTCCCAAGCGCGACTGCTACGCTACAGGTCCTGGGTTCGAATCCCGGGTCGAGCAAAGTGTTGTTGGGTTTTTCTATGAAATTTCCAGCAGCAGCAGCTCGGAGTCTGGATTTGTGCCCGGTTGAGGGCAATAGGCTCGCCCCCTAATACATGGGACCTAAACATAAACAACGGCGAAATGTGGGCGTACTTTGGTACGCTTCTGCCTACCCCTTCGCGGAATATGGGCGTGATGGTATGTATGTATGTAACTTGCTGTTTCTTGTCGAGTTTTGCAGAGACATTCATAGAAGCAGATTTTTTGCATAATCAAAATAATAATAAAGATTACGTCAGAATCGCCATGACTTTGTTTACTTTTTTTTATCATGGCAATGTTTGCCTACTCTTAATTTGAAATCTAAACAATGTCTGTATGTGTAGACACTACACATGTAACCTAGTTTAAAATAAAACATAATAATGCTATTGCATGCCACATGCTGCAAAAGCAATTACAATGTTATCTACATTGGTAGTGTACAGTTACAAATTAATTTATAATTTGGTTATTTGAATGGCAACTGCCTCATTAGTAATAGGTTATTGGGTTATTCTGCCTTTAAAATTCGAAATTGCTCCTTGGAGTACAGATTTATGCCCAGTTAACACCAATAGGCTCACCCCTATTACATGGGACCTAAACATAATGAACAGAAGTGATTATCTAATTATTCTACTATTTTATTGACTGATAGGTAATGGGTATTATCCCCAATATTACCTCATCCTCGTGTGGTATGATGGCATGAAGTTGAGAACTTTGAACCTTTCTTTTCCCAAAGAAACTTTGAATTTTTTGGGATTAAATGCAGCCTTTGTCCTAATCCCTGTTTCTTGCTGGCTCTTCTCCATAAGACCCACTTTTTTTTTAACCATGCAACTAGTTTAATTTTTCAAAACTACCTATTTATATGGTCTAATTGAAATAAAAATATTTGATTTGATTTGAATTCAATGTTATACCTTGGCAGGCCTATAATCCATCAAGCCATATTTAAATTTTCAGCCAAATTGGCTATCCATAAAAGAGCAACAAACATCCAAACTTACAAATCTTCGCCTGTATAATACTAGTAAGATTTATCGCAGGTCTGCTGGAAGAGATTTTTGTAGAAATAAGCAGTACTTTAAGCAGTGATACAATGCACCTCTGACTTTTCGAAATCATGTGTGTAATTATCACTTGCTTAAACAGTGAAGGGAAACATCCATGCCTGAGAGATTTTCGTGACGGTATGTGAAGTTTGCCAACCCGCATTAGGCTAGTGTGGTGGACTATAATCTCATCCCTCTCATACTGAGAGGAGACCCATGCCCAGCAGTGGGACAGTATATGGGTTGATTATTATATGCAGTACCTTTGCACAATATATTTAACTATTTATGATTTTCTGTTTTCTTCAGTGTGTACATAAATAAATAAATAAATAGGAAATATTTTAAATTCGGTTCTCACCTTTCATCCAGGTCAACTTTAGACTTCTGATTTTCACTGTACTTGTGTAGGGTTTTGGCTAACATTGACACATTGATTTCTGGATTACCTTCATCTGGATCTAGTAAAGATTTTAAGTAGCTGTACTCAGCCCTGTAAAACAAAAAAAAATGAGAATAATGAAATCATAATAATCTTAGATGAGGTCAAGTAGATCCTCCACAGAAAGAGCAGCATGGGATGGCCTCAAGCAAAATGCACTGACCTGGTAAAGGTCACTGCGAGTTGTTGGGTCGTATGTAAATAAGGAAATTGTTTACCAATTGGCATTGACATTTTATTACACAACTCTTCAATGCTACAGCATTTTATTATAGAAAACTCATTGTGTATGGCCTTAAAGAAAAATTGGATGAACTATGCATACTAAATAGTACAATATACATATACTTTTATCAGAAGAATATGTAGTCAGCAACGAAAGTAGCTGAACACTATAAAATCTTCAAAACGCTTTAACATCTTTAATATTCAGAATTCACTGACCCTTGAAGGCAGTACAAATTCTCATAATGGAGGACAATAATATGTTTTACCTAAGTCAAAATCGAATGAATATTTTTGGTACTGTGATGTTTTTAAACTTTCGCTGTGTTCAACGACTTTCGTTGCTGACTGTACTTACATAGCTTTCTGTGTCAAACTGCTGCAATAAGTCAATTTTGTCCTAGAACATGTGGGGTATAACAGGAAATACTAAACCCGGAACTGTGCTATTTTCAAACACAAACTAACGACTTTTCATCTCATAAACATCATTAGTAGCAGTACAAACAATAATACTCACTTGTTAGTTTTCACGAAAGGTGCGAATTTGTCCATCAAAGCATCAACACGCAGCGTGCCCGTACTCTCCGCGCCGCAATAATCAAATATTTGCAGCGCCGTCACGTAATACTCTGGAAAAGGACTATAATTAGTCAATATTCCTGTAAACTCGCACCAACGCGGTGTTTAATTATAAACAGAATTACCGTCCGCACTGAGCCCCGATCTATCCAAATCCATGATGTCCTTGCTCGAAATACAGACGCTTTTACACAAGTATTATTAAGTTATAAATGATTTGAACATGAATTATATCCCGCGGTCGCGTTAACGGTCCGAATTGTTTGTTTTTCATTAGCAAAATAATTCGTTACGCTAGAGCGCTGTACAAAAATAGTTTCCAATAAAAACCGTTTAACATTTTGTAGTGACGTACGCCTAACCTTAATTCAAATAGTGTCGATATCGATTTATCGAACCACATTCTCGTGGTAAATAAATATCTATTATAAGTGAATCAAATTACGACAAACAAGCAATAATAAAGAATGATCTAGCTAAAAAAAATTACGTAACACTATCTAGTTTTATTATTTTGCTATTATACTAGCTTCCCGCCAGCACGCGGCTTCGTCCGTGTGTCATATGAATTTTTCCCCGTTTTTGTAAACATTTTCATTGCTACTCCACTCCTATTAGTCGTAGCGTGATGATAGCCTAGCCCAGATAAATCTAAAACTGAAAGAATTTTTCAAATCGGTCTAGTAGTTTCGGAGCTTACTCAATAATACAAACAAACAAACAATCAAATCTTTCCTCTTTATAATATTATATTTATATTATACATAAAAGGATTTTAGAAAGTTCACTATTGAAAGTTTACTTATACTACCTACATATTTTTTATCTGTCTTGAATATCGATACATTTGTAAACAATGTCTACACGTCACTACTGCTTAAAATGTCAAATAAAATATGTTCGGATACATGCTCCAATAATTCTAATGGATTTCGGGAATAAGAAGTAAGAAGGGTGGTTTGCTTTTTGCTAGGGGCTGGTAGGGGCTAGGGTCTAGAGCTAGAACCTGAGAATTTATTTGTAATGTCCTTATAAAAGAATTATTATAGTAAACGCAGAAATACCATATCGACGTCAGTGTAAAGTAGAACTCTTACTTGACTCAAATTTCAAATGGCAAACATAAGGAGAGGTATTTTCAGAACAGGGGCGTAGCTACCGCCGCATCAATTATAGGAGGCCCCAGGACACGGGGGCCCCCAACGTACGCAAGCAAAAATTTATAAAAACTTCCCAATTTTTATTTTATTTCAGAAATGACAAATAAAGAAAAGAAAAAGCAATTTCTTTTTTTCCCACGTAAAGCGTGCGTTCAAAAGTTGGTAACACCCTACATCGGTTATCTCGGGCTGCGGGATTTTCCCGTTTAAGCCATTTACTTCAATGGGCCAATACTTACTGGGCCCTACTCTACGTCACTGTTTCAGAATACCTTTACCTGTGCTGTGTAGGTAAGTAAATTAATATTTCTTTTCTTGTAGTTTGTAGTTAACAGAGTCCAAAAAAAATTGTGTCATTATTATTTAGTGAATACATAGTATTTATATCAATGTGTATACAGTTGACTTTTGTCCTCCGATTTGAATGAAATTGGCTGTATCATTTTGAATTTGAACAAAAAGTAAGTCGAGAGATTGTGCAATCTACGATCATCATCATCTTCCTGCCCTTGTCCCAATTTATTTGGAGTCGGCGCAGCCTATCCTTTTGTTCCATTCATCCCTGTTCGCCGTGACCTGCTCATTCAATCCCTTTTTCATCATCCATGTATCTTTTTTAGCCTTCCTCTATCCCTCCGTCCTTTGACATCCAATGTCATCACTTTTAGTCACATGCGTTTCATCCCTCCTCATTACGTGCCCATACCAAGACAGACTACGATTGTGCGATCTGCGATCTACGACGGTTACTGTTAAAATAAAAAATAAAAACATCAACAACTTGCACTTTTATTTCTTTACAAAGGTTTAAAAAATTCTAGACTAAGCTTTATTACAAAATAAAATATAAATCTACATAACTAAAAATCCTACAAAATCATCGCTCTCTTATAATATTCAAAATTTCTTTGAGTCCACTGTGTACTTTTAGGGTAATTAATTTCGATTCAACCATTGAGAAGTCACTTAGTTCAATCTGTAATTATAAACAAAAAAGACAATAATTATGGGGCCGATAAAAAAGATAAAAAGCGGAAATAATAAAGATAGATACCATAGATAATTCTCTATTTAAGAGCATTGTCTTAAAATTGCAATTAAAATTATCCTTACAAATTGTACAGAGTTGGAATTAAATTGCTAGTTGTGTATTAATTAACAATTTGTTTATATAAACATTTTTATTCCATTATTGTTACACATGACATGTCAGTTCTGGTTTTCTTAAATAAGTCCCGCAAGTTGCTAACGGGCTGGAACCTTGTCTTATTAACCTCAAGTGACGTCACCCGTCGTACTTTCCGGCTAGTGGTGATAACGCGTACTGAGAGCGGTTACGTCACCAAGATGGCCGCCAGGCACATTATCAATTTGCGGGAATTATACGACGCAAATTATAGAGTAATTTAAGGTAGTTACCCCATCAGGCGGATCTTTGTCTCTGGAGGGAAATCGTCCGTACATTCGCTCACAAATTGCGCACAGACCACACCACGTCCGATACTTTACTGTATTCTCGTCGGACTGAAACATAGGAACAAGGGATAAGTCAGCAGAATCCTAATAGGTAATTAGCAAATCTATTTACTGAGTAAGGTACTCAGAAGCCAGTCAGAGGTAGGTACTCAGAATGGCTGTAGAATTCTCAACGTGCACAACGATACCAAGAAGGTATATTATTTGAACGTTCGGTGAGGCAGTTCATAGCTTAGGCCTTAGACCATCCTGGGGCGCTTGGCCTGTTGGCCTGAGGGTTTGGGGCCCTTTTAGAAAGAAAAACAGATAATAATGACAAAAGTAGGCCCCTTCAAGCCGAGAGCTCTAAGTTATCAGAGCCTGTGCGCGTACCCCTAATTATTAGGGCCCACGGGCACAGGCTCTGGTATTAAGGCCTAAAAGATAAAATGGAACTGGTAGGGAGAGAAAAAGGAAGAGATTACCTCTCCATTATCTCCTATCTCAGTGCTGATAGGAGGCTTCTTGTATCCATTATCAATGAGGGTCACCCTGATCTCGTCAGGTATATTCTCCTCCTCCTCATATTTCGTCCATTCCATGATTTCCTTGAAATGGTTGGCCTGCGCCGCGGCCAGGCTGCCACCCATCATCATTATTAGACCTTCTACTATGTCCTTAAAAACAAAGTACGTGTATGATAACTTTTCTCAAGAAAATAGCTAAGTTAGCTAGCTAGCTGATACATACTTACTACGAGGGAGGCCGTGAAGCAACCAATTGGACAACAAATGAATTTTAACTTTATACACTTTGTCATAAGGTTGAAATTTACAGTGCAGTGGTATATACCCCTGTTCCCGCTCTAACACGAGCGGTCAGAAAAATCTGTCAAGCAACACAAGCATGGGAGAAGATTTTCGCAACAGTTGTATCATCTAAGTACCTTTATTGGCATTCTGTAGCCATGAGGTCGGAACTTTCTCAGTACCGTGAGGTATAGGAGCTGCTTCGACTTCTTGATGGTCACGAAACGAGCTGCGTAGTTCATCGGGGTTAGAGCTGTAGAAATATGAATAGAGCGAAATGTAATGATAAGCGAAAAATCAACTGGTCCCCTGATCGCAAAAACTTTCAACAGGGTCTATATTCTCTGACCATAGTAGCATACTTACTCTCAAGAGCATTGGTGTCTATTGGCAGCGAGAACTGCGCGTTTTGTCTTGAAAACACCCTGGGTATATGCAGCCAGTCACCCAGGCTAACCGCAGGCACCTTCAGCTCTCGCAACAGCGTCTGCATTTCTTGTCCATATACTCGCTCAGGCCGTGTTCGCATCGCCTCTTCTAGCACGTAACGACGCTGAAATATACAACAACAGTTCATGACATACAATGAGGATGCGACTGAATAGGTATAATTTTTATCACACAGTGAATCCTCCATAAACCTTTAAAACCATTTCGGGTCGGCAACGCGCGAGTGATACCCCTGGTGTTGCAAGCGTCCATAGGCAATGGTAACCGCTCACCATCAGGCGGGCCGTATGCTTGTTTGCCACGTTAGTGGTATAAAAAAAACACACTAGTTGTCATGAGTCTTTTTGAGCTTTTGATTACCACTAATGATTGGTATAGGTGATTGTAAGACAGCCGACGGCTTGCACAGCACAGAGGACGGTGTTACCCAAAGGTATTTTTTTACTAGCACACTTTGCCCCACTGTTGGACAAAGGCCTCCCTTCCCTCCTTTCAAGCCACTCTGTCTGGATCCACTCTCTCTCGTGGGAGTCGAGTTCGTCGAGCCAGCTCCGTCTGGGCCGACCACGCTTTTGCTTCATTCCGTGTGGGATCCAATTTGTGGCAACTTTTTCCCACAGTTCGTAAGGCAATCATCATCAACCCATTTACCGTCCTACTGCTGGGCACGGGTTTCCTCTCAGTATGAGAGGGATAAGGCCATAGTCCACCACGCTGGCCTAATGCGGGTTGGCAGACTTCATATGCCGTCGAGAATATCTCTCAGGCATGCAGGTTTCCTCACTCTCGTAAGGCAATACCTACTGAAAATACAAACTAGATCCGTTAATACAGAAGAATACACTGGAGCACTTCCTTAATTTTTAAATATTCATTCCAGTCAAATGGAGGGTAGGACAGAACACCAACTCACCTTTATATCAAACTCGGTCTCTATAGCCTCCTCATCGACCTCTCGGTGTAAATACTTTAGTATGTCATCATCAAGGAACGAGTCCGTTTTCTTGGGGACAACTAGAGATCTGATCACTGGTAGCGCAATGACGTCATCATCCTGTGCCGGCGCTATCGAGCCACGGGAACTCGGGTTTTGGGAATCTGTGCCGATGCCGGCTATCTATAAGAATAATTTACATGCATACACTACGTAGGTACCTACCATCTTACCTGTAGGTATTCCCCAAAGGGTCTTTCAAGGACTTTCAGAAGTCAATATGATTTAAATATTTTTTTAAACTAGATGACACCGGCATACTAGTTACCTGTCGCTATAAAGAGGTGTACTATGAGTAATAATGTACGCCGGTAGGTATATTTAGGTAAGCACTACGTAATAATGGGGGCGACTCTATTGCATACCAAACTTTGAGCTGTTACTGAGAATTACATAGAAAAACCCAATAAAACTGCTGGTCCATCGAACGATCGATCAAACCTACGACCTCTAGTATAGAAGTCACGCTTACAACCACTAGGCCAATGAGGCAGTGATCTGCAAACCAATCCGGCTAGGGTAACGTAAAGGATCTTCATTTTACCTGAGTTTCAGGATCTTGCTGCGCTTGCGCCGCTAATCCGGCAGATGTGAGCCGATCGCTGCCACCCTGACGTCCTTTTCTTCGCCTCTTGCCACGTCTTCGAGCTTCGCCGCTGCCTGCAGAAAAATATAGGTATAAATAAGTATGTTCTATGAATAGCGCTCAGAGATTCAATGTTTTGTCACTATTGTAGCCACCACACATCACAGCACGTTTTTGACAGCAATGAGACAGCGAATAGTTCTGATAAGAACTTTTACGTTTTGACGCCAGAAACAGGAAAGCAGTTCACAGCAGTAGTTCTGATAAGAACTTTTACGTTTTTGACCATCCACCAAGTCGGAGACAGGACAGGAGCCCCGCTGATCGACGAGCACGAACACAAGTCCAACCATCTCGGACGCAGCACTGGGACATCTTGACACGTCGACGGCCGGCGGCGGAAAAGGGCTGCGCATTCCGCGTCGCTTGTATTAATAACCTCAGAACCGCGCCAAATCGACCGCACGCGCTAGCGACACCTTGCGGAATGCAGCAACAACTGTGCAGTGATGTGATTGGTTGAAATAATGTAAATATTTAGTTTTAAGTTTTTATTGGTTAATGATCTTTTGTAAAATTTGTATATAAACAGGCGCCATTTATGAATAAAATCATTATTACTTCTTCATTTTACTCAACAACAAGTTGTATTATTTGAGTGCACCTACATCCCCAAAGTGGTGACCCCGAAGCAAACACGCCCGAAGCAAACACACCTGAAGAAGAGAAAACTCTGCTACTCTGCCTGAAGAATTGCTCAAGATGTCGAATCCCAGCCCAACCGAAGAGCCAAGCCCAGCAACATCTCACACCATGACGAAGACTGAAGCGAATGGCATATCACTCACCATGCGTATTCCACCATTCTGGCGCGACAGACCGCGACTCTGGTTCATCAGTTTCGAAGCCGCGACGAACGATCTCAAGAAAGGCCAAGCACAACTCGCCCAGATGGTCATCGCGCAGCTGGACAGGCAAGACATCGAGCAAATCATGGATCTACTCTACAACCCACCTGAGACGGATCAGTACAAGGCTATCAAGGAACGACTCATATCCGCCTACGAAGAATCTGACAACCGCCAATTCCAGAAGCTGCTATCTGAAATGGAACTTGGTGACCAAAAACCCACCCAACTACTACGCCGCATGCGAAATCTCGCCAGAGATAAAGTTCCCGACTCTACTCTACGCCTTATGTGGACAAACCATCTTCCGCCACACATCCGCTCAGTCCTCGCAGTCAGCGAGTCATTCAGTACCAAGACTGCACTCGAAGAACTCGCACTACTCGCCGACAAAATGATGGAACAGACAGCATCAACTGACGTCGCAGCCGTGCAGTCATCCGCACCACCTCCACTTGCAGTACCATCTACATCAGCACCGCAGCAGGCAGACACGCAGTTCCTCATCAACGAAATAAGGAAACTCTCACTAGAAATAGCAGAACTAAAGGCAAGACCGCCATATAACCACAACCATCACCGCAGCCGCTACCCATCTCGTCATCGCAGTCCACATCGATCCCGGAACCGCGAAACATCGCCATCACCATCACCATTCTGCTACTATCATCGCCGATTCAAAGATCAAGCTAGACGCTGTACTTCGCCCTGCTCATTCAAGAAGACAAATTCGGAAAACTAGAGAGAGCGTTGGCAGAGGCGGACACCGGCGTTCAAGAACTATCACACCGCCTATTCATCACCGATAGAAACTCTAACCTATCATTCCTGGTCGACACGGGAGCAAATATTTCCGTGCTACCGAGAAGAAAGGGACAAATGGAAACGCCGCTACCATTCCAACTTTATGCAGCCAACAACACAACAATAGCTACATACGGCGAGAAGACATTATCTCTAGACTTCAACCTACGACGCCCATACAAGTGGAAGTTCATCGTGGCCGACGTTTCAAAACCAATTCTCGGAGCCGACTTCCTCAAGCATCATCAACTCATCGTCGATTTAAAAAATCGAAAACTAATCGACGGAGTTACAAACCTAAAGGTCAACGCCCCAGTACGAGTATCGGACGTACCTACCGTGCGCAGTATCGACATGTCGCAGTCATATCACGACATCTTAGCACAATATCCCGGCATAACAAGACTGACGTCGATGCAACTTAACTGCAACATCAACGTGCAACATTATATCGAAACTCGCGGACCACCGGTACACTGCCGCGCTCGACCAATCCCACCGCATCGTTTCGAAACCGTCAAGAAAGAATTCGAAAGTATGATAGAACAAGGATTATGCAGGCCTAGCAAGAGTCCATGGTCATCACCTCTACACATCGTACCCAAGAAGAACGGCGATATTAGAGTATGTGGTGACTATCGCCGACTCAACTCCATCACCATACCAGACCGTTACCCCGTGCCACGCATCAAAGACTTCACTCATCATCTTTCTGGAAAAACCATATTCTCTACAATAGACCTCAACCGTGCATACCAACAACTAAGTGTACGAGAAGAAGATATTGAGAAGACAGCCATCATCACTCCAATGGGTTTATTTGAATTCCCACGCATGTGCCCCGGTTTGAAGAACGCGGGACAAACTTTTCAACGATATATCCACGAAGTACTACGAGGATTAGATTACGTCTTCCCATTCATTGACGATTTACTGGTGGCATCAGAAAACGAAGCTCAACACCGAGAACATCTCCACTCTGTACTGAAAAGATTAGAAGAAAACGGCATCACCATCAACCCCGCCAAATGCAATCTAGGCAAATCAGAAGTCCAATTTCTTGGTTACACCGTAAAACCAGAAGGCATCAAACCGCCGGAACATAAAGTTGATGCTATCACCCATTACCCCAGACCAACCACCATCGAAGAGCTACGAAGATTTCTCGGCATGATCAACTTCTATCGCGATCATATACCGAAAGCCGCATCTCAACAAGCCCCACTGAACGCTTACCTACATAACGCCAAGAAAAAGGACAAAACGCAAATCACATGGACCGACGAAGGAACTCAAGCATTCGAACTATGTAAAGCTAGCATAATAAACGCAACTTTACTCGCTCACCCGTCGCACCACGCACCAATCGCCTTATTCTGCGACGCATCCGACAACTCTGCTGGCGCCGTACTACAACAATACCTAAACGAAACATGGCAACCACTCGGATATTTTTCGAAGAAATTCACCGACGCACAAAAGAAGTACTCTACGTTCGACCGTGAACTACTTGCAATCTACATGGCAGTCAAACACTTCCGAAAAACATTCGAAGGACGTCATCTTATCATATTCACCGATCACAAGCCGCTAACATATGTAATGTCGAAAATGCATTCCAACTCGGAAACACAGAGGCGAACAAGACAACTTTTGTTTATCAGCGAATTTACCACAGACATACGTCACGTGAGCGGTAAACAAAACATCGTCGCCGACACACTTAGCCGCATCGAAACAATATCATGCCCATCTACAATAAACTACAACGACATAGCCAGCGCGCAAGAGAAGGATAGCAACATCGGACAATTATTATCACACGAAAACATCTGTCTCAAGAAAATAACTATACCTAACAGCAACATCGAGTTATACTGCGAAACATCTACTCCTTATATACGACCGTATATACCCGAAGAATATAGAAAGGAAGTTTTTGAAAGTGTGCACAACATCAGTCATCCTGGTACGCGCACAACTCGCAAGCTTATCACACGAAAATACTTCTGGCCGTCAATGAACTCGGACATCAGCTGTTGGACTCGAACGTGCCTACTTTGTCAGAAAAGCAAGATACAACGACATACGTTCTCAAACATCGCATCTTTCCCGCCAAGTGAACGTTTCCAACACCTACACGTCGACATCGTTGGACCGTTACCTACCACATCACAAGGTCATCGGTACCTAGTAACAATGATCGACCGATTAACGAAATGGCCCGAAGCAATACCTACCGACGAGATATCAGCCGTTCGTATCGCCCACATCGTATACCAACATTGGATCGCAAGATTTGGATGCCCAACAACAATAACAAGCGACCAAGGTCGTCAGTTTGAGAGTCAGCTGTTTCAAAACCTAATGAAGCAAATGGGGATCAAGAAAAACCGCACGACAGCTTATCACCCTCAAAGCAACGGTATCGTCGAGCGGTGGCATCGCACTCTAAAGACTGCATTACGCGCGAAACTTACCAACGCAAGTTCATGGATACACGAACTACCTACTGTACTACTGGGACTACGCGCCGCGCTAAACACGGACACTGGCGTGAGCGCCGCCGAACTTACCTACGGTTACAATCTACGCTTACCTGGCGAATTCTTTACTGCAAGTACCTACACACCTACAATGGATTATACCTACGTTGATAAGCTACGCGATATAATTCAAGATAACAAGCCGCAAACCAAGCATCACAGCAACAACAGAAGCGTGTTCGTGCATCAAGATTTACTCAACTGCAGCCACGTGTTTATCAGAACAGATGCAGTCAAGAAACCACTTCAGACACCATATGAAGGCCCCTATCGAGTGATAAGCCGAGCAGATAAAGTGTACACCATACAGTTACCTACCCGGCAAGCAAACATATCGATCGACCGATTGAAGCCTGCATACGTCATCACAGAAGATACCAGTACCTTACCTCCAACCATACCAAACACCGTTACCTATACCTCATCAGCAACCAAGATAACCACACCAGTTACCGAGCCACCCGTTACCAAGAAAACACAAGTACCTCGAGCAAGCATGACGTCACAACCAGCCGACAGCAAGAAAACTCGCTCGGGTCGTGTCGTCAAACTGCCGGTGCGCTTCGCTTGAGGGGGAGTACTGTAGCCACCACACATCACAGCACGTTTTTGACAGCAATGAGACAGCGAATAGTTCTGATAAGAACTTTTACGTTTTGACGCCAGAAACAGGAAAGCAGTTCACAGCAGTAGTTCTGATAAGAACTTTTACGTTTTTGACCATCCACCAAGTCGGAGACAGGACAGGAGCCCCGCTGATCGACGAGCACGAACACAAGTCCAACCATCTCGGACGCAGCACTGGGACATCTTGACACGTCGACGGCCGGCGGCGGAAAAGGGCTGCGCATTCCGCGTCGCTTGTATTAATAACCTCAGAACCGCGCCAAATCGACCGCACGCGCTAGCGACACCTTGCGGAATGCAGCAACAACTGTGCAGTGATGTGATTGGTTGAAATAATGTAAATATTTAGTTTTAAGTTTTTATTGGTTAATGATCTTTTGTAAAATTTGTATATAAACAGGCGCCATTTATGAATAAAATCATTATTACTTCTTCATTTTACTCAACAACAAGTTGTATTATTTGAGTGCACCTACATCCCCAAACTATTATCAATTTGTTTTGTTTTCTTTAATCATTTAAGTTGTAATTAAGTTGCATTGCATTACATTGCATTATTGCTATGTTGCCCTAACGACGGTACTAAACAAAATGGCGGCCTTAAAAGAGAAACGCAATAAGTTTTTTTTGGTGCAATTTAAAAAATGATCAATACTGTGCCAAAAATATCTAGAGGCCACAAAAAGATTTGTCTGACGTGGAAATCGAACCCAGACCACTCGGCGTAACGGTACATACGGTGATGGCATGCAAAGCAACTACCATATTCGGTAGGTATACCAAAGATATGCAGTCACAAAGAAACAAAAATACCACAGAATAGGAATTCATATTTAGGGTTGATTGATTTATTTCGTGAACAAGACTTATTTAAGTTTAGAAGTGTAATTTGATACCTCCTTCCTCCCCGTTCGACGCCGTTTCAATAGGATCATTGGCTTCCTTCTCGGGTTTCGACCGCTGCGACGCAGGAGTTTCGCCTTTATTGTTCTTATTCTTCGCTGGCTTACCTAGATTCAGCGCCTTTAGTTGATTCTGAAAGAATATATAGGTACCTACTTATAATAAACACAATTTCTTAATTATTTCTGGCGATAGTGAAGTGAAATACATTCTGTAAATGTCCGATTTCCTGCGGGATTAGAAAGATAATTATGATATCTTGTGTCCAGATCTGCAAATATATATACAGTACCTATAGGTGCCTATTATTTTTCGGGACAAAAAGCGTATTGCTCATAAAATGAGATAGCTAATGGCTTTATTACCTCAAGTTTCTTAAAGAACTCATCGGTGTTGTGAGTCACTGATTTCTCGACGTTGACCAATTTTCTCGGCAATTTAACACTTGGCAGTTTCATGCGCTTCCTTTGTCCGGTCGTACCCCACGCGGTCATAGACAAAACAATGTTAGACGCACCTCTTTTTCTACTCCTCGGTGCGTAACTAATAACTATTTTGGTGAGATGCATCAGACCACAGTCGCATGCTCCCGGTCTCACTATAGGAGGAAGTTTTGGAGTCGTTCGTCTCAAACGACGAGTCTTCGATGTCGTTAAGTTATCGCCCGACACGAAGAAACTCTTGTCTTTTTGTTTCTTATCTTTCCCGTTGTCCTTGTGCTTGTTCCTTATTATTGGCAACAGTTTTGTTTTAGATATTAGAAACGGCAGCATGCTTTAAATGGAAAATTTCCACGATGTGCTATTTCACTCCCTAGGACGACTAATCCGTGAAAATCGGCGTATCGGACTAACGTCAACAAATGTATCGATCCATGTTTATCAATGTGGAATGATGTTTGGAGTAACGCTCTAGTAACTCTTGCACAGCCTTGTGGGGAAAGTTACAATATCTCTGATAAGAGCTCGAGTCTGACGTTAACACTCAAGCGTTGATAGCATAGTTGACGCATTTAAAATTGGATACCATCACGCCTATATTCCTCGAAGGTTAAGCAAAGTGTTATTGGGTTAACACCTCTGTCTAAGTAATACGCGACTGCTACGCTTATTGTCTTTTCCGACTGTGACGATCTGACGCTCCTAACTCGTCTGTCCCAGATATATTTTGTGAACCCACACTCCTAAATCTCATCACCGAATACTGGTCACCTTTTGAAGGTTTCCCACCGTAAACAAAAATAAGGCGCCTTCTGCTACCTACACACGACACTTACAAAAGATCAAGTAGACACTTACGTATTTAATTAAATGTGGAATTTCACTATTTACCTTTTTGGCATTTCTAACACTTTGAGGCTCCTTCACTGGTAATGTTCTCTTGGATAAAACCAATGGGGAGGCGAGAGGAGGAAGCTGCTCGCACTGGCCTTTGATGAGGCGGTTATGGGCCCCTTCCGACAGGTTCAGTGAGGGTAGGGTCGAGCGCTCGTTGGTGGGGCTTGTGTTCTGGCCACCGGTCACGTCCGAGGTTGCGTAGCCGTGATAATATATTGTTTCCTAATTAAAAAAGTTTTGTCAGCGAAGAAAATATATCACAGTACTACCATGCTTGTATCCCCGAAGGACTGCGCAGAGGGGTACGATATGTCTTACGTACGAAATGTCTTAAGTTCCACATCTTTAGGTCATATTAACCGGGCATAAGAAATCACAAGATCTCTGATATCTGACTAGTGATTTTGTATAAGCATCCGGTGTACCAACCTAACTAACCGGAGAACTCCAGGTCCTGAAGTAGGTAGACCGTTTTCTTCACTATACATATAAATCTAACTTTTAACCTACAGGCACCAACCTGACTGTGACTTCTCCTCAGGTCCAACACGATGGTAGTCCTCTGATGTGGCTGGTCCGGTGTGAGACATCGTCGGGATCCTCTGGACTTGCCGCTAGCAAGCGTCGGTGCTGGAGTGAGGGGCCTCGAGTCTGTCTCCGCGTACCTACAAATTGAATATAATCTTATAATAGCTAGCTTTACCCGCCAAGCATTGCTATTTGCTGTGGTTTATATTTATATTAATATATCTTCTGAATTTAATAAACACTAAGTTATTTAATAGTAGCCACTGGTAAAAAATGTCGTTGGTTGTCCATAATTTAAAATTGTGTCAAACTTTTACGAATAAAATGTTACCAGGTAACCTACGAATCGCAGATGAGGCCTTCACAGCCTTACAGGACCACTAAAGAGGAGATCGAATGAGGGCACGGAGATGGTATCTCCTCGGGGTTTGCTTGCAGAAAATGTGGAGCTGAAGGATACAGGTTGCCTACATCGCTAAAAAGTTTATTAAAAGCTCCCGCAGCCTTTAATGCCAGTTATGCAAGGGACGATAATTTATGTTTCATTGTGTTGTGACTAAATACATAGTGCAATAATAGTTATTTGTTATACAAGAGTGCAAAGTTGCTTTTTAACCGCGTGATCAATTTTGATGACCGAGTAAGCGAAGGATTCTAAAATTGAATCACGAGCGGAGCGAGTGATTCAAAAATTAGAATCCTGAGCGTCAGCGAGGGAATTAAAAGAGCACAAGGTGAAAAATCTTTGCACTCGAGTGCAACACGTAACTTTTCATCCCACCTCAGCGAGGAAATGACTAAAAAAAACATTTACCACCACAAGATACTTTTATTTCATTTTAGGTATTAAATACTATATGATAGGTAAGTTTTATAGAATACCTATTCTTTAAATTATAACAAATAATACTAGGTATAATTAAGAGAAATTGAAAGTAACGTTGCTACAATTACTTGAGTGTAATATTTTTTGTTAGGTATTGTAATGTTGGTGTTAGTGACTTAAAAAAGTACACCAAGAAAGTTCCGATAGGCTTGTTGAAAAAATATCGATACATCGATATATCGTTTTTTTTTTATATGTATCGATATTTTTGAGCGATATTTAATATTTCGATATAAAATTCAAAGTATCGAAAAGGTATAAAAGACTATATTTTTTACAGACCAATAAACATAAATATAAGTTTTAAGATTATAAAATCCCTAAAAGGAATACTTTTTTTATACTAACATCTTTTTAACAAATTATATTTAATGTATTTTTTGTTTTTGGTCCACTTGATTTGTGGTTTTATAATTTGGTTTTTAAGATATACGCCCTTAAATCGATATTTTTAAATAAAAATATCAGTATCGATATTGATATTTTCAAAAAATATCGATTCGACATATATCGATACTTTGTTGCGTTTAGACTCGGAACTTAGGGAAGGTTCCAAGTCTGAGTTTTCAACAAATTAAAAAAAAGTTGTATGATAAATTCGGCGCCAGGGGGGTAAAAGCACGATGTTCTAAATTCAATTTACTTTGCCTCTCTAGAGGATAAAAACGACTTTTGCACTCAGATATCGAAGAGTAAAAATAGTCTTTCCGAGATGGTGGGATGAAAATTAATTTTAAAGATAACAATAATTTACCTTCTAAACATGTCTTCAGTAAAAATATCGTGTGGTGTTCTATTTTTGTCTTTGTCGCCGCCATCTTGGAACTTAGATAAATCTTCTTGGAAGTAATGTGATTTGCCTTCTAACTGTGAAATGATAAAATATATCGGTTACTACTTAGGTAAGAATTAAGATGGCTTATAGGCTTTGTCAGTTGTCAGGTAGGAGCGGCCAATCGGATCATCCTAGAAAATCGTATGACTGATTACTTACCTATGTCAGCTTAATCCCTAAGCGCTAATGATAGCTGAATACAGTAGGTACCCTATACCTATCTATCTGGTTAGGTACCTCCTACAACATAATCCTTACTAATATTATAAATGCGAAAGTAACTGTCTGTCTGTCGCGCTTTCACGTAAATACTACTGAACCAATTTAAATTAAATTTGGTACACAGATAGCCTAGAGCCTGAGAAAGGACATAGGCTACTTTTAAAAAAGGACTGTAAGAGGTTGAAATAGGGGATGAAGTTATAAAAAATATTCAAACCACGCGGGCGAAGCCGCTGGCGAAAAGCTAGTTCTTGATAAAATTTCTACTAAGACCACGGGGTCGAGGATGGAGTGATTTTGTGATTCTTACCCACTAAAACCGTCCGAGTGGCCACATGGTGGGGGGTAGATCACCCCAGAACCCCCCTACGTAATGGACAATTACGTAATTAATGTACAATTTGTGTCTACCTCCTTACCCAGTTATCCTTAGCCCGTTTAACGACATCCCTGGCCTCGGTGTCGGCAGGATGGTTGCACAGCACGGAGCATGCGTGAGGGAACGGGTTGTAGAGCCCTGCGTACGGCCGCAGCATGAACGGAGCTGGCGTCACCTCGCATCGTAACTCTATCGTATTCTGAAAGCGGTAAATGGAAATACTTAGATAAGATTTTAATGAGAACTCGTAAGTAAAATCGTCAGTCTGGTATTTTTATTGTAGGTAGGTAGGTACATTTCGTAAGCCTTGTTCCGTGCAACGTTATTTAGCTAAGGTAAGTAGGTATTTGCCAACCCCCCTAGACCAGATGTCCCCTTTCTAAGTGGAGGAAATATTTGCACCTAGACCTACATTCTACTTAGCCTAGCGTTAAACCTAGAACAAAGAAAAAGTATGAAAACCTATAATTTCGTAAACTTGTAAGTCGGACAGCCTTACCTACACAAAACCACTAAGTCAACTTTAGTACGTTGTTTACATTCAACAAAGTAATTTTTTTAAATTAAAAAAATATGACTGAGAAGATCAACTCACCTTCTGCTTTATAAATGCTGGTTTCGGAGTTACACTTGCCAATAACCCAGTATTGCTCATAAGTCCCATAATTCATTTTATTTCATTTACTTTTTCGTAACTTTACGCCGAAGTAGTCGTATATTATCGACCAAACAATCGCCTAGTTACGCACGCGGGAAAAACATTGCATAAATCCCGTTTCAAAATAATTAATAAAAAATCATACAAATGTATGCAAAAATCTTTGTATTTTGACAGAAAAAGTATCTGCCTAAAGATAATTGATAGAAATCCAAAAATTTCTTTGAGACTTTCTTTTTAGGTCAGGTATTAAGTAGGACCTTGTTAGATGAATCTGTTGTAACTAGACACTAGGCAGAGATCTGACCCTGCTACCCGGGGAGCTCTGTAAATATTATTACTTGTATAGATAAGCTTATGTAGGTAGTTACTACTTAATTACCTAAATAAAAAGATACCTATTAGGTTTGTAGACGAAAAGTAGATATAGAGAAGTTTGTCCTTACCCATGGGCAAGTCAACGCCAACTAAGATTGCGATGACCATTGACTATATGTACACCCAACTGCTGATATATGCCTTACCACTCGTCTGTCGACGTGAGTTCCGAAAAAGTATATAACATGACCTAATGTGTCTGTAATTAATAAGTAATCTAGTTGATACTTACCCAAATTATATGATTCAGTTTGAAAAGTGACGCTCTTGCATTAGGCGGAAATTATGAGGCAAATAGTCCATTACGATTCTATGTTGTGCGACTGAGGGTTCGTAGACTTCACAGTTAAACCTTCAAGTTTTGTGGAGTTGCCCCAAAGAGGTAACAAAGCAGGTCAGGGCGAAGCAAAAAAATAATACAAAAACTGAATTTTTTCACATATATTATTCAAAAAAATTTACACAAAAGCACTAAGACATCCATTTAACCTTATTGTCTAAATAAATGAAGTTTTAAACCGACACGCAACCTCTTAATTAATGAAGATATAATTTGTCTCTAAAAATAATACTCATTTTCTTTTTTTTTAGATATCAGAAAGTATCTATGGCATTATCAACATAATACCTACGAAGCGACATTGTGAAAGTTATTTTTAGTAAATCAATGTAACTTTAGAATTGTTTCTAACAGCGCCTATTTGTTACAAAGGGAATTTATATTACATTATTAGTGCACAGATTTCTGAATGTGTACAACGGGCGTTAATTACAACTCTTAACATTTACAAGAATATTAACCACTCATTAGTATTATTATTACACAGAATAGAGTCAAGATCAAAATAATTTCAATTGTATAAGTACTTAATTTTTGTGTTAGTTTAACTCTACAATCGATATAATTATCTTTAAAACAATACATATAAACACTTTGTCAGGACACAAAATGACCTTTATTTCGTAACCATAAAGTACATTTTTGTGTTAGTTTCATGATTGCTCATGAGTAGTAGAAATAAAGGGATTTTTGCAAGTTTCAGTCAACAATTTTAAAGTTGTCGGCTCTCCGACTTGTCTCCACGTAATGAACCTGACCTGGCATTTACTTTCTCTGAACTCTAGTGTAGAAAAGAGAGAGAAAATGACACACCAGCGTGAATGAACAGGAAAGGTAATGTTGCTTAATTATGCTGTTAAGTACCACTGCAAGTTCAAATTGAATTTGCAGAGTACGCGGTATTCCGTTCTACATATGACTGCTAATTTAGTACCGGTTTCTTAATATTTATTATGCATCTATTATTATAATAGATTTAAAATATCACTGGATGAGATTACAGCCGTTGAAAACATTATGTTAAGAAAAAATCTTAACGCAAACATTTGAAACAGACATTAGGATAAATTGGATATCTGTGTTCTTAGTGGATAAATAAATGCAATAAACATAGCGTTATTCGTCATAATGGTGTGTTCCGACACAGCTTATTTTCGCTCATTACACAAAATGCGCGCATTGTGAGCGGACCGTATTATTAGCAGTCATAACTGAGAACGAACCCTATACAACAGTGAACATAAAAGAACAAAATTGCATTCAATAAAAATATTCCATCACAATCTTTACAAAACGATCTTTTACAACACCAAGGCCGTAATCGCCTTTCATTACTATTATAAAATTATTGCATTTGGCCAATATCAACATTTGAAGGCAACAACATGAATTAGTAATAATTTTTCCCACGGCGGCACCTCAATCTTAACTGATATGTGAATGTAATTAGTTCCACAAACGATTGCCTCTCAAATCAGACTGAATGTTATAACCACTCGATACTTGATACTCCGATTGCGAGCTAGATAGAACTATTTAAAATATATATTTCTATTTAAAATGTAAATAATTTAAGTGAAATAGAAGTTTCTTAGAATAATACAGAGCGAGGAAATTCACTACGGGACAATACTCAAAAGGCAAGTTGATTAGAAAGGCAAGTCCACACAGTCCCTACTCTGTCTCGTACTTAAAAAAACACTTATTTATAGTTATATATATATTATTATGTCATGAACATAAAAAGCAATGTAGTTTACATTGAACATAATTACTGTAATCATGTGGTCCATTCACATGAATGCTAACCAGCACCCTTATTTATTTGCATTATAGTTTCATTCGAAAGCTACTGGCATAGAACAAGTGTGATTTCCGTCCTGCAATGTATCGTGACATGGTTCTTATGTCAAGTAAGCGGCCGTACAACACCAGTAGCAATCGAGGTCTTTATGCTATTAAAAAATAAACAATAATTTAATCTAAATAGCCTACGTAAAAACGTGTGACTCTTTATCTCATTCACAAATAAAATTTTAATTATGACTAGTAGGTAAGAAATAAATTTGAGCATGGAAAATAAGCGTACTACACGACCATGCAACTATAAAAAATATTATAAAAACTTAAATACTTAAGATACGGCCCTATCATAAATATAAATTACGGGTATCGTCACACACGAAAATATCGCTCGCCCCCGGGGGCGGCGCGTGAACACTTGTAAAGTTTGTCAGAGTGTCGGCGGCACCAGCGCCGGCGGCTCCAGCCGGAGGCACTAGGGCCGCGAGGCGCGCGCCGCCTCCTCCAGTGCGCGCACCTTGAGCTCGCGCTCACGCTGCTGTCGCAGGAAGTCCTCGTGGTGCGCCGGGTGCAGGAAACCCCGCTCGCGCTCCAACAAGAGCTGACGTTGCAGCTGCTCATGAGCCGCCGCCTGCTGCGCTAGCTGCTCCGCATAGGGCCGACCTAGCAAGTCAGGGTGCGGTAACGGCCGGTACGGGCCCAGCGCTAGCGCCGCCTCTTGCTGCGCCTGCGCTGCCGCCTGCTGTCCCGGATGCAGATGCAGATGCGTATGCGAGTGTGCGTGGGTGTGCGCATGTGTGTGCGCATGGTACTCTGGATTGATTCCCGCCATCTGTAGACGCACCATAGGGTCTGCGGCAAGTGCCAGTCTCTCCGCTGCTTCTAGCTGTGCTGCCGCCACGCCCGGGTGCGGATGGTGTGGATGATGTTGCTGCGACATGGTCGTCGGTACGGACGGTTGTTGACCTCCTGCCGGCGGAATACCAAGGCGTTCAAGCCGCTCGCGCTCGAGTTGAGACAGCGAGGCTGGCCCGTGTCCTGGCGGGTATAGCCCGAACTGGACAGGAATGGCACCTTGCGGCGGCGGCGGCGGCATTCCATATCTCCGGTGCATTTCTAACCAGTGCGGGTCGAGTGCTCGCGGGCCTACGTTGTTTTTGAGCAGTTCCTCCTTAAGTCTGTCATTAAGTTCACGTTCACGGAGTTCCCGAATCTCTCTGTCTCGTTTCTCACGCTCGAGATGTTCTAGTTCAAGTCTTTCTCTCGCGCCAGCGGCACCATACATGGAGCTAAGCTGATACTGGAGCATCGGGTCCATGCAATGACGTGGCAAATTGCCTGGGCTGAAACCAGCGTGTGGTCTGGCATACTCAGATAATTGACGCAAAGCAGGTGTGTCAGGGTATCCAGGCGGTCTTGGGAATCGATCGTATGGGGATGATATCGTTTCAATGGCCCCTCTTGACGGAGGCTTTGTCTCCGGTTTTTCCGGTGTAGCTATCTTTCTATGCGCCTGCTGCGCTATCTTTTCTCTTTCTTCTCTATCTCTTTCAGCTTGTTTTCTTAGTCGCTCCTCTCGTTTCCGAGCGAGTTTTGACTCTGGTACTGGTTTAAAGATAAGATCCGTTCTAGTACAAGAGTTGTAATCACCGCGATTCCAATGTCTAAGGAAAATAGCTGACTGAGATCTATGACATTCTGTATCCTCAATCTTCGGCTCGGGACTCGGTCCATGTGGTATGTGCGCCGGACTTGGTATCTCTTCCTCTTCAGGTTGTGATTGGGTTTCAAGCTTTAGTTCAGGATTCTCGTCGGGTATTGGCCGGGAAGGACCTCGTAGATGTGGATGGCCATGAGGGAGTTGATGCGGTGATCCGGGCCTGGGATGTGATCCCTGAAGTCCAGCTGCAGCCTGTGCATGTAACCGAAGACTTTCAATCGAACTAGGTCCGGGGCCTGGTGGCAAGCCAAGCCCCATGGGGTGACCCATCGATGGCGGTTGTATCATTAGATGATTCGGATTGCCAGGAAGCATTTTCGGATGATGACGCATAAGCATAGAATCAGCTGGCGACAGTCTTTCAGGATGATGTGCGAGATGGTGGGAGTGGTGATGCGTATGATTGTTCGTAACATTGACACTAGACGACGAGCTGGTAGTCTGAGATAAGCTAGCCGACAAGTGATGCGGCGAGTTTGAGTGAGAACTACTCTTTTGCTGCGTATTGATTTTGTGCTGTATCGATTGTGACGAGCTGCTCGACGTAGAATGCGATATAGATAGTGTGTGGTTGGTGCCACCTCCTACGTGGCTGGGTTGCTTCTCTGTACTAGTATGAACAGCACTGTGGTGGCTAGTCGAATGATGGTGTGTCATCGTTGTCTCATGAAGTTGATGTCTTTCGGTTGTCGCGTTAGGGTTTCTTGGATCCTCCGAGCTTTCAGAAATTTCTCTAAGAGATCTCGTTGTGACTGAAGAACTAGTGCTGTGACTGTGATGTGAGCTCAGCATAGTCGTGGATTCTATGGTCGACGGTTTTACTGGGTCATGACGTCCTGCCGTGCTTACCGCAGGGTGCATAGGCGGTATTGGATGCGGCTGAGGAAGAGGTCCGTAAGGATATGGATAAGGCATTGAATAACCAGGGTGTGGATGTGGATAATATGGATGCATAGCGTGTGCCGCCGCTGCAGATAATTGAAATATAGACGGATGCAATAAATGTGGGTGGTGAAGAGGCGACGCGAATGGGTGTGGCGGACCAGGTTGCTGTCCAGAATGCATGACAGGGCCAGGTATCGTAGCCGGTATTGACAGTGGCGTAGGATTCATAAGATTTAGCGCCGAATGCGATACTGGAGTGTTCGGTTGAACAGGTGATGCAGATATTTGCCTTGGCTGCGAGGGACTTGTCATGTGCCGTGAAAACGGCGACGTCGTAGCGGAAGAATGGGGAATATGCATTGGTGTTCCATTATGACCTGGTTGACTTTTAATGGGTGTCGGCGTATGGGGGCTCTTTACTGGAGGTACGTGGTTCAAAGAATCTGAACCACTGCTCTGACTTGTAGAAGTGGGTGGTAAGTGCGGTTGGTGTAAGAAGTCAGGCTCCTTCTTGATGCTTTCTATTCTTGGACCTAAGAAAGCACTAGGCATATTGGTATTCTCATTAGCAGGTTGACTTGGAGGCCGGCTGTTATTTTCAACACTAGATATTGATTCTCTGTCCCTTTCTGTATTCAAATGTTGTGCTATAGCACTTCCAATAGGATATCCTGGTACTTTGACCTCTTTGAGAGATTGAAGGGGATCCACTTGCTGTGTAGACAAATTAGCTGGTACATTATCTGGCACCTCTTGCTTGATTTTCAGATCCTGTGGCATTGAAGGATCATTTTGATTTACAGGAGGAGCAATGAGATTACTTCCCTGTAAACTGTGAGTTGGTGGATGTTGCTGCATAAGAGGTGGCATAGCTCCAGGTTTGTCAAGTCCTGGATGCACAGGGTGACCTGGATGACCTGGATGACCATACAATGATGTAGGCATGAAACCATAAGGTCCAACATTTGTACCATTACCAACAGATATAATAGGTCCTGATGGTAGTAAGCCAGTCATAGAAGGCTGACTAAGTGGTGGTGGCATGTTTTGAACTGAAACTGGTGTAACAGAAGCTTCTGTTGATCGGATACCAAGGTTTTCAGGACGCACTGGATGGGAAAATGAGGGTGGTCTCAAATTATTATTCTGGGTATCCAACTTTGGCATTGGTTGAGTCTTCAGATCTGTCGGTTGTTTATCATCAACATCCGACTCTTTGTTTTCTTGCGAGTTGGCTGGGGAAATTGGCTCTGTATTTAAAGTAGTAGGGTGTTCCATTGGAGGTGGTGATGAACCCCGTGGATTAGTAGGTGTTGGACTCATTCTCTGTAATGTATCTAATCTAGGAGCATTTGGAGAATCAACTTTGTTAGCTGATGAGATAGTCGCAGTAAAGATTTCAGGTGTGTTCTGGTTCTTCATTTCACTGGCTTCATCCCTGGGTTCTAATTTTATCACTGTTTTTAGAGGATTTATGTGAGGATTGTGTTTGGAGGGATCATTACCGAAATTCATATTTGGCTGGTAAGAAAATGATGGCATTCCAGTAGAAAAGTCCTTTGCACTTCTTATTATTGCACTATCTTTTGTAATATTCATAGGATTGAAAATATTATTATGCACATTTTCAATTTTAATACTATGACCTAATTTTGGATTGTATATGTGACTGTCTTTCACAAAGAAGTTTGTGTTCTCCAAATTAAGTGGTTTGTTGGATTGGCTCACAGGATGTCCTGGGAAATTATGTGATAAAGGATCTTTTGGGTAATCATCTTTTTGTAAATTCAATGTGTCATCTGTGTCTATTTCCTCTTTGATTTTAATCTTCTCAATAGGATCTGTACACATGGGGGTCACCTTTGGTATAATAAGTTCAGTTTTATTAAACATTGGGTTTTGCATTGCAAGAGATCTTGGCTCTATGTTATCAGGTATTTTATTAGCTGTTGTATTTCCATCTGTTTTCAGATCAAGAGCACTTCTCTCATCATTCTCTCTTATTTTCTCGGTTGCTACTTGGAAAGTTGGAGGAAGAGGGTCTTTCTCAGTTTTAATTACAGGTTCTGGGTGCATCTCTAATTTAACTTCAGCAGGTTTAGGCAGCTGTTCTGGTTCTGGTTCTTTGTTTTGTTCAATATTTTCTTTATCAGTCTTATTAAAACTAAAGTCACAAGCCTCTGGCTCAGGTTCTGGAGTTTCTGTCTCATCCATTGCGGGAAAGCTATCATTAGTTAAGCTTTCTGCTGGACTATCAGGAGGTTCTACAGCCTTTTTCTTCTTCATCTGCACATCACCATCCAAAATACTCTCAGGCTTAGTGTCATCTGGAAGACGTTTCTTAACTTTTGACACATCAACCTTACCATTTACTACTACCTTTTTCTTTATGTCTTTGCTCACTGGAGATGACAAAACTTTTTCAGTAATAGTCCGTTCCGGTATATTATTATTGGTACTTTGTACATTTGGTTTACTAGGTTTAGGTTTAGGTTTTGAATCATTATCACTCTCATCTTGTCCTTTCTTCCCATTAGGTGTATTTTGTTCTTTAGACTTATTGCGAGTTCGCATTCTACTTGGTGAGTCATCAGGGTTTTCTGTTCTTACATTTTCAACTTTAGCTAAATCACCAGCGTCTCTAGAATCACTATCTTCCTCAGAATTTTCATCCTCTGTAACAGAACTCATTTCCCCTGCTTCCTTCGGATTAGGCGAGGGCCTTGACCCATTTGTATCCGGTACTGGGGGCATAGCTTCAGGAGTCTGCTCTTTAGGAGTACCAGCACGTGAATTCCGTGTGTTTCTTACACGTCTAAGAGATGCTTGACGTCTCCTCCTGTGTGGTCTATTGCTACTAGCACCAGGAGTCTTTTTCCAAAGATAATAGAACTCAACTAGCTCAGCAGTATCTTTATGAGGCAACAAGTCTTTTCTAATTTTAAAGAAATTCTTACCAAATTGCCGTATTCCTTTTACAAATCTTTTGGTTTCTTCTTCTGTCCACTTTTTCTCAATTCCTTTGGGCACTGGACATTTTACAAGGGCTTGTAGAGCACGACCAGGGTCATAGCCTGAATCATGAAGTACATCCAGAGCGTTGATAGTGGTATCGTCGCGACTGGCGGCAACACAGCCGTCGTCTGGTGATCCACCGTCACACATACCAGCGAATGCAGCCATTGATCGCGCGGCTCGCAAGTACATAACCAGATCTCGGTCTGTGGCCTGTGCTGGCAGCCACCGGAGTTCTTCACCACCTGAACACGGTTCGTCGGATCCAAGCGGTCCGTTCGTCCGCATATCAGGCAAACAGGCGTAAATATCTTTCTCTTTCACGGGTTGGTTCGGTGTCCCCACTTGAACCTCCCCCTGATTCTGGGCCATGGTTCGTGCCAAATGGTCTATTTACACTGGGCACTTTTTCTTATTCACATATCACAAATATCACTCGGTTTACATGTTGTTCAGTTATAAATTGAGATAAACCAACTAGAGGAACACTTTAGATGTTTATTTGCTGGTCCGTACAGCAGTAAGTATGCCAATATACATAATTATTACTTTTAATGGCCACCATTACACGATGCATTGTGCTTCATTTTATGAAGTTTTAGGATACACAAGTCTAATAAGTTGTTACTTCACTTTATTATATCATAAAAATAAGTCTTTTGAGTCAGTATTTACGCAAATTTTACTGTTATTTTAGGAAATGCTATCTACATGCTAGCCTTTTGTTTAGCTTCGCCTTTCTTTGGCTTACCATAAACAAAACTTTACTCTATAAAATGGCTGCCACGAAAGGATATTTTTTCCTTTACGATTCAATCTACGCAACAAAATATTGGGTCATAATAATAATTACCAAGTATCTAAAAGAAAATTGCAATCATCGTGTGATCTGCAAGAAATAGGTTCATCGCGTGCTAATTTACCTTTAATTTATTATGATCAAAAAATAAATTAATTCTATTATTTACAATAATTCTATAAAGTAACGACTAACGGGTAGAGGAACGTGGTGACGTAAACAAATAAAATTAAAATTGTCTACGGTGTAGAAGATACATTTAAATAACTGTTGTAATTACTTCTACTATAATTATAGTAAAAAAGTAGGTAAATTGTACTTTTAATCGTTTTTAATTTACTACATTTTTACAGAAACAGGACAGGACAGGACTAGTAGAGTTGCCTATCGATAGTCGACTATCGCTAAACTATCTATAGTATATCGATAGTTGACGTCATATCAATAGTATCAATAGCCTATCGATTGTATCGATACTATCGATAGTATGATACAGGGTAATAGTATTGGTAAACAAAAATAGTATCGATAGTATTAGCTCCAATAGTATGGATACTATCAATACTATCGATACTATCGAAAACCAATATAATATGTTTAGGAGTAATACTATCGACAGTATTATTAGTATCGATAGCTCACACTATCAATAGTTTAATAAACGGCGATAGTATTGCCTTCTAATAATCAATTAAATAGCTAGTATTATCTCATAAAAATTATTAAGTCTAGAAAACGTATTAACCCGAACGATTATCCGAATACAAGCTAAATTTAAATTGTTTGTTGTACTTTTTAAGCTACAGTGAATTGCGAGCAGGTTTGTAATTTATTATAATTTATAAAAGGGTATAATTTTGGTAACGGTTACCCACATTGTAATTTATAAAAGTTTGGTAACGGTGACACAACGTAAGGCACAGTGAGTGAGAAGTGCACAGTGAGTGTTTAACACTACTTGCTACAAATTTGAACGATACTATCGGCGGTTATTAAACTATCGATGTTGTAATACTATCGATGGTTTTACAAACTATCGATACTATTGATAGTATTTATTATTTCATACAATGATACTTAAAAAATATCGATAAGATCGATACTATTGATAGTATTATCATGTAATAGTATCGGTTCTATCGATACTATTGCTTCCAATCAATAGTATTAGTTAATTTGTGATATCGATAGTATCGATACTATCCATATTGTTACTAGTTTTCGAGGTCATCTATCAATAGCGAAACTATCGATAGTTAGGCAACTCTAGTGACTAGGACAAGCCGAAACTACTAATATTTATGTCCATAGTCAAATCATCGTCCATGGTCGAGTGTCGTGGTGTCGATACTTCCCTTACCTTATCCCATAGACATCACAGATTACTTTGTAGCAAGCTAATAGACATATATAATTACTAGCTCTTTGCCTTGTTCATGTTGAAAATTTTAAAGAGATAGATGAAGATGACACATATTGTTGAACATCGTACTTAATCTAAATTAGGGATATCGATAATTTTGAAAATATCAATATCCATATTGATATTATTATTAAAAAATATTGATATATCGGCTAACTTAAAAACCAAATTATAAAACAGAAATCAAGTCGATCAAAAACAAAAAATACATAAAATATAATTTGTTAAAAAGATGTTAGTATAAAAAAAGTATTCCTTTTTAGTATTTTTTAAACTTAAAACTGTTTATTGGTCTAAAACAATATCGATGTTTATACCTTTTCGATACTTGGTTTTTTTTCGATACATCGATATATCGAAATATTAAATAAATTATTAAAAAAATATTAAATATTGTTCAAAAATATTGATACATTGAAAAAATTAATATCGATATTCGATTAATCGATATTTTTTCAACAACCCTAATCCAATCAAATGACAAATTGTGAAGTCAGTGTCACTGTATCAGTGATGGAAGTGACAAAACATCTAAAAATCAATCTCAAAATGACAAACTGGAATTAAAATTCGAAATTGAAAGTTGGATTTTTAAAGACAAAGGCAATTTTTAGCGAGTTATTTGTGATTAAATAATATTGTTCCCTTTTCTCTGGTTTCCCTGTTATATATTGAAACTTTGTAGAGGTACATAGTTTTCATTTATTTTAACAATAATGTTTTTACTTCTTTGCAGTGTTATGTTATCCAAACTAACTTAGCAGTAGACTGAAGACTCGAACAAAACTAGCCAAGTAGATATTTTAATCCGTTTCAAAAGATGTCTTCAGATGAGTCGGACGATGAACCGTTGTCCGTAATAGCGGCAAACAAGAAATTAAATCCCGGAAAGTATGGAGGTGAAGCATCAGATTCCATAGAAGTTCCAAAAAAGAAAAAGAAGTTACCAGCTCCTAAACGGCTTCCTGTCACGATAAAGCTTCAACGCGGTAGGGCTAGCAAGCAGCAGCCAGTGATCGAGCGGCCTGCAGACGTGTGGCTCTATTTAAAAGATCTGAACCCTTCAGGACCATACAGTTGCTTGTTGTGCCCAGAATGGTTTATCAACAGATCAAAAATTATTGTGCACTATGTCTTAAACCACAAGAAAGACTTCTGTGGTATATGTAGGTAAGGCCTCATCATTGTGATCTCTTTGGTTAATACACTTCTAATTTATTTTAATACTACTAATATCTGATTCTTATTCTTCAAGGTATTTTGTTCCCGACAGAGATAGCTGGTGGAAACATGTAAAGTTTCATACTCCTTGGCCGTGCTCTCAATGTGTTCAAAACTTTGAAACTGAGGTAGAACTGCGCAACCATTTGAGAGCTATTCATAATCTGGTACATTGTAGACTCTGCCATTTCAGAGTTCTTGATGGTGACCCATACCACACACATTTATTTCAAAAGCATAATATCACTAATGTGGCCAGTAAAGATGACGAAAATTTGTGGGAATTACTATATGATGGCACTTCAAACTTCTTGTGTTTGCTTTGCTCTAAGTCTAATAATCCGACTAGAATGTTCTTCAACCATTACATGGGGTATCACCACTTCACACTGAAATGCTTCACTGGTCTTGTCTCAGGAAGAGATCCACCATTCTTAGTATATGGTGCTGATCTTAGAACTGAATTTGTTGAAGAACAATTGAAGCAACATTCAAGATATGGCTATGTTGATGCTGGGTTCCAGTCTCAGGGTGCCATAGAACCTGAACAGAGTGATACAAAAGATTTGTTGAAAGTTCTTATACCAGAAATTAAACAAGAAATTTTAAATATAGAGGAAGCTAAGAATGTTGAAGAAGCTGCAAAATCAAAGGATGATGATGATGATGATGTCTATAAAAACTATAATGGTGATGATGATTTTGATGTAACATCAACAGAACTCATAGTTGTACAAAAATGTTATTATGATTACATACGTGAAATTTTGTCTGACATCAATTCCAAATCATTTTATGAATACTCTGACATTGATTATGACAAGGCTACAACTGAGGTTGCAATGGATATAGTTTGCACCCTGTGCAGTATCCGCTACAGCACTTTGTCAAGTTTCACTACACACATGTTTAAGATGCATTGTATAAAGTCCTTGCCACTGTTTTCATGCAGAGTGTGTGCAACAACATTTGAAACCCAAAATGAGTTGGACAATCATATAACAAATGAGTTAGGAGACTTTGACGATCTATGGATTTGCCAGTTTTGTGATAAGGAATTTGATGACAGGGAGGCAACAAGGCGTCACTTAACAGAACATTGGGATGTAGTAGAATATGATAACTGTTTCAGTCCACATTTAGGCTTCAAATGTAGATATTGTCCAACATTGTTCTGGCATGAAACAGACAGGGAGACACACCAAGTCCGGGCCCATTTCTTTAACCATAAAGATGGGTATTACAAGTGTGAGAGCTGCAATGAAGTATTCAGCGACAAGGTATTATTGAATAAATATTATTTAGTTACTGAGAGCAATGGTTTATCTATTGTCTGTAATTTTTAATAAAAGTATTAACATCCTTTTGGCACAAGTGCAAAATAAGATAATTATATTAAATAGCACATTTCATTTCACAACAGGGTAAAAATTTAAAATTTACTTACAAAAAACTTTAAATATCATTACATTTTTATACCTAGTAGGTTCAGTCTTTGGTGGTCTTGCAATAGGCTAGCTCTATTATTGGATTACAGTTAAAACTATCACTTTTCCAGGATACAATGAAACAGTATTATGTAAATTATAATTAAATCGGCTTACCATTCTAGAACTGCTATATAAAATAAATATATGTATGTACATCTTTGCTATCCCTAGGTCTGGTTCATCCATCACTATTTAGAAAGGCACAGTACTCCAGATAAAGTGCCTTTGTATTTGCTCAAATGTTCTCTTTGCTGCCTGGTGCTGCCCAATGTTGAGGAGATGAGGGCCCACTTCAACAGCCTTCACCCTGAAGCTAGGAAGGTGTTCTGCTCTTTAGACTCCTGCCAATACAAGCCTTTGAGTCATCGGAAGTCCTTTAAACTTCATGTGCGGGTAAGATGCTTTTTCTATATTGTTTAAATAATAGCATACTCCATCGTCCGTCCGCATGTCACTTAACATCAGATGAGAAAGTAATCAAACAAGCCTATTTAATATAATAAGATGGGAGTATATGTTTTGCTTTGGAGTCTATTTTTATATGTATTTTGCAACATACTTAACTTAAGCATGAGAGCAAAAATGTTTTGTTTAGACGTATGCGTAATGAGTGTTATAAGACCCGCAAGTTGCTAATGGGCTGGAACCTTGTCTATTTCACCTCAAAATGACTCCATCCGCCGTTCTTGCTGGCTAGTGGTGTTAACGCGTACCGAGAGTGGTGACGTCATTATTACGTCACCAAGATGGCCGCCAGGCCCATTATCAAGTTGCGGTGCGTATAGTAATGTGTAATGTGTGGTGCAGACGATGCACACGTCGCGGTCGCGGTCGCGGGTGGCGGGCGGCGCGGAGTGCGCGCAGTGCGGGCGCGAGTTCGGCAGCTCGCGCGCGTGCGGCGCGCACATGGCGCAGGCGCACGGGCCCGGCAAGTTCAAGTGCAAGCTGTGCCGCGAGGTGCTGCACACCATGGACGAGAGGTACACTGGTACACTAGTACATTACACCTCACACCTGCATACATTCTAACTTCAAATACTTATTTAACCATCCTATGTAAATTGCATCCTAATATCCTGTTTTATTTAATCTTTTGTGTACAATAAAGTATAATAATAAATACATATGTTTAGCTTACATCTGCATAATCATTAAGAAAATTTAATTATAAAAGCTGTCAAACTTCCCTGCTGTGTTGAACACTTAGTTAAATGTTTAGTAAAATATCTTAAATTTAAACAATTATCTTAAAAAGTCTGTCTTTTCTTGAAACAAAAAACTAAACATTACATTACTTAAGTTTTTGATTTTAATAGTAACAATAATAGTCGAATTAATATTCCTAGAGCAGCTGTTTTGATATTTAGTTTTGTTTGGGCAGGAAACTCCACTACCTCATCAGCCATCCTGGACAGCATCCGTTCGAGTGCTCAGAGTGTGGCAAATCATTCCAGTATAAATCCTCGCTGTACATGCACAAGCAAGACCATCAGCCCAACAAGCAGAACTACACTTGCACATATTGTGGGAAGACCTTTTTGGTAAGTTTTTTTATACCGCAAGGGTGGCAAACAAGCATGCGGCCCGTTTGATGGTAGGCGGTGCTCGACGATGCACCGCAGCATATAAATAATAATATAAATAACTAGCTTCCCGCCAGCGGCTTCGCCCGCGTGGTCTTATAATTTTTTCCCCGTTTTTGCTACATTTTTCATTACTACTCCGCTCCTATTAGTCGTAGCGTGATGATATATAGCCTATGTTACTCGGGGATAATGTAGCTTTCCAAAGGTGAAAGAATTTTTGAAATCGGTCCAGTAGTTTCGGAGCCTATTCATTACAAACAAACAAACAAACAAACAAACAAACAAACAAACAAATCTTTCCTCTTTATAATATTAGTATAGATAAATATCCTGGGACATTTTTACACAGCACCATCTAGTCCCAAACTAAGCAGAGCTTGTACTATGGGTACTAGACAATGGATATAATACTTATAGGTATACTTTTTTTTTTTGTAAATGCATACTTATAATACATAGGAAACACCCAGACAAACACAAAAATTGATATTCATCACATAAATATTTGTGTCTTGTGGGAATCGAACCCACGACCTCGTGATCAGCAGTCCGGTACTCGAACCACTAGACCACAGACGTCGTCAATATGGAAGTTTACAACACCGAAGCGTCACTCACGTGTTGCCGATCCTGCAAAAACCTCGAGGTTTATGGAGTATTCACTGCGCTGACAGTTTTAGAGAATGTTCCTCTTGCTGCCAATAGTACCAGCGCAGCACGTCACTAGACCACAGACGTCGTAATTTTGTTTGTAGAAGCGCGACTCGTTCCGCGAGCACGTGCAGATCCACGAGGGCCCGCGGCACGCGTGCTCGTACTGCCCGATGCGCTTCGTGCAGCGCTCCAACATGCTGCGCCACGAGCGCCGCCACACGGGCGAGCGGCCCTACGTGTGCCCGCACTGCCCCCGGAGCTTCGCCGACAAGGGCGCCTGCAACTCGCATGCCAGGTACACTCACCACCAAACCAAATTCAAATATTTTATTTCAATTAGATTAAATAGGCACTTTTAATAGTAATAAATAAAAAATAAAAAACATAGCTGTAAGGAGTAAGAGCTGACCAGCTCCGACGGACAGCACTTCTTGGCAACAAATCATATTTATTATTTTACACAGCACCATCTAGTCCAAAACTAAGCAGAGCTTGTACCATCGGTACTAGCCAATGGATATAATACTAATATATATATACTTTGCTCTCGTTCACAAGCATGACGTATGTGTCGGCCCTGTTTGACTAAACCATTGCAACTTTGAGATAACACCAATATAACATTAGTATTTGTTCGTAAATACTTGAATTTTGTCTAGTGTATTCATATTTATGCTCGTGACTGTACTCTACAAACAACAATTAACATAAACACACAATCATGCCTGTATTCTCTAAAGGTTAAGCTGCGAAAGATTTCGCATGTTTATGAAATGAAATGAAATGATATTTATTTCTGTAAGTAGAGGATCTACTTAAAGACACTTTTACAAGTCATTTTTTTAATGCTAGATGATTTGACCGACTGGTCAAATCAAAACTGTTTCAACTGTTTCCAGTTAGGACTCTAACTGGGTAGGTCCTGGTCCTGGGTAGTCCTAAATTTAGGTGCTAGGGCGAGTCTATTGCCATAATCTAAACTCCGAGCAGTAACTGAGAATTATTTACCATTTTAAATTAGCCTAGTGGTGCTAATCCTTCAGGGGAATACAGACATGTGGTATGAAAATGACGCATATTAAATTGACGTAAAAAATTCCAGGACACATTTGAAGAACGTGTCATATGCGTGTATGTACTGCGGGAAGTCATTCGTGCAGAAGTCCAAGTTGACCTACCACATCAGGAAACATACCGGAGAAAGTGAGTCTTTAATATTTATATTTGACTAGCGGCCTGTGTATGTGTCTTCTATCTTCATCGTCATATTTGAGCCAGTTAGTGAATATACTTTCATATGCATTTAGTGAAAAGCTGTTAATAATAAGTTAATAATTATTTGTATAAATAATTTGTAACCTTTTTCATCTACACTATCTACACTAATATTATAAAGAGGAAAGATTTGTATTTTTGTATGTAACGAATAAAATCAAAAAGTACTGGACCGATTTGATAAATTCTTTCCATGTTAGATAGCCCATTTATCGGGGAAGGCTATAGGCTATATATCATCACGCTACGACTAATAGGAGCGGAGTAGTAATGAAAAATGTTGCAAAAACGGGGGAAAAAATTATAAGACCACGCGGGCGAAGCCACTGGCGGGAAGCTAGTGCTATTATAATTTGCGCGGAACTAATTGATCGCGCCTTAGGCTTCGCCTGCGTGCGGTGGGACGGAGTGGCGGGGGCGCTTGTTTTCGTTCACAGTAACCCGTCGCCTCAACCCCGTCCCTACCTAAGGCACGGCCAATTAGTTCCGTGCGGACTATAGTGATTCTATCAGTCGTCATTATTATTTACTTGACTTATGTTACCCTTTATTTATTATAGTATGTATAAGCCATGTTAATGTTCCGCATATTTTCTTTCACTTCACCTGACGCGGTATACTTCCAGACCTGGAGACGTGCTCGGTGTGCTCCAAGTTGTTCACGAGCGCTTGCTCGCTGCGTGAACACATGAAGATACATGAACCTAAGAAGGAACAGATTAAATGTCCACTGTGTGGTAAGTTTATATTATGATAATTATATAAATATAGGGCCTGTTTCATTACCTGCTGATAAATTCCCGTTAAATTAATTGACAGATAATTTCATACAAATGTTTCGATACGAATTTATTCGGCGGTTATGCTATCCAGAGGTGGTAAAACACGCCCTTAACATTCATAATTATCATTTCAAATTGTACATCTCCTCAAAGCAACAGCTAATCTTCTTTTGTAAATTATGTTTTTATTACCCGATTGCCGAAGGGGGGTTATGTATTTAATTATATATATATAATTGTACTCTGTATTAGACTATCAGTATGGTGGTATCCACAACTTAACATAATGGGTGAGTAGTCAAAACGCGCGATTTTCAGTTGACCTAAAATATTGCTTGTTGGTATGCACCATATAGTAATGTTCCAGTAATGTAACTAGAATAGTTGTAACTTACACTAAATGAAGAGTTTAGTGAGAAAACGTCATGGTCGAGGTACTGTAGTGTTTGAGTGTGTGTGTGTGTGTGTGTTGCAGAGCGCATGTACCAGGACGAGCGCTACATGCTGCGGCACCTGCGCACGTCGCACACGCACGCGCGCCACGCCTGCCCGCTGTGCGACAAGATGCTCACGAGCCCGTCCGGCCTGCGCCACCACGTCATCACGCACAGCAACCTCAAGACGCTACGGGTAAACCTACACCTATACCTTTCTATTCACCTATATTACAAGGTCACGTTAGTTTCAAATTATACCGGGTTATAAAAAATACCTTAACTATTTTTGACCTTATGAATCAGAATCAGGAATAAAACACATTAGTGAAGAAAAAAAATGTTTTCATCATTTTTCATCATTACAAATATTTTAAAATGATAGAGAGCCTAATATATATTATAGCCTCACCATACACCCGCTGACTAAAAATATTATTAATATTTTAAGATTAAGCTAAAACATTTTCGAGCTAATAAAATTAAAAAATGTCGTAATATCAATACGAAAAGAATAACTACATTATTATAATTTTTTGAGCTACAAATTAGTCAGCTACGCGTTATTAATAAAATGTATATTTGAGTAGCTCATAACATAAATACATAGTCACAATAACACAATCCTTGTCCATATCTTATAATTGACATAATAATATTAATTTATATTCTTTGTTTCAGTGCAAAATGTGTCCAAAAGCGTACTCAGTGAAGAGGACGATGATCAAACATTTCAGGCGTCGACACGGCTTCAAAGGCAATGAACCGAACATTAAAGAGTTCTACAGTAGGCTGGACCCGAGGGAGTGTAATCTAGGCATAGAAGAACCAACCATGACCACTATATTCGGACCCCCGAACAAACCAATTATGACTGATGTCCTAGTTGCTAACTTTGTTGCTCTATCTAATCTAGAAAAACAGAGGCGACTAGCAGAACAGAGAGAAGAGAGTGAGAGTACAGAAGATGCACAGTATGACAAGTCACAGTCAGATGAGATGTCAAGGACGAGTGAAAAAGACACAGATAGTGCCGAAAGAGATGAAAAGAAAATTATCATCAAAGTGGAGGCTAAAGAAGAGGGCGATCACGATTCAGAGCTGGAACCCACTGACTTTGTCAGCGTCAAGATTGAACCAATGGATGATGAGAATGAAAATGAAGACTAAAGTTTTGACATAGGCTAGTGTAAAACAGCCTGTAGTTTCAGTAATGTATGGATTATTTATGTCTAGCACTGCTTCCATTTTGTTAAATGTTACCAATCTGGCTTCCAAGCGCTGGGTAATACAATGGAGACTATGTGGCATAGATGGGTTTTAGGGTCTGAAACTATACCCTTTTTTTCGAGGTTGGAAATCCTCATGGAAATCCCCCGCCCCGGGGAGGGCGGGGCGGTCTGTCAGACTCCTACTAACTAAAACCAACCCCGGTGAAGTGGGAACACCGGGGTTGGTTTGAACTCTGAACACTGAACTAAACTAACTATACCCTGACTGAACCTGATTCACACAGAGAGTTGAATAAGAATTAAAAAATAATTATTTTTTAGAAATATAAAATTTAAACATATTTTCTGTTTGTTCTTTTCTAGATAAAATATTTTGCTTCGAGAGAGTAGGCTAAGAAATAAAATATTATCTAAGCTTATTTACTAAACTGTTCTTTTTTAAATAAAATATTTTAATGTAGTTCTAGTGTATAGCATAATGTTGTCGGTCTAAATAAAGTAATTAATCGAATTCCGAAATTGTTTTATTTCATTAGTAATGCACTGTATAAGACAAGTAATAAAAGGAGAGCCTGTTCAAATGTGCTATAGTCTGCGCCACAGAGTACATTATAATAGGTCTGCGCGGAACTAGTTGGCTGCACCTTATTAGGTATGTGAGCGGCGGGACGGGAGGCGGGGTCGCCTGCGCATGGTGAGACGGAGGGGCGGGGGCGCTTGCTTTTGAACAGTATCCCGCCGCCTCTATTTTTATAATCTCATATTTCAAAAAACTGGTAGGTTAGGTTAGAAGGAATATTGTTTGTGCAGTTTTTTTAAAGGTTTCCTTCTATAATTCTTATAATAAACTTGCGACCTGTGCGCAGCTTCGCCTGCGTATCCCGGCGGATAAAAAAATACATACAAACATTCTCCTGACAATAATGAACACAAGAAAACAATATTGATGCAGTTGTTCGGAAGTTATGCGCGGCGTACATTTCGGCGATTCATTTTTATTTAATATAGATGCAGATTACTGGTGTAAAGATATTATTCATAATAATAAATGGTAGACATCCTATTTATAATAATACAATTCTTTCATAAAACATAAAAGTAAGAATAAATAGTATAAACTTTTTCTTTCTAAATATATAATTATAATCATTATAAAAGAAGCACTCAGACAAACGCAAACATTTAAGTTCATCACATAAATATCGGTGTCCTGTGGGAATCAAATCCACGACATTGTGATCAGCAGTCCGATACCCGAACCACTACACCACAGACGTCGTCTGCCTGCTTAGACTAAGTATATACTTGGTCCTAGTCTGACTGCTGCTTATACGCGTAGGTATGATCTATGAATGTGCTGTGCAATGCAAGGGTACCTAATCTACGTATATTACAGTTCGCGCCAAACTTATTGTCCGGGTTGAAGTTGGCACGACCTAACTTTAACCTGGCCGTAAAAATCGGAGAAAGAAAACTATTGGAATGTAATAGATAAAAAAACTAAAGCTGAAATCGTAGGCTGTCGTTTTAAATCATTTTAATCCAATATTTTGCCAACTTCAACCCGGACAATAAGTTTGGCGCGAACTGTACGTAGTACTAGTCATAGTAAGTAGGTGGCAGCACGTTTAGATTATAGTAAAACCGGCCATCTAATCCGTCCCCACTTCAGCATATCAGCATCATCATAATATTATATTGTCTATAATGATTAGCATTGTCCCGCATTGTCTTGTTATCAACCTAAATAATTATGTTGTTAATGTTTTATAAACTTTTTCAAAATTATTGTGTAGCTTTGGGGTCCGTACAGTACGTTTTTGTTTTAACACGTAGATTGATAGATTCTACAATCCTACAATACAACAGACATGACACGATACGATACAAATCAAAATATGAAAAATGTTCTCGACAGTATTTTTGGCCTAAAGGATAAGTTAAAAAGATTGGCGGGAACTGTACAACATTATACGAGCGAGAAATGGAACGCAATCGCCAATCACATCAGCTGTTTAACTACAGGAAACGTCAATCTGACATTTTTATGTTTAGACTTTGACCTTTAGATTATTTTATTGCAATTTTTCTATTAAATTGGCAATAAAGAATTACGTAATGACTTAAATAATAAAATATATACTCAATTCCATTTCCCAGTGAGAATCTCGTGTAAATAAAACAATGTATAACCCCGCGGTAACGGTTAGAAGAATCGATGTTTTGATTCGCATTTTAGGTAACCGTAAAGCAATTTTAGCGGCTAATCCTGTGAGAAGTTATTCCAGTCAAGATAAAGTGACCATAGGAGATGTCAGCAAAGAGATAAAAAATCCCAAAAAGGTGGAATATGTACCCAGGAAGTACTGTAAGTATTTACCTTGAAACTTCGAGTTTATAACCTAAAAACTTCATTTAACTACATGTTTGCCAAGTTTTAGCTCCATAAAGTAATAAAACAATTGGAGAATAATTTATGATATATATATAGTTTTTTTTGCATTATAGTTTTTACCACAAATAATCACGAAAAACATTAACTTTTTTGAATTCTCGTTAAACTACAGCCATTTATAACAAAACTGCACCGATATCTTGTCGTCATTATGTACAGCCTCCGATGTACCATTGCTGGGCTTAACATAGACCTAACCCAAACTAAGCCAATAATTTGAATTGTCAGTGACCATAGAAGATTCGGAACTCAAGTCTCTATCACAAAGCACATTGAGGAACTTAAGATGGATGATGCAAAAGGATTTACTGGGCCAAGATATGTTCCTACTTGGCAGGCCAGGCCCAAGCAGGTTAGATTTTATTTTTTTAACTAAATAAAAAATAAAAGTTAGTAATTTTTTTTCACAATAGTGTGGGCACATAATTATAAAGAAGTAGCTGGAAAGTACTCAATGACAATGGGTATATTTACCCTTATCTGCTTCTGTCTGATGTAATATTAAGTAACCACCTATAGTCACCCTAAGGTCGACTGGTCGAAAATGCCTTGGGCATTAAGTCCGCCTCTGTACACAATGTGAATAAAGTATAAAATAAATAAATTAATAAATAAAATTTATAGAGAGAGCTAATTCAATTTGTAAGTGGATATTGTACCTCGCACAGATTTTAAAATAAATTTGTTATTTTTAGGAGGAAAGTTGCTCTTCAGTATTTGGAACTGACACAGAGGGAGTTGGAGTATGTTGCTCTATCTAGAGACACAACAGAAGCTGACCTTAAACAGAGAAGAGAGATTCAGAGCTCTACTGCGAAGTATTTTGATCAGGTAAGGTGTATGTGTGACTACGGGCCGCACTCAGGAACAACAATAAACGTTATTGTATCGTTAACAAACAGTGGCTACTATATCTTGGCCTATTTTTCCATACTGATTTCTGACACGCGAATACTAGACATTGAAATAAAACTACTTTTTACGGATTTTATCGCGTTATATTGATATTATTTTTCCATATTTGAGTTTGTTGTCAGTGTACTAAGATATACTGGGTGACTATTATAGTATGCGCGGAACTAATTGGCCGCGCGTTAGGTATGTGAGCGGCGGGACGAAGGAGCGGGGTCGCCTACGCAAGGTAGGACGGAGAGGCGAGGGTGCTTGCTTTTGTTCACAGTAACCCGCCGCCCCACCCCCGTCCCTACCTAAGGCGCGGCCAACTAGTTCCGCGCGGACTATAGCTAATATTATGCTAAGTGACGTCTCCGAGTTCAACAGATGATAATATATGATATGACTGTGTAGAGTAGTTACAGCATAATAATTATAACCGTTCAATTGTTTTTTAAAATCTGAAGGCTGAGATACAGATCCTACTTAGTTCAAGAGGCAGAGCTTATTTGTGTTGTAGCATAATAAACTTATGAATCTTCATAATATATCAAACAGATTCCATGAAGATATAACCATGTAGGGACTGGTATTCAATCAGTGAGAATACACCTCTGCCTGTACCATTTGGAAAATACAGGCTTGATGTTATGTTATAATATACCTCTTATTTCACAGAGTGCCGTACGCGCAGCAGTAGAGGGTCGTGTGCTCGTTCTAGAAGGAATAGAGAAGGCGGAACGCAATGTGTTGCCAGTGCTAAATAATTTACTGGAAAACAGGGAGATGCACTTAGAGGACGGACGATTTTTGGTACCGGCTGCTAGATATGATAAACTGCTAGAGGTAAATTCTATAGATTAAATAGAGGTATTCCATAGAGTAATATCGTAATTTTATTTTTCTACAAAATTGACCTGAAATGTGCTTGCGTCCTTTTTTGTTACAAATACACTTACTTACAAGTATCTAAGTTGTTGCGTGATTTTAAAAAGCCTACGACCTCCTTGACGAATTGAGCTATAAAATACAAAAAGATTATTTCAAATCTGACTTTAAAAAAAATTAAATAAACAAACTCTTGAACTTCATTATACTAGTATACTAATATCTATTTAGCAACAAACGTGCAAACAAATTGCGTAACAATAAAAATGTTTATCAGGAACATGGTGCTGAAGAAATTTCAAGATGGCGCCTCGTCCGCGTCGACGAGAACTTCCGCGTCATAGCACTGGGTCTGCCAGTGCCCAAGTACAGTGGGCAGCCTCTCGATCCGCCGCTCCGGTCCCGCTTTCAAGCTAGGGACGTCGCTACCATCGGCTTTTCGGTGAGTTTTACACTAATATAGTATTAACAGCCCTCAAGACAAGTGAGCTTATCAGCATAGCACAACAGTGGCATTCGGTTATCTTAAACATGTCATAAACCATTAAAAGTTTGGGATTGACACATATTTGAAGGAGGTCATCAAAAGCTAATACAACTCAGCCCAAATTTGTACCGGAGGTACATGACAGCTGTCAAGTTGATAGTTTTTGTCACTTACACTCACCATGAACTCACTATGAAACTGATAATAATCTGCCGTAATGGCGCGCGTTTGAGATTCCGAAACTGACACTGACAATTTTTACTATAAAATCATTACGAAATGTTTTTTTTCTCATTCCCCAGTCAACATTAAAAAAAAGTACGAAACTACTTAACCAGCGTAATACAGGGTATTTTTTCAAATAATTCGGTACATCATTTGGGCCGATTTCGATGACTTCCTTTCAAATAAATCTTTCGTTAAAATATGTTTGTGCTTGTTACCGACTTTTGAGCGTAACAGCTAGTTCCTCCTCGGTTGCTTTGCTGTTGGTGCTTGTAAGGATGGAGCTTTTAAGGATCCATATGTATTGTGCCCATGCGCACCGATGGAAAAGGTACGTAGCATACCATTATCGTCAGGTGGTTCATCTGCTGGTTTGCGGACATAAACCATTTAAAAAATAACAATAATCAGTAATCTGTTTCATTATGTATTTATTCACAAAAAAGTATATAAGTATTATATCCATTGTCTAGGACACATAGTACAAGTTTTGCTTGTTTGGGACTAGATGATGCTGTGTAAAATGCCCTCAGAATATTTATTTAACTGACGTATTAACCACTTTTCGATTCTCTCCCACGATTAGAATGCAACCTATGCGAAAATGTGCAGTATGCGGGTGCATATATGACTATTATTGCCATCCCTACAATTTTTGCAAATTTGAGCAGGAAAAATATAGTTTTACGAATTTCCATGATAAAAAAAAATCGCCAACTTCATAGTAATATCTTGTGATAAAGATAAAGATAAAGATAAAGATCATTTATTTGTCACAACATGTGTACATTCTGGTGTTATTAAATATAATTATACAGTTCCAACATGTTCTGTCCATTTCAGGACATGCAAATGTTAATAAACAAGAAATTATATAAAAAAAAAAAAACATTAAAATTAAAAATTATTAAAATTAAAATTAAAAGGGTAAAATGTCAAAGTTAATAATTATGTCAATGTTTACAAATAATTTCATAATATAAAGGAAATTTCAACAGATAGCAGCCATGTCACAGTTAAGAGGAATGTCAGCTAAACTAACAAGAAACACCAATTTATAATTAAAAACTTAAAAGCACATTACATTATTTGTCTGTCATCGAGAAATTCACTTACAGTGTAATAGCATTTAGAAATCAGTATTTTTTTTATGTGGTGTTTAAATTGATTCACATTAAGCTGCTTGCATGAGTTAGGTAGTTTATTGTAGATTTTTGGAGCCATACAGAAAATACTCTTACTCATGAGTGTTGTCTTTGCTGTGTGCATACATAATCTATGACCGTCACGGCGATTGCGAATAGTAATATCTGACATTTTTGGGAATAAGTGTGGGTTAGTCTTAACAAACACCGCTGTCTCATAAATGTATAAGCTCGGCAACGTTAAAATTTTATATTTAATAAAGTATGGCTTACAAGTATCTGTGACTTGTAGCCCAAACATGACCCTTAAACACCGCTTTTGTAGTTTAAATACACTTAATTTATTGACAGAATTTCCCCAGAACATAATTCCGTATCTTAGTATGGATTCTATGAGGCCATGATACGCAGACAGCAATGCAGGTATATTTACTAGTGGACCAAGTTTATAGAGCCCATATGATCGGCTGCTTATTTTTTTGGATAACTCCTCTATATGAGCTTTCCAGTTCAACTGCTTATCTATAACTACTCCGAGAAACTGAGCCTCATCTACTTCATTTATAGTGCAATTTTTATATGTTATATTAGGTAGATTATGTTGCGGTCTTTGACTAAAGTGCATGACATGAGTTTTATTCAAATTAATTTTTAAGTTATTATTATTCATCCAGTCAATTATTGAAGATACTGCATAGTTAATGTCATGTTCGTAATGGTTCAATGATTTACATGCTACTGTTAGTGTGCTGTCGTCCGCAAAGAGAGTCATAGGTTGCTCAGTTGATTTGGGCAGATCATTAATATAGACAATAAACATTAATGGGCCCAGGACGCTTCCTTGTGGAACACCATACGCATTAGTCCGTTCTTGGGATTTGCTAGTAATTTCCTTTTTTAAATTAAAATCAATTCCCGTTATCACCGTATATTGTTTTCTACTAGTCATATATGATATTAACAAATCAAGGACATTACCACGGATGCCATAGCGATATAGCTTATTTTTTAAAATATTATGATCCACGTAATCAAAAGCCTGCGTCATATCGCAGTACACTGCACATACAGGGTTTCTTTTGTTAACGTTTGTCATAGTCTCATGTAAAAAATCATAGATGGCCATGTTGATAGACATATTTTTTCTAAAACCCTTCTGTTCTTTACAAATAATTTTCTTTTTTTCTAAGTAACTATATACTTCCCTGTGTATGTATTTCTCAAAGATCTTGGAAAATATAGGTAAGAGTGCAATCGGCCTATAGTTTGACATAACGTCTTTGTTTTCTTTTTTGTGTATTGGTTTAATCATGGACACTTTCAGTTTCTCTGGAAACACGCCGTGGGATATACACAGATTTAATATGTGACTAAGATGGTTACAGATAAGACTACCGGTTAACTTTACTATTTTTGTAGAGATGCCATCATAGCCTACGCTATTAGTATTTTTTAGATTTTTTATAATATTTAAAATATCTTGAGGCAAGCTAGGGGCCATAAACATGGAATCTTTTGTATTGACTATAGTAGAGGTGGCCTGTGTGAATGATATGGGAAGCGGTTGAATTTTATCTATGTAATAGTCATTGAAACTCTCTGCTATCAGTGTTGGGTCAGTAATAGTTTGATTGTTCAGTGTTATTTTGTGTACAGTATCTTTTGGTTTATTGAATTTATTATTATTAATAATTTGCCATGTTGTTCTCATTTTGTTTTCAGAACAATTAATGTTATTAATGTTTTGAGACCTTTTGGTTAGAGCGATAATTTTTTTAAACAAGTTAGCATATTTTTTATAGGCTACGCTATTAGAATGAGATGGTTTTAGTCTAGTCGCCCATAAGAGATTCCTTTTTTTTCTACTGCAGATTCGAATACCTTTCGAGATCCATTTAGGCGTTTTTGTAGCTCGCACTGTAATTACTTTACGTGGAAAACAAAGTTTATAGATGAGATGAAACTGATCAAAGAATAAATCAAATGCAGTGTTGGGATCATCAGTATCATAAATTTCAGAAAATATTAAACCACGGATGTATTTTATAAAATTTTGAACATTCTCTTGACAGTAATCTGTTTTCTCTTTACGCCATTTTTTTAATATGCATATGTGTTTTACTGGGCACCTAAGTATCTGGGCTGTGTGATCAGATAGTGCTAGTTCAAGAATATCAGCGCGCCATGATTTTTTAAAGTTATGTGCGAAATTGTCAATGCACGTTTGGCTAGTCAATCTTGTTGGTTCCTCTAGAGATAGTTTTAAATTAAAATTAAGTAATAAACACTTCAGTTCTAGGCTCACACTGTTATTTTTTAGCACATCGATATTGTAATCACCTGCAATGACTATATTTTTGATTTTTTTTCGATTTATTAATATAAGCAATTGTTCAAATTTTTGAAAAAATAGATTAATATTTGCTGCTTTTGGCACCCTGTATAAGCATACAATTAATATATTATATTGTACTAGTTCAATTGCACAGCACTCGAAGATACCCTTTAAGGATAGTAACGCAACCTCAGGTAACTCTTTCCAGGTATGTCCCAGCTTTACCATTATACATGCTCCCCCTCTTTTACTGTTTACCCTGCAATAGTGAGCAGCTAGAGTGTAGTTAGGGACATACAGGTGAGCTACATGTTTCGGCGTCATGAAGTGTTCAGTTACACATAATACATCTACATGTTTCTTTTTATTTTCAAGTTCAGTTAAACATACAGACAAAGCTTCCGCCTTATTTATTAAGCCAGCAATGTTTTGGTGTAATATATGCAGTGACTTAGAGACGAAAAAAATTTTTATTTATTTGTTTTGTAAGGCTACATTCACCATTTGTAGTCAATTGTATACTTCTATCTATTTGATTGTCACTGGTAGTACATTTAAAAGTTAAGTGCATACTGCCAATTAGATCTTTTAAATTGGCAAATATATTTATCATTCCCTTATTGTTGAGCACTCCAGTATACTTTTGGAACATGTTGTAATCATAAGTAAGGTGTAAGTTGGAGTCTAGTAAAAGTGCATATTTATATATATTTACGTCATGATGTAGTATACTATTAAACATCTGTACGCGCCAATTAAACATAGCACTGTATTTATTATACTTAAATGTAGGTAAACAAAGTATTATATTAGTATGCATTAGTGTTAATAGCTTATTGCGGACACGAGTAACTATTTCTGAATAATTGTGAGTTGTTATAAAATCTTCACTTCCTATAAGTATAATACAAAAGTCATCTAATGTGTAGTCTATCAACTTACATTCTAGGTTTTCAATTAGTTTATCTATTCTACAGCTAGGTGAGAGATAATGGCACATATTATAATTAGGAAAAGTTCTATCTGCTATACTTGTAATCTTATTAGACTTATTGCTACTTATAATACAGAGTTCTCTTTTCTTGGGTGGTGTCAATTGGATTAGGCGGGTGGATTCACATTCCTGAGTAACTAGGCTCTTAAATTGGGTCTGTTCAGGAACTTGTGAATCGTCACACTTCGGAGTTGTGTGGTGGGATGGTCTAGGTCGTTGCTTTTGTTTGATTTTTGAAGTATTGCTTGGTGTTGCCAATTTCATACTTTTTGTTGGGGTAACTATTTCAGAGGTAATGATGAAAGAAAATTCAGATTACTTGCGACAAAGTTGTGTCAGTTTAACTTTATTTTGCATGCCAATGTTAAGGCGGAACATAGCTCTATAAATAATACTAAGTAACAACTTTGTTACCGTGCTTCTCGCAAATAAATATTTTTCTTTGTCTTCAGTAAAGTGTACTTACCTACGTTTAATGTCACATTCAAGAACGACTTAGGTTTGGTTTGAAGAAGTATTGTGCCTTTTTTGTAGAGTAAGAACTAAGCTATACCTATTACTTTTTATTCATGTTTTTATAATTATAATATCTTCATCTTTTCTTAATCTCTTTCATTAAATGGTAGCTAAACACCTTTAGCTTCTACTATGAACCATTGAATTTTTCGCGGAAACATTATTTTTCACGTATTCCCGTTTAGTTTCATAATTCAGAATTACGAATACAATGAAATTGAAATAAAATCAGCATGAGTACAATCAAACTTTAAACTTATACGGTAATAATAAAATAAGGGTTTATCAGCAATAGCTAGCAATACATTTTGTTCAACGATGAAGATATGAAATGCTTTTATAAAAGTTTCATTTTGGTAGTCATTTACAGTTGGTATTCGTTTAAGGACCGCACCGTAGCAACCCTCTAGTATTAAGAATTGTATAGATATGCACATACTCAAAGTGCTTGAAAGTGCCTTTTGGCCTAAATGTCTGATGACTGTGTGATCTAACACTGACTGTGACTGTGTTATAGGTGATAATATAAAATTGTAAAAAAGTCATTTCTGTACATTGAAGATATTTAAAAAAAAACAATTGGGTTAGAGTATATAAACGATCGCGAACCCAAAAATGTGATTTTTAGAATTCTTGTCTGTTTGTCTGTTTGTTAGGGGTTGGCGCTAAACCTACTGAATAGATTTGAATTTTGTATTAACTGTTGTAAAGCATAATTTCCAACTTAAAAACTGATGTAAAGCTTTTTTCAATTATTAGTATAGATTCTTAGATAGAGCTTGACCTCTCTGTTGTATGCAAGCCCATAGAAAGAAGAGATCATCATTGCTGGTTTTTGATTTTTAATTTTCTATTTAAAAGTCCATCGTTCAACTAAAAAAATAAGGTATATCTCATTCCACTCGGTTGCGTAGATGCTGAGATAGAGCTTGACCTCTCTGTAGTATGTATTCCTATTGATATAAGGGATCATTATTGTTGGTTCTTTAATTAAGTTGTCATATGCGCAGAAATCGTGATTGTTTATTAGTTATAAACGTTTAAAGTGGTATAGACTTAAATTAAACAATAGTTGTAAAGTTTGGTTAGAATTACGAGTTATTACGACTACCTGAAGTTTCAATTTTCCTTTGGAGTGATTTTGAACAACACAGTTTGACAAACAGTATCACCTCAGTACCTCATAGAGTACCCCAGTACCAGTAACAGTTGCTCAAACCAAGCTAAAAACTTTGGCGAAGTAATAACTACGCTGGGCGATAGGTTAAGCAGCGGTTTCTGCGGTTAGACTATGGATGGGTGACCATTATTAAGACATCGAGACCCTCTGTACCTTATATAGCACGTTAAGAAATGGCAATTGATTCGGCATAGTAGACCCTATACGAAAATCTATGAAAATCGTTAATCGTAGTCAGAATGCCAAAAAACCAGACGATCAGTTTAAGGATACCTATCGTTTTTAACCAGTCTGAACGCTATTGCTTTGTGTAAGATATTTATATTTAACCAAATGTGTTTCAATTGGAACCGGAGCTTAACATATTTTCCTATGGAGCCTAGGAGGATGATGAAACTGTTATAGTGAGCTGCTTTTTATCTTATTCGGGATCGATTTCTTTCAATTTTGTTTCTTCATCCACGGAGAGCGAAGCCGCGGGCAAAAGCTAGTAGGTGATAAAAAGGTAGGAAAATAATAGATACCGAAATAAAGATTTATTTTTTTAATGTTGGTTCAAACTTTATACTTTTGTATGAAGGCTGGGACAGTAAACTTTCAGTTCTACTAGTGCTTGACTCAAACTTCTTAGGTAGCTCAGGCATAAAAATGTGAACTTGTTTCTTAGGGTTCTTACTGACATCTGGTATTAACTTTTTGTTTAACATTTCCGCATACTGCTTTTGAACAGCGTTCTTTTCCGAAATAACTTTTTGCCGCGTCTCGACGACGTTCGTTCTTAGGTCTCTGGACTTTGTTTTGTTGTGGTTGTCTTTTATTTTCGCGTTCGTCTCGTGCCGTGGCGTGATCTTGGCGTTCCGTGACTGTCGTGCGTAGTTCTCGATCGTGTTCGCCGACGTCGGCACATAAAAATCGTGCCGATCGATAGTCCCACTTTGTTGCGCTTTTGGACTATCCCCTTTCGGCGAAGCTCGCCCGGCCTCCTTGTGTATGTCTATTGCTGTTTTCGATTTCGTCAAATTATGGCCTCGACGTTGCAGTTCTGGCCAGCTGTGTCGTGGCTGTGACATACGTTCCGCGTTTTCTGGTGCCAATAAATCTATTTTGCCCGCCAAATCTAGCCATTGTAAAACCCGTTCCGACAGTTCAGTGTTCTCCTTAACATCCGTTCTGGCCGTTTTATTCGCTCTCAAGTTCCTCATGTTGATGTCGAGACTGTCGTAATTACTTCGGTTAGTTTCGTTCAAAGGTTGCGGGCTCGCTTTTAAGATAAATTCGTCGTCAAAGTCGTGAGCTACGTCATGCAAGTTTAGGTGCTCTATATCGCCGTGGGAGGTGTTCGGTCGCTGGTTGATATGCGACTTATCGCTGGTGAGGACAAGGTTTAGTTTCCTCAAGCAGTCTTGAAGGTCGTCGGTGTGATGGCTGAGTCGGGAGCTCTTGTTGGTGTTGGTGGAGCAGGTTGCCGACGAGTTGGGCCGGCGCCGTTTTGCGTGGAGTTTGAGTAGGTAGGGGTCGTCGTGTGTGAGTATGGCGTGTCGAAAGCCGCCTACCCACACAGTTCTGACGTACATAGGCCGTTGTGAGGACTGCCACAGGACCATATTCCCATTCGAAGCTACGCGCTAACGCAATGAGGCACGCGACCTTTTCTATTAGTGCGTGCACGAGCTGACTGTGGTTTCATAATTGATTCGTATCATCTATCGCACGGCTTTCGACGGCTCTGCAAATAAATGGTGGAGTTTTATTTGATAGTTTTTGTGAATGAAATCGTCGAGTTGAAACGGAAAATCTATTACACTTTTAATTCGGTTTGGCACGCTATATTATTATTGGAAACAATGCCTACAAAATGCTGGTATTTTTCTTGATTCTATTATTTGCATTCTAAAGGCAATATTATAAATTGTTTAATAACTAATTAATTTAACCTTATTCAATTGCAATAAAGTGATGTTTCTAAGTTTTAATAGTCTTAATAAAACGTTTTATTGCAACTGTCCACATAACAGAAACATGTATTTGCAGCTGTTATATGTTTTGCATGTTCATCTTAAGAAATAAATAAATATATATAGAAGAAATATAAATTATATCACGTCATTGATGGGGAAATGCAGTTTTATAAAAAAAAATATTTGCATAATCAAAATATCCCAGGATATTTATATTCATCTTAAGAAATATAAATAAATCTAAAGAAGAAATATAATTTATATGCCTTCATAGATAGGGAAATTCAGTTTTAATAAAAAATTAATTAATCTACTAAACGTTTGTGGTAGCTCATTATGCACCTCGCCTGTTGCTTGTAAATTGTTTCCGTTGTTGACGACTAGTAGGGTAGCCATAGCCAGTTAAAAATATGTGAGGATAATTACAATTTTTTTATATAGCTTTGGGCATATCAAGTAAATGAAAGGAGAATAACAATAACCTAATATAACCTAAATTAAAATTTAGAAAACTCCCGACACGAAATGTAATTTCCCATTTTGTTTGGCGACCATCTTGGATTTGAAATTTATCATAGTGAATAGTATTCTCCTAGTTAAGCCCTTTCATTTGATACCCATATTGAGGGAGTTGTGAAAAAATATTTTATTCGCTATGTTGTAGCGGCGGCCATCTTGGACCGATTTTCATCAAACATAGCTAACACTCCCAACTAATTTACATTTCAAATAAAAAAAAAAAAACAAAATCGGTTCATCCGGTCGGGAGCTACGATGCCGCAGACAGACACACACAGACACATCAAACTTTTTTGCTTCGGGGGTTAAAAACAGAGCGGGGGAGACTCTTAACGTCGCGTGTGTAGACAAGAAGTATGAACGTAGTTGAAGCCAAAGAAGTATCTACCTAAGAATCTTAGCAAGGCGTTTTCTATTTTCTAATTTCCGGGATTTCCCCTATGAGAAAAAAGAATAAGTAAGTGAGCGTAAGTGTATATAAGTTCGTATTGTAAATCACCATGCTACACTCTGTCCTAGAAAAATATTAACAGGTGGTCCCTCTACGACCCCAACGTTGTAGCAATGATTAATTGAAAGCCTAATGCTGCGTAACGCGGGCACGCTGTCATGTGTCGCGGAGCTAATAAATTAATACTTCAAAAGTGTATGAACTCCCTTTACAAAGTAGGTGGGTATATTTTTTGTGTTTAATCTATTTATCTATCTATCAATTACCTCGTTACGTTATCCTAGTGGATCATAGCGCGACTGCTACGCTCGAGGGTTTGATTCCCAGGCCGAGCAGTGTTATTGTGTGTTAGTGCTTTTATGGGACCTAAACATACCGGCAACAACTCAATACTCAATATTTATTACATTCCACAATATGAGTAATTAGGTGGTAGACAGTACAATAATTCGTTCATTGTGGACCCCGTCGGGCACAGCATTGTAGGAGAGAGGAAGCACTAGTTACCATAAAATTCCATTTTATTTTTACTTTTAATTTTTTTATGTATTATTTAGTTCACGTTTATTAGGTAAGTTTAATAAAATATATTATATAAGTAGGATATTAATTTTGTTTTTATTGGTATATATTATAATAATGTATTATTAAATCTTTTTGTTTAACGTGAAAGAGTGGATAGCATAAGATCTAGAGTAAATAGGCAAATAGTTAATTTGTTTATTGAATAATAGTTTGTATGTCGGCAAACTTGCATTCTTTTTGATTCGTCAACATTGGATTTTGTCGTCAAGAATGCAAAAATCGTAGCAGTGTCGTGCTGTTTCTGCCTACCCTTATGGGGAAAAGGCGTGAGTAGTATGTTTGTTTTAGAAGTCAAGAGATGTTGAATGTAGATAATAACCAACCTTATGTGTTCCAAAACTGTTCACTCACTTCGTTGGGTTCCTATTCATTTAAATATAAGACACTATTTGGATAAGATAGGAAGCTTTTGAAGAAGTTAGGTCCTAAAATTTATAATGACTTGAATGCAATCTCATGTGTATTTGCTATTTCAAGTTAATTTCCTGTAGTTAATAGTTCATATAAAATTAATACAAACTTAGCAGAACTTCATTTGGAACAATATCGCATACCGCTAACAAAAATGTACTACAAATACGTCACTTTACAACAACTTGACTTTTCATTGACTTCAATTTTCCTTCTATAACCGGTATTTAATGTCATTAAAAAAAGAAAACTACTACTACTATGAAATAAGGTTTAATGTAATTAATAAAAACGTACTACAAGCTTTGCCCAGCAGTGGGGCACAAAAGAGGCTGCGTAAAAAAATTAGACGTAGTATTCCTATTATTTGAGTTGTTATTTATCATTATTTGCTTTGCATTACCGTTCCATAATTGTTATTAATATGTTAACGCACAGTTTTAAGTAGGTATATGTAAAAGCTATAATCATTCATAATCTCTAAAATAATCATACAAACGTAAAAAAAGTTCGGCATCTAAATCATAATTATTTATTTATTTTACTTACAACTCACAATCAATACTCCTTATCAATACAATGCATCTGCTACGAATTCGTAGCATGCTCGTAGCAATTCTACGAACCGTAGCAAGAAGAAGTCTACGAGCGTAGCATTCACATGGTCACTTGTAAAACTAACATAATTCAAAAATTTAGCCAAGTTCTTTTTGTATCACTATTATTTTAGTACTTTTCTGCAAATATTTTGCAATTTCGTAAGTTTCAGTGCAATCGCGAGCGTCGTTACTTATTTCCTTGTAAGCAGTGACTGGTCGTCGCTCCCCGATCGCGAGCGGTTTTGTCGTCAAATAAAGCCGGTTACACACGCGATGACACGATTCGGGTTTAAGGTTGAATATATTAGGTACATGTGTCAAGTTGAACTCATGAATCATTTGTGGGAATGCCTCAACTGTCGTCACTATGTGTTGGTGTGTTTAATTGCATATATTTTCGTTGTGAAGTTTGTTATTTGTCGGATTTCGTTATGAGTATTTGTTCATTCGACATGAATGCCTTAAAAGAAAAATGTTTTCGTTATAACAATATGTCATTTAATTTTGTATTTGAGTGAGGATAAAGTAAGAAGAATGTGATTTTTTACATAATTTATTTAACTGTGATAAAAGATTTACCATATTAATAACTATCCGTTAAATATTGCGGAGTTAACAAGTAATTTTGTTTATTATTTACTTTGTTGTTATTATATGATTCTCAATAAATATATTAGCTATAGGAAAGAGTTTTAATCGCCGTATAAAGTTCTGCAAAAACAATTATTGATTAAGTAGTCCCTATGGGTCTTTGTGCTTATGTGTATATGCTTCTCTTTTTATATCTCTTCATAAATATAGAAGAGACATGAACTATCCCTACTTCATAAAACTATTTGTATTTTAAACCATAGTCATGTACCTACCTTTACAATTTATTTCGCAGGTACTGTGACATCAAAACTTATCATTTTCCTATTAAAAGTTTGTCGCTAGGATTGCACGTAGATACTTGATTATTATTTTCTATATTTTACAACCAACAAAATTCGTGTCCTGCATCCTGTTGTAATTATTCGTATCGTGCGACAGTTCATTATTCAGTCTGAAATATTGTTGTATTATAAATTTTGCATAAATCCTATTCGGTTTGCATAATTTCGGGGGACATGATCCGAACTGTTCGGAGCACGAAACATTAAGTTTTATGGTAGTAAATAAGTAGTTTGGTGAACTCAGGGATAGGTAAAGTTTGCGCTAATAGCTGAGCCAGTGATACCATCTTTTAAGGGGATTATACAGAAGCTATAAATGGTTTTAATGTGCTATAAAGCGCTTTTGTATATTAGTTTGTAGCTGGGTGGTTTGATAATTCCACATGAGTTTAGTGATTTCATGAAAATCTTTTATGGTTGTACGGAACTTAGTTGGCGATAGGGTGGGTAAGAGTGTATGCGACTTGTGGAAGTGCAAAAAATTAATTAACTTTTAGAGTAGCGTTTATATACAATAAAAAAAATTAATTATGTACCTAATCATGCGGATTATCTTATCGAATAATAGTAAGTGATATTATTAATTTGTAACATAACGTAACATTTGTAAAAAAGAACACACTTTTACACACTAATTATGCTAAGTTAAGATTCTAAAAGTTAATTTTTTCTCAGCAAAAACGAAATAAACTCAGAGAATCATTTCTCTTCAATGCGATAGCGTCAAAATATATTTGACTACCTATTTGAATGACCTTATTGAAATAAAACATGGAGGAATTACCTAAACATAAGAGAGGTAGAGGACGACCTCAGGCGACGTGGTGGACTAGCATGACGAAACTCCTATTGGAGGAAAAACAGCCTGATCCGACAACCCAAGACAGAATGTCCTGGCGCTAGAAAATTAGGAGAGCCGACCCCACCTAAAAAGGGATAGAGCTAGACAGAAGAAGCTTTAATAATGAGACTGACTGCCTAGGGTGCACGGAACGATCATTTACACATAATTATATCGACATTCCTCCATGCAAAACAAAACATCCTATATACACAGGCACTCGACTCGCGAATGCTTACCTAACTAGGTAATATGCAAATCAGCAGCCATCAGCTAGCTAGCTTAGACAGTATTTTATGTACTCCATTTGTACCTGCGATCACGTACCTACCCACATTATTTACTGCTGAGGCACTTTGCTCCGTCTGTTTTATAGGTTAGTGCTTCCACAAGGCTTTGCAAGCGGTGCCAACATTTGATAGGCACGAAGAGCCACATATAGAATCGGCGGGTGTAAGATTACAATCGAGCAACACTTCTTTTTCGCTTTTGTTTCGTTTCATGGCCCACAAAGTTACAGTTCAGTTACATCAGAACGAATTGTAAGTAGCTGAATGAATATCTTGATAGAAAAACGGAGGGGCTTAATATAGAGCCTTTAGTAGTGAAGATATTTAAAATCTCTAACTTACTAACTGGATTCATTTCGATTAAATAGACTTTGCTGAGTAAAACATTTCTTTGGTGTTGCTATACCTAAAAACAAAAAGTTATGATGACCTAAAGGTTAAATTTCGATAAAAATTATATCTCAATAACCGGGACACTTAGGGCTTAGCATCTTGGGCTGAAACCTAGCAAATGACCCCTTCTATCTCCCAAAAATTGTGTCGGTCCATGCGCCAAACTCCCTGTATATTATATCTTACATGCACAGGGAATTGGTTGCAAAAGAACACAACTTAGGAAATATAATACTCTGTTTAAATCCATTGGGATGTATCACTAATTAAAACTTATAGCACCCCACATTGCATCGTGACAGAGTTATTTATTATGTTAATTAAGAAATTACAGCTTTTAATGTATCTGTAAGTTGTGATACTGATGGAAACCTGAAAAACGTGGTCACTGCTATATTTCTACATTTTCGTACCATTGAACTCCCAAAAAGTATTCATGTAATCCAGTATTTCTTTTGTGTGTTCATGACCTCGCATTACATATGTGTAATGTAAAATGTGTAACTGGTATTGTCTGCTCGATATTTCTTACCTACAATGTCTCTGCAATAAAATATACTAATGCCGTAGGATTTATTCAAAAAGTAGAGTCATTTGTATGAAGGTTAGCGTTTGATTCTATTTCTAATGTGTTGTGCGAGTACAGGAATTTACTGCTATACTTTAGTCTAAGTATGATAGAAGTACCACATAGGAATTAGTAACACATGGAACTTAAAAGCAAAAAATACCAGGGACCCAAGTACATATTATCTACATGATGATTTCTAACTAATTTGGAGGTAGTGCCTTGGGAACCATCTCTTTTTTTTGAAGTCGGTTGAAAATTAAAAGAAAACCTTTTTAAGTAGATTTACTTTTTAACACAATTTAGTGTGAATAACTCACTAATACTAAATTATTGATAGTTTAACGAAATCGAACTACCCCGAAAAAGTTACGCGTGTCACACATAAATATATACGCGTAAAAACTCCTTTTTCGTCGCTTAAAAAAATTGAAATTCCTTTGTAAGTCATGTAAACTAACCATTAGGTTACTAATGAGTCGTCAGAATTAATAGCGGCGTGTATTAATTGAGGTAGAATTGTTTTCGTGTCGGGTGGTAATGGGGTGGCAACATGCCATGCTCATAGTCTATGTGGTAATTATGGCTGAAATGTTTACCTGCGTTTAACCGGAACCTGTTTGTATAACATGTATTTTGGCGGAAAGGCTTTTAATGGCGTGCTTATTAAAATGAATCGACTCCCACTTGTTGTTTACGGTAATGTAATCTTATTCTGTACGTCCACGGCCGAGGAGTCGTTGGCGAGATGTCTTTGATCACTTTTTACTAGCGTGGTATGAAAAAGTCCAGGACAGAAAATCCTGGACTAAGTTAGCAGCTTTGTCCAGCAGTGGGACATTAAAATGGCTACATAAAAAAATTTACTGCTTCATTAGTCTAGTGGTGGCGAAATAATACGAAAACTTTTTAAATTAATCCTAAAACATTTTCCGTGTCCTATGCTTATCAAATTGGATGTTCACATAACTCTAATATCTCATAAAATTTTGAATAATAGCCCACGTCACGTCAAAGACGTGAAAAGATGGCTTGGCTCAATTTGAGACCTCGAGAAGTTTTTATAAGAAAAGAGTACGAGACTTGGCTATATTTTTACACGAAATGTCACTTTTATCGTTTTTAATGCCCATAAAATTCGTCACGATGCGGATAGCTCTTTGACAAAAACTTAAAGGCCAATAAATATGTGTTTGTATGTCCTTTCGAGGCTTCGCACTACATATATTTTACGATCCAGTCGTTGCGTGCCTGAATATTTTCCATATCTAGGTTCTGAGCACTTTTGCCGCTAGTAAACGTTGGTTTTGTCACAAAAAAAACCATTCTTTCGATACATAAAGGCTTGAATTGCTTGTAAAAATTGTTTATTTATTTGTTTGGGATAAAAAATAGCAGTATTTATGGGTTGAACATAACATATTGGTTACGCATGATTAGGTAAGGTTAAGTTACATTTTACTGGTTGAACTTGAACATGATATATTATCACGCCCATTCGTCTGAAGAGGTAGGTAGATGTGTACTAATGTATACCAACAGCCGGTCCCAAAGGACAAATCCATTAATTGGGCACCAACGTCCAAAGTCAGAGATGCTTCTAAGAATTTCTCGAAACCACCCAATGATATTGCTTGGCCTGGGAGTCGAACCCAGGACCTCACGCTTAGCAGCGGTGACCATTAGACTTGAGACAATTACGAGTTGAACGATGAAGTAATGAATTACTGAGTTTCTGAGGAGGGTCCAACTCTGACTCTCATAAACTACAAGAAAGTAGTTTCAGGGAATACCCTAGTTAATTTTCTCAATTGCCAGCCAAAGTTTAATTCGCCACGACGTAACAACCCTAATTCTGTAGAAGTTTTGTGAAAATAAATTCATATGATTTACGATTGCTAAGTTTTGTAGCTTCTTGTCGAGAATTGGGTATTTTTATGTCTTTGTTTGCTTGAGTGAGGTAATCAAAAGGTTTTTCAAGTTCCGTTTGTTTGGGCTTCTTCATATCTCTATTATACAAACTTACCCGTAACGAACTACTCATACTGTTAAAGAGTAAAATGATCGTTGGGAAACAACTTATTTATAAATGTCAAAAAAATAAATGCCGGGTCTGTGTGTTTTGTTGGATATTCATAGAACTGTATTTGCTAAGGGCCGCACTCAGAGACGTAACTTAGCTTAATGAATCATTAGCTAATAATAGAGGCCCAGTATCTTAGTACACTGACAACAAACTCAATTATGGAAACTTAGGCCAAGATATAGTAGCCACTGTTTGTTAACGATTCATTAACGTCTCTGAGTTTGACAATAAGAACAATAAGTAATATTTTTTTATGGTGCTTGTGCTGGCAAGGGACGCCCTAAAAAGATTTATACCGACCTTATTGGTGAGGTCTTTCATAAAGGCAGGGGCGTAGTACTCACAACCGGCGCGTTTGTATGACAAGATGTATGAGAGTAGAGGTAGAGGAAGCTATAGAAGTATGCAAGAATCCTGGCAGTCTCTAATTTCTACCTACCGCTGTGGGAAAAAGAGCAATGTAGATACACTCGGTTTCTCGATACTAATTTATGCATACTACATATAAACCTTCCTATTGAATCACTCTGTTGCTGAAAACCACATTAAAATCTGTTGCATAGTTTAAACGATCTAAGCGTACAAACAGAGGGAGCGACTTGGTTTTATACAAAAAGTATGTAAAGTATAGTAAGTAGTAGTAAAGAGTAACCATGGAGTTTCTTGCCGGTTCTTCTCCATAGGAAACGACTAATTTGGAACCGTGTACTTAGTTTCGACATTTCATAAGTGCCTGTATAAGGTCTATGTGAAAATAAAACTTAAAAAAAATAAAAATAAAAATGTTTTGACATTCCTCATATTGTCCTCAGGAGCATCTAAATGTGTTAAAAGAGGAGGCTCCAGGCGTGGACCGTGTCAAGCTGGAACAGATCCTGTCTGCTGCGTACGCGCTGATTAGCCCCGAGTTGCAACAGATCAGCTTGCCCGACTTCCCCGTGGACAGCTTGCATACTACCGCTCATATACTGGTAAGTTTGTAAATGATACGATATTTATGTCTTTTTTTATAAGGGAATGTTTTAAATTCTTATTGCTAAATAGCGCCGGCATCTCCTAAATAACGAGCTCGGATTAGAAATACCGAAACAAACTCTTGCTATATAATCTGAACTTTTTTAACCCGAAATACCACAATGTTATTAGTATTTTTTTTTAATTAACTTCCCAAAGATTTTTATTCCCTCTTATGTTTTCCCCGAGGATAGGGGAGTTTTTTCGGAACATGTAATATTATACACCTTAGGACCTCCCCGACGTCTACCTTTAAGTTAATAGATATTACTTTTTATGTGACAAATACCGTTGACCTTGGGAGTTCATGATGTGCACGCGATTTCATCATCATAGGGAACTCGTCGCCAAGGTCAAGATGCGTGTCCTTTTATAGTTTGTTAGTTACTTTATTTGTTCGACATAATGTTGTTCTTTTTATGGGGTGCAAATTGGGTAGGAATTTATATACCTTAACGCGTATACGCGTATAGTAGCGTGTTGTTCTCTATATTCAGGTATATGGACTGAAATACAGGCGTGATGGTACTTTGTTATGGGTCCCAAATAGTTGCGGGTCCCCTTTCCTAACCACTAAAAAGAAATAGCTTTGCCAACTCCAGAGACATTTCGTAGTTGTTATCTGAATGTCAGCACCTTGGAAAGAAATAAAAAGTTTTAACTAACGTTTAGTGAAAAGTAGTGAAGTGAACAATTATAAAAGAAAGAGAAGGAGAGAGGTACAAGAACAGTGGTTGTATGAGGCCAATATAATTATGGTGGAAATATCTCATTTGATGTAGCGTTGATGTTACGCTAGGCCAAATTTTTAGGCCCCGAAACACTATCTTATTTCTGCAATCCTGCCTCCGCAAGGATGTCAATATATGACTAGAAGTCATCTTGGACGATTCCAGGGTGACTTAATAATTATTTTACTCATCGCAGTATTACATACATTTAAGCCAAACAAAGTTTGTATTTATAATTTGTTTTAAACTATAAACTTTTCTCATTAACTAAATATCGTGTTCTGTGGCGATTAATACATTGGCCAAGGTGTTTCGTTCGCAATTAAAGTGAAAAGTTTTCAAACCATAGCTTAGATAATAGAAAGATATTACTTAATTAAGAAAGTTTTGAAGTTACGGTGACATTGCCAGAAGATAAAAATGTAGACACGCGTTCTTCATTTCCTTGAATGTAATTAAAATTTGTAAGGCATTGTTTATTTGCAATTGATATCTAAGGCTCCAATAAATGACACTTGTGTTGTTTGTGTATGTTGTGTAGCTTTTTTTGTGAATTATGGATATTATTACAATACATAACACCTCTACTATTTTGCTAAGTATCTACAGATATTTGAATCGAGTCTGGATGTACTTTATGTACGATAATTAATAAATAATATGTTTGTTAAGTTCCCCGTGACTCAGAGCTTATTCCCGGGAACTTAAAAATACTCTAATTTGATTGTTTTTTTTTCTTACAGGAACGGAACCCAAACATCCCGACACATAAGTTAGTTTACTTCCTTTATCCTTACCGCTCATTCCTTTCAAAAGAACATGTCAAAAACGTAGAAGGGGTTCTCCATAACCTGAAAATAAATACTGGATCCAAATGGAACATATCACTCCAAGGCGTAGAGGTCAAAGGAAATCAAGCGTTAGTGACTATGGAAATTGATGGCGTTAAATCTCAATTTGGCGTGCCGTGCGGTGGTAGGAAGCGGGGTGAAGAAAATAGAGGTGTGGTGAAAACGTCGTACCAAAGTGAACTGCTCAATGAGTTGATGCTCAGTCATAGTGTTGGAGATTTTTGTATTATTGGTTAGTATTTGCCACTTTAAACTTTTTCAAACACACAAACAGATGAGTATACACAAATAACTGGTAATCCTAGCATGGGAAATGCTTAAAAATACAAAAAGATACTTTATAGGTCAGGTGGCATCATATGACATCGAACTACCTGTAAAGTTAGTCGTGTCGGTTGTGAAGCATTCACAATAGATGTCGCTACGTCACCTTAAGACGTAAGTTTAGAATGTGAAGGAAGATTTCGAGTTGGCGAGCGGGACTCGCGGTGGCTTAGCGTCTGGTGTACCGAACCAGAAGACGCAGGTTCGGATCCAGCCCGCCGCCAGTCGGTTTTTTTCCTTCATTAAAATAACGGACGAGTCTAGTTTTGTTTCGCGAAATACAGACAGTATTTCGTGGAGGAAGAACAGGGATAGTTCTACGCTCAATTCGCCGATATTTTTTAGGCACCATGATAGTATATTTATTACACAAACGAAAAAAAATGTTTATTTTTAATCATAGAATATGTATATAGACAATGGGTAGTTTTACAGTAAAGAGCGGTCCCTTACAGACAACGTAGTTGCTAACTAAGCTTGCTTAATGGCAATAGGCTTATATACTAATAACTCTATACTAATAACCACAGCTCTTTTCGTATAGTGTATTCTATATACCTATACGTAAGTATAGATAGACATTTAGCAGTTATTCTTGTATAAGTTTTTATTAGTAATATAAGTGAAGTAAGTACAAACAAAATAAATTACCCTGCAAAAAAACTTAATCCCGCATTCCGTTGACAGGTCCAAAAGGTTGCGGAAAGAGTTTGCTAGTTTCTCAACTATCGTCCTTACTAGGCTACACAATAGAGCCTATAGTTCTATACCAGGACATGACAGCCAGAGATCTAGTACAGCAGCGAACTACCCTTGATAACGGAGACACTGTGTGGAGGAACTCGGCGCTCGTGGAAGCGGCCCTCAAAGGACATCTGGCAGTTCTTGATGGGCTGCATAGAATACATGCTAGCACGCTCGCAGTCCTGCATAGGTAAGGGTCGAAATGATATTAAGAAGATTTACCCGCGATCTAGTATAACGATTTTTCCTGAATAGATTTCAATGATTGCATTCTTTTGAATAAGCAGTAGGTACAGTCAGCATCAGATATATGGAGACATACAAAGTGTTCAAAATAATCGGAACAACTAAGAAAATTACAAAGCCTTCAATTTCCGATTCAGGTTAGTCCACGACAGAGAATTGCAGCTGCATGACGGTACGCGTCTGTTACGTCACGACAGATATGACGAGCTTCTGAAGTCAGGAGTAACAGAGGAACAACTACAACAGAATGGAGTCAAGAGGATAGATCCAGCGTTTAGGTAAGTAGCTACCATAGCCTTTCACTATGTGGGTGATAATGCCCTCTTAGGGGCGTTGGATGGCCTTTCTGAAGGACAGTAGAAGTCTCCGAGAAAGTATTAATACCGCACGCAAAATAATAGTGCTTAGGTGACCAAGCTCTGTTAAAGGACATATTGTTACAAACAAATAGTATTGTTCGTATAATAGTGTAGGATTTTCATAATTATGCTGTTCTAAAGCATTGTTTGAGCAACATATTATGAGCAATGTATGTTATTTATAGGAAATATTCCAATATATACAAATATTGAGAAAAGATTAGATACAGAGGAAAGATTTGATTGTTTGTTTGCATTGAATAGGCTTCGAAACTAATGAACCGATTAGAAAAATTCTTTCACCATTAGAAAACTAAAAATCTTTATCGGTAAAGATGTAGTTTGTTGTGTAGTAGTTTAGAAACAAAAGCTATAATTTATAAGAAATACCCAGTCCATTTGGCCGAAGCTGCAGGTGGAAAGCTAGTATTGTATATTTTACAAACAATATGTTACTTCCTTAGGATCGTAGCCTTAGCGGAGCCACCGGTGCTGGGTCGTGGACAGCAGTGGCTGTCCCCCGAGATACTGAGCCTCTTTATCTTCCATGAGATGAGGAACTTGAGCAAGACCGAGGAGATATTTATCATTAACAGTTTGGTGAGCTTCTTTTCATATTTTTTCAGTGTTATTCCACTAGAGATGTGATCTAGCTGTTGAAATCTTTAGTTTTTGCCTTCCTTTTTTTAATATAATGTGTCCTCGACCGTCTTAATTACGCGTAAACCTAGACCATTCCAGACATGCTAAGTTCGGTCATTTATATAAGTCCTTCCCTATGTAGCGTCGTCTCTGTCTAACAAAATCACTGTTTTTCACCTGGCTTACCGAAAACCTTACCTTTCAGTATGGAGATATATCCCAGCCCCTACACTCCATAATTAATTTAGCAGACGAACTTAGAAAATCAGAAGACAGCACTCTCAAGAACCTCTCGTCTTCATTGTCCACTAGGCAGCTCCTCAGGATCGCCAGCAGAATGTCCAAGTACCCCACAGACTCGGCTTATGAAACCGTCCAACAAACATTTTTGGCAAAATTCCTGCCTAGTTTGGCCAGGCGCGCGCTAGATGGCGCCAGTCAAAGGCTAGGCATTGAACCGCCAAAACGCTTCGGCATCTTCGGCAACAATCCTTCAGAAACCAAAGTCAATTGCACCGTTCATGATAACGTCCTAACTATTGGCAACACTAGCACGGAGATATTCAAAACTGACGCTTTAACTAAAGTCCCGGATATATTGTTTTACGATGTACCTCAGCATATGAGGTTGTTAGAATGGTTGCTGCAAGACTTCTTGCTCGGCAACCACTTACTCCTGGTCGGCAATCAAGGCGTGGGTAAAAATAAGATCGCTGACAGACTCCTGCAGCTTCTCAACCGTCCTAGAGAGTATATACAGCTGCATAGAGACACTACAGTGCAATCTTTGACTGTGCAGCCGACTGTCAGAGACGGTGTTGTGGTTTACGAAGATTCTCCGCTAGTTAAAGCAGTGAAATACGGTCATGTTTTGGTCGTCGATGAGGCTGATAAGGCTCCTACACATGTGACTTGCATCTTGAAGACTTTAGTTGAAAATGGTGAAATGATACTTAGTGATGGAAGAAGAATTGTGCCTAAGCACATGCTAGAAAGTTCCGGAGGCGATGTATCGAGCTTTATTCCTGTACATGATGATTTTAGAATGATTGTGCTTGCGAATCGGCCAGGTTTTCCTTTCTTGGGGAATGACTTCTTTGCGTCGTTGGGTAAGATAACTTCAAATTAATGTTAGCATAGAGTCTATCACTTTAGTCTGAATATTTTATTTTTAAGCAACCAACCAAATTTTTCAACACTTAATTTGAATCATTTATTTTCCAGCTCAGATAAATATGTGGCACAATCTTTTTATATAAAAATTCAGCTTTTGTATCTATGTGCCAAAGTCCCGAAAAATATTTTGACTTAATTTTTTTACACAATATTGCATTTATATATAAATGTGCCTTAAATAGATAGTGCCGTAGCGAAGCGGGGCCGGGTTTAGCAAGTACTTCATTAAAGAAGTTATTTATTAACGAACCCCCAACCTTCCAACCAAGATTTTTCATTTGTAGTTTTGTTCTAGGTGACTTGTTCTCTTGTCACGCCGTTGACAATCCATCAGTGGAGTCGGAGATGGAACTTCTCCGATCCTATGGGCCTAATGTGCCCCATGATGTGATGAAGAAGCTAGTACAAGCGTTCGCGATCCTAAGAGACAAGGCCGACCAGGGACAACTGACATATCCGTACTCGACGAGGGAGCTGGTCAATATAGTGAAACATTTACAGGTAAGTAAACAAGCTTTATGTATCACTAGCTTTCCGCCAGCGGCTTCGCCCGCTATCCCGCGGGAACCATAGATTTTACCGGGATAAAAAGTAACCTATGTGTTATTCCAGACTATAATCTACCTCTGTGCCAAATTTTATCCAGATCCGTTCAGTAGTTTTTGCGTGAAAGAGTAACAAACATCCATCCATCCATCCTCACAAACTTTCACATTTATAATATTAGTAAGATTATATATGCCTACAGAGGTCCACTGCTGAAAAAAGGCTTCCTATAGACTTCCACAAGGGCCGGTTATATGCCACCTGCATCCAACGACATTATGCATACCTTCTTCCACTTCTCTCTATCTTTGCTGTTAAGGACCAGTCGTTTTGAAACGTGTCCAGTTCATCAGCCATCTTTGTCTAGGTCTGTTGCGTCGGCGCTTGCCATTAAGTGGGTCTCATTGGGTTGTCAGTTTGGCCTATGACTGCAGGCATTTGCTTTGTGTCTGTGGGGCACTACAGGAATTTAATACTAATTAATCTATTACAAAACTTATAAGTAAGTCGTTGGCATCAGATTGTTCTAAGCTAAGAGTCAAAAAAATTGTGCGAAGTAAGACTGTACACTTCAAAATAATAATAATTTAGTCATTGATTGGACTCCTGAGTCAAGTAAATTTTTGTTGGGTGTTTCTAGAAATTCTTAGCTCCGAGTTAGATCTGTGCCTAATTAATGGCAATAGGCACTTCCTCTATTTTATGGGACAATTAAAACACATGTTTAGGTCACATGTAATAGGGGCGAGCCTATTGCCATCACCCGGGCACAAATCTGGACTCCTAGCTACTACTGGTAATTTCACAGAAAAACCCAACAACACTTGGCTCGGCCCGGGAATCGAACCCAGGACCTCTAGCGTAGCAGTCGCGCTTGGGACCACTAGACCAACAGTTTATATATTAACTTTAATACAGAAATATCCGGGTGAGGATTTGGCGACAGCTATCGGCAATGTGTTCGACTTCGACCGGTACAGCAAGGATATGGCTGACACGCTGCTGGAGGTGTTGCACTCCACCGGGCTGCCAACAGAGGGCGTGCTCGAGGGCAGGTCCAAGGAGGCGCTCAAGAAGATACAGATGACTATAGACAGGCATAGCGGGTAAGTGACCAGTGTCATTTAAAAATATATTGAAGACTGGTTAACACCAGACGCAATGACCTCTAAGCCAGCGCGTCTCCTACACGGCAAGTCAAGTAAATAAATATGTTATGTAAAGCCGCTTTCTGTGCATGTGGTGTTGACCTGTAATTAATTGTTGCACTTGTAAATGTTACTCTAGTCATTAAATCAAAAATGTATATAGTGTAAACAATTGTTGGTCAACCTAAATAAATAAATTTAAAAAAAGTCGAAATCTTCCTTCACATTCTAAATTTGCGTCTCAAGGTGACGTAAGCGATATCTATTGGAAAGCAAATGCTTTACAATGCTTTACTTAATGTTTTACATAGTTATGATCACGATCTGTTTTGTCGTCCTGATTCGATATGAACGTTTATTTTCAGCAAAGACGTATCAACTCCCAAACACGGCAAAGAAGATCCGAAAAACGACCCGCACGTGGGCGGCAACACGTGGGCAGGCGGCACCGGCGGCCGTGACACTGCCGGTCTGGGTGGCAAAGGCGGCCCCTACAGACTCGATAAGGGTCATGACGTGCATCAGGTGATACGAAGGTTTTCTCAACTTAGGCGTAAAAACGTTCACAGAATCCGGGTGCCTGATGAAAATGGCCCTCTTGACAGAAAAAGACAAGCCTGTGTCTTCGACGCGTAAAACTATCCCCCATATTGGCTATCCCCCATTCGGATATAGTCATCAGGGTCGAGTTCACACGCTCTACCATGCTCTCTCTGAGAGATTCAACTTCGGCTTTACTGGCCTGAGGCCTGGAAAAATATCTCTCTGATACAGTGCTGTCGTCAGCATACCCAATAGTTCCGGTATATCGTTGATATACAGCAAAAAACTTTTTATATAATCAGATAAACTTATACAATTGTATGTTTCAGCTTTCAGAAGCTGAAAAGGACGATGTACCGGAACACGTAAAGAAAGCTGCGCGTGAGATGAACCGGAAGGCTTTCGAGGAGCGCCTCAAGGAGATACAGATGAGCGAGTTCGATGCCAAACTCTATGGACAGTTCTACAGGGCCGTACAACCTCAGGTAACCAAAAATTAATAAATAAGTCAGTTGATACGTAGTTATAGTTGACAGCTGTTGCCGCGGTCTAACTCGCATCCCAAAGGACTGTTGCGACAGTCCAAACCCAGCGCTGACCGGTTTTAGGGAGCCGCCCACGCGCGCCCCCACCATTGCGGGCAGCGCCGGCGGCGCACGACTAGCTGCGGGACGGACTCGCGTTCGGACTCAATATCCGTCGGACGATCTTTCCAAAATAATATTATACGGCGAATAAACCAGCACATCATTATAAATTACAGTCCACTTTTATTTAAAGTCCACCAAGACCCTAACAGGACTATTTGAGATAAAAAGTATCCTTTATGCTCCTTTAACATGAAATCTATGGCTATTAGACTTTTTTTTTCAGTGGTTTAGTCGGGAAAAGTCAGACACATTGCATTCATAATATTAGACAGACACGACGTTTTGTATTTATAAAGTTATTAGTATGAATTTGATACAATATAAGCAGTAGATATGTTTGTAGCATCAGTCGTACCGCGTAAGTGACTGCCTCATTGGTCATATCTTCAAATTTAAGCGTGAGGTCTTGGATTTGAGTACTAAGTCCATCCACTCACCCTGGCACCCACATTAGCTATATAAAATAATCATAACTATAATATCTTATAGATAGGTGCGTTGCGCGGTGTGCTGGCAGAACTACAGGCCAAGAAGAAAGAGCGGCACTGGAGCAGACATCAGACCAGTGGGGAACTGGACGACGGGAAAATTATAGAAGGTACGGGAAGGTTTCATTATAACCACGGCATCTTAACAGATGATTGTTTTAGTGCTCGATTTAGGTATACAGTATGACTAACTTGTAAAGCTGCATTACCTTTTGTGACTTGTCAAAACCATTCGTAGCGCCATCTTTTGCTAAGTCTGTCCTAGTTGAAGCGAGAGTCAGGAGAAGCAGGAGCCATATTTACAGTTCGCGACAAACTTATTGTCCGGGTTGAAGTTGGCACGAGCTAACTTTAAACCCTGCCGTAAAAATCGGAGGAAGAAAAATATAAATAAAAACTAAAGCTCAAGTCGTAGGCTGTCGTTTTAAATCATTTTAATCCAATATTTTTCTTTCTCCGATTTTTACGGCCGGGTTAAAGTTAGCTCGTGCCAACTTCAACTCGGACAATAAGTTTGGCGCGTACTGTACACGAAGCCTTTGTTCGTATAGCGTCGTAAATAATGCAGTGAAGTTATGATGTTGATGATAACATTTTGTATAACAATTATGACGACGTCTGTAGTCCAGTGGATCTAGACTCGTGGGCGCGATCACGAGGTCGTGGGTTCGATTCTTACATGATACAAACACGTTCATAGCATGAATATTTCATGTAAGTGTTTGTTTGTTTTGGTGTTTTTTATGTATTATCAAAAAAGTATAAAATTCATTGTCCAGTACCCAAAGTACAAGCTCTGTTTATTTTGAGACTAGGTGGTGCTGTGTAGAATGTTCCAGAATATTGATTATTGAATATCCTATGGGTCCCAGGCCTGGCAGGCGAGCGCGCCATCTACCGGCGGCGCGCGGAGCAGGAGCCGCCGGCCGGCGCGCCGCCCGACCGGCACAAGCGCCTGCGCCTCGTGCTCGACGTGTCCGGCAGCATGTATAGGTATCACTCACTCACTTCTTGGATGGATTCTGATGGATGTACCAGACAACAGTCTGCCCGTGGTTAATGTCACGAATCCCATCGCCGTGAATGTAGGACAAGGGCGGTTTTTTGACTTATATATAAGATACATAGATACACTCACGCCATTTTCCCACAGATATAAGTAGAAACTCAAGATCCCCACTTGCTATGATTCTGGCTTATTTCTTCCGATATACAGTACAGTACAAAAGTCCTAAAAGAAATTTACGCAACTCAAAAAAAAAACATCAGAAACTTTGTAAAAAAAACATCTTAACGTTTAAATATTTCGGTTTTATCAATATCTTTCCTGATTTTAAGCGACGATGTGATCGCCCATGCTTAGTCTGTTCTAGCCGGAACTAGTTGGCCGCGCCTTAGGTATATGAGCGGAGGGGCGGGGTCGCCTGCGCGTGGTGGGACGGAGGGGCGGCGGCGCTTGCTTTTGTTCACAGTAACCCGCCACCTCACCCCCGTCCCTACCTAAGGCGCGGCTAACTAGTTCCGCGTGGACTATAGCAATGCCTAGCAATCTGTAGACGAACGATTTTTTGAAATTTATCATTAATGTTACCAGGTTCAATTCATATGACGGTCGTCTAGAACGTTCTATGGAAGCAGTTGTGTTGTTGACTGAGGCTCTAAAGGGATACGAATCGCGGATCCGTTACGATATGCTGGGACACTCAGGCGAAGAACACGCTCTGGAACTCGTGAGGGTCGACCGACCTCCTGATAACGAGAAACAGAGGCTACAGGTCAGCAAAGCAATATTTAAGTTTGACATTTTATATAATTAATGGAACCAGGCGTTACTTTGCGGAAATACATGACAACAAATTGCAATGAAAATATTTAGTTATAATTCCGCTTATGCTGAGATGCAAAAGCCCTCCCGTCCGCTTAATTATGCACATGCAGGGATAACTAAGTTGCTAGTGCAACATGCATACCCAAACCTATGTGACGACACGTGTTTCACCTCTCCGCGAGGTATCATCAGGAATGACGTCTAGGTGTTAACTGCGCCGGCTGGAGCGAAAATTTGTTGACATTTTATAGACTTTATATCTTACGATGTTCGTTAAGTTTGAAGGGTAAGGCAAGGTGTACTAATGTACATCCACAGTTCGTCGGTATGTTTAGGTCCCATGTTATGGGGCTAGCTGTAGCCCCTTATTTTGAGCCGCTACTGAGATTTTTATTGAAAATCCCAATACTACTCCTTGACCTAAGAATTGAACCCAGGACCTCGAGCGTGACAGTCGTGCTTTATGGTAATAAGGCAGTAACAGTGTACTGATGAAGTATTATTTTTGTGCAGATAATCCGCACGATGCATGCGCACGCGCAGTTCTGCTGGTCGGGCGACAACACGCTGCCGGCGGCTGAGCACGCCATCTCCACCATAGCTACCGAGGACGCTGATGAGGCTATAGTCGTCATCTTGTCTGATGCCAACCTTAGACGGTTCGTATATTCTATAGTGTACAACCTGCCTAAAGAACCGCACGAAATATTTACTGATTCACGATTACGTTGTTAGAAGGAAAAGTCAAATTCAAATGTTATATTTCAAATATAGACCATACACAGTACTATTGACCATAAAGGAGTTGAATGACGAGATGACCGACTCCATGTAAATTGGGATAAGGATTTACAATGTTGTTCTGAATAGTTTTTTTAACATTATTAAAAAGGTAGCCATAGGCAATAAGAACTGACCAGTCCAGACAGACTTGTTGACGAGCGTGACGTGTTTGCGCAGTTTGACAACCATGTTATATGGAATAAAACGACCCGACACAACGCCGCCACCAGTAGTTTCAAAGGTCGAAACAATAGGCCATAGGGAGACTATTTTTATGACAGACCTAGGAAAGCCACTCAATATATTACTCTCTTGCAGTAAGAACTAAAGTGAATATTAGGTGATTTCCCCTACCTTTTTATATAGTTAAACGGTATAGAGAATCACTCGAATAATACGGATTTTTTAATGTAAACTAACTTTTTTATTTTTAGATACGGCATCCAACCTGAAGAGTTAGGCGCGATACTTACATCGGACCACAGAGTGCAGGCGCATGTTATATTCATCGGCAGCTTAGGCGACGAAGCTGCGTCGTAAGTAGCATTTTTATCCTAACAAAACATATTTTAAGTTGTCTAAAATCATGGCATTGATCTTTAAGCAAATGTTGGAGGGTTTAACATAACAACACCTGTATTCACCAAAGGGTAGATGTACTAATGTATAGTCGACCATAAAATTGCTTTACCACCCTTAGAGTGAATGTCGTTTGCACATCACAAAACAACAAGGTCTATTTTTGCTTATAAGACCAAGTGACACATTGATAATGAGCCTTAGTTAATTTAATTTGGACGGAAGTTTTTGTCAAGCGTGGTAAAGCACTGATTATTTTTTATGGCCTCATGAAAAAGTTGACCACAAATAGAGCCGATTATCAAAAATAAAATTTAAATTGGTTCAAAAGTAACGAAGTTAAAAGCATTTTAATTTTATGCTAGACAGAGAGCGCACTATACTTACAAATGACGTCAAAAGTAGCGTGCGCCATACTAATTCTATACTAACACTCGTTTTGCGGGAAAGGGACAGAGCATCCCCTCTCAATCCCCACCAAAAACTTTTAACGCATTTATCTCAGAAATTTCTTGGTCGATTTAATATTTATTTTCGATATACGAAGTATGCTAATGATATTTTTCAATAAGCGTGTGGTTATTAACAAATTCAACACCAGTCATCTCCCATATTTTATGGTCGACTATACACCTGCAGTTGCCCGGTATGTTTAGCTCCCATGCCATAAGGGGCGGACCTATGAAATGGGACGATTAACAGAACACAAATCCAAACTCAAAACTGTTACTGTACTTACTAATTTCATAGACACACTCAATAACACTTTACTTACTGGAAATCGAACCCAGGACGTCGAGAGTAGCGGTCCCACTTAGGATCACTAGGTTAACGAGGTAGTTATTTATTGTTATTCGTTTGTATATAAATGGTTATCTCTTGCAGTCTCCTGCGGCGGCTACCGGCTGGTCACGCGCACGTGTGCATGGACGTCGCCTCGCTGCCACAGATCATGCAGCAGATCTTCGCCTCCTCACTTCTGCAGTCATCGTGATTACAACTACAGGGTAACAGACCATGCCATGGTGACAAGATAAATCAGTCATAAAAAGGTAATTCTGGTACCTTAAGTGAAGGAAAAAGTGAGCCGTATCAACAAGTAAAACGAAAGGCAGAAGATAGATAACAGTAGTACTTGCTACATCGACAAGAGATGAGCTCACAAATTTAATTTAAGAAGGAAAAATGTTGTAAATTTAATTCCGGTCTAGTCTAACCTTCTGGCTGCGTGCGTCAGACTAGCATTAATTATTTTAGCACTGGATGGAGGTCATGTTTAGTTAATTTTGTATCGATAAAGTTCAACAACATAAAAATATTAGACAATTTATATTTCTGAAGGTGATTTTTTTATTTTGTACTTTCAAAGGAAGCGTACAAAAACAGTAAATATACAAAAACTTGTTGGAGTTAAGGTAATGGGTGTTTAGTTTATAAGCAGTTACTATAAGTAAGACAAAAAGTAGCTAAAAATCAAGTAATGATGATTGTGTTTCTGACGATGTTCCTAAAAGTATACAATCGTCCGGTTATTGGTGTAAGTAGAAGTACATTCCTTTATTAATTACAATAGTGTACTCTTGTACAGGGCCGGATTTAGACGTGTTGTGGCTCGGGGCAACAAAGGAGTAGAGGCTCCCCCTGGCCCCAAAGTATTATCCAAATAAAATGAAAAAAAAAAAAAAAAAACAGTCGAGTTTTCCGAGGTAAAGGAAAAGAACAGCGAAAAAAACATATCAAAGGAAAAGTTATTTACTAGTGTTTACTAGTCGGAATTTAAAGGTTTTTTCTTTTGTGGAGGCCCCGGGGCAGTAACCCCCATTGCCCTCGCTTAAATACGGCCCTGCTCTTGTACATCAGAATATAGTATTACTCTGCAATATATTTTATACTATAGAATCATAGGAAATGTCACAAATACCTACTTATGTAAATAATAATAATAATAATATGTAATTTTTGTCATTTATATTTATTTATTTAATGGTCAATCATAGACGTTTAATATACATTGTGAATAAACGAAATTGTATATAAGTATATTTCACTGTAAAATTGTTAAAACCGTTAGATTATAATACAACTCGCCAAATTATAAACTCTCGAAAGATTGTGAACTGTAACAACATGTAATGTTCATTGTTTGATCATTTTTGTATTGGCAATGTGCACAATCTTACAGTGACTATACAAATCTAATTTTGTAATGACAAGCTTTGGAATAAGCGACCTTATTTTTTTTATTTTTTCAAATTCAAATCCAAATTATTTATTTCAGACATGAGATATCCATATAACAATTCTATGATTAATAATTAAATGATTACATAAATAATAAAATTAAAAACACACACACAAATACAAACCAAATACATATTGTTGCGTCCCTACAATAATGGACACACTGGATCAGGAACGCCTAACATGTTGTTTTGTCCAGTACTCCATGAAGGAGCTGTCAGTGTCCATTCTCCCAGCAATGAGTTGCAGGAAGCTGTTGGGGCTGCCCCGCAAGCGGCGCATCAGGGACGCTGTTCTCTTACGATGTATTGCTTTAAAGCCATCCACTTGTGCGTCAGCAAACATACCCGATGCGCTGCAGAAGCGTGGCAGCCCCACCAGAATTCTGAACGCATTATTATACTGGATACGCAGGGCATTATATGTCTTCTGCGTATGCTTCACCCATAGGCTGCACGTATAAAACGACTGACAGTACGCCTTAAATAAGGTTACTTTTACCTGTACAGTGCAGCGTGCAAACCTACGGGCCCGCATGTTGGCTCTGACTGACAATGCCCTGCGTTCCCTCTCTATATCCACGTCATCTGTGAGTGCCTCGGTGACCCAGTGGCCTAGATATTTGAACTGCGGCACTCTTTGGAGAGCACTGCCGTTCAATGTGATTTGCGGCACGGTGTCATAGCACTTCGTACCGGACTTGAAAACCATCATCTCGCTCTTAGTTGTATTATACCTCAGCCCATGGGCCTCCGCATAGCACTCACATACTTTCAATAAGCGTCTGAGGGCACTGATCGATGGGCTCAACAGCACCATATCGTCGGCGTAGCTTATATTGTTAACAAACACCCCATCAATTGAACAGCCTACATGTGTGCTGCTGAGCTCACGGAGCAGCCGATCCACATACAGGTTAAAGAGTTTGGGTGACGTTAAGCCACCCTGTCTCACTCCACACTGCAACCTGTACGTGTCCGAAAGTGACCCCGCCCACCTGACATTGTTATCCTGATTGCCATACCAATATCTAAGAAGCGCTGCCAGTTCGTCAGGAAGTTCAGTGTCACTTGATAACTTCTGCCACAGCTTGTCATACACAACCAGGTCGAAAGCTTTCGACAAATCTAAAAAGCATGCGTAGACTGGTGTATTCCTGCTGGTGTAATACTGGATAGTGTGTTTGAGACTAAATATTGCTGTTTCAGTAGACAGCCCAGATCGAAAACCGAACTGAGCGTCATGAAGTTTAAGATGCTTATCTAGATGTTTATCAATCACACTATCCAATATCTTAGCTATCACTGTTGCCAGCGAAATAGGCCTGTAATTATTCAAACTAGATGGGTCCCCTGTCTTGTTCTTCATAATGGGGACAACCACAGTCCTCATCAACGCATCAGGCAAATATGCGTGCCCCACACACAAGGTGAAAAATTAGGTTTAATACTTGACTGAAATTCCATTGCAATGCAATTTAATGTATCTTGAAATTCGCCTCAATTTAGCCGCTAGAAATTATGTGTGTCTTTAGTGAAATAGTATTTATATATATTTATGATATTTCGTTATAAAGGTACAATTTAGACTTCGACTTTATACACTATAACATTAAGCGTATACATCGAGTGCCTATTATGTAAGCACGGGTGTCTCCAAACATTACAAATTGATACTCAGGGTATACATTGTGTGCGGTGTATAACTATATAGTATCGTAGTTTAATTGCAACTCAACGATAGTAAATGAATTATAGAAGGCATCATTATTATGGAATTGATTTTGCTTAGCTAAGTTATGTACCTACACTCACGAGCATAAATATGTGATTAAAACTCAAAAGTGATTTTCTTCTAAAGTACTGATAGAAATTTTATGGCATTACCAACATAGGATAATTTACGAACCAATACTGTAGTGACATTGATATTATCTCATAGTTACAATCATTAAACTTTCGATCTGCGTCCATTTTTCAGGTCAAAACGCATCCGTCTTAATTTTTCGTCTAGGCAAACATTTTTAGGCAAATTTTTCGTGAGCGCGTTCGCCTGCGCTCACTAAAATGATCATAAAACCTAAACTAGATTACACATCCACATTCTGTAAACTATAATTTGTTCATGAATAGTTTTTCGCTTTTGCACTTCTGTAAGTGTTTATATATCTTTGCTTGTGACTGTACAAAAATACTGTTACAGAGGTATTAAAAGCTTTTCTTAAATCAGTGCTTTGACGTAGGGTCCCATAGATATCGGTTCTGCCACAGTTTGTAAAATTTTTACAGTAAGTACACACAATTTTATTTTGTATGCAGTTTAAGGAGGAACACACGTATTTTTTTGTAATAATTTGTTTTTTACTTCCTGCTGTTGAGCGTGTGACGTAGCATAGAGAAAAGTAATATACCGACGTGTGTATCACCTTAATTTTTTGCTAAGTTTAAAATGTGATTACATGACCAAATGAAGAAATATTTTATATTTGTTATTTTTAATAAAGAAATATGAATAAAAGCCGTAGTTTTAATTCGGTTTAATAGAACCTTCGTCTTGTTGTCCAAAGTCCTTCGTATAATTCAATGACATTACATAATAAAAAAGAAAGTTTAATTATTTGTCTATTCATTAATTATTATCTATCTTCGACGGTACAACTTATATTATTGCTTTAACTCTAATTCCGTTGTAAAACAGCCTTTAAGGCATCTGCAATAAAGTCGGTAGTGAAGTCGACATTATTTAAAACTAAACGCGGGTAGATAGAAAATACGTCTCACGAAGATAGCGCTCTGTTACCGTCAGTGTATCCGCGACCACGGCCGATAACAAGGTCGAAACGTCGGGAAATAAAATGATAATGTACCTTGAGAGTGTTTATGTTATGTGATTGTTGAGTGTAATTAATTAAAAAGGAGTGAAAACCACGTTCAAAGATTCCGTTACACAGATTCATTGATACATAAGCTAATAAAAGCGTTTAAGTATGGATGGTCAGTCGCCATATTGGCGCAGTGAAAATATTTATAAACCACGGTATAAGTGAACGAGAAGTTGACACGTGACAGTGAGATGTAGGTATGAATATAGACAAAGCAAAATGAGAACTTATGGAAGGAGCAAAGGACGTGGCGTATTTGTTAGTTTCTGTCTTCGACGTAAAGAGAATAGCGTGAGTGTTTTTAATTTTAATGCTATAATTGATGTCCGTCCGATTACGAAAAACCTTGGAAATTAGGAAATGAAATGATGACATTTTAATGATCTTTTTTTTTTGTAAGTAGGTCCTTTAAAGACACTTTTACAAGTCATTTTTTTTTAATACTATATGTCGCCGGCATTTCCTAACTGACGACCTCTGAGAAGAAACGCCGAAACAAACTCAGAGAATCATGGTCTCTCTTAAATGCCAGACCATCGTAGTATATATCGAATATGCAAGTTAAACAGTGTAGGGCAAAATCTGAAAGAGCCACAGTTTTGAGTTGACCAGTCCTAACTGACTCAATCATTGTTAGGGAGCTCAACGACCCGTCGCACGACGATAGCAGATCAGCAAGACATTTGCGTAGGTCATATGTAATGTCCAAAACAATCAGGAAATTGTAAACTTTATATTAAATATATTTAGGTACATTATTCGCTAGTTTTTCACATTCACTGTTTTTCGAGTAACGTACTCGTCTCCGTATCTTAATATTCCATTTCCTAAATTACTAATACCTACGCACATGAGTGTGAAAGTCAGAGGTGTTCCATTGGTGACTTTGGTCATATCTCTAGGCCTTCACAGCTGTTACCTTCATTAAAAAAATTATACTTAAATGTAATCTGTATATTTAATATTAAAGAAACCACGCTGCGGTTTTACAAGAAACTTTATTTCAAAGAAACTCAATCGAGGCAGGAATGTAAAACCAGTTCCGAAGTTTTCATAAGAACATTGAATAGCCAGAAGTTAAAATAACCTTTAATAATTGGATGATTAAAAATGAGTTTCAGCTTCATCGATATTATTCGCATTTAGATGATAAATATGTTGTACTTTAATGAGGTATACATATTTTTACTACAACATAAACATAACATGACTATCATGCCTGTCTTTCATGAAGGGTTCGGGCAGAGGTGTATCACTGTACACCAACCATCAAATGTTTAGCTTTCATGTAATTGCCCCGCGAACATAGTACCACTGAACCGGTGATACACAAGCGCGGTGCTCATCTAGGTAAAAATATTAAGCCTGGATGAAATAATGGAGCTCGGCCCTAAGCAAATCTTACAGTTTGCGTCAGCGGCGATCACTAGACCTGCTAAGGTTGCAGTGACATAGCCGCAAATAAAAAAAAACACTAATCAACCACTAACAAAAAACACTAACACGAATTTTGTTGAAAAAACCCAATAACAATTTTATTAAAGGGAGTATGTTATGAACATCACGAATCCCATGTATCCATGTATGGTCGAGAAGGGGTTCTTAAAGACCCGATACATTATTACACGATACAAGTTTCTTGCGTGTTACCTACATACAATAAAATTGAAGCAACAAATGTATTGCATCGTCTAAACACTGTTCAGACGGTACTATTTTTATTATTGCTTCAACTTATTGAATTCCACTTACGTAACATTAAATTGTTCCGTGTAAATCAGCCTTAGTCGATACGAATCCACCTCCCTAAGTAGCAGACGATTTCCGTACACCAAAAAAGGGGGGTGAACTGCATAATTTTTAAAGTAGGTACGTGTTATTCCAGAGATCAGGAGAAGCACATAAATCTTCAACTTAGCCCAGACACTCTTAGTTATAGAGCTAAAGACTTCACGCATACTTTACCGCTGGGTGTATCGACGCGAGTACGAAATATATTAATTAGTGTGGTAATTAAGAGAACTATGTTGGCCCTGTTACAACTTTAGACATTTCAAACTAAAGCACCCATTATTATCTACTATCTCACACAGTTATACTCGTAGATAGATTTATTTGTCTATGGAGAGATGTATATACATTTTGTTATTTTAACTAAGCGTAAGATACCTACTATGAAAGAAATCAATCAGTTTGAGATATTCACATATTTTGAAATAGCATCAGAAATACCTAATGACCAGACACCAACGACAACGACAACAATACGAAACTTTTCTGAAAATGATAACCTCTGAAAAGATTGACATACCTATTGTATTAAAAAAAAGAATAGCAGAAAAATTGACTTGTAAAAGTGTCAATAAAGTATTTAATGCTGAGGTATGTGAGTGCGAGTTATTTATAATTATTATTTAAAAATACGCGGGCAACAGCTGAATCTTAATGATCAAAATCTATTCATAAACAATACATTTTTTTTCCAAACCAAAAGAAACATGTTTCAAAACACTTAGTAAGCAAACAAACCAACGAAATGCCAAGTCTTTGCGTCCTCGGAATACTTGTAGAGATCCTATATTAGATACCTATTGCAATATCTAGACTGAACCTTGGCGTTCCAACTAGGACGCCTACTCCCGTTCTAATAAAATATACGGAACCATCCTATTACCTTGAATATCGTTTTATAATTCATCTCTGGTCTAGCGGTTGCAAACTCTTTTCGGCTTTTCAGCGCGAGGTTCTGAGTTCGAATCTCAAATTATATTCAATGTTGTTCAAAATCCTCAAGAGGGAAAATGTCTACTAAAACCCTTCAACGGAATGAAAGTGGGGCTTTTGTTTGAATCCCCAATCCCAAGTGTTCAATGAGATAAATTTATGGAGTACACTATAAAAGCCGGATTTCTGTAATGATTTTGTTCGCTTCAAGTGAATTGTAAGACCTCTTCCAAGCTTCAACTTGTATTGACCATATTCAAAAGCTGTAAGTTTTCCAGGAAATCTACACAAATATTATTAAAGGAAAGATTTGATTGTTTGTTTGAATTGAATAGGCTCCGAAACTACTGGACCGATTAAAAATAATCTTTCACCGTTGGGAAGCTACACTATCCCCGGGTGACATAGGGTATCATTTATAAGAAATACCCCAACCACGTTGGCGAAGCCAAAAGCTAGTTCCTATAAAATAAAAGTAATAAAGATATTTTTGAAGCCATCTTGTAGTACTGTTAGCTGTCCTGTTATGTGTTCACCCGAGGATCTGATGGTTGCGTCGATAAACGCAGGTCGCGTTGCTGAATTGTATACTGTTGCTATATTTTTAAAAAGGGCATAGATACTTACGCCATTGTGCCAAAATTTTATGCTTCTAGACCCAGCGGTTTCAGCCGTTTGATCGATCAATCAGTCAGTTTCTTTTATCATTCTATCATAGATAGGAATTCCCAACTGGACTGTGAGACGTTATGATAACTAACGAGGTACTACCTACTTCCTAAGTATTACAAAAGCATATAACTTAGGTAACCTTGGCCTACAGCTGGAGTGGCCTCTCGGGACCGACGTCCTTTTAAATTAAAACGTAGTTAATAAAGTAAATGGACCCCACCCACGAGTGACTCACACAGTGTATTAGTATAGCTTATTTTAATAGCTGGATGGTGCGGTTATTTCTATTATGAAGTGGAAACGTTAACACTACTAAATAATTAAGGCTGTAAGGACACATCTGGGACGCTCTGACGTCATCTTACCTTCATACTATCAGGTCTGTATGTTTGAAGGGTAGATCTAGTTATTGTCTATTTATATTAAAAGGGTACATATCCCTACTAATATTGTAAATGCGAAAGCATTTGTATTTAGATTAATAAACATTTTTGTTCAAGAGTTCTTGAAATCTCGAATTACATGGGGGTGAAATAGGGGATGAAAGTTCGTATCGAAGTCCAAATCTATATTATGCTAAATTAAATGATGTCCAAAGTTCTTAAGTAAACTCTTGAGTTGCTTTTTTTCGACCTGCCGGAATCTTTGTCACCGATACTTACAATTTGGGTGTCTTCAAGACGAGAGTGAATCGGTTTCTTCTAGGCAAGCGCGCTCCATCGTGGACCACATAATAATAATATTGTAACCAAATTTTTTTGAAAGGAGTGTCTATGGAGTTTCTTGCCGGCTCTTCTCCATGAGATCAACTTTTTGGAACCGTGCAACTAGTTTGATTTTTCGAAAGTACCTATTGATATGGTCTAATTGAAATAAAACATTTGACTTTGACTTTGAACATCAGGCGAGTTTTGGTCAAGCGCAAACCTATCTAAGATAAAAAAACCTGGTAATCGAACCAGTAAACCAGGCAGTCTTGAAATATTATCATGGATCATTCAATCTGGATACACCTGTTAAAAATACAAGCAAAGTACAAGGTTGTTTTATTTATTATCGTTTATAATCTAAATAGACTTTTTTAAACGTTTTCCGTTTATCGACAATCGGTACACTTGTTAATTGTGAAATTGCGTGAACGGGGAATGACTAGTCCTGATCGTATTCCGATCGCCATCAACAATAATGATCTATCTTTTACACTAATATTATAAAGATTTGATTGTTGGTTTGCATACATATAGCCTAGAAACTACTGAACCAATTTGAAAAAATCTTTCACTATTAGAAAGCTACATCTTCACTGAGTAACATAAGCTATAATTTATAAAAAATACTCAGACCTCGCGGCCGTAGCCGCTGGCGGAAAGCTAGAAATATATATAATTCTTCCGTACATGTGTTTGTTACTTTACTCTTCCTAAACGGTTGTACTGATTTGGTTGAAATTTTGTATACAGGGTGTTTGGTAGAACGTTGAACATACGAAAATGGTGGTTAGTTGGGGTCATCTGCTACCCACTTGGCCCAAATTATTTGACCTTGGCCGCACCGTTTTCATTTTTACTTTTTTTAATTTCACAGAAAATTACCAGTTTTTTTTACTTAAAATTCGAATATAATTAGACATTAATACAAAACAACATCCTGCCTGTTTTACCCATCACAAGTAAAGATATTCGAATTTAAATTGATAAAAAACTGATAATTTTCTGTGAAATTAAAAAAAAGTAAAAAAAAACAGTGCGGCCAAGGTTAAATAATTTGGGCCCAGTGGGTAGCAGATGACCCCAACTAACCACCATTTTCGTATGTTCAACGTTCTACCAAACACCCTGTATATATTTCAATGGAATCCTGGATGGTTTCAAAACACAATACTAGTAGATTTAATCTACTACTTTGTAAGAAAGACGACGTCTGTGGTCTAGTGGTTCGAGTACCGGATTGCTGATCACGAAGTCGTGGGTTCGATTCCCACAAGACACAAACATTTATGTGATGAACTTAGGTGTTTGTGTTTGTCTGGGTGTTTCTTATTATATTATAAGTATGTATTTACAAAAAAAAAGTATATAAGTATTATATCCATTGTCTAGTACCCATAGTACAAGCTTTGCTTAGTTTGGGACTAGATGGTGCTGTGTGAAAGATGTCCCAAGAAATATTTTTTTTTTAAAGCTGATCGGTATGATATTTTTTAAGAAATTACCAAACCATTAATTTAAAAGTTGATAGATTAAATGACTCGAACCAAGTTTCCTTTGTTCAAGCTTTTTTAACCACAGATATCATTCGTAAACATATATATTTGTATTTCGTAGACATATATTATACATTATAGTATGTATGTACATTCGTGGGACGCGTACGGACATTACAATGAGATACCTTCGTCTACCGTGACATGTACTTGTTACATACCTAATTTATTCGGTAAACTTTATCTAGGACATTCTAAACGTATATTTAATGTTGATCAAATGTACTTTCTGTTGGAAAACCTACGGGTTTTTACAATAAAAAAAAAACTAATTATTTTCTTTCTTTTTTCATAGCCTTTTTCCCAACCATGTTGGGGTCGGCTCCCAATCCAATCGCATCCTGGTTAGACAGGATGCGGCTGAATATCTGTCATTTCGGAGCGACTGCCATCAGACCTCCGCAACCCAATTTCTGGGCAGTACCGATATTCGAAGGAAGGACTGGGTGTCAGGCTTTTTGGGCTTCTGACTACCTCTTACGATTGTCATAGGTGTTTGCATGACAACTGGGACCATCGGCTCGGACGGTCTCGATGTGTTAAGAATAGTCACCCATCCACGGACTGACCTCGGCAAGCGTAGCTTAACCTTGCAGATCGGTTGATCAGCGTTGCTATAACTTAGCCACGAGCCCTAATTACTAATAACACGAGCACTAATTATAATCCCCAAGGTGTGTGTGTTGTTACACATACAGTCCTCATCCTTATCACAGCAAAAGTGGTTCACTGCTGAACAAAGGCTTCCCCTATTGACTTCCAAAGGGACCGGGCATATGCTGCCTGCGTCCAACGACTCCCAGCAACCTTTATCAAGTCGTCCGTCCATCTCGTTAGAGGCCGTCCCATGCTGCGCTTTCCAGTGTGTGGTCTCCACTCGAGAACCTTTCTGCCCCAGCGGCCTTCAGTTCTGCAACTTCAGCTTGCTAATCCTTTCAGCTATGGCAGTCACTTTAGTTCACACAAATGGTACTTTAGTGGAATCAACACACATTTAAAAGGTATGTTTTGAGGTCTTAAATACAGCAAAACTGTTGCCAAAATGTTAAAAAAATGGCTTAAACATACCGGTTAACAGTGGGTGTACATTTATGACACTCTGCCTTACGCTTCCAGAAATAAAGGCGTGATGGTATTTAATATCACAGTACCTACAAAGCTATAGCAACTGGACCAATACCACAGCCGATTTTTATTGTTATTTATTTTCTCTTAAGTCTGAAATACGGATCTTGTGGGCTAAGTGAAGATATTCAGTTACAGACCTGTTGTACAAAACTGTTACTTTAAACTCAATACACGTAGACAGACTCTGGAATTTTGCCAATCTCGTAAAGAACAAACAATGTTATATAGACGTATATCTAATTTGCGTCGATCCCTAGTTAAATAAACAAACCCTCCAGTGTCAGTTATTTGGATTTATACCCTCACGATTTTTCACTTACAAGAATATATTAAAATTTTCCTCGTTTGGCTAGCGCAAATGCTACGCTTGAGGTGCTGGGTTCAATTTCCAGGTCAAGCTCTGTTACTGTCTGTATCTATGAAATTCTTAATAGCAGCTCAGAGTCTGGGTTGGTATCAGGTTGATGGCAATAGGCTCGCCCTATTACATGGGACCCAAACATAACGGCGAACTGTCGGTGTACGTTAGGGTGTACATTAGTACACCTCTGCCTATCCCTTTACAGGAAAGGTGTTGTGTGTGTCATTATATTTATTGGAAAGTTTTTTTGGCATATTGCAGATATTTTTTTAGATTTGAAATCCTTGATCTTATACATATTATTTCAGTTTGCATTTTTATTTTAAAATTTATAATTTTGACTCGCCCTACAATACACTGTAATCCTATTACACTGCAATATAATATTTTATCGAAAATTAATAAAAATGATCAGAAATTTTCAATTCAATTACTTTACCAATATTGAGTTATTGCACTTATTGAGAAATCCATTGATAGTAGAATATGCATATTATTTATTTGTATTTTTTCCAAATAAAATAAAAGTCTGACATCAAGATTATGAGTAAGTAAGAAATAAAATTTACGATTTATGTTAATAAAAGCGCAGCATAGGAACACAAGGCCATCTGAAAAAAGCGACCTTCTGAAGACACGCTAGCTTCTGAACTGAAGAGTCCATTCATATTACTGGCCTTTATTTAAATTTCTGTTGCCATGCAATGTATTATTTAAACAAGACGTCGTAGATTAAAATGTTTCTGTTATGAACAATAAGTTTCGTAGCAATCAGCTACGGATGATAATGTTCGTAGCACTCGGCTACGGATGATATTGTTCGTAGCACTCGGCTAAGGAAGATACTGTTCGTAGTACTGGGCTACGGCATACGGTTGATAATATTCGTAGCACTCAGCTACGGATGATAATGTTCGTAGCACTCAGCTACGGATGATAATGTTCGTAGCACTCGGCTAAGGAAGATACTGTTCGTAGTACTGGGCTACGGCATACGGTTGATAATATTCGTAGCACTCAGCTACGCTTGATAATGTTCGTAGCATTCGGCTACGGATGATAATGTTCGTAGCACTCGGCTACGGATGATACTGTTCGTAGCACTCAGCTACGCTTGATAATGTTCGTAGCATTCGGCTACGGATGATAATGTTCGTAGCACTTAGCTACGGGTGATAATGTTCGTAGCACTTAGCTACGGTTGATAATGTTCGTAGCACTTAGCTACGGGTGATAATGTTCGTAGCACTTAGCTACAGTTGATAATGTTCGTAGCACTTAGCTACGGGTGATAATGTTCGTAGCACTTAGCTACGGTTGACAATGTTCGTAGCATTCGGCTACGGATGATAATGTTCGTAGCACTTAGCTACGGGTGATAATGTTCGTAGCACTTAGCTACGGGTGATAATGTTCGTAGCACTCAGCTACGCTTGACAATGTTCGTAGCATTCGGCTACGGATGATAATGTTCGTAGCACTTAGCTACGGGTGATAATGTTCGTAGCACTTAGCTACGGTTGATAATGTTCGTAGCACTTAGCTACGGGTGATAATGTTCGTAGCACTTAGCTACAGTTGATAATGTTCGTAGCACTTAGCTACGGGTGATAATGTTCGTAGCACTTAGCTACGGTTGATAATGTTCGTAGCACTTAGCTACGGTTGATAATATTCGTAGCACTTAGCTACAGTTGATAATGTTCGAAGCACTTAGCTACAGTTGATAATGTTCGTAGCACTTAGCTACAGTTGATAATGTTCGTAGCACTCAGCTACAGTTGATAATGTTCGTAGCACTTAGCTACGGTTGATAATATTCGTAGAATTCATTTCGTAGAATCCGTAGCTGTAAATAACGTTCGTAGCATATTATGGGATCTCTCCGAGCTTTGCGCCTACGTCGGTATTAAAGGGAACTTAGACCAACAAAGTTTTAGTACCATAACTAACCAAACTCTTATTAGGCTCCGAAAGACTTCACTAGACGAATCAAATTACAGTCGAGAAAAAGAACTGCGAGAGAAACCTTGTAGAGGCTAATAAAATAAGCCTTAACAAAAATAACGTAACATATCTTCACGACTGTATTCCCCAAAGGGAAAGGTGCTGATCACCCTTGGTTCGCCGGCATTTTTAGGACTCATGTAAGAGGGGACGAGCCTATTACCATCAATCGGACATAAATCTAAACTTCAAGGTGCTACTGGGAATTTCACAGAAAAACCCAACAACGCTGCTCGATCCGGAAATCGAACCCAGGACCCCTTGCGTAACAGCTACGACTATTTGACCAATGAAACTTGTGTACCTTGATAGGACATAAAAGTAACTTTGTTTACTTCTGTTTAAGCAACAACAACACTTCGGACATCCGTCCGTACTAAGTTCTGTAATAACTAATTACAAATAATGACATCACAAAGTTAGTACGTAAGTCCAGGGTCGGACTGCGCCACAAGCGCCCGGGGCCCAGGACGGGATACTGGTAGATGGAATACTATCGAAAATTAATGTTTTTACATACATACATAGCTTCACGCCTGTTTCCCATAGTGGTAGGCAGAGACTATAGATTTCCACTTGCTACGATCCTGGCACACCACTTTCGCTTCGTCTATGTTCATTAACCTCTCCATAGTATACAGTGTTATAGGAAATACCTTAGCTATTTTCGATCTGATGAATCAGAATCAGGAACCGAACACATTGGTGAAGAAAAAAAAAAAATTTTTTTTTTCGTTATTTTGTCGTTGTAATGTCCGTAATATTCTAAAACGATAGAGCGCCTAAAAAGTGAATGACCTTAAGGTAAGTGCCCCCGTCGGCCGTACACTCGTAGGCATCTTTACTTAGATAAGTGTGCGAAAACGTTTCACTATCACGCACACACACACGCACTACCCAGCGTAGGCCACGCGGGCGCACGGGGTAGAAATACTAGGAGCGGCGGGCGGGTGGCAGGGGGCGGGCCACGGGCATGTCGGAACTCCGGAAGTAAACAGTTTCCGAAAACCTGTGACGCGAGCGCACGTGTGTCGGTAATTGCGCTCGCGACAATTTTTTACGTAATCCGCGGTCGAGTGTTATTTAAAATGTACAGTAACCGCGAATATTACGAGATGGTGCGAGTGTATGTACATTGAAAGTGGTGAGAGTCTCTACGAAGCACGTAGACTTTACGAAGCCGAGAGCATCCCTCGGTTACGGGGTTAAAGAGAAACGTAATTAGTGCATTTGACGCCGTAAAAAGTGACAGTGCAGTGCTTATAAGACTCGAAAGAAACGTTATCAAACGAGCAAGAGTGTATGAAAAGAAATGGACTTCATTTCGAACAATTGCTGAAGTATTTATAAGTAAGAGATTGTAAATAAGTACTCTAAGTTATTTCTCATGTTGATTATTTGTTAATTTTCGTACGCTGATTGCATTTTTTTAAATACGCCTGAAAGCATCATAAAAGTATGAAGGTAAAATTGCACCTTATTACAGATGCATAGGTTAGATAATTGAATAGCGGACGGTGCGCATTTAATCTTCACAGCGCTAGTGCGCGCCCGCGCCGCGCCGACTCGAGCGGGCGGGCCGGCCGCTCGGATACAAGTATTAAATAGGTAGGTACGGCAGTACCGTAGGCCTCGGTCGTTGACCGCCCGTGCGGTGGCGAAAAAGCTAGTGGTTTTTAGGCTAACTTGGATACGCTCTAGTTTTATTTTTTTCCATTAATTAAATTAAATAAAACGACCAAAATAATTTTTTTTTTAAATTTAGAGCAGATTTTTGTAAAATAGCTAAGGTATTTCCTATAACCCTGTATATGGCGAGTACGAATGGAAGAGTTGGAAGGGATCGACCTCGGCGAACGTACCACAACTAGATTGCGGACGTTCTCAAAAAAGGCAAGGTTAAGAGCACCCTAAACCGACGAGCATGCATGGAGAGGTTAATGTTTTTATATATCTTAAAATAATGTTTTTCTCCAACACAGGCATTACTTGCTTAAAGGGTAGCTCCAAGCACTACACTTTTATGTATATAGAAGCAATAAACTATATTGTATTTGTATTTTTGTATTTATACGCTTGATGTCATGGGTCTAGTGAACTAGAACAAGACAGCCAATTAAAAAAAAATATCTTAATATTAATGATCTTATTATCTTAATGTCAAATCTCGTGTATTACACTTATGCATGTCGAAGTAACGACGTCTGTGGTCTAGTGGTTCGAATACCAGACTGCTGATCACGAGGTCGTGGATTCGATTCCCACAAGACACAAACATTTGTGTGATGAACTTAGGTGTTTGTGTTTGTCTGGGTGTTTCTTATATATTATAAGTATGTATTTATAAAATGAGTATTGTCTAGTACCCATAGTACAAGCTCTGCTTAGTTTGGGACTAGATGGTGCTGTGTAAAAATGTCCCAAGATATTTATATTTATTTAAAGTCGGCTCATTCGTTCAAATGTAACCGCCCTGCAGAAATGGCCCGCACGCCAGGCCTGTGTGGGGCCCTTGCATGCTAGGGGCCGGCTGGCAATCGCCACACTAACTACATGGCCAGTCCGACACTGCATATACAGTCATAATATCCAGAGTATTACAAACAACCTTCATTTTATGTTTGTCTCGATAGCTTTATTTATTATCAGCATTTCTTTTTGGATACTTTTGCTTTGGGTTATTTAACATATACATAAACACTTCGTTGGTCTAGTGGTCCCAAGCGCGACTGCTACATTAGATGTACTGGGATCGATTCTCGGGTCGAGCAGTGTTGTTGGGTTTTCTGTGAAATTCCCAGTATATAAGTGTAGGCATAATTTTAGATGATAGTATAGAAAAAGATTTTCAATTATAGTTTTTATTAAGATATCTGAACTATTATCTGGTTTTCCAAAAGAGCAATATTATGAGATACGACTAAATAAATGCATACTCCACCCACAGATCCTATCAATAAATCAAATACAATGCTGGTTTTGTTTGACGTGAAGCTATCGATGCCTTTTCTATGCCAGCGGTGTAAAAAGCAGCATAGAATATACGTAAAATAAATCGAATTCAAGAACTGCGTGGTAAAGGTATAAATTCAATTCATCCTGTATCTGTGTTCCGTCCAACCAGATGAATGTGTGAGCAAGATGGAAATACGGATCCTTCAAAAGTTTAACTTTATTCCCATTGAGATTTCCACTTTATGTGTATGAGATCAAAGTTGATTTTGCAGTAGCGGCTTTCGCGTTTACGTCACTAAGGTTTCAGGTTATCAGTGTGTCCTTTTCACCCTGTTTCCACCACGGTGTATGTAATCAGTCGCGTATATACCGTCCGCCGCGTCGCTCGCTTCGAACGACTTCGAGCCAACAAGATTATATACATACACTAACCCTAGCTATATTCGCATATTTTTTTATATTATACAAAATAAAAAAAACTGTAATAACAGAATTATTTATAGCTTTTTAAGATATTTTTTTTATAGTAACCTTGAATTTCGCGAGTGTTTCAACGTAGTGTTGTAGTGACTTGCATAGACTTTAAGATTTTTGCTGCATAGAACCAGTTTGGTGTTTTAAAAAAATAAATATGAAAACTTCTTCGTTCTCTCTGCGGGTGATGCGAAGGGTACGTACTATGTGTAGCTATGTATATGTATGTCTGTGTATATATAAATACGGCGGTGTTGGAGTGTAACAGGTAGTGTCAGGAAGCTCTACAGGTTGTGGTTTCTTGTCGAATCTATGCCACTTCCCGACCACACCCTGTGGTTTCTATTTTCTTGGTTTCCACGATTAGATTTGGTAACGTTTATTGCTGTTCTGTGAACATGATTTATAAATTAAAAGATTTAGCGTATATATATGTTTTGTCAATATCTAAATATTATGTATTTTCTTGTGGTATATTTTTTTTCAGATTATAATTATTACTTTTTATTAATTTTATAACTTATGTCATGTACTTACGACTTCGTTGACATGACATGACGTCATGACGTCGTGGAGGTAAATAAAATAAACGAGTTTTTATTTTAACTACTTTAGCGGTTAGCGGCTCTGATTTGATAATGCAGTACAACTCTACTAATTTTTACATGATATATATTATATTTTAATATACGTTAGACCAGGAAGAGAGGGGACAAAATAACCCAATAGTGATCGTTTGTTACGTCATTGATTGCTAAAGGGTATTCCATATCATTTTATAAACAAAAGACATTGCTCATTGTAGAACTTTGCTCCCGGGTTGAAAGGGGGCCCAGTAATTTCCAGGGGGCCTAAACATATCGGCGAATTGTGGGTGTTACACCTCTGCTTAACCTTTCGCGAATTATAGGCGTGTAGATTATGAAAGTACTGGGCAAATGTGGTTTAACAATTTAAAGCCTCACTCGAGTACCAATAGGGTAGATGACTGCCTCACTAGTGTTGAATTTGTTCATACTAAATAATAACATGCTTAATGAATAACAAAACATACGTCGTATATTGAAAAAAATAATTAAAAGTACTAAGAAATTTCTGTGTTAAAAGCTTTTAAAATGTTTGGTTGGGATTCAGAGGGGGATACTTTTAAAGACATATATGTATATGAGTATAGTGCACTCTTTGTCTAGGATAAAATGAAAATGCTTTAAACTTCGTTATTTTGAACTAACTAATTTTAATTTTGTATTTGTTAATCGGCCCTATTTAGGTCAACTTTTACACAATAAAAAACAATTAGGGCCTGTTGTACAGCTTACGGATAAGTGTCCGTTAAATTATTTGGCGGATAATTTGATACAAATATTGTTCTATTTTTTTATTTATCCGGCTGGTAGCGGCTATCTAGAGATGGTGAAACAGGCGCTTAGTATTCTAGCCTATTGTGTGGCTGATGTCTGTAGGCTGTGGTTACCGTTTATGACCAGGCCGTATGATTGTTATAATTAGGCTGTGGTGGCCGCTTACTATCTAATAGCTCGTACAGTTCTCGCCAAACTTATTGTCCGGGTTGAAGTTGGCACGAGTTAACTTTAACCCAGCCATAAAAATTGGAGAAAGAAAATTATTAGATTTCAATAAACATAAACAAAAGCTTCTAATCCAATATTTTTCTGTCTCCAATTTTTACGGCCGGGTTACAGTTAGCTCGTGCCAACTTAAACCCAGACAATAAGTTTGGCGAGAACTGTATGCTTGTTTGTAAAATTAATTACAATCAAATAGTGTTGAACTTTTACTGAACGGAATATAACCTACGCATTCATCTATCATTTCCATTTTATGGATGAATGACGCAGATTGTAGTTATATCTAAGTTTATGGGTTCGTTGCTCGTGTCGTGGAATTTGTATATATAAGATGCTGTCTGGATTGAAATGGATTGGATCATTAACAGTCACAAAACGTGTATACCTCGTATTTCTCAGTCTAGCACTGTTATTGGTATTTTCCATGAAATCTACGGGGTGAGCCAACTCTCAAACTGTGGGTCTCAAACCTGCATTACCTTTAATAAGAATCTAAAATGATAATATTTATTTCTCTATAGGTATACACAATAATTATACATTTAGGCCTTAAAGTATTTTAGTTCCTCGGTTATAAACTCTGCCCTCTGAACTAGGTGTATTACAGAAGTCAGTGCCCTCATCAAAGGAAATGTTACTGGCAAATTCTTACATTTGGATTTACAAACATCATCAAAATCAGTCCAGGAGAAGTTTAGTGACACACACACGAAGGAAGAACTAAATAAGGATCGAAGGATATTAAATAGATAGACATAAGTCTTAAGTTAAATAAATAAATGACCTTTCGAATATAATCTTATGTACAATTGTACATAGAATACAAAACTAGCTTCGTATATATATATTTATGATCTGTTGTTTGTGTTCTCACAGGAGCTATTCACTCGTGACCTTTACGAAACATTTTGCAGATGTTTCAGACTTATTCTATAAATATCTTGTATAGCTTCCCGAGAAATTGCTTTGTTGTACTGAGGCCATTAAAATTAATATTATTTGTAGTCGCTCGCAGGACCGAATACGTCGAAATGGTGTATATTAGTATGCCTCTGCCTAAAATTTAACACAATTAACCGTATATTAAATTATTTGTCGTTTAAAGTCTATTTTCGCATAAGACTAAATTAATTGTGGCAAAAGATGTTGAAAGTTTATTTACCGACTTCAAAATACAGAGGTTATTTATTGTTGACACCTTAGTGGCGTTCACTAAAGGAGGCCAACGTCCAGCAGTGGACGTATACGGGCAGATGATGGCTGCATGCGTTTTACCCTAGTCTTGTTTGATGGAAAGCTCAGGAAATAGGGTCTAGCTCTTTCATAATATACGACGAAAATAGGTTAAAATATTTATAAAAAAAAATAGCATTGTTTTCATTTGGGAATATAGCCATGCAGATCATATGATCCTATCAAATAGCGATGTTACATCAAATATAACTAAGTTATCGGTAAATACCTACGCCTATTTGCGTGAATATTAAAATCTCATATTTGTAAATGCCTTGTCGTCTCACATTTACTGCTATGTAACTTGAATTATGACAAACAAGGTGTTAACATCGGCTGAAGTTCTGCCTCACCCCCGGGGGAAATCGAGCATGATATTATCGCCCAGTCACCCGTGGCTTTCATTTAGCTGCAACTAGTTCACTGTCGAGATGTACGGTGATAGCTCAGCGGTTAAAACAGATGGTTCCGAAGCCTTCCCAAGTCTTCTCAAGTCTTTCGAACCATTCCAAAGCCTTCCGAAGTATTTCAGAATACTTCCGAAGTCTTTAGAAGTATCTTCCGCAGTCTATCGTAGTCATCCAAAGTCTGCATAAGTCTTCTGAAGTCCAATTCGTGTTTTTTTCAATTGTAAATGTGACCATGCCATACAATACTTCTACTTTAGTCTTATACAAAGCCTTCTATAAAGTTATTAAAGGAATGCAAACTTCGCCAAGCCATACTAGGTCATTGTGTTGTAATCCTACTATTATAGTAGATTTGAGAGAAAGTTTGTGACGATGTTTGTTTGTTTGGATGTTAGTTTACACCTAAACAGCTTAAAGGATCTAAGAATTTGTCACAAACATAGATCGTGTTCCCTACTAATGCGTTTTTGTGGAATATAAAAAACTTTATCATCTTATGATGGAAGATGGATTTTTTCTAATAGAAGCTTCCTAAAGGACAGCCAAAGCGATGTGCGAAAGTGGTACTTTAAAACTATGTCCAACAGTGGAGAACATATTGATACTAATTGTAATACTAAATAAAGACTATCGGGCCATTATTTTGTTCGTTTGATGTTGTTCATCAATATTAAAGTGACCTTGCGGTTAAAATAGATTTGCACGTTGAAATTACGTCCAAAACGTTTGTTGAATTACTTTGTAATTAATCGTGAATTTCGTGCAGCGGTGGGACAGTAGTGGGGGGAATTTTATACTAATGAATCTATACTAATCTATGATACGTTAGTACCTACTTTAATACATCATCATCAATCCATTTTTTAACCTCTGACGCAAAACTGACAGGTTTTTAAAGTTTGACGTGTCAGCGTGTGTGTGTTTGTCATGGCATCGTAGCTTCCGAACGGGTGAACCGATTTCGATTTTATTTTTTTATTTGAAAGGTAAATTAGTCGGGAGTGTTCTTTGTTATGTTTGATGAAAATTGGTCCAAGATAGATTACATATATATTTTTTCACAATTCCCTCAATATGGCTACCAAATGAAAGGGCTTGACTAATAAAATATTTACACTATGATAAATATCAAATCCAAGATCACCGCAACCACAAAATGGTAAATTACATTTTGTGTCGGGGTTATTTTGAATTTTAAATTTAGTTAACTATCCCACTACTAGGCACAGTAGGCACAGGTCTCCTCTCAGACCGAAGGGTTAAGCTCTAGCCCACCACAGGTTTACTGCGGGTTGGAAGACTTCCCACGCCACCACCGTGGAGAAAATCAACACATTTTAAGCACATGATCAATAAGTTCTTAATAAATACATTCTATTTATTACCGATGTCAGTGTTTCTTATTTATTCGATACAATATACTTGGCCATAGTAACCTTCCCACTAGGTTATTGCCGCTTCGCCTGCCGAAATGTTAAAATTGCGTTTGATTCCTGCTCCGGAATTTAAATTTAAAATTTCCCTGTATCGCATGGGATAAAACTCACTTAATTAAGCCTTTGACAAACCTTTAATTCGATGTCGACAGGCTTTGGAAAGCGTGTCCTGTGTTCAACGGAATCAGGGAATGTGATTAAAAAAAACTTTTTTATAGTGATTAAAAAGTGTCTATATATTTTTAAATGATTAAAAAGTCTAAAGAGTAAAGTTGTTAAAGAAAAGCCAATTTTTTATAAGTTTTATATCGATTAAACGTACAAATAACTCTACGGCTAGACTATAGGACAAATGGCATTCAACGAGATTAAACGTAGTGTAGTAGCTACGACTTATCGCAATAACAACGTCATTCACAATGGCGCTAGGCGTTAGCTCGGACTAAATTCTAAGCCTCTTTATCTTATGGTTGTATTGCGTTTGTGGTCATCGAATAACAAATATAAACACACTTAAGGCTTGTTTTACCACAGGGTCTTTATACAAGTTGCATTTTGACATTCGAATTGACAAACGAATAGAAAGCGAATGTATGGAAATGACATTAGTGACAGCCCGATTTGTCGAAAGCTTACGTCATTTGAATGTCAAAATGCAACTTGTCTGCCCCATGGATACTGCTGCTGCTATCCGCCGGATAAATTAGAAGATAAATAAAACTCGTATCGAAGGTAGCCTATAGAAATTTGTTTCTAAACTTCGCGACTCGTCTCCATCAAAATGGCAAATTGCCTAAGTAAGTAGTCTGTTTACTGTCAATACAAATTTGTCACAACAATGGCTGCCGTTCGCGTGGGACGCTTTTATTATTTCCACGGCCTCCCGCACGTCGCATCAATGAGGGGATAGGCCCGTTTCGAACGTATTTTGTTTGTATTGAATTTACCAAAACAGTGTCTGTAGAAGTTTACGTGATAATAGCTTTGCAATACAGTAGTACTGCCTAATCTGACGGGGAATATGTGATAGTATAATAGTTTGTTATTTTATTAGTACTTTTTAAAAGAAGAATTGAAGGAACTATCTTTTTGTATACTGCCCGCCAGCCGATTTTTTCCTTCATTAAAAATAAAAAATAAAATTATTATGTCCTTGCCACAGGGGTAGGCGGAGGGTTCATCGGAATCGTAATTACTTAAAACACTTGCCTTTCCTATAGTCACGGGTTTTCCAGATCAAGGAGTGCTATTGGGGTTTTCTATTAAGTTGGCATAATAATGTAAAACGGAGCGGTCCGTTTTACATTATTATGACCTAAACATACCGCAAAACTAAAAATGCACATTAGTACATAACTGCCCAACCCTTCAGGGAATACAGGCATGATGGAATTATGGTACTTTCATAAAACCCTTCCTTCGGTTTTTTGCCGTGTCGTCGGGTAAAAATGATTAATACCATTGTTGTAAGATAAAATGTAGTTTAAACAAAAACGAATCATTTGACCGAGCTAGAGCTAGACAATTATAAGTAAAACAATATCCAAAGAAAACGTACATGCGAAATAAGAACCTACTCCTTGAGAAAGACGGTTCAGAATGGTATGTTCACCGATACTATACAGACCATTTCCCCCATGATGGATTTCTACTAACAAAACTATCAATAACACTTCACCAAGTTTGTCACTTAGGAAAACAAATAGATACCGCGTGTGAATTATTTGTAAGATATCGACACTTTTACAAACTTTCTGAAGAAATGTTCAAACATAATATACCATCACGACTGTATTCTCCGAAGGTAAGGCAGAGGTGGCTTATTTATACCCACAGTTCATCGGTATATACGGGGCAAGTCTCTTGCCATTAACTGGGCACAAATACAAACCTAGAGCTGCTACTGAGAATTTCCTATAAAAACCCAATAAGCAATAACACTGCTCAATCCGGGAATCGAAGCCAACATCGTATTTAGGAGACGGGTTTGCAGCTAATAGACCAATTTGAAAATAAAATCATGTTGCACTCTAAAACCGAACAAAACAAGCTATTGGTATTTAAATTTTTAACTCCCCGGGCTACAATACGCCAGCGCCATTGTGATCGTGGACTGATTACACAATTGGTAAAGCCTCCACACAATAGCCGATTGTGGACACTTTATGACTGATTAATAACTCCTTTGATGGACCAAACTTAAACGAAGAGAGGTCCGATATTGTTTTTTTCAGCCGATCTCGTTCCACTGCAAGACTAAGGCTTCCCTACCATTCTTCGAATTAGATATATAGGGCTATTTTAGTCATTTGAGGGGTAATTGCCGGTACTCACCACGCTTGGCAGGCGGGTTGGTGAGCGCAGTAGGGGTGTTGTTCCACAGAAAGGATGCTGCTGCCCATCCTTCTGGTCTACGATTTGGCATTTAGTTCATGCCCCGATAGAAAGATTAGCCAGTCAGCATGTTGATATATCGATGGCCGATGGGGCAGAAAGGTTCTCGAGTGGAGACCACGCACCGAAAAGCGCAGCGTGGGACGGCCTCCAACGAGATGGACCGATGACCTGGTAAAGGTAGCTGGAAGTCACTGGATGCAGGTAGCAAGCGTCCGGTCCCTGTGGTAGTCAATGGGGGAGGCCTTTATTCAGCAGTGGACCTCTTTTGGCTGACATGATGATGATGATGATGGCTATTTTAAGCAAATCCTTACAAAAGGAATCAAGCAAATCCTGCGATTAGTAATTCGTGAACACTGCGTAATGTGTACCTCTTTAAATCGGTAGCTATTAGATGTTTTAAAATTTTATCGATAGTTTTTTTTACATAACTTGCTATTGCTTGCTGTTTATTCGCATCCCAAAATACTTTTTGAGAACAATAGGTAGACTATTTATGTCCTTCCACAGGATTCAGTCTATCTCCTGATAGTCCTACGCCTTCGATATTTGTCTTCGAAGTACGCTGCGTGCGTTTTGAGGAAATAAACTACTATAAATACTTTCGCAAGGGACTAGATTATAATTTTACACAGACCTTCTATGTATTTTACTTCCGCAATGCACTAGTTGGAATGCCACCCCATAGAACTCATAAAAATATTTGTCCTGTTACCCGTTATCATGCAAGCTTTGTGTGTCAAGTAAACAGATGTGCGGAATTCACGCGGTATTGAAGTGATGGGCCGGTATTTACCGCATACCTGTGGGGTAAGCGGTGACTTTTGTGCGCTTTATTAAGTCCGGGGCCCGTGAAAGACTGTCATTACCACGCTCATGTAAATTAGGTCCTGTGTACACTGCTGCCGTATAGTTTTATGTGAGAGCTTGCGTGATGGTCGCAGTTGTATGTAATATACTGGTTGGGGAAAAAGGTTATTCGCATTTTTGATGAAAACACAGAACTTTTATTTCAAGTTTAATTAACTTACAGTATTTGTGTCATTTTTTAGATAGTGACCCCGTTGCCGTGTAGACTTCTAATAAAAAAACGCGACAAGCAGTTTTGGCAGCCCAGAAAAAAACAAATGAAAGTAGCTGAAAACAAAAATTTTATAATTAGTTCTTTTTTTGAAATGTAACCTTTTTAATGTCATCAAAACCAGCCAGATACAAGTCGAAGAGATTTTATTACAAGTTCATACATAATATACACGAAAAGACTTTTTCTCGGGTCTAATAATATCGGATGGCCTTGCCTAGTTTCTGACTTGAAGGAGTCTTAACGTCGAGCAAAGTTCTGCCGCTAAGCAATAATGTCCTAACATTGTTTTCTGGTTCGAAGGGTAATGTAATCAGTGAAATTAGTTGTCGCATAAAACTAATAGCTGAGGTCTTAAGATGAAAATAAGCTTTTGGAATTTGACAGTGCTACTTAAGATCTGTTTCACCACCTCTGGATAGCCGCTAAACGCCGGGTTAAGTTAAAACAAAATATCAAAATTTTGTATGAACTTATCTGACTGGTATTTTATTGGGAACTTATCACTTAGACATGTACAGTGACGAGCAAAAACATGTATAGAACAACAAAAGTGCTAAAGCCTCGACTGCCTCGTTAGTCTAGTGGTCTCAAGCGCGACTGCTACGCTAGAGGTCCTGGGTTCGATCCCGGGTCTAGCAGTGTTGTTACAGCACTTTTGTTAGTGTATATATGTTTTTGCTCGTGACTGTACATGTCTTAATAGACTAACGGCGTGTTTCACCACCTTTTGATAAGTTCCCGTCAAAATACCAGTCAGATAATTTTATAAAAAAATTGATCCATTTTCTGAACTTTATCCGTCGGTTAACGGCTATCCAGAGGTGGTAACAGACCCTAAGTAGCATTGCCAGGCGATTATCAATCACTTTCAGTACTGTAAACAACAGACAACATGTGTGCATGATATTGAGTGCATTTCCACGAAGCAGCAATTATCACCCAGTGTACGTTGTATAGTAGGGTATATTGCAAAGTTAATGAGTTATGTCGAGGGTAGTATTATTTTTTTATATTAAAGAGTTGGTATATCTCTCGCTGTTGATAAGTGGTAATTACACAGTACTACACATATAAACAAATATATATATATATAATATATATATAATATATATAAATATAATTTTACACAGTACCATCTAGTCACGAACTAAAGAAAGCTTGTAATACGGGGAGGGGGGAGATAGAGAATAGATATAGATTTTCTTGTTAATACTTAAATGTAATACAAAAGAATTTCCGAGCTGGGAACTTCACTTGACACTGATCTATTCCACGACTCCCGGAAATTCGCGGGAATTTGAGAAAACAGATGAACATGAGTAACTCCGCGGGGAAAAACTAGTCTTAGGTATGTGTAGGACGTATTGCAAACAGTACTTCATATTATGTAAGAACCCACATATATATATACTTGTACTGTATATATATGTATTAATCCTGTCCTTGCCCGGGGCAGTCACGTTCCGTCCTTGGTTGCATTATGGGAATTCGCGATATACTGAGCTTGTTGCGTCATAGTAACCTTACACGCGTTTCGGTATTTGCTGCTATACTTTTTTATCTGACAACGTCTGTGGTCTAGTGGTTCGAGTACCGGACTGCTGATCACGAGGTCGTGGGTTCGATTCCCACAGGACACAAACATTTATTGTGATGAACTTAAGTGTTTGTGTTTGTCTGGGTGTTTCCTATGTATAATAAGTACGTATTTACAAAAAAAGAAGTATATAAGTATTATATCCATTGTATAGTACCCATAGTACAAGCTCTGCTTAGTTTGGGACTAGATGGTGCTGTGTAAAAAATGTCCCAAGATATTTAACTACCTCGTTAGCTTAATGATCGTGATAACATCAGTTACGCTCGACGTCTTGGTTTCGATTCCCAAGTCGAGCGAATTGTTACTGGGTTTTTATATGAACTTTTCAGTAGCAGCTTGCACTTTTTATGTATATCCCGTTGATGGACCTACGGCTTACTGTGGGTATACATGGTGGTAACCCTTTGGGGAATAAAGGCGTAAAGATGGTATGTTAAAAATCATACAAAATGAACCTAGAAAACGAGTTACCTACAGTGAAACTATAACTATTATATTTTCAAGCAATAAATATGTTCTTACGTTACTAAATGCGAGTAGAGTAATATAAAGTCATATTACCAGTATTTTTCGATAGTATTTTTAGTAGAAATTCCTAAAATTATGACTAAAGGAAGGAGAAGAGGGTGACAAACAAAACTATCAATTGAAGATAACGTCGAACAAATTGGATCTTTTGATATTAAGAATCTGCAGTTGCCGAACGAATCTATTCTAAATCAAAATAGTTTTATTTTCATATAGACTTCATACAGGCACTTATGAAATGTCGAACCTTCGACGGTTCTTCACGGTTCCAAGATAGTCGTTTCCTATGGAGAAAAACCGGCAAGAAACTCCATAGATACTCTTTTAAAATTTTGGTTAATATATATGGACCAGCATATCGAGAACGTTCTTGAAGTCGTGTGAAGTCTGCCAATTCCCACTAGGCCAGCGTGTTGCACTTATAGCCGAACAATAATATATGTAGGTAGGTATGTAATGATGACGTTACATCTAATTTAAAGGAAGTCATCAAAGCCCATACAACTCAGGCACAATTTGTACCGGAGGTACAAGACAGCTGTCAAGTTGATAGTAGTTACCATAAAATCACTATGAAACTGGTATTAATCTGCCGTAATGGCGTGCGTTTGACATTCTGAAACCGAGACTGACAGTTTTTATTATGAATTCATTACGAAACAGCTAATAATGGGATTTCCAATTCCAACATGGTTGTGGCAGATCGCCATTTTGCTTGTTTTTGAAATATTTTACAAAGTACAGCAATTTATTACTTGTAATATTATTTAAATGTACATAATTATCCACTTTGACATTGGCAGAATTGTCGACATCGGCACCAATTGCCATAAATAAATAAGAAGAAGAAGAAGAAGCTAATAGTGTGCCAAAACGGCGTGATTTTTCTCAAATGAAAAAAAAAATTCTCACTCCCCAGTCAACGTTAAAAAAAAGTACGACGAGTTTTAATCAGCGTAATACAGGGTATTTTTTCCAATAAGTGTACCTTATTACACATCATTTGGGCCGATTTCGATGACCTCCTATGTGAAGATTTTTAATCGGCACTGGATTATTCGTAGGTATCACTTTACTGAAATTATTTGGCCGTTATCTTCTTAGCAATTATAATAATTTGTTAGTCTCACAAAACTTGAGAACGGCTGAACTGATTAGTCTAATTTTGGTTTTGAAATATTTGTAGAAGTCCAAATCATGTTTAAAAGGGGAGAAAACTTTTATTGGCGGTGCAAAGTTCGCCGGGTCAGCTAGTTAATATAATAATATGATTAAACAACAAATTGAAATCATAATTGGAGGTATACTTAAAATTTACGAGATATCATAAATCATTTGAATGTTACTATGAGATGTGAGAAAACAAGCGTTCAAGGTTCGCAAGCGAACCATAGCCAAACCAAGCCACCATATTTACGGTTACCTCTAGTCAAACCAATATATCAGCCTAATAGAGGGGTGTCTCAATAATAGCCATATCGAGAAATTTTTGAGTTGACTTTGCGTTTTCTGATTAAAACGTCTAGACGAAACCGTTTAATGTTATCTGTTTCGGAGACCATAATTGTTTGTTTTAGCGTTTTGTCTCACAGGACGTCAATTCGGAAACGCTGGCGCCATTGAGTAATAAAAACTAAAATACTATATGTTTGTCTATTCACAAAAATATATATATTATCAGATCATTTTGACTCAATCTCAATACCGATCTTAAGCGCGATTGCGATGTAGGTCCTGGGTTCGATTGTCAGGTCGAGGTATTGGGTTTTTCTATAAATTCCTCAGTAGCAGCTCGGAGTTCTGATTTGTGCCTGGTTATTGACAATACTGGTGTACATAAGTACACCTCTGCAGGTGCACTTATGTACACCGAAGCGTTAGGCAGCTAACTCTTCGGGGAATACAGGCGTGATGATATAAATTATCATTTTGATCGATCAGTCACGGTACAAAAACAGGTTGATACGAAATAGTTTTTACGTTCCTGATAAAATCTCTAGCAATATGTGCTACAGTGTATCTACGAATAGTGTAGGAAGGAAACGTTTCGCTACACCCACTCTGTTCAAGGTAGTATCCTGGCACGCGAGTTCACTACTAATGGCTTATAATACAATGTGAGCAACCAATTGCTTTGGAGAAGGAAAGACCAGCAGCCCCTACCAGTTTATCTTCGATAGTAAGTAACGTCGCGTAAAATAATTATCTTCGATCATGTTTTTATCGAGTAAGTCGATGTTATATTTACTTTAAGCATGTTTATTGTTTCTTTTCTAAGCGAACATTGTTAGGTTCTTTGAGAAAAGTAAGAAATGAGCCGATTATCATCAAAAGCCTGAATAGTTAGGTATTCTGTAAGGAACTATTTCGAAACATCAGCTTTCAAACAAAAATACCACATCCGTATCAGTCCATTTGCTTAGGATAACTCCTAACCCGATGGCACAGACAGGCACACAAACAGATACGTCGGTTATTTAACACTTTTTGAATTACTATATTTTCTATTTTTTTAATGATAACAAGTTTTTTAGCTTTCTTTCTGAAAAGTATCAGTTCAGCGCACGGATGTATTGGTGACAAGTCTGATATTTAAGAAATGTTTTGGTTCATTTGGACTATTTTCTATGGCATTGGAGTTAACATCAGCATTTCAACTTCAAATTATCTTGCCCATAACGGTGGATCCACGCTTGAGATTTATCGATGGACGTTTGTGACTGCCGCAGGTGTAAACTCATGGTAGGGGGCTACAGGAAAAATTTCGACTGATTCGATGGATTGGTTTCCTAGTATTTTAATGTTTGAACAAGTAGTCTTTATTTGGTTTTGCTGCTAGGTTTGTAAGTTTCTAGGTTAGGAAATTACTTTTTCTGTTTAGGAATTCGATTGTTGGTCATGGTGAAAAGGTGTTGGGGTCGAGATATGTTACACTAAATTTTAGAATGTGTCCAGTGTTGGTGATGATTTTGTTTCGTTAAAAACATGGCTGCTTCTTTTGCGTGTTGTAAAATCAAAATTAAAATCAAAATAGTTTTATTTTCACATAGACCTTATGCAGGCACTTATGAAATGTCGAAACTAGGTGCACGGTTCCAAATTAGTCGTTTCCTATGGAGAAAAACCGGCAAGAAACTCCATGGTTACTCTTTTAAATTGTGGTTTTTTACAGTTCTGATACAATAGTTTAAGGATACTTACACAAGTATGAGAAAACAATCTAGAAACTTTTTGCAAAATCCAATACAGAAGAAATGTTATGTAATGTAAAAACCTGTGTTCGATTCCCTGTCGAGTATTATTGGGTTCTTATACAAAATTCCCAAGTTTGGATTGTGACCGGTTAACGGCAAAAGTCTCCCTTAATAACTAAGGCTTAAAACACACGGGGGAACTCTCAGTGTATAGCAGTATACCTCTGCCTAGTCTTTCGAGGAATACAGGCGTGATGGTATACTATGTTAATCCAAAGAACACGTGTAGAGGATTTTCCTGTAGTTTCTTAATTGCGTTAAAAGAGTAATCTCTTCAATAATTCGTAATACTATTAGACTTGTTTGGGCTCTAAGACGCTCCAAGTAGAGTTTAGTGAAATTGGTTCGAAGTTTTAAATACGTAATTCATCTAGTGGTCTAATTTTAACCATATTTTTTATATTTATTCTGGGTCATTTTACACAGCACTATATGTATAATACCTATATAGAAAAAAATAAGCAAGGCTTGTGCTATGCTACTATAGTCCGCGCGGAACTAATTGGCCGCGCCTTAGGTAGGGACGGGGGTGAGACGGCGGGTTCCTGTGTACAAAAACAAGCGTCCCCCTCGATCCCACCGCGCGCATGCGACCCCATCCCTTCGTCCCGCCGCTCAGATACCTAAGGCGCGGCCAACTAGTTCCGAGCAGACTATAGACTCACTTGTATATTTTTATTGCAAGTTCCTATTACATAGAACCAAAACATGGTGGCGGGCCGTGGTTTACATTAGTACATACAGACTCATTTGTCCAAGATTCATATCGCTTTAGTTGCCTGGAAGAAATCGCGTTAAGCAAAAAGATTGTATTTTATTTACATTTATTTTTGTATATCAAGTGTACAATATAGTATTAAATTAATCATCATCAACCCGTATGTACTGTCCCACTGCTGGGCGCGTATCTTCTCTCAGTATAAGAGGGATTAGGCTACAGTCCACCACGCCTAATGCGGGTTGGCAGACTTCACATAACGTCGAGAAAATCTCTCAGGCATTCAGGTTTCCTTACGATGTTTTCCTTCACCGTTAAAGCGAGTGATAATTACGCACATGACTTCGAAAAGTCAGAGGTGCGTGCTCAAATTCGTACTCGAGACGTTTGACGTGGCAGTCCAGTGGGCATACCCCTAGGCTATCACTGTTGTTAAATAAATAAATAATATAAATAAATAGGTACACATGAAAGACAGTCATGGGAGTCTTCACAACAACAAAACCTCGTAAGAAACAGGCATCGTTGGGTGCACAAACAACTAGGAACATGTTATGCAACGCTTACGACCTCGGAGACATGTTTATCTTCAGCAATTGTCGGGTATTTTTGCAGAAGTTGCCGAGTTCCAAGTGTTGTTTGCAGTACAGTGGATAAGCAGCTATAAGGTAATCGAAAGGAATCTATCTACTATAAATGATTTCTTTACTTAGAGGAATAACTAAAAATCTAAAAACAAGCTCTGTTATGTAATAATTGATACTATTTTCTACTTTTTAGTTTAGAAATCATCATAGAATCACTAGATAGATCCTAAATGATTATTTAAAATGAAAATTGATACAACTAAAGAACAATTTCAAAATCACCTCGGACATTAAAGCGTATAAAATCTGCCATTTTGATTATGTTTGAATTTCATGTAGCCAGTGACACTCGAGCCATCAAGACGAATCTAATGAGTTAATCATACTAAATCGGTTGAGCTGTTGAGTAGATACGAGCGGACATACATACATACACGTCAAACTCATAACCCTCCTTCAGCAGTCAGGTAAAAAGCGAGTTTTTGTGTGAACTTACTAGTTAGAGCTGAGGCAGTTCAAGGTTTCAACGTACCATATGTTGAAACCTTGAACTGCCTCAGCGATTATTCTTCTAATCAATTTCTTTTTCCCCAAGATATATCATAGCCAAGGTGTAGCAGCTGTTCGCGTATTCGCTGAAGTTTTCATGAATTATGTAAGAGCCGACACAAAGGTGTGTTGTGTACAAGGCAGTAAGACGAATTACATACATATCGACAATGACTTCTCAGAAACCACGGCTTGTTTCTCATACATATTGTATTTATAGAACTAGCGAACCATGCGCAGTTTTCCCTGCGTTTCCCTGTTTTTAATTTTTTTCCTCGTTTTTTTTTCTCTCCATAAGAACCGACTTCAGACTTCGTCAAACACAACAAAAAATTTATCAGCCAAATCGGTTCACCCGTTCTCGAGTTTTGCGCTTAGCAACATAGTGATTAATTTTTATTTATATAGATAGGTAGGTAAAGGTACTATCAAAACTGTATTCTCCAAAGAGTTAGAGGTACCGTAACTGGTATGTTTAGATCCCAAGTAATAGGGGCCATCCAAGCACAAAACTTAACTCCGAGCATACTGAGAATTCCGTAAAAGACCACAATTACACACTTGCCATCGAACCCGGGACCTCTTACTCAGCAGCCGTTCCTACGACCCGTCCCAAAAGCACTAAAGCCTTGTTATTAACAACTCGTCTTTTAGATGAAACCCTTTTGATGATTTTAAATTAATCCTTCAGCAATGTAAATGTAAAAACCGCGTCAAATTTCCAATCCAATTTTCTGCAATAATTTTCACGCGCATTAACGCCGTACAATAAACTCTAAAGATAATTGTTTTGGTTTTTCTTGATCTAATATGCTAATCTATTATGATTCTTTTATTACATTGCCGGGATTATTATTATTATAAACTTTATTGTACACCAACAAAAAATTACAAAAATATAACAGTAATGCAATTAAAACCATACAATGGATGTTAATCCTAACACCTATATAACACATGAACGCAATAAAGAACTTGAACTTGAACTATAATAATACTAGCTTTCCCCTGGCGGCTGCTCTACTACTATGTGACTTGGTAAAGATGTAACTTTCTAATAGTATAAAAAAATTTAAAACGGTTCCGTAGTTTGGGACCCCATTCAATGCAAACAAACAAACAATGAAGTCTTTCCTCTTTATAATATTAGAATAGATTAAGGGCCTGTTTCACCACATCTGGATAACCGCTATACAAAAGCCCATACAACTCAGCCCAAATTTGTACCGGAGGTACATGACTGCTGTCAAGTTGATACCATTGGTTTTACCAGTGTTTTCATGGTAAAAACTATCAACGTGTCAAACATCCGTGACAACACAAACAAACGTGATATTCCGAAACTGACACTGACAGTTTTTACTATGAAATCATTACGAAACAGTTAATAGTGTGCCAAAATGGCGTGATTTTTCTCAAATTATAAGTTTTATTTCTCATCCACCAGTCAAAATAAAAAAAAGTACGGCTAGAGTACTACCAGCGTAATACAGAGTATTTTTTTCAATAAGTGTACCTTCGGTACCTAATTTGGGCCGATTTCGATGACCTCCTTTGTATGAAATTATCTGCCAAATAATGTAACCAGAAGTTAAAACAGGCTCTAAAGGTAATTACTGATAAAAATCTCATCGATTAGTATGTAAATTCGAAACACAAGTAAACCACGCGTCAAAATGTTCATAGACATTATGTCTATGAACATTCTAAAGTGTTCGGCAGAAGTTATCTTTATTGTATGAGAGGAAAAATACAAGGACATCGTCATTATATTTCAGCCGACACCTTATTACCATAATCCCTTGTTTTCTTGAATAATTTTGGCATTTTCTTAGGTGTTGGGGCGCGAAATGGATGGGATAAACTATATTTTTTTGCTAGTAACTTTTTCTGTAGGTATGTACTACTTACAGGAATGTTATAAAGTTGACCTACTTAGGTTGGTAAAAACTTGTGTGTGTTTTACATAAGTAATCAACATTTTGACTGTATACATTTTAGCGATATAAAAATACACTGCTACAATTGGCTAAAGCGTCCGGTTTTGGCTAAACCACAGGGACGCAGGTTCGAATCCTGCCCGAGATCGTATTTTTGGCTTATTGGCTGAATAGATAAAATAGATCGATAGATTTATTTTATGTTGCGGGTGCATTAAGCCTTCAGACCTGAAAAACAATTGGTTACATACTAACAAACACATATTTGCTGCGAGCGGGAATCGAAACCTGGTCGCAGAAGCCGATCAGTCAGCCATTGCACCGAACGGGTCTTCAATGACTTTGTAAGAGAGATGAAGTTGAATGCTGGTTTTCCACAGTCGAAAAAGTCGTTTGATGACGAATATTAGTCGATTTATTTCAGGGGTTTTTATTTAAACATTTTCATGCTGCCGCTTTAGCTTTAAGAGCTCTTATAAACATTATCACAAAGCGCCCGTCTCTTTAAATCCCTCTAAAGTATCGAGGAGCGTGCTTTGCATAACGATCCAATTAAGTTAATATAACCTTGACCCGATCATATCTTGATATATAATAATTTGTATAATGGCGAAGATTTTAATTGAAAGTAATAAAGTTATTAAATTACAAAAAAAATACAATTCGGTACATTTAAATAAATATACAATCGTAAATGTTTTAGTTCGTAATTCTGTAGCTATCTAAAATGAACATATTATTTACATACGTAGATTAAATAAATATTTACATAACGGCAACAATTTATATTCAGTTTTAATTCAATTAAATAATAGTATTTTGATATTCACAACTGGCACTGAAAATTAATGGTTTGCCGTGTGCCGTGCAAACACATAAATCAATTGATGTCGTCTGTTCATGAAGTATTGTATTATTAAATTGTGTCCATGACTATTAAAATAATATCAATTTTAATTACGTAAATTAAGAATCTTTTTCATCATTAACCCAATTTTTATCGTCCCACTGCTGGGCTTGGGTTTTCTCTTAGGCTAACATTCAGAGACGATAGCGTAAAGTAAGGCTTCCGTATGTCAAATTTGTATTACAATTCATGCTGTTCGTAAGTTCATGCTGAGTCTCTTCTCTGAATGAGACGGGTTACGGGGTTAGGCAATAGTCCACCACGTTGGCGTAGTTCGGGTTAACAGAGTTCCCACGCCGACGAGAAAATCTCTAAGGCGCGCAGGTTTTCTCACGATGTTGTCCTTTACCGTTTATAATGCACGTGATAAGAAAATACACGACTTCGAAAAGAAAGAGTCGTGTTACGTGGATTCAAAACTTATGATGTGGCAGATATCACTGCATTGACTTTCATATCGTTTTGTTGCAGTGGTTTTATTTAATGATACACACTTTTGTGTAGAATTGTTGAAAACCCTTGTAAAATAAATACTAATATTATAAAGAGGAAAGATTAGATTTTTTGATTGTTTGAATTGAATAGGCTCCGAAACTACTGGACCGATTTAAAAAAATATTTCAGTGTTAGATAGCTCATTTATCGGGGAAGGCTATACGCTATATATTATCACGATACGACTAAAAGGAGCGGAGTAGCAATGAAAAATGTTGCAACAACGGGGGAAAAATGTTAAGAAAGCTAGTTAGTGATAAAGTAGTATGCTAGCCTTGATCCATTTAAACCATAGGTGGTGATTAAAAGTCGTACCATTTCTAACCCTTTCATGATTTATGATTACCTATAAATTTTCATTTCTTTCCTGTTAATCGCATTTGCATTTTAAAAGTAAATTGCACTTTATAGTAGGGGTGGAGTTAGGTATTTGTTGCTTTGAACTTTGCGATAACGTTTATTTATTACCACACACCAGTCCCCCATAGACTTATTCATAAACGTATTTATGTGCTAAATAAAAAATAGTTATTATAAATCTATGTGCTAAAATTAAAAAATAATTATTTAAATATCTTGGAACATTCTTTACACAGCACTATCTAGTCTCAAACTAAGCAGAACTTGTACTTTGGGTACTAGACAATGGATATAATACTTATATACTTTTTTTTTGTAAATACATACTTATAATATATAAGAAACACCCAGAGAAACACAAACACCTAAGTTCATCACATAAATGTTTGTGTCTTGTGGGAATCGAACCCACGACCTCGTGACCAACAGTCCGGTACTCGAACCACTAGACCACAGACGTCGTCAAATTTAAGCAATTTCTTTTGCTGTAATCATGATAGAAAAAGACATTTGCATTTAAAAGCAACTCCTTTTAATAAATCAGTTAAAAATAAACATGTCTAAACAAAAAATGGTAGCAAATAATACTGATCATAAGTCTGATTAGTGTAGTAGTCAAAAGTGGGGTTGTTACGCTACAAATCGGTTCCTAGATCGAGCAAAGTATCAATAAGTGTTCTATAAAATCCTCAGTCGCACCTCGGAGCACTTCATCCCATGTGATAGCTGGCCTAAACATACCGGCTAACTGGGTGTACATTAGTACACCTATGTCTAACCCTTGGGGGAGCTAGCAGTGATGGTATGTTATGTTTAATTTATTCATATTAATATTCTTTATTGCATACCATGATGTACAATAAGGTGGTGTAATTAGACAAGAATCATTGTGAACCCAATTTTACAATCACAATTCACAATTTTAGAACAATTTCAATTTTTACAGCAATTTTAGAAGAGAGGAGGATTTATTTTTACTAGCTACGGTAGTTAATGTAAGCATTCTAAAAACGTAGGTATAAATAACAACTTCGACAAAACAAAAATGTAGTTTTCACTTTAGTGTAGGTGTGCTTAAAATTACTAGGTAAGGTATAGGTTATATACGAATACGAATTCGAATTTCGAAAGACTTTAACGTTCACTGTACGAGATGCCTGAAAACGGAATACTAGATCAGCAGAACTCAGTAACATGACGAAACAGACAAGTACAGTAGTCTCATCAACCCATTCTTCTTCTTGTTAACGTGTCATTGGTTAAACCATTTTTAGTGCCAAGAGACCACCTTCGTGCATCTGTTCGGACACAATGTACAGACTACCAAGTGTGACATAAATTGCTCAGGATCACCACAGTAAGATTTGGATCATTAGTCGTTAATAACGAATATATATCTCGTTGACATAAATTGCTCGGTTACAGTGACTTACAGCAAGATTTGGATCAATAATCGTTAATAACGAATATATAACTCGTTGACATAAATTGCTCGGGATCACTACGCAAGATTTGGATCATAAATCGTTAATAACGATTAACGATGAAAGATCCAATCGTTAATATCGTTCGACAATTTTTTTATCGTTAATCACGATTAACGATTTTATTTTCAGACTATACGTCGTGTTTAGACAATAGTTTTTCCTTTGAAGCAACTCAGTAACTGTCGCACGGGTCTCCTATTCCCCTCTCAGGTCAACTGTCTCTCGAAATCTTTTAAGCTATTTTGACATCACAGTCAGACACTTAAAATATTTAATTAATAATTTTAATTTTTAATTAAATTAATTATTAATTAATATTTTATATTTATATAGACGTTGGGCCAAGGACTTCGCAATACAGATATAAATTAACTAAAGTTTATGGAACGATCCTTCTGTCCACTTACTTTGTTGTACTTAACGGTAACTATTTCGTGAGTTAATGGTTACCCAGGTAACCTAGTGTGGAGAGTTACAGTTGTTGGTGAGTTAAACAATTAATGGAAGTTTAATCTATTTTCTGACTGGCGAATTGTTTGCGGTTCATGTCTGCTGTTATTGTTGCCACAAAGGCAAAAGAACGACGTCATTTAGTACAGTCATAGGTATAAATATGTACACAAAAGGCCTGTTTTACAACCCTTGGATAGCCACTAATCGCAGGATTAATTAAAAAATGATGAGAACAAAATTAGTATGAAATTATATGCCAAGTAATTTAACGGGGACTTATCAGGAGGTGATGTAACAGGCCCTTAAACCTACTAATATTCGAGAGCGGTATTTTCGTAAAATGAGAATTGTAACTTTGAAATAGCAAAACTTTCATTGTTGTATTGGTTTGAAAATACTATGTTTTTAATAGCATACAATTTCATTCAATATTTTAAGAGGAAATTGCTATTGAATTTGACAAGTGTATAGGTACATATTTCGGCTTGTGACAGTACCTTTCTTGACAAAAACTCAAAAATTATTCCCTGTGTTCTCAACACAAATTTGCAGATATGGAAATTTGACAGAGGCAAAGGTGTAGGTACATACTAATAGACACACACAGTTCAACGGTAATTTTTATGGGCTTATGTAATAGGGGGGGAACCTATTACATAAGCCCATAAAGCCCAAGCTGCTGCTTGACATTTCATAAAACAACATTTAAAAAAGTAAAATTTTTGCTTAACCTGGAATCGAACTCGGGGCCTCAAGCGTAGCAGACGCTATTAAAACCTAACCTAGTGATTTTAATATCTTACCACAAAGCAAAATTAGCTTCCCACGAATATAAATGCGACACTTTATTCTACGACGCCAAAAAAATATGAAAAATAAAACAGCCAAAAAATTCCGCGCGGCATCCAATGCCTTTTATGTTTATTAAAACAAAAAGATTAAAAGTTTATGACCAGCAATGAATAAGAAAGTTAAAGACATTTTCGTCGGTTTCGCCATTAAATGGCGGGAAATTCTAAGCAGAATTAAGATGTCAGAAGGAATTCGATTAGAGAATTGTACGGGAGGGTAAATGTCACTGGGTCAAGGTTGTAATACCGTTTTAGCTTTGTTATGAGTACTAGGATGCAGTCAGTCGTTGAGACCTATGTAGATTCATATTTAGTGATACTGGGCCTGTAGACAAGCTGAAAGAAGTTCATCGAAATCGGCCCAAATGAGGTACCGAAGGTACACTTATTGGAAAAAATACTCTGTATTACGCTGGTTAAAACTGATGGGCGGATGAGAAAAAAATCTTTTAATTTGAGAAAAATCACGCCGCTTTGGCACACTGTTTCATAGTGATTTCATAATGAAAACTGTCAACTTGATAGCTGTCTGCTGTCAGTGTCAACGAGCGGAATGACATTTATCAACAAAACTTGTCCTTTGCGTTTTGATACATACATTTGATTAGTAGTTTCATATTAGATTGGAAGAACCATAGTGTCGTTTAGGCTTGTCTTATTTTGTATTTCGTTTTTTTTGCTTAATTTATCATAGCGTTATGTTGTTAAATATAATAATGAGTTTTTAATTAACTGATTGAAAATAAAACATTTGTTAAACGAAACGAAACGCAATTACACACTCAATATTGCTACGTGATTTAATTGTACTACAAACTGAAACTGTTTTTCATATAATAAGTTTTGGATGACAAAACTATTTTTTTCACCGCGCGCAGGCGACCCCACCGCTCCGTCCCGCCGCTCACATACCTAAGGCGGGGCCAACTAGTTCCGCGCAGACTATAGTCCTTATGAAGAGCAGACTAACAAATGTCAAAACTAATCCAATGACTCACAATTGAAGTGTTAGTAAAATAGCAGACTTAAGGCCTTCGTGGAGTGACGACTTGCGGAAAGGCAGCTCTGTTTTCAAATAACATACCATCACGCCTGTATTTCTCAAAGGGTTAGGCAGAGGTGTCCCCTGCATACGTACAGTTCACCGGTATGTTTATGTCTCTTTTAGTGGGGGGCGGACCTTTTTACATTAGCCGGGGACAAATTAAAACTCCGAGCTACTGAGCATTTTATAGAAAATCCTAATGACACTGCCTCGACTTGGGAATTGAACCCAGGATCTCTAGCGTAGCAGTCGAATTTACGAACACCAAGCCAATAAGGCAGTCATTAAAAATCATGTCAGGTTCAATAAACTCGCAAAGCTTAACTTGCCCATATATATTTATTAACACAAATCGCCTAAAATTAACAAATCGTTATGGCTAAGGCAACAATTTATTTTGCTAGCTTAATTAGCGTTTATTGCCCATTTTATGCCCAACGGTGAAACGAAAAGGTCATGCTCAATTTGAAACTTGATTTATATAAGCTCGCAATCTGCTCGGGGTCATAAACACATTTTAGTACCGAAAATTAATGGCAAAGCGACATGCATTTATAATTCGAGACTAACTTATGGACTTGACCTATATAATTTACTATCACGCCTGTATTTTCCGTGGGGTTTGGTAGGGGTGTATTATTGCTGGCATTGTGCGCACTTTAGGAACAAGTCCAGACAAAACTAAAACTTTTTCGTGGTGAAAATTAGACAAACATGTATACAAGTAATATTTTCAACACAATGTATATTGTTAAGAAATAAACTACTTATGACTTATCACTGGTTCCCAAACAGTAATTAGTAACCTTAGCCTATAGAAGCTAGTAACAGCAATCGTTCGTTTGTATTAAACTATCAAGTTTCATCAAAATCCGTTCAGTAGTTTTTGTGTGAAAGAGTAACAAATTTCCATCCAGCCATTCTTACAAACTTTTACATTTATAATCATCATTATCGATCCATATACTGTCCCACTGCTGGGCACGAGTCTGCTCTCAGTATGAAAGGGGTTAAGGTTATAGTCCACCACGCTAGCCTAATGCGGATTGGCAGACCACATGCCGTCGAGAAAATCTCTCAGGCATGCAGGTTTCCTCGTGATGTTTCCTTCACCGTTAAAGCGAGTGATAATTACGCGCATGATTTCGAAGTCAAAGGTGCTTTGGATTCGGACTCGAGACCTCTGAATTGGTAGTCCAATGATCAATTGGTCATATCGGCTATCACTGCTCTACACAACATTAATAATATTAGTAGGTAATAGTCTTGTCTAGTGGGAAGTGCAATATCTATTTATTTATTAACTTTATTTTCTCCCTGTGTTTATGTAGTTCATATATTGATTTGCTTTGTGTGGTGTTCTTATTTACAAAAACGAATAAATTCAACTATATTATCTTTCAAACACACTGAAACAAAATAATGTTCGCATATTATTGCTTAGTAACATATTCATTCTTACGATACCCAAGACTGACTCGGTAAAACAGTTCCACCAATTTAATGGAGATTACTAAGAATATCTAATAGAATCACCCAAAATACTTTCATCGACATGGGAATTGAATCTACGACTGGCTTAGCAAACGCGTTTGTGACTTAGAAATAATAAATGACATGATACATATATGTAACGAAATTCTCTTACAAACAGAATACCAAAAAGCTTTTTACGGAATACTAAAACACACGAGTATAGAGTAAGTTACACATGATACGTATCTTTCACAGCTAAAGACGTTAATGTGTACCAACTTTTTGAAACAAGCTTCACTCGCTGACGGCGAGTCCCTCTTGAGTTCACTGAGTTTAACTTTCTGGGAAACCGCCTTCGCCTAGTACGAGCTAAATAAGAGCTGAATGACGGGAAAAAAACACTTTTTAACAGACGCAAAGGCGACAGGGTGTTATAAGTTTCGTGCGTTTGTCTCTGTGTGTGTGTGTGTGTGTGTAGCTCCCGAACGAATGAACCAATTTTGATTTTGTTTAGGTAAATTAGTCGAAAATGATTTCAGCTGTGTTTTATGAAAATCGGTCCAAGATGTCCGCTGTCATAAAATGGCGGATTACCTACATCTTTTTTTACAACTCCCTCAATATGGGTATCAAATGAAAGGGCAAGATTGCCGCCACCACAAAATAACATATTTTTCATTTTGTTGACGTTTTAAAATTTGAATATAAAGCGATACAATCCGTAAAAAGTAGTTTTATTTCAATGTCTAGTATTCGCGTAAGTGTCAGAAATCAGTAAATAAATAACAAAGTCGAATACATAACCTTTTCCTTATGAAGTCGGTTAATCCGTGTGTTCATTCAACTGACTCAGCTCGGTAATTTGTTCGAGATAATTGTCACGTTGACGCCCACACGGACGCCATTATCGAGATAAATAGCTCAATAATGCCACAGATATATCGTATACTAGCGACCCGCCCTTACTATGCTCTGGGTACTATTATTTATATTATACAGGTACTGTGCATGATATTTTACCAATTTTTCAACCTAATCATAATCATAAATCCGCAGCAACAACGTTGCTTATTATTTTTAATGAAGGAAAAAATCGGCGGGCGGGCAGGATTCGAACCTGCGCCTTCTGGTTCGGTACACCAGACGCTCTGACCACTAAGCCACCGCTCGCCCTGCTCGCCAGTCGAAATCTTCCTCCACATTCTAATTTACGTCTTAAGGTGACGTAGCGCCATCCAAGACGTAAATTAGAATGTGGAGGAAGATTTCGACTGGCGAGCAGATCCTTTTAACCGACTTCCAAAGAAGGGTTATTAACTGTATCCGTTCAAGGGTAACATTACTTGTATAGTTAAGTATTTACTTCTACCATAATAACTCATTTATATATGGCTCATTTTACTAAGGGATAATGTAGCATTCCAATGGTGAAAGATTTTTTGAAAGTCCAGTAGTTTTTGAGTTTATTCGTTACAAACATACTAAAGTACAAATCTTTCCTCTACATAATATTAGTATACATGTATGGAGTTATTTAGAAGCTAAGGTTCTAAGTGCTTAGTTCAAAGGCTCTTCTAAATAGTCACCAATTACTAATATCATCACGCCTTTATTACTCGAGGGGTAGGTCATGTTGCTTACCAACAGGCAAAGTAGTGGTCAAAGGTAAGCCTATAGTGTTTATAAAAAAAAACTAGGACCACATTGCCTACTCAACTTTGGTATCGAACCTGGGATCTCCCACTCAACAGCCCTAGGAGCAAATAGACTAGCGAGGGAATTATTGGTTAGTAAGACCATATTAATATCCTATTGACGGTAGAAACTGATTTCTATATGATTACTCGAAGAACAAAAAAGTAGTCTAAGCAAATTACGTAATACGTCGATCCTCAAGATCGATGTTCCGACACAGCGAAAGCCGATAAGACTTCACAGAATGTCAGCCCGCTTCGACGAATCTGAAGTCCAATGAATTTAAATGAATCGCTACGGCGTAGCTTGCGAGTGCTACGGCGTAGCTTGTCGTAGCACATAATTGGTAATTTTATTTTTCTTAGCTATTTTTTTATTTCAATAATAATAATTTTGTAGCATTTTCGTTTGTTAGAATTAGACTTTTATTGAAGTAACCGATTTATGTATTTTTTTAATAAATTTTATTTGAAAAGTTTGGGGTTTGTCTGGTGTAACGACGACACTGCCAAATATTGCCGTTAAACAATAATTTGCTAACATTATTATGTTCCAGTTTGAATGGTATTGTAGTGAGTAAAATTACTGGGCATTTGAGACTTGATAATGGAGGTGTCAAGATGACAACGCGCTAGATGCTTACATTAAACGGGACTTACATTAGATAGGATCTAAAACATATTAACCTCTGTCTACCCTTCGGGGAAAATAGGCGTGGTAGTACAAATGTATACATTTCTAGATTGTTGAAATTATCTTAATACAACTTAATCACTTTAAGTAATTAATCAAGAAATTTATCTTTCTTGTTCGTTCAACGGAAAGTTTGATAAGGATATTTCGAGGTTTTTCTTATGATTTATATCAGCGGCCCTTCATTATCAGGCCATTAGAGCGGGGCTTTAATTAATTAAGTTACTATCTCAATTAAAAACCACTTTGTTTTTTTTTAACCGACGACGGCATCCAAAAAGAAGGGTAATGATTTAGAGAGAATGCTTATAGCAATAGGTCTGCCTCTGTACGAAATTGTACATAAAGTGTTAGTCATCATCGTCATAAACCCATATACTGTCCCACTGCTGGGCACGGGTCTCCTCTCAATATGAGAGGAAGTAGGCTAGAGTCCACCACGGTGGCCTACTGCGGTCGAAAAAATATCTTAGGCATGCATGTTTCCTAACGATGTTTTCCTGCACCGTTAAAGCGAATGATAATTATTTCAATAAGTGAGGTCACGCTCCTAGGCTACACTGCTAAATAAATAAATATTTTAATGAGGCAGATTCATGTAATAAAAATAAAATAGTTATTAACCGTTTTGATTTAATGTTTTCTTACTGAGATAACTAACCATTTTGGTTTAAGTCAAAATTCGAGACGATTCCTTTAAAATAAACGAAAAGTACTTTACAATATGAACTCTTAGTCTAAGCAAATAGGGTGCGTTATAGAATATCAAAAGTTTTGCCGGAAATTATTGTAATACTCGCTTTATTTCAAGAGATATATGGTATATAATTGATTGCATCTATTTGGAGTGATTCCAACAGCTGAAACGATTAATTAGGACTTTAAAGCAAATAGCTTCGAAAACCGATTTGTTTTTGATCTGAAGTTCTGGGTAACGAACATTTTAATGTATTTTAAGAATCGTTTTTATTAAGAAATAAAAAAGAATAGTACAGAATAAAAATTAGTGACATCCATGTTGACGGCACGTTTAGTGTAGACAACATTGTAAGTCTGTGTATGTGATTTTTTTATTAGGAAACACATCCACGTAATACAGTAGAAAATCTTATGGCAACATTTTGAAGAAAAAAACCAATTACGTTTTATTTAGTTGTGATAACTACATATTATGTTATGATCTGTCAAAAGTGGGCATTCATCTGTGACGTCAAAGCCATTCGATTAGTCTGACGGTTGTTGTTCCAATTGACCTATCTCCCCAATTATTCCTTAAAGCCTGCGCAGACAAGTGACTTTTGTCCGCAGAGGACAACAGTGGCAAAAGTGAGTGAGTGAGTCGGCTAGAAATGTCCGCCGACAAATTCTCACGGACTTAAGGTGTGCGAGTATCTCTGGCTCGGAATTTAGTGAATCGCACACTATGGAAGTAACTCCTCACCCTCACTCTCAGATGACGATATTATTATGTTGTTATTTATAGGAAATCGAGGAAAAAGAGAAGCCGTTTGAAAAGACAATTTTGACTCCCCCGTACTTTTGTCTAGTCCGGTTTATGACTGTCCTTGGCTGTTCGGGGGACTTTCCGTATGCGGTACTTTAATCCATTGTGTATGGGATCTATTTTTACGGCCGAAATAGTACGCCGGGGATTGTCGCTCGTCTGCGCAGGCCTTTAGTTAGACACTATAGGCTGAAGAGACGCCGTCAAACGCGTTTATTCCATCTCGTCTCCTCGGAAATTATCGGAAAATTTAAACATCATTTTGATTGAACAATTTTCCAATTTCTCACTTTATTACACACGATTGCTAAATTTTTCCAATTTCCTTATTTACTGTTTTGAATGGTTTGTGAGTTCTGCTCAATTTCACTTAATTATTGGACTGTTAAGACGATCGGTACATAAATTGCTATATTTAATTAAGGATAAATTACAAGGTTACTTTGAAAACATGCGAGAAATAGGAACGGAAGGTTCAGTAACAATTTAAAATGTAATTTTAAAAATATGCCTAATAAATGTAGTTCTTTCTTTCAATAATTTTAATTGTACAACTGCCTCTTTAGCCTAGTGGTCTGAAGCGTGACTGCTTGCGTGGTCTTGGGTGCAATTCCAGAAGAAAAGATTTTTGAAAATACCAACGGGATTGACAAAAAAATTACGAACGCGAGCAACGCCACGGGGAACAGGGAGTGCTGTATAATATATATAGGTAATATATTGAAAAGCATAAATTAACTAGCGATCCGCTCTCGCTTCTTTTCGGGTATTATTAAGGCCCCAGTCTAGCTGTGCATAACAAACGAATTCAGTATATTGACAGTTCGCGGGCACGAACCCCGCGAGGCACCCTCTGTATCATCCTGTGATACGTAAATTACAAAGTGTAGAGCAGTGCTACGAAATTAAAGTTGCTCTACTTTACAAAATAAAATATTTCTATTTATCGGCTGGCGGGCAGGATTCGAACCTGCGTCTTCTGGTGCGGTACATCAGACGCTTTGACCACTAAGCTACCGCGAGCCCCAACCAACTGTAGTGTACCGTGGTGTACCGGATCAGAAGACGCAGGTTCGAATCCTGCCCGCCAGCCGATTTTTTCCTTCATAAAAAATAACTTGTAATCTTAGTATGGAAAATGCTTAAAAAAATACAAAAAGATATTTCTATTTAATTATAATGAACAACACTACTGTGGCCTGTGGGATTATACCCTGAAAATCTGAAAAAAATATCTGTCGTTTGAAATAATTTAAGTACTTTATGATTTATGGAAACGTAGATATTTTTAGTCGAGGTTTTAATTTCGTTTTAACAGACATGAAAAAGAAGGAGGTTGATTCACTATAAGGTCAAGTTCCAGGAGATGGTTTGCTTTGGAGTAGACCTTTGTGTTTTATTTCTTGATCTAAACTGGTTAGAGGATGAGCAAAATTCAGAGCGAGAAGTAAGAATTTGAGATAGAATACACTTCCACGACTGCTATAGCCGTCTGGCTATCATCAGAGGTGTGTAAACTCAGCTTTCAATGAGCTAGATGAACCAGATCACACGGGTTTGAACCGTTGAGCTTATAGCTCAGCAACAAAATGACTAGCCCATGGCTCAATTCAGCTCTTATTCTATTTATAAATCCCTCCACAGATTAGTCTTGTAATTCTGTTACAAATTTCTTTTAAATTAAATGGGATTTTTGTTAGCCATATTTCATGTAAATCTATTCAGCCGTTCAAAAGCTACAGCTCATGTCCTAGTTGGGATTAGAAATGTTTAACACCAAAAAATCGATCAAAAGACCTTTAATCTGGGCACATGAAGTGGGGTAAATGAAAAACCGCGTGCAACGGTTATCTATAAATATACTGATCTATCTATCTATCTATTCAGCCGGTAAAACCCACTGCTGAGTCAGGGCCTCTTCTCTATTACGCCACTGCCATATTAACCGACAATCGGGAGGTGATCTGCCCTGCAATCGTTTACATCCATACTGGCTGGATCATAAGTCCATCTAGCTCGTGTATGTACACCTATAGGCACCACCTCACCTTCACTTGGGGTCGGCGCAGTGTTTTTTTCTTATGTACATCGTCGTCATTCTCACACTGTCTATAAATCTTTTCTTTGGTCTTCCTCTTCTACTATATCCATCCACATTTATGTTCAAAACCTGTTTTGTAACTAGGCTCTCTACTTCTACGCATCATAAGTAATATGTCCATATATCGTAGATAAGCGGTCACTGCACAACTTTTCAGTACTTTTCACACTCACTTTCAAACTACGTCTTTCTCACTTTCTAACTATGGTCTAATGACCCGATAAAGGTAGATAGGACAATGGTCCACTGCAGGACTAAGTACGGAAACCGAACATACAGGACTTCATCATCATTGAGAACACAGGAGTGGGTTTTCAAGGTCGCTGGGAGTCGTTGGAGGCAGGCGGCATATAACCAGTCCTTGTGGAAGTCTATGGGTGAGGCCTTTATTCCACATGCACAGTGGACTTCTTTTGGCTGATAATTATAATTATATTAGGATAGTAATTATTCAATTTTTGTGATTCAAACCGGGGAGGGTCATAGGTAAATTTTTGGGTGTCGGACAAACTTGTTACCTAGTGGTAATAAGTTAACGGACCATAGTAACGAACTTGTTTCCTAGTGATAAAAAGTTAACGGACCATAGTAACAAACTTGTTACCTAGTGGTAACAAGTTAATGAACCATAGTAACAGACTTGTTACTATCGCACTTTACTGCTAACAAAACAGTCTATGTCTGTTATTAATGTAAAAAATGGCGTCGACTTGTTTCTGTATCCAGGTGTTAACTAGGGACAGAAGAATCGGGACCATAAAGTTAGACGGACATCCAAGCGTTTAGGTGTCCAATAAATGCCTAAACACACTGCATTTTTTAAAACAATCGATCGATTAAACTGCTTGTGGAAAAAAAACGCGCGTGATCGGGAAACGCGCGTCGGAAATAATTTCTGAGAAATTGACATAAAAATAATGAAGTAGAGCAAGTTTCAATGCCCGATAGTACGCAAGCAAGGTTAGAGAGAGAGCAAAATTTAGAGCGAGAGGTACAAATTTGAATTTGACATAGAATCCACGTCCAACCGCTACGACCGACTGGCCGCCTCTGAAGAAATTGGCTTGAGATTTTCGTTTATAAACCGTGCCTGTTGAAAACACTATAAAAAATATTTGTGAAGCAGGTACACATTTTTTTTAAATTGGTTGTGTCATTTAATACACGTACTTTTAACTGATCAAATGATTTCATCAATATTTTTAGTTTTTATTATGAAAAAAACCGTTTGTTTTGGGACCAAAAACAGGAAAATTTGATGATGTTATGACACTCGGATTAAGAAAACTAAAGGTATAATTAAAAATCTACTCAGCGCATTTTGAAGACGACTATCTTAAGCTAATTTTGCGCTGAGTAGATTTTTGAATTTATTCTTGATTACCCCGATTAACGTGCACAAACATGACTCTAAATGGCGTTGGGCGCGAGAGCGCCATCTTTGACGCCTGATTTATATAACATAAACTAACCAGAGGAACATGAAAAAAATACGTAGATAAAGCTAATATAACATATATTCTATCGCGATAAAAATATATGACACTATATCCTTCCTTTCCTTAAAAAAACGTTGCGAAAATGAGCTAATAATTTGACAACTGCTAAATTTTGCTAGACTGGGGCCTTAATATAATTTGATGTAAAAAGTAGTTAAGAGCACTCGGAGATAATGTACCTTTCTAACAGTGAAAGAATTTTTATAATCGGTTCATTAGATCTAGAGATCCACCTACAACCCCACAAACTTTACGTCTTTATAATATTAATATATGTTATTGGATACGTTGATTATTATTTCTGTCGCGACGACAGCAATCAGACAGTCTGGCTCGTTATTATCAAAGAAGCCCTTATCATGCTAACTATCTGTAAGTTTCAGAGTAACTCGTTACTTGTGCAGTCTGTGAGAGGGTTCTTAGTCTCTAAATGTTTGTCTTAGTTTATTGAACTTTCGTTATGCTGGCATCGTGGACTTGAGTATCTAAATCTGGGGAGATTTTGTCCAGTACTGGGGTATTAACTTAAAAATAGTAGGTAGGTAGGTACTTTTTATACAATAGGAAATCGATTTTAAGCTGGTCTTAAGAATTTCATACAAAAACCAATAACACTTTCTTCAACCTGGGGATTGAGCTTAGAATCTCGAAGCAAAACACAAGTTAAAGTTATGTACGAATATGATAGGTATAAAATTGAATTGGATTGACTGACCTTTCTAGATAATCCCCCTTTCTATTTGTAAAAATCGTATAGAAATTCGTACAGTAGTTTCTGAGATAAGCCCCAAAAAATACAAACAGCGCGTCAAATGACTTTATTATACATACTAACCTTTGCCCGCGACTTCGCTCCCGTAGAAATTATTTTTTCCCCCCGTTTTTGCACAACATTTTTAATTAATACTCCGCTCCTATTGATCGTAGCGTAATGATAAATAACCTATATCCTTCCTCGATAAACGGGTTATCTAACACTGAAAGAATTTTTTAAATCGGACCAGTAGTTCCTGAGATTAGAGCGTTCAACCATATAAAAAACAAACTCTTCAGTTTTGTAACATTAGAATAGATATTTAGGAATATTGTTTACTGTACTATAAGCAAAATCTTCCAGTCTAGCTTTAAATATCTCTCTCTATGTTTATTCAACTGTAAAAAATAGACAAATAAAATACATTAATGTTACCCTCCGTACTAAAAGCAGTATTTTCAAATTCTAGGTTGGAAAACATTATATTCACGTAGTATGTAAAATAAACGGTATTGTGAATTGTTCAAATATGAATAAAACAACACAAAACGCAAACAAAAACAAACATACAATTTATGTTAAAACAAATACTGAAGTGTGTGAATGGGACTCCAACGAGATATGACCTGGTAAAGGTCACCGGGTCGTTGGATGGAGGCGGCATGTGACCGGTCCTTGTAGTCTTTGGGGAGGCCTTTCTTCAACAGTTTTTTGGCTGATATGATGATGAATGGGATATTAAAGGGAAAGTTAAAAGATAAGATAAATCTTTATTTGCCACAAACTGGACACATAAGAGTGAAGAATAGGTACAGTAAAGATGAGGAAACAGTACATTTTAAATTTAGATACATTAATAGCTCACAAATATATTTTTAAAGTTTTACGTGATTATTATGTCTCGCTGTAGCAAATAGGTGTCCAGCTCAGCATATGCCAGGCTATAACACCAGGCGCTGGTATTCTGCTGGATCCCGGTAGTGACATACGGATGCAGCAATGCAGATTATATAGGCATTTTATAAATAATGTTATGTGTTTATGTGTGCATGTGTGTGTATATGTGTGTGTGTATATCATATATATGTGTGTGTATCATAATTATTTAAGAAGAAAACATAGTATAAAATTAGATTGATTGATTGAAGTTGACAGCACAAGAGCTTGTGGCAGATCACCAATGCGCTGGACAGACCAGATTAAAGCAGGATTGAATGGTACATTGCTTGAGTGTACCAGAAAAGCAGCGGTGCGAGAGGAATGGCGACGGATTGTGAAGTGTGCCACCGCCCCTGCTGTGATGACCACGACCACTCTGTCAAGAGTGTAGTGACTAAGAAGGGGGATAGTAAAATGACATTGAGATAAAATGTACAATAGTACGAGAACAATTAGCGTTGTATTTTTTTTTATTCATGGCCGATACTGCACCTGGTTAATATGAGGTTTTGGGTTTCAACCGAATACCTCTACTCAAGATAAATACTAGAAATCCATTTTTAGTATTTATCTTTTCCTAATCCATCGTCGTATTTATAGAGCAAATGTAATATTAAATTCAATGTTATATGATACTAATAAATTCTCAATAGCAACTCAAAGTTTCGTGTCCGGTCCGGAAAGAGGCAATAGGCTCGTCCCTATTGTGCGGATATATTGCTTAGCTATTGCCTTACCTTCTTTTATTTAAAATTTGTATGTCATTAAAATTATATGTCAAATGTGCTGGACAAAAATCCAATATTTGTAATGTGAGCATATTTTATACAAATAGAAATAATTTGAAATGATGGGACTCAAAACATACAATGGCGAAATGTCTGTTATAACTAGCTTTCCGCCAGCGGCTTTGCCCACTATCCCACGGGAACCATACATTTTTCCTGGATAAAAAGTAGCCTATGTCCTGATTCAGACTATGTTCTATCTCTGTGACAAACTTGATACAGATCCGTTCGGTAGTTTTTGCGTGAAAGAGTAACAAACTTCCATACATACCTACATACAAACTTTCACATTTATAATATTAATAGGATATTGATTTATTCATATACACAGTTTTCCTCAGTTTTCCTCACAGGCTTTCCTCAGTTTCTACGCAGTATCACAATATGCAAACGAGGTTGCAGCAATCGAATAGTGGTCAGCACGCTGAATACAGAGCGGGATTATTACTGCTTTCAAATTAGGAGTATCGAGAACGTAGCTCTGGGTGGCTGAAAGGCTATTCTCGGTGTATCATAATATGATTTACCTTAGAAAAAGGATAAGGAATTTGTATTTATTCATATATTATCTAATGGAAATTAATAATAAAGCTATTTCATAAAATATTAACACATTCTCCAAATACAAATACAGAAAAATAATAATAAAATACCCCATCTGCTGTCATTTGGAAGTGTTGTGTCAGAACACTGACAGCATTGCCACGTTGAATAGCAATGCTTGCAATTCAACGGAATTTAAACATACCATCACGCCTGTATTCTCCAAAGGGCTAGGCAGAGGCGTACTCTCAAAATTGGTTTTATGTTCGTATATATGTTATCCCATGCTATCCCATGGCGAGCCGCCATTAACCGGGCACAAATTCTTTCGAGTTCCTACTGAGAAACTCATAGAAAACCCAATAATACTTTGCTCTATCTGGCAATTGAACTCAGGACCTCTAAAGTAGTAGTGGGATTGATTTGGACCACAAGGCTAACGAATATATATATTTAACATACTGATTTCTGACACCTACGCGAATACTAGACATTGAAATAAAACTACTTTTTACGGATTTTATCGCGTTATATTGATATTATTTTAATCCCGACGTTTTGGACCCTTTACAGCGTCCATGGTCACGGGTGACTAAGGTGGTAGGCGTCTTGACGTTATTACTAACAGCTACCCTAATTTTATCAATATAACACAACATAATATCAATGTAACGCGATAAAATCCGTAAAAAGTAGTTTTATTTCAATATATATTTAATTCAATTGAAACGCTAAATACTGTTGAATAAATGAAAATAAAATATTCTGCCTTACTAAACTCGGAACGCGTAAAATTGCGTTAAATTATTTAACCAAATTTCATTGTAAATTAAACAAGCAAAACGTTGTACATTAGGCAACGTAAATAATTAATTCGCAGTGTTTTGTAGAGACAAGAGACACAGGGATTTTGGGCTAACACGAGCTCTCCTTATCTCTACATAGAGTACTTATGCGTAGAGTCGAGTTGCTACCAATTACTCAGTCAGCTTAGTCGCTGGAGACATGTATGTAATTATATCACTGTCTCATAACAACTATGACGCCTATATTTCTTTAGGGTTAGGCAGAGGAAAGGTTGAGCTAGAAAACTATGACGGTTTTCATTGGTATTAAAAGTATTAAAAATAAAATTATATTCATAAGTATTATATCCCTATAGTCATAGTACAAGCTCTGCTTAGTTTGGGACTAGATAGTGCTGTGTAAAATGTCCCAGAATATTTATTTATTATCATGATTCAGGGTAATTAAGAAACATACACAAAGTACAAAATCGGCTCCAAAAATTATACCTGGAACATATATTTGTCTTAGGTGGGGAATCAAACCTACGACACGATAGCGCTGACCTATACGCGTGCAGTCAAAACTTTAAAGAAAATTATCTTGCTAATGGCGACGTTCTGTGTCGGGTCGTTTTATTCTCTATAACGTGGTTGAGTCAAACGGCGCCGATAAGCACGTTATGCTCGTGAACGAGTGCTGTCTGATGAAGCTTTCGGTAAATCCGGCTGTCACTAATGTCATTTACATACATTTTGTTTGTCGATTCGAATGTCAAAATGCAACTTGTCTAGCCCGCAGGCTGCATTATCCTCAATACATGCACAACAATTGTTATTGTCACCATAATTTTTAAAATAGTGTCTATGGAGTTTCTAGCCGCTTTTTTCCATAAAACTCCACTATTTTAGAACCGGTCAAAGTGAAATAAAAACATTTAAATTTGATTATGGAATGAACAAAGTTTTTCTAAACGTTGTACCTACATTTGAAATGTTCGGTACGTGTGCGTCAAAAATCTTTTTCGCCGCCATTTTCTCCGACATGGAGGCGATATCTTTTGGGTTCAGACTCAACATAAAATTTTATTTGAAAGCCGAGGACATTGCCAGCACGCTTCATTGTGTTGTCTATGCGACAATTTAGTCTGTAGTTTACTTCTTGTAAAATTGGACTTCTACAGTACCTCCTTTTTAACCCCCGACGCAAAAACGACGGGGTGTTATAAGTTTGACGTGCTGTGTGTGTGTGTGTGTGTGTCTGTGTGTGGCATCGTAGCTCTCGAATGGATGAACCGATTTTGATTTTGTTTTTTTTATTTGAAAAGTGAACTAGTCGGGAGTGTTCTTAGCTATGTTTTATGAAAATCAGTCCAAGATGGCCGCTGCCACAAAATAGCGAATTATATATTTTTTCACAACTCCCTCATTGTTGAATATCGTCACGCCTGTATTCCCGAGTTAGGCAAGGTTTACTATGTATATATATAAGTACTAGCTTTCCACCAGCGGCTTCGCTCGCGTGGGTATTTCTTATAACTTTCATCCCCTATTTCAACCCCTTACAGCCCTTTATTCGCATTAAAAAGTAGCCTATGTCCTTTCTCAGGCTCTAGACTATCTGTATACCAAAATTTAATTTAAACTGGTTTAGTACTATTGGCGTGAAAGCGCGACAGACAGATAGAGTTACTTTTGTATTTATAATATTAGCAAGGATGATTATATCCATTGTATAGTACCCATAGTACAAGCTCTGCTTAGTTTGGGACAAGATGGTGCTGTTTTAAAAGTCCCAGAATTTATTTATTTATTATTTTTAGGGTCGTCACCAGGTGATTTTTTTTCTTTCGTTTCAATTGAAATTAAAGCTGGGGTGTTTCGGTTTTAGGGTAAACAAAAACTAATGTTGTATAAGAAACTTCCAGACAAACGTTCATCACAGTAATATTTGTGTCCTCTGGCCATCGAACCCGCGATCTCGTCAGTAGACCGGTACTCGAACCACTAGACTATAGACGTCGTCGTCATATGTAGTTGTTACGTATTGTGTTGTGGTTTTGTTTATATTGTGGTCAGTATGAATAATCACGGCGGTCGCAGTCAGTTAGACGCGGGGATTGAAACCAATGTTGTTTGTGCTTTTGACGTCATGTTACGTCACGTCTCACGTCTGGGGGGCTAGACAAGTTGCATTTTGACATTCGAATCGACAAACAAAATGTATGAAAATGACATTAGTGACAGCCCGGTTTGTCGAACGCTTGTGTCATTTCCATACATTTTGTTTGTCGATTCGAATGTCAAAATGCAACTTGTCTAGCCCCCCCGAATTACTTGTAGCTATTTTAGCCCTGTGGTCGTAAGCGTGATTGCTGGGCTTGAGGTCCTGGGTTTGATTTCCAGGTCCTCAGTAGCATGGAATTTGAATTTGTGCCAAAAATGTTTGTTTAATAATAGTAATTAAATAATAATAATAATAAATAATAACTTCCGTAAGTAAATCTAAAGGCACTTTTACATGTCACTGTTATACATTTTTAGTACTAGATGGCACCGTCATTCACTTACTGACAACCTTTGAGAAGATAACACTGCAATATATATACTCAAAGAATCATGGTCCAGATATAGTAGAGCATATTATGTGGTGACACAATGTAGGGCTATGTTTGAAACAGCCTTTCGAGTAAGAATTCTAGTCCCAAACTAAGCAGAGCTTGTACTATGGTTAATAGACAATGGATATAATACTTATATACTTTTTTGTAAATACATACTTATATGGAAACATAGGAAACACCCAGACAAACACAAACACTTAAGTTTAGCACAATAAATGTTTGTGTCCTCTGGGAATCGAACCCACGACCTCGTGATCAGCAGTCCGGTACTCGAACCACTAGATCACAGACGTCGTCAAAAATTCTACTAATCCTACTAATATTATAAGTGAATGTGAAAGTTTGGATAAATGGATGATTGTTACTTAATCACGCCAGAACTGCTGAACGGATATGGAAAAAACTTTGCACAGAGATAGATTATAGTCTGGAATAGCACATAGTCTACTTTTTATCCCGGTAAAGTGTATGGCTCCCGTGGGATATATTTGTTTTGTAATTTATAAGAAATACCCAGATCACGTGGGCGAAGCCACTGGCGGAAAGCGAGTATAATCTATTTGCTACTAAGCTGGGGCTAAAAACAAACTACTATGAATTGCGCGTGGGCGTGATGAAGAGACATTTAGCTTGTGTTCGGTTAAATGCCAGTGAAATACCTGCGCCCACACATTGTTAACATTATAATGAAAATCTATATTGAAAACCCGACTATATAATTATATATCTTTCTTTTAACTTGTGAAGTATGTTACTATTAGAGATTCTGATTGAAAATAACAATAAAATTAATGAATATAATCTAATCCCGTCGCGGTGTTTGTTACCAAACTCCTCCAAAATGGCTTGACCGATTTGTATGAAATTTTGTGTGCATATCGGGTAGGTCTGAAGAATTGGCCAACATCTATTTTTCATACCCCTAAATGATAAGTTCAAGTAAAAAAAACTGCGGAAAAAATTAAAAAAAAATCATTGGTACTCCGCTCCTATTAACCGTAGCGTGATGGTAGGTAAGCCTTCCCCGATAAATGGACTATCTAACACTGAAATTATTTTTCAAATCAGTCCAGTAGTTTCCTATTCAATACAAACAAACAATCAAATATTTTCTCTTTATAATACTTATTAGGATATGTACGGTTTCGCACACTTGCACAGGGTTAATAGTTAAAGTTGCAGTTAAGTTGAGATGTAAGAAAAGAGAAAGATCGCAAGTTCACTTTAGTTAAGATTTAATAGTTAAGTTACACTAAAAATATAGGCTATTCTTTCTCTAACACCCACCACTTAGCACATACACCGAGTTTTACGTACTGACATAAAATTAATTATTATATTAAGTTAGCAGAAATGACGCACGCCCGATGTAGGACGCTGCGTCAGCAAACATGTACAATTAGGATTGTACAGGATAGATTCCTTAATACAAAATATAACAAAAACTAGGTTAGAATCTTTTTTATCTGCTAAACTATGTACGTCAAACGTTTTAAATATTAGCCTGTGGCTGCTATACTCCGGCTTCCATTTGAGATAAGAGCTAAGCGTGTGATAGCAGTTTGATGACATGACGCGTACAACACGAAGGTTTTACACCCTAGAGGTGTGTCATAAAAGTTTTTATCCAGTACCATTTTGAAATAAGAGTGTGCGACGTTTTTTTTTTTATTTAAAGACAAGACGAAAGGTCAGATGGAATGTTTTATGTAACATAACGTCATCCCTATCTCCCCGAAGGGGTAGGCAGAGGTGTATCAATGTATGTAATTAGTCAACTAGTACGCTGGTATGTTTAGGTCCCATGTAATATAGGGCGAGATTCATCGTCAACCCATTGACTGTCCTACTGCTGGGTACGGGTCTCCTCTCAGTATGAGAGGGATTAGGCCTTAGTCCCCCAGGCTGGCCTAATGCGGGTTGGCAGACTTCCCATGCCGTCGAGATAATCTCTCAGATATGTAGGTTTCCTCACGATGTTTTCCTGATAATTACGCACATGATTTCGAAAAGTCAGAGGTGCGTGCCTTGGATACGAACCTTTGACATGGCAGTCAAGTGGACATTACTTTTAAACTGCTGTGTAGGGGAGAGCCTGTTGCCATCCAAAAATCTACCTGAAAATTGTGGGTTCATTTATACATCTCTGCTTAGGCGTGATGGTCATCATCATTACAGATTTAAGAGCTCATAGTCGGGGGAGTCACCAATATTCTCTATCTTCCTTCTCTCGTTTTACCTCTTGATACGACTCGCTTATAAAATTTCGTCCGACTCTTCTCCTTCCCCATTTTCCTTTAATTTTACTGACTAGTATAGTTCCAAAGAAGCTGCCTTATCGTATCAAGTATGGTGTGTCATGCTATTTTATTTTCATGACCTTGATATCTTCGAAAATAATAACATGAGAAATTCTCAAATAAATTCAAGTGTGTTCGCATATTTCGTATGCCTCAACTTTTTTTACCACAATTATGAGAGAGCATAGAATAACAAAAATATCTTCAACGTAATACTATAAGTCAAGCACTATATCATATTCTATCTACCCTCAACGCGAGATACAAAAGCACCGACGATTTGTCTTCCAAATCTTGAGGAATTACGTCATCTTATTCTTAAAGCCGCACATTCACAAGGAGATGATATTAGAACTTTCTTATTAGCTTAGTGGTGGTAAGGGTGACTGCTGCGTTTGTCTTGGGTTTGATTTCTTAGTCGAGCAAAGTTTTTCTATGAAAGTCTTAGAGTTTTTTCTACAGGCTTTATTACATCGGACCTAAACGTAGGTACCCACGAACTTTGTGTACATTAATATGCCTCTCCCTAACCAATCGGTAAATGTAGGCGTAAATGTCATGTTGTGATGTAGTCGCCGTAACTGAAGTCGGTTCGAAAAAAGAGGATTTATGTCTCTAAATAGATCTCTAAATATCGGATTACATATTTTTTCACAACACCCTCATTATGAGTTTCAAATTAAAGGGCTTTTCTAATACTATGATAAATTTCAAATCCAACATGGCCGCCATCACAAAATGGCGAATTACATTTCGTGTCGGGGGGTTTCTAAATTTTTATTTACGCAGTGAATAGGCAGACTTACCATAAAACGTCTCTAGACAGAGGGTATTTATTATGTTAAGTCTATGAGAAATATTTAAATTGGATTATTTTTTTGATATGGGTACAGTTTCATACATTATCTTTGAGATTTTATCTAAGGATTGTTATCGTATAATGATGCAGTAAATGCTATGTACGCCACAATTGTCAGATGCATCAGTCCTAGTTTTTAAGAGTCTATTTAGCGTAAGTGTTTGATGTGGCTGTACTATTTCAATAAATAAATAAATAAGGCTGTGAAGGCTATGCTATGCGACTTGTCTAATTACTTTGTCCAGTGCATGGAACTAATATGTCAAACTTCGTTACACTTCGATACTAAGTATACTTACTACTTCCATGGTCCAGTGTCACCCTGTCTAAAGAAATTGGATGACATTTGGTGACTTCAATTCGTAATAAGCAATGACATTATATATCGTTCAAAAGAGAAATGGAATTATGTAGAATGGTACTTATGTAGACAGGTGCCTACATAAGTACCATTCTGTTCAACAAATTTTGAAAAAAAAAACTTAATCTTTATTTCAGGTGACACCTAACAAATCTATCATTTTTGACAACTGGTTGATGCTATTTCTTTTTATCTTAAGCTTCCTGTATCTATGCTCTCGCTCATTAGTAAAGCCTAAAATGTGTAATTCTGGGTATGTATATTTAGCGTGGCACAATAAAATTTTAAATGCCATTTTCTGCGAAAATGGCGTATCTATAAATATTATATCATTGGTAATAAGATATTTAAGTAGTGTATACCATACCATGTCCTATGAACTGTCATAGGACGTGGTATGGCATACACTATAAAAAATAAAAATTCTACAAGATAAATATATTTTCTTTATTCATTAACTAGCTTTTGCCTGCAGCTTCGCTCACGTGGATGTAAAAGCAATATTAGGATTAGAAATTGATCCCGAAGAACAAAAAAACAAAAACATAACGACGTCTGTGGTCTAGTGGTTCGAGTACCGGACTGCTGATCACGAGGTCGTGGGTTCGATTCCCACAGGGCACAAACGTTTATTGTGCTAAACTTAAGTGTTTGTGTTTGTCTGGGTGTTTCTTATGTATTATAAGTATGTATTTACAAAAAAAAGTATATAAGTATTATATCCATTGTCTAGTACCCATAGTACAAGCTCTGCTTAGTTTGAGACTGCTGTGTAAAAATGTCCCAGATTATTTATTTATTTATTTTATAAGGAATCCCCTTTATAAGACGCATACGACAGAGAGGTCAAGCTCTTCTTCATCTTTGCAAATAATTGAAAAAAGATGTACGGCAGTTTTTCAAATCTATTTAGTAGTTTTTGCGCCAACACCTAGCAAACAGAAAAACAGACCAAAAAAATTAATAACATTTTTGGATTTGCGGATGTTTATATACTCAAACCTAATTGTTTGTTATATCTCCAATGTACAGACACAGCTTTTACAGTTTAATAATAGTGTATAAAAACTGACTGGCTGACTGACTCACTGACTCGATCAACGCACAGCTGAAACCACAAAACGGTTTAATTTGGCACAGAACGGATTAATTAGGCACATAAGGCATCCGCTAAGAAAGGATTTTGAAAACTTCTCACGGGTTTGAGAAAAAATGGATAGTAAATAAACGAACTATTGAGTCTTCAGCTTACATGAATATACAAGTATGTACAAGTACAAGTGTCATTGGGAAAGTTTGTAATAAAATTCCTTTACCGTATCTAATTAAAATCCTAATTTGCTTTTCTCCACAATATTAATTTTCATAACCGTAAAACCGCTCTAATCATCTATCTCGTTCTCACACTACATTTATCTGGTCAACGAGTGACAGAGATGAAGCGATGTTTGGTGACTCGGCAGTTCAAAATTGCCAAGTCATAGGGATAATTAGTTTGTTTAATAATGTGATTAAATGCGGGTATGTAGGGTTCTGTTCACAAAGCGTCGAAGAATAAGACAAGAGATTTTCCAATAGAACATTTTCCGCTTTCAACACAGAAATAAAACCTACTTACAGAGTTTTGCAAGATAAATAAATAAAAATTATGTGATGAACTTAGGTGTTTGTATTTGTCTGGGTGTTTCATATATATTATAAGTATGTATTTACAAAAAAAAAAGTATAGAAGTATTATATCCATTGTCTAGTACCCATAGTACAAGCTCTGCTTAGTTTGGGACTAAATGGTGCTGTGTAATAATGTCCCAGGATATTTATTATTATTATATTAAGTTACCTGTAGGTGACGTGCAAGTCACCACAGTATCAACTATAACGACAAATACAAATATTGATACTAATTAAACATAGTACGGATTCCTTTATGTGCGGGTTTGAATCGCAAATGACCGGCTTTTCAGCCGATAATCACCGGATAAATTAAAAATAGAACAATATTGGTATGAAAGTAACTGCCAAGTAATTCGGGAACTTTTCGATTGAACGACTGTTCTGATACGATTGAAAAAACAGACTTGGACCCCTGTATAATTACGTAATCACTAGCTTTTCTAGCAGCTTCATTCGTGTCAAGTTTGAACCCCGTTACACCGCTTAGTGTTTTTTGTGAAATTTTCTGTTGTTTTAATAGTTATTCTGTTATTCGGGGTGAAGAAAATCCGTCCAGCAGTTATTGAGTTACAAGTGTTATAACAAACCCAACATTGTTTTAAAAGATTAAAAAGAAGAAGAAAATGAATCCCCGAAAATGTTCGTACGCGCATAACTTGTCATCCCTTGTTGCTCAAGCATCCCAAGGTGCAACCACAGCAAAGTGGCAGTCGTGGTATGGACGGCGCAGGAGCGATGCTGAAAAACACACGGAGATGATAGCATAAGTATAGTGATCCATCTTACCTAATACAGTAACGTACTAATAATCCGCAAACACCGATAACTCACCTCAAAATTGTCTACAACTTGGTTTGGCGTCATACTATTGATGAGTTATTAATAACTAATTATCTACATATAAGTATCCACATCGCATGTAAATTCCATCTTCACCCATCGCGGATACCCTCAATTTACTTATTTTTTTGCTCTGTCTGTGCTGTACATTTGCAAAAATTCATTGTCTTTGTACTTTAAAATATTAAAACAAAGTCTTCTTCTGTAAACCGTCACTTGTCAACGTCAATTTGTCAAATGTACAGCGGTCACACCATAGACAAATATGTGTACTAGATGTCAAAGTTTTACGTTCGGATATGTTCCCCAACTGAATTCAAATCTCGTCATTTGGGATCTTATTACTTTTTCCTTTTTTTTTTTACAAATTCAAATTCAAATTCAAATTCAAATATTTTATTTCAATTAGACCATATAAATAGGTACTTTCGAAAAGTCAAACTAGTTGCACGGTTCCAAAAAGTTGGACTTATGGAGAAGAGCCGGCAAGAAACTCCATAGTCACTCTTTTTAAAAAAATATATATAAATGGTTACAGTAATCATTTAGTTTTGAGGATAGTGCAGTTCGATACGTAAAATTAAGACACGAAACGTAAAATTAAGTACTTACCTATTTAAAAAAAAAAAAAGGATAGCTATAAGCAGTAAGAGCTGACCAGTCCCGACAGACAGCACCCGTTCACGAGCATGACGTGTGTATCGGCGCCGTTTGACTCAACCATGTTGCAGGGAATAAAACGACCCGACACACAACGCCACCATCAGCAGGACATTTGAGTGAGCATGACATACTCAGACCGCCGAGCTAGATAAATATTAAACATAAAGTAATATCAGACTGCAGAATACTCGTACTTCACAGTTTATAAATTCACTATTTTAATGCAACTAATATATTAATTCGATTTATAAAATTATGTACCTATATTATTATATGTCATACAAAACATCATGTCAAATAATAATTATAATAAATAAATGTCATCAGATAAAAATAATAATAATAAACATGTGTATAATTTAAGCATGTCAAATTGTATAAGGTATAATAAAAATTCTCTCGTTAGGCGACTAGTGAGGTATCACCCTGTGGAGCTGGACTAGCACTATCCCATACATTTTTATCTAAAAGGTAATCTTCCAATTTATAATAAGCTTGCCTACACAGGGTTAATTTAATGATTTTCTTGAATTTATTTTCTGGGAGTTTTAAAATTAGGTCCGGAATTTTATTGTAAAATCTTACACAGTACCCCATAAAAGAGGTATGAACCTTAGCTAGACGAAACTGTGGCTGCATTAATTTTGATTTATATCTAGTGTTATAATCATGCAGTTCACTTTTTTTTGTATAAAGGTGTAGATTTTTTCTTACATACATTATATTCTCATAGATGTACTGAGAAGGCACTGTCATTATATTTATTTCTTTAAAGAGTTGCCTAAGTGAATCTCGACTACGTAGATTGTAAATGGCTCTAACAGCTCTCTTCTGCAGTATAAAAACGGATTCTATGTCTGCAGCGCGGCCCCATAGCAATATTCCGTAAGACATTATGCTATGAAAGTAGCTGAAGTAAACTAGTCTTGCGGTTGCTATATCTGTAAGTAGTCTGATTTTTCTAACTGCATAAGCAGCTGAACTCAGGCGTCCTGCTAAAGCCCTAATGTGCGGACCCCATTGTAGCTTTGAATCTATCTTGATACCAAGGAAAACCGTTTGGTCGACAAACTCAAGCTTGTTACTGTTTAAAATAACGTCACACTCCACACACCTGACGTTGGGTAGAGCAAACTTTACACATTTAGTTTTCTGCCCATTTAATACTAGATTATTAACTGTGAACCAATCATGGACCTTAAGAAGCGCGTTATTGATATCTTTAGTATTTGGTACACGTCTGTTTAGTTTGAAAATTAACGACGTGTCATCCGCAAATAACACTATCTTCGATTTGTCATCAAGCATGTAAGGTAAGTCATTTATATATACTAAAAATAAGAATGGACCTAGAATAGAACCCTGAGGTACGCCCATTTTTACTTGAGTGCCGGGCGATTTAGCTGCGTTTATTTGTACTCTTTGTTGCCTATCTTGCAAGTACGATTTGATAAGATTCAACGATTTATGCTTCAAACCATAATGCTCCAATTTTGATAGCAGAGTTTTATGACTTACGCAGTCAAAGGCTTTAGAGAGATCACAGAATATACCGATGGCATCCTGCGACTCTTCCCATGCATCATAAATATGTTTGATAAGACTGATACCAGCGTCAGTAGTGTTACGTCCTTTGGTGAAGCCGTATTGCTGGTCATGAAAAAGCCTATTTATATTGAAATGTAATAGCATTTGATTGAGCATGATCTTTTCAAATATCTTGCTAAACACAGGTAGAACAGACACTGGTCTAAAATTGCCAGGGTCTTGACAGTCTCCAGATTTAAACAAAGGTATAATTTTGCTGTATTTCATCAAATCAGGAAAGGTTCCATGGTCAACGCATTTGTTAAATATTATCGCTAAGTGTGGTGCTATTGTGTTAATTATACTTTTACAGACATTAACCGATATACCCCATAGGTCTTCAGTTAATTTAATTTTGATTTCTTTGAAGACTTTTATAATACACAGGGGGCTTACATGCTTAAATCTAAAAGTTATAGGACAGGCAGCTACATTCTGTTTCAGTAAAGCAGTAGAATATGTGGGTGAAGAATCTAATGATTTAGTAATATTTAAGGGAACATTAGTAAAGAATGTCTCAAATTCTTGTGCTACTTCGGCATCTGTGCTTATTAAACCTCGTGCCGTTTCGAGAGTGAAAGTATTATTAGAATTTAGTTTCGATTTACCACTTTCGGCATTAATTATCTTCCAAGTGGTTTTTATCTTATTATCGGCGCACCTAATTTTATTACTAATATACTGAGATTTTGCTACCTGACATACCTTTTTAAACATTTTTGAAAAGGTATTTACGTATTGAATGAATTTCTGACTTTTGTCGTAACGTTTTAACCCATATAATTCAAATAGACGTTCTCTGCTTTTACGAATACCTGTAGTAGCCCAGTCACTGAACTTAAACTGACAGCTAATCCTCTTTGATTTTATTTCGAAAAAGGTATCGAATTCATTTTTAACGATTGAGAAGAAATGTGAGTAATGATTGTCACAGTTTCTATAACTGTTATTTTGAACAGTCAATTTACCAATTAATGAATTATTAAACTTTTCTAATTTATTTGATGTTATATGCCTAGACTTAATTTTTATATTACTCGGAGATTTGCTTGTATTAAATGTGACGGTTTGACCACTGTGATCAGATGACAAGCAATTTATGATCGCTTCATCTAAGTACTCACAGTTGCAGAAAACATTATCGATGCAAGTTGCAGATGTAGACGTAACTCTAGTAGGCTCGAAAAAAACATGAACCAAATTAAATGACTTAAATAGGCACAGTAATTTGCTACTAATCACATTGTCTTCTAATATATTAACATTAAAGTCGCCACAAACAATTATAGACTTCTTTGAATGTAAAAGTGTTTTAAGAACATCCTCCATTACGGATTCAAATATTGTAAAATTTTGGTGATTTGGAGGTCTATATACACATAATACAATATGCTTATCCAGCTCAACACAGGAGATTTCGATAGAATGTTCAACCGACCTCGAGACTATATCTTTACGTCCTTTACCTTTCAGTGAGTTCTTAATTAAAATGAGCGAACCACCGTGTATCATACATTTACGGTTGAAACAACTAGCCACAGAATAATTTTCATAACTAATAGACATCTGGTATTCTTTTAACCAGTGTTCCGTTACACAAACAATGTCAAACTTAAATTTTTCTAAGAAAAGTTCAACTTCTAAAATTTTGGAAGAAAATCCTTGAATATTCTGATGACATATTTTCAAAGTATCCAAACTCGTTCTTTTTATAGCCGACTGTAACAATGAGCCAGAAGATAGAACTATGGTTCTGTTAGTGTCTTCTGTTGTCTTATTGACTAGTTTAAATTAGGATCCGGAGTAAGATTCATGCCACCAGTGTCAGAACTATTTGGCAAGGCCATACTTCGCGTACGTCTCCCCATTTGTGGACAATAATCCACAGTCATAAAATTGTTGGGGACACTAGGCGTCATGAAGTCCAAAATTGAACACTCCTTCGTGTTGCCGCCTATGTTATCTATATAACTAGATACCACTGGCTTGTCAGATAGTGCTAATTTAATATTGTGAGCTATCAAAGTAGCGATCAAACACTTGTATTTCTTAGGAAGAAACATAGCTTCCTGTGTCAATTGGAATCCATTAACAAAGTTATTTGTGTCGAAATACACTAATTTCTTACTATGACGACACGTCAACATGTGCATTGTGTTATTTAGTCTATACAAACACTTATTTTCATTTTCCGTCAAAGAACTGGAATAAGGAAATGCACATAACATGATTTTTTCTATATTATTTAATTTTAATAAGGTGTCTACAGCATCCACAATGTCCTTTTTTTTAACACCAGAACTATTTCCCAACAACAAGACTAATGTGGTGTGAGCATCTATAGGTCTATTTACAATTTGTTTAATAATTGCACTTAATTTAAGATCAGGATAGCAATAATTAATAACCCTCTGAGACAAGTGGTTCTGTAATAATAATCCAAAACCTGATCCTAGCTGATCCGAGAAAACAACAGCTTTGTCTTGTTTAAGATTGACACCACATGCTACAGGCTGAGTGATTTTAGGTGAGGGTGCAGCAGGTTGGGGTGTGGGTGCAGCAGGTTGGGGTGCGGGTGCAGCAGGTTTGGGTTTGGGAAGTGGTGCGGAACAGGCACAACTGCATACAAGATTATTTGTCAGAGACTCATATCTCTCAGCATTGTACCTAACTAAGTCCACCAGCTCCCCTGCCTCCAAGATGCGTGTGCTCAGTTCTTGTTGAGCAGCCTCATATTTACTAAAGATATCAGAAAGTAAGTTTTCCCTAAGAAATAATTCCTCCCGCAAGCCCTTGATGTCAATGTCATATGTAGCCCTACTTAGTTCTAATTCAGAGGTGCAGGCATTTAATTGAGTTAATAAATTGATGCGCTCCTTTCTTAAGCCTAGATTTAATTTTAAAAGATTTTGTTTCCTAATAGTATTACGGCACCTTTTCATAAATTTCCTAATTTTAATATACTTTTTTAACTTATTGTGACTTATTAACATAGGGCATGTGGATGTAGTATCATCACCAGTCAAATCAATAGTCACGGCAGGCTTACACTCAGCACTGAACCCGCTATGACCAACCAACTCATTAAACAGACTGTGGGTGTTAGCAGTCTGTATGTTATCCTTGACCGACTCCATGACAAGTATAGTTTTATGGGCCTCTAATAGTTCACATTCTAGTTGTGAAATGCGTTTCAAAGCTAACTCATGTGTGTCTGTACAGTCTTGAAAGTTAGACACTTGTTGTTGCAATTGGTTGAATTGGTCAAGCAAGTCCATGTGCTGTATGTGCAGCTCAGCCAGGTCATTCTTAAGTAGGGTATTTTTGTCAACAATGTTCTTGACTTCCACTTCACTGTCTTCCCGTTCCTGGAGAAGTTGCTCACATAGGTGCTTCAAAGAGTCTAGTTCCTTAAGGGTTGCTCTTAGTTTAACTTCCATATCTCTTGCAACTGCACTGCGGGTCATCATTTTCTATTTTTAAGTTCCAGTCACCTGGAATGTAAAATAGACAGCTGAATAGCAAGAAATAAAGAAAAATCAAAGTGAGATACAGAATAGGGGGTAGGAGTATGGAATGAAAATTAGATATAAAAATTAAAAACTAAAAGACTAAAGTTATATTATTATAAGTTATGGAAAGTCAGATGTCTATTTTAAAGTATGAGTTACTACTGTTTTGATGTTTATCATACCAGTTAAATTAAAAAACAAAGCTTAATGATGATCCTAAATATAACAATTATGTACTTACTTAATAGTTAGTACACAATGTAAATTTGTATTTATTTATTACCCATTGAAATATTAAAACTAAGGAAGTTCTGTGGGCTAAACCTTCTGTAAATAGATGGTAAACAATGATTTTGCACAAACAATATTTTCAAGCAAAACCAATGCAGTGAATAGTGGATATTATAACTCAAGGCAAGAGTTTTTTAGGGGAAATTGAAAATGTAGTAAAATAAAACAAAATACTCCCCGGGATTGTTAAATTCAGCTGATCCAATGTTGACAATGTTCAAATCTGAATCCGTCCGTTGACCCCGTGTACTGGTTGACAGCCGGTAGTAGGTATCTTCTTGATTTGCAAGAAAAGTACCACACAATATCTCGCAAACACTTGGCACATCAATGTAGTTATAATTTCGATAAAAATTACAATAGTCTGTCACGAATTATACACAGAAATTATTTAAAAATTAAATTAATTCACAGAGCAGTTTCTTTTGACAACCGGCTACCAGTGTTGCCAGCAGAATCCAATTGTTTTAAAAGATGTTCCGTGTTTTGCACTTCAGTAATTTATTGGTATTTGTTTTTTTTATAAAGTTCTTTACTACTTGGTGCTAAATGTTATACATTATTTTTTCCTATAGATATATATATATTTTTTTTGATAATGTTAGCTGGCGGGTGGTGCAGAGATGCACCATACACAGGTACGGCAATCTAGTTTTATCTGTAATATAGAATATCTAAATATTTATTTATTTGTATTATATTATATATACTTTATTATTTATTTATGGACTCTGATAAGGAGTCTTTTTATTCTGCCAATGAATCTGTTAAGTCGGAAGACGATAGTTTCAGCTCATTAACAAATACACTTGGAGATCTTTTGCGTAGTGAATTTGATAGCCAATCTGGCCGTCTATTGAATGTTTGTCATATCAATGCTCAGAGTATTGCTAGCCATTATGGTGAATTATACGATACGTTTACTAACTGTAATGTTCATGCCATCCTGATATCCGAGAGCTGGCTCAAACCAAATCTATTATCAACTACTTACCCTCTTCCTGGTTATATTCTTATACGAAACGACAGGGTTGGTAAAAGAGGGGGTGGTGTGGCCATATACCTTCGAAGTGATTTCCCTTTTAAAATTCTAGCTTCTTCATCTAACATTAACTTAGCCGAGTACCTTTTTATTGAGGTAAATGTCAAAGGAGCTAAAACCGTTATTGGTGTCGTCTACTGTCCTCCCACTGTTGATTACTTCACAGAATTCGAATCTGTATTAGAATCATTGGGTTCTGAGTATGTGCACCATATCATCATGGGTGATTTCAATACGAACCTCCTTGCCGACACCTCTTCCAGATCCCGTAAACTCCGTCACTTAATTGAGTCATCTAGTTTGCACTTACTTCCCCTTCAAGCTACTCACCACAATACCGTTGGTGATGACACTTGGCTTGATTTAATCCTTACCTCTAACCCTTCCCTCGTTTCCTCTCATGGTCAGCACATTGCTCCCGGTTTCTCTCACCATGACCTGATTTTCCTCTCCTATATTCTAAAACCTCCCAAACCTAACCCTAGGGTTCTGTACAGGCGTTGCTTTGCGCGTATGGATGTAGACACATTGCGTAAAGATGCCACTGGTATAAACTGGGACCCAATGGTTAATGCTTCGACAGTGGATGAGAAGGTCTGTATTTTTAATGACTGCGTGCTCAAGCTATACGATTTGCATGCCCCGGTCAGGAAAATCAAAATTAAGCGCCCCCCTGCGCCATGGATGACCAGAGGCATTCGTATGGCTATGAGGCGGAGGGACCGAGCCTTTCGAATATTTAAAAAAGATCGGACTGATGATAATTGGGCCTCTTTCAAGTCTGCCAGGAATCGATGCAATCAGATGATACGTAACGCCAAGCGCCGCCACATTCTAAATAATATAGCATCTTCTTCTCCTGCTAATGTTTGGAAGTTCCTCGGAACCCTGGGCATTGGCAAGTCGCGACATTTAGATCTGCCTAGCTCCATTGGATTGAACGATCTTAATCGCCATTTCTCTACTGTACCCACTATGGATCGTTTAATCCAAGATCAAACTCTCAGGCATATATCTGGTCTGACGCGTCCTGCTATTGATGCTTTTCACTTCTTCCCAGTTGATCCGGGAGAGATCAAAAAGGTAATTATCGCCATTAAATCCAATGCAATGGGTTGCGACTGCATTTCCCGCCATATGATTATAACAATCCTGGACCAAATCCTTCCTGCCATATCGCATATTGTTAACTTCTCTCTTAGTTCTGGAGTATTCCCTGCCCTGTGGCGGAAAGCCTATGTCCGTGCCCTGCCAAAAATATCCAACCCTTCTCTTCCTAGCCACTTCCGCCCAATTTCTATCCTTCCTTTTCTATCTAAAGTACTGGAGGCTTGTGCCCACAAACAGCTATCCTATTTCATTCATAGCAATTCTCTCATAAGCCCACTTCAATCTGGGTTTAGACCGGGGCACAGTACTACTTCTGCTCTCCTTAAAGTTACTGGCGATATTAGAGCTGCTATGGAGGACACCAAGGTCACTGTTCTAGTGTTGGTAGATTTCTCCAATGCTTTTAATACTGTCAGTCATGATATCCTTCTTGCAATACTGTCTTACCTTATGATCTCGCACGAGGCACTGGATTGGTTCTCTGCATATCTTCGGGAACGTCAGCAGTCAGTTCAATCCGGTGAATCTTCATCGAGCTGGTATGACTTGGAAGCTGGCGTTCCACAAGGCGGTATCCTCTCTCCACTTTTATTCTCAATTTTTATTAACTTCTTAACTCCTGAACTTCAATGTGCGTATCATCTGTATGCCGATGACTTGCAACTTTATTGTCAAGGAAGTTTTGAAACTGTGCGGGATGCAGTCGACAAATTGAACCGAGATTTGGCAGCTATCAAGAATTGGTCTGATAGATTCGGTGTTGAGGTGAATCCTACGAAATGCCAAGCAATAATCGTAGGGAGCCACCGCATTGTAAGTAAGGTGGACAGTGCAAGCTTGCCTGCTTTAGTTTTTAATGGTACAACCATTCCCTTCGGTATGGAAGTCAAAGATCTTGGCTTGCTTATAGATACGACACTAGACTGGCGAGCTCAAGTCGCCAGTGTAAGCCAGAAAGTCACTGGAACACTGCGGTCTCTCTATCGATTAAAGAATTTACTGCCATCCGAAACGAAAGCAATGCTTGTGCAGACCTTAATATTTCCTATGTTCGACTATGGTGATGTGTGTTACTATGACCTGAATGCAGATCTGCTCAATAAACTTGACCGACTTCTGAATAACTGCATTCGATTCGTTTTCAATCTTCGTAAGTATGATCATGTTTCAGCGTATAGAAAGCGTTTGAAATGGTTGCCCATCCGACAGCGTAGAGAGCAAAGGGCATTGACCACTTTATTCTCTTTGCTTGATTCTTCTACTTCTCCTACTTATCTTTCTTCTTCTTTTCAGTATCTATGCACTAACCATGATAGAAATCTCCGTTCTTCATACAATCGTCTCCTTAAATGTCCCTCTCACCGTTCAGATTGCATGCACTCTTCCTTTTTTGTTCAGTCTATTCTACTGTGGAATGCGCTGCCTCAGGAAATCAGGATGGCTACTAGTCGCTACTCCTTTAAAAGCAAACTTCGGAAACACCTCCTCAGTTCTTTGGCAGATTCTTAATACTAAACTCTCTTCTATATCTGTGTTTATATTAATATATATTTATAATATATATATTTATATTATTTATTATTTATATAAATTATGTATTTATGTGTATTTATATATTTGTGGTAGTTATTTAGATATTGTTTTATGGAATCCTTCCTTTTATGTATTTATAATGATTACGTTTCATGTGTATTTTCTGTAGTTACACTATTAATGCACCTACCAATTTTTTGTCTCTGCATCACCCTAAGGTCGACTGGTAGAAAATGCCTTCGGCATTAAGTCCGCCTCTGTACTATTTGTGCATAAAGTATTAAATAAATAAATAAATAAATAACTTCCGAACAACTGCACCAAATTGGATAATTCTTTTTTTGCTGTGTTCGTTATTGTCAGGACAAGTTTGTATGTTAAGTGTGTTTTTTTTAAAACAAGCAGGAAACACAGGCAAAGCTGCGCACGGGCCGCTTGTTTATGATAAATTTGTTCAAGGCGATCATCTTCATCCCAACCTCTTTAACTATATTGGGGTCGGCTTTCTATTTATTCCACATTTTCCTCTTGGACTGCTCGGTTTTGGGACAGCCTACGGGAAAGAACACTTCCCCTATGTTACGAATTTTCCTTTTTACGAAGGCCTCACAAACATATGTGAAGCGCTCTGTAATAATCCGCTTAACCTTTACTCTTCTCGCATCTATTGCGATATAATATCTTAGCGCAGAAATATCATATCACAAAATTTGCTACCACGGGAACCTTTTGTGTCCTATTGAATAGGAAACTGGAAGCAAGCTGTTACATTTTGTTTTCCTTTTATTTTGTGACGAAAATGGGTACATACATAACATAATTATAACATATTTATACTTCAGGTTTTATATAACTATCTCGGGAACTGCAGCCTCTCATTGTGTCTCTCATCGTATGTTATGTTATGGTAGGTCTGCCTTAGTTTTTGCCTGGCGTCTGCGACCGCGGCTAGTTTTTAACCCCCGACGAAAAAACGACAGGGTGTTATAAGGTCTAAGTTTGACGTGTGTGTGTGTGTCTGTCTGTGATATCGTAGCTCCCTCCCGCAATATGGGTATCAAATGAAAGGCCTTAAATAGGAGTATACTATGCACTATGAAAATTTCAAATCCAAGATGGCCGCCACCACAAAATGGCAAATCACATTTCGTGTCGGGGGTTATATTGTTATATTTCAATGTCTAGTATTTGCGTAAGTGTCAGATATCAGCATGTATGTATTGTTTAAAATAAAAAAAACTGGGTTGTTTTATGAATCCACACATAAAAGGAAGAAGCACTTACAATAAAATAAATAATTCTATCTACAATAATGGGTGATAAAGTTATACTACATGACTACATAAAAAGTTATATGTGTGTTATATTCAGCCCTTATTTCAGAAACAAACTACCTTACATATTTTTATTATATTAGCTATTATTTTACTAGTCAAGCTTGCGCGGTAACTTCGGAATGTTGTCGTTATTTTACAAGCTTACTTATTAATACAAGCTATTGCCTGTGGTTTCGGAGAACTTTTTGAGACAAAATATATACTAAATTATTAGTTATTAAGCCGAGTTATAATTATTCTTTAACTAATCATACATATATACATTGCTATCGCCTGTATTCCCCGAAGGGTCAGCAGAGGTGTAATAATGTACACCCACAGTTTGTCGGTATGTTAAGGTCCCATAAAATGGGAAAACATCCAAACTTTGAGCTGATACTGATAGTTTGCTTGACCCGGGAATCGAACCTCTCACTTAGCAGTCAAGCTAACGATCAGTAGACTAATTAAGCAGTAAAGATCTCAAGTTATTTTTAATGAAGGAAAACTTTTAACTATATTTTTCAGATAAAATAATATCCCCTATTTAACAGTAATTTATTTGCATTAAACATACCATCATAGCATACCATCACGGCATCACGCCTATATTCCCCGAAGTGATAGGTAGAGGCGTACTAATGTACACCCACGTTTCGCCGATATTATCTTTAGGTCCTATGTAATAGGGGGCGAGTCTATTGCCATCAACCGGGCACAAATCCGGACTCCATTTAACATGGTATTTTAGGATCGATTTGGGTGAGGAGTGTGCCGGCTTCGATTGCCACTCGAGACTATAGTTCTATAGCGGGAGGGAGCTATCTTAAAAAAAAATATAGAGCAGATGCCTAGATGATCGCGTTCAATGTGACCCAAAGACAACTATTTAATACCTACTTTTAAATCCCAAATATAATACATACATTTGGATGTTGTTCATCAAAATCAAAAATCAAAATAGTTTTATTTTCACATAGACCTTATGCAGGCACTTATGAAATGTCGAAACTAGGTGCACGGTTCCAAATTAGTCGTTTCCTATGGAGAAGAACCGGCTAGAAACTCCATGGTTATTAGTTATTTTTTTTTTTTTTTGATAGTTAATAGGTAAGGCGGTATCATACGACATCGAACTAGCTGTAAATATAGTTGTGTCGGTTGTGAAGCATTCTTCACAATAGATGTCGCTACGTCATCTTTAAGACATAAATTAGAATGTGAAGGAAGATTTCGACTGGCGAGCAGGGCGAGCGGTGGCTTAGTGGTCAGAGCGTCTGGTGAACCGAACCAGAAGGCGCAGGTTCGAATCCATGGTTACTCTTTTGTTGTTACTCATGGTTGTTATTCTGGACCCGCGTTCTGTGTAGCGGAGTCTCACGGTTGTGTTGAACATACTGATTTTATTTAAAGTGGGCACGGATTATATAATCTGCGGATTACACAATGAGCCTCGGCTTGGACGGGATGTGTGTTAAATTAATTTAATTTAAATTGTAGCGGGAATGTTAGTACTTAAACAAACTATTTGTTTTAGACAACTAACTGTTTGAATACTGGGATAGTTACAAGCTTTATTATTTCGAGAATCGAATAATTGAAATTGTAATTTATCTCAAATAACTCTGTGAGTAATGTAAATGAATGATCATTAACCGACTGCAGAAAAAGTATACCTATGTATGTATGTGTCAATGAAATGAATGGATGTTACTTTGTAGCTTTAAAACTACTGATCATATTTTGACAAATTATGTGCCGATCATCGGTTCTTTACAGTGCAGTTTTTACAGTATAAAGGTAGTATTTTTATCATCATTATACCATCACGCCTCTATTCCCCGAAGGGGTAGGCAGAGCTACAAATGCACACCCACATTTCACCGGTAGGTCCCATGTAATAGGCGAGCCTATTGCCATGAACCGTGCACAAATCCAGTATCCGAACAGCTACTGGAAATTTCACAAAAAAACCCAACAAAACTTTGCTCGTAGCAGTCACGCTTGGAACCACTAGACCAAATAGCAGTCTAATATTTTTAATAAGTCAATATAGCCCATAGCTATATGTATTATATTATAGCCCTTATAGGTAGCTAAACTAAAAACATTAAAAATACTCAATTTTAACAAAATATGGTCTTTGTATTCTCTCTCTTCTCTCTTCTCTCCTCTCTCTTCTCTCTTCTCTCTTCTCTCTTCTCTCTTCTCTCTTCTATCTTCTCTCTTCTCTCTTCTCTCTTCTCTCTTCTCTCTTCTCTCTTCTCTCTTCTCTCTTCTCTCTTCTCTCTTCTCTCTTCTCTCTTCTCTCTTCTCTCTTCTCTCTTCTCTCTTCTCTCTTCTCTCTTCTCTCTTCTCTCTTCTCTCTTCTCTCTTCTCTCTTCTCTCTTCTCTCTTCTCTCTTCTCTCTTTCTCTCTCTCTCTCTCTCTCTCTCTTCTTAATCTAAATAGTATTTATAAAGTATTTAAGATTAGCAAAATTCTATAGCAAAATTGAACGCATGGTCTTACTACTAGCGCCATCTCTTTATATGTCGAAGTACAATCTGTATTTTGTTCCGTGATTGAAAAATATAGCAAAAACCTACATCTTGATAATCCATGAAGTAAGTATGCTTTTTATATATTAATAGTAAAATGTGCTAAGTACTAAAAGTCTCAAATAAAAACGTATGTAAAAATGGACTGAAAAATACGGAACAATAAATATTCTTCCATTCTAATAGATGCTATACATGTAGTTGAGTTTTAGATTTTTTAACTTGAGTTTTCAACATAACTCAGGCCGAGCAGTAACGTGTTATTGATTTTCTAAGACATTCTCAATAGCAACTAGGAGTTTGCATTTGTGCCCGGTTAATGGCTATAGGCTCGCCCCCCAAGTATACCGTCCAACTGTCGATGTACATTATATAGGCATGCATACGGACGTGTGTAGTTTTTAACCCCCGACGAAAAAACGACGGGGTGTTATAAGTTTGACGTGTCTGTGTGTGTGTGTGTGTGTGTGTGTGTGTGTGTGTGTGTGTGTGTCTGTGGCATCGTAGCTCCCGAACGGATGGACCGATTTCGATTTTGTTTTTTTCATTTGAATGGTGAATTAGTCGGGAGTGTTCTTAGCTATGTTTGATGAAAATCGGTCCAAGATGGCCGCCGCTACAAAATAGCGAATTAAATAGTTTTTCACAACTCCCTCAATATGGGTATCAAATGAAAGGGCTTAACTAGGAGAATACACTCACTATGTAAAATTTCAAATCCAAGATGGCCGCCACCACAAAATGGAAAATTACATTTCATGTCGGGGGTTTTCTAAATTTTTAATTTAGGTTAGGTTAGGTTACACCAGTCTAACCGCGACCCAATTTCTGGGCAAGACATCATCAGCACTGATCCTGATTAGAAACACTTAGTTTTCACACAATGAAGAACCTACACCTTTTTCAGGTCGGTTAGAATTTACCAATGAAATGCGCAATTAAACACTATAGGTATTTTCAAAGTTAGGTATTCAAAGTAGGTACGAGACGAGCTCAGCAAGAATATTCTTGCCTAATAATATTATGCTAATGCCTTTAGATTTCAGATTGCTTGAAGCGAGTCTAAATTGTTATTCATACAAAATTGAGGTTGTTGGAACTATGTATGAATAAGAAGAAAGAAAGAAAGTTTGCACAACTATATAACTAGGTTTATACACGTCAATTTAAATATATATGTGTAACATATAAATATATAACATATAAATGTATAACATATATTATCACGCTTGTTTATCCTCAAACACCAGAGAAAAACTCCACACAAATTTTATAGGAAAATCCAATAACACTTTGCTCAACCTGGGAATCGAACCCAGAACCAGCAGTCGCGCTTAAGACCACTTAGGCTAACTAGGCAGTTTTTAGTCTTAAACTAATAAGAATAACAAATGGTTAAGGCCCCAGTCTAGCTGTGCATAACAAACGAATTCAGTATATTGACAGTTCGCGGGCACGAACCCCGCGAGGCACCCTCTGTATCATCCTGTGATACGTAAATTACAAAGTGTAGAGCAGTGCTACGAAATGAAAGTTGCTCTACTTTACAAAACAAAATATTTCTATTTATTTTTAATAAAGGAAAAAATCGGCTGGCGGGCAGGATTCGAACCTGCGTCTTCTGGTTCGGTACATCAGACTCTTTGACCACTATGCTACCGCGAGCCCCAACCAACCGTAGTGTACCGTGGTGTACCGAAACAGAAGACGCAGGTTCGAAACCTGCCCGCCTGCCGATGTTTTCCTTCATTAAAAATAACTTGTAATCTTAGTATGGAAAATGCTTAAAAAATACAAAAAGATATTTCTATTTAATTATAATGAACAACACTACTGTGGCCTGTGGGATTATACCCTGAAAATCTGAAAAAAATATCTGTCGTTTGAAATGATTTAAGTACTTTATGATTTATGGAACAGTAGATATTTTTAGTCGAGGTTTTAATTTCGTTTTAACAGACATGAAAAAGAAGGAGGTTTGATTCACTATAAGGTCAAGTTTCAGGAGATGGTTTGCTTTGGAGTAGACCTTTGTGTTTTATTTCTTGATCTAAACTGGTTAGAGGTTCAAAATTCAGAGCGAGAAGTAAGAATTTGACATAGAATACACTTCCAAGACTGCTATAGCCGTCTGGCTATCATTAGAGGTGTGTAAACTCAGCTTTCAATGAGCTAGATGAACCAGATCACACGGGTTTGAACCGTTGAGCTTATAGCTCAGCAACAAAATGACTAGCCCACGGCTCAATCCAGTTCTACTATTGTATTTGTAAATCCCTCCACAGATTAGTCTTGTAATTCTGTTACAAATTTATTTTAAATTAAATGGGATCATGTAAATCTATTCAGCCGTCCAAAAGCCACAGCTCATGTCCTAGTTGGGATTAGAAATGTTTAACACCAAAAAATCGATCAAAAGACTTCTTCTGGGCACATGAAGTGGGGTAAATGAAAAACTCCTCTTCTCTATTACGCCACTGCCATATTAACCGACAATCGGGGGGTGATCTGCCCTGCAATCGTTTACATCCAGCCAGTATATCATATTTCCATCTAGCTCGTGTATGTACACCTATAGGCACCACCTCACCTTCACTTGGGGTCGGCGCATTGTTTTTTTCTTACGTACATCGTCGTCATTCTCACACTGTCTATTCATCTTTTCTTTGGTCTTCCTCTTCTACTATATCCATCCACATTTATGTTCAAAACCTGTTTTGTAACTAGGCTCTCTACTTCTACGCATTATAATATGTCCATAAATCGTAGATAAGCGGTCACTGCACAACTTTTCAGTACTTTTCACACTCACTTTCAAACTAAGTCTTTCCCACTTTCTAACTATGGTCTAATGACCCGATAAAGGTAGCTGGGACAATGGTCCACTGCAGGACTAAGTACGGAAACCGAACACACAGGACTTCATCATCATTGAGAACACAGGAGTGGGTTTTCAATGATGATGAAGGTCGCTGGGAGTCGTTGGAGGCAGGCGGCATATAACCAGTCCTTGTGGAAGTCTATGGGTGAGGCCTTTGTTCCACATGTACAGTGGACTTCTTTTGGCTGATAATTATAATTATATTAGGATAGTAATTATTCAATTTGTGTGATTCAAACCGGGGAGGGTCATAGGTAAATTTTTGGGTGGCCGACAAACTTGTTACCTAGTGGTAATAAGTTAACGGACCATAGTAACGAACTTGTTTCCGAGTGATAAAAAGTTAACGGACCATAGTAACAAACTTGTTACCTAGTGGTAACAAGTTAATAAACCATAGTAACAGACTTGTTACTATCGCACTTTACTGCTAACAAAACAGTCTATGTCTGTTATTAATGTAAAAAATGGCGTCGAGTTGTTTCTGTACCCAGGTGTTAACTAGGGACAGAAGAATCGGGACCATAAAGTTAGACGGACATCCAAGCGTTTAGGTGTCCAATAAATGCCTAAACACACCGCATTTTTAAAACAATCGATCGATTAAACTGCTTGTGGAATAAAAACGCGCGTGATCGGGAAACGCGCGTCGGAAATAATTTCTGATAAATTGACATAAAAATAATGAAGTAGAGCAAGTTTCAATGCCCGATAGTACGCCAGCAAGGTTAGAGAGAGAGCAAAATTAGAGCGAGAGGTACAAATTTGAATTTGACATAGAATCCACGTCCAACCGCTACGACCGACTGGCCGCCTCTGAAGAAATTGGCTTGAGATTTTCGTTTATAAACCGTGCCTGTTGAAAACACTATAAAAAATATTTGTGGAGGAGGTACACATTTTTTTTAAATTGGTTGTGTCATTTAATACACGTACTTTAAAATGATCAAATGATTTCATCAATATTTTGAGTTTTTATTATAAAAAAAACCGTTTGTTTTGGGACCAAAAACAGGAAAATTTGACGATGTTATGACACTCGGATTAAGAAAACTAAAGGTATAATTAAAAATCTACTCAGCGCATTTTGAAGACGACTATCTTAAGATAATTTTGCGCTGAGTAGATTTTTGAATTTAGTCTTGAATATCCCAATTAACGTGCACAAACATGACTCTAAATGGCGTTGGGCGCGAGAGCGCCATCTTTGACGCCTGATTTATATAACATAAACTAACCAGAGGAACGTGAAAAAAATATGTAAATAAAGCTAATATAACATATATTCTATCGCGATAAAAATATATGACACTATATCCTTCCTTTCCTTAAAAAAACGTTGCGAAAATGAGCTAATAATTTGACAACTGCCACATTTTGCTAGACTGGGGCCTTAAGACAAAATTGATTTTTATACTAATTGAATATAGCTTTAACATCCCTTTGAAGAAACTTAATTTTTGTTATATCTACACAAAGACAGGGTCTTAAGTGAATTTGTTATAAAAGGTTTAATATACAAGTATTTTAATCAACACATATAATAAAACTGAAGGCTGATGTCTGTACATTTTATAGGATATATTTGTGGGGTCTACAAAAGTGTTATAGAAGCCAAGAATCTATCTTTTTGTGTTTTTTAAGCATTTTCCATGCTAAGATTACAAGTTATTATTAATGAAGGAAAAAATGCCCTTCCTGCCCGCCCGCCGATTTTTTCCTTCATTAATAATAAGCCAAGAATCTTTAGATCCCACGCCCATAAATAGGGTGACGGAAAGTAGGTGCGGTTTTTAGGCAGTCATCATCATCATCAGCCCGGATTCCGCCACTGCTGGACGTGGGCCTCTTTTAGTCAGTACGAGTCCAAAATAACTTGACATACCTCCCCAGATGGCAGAGGATCCAAGAGGATTTCCTATACCCCCAAAAAACAAAACATACCAACCAGAATCTCTGAAAATTTATAAGAGAACAATAAGCATCCCCTCTCGCACCCAGAAAAAGTTTTAGCTACGCCAACGATAAGGATAAGGTCTATAATTCCTCGCTTCGTTCCCTCTCGCTAGCAACCGCTCCATGTCACAGATAACATGAAATGCGACACTTTACATAATTCTCATCTATTGTAGAGATGTCTGCTACATTTCATAACAGTTTTAAGAGCCCGACACTTTACGACGTATAAATATTGTAGCACCACTCTCGTTTTATAAAGTTTAAATTATTCATGGCGTTAAAAGTTGGTTGATGATAATGATATCTGTCAGTAGCTTCACCCGTAATTTCACTTTCGGCCCGTTGATGATGTTAAGGCGTTAAAAAGTAAAAGATAAATAGTTACTTTCGCATATACCTAAAACTTTAGTATGGAAGTGAGAATGTTCTTTAAAATGAAATAACCTCGTGCAAAGGAGGTTATCAAAAGGCCATTCAACTCAGCCCAAATTTGTAGCGGAGATACATGACAGCTGTCAAGTTGACAGTTTTTACCATGAAATCACTAAAACCTGATTATAATAATAATTATAATAATGGCGTGCGTTTGGCATTCCGAAACTGACACTGACAGCTATCACCTGTCAGTGTCAGTTTCGGAACACAGAACAGTGTCAGTGTGTGATTGACAGGTTTTACTATGAAATCATTACGAAACATATAATAGTGTACAAATAACCAAGCAAATAGCCAAGACAGTTTTGCACGAAGCAAAAAACTCCAGTTTTATGCCAAAGAAAGCCCATCATCTGGTATCACAGATCAGGATATAAAAAACTAAACTTTATTAAGGCTGCTGTGAGGCTTTATAGATCTCAACGGAGCGGAGCAGTCCCGTGTGAAGCTAAAAAATATAAACCACCGTGAATTTAGTGCAATTTAATGCTCCTTTAGGTGTTTTTTTCTCTTAGACTAATTGTAACATTTTGATAATTATTTTAGGTACCTTTTTGAGGTAAACATTTCTGCTTACTTATAATATTTTTCAAAATATAGGTACCGAAAAATTGCTTATTTTTTCTTCAGATAATGTCAGATTTGCAAATGCAACCTTAAATTTAAGAAGAAAGTCTATAGATGAGACTGTTGACCCCATTTATTATTCATATTCACAATGGCTATAACAATTTTATACACACATTCTAGCTCCATAAAAACTTTTCTATTTCACGTAACTTGGTCATTACTTCGTCGATTTCCGACAACCTTCGGCTCCCATCGTATTCACATTTACATTCCGCGGGTGATTTACATCGGAACTCGCTGCCGTTCCCATCGGAAGTAATTTCAGTACATACGTTGTTATTCATGTTTATTATACGATCATTGCTTTGTATTACCTTGCTGAGCTTCTGAATGTATGGGGAACATGTATCATTATTGATTAGGGTTCGAGGTTTTATGGAATCTTTGCCCGCGACCTCGTTCCCGTAGAAGTTGAATTTCCATCCCGTTTTTGCAACATTTTTAATTGATACTCAGCTCCTATTAATCACAGCGTGATGATATATAGCCTATAACATTCCTCGATAAACGAGCTATCTGAAACTGAAATAATTTTTCAAATCGGACTAGTAATTTCTGATATTAGCGCGTTCAACCAAACAAACAAATTCTTCAGCTTTATAATATTAGATGACCTGATTGTTCGTTGACAGTGTAACCGAAAATGCATTTAATTCATTTGCAACCTTGAAAGGTGTCGATTGAATACACACAATTACACATACACAAAATAATAAAATTACTACAGTAAGTATAAAAATATTCACTAAAACTATATATTACAATGTATCTAAGTACTAAATTAAAAATCTATTCCTAAATATAACTAAAATAAAATAATAATAAAATTACTATTTACAATAAGACATCAAAAAACTCCTCCGCATCGCCATCAGCTCGAATGGTACCCAGAAGGCTGGCTGCATTGCCACGTTGATTGTGTTCATAAAGCCCCAAGACATACTAGTTTGTCGCAAAAGAACATTTTAAAAAAGTCTGTAGAAACTGCTTAATCTAATCGTGATTGCTCGAGGTTTTTGGTTCGATTTCCAGGTAGAGCAAACTGTTATTTGGATTTTCTATGACGTTTTTATGTTTGTAATGTAGGTACAATGCATAGCTGTACAGGCAACAAAAAAGATAAGTACACAGACAGAGAATTATATCTGTGTTTTGACAAGGATTGTGTAATAATGTTTTACGCAAAATGTGTCAATATACAGGTGTTCTTAGCTGCCTACATAGAACTCTTTGATAGATAAAGAAATATTAAGGAGTATCCACTATCTTATCTCATTTGTTGACTGTTCTTATCTATAGTTCAAAACTTCATTTAAAAAACCTGTTATATGTTTCGTTAATTAAAAAATAACTAGACAAACTCACTATCAAAAGATGTTCTGTACAGCAAAATATATAAAAAATCAAAACGTCTTGAATATTTAAAAATCCAGATGTTTGGGCGGCAAGTCGGGTAATTCGTAATATCCGCTCGAGTGTCTCGTCCAGTCGCGATATCCAACTTTATGAGCGTCCGGTATGAAAGACCCAAATATAATATGGTCGCTTGACCTTTCCCATTTTGCACAGCCGTAACATATTCCTCGAAAATGGAAGTTTCCATAAATCTTGGAACGAATTCTTGATAAAAAATTGTGAAAAATAACGAAACTTTTTTCAATTATGGTTTAAGAGTTATAATAAGAAATTGCTCTGTGGCAGGACCTCTTAGGGCTACAGAGTATTTAAAGGGAAAAATCAAATTATATTTTAAACACATAACATACCATCACGCCTGTATTCTCAAAAGGATTAGACAGAGGTGTATTAATGTACACTCACAGTTCGCCGTTATGTTTAGGTTCCATGTAATAGGGGGCGAGCCTATTGCCATTAACCGGGCACAAATCCAAACTCCGAACTGCTAAGAAAAACCCAATTTATTACTTTGCTCGACTTGGGAATCGAACCGAGGACCTTTAGCGTAGCAGTCGCGATTAGGACCACTAGCCTAACGAGGCTAATAATACTTTGCTCAACCTGGAACACAGTTCGCCGTTATCGTTAGGTTCCATGTAATAGGGGGCGAGCCTATTGCCATTAACCGGGCACAAATCCAAACTCCGAACTGCTAAGAAAAACCCAATTTATTACTTTGCTCGACTTGGGAATCGAACCCAGGACCTCCAGCGTAGCAGTCGCGATTAGGACCACTAGCCTAACGAGGCTAATAATACTTTGCTCAACCTGGAAATCAAACCGAATATCTCCCTATCTCAATATCTCCTATCAATATCTCCCCGAGTAAACCTAGATTTACTCCAAAAAAAACGATGTTCTCTAAATCGGCGGGCGGGCAGGATTCGAACCTGCGCCTTCTGGTTCGGTACACCAGACGCTCTGACCACTAAGCCACCGCTCGCCAGTCGAAATCTTCCTTCACATTCTAATTTACGTCTTAAAGGTGACGTAGCGATATCTATTGTGAATGCTTCACAACCGACACGACTAACTTAGTGGTCAGAGCGTCTGGTGTACCGAACCAGAAGGCGCAGTTTCGAATCCTGCCCGCCCGCTGATTTTTTACTTCATTAAAAAAAAAAATAACTTAGCATTATCCATGCTAAGATTACTCTTAGCATGGATAATGCTTAAAAAAATACAAAAAGATAGATGTTCTATAAAGTTCTAAAATATTTCCTTCTCCCCTTAACTATAACGTATCATCATGAATGTTAAAATATTCAACGATACCTGTAGTCAATTCATTCTTGCAGCCTTACGTATATGACTATGTCAAAAGAGAATGAATTTGAATACATTAATAGTGAATATGCCTTAGAGTACCCCTTTGACAGTGAGTCGGGGTTCTTTGCAGTAATTGGAGAAAGTTGCTTCTCAAGATCAATGGTATGGTATTGCAAGGTCCCTGAGGACAACTGGGTTGTGTACTGTACCTCAACCATGAGTTCTATCGAATGGCTTTCGATAGGTTTATTACGCATCGAAACGCTGTAATCTCAAAACAGATTTTAGTTCCTTACGTAACCGTTTACGGCGTCGTTAGCGAGTCTGGTGAGAAAAACTCATGGTCGAGGCACTGTTTAGCTTTCTTAAGCGCCTTATTCACGGTCCATCGCGGCTGTACGTACCGCCAAGACCGCGGTGCTGGACAAAGCTTGATGTACGTCGAAACTATTCACGGTTGTTTTTCGTTGTGCATCGTGCGTGACCTTGGCGGGACAGCAAGATGGACCATGGATAAGGCGCTTTATTTATAACTTGCTTTCCTCCAGCGGCTTCGCCAGCGTGGTCTTTTTCCCCCGTTTTTGCAACATTTTTCATTGATACTCCGCTCCTATTAGTCGTAGCGTGATGATATATAGCCTTTAGCCTTTTCCGATAAATGTTCTATCTAACACTAAAAGAATTTTTGGAATCGGTCCTGTAGTTTCGGAGCATATTCAATACAAACAAACAAACAAACAATCAAATCTTTCTTCTTGATAATACTATAATACAGACTAGCTGTTCCCCGTGGGGTTTTTCTCGACCATCCATTTTTTTTAAATAAATAAAATTTCTAAAACATTAATACCAAGTTACTGCTTATAACATTAGCTATCTGCCAGTGCAAGTCCCGTCAAAATTGGTACAGCCGTTTCAGAGATTAGCCGGAACAAACGGATAAGAAATTTAAAATTGCTTTTTTGATGTAAGTACCGAACCGTATATAATGCATTTAATTTAAATCTGTTAATTTAAAATTACAAACAGACACTTCAATTTTATTTATTTGTATAGATATCACAGTTTGCCTGTATACTTATATCTTTTGTTGACTGTACATAAACTACCACTAATGCTAACGGAAAATGGATTAAACAGACCCGTGTTCCTACATTTCATAGCGTGTTGTACATCAAATTTAACGACAGTTTCCAAGTTATAGCCTTGTAGTCTAAAGTCATAAATGTAAGACAAATGCGTTTTTATTAACGATCAGCTGTTAAATATATATGAAAGTTTAGCTTTTAAGCCGGACTTTAAAATCTTTTTAATAGCAGTATAAAGTCGTGGTAGCCTAGTGATATATACCATTGGACTGTCAAGTCAAAGGTCTCGAGTTCGAATCCAATTTAAGGCACGCCACCTCTAACTTTTCGAAATCATGTGCGTAATTATTACTCGCTTTAAACGTGACCGAAAACATTGTGAGGAAACCTGCTTGCTTGAGAGATTTTCTCGACGGCATGTGAACTCGTATTAGGCCAGCGTGGTGGACTAGGTAAAGCCTTACCCCTCTCATACTGAGAGGAGACCCGTGTCCAGCAGTGGGACAGTATATGGGTTGGTGTTGATTGATTAATGATTTATTTATTTAATATATAATTATTACGGATCCACCAATAAAAAAATATATATTATAAAATGTGTCAAAAACCTGATAACCAGAAATACATTTACATAAAACCTACACATTTTTTCGCTGAAAACCCTTTTTAACCCTCGAATATCCAACAATGATCTCAAATAACTCATGTCGTAGGAAATGAGCTTCATATTGCGTAACGTCCGTTCTCTATCATTTGAAACCGGTTGTAATTTTCTACTCAATTGCTTTTGCTCACTTTGCAATGATATTTTCCTTGAACTGTATCTTTGCGCTCGCGAGAGCAGGGTTGAGCGTGGCACACGACTCAGGAAAAGTGTTATTGATATTTTCTGTAAGATAATTCTCAGTATAGCGTAATAATAATAATAAATATCTTGGGACATTTTTTTACACAGCACCATCTAGTCCCAAACTAAGCAGAGCTTGTGCTATGGGTACTAGACAATGGATATAATACTTATATACGTTTTTTTTTGTAAATACATACTTATAATACATAGGAAACACCCAGACAAATACAAACACTTAAGTTCATCACAATAAATGTTTGTGTCCTGTGGGAATCGAACCCACGACCTCGTGATCAGCAGTCCGGTACTCGAACCACTAGACCACAGACGTCGTCAAATGGATTTATGTTTGGATTAGCAAAAGACTTGCCCTCTTACATGGGATCTGAAACATACTGGGAAACTGTGGCTACCACTTAGAACTCTGCAATAATCTTTCAAGTGTGATGGACATGGAGCATTCGCCTGTTATGTTAGGTTACAGAGTCGAGCATTACATCAGTGAGGGAGCAGAGCCGAGCATTACAGTGCGCAAACTGTAATGTTACAGATTCGAGCATTACGTTGGTGAGGAGAACTGAGCATCACAGTGCGGAATGTCTGTAATATTTTGATACAGCTTTTAACATCATGCTCAGAATGGTTACATTACAGATTCATCATGTTAGGGAGGCAATGTAATGTAATGCTCAAAATCGAATCTGAAACGTTACATTACAGGCAAATGCTCCGAGTGAGGGAGCATGTATCCTCGATCGGCAGATATATACTTAATTGTTGTATATTAGTATCTACAAGGTAATAGCATTTGCCACTGAAAATTTCATCGAAAACCCAATCACATTGTGCTCGGCCTGAGAATCAAACCCAGGACTTCTAGCGTAGCAGACACGCTAAAACCATTAGATTAATTAGCTATTAGTTAGGGGCTATAACGTTGATTATTTATAATTATTAATTACTAGCTTTCCGCCAGCGGCTTCGCCCGCATAGTCAGGTATTATACATATAAACCTTCCCCTTGAATCACTCTATCTATTAAAAAAAACGCATCAAAATCCGTTGCGTAGTTTTAAAGATTTAAGCATACATAGGGATATAGGGACAGAGAAAGCGACTTTGTTTTATACTATGTAGTGTTGAAGCCTCTGATATCATCTGATATTCTAATATAATATTATAGCCTTTAATAACGTCAAAATATACGACACATGGTGTGTATTATAGTGGTTTTATTATACGCCATAAAATTATTAATTAAGGATTTTATTATAACCGTAGCTTTGGAATTATCCTAGCAGTAAAGATATTTAATGGTCTTTAACGGAGAGCAGGATAAACTGAGAATTTACCCGATTAGAACCGTGGTTGCAAGTCTGGTTGCTTTGTGTTAGTTTCTAGGTTAGATACCTCATAAAGCAAAAGAGTATAATTTAACTGATTATTTTTATGATTTATAAGAAAGTTGATCATAAATTAATTGATCATAATAAGAGATTCTATACTATCTCTCGTATTGCGGGAAAGGGACAGAGCATCCCCATCCGCTTTATTAACGAACTTTAAACGCGTAAGGTCTCTTATTTTTAATCACTGCTATACAAGTCTTCGTCTAGAATAGAATTATGGCTCTGTAATTTCCTTGTCTGTGTCATGTAGGAGAGGCGACGAACGGGTCAGAGATTGAGCTCCATTTGCATGATCGTATTAGACAGACCGAATGCGGCTGAATCGTTTAAGCTGCGTATCGACTATGCGCGGCAAACTGTCGAACATTACTTTGTGACAGGTTGGTTTACCAATTGAAAAAGCTGTCGGTTGCCCGCAGCTTTGCTCACTTGGATGTAGAAGCAATATTATCTGGATTACTGGATCTATTCAAATATTGAAAAAAAGAGGTACAGCAGTTTTTAAGTTGGAAAATATACTTTGCAACAGTTAATTGAAAAGTCAAAATTCAGTAGTTCTTGCACCAACCCATAACAGACAAACAGTCAATATTTTTTTTACTTTTTAATTTAATTATCTTCTATCTACAGACACAGCTCTTTTACATTTTTATAATATTACTAGTGACCCGTGCGCGGCTTCGCCTGATTTTCCCTGTTTTTACTTATTTTCTCGTTTTTTTAGGTTTTTTCTCTCCATAAGAAACTTCCTTAGGCTTCATCATCGGTTCAGCCGTTCTCGAGTTTTGCGCTTAGCAAAACATTTAATGATCCATTTTTATTTATATAGATTGAAATAAGCACACGTGAAGCCCACATTTGTCGCAGCCGAACATGTTACGCACGACAGTCGCGCGTAGTCTATACGTGGCTTTACAGACACCACTGTTGAAACGATGTAGTATGTACCTATTATATAGGTTTGTCGCAGAATCGGGGGCACTGTTTATATCTGCATATTATCTACAAATCGCATGTTTCACTTATGTTAGACTAGAAATAGGTTTTATTACATTAACCGATACGTTAATGTTACATTGAATTTATTTTTGTATGTAGTCTGCTATTTATTTTTAGAGGTACATTTTTGATGCAATTTGGATCTTTATTGGTTTTGCAATCTAATAAACTCGGGGGCTAGACAAATTGTATTTTGACATTCGAATCGAAAATGTATAGAAATGACATTAGTGACAACCTGACTTGTCGAAAGTTTGTGTTTGTCGTTTCGAATGTCGAATTGCAACTTGTCTACAGGCCCAGATGGCTAATGACGATGGAAATACCATATGTCTTGGGGTGACCATCTGGGGAACAAAGGCGCAATGGCATGTTAAGTATGGATTACCTATGTAATAAGAAGAAGGCAAATGTATAGTGAAATAACACACTAGGGGGGCTAGACAAGTTGCATTTTGACATTCGAATCGACATACAAAATGTATGTAAATGACATTAGTGACAGCCCGATTTGTCGAAAGCTTATATCATTTACATACATTTTGTTTGTCGATTCGAATGTTTGTCAATATGCAACTTGTCTAGCCCCCCTGTAAATATCTTGTACGAACTGGTTCCACTGTTTATATAAAGGTGATTCCGCGTAAGCTATGAGAGTCAACTGAGTGAACTAGGCCATGTGATTTCTTACTAGTGGGGTAGTCCAGTTATATTTGGTTCTATCCATTTGAATAAACAAACATACCATCACGCCTGTATTCTCCGGGGATAAGGGTTTGGCAGAGGTGTATTAACACCCACACCTACAGTTCACCGGTATTCTTTAGGTTCAATGTAATATTATGCGCTTGCGGCTACTAGGGTAATAAAATATGATAAAATACTGTTATTCATTAATTTAAATTGACGCATGTTTTCTGATATCTATCGTATGATATAAGATTTAACTTTTTCTAAAATCATGATGACCAATAATAATTGTCATGGATTTCCGTTTGATTATCATAGCAGACAACTTAAGAAGCTCTCCAAGGTATGGAGTTGTTTCGGAAAATGGTCAGTTGGTCACCCATCTATAAATTGACCGTGGTAAACGCATTGTTGTTATTACGTAGATATGAAGCCACTATATGCTTTTATGAAATACCTTCGCTTAATTAATTTTAAGACCCGTTTAGGGTTCTAGCGAAAACAAAATTATGGAGTTGTTTCGATAATTATTACTAAAATGGTCACCCATCTATAATTATATTGACAGTGACAGCAAATGTAGCACAGTTATTACCTAGCCACGAAGCCCTTAATGTGCTTTTATGAAATACCATCGCTTAATTAATTTTATGACCCGTTTAGGGTTCTAGCGAAAACAAAATTAATCTAGAGGAATGAAATTTGGTAATGTATGCGGGCTTAGGGAATCGAGTCGGGAGTGTTTGAGGGTCGAATTATTTGCGGCATTTGAGGCCTTGGGGCCCAGCCTAGGCTCAGGCATGTCGGGGTTTAAAAATGTTGTTTCGGGAAAAGAATTTAAGGCTTACGTGCCTATCTGAGAGGAATTTTAATACAACTTTTTTGGGTGAATACACTTTGTTCCAGATAATTCTGTAACGTTGCGTCAAACGGTACATATAATAATATAGTAGGAATATGTAGTTATGTAATGAAATGAAATGAATTGATTAATTTATAAATTATGTAGGTATATAATTACAAAATATCGCTAAAACTCAAAAATTACGGGATCTTTGAAAATCCAGACCTTAGAAGCTTTAGATCGCCACTGTAATTGCGCCGCGTGTCTGTGTGTTCGAGTATCACACGAGGCAAATATTTGTGTGTTCAGCGGATATTTATTTTGAGTCTGGGTGTACTTTACGTCCATTAATAGTATGTTTTTGAAGTCCTCCACGATACAGGGCTTGTTCCATAGTGACGAAGTTGCCTTTTAAAAAAAAATAACTATACATGTAAATGTTTTTAAGTTAAAAGAAGGAGCCGCAAAAGCTCTAGTGTTTTTCTTAATTATACAAACACAAATAAAAGAAAGTTGGCTAAAATCGGATCATATACAAAACTTATTGTATGTACTTGAAAAAAATATATACATAAATATATGAATTTGAGAACCTTCTCTAATTATTTATTCCTGAACTCCCATTGAACGAATTGGAAGTTCAAATTAAACAAACAAGCTCCAAGTTTCAAGATAATTACCCAAATACGTACTTAAGCTATTTAGTTCGCGACCAATTGAGTTCAATGGGATCTTAGAGTTAATTTGGCGAATAGGTTCCCCTAATTAACTGGTCTGTTCCGTTTTAATAGTAAGTAAAAACTTGTATTGCGCTCAAGGAAAAACAATTTGAAATGAAATGAAATGATATCGTTTATTTCCAGATGTTACATCCAATACAATCTTTACACTAAATAAATTAAATTAAATTAAAATGTTAGGCGAGATATTTAGTTAATCAGCGTGTGGTAGCAGTAAAGTGGCTTTAGGTGTAGTGGGCTATAAATTTGAATATATATAGATAATAATGAATCACTAAATGAACCGATTTGGCTGAATTATTTTTTGTTGTGTTTGATGAAGACCGAGGAAGGTTCTTATAGCGTAAAAACGTAAAAAATACGAGGAAAAATTAAAAACAGCAAGTTTCTTTTCCCCTACAAACCATACTGTCCCCAGCTGTCAAATATTTGTTTTAGTGAAATAGGGCGGAACAATGTCTGCTGGGCCAGCTATAGTCCACGCGGAACTAGTTGGCCGCGCCTTAGGTAGGGACGGGGGTGTGGCGGCGGGTTACTGTAAACAAAAGCAAGGGCCCCCGGCCCTCCGTCCCACCACGCACAGGTGACCCCACCCCTCCGTCCCGCGGCTCACATAACTAAGGCGCGGTCAACTAGTTCCGCACAGACTATAGTTGTAAATAAAAGCTTATTAAACTAAAGCTAGATTAATTTCTGTTTTTTTATAATATTTTTGGGACATATTACTCAGCACTATCTATCCCCAAACTAAGCAGAACTAGATAGATATTAGAGAAACCGACCAAAAATTTTTTCACCACTAAAAAGCTTATAACAAAATATTTATTATTAGCAATTTTCTCTTAGTGCCATCTGTCGCAGTAATAAGAAACTAATTCCCGAACGCTAACGAAATAGCGTTCACTCTTAGTTTACTGCGCCCTCCGATAGATGGCGCTGGTTTGCAAGATTGCATGTTCCGACGCTGTGGTGCAAAATATAAGCACGCAATAAGAGGAATGTAGACGATAAGACGTGGTTACTTTACATGGGATTGCACTTGGTTTTGAGTTCTACACATAGAGGGCGCTGATTATTCCGAATGAACTATACAATATTCAACGTTGTTGAGTATTGAGTTTTTCTAAAAAAACTCCGTAGCTGCTCGGAGTTTTGATTTGTAGTGGCGGCCTTTATTAGATGGGGCCTAAATATATTGGCGAATTACGGGAGTACATTAGTACACCTAAGCCTTTAGGGGAAAATCTTTTAAATAAATTAATGACTACATGATAACAATGTCCTAAGTTAATACAATCAGACGCTTTTCACAAAAAAACCTTATTCAGACTTTTTCATAGTGCTTTCAAGCACTCTGGTCAGAATTTTTTAACTTTTTAAATAAGCCTACTGTTCTTGTGCATACATACATACCATCACGCCCATATTCCCCGAAGGGGTAGACGGAGGCGTACTAATGTACACCCACATTTCGCCGGTATGTTTAGGTCCCATGTAATAGGAGGCGAGTCTATTGCCATAAACCGGGCACAAATCCAGACTCCGAGCTGCTATTGGGAATTTCACAGAAAAGCCAACAACATTTTGCTCGACCGATCGAACCCAGGACCTCTAGCGTAGTAGTCGCGTTTGGGGCCACTAGACCAACGAGGCAGTCTTGTACTTAATAATCTTCTATGTAAAAGTTACCGAGCAAAATGTTCCCCATTCGTCTACAATTCTACATAACATTATTATCATAGTGGATCGGACGTTTGCTACGAATGCGTAGTGCGTAGCTGACGTAGCTACGATGCTACGGCGTAGCGACACATTATTTTTTGTTAGTAGAACTAGTGAGTGTTTCACTTCACTGTAATTTACGGTAAGTTAGTGACTTCGATTCTTGGATCGGACAGTAATTTTTGAGCCGTGTTAGCGAAGTGGAGATTGTACTTCTGACAATGTAAAGTAAATCGCCATTATTTTAAATTAATAAAAAATAAATACTATCACCCTAATATTCTCAAAAGCGTTAAGTAGAGGTGTATCGATTTCAACGAATGTTTTATTCGATTGAGTAATACCTCCGAGTTGACAGTCAATATATTTAATTGATTACTGACAAATGAATACATTTCTAAACGTTTGAATTCCTCGTTTTTTTTTCTTTAGTTGTAGGATTAAACTGTTTGGAGACTGGCTATTTTAATGAAGGAAAAAATCTACTAAAATACACCAGACGCTATAACCGCTAAGCCACCCAGCCGCGAGTCCTACCGACCAGAGCCTCAACCATGAGTTTTTGTCACTAGACTCGCTAGCGACGCCGTAAAATATTTGTATGGAAAACCTTCGCAGTGCCTCTACCGGTTACGTAAGGAACTAAAATCTGTTATAAGATTACAGCGTTTCGATGCTAGAAAACCTATCTAATGCCATTCGATAGAACTTATGGTCGACGGTACATATCGAAATCTTCCTTCACAGTCTAAGCTTACATCTCAAGGTAACGTTGCGACATCTATTGATGACTTGGAACTGTTGTTTGGAGACTATCCTACATGTAGAATTGGTTCCAAACAGTTTTATCGTATGTCGTCATGTGCATGTGAAAGTCATTGTACGAGCATCGTCACATGATAATTGTTTTACACTTCGATCAATAATAGTACTAGATTTCCGATGTGCGCTTCAAAAACGGCCCGAAAAATATGACCACAAATACTTTTGTGGTCATATTTCAAATTAGTATCGTCCAATCATAGCCAACGTTAGGACGTCGAAATACCGCAGTCTGCCTTAAAAAAATGTGCAAAATAACATGTTTGGCCCAACAAGTTAGCAAATACGCAGCGCACCAACTATTGTAACAAACATCGACTATTTTAAATATAATTCCATTTTTGAATTACTGCGTCTAATTTCAAAATAGAGTAAGCACGAAATTATCAACAATATTATTATCCTTATTACTTAGACTTTAAGTTTAATTTTAGAATAATTTCTTTTTGTAATTAAGACTTTTATTTGTAAGCGACTTTTTAAATTTATTGCTTTTTACCTTTCTCAGGTGAAAGGACTTAAATCAATATTATTTTAGAATGGTAATTCAACTTTATGTTCAAGTATTAAGGTTTTTAATAAACTGAAGTTGTTTATATTATTAGATATTTTTCTAAGAAATTTAGATGTTTACTTGTGTGCAAATGTGGCCACTTTGGCGGCTTAATTTTGTTCCTGATCCTGTGTCTAGTACTATTATTAATCGAAGGTTTTACTTTTTAACTTAGTGTACTGTTAAGTCATTCTGCTGAATAAGCAATCACGCCTTTACGGGGTAACCTACTTAAATATTATTGTTATATTATATTTGTTGTTTTTATCTTTAGTATATTAAATACTCTCAGTGTACGGGTAAACTGCTCATATAGTCATAGATATTTACTTAAACATAGACCATCACGCCTATATTCGCCGAAGGGTTAGCAGGTCTCCCAATATACACTCACAGATTGCCGGTATGTTTAGGTCATGTAATGGAGCGAGCCTATTGTCACTAACCGCGAATTCGGAAATCTGACGAAATCTGAAAATTTCATAGAAAAACCCAGCTTGACCTGGTAATCAAACCCAGGGCACGACAGGACAGGTTCAGCAGTTGCAATAGCGAGACCACGAGACCAAATCAGTGATTTCTTTTGGTTTATTTATTTAATTAATTACTACGGATCCGCCAATTACAGTGACTAAAAAAAACAAAATTTATTATAATCTACAAATCAAAAGTAAATAAAAGAAGGTAAAAAAACACTTTCATACCTTCCTCTCACAGTACTTCTGACATACCAATATAATCTTCGTCCACACACCCGTAAACAGATCGCCTGTTGTTTATATAATGTGTATGTAATAAATACTACTGCCTATCTTTAGTTAATAGTGTAGTGATAAAACTACTTTTTACGGATTTTATCGCGTTATATTGATATTATTTTAATCCCGACGTTTCGGACCCTTTACAGCGTCCATGGTCACGGGTGACTAAGGTGGTAGGCGTCTTGACGTTTCAATTACTAACAGCTACCCTCCATTTCTGTTAATTACGCTGTAAAGGGTCCGAAACGTCGGGATCAAAATAATATCAATATAACGCGATAAAATCCGTAAAAAGTAGTTTTATTTCAATGTATTCGCGTAAGTGTCAGAAATCAGTATAATAGTGTAGTGTTAACAGCGTAGACATAACGATTCTTTAACAACAATTTATCATTCCAGGTACGTATTATCGAGAGAACAATCAATACTTATCATCCGAGGCATCCATCCATCATAATTATAAGAAATGATACATCATTGGTAAGTAATAAAAACAAAAACTATTTATAATATATTACCAAAAAGTATTTGTATTTATAAAAACTTTTTGTATTTATTAACATATAACTGGTCTTACCGTAGGGTTGCCATAAATATGAGGACATCGACCGGGACATATAAAAAAAATTGGAGGTAGAGGTCAAAAAGGAATCTTCAGGAGGTTCTTTTTTAATATATTTTAATAGCAGAAATGACTCGCAAGTTCATCACGAATTATTCCCTGCTGCCTGTTTTTAACTATAAAAAAATAAGTATCTTTTTGTATTTTTTAAGCATTTTCCATGCTAAGATTACAAGTTATTTTTAATGAAGGAATAAATCGGCTGGCGAGCAGGATTCGAACCTGCGTCTTCTGGTTCGGTACACCAGACGCTTTAACCGCTAAGCTACTTGAAATGCACTCAATAATGCTGTCCCCACAGCTATGAGTATGGGACAATTTGTCCCGGTTCATAAGACTGGGATACCGGGACACCGGTTACCATACGTCCCGGCGTACCGGGACGTATGGCAACCCTATCTTACCGCGATATTAAATTACTTTCTACGATATCCTTTATCTATGACACAAAGGTAGATAGATGAATCGAAAGTGGTCTGCCAGGATCGTAGCAATTGAATCTATAGTCTCTGCCTACCCCTATGGATAATAGGTGTGAAGGTATGTATGTATGACACAAAGGATTAATGTCTGTAAAATTACATAATTGCACCACGAGCACTGGTACTTATTAACATAGATTTGAGTCCCACTGCCGGGAAAAGGTCGTAAGCCAGTTCAGGATTTTGTATAATGGGCTTATCAGACCACGTTGGGAAAAAGCGGTCGTAATTCTCTTCCCAACGTCTCTTCGGCCGAATCCGTCGAACGCAAAAGAATAATATATAATAAAAAGTAAAAAATAAATTGAATAGGTACCATATTCAAAGTATTTCTTAATTTAATTTATAAAGTGAAATGTAACGAAGTATAATGCTATTGCCATGAATTGTGATAAAAATGTAGAAAAACCCCCGACACGAAATGTAATTTGTTATTTTGTGGTGGCGGCCATCTTGGATCTGAAATTTATCATAGTGTATTGTATTCTCCTAGTTAAGCCCTTTCATTTGATACCCATATTGAGGGAGTTGTGAAAAAAAATGTTATTCGCTATTTTGTAGCGGCGGCCATCTTGGACCGATTTTCATCAAACATAGCTAAAAACACTCCCGACTAATTCACCTTTCAAATAAAAAAAACAACACACACACACACACACACACACACATAACACAGACACACACACACACACACACACACACATACACACACACACACATACACACACACACACACACACACACACACACACACACACACACACACACGGGTAAAAAGGTTGCTACGCTGGATTTCAATAACTTTTTGATAGGTTAAGTATAAATAAGTAACAAAATGTAAAACATTTTCTTTCCTTATCCTTCCTACCCTTTTCCTAAGGCACGAAGGGGTCTCGATGTGTTAACAATAGTCACCCTTCCATAGACTTACCGCGGCAAGCGTAGCTTAAAATTAAGGATTTTTTATGAGCTAATTAGTAAAATTTGAACTTTGTGAACTTTGAAGCTTTATTTTAAAGGTCAATTTGATATTTTTATGTTTCTTAAATACTTAATATGAATTAAAAATTATAAAATGATTTGTTAGAATTACGGGCTCGTCCAATCAGATATGAAATGTGGTCTTAACTGAGGCTCTCTTTTGAATGGAAATAATAAATTAATTCATACTGCGTGAATAATATAATTTAATTTCTGAGTTCAACTAGGTTCGTAACCTCGAATCCAGGATAATTATCAAGTTATGGCATTGCAAACTTAATTTCATACACGACTAAGTTCACATTTCTTTGCAATCGGTATAGGTATCTTAGGACATTTTATTTACAAAGTGCCACTTAAAAATAAATTTAAGCTACAAAGTAAATACCATCACGCTCGTATTCCCTGGGGGGTTAGGTAGAAGTGTACTAGTACACCCAAAATTCGCTGTTATGCTTAGGTACCATGTTATTAGGGGTAAGCCTATTGCCATCAACCGGGTCCAAATCCAGGCTCCGTGCTGCTACTGGTATTTTCATAGAACATCTGCCTTACTGGTAGTAAAACTACATTAAAGCTCCTGGGTTCAATTCCCGGGTCGACTAGTGTTGATTTTATTCCCAAAATTCTTTCACTCGTAGAAAGCTACACTCTCCGTGTCAATATACTACATTTGTATTGTATTAGTTTCCCGCCAGCGGCTTCACCCGCTTGGTTTTGTTAAAATTTTCCCCATTAATGCAGCATTTTTCATTACTACTCCGCTCCTATTAGTCATAGTGTGATAGTATATAGCCTTCTCCGATAAATGGGCTATCTAACACTGAAATATTTTTTCAAATCGATCCAGTAGTTTCGGAGCCTATTCAATACAAACAAATAAATCTCTCCTCTTTATAAATTAGTATAGATTGTGTCATAAACGCAAACGAAGCATTGTGTTAAAGTTAGTAAATAATATTTTCCCGTAAGTAAGCTCGTAATGTCGGCCGTAATGACAACATACGGCCGCAAGATTCCTTACCCAATATTACACCGAACAAGGTCACTTATTAAGGTGTCGAGTAACATATTCATGAAGATATTTCTTCGTAAACAGCTTTTGCAAAGACAACAATATTGTAATATGTCGTATTTTTTAGGCAAACAAATAGTTTTATTGCACTAAGGGGAATTATTCCCGAATGGGTACCTATGTGTTCTTTTTTTGAAAAATAGAACAATATTAAAAAAAAAATTTTTTGTTGGAAGAACATAAATTGTAATTGTAAACTACCGTCATTTGACTTCATGAAAGTGTTCGATAGTTTTTATTAATGAAGCGTGTGAATAAATTCGTCGAACGCACTTGAGTAGCTAGTAGGGTTGTCAGAAGTAGATTAAATAATATTTTTTACTTTTTAGCATACTTCCTAAGATTTGCGATTAAGAATTTCAAGTAGGTAAGTTTAATTATGATATTATTGAGCATTTTTGAGATGTGCATCAGAAATTCAATTTCAGTATAATATTACAATGATATACTACTTTATTTATACTAATTAATAAGATATTGGAAATATATAGTATACACCTATACACCACCTATGGAAATTCTATGGAATTGTGTTAAAAAAGTTGAACTATAGCCAATAATACCTATTTTCCCCAGTATCATATTGACCTATTTTTCTCAATCGGCTTACAGAAACTTTCTTCATAACTTATGCGGCAAAATAAAGTTGATACGATCTGTCTCTCCTATACCGTTTACGTAACAGGCAGGTAATAAAAAAAATATGTTGCTGATGATAAATTGAGGACTCACTTTTTTATCCGCGTAATCCTGTTGCTGTTAGAATATTTGATTTATGGCCCTCGTGAACATATTATTTGGTACGCTAACCCAAATCAAAATTAATTAATTCAGTCAGCGGACATCATAATTAAACCAAATCGATTCCCGTAGTGACCACAATACCAACTTAATTCACCCTTCAATCCCTATAGGCGATTAATTAAAGCGTACCAAACGCTTAAAATTACACCTACGGTATAAAATCGACGCATTTCACTACAGAATGCGCGCGCAACCCTAAGCATGAGCGCTTACTCCGCCGGCAGTCGGCAGCCGGGCCGCGCGCTCCCTTCTCATAAGTAAACACCACCACAAAATAAACAAAATACGATAGCCCTGGCTGTAATATCACTCGGTATAAATAAAACCCCACCCAAAATCAACTAATTAAATTAATCACAGCCCTACGGTTTCGCGCCATTCCGAACTGTCATTCAAGTGCATTCAAAAAAGGAATTGAAAGAACTCGAAGCAATAATAACGTGTTATTAGTTATTTAAAAAATAACGAGTGTTAAATAGATAAATAAATAGCTCGTTTTTTAAACTGTGGTTACGAGTTATTGTTGTCGGTTTGAAGTTATGTGAGTATGTTAAAAAGCGTTTTAGATAAATACAGCTTACGTAAGGACAGCGTAATGTTAAAAGCCTGAGGTTTTGTCCTTAGGGATGAACGATTCCAGAACGAGGTTTTATTACAAATACTGTATAAATTGATCACTAAAACTATATATTATTAATAAGTTAAGCACATAACGTTACTCTGAATGAATATTATCTTTAATAATTTCTGTTGAAATTGTTGTAACAATTATCCCACTAACACTAGAAATGTATACACACCACAATATTACTTTATACATTATTTTATTACGAAAAATAGTATCGTCTTCATCAATACAAAGTATACCATTCCCGGGCATTGGGCACCGGTCTCCTCTAAGATGAGAGAGGTAAGGCTATAGTCCACAACGCTAGCCTAGTGTGGGTTGGCGGACTTTACACGGCCTGGGAATATCGCTCAGGTATGCAGTTTCCAAACGGTGTTTTCTTTCACCGTTTAAGCGCGTGATAATGAATGAAAACACATAATTTTGAAGTCTGACGGGCGTGCCTTAACAAGTTCAGTGGTCTTACATTTTATTATAGTATCTTCATCTGGATATCATGTTTAGTCATAAATTTATAATAAATAAGTATGAAAACATTTTACTGTTAATCTAACAATAGTATACATTTACTTTCATTAAATGAAAATAAAACTTAGAATAACATATTTGGACGAAATTATATTTAACTTACATTAGTAAAAGTGCATATTATATTCTGCTTAAACACTATTATCTAAATAATTATATATTACGACTGTGTGACATGGTTGAAAGCGCGACTGCTACACTAGAAGGCCTAGGTTCGATTCCCAGGTCGAGTAGTGTTGTTGGATTTTTCTGTAAAATTCCCAGTAGCAGCTCAGAGCCTGAGTTTCGGAGTTCACGTCCATTTGATGGCTATAGGCTCGGCCCCTATTACATGGGACCTAAACATACAGAACTGAGGGTGTACATTAGTACGCTTCTGCCTAACCCTTCGGTGTATAAAGGCGTGATGATATTGCAATTGATTTTAGTGTTATTCTAGGATTGTCAAAATTCTCTATTTTCTGATATTATTGAAAAATATTTTTGTTACAGAAAATAAAACTAAATAGCTAATATTAAAGTGATGTAAGAATCGATACGTAACAATATAGGTCTAAAGGATTTTTCTGTGAACTTCATTTGGGCAACGTGCGCAGAATTACAATGAGATTTATTTTAGGGTCCTATTGTTATTCGCGTTTGTAGAAAGGCTATAAAATATAAGGTCTTCGTGCCTGCCGTATATTCTAAGTATTTTTCATATCTTTTAAGTTTTTCAAATTACCCTTAGTGTCCAAGTAAAATATTTTATTTCAATTACCCTATAAATAGGTCTATAAAATTCTGGAGCCTATTTAATACAATTTCCTCTATGTAATATTATAGTATAGATAAATCGCTTATATACCTAAGCAGTCAAACGAAGTCTTTATTACATTATGGAAATTGTCTATATTTATTTATTTATTTATTATACTCTTTATTGTACACGAAAACATTAACACGGACAGAACAACATGATTTTAAAATATACAAATGGCGGCCTTATCGCGACCAGTGATCTCTTCCAGGGAACCTTAATTACATTTCTATGCTATATTTACATTTCTTTTTTTTATTATTTTTTTTTATTTGGGAAAATAAACAGTTACACATTCAAATTTTATGCTAATTAATAAATATAAAAGAGTTACAAATGTATAACCTACGACAGACTTCTTATTTATAAAAGAAGAATATATATATCTTCTTCTTTCTAGTCGCTACCTCAGGACTGAGGGGTGTGACTGTAATGGGTCATTTTTTTTGTATACGTCCTCCATACTGCTCTGTCTTGTGCAAAGTGTATGGCCTTATATATACACCTACAGAAAAAAAAACCGTTTAACTAAGCGTCGAAGAATAACAATTTAGTTTCAATTTTAGAAAGTAAATTTTTTCCATCACTTACTAATTATTAGTCGATGATCATTAGTGTCAAACAAATAATTAATAATTTCTAATTTATACTTTACTAATGAACAAATGTGCGATTACGATGGTATTACAAAGTCGGACCGTTCTTGTTTTGAGATAAATAAATTTATAATTACGAAGAATATAACATTCCCAAGAGGCTTAGGCAGAGATATACAATTATACATCCACAGTACACGAGTATGTTTGGGTCGAACGTAATAGTAAGCGAGCCTAATTGCCATTAACCGGCCACGAATACACGCTCCGAGCTCCAACTAACAATTTCAGGAAAACCCAATAACATTTTGATGGACCTGGGAATGGAACCCGGGACATCTAGCATAGCAGTCACGCATAACACCATTGGGCCAATAAGCAATTTATAAAAGGAAGAAAAAGTTCATTTGACATGAACCAATGAGATATTACACAAAAAGTAAATAAAAAGCATACAAAAGCATGCTACCTTTTATTAAAAGTATTTTAGTGAATTAAAATCAAAATATATTATATCCTGCCATACGGACTCATGCATTATACACCAATTACACAACATACATTGAAAATGGTCATACATACATTATCATAAATATGTGTAAGTATATATAAATTACCATAATAACCTAGGTAATACATAATTTATAGCAAATAGATACATTTAACATTCATTATTCAGTATTATTCAGGTCTCGTGAAAATAAAACGATTCAATACAAAAACTTATTTTGCACATTTAGGTATTAAGTACAAACGTATTAGACTAACGTTTTTAAAGTTATGCATAAGAAACCATTTTATTTACTTCTAAAGGTCAGAGAAAAGCATACACTTGTTTAAGCTTTCATCATTAGATCTTACCGTCTGCAGTATAGACACAAAATTAATAACTCAATGTTTCAACATGAGGCGACTGAAGTTAGGGCTTGTTCACATTTCACCCTGTTCGGAATATTTCAGCAAAGAAAGTTTTCGTAAACACATCTTTGATATTGAGAGGTACTTATGTAACCTTATTGCGTTAATGTAAGTGCTTTGTTTGTTATAAACTTCTGCTTACTGGCAAGAAAGAATCGGAAGCGGAATTTGCGTCTTTCTTTGAGAGGTAGCAGTGTTTTTATATGAAAAAATATTTATAAAAGCTTAATTTTTACCCGACTGCCGAAGGAGGTGGGTTATGTGTTTGACGCGTATGTATGTATGTATGTTCGTTCCTATGTCTGGTCGTAACTACTTAACGGCTCAACCGATTTAGATAAATGACACCTCATTAAATTCGTCTTGATGGCACGAGTGTCACTGGGTACACATGAAATTCAAAAAAATTCAAAAATGCGGATTTTATACGCTTTAATGTGCGAACTGATTTTGAAAATTATCTTTAGTTGTATCAATTTTCATTTTAAATTATCATTTAGGATCTATCTATTGATTCTATGATGATTCATAAACTAAAAAGTAGGAAATAAAATCAATTAAAAAATGCAATACATTTTCCAACATCACAGAGCTTGTTTTTTGGTTTTTAGTTAGTACTTTTTACGCAGTCGGGTTTTTTTTGTTTCATTTAATAATTGATGAAACTTAAAATAAAGACACATTTAATAATTAAAAAAGACATTTTGCGTCAAAATAAGAGCATTTTAACTCTTAATATCTAAACTTACAAGTTCTAACTAAGATCGTTGACATGGTCAATCAATCAAAATGATATTCGAATCGACAAAAGAATGCTTTATACCCACCACAAGAACTTAAATCTTCAAACATGTGAATGTGCCTTAAGAATTCCTTTCCAACGTTGGAACGTGGGTTATTACAAAATTTCACTATACTTTGGTCATATTATTTTTTTACTTTACTAAAGTAAATGCTAAAATTATGGACGCAAAAGAAATTCTTTGATACATTGTTTTGGTAGGGATAAAAGGTTTTTTGCATAACATAGCAAGAGCGGCGCTTATATAGAAGGATTTATTTTAAAGGAAATTCGCTGGTATCTTAAGATCCCACGTGACAGGAGGCGAGTCTTGAGAAAAAAAAAATAGAAGTAGGTATATTTTGTTAAAAACCCGATGTATGAATTATATATATCAAATATAATAACTTAGTGTGCCGACCAGCTGTCACAGTCACGTCAAGTTATAGGACATGGGTAGAAATTGGGCAGAAATGGATTATTGTGCGCGAGAAATGTGTTATGCGCGATCAATCGAGACATTTTTCCGTGTTTTTTTCTCCTTCCTTCCATTGAAATCGGCATCTCGTAAGAGGCAACCAAGAAACTGAATAATAAGACTTTTAATGAAAGAAATTATTATAGTAATTAATTGTGATTCTGAATTATTCAAACAAAAAACCCGACTGCGTTGAAAGTACTAACTTAAAACCTAAAAAACAAGCTCTACCTATGAAAATTTATTGCAGGCGGGACAAGCAAAGAAACGACTTGTTTTTATTAGGTTTTTAGTTATTATTTCGATATAATTAATCTGTTTGTAATTGTGTCATTAAAAAAACAAAATAATAAAAAGAAATATCTTGGGACATTTTTACACAGCATCATCTAGTCCCAAACTAAGCAGAGCTTGTACTATGGGTACTAGACAATGGATATAATATTTTTTGTTGTTGTAAATACATACTTATATTATATACGAAACACCCAAACAAACACAAACACCTAAGTTCATCATATAAATGTTTGTGTCTTGCGGGAATCGAACCCACGATCTCGTGATCAGCAGTCCGATACTCGAACCAGTAGACCACAGACGTCGTTGTCATTAATTTACCAGATTTCCATATTTTCTTTCAATTCTATTTTTGATTCAAATTGCAACTTGTCAACAGGCCCTTGTTTAAACTATGCCTCTAAGCAACAACGTACCTAAGTCAGAGGTAGGAAGTAGACTAAATTATATAGAACCTAGATGTATTAGGTATAAGGTTTGGTTAGCCGTGCGGTCATTAGTACTTGAACAATCGATATTGGCCGTCTGCTAAAGAAAACATAACTTCGTAGGATATTTTATGAGTCTGCCTTTAAAACACCCACATCGCATGCAACGACAGCATGCAATAAGTTAATTAATGATGGAATTTAAACCAAAAATGCTGGATTTAGGAAAATATTGAATTAATCTACTTGATTTATTAATTTTCATTTTGATGAGTTTAAAATTGCTTTTGCATATTTTATTTTAAATTGCTTTCAGAATAAACATAATAATATACGTATATTTCTAATAATTTCAAATAAAACCTAATACCTAATACTATGACAAAACCGGGAATGCCTCGTTGGTCTAGTGGTCCCAAGCGCGACTACTACGCTAGAGGTCCTGGATTCGATCCCCGGGCAAAGTGTTGTTGGGTTTTCTGTGAAATTCCCAGTAGCAGCTCGGAGTGTGGATTTGTGGACGGTTTATGGCAATAGGCTCGCCCACTATTACATGGGACCTAAACATACCGGCAAAATGTGGGTGTACATTAGTACGCCTCTGCCTACCCCTTCGGGGAATACAGGCGTAATGGTGAACCCAGGCAGGGTACCCAGATCTTGTCGCTCAGCAGCAAGTCTGCTATTTTATATAAATAAATGCAAAAGACTATTTGGACAATCTTAATCAACTCATAACGCCATCTAGTGAGAATTGGCGTTAGGTATACTTATTTAATGATTTGGTTATACAAATTTTAACATATTAAACATGAAAAATCTTCATTAATTTCAACAAGATCCTCGTAAAACCTGTTATTACTAAAATACCTATTGAATAACCAAAGTCAACACTAAAATATTAATAAACAAAACCAAATACTAATTTCCTTTCTATCTCGGTTCTGAAGATACAGCACAAAACGATTGTCAGTTTTCGTTTACTAAAAGTTATTATAATAAATACCATTTCAATGAAATCGCAAGCAATTTGTGCAACATTGTGTCGTCCCGAGATGCTTCCTGTCGACATCGGTGAACGTCGGCGCTCGTTTGTCAGACTCTGCCCCGAATTTCTAGTACCGACGACCTAAGTTCACGAAATTTCAAAATACATTTCGTGGAAATAGTAAAATGCGTTTTCAAATTTTGTGGGCTGCTTGAATTATTTCGTGAAGGATGCCTGATTATCATCATCAACGCATATACCCACTGCTGGGCACGGGTCTCCTCTCAGTATGAGAGGGATTTGGCTATAGTCCACCACGCTGGCCTAATGCGGGTTGGCAGACTTCACATGCCGTCGAGAATATCTCTCAGGCATGCAGGTTTCCTCACGATGTTTTCTTTCACCGTTAAAGCGAGTGATTTCGCTTTCAGTGGAACTCATTCAAATGAGAGAAAGAATTTAATAGTATCCTTATAAAAAATATTTTGGCTTGCGATTGTCGATTATAATTATTCTCTTCTACGATATTCAGGGCCTGAATCACAGCTTACTGATAAGTTCCCATTAAATTAGTTGGCAGATAATTTCATAAACATTTTGTTCCTAGTTTGAATTTTTCTGCTGCGTAGAAAAGTTCAAAAATGGACCTCTGGATAGCTGGAGCCGGTGAAACAGGCCCTTCGGCCACCTCTGGATAGCAGTTAGCACTGCCGGATAGATTTAAAATTGGAACAATATTGGTATGAAATTATCTGCCAAGTAATTTAACGGGAACATTACCAGGTGGTGATGAAACAGGCACCTACTGAAACTGATGGGAACTGAACACAAACCAACAAAAAAAAAAACAATAATATTATATTTTTATTTCACAATATCTACTTTATACTTGAATGTTTCCTTGGAGGATCTATACAAGTATCGTATAAATGTGTATTCTATTTTCGTCGCATTTGACATAAAAAGTACAGTCGCAACTTGTTTGCCAAAAAGCGATGAATTTGTCCTGTTTCCGCTTGCAGACGGCGAACGCGACTGTACGTAGCGTCGGCAAAATAAAATGCCTTGAGATTATTATTTATAATTAATATCTTGCAATCAGTCTATGAACTATAAGTATATGAGATGTAGTTAGAATGGAGATTATTAATTTAATTATCCAATAGTTCAATAGTTAATTTTTTTTTTGTATTTTCTATGCCAAGATAATACCAGTTATTTTAATGAAGGAAAAAATCGACTGGCTGTCAGGATGCGAACCTGCGCCTTCTGGTTAAATACTGCAGACGCTATGACCTCTAAGCCACCGCGAGTACTGCATGCCAGTTTTTTCTTTCATTAAAATAACTAATTGTAAAATAGAAGAATAGAAGTTATCAAAAATACAAATGATTTCATTATTAAAAATTAAGAACATAAATATATTCCCAGGTGTAACAAAGTGTTTTCTTATTTTATTTGTAACTTTTAGGAACCCTATCAGCTAAAATAACTAAAATCAAAAACTAAATAACATAACAATAATAAAAAAAAGATTCTCTTAAAATACATTTTGTAGCATAAAAGCTATTGCCTGCTTCACTCGCATCTTAAATAACGTTTTAAAACAAAAGGTCGTCCATTTTTCCTGAAGGATAAACTTTATCTCCAAACCAATTTTTATCGTAATCTGTACAGGAGTTTCAGCGTGAAAGTTATTAGACAGACAAACAGTTTTCACTATCGTATTTTTATTACTAGCATGGATTATTTTTACAGGGCAACATTAAAATTTTAATCGATAAAAATATATTGAAATAAAACTACTTTTTACGGATTTTATCGCGTTATATTGATATTATTTTAATCCCGACGTTTCGGACCCTTTACAGTAGTTTTATTTCAATGTCTAGTATTCGCGTAAGTATCAGAAATCAATACGATAAAAATACGTTAAGAAACCATTCCGAGTCCATCAAATACCTTTAAAAATTCTTATAAATAATTCATATTTTTGCCGACGGTACTGCGGCGGCCCTCGTAGATTTCAGCTGATGCACTGAGCTCTCCGAAAGATTTTACATAAATATATATGTAGAGGTCAAACTTAGTATAGTTGCAAGACTATCAAGAGGATTTATAGATTTTTAACTTTCTTCTTTGTACAGAAGTAAGTGAATCTGTAAAGTTCTGGATACTTTCTCGTATATAGGGTGCACGGCAGTGCGCCTCGATAATCCAAAGCGCAATAGAGACAGTAAATAATATTAATTATTTGGGACTAGCCCATTGGTCCTATTACTTGGGACCTAAACATACGCGCAAACTCTGCCTATCCCTTCGAGGCTTGATGTATTTAGGACATTTCAATATAATGATTAAAGCAGAGCTCGTACTAGACAATGGTTATAATATATAATAAGAAACTTCAAACGGTATATATTATTTATATGCCTCAATCATTCCATAAAACACTTCATCATCATCCCATACACTGTCCCACTGCTGGGCACGGGTCTCCTCTCAGTATGAGAAGGATTAGGCTATAGTCCACCACGCTGACCTAATGCGGGTTGACAGACTTCACATGCCATCGAGAAAATCTCTCAGGCATGCAGGTTTCCTCACGATGTTTTCTTCACCGATGATTTCGAATAGTCAGAGGTGCGCCTTGGACTCGAATTCAAGACCTTTGACTCGTCAGTCTTGTTGTCATAGATCTACTGCAGCTGCATAAAACTTAGAACATCCAAAAGTTAAAATTTTACCAAAATCTGATTAAAAACGTAACTCTGTTAGTTTAGTGTTAAATCTGATAACCTTTTAACCTCGCTTGTAATTTCACTCATCGTTACAATTTCACTTTTTCTCAATTATGAAAAACAATGGCCTAAAGGCCTCACGAGCCCGCTTGGCGCCGCTCCAAATACCTATATTAAGCTGTGTTCTTGACAAATTAATTCTCAAATGTTTTGAGTCATCATTGTGAGGTTTGGGGATTATATTTGGGTATTTGTTTCTAATGTTATTTGTATTGTGTTTATTAATTCTTTGATTGCCTTTTTAGCGTAGTGTATAGAGGTTCTCGGATCGAGCACAGTGTATTATTTTATATCACAAAGGTGGCAAACAAGCATACGGCCCGCCTGATGGTAAGCGGTTACCGTAGCCTATGGACGCTAGCAATACCAGGGGTATCACTCGCACGTTACGGACCCTTAAAACCTCTTAGAGGTTTATGGAGGATTCACTGCGCCGACAGTTTGAGGGTATATTCCTCTTGCTGCCAGCGCAGCGCATCCTGCATAGAATCTCTGGCAACCTTACTCACTGCAGGAACACAACACACAATAAAGTGTGTTATTTGTATTTGTTATGAAATTGTAGTAGCTTGGTGTTTCAATTACGGCAACATGATCAGCACCTCTGGTGTTGAGCCCGTGGGCAGCCATGACTACTTACAATGAGATGAATCGTCTATTCATAAAAAAAATATACAATTATTTTACAATAGGAAATACTATATCGCTCAAACAATTTCCCTAGTATATTTTAGCCTCTAAATTGTTAACACAAATTAATACAAATTTTAACTAAGTGCTTCAATTTAATTAGGTTACAAATGTAACTTTAAGTTTAACATAACCATACACACTTAGTCAAGTTTATAACAACTTCATTCACCAAGAACGCAGTTCTACAAACTCGTAGTTATCTCGTAGCGCTACGAAGCTACGCCGTAGCAAGTTACTGGCACAATTTAAACAAATTTTGTATAAATGTTTTCTTAGTGTTAGTAATATATTTGTGGGTCTTTTAGGTACATTCCTAGGACCTTAGGGGAGGTCTTTTTGCCTTCCCTTGCACTATATATCATGACCGTGGATGACATGGGAATCGAAGGCATTCTAATTTTACAAATTCACTTAACACTAAGCTTAATTTATCAAACACTGAAAGCACATTATATTTTTGACCCCGAAATAGAAGTACATACTAACAATTTATTGATAATACCTCTTTCACTTTTATTAAAGTTTTTATTGATACCATCATAGGCATTTACGATTTCTTGTATCGGCATGTTATCTTTAATAATACACTTCACTGTTTGATGACTTAAACCAATCCAAACATATTAAAAGAACTCCTACAAATATTAGCTTTGATATGGTGAAAATAAAGTTGAGTACAGAATGCCAAGAGGTCTAAAAATTCATAAAATATATCAATTACACTTTACTTGACCTGGAATTGGAACCCGGGACGTTTAATATAGTTAGTGGACTTATGATCACTGATCTACCGGAGGATAAGTTATAAATTCCATGATATTTTTGTTACCATTGAACCCAGCAGCTTGTTAGTCACGATAACGACCATTAGACTAATTATGTTTTAAATTTTTCTTGTATTATGTATACAAAATTCTAACTCCACGACCAAAATCACCGGCTGGAACTAGTCACATAGACTAGCTCCACAAATAAATAACATTGAAGTGTCTGTTTGTGATTTCAAATTAACAGCTTTTCACTATGAAAGTATATATGGTACTTACATATAAAAAACAATATTTTTGTTTGTCTGTCGGTTTGTTCCGTATAATCTCTGAAACGGCGGGAACGATTTTGGCAGGACTTTCACTTGTAGATAGCTAATGTTATAAGGAGTAAATTAGGCTATATTTATTACAGAAATTTATGGATGAACGCGAGTAACATCGCGGGGGAACAGCTAGTTAAAAAATAAAAACAAAACCAGAAATGAGTGTTAAATACTGCTCACAAAAAGTACTCTTAAAATATTAGTGATTGCGTGCCTAAACAAAATTTGTTTTGATTTATTGCCACTATAATAGAATGAGCCAGAAGGTCGTGGCCCTTAATGGTGTTTCCACCTTCGTTTATGGTAGCAGTGACCCTCGCTACGTCAGAGATTTTCCAGGAGTTAACTTTGTACTGAGGAGTTCTATTCGCTCTGTACTGCTGACTAGCTTCTTACTCTGCCTGCTGTGTGGTCGTAAGGGCGACTGCTACGCTTGTGTTCGATTCCCAGGTCAAGTGTTACTGGGTTTTTTAAGAAATTATCAATAGCGGCTCGGAAGCTGGATTTGTGCACGGTTAATGGCAATATACTTCTATGGGACTCCTAATGCCATATACCGGAAAACTGTGTGTGTACATCCCTGCCTAAGACCTTCGGGGATTTCGAAATAGAAATCAATGAACTATTATGATGAAAATCTATGTGGGGAGATTTGATATAAAACCTTTAAAGTTTCCTTCTTGTCAATTGCCTAATTGTACTTCTCCAAAAGCACATTTTATTATTAAATAGTGTTCATCAAAAAACTTAAAAAAACTATTAAAGATCCTATTAGAACCATTTTTGACTTCTACGTGGACGAAGTCGCGGGCATAAGTTAGTTTTTAATATAATATTTATATGGTTCAGCTGCGAGGTCAAATTGTTGTCTTTCAACCTAATATATAACAGAACTCATACCGAAATATAAGAAACTGTAACTGAACCTCTTTGCTTTTCAAAACAACCCCCAACGACAACACTCAGTATTATGTTTTAAAATAACTGTATACAATAACTAGTTTATGGGTCACCATACCCCGTATAAAAAACCTGTTCATTCCAGAGACCAGAGAAAGACCAGAGGTCTTCGTAACTGGCCATCAAAGGCTGGAAGTAAGCCAACTGCATAAAATTTCAAGCTTCTATGGTATGCTTCTAATAAATGTTTTCGTTATATTTCCTACGAAAACTTTTAGTTAAAGCAATCACAAGTATAAAAGTTTTAGGGTACCCTAATTTTGTAAAAGAACCTTTTTTCAAGAAATTTCTGTACCTTAAAACTCGTATAGGAAAAGGTGAATGACTGACTATGATCTACCAACACACAGTTCAAACCAATGGACGGTTATCCGTCCATTGGTTTTAACCGAGTTGGTACGGTTTGACCAGTAGTGGTCATTATGACGAACAAAAAAGTATTTTGGGAAAAATGTATGCTGGTCACAACGCGGGAAAAACTAATTACATATATTTTTAAGATCAGTGTCAAGCATACAACTCAGCCCAAATTTGTACCGGAGGTACATGACACCTGTCATGTTGATAGTTTTTCCCATGAAATCACTATGAAACCTAAGTATATTATTGATCTTTCGTAATGGCGTGCGTTATACATTCCGAAACTGGCACTGACAGTTTTTACTATGAAATCATTACGAAACATAGACAAAATGTGCCTAAATGGCGTGATTTTTTTTCAAATTAAAAGTTTTTTTCTCATCCCCCAGTCAACATTAAAAAAAAGTACCACTAGAGTTTTAACCAGCGTAATACAGGGTATTTTTTCCAATAAGTGTACCTTCGGTACATCTTTTGGGCCGATTTCGATGACCTCCTTTGTGTTTTAGGGACCATTACAAAACATACAATAAGTGTACACAAATGATACCCACACTGGAAACAAACATTTGTGGATCACACAATTTTTTTTTTTTTTTTATATGCATGTAAACTTAAACTTATCATCGCCAAACTGTGCAACAGTTTGTTGGCGATAGTGGCGCTCTTTTATAATTTATAATTTAGTACAAGTAGATACACATTAAAGATAACACACACATATCTTATTCTAAATATTTTTACTTTTTCTTATTATAATTGTAATGGCCTCTCTATAACTTATTTAATAATATATCCTTCAATTTGTTTAGGGAACCTAAGAAACTTGGCAAAACGGTAGTGACTTTAACCACTAGACCAAAGTACATCACATTACCACAAAAATAAGATGGGCGTTCAAACAGCAAATATCAGGACAAAGCTATCTCACTAAAACTTCTATAAAACTATCGCGTATGGTAATTTTGACGGTGAAACTATTGTGTATATTGTGCCAACGGTCGATGTGTACGGAACCCTTGGCATGGGGACAAAGCACACATGACAGATTTTTTTGTAGATATTTTGTTATTGTTGGAGGTCGTGATGTTTATTTATCTTTGAAGGTTTTTGGTCTTGTGGTACAGGTTTTAGCCTGGGTCAGGATGCTTTTGCATTCCTTTATATGACTAAGGGCTTGTTTCACAACCTCTGGATAGCCGCTAACTGCTGAATAAATTAAAAAATGGAACATAATTCGTATGAAATTATCTGCTAGTTAATTTAACGGGAACTTATCAGTAAGCTGTTATAGGCCCTAAGTCTAATTTATGAATTACACAGGTATATAATGGTACCTCATTCAAATTCCTAGTAGAGCCAGGAGTTTATAACCTCCTAGCTCTACTAGGAATTTGAATTAGGCGGCTTTTATTAGTATAGTTCTCGCCAAACTTATTGTCCGGGTTGAAGTTTCTAGCTTTCGTTTTAATTTATAACAATTTAATATTTTTCTTTCTACGTTTTTACCGCCGGATTAAAGTTAGCTAGATCCAACTTTAACCCGGACGATAAGTTTGGCGTGAACTTTACTTGGTTAATGGCAATAGGCTCAAACAGAGTGAACAACAATACCTACACATCTGCCTTACCCTTCGGGTAATACAGGCGTGATAAGCAAGTTAAATTATGTGACTGTGTAAAGTGACAAGTTGACAACCAGCATTAGATTCCGAAAAAAAAGAAAAGCAGTGATTAGGGGTATATGACCACGGGCTGCCAAGTCAAAAGTCTCGAGTTCGAATCCAAGGCGCACCTCTGACTTTTCGAAATCATGTGCGTAATTTTTACTCGCTTTAACGGTGAAGGAAAACATCGTGAGGAAATCTGGATGCCTGAGAGATGTCCTCGACGGCATGTGTAGTCTGCCAACCCGCATTAGGCTAGCGTGGTGGACTATAGCCTGATCCCTCTCATACTGAGAGGAGACCCGTGCCCAGCAGTGAGACAGGTTATGGGTTGATGATGATTAGATTCTACATTTCTATGTCTATCTTAGGGGAAGCGGGGTACATTGATGCATGGGGCACATAGATACAGCGGTCATTTAAACTAAACGAATGGTAGTTTACTATTAATTTTCTCACACATAGAAACCACAGACGCACCCAATAAGCTACCGGAAGATCGCTGCCGCCCGGTCGTTTCGCTGGACTCGACAAGCAAAAATATGTTTTTATAGGTCGCAAGAAAAATTTCGTCAACTTTAGGATGTGCATAATTCGGCAGTTTTAATGTTGTTTTTTAAAGGCATCTACATTATGCAGTCAATAAATACTGTGAATTACTCTATAAAATAATCAGTTTTCCATAGTTACTTCCAGTATTTATTTAATATTACTTTGAATTTGAAAAAGTACTTCGGGGCACATTGATACGGAAGTCAATGGGGCAGATTGATACCTGTATTAATGTACCGAGTAAAAAAAAAAGAAGAGAGCTTCTGCTAATTCTGATACTAATGGGCCCAGTTAATATTCTAGGATATAAAAAAATATAAATAAAAACAATTGATACTAATTAAATGTAAAAATACATATATACAAAATATATATACTTAACGAAGTTAATTTCTGGTAAATAAGAATGAAACTGTGATTAATTCATAAATAAAGTTAAAAACGAATCAAAATGTATTTATTTAATTTCCAAACAAATGTATATAAGTTATGTAAGAAGATATATAAGCGAATCAAACTGCCCCGTACATGGGGTAGTTTGATACAAAACCCATTTTTCAGAAAAAGCGTCATAAAAAAAATGACGTGCCTTTTTGCAGTGAAATGTATACCTACGTTTGTACCTAGATACATTCTCGATCCAGAATAATAGTTTTTGTTGCAATATCTCTATAACTATATTTTTTAGCGACGAAACAAAAAAACGGTATCAATCTGCCCCACCTCCCCTAATTAGTTTTTAGTCGACATAAAACTTTTGGGCGTAGAAACAACATTTTATTATGTTTGCGTGTAAAATAACAATTTAAAACAATTCGTATTGGTGCGTATTAACATGACCCAACCATATCGGGCCACCCATCAACCCAAATGGGTCATCGGAATTTTTTAATTGTTTCATAAAGTGTATTATAATTTTATTTTGTTAGAATTTGAGTTATTTTAACATGTTCCATATTAAATTCGTGCTTGAATTGGTTTTTGTTACTTTACACGCGATAAAGTTGTAACTATTTTTTATTACCACCTAAAGGCTTGGGTAAATAAAGTCTCAGGTCTGTATGTATTGTATTTTCTTTTAGTTTTTTCGTGTTTAGTGTACCTTCCAATTGTGGTATCTGCAATCACCCTAAGGTTGACTGGTAGAAAATGCCTTGGGCATTTAGTTCGTCTCTTTAGATTATGTGCATAAACAAATAAATAAAGTTATACTAAATACAACATAACGCCTTTATATCTAATGGGTAGGACAGAAGTTTGTTTTTATTTTTAAAAACAGCTATCCCACTAAAAAATAAGCCCTGTTTCGCGGGAACTGTAGGTATACACATACAATTAACGAAAGTATTTTTAAAAAAAACTGAGCCACAGAATAATCGAAGCACGACGTCACTATCTTTGAAATCGGATCCTCGTAAAATATATTTTGACAAATTGTTCCCCAACTTGGCAGTTGTAAAAATACCGACGAAATCTTCTGAATCGAGGGTAATAACTAAACTTCGATTGAGACTGGGGCGTTGGCGGGAATGAAAAATGGCGGTGACGTTATACGCGGGAGCGCGGCCATATTGGTTCCAAACCGCACCCGCTTGCCACTCCCGAACGGTATATATAAAAAAAACTTTTTCTTTAAAAAAAATTAACAACACACCATCACGCACTGTATTCCCTGAGGGGTTAGATAGTGGAGTACTGTTGTTCACTCACAGTTCACCGGTATGTTTTGTGTCTAAGGGGCTATTGCCATCAACCGGACACAAATCCAGACTCCCGAGTCTCTTGAGAGAAAATTCACAGAAAAAAAACCCCTCTAGGAATTAAGTATTTAATCCAGGATTCAAACTTAGGAGTTTTAGCTTTTTTTTATTTCTATTTATTATTATTTAGGCTTACAATTAAACATTGCCCTACAAAACTGTGTAGTCAGTTGAGGGATCTCGAGTCTCCATAAATATTTTATTTTTATTTATTATATTTATTACATACACTATCTTTACAGGTACTTATATTACCTAATACAATAGTGTACAGTGAAATTAAAACTATATGCAGCCCGTGTGAATTCACTCATAGTGCAGTTAAACAAATCAATCTGTTGTGATATCATGTTAGCAGTTGTACAATAAATTTACAACATTTTGTGTAAAAATATTTGTTGTTTGTAATTATTTTCTCTGTCAATTAGCATAATATTTCATAGGTGTACACAAAAACACTTAAGTAATTTTAAGGTATGCAACTTTAGGTATGCCAATTAGTTTTGATACCTATTCTATGACGTATTTCGTGTATATTTGATTAACTGCCTGTTTTATCACCTCTAGATAGTCGCTAACTGTCGGATAAACTAAAAAAAATAACTGATAAAAATAACAAAAGTACTGATTTCACACACTGACGCGAATACAAACATTGATACAATAATACTTTTAAATTTTTTATGAAACTACTTATCTGCCAAGTAATAGTATAATGGGATATTATCTTTCATCAAAGTGACATTGGACAAATAAAGGAGGTCATCAAAAGCATACAACATACATATCATCCCGTACCGAAGGTACATGTCAGCTGTCAAGTTGATAGTTTTTACCATGAAATCACTATGCAACTGATAATAATTTGCCGTAATGGCGTGCGTTTGACATTCCGAAACTGATCCTGTCAGTTTTTACTATGAAATCAATACGAAACAGATAATAATGTGCCAAAATGGCGTGATTTTTCACAAACTAAGTTTTTTTTCTCATCCCCCAGTCAACATTAAAAAAAGTACAACTAGAGTTTTAACCAGTGTAATACAGGGTATTTTTTCCAATAAGTGTACCTTCGGTACATCATTTGGGCCGATTCAGATGACCTCCTTTGACAAGTAGCATGCCAACCTAACAATAGTATTTATTCACGCACTACTATCACTGTGACGTCAACAAGATATCTTTGTCTTTGTCTTTCATTTAAATTAGACACAACCTATTGTCTCTCTCTATTGTGGGCCAATTCCGTTAAGTAGAAATTAGTGAGCTTTTGTCACGTCATCAGGTGCGTTTTATATCAATGATATGGACTCGGCTCGTAGTTTAGAAGTAGTCTTACTAGAATTATTTATCTATCCTATTGTAAAGAGGAAAGATTTGATTGTTTGTTTGTATTGAATAGGCTCCGAAACTACTGGACCGATTTGAAAAATTCTTTTAAATAATGTAGTACCCATAGTACGGCAGAGCTTGTACTATGGGTACTAGACATTGGTAATAATACTTATAAACATTTTTTTTCGTGAATATATATTCTTATTCTTATAATATATAAGAAACACCCAGACAAACACAAACACCTAAGTTCATCACATAAATGTTTGTGTCTTGTGGGAATCGAACCCACGACCTCGTGATCAGCAGTCCGGTGCTCGAACCACTAGACCACAGACGTTGTCATCTTTCAGTGTTAGATAGCCCATATATCGGGGAAGGCTTTAGGCTATATAATATCATGCTACAACTAATAGGAGCGGAGTAGTAATGAAAAATGTTGCAAAAATGGGGGAAAAAATTATAAGACCACGCGGCCGAAGCCGCTGGCGGAAAGCTAGTTTAATATACTAATAGGCATACTTTATGTACAGTATATAAAACTAAGTCGCTTCCATTGTTTGTCGCTTAGATATTTTAAACTATGCAACGGATGTTAATGCAGTTTTCAACAGTAGAGTGATTCAAGATAAAAGTTTAGGCGTATCATTTGTTAAAGTTTTCTGTAAATCGGTTGAAATATTAATATGACGATGAAGCTGGAAGATGTCCGTGCGAAGCCGGGCGACAGGCCGCTAGTAATCTTTTTTGTTAAATATCTTGGGACATTTTTACACAGCACCATCTAGTCCCAAACTAAGCAGAGCTACTAGACAATGGATATAATACTTATACACATTTTTTTTTCGTGAATATATATTTTTATAATAAATAAGAAACACCCAGACAAACAGAAACACCTAAGTTCATCACATAAATGTTTATGTCTTGTAGGAATCGAAACCACGACCTCGTTATCAGCAGGCCGGTACTCGAACCCCTAGACCACAGACGTCGTCAATAAATAACCACGGATTAATAGCTTATCCTTCGGTACTTAGTTTAGTGGACACTAGAGGTCTGGGTTCCATTCCTAAGTCTTTATAAAATTCTCGGTAACAGTTTAGAGATCGGATTTGTGTACGGATAATTTAGCAATAGGTTTTCCCCACGTGGGAAATAAGCGTACCGACGAACTATGGGTAGTATGTTGTACCCAAACTTCTGACTAACTGTTCGGAGAATACAAGGACCTGTGCCTCGACCATGAGTTTTTCTCACTAGACTCGCTAGCGACGCCGTAAAATATTTGTTTGGAAAACCCTCGCAGCGCCTCTAGCGGTTACGTAAGGAACTAAAATCTACTATGAGATTACAGCGTTTCGATGCGTAAAAACCCTATCGAAAGCCATTCGAAAGAACTCATGGTTGAGGTACTGGCGATCGGACCCAGGACCTTAAACGTAACAGTGCTTATGACCAGCAGGCTAATGGCGCATTTGGGGGAGATATTTATAAAAAAAGTGTTTTCTGATTGTCTTAGAATTTAGCCTTAGACGTGCTAGCAGTAGTTCTAAGTCTCATGGATCGATCGACGCTACAATCATTAAGTTCAATAGGCACTCTAGCAAATAATAATATTTTATTAATAACAATAGGTACCTATAACAGTTGTTCGCGTGTAAACAAACAATTAACATTTTGTGCAGTGCGGCAAAATTGTTGGTTTATTTATTACCGCGATTGTTTCTAAGAACTTTTGTTAGGACTTATTGGGCGTCGCGGTGTTACACGTTTTTTTTTTCATACCACTAAGGTGGCAAACACGCATACGGCTGGCCTGATGGTAAGTGGTTACCATAGCCTATGGACGCTTGCAACACCATCACTCGCGCGTTGCCGACCCGAAAAACCTCTTAGAGGTTTATGGAGGATTCACGTTCTTTTAGTAATTCCTTATACCGTAGGAAATCCCCATAATCCATTCGTAGTGGATGCTTACGTCATAATGTTTCTGTGTGTCGAATTTCAACCCAATCTGTTCAGTGGTTTGGGCTGTATTGATAGATTAGTCAGTCGGTCACGGATACCTTTTACATCTACCAATTTCTTTACTACCTATTTCATGTATTATAACAAAAACAAAAGATGTATGCATTGAATCGTAAAGGTAGCAGTCTCTAGTTTGTGTGTAGATGTTCGAAAGAGTAAAGTATATGTATGTATATCATCATCATTAACCTATTAATCATCCCACTACTGGGCATGAGTTTCGTCTCAGTATGACAGGGGTTAGGATATAGTTCACCTAAGTTGGGAGACATTACAAGAAAATCTCTCAGACAAGGTTTCCTCACGATGTTTTCCTTCACCGCTACATGATATTTCAAAACTAATTTATTATTTAAAATGCATTTTGCCATTCAAGTTAAACTCTTAGACATGCCGTAAAAGCAGTTACATACAAAATTTTCATCTTACATTCAGCATAAATGTTTCAAAACATGTCCCTTGGCGTGCATTTCCTGAAGAACTTACACTGAAACACGTATTTCAGTCGTAATGGTGGTTGAATAGGTTTATGAAGATATTCAGAAACGGCTCTTATGTATTCAGGAAGAAAGTTTAAAATTAAACGGGGAGTTTTCATACGGAAAATGGTTTTAGTAAGTTTTTCTCGTAACGTAATCTTTTGAGGATCCGCGGGTGTTATAAATGTGCATAATTAATGTTTTACTGATAGATAGTACTATACAAGTTGGAAGGGATATCGGCGCACAAACGTCGTGACAAGGTTTTAATCAAGGTCAAAAATAAAATGACCTAGTTCATCCATGTAGAAAATGATCGGTTATTACAGATATTGACATTTTGAGCGCGCAGTGTATTGCTAAATACGCGATTATAACGCTCCGCGGTGAATGTGTTCTCTGTCCCTTCCACCTTGTATGTACCTACCTAAAGAAAATTAGTTTTTTCCTCACAGATGCCTTAATTTTCCTAGGTTATTGTTCCATTTGGACTAATTCCAAGAAGAAACACACAGATCGTTAACTTTATCCGTATTCTTTGTTACAAATGGGACAAAACATTATGGGACGAATGCTAATCATTCTATATTTAATTTTGCGATGATACTGGGACTACTGCATTCGTCTAGCTTGTCTCTGCCTCCTCCTTTAGTCGCATTCCTCAATGCTGAGGGTCGTGACCTTCCCTAGGAATCACTTCTTCTACGGATGATACTTCGCCACCCGTTTCGGTCATCTGCCGCCCGGACAGCATCGTGAACCGTAGTTGAAAGAGTGGAGCGGATCTGGTCTGTCCAACGCGTGGGACTGCGGCCTCGTTGTCTTTTCCGTTCCACTTTGTCAGTGATAATAAGTTTTTCTAAATTGTCACCAGACTTTCTTGCGATGTGACCAAAGTACTCTAAAATCCTGCGTAGGCTTAAGGTGGATAGTCTCATGTCTCTGCCAACCCTATGGGATGTATGTTGTAAGCGCGGTTGATGAGTAAGACGCATTCGCTTGAATTCCCAGGTTGAGGAGAGTTGAGTTTTTCTATGGAATTCTCTCTAGCAGCTAGGAGTTCTTATGCATTACAAGTATTCATAGTTGCATCCGTGTACTACTTTATGATAAATAAAAAATATTACTATTATAATACATACAAATGTAGGTTCGAACTTGCCTGAGATGATAATGTTTTCTTCTTTAGGTATCTAAATATAAATATTTATTTCGTGCCGGGATCGAACCCATGTCCCGGAATGCAGTATTCCATCGCTCGACCACTGCGCCAATAGGGCTGGCATAAAAGAAAATCTTTGCTCTGTGTTGGTGTTTCGTAAGCAGATTTCATTAAAATGTCGCCGCCAATTCTGTCCACTTCGTTCCGCTGAGGGCCGTCACCACCATTTTTTACCCCCCTCCCCCAAGATTAAGGCGGCCTTAATTTGACCCTATATTAAGGTCAACAGGCCCTTCTTTTTGTTTTATTTTAAATTGTGTTTTTTAGCTGATTATTGTAGCATTTTTGATGGAATTTCTAGGATTTCCTTAACTAGAAGTGTGTGCCCCGAAAAACTTGTGTACCTTAAGAAGTACTTTTAAAGCTAAAAAAATAGCAAACACTAATATGAAAGGTTCCAAAAAGTGAGAGAAAAACAGACACGATACTCCATGGATCCTATTATAATGAAGTTTAATGTGTAATATTTTATTTTATTTAAGATTAGCGATCCATCTTTGCTTCGAAATGACTATGCTGAAATTGTCATTCGTGGAATAAAATTTGATAAAAAATAAAGTCCACGAATGGCAATCGACCCAAATAATGAAAACTGCCTTTCGTAAATTATCTTCTAAGCTCGGGGTTTTGATTTTCCCGTAGTATCGATTGAAGTCTGTCAACCCTTACTAAGCCAGCGTGGTATACTTATACCCCTGTCATAAGTGGCCACGCCGGAAAAACTATCTCCTGTATAAAAGTACCTACCTCACTGGCATACCCTCCGCAGTGACGTAATTTCCCCCTTCACCTTTACTTCCTTTATCTAGGTATATATTTACATGCAAAATATTTTAGACAGCTAACAGATTACCACCCAATTTTCCGCCGCCAAAAACGATTTTCTTAGATATATATATATGCGTAAAATATACGGTAACAATATATCGCGACAAGAGATACGGTATAAAGCCATTACTTACCCGACATCGGCGATTTAAAAAGCATTCAACTAATCGTAGGCACATAAATTGGCTTGAAAACCCCCCACGGGGCGCTGTAAATCGAAAAGCGGAGCGGAGCGAGCAAAGATTTTTTGTGTCACTGATGTTGTTCCTTTGAGGTTTTAGATGTTTAGATAGGGTTTTTTACGTCATGGGTAGTTTTTTAGTAAACGTTTTTTTTTAATTACGTTGTTTGTTTTTCGAACATGAACTGACAGAAGAGGAAGGGTTAGTGCAAACTTGTTAATTTTTTTTTATAATGCACTGTTTATGTATTCAATAAAACTAAAAGCTAGATATTGATAATAAGTTTAAAAACAAATACTGTAAAGAATTATCACGTAAAAATAAGTCATAAAACTAAACTTGATATTTCAGAGATATTAAAATGTTGCCTGTGGTTTCAGTGGCAAAAGGTTTTTAAAGTGAAAAGGTGGTTTATGTTCTTCGGAATGCAATCTATCTTTATCGGAATCCGTTCAGAGGTTTAGACTTGAAAAAGTAACAGAGTTATTTTTCCATTTTTTACCCGACTGCCGAACGAAGGTTATGTGTTTGACGTGTATATATGTATGTATGTAAGTATATATGTATGTCCGTTCCTATGTCCACTCGTAACTACTCAACGGCTCAACTGATTTAGATAAATGATACCTCATTAGATTCGCCTTGGTGGCACGAGTGTCACTGGGTAAATGAAATTCTAAAATAATCAAAATGGCGAACTGTATGCGCTTTAATGTGCGGACTGTTTTTGATAATCATCTTTAGGTGTATAATTTTTCTTTTCAAATGATCATTTATGATATTATTATATCGAGTGAATTTATGCTAATTAAATTTATAAACTAAAAAGTACGAAATAAAATAAGTAAATAATTAAAATAATCAAGATGTATTGCAGTTGGGCTAACTGCAATACATTTTCTAACATCATTAGAGATTGTTTTTAGGTCTTTAGTTAGTACTTTTAACGTAGTCGGGCTTTTTGATTAATTTAATTATTAAGAAATTACTATGGACGAGGGAATTTCACTCTGTTATAAATTATCATCCGCTAGACAAAACATAAACAGACAAAATACTTGACGTGTCCGTCTCGGAGTTAATCGTCGGAAGTCATTATTGCAGGCTTCTAAACAATTTCGGAGCAATTTGAGGTGGTATGCTCGGCCGACACCATGCTATTGTCACCTTTAAAGATAGCATTCCTTTGCAAGCGGAGCGAAGATATACAACATGTTAAGAATACCCTGTCCGACCCGTGAAGGTATTATTAGGTATCGATATTAGATTAATTATTAGGTTAATGAACATAGACGAAGCGAAAGTGGTGTGCCAGGATCGTAGCAAGTGGAAATCTATAGTCTCTGCCTACCCCTATGGGAAACAGGCGTGAAGCTATGTATGTATGTATGTATATTAGATTACATTTATGTAATAATAAAACGTTTTTTTTTATAAAGTAAGGAAATTTAAATTCGTAGTTACAGGGGCCATCACAGGTGCCAATTATACCACGACAGGTGATAGTGTTGTTACATTCAAGAAAATTGCTAGATTTCGGGTATTTTTTTTTACAAAAGTCGTGAATTTAAAACTTTATTAACAGCCTTATTTTTATCAATATTTAGTTTATTTTATCATAATTGTTACTGTGGTTGGTATACCTATATACCCCTTTCAGATCGGGCAGGTTTTTTTAACACATTGTATAGTCTGCGAAAAAACAATTTTAACATTCAAATCGACGGACGAATAGAAACAAAATCAATGGAAGTGATATCATATTTCGACAAGTCGGGCTGTCATGACACTAATGTTTTTCCATACATTAAGTGCATGTTATATTACCTCTGAATAGCCGCTAATCGCCGGATAAATTCAAAATTGGAACAATATTTGTATGAAATAATCTGCCAAGTAATTTAACGGGTACTTATCAGTAAGCTGTAAAACAGGCCCTTAGTTTCTATTCGTTTGTCATTAGTCTTTTGCACATGATAAAAGTTGTTTACAAATGTGTAAGAATGTAAAGTAAATATGAAAATGTAATGTTATTTTACTGTATATCTTTGTAGAACACGGGTATTTGCGAGAAAGAATAACTATACTTATAGGGCCATCGGTCAACGTGCACTATTTTGTATAAAAGAGATTTTCCATAGTTGCAATGTTACCACAACTTCGTTAAAATTTCGAACAATCAATTTTTTCGTTGGAAAAGAATATTTGTTCCATAGATTACAGTGTAACCATAAATTGAGTTGGTACAAGGAATTAAAAAGCACCAGTTTTTTTGCAAATGTTATACTTACCTACCTACCTATGAGAACCTTTATCATGTTTGTGTTCCCAAAAGGTTAAATGGACGTGTACAAGTTTGCCAGGCTATTATTTACCTAAAAATAAACAAACTATCACGATGTATTCCTCAAAGTGTTAGGTAGAGATGTACTATTTATACCTACCTACCTACCACTTAAACGAAGGCCTATTGCAAGCAACTGGGCAATGAATGAAGACTGAACCGCTACAGAGAATTTCATAGAAAAACCAATACAATAAAACCAATAACAATAACATTTTGCTCGACTCGGAATCGAACCCAAGACCGAATTCAGGTGTCACGAATTTAAAATATACCTCTTTTAATAGGATGCCAAAATTATCTATATTTTATTACAATGAGTTCAGTACAAGGCTGCGCAGTATTAGACGTACATACTATAGTTTTATGTAGGTATGTGTGTTTATAAGCAGGCTTTTGTTCCAAGTATTTTTATTCCCCACCACAAAACCCTCAATTCCGGCGCTTTGTATCTCAGTTCCGCGTCAGTTATGCCCCTTGCGGCTTGGACCCTAATTTAAATACTTTTGCAGATAATTATGTTGACTACTTTAGACCTTATACTCTTAGTAATAAAGGCGAAAAATCATCAACCGCTTAGATTTTGTATGGTAACGGTGTAAGTTCTTTGTAGTTTAGATTTTAGTTAGGTCTTTAGAGAATCTCGTACGAGTATTCATCATAGGAATAATAATAACTCACTATTTTCAGAGAAAGATCCGTATCCAAGTTAGTAAACTCAAAATTAAGTTAAATACACCTCTGCCACACCCTTCATCAGTGACAGCCTAGTGATAAGAGCATTAGACTGCATATTCAAAGGTCTTGAGTTCGAATCTAAGGTACACACCTCTGATTTTTCATTGAAATCATAGGCTTTTTTTTTTAGGACGGATGTAGATTCTAGCTCAGGAGCTTTGGAATCTTAACCGGGCTTGGTGGCGAGGCACCTTTTGTGCCTCCAGCCATGGACACTTATAAACTAAGCAACACCAGCTAAGGGCGTCCCCTAACGGGACTCGGACCTCAGCTTAGGGCGTTGCTGGGGGGACAGCTAGGGACAGCTGGATCTGCATAGGCGTAATTATCACTCGCTATAACGGTGAAGTAACCCTGCGCGCTTGAGAGATTTTCTCGACAACCTTCATTAGGCTAGCGTGGTGGACTATAGCCTAATCCCTAATCCCTGAAATCAGAGGATGCGCGGTGCCCAGTACTGGGACAGTATATGGGATGATATCCTAAGAAAGAAAAAGAAAGAATATTTATATTGCCATTATACGGCATGCAAAAACTAATCATGTTATGCAATTTAGTAATTAATCAATGAAACGGTAAACATAAGCCCAAATATTGTAACAAGATTAAAGTATCTAACTCGGTTACCTCACCGCGAACAGTTAGCAAACTCGCTGACAAGTATATAGGATTACGTACCGTTTCAGATTGAACGCTGCCTGATCCGGGTTTGGGCGACCGTATTGCTTTCGTAACGGTTTTACGCTAATGGAATCAACAGGATTTGTGATCGTGCTTTTAATAATACAAACATTGGTACAGGCTTGCCGTATCGAAATTATGATGTTGTTTTAAAAAGATTTATTTTATCGCTAGAATTTGCCCGCTGTTCCGCCCTAGTAAAACTGTGTTAATTTTTACTGTGAGAACTTGCAGTGCGGATCAAATTCTAATCTTATTTGTTTATTATTGACGACGTCTGTGGTCTAGTGGTTCGAGTACCGGACTGTTGATTACGATGTCGTGGGTTCGATTGCCACAAGACACAAACATTTATTGTGATGAACTTAAGTGTTTGTGTTTGGGTGTTTCTTATATATGTAGTATGTATTTACAAAAAAAAAACGTATATAAGTATTATATCCATTGTCTAGTACCCATAGTACAAGCTCTGCTTAGTTTGGGACTAGGTGTTGTGTAAAAATGTCCCAGGATATTTATTATTTATATCATTTATTTCAAATATTCAAATTAGTCTTATGGTTGCAGCGTGAATCTCTCAGCCATTGTGCCAATCGTGCCTTCGTATTTGTGTTTTTAATTGCACCTGCGTTATAGAAAGTGTTAGTCTGGAATAAAGTTTTTATGATTTGAAACCATTCTAGATAACAAATCACTGCAAAGCCTAGGTTGGTCTTTATTTTATTGATGAAAACTGTAGAAATACCTACATAATAGTTTTCGAGCCAAACAAAATATAAACTCAGCATACTTTGATCAATTAATACTCCTATGCACCGAGAAAGAAAAAAATATGTTATTGTTGCTATGTCGGCATGGAACTCATCAAAACTTTAACCCCTATGTGGACTGCTTCGTGTACATAACGACCTGATTGTGGTTCCGCTCAGGACAAGTCAGGAATGCACATATTGAATCCGTCGAGATCGTGAGCTAAAACCACAATGCACACAACCTCAACATCGTAGCAAAGAGGTGTATTGGTTTGTGGAAGTTTGCATAAAACACATACCATCATACCATACATACCATCACGCCTGTATAGAAAGGAATAGGTACACATATAGATACAAAAAAAGTTTGGGCTAATCTCAAAAACTACTGTAGAGATTTTCATACGGTTTTTACCAATAAAAAAAAAAAGGATTATCTAAAATGGTTATGAACCCCTGTAAAGCTAACCTGCCCTAGGCCAGCATGGTGGATTGTAGCCTATTCTCCCTCATTCTAAGTGAAGACCCGTGCCCAGCAGTGGGAGAGTATATAATAATAATAATTAATTGACTCAAAAATTATACATACACCGAAATAACACATAAATTATAGCAATCTTAACATTGTACTAGATTTTTGTTGAACACTGGTACCGAAAGTAAGATTTAACTTGTGGTATGGGTACCAGGGCTCTCGTCACGGGTTGATGCCTTTTGAAAATGTTGTGGTTCGTTTCCAGTCTAATCAGATGATAGTCAAAAAGTCCTTGATCTATTTTTGTACTAGAATGCAAGTTAAAAATACACGAAGCGACATAAAACTGTTATAGAGATCTGGATGCGTTCCAAACGTTGGCAATTTGTCCGAATACCTGATAATTCTGAGATATTGTCTAGTAAGGTTTAGTTGAAGCAAATCTCTGGCATACAAAATGTATAGTGTTCTTGTTTTTAGACAGTTTCAGATAAGAAGTTTACTTATTTACTTTATAAGAAAGACTAACGGCATATATCAAAGTAAGAAAAATTATATAGATAGCATATAGTATATTTAAATATAGATAATATACCTTTTAATATTCCCTACTTACTGTTACTGATACGGCCCTGAGTTCAATTCCTAGATCGAACAGAGTTGTTGGGCTTTTCTTTGTGGAATTCCCGGCAACAGCTCGGATTTTAGATTTGTTCGGTTCCTCGGTTGAAGGCATAAGTCTTTGGTTGAAGGCAATAGGCTCGCCCTCTATTACAAGAAGTATTTATATTATGTATACTATTATAAAATTGTAAAAAAGTCATTTCTGTACATTGAAGATATTTAAAAAAAAAACAATTGGGTTAGAGTATATAAACGATCGCGAACCCAAAAATGTGATTTTTAGAATTCTTGTCTGTTTGTCTGTTTGTCTGTTTGTCTGTTTGTCTGTTTGTCTGTTTGTCTGTTTGTCTGTTTGTCTGTTTGTCTGTTTGTCTGTTTGTCTGTTTGTCTGTTTGTCTGTTTGTCTGTTTGTCTGTTTGTCTGTTTGTCTGTTTGTCTGTTTGTCTGTTTGTCTGTTTGTCTGTTTGTCTGTTTGTCTGTTTGTCTGTTTGTTAGGGGTTGGCGCTAAACCTACTGAATAGATTTGAATTTTGTATTAACTGTTGTAAAGCATAATTTCCAACTTAAAAACTGATGTAAAGCTTTTTTCAATTATTAGTATAGATCCTTAGATAGAGCTTGACCTCTCTGTTGTATGCAAGCCCATAGAAAGAAGAGATCATCATTGCTGGTTTTTGATTTTTTATGTTATATTTAAAAGTCCATCGTTCAACTAAAAAAATGAGGTATATCTCATTCCACTCGGTTGCGTAGATGCTGAGATAGAGCTTGACCTCTCTGTAGTATGTATTCCTATTGATATAAGGGATCATTATTGTTGGTTCTTTTATTAAGTTGTCATATGCGCAGAAATCGTGATTGTTGATTAGTTATAAAAGTTTTAAGTGGTATAGACTTAAATTAAACAATAGTTGTAAAGTTTGGTTAGAATTACGAGTTATTGCGACTAATTGAAGTTTCAATTTTCCTTTGGAGTGATTTTGAACAACACAGTTTCACAAACAGTATCACCTCAGTACCTCATAGAGTACCCCAGTAGCAGTAACAGTTGCTCAAACCGAGTTAAAAACTTTGGCGAAGTAATAACTACGCTGAGCGATAGGTTAAGCAGCGGTTTCTGCGGTTAGACTATGGATGGGTGACCATTCTTAAGACATCGAGACCCTTTGTACCTTATATAGCACGTTAAGAAGTGGCAATTGATTCGGCATAGTAGACCCCATATGAAAACCTATAAAAATCGTTAATCGTAGTCAGAAGGCCAAAAAACTAGACGATCAATTTAAAGTTAGGGTACCTATCGGTTTTAACCAGTCTGAACGCTATTGCTTTGTGTAAGATATTTATATTTAACCACATCTGTTTCGATTGGAACCGGAGCTTAACATATTTTCGGCATAGGCTAGGAGCCTAGGAGGATGATGAAACTGTTATATTGAGCTGCTTTTTATCTTATTCGGGATCGATTTCTTTCAATTTTGTTTCTTCATCCACGGAGAGCGAAGCCGCGGGCAAAAGCTAGTATATTATACAATACGGCTACAATATGTGCTTACACTCTCTTTAAATATTATTTAAAATAATAATAAACTTTTTTATTCCGATAACCGTTTTATAAATAAAAATGAATTGCAATTCTGTTAGTCGAGAATGGCTGAACCGATTTGGCTAATTGTAGTCTTGAAATATTGGTGGAAGTCCAGGGAAGGTTTAAATGGTAAGAAAACTTTTATTGACGGTACGAAATTCGCAGGGTTAGCTAGTAAATAATAAAAATATAACGCGGGATCGAAATACGTTGGTAGACTGTGGGTGTACTATAGTACCTACATCTCTGCTACACCCATCGGGGAATATAGGCGTGACAGTACGATATGTGACATGAGATTTCACCAAGAAAAAGAAATATCATCGACACCATTGAATCAATCTTTGTATAAGAAATGCTTTGTCATCAAGATGTTATTTTGCTAAATTTATCCCATGGATATATCTTTATTTTAGCCAGCTATATCCACGCTACAGGGTTGCCTAGTGTGGCTACCTCGAAAATTCGCAATACTTACTTCTAATACTTACTTTACATTGTAAAGACATTTTTATGTTAGTTTTTAACCCCCGACGCAATAACGACGGGGTGATATAAGTTTGACGTGTCTGTAGTGTGTGTTTGTGTGTCTGTCTGTGGCATCGTAGCTCCCGAACGGATGAACCGATTTTGATTTTGCTTTTTTTTATTTGAAAGGTGAATTAGTCGGAAGTGTTCTTAGCTATGTTTGATGAAAATCAGTCCAAGATGGCCGCCGCCACAAAATAGCGAATTACATATTTTTTCACAACTCTCTCAGTATGGGTATCAAATGAAAGGGCTTGACTAGTAGAATACTACTATCATAAATTTCAAATCCAAGATGGCCGCCACCACAAAATGGCAAATTACATTTCGTGTCGGGGGTTTTCTTAATTTTTTTCTTTGATTAATTATTGATTTGATTTTGATTTGATTTGATATATATACAAATAAATAGAAATAAAGCGTCTGTTTGTAATATATAACAAACTAAAAGTTTTTTTCTTAATGCTTATTAAAGTAAATAAGTAGGTATATAACGATACAAAACTGCAGGTTTTCTCACGACGCTTTTTATGGCCAGGGTGTGCAACCGGGCACAAATCTACACTCCGAGCTGCGGTGCACCTAAGAATTTCATAGAAACACCTAATAACTGTTCTCGACCAGGCGATCGAACCCAGGACCTTGAGCGTAGCAGTCACCACTAGGCTAATGAGACACTTCTAAAAAAATCAAAATCAATATAGTTTTATTTTCACATAGACCTTATGCAGGCACTTATGAAATGTCGAAACTAGGTGCACGGTTCCAAATTAGTCGTTTCCTATGGAGAAGAACCGGCAAGAAACTCCATGGTTACTCTTTTAAATTTTGGTATTTACCCAACGACACGGCAAAAAGCCGAAGGAAGGGTTTTATTTACAATGTTATCTGCAGCATCAGAAAGAAATAGAAGATTTTTTAAAATAATAAAATCATAACACCATCTACTCCCAAACTAAGCAGAGCTTGTACTTTTACTAGACCATGAATATAACTTATATATTTTTAATACATATATACTTTTTTTTCTAAATACATACTTATACATACATTACATAAGCAATACCCAGACAAACACAAACACTTCATTTCATCACAGAAATATTTGTGTCCTGGTGGGAATCGAACTTACGACCTCGATCTGCAGTCCGGTACTCGGACCACTAGACCACAGACGTCGCCGTGGAAGATTTTAAAAACTTATTTCTTAGTAATAAATCTTACTTACATTGACATTTTTATAAATAAAATGTGGAACAACGCGTCCGTACTAAGATGTTCGTGACTTGGCAGACATCTCAACCTGCAGAGTGCTACGTCATCATATTTCATAAATCCGTGACGTCACAGTATTGATGGGGTGGATTTACTTTGTGTTTATACTCAAGTGGAGTATAAGTTTCTCTGATTAGTTTTTGACGACGTCTGTGGTCTAGTGGTTCGAGTACCGGACTGCTGATCACGAGGTCGTGGGTTCGATTCCCACAAGACACAAACATTTATGTGATGAGCTCAGGTGTTTGTGTTTGTCTGGGTGTTTCTTATAAGTATGTATTTACAAAAAAAAAGTATATAAGTTTTATATCCATTGTCTAGTACCCATAGTATAAGCTCTGCTTCGTTTGGGACTAGATGGTGCTGTGTAAAAAGTCCCAAGATATTTATACTTTAGTAAAGCATTAACCGACTTCCAAATAAGAAATTCTGAGTTAAATTCCCAGGTAAAGCTAATTTTTATTGTGATTGTCTTTGAAAATTCTTAGTAGATGTAGATTGTACAGTCGACAAAAATGATAAGTAGGCAAGCTGATAATTACATATGCGTTTTTACAAAGATTCTACAATAATGTATAACTCAAAATACGTCAACAAGCAAGTATTGTTACCTACTTACACACCAAACTCTTTAGCATTTAATAATTTCGTTTATGTATTTCACAAGCTTTATTAAAATACAGGTTGTATACTTATCTTTTTTGTTGACTTACATTAGTGTACTTCTACCTACCTCTACAGGGAATACAGGCGTAATGATATGCTTTTCCACTTACGCCAGCCCAAAACAAAAGAAAATCCAGTACCTAGTCATTACAAAACACACCTTAGCTTGTAAAAAATAAACCAGTTTATGATTTTTGACCTTGTATTCTCGGTAATAAGGCTGGAAATTTAACCGAGATTGTCGACTATATGTACCTCTACTAATATCACACTATCATTAGGTGAGCTAAGTGATTCAGCACTACACTAATAATGATGGATGAGCCACGAGCCATCAAATGAGCCAGCTCTCTAGCTGACAACCCCTATTTAATAATACATTATTGTCTTACATTGTATCAAATTAATTTGATAGAATGTTGGTTTGGAATTCTGTCATTATTAGCACTTTTTGTTAAAGTTTTGCATACTATCGCGCCTGATATTCCTATAGAGGTAAGCAGAGGGTAGATAGATACGGTGTTGTCCTGTTAAAGATAACAATCTTCTTGCGATTGACTGGGCAGTGGGCACAAATATGAGGACCATGACTGACAATTTTGTCTATCAAAATCGAATAATGTATTTTTACACAGCACCATCTAGTCCGAAAATAAGCAACGGATATAATACTTGTGTACATGATTAATGTAACTTAAATGTAATTTGACATTACTTTAATTAAGTAAATTTTGAAATTTTAATTTATGTAAATTTTGCATGCTGCTTGTCAGCGAAACATGATGTACTTTCACGATATTGATTATTATCAATATCGTGAAAGTACATCATGTTTTCCAGCAAATAAATATTTCTATCTCTACTTCTATTTCTATTAACGCTTAACGCGACGACTTTAGAACATATCTGTATAGGTGTATATAATTAGTTTATATAGTTGTGTTATATATAGTTTATATATAGGTGTATATAATTAGTTTAGAGCACACAAATAGTTTAGAGCCTGATAAAGGACATAGGCTACTTTTACATGAGAAAAAAGGGCTGTTAGGGGTTGAAATAGGGGATAAAAGCTACAAGAAATAGCCAGACCACGCGGGCGAAGACGCTGGCGGAAAGCTTATAACTATATAATAACCCGGAATAACTATTTATGTATGGTTTCAAAAGTATTCAAATTCGTCAAAAAGGGTTCCACTGCTAGTGAATTCACTTTTTTTTTTTTTTTTATATAATAAATAATGCAATCTGTCTCGTTGTGGACATTCAGCAGTACGTTTATTATTGGTTGTAATAATCATTTGTGGTCCGGGTCCAGTGATCCGGCCACTTCAGTAAAATAGGCAGTATCTACACTGCCCTTGTTTGTTCTGCTGTGTCATTGACATTAGATCATAAATCTATAGGCATTTTCCTGTCAAGTCTGGAGAGTATGGCTCTCGGTTTCATCAGCTCGACTACAAGCTCGTTCACGTGGTTTGAAATACGATCTCTGTATTTGGGCATTGCTCTCCTTATTTCCTCCCTTATTGTAGGAATTCCTAAATCGTGGTGCAACCTCTCGTTGGTGAGGTACCAAGGTGAGTTAGTTATAATTCTTAGTAGTTTCGATTGGAATCTCTGTAATATTTCCAGATTGGAATTTGCAGCAGTACCCCACAGTTGTATGCCATATGTCCAAGTTGGTTTCAGAATGCACTTATATATAAGTAGTTTATTTTCCAGTGACAGCTTGGAATTTTTGTTTAGCAACCAATAGTATTTCCTGAATTGTAGGCTGAGTGCTTTACGCTTAGTGAATATGTGTTTTTTCCAAGTAAGTCTTCTATCTAAGTAGAGTCCAAGATATTTAGCCTCCTCAGCTTGAGGTATATCAATGTTGTTCAATGTTACAGGTGGGCAAGTCTCTTTCCTTAGTGTGTAGGTGACATGGACCGACTTAGTTTCGTTGGCTCTAATACGCCATCTTTTAAGCCAGGAGGAGATATGGTCCAGGCTCTCTTGTAGCAGATCGGTTGCTTTAGAAGCCACTTTGTCGACGGCAAGAATAGCCGTATCATCAGCAAATGTACCCACCTTTACGCCATCAGTGACTGGCAGGTCCGACGTAAAAAGTAGGTATAGTGTAGGACCCAGGACGCTGCCTTGAGGGACTCCAGCAAAGATCTCCTGGAGGTCTGAAGTGTCCTCACCGTGTCTAACAATAAAGCGGCGCTCGAATTCACTAGTGCAAACATTTAGTACCTACATACGAATTGGTGTTTATAAGGTTTCAATTTTCCAAACACGCTGGACGCGTTGTTGGCATCGGTACAAGGGGTTTAATTGCCAATTAAAATGGCTGCCACAATTACGCGCGAACTGTGATTGTGAAGCTGTATGAAATTGCGTGAAGCACATTGACGATGGCGTCCTAATTTAATAACAATGTTTATAATTAATTATTATTAATGACAAGATGTATGAATGTGAATGAAGAAAAATTCGTATGCCGCGGTTAGTCTGTGGATGGGTGACCATTCTTAACATATCGAGATCCTCCGTGCTTCGGAGAGCACGTAAAGCTGTCGGTCCCGATTGTCAGAAGCCTAAAAAAGCCTGACTACCAGTCTTTCCTTCGAATATTTATTGGAAATTGGGTTGCGGAGGTCTGATGGCAGTCGCTCCGTGTAAAATACGGATATAATAATAATAATCAACGAACATACTTAACACATTTAACTTAAAAGTGACTTCATTTTCACACTGTAATAAGTGCAGCAGCGGTATTTTACAGTAAAATCACACAGACAATAAATCATAAAGTCTATACATTAAAACAGTTTAAGCATGAAAAATTTCATTGTTGTACATGAAAAAAATCCAAAACAAAATTGTTGCTGGTTTGCGTTTCATAAACCAATAAACTTATATAAAATATTTTACCCGCACAAAGCGTCAACAATTTAATTTATTAACACAAACAACTGTACATGACAGTCAATAACAGTAATATTTCACACACACGAAAAACCCTGGTATTTTTTCACATGTGAAAAATCACTGTTATTTTTAATGTGAAAAATGCATGGAACTGTTATCAGCAAGTAGCAGCCCCGAGTGGGACTGTTTTATATCCAACTAAATGTGATTTGTTCGCGTAATCTTTCATTTTTTAACCTTTTTGCACGAAAATGAGCTTTACAGAAATGTAGAGTAGGCACACGTTATGATTTTTATGGAAGTTATTGTGTTAGTGTGTTGTGATGGTTGTCTTTTTTATTGTTTTATTGGGTTTCACATAGGATAAGTTATAATTATTAAAATACTGAAGGACCAACTCGATTTTCTTACTATTTTTTCTTTGTGTATAGAAAAAAAAACCCTTATTCTTGTGATTAAAACGAAACTTTCAAATACTTAGTTTGGCCTTATTTGCCCAAAACCAGAAGTTCTAAAATTTTGCGAGATTTCAACCGTATACTTACGTTAAAATAAATTAATTTCTCTTAATAAGTACGTAAGAGAAATAAATTTCTTTTAACGTTAGTCAGTCAGTCCGTCAGTCTACTTAAAATGAGATTACAACGTACTTAGTACTAGCGGGTTAAATATACGTATCAAATCTTGCAAAAGTTAAATGTCAGGACTTAAGGTTTGTAGGGGTTCAAAACGTTATTAGAACCATCAACTTTAACTATACGAGTCATGTCATTACCAACTATCTTCCAACGACGCTCCTTCCTTTTAACGATGGACATGACCCAAAAACCGATATTATGCTCCTTTTGACGTCATGGTCACCCTACTCTTGAGCGGCACGGACTTAACGAGCAGCGTGTACTTTAAAAAGTATTTTGTAAACTCATTTGGGTTTCCACTTTGCGTAATGGTCAGTACAAAATCGTTTTGTGTTGAATTGAAAATAGATATTGGAAATTTTGTTCCATTTTGGCGATTTAATCAATGGTTGTAATAATTATAGGTATTCTGGGGACATTATTAATTACACAACATCATCTAGTCCCAAACTAAGCAGAGCTTGTACTACCCATAGTACTTACATAAGTATATAAGTATAATATCCATTGTCTAGTACTTATATACTTTTTTTGTAAATATATACTTATTATACATAAGAAACAGATGAATACAAACACTTATATTCATCACATAAATATTTGTGTCCTGTGGGAATCGAACCCACGACTTCGTGATCAGCAGTCCGGTACTCGATCCACTAGACCACAGACGTCGTCTAGGGTAGATATCACCATTATCATTTATTAGCTAGTCCACTGATTAGCAAAGGTCATTCCTCTAGATTTCCACAATGACTCTCAGAGACCTCTGCCAGGTCTTTTTCTCTCGTTCGAGGCTGTTTTTGACACCGCGTTTTTCAGTTCTTGCCCAGCGGTCATCAGTTCAAAGAACTACGTATCCACTACCACTCAAGCTTGCAATCCTTTCAAATATGTCGCCAACTTTGTCGTGTCGTTTTTAGTTCATTTCAATGAAGTAAACCATAAAAATTCATACTTTTTTAAATTATTGCCAAATTATTTGCTATCAACATTACAGACATACATGAATTAGTTTTTTTCTCTTTCGCGGCCAAACGGCTGAACCGATTTGGCTGAAAGTTGAAATGGTCATAGCTTTTATCTCAGATTAGGACATACGCTACATTTTAATCCCGACAAATTTAAAGTTCCTACGCGAAACTGGTTCAAATTCCTAACTCTACTGGTAACTACGCAGGTATGACGTAGGCATCCGCTGAGAAGGGATTTGGGACTTTTCCACGGGATTTCGAAAAAAATACGAACGCACGTAACCGCTGGGACCGCTGGGTACCTAATACAATGTCAAACCATAATTATGCGAGTGTGTTTATGTTTCATAATATGATTAATTCATCAAAAGCGGCCATTTTAGTACCCCAGCTCTAGCTCTCAGTATAATTTTAAACTTTACAATTTGATGTTTCGTCTAACTTTTGATTTATTACTGAATTTACATTATAAATTTAATTTTGGCTTATGGTAATGAATTGTATTTCGCTTTTAGGATTTGAATGGAATTATTTCGATTGTCAGTCTTAATTTTAGAAGAATATTTCGAAGAATGTAATGTTATGATTCCAAGAATGAGTAAAGTGCTATTGGAGTTTTCTATGAAATTTTCAGAAGCATCTCGGTTTTGGATTTGTGCCCGGTTAATGGCAATAGGCTCGCCCCCTATTAAAGCCGGAGCATTTAATTATTCTTAGAATAATGGTAGCGCCCAAAAATTAAATTACAGCAGTCTAATGGAAGTCTCTTTTGGTAAAATGGACCTGGGAAGATTACAAGTCGAATAGTTTGTGGGTGGTGAAATGCGCCTTATGCATGCCGTTCTGCGGAATGTTTATATCGGGGTGACCCCGACTAAAACTATCATCATTCCACATCGTGGCGGGATCACGGGAATCTCTTTCCCATGATCCGCGGTCGCGAAATCCTACTGCGGACATGCGTAATACTTAATACTAGTCTAATTAAAATAAATAGTTTTTTGTATTCAACTTGCCAATATTAACCCTTTAAAAAACGTGCAAATAGTAGACAACCAAACAGCATTATTTACATTAAATATCACTAAAAGTGGGAGGTTTACACACGTCAACATATCAAACAAAGAATTACATAAACAAGTGTTCAAACAAAGCTATTAACTTCTACGTAATTGCATGTTGTGCCGACGAAACAACACTTGACCTGAATTGCAATATTACTGTTTTGGTTTTAAACTATTTTATACAGGGTCCTAATTAAACTGATTTTTATTTAAATATAATTATTCGCCTCTGAATATTGTCTTCTAAATTATTGAGTCAGTCACTATCAATGTGCGTTTGTAAAATACTATCTTTTCAACTATATTTCGATATAAGCTACCGTAAATATACATGTCACTGAGCATGGTAGTTATTTTTAAATATATAAAGCAGGTCGGTGTGATGGAAAATGTATTGAATGAGGAGATGACGGCTAGCAGGGATGAATGAAAGGAAAGGATAGGCCCAAATTAATTGGGACAAGGGAAGGATGATGATGATGATTCAAGCAGTAAACTTCAAAAATATTTCTACACCGTGACTTTTTGGTCACTTTGGAGTCGAAAGGGTGGTATTGTACTCATCATTACAATAAATTTTTACTATGGAGTCAACGCTGAAATCTAAAAAACCACTGTTCGATAATTTTTTTAGAGTTTAGTGGACCTACAAAATACCTAACCTAACATAAACCTTCATAAATGTATGGTTTATGATTATTTTTTCGTGATTTCTGGGTTGGCTCCATAGTAAAAGTAGTCAGTATGTCATGCCATCATTTTGACTTTAAAACAACTAAAATGTGACATTGTATAAATATTTTAGAAGCCTAGTCCTTTACCCAAAAAAACCTTAAAATCGTCTCTTAATCTTAACACATCATTCTAGTTCTAAACATCACACACAGAATCTCATTACCATAACTATCACAGTTGGACACTGCGCGACAGCTTGGCCCGACAGCCGGTAATGACGCTCGGGTCACTTCTGTCACGCGCAGAAAATCAATTGTTGCAACAAGAGCCCGGGACTGACATGGACTAGGGATGTGAAGTATGGGAAATCGATTTGATTTGTAGTCGCCGGAGAATGTTGGTATGTTATGTGTCTGCGAAAGAATGGCACAGCCATTTATGGCTCAAATCCGGAGCAGCCCGTTTGGGGAAGTACCTCCTACCTTACAGAAAACTGCAGCCAAATAACACACACTTTATTTCGTGTTGTGCTCCTACAGTGAGTAAGGTTGCCAAAACTCCTTCTAAGCACTGCGCTGGCAGCAAGGGGAATATTCCCTTAAACTGTTGGCGCAGTGAATCCTCCTTAACCTCTAAGAGGTTTTTGCAGGGTCGGGAACGCGTGAGTGACGCTTCGGTTTTATAAACGTCCATAGGCTGCGGAACCGTCTACCATCAAACGGGCCGCATGCTTATTTGTCACCCTTGTAGTATATAAAAAAAATATAATTTGCAACAGCACTGATATCCTAGCGATATGAACTTTGGACCGCCAAGTTGCAGGACCTCTGATTTTTCGGAATTTTGCGCGTTGTAAGAATCAAATGATCACTCGCTTAAACGGCGAAGGAAAACATCGTGAGTAAACCACCGTGCATAAGACATTTATTGATTATCTTTTTGTATTTTTTAAGCATTTTCCATGCTAAGATTACAAGTTATTTTTAATGAAGGAAAAAATCGGCGGGCGGGCAGGGTTCGAACCTGCGCCTTCTGGTTCGGTACACCAGACGCTCTGACCACTAAGCCACCGCTCGCCCTGCTCGCCAGTCGAAATCTTCCTCCACATTCTAATTTACGTCTTAAGGTGACGTAGCGCCATCTATTGTGAAGATGCTTCACAACCGACACGACTAACTTTACAGCTAGTTCAATGTCGTATGATACCGCCTTACCTAGCAACTATCTTTTTGTATTTTTTAAGCATTTTCCATGCTAAGATTACAAGTTATTTTTAATGAAGGTCACCTTAAGACGTAAATTAGAATGTGGAGGAAGATTTCGACTGGCGAGCAGGGCAAGCGGTGGCTTAGTGGTCAGAGCGTCTGGTGTACCGAACCAGAAGGCGCAGGTTCGAACCCTGCCCGCCCGCCGATTTTTTCCTTCATTAAAAATAACATTTATTGATGTTATATAAAGTTTGCAAAACAGCTGAACCCATTGTCAATCACTCGCAGTTTAATATCGCTAGATCTAGTTCTAAAGTTTGGCATAAGTATCCTCCAAATCAGTAAGAAAATATCAGACTCTTTGCAAACAATAAGATTGATCACGCGAAATCACAGCCAAGGTTTTCCTACAAAATATACTTAACTGTGGCTCCTTGGGATCAATGATTATAATAAAGTAACGCCTTATGTGTTCTGAAAGGGTTGGGTCTGACCCTTTCCGAAAATTCGCCTTTCAAAGATTGAGCTAACGTGACTAGATATGGCAACGCATAGCCGTCTGGGTGGCGGACAAGTTGCAATAGGGAATATGCACATTTTTTTTTATATTTTTAAACGATACTTTATATTGTTATGTAGCCGTAAAAAAAAACCAGCGCCTTAAAACTAAAATTAAGTAACAAAAAAAATTTATTAAATTATGAGACATATATTGGCATTTTAAACACTCACGATTTTGGCGCGCTTGCCGTGACGTCAAAGTCTACGTTCTCTCAACCAAACAACCACGTACAACAGACACGTCAGACACTGATTTAGTAGACTTTGACGTCATATTCCATTTGACCGATAGTGTTGCGTTTCAAGTGATTTGAATTTCCAACAGTTTTTTTGGACTTTTTAATAATTATTTTCTCATCAAAAAAGAAATAATATAAAAAAATATCTACATAGATATAATTCTAAAACGATAAAGTTCATAAAAAAAAATATTTGACCTTTTTTTAAGTCAGACGCATATTCCCTATTTGACATTCGAATCGACAAATAGAAACAAAATTAGTGTTTATATCGGTGTTTCTTATGTAAGTATATATATTTCCAAAAAAATACTATATACATTGTCTAGTGCCCATTAAACAAGCGTACCTTAGTTTGGGACTAGATTGTTCCATTAAAATGTCCTAATTAAAAATAAAACGTTTGATAAACCTGGTGCTAAACACACGTATAAATATGTATATTTTTGACGTAGCTATTCTAGTATATAACTTACCTCTACGGATTCAAACGCCAAGAAAAGGGTTCGTATTCAACGTTCCAATTTTGAATTGATGAATGAATCTCAAATTTGTAGGGATCACGGCAGTTGGCTATGAAGGAAATTGTGGATACGATTTTTGGGTCACGTTTTTGATTATGTGAGGGTTTAGTAGAATGTTATAGGGTTAAATTGCTTTTATAAAAACCGACGTATAAGAGAAGGAAACCATTACGCGAGGGTGCACACGGTGCCATACATTTCCAGGACAAGATGACCTCACATTATACCAAAAGTGTATACAATGAGAGGTCAGCCAGTATTGGCATTGGGTGTAGCTTCGTGTACGCAATTCATATTGTGATTCAGCAATAATGGCCTTTTTAGACCCCTCTATATGAAGACTGCATTTTTCCTGAATATGAAGGCTGTTTTAAGTGTGTGAAGTCACTCAAAAAATCCATCATATTCACTGCATATAAACCTGTTGAAATATGAACCTGCATAAAGCGTGTTCGTAGTGGGTAGTAAACAAAGACTCGAGCTATCAGCCCTGTCGGCTTGACTTAAGTGACGTAACCTCGTCAGGGCTGCCTTACAAACTGGGCCAAGTAATTTGTCTTAGTTTATTTTTTGCTACGTTAAAATCTTTCTTGCTTTCCGCAAAGAAAAAATTAAGACCAAAGAAAGGATAAAATATAAGCAATGTAGAAAAAAACCGGAGTATTCCCGTTTGAGCACCTATTTTTAGAGATCTCTTTTTAAATTCCCATTTGTGAATATATTAAGTGCTCAGTTTATTGGGTCCTCTAAAAACATGTGCTTAATCAAAATCAAAATAGTTTTATTTTCATATAAACCTTATACAGGCACTTATGAAATGTCGAATTTAGGTGCACGGTTTCAAATTAGTCGTTTCCTATGGAGAAGAACCGGCAAGAAACTCCATTGTTACTTTTTTCAATTTCAATTGCTCAAACGGGACCTACTCCGGTTTTTTTTCTACATTTCTTATATTTTATCCTCTCTTTGGTCTTAATTTTTTCTTTGCGAAATCCAACTGAAGAGGGAATTCGGCTACAATTATTTTTCTAAATAGAATTTTAGTCCTGTGTCACTTTAAGGTCAATACTCGATTTTAATTCAATTTTAACATCTTCGTAGCGTATATGATGAACAAACATTCTATTTTGCTGAAAGATCCGTACACTCCTATATCTGCATACCTGTATTGGATTTACTTTTAACATAGGCACATAGTTCTTAAATGCCCATTATTTGTCCTAAAACTGCACTTGCCGATGCAACTTGAACCAATCTTGAAACTATTAATCCCGCAGATGTGTAGCAATGCAAATTAAGCCAAGTTTCTAATCACCAAGTTTGCCAAGCACTAAGTTCTCGGGAACTTACTGTACTGTACTGTGTGGTCTGTAACAAGTATAGTACAACAAAATTAACCCCTGACACAGTTCCATTCCAACCAGGGGAAATCCGTCCACCATCTCCATAAATGTGAATTAAGGGAGTCACCCTAGAAGTGTGAGTGTGGGGCTCCTAACTAGACCTTTCCCCATGTGGTAAACGATTTAGAGGCGAGAGTAATGGCCACAATACTTCCTTGTCGTGAAATGTCAGAAGTCCACAAATTCACATCTGCTGTTATTCTATGTTGACGACACAATTGTGTATACCTACTCATCTTCCTAAAACAAATCTATCCCACGGGAACCATACATTTTACCGGGACAAAAAGCCTTTCTGCTATTCCAGACTATAATCTATCTCTGTGCCAAATTTCATCCAGATCTGTTCTGTAGTTTTTGAGTGAATGAGTAACACACATCCATCCATACATCCCTCCAAACTTTTACATCTTTAAATATAAAAATGAATCTCCGAAATGTTTGTACGCACATAACTTCCGAACAACTGCACCAAATTGGATAATTCTTTTTTTGCTGTGTTCGTTATTGTCAGGACAAGGTTTGTATATAAGATTATTTTTTTATAACCGTATACGCAGGCGAAGCTGCGCACGGGCCGCTAGTTTGTAATATTAGTAGGATGTATCTATTAATAAATACGTGAAAAGAACAATACCCATCAGCTTTTATGCGCAGTAGGAAAAAAAGATAAAACCTCCATTCGCAATTCATGCATTTGTGCTTTGCGTGCGTTTCGAAACCATTCAGAGCTTACCCCATTTACGTAATTGCCGGTCGGCTTCCCGCGCGTCCGATTCAATACGGCTTCTATACGATACGAGGACGGGGCGACACGGCTTCAAATAATTTAGTCCAGTATCTGAAATCTGCAAAACCTATACGCAATACGTTCTGAAATCGTGTTTTATTTATGAATCAGTAGCTACATTTACATACCATCACGCCTGCAGACCCTAAAGGGTTAGGCAGAGATGTGCTAATCTACAGTTTACCGGTACCTACGTGTAGTTCCCGAAAATGGCGGGCTAGTAAATCTTAGGTAGTGTCTTGTACACTCATAATTATATAGTTCGCCGGTGTATTTAGGTTCCATGTTAGTTAGGCGAGTTGTGCAAAAATCTAAACTCGGCTACTGAGAATTTCATAAGATAATCCAATACACTTCTTGACCTTGAAATCGAACCTTGTATCTCGTACGCCTTGGGCTAACGACTACTAGACTGGTGAGGCAGACCACATAAATAAAATCCACAACGTTTAATTGACAACCAATCATAAGTTTGCGAGTTGGAAAACTTGGTTTTACGCAATTTCACGAGTTGGAAGTTTATCGCGTCATTCCGAATATTTATTTTTCAATCCAAAAAGTGCCAGACACATTCCACGGTCCTTTTTCAAATATTGGTTATATATTTTTTCATAATTATAATATGTAACTTTCTCATTCTTCGATTGGAGTACTAGGTTTTATTCCCAGGTCAAGCAAGGTGTTGTTGGGTTTTTCTTGACACCTCGGAATTTGGATTTGAACCGTGGGTGTAAATTAGAAGACTTCTACCTAATCTCTCAGGGAATACAGACGTGATGGTATGATTATGTTATTGGTAAAAAGGTTAAGTATCTTTATGTCGCTACGTCACCTCAAGACGTAAGTTAAGAGTGTGAAGGAAGATTTCGATTGGCGAGCGGGACTCGCGATAGCTTAGTCAAAGCGTCTGGTGTACCGAACCAGAAGGTTCAAATATTTATATATAATATTTTTGGGGACATTTTTACACAGCACCATCTAGTCCCAAACTAAGCAGAGCTTGTAGGTACTATGGGTACTAGACAATTGATATAATACTTATATACTTTTTTTTTGTAAATACATACTTATTATACATAGGAAACACCCAGACAAACACAAATACTTATATTCGTCATCACATAAATATTTGTGTCTTGCGGGAATCGAACCCACGACCTCGTGATCAGCAGTCCGGTACTTGAACCACTAGACCACCAGACGTCGTCAAATCCTGTTAAGGTTCACTTTTCACGGCCAGTTTAGATTTGTGCCCTGGTTAATGGCAATAGGCTCGCTCCTTAATACATGGGACCATACCATCACGCCTGTATTCCCCACAGGGTTAAGTAGATATGTACTAATGTATATACCTGCACACGCAGTTCCCTTGAAACTTTATCTAACTGACTTTATCCAATTCACAATATCATACACATCTCTGGATCTATCGTAAGATACGGGATTGCGACGGCGCTGCACTCTACTGACCGATATTGTGACGTAGTGCAATGGCGGACATGAGAAATGGCGCACCATTAAGTTGATCATAAAGTGTGTAGGTATGAGTTTGTGTGATGTGGAATGATATGCAGATAATGTGATAAACGTCATAGTCGTTTATTCCGATGGCATAACATAAAGACAAGTGTGGTTTATTAACTACTGGTGTTTCTGGTGTCTCAGCGGTTGTACAATTCGCGCCAAACTTTTTGTCCGGGTTGAAGTTGGCACGAGCTAACTTTAACCCGGCCGTAAAAACCGGAGAAAGGAAAATATTGGATTGTAATAAATAAAAACTAAAGCTCAAGTCGATAGGCTGTCATTTTAGATCATTTTAATCCGATATTTTTCTTCCTCCGATTTTTACGGCCGGGTTAAAGTTAGCTCGTGCCAACTTCAACCCGGACAATAAGTTTGGCGCGAACTGTACATACATACCATCACGCCTATATTCCTTCAAGGGGTAGACAGAGGCGTACTACTGTACACCCAGATTTCGCTGGTTAGTTTAGATCCCATGTCGGGGGCGAGCCTATTGCCATCAACCGGGCACAAGCCCAGACTCCGAGCTGCTACTGGGAATTTCACAGAAAGCCCAACAACAGTGCTCGACCCGGGGTTCGAACCCAGGACTTCTAGCGTAGCAGTCGCATTTGGGACCACTAGACCAGCGAGGCAGTCGTGTGTTTCTTGATTAATATTAGGCTGCCCGCATGCTAGTCATTATATGTATTTAAAAAACTATTAATATACCTATTAACTTACTCGTAATAAAACTTATAAAAAACATTAAATTAATCTCTACAACCGAAATATATTTCATAGCATTAATTTCCACAAATACATGTATAATTACTACTTTGGCCTACAATTGCAGGCCAGTATTTAAATCCCATTACTTACAGCGGTTAGTCCCGGCGCGCACTCGTAACACGCAGTCCCGGTTCTATCTGGATTATATTCGGAACCGGGATTAACCCGAACAGCATATCCTATTTACTTTTCACATTTCCTATTGTAGGGGATAGAATTTTTTTAACCGATTTTGATTTTGTTTTTTTTTATTTGAAAGGTGAATTAGTCGGGAGTGTTCTTTGCTATGTTTGATGAAAATCGGTTCAAGATGGCCGCCACTACAAAATAATGAAGAACATATTTCTTCACAACTCCTTCAATATGTGTTTCAAATGAAAGGGCTTAACTAGGAGAATACTATACACTATGATAAATTTCAAATCCAAGATGGCCGCTACCAAAAAATGGAAAATTACATTTCGCGACGGGGGTTTTCTAAATTTTTAATTTGGGTTATTTGTTTGTAAAAGCATTGACGACAGCACACATACACACACACACACACACACGCGCGCGCACACGCATATTACCATAAGCGCACAAATTTACAAATTAGGAAACAGATACAGAGAAACAAAAATTTCTTATTATACTCTCAATTTCAAGATTATGAAGAAGCGGTGCCTCCTGGCACAAGCATATTTATGCTTAAAAGGAGACTGGTGATATGTAAAATGTCCCAGGATACTTATTTATTTACCTTTAGAAAAAGAATTCAACCTTTCACCTACTCTGCAAATATACCTCGCATTATTTAGCTACCGCTGGAAAACCTGTCGGCTTTACATTGTCTGTTCCTTATCTCTTATTATGCAAGTAACGAATGAACCTGGGTTGGCAAGCAGCCAGCCACGCGTTTGATAAACCGCTTGTGAGCTGAATTTTTGCCGGTCAATCCGACTGAAAAACTGACCTACTGCGCCAACGGGTAAATTAGAATTACAGTTCTCGCCAAACTTATTGTCCGGGTTGAAGTTGGCACGAGCTAACTTTAACCCGTCCGTAAAAATAGGAGAAAGAAAAATATTGGATTAAAATGATTTAAAACGACAGCCTACGACTTGAGCTTTCGTTTTTATTTATTACAATCCAATATTTTTCTTTCTCAGATTTTTACGGACGGGTCAATAAAGTTAGCTCGTGCCAACTTCAACCCGGACAATAAGTTTGGCGAGAACTGTAGGGTAGTAAGAAGAAAATCGCTTCTGCCTCATTAGCCTAGTGGTCCCAAGCGTGACTGCTGTGATCGGAAGTCCTGCGTTTGATTTCCAGATCACGCAATATGTTAAATATTAGGTTTTTCTGTGCATTCATGAAGATCTGACTTAAGAACTGTGGCGAAATTGATCGGTATTGAATAAAGAAATGAATCAAATCAAATCATAGTTATTTGTTATACAAGAGTGCAAAGTTGCTTTTTAACCGCGTGCTCAATTTTATAAGTTTTAAGCTTATAAAATCCCAAAGAGGAATACTTTTTTATAGTAACATCTTTTTAACAAAGTATATTTAATGTATTTTTTGTTTTTGGTCGACTTGATTTGCTGTTTTATAATTTGGTTTTTAAGATATATCGCCCATATATCGATATTTTTAAATAAATATATCAGTATCGATACGGATATTTTCAAAAAATATCAATACGACATATTATAACGATACTTTGTTGCGTTTTTTTTAAAACCTCAGACTCGGAACCTAGGTAAGGTTCCAAGTCTGAGTTTTTATCATGGGGGTAAACGATGTTCTAAATTCAATTTACTTTGTCTCTCTAGAGGATAAAAACGACTTTTGCACTCAGATATCGAAGAGTAAAAATACTCTTTCCGAGATGGGGGGATGAAAAATCATTTATTTGCTTACTAAGTGTACAAACAGGTCTTATTACTCAATAATGGTGCTTAGAACTTAGTGGCCTTTTGCAGGCGTTGCAAACTTCAGAGATAACATGATATTTCAAGTATCTTATAGCTAAATTTATAAACATATAATATTTTAGTTAATAATGTACTAGTAAAAATAACGTTAGTTAAAATATCTATGCTGTCGCCATATCAATTTATATTTATTATTCGATAATTTTATTTATTAAATATTGTTTTAATTTTTTTTGTGTTTAAGAATTCTTCAATGGAATAGTAACATCTTTTAATAAGAAAACATTTTAGTTTATTGTTGAATATAATTATGAATTTTGGTTTCTTTTTAATTTCTTGTGGTAATTAATTGCGTAGTAATACTATGCCATACATTTCCAGTACCAGCTGATCTCTCATTGTATGAAAAACCTGCGCATTGCGAGGTCAGTCAATAACGGCAGAACAGTACAGACAGCATAGTGTTTCGTCGCATGTAGGTACCTCAATCATAAATTATGTGGTTTATTAAAAGTGGGTAATTTAGAACTAGTTCTGAGACTGGCCCGTATCTAGGGCAAGGCTTTTCTATATACAAGGGTGGACCCAGGAGGGATACCGGTACGTGTGCCCAAATAAAGACCAAGGTCTTGAAACTCCTTGAATACTTTTTTGGCTCTCGTCCACAGAAATGTCCTGGATCCACCCTTGCTAATATGTCGATCGATTTTTAAAAGATACAGTTACAGAATCAAATCAAAATCAAAATAGTTTTATTTTCACATAGACCTTATGCAGGGACTTATGAAATGTCTAAACTAGGTACACGGTTCCAAATTAGTCTGTTCCTATGAAACCGGCAAGAAACTCCATGGTTACTCTTTTAAATTTTGATTTTTTACAATGATATCTGCTACAATAATATATGGATACTTACAATATGAGAAAACAATCTAGAAATGTTTGCGAAATATATTACAGATTATATTTTAAAAGATAAATAGGATACAGCTAGGCTTGAAATACATGTCTAGAGAGTTCTCCCATTTACAAAGCGTGAAGCTAATATAAAAAATATATTGTATAAAGCAACTGGCAATATTTGTCACCACGGTAATTATTACAAGCAAAAGTAAATATCAAAACAAAAATGATAAGGATTTAAAGTTACATAAGAGTTCCGTTAAGAGGTTCCAGGGAAGCCAAATGTGCAGAAAGATCGAACTATTGCCAGGCATCCCTATCATCGACATAGTCTTGAATTTTATGATAGGCTGTCTTAATAAGGATTCGTTTTACATGTGCCTTAAATTTCCCTTCGGTAAGGTCAAAATCTTCGAAAAAAGCGTATTTATAACTTAGCCACGATACCCAGAGATTGAAATTATAAGCCAATGTATTTAATGTTACCCTCTACACAGATCAAGGAAAACTGAGAATGTTTACTTACAACCGGAGATTCGGCAAGCGTCAAGGTCACGTAATAACAGCGCGACTGCCTGGCGTCATTTTATTGCACTGACTTGTAGCGGCGGGGGGGGGGGGGGGGGTGAAGGGGGGAAATCTATGCTGGCTGTAGTCTACATTATTTTCCTTATATGTTATGTTATAGTTACTTTTTCCTTAGGGCCCGTTTCACCACCACTGGAAACTGCAAAATAAATTTAAAAATGGAACAAAATTTGTATGAATTTATCTGCCAACTAATTTAACGGGAACTTATCAGTAAGCTGTGATACAGGCTCTTTATCCTTTGTAAATAAACGGGCGATTTAGTTACATAAATCTCGTTTACAGCACGTAAAGCCGTCGGTCCCGGTTGTCATATGACACGTGAACACCTATGACAATCGTTAGTGGTAGTCAGAAGCCTAAAAAGGCTGACAACCAGTCATTTTCCTTCGAATATCGGTATTGCCTAGAAATTGGGTTGCGAAGGTCTGATGGCGGTCGCTCCGCGTAAAATACTGTTATTCAATGTTAAGAAAAGGCTAGGAGGAAGATCAGAACCGCATCTGTGTTGCCAGTGTCCGGCGGCCGCGATAGGGGCGATGCCTACCTACCATCAGGTGACTCGTTTTATTCTTCCTAGCCTTTTCCGGTCCATGATCGGTCGGGTCGGCTCCCAGTCCAACCAGATGCGGCTGAATATCAGTATTTTACAGGAAGCTACTGCCAGCAGACCTCCACGACCCAATTTCTGCGCAAAACTGATATTCGAAGGATAGACTGGTTGTCGGGCTTTTTGTCCTTCTGACTACCGCTAACGCTTGTCACAGATATTCGTGTGACAACCGGGACCTACGGCTTTACGTGCTCTCTGAGGCATAGAGGGGTTGCGATGTGTTAAGAATTGCGTAGCTTAAACTTGCAGATTTGTTGATAGCTACGAGCCCCATGTTACATGCCATCAACCTCAACCGTCAAGGTCAACGGCATATAACACTAATTGTATAAGTTGAAGGCGCGCCGACATGTCACACAGTTTAATATGCTGTACACGTGTTTGTTATTTTTACGTTCCAAGTTTGGTGAGATTTTATAACTTGGTTATTTTAATCAAAGTGGCTGTTGGGCACGAACAATTTGGGCTGGTGTATTTATTTGTCATTTTTTTAATATCAAGCTGTTGTATTTGAATTAGGGATTTAGTGTTCGGTAGCAGCGACCTACGGAAGACTTTTCAGTTATAACATAACACACTATCACGCTTGTATGCAAGACATATCTGCTTAACCCTTAGGAGACTAAGGGTTAAGCAGATATGTCTTAATGTACACCCAATGTTCATCGGTACGTTTAGGTCCTATATTATCGGGGGTGAGCCTTTGGTCCTTACAGGGCATAAATCCAAACTGCAAGCTGCTCCTGATAATTTATAAAATAAAACCATGACACTGTTTGACCTGGGGGCCTAGACAGGTTGCATTTTGACATTCGAATCGACAAACAAATATAAACAAAATGTATGGAAATGACACAAGCTTTCGACAAATCGGGCTGTCACTAATGTCAATTAACAAAATATCAAATTCAAATTAAAATTCAAATCATTTATTGCAAACTAATAATCTATGGAAATGATACAATATTTCGACAAATCGGGACTAATGTCATTTCCATACATTTTGTTTCTATTTGCTTGTCGATTCTAGCCCCCCAGATATAGTTCACTTTTAAAACTTTTAAAACGAAGTGTACTGTGCCACAGAATAATTTGTAAAATCATTCACAAAGCGAGTGCACCTAACTTTTAGATTTTCCATTCTTCCATGTCCGTAGTGTCGAATGCAGATGCTCTGAAAAAGGCTTTTTACTTTTTATCCGCCTCTGTAAACCGCTGATGAAAATGTCGACATATTTTTGTAACATTTTTTGCTTGAAAACCTGAGCTTTTCAGTGGAAGCTGTCTATTTTATTCATTTTTAAACGTACTAACGAGCGGTGGATTTTAAAAGATATTTTAGACTATTTCGGAATACGAGAAATATGAAAGATAAAGTAAGGAACAGCGTTGTGGTTTGAAAGATGAGAGTAACGAGTATTGAAAAAGGTATGTTAATGTGGTTTGGGCATATAGAGACGATGAATGAACGGAGATTGACGAAAGAAGTATACATGGCGAGTACGAATGGAAGAATCTTAAGGGACGTTCTCAAAAAAGTCAAGATCCTAACAAAAGCACCCTAAGCCGACGAGCATGCATGAGGAGGTTGATGAGCATAGATGAAGCGAAAGCGGTGTGCCAGGATCGCAAGGATAGCAAGTGGAAATCTATAGTCTCTGCTTACCCCTATGGGAAACAGGCGTGAGATATGTTTGTGTGTCAGAATACGACTTTATCAGATTGCTGTAAGCAAATCATGAAGGAACACACATTATTAGGTTAGTAAGCATTTTGTTAGTAGTAGTTTAACATGCTCAGTGTTCATATACGCGACTGCGACAGGTCCTGGGTTCGATTCCTAGGTCGAGCAGTGTTATTAAATTCATTAAAAGTGGCCAATATAGCCGGTTATTTTTGTGTTTCAAATGATAATAAATATTTTAGTTATTATGGTCCACTGTTCTCTGTCCTATTAGAATCCAGTTGATTAAAGACACACAGTTTTTAATTACAATTAAAGTTATTTACAAAGCAAACCCCAAAACACATTTCATGTATTCTATGATAAAACAGTATACGTAAATGAATATAATTAATGATGTATTATTTACGAAAGTAAATGTATAGGCGAATCAATACTAATTCAAAATTAAACCAATCAATAGCGTAGTTTACCTAGTAGGTATTAGTAACTGCGATTTAATATTATGGATGGGGTTATGTTAGAAAGAAGATGTTATGTTAGAAAGTGATAGCCGTGATAGCAGTGATAGCCTAGGGGAATGACCACTGGACTGTCAAGTCAAAGGTCTCAAGTTCAAACCCAAGGCACGCACCTCTGACTTCGAAATCATGTGCGTAATTATCACTCGCTTTAACAGTGAAGGAAAACATCGTGAGGAAACCTGCATGCCTGGCAGGCATGTGAAGTCTGCCAACCTGCATTAGGCCAGCGTGGTGGACTATAGCCTAATCCCTTTTATACGGAGAGGAGACCCGTGCCCAGCAGTGGGACAGTATGGGTTGATGATGATCTTAGAAAGTGATGTCAGTAGAGACCACGCTATTGGTGTTAGTCTTGGATAGTAAGAATAAGTCTAAGGCTAATAGTCAAGTAATGCTTCAGTATGTTAAGTTTGTTTTACAATTTGAAGGGTAAGTTTACGCTTAGCGTCGTCCCCGAATATCAGCCTAAGAGTCACACAGTTAAATTCATACAAATTTTGTTACATTTTATAATATATCCGCCAATTAGCGTCTATCCATAGGTGGTGAAACACCTGATAAGTTCCCGGCAACTTACTTGGCAGATAATTTCATAAAAAAATCGTTCCAATTTTGATATTTTTTTATATTATTCTGCTATCAAGGCGGAGACATATCCAACAAATAAAAAATTGGTCCAGCCAGCGCTATAAATGGTGTAGCTAACCTGACTTCAGAGGTCCTGGGTTCAAGCAAAGTGATAATATAATCGGTTGTTCTATGAAATTCTCAATAGGATAAATTAATATACCGGTAAACTGAACGTGTACATTAGTACGTTGAAGTTTTTACCTTACCATCTATGTACCTATGTATTTAGTGTAAGTTGTGCAGTAATATAGAGTCGATCGACCTTTCAATACGTGTATTCTTTGACACCTACAACGCCCACAATACAACGTGTCTACCCACCTTTTTAGGGGAATTAATGTGTTATATCTTTATGTATTTTTTTAAGCATTTTCCATGCTAAGATTACAAGTTATTTTTAATGAAGGAAAAAATCGGCTGGCGGGCAGGATTCGAACCTGCGCCTTCTGGTTCGGTACACCAGACGCTCTGACCACTGACCGCCGATTTTTTCCTTCATTAAAAATAATGTGTTATAGTTATCTATACTGTGATATTATAAACAGAAAAGATTTGATACGCTCCGAAACTACTAGACCGATTTGAAAAGTTCTTTCACCGTTGGAAAGCTACACTATCCCCGGGTGACATAGGGGATATATCACTACATATTATAAAACAAAGTCCTCCGTCGCGTCTGTCTGTCCCTATATATGCTTAGATCTTTAAAACTACGCAATGAATTTTGATGCGGTTTTTTTTAATAGATAAAGTGATTCAAGAGGAAGGTTTATATGTAAATAATATAAACCTTCCTCTTGAATCTAAATATAATACATGACCACGCGGGCGAAGCCGCTGACGGAAAGCTATAGTTAATAAGAAATACTCAGACTAGCCTAGCTGCAGTAACAATGTTTCCTTTCATAACCCTATCCTAAGAATGTGCAGAAAATTCAATGAATTACTTACTGAGAACAGCGATGCCCCTGACATCTATAATAACTCACTTATAAAATTCAAAAATACTATTGCTAAGTTATTTTTCCGATAAATTGTAATTAATTTATTCAGCTTAATTTAATTTAATAATTTCATATTGTACTTAATTTAATAATTTAATATTGAATTTTCCACTACCATTTATAAATTATTGTAATCCTAATTATCTATCTTTTGTGATTAGAAAGTCATGCTGTGTGCACATACCTTTGGAGTCACAGTCTACTATGTTTTATTGATATTATTTATAACTTATTTGTACAATACTGTAACTCTGTTTTGTGTACCTATAAAATATATATATATACTCAGACGACGCGAGCGAAGCCACTGGCGGAAAGCTATTGTTATGTAATTATATAACTGCAACTGTATAGCATAACCCAATCCTTATCGATTGTCGGTTGCAGACAATTGGTGCGTTTTATTGATTTTGCTGGTAGTTGGCGACAGTAATTGAGTTCATAGCTGACCTTCCAACTGTTTGTTTATATTTTATCATGTCGTTCAGCCATTTTGGCTTTGACGATCAAACGGAAAATGAGCATTTAAGATTGGAATTTTTACGGATTTTCAGAGATCCTACTAATTGCGTTATACTTAGGTATTATTAAAACTTAGATCCCTAAGTATTTAATTATTCAAAATTATGCATTACCGGTGTTTACGTACAGCAGCTGCACCATGTGACCCCTACATTATTGAGACGAATATTTCGTCGTTTTAGGATGAAAAGCTCGGGAATGCAATGTTTGTCGTTTCTGTGAAGAAAACTTCACAAAGCATTTCCTGATTTCACTCAAACAGACATCACTAGTAACACCATTTAGAAAATGTACAAATGGACATCCACAGTACGCCGGGATGTTGTCTCATGTAATGGGCGAGTGTATTGCCTTAACCCGGGCAAACTAATAACTCTTTGCTTCAGAATAATGAGGGAGTTTCACCAACAAAAAAACTCTTAGCATTTTTATGGAAGCGTCAGCCTGCACCGCGAATAAACTCAATAATTTCGACTTAACGTTACATTCTCATATCAACACACAGAATTTCCGACCCTCTCGTTATAGTTTTAGGTGTATTTTCCTCTGTAGTCTCGCTCGTCACTCATGTAGTACTTTGACACGACTGACACTCGACGCGGAGAGTCTCCGGGTCGTTGTTACACCCACACTCGGCTGATGTAGGGTTAGATCTCATTTACAATGGTTCTTAAAACATAATTGATGTTTAACTTTGTGATTTTACTGTTATTTTTTTAAGAATACTTGTGTAAATGTATTTTGTTGTTTTGAGTGTACTCGTAAATGAAAGCAGCTGGGATAAAATAAATAAATATCCTGGGACATTTTTACACAGCACCATCTAGTCCCAAACTAAGCAGAGCTTGTACTATAGGTACTAGACAATGGATATAATACTTACATACTTTTTTTTTGTAAATACATACTTATAATATATAAGAAACACCCAGACAAACACAAACACCTAAGTTCATCACATAAATGTTTGTGTCTTGTGGGAATCGAACCCACGACCTCGTGATCAGCAGTCCAGTACTCGAACCACTAGACCGCAGACGTCGTCGATTACAGTTTTATACGCGAATATTTATAACTTTTATTTTTCTTACCATCAAAAACTTTTTTTTTAATCCGTCTTGGGTATGTTAATGGGTAGGCTGAGGTGCGAGGCATCTCTGAAAATTTGAAAAACTGAAAATTTCCTAACCCTATGTAGGTATATACTCACATAGTTTTCCTACAACAATACAAGTAACCTGACATTTTAAATTTTCAGTTAAGTGTGATCTTATATTGAATAAATTCAATTATAGTGTTAATTATTTAATAATAGTTTTAACTGTTGTTATTAAATATAACAACGAAGGAGGCAATAACTGTTAAGTTTCACGTTTTAAAAAAGTAATAAAATATCGACCTAAATTAAGAATTAGTGACTAAAATATTAGAAAGCAATTAAATTCGTCAATTCCAAATTCAAAGTCTGTGATTAAGTTCTATTAACCCCTAAAGTGAAGTCCTAAAGTATTGTAAAAGTAAAGTGGTGGGGACACCTAAAGTGTGGTGGTTCCTAAAGTGGTTTTACTAAAGTGAAGAGTGGCACTCGAAAGGAAAAGGCATTTACTAAGCATCAAAATGGCGTTCGCGGCCGCTCGCATGATACTGAAGGACAAGAGGCGAAAGGCATCAAAAGAAGACTTCCGGGACCCTAGAAACAGAAGCAAGGTAATTTAATTATACAATAATAATGATTAAAATTTTGATGTACAGGAAAATATTTACACAAATGAAATAAGCTTACAGAACTAATAATGGATAAATAAGCATTATTTTTAACAATACAGCGTTATCAACAAGGATAAAAATATTCTTCAAATTATATTCATTATCAACTGATCGAATAATTGAGTAACGTTTCAAAATACATTTCCTAAAGTGAACTTGACTAGAGCAATATCAGCAAACAAAAGCAGTTTTAAAAAAAGAATTAGTAATGTCACAGGTGATACTTTTAACGTCAGTAAATTTACTACCTAATTAGCAAGCAGCGAGTGCGTTCGCCAGCGGTTTATCCAATCAGGTGGCAAGCAGATAATTAATTGCCTAGAGCAATGTTATAAATGTAACGCAATAAATTAGAATGCACTTGAGTCTACCGAGATTTGTGGTACTAATTAGTTGTGTAGAGTGGTGAACTAGGCTAAACTTTGGTAGTGTTTGTATTTCAAATTGAATTATTATCGATCAAGTTAGTAAACAAATGCAAACATAATATGTTAGTGGGATATCCAAAATAATCTAACATAAAAGATTATTACCAATAATTAATGACTGATACTTAAAATAGATTACTCTTTTATATATAATTTGTACTTTACTACGTTCTTACTAGCAACCTTTCAAATATAATCTTGTACAAATAATAAATTAAATTAATAATAATTATTAATGTTACTAGTTCCAACACGAATCCTATAAATAAGAGTAGGCACTAAAATTCAAATACTATATTTTGATTAGTATAGTATAACTTGATATTTGGTACTACTTTCAAATTCAGAGAAATACTTACGTGACACTGGTTGAATTGTTTTTAAGTATTGGGATAGGTATTTTATATTTAAAATGACGAGATAAAATATTTTGGCAGATACCTACTATAACTTGATATTTTCAGGTAGGTACAACTCTATTAGACAGTTTTTATAAAATCTGTTTTGAAATCCTGCAGTGAGTAAGGTCGCCAGAGCTCCTTATAAGGATGCGCTGCGCTGGCAGTAAGAGAAATATTCCCTCAAACTGTCGGCGCAGTGAATTCTCCATAAACCTCTAAGAGGTTTTTCGGGTCGGCAACGCGCCAGTGATACCCCTGGTGTTGCAAGCGTCCATAGGCTATGGTAACCGCTTACCATCAGGCGGGCCGTATGCTTGTTTGCCACCTAAGTGGGAAAAAAAAAGAAAAAAAAAGAAAAAAATCTAAAGCAATTGTCATACATAATACATAAACGCCTATATACCCTGAGAGGTAAGAGAGGTGTATTAATCTACACCCACTGGTCACCGGCCTATTTAGGTGCTATGTAATCAACTGGGCACAAATTCAGACTCCGAGCTGCTACTTCCTACTACTACTACTCCGGGGATTGTACACAGAAAAACCTGTTTGCGCTGTGATGCGCGTTGTAGGTTATTCTTTAGAGGACTGGAGCAGGTCAGGCAGGAATGTATATGAATTTCAATGAACGATTTTATTATAGGTAATGTAACGAAAAATTAATGTTTATTCTTGAATAAGAAACAATTAAACGGTTGTGAAGCATTCTTCACAATAGATGGCGCTACGTCACCTTAAGACGTAAATTAGAATGTGGAGGAAGATTTCGACTGGCGACCAGGGCGAGCGGTGGCTTAGTGGTCAGAGCGAGCGAACCAGAAGGCGCAGGTTCGAATCCTGCCCGCCCGCCGATTTTTTCCTTCATTAAAAATAAGAAACAATTACATTAAAATTAACGAATATTATTTAAAAAACGGATCAGTGGTATGAATTTTTGCAAATGACATCTAATGAAGTTCTTGCGAGTGCCGCGCCGCGGCGACCGAGGCCTCTCATTGGTCGACGTCCGTAGCCAGCTTAGTACTCGTCGCTTCGTCATTTGGATACACACACATGACATAACGACGCGCGTGAACAAAACCCAACAATACTTTGCTTGACCCGGGACCTTTGGCGTAGCAGTCGCGCTTGGGACCACTAAACCAACGAGGCAGTTCGAGGCAGTTCGAGGCAGCCTTTACAAGTAGTGCATAATGTCAGGTCGGTTCATTAGAACGGCATCTACGTTCAGAAATTGCTCATAAAAACACGTCAAACTTCACGGATAAATAGGGCAGCTGTCACACCGTAGTGTAACTTCAAAAAAATTCTCACTCCTTCACAAAATATACTCGCCCGCTGTCATCTTGATTCGCTTCATAAACTTCACTTGCCCCGTAATTTCACTGACTACATTTCCATAAAATAACGTAAGCACATTTATATTGCTTAGCGGCAAAATATTAAGCAATGCTGCAGTAGGTATCAACGCTTTGTTTCCTAAAAAATCTCCATGGTCGGAGATAATTAAATCATGTTATAAGTCATACTGAAACATGGATTAAATGTTAGCAAGTTTCATACAATTTTTTTCACAAACGAGGCAGCCTCCCCAGGGAAGTTCTTTTTCGACGCTTTGGACCCATGCAAATGTTTTCGATTGAGTTAAAAGTAGTAGCAGGCGTAATGATCCTGCATTCAGAAGTATATAAAAATGTACTTGGTTCAAAATTACATGTGCATATAATATAACCTAACCTAAATTAAAAATTTAGAAAACCCCCAAAACGAAATGTAATTTGCCATTTTGTGGTGGCGGCCATCTTGGATTTGAAATTTATCATAGTGCATAGTATCCAGCAAGCCCTTTCATTTGATACCCATATTGAGGGAGTTGTGAAAAAATATGTGATTCACTATTTTGTGGCGGCGGCCATCTTGGACCGATTTTCATCAAACATAGCTAAGAACACTCCCGACTAATTCACCTTTCAAATAAAAAAATCAAAATTAAAATCGGTTCATCCGTTCGGGAGGTACGATGCCACAGACAGACACACACACCCACACACAGACACGTCAAACTTATAAAACCCCGTCGTTTTTGCGTCGGAGGTTAAAAAAGCATATTAATTCACGCTACGGTGTGACACGCAGCCAAGTGCCGCTAACTCGCTTGTTTCCAATCTCAGCATGGAATGGGAAATGATTATAAACTTTAATGAGTTCTCACCTTTAATTGCTTTTCTTTGTAATAAAAACTGAATGGTCTTACAGTCTTTAAACAGGCGATTGAGTGTGGGCATTTGAGAAAACGGGCATGTTTAAGAATGATCACGCCAGTAATTCAAAAAAACGGTAGGCCTACCGTTTCAAAGATATTTTATCAAATTTTGGACCAAGATATTGGACAAAAACGTTTGAGTAGTACCATACCACCCTTAGTTCAATCCATGAAGGTCAAAGACAAAGCGATTCAACTCAAATAAGGAAAAGAAGGAACGCTTTAAGCCTGCATCGTAATTACGAACAGCTTTGATGTGAATTCTCAAATGCCGTTTCAGGAGATCCCTACCTAGCTCAGCTGGTTTAAAACGTCTTTGTACTTTAAAGTCGAAGTTATTTCCTACTTATTTTTTTTGTTAATTATGTACATAAATAAATACCTATATAACTTATCATACCATCACGCTTATATTCTCCGAAGGGGCATAGTTATACTGTACATCCATACTTTACCGGTAATGTTCTACGCCAATTCTATTGCAAAATCCGAACTACTCCGGCTACTGTTTTTTGTCTCACCAGATAGCACCACTGTTGAGTGAGATTGTGTCAAAGTTTGTTAATACCTCATTGCGCGAACTATTGAAGTAGTTCGTAGAGGCACAGCATATTTAAATCAGCCGTCCAATTAGAGAAAATGAATCCAAACATTTTGTCAAACTTTACACCAATGGGAATTGAAAAGTCGGCCGGGTGAATCGTAACTGAATCGGAATGGTAGCGCAGCCGGACCAGCGGTATCGATTGCGGCGAGAGAGAGATTGGACCCGGCTGTTTGAGTACTTTAAGAGTTTGCCAGAGTTTGTTTTTACGTACGTTTGATGTAATATAAACAAACAGGGTTATAAAAAATAACTTAGCTATTTTTGACCTTGTGAATCAGAATCAGGAATAGACAACATTGGTCAAGAAAAAAAAATGTTTTTTTTTTTTTTCGTTATAATGTCCGAAATATTCTCAAACGATAGAAAGCCTAAAAAGTGAACATGCTGGCGATGACTGAGATGTCCTTGAACGTGAATGACATATGCGCGAAGGATAAAAAGAGAGACCAATATATCAAAAACGCAGGCGCCTCTGCGAAAAGCAAAATAATGAAAAAATATTTTTTTCTTCCCCAATGTGTTCTATTCCCGATTCTGATTCATAAGGTCAAAAATAGCTAAGGTATTTTTTATAACCCTGTATATTTTGGGGACATTTTACAGAGCACCATCTAGTGGCAAACTAAGTAGAGCTTGTACTATGGATTCTAGACAATAGATATACTGTTTTGTAAATACCTAAGTACTTGTTATTCATAAGAAACACCCAGACAAACAAACACCTATATTATTCACATAAATATTTATGTCCTGTGGGAATCGAACCCATAACCTGGTGATCAGCAGTCCGTACTCGAACCAAAGACATCGACATGTTAAGTTTGAGTAGTACTGTTAGTTGACTAGGTACTGTCTGGGTAGGTAATTCAGTCGCATCTAAACTACATATTATCTTCTTAATACTTTGTACCCCTACCCGTATTGGAAAAAGGTGGGGGGAGGAATACAAACACATGGAATCCCTCCAAGGACAAATAGAGCCTCGAGATAAGGGGCCAACCTTGGTAGTTTTCCTGTTATTCTTTGCAATAGTTTTCCATGACGTTGTACTGAAATAAGTTGTTTCAGATGGTCATTGCGCATTGGTTCGTTTGTTTTCGTTTTGTATAGTGAACATTTCTGCTGGATTCGATTATTAGTTCATAAGCGTGTTATCAGGTTTTTCTAAATATCAGCTTGGAGTTTTTATTTTACCCGGTTAATGATAATGGGCTCGCTTCCTATTACTCCTCTGCCTGATTATTTGAGTAACACAGGCGTGATGGTATGAATATTAGTTTCATAATTTAGACGCACTACTATGAGTAGTCATTCAGTTTTTTTATGAAATATATTTTCCTTTAATTTGCAATGTTTTTGTTTGTAGATATTATACTCGTAATAACAAGCAGCAGAATTAAAAAAGCAGTGATAGCCTAGGGGTTTGACCACTGGACTGCCAAGTCAAAGGTCTCGTGTTCAAATTCAAGGCACCAAGGCACCTCTGACTTTTCAAAATCATGTGCGAAATTATCACTCGCTTTAACGGTGAAGGTAAACATCGTGAGGAAACCTGCATGCCTGAGAGATTTTCTCGACGGCATGTGAAGTCTGCCAACCCGCATTAGGCTAACGTGGTAGACTATAGCCTAATCCCTCTCATACTGCGAGGAGACTCGTGCCCAGCAGTGGGAAAGTATATGGGTTGATTATTATTATTATTATAATTACAGAATGGTGCAACACAGTTTACTCCATCCAATAAGCCCAGACCTAAACTAATAGTCGCAGTGTGTAAGCAAAAAACTCGTCGCTTATTGCATGTTCAGTTATTAGAAGTTCCGAGCCGTGTCCGGCCAATATCCGGCATTGGAGGCCGCGCTTCCGAGCCGGCCTACCGTGGCCTATGAACGAACGGCACCCCAACATAGGGTTGACCACCTTCATTTGTTTGGGCCGAGGACACTCTGCTGCAACTTACATAATTATACAACATGTTAAGAAAACCCTGTCCGACCGTGAAGTTATTATTAGGTATCAATATTATATTACATTTATGTAATCCTTTTCAGTTAATAATTAAAAAAATATTCCGAATATAAATAATATAAATATCTTGGGACATTTTTACACAGCACATTTTTTCCCAAACTAAGCAGAGCTTGTACTATGCGTATTAGACAATGGATATAATACTTATATACATCTTTTTTTTTCGTAAATATATACTTATAATATATAAGAAACACCCAGACAAACAGAAACACCTAAGTTCATCACATAAATGTTTGTGTCTTGTGGGAATCCCACGACCTCGTGATCAGCAGTCCGGTACTCGAACCACTAGACCACAGACGTCGTCAAGAATAAAAGTACTTGAATATTTTTTTAGTTAGTTAGTTATACATTCATACACTTACGCCTTTTTCCGATTGGGTAACCTACCCCCCGGGTACAGAAGAACACCTCTGATGATTTTGCTTTATATCTTTGCCTTTCACCTGCATCCTTCCCAGATTACCTAGTCTGAAGATTTATGTTACCACTATGTCGCTCTAACGTGACCTAGTTAAGGGATCGGGTGATATATTGCAGTAATTAGTGGGATTTGGGAATTTCTTGCGACCCTAGTAAACGGAATCGAAAGGATTCCCAATTGATCAATGGCTGCACTTTATTACATTGGTACATTTTGACTTAACGGAGCTTTGTTTATCGATAAATCGGTTGTCCGATTGATTTATTGTTGATGAAAACTCTTTGCCAGTGGAATGATATGTCTTTATACTATTGCTACAAGTTGCCCACTTATTCGTCCGGGCATTGAATGTCGAAATATTGATTGGGGCATAAAGTTATACACCATGACAAAAGGTTGTATTAAGCATTATAATATAACCTCTCTCAGGATGCAATCTACCTCTTTGTCAAATTTTACCAAAATCTATTCAGCGGTTTATACGTGAAAACGTAACACAGAGTCCCTTTCGCAATATTAGTATTTTATGTATACAATTTTTTTTTTGTTATTAGTATCGATTTATCCTTTATCTTGTAATGTAAAGCATAAACAGTTCATAGAACTCGCAATTCAAGTGAATATCTTTTGTCGTCATAATACCAGAGCATCAGTGCTCGATTAAATCAAATAACATCGCCAGCATATGAACATCATCAAAAACCCATTCGTTTTTATGTAACGTTCAAACGTAAAATGTTATTACATTTCGGAGTTGGTTCGTATAAATCGCGGGATGATGGCGCACGGTCCCTTGGGGCGGTACCGGGATCATCCGTCAAGCTACCGGCGGGTGACAGTCGTCAGCACCCGCGATGACAGCTCAGTACGACATTGACAAGTTAACATGTTGTCAGCTGGAAGTGAAGTTTGTTTTGTTCGGATACCCACTGCGGCGCACGCTGTGCACGGGCACGCGGCGCATTTTAGCTGTGTGGGTTCATTTGTTTCATAACGTCTATGTTTCCACTGCAGCACACGCTATACATGAATTCGTGTACCGTATATGGCATTGAGCTACGTAGGCGCCATATCCGAGCAAGCCACGCGTGTGCCAATGACGTCAACTCATGCGTAGCGTGTCTGTGGGTTGCAGTGGATATGATTCCATACATTTTCTTGCAAAGCGAAGCTTGGTGCACGTGCGTAGCCTCTCCGTGCGCCGCGGTAGGTTCCCGCCTTTAAGATGTATCCGGACTGTATACTAAGCTACAGAACTATATTCTAAAGCAAGGAATTTTTACCTGACTGCGCCAGAAGGAGGGTTATCACAGCTCCTTTCTTAGCGGTCTTCACTTTATAAATGTCTTATTTGTCTAGGTCTCCTAAGCGCGACTGCTACGCTCGTGGTACTGATTCGATTCCCAGGTCGAGCTGTGTTATTAGGTTTTTCTATAAAATACCAAGCTCGTAGTTGGAGTTATGCCCGGTTAATGGCAATAGGTTCGCCCACTATTACATATGGATAGTCGTCTCAGGCCTGGCTAGGGTGTTTTTTGGGTGAATATATGTAAAGTTTACAAACTACTCTTCTAAAGCGCTGAATACATTTCAATATTTCAAGGATATTTAAATTCGAGTGATGATGATGCATGTAAAACCGCAGCTTGTAATATAATTTAATGTAAAACCTATTTATTAATTAGCTCAGACAGTTCTCATTTGCTTGCGGTTGCTATATTAACAACGTTTTGATTATACATACAGTGATTTGTCATTTCGTCAGCCCGTGACGACAGAAATGCCACGTCAAATTAACCTCTAATTAAGCTCGTCACAAAACCCACATCATTAGTCGCACAGGGTTCAGTAGAATCATTGAGATAAACTGTTGTAGAGTAGTCACGTCAAACGTTTCTTCAGAATTATTTCTGTTGGTAGGATTTTTTGATGTTAGATTTCTTTTTGTTTGTGGGATTAATTTTATTATAACAATGTCTAGATTTTTTTATGAAAGAGCGCGCGAGATTTTTTACGTTCAGAGTAAGATTTTGTTGCTCAACAAAAGATAAAGAAGAAATTGATTGAGAGTTAGTTCAGAAGGTTATAATCGTATGCGGTTTAGCAGTTGATTAATAAAATGGTGCTTTGCTAACTTGAAATAGATTCTAACTACCAAATGTCAAGTTATATTATCTGTCAAAATATCTATATCGTCTAGAAAAGTGGTTTTATCTACTATATTTAAAAGTAATTACTTTCATAAAATATCACACGCTTGCCATAACACGAAGTTATCCGAATCACGAAAATGTCTCTGGAGAAATGCTTTTAAGCAAATTAGAACCAGGAAAAAATAATATTCTCATACAATGTTTTTACGAAACGACCCCAAATATGAATAATGCATAATATTAAAAGGAAGGGAAATTGTCTGGGGTAACGCTAAACTCTTTGCGTCCAAGGGAATTCCTAGAAAATTTAAGATTCGAACCAGTTTGAGACGGATCATACTGGATTTACTCTGCTAACTTTGGGATAAACTTCATATCGGGCTTTGAAACTCCAAGAGTATAAAAGACGCTAGCCACAGTGGCTCTTACGACGTTTTTACCCAAAAGATTTGATATTGGAAAATGATAATACTGAGTTCGTAAACCATCTTTTATTGTATAGAAAAGCAAAGTTAATGCATAGTCAGACAGAAAAGATATCAAAAGCCATTGCTAGATAGGCAGAAAAGAAGCTTATAGGTAATAATAGTTCATGGTTGCTTCTTACGATATTACGTAATACGTTGATAGCATTAGGATTACTTGTCAAATTTGACATGTCAATGTCAATGTCACAATAGGTACTGACATGTCAAATGATGTTGACTTAAATGCACAATGCATAAACCAAGATTTTAATTTCAATAGAACTATATTTTAAAATACCATATTTGTGTTTTCTTCATTAAATAAAAACGTGCTATTTTTACAGTAAAATTGAGAAAATAATTGCAATTTAACAGATTTGGTAAAAAAACTAGCTTCAACTAATTGAGGTTTCATGGTTCTTTATATGATACTTCAAGTCTTTAACCATATTTTTCGTGTAAAGTATTTCTGTTTCAGGTGTTCCAGTGTCTTAATAAAACCACAAATGACTTTTAACTCTAACTTGCACACTGACACTAGCCATTACCGTTGTACGCAGAAATTTGTGTCTGTGTTGTATAATAAATGTCTTGGCAGATGCTTTAAGTGTTACTACAGTGCTCTTTACATCATTACCTTCACAAATATCGACTGGACTTATGATATTTGTGATTGTAACAATAAAATCAAATATAATTCGTGTTTTATTCAAAATTAATGACTTTTTTCCTCCATGTGCGTTTTTTTGGCAACATTTGCTTGAATTTATTTCTTTTGAAAAAAAAAGCTAAGTGTATTTTTCTTTTGGGCAAGTGGAATCTTTATATTATAATTTCTAGAATTTTAATACAGCACAGTTTGTCAAACAAAACGCACATTTTTTATCAAAATTTTTCGCACAAATATTTGTAAAGAGTTACTTGTTAAGTGTTGATTGCCAACTATCTATCTTGCTTCCCTATGGCGATATGACAACTTAAAATCACTGTTTTTGGATTTTCCTATAAACACAAACAAACAAATTGCTTGCACAAATTAATGTTTTGTGTTATGGAGCTCAATTTAGAACTTTGAAATCTGATTCAAGAATACCAAGCAATTATTAATACATTATTATAAAAAGAGCTAGTTTCATTCAACGTTATTTTGCCATAATACTCTCCTGTTAAATTGTATTTGAAAGTGAATTTTTTTCTTGAACTGATTCCAAAATTGTAATTTCTGCTCCAATATCTGTGCATATTTATGTTTTTACTGTTTCTTATGTGCTCGACCAACAAGATTAGAAATGTTGCACGATCTGTCTCCCTCTTCCAGTGATATGCTCAAGCTGTTTAGATAGCTTAATTAGTAGTCATAATTTGGAATAATTTATAATTATAAAATGCCGTTTAATGAGTAAAATTTTCATATCTTCGAAATTTTAATTGGTGTTATTGTATTGCAATATTTATCAATCAAAACTTATTATAAAACAAAAGAATAATTAAAAATTGTACAAACTTTTTTAAAGGACCTTCTTTCTCATTAATGAATAATCATGACACTTACTTTTTAATTTTGTTGTGATTTAAACTGAGACTCGCAAACAAATGAGCAGGGTCATCAGGGGTCCTTAGTTTGGGAAATAAAGATGAAAATTTAAAACTTGAATATCTTTATGCACTACATTATCTTAATGTGACAATAACGATGTCTCGTGGGAACATTAAAACCCTAATAAAACAGTAAATTAAATTTATTACAAAGATTTGGTCCAACTTAAATACACAATGATAAACCTATATTTAGCAGCCCAGTAAAAAATTTTCGTGGTTGAATATCGAATAAAATGGAAAATTATTTTGTTAAAAATCGAATAAAACGAAACGAATAGAAAATGGGTTATTGTGTTATAGAAAATTAAATAGAAGCTTAAAGTGATAATAAAGGTTTCGAAAATAAAATATTATCATTAAATAATTTAGAGTGGGTGACTGTCACTGATTCCATTTTGACTATAATCAATACTTTTCCGCAAGTTGATAAAACCACACTGATATTGATAAATTGAGTTTCTTTAAAAAAATTCTAACGTTAGTCATTTCCAACTCTGCGGACCCAAACTCCAAAATGTTATTACCAATATTTGAAAAGATTGATGCAAAAACACATTTAGACGTCACAAACTTTTTTATTAACAATAAAGAAAAAACGAACAGCAATTTATCAACACAACAAAACATAACTCCGAAAACGTTATTGAATAAAACGGAAGTCATTATCATATTGTAATAGTCCGCAAAAAAATCGCCCTATAAGGAAATAGGAGGTATTTTTTTTTAATATTAAGATTCTTGAAAAATTGCTTTGATCTTTTGGGTAAAAAAACCGACAAGGTCCTTTTTATGATTTGGGAGTATTCTTCATCTGATAAAAGCTGGAATTTGCGGTTGGCTCTTGTTTTAAAAATAGCCTTTCAAGTACAGCTTTCCAAACAGCTTGTTTATTCAGCATGTCAATCTTCTTGGTCGTTGTGACAAAGCTATGTGTGCTAGTGTATAGGAACGAATGTTTCTTCTTGCAGGCTCGGAGCGCTAGCACCAGTAGCTTTAGGAGTGTAAGTCAGGTAATGAAACGTAAATGCTTGATCATGCCTGTCCATTCGACATCTCCAGTCTTTGGTTCCGTTCGTTTTTTGTCGGCAATGATTTTTATTTCGTTAATGACTTGTGTGATTATTATTATGAGTCTTGTTACTGCAATGCTTCTTTTATGATCAAAGGCATCAATTTGTGCAGAATTCCCAATTAAAACTTCGTATCCGTAGTATTTCACTATCTTGGATCTTCAATATCCAATTTTATTTTCGGTATGCCCTTTATGTGAATACACCCAGTAATTGTATTATTGTTTTCAAATAAAATAAATTGAAACAAATTAATTCCATTCCATTCCAATTTTTTAATACTGCCGTTTCTAGTATAGACATTAAATTTAAGCAAATCTAATGTCCCTAAACAAAACAAAATTTTATTTTTACCCAATTTAGTTTTTCAACTTCAATAATTTTTGACAGAAAATTTCTGTCTTATGTAGTAAAAATCATTGCCAAAAATATTTTTGCCATCGAGTCATTCGCGTTATAAATTGTAGTTTGTTTTAGCCGTAGCCCATCTCCATCATCGCGTAGAATCAGAATACTGCGAACGGTAAGTGGCGGCACATTCACTAACACAGATATCATTGTAGATATTTCATTACATAATCAAACTATCTGTAGCAACTACTGAAATCACATGAAGATTCTCATGAAGAAGATCGTCTGCACTATAGCAAGATTGGAAGATACAACGATGGATTATAATTGAACTGTTCTCTAGTAATGTTTTTATTAATCACACGTATTATTAAAACAAAAACTTTCTATACGTTGAAAAGAAACATTAGAAAATAGTTATTCGCTGGCGCCAGTAATCAGGTCTAATCTGCCTGTGGATAGGGTTTCAAGAAGAGGAATCTGCTCACAATGCTTGTCAAGGAGGTACCGTTTTCAACCTCTTGATCTAGCCACGTATTATTTATTTATTGCCAGAAAAAAATTTAGAAATGATAAAACTAACGAATTAAATTGATAAAATAAAAAATCTTCAGAAAAGAAAAATAATGACGTAACTGAAATATTAATAATACATTATTATGAGGATTGCTGAAATAATTGTTAGACTGTAAATGAAAGGTGAAATCAATCACAGAACGGGTTCGATAAATTTCTTCATTAAAACAATCAAGAAACAATTAATGTTCATTAGGGAAAGCAAAATTAGCCCGATTTCCCGCTGGGTTAGAATCTTTTAAAAAGTTTTCCTTTCTTTCTGTCATAGTTTAGAATTTAATTACAAAGATAAGGAACCGTTTTGCTTGCTATAATATAATTTTAACTCAATTCCACTACAAGGGCAAAGAATCGCAATCCCGAGAACTATCCAATCATACCCAAGTTACAAATGGAGTCTGCCAAACGATTTTACACAAAGTCCTGTGACCTACAAACCCATTTCGATTCCCCCCAAGTGTAAGGCTGTCAGCTGCGGGGCGACAGACTATGATAATTATCTGGAATTACATCGGACTCAAGTTTGATTGCAGAAATCAAACAGCGCAACTATTATTCCTATATTTTAGTCGTTAGAATCGTGGATTTTAGAATACTGGAATTTAGGTAGAGGTTTAGTTAGAAGAAAAGTTAGATTAAAAGGATAATGCTCAAATTCACTAACGTCCCCTAAGTCATTTAGGAGGTTTTTAGCTTTAGATCCTAAATCGAGCCCTGACATAATTTAATCCCCGCCGAGCTAAGTGCTGTATAGTGCAGGTTGACAGGCTTCACACACCGTCAAGAAAAATCTGTCACGCTGTCTGGGACCCTATACAAGTTGCAATTTGAGATTCGAATCCAAAAACGAATAGAAACGAAATAAATGACATTAGTGACAGAACAATTTGTCGAAATTTGTGTCGTTTCAAAACATTTTGTTTCTCTTCGTTTGTCGATTCGAATGTTAAATTGCAACTTCTCTAAGGCCCCAGATTTCCTCACGATCTTTTCTTTTGCCGATGTAAGCGAGTGGTAATGAATTGTGGTAATTAATACGCAGATAATTACGAAAAGTAATTTGATATAATATAGTACAGTATTCTGATTCGACCTTGAGATGACTTGGCAGGCCAGCGGTCATAACCTTACTCTATGACTTACTATATTGCTGTTGACTGTACCGAGTAAAACTTTAGGTACCTATTATTTTACGACATGTACTTAGTACCTGTTAGCTTAAGGGTCCCCTGTGGAATTTATGAAGGTCTAGCAACGAATTACGGGGCTGTTTCAACAAGATTGTTAGCAGTGTCTTCTTAGAGATAAATTGGGGCATATAAACATAGTGGGCGAACTGTAGGAAATTTTACAGAACATTTATACGTTTTATTAGTCAGTGATAAAACATAATAACATATCACCTCTATTCCACGACGGATTGGGCAGAGGTGTTTAGCTAGGTTATTGTAAACTAGCCACACTTGTTAATTCGTCACAGGAAAAGTATGTTAACTCACACTTTAATTTTATCGTAGTAAAATATTTGGGGGCATTGTAAACTCGTCACACTTTTATTTTGTACATACAGACTGCAGGAAAATCAAACACAGGAATAAAAATTATGATTATTTAGTTCTAAAATCACAGGAAGCCTTTATGAAAATCGGACACCAACGATTCGTGGGTATGATTATTTATTTGTTTCGACAAATACGTGCGGGGCTATTCTTTCGAGATGAGCCCAGGCTGTCGAAACCAGGACGCTTCGATTCCCAGCTTGAGCAATAAGAATTTCGTGAGAAACCTAAGACAATCTTACTTCTGCGATATGAGCTGATGTTTTTTAAGTTCCACAAACTCATTTATGTGCACGTTTCCTCACGATGTTTTCCTTGCTTCAGTCAGAGGTGGATCGGGACTCCGTGACCTTCGATTAGGCAGTTCAATGGTCATAAACTATTAAGGCTATCACTGCATATAATGTGGTATATTATACCCTATTTACTTGTTAAAGGTAAAAACTTCAAAAGGGTACCGATCTTTGGGGTTGGACCGGGGAATTTGGGATTTTTACTCACTTAAACCACCCCAGTGGCCACTATCAGTACATGGACAAGAGCAGTTTCCTGGAACCTCCCCTGTGCAAGGGCACATCCCGGTACAAAACTCAAAGTATTCGTATGATGTACGTAACTAAACAAAACACACTCGGGCAAAAAAATACTTTCACACTGTGAACGGTATTACTATTTTTTCAGGTAAAATGGAACATTTCAAACCTTTGTACGATGTGCTTACCGTAAGCCTAAGGCTTCGTTTGTATGTGCATACAAGTGAGAGGTGCTCAAACGCTGCGTGTAGCCGCCCTTAACCATAGGGTTGCCAAAAGTAAACATTTCTTGCGAGTGTCGCCAACGCCCCGGGCTGACACTTTTCACAAAGTAAAAGTACCCTTTCTAGTACTTATTCTTTTTTATACGAGTCTTGTGTTTTGTGAATGAACGCCTTTTAATCTAAGGCATTAAGTTTTGTTATAGTAGAGATGTAAGGGACTGATGTATTAACCGACTTGAAAACGAACTTAAACTTTAACTGGACAGAAATATAAACACCGAGCTGCAAACTGAGGATAACAACATACCCTCACGCCAGTATTCCCTAAAGGGTTAAGCAGAGGTTTTCTAATCTATCGCCGGTATGTTAAGATCCCATGTAGGGCGCAAGCCTATTGCCGTTAACCGGGTATAAATCAAAGCTCCGACCTGCTATTGAGAATTTCATAGGTCTATAATACTTTGCTCGACCTGGGAATCGAACTCAGGGACTTCAAGCGTAACAGTCACGTTTAGATAGTAAACTAACCTAACCTAAATTAAAAACTTAGAAAACCCCCGACACGAAATGTAATATGCCATTTTATGGTGGCGGCCATCTTGGATTTGAAATTTATTATAGTATTCTCCTAGTGAAGTGATAAAATATGTAATCCGTTATTTTGTAGCGGCGGCCATCTTGGGCTGATTTTCATCAAACATAGCTAAGAACACTCCCGACTAATACACCTTTCAAATAAAAAAATCAAAATCAAAATCGGTTCATCCGTTCGGGAGCTACGATGCCACAGACAGACACACACACACACACACACACACACAGACACGTCAAACTTATAACACCCCGTCGTATTTTCGTCGGGGGTTAAAAAGAAAGAAAAAGAAATATTTTGGTCACACGTAGAAAACCAACCAACTGAACCTTGCACAAATCAAAAAATGCCCTCCGTCAGCATCTTGCTGCGCCATTTAAATAAATGCCTAGGCTAATAAGGCAGTTACCCTACGTTTAGTTATATATTTGTCGACATCGTAGTAACATCGATACTTACTGTAACCTATATATACGGTAGTCTGCATAACAGATGAAACCTCAGGTGCAATGTATTTGCCGATATTACGCTATACAATCCACAGAACACCTGGGTCGCTAAAATATTGGCACGGGAGATATGTTTATAGATCATAAAAATACATACGTTATGAACGCAATTTTAATGCATAACATTGTAACGAAACAAAACGGAACATCAGTTGTGGCAAAATTTCGCGAAGGGTTACGGAAAAATGGCAGTTAGATTTTACGGCATGTTTATATATCAGTCTATTGCTAAAAAAAAGTATATAAGTATTATATCCACTGTCTAGTACCCATAGTACAAGCTCTGCTTAGTTTGGGACTAAATGGTGCTGCGTAAAATGTCCCAGAATATTTATATTTATTTATTTATTGCACTGCTGAACGTAGGCCTCCCCCAAAGAGTGCCAACCATTCCTGGTATGCTTAGGTCCCATGGGATAGGGGTGAGCCTATTGCCACTATCCAAACTGTTAAGGAGAATTTTATTTAAAAAATCTCAAGAACACTGCTTTGCCTGCCAGGATAACAGGCGCGCCTCGACAAAATTTTGTCTACTCTTTTGTCTCACTTTTTCTCGTGCGAAAACGAGACAAAAGCACGACATAAGCGTCGACAAAATGTTCTCGCGGCGTGCATGTTAGCCCGGCTGGAATGCCTAAAAGGGCCTGTTACACCACATTTTAAATCCACCATGAATTAATAAAAAAAAATAACAATATTTTTGTGAGATTATCTGTCAAGTAATTTAACGAGATCGAGGAGGTAGTGAAACAGGCTCTACGACTTCTAGCATATCAGTTGCGCTTAAAATTACTTCTAAGAAAGAAAGAAAGAAAGAAAGAAAGAAAAAGAAAAAGAAAAAGAAAAAGAAAAAGAAAAAGAAAAAGAAAAAGAAAAAGAAAAAGAAAAAGAAAAAGAAAAAGAAAAAGAAAAAGAAAAAGAAAAAGAAAAAGAAAAAGAAAAAGAAAAAGAAAAAGAAAAAGAAAAAGAAAAAGAAAAAGAAAAAGAAAAAGAAAAAGAAAAAGAAAAAGAAAAAGAAAAAGAAAAAGAAAAAGAAAAAGAAAAAGAAAAAGAAAAAGAAAAAGAAAAAGAAAAAGAAAAAGAAAAAGAAAAAGAAAAAGAAAAAGAAAAAGAAAAAGAAAAAGAAAAAGAAAAACGAACTACGAAGTCATTCGTAAAAAATACGGGCACATAATAATTTCCGAAGGGATGTCCTTATGGCCCAGTGTAATAGGGGGCGAATCTATTGCCATCAACCGGGCACAAATCCGAACTCAAACTGAGAATTTTATATAAAAACTCAATAACACTACTCGAACCGGGAAATCCCCAACTGGTACTGGCTGACTGGTTCTGATCTGATTCCACATATCAGATATAGAATCAGTCAGTCTCGTTTATCTTTTAGTCCCAAGCGCGATTGCTACGCTAGAAGTCCTAAGTAGTCGTGTCCAGCATAGTGTTGTTGGGTTTCTCTGTGAAATTCCCAGTAGCAGCTCAGTCTGGATTTGTACCCGGTTGATGGAAATAGGCTCACCCCCTAAACATCCCAGCACACTGTAGGTGTACATTAGTACACCTCTACCTAACTCTTCGGGAATACAGGCGTGATGGTATGTACCAGTCTAAGGCAGTTCATATGTACTAATTCGTAAAAAGAAACAGTAATAAAACTAAAATGTTCTTTTATTAATATAAAAAAGTAACAAGGTAGGTATTATATCTTTGTTTAATCACCAGTCATCATCGCCATAAATTCTGAAACAGAGATTTTTGTTTTTTAGTGTATTTGGCATTAACTAACGCTAAACATTTTTAAAGATATAACTACAATTTTTTTCTCAGACAGAATTTAGGTTATATTTTGTTTTAGACTAGTTTTCCGCTAGTGGCTTCGCCCGCGCGGTCTGGGTATTCCTTATAACTTTCAATCCCTCATAGCCATTTTTCCCATTAAAAAGTAGCTATTTCCTTTCTTAGGCTTTAGACTATCTGTATACCAAATTTCATTAAAATCGGTTCAGTAGTTTTGGCGTGAAAGCGCGACAGACAGATAGAGCTACTTTCGCATTTATAATATTAGTAAGAATTGATAAGGATTCTATGTTGATGACGTAATTGTCTATACTCATCTTCTTAGAACAAATATATCTCACGGTTATGTTCGGTCCGTTCCTATGTTTGGTCGTAACTACTCAATGGCTCAACCGATCAAAAATCGAATCGATCGAAAATCAAAATGGCGGATTTTAAATTAAATAAGGATTTTTAAATTATTATTTAGGATCTATCTAGTGATTCTATGATGATTAATAAACTAAACAGAAGGAAATAATATCAATTATCAAATGAAACAGTCGGGTTTTTTGTTTCATTTAATTATGCAGTGCTGCCTTCCTTAACAACGTGACAAATATACACACGCAAGTAGATGTTTTTTTATCAAAAATGCAAAGCATATGCAGCCTCTCAACACCTTTCTACACCCATCTATATAGGTTCGCTTCACTGGTCAAAAATCCTAAGCTAGATAAATAGATACCATCAAAATCCACGGTGCCAGAAGCATCAGTGTCGATCTCAGCTATCATTTCGTTAAGTTGATCCGGAGTCAATTGGTCGTCGAGTGCGGCCAGGATCTCTCGTAGACTCGAGGTCGGGATGTAGCCATTACCTGAAAACAGACAGCATTTACCTAAGTAGGTAAAAATATAGATATCTGTAGTCTAAATCTAGAGTCCGTGGCTGTAAATTACGCGATTTTTCGATCGATATTCGGATCGATTGATAGTTGATCCTCTCTTTTGATCCTTTTTCTCGACAGTAAGTTCAACATTTTAAACTAAATAAGATACGTGCGCAGCACTATAAACATGTCAATATAAATCCTCATTAGCGTGTCTTAATATAAAATCACCAAAGTGATAATAATTTATGTCACATAAGACTTGGCCGTCTGGTGACATTTGCGTGACGCGACAACGTAAATATTTAAAACTACCCGCAAAGTACTATTGTTTTGACATTCATGTATTATGTGTGATCACTGAAAAATGTTACCGCAAAATAATTGAGACTGAGATTTGCTATAATTTGTGCTGTCATTTATTTAGATGTTAGTATCTACTTTTTTCTTACACTTTTTTTTCATCTTAGTGTGGTCGTCCCATATAATGTGTGCCTAAAACTGGGGCTCAAAAGACCTTCTCCTCCCCACATAGTGAGGAGATTAAGGGCCTGTTTCCCCACCTCTGGCTGTCCGCTAACCGCGGATAAATTAAAAAATGGAACAAAATCTGTATGAATTTATCTGCCAAGGAATTTAACGGAACGATTTATCTAAAGCTTGTGTCATTTTAATACATTTTCTTTCTATTCATTTGTCGATTCGAATGTCAAATTGCAACTTGTCTACAGGCCCAGATTTAACATAAATTGTCTATCTTCTATAATCTAAACAAAAATAAATAAAAGACGTGGGATAGGTACGCAAAAATATTAGGTATATTTGTAGGTTTTGGCACATTATTCATTTTGTATTCAACGTAATATTTTATCTAATTTATATAGCAAAATTATATATTATAATGTTCCTACTCCTCCATTTATCATTAATATTACCAACCCACTCATTTTCCTGATATTTTGTATACAGTTCCGTTAATTTTCCGCTTCCTACATAAATGACATATTTAATTTTAATGACGGAGCTTTCTCCCGCCATATTTTAAACGGTATAATGAGAATTGAGATGCCTTTTGAAAATAGAAGTACATATTCGAATATTTCAAATTCAAAATCCTGATTAATTTGAAAGACGAATTGGATTTTCACTTAAACATGACTGAAATGACATGGTTTTATTTATAATAAAAAAAGCTTTACATCAGTTTTTAAGTTGGAAATTATAATATTATATCTTTACAACAACAACAGTTCACACAAAATTCAAATCTATTCAGTAGGTTTAGCGCCAACCCCTAACAAACAGACAAGAATTCTAAAAATCACTTTTTTGGGTTCGCGATCGTTTATATACTCTAACCCACTTATTTTTTTAAATATCTTCAATGTACAGACACAACTATTTTACAATTTTATAATAGTATAGATAGATTAAAAATAAATCATAATTTACAATATTTTCATTTCTGTAGTTATTTTTTGTGAGTAACAAATCTAGCATATTTTCTTCGTTTTTGAGAAAAGTGCATACAAGCTTATATTTTTATATATTAAGATATTTATTATTGTGAATATTAAATTATCTATCTTTTCTTTTTATGTTGTTATAAAACCTACAATAATTTAAATGCTCCCGCATTCCGCAACTGTAAATCACTAGTTTTACACACAAACCGCAACTAGTTGGTGAAAACATAACTTTTTATTTTTATTTGCCACACACTTGTCACGAGATCTCACCACGTCGGTTTTTTATCGTTTTTACATCGTATTTCTATCGTCGACAAATAGTAGGGGCGTCTCTGGCGTCGATCCAACTAATCGATCGACGGTTATTGCGAACAATTATCACCAAAAACATGGAGTGGGCACCATAAATTGGATACAGCACGATTTACGGTCGAACTTGGTGATTTTCGTGGTGATAAATGGTTTTATTTAATCATTTAAGTTCTCATTTGAGATTGGTACTGATTTATCCATCTTATCTACATAAATAATACAATTAATGTAAGTATGTTTGTCCATTATGCACTCCTCAAGAATTTATTCAATTAAAGTGAGTTGATCTGCATACAACCTCGTTGGTTCCTGTGCCTCGACTATGAGTTTTTCTCACTAAATTCGCTAGCGATGCCGTAAAATATTTGTATGGATAATCCTACAACGCTTCTAGCGGTTACGTAAGAAACTAAAGTCGCGTATGAGATAACAGCGTTTCGATGCGTAAAAAACCTATAGAAAGCAATTCGACAGAATTCATGGTTGAGGTATAGGTCTAAAAAAAGAACCACTGCAACACAGGTACTAGTTTTAAATTTAAATTTAATACTGTAGATGTTGCTTAATGCTCAAGCCTAAATTGCAGCTCCGATGACAAGTGGCGCGCTAAGCGCTGTTTTCAGAGTTCATTTCATGGATGGGTGACCATTCTTTACACATGCAATCATTAACCCGGTGAATTAAGTAATGCTTTTCAATTATGTCAAAAAAAACCATACCTCCGAGGTTCCGAGTAAGTAAATATCTTGCAAGCCTGCATGCAATGAAAACGAGACGATGTTTACTGCACCCGATGCCAAAACAACATACTTTCTTACAGTATAAATCTGTATCTACTTACGTAAATAGCATCCCACAGACTTTAATCGAATAAACCGAAGTATCTATACGAATATAGTCTTAAACGACTTTGAAATAAGGCCCTAAATCCGAGGTTGTATAATAACAGCTTTGTAGTTGGAAAGTCCAAAAGTTTTCAATACAATTTCCATATGGAACAATATTTTGTTTTGGGAAACATTTTAAGTTTTAACTAGTTTAATCCAGTTTTTTCACGCAGAGTTAGTTGATTTTATTTTTTATGTTTTTAGATTTCGTTTTTTTTTGTTACGATCAAAGTAACAAAAATGTTCTCTTGTTTTGTTAAAATCCGAGCTGCTACTGGTATTTTTTATAGAAAAAGTCAATAAGACTGCTCGACTTCTAGGACTTCTATCGTACTTAGCAGTCGCGCTTAGAACCACTAGACTAACGAGGCAGTTTTATATAAAAAAACAGTAAATCAAATAAACTATGATAAAGTTACATAAAATATAAGCTACGTTTTTATTAACTGGCAATATATCACTACCAATTGAAATTTATTGCCGCGAATTAAACTCGCCAAAGAATTAAAAATAAATTAGTTTTTTTGACAATTACACTCCTTTCTCGATATTACAATTGGAATACAGGCGTAAATAAAACATAAACATACCAGTATATTATGTTTTTTTTTTTGTGAAAATTTTGTCTCAAATTATGTTTATTCGGATCTTATTATTATGTTGATAACACTAAGATCCGAATCAACTATCTATAGTTCGTATAGTATAGTTGATTCGGACTTATGTTGATCTAAAATCTAAGACTTAAATAGTTGTTCCGTGTCGTAGATCTTTAGTGCTTAGATTTTAAGCCGTAATTGACAAATATTTGTTCAGTCGGAACAATGTAACTCACTCACGGAGACTCTAAGACAAAGTTTCTCCTGAAACTTATAGTTTCTAAATTACATAAGCTTGAGATAGTCAACAAGTTTAGTTGCATTTTCCTAAACCAACTCAAAGGGCATAAGTTGGCATCCAAACTGCAGTTTACTTTAATGATATTCCTAGTCTTTGACCCGCTATGCGTGGATTTGTTTCAGTATTTTACGCGAAATAATTCCGACCTACTCAGCAAAGTTTCTGAGCAATACCTACTGATATTTTGAGGATCAACTGATTGTGAGGGTCTTCGGACGTCTGATAAAACTATTTTTTTTTATAAAGATAGCTCCGGCACTAGGCATAAGCCTTGTGTTGTGCATAGACTTCACGAACATACAATTAACAGACACAAAAATTAATGTAGACTCGAAATAAATATCCGTGGAACACATAATTATTTGTCTTTAGTGGCAATACCGACGATACAGCGCAAAGAATACCTTGCCGATAAGTGCACAGAAGTTTACCGTTGTTATTAAGAAAATCATGAACAAGTAGGAGTTTCGCTGTTGTGTGCTGTCACCCATTAATCCTTTTTCGTCAGTCCGTAGCGTGGTTGGGTATCATACCTATAGCCACGAGCCCCTTTCTGGTGACTTATACACAAAAAAATGTTGCCTTACACTTACCCTCTTTATCGTAAAGTCTAAACGCTTCTTTCAGTTCTTTCTGTAAAGCTTCATCGTCTTCTTCTAGGAAGTGAATGGCGACACGGACGAAGGAATCAAAATTCAGTTTTCCACAAGCTGAAACATTAAAACATATATATTACTGACATAAATCTGTATAAACAAAAGGAAAGGACTGACGGATCTAAGCACAGCTCAAACCAGGCTCAAATTTGGCACACAGTTATTATGACGTAAGCATCTGCTAAGAAAGGATTTTGGGAATTTCCTACGGGACTGGGAAAAAATAGACGAACGCGAGTAACACCACAGGAAAAGGCTAGTATTCTTATAAAAATCTTCTTCGATCTTAAACACACACAAAAGCAAACGCATTTCACTCACTATACGCAGTTAATTTTTGGTAACGTTAATTACGTCATGTCATTAAATTTTTATACATACAAATAGTCCATTACAGTCATTGAATTTGTATTATAATTATAGAACGCATGCTCGACCAGTCAGCGTTTTAGACAAGATTTAAAACTAGAGTTTTGGGAAACACAAAATTCACTATTGCAAAATGGCTATAAATTTAAATCCCTGTCATTTATTATGCAGTGTCATGTAACGACTAAACAAAGTCATGTCTGTTGGACAAAAGTACAATTAACGCGATATGACAGCGAGTAACATTGCAAGTGACACGAACAGCAATTATGAAAGTAATTGGAGAAGCTTCCAGATGGTCTTGGTTCATAAAGCAAGGTGCCACTATCAGCGGGCTGTTATACTTTGTGAAATAGTTTTTTTAATGTTTTGTCCATCTGAACTTGAAACAAAAAAATGACAGATGTCTATTTTACGCTTGGAATAATCCTCAAGGGTTAATCCGAGGTGTTATGTACTTGCGCGTACACCCTGTATTTTATCGGTATTGATATACTGATTGACCTGGGAATCGTACCCAGGACCTCGAGCGAACGTAGCAGACTTTAGAATTCTAAAATCACGCATTGTGTCAAGGCATCATTTGATATTATAGGGAGGGATGAGGTGTGAGGTCTCTCCATCCAAAGATTGATTTTCATAACACGCTGTTACTGAGACCCTATCCCACGTTATACTTAGCACCGCCTACATAGCTTCGCCGTGACTCTGTCGCTAAGCATTAACTTCGCAAGTTTCTACTTTCTGCAACTTTAGACTTTGAGTGCAACAGAGTGATAAGATTACAAACTCTATTAAAGCGTTATCTATATAATATAAAGTATTCAAAGGTACTTATTTTATATTCCTGTTCTAATTTGAAAGGAATTCTCAAGTTTTTTCGTTAAGGACCAATATTTTCATAGACTACTAGCTCCCGCCAGCGGCTTCGCCTTCGTGGTCTGGGTATTTCTTATAACTTTCATCCCCTATTTCAACCCCTTATAGCCTTTTCTTCGCATTAAAAAGTAGCATAATATGTCCTTTCTCAGACTGTAGACTATCTTCGTACAAAATTTGATTTAAATCAGTTCAGAAGTTTTGGCGTGAAAGCGCGACAGAGAGACAGACTGACAGGTAGAGTTACTTTCGCATTTATAATATTAAGTAAGTAAGGATGTTAATTATTTTACTACAGGTCCCAGTAGGTAGTTTGAGTGCCGTTCGTTGTGCAAGGTTGCTCGATTTCAGTTCACTCACTGTGTCTGTGGCCATAAAGGAACTGAATGACGAGATGACGGATAGTAAAGATATAAAGAAGAAAATGTCTTACTGTGCCGACCACAAGCGAATTATGATTAGGGTAGGAATATGATGATGGTACTCTCATGAACTTAACAGCAGTATTATCACTTAAAAAGTGAATGAACTTCCTCGACTGCCTCGTTGGTCTAGTGGTCGCAAGAGCGACTGCTACGCTAGAGGTCCTGGGTTCGAATCCCGGGTAGAAAAACCCAACAAGTGTTGTTGGGTTTTTCTGGGAAATTCCCAGTAGCAGCTCGGTGTCTGGATTCGTGCTTGGTTGATGGCAATAGGCTTGCCCCCTATTACATGGGACCTAAACATACTGACAGAATGTGGGTCTAGACTAGTACGCCGCTGCCTACCCCTTCTGGGAATACAGGCGTGATAGTATGTGATGTAAAAGTGAATGAACAACCGTGGTAGTGTGTCCAGCAGTAGGCTGAATGATTAATCCACCAATTACTTACAAACTTAAGCGACATATATGCAGAACAACTGTTTAATGACGTCATTAAGATCTTAACTGCCTGGATCAAGTGAGATGTAAGGATTATCGCAGATATTTTCTAATACGCCCATACAGGGTGGGCAGTACCTATTTTTACCCCCGACGAAAAACGACGGGGTGTTATAAGTTTGACGTGTCTGTGTGTGTGTGTGTGTGTGTGTGTGTGTGTGTGTCTGTCTGTGGCATCGTATGGGTGGGTATCAAATGAAAGGGTTTAACTTGGAGAATACTATACACTATGATAAATTTGAAATCCAAAATGGCCGCCACCACAAAATGGTTAATTACATTTCGTGTCGGGGGTTTTCTAAATTTTTAATTTAGATTAGGTTATAGTCTAATTGCCTGTTTACTACTAATTTTGGTATTTTCTTCAGAAAACACTCAAATAGTCATAACTTTTAAGGAAATCAAGTTAGAGCTCTGCCCCAGAAATATTTTTTGTTGCAAATAACCCCAACTATCGCCCTGTTTCGTTTGATCCACGATTTTCTGCCCACCCTGTATAATTTGTAGACCGTAAGTATAGTGTTTATGGAGACGATTTGTACACTAATTATACAAAATCGACCTTCGTGACGCAGCGTCGTTGAACCATGTACATAATATTTATTTCGGTAATATTTTAAGCTACCAAATCCATACAAATAAATAAAATTGGTCTCTCTTCCTCCTAGCCTTTTCCCAACCATGTTGACATGACGACGTCTGTGGTCTAGTGGTTCGAGTACCGGACTGCTGATCACGAGGTCGTGGGTTCGATTCTCACAAGACACAAACATTTATGTGATGAACTTAGGTGTTTGTGTTTGTCTGGGTGTTTCTTATATATTATAAGTATGTATTTACAAAAAAATAAGTATATAAGTATTATATCCATTGTCTAGTACCCATAGTACAAGCTCTGCTTAGTTTGGGACTAGATGGTGCTGTGTAAAAATGTCCCAGGATATTTATTTATTTATTACGTTGGGGTCGGTTTCCAGTCTAACCAGGATGCGGCTGAATATCAGTATTTTACATAAAGCGACTGCCATCAGACCTCCGCAACCTAATTTCTAGGCAATACCGATATTTGAAGAAAAGACAGGTTGTCAGGCTTTTTAGGCTTCTGACTACCACTAACGATTGTCATAGGTGTTCGTATGACAACCGGGACCGACGGCTTTACTTTACGGGTCTCGATATGCTAAGAATGGTCACCCATCCACAGACTGACCGTGACAAGTGTAGCTTAACCATGCAGATCGGTTGATCGGCGTAGTTACAACTTGGCCACGATCCCCTCAAGTCAAAATTGGAGTGTCTGTTTGTAATTTCAAATTACAACTTTTCACTAAATGCATATAAATAAATATATACAATACTTACATCTATACAAATAAATAAAATTAAATTTCAAATTACAACTTTTCACTAAATGCATATAAATAAATATATACAATACTTACATCTATACAAATAAATAAAATTAAATTGTCTGTTTGTAATTTTAAATTAATATCAAGACAGCGACTCATTATTCTAGTTATCCTAAGTGTGACTGCTACGCTACATTACCGTCCTGTGGGTGTACATTCGTACACTTCTGCTTACCCTTCAGGGAATACAGGCGCGATGGTATGTTTTATAATATTTACGATCAAAATACCTACATCGATGAAAAAAAGATGAAATTATTCGTATGTACCTACATACATCATTTTTTTTTTTTTATTAGCCGTTGCTGTCCCACTGCTGGGCAAAGACCTCTCCCAGGTCTTTCCATGTACTCTTATCTCGTAAAAAAGAAAAATATAAAAAAAAAACATCTCCAGTATTTTGTTAAGTCGAAGGTCTAATATTTGATAAGGAGGATCAATTTAAGAGTCTTAAGCAGTCGCCGCCACTCTCTACCTGACAATACCTTCCATGAACCCTCCAAGTGTTCAAGAACTCTTGTTATATTTTTAAAGTGCCTGTATTTTGAACAAAACCTTTTTAAGAGGACGATCAGATATTTTTTTTTACTTATAATTTTCATTTCTTCTTTTTAACCCCCGACGTAAAAACGACGGGGTGTTATAAGTTTGACGTGTCTGTGTGTGTGAGTGTGTGTGTGCGTGTGTCTGTCAGTGGCATCGTAGCTCCCGAACGGATGGACCGATTTTGATTTTGTTTTTTTTATTTGAAAGATGAATTAGTCGGGAGTGTTCTTAGCTATGTTTGATGAAAATCAGTCCAAGATGGCCGCCGCTACAAAATAGCGAATTGCATATTTTTTCACAACTCTGTCAATATGGGTATCAAACGAAAGGGCTTAACTAGGAGAATACGATAAATTTCAAATCCAAGATGGCCGCCACCATAAAATGGCAAATGACATTTTGTGTCGGGGGTTTTCTAAATTTTTAATTTAGGTTATTTTGAATTTGGTTGTCAACAGATGTGATCAAATATTGAAAGAACGATAAAGGTGAGATTATGCTGTCCCTACCAAATCAATGATTTAATCGAGGTCTTAGCTTCGATTCCCAGGTCGAGCAAAGTTTTATTTGGTTTTCTATGAAATTGACAGTAACAGCTCGAAGTTGGAATTTGTGTCCGGATAATGGTTATAAGCTCGTCCCCTATTACATGGGACTTAAACATATTAGCAAACTGTGAATGTACTAATGTACACCTCTGCCTAACCTTCGGGGAACGAAGAAAATGGGGAACTGGGCGAAATAATCCCAACAAGAGGACTGATGGCCCGCCTGGTGCCTGCAGGCGTCCCCAAAGATAAATAGAAATAGAACCTTCGGGGAATCCAGGCTTGTTATGTTAAACATGCTATGTTATGTTATGACAAAATTTTCATTTGTGGCATTTCATTTAATTGCACTGAACCAAAACAAAACCCAAAGACACAGTGACAAAGTGGGCTAGTAAAAAATAAAGAAAAACACCATCAGGTGATCAAAGTTTGATTGTTTTCTTGAGAATTCCCAACTTGTTGAACAGATCGGTGACTGTTTTCATCAATCTTTTATTTATCAGTTCCTAATTTAGTTAAATACATCGCACTTGTATAAAATATAGTGTAATGTCTGGAATGGAATGTCACATGGGCACAGTAAGTAAATCTGCGCCGGCGCCGGTTCAAAGCCGCATGCGCAGCACCTGACGTCTATTTCCGTCAAGGCACATGGCTCTCTAATTGAAGTCCCCATCTCGTCTCGTTGTAAATTACCATGACTCCGATGACACTTGACGGGTGGAACGCTGAAGTAATTTTATTCCAATGTTTTGGAATTTGTTAGAGGGTATTGCGTTCTTTGATATTTAGGACATACTAGCTTTTCATCATATCAGCCTATTGCCGTCCAATGCTGAAAGTAGGCCTCCCCCAAAGAGCGCCAACCATCCCGGTCTTACTAGCTGTTAAAATAAATGATTGTTCTAAAATAAAAGTAGCCCAAGTTACTTCATAGATCAATTTTGCTATCTGCGTGTGAAAGTCTCATCAGAATCGGTCCAGCCGTTTCAAGGATTAGACCGAAAGACCGACCGATAAAAATTGTAAAATTTTATTTTATTATGTAATAAGTTTATCGGTATTTTATTAGGTATTATACTTTCATAATACGAATATACAAGTGAAAAACAGTTGATTTTAAATTACAAACCTATCATTTCAATTTTATTTATTTGGTATAGGTATTGAAAATATGCTATCTACCTATTGAAAATGCTTGTGTATTTGGAAATGTAAAATAGGTATTTTAATTTATTATGGAAACCAACACATTTGTCGTGATGACACGTAATAATTTAGGATTTGATTTGTTACTAGCTGTCCCGGCAGACCTTGTTCTGCCCCTTCTGTCCCGTTAGAATTATCTTTGGTATGCCTTTAAGTTGATTAGAGGTTGCATATCATTTCTATTTCTTCCTAACGTGGTTTTGTTTTTGACGTCGAATGTTTGGCAGTCAAAGTGGCTAAATGGAAAAAGAAAATTGATATTTTTCCCTTTTTCCTCGTATTTTTTAGGTCTTTTCTCTCCATAAGAACCTTCCTCAGACTTCATCAAACACTACAAAAAAGAAATCAGCCAAATCGGATCAGCCGTTCTCGAGTTTTGCGCTTAGCAACACATTTAGCGATTCATTTTTATATATTTTTATATATAAGAAGAAGATAAGATTTATTACTTATAAACATACGTATATTTATGAAAATTAAAGATTTCTTTATGTCGTACAGTGTAGTGCAGATAAACGGGTGATTGTCAGCAAGAGATAAAAATGTCAGCGATCTGGATAAACTGTGTGCGCCGGCTTTTGAAGGAAAACAGAACTAATTTCTGGAGCTATCGTCGCGAGCTCATAAACTTTGCTCTTTAGACACGTTTAGGTGACACTGCGTACCGTCTCTCAGCTGCCACGTGTAACATGCTCGATACACGCCAGATCAGCCCCCATAATATTTTGGTAATCTGGATTCGTATTTTGATTTAGTATGTGAGTGTATGTATGTCTCCTTCTGGAACCACATTCACACAATATTAACACACCAACCGAACTTATATGGGGAAAAACTGGGAATTAGGCACACTATCAGATAACAAAAAATCGAAAGCGGTTCTCGATTGAAGATACGATATACAGCGATATACACACAAAACAGTCGAATTGCGAAACTTCCTTTTTAACCGCCGACAAACGACGGGTGTTATGAGTTTTACGTGTCAGCATGTGTGTATGTGTCTGTCTGTGGCTTTTGATTTATTTGAAAGGTGAATTAGTCGGGAGTGTTCTTAGATATTTCATGAAAATCGGCCCAAGATGGCCGCCGCCACAAAATGGCAGATTACATATTTTTTCACAACTCCCTCATTATGGGTATCAAATGGAAGGGTTTGATTAGTAGAATACTATGATAAATTTCAAATCTAAGATGACCGCCACTACAAAATAGCGAATTTTTTTTTTAATTTTTTTTCGGCGTTAAAAATTGGTCTCACCTTCAGCATCTTCGCTGTCAAGCATCTGGTCAAGTTCAAGGTCGTCGTAGTTGTGCACCATCGTGTTCAGTATCGTCCTGACTTTTTCCTTCTCGATGCGGCCCTGCTTCTCCGAGTCGAACATGCTGAACGCGCGCCTGAGCACTGCCAGAGAAAAACAAATGGTCATCAAATAATTGATATCTTATGTACACACATTTATTTTGTTGCGGTTTAAAAACTAGAGTTTGAAGATTTAAAGATAGCTAGGTATTAGAAAGAGATCCTCCTGCCCTATCCCTAATAGGAATAGTGAATAGGGATAAGGGCAGGAGGGTGAAGTTTTAGAAAGAGGCCCTCAGGCGGTCCGTATGCTTTTTAGACAAACCTCCAGCGTAAAACTAATTACCATGATTAATGTTATAATTAAATATCAGATCCGTTTGTGTTGTAATGGCTAAGAAATAATAGAGATTCCTGGAGCTCAAATCTTCAATGCGTTTGAAAATTTAAAATTTATAATTTAATTATATATATTAAAAAAACAATTATTATGTTAACATTTAGAATTTAATTTTATGTAATACATATTATATACATAATAACAACAACTTATTAATTTTTCAATTTAATTTCAAACAAAATTAAGCAAATGTCATTTGTAATGTAACCGTAATTTAGTTGTACCTAGATATTTCTAAGCATGCTGTGATTTCCTGTAAGTGAAAAAACATAAGGCCATTGTATTTATATTGTATTTTTTTTAAATGTAATGTGTATTTTTCGTTAGAAATCCTAATAAATAAATAAATGCGTCATCTACATGACATACCGTAACGCCTGTATTCTCCGGAGGGTTAGGCAGAGATTTAATAATGTAGCCCCAGTTCACCGGTCGCTTAGGACTACTAAACTAAATATAAACGTATGGTAAAGGAAGATCACAATAGACCTAGTAAGGTCGCAGTGATGTTATAGCTGCAAAAAAAAAATAGTCAAAAGAAAATATTATAATTTAAACTAAAAACAATAGTTTAATTTAAACTAGAAACACTGAAATATAAACCCCTCTTTATCCATTGTCATGTCAAGAAACTGACACTAGAGATAACATCAACTTAAGCTATCCTTAACTAATGAGGATTTTGTAATAAGGGTGACAAAGTTTAGAAGGTTTCCAAAACTGGGTCTGAAAATTATCGACCCCTTTATCAGGTGAAAGGCGTGTTAAATTTCACTTTGTAAGCGCCAAAGTGGAGTAAAGAAACTTATTGGGGTACGTTGCAATTTGCATGGAGCCACAAATTATAATTGTACCAATTAGTGTAATTTTGACAGTGTCCCTTTATGCAAGGATTGAATTGGTCATTCATTGGAACATCACGCTTTGTTCACCGAAGGGTAAAGTACCAGATAGACGCACGAACTTAAAGTACGCGGTTTTTAAGATCTCGAACTACAAACCGGTTGGATCACTGACGAACTGTAAAGTACGCGTACTTATGGTGAAACACGGACAAATACAGGGCCGTCCGAACATTTGACAGACGCGTTCGCCAAACACAGAAACACTAAATTTGTTAGCATCGCATTGCATTTGTTTTTTAACCGATCGCGGACAGTTCACTTCGGTTTAGAGAAACCATTTTGGGACCAAGTTCGGGGGTGTAATTGTGACATGCGGTGCGCCCAGTCTTTACGCAGTAATATATAAGTCTATGCACACGGGCGATAAAGTTTGTCGAGCAATAAGTACGCGAGATTCCTCGCCCGTCTATCACCCCGCCTAGTTTGTCGGTATGTCTAGATCGCAAGTAATAGAACCATTAAATGGACATATATCCTGGTTCTAATACGGTGGCGGTCGTAAGGCTTTACTTCTCTTTGTGTTTGCGATCATTGTGTTTGGAATTTTAATATAATTATGATAATAATAGGTTTTATTTATGTAGTTCACCAAAAAATCGCCAGTGTGCGCAGTTCCTAAAGAAACCGTGCCATGAATAAGAGACCTAAAGCTACTGTTAATGTTACTTATGAGTACTCATTTAATTTTGTGTTTCGATAACTTACATACAAGAATCAACAAACTTCTTATCGGGCGCGTTTAGTGTTAAATTACTTTCATCAGTGATACGCCCCAAGTTATCATCATTAACAAGTTTGCAACCCCTGTCAAAACGTTAGTAATCAAGAGTCGTTCGGTCGCAAACTGATGGCTCGCTTATAAACTTTGTTTATGTAATACAGTTGCTGTAACCTAGATTAAATGGAGTATGTACATATCACGTTATTTTACATTACATATTCAGTTCAGAGAATTAAGATCATTAACCTGAGCTCACTCACTAAATTGAGAAAGATTTCTTTATAAAAAAATTCAAGATAAACACAAATGAAATTTCTATTCCATAAGCATTATTGTATTTTAAATCAAACCTTCTCTATCGAGACTTTTTTAAGTGCCCTGCCTAGAAATGACATCATCTACTTTCGATAATCTTTTATTATTAGTTAGGAAAAGTCAAAGCAAAGCAAAAGTCAGATGTTTATTTACAAGAATAAATAAGCAACCGCGCTTCTAAAACCACTAAATCATAATTTTATTCCTTCACAATGGATAAAGTATTTCCATTTAATGTAAAGGCGGTTTTAATCCAACATGGCTGAATACAGCTGTCATGTTGAAGAGGCTGGCAAAGGCATTGTCTCATTCATCTTAACATTTTATTGTTCAGATATTATGAAAGAATATTACTGAGGTGACATATTTTATACTGGGGCGGACAAGAAATAAAGATCCTCATTATTTAGTCGTTTATATATTATTTTGTAACATAAAATTAACATGTAGGTTGGTACATGTTGGTTTTTACATTCAATGTAAAATCCTAAAAAAAACCACACGCTCAGGGGTCTGCGCGTAATTTTTCATCTTTAATTAAAAAAGTTTTTTCTGAAATAGTCGTTACTTTTTTTATAATGTGTAGATGTTTTTAAATAGAAATATTATGTACCTACTTATATACCAAGTGAAGGCTTAGTCGCATTTTATTAAAACATTATTTTAGTTTTATTTCTACACGTGCAAAGATGCTGAAGTGTTCGTACTTTCCTAAATACTTTACTTGTTATATTATCCCTATCTTATTGGAACGTGCTTCGTCGCCATCTTGTGCTTCACAAAGGAGGCGAGTAGAGGGCAAAAAACTTTTTGCTCTAAAAGAAAAATATAAAATTGCAAATAGTTTTTACTATCTTGGATCTCCTTTACTAAAGTTTGGTGTTGAGATAGGGTTTTAAGATGTTTCCAATACCGTAAAATATTTTATATAATATTTTTATGAAATAAGCAGTGATAGTTAGGTTGTAAGAGTGCCTTCCATGCACGGTAGTCTCAGTTCGAATCCAGAGCACGCAACTCGAACTTTTCAAATTCATGTGGGGATTAAAAATTAATAAATACTCACTCACTGATGGAGAAAACCAATATAGGCTCACGCCTTATTTTATGGGACCTTAATATACCGGCAAATTGTGGGTGTACATATGTACACCTTCCCTTAGCCCTTCGGAGAATATAAGAGTTATTTTTATCTTGATTCTGATTATACCATCATACCTGTATTATCGAAGGGATAGGCACGGGTACCCCTTTGTACTCAGTCAAACTAAAAGTGTATCTTTTAGGACCCAAGTAGAAGGTCGACCATTGTTATTAATTCCGTAGAAAACCCAAACATGGTTTTAATTTTCAGCAGCAAAAATCTAGACTAAATAAATGCTTTAAGTTATATTTTGTTTTAAACAAGAGTCTTGCTCCTTTTTAACCCCCGACGCAAAAACGACGGGGTGTTATAAGTTTGACGTGTCTGTGTGTGTGTGTGTGTGTGTGTGTGTGTGTCTGTCTGTAGCATCGTAGCTCCCAAACGCTTGAACCGATTTTGATTTTGATTTTTTTATTTGAAAGGTGTATTAGTCGGGAGTGTTCTTAGCTATGTTTGATGAAAATCGGTCCAAGATGGCCGCCGCTACAAAATAGCGGATTACATATTCTTTCACAACTCCCTCAATATGGGTATCAAATGAAAGGGCTTAACTAGGAGAATACTATACACTATGATAAATTTCAAATCCAAGATGGCCGCCACCACAAAATGGCAAATTATATTTCATGTCGGGGGTTTTCTAAATTTTTAATTTAGGTTAGATTAGTTTAATTCGGTTAATAATAACGTCTGGAGCTGTACGTAGTTTTGCAATTTACCTTTTACTCCCGCTTTATGTTATGTTTTCTGAAGAATAGAATATTTTAATTTACTTTTTAATATCTTCAGCATTTGGTAAAGAAATATTATGAAACATGAAACTGTCTGGAACGGGTACATGATATTGTGCAGCTTTAAAAAACTATACGGCATAAATGAAATATTATTATAACTACAAATAGGTATAATTGATCTTTTGCCACATAGGGAGCCGACAGGATAATAATATGTCGGACTAATAGCGACAAAAAAATCGCACTTGTTTTTATTTTCTTGTTCTATGGTCACGGCCATAGAATTTGTAATATTCGCCATGACAATGACTACTTAACTAGCTCTTAATGACAGTAAGAGTAACTACAGCTCTCGCCAAACTTATTGTCCGGGTTGAAGTTGGCACGAGCTAACTTTAACCCGGCCGTAAAATTCGGAGAAAGAAAAATATTGGATTGTAATAACTAAAAACTAAAACTCAATTCGTAGGCTGTCGTTTTTAAATAATTTTTATCCAATATTTTTCTTCCTCCGATTTTTATAGCAGGGTTAAAGTTAGCTCGTGCCAACTTCACCCCGGACAATAAGATTGGTGCGAACTGTACAATACAAAAAAAAATTACTACTTACTAATGATTTGTCCATCATCTCTTTGATCTTTTCTTCGGCTCTGTAATGGATATAATATTTTCTAAAACAACTTTATTTAATACATAAAGAATATCTAAATATCCAAATAAACGAAACTTAAAAAAAAACTAATAATTTTAAAACAAATTAAAACACACCATTTTGGAATTATTAAATGTCAAATAGAATTTTCAAAAATTCAAAAATAAGCGGGCTCTCGCCGAAGCGCGCGCGGCGTGTACTCTAAAACTGGCCAGTTGGAGCACGTTCGAAATTTAAACGAGGTATTACGGGCACAATGCTTTTTCGGGACAATTTTACTTGGTTGGGTTGACGTAGTCTTGTAGCGGCGACCTAGAAATTATTTTTGGCACAATAATATTACATTTTATAGCACCTGTAGGTATAAATTATTGCCTGTTTCATGTAGGAAGTATCCTGGGTCATGCTGCGTGAATTCAAATATCCATTTAAATTATATTTATTTAAATATAAATAGGATTAATATTATTACTTCAAATAAGTAAAAACAAGTTGTTTAGTGATCACAAATGCAAATGTTGACCATAGGATTTTTCTTTGAAATTTTTAGCAGCAACTCGGAGTTAAAAGATAAGCCCAGCTAATGATAATGGGTTCACTCTAATCCTGATTAACGTTTTTTTTTGTTGGGGGTGCGGAAAATTGTCCTGGATCCTCTATCTCCTGGCTGGGGCGGTGTTGGACTGAATTCAATTAAAATTAGCTAGCTCTTCGTTTACCTATATTCACGGCCATGGGATTCATAACATTCATAGATAGGCTCTGGTCAGGTCAACCATCAGACCCCACCAGGTTTCATATTAACCTAACCTAAGAGCATAGCAGGTATGCATTAAGTACACCTCTGCCAAAAACTTCGGGGTATGGGTGTGATGGCATGTAGTTAATTTTAATTAAAAAATATATTAAATAATATCCTGGGACATTTTTTTTAATAATATACAGACTTGAGTAAACAGAGTTTAGAAGATCATGACCACTCTCTGACGATAATCATTGACGCATCATCACCCACATTCCCTCATTATTCTGTCCCATCTATCATTATTAGTGTCTCTTCAAGCAATAGTTCATAATTATAATCAAGGTCTCATGGGATAATTATTGTGAAGGATTTACGCCTAAGTACCACAATACGTTGCCAAATTAGGTAGGTATTCTCTAATTTACCCACGGACACGTCGGAATATCGGTAGTTATTGCACCGTTAATCACTAGTTAGATTTAAGCCCGGATTATGGCAGTAATGATAGAGGAACGCTCCCCGCGCCGTAGGTATAAAATACGTATTGTAAACGTCAATAAAATCCAGCACGCTTCGTGGTAGGAGGTGCAGGAGAAGCAGTGATATGTATAGTTATTTTATCGCTTATAGTCACAAAAACCTGTGTGATGATCTGTATGTCATTGATATAAAGATCAAATTTAAAAAAAAGTAGGTACGTACTTCGTGAAATACAAAACGTAGGTCCAGAGGTCGCAACTCTGACTTTAAAATCATGTAAGTATGTATTTTTTAATTAATTATCAATACTCCCTTTATGCTACACGCTCCACGCGTTGGCCCCAACGATCCTACCAACGTTGGCTCTTAGCGGTTTGAACCAATCATGTGTAGATACCAGCTAATAGCTAATTAGGGTGCTAGTGGCAACACTATTTTATTGGTACACAAAGTTGGCCGAATAGCGTTGGCGGTAACGTTTGACCGAACTTGCGGACGGTGAGAGAAAATACCATGAGGAAAACTGAATACAATTTTCAGTCTTCGCATCTCCAAATTACTCTGAGCATAAGTAGATAGTAAATTTGTATTAAGTATGCAGTGCTGCAAAGTGCAAACGAAGCATAGAAAAACCTGGACCAGTACCAACTGTGCAGATTGCAATTTGCATCTAGTGTTGTACCTAATTTCTAGATAATAAATATTACAACAGATCATGTAGATATTGTAGTGTACAGTTCATTTGGTAAGTATGTATATTGTGTTACTTTTACTTATTCTACAGAATATATTATACATTAATTTATGAAAATTGCGTAATGTTTTATCTATAATTTATGCTAAAATAAGCATAATATATGCATAATATATTTCTCAGTCTGATACTACCTTTTAACGACCAAGACGCTTTATTTTTATTTTACAACTACATAGATAGGCTTTTGTCTCAAAAACTACTTTAGAATGCAAGTGAAACCGCGGTAACTTCTAGTTTATAATAATTGGATAAAGCTCAGCACGATGATAAAAAGATAAATCCGAGAACGATATATTTTGGAAGATGAACGTTCATTATTCCTTCAGGGATTTAGGAAAAATCTGCGCGCGAAAATATATACAGGAAAACAAAGCAATGATTGCTTTTATAACAACGATCCGAGTTCAGAAACCTCTTGAGATTTGACTCGATTGTCTGATAAAACACTTGTTATATTTTAAGGTGGTTTTCTTCTGTGATAGCACCTTTTATGTATCAATACATAAAAGGTGCTATCTTACTAGTAGGGTCGTATGGTCGGGACCGCGGCCCCGGATTCTACCTAAAAGTGTAATAATTATTTTTGAGTAGTGTTTAGAGACCACAAATAAAATAAAGAAAATATGTTTTAGGAAAGAACGGTCAACAAAAAAATTGGAGTTATAAAAATAAAACTATTTTTATAAAAAGATAAAATATTTCTTTTATTTCAAAAAATGGTAGCTTCTAAGGTAAGGTATCGTACCATACGATACCGAATCATGAATTCAAATTCAAATTGCATATTATTATTATAATGTGTTAAGTATCAGGGTAGGTACGTATATTGCATTTGTTCCCGCGGTCGATTGCTTTGCGGTTAGTATGGTTTTTAAGGATGGAAACTCATTAACAATGCTTCAGGTATTGGCAGGTGTCTGTAGGCGGCTAAGACTACTAACTTTAGGTGATTCGTCAGCTCGTTTAGTGACATAAACCATAAAAAACCAGACCATTTTTTTCATTCAGCTCTTAACCTTCAGGGTCTGAACCACCTCTGGATAGCCGCTAACCGCGAATAAATAAAAAAATGTAACACAATTTGTATGAAATTATCTCGGGAACTTAGGTACTAGAAGGTATTGAAACCGGTCCTAAGTCTATTAAAATCTAGGTACCTACATTCGAAGTGTACCCTGTAACTCACACTCAACTCATAAGCGGTTTAAATCATTGTTAAAGTGATAAGGGTTGATGTAAGCTGGTTAATTTATGCATAGACTTGACTCGTCCGTGATCCCACGATGCTCAACACTGAACCGTCGCTCGGCTGTACTAACTCACATTACCATATTCGAAATTTTCATCCCAAGAGATGTTGTGATCCTTAGAGTCTATATTTTGCTGCCGTAATAGGTTTTAACTAGTGTTGCCCAAATTCAGTCTTGGTCTTGCAGTCTTGGTCTTGTTCTTGCGTTTTTGCAAGACCAAGACCAAGAACAAGACCGCGTATTTTTAGCAAGACCAAGACCAAGACTGACCGTGCAAGACTTGAGCAAGAACAAGACTAAGCCTGCAAGACTCTTGCGTCTTGCAGCTAGGACTTAGCGCTATTTCACGGAGTAGTTAGGTGTAACAATTCGGTGTATAGGTACGCTTAGGAATTCTATGAGACGCAAAAAACTGTATCAAAGAATATGAAAAACTGGACCTATGCGCATTACGAGTAATACCATAAACATACCTACATAGCGAATAAAAAAATATCCATTAAAATCAAACTGAGTGGATGCATAGTTATGTTTTAACCATCGGCACTTTGATAATGCGGCATCAAAGGTTTTGTACTTACTTCTCAAAGAAATTTGCCGCTTTTCGGAAGTACATGGTTATACACGCGCTTTTGAAATCATATACAACAATCGTTGCCGCCGCGCCGAAATCACAACATTTGACACTATTTGATGTTTGATTTGTGTTGTATTTTATTTTTTATTGAAATAAATGATAAATCGTAAAACTCTTTTATTAAATTTCATATAAGTTGAGGGTTCAATCTCTTTCTAGACAGATATTGTTCTTTAAAATACAGTCAAGTTATTGTAATTAATTTGTTTTTTACATGTTTTAGCAAATGTAAGCTTATAAATCATAAATGTTTATTAAGAAACAGTTACTTCCATGGAAAACGACATATAGGTCAGTTGATTTTTCGAATTTCTTATCAAATCCTCAGTTATTTATTAATCTGCTTGATCTTTACTATGGCTATGTAAATTCAAGCTCACAATGTTTCAATTCTAATACGTTTTTCTAAGATTTAAAGTAAACTTTAATAAATAGTAATAGACTAATAGGTAATTGCAAGACTTGCAAGACTCTTGCTGCAAGACCAAGACCAAGACCAAGACTGGGAGCGCAAGACCAAGACCAAGACCAAGACCAGGTGTATTGGCGCAAGACCAAGACCAAGACTGGCTAAGTCTCGTCTTGTTCTTGCATTTGGGCAACACTAGTTTTAACGTATAATATGGTACTGGATTCGGCAAACATAAGCTAAAGGCAGGACTCAAAGCTACGTGTACGCATAAACGAAGTCACAGTTTTTTTTTAATTTTGTTGAAACTTTATGGGAGATTTTATTTTCATTTATAAACCACCAGAGTCAAAAATATTGTTGAATAGTTGTTAGTTACAGAATTTAAAATAAAAATTAAATAAAACTTTATATTTTAATAGTCTTCAATTCTGACAAAATTATATTTATGTTTATCAATAAATATTATTTTCTTTTGAGAACTCTTTATCAAAATACAGACGCTTTTTCGCAATGAATTTGTACAAAATTAGATTATAAAATAATATTTAATTAATGAATATTTTTCTTAATCTATCTCGCCACAATACTACGCGATTTGCTTAAAGACACTTTGAGTAGGTCTAATTTGATACCGTGACGTGCTTCCGAGAAAACTGCGAAATTTCTAGTATCGAGACAAATTTTTAACTTCTGATTAAAATAAGTAAATAAAATTTTATATCACAAGACCGCTGGAACAAAGTCACGGCGTCCAGATTTATATTTTTTGCCGACGTTTATAGTTAGTTTCGAGTAGGCTTGTTTCGCCTACAAACAATTGTCACTGAAACGTTTACGACACCACAAATTAAATAGTATACGACTTTTTTTTCTAACAAATTTCTGTATTTCAAGATCCTACAATAAGGAAGTCTGCGGCTAACCAACACGTGGTTTTTAAACTGACTTAAAAAATAGAAGGAGGTTCACAAAATAATTCGGTTATTTTTTACCGCAGAACACCGTCATTAATAAAGCGATAGGGATTTTTTATACGTAAGAATACATGACTATTGAATAATAATCAACCTATATACTGTCCCACAGGGCACGGGTCTCCTCTCATTATGAGAGGGATTAGGCTATAGTCCAAAATTACGCACATGATTTCGAAAAGTCAGTGGTGAGTACTATAATAGTCATTTCTTTGAAGCAGAGCTTTCATTTTACCAAACATAGGCAATGGTTTGGCATAATTAGCTACATATCTAGCTATAAAGCCACGATGATGTTTTTCCCAATCCCGAATAAACTTAGGATTCGCGTTATAGTCTGAATAAGGTTCTCAAAAAGGCAAGCTTAATACTACCCTGAACCGACGGCCATGCATGGGGAGGTTGATGAACGTCGATGAGGCGAAAGTGGTGTGTCAGGATCGCAGCAAGTGGAAATTTATAATCTCTGCCTACCCCTGTGGGAAACAGCCGTAAAGCTATGTATGTTAAAATTTGAAAATTTACTAGATAGTATATCAGGGAAAACAAAGTGCGATTTTATGTTTTTTTTTTGTAAAATTCCTCGTCTTAATAGTATTTTTATAATTAAAGTTCATCAAACAGTTATCTACTAAGCGACTAAGCAGCTTTTTAAAACTATCAATGAACTGAAAATTCAGCAGAAACCAACAAATTCAAAACCTATTCCGACAAAATGAAGTTAAAAATGCAGCCATTTCTTCTTTCCATTTATTTTTTAAAAGTTTAGCTGTGAGCCATCCGGTTCTCTCGCCTCTTAATGAGGTCCATTTGTTTGAATTCTTCACGAGTTTAAACGCAGCGAATTATTTTTAATTAGACTTCCCATAGCGCAAAAACTTTGACGCCTTTCTAGGATTTGCGTCAGTAAAAAGATTTATGGAGATGAAACGGCTTGCTTTGTTTTTTTTTTGACACTGCGATTAGTGGAGTGTCAAAAGACAGTTCAGCATGTGATAGTATACTGATATGTTATGTATATGATATGTTTTAGGTCCAATGTAATAGGGATTGAGCCTATTGCCATATTTGAGCGTAAATCGAAATTCTGAGGTTGAAACATATTAACATTTTGCTCGGCCTTGGATCGGACTCAGTAGCCGGGTCACTGGCATAGTAAGTGCAGTTTTTAAAAAGGAAAGAAATTGACATTAAATATTTTTATTTGTGTTTAGCAAAAAAAATTGACAGGTAATTTTTAAAATATTTAACAGTTTTTTTTCAGTCCTTTCAGCTGTTCTGATTCGAGAGCACCACAATTTTTCTACCATCTATTGACATTAAAATTCATTTTGCGCCTTATACGGTTGACCAAACTTCGACATTATTCTCATAATAATAAGGGTGCAACTGCCAATAATATTGTTGATTTACATGATGCATTAGATAACATTCATTAGACACAGTCTCGTTTCATCAAATGGGGCCTAGACAAGTTGCTATTTGACATTTGAATCGACAAACCAGAAATAAAATGTATGGAAATGACATTAGTGACAGCCCGATTTGTCGAAAGCTTGTGTCATTTCTATAGATTTTGTTTGTAGAGTCAAATGTCAAATTGTAACTTGTCTATAGCTCTCTGTTTCTCTTGTAAATTTCGAATTGGAATATCAATATCCAGGTATATATATTATATTTATTTTTGTTATGTTGTTTGCAGGCGCGGAACAAGCCAGCTGATGGCGGCGGTCACGTCAACCAGAAGAACGCAGCAGGACAGAAATCAACAACTCCTGGTCAAAAAGGTATATTGTATCTGCAGCCAGTTATATCTTCAAGAAGCCTGTTTATCTCTGACTTCGCATGGGTGGATATTTGTAAAGAAATATTCATTTTGTGCACTCTGATTATTTTTTTATAAAACTCCTTATAACATCAGATATCTGCCAGTGCCAGTTCCGGCCAAATCGGCCTAACCGTTTTGGAGTTTAGCCGGAGCAAAAAGACTATATATTTTTTATAATTACGTTAATAACAGCTCTTATTTTGACATTACGAACAGACACCTGAATTTTATTTATTTGTACAAAAATAGGTATAAAAGATATATAATAACTGAGGATCTTATTGATTTTAATGGTATGCCCGGCAATACCTCTTTACCCTATGCCTAAGCTATGAAAAGTCGCGAAGACGGATAAAAAAAGCACATTGCAGGTGGATCTACAAAAGGTGGCCCCAAAACCCCGGTCAAGCCGTCAGCGCAGAAGGGCGCAGCGAAGACCGCACCACCGAAGCAGGCGGCAGCGGCAGCGGCAGTCAAAACACCACAGGGGAAGAAGAAGAAAGGTCACAAGCACCAACAGTATGAGCTGATTGTCACCATCAATCTGGTGAGTAATAATAAGAGAAACTACAAGTATGAACGTTTAACGTAATTTTAACATTTACTACCAAACTACGCAACCGACTGCAACTCCAGGATATACGTGCAGCAACTGCATGCCATGCCAATGTTTGCCAACTGCACATGCAGTTGTCTTCCGAATGCCGTTGCAACGGCATTTGGAAGTCATTGCATAGAATTACATACAAACCAGTAGTGTCACTGCGGACGACTGTATGTAGTCGTAACTACATTTTTTTTACGCCACTAAGGTGGCAAACAAGCATACGGCCCGCATGATGGTAAGCGGTTACCGTAGCCTATATGGACGCTTGCAACACCAGTGGTATCACTCGCGCGTTGCCGACCATAAAAACCTCTTAGAGGTTTATGGAGGATTCACTGCGCCGACAGTTTAAGGGAATATTCCTCTTGCTGCCAGCGCAGCGCTTCCTTAGAAGGAGCTCTGGCAACCTTACTCATTGCAGGAACACAACACACAATAAAGTTTGCTATTTGGCTGCAGTTTTCTGTAAGAAGGCATGTCACTGTTCACCGACTGCACAGTCAAGCAACTGCAGCGGCAGTCGTAAGAGTCACTGCATAAATATACATACAAACCAGTAGTGTCTGGACGACTATTATAAGCAGTCAGTGCACGTCCAACCTGCAGTTGCAGTCGGCAGTGTCGTCCGTAATTGTACCTACCTTTAAACATTATGCCATGTTTTGGTTGGGATGAAGAAACAGTGCAACAACATTCCTAGCAACATATTTTTGTCTGTAATTTATTAAGAGCGTTACAAGTTATAAAAATCAGGGTCTAGTTATATTACCTACTTATATAAATAGTCCACCATACTATACATCATTATTTTACCATAAACAGGTACTTGGCAATAGCCCCCATTCTAGCCATGGGCTTCCTCAAAATATTGTTTTAAATTACGCTGCTTGACACGTATCTGCGAGTTATTCTATAAGTATATTTGCCTATAGTTATGCGATCCTATGCCTGATACAAAGCACGGGATTACAACTCAGGACTTTGTAATTTAATTTAAATAAGTTAAAATGATGAGATGAGATGACAAATATGAGATCTCCACACACGACCACGTTGGTACACAGTAAGATTTACAGTAAGATGGATTATCGTAGCCTAGTACCAAAAGTGCTGGACACTGTAATCGTACAGAAAACTTATATTGGACACCCCAAGATTATTTCCACCAGAATAAAGTTAACCTTAACACGTCCTCCGGCTAACCATGATTCATTCAATTTATTGGAAACCCTCCAAAGGGTCCTAACAATTGCTTCTCTCTTTGTCCCTAAGGATAATAAGGAAAAAAGCACACAAATGTTAGCTATTAAAGTGTAGTCATAGTGTAACTGTTCAGTTATTTACTATAAGTACCCCGATAAACGTATATCGTATATCACTGTATTTTTACGAACAAACCCAGCTTCCTACCAAAACAAACTGGCTGAAGTAACAAACTGCCTCATAAAATAGAAGCAGCCTTATCGCGGGAAACTTTTACACCTGTCTCTGTCTAACTTCACGAATTTTATATTGTTTTCTCGCTCTAGCCCGCGTTTCCGCGATCCAGTACGCATAATCGCTTTTGTGATTGGATTATCGAATTCTGTTCGCGATAGGAACGTACTTTTTCGCTTGTTTTTTGTTTTTCTTATTTTGAATTTGCCAAAAACATTCCTGCTAAGTTTGTGGACTGAACAAAACAGATTTTTAATTTGGAAAATGACAAGTCCATTACTGAAATAAGAAAAAAATATTTACGGAATTATTTTTTTGATTCCTTGCGAGTTTTCTGCCTTGGTTTGAATGAAAGTAGGCTTTTTAATTTACTGTAATATAAATAACTGAAACATTTTTGTATGGGCCTGATTCACAACCTCTGAATAGGCGCTAACTGCCGAATAAATTAAAAAATGGAACAAAATAATTATGTATGATTTATGTGTCAGCGAATTTAACAGGAACTTATCAGTAAGTTGTGAACAGGCCCTTAAGGTTTAAGGTTTCGGCTAGGAACCCATTAAATTAGCTGGCAGATAATTATCATATTTTTTAATTTATCCGGCAATTAGCGACTATCAAGAGCTTGTGAAACAGACCTTTAGGGGAAAACAGGCATAATGATGATTTATGTTACCATTTTGAAAATAAATCTGAATTCTTTTATCACAGGTGTTACTACAGATTATGTTAAAAATACCAAAATTTTATTGCTTTTTTATATTCAACTGTCACTGTCAGTGTTGACAAAATGGCTGTCTAAGATTTTTATGTATATTGCTATCTTGTTGTGATCTTAGCTTCCTACATTATCTAGTTTACGTCCTATTATCCATGTTACGTCTAATACTGGCATGTTATTAGTTAAAACAAACATAAATTATTTCCAACGATGATTACGAAATTAAAACTATATTTTCATTGACAAGACTGCCTCGTTGGTCTATAGTCTGCGTGGAACGGAGCAGCGGGACGGAGAGGCAAGGGTGCTTGCTTTTGTTCACAGCAACCCGTCGCCTCACCCCCGTCCTAACCCCGACCTAAGGCGCGGCCAACTAGTTCCGCGTGGACTATAGTGATCCCAAGCGCGACTGCTACTCTAGAATACCTGGGTTGGATTCCTGGGTCGAGCAGTGTTGTTATGTTTGATTAGTAGGGTTCTCAGGAGCAGCTCAGAGTCTGGATTTCTGCTCGATTAATGGCAATAGGTTCGGGCCCTATTACTAAACCTTCCGGCGAACTGTGGGTGTACATTGGTGCACCTCTGCCTAACACCTTTCGGGGAATACAGACGTGATGGTATGTATGCTAAGATGATAACAAAGCTTAGTCCCTGTTACATCATCATCCACCCTTCTTCTTCTTTGCCTAGCCTTTTCCCAATCATGTTGGGGTCGGCTTCCAGTCTAACCAGGATGCGGCTGAATATCAGTATTTTACACGGAGCGACTGCCATCAGACCTACGCAACCCAATTTCTGGGCAATACCGATATTCGAAGGATATACTGGTTATCAGGCTTTTTAGGTTTCTGACTACCCTTACGATTGTCATAGGAGTTCGTATGAAAACCGGGACCGACGGCTTTACATACTCTCCGAGGCATGGAGGGGTCTCGATATGTTAAGAATGGTCACCCATCCACAGACTGACCGCGGCAAGTATAGCTTAACCTTGCAGATCGGTTGAAAAGCGTAGTAACAACTCGGCCACGAGCCCCTCGTCATCATCCATCCATTTTATAATAATTCTCTGTCCCCCTGCTAGGCACGGGTCTCCTGTCTGAATGAGAGAGATAGAACACCATGCTGGCCTAATAAGGGGTTGGTTTATAACATAAAACCTAAAAACCACCCCTGCGATTGATAGCAACATACTTTTTTGCTTGTTTTATGTTTTTCTTGTTTTGAATTTGTCAAAAACATTCCTGCCATGTTTGTGGACTGAACAAAACATATTTTTAATTTGGAAAATGACAAGTGACACCTATGCCTCCTGCATAAGAGCGGTTTCGCACTACGACCGATCCGAATCCGATCAGAGTCCGTGATAATACTGTTCGGAGTATTTTCCTAGAGAAATCGGATGACGGAAATCGGATCTATTGTGTAAACTACCATACAAATAGTTTTACGACTACACCGGACCGTATTTATACGGATTCCGATCGGATTCGGATTGGATTCGGATCTGATTCGGATCGGATTCGGATCGGATTCGGAAAAACTACTGAATACTACTACTGAACTCAATTAGACCATATAAATAGGTACGTTTGAAACGTTAAACTAGTTTCACGGTTCCAAAAAAAATGGATCTTATGGAGAAGGGCCGGCAAGAAACTCCATAGATACTCTTATAAAAAATATGTGTGGTAACAGTAACAAATGAAGATAAGCTTGATGTGTAGATGCAGAGATTAAAGAGTAGGTAAGTATTAGAATGAAATTTGGCATATAGATAGATTATAGTCTGGAATAGCACATCTAGGCTACTTTCTACCGCGGTAAATGTATGGTTCCCGTAGGATGAACTCCCAGACCACATGTGCGAAGCCGCTGGCAGATAGCTAGTCTCACATAAAACATTGATGCACCATACTACAAATCACACGTCTTTATCCTACTTTTCGATATAATATTTTAAGATACCTAGTATTTTTACGAGTGATAATTTTCGCACGAGTAAAAATACTAGTTATTTTCTCAAATAAACTAAAAATGATAGTGATTCAGACGTGCCAATAATTGTTATTACATAATTTGTCTCTCACTTTGCGCTGGCATTATATTATTTCCCCGACGCCAATAAACAGGTCGATACTAGAAGTTTCATTTAAAAAAAATACTCAATTTTCAATTCTATCAAATTACATTTTCTTCTTCTTTTTCTTTTTCCAAAGGCTAGAAAGACGACTACAATTAAATAAATTGTAGGGACAGTATTTCATATTATCACTGTTGGCGACTGGCTGGCAACAGTTCTGTTTTTGATAGTTTTTATTTTTGATATTTTATTGTATTGTTTTTTCTGCTGTCAGTGTTTGTGTCATGTCGATTATTGTAACATAAAATACTTCCTGTGCTACTAAAATTCCTCTTAAAAAACCACCATAGTTTAATTTCATCTACAGTCCACTTCTCTCACGAACAATCACAATGAGAAGCTAGAATAACTATGACAATCTGTGGTACCTACTCATAAAAGAATTATAACAATATCTAATTTCCTCGACATAACGTGCTTATGGTAGCATTTCGAATAGAATAACTTAAGGCACATTCGTAATAAATAATAATCAACTAGGTATGCATCTACTTAACTAAAAGCGAAAGTTTTTATGACATGAAAACAGTTGTTTTTTTTTATTGTAATTGTCATTACCGCATGCTACAAATTTTTAAGATCGTATTTTTACTATTAGAAGTTACTTTGTAAAAAAAAAATATCCTGGGACATTTTCACACAGCACCATCTAGTCCCAAACTAAGCAGAGCTTGTAACTATGGGTACTAGACAATGGATATAATACTAATATACTTTTTTTTGTTAATACATACTTAAAATACATAAGAAACACCTAGACAAACACAAACACTTAAGTTCATCACAATAAATGTTTGTGCCCTGTGGGAATCGAATCCATACCCCCATAGACCACAAATGTCGTCATCATCATTCATCATCATTCCATCAATTGTTCGATGTTTTGCTAATTTTGTAATCTAAATATAATATTTAGTATAGAATCCAATGTTGTGGAGAAAATCTTCCGGTTAAAAAAAGATAAAACTTCTGGATGAAATTGTTCTATGTAAATATCGTTCCAGTATTAAAACTGACTTGTGACGTCATATTAGACATTAGAAATGTAGTTTATGGGCGCAATTTTAGGTATTGTAATATAAATAAATAAATTGCCAAGTATTTTACGATGCTCCCACTGCCATAGTTTTGGTTGAAATCGTAAATGTCAAATAAGTGTAATTTTTTAAGTAAATCGGTAGGTTAAAAATTTAAGAATAATAATTTATAAAAATATAATAATATTATAATAGTAAATTTTTCGTGTGAATTTAAATTTAAATTTGATGTAATGAAATATTGACTATAAAAAAAACTCGGCAAGTATGCGAAGGTAAAAAGTGTGACTTACCTAAACGTAATCTATATAAATATAAATGAATATTGGTAAGCGCATAACTCAAGAATGACTGGAGTAATTCAGCTAATTTATTTTTAAGGTCCACGGAAGGTTTTATAATAATCAACCTATATACTGTCCCACTACTGGGCACGGGTCTCCTCTCAGTATGAGAGGGATTAGGATAAAGTCCACCACGCTGGCCTAATGCGGGTTGGCAAACTTCACATGCCGTCAAGAAAATCTCTCAGGCATGCAGGTCTCCTCACGATGTTTTCCTTCACCGTTAAAGCGAGTGATAATGACGCACATGATTTCGAAAAGTCAGAGGTGCGTGCCTTGGATTCGAACTCGAGACCTTTGACTTGGCAGTCCAGTGGTCATACGCCTAGGCTATCACTGCTATAATATATAAGGTTTTAATACTATGTATTTAATAGTATTTTAGAGAGGTAGGGCACAGCCATTTATGGCTCAAATCTGGAGCAGCCCATCTGGGGAAGTACCTCCACCTTACAGAAAACTGCAGCCAAATAACACACTTTATTATGTGTGGTGTTCCTGCAGTATGTAAGGTCGTCAGAGCTCCTTCTAAGGATGCTGGCAGTAAGAGGAATATTTCCTCAAACTGTCGGCGCAGTGAATCCTCCATAAACCTCTAAGAGGTTTTTCGGGTCGGCAACGCGCGAGTGATACCCCTGGTGTTGCAAGCGTCCATAGGCTATGGTAACCGCTTACCATCCGGCGGGCCGTATGCTTGTTTGCCACCTTAGTGGTATAAAAAAAAATGAAAAAAAAAAAACGGGGAAAAAGTTATCAAGACCACGCGGGCGAAGCCGCTGGCGGAAAGCTAGTCCTTATATAAAAATTAATAGCATGTATATTATGAAAGATCACCACTTGGGAACCAGTCAACCGATTTGGCTGTTATTATAACTTCTAAATAACTTTTTAGTATATAACTTTGTGCGTTAGAACTTAAAGATGCCTCATTAGCCTGATGGTCATAGGCGCGACTGCTATGCTGGACCTGGGTTGTGTTCCCAGGTCAAACAAACTGTTATTGGGTTTTAAATCTAGGAAATTCTCCGCAACAGTTTGGTGTTTTGGTGTGCACGGTTAATGGCGAAAGACTCGCCCCTATTTAAATGATAACTAAACATACCAAATCAAATCAAATCTAAATCATTTATTTGCGTCAAATGTGGTAGGTACAAGAGATGATATAAAATTATTGTAGTGCAAAGACACATTTTGCCATGAATTATAGCATGTATATATTACCTTGCATTTGAACTATAGGTGTACATAAATAACTAGGTACATTTCTGCCAAACCATTAGGGAATACAGTCGTGACGGTATGTAAAATTAGTTAAAATTATTTTTAAATTTAGCGCCTAACGCGATACGCGCTTGAAGAATCAATTCAGTGCTTTTGCTCAACTGATTTAAATAGGCGGTCCAATATTTCTATGTTATTTATACAGATTACTATAATATTTACTTGTCTATAACCATCACGCCTATATTCCAATTAGGGATAAGTAGTATACCAGCCAGCGTTTCAGGTGGTTTATCTATGTATATTACCTACTTACTTTTTTACTCATGACAAAACGGAGAAGGTACAGTTCTCGCTAAACTTATTGTCCGGGTTGAAGTTGGCACGAGCTAACTTTAACCCGGCCGTAAAAATCGGAGAAAGAAAAATATTAGATTGTAATAATTAAGAACGAAAGCTCAAGTCGTAGGTTGTCCTTTTAAATCATTCTAATCTAATATTTGTGATTGTCCGATTTTTACGGCCTGGTTAAAGTTAGCTCGTGCCAACTTCAACCCGGACAATAAGTTTAGCGAGAACTGTACCTTCTCCGTTTTGTCATGAGTAAAAAAGTAAGTAGGTAATATACATAGATAAACCACCTGAAACGCTGGCTGGTATACTACTTATCCCTAATTGGAATATAGCGTAGGTTTACAGTAAACGGTTCTCATTAATCCTCAAAACGGTTAGTCCGATTTGGATACGGTTTTTTGTACCTCTATCTACAGGGTTTGTGATTAATCGAAGATTGTTCTTACTCATCGATGATACTTAGGTGTTATTTATTAATTACGATCGACATCATTGTTACCTCATGGAGATTTGATTTTATACTAAAACCTGCCTACCAATACATACGCATCATGAATTATTTTCAGCGAAGCATAACAGATGTCACTACTAGTCTAACAAATTGAATATTCATGAGATGACAGTTTCATTGAATCAAGAATTTCATGTCATGTTACAGTTTGGCACGTGTAAATTGGCGAGATTTTGTTATTTTATATTCTATGATAAAAGTGACATGGTTCATTTTTGCACGATGGTATTTTAGTTACGTCACACCTGATGAGTCTCTCAATTTCCCGCCAAAACTGCTTCGTTCCAAATGATACGCGATGTGCCAAGATGACGCGTAATATTTGTTTGTTCTATATTGACCGCAAATACCTATTACAAAATTGTATAAAGTAATAATATCTGCTACCTAGTAGATCTGGTACAAAGGAATATAGACTAATGCCTTGTTTCACCACTCACAGTTCTCGTTCTCGTTAAATTATTTGGCACATAATTGGTATTATCACAAATTAACACAAAAAAAATATGTTCCATTTCTTTTATTAATAAAGTTAATGACGTATTTAGCTAGGCACTTGCAGATTTTGTACACAATATTATAATGATTATAAAAAAGGTAATTAAATAGAAAAAAAAGAAACTTAGTACCTGATATGTAGGTATCTGTTAAATTACTCAGCAGTTAATTTAATACAAATTTTGTTCTAATATTGAATATATCCGGCAATTAGTGGCTATCCAGAGGTGGTGAATCATGCCTTGTTATAATCATTAGAGAAGGCAGTAAACTTACAATAAAGAAATCGTATTGTTTCCGTCATTGTAGAACAGTCCTAGAGCAATCAGCAAAAATGATTTAAATATAGAATTCTACTAATATCCGAGCTGAAAATGTTGCATCGTGCGTATCATTGGCCAGTACGATAACATAATCGCTTTGAAAGATATAATAATTAATATCTAATGTCAATTTACATGAAAATAATCAACTGTCAAAACTAAAAATACACACAGCGGTGCTAATTTTATATTTTAAACGTAGAACTAAAAAAGATATACCTACGCGTGCTTCGTGATAAAAAAAACAACCGAGATTTGCGCCATATTGCTTTGTTTACGTGAAGTTTTTAAAAAAAGCAGACGTGGTCGCGTGTGTGCAAAGAGTTTTTAAATGTGCGTAAAATTGTGAAGTGAAACAAACTTTTTGGAAAATCAAATGTTGTGTCTGTGTTACCAATCTATTTTATCAACCGATTCTGCCATTTTATAATCTGTAGCCTAACGAGGACTTTAGTTATTTAGCTGCTTCCGCATTTCTCAAACCTAGAGAAACATTAGTTCCTTGGGTGACCACTAGAGGCGTTATAGAGGTTTTCCTATAGAGATTTTATTATACTGTAAATATTCAAAAGGTTCTTTTTCCATACAAATTGACGGATAGTCGGACACGCTAGCTTGTATTTCTCACTGAAAGCTTCACAATAAATGTCCCTTTTGACCGATGCATAAAATGTAGCTTTTTGCACTTGATTTAAAGTAATATAATGTACTATATATAGTATGTGTTAAATTGTAGTTTTTAAGTTCCTTTTTAGTACATTAATTGTACCTACACTATGCCCGTTATCTTTTTCCGTGATTCATATTACTTTGGTTGCCTGGAAGAAATCGCTATAAGCGATAAGGCCGCCCGTCGTACATAAGTAACTTATTGTATTTCTTTTTATATTTATTGTGTACCTAGTTCAAGTGTACAATAGTGTAAAATAAGTAAATAATTAATAAATAAATAAAATAATATAAGTTAATGTAAAAACTACACTATCGGGACCCAAGGTTTGCCTGCAAATAATTTGATAACTACATTTTAACAACATCGCTTTACATTTTATGAATGACAATAGGCTTGTCCCTATTACTTGGGACAGCGAAATGTGGTTGTGCACTAGCCTGCCTACCCTGATATAAGCAGCGGTGTAGGCATTAATTTACAAGCTTACTTAATTCCTTTTTATTTATTGTTTTGTACAAAAGTGACATCTGTCACTTAGGGACTGAAAGTATATCGAATAAAACTCGTTAATTACAGTTAACGGTTTTTGGTTCGTCGGTTAAAAATGGCGGCAACAAAGCCTGCTGAAGAGATTTATAAAAAAGAATACAGAAGATTGAGGAGGCTTACCAGCGATTTGGCGATACGTCAAGTGTCAGTACGTACCTACCTTAAAATTGTAAATATTATCAATACTTGTTTTATAGATATTATTATAATGGTTAGGTACCAAGCTTTCAGAAAAGTTTCTTAGGCAAATTAGATTATGTATTAGTACATACACAAAATTATTTTGTGTATGACTTAAACGCCTTAATTAACTAACAGACAGATAATATATGTGTTGCGGGGGTTTCTTGCACCGTTTCTTTTTGTAAATCAAAGCAATGGACGGAAAGCCTCTTAGGCTAATATTCAGAGACGACGCTAAGCGTAAACTTACGCTTCCGTATGTCAGATAGTCCTATGTCCGTATGTCGATACTAATTTGACATTCGGAAGCGTTACTTTACGCTTAGCGTCGTTTCTGAATATAAGCCTTATTGTCTTCTCATTTATGTAACGATACAATAATTCATTAAATGATAGCTAACTAAAACTTGATTGTTTAAATGAAAATTGACTAACTGTAAACTAAAATGTTACTCAAACTTGACTGAAACTTGACTCAAAATAGACTCAAATTCGACTGAAAGATATATAAAACTTGACTGAAACTTACAGAATGGACTGAAAAGTGACAAAGGTTAGGCTGACGATATCTACTATCCACCATGATAGGTAGTTTACGCAATTGCAAGTCTAATTAATTTTCTTGTATTTTTCAGTCAGAATATGGCCTTACGGAAGAGCAAGTTGCAGGTAAGAACTTACATTTAATATTAGTTCTAAGCACGCTTAACATTGAGCATAGAGTTCTAAAGTCTAGTTACGCAAAAGATCCGCGTTAAAGGTTGAAAACTAGTTAGTTTAAGCAGATGGAATTGAAAATGAAACTTTTCTTTAAAATCGACTCTTACTTGACTGTTCCATGTCCATATACACTTAAATATTCACACATCACAGACTGTGAAATGTCTATGATTTCTTTTCATAGACATTTCACAGTCTGTGATGGGTTGTTGTTATGTGTTCGGTTCCCCCATCGATTGACAAAGGAGGATGCCATGTAGTGAGGACCAATAGAAGTACGATGGTATCATCCTTAACAGCATACAAACATAAACACATTGATATAAATCAATGCATAAACATAAGTATATTTAAAAGTTGACTGACTTGTTGGTCTTGTCATCTTGTGTGATTGCTACGTTCGAAGTCCTGGTTTCGATTCCCGAATCTAGCAGTGTTGTTGGGTTTCTCTCTAAAATTCCCAGTAGCAGTTTCGGAGTCAGGATTTGTGGCCGGTTAATGGCAATAGGCTTCCCCCTATTACTTTGGACCTAAACGTATCGGCGAACTGTGGGTGTACATTAGTATATACCTACCTATGTACACCTCTGTCTAAACATTTAGGGAATACAGGGGTGATGGTATTTAATGTTTTAAAATTTTAATCTAACCTTTAACTAACTAACTATTTAAACTTAACTCTTGTCCAACAGAATTCAAAGAAGCTTTCATGCTCTTTGACAAGGATGAAGACGGTACGATCACTATGGCAGAGCTTGGTGTCGTCATGCGGTCGCTTGGGCAGAGACCCTCAGGTATGATATCTCTTATAATACTTAATTTTACACATTAGGATGATTCAATTCGCGCTATGGCTTGTAAAGCGGCTTTTGCGCTACATGTTGCAAATATTAAATTCCTATTCGCAACAAAAATAGCCGTAGGTAGGTACAGTTCTCGCCAAACTTATTGTCCGGGTTGAAGTTTGCACGAGCTAGCTTTAACACAGCCGTAAAAATCCGAGGAAGAAAAATATTGTATTAAAATGATGCCTACTACTTGAGCTTTGGTTTTTATTTATTACAATCTAATATTTTTCTTTCTCCCGATTTTTACGGCCGGGTTACACTTCCCTTCGTCGTATACAGATCTTATTGTTTAAAATTTGTGTCATGACATTGGATAGTTATTCTGAATCAATTTAGATAGCTTCAATAAACCGCTTGTTTGTATAGGAGACTGTAGTAACCATTGAATAAAATTAAGGCCTTGGTCAAGCACCTTGAGATCGTACCTATAGGCAGTTCTTTAGAATACCGGTTTAATTCTGGTTTACATGTTCCGTATAGCTAATAATATGTTGTTTACAAATTTCTGCATTTTATCTCAGAAACTTTGCCAAATGCAAGAGAATGTAAGTAGGTATTTCTATTTTAAAGTAGTCGGCAGCATTGGCAAATATTTTCTTTTAATGAAAACAATTATTCCCTATTTATTTAAAAACGTAATTTTAAATTACATGCTTAAGAAACTAAAGTATCATTTTGATTCCATAAATAATGCAAAAAGACAACTGAAGGCCCCGGCGAGATTCGAACTCACGATCTCCTGTTTACTAGACAGGCGCTTTAACCAACTAAGCCACGGCGCCGACGATATGTGTTGACGAAATTGTGGTACTCTATCTGATAAGAATTTCTAAACGACGTCATAAAAAGATATTGCTCATAAAAATGATACTTACCTATATTGCGTTACAATGAGAAATTACAAATAAAAAGAATATTAGAGTACACATTAGTGACATGTGTCACGGATTTTGTCGAATTTTCTAATAGTCTAATAGTAAGTGCCACTGCGATACTTGAAATCCTGAGTTCAATTCCTAGGTCAAGCAAAGTGTTTTTGGGTTTTTCTATGAAATTCTCAGTTAGCAAAACAAAGTCGGATTTGTTGCTGGTTCCATGGAATAGTAAAAACTTTATTTTCTGTTCCTTGGCTTTACGTAGAATAATCCAAGACACTTTTACAAGTTAATGTTTCAATTGTTTTTTCTAATACTGGAAGGTAGTTGTGGCTATTGCCACAACCACCTTCGCATAGGGGCAAGCCTATTGGCTTGCCCCTATTACATAGGACCTAAACATATCGATGAACTGTGGGCATACAGTTTTGTTTCTGGTCGTACCTACATAATAATTGTTGTGTATTCTAGAGACCGAGCTTCGAGACATGGTGAAAGAAGTGGACCAAGACGGTAACGGCACCATCGAGTTCAATGAGTTCCTCCAAATGATGTCGAAGAAGATGCGCGGGGCTGATGGAGAAGACGAGCTTAGAGAGGCTTTCAGGTACCTATATACCTTTGAAGTTATTATGGTGGAAGGGACATCGACGCATATCCGAATATCATGAGTTCAGTACATGATTCTGGAAATCTCACCCTGCGTTGAAGTTTTCCATAACTTTTTTCATCAATTTTTACATTTTTCTGCAGTTTTTTTTTACTTGAACGTGTAAAAAACATTATTTCTATCTACTCGAATTAGATTTATAGTAAAATAAATCATTATTTCATTTATTTCGGATCGCGCCCGCGATAACATTCACCGCGAAGCGTTATAATCGTGTTTTTAGCAATACACTGTGCGCTCAAAAATGTCAATATCTGTAATAACCGATCATTTTCTATATGAATGACCTAGGTGATTTTTTTTGACCTTGAGTGAAACCTTGTCACGACGTTTGTCGTCGATGTCCCTTCCACCTTGTACAGTAGCAAACGCAGCGTCGTCTGCGTTTTCCCGTAGATAAAATTAAAACTTTTATGCAATTCCCTCTTTTTTGGGGTGCCTTCTACCTATTTTGCCTCTTATATCATGGCCACGGTATTAAACACGTTCAACACGACCTTGATGGGGTAAAAACCTTGCCCTGACAATTCGAACCCACTAAAAACTGCCTTTCTCAAGTGACGATCATTCATGCCTGCACTTTTTTTTTCAGATTTTACAGTACTGCCCCGATATATTATGTGTTCCAGTCCAAAATTCAATAAGACACAAAAATTATTAACAATATCTTTTTGTCCTAAAAATCGAATCTATAATTATTATTATTATATAGCCTGTTTAACGAGGAAGGCTATATATTATCACGCTACGACTAATAGGAGCTGATTATAAATCATTCATTCATCTTCTACGGGAACGAATTCGCTAGCAAAGAGTAGCGTCAATATAACGCGATAAAATCTGTAAGGAGTGGTTTTATTTCAAAGCATACCTTCAAAAAAATCACTCAGGCCTGCAGGTTTCCTCACGATGTTTTCCTGTACCGTTGTAAACAATTGATAATTAAATTACAATCAGTGACAATCCCTAATTCAATTTCTCAAAAGTCCAATATTACCATATTCCAGGGTATTCGACAAAAACAACGATGGTCTGATATCTTCGGTGGAGCTGCGCCACGTGATGACCAACCTGGGCGAGCGGCTCAGCGAGGAGGAGGTCGACGACATGATCCGTGAGGCAGACCTCGACGGTGACGGCATGGTCAATTACGATGGTAAGAAGTAGTAAGAAAAAGATAAACTGGGGTGCGTTTCCAATGACGATAACTGAGCCGAGTGGAGAGGATCGGATCGTGTATTGGCCAATCTCTACTGCCCGAAATCTCTACTCTGCGTCAGTGGAAACAGTGTAAGCGGAGCTGAGCAGACGTTCAAATAAAATATGTAAACACGCGGTCCCGAGCTAAAGTCGAGTGGATTTTGGATCACTCGGCATCGCAGTCCGCTCGAATCTATTACGAAGCAGAAGTTAGCGTGGCGGTGCGGCACGGCGCGGCAGAATTAATGAATGAATCCAGCTTTGGTTTGCTTAGATCAGCTCTACTTCGCCCCATTCTGCGTCAGTGGAGTCTGGTCGTAGGTACGACTGGTATGCGGTTCGATTTCCAGGTCCAGCAGTGTTATTGGAGTACTCTATTACAAACTCACCCCCTATTTCCTTATAGAAGTCTAGAGGAGAGGCCTTTGTTCAGAAGACCTCTTTTGACTGATAAATTATGATAATAATGTATGAATGAAACATACCGGAATACTGCCTCTGCCTAAGCACTCATGTGTGTACTAACATGATAATAATATAATATTGGTCCAAAAATATTGTTTATCACACTGTACAATTTAGAAAACCACTTTTGAATTTTAACAAGACGTGTATTGGTACATATTTATCCCCGCGACTGTACTCCCACAGTTTGCCGGTGTGTTTAGGTCCCATGTAGTGGGTGACCCGGGAATCCTGAATCGACAAACGAATAGAAAAAATGTATGGGAATGACGTAAGCTTTCGACATATCTTATTTACCACTACATGGGACCTAAATACACCGGCAAACTATGGGTATACAGTCGCGAGCATAAATATGTTCCTGTAAACATTAAAATTCAAAAGAGGTTTTGTAAATTGGACAGTGTAACAAACAATATTTAGGGCCCCAGAACGTTTACAAGTCTTGCTTACGTATTGAGTAGATCTAAAAAAGACATTCTTGTGTTTCAGAGTTTGTGACAATATTGACGTCGAAAAACTAGTATGCAGACCACAGGCCGAAGAGAGAACCTCCCGGAAGCCAGTGCCCATACTCGTACCTCCAGCGGTACGGGGGGAAAGAAACTCTTATCTAGCCCTAAAGTTATAGACGTGTTGCTAAAGTGGATCATTTTATAGAACGCGCTTGGTGGCAGTGTATACGTACCCTTATTTCAGACTGCGACTAATTGATCGCACTTGCTACTAATTGATCGCATTTGCGTTTAATTGTCGCTTGTATGTATTATGTGTAATTTATTCATGCACTGTTGCTACTTACTGGCAGCAATGTGATTGAATTTTGCATTTGCGTTTATTTTGTCGCAATTATTCGATAAAGACGGTTGCTATAAGTGTAGTAGGTACTGATTAGTGAAATTTGTGTGTGTGATAGCTATTTTGTGCGTTTTATATGGCTGCATGTGTATAGCATGCATGAAGGTTGCATGCCGTGTTCAAATTATTTAGAAATAACCTTCGGAATAACAAACGATATATTTCAACCATTTATGCACCATGGCGCCATCTAGTACTAAAAACCTAAAACTTTGTCTAGCAAATCTATCGAGTCGACTAACCCTTGTCTACTGTTATTATGCAATACATAAAGCAAGGGCTTACACTTTTAAACTTCCTGTAGAGAAAAGTGACAGATTTCTATAGGGTTGGCAAGTTGAAACTCGTCTCAGCTCAACGATCATTTTGTTTTATTTAAATCCACGGCAGATATTTATTACGTTAATTAAAACATAATTTTATGTCAAAGTACTTATGTGAGACATAATTTCAATTAATTTTGAGTTATTTTACTTTGTAACTTACGGGAAGCAGGGTTCTCTGCGATTTTTTATGATTCATTTTATATTATTTTCTTTTCTGTAAAATAATATTTACTGCTAAAGTAATACTAAAAAAACTAAAGTAATATCTACCTTATGATCTGTAACAATATAGTAAAATAAAATTTTAAGGATTCATTACACTTTTAAAAATTATATCTAATTATACGTTGTGTCAGTGTTATGCTTTCGTGATTAAATATAGTGTAATGAGTCTTTAAATGTGTTTATAACCAGTAAATTTACATCATTAGTTGAAAATAGATAAAATAGTACATATAAGTAAATATAAAAAAAAAAAAAAAAAGATTTTTTTTTTGTTAATAACAAACATTCGGTTGTGTCAACAATTTTAAAAACAGTTAACGTAAAAAAATTTAGTATCGTATGTATACACGTTGTATGAATTTGTGTAGGTGTATGTAGAAAAAATGTATGTTTAATGTCTACTACAAGGTTTCCGTTAGTCTTCCAGAATGTGAAGGTTGATTGAACAATTGATGAGCCAAATGTTACCAGAGTTCATTAAAGTTACGAGGAATCGAAAAAAAATATTTTATAGTAAGTACTAGTCAAATCTATGCTAAGGTGATTTTATTTAAACGTAAAAATAAATGAAAATTATTCGAGGAATTTTACCAAAATCACGCGAAAAGGGTACTTATATAATATAACGAAATAGTTAAAATTTCTACATTTTGCTAAGCTCTTAAAGACTATAATAAAAAAATGGAAACATTTAGAATTTTAAGATCATCGTACGCATGCTTTTGTTTTTACATGCCCATGTTTTAATAAGTTTGTGATGTATTAATTTATGAGTAAAGCAAAATTTTAAATTTGTCAAAATAATGTCCTTACAGAAATAATATGAAATTTATTTTTATACCTAAGTGTAATTTTTACAAAATAAATAATACATTGTGAATTTTTTTATTACAATTAGAATATTACCTACTGTTCAAAGCGCATATTGTTCAAAACACCGTGATTTTTTAATGTTTTTTTTTCTATTATATCTTTAGTAACAACCAGAGACTTTTATTGCGCAGTTAGCATTGTATTAAAATCATAATAACTACTTATACTTTCGAAATAATCTAAAAATAATATTTATTTGATATTATAACCATTTTATGACAATAAAAAACAATTATTCATTTAAAAATAAGTCAATTTTATCGCGCTGATAAATATTTTAAAACCAAATTATATTTATACTATATTTTGAAAGAGAAATAATTTTATTTATAACAAAGATATTTAAAATTGTAATAATGGTACAAAATTATTTAACAATGATATAAAATTATATTTAATGAATTAAATTCAACAATTTTTATGTCGAAATATATTTAGTTGTAATAAGTTATATCACGTCATACGACATTTATCATACATAGGTACATATGCTGTGTATTTATTAAATAGAAATGGGTAGATTTGGTATAATATTTAATAAAATAAAATAATCATTATAAAGTTGTAAGCCAATGTAGAGAAAATAGAATAATATTAGTCTATTAAACAATTAAAATAGAGATAAAAAAATTATTGGGCTGATAATTTTAATTATATGTGTGTTGTTTGTGCTGTTGTGCATAACCATTGTTAAATATAAAATAAATATTAAATATTACACACCATACATTTACTAAAGCCAGAAATTTTGCCATCCATTTTAATGTACTGTATTTTTAAAAGAGGGTAACTAATGATTTAATCTTTTCATACCACTCAAAGATTAAGGGCCCGACTACCAAAAAGAGAAGAGTTTGCCCCATTGTTATTTTTTTTTATCTATAACTTTTAAAGGTAACTGTGAAAGATACTACAAACTACAAGAAAATTCTGCAAAAAAAAATTGTCATCACAAAAAAGAATTTTTATATTAATTATACTAATGAAAGCTGACAGACAGACATATATATGATCCTAAAAGTGTTTCTTTTACATATGGTTGTACACAACCCTAAAAATAAGAAGTATGAAATAAAAAAAAAACAGAATTTGGCCTTTAAATAATCATTGAAATGTCTGCGTATTTTTAAAGATTGCAAATACAATTTTATTACAGAACAGAAGTAATATAAATAAATAAATAAAATGGGCCCTTCAATTTATTCTCAGTGTAATTAATGAACCATAAATCTTTTATCGAACAAGAGATTTTAAGTTTATCACAAAATCATCACCAATAATCACCATACCGTACCCCACATTATAAATAAACTTAACAGTTAATGTTTTTTAAGTTAAATATAAATTTAACAGTTTATTTTTATTGCGATATGTTAGCCTAAAAATAAATTTTATCATAGTAGATAAAGATACCTTGATATTTATATAACTGGGTCAGAGACGGTAAAATAAAAAAAAGATGTAACAAACATATTGAATGTATAAAAGTTATGTACCTATATGCGTTAGATATTCGATGTAATTAGATCAATATACAAGCTTCGTATGAAAAAAGAGGGATTTTAATAAAATTGATATGTGAGATATTATTTTATTATTTCAACCCTTTTTACATTTTTAGCTTCGGTGATGATCGCAAATTCAATCTACTCATTTGATACTTTAGAATTCTTTTTTTTTATGTCAATTTGTGGAGCGTGTGTAAATGCGAATTAAATCATAGTTCAAGTACCTACCTTGAAAACTTTATTAAAATTTATTTATGATTTATGTACATAAAAGTACAAAGGCGATCTTAATGCCCTAGGCATTTTCTTGCAGACAACCTTTGGGTGATATAGATATATTTTATCCACCGTAATTATGATTTTGGGACTAAATGACTACTTTGATGATCATAATATGAATCGCGTACACCAAAAAATATATTATATATGGCACGGTGCTCCTGCACACAATTCTTGTTAAAGCTGATGTCTTATTGTACAAAAAGCCTGTACAATGTGTGGTTAGCCCACACTGGCTACGCACTGTGCTGCCGTGTGTAGGCGAATCATATTATGATTAATCCAAATTAGCCACCTTAGCGCTCTTTCACATTATCAGATTATATTTATCGTACAATTTACATGATACTTGAACCTCTCAGAGTAATACCTTTTATAGAGCAAGCGATTATAGTCTCGTGTCTGATATTTTTATTGTAATCTAGGGTTGTCAAATTCAGTTCACCTATAAGTTAAGAGACACCGATGTAGAACAATTAGTGCGTAGGTAGTAGGTATAGCCGTTGTCCCTATTTTTTCGAAAGTCTTTCACGTACTGGGTTAGCAAATTTTTTGGCTCATGCTAGGGCGACTTTACATGAAACGTAATAACCTGACAAGTTTACTCGAGTAGGTTACCTATGTTTTGGGATCAACTAATTTCATTACATACATACTTTGACTTACCCTTAAAATATCCATTTTACATTACATAAAATAATTGTTCTAATTATTCTTACAACAAAAATAAAGATAGTAAGCGCGACTCTATGTCTTTCTATGACGTCTCTGTTCTGTGAGCCTACGATCGCAAACCACGAAGTGTTAGCGGGGTCTAAGAGGATGGCGCGGTGCGGGGGTCCGATTTAAGATTCTTATTTTGTCAATGCCTAGCCTTAATTTGTTTAACCTGTGCAAAAAAACCTATCATTATCGTTTAGCGGCGATATTAATAAAACCCGCCTATCTAATTTGTTGTCATGCGTGCAGATTAAACATAAACAATTTATAATTAGGCACATCTTGGTTCAGATTGATGATGTAACACTCCAACCACACCCGTTTGTCAAATCAGAATCATTACTATCAGCTGTTTATCACTTGTGCAGGGACGAATTAGGTAATTTTAAAACTTATCAATTTTACGTATTGAGATAATTTATTATTTTATGAATAAACTCGTTATGTACGTACCTATGAGCTATGTACTGATTCTTATAAAAATCAATTATGGTAGGTATAATAAATAACAAAATTGCTTAATTATTAGTAAAGCAATTTTGTTAATTTTGGTGGACATTTGAAATCGATTGTTATTTTTCTTGATTTTGAAGAATCAAATGCGGCCCTGTACGTGCACGCACGTGCTGCGCGCGCGCCGCCGACGACACACGCGTCACGCGCATGGGCTCGCCCGCCTTGAGTTGAGTGCGGCTTTCTTTAAGTGGAGACGGCTTCTGTCACATTTTTAGTACTTATACAATACATAGGTAATTATGCTATAAATACACGATGTCAATTATCTATTTACCTATTTAATTATAGACTCGAGTAAGAACAAAAACAGCAATAATAATAATTAGCAGTTTGTTTGATCGTTCAATCAAAAAAAGATTTTTTAAAATTGTTGAGGAGCTATCTCGTGCTCCGCCAAAGAGTTTGCACTTAAAAAAAATCATTTTTTAAGTTATGGGCAGAGAAAAAACTTTTAAAAAGTTACGACGCGTACCATTACGCCGGTCTTACACCAAGCTTGCTGGTATCCTGGTATTTTTTGCTTTGTACAGCAACACGGTATTCTTCTTAGCGTTCTAAGAGGATTTTTTTTACTATTAGTTTCCTTACGCGTTTGCAAGTCCCTCTGAGGCCAATTTCACGTTGAATAACGGCGCAATCTGGCTTAGTTTGGTGCAGTGATGTTAGTAAATGCCCCGTATTATCTAGATTAGTTCATAAGTGGATCTTATTATGTTACACCTAAGATTGAATTACGTTTGTTATTATTAGTAACGTTGTTGTTTACGTAAACGCGCTGTATGGCTTATAAGACCACAGACATGATACGCGCGCATTTAAAAATGCAACTATACCATTTATTATGCAAATAAGACCGGCGCCAAACAGTTTTTCCCCATTTTTATCGCGCAAAACTTTAGATCAGGGGCAGCCAAGAAAAAATCTTAATTATTAGCCCGTCTTGGGTTCGTGCGGATGGACATTTTTGTACAATAACTTTTTATAAAAAAAAAACGAAATAACCGATCAATATATATAGCATAACAATTATTAAATGGAATAAAAAACCCCACTGCGTAAAAAGTAGGTACTAACTAAAAATGTAAAAACAAGCTCTGTGATCTTGAAAAATATATTGCAGGCGGGACAAGCTATTTGTTCATAAACCTTTTTTTTCTAAAGATCATTTTTAAAATCAGCCCGCACATTAAAGCGTATAAAATCCGCCTTTTTGTTTTTTTTAATTTCCAGTTTCCGGAGACACTCGTGCCATCGGGACGAATCTAATGAGGTATAATTTATCTAAATTGGTTTAGCCGTTGCATAAATACATACATACCTACACGTCAAACACATAACTCTCCTTCGGCAGTAGAGTAAAAAATCCTCTTCTGAACAGTTATGCGGTAGGTAGCTACAACAGTATTCTGGCGAAACCTTTGTCGGGCTTAGCCAAAAATAGAATCTAAATAATTTTGTCTTAGTGTAAGTAGTTAATTCTATATATTACAATGTATCTACATGTAATATATAGATTATATATCTTTGTTGTACATTAAAAATCTATTCCTAAATATACATACATACATAGCTTCACGCCTGTTTCCCATAGGCAGGCAGAGACTATAGATTTCCACTTGCTACGATCCTGGCACACCACTTTCGCTTCGTCTATGTTCATTAACCTCTCCATGCATGCTCGTCGGTTTAGGGTGCTCTTAACCTTGCCTTTTTTGAGAACGTCCGCAATCTGTATCCTAAATATAAGTAAAATAAAATAATAATAAAATAACTATTTACAATAAGGCCTCAAAAAACTCCTCCGCATCGCTATCAGGTGGAAGGGTACCCAGAAGGCTGGCTGCATTGCCACGTTGTATGGCAATGCTGATTCTTTGACCAAAATAAAGGCCAGCCTTTGGGTCCCGGGAAGCGTCGAAAAGGCGTTTGGCAATAGTTAAATTGTATTTCCCTTGTCGCACAAGGGCCTTTAAATAAAGATTTAAAAAAGCATAAAAACTGATTTGAAATGTACTCCATACTATCGTACTGCAATCTTAGCATCACATTTACGTCCCAAAAAGATAATTTGTTCAACTGATAACCAAATTAATGTAATACTATGTTATAATAATATATAAACTATCTCCAAGCAGACATTTTTTTTTATTGTTAGGTACCTATAGTAAACAGTGTACAATAATTGATTATTCCTGAAAACATTTCCAGGAACGGTGGCTTCGTGTCTAAGTACTTACCTTATAACCAAGCTAAATTTTTTTAGTAGCTGAAAACCAGTGATAGCTATCAGTTTTTAACCCCCGACGCAAAAATTACGGGGTGTTATAAGTTTGACGTATGCATTGCGGTTAATGTCTTTAATATAGAGTACTATGTAATCATAATATTAACTACTTGATTAACAAAGTAATTTTATGCTAGTAATACTGATAACCAGATTATTCTGTTATCTCTACAAGTGTATTAGTTATCTATTATAATAGTTGGCTGATAATTGTTTTAAATAGTTAATGAAATGTGTACATAAGTTTATAACGGGTTAAGATTATAATCTGATGACAGATAATGAAAACATACCATCCATACCATCACGCCTGTATCCCCGAAGGGGTAGGCAAAAATAACATAAAAAGTTTAATTATTATCTAGTACCTACTTATTAGTTACTTGTTAAGTTATATATTTCATTGAAATATTGGTCGCAAATTGACAGGTAACCTTGAGTTCAGATAGCGGTCATTGCCCTATGTTATTAGGTCAAAATGTTATGTCAAACTGACTACTCAATACTCCATCAAGCCCTTTCTGGTACAAGGTGTTCTGACACAAAAAAAAAAACAAATGATTTCACGAGCTTTCACGTACGCCAGGTCAAAGTCAACATTTTTTATTAAATAATTAAAGAAATAGAGTATATATGAAAATGTAAGGCCGACTCTAATGTGTAGTACAATAGAATCAATTCATTTGAGATTCAATGTCAAGCGTTTAAATGGCGCATACGCTTAGATATGTTGCACTAAACATTTTTTGTATAATATAAAATTATTATCGATGAGTCTGCTTGATATCATTGATAATAATCCTGCATATGCATGTGCAGGATTACTACACCTTTTTTAAAAGTAAGTACGTAATTAAAAACCCTTTAAACTCAAAAATTCCATTTAAAAAAAGTTCAGTTAGTAATTTTATTTTTAAGAGATTGAAAAGATGGAAGATGGAGATAGGAAGTGTACATTTGAATACAAGGTCCTGTATGTCAAACGTTGTCATATCAGATATGTCATAAACAACAACTAGACAACTACAAACAACAACACTAAAAAACAACCAGTATATCTATCCTTCAAATTTCGGCACTCCTCTGATATTGGGTTGCGGAGGTCTGATCGCAGTCGTGTAAAATACTGATATTCAGCTGCATCTCATAAGACTGGAAGCTGACCCCAACATGTTTTGGAAAAGGCTAGGAGAATGATACAAGGAAAGTTTCTGATTATCTCCATATTCTGCGCACAATGTGTGGTACGTTGCGGTCTTTGCATTGCGCAGGCGCTATTCAACTCAAAACAGGATACGAGTAATAACAATAATAGCAGCTCATATTGTATTGCATTTGAATATCGAATGAGTAGCTGACCCTTGGTCCCTGACCTCGATACTTGTCATATTTTAGGATATTGGGGTCTGACTGGACCTGTTTATTTATACCACCAAGGTGGCAAAATATGGTCCACGACGGTAAGCGGTTACCGTAGCTTATGTACGCTTGCAAAACAAGCCCAATAATTAGCACAAAAACGTAATAGTGTTGACATCTTTAAGTCTAATATTCAGAGATAAAACTAAGCGTAAACTAACGAACTAACTACTAACTAATTAACGAACTAACGTCGTCTCTGAGGCTAAGATTCACAGATGAAACTAAGCGTAAACTTACGTTTCCGTATTTGACATACGGAAGCGCCACTAAGCTTAGCGTCGTCTGGAATATTAGCCTAAGATAATTTGAAAGTGACGTCCTCTAGTAATGTTATTAAGCCTTTGCTGTTCCCACTGCAGGGCCAAGGCCTCGCTCAGACCTTCCCTGAGACCCTTCAGGGAACTCGTACAGACCCTTTCAGGTACTTTATTCTCGTGCGAGCTCAAGCCAGCTCTCGCGATTCGGTCGTCTCGACCGCCACCTCTTTCTGGGCCGGCCTCGGCGGTGGCTACCATATTCAAGCATCCATTGTATTATAGTATTTTCATATTTATTAATTTTTCATAACTTACCCCTATGGTTTATTGGTGCTGATGCCGTCAAAAACCACTTTAATAAATATCACCGATATTTCATAGTTTTTCTTAAAAAGTAAATAAGTATTATCTCTCCTTTACACACACCTAAATAAAAAAATCCCGATCAAAACTCACTGTCAGAAAATTAAAAAGATTTATCTAACCTATAGTATTCTGGTAAATTAATAAACATAACACATTATTTACCTATATTGTAATGAGATCAAAAATATATCAAACGTTGTTTTTTTAAGAAAAATATCATTAAAATGCTTTTAACCAGAATTAGATTGAAGAACCATAGATGGCAACAAAAATTTCCTTGCACGAGAACTGAACCTAAATCGAGCAGCATAAAAGCAGCCTCTACTCTACAAATCTAAAGTTACGTGTTTTTGAAGTCGTGTTTCTACGTTATTTGCTCTACTGAAATGATAAAGAGTAAAAAATATGCGCGATAAGAAATGCGTCAGTATTACTTGTACTGTTTAGACCCACGGGGTTCAAGCGTGGTGGTATTATACAGGGGAAGGCTTATTAATTACTTCAGCAACTGTTTAGATCGAATTGCTGTGATTTTCATAGTCGATTCTATAGTTTGAAACTAAACATTAAAATATAAGTTATTTTTAATGAAGGAATGCATGCATGAAAAATGCTTAAAAAAATACAAAAAGATATATATAGTTAATATTCCAAATATATACAAACTTTCGATCTAGCCTATTATAGACACACATTATTATAGACACAGATATCCTGCGGCTACGATCGCGCTAAGATTGAACACCGGGTACCCGCCATTAGTGCTAAAGTTTAAAAAAAACCGTTTGTAGTGAGTGCCTACGTCACTAACTATATGTCTCCAACATTTCATCCCAATTCATTCAGTGAGTCAGTCACCTTTTCCTTTTATATACTTAATTAAACAAATCACGGACCTGTTTTAGAAGCTCCGGATAAGTTCCCGTTAATTTACTTGGCAGATAACTTCATGCAATTTTTGTTCCATTTTTGAGTTTATCCGGCAGTTAGCAAATATCCAGAGGTGGTGAAATATCAAATAGGCCCTAATAGTTTCAAATAAATTAACAAGGATAATTTGTTAACGACTGACGAAGACCTGCTGCCGGATCATGAAAACCAAATACTTTCAATAAAAACTCCGAGTTCTTAAAGAAACTGTGGTTAGACTAAGTTTACGTATTCTTAGGCTAGTCACCCAAAGGCTGTAAATCATTAGATTGCTCTCATTAGGCGTAGTGATGTTTCAGCTGTCATCTGTTTGTGTAGCTTAAGCCTAACTTATCATTTTTATCTTAAACCTCGATGATAAGATGAAGTACTAATATAGTCTGTCTAAGGTAAGTAATTAATTGGTATTTCTATAGGTACAATGTGCACACTCTACACATGAATGTATATTGTATATACCTTCACTCATGTGTAGCGTCTCATACTAGCCAGGAGAGAGAAATTCCTTAAAATATTCATGTGAAGGGGATTATTGTTTACGTCGCACGTCACAATTTTTTTCATGATTTTCCTGCTATTCGGGGCGAAGACAAATCCAAGAAACCAAAAACCAAGAAGATCGGTCCCACAGTTTTAGAGTTGCGTATTGTAAAAAACCCGACTTTGTTTTCTATATTAAATAAGAAGAAGAAGAAGATAATAGAGAAGAAGAAAAATAAAATAAATAGGTAAATAAGAGATCCTTTTTTACATTACGCGTATCGGTACTCCTTAATGATGGGATTATACTTCATAATTCTCAGAGATAGATAAATGTAACTTTGTTTAATTAATGCCATGGTGTTTGCTTCTGATGTTCACGTTTCTATTAAAACGACTGTTAATGTATTTAACTCTGTTTATCTACATGAGTGAATGATCACAACATGAATCGTGTATGTTATTGTTGCTTACAAAAGGATTTGATTCTCACTTTCTTCGTTGAAGGTAAAATTGTATGTTTCTTCCTGAATACAGTAATTATTTGACGTAACCAAAGTACAAGTTATAAATGATTCATCATCATCATCGTACAAAGTCCACTACTGAACAAAGGCTTCCACTACAGACTTCCACAAGGACCGGTTATATGCGACTTCCAGCGACTTTTATCAGGTCATCCGTCCATCTCGTTGGAGGCCGTCGTACACTGCGTTTTCCAGTGCGTGGTCTCCATTCGAGAACCTTCCTGCCCCAGCGAAAACGCCTCTGCCCAGTGGAACAAATGCAGACTAATTAAATAGAGACGTCATGTTGAATCAACCCTGTATGAACCTCTATAAATACATGACAGAGGAGAGAACTTTATACAGTTTACCAGTGGTGATTGGTTGATTTTACTGACACTTACCTACCACCTACCACTACCACCACCTACTTGACTTAAGATCCTACGTCCTCTAGTTGACAGAGGGCATCCGAAGTGACTTTTCATCTTGATGCGTCTTGAGCTTCGCTCTATGAATTTCCGATCTTCTTCGCTTCATCTAGCACCGTGCGTCGCCACGATAGTTTGAGGCGACCACGTTTTCGCTGAAACAGAAAAATCACCGTTCATTTATGTCTCCGACGATCCCAGACGTATGAACAAAATTTTAATGAACATATTATGATACCTACGTCATATTCCGTGCCTTTTGCGCAGAAGGCTAGTTTAGAAAACGTAAACTACAGAAAACCACTTGCTTACAATTCTTGCATAGATTCGCATTTGTATTTCTCGAATTTTCCAAACATAACAGACTGTATGTAGTTACCAATAAACTATAAAGTGCCCCGGATGAGATATATCTGGACAGTCGCGTGCGCACTGTCCAGACCACGCTTGGCCGTATCATGTTGGCGACTGTACTCGCGGTCTTGCTCGTCGCCGGTATTGACTGTACACGTGAGTCATTATTTTTTTATTACTGTAGGAAAACGTATTTCGAGGAAGTAAAATACATTACTTCAACAAAAATTAGGGCGGAGTATTGTTGACTTCATTTAAAGACTTTTTTTACGTGTTTCTAAAAAGGAAGCAGTTTTTTGTTTTGTCTACCTTCTTCTATTAGTTAAATAAATTTTAATTAAATCTTGTGAGTTATCGTGGTAGCCGTGACAAATTATGGCATAAAATTTGTCATAAACGACAAAATCCGTGACACGTGTCGCGGTAGTGACTAACTATTATATTTAAAGACGTTTTAGCTCGTGTAAATTTTAAATAAACATTAATTTGAACAACAAAAACCTACTCAAGTAGTTCTGTTTCTTTTTGCCGTAAGTAACAATTAAATCAGAATATTTTTTAAATAAATTAGCTTTCAAACTTCATCCTGAAGGGGAAATTTGTTACTTATTATACGAATTTCATGGGTAGGTACAGTATTTTAATAGTAATTACTGCAGAAGAGGAATTCTGGTGTCAATTTTTTTTTCAAAATATAAATTTCAGTGCATTTTCATATTTATTCGATCTCAATTCAATCTTTTGCCTAGCCGTTAATGTCAATGATTATTCTATTAAATAGAATAATCATTTGACATTAAAACTACATTGGAGTTATATTTTGAACATATTTGAAGTAAGTACCAGAATTGTCTTTAGTCATTATAAAGAAAGAATTATTTCTTTCTTTTTTTGTATTTGAGGTACCAGAACTATCGTTCAGTCATTGTTTAACATACAGGATAACGTCAGTCGCATCTTTGAATCCACTCTTAGAGAGAAGGTTCACAATTATAGTGATCCATCCTCTTTGCATAATCAGTGTAATAATAGTTATTATTATCGCTTACGACACGGGAGGTGTGGTCTCTTTTCTACCACTCGGAAACGTCGTGACTAAATGTAAGCAATAAATAATCAATAAATTATTATCTGCCCTATTCCAACACGGATTAAAGTTCATTTCTAAGGGGTTGATACTATACATGTATGTGTTACATGACCCTAAGGTCATCAGGGGTTGCCAGATATCTTGTCGCTGAATCGACAAAAAAACAATCTTGTATAACCATTGAAATTAAATTCGTACCTTATTGTAATAAAGTTTATATTTGAACTATTCGGTACCGTCATTCAGTCCAGTCATGATTTTCATGCCACAGACAAGTAGATGAAAAATTGACGTCATTTGTGACAGAGGCTATCATTTCTTATTTGGCGCGGGCCGCAATCTGTACTAAAAATTATGATAATACGGTGGGTATAACCACAGGACTGCCAATTCAAAGGTCGAGTTTGAATCCTCGAAATCATGTGCATAATTAATTGATTATTACTCGCTTTAACGGTGAAGGAAAACATTAACTGTAATAAACTTAATCAACTAAAGGTTTTCAGCATCATCATCATCCTCAACCCTACACTATCCTCCCAGCTGGGCCCGGGTCGCATCTCAGTATGAGAGGGATTAGGCTTATAGTCCACCACACTAGCCTAATGCGGGTTAGCAGACTTCCCATGCCGTCGAAAAAATCTTTCAGGCATGCAGGTTTCCTCACAATGTTTTCCTTCACCGTTAAAGCGAGTGATAATTAACATACCATCACGCCTGTATTCCCCGAAAGGGTTGGGCAGAGGCGTACTAATGTACACCCACATTTCGCAGGTATGTTTGAGTGATAATTACGCACATGATTTCGAAGTATAAGGTGCGTGCCTTGGTTTTAAACTCGAGACCTTTGACTTGACAGTCAAGTGGTCATACCCCTAGGCCACAGAATAAAATATAGCCACAGAATAGCCACTCTCCGCCCCTCCCTAACGGTCCTCATATACCTCAGGTCCCCCACATTCTGTCGGTGTTCTTGCCGGACGGACAGCCAACAAACCCTATGCACTCTCACGCACACATTTGCATTTGCACGTGTACAAACGTAATTTTGACAAGTTTGACATTTGGTATTGTAGTGTGCAGCGGTATCGGAAAGTTTGTATGGAGTGTCACAGGTGTGCCTAGGCTATAAGTAATATCCGACCTAAATAAAGTGTTCCGGTTCCCCCTTAGTGGGTGTGGCTAGGCTCAAGTTGTGGGTAAAGGTTATCGCTTTTCGAAGTGATAGCGTCGGGGTCGGCGCAACCCGCTAAATACGATTGTATTTACGCTTCCCTAAATTGTAAATCAAAATAACGATCACATCAATCATTAGATATATGTACCTTTAGTTATTTATGCGTTATGTACAGAAAAGTACAAAGGCGATCTTAATGAATTAGGTTGTTCGCTTTCCTCACGATCTTTTCCTTCATCGTTGATAAGCTAGTGATAATAATTTACGTGCGTGCCTTGGATTCGAACTCGGGACTTACGACTTGTCAGTCGGCCGTCACTGCCGCTGACATTCACCTTATAAAATTATTTTGTGTAGGAAATTGATTATTTTTTATAATTATAAAATTATAATTGCAAAATTATCTGCACTTACAGCGGTCATGTTCACAAATTATAGTTAAATTATGAATATATTATAATAATAACTACAACAAATAAACAAATTGTGTACTTTGAACACGGATAAACCCTGCTTTGTGTAACTGTGGTTCAACTACCGTTTGTTAAGTGGACTACAATGATGAGTGAAGTGAAGGTTAAGCGTCATTTCAGTTAAAAATAAGGTTATCTTTTACTTGCATAGTACAGTCAGTATCAGATATAAATTAAGGCGAGGCATTGACAAACTATGAATCTGAAATCGGACCCCCGCACCGCGCCATCCGCTTACACCCCGCAAATACTTCGTGGTTTGCGATCGTAGGCTCGCGCTGTGGAACAGAGATGTCATAGAGTCGCGCTTACTATCTTTATTTTTGTTGCAAGAATATTAATTTGAACAATTATTTTGTGTAATGTTAAATGGATATTTTAAGGGGTTGTTCCCAGAGGTCAACGATTATATAATAATAATAATTAGCTCCAGGATCAGATGGACAGAACAATTTTTGGTTAAAATGGTTACGTACTTCACATGCTCGCTTGGCGTCTCAATTCCAGTCACCCTTAGAATCTGGGACGCTACCACCTTCCTATTCTCAACTATTGAAGTTACCCATCCGCTTCATAAGTATGGTAGTACTGCGGAACTAATATGAATGGAGTGCGTCTAATGTAAGGCTGGTTTATTACTAACTCAAATATGGCCGCGATAAAGAAAGCGCTCGGCGGTGGCGCGGCGTCGCGTAGGTATTCATCAGGAACCCAAGAATCACGCACCCATCACTTGTTTACCGACGGTCTATAGGCTTCTTACATATATTTTGAGAACAAAAAATATTGATAAAAATTCAATTAAGTATGTCTGCGTTTTAAAAATGGATGTAGGAACGTGGTACTAAGGAGCTACTATAGTACGGTAGTAGTTGTATGCTAGTCCCGGTAATGTCTACCCGTGTGAAGTCGGGACGGACCGCTAGGAATTAAAAATTACATAATTAAATTATTATGTACCTAATATTAAATGTATATTTTAAGATTTCTAATTAAAGGTAACATGTCAAAATAGCATGCTAATAAATTGATAAGTCGATAATATAAAATGGTTTACAAGTTTCATGGTTGTCATACTGCTGTCATCTACAAAAGATTCTTAAACAAAAATTATAAAATTCTAAATATGGCAACACATGCAGTTGTTTCTGGAGCTCATAACTGAGTTATGAGCCGTTTTGTGTGATGATGTGCGTGTATAATTATACTGGTGACCATTTTTAACATACCGAGACCCCTCCGTGCCTCGGTGAGCACGTCGTAAAGCGCTCTTTCCCTGTTGTCAAGGGCTAGATTCCTACAAAATACAAATATGTGTGATGAAAATAATGGTTTGTGTTGGTCTGGGTATTTCTTAAGTATTTATAAATATATAAAAAAAACTATTTAAGTATTATTTCTATTGTCTAGTGCTCTACTAATTTTGGGACTGATGGTGCTGTATAAAATGTCCCCAACGAACGAACGAATACAGACAACTATGACAATCGTTTGTGGTGGTCAAAAGCCCAAGAAAGCCTGACAGCTTCGAATATCCTTCGAATATTGGTACTGCCCAGAAATTTAGAAGCATATATGTCTGACTGCAGTCACTTCGTGTTCGTGTAAAATATTGGTATTCTGCGGCATTGGTTACATTGGAAGCCTATACCTACATAATTGAGAAAAAGCTAAGACGATGATCATTCAGTCGTTTTATGTAATCAGTCACAAAGCCAAGCTTAGGATGTACTAGGTACATCCTAAGGTTGGGTTTGTAGGTAGGTAATAATTTGATGGCAAATGGTTCACCACCTCTTACATAGGGCCTACACATACCAGCAAACTTTTAGTTACATTAGTATATCTCAGTTTATCGCGATAGCCCTTGACGAATACAGGCGCGGACGTGATATTATGTTAAGTAATATATGAAAATTGGTGTCGGTATTCGGTATTTTTTCTTCCTATGTAAACCAGAATAAGACAAAATGGTCTACCATTCCTATTAGGATCACACATTGTTATTAGAAATTTATATTACTTAATAGGCTTAGTTGTAGTGTGTAAAAGTGTATAGAAATAGTTTTTTCATCCCACCATCTCGGAAAGACTATTTTTACTCTTCGATATCTGAGTGCAAAAGTCGTTTTTATCCTCTAGAGAGACAAAGTAAATTGAATTTAGAACATCGTGCTTTTACCCCCCTGGAGCCGAATTTATCATACAACTTTTTTTTAATTTGTTAAAAACTCAGACTTGGAACCTTCCCTGGGTTCCGAGTCTAAACGCAACAAAGTATCGATATATGTCGAATCGATATTTTTTTAAAATATCAGCATCGATACTGATATTTTTATTTAAAAATATCGATATATGGGCGATATATATTAAAAACCAAATTATAAAACAACAAATCAAGTCGACCAAAAACAAAAAATACATTAAATATAATTTGTTAAAAAGATGTTAGTATAAAAAAAGTATTCCTTTTTGGGATTTTATAATCTTAAAACTTATAAATGTTTATTGGTCTGTAAAAAATATAGATTTTTATACCTTTTCGATACTTTGAATTTTATATCGAAATATTAAATATCGCTCAAAAATAACGATACATTAAAAAAATAATATCGATATATCGATGTATCGATAATTTTTCAACAAGCCTACCGGAACTTTCTTGGTGTACTTTTTTAAGTCACCAACACCAACATTACAATACCTAACAAAAATATTACACTCAAGTAATTGTAGCAACGTTACTTTCAATTTCTCTAGTATTACATACCTACCAACTAATGTACACATTTTGGAATGCAATAAAGTATTGAGTATTGAGTATTGAGTATTGAGTATTGAGTATTGAATATTGAGTATTGAGTATTGAGTATTGAGTATTGAGTATTGAGTATTGAGTATTGAGTATTGAGTATTGAGTATTGAGTATTGAGTATTGAGTATTGAGTATTGAGTATTGAATATTGAGTATTGAGTATTGAGTATTGAGTTCTATTCTGTAAAACACCTATCATATAGTATTTAATACCTAAAATGAAATAAAAGTATCTTGTGGTTGTAAATGTTTTTTTTAGTCATTTCCTCGCTGAGATGGGATGAAAAGTTACGTGTTGCACTCGAGTGCAAAGATTTTTCACCTTGTGCTCTTTTAATTCCCTCGCTGACGCTCAGGATTCTAATTTTTGAATCACTCGCTCCGCTCGTGATTCAATTTTAGAATCCTTCGCTTGCTCGGTCATCAAAATTGAGCACGCGGTTAAAAAGCAACTTTGCACTCTTGTATAACAAATAACTATTATCAGAGTTACCAGAGCTTAAACTTATGTTATTTTTTTTAATGTCTGGGAAGATGCCGTGTTATTTATGTAAATTTAATAAATGCGTGGAATTCGGGCTAACGTTAAGACCGGACCAAAGTCCGGTCTCAACCAACTTTCGTCCAGGCAGAGCTCGCAAGCCCAGGTACTTACTTGTACCGTCTAGTTTATATTATTATTTATTAGCGAGTAACGACCTGCCCAGCTTTGCACAGACAGCAGAGCATATAGGTATGCATTAATTTTTTTAACCGACGAATAATCGGATCAGGTTTTATATTCGTCTGTATATTCATAATTGTATATGTTTTTACTACCCTTGAAATGAACCCTTTCAAATTTTTACTTGAGAACCGATTGTGATGAAACTTAGCACAGTTATGTAGTCCTAATGACCTTACAACATAATGGACATCTAAAGGTGACCTGATGATGGAGACGGAAGACAGTCTAAGAAAACCCGCAATGGTTTAAAGATAGACCACATTAAATAATGTAACCATTTAAAAAAATATTAGAATGGGTATAGTAAGCTATTTTGTAAAGATACACTTATGGTATCGGGAACTTTTTTATAGGCCTATCAAAAAGGAACAATTCTACCATACATTATTTTTTTATATCTCAAAAGGGATAAGGCAGCATTTTCCATGAAAGTTCCCAGTCGCTTAATTTTTTAGATTTAATTTTGATTTTTTTTACGTTATTGTATGTTGATTTATAGACCTGGTTACCTGAAATACATTGAAAATATATTAAATGTGATAATATTTTTTTATATTCGCATAAGTCCAAAGACGACTCCATTTAGCTTTGTTCTATTTTACCGATTGTCAATTTATAAAGTCCAGTCTAATAAGCATTTACATTGTATAGGCTTCCCGTACGCTGAAAGGTCAGCTTATACTGGTCGTGGGAGCTCATCTGACACAGACCCGGCGCTGATAACAGTCCGTGGCGGACTGACAGGAGGCATTCTCCATACAAAAACAAGTGCAAACTAGCTTATAGTGGAAAGTCGTATGCGCCAAAACGGTTTTTCACGTTTAAAATCTAATCTAAAATGTATTTTAAAAAATCCAATTACCATTTCAAAGAGTCTGTTGAAACTTATCTATAGTGAAAATTTGAAGATTTAAATCCGTTCCGTTTCTTCATAAAATGCGAATCCATGGTTTTGAAGAGCTGTCTTCAAAATTTTTTTCTCTGCAGTAAAGTTTAACCGATCGTGTTTCTGTACTACAAATTTATAGCTAAAGACATGAATAATGACATATGTAAAAATCAGATCCGTATGTTTTGTAATGGCTGAGAAATATTAAGATCCATGACCCCCAAATCTTCAATGCGTCGTCTTAAGACTAACTTCCCGCCAGCGGCTTCGCCCGCGTGGTCTTGTTATTTTCCCCTCGTTTTTGCAACATTTTTCATTGCTACTCCGCTCCTATAAGTCGTAGCGTGATGATATAGCCTATAGCCTTCCCCGATAAATGGGCTATCTAACACTGAAATGTTTTTTCAAATCTTGTGACAGTTACAATAAACTTATACGTGGTCATGATCTTGATATAACTATCACTAATATATCTTCAATGAGAACGGTTTTGAATTCAATTGACTTTTAAATTTGTGTGGCATCGTGTTGGTCATCAACGAAACGGTTACTTTTATTGTGAACCGAATTGGCAGGTACTATTTTCTTATTTAATTTAGGAAATATGTAATTTATTTTCTTTGGTGTAGCACTATGAGCTTGTTGTTTTTCTTGTTTAAATAATGTCTATCTGTGGAGACTTTATAATAGCTTCATATTGTTATTTAGTTTTTGATTTTAGTTATTTTAGCTGATAGTCTTCCTAAAAGTTATAAATAAAAATAAATAAATAAATAGATAAATAAATAGGTCCCGTAGTTTCGGAGCCTATTCAATACAAACAAAGAATCACACCCTCTTTATGATATTAGTATAGAAGTTAAGATGAACAAAACTATGTATTTGTACCTAAGTATCTAAAATACCGCAGAAATTAAACTTTATGTAAATGGGATACAATTCATATCAGATTGTTAGTTGCTTAAGTAGTCTAACTTATTATGTTTATCCTTTGTATGAATTAAGAAAAGTGAATAACCACGTATTTTTGTATTGTTTTAAACGTCTCTACTTGTTATTACATTACCAAAAAAGTGTTTTTTACCTTATTTTATTTACTTTGCTTTGTTTTGTAGATTTTAATAAATTTAGTTTTTTTAGGTACTGTAATTGGTGGATTCGTAGTAATTAATTAAATAAATAAATAACAATAAATATTACAAAAAATTGGAGTCACGTGCGTAAAGAGATCAGATAAAGATCATTTATTTGTCACAACATGTGTACATTCTGGTGTTATTAAATATAATTATACATTTCCAACATGTTCTGTCCATTTCAGGACATGCAAATGTTAATAAACAAGAAATTATATAAAAAAAAACATTAAAATTAAAAATTATTAAAATTAAAATTAAAAGGGTAAAATGTCAAAGTTAATAATTATGTCAATGTTTACAAATAATTTCATAATATAAAGGAAATTGCAACAGATAGCAGCCATGTCACAGTTAAGAGCAATGTCAGCTAAACTAACAAGAAACACCAATTTAAAATTAAAAACTTAAAAGCACATTACATTATTTGTTTGTCATCGAGAAATTCACTTACAGCGTAGTCCCTATTAGGATAAATTTACCTTCTTTCATTTTCTTCTGCCTCATTGACCTAGTGGTTTTAAGCGCGGATACTACGCTAGGGGTCCTGGGTTAGATTCCCGGGTCAAGCGGTGTTTTTTTGTAAAATTGATAATTGAGAGGCAGGGCACAGCCATTTATGGCTCAAATCTGGAGCAGCCCATCTGCGGAAGTACCTCTACCTTACAGAAAACTGCAGCCAAATAACACACTTTATTGTGTGTTTGGTTCCTGCAGTGAGTAAGCTCGCCAGAGCTCCTTCTAAGGATGCACTGCGCTGGCAGCAAGAGGAATATTCCCACAAACTGTCGGCGGAGTGATTCCTCCATAAACCTCTAAGTGGTTTTTCGGGTTGGCAACGCGCGAGTGATACCCCTGGTGTTGCAAGCGTCCATAGGCTATGATAACCGCTTATCATCAGGCGGGCCGTATGCTTGTTTGCCACCTTAGTGGTATATAAAAAAAACGTAGTATAAAGCTCGTAGCAGCATTACCTACATAGGAAACAAACATACCGCTGAACTTTCTGTGTACAGCAATACACCTCTACCTATCCTTTCGGGGAAGAGAGGCGTGATGGTACGCTACAGTTCTCGCCAAACTTATTGTCCGGGTTGAAGTTGGCACGTGCTAACTTTAACCCAGCCTTAAAAATCGGAGAAAGAAAATTATTTGATTTTAAGCTTTTAAGCTCAAGTCGTAGGCTGTCGTTTTAAATCATTCTAATCCAATATCTCCTTTCAATATCCTATCTCCGATTTTTACGGCCGGGTTAAAGTTAGCTCGTGCCAACTTCAACCCGGATAATAAGTTTGGCGAGAACTGTATTATACCTTTCTTCAGAATGCAATCTATCTCCTTGCCATGTAAAAATCTGTTCAGCTACTTAGGCTTGAAATGTTAACCAATAAACACAAACAAAAATACTATCGCATTTATAATATTAGTAAGTATTTCTTAACCTAGTTTATTTTCTTGCTAACCATAAATATTGCAACAAATATAGATATAAACTTTATTACTGTGTTATAAAATTAATCAATTTTTTTTGGAATGATTACAAAACGTTCTCAAAGGCTCTCTTTCGCAAGTTTAATGACTTGCTAATCTTTCAAACTGGTTTCGAAATTATATAAATATATGACTGGACTGACAACACCACTTAGATTATTTATTTAAATATACTAGCTTTTCACCAGCGGTTTCGCGTGGTCTGGGTATTTCTTATTAATACAAACATAGGTAGGTTTGTTGTTAATGTTGCTCGGTAAAGTAAAGCTGTAGCTTTCTAATGGTGAAAGATTTTTTTAAATCAGTCCAGTAAATGAAATGAAATGAAATGATATTTATTTCTGTAAGTAGATCCTTTTTTTAATACTAGATGTCGCCGGCATTTCCTAGCTGACGACCTCTGAGAAGAAACGCCGAAACTAACTCAGAGAATCATGGTCTCTTTTAAAGTCCAGACAAACGTAGTAAATATCGGATATGCGAATTAAACAATGTAGGGCAAAATCTGAAACAGTTTTGAGTTGACCAGTCCTAACTGACAGCACGCATGCAACAGTCATCGTGTAGCTCAACCATTATTAGGGAGCTCAACGACCCGCCGCACGACGATACCAGATCAGCAAGACATTTGCGTAGGTCATATGAAATACACAAAACAGACAGAATTCGTTGATATATGGAACGCGTTTAAACCAGCCTACATAGTAATCACATTTACATTTAAATTCATGTTTAAAATAGAGTAGTTTCGGGGCCTATTCAATTCAAACAAAAAAACATTCAAATCTTTCCTCTTTATAATATTATAAAGAAATACTTATATAGGTAATCTTCTTCTTAGCGTGTCGATGGCAGATATTAATATGTATAATGTTAGTGTTATTGGGTAATAACGCTTTGCTTCACCCAGAAATCGAGCCCAGGTCCTTAGGATTCATGATATCTACTTAATTTAAGTCATCGATGTCTGTTATTGATAATTATCGATAACATACATTTTTAATTCGTTAACTAAGCATTCTCCGCCAGCGTATAACGCTATTTGCTGAGCGACGAGCTTCACTGTCTCCCTCTAGAGGTCCTGGGTTCGATCCCGTCGAGCAAAGTCTTGTTGGTTTTTCTGTGAAATTTCCATTAGCAGCTCGGAGTCTGGATTTGTGCCCGTTTGATGGCAATAAGCTCGCCCCCTATTACATGGGACTTAAACATACCGGCGAATTGTAGGTGTACATTAGTACGCCTCTGCCTACCCCTTCGGGGAATACAGGCAGATGGTATGATGGTACGAGCTTCACAAAAAACATCACATTTTTTTTAACAATGACCCATTTTTTTATCGTTAGGTATCAACAATACACAACATGGCACTATTTAACATACCTACTTAAATTAAATAAAAAAATATTTACTTTGTACTTTTATCAATTTCCAGTACAAACTTAGTTATCACTTACAAACACAAAAAAAAATACATAATTCTATGACACATGTCATGTCTACTTTTGTTTAAATAAAAGGAGTGTGTATACTTAACTAGGTATTAAAAAAATAACAATGAACGAAATGCGTCTAAAATGTAAAGAAGTCTTTATATTTTAGACGTATTTTCGCTCGCGACAGGTTTGAACCCCGTTACACATCATTTATTTATTGTTTTGTGAAAGAAGGTCATCAAAATAGGCCAAAATGATGTACCGAAGGTACAATTATTGGAAAAATAGTCTGTATTACGCTGGTTAAAGTTCTACTCGTACTTTTTTTAATATTGACTGGGGGATGCGAAAAAAACTGTTAATTTGAGAAAATCACGCCATTTTGGCACACTTTTATCTGTTTCGTAATGATTTATTAGTAAAAACTGTCAGTGTCAGTTTCGGCAATTTTAAACGCACGCCAATTACGACAGAATATTATCAGTTTCATACTGATTTCATAGTAAAAACTATCAACTTGACAGCTGTCATGTACCTCCGGTACAAATTTGCGCTCAGTTGTATCAGCTTTTGATGACCTCCTTTTCTGATGGTTTAATAGTTATTCTGTTATTGGGGGCGGAGATCCAACAAATCAAAGATTATTAACATCGGTCCAGTAGTTCTCGAGATTTGTGTTGTAACAAACCCGACTTTGTTTTATAAAGATAGGGTGACCTAGCCTAGCCGGTCAAGCCGTAAACGCGACTGCTACGCTCGAGGTCCTGGGTTTGACTCCGGGTCGAGTAGTGTTATTGGTTTTTTTATGAAATTGAAAGGAATGTAGATTTGATAGGCTCGCCGCCTATTACATCGGACCTAAAAAAACTAGCGAAGTAAGGATATACAACAGTTCACCTCTGCCTATCCCTTCGAAGAATACAGGCGTGATGGTATGTCCTACTATCCTATCCTACTAATATTATAAATGTGAAAGTTTGTGAGGATGGATGGATGGATGGATGTTTGTTACTCTTTCACGCAAAAACTACTGAACGGATCTGGATGAAATTTGGCACAGAGATAGATTATAGTCTGGAATAGCACATAGGCTACTTTTTATCCGGGTAAAATGTATGGTTCCCGTGGGATAGCGGGCGAAGCCGCTGGCGGAAAGCTAGTTATGTTATAAAATCACAGTTTAAACATCATATGACTTGTTTTTGAACATAAGTTGTATGCACAGTTGTAGTCTTTCAATAGTAGAAATTAAATATGACGTTATATGAATAATTAATTAATGTTTAATAATGTGTAGGTATGTAGCATTTTTCTAGAAATGTTTTATGCATAATAAAATTGTAGACTGATTTAAAGAAAAACAACAGTCGAGATATTGTTATGTTGGTTGGTTTTTGATGACCTTTGTTCATTACCACTCAGATTGGCATTTTGTAAGAAGCGAAAAAGGCTTGTATCCCTTTTGTAACATTACAAAAAAAAAAATAAGAAACCATTGATTACTATATAAGTCAATGTAAGAAACCTTAAATATTCACAAAAGTTATGCACGATTTTTGTACAAAAATAGCCCAAAATCTGTCACTTTTTTATGTAACAGTACCTTTTTGGGTGTGGAAAATCCTCATAAATCCCTGACACCTCCAGGCGGTAGGGTATGTCGTACTCATACCGATTAAAAACCGCACTTGACATCACTTGCATCCTTTGTGTCATAGCCATAGGATCTGGGGGGCTAGACAAGTTGCATTTTGACATTCGAATCGACAAACAAAATGTATGGAAATGACACAAGCTTTCGACAAATCGGGCTGTCACTAATGTCATTTACATACATTTTGTTTGTCGATTCGAATGTCAAAATGCAACTTGTCTAGCCCCCCAGGAACATTCACCACGACCATGACGAGTACAGCACTATCACCTCTCGTTGTATATACGATTGTCCCTGTATCTATGTACTTCCTAAGTTTTCTTATTTTCTAAGAAAATATTTGTTTTTATTCGGAGTATATTTTTGAAAAAGAATACTTTAATATAATACAGGCTTATTTGTTATAATACAGGTTTATATGTTACTTAAATATATAGCCCCGCAGTCTGAGCTTGTCATTCTCACTTAAATGTCCTGCTGATGGTGGCGCTGTGTGTCGGGTCGTTTTATTCCCTACAACATGGTTGAGTCAAACGGCGCCGATACACACGTCATGCTCGTGAACGGGTGCTGTCTGTCGGGACTGGTCGGCTCTTACTACTATGGCAGTAATTTCAATTGTAATACTTACCTACACTTTAATCTCTGCAACTACACATCAAGCTGCATCATCCTCATTACTATTCACAACAATTGTTACTGTTACCACACATATTTTTTAAAAAGAGTATCTATGGAGTTTCTTGCCGGCTCTTCTCCATAAGACCCACTTTTTTTGGAACCGTGCAACTAATTTAACGTTTCAAAAGTACCTATTTATATGGTCTAATTGAAATAAAAATATTTTGAATTTGAATTTGAATAATCTAGTATCGATACCTAATAATACCTTTAAAGATAGTTCAGGGTTTGCTTAACAGGTTGTGTATTAAGACCTCTTGAAGTCTGACTAGCTAGCGATCATCCTTACGTCGGATTCTTTCGAAATCCACCTCGGTGTGTTCCGACTTTTGCACGTGAGAGCTAGTTCGCCCTCTTCCTAACCCTTTGGGGAATACAGTCGTGATGGTATCTCTATAAAGTAATGTCAGGACTGTCATTCGTGTAAGAAACTTATTTAAATAGACTGGAATCTGACCCCAATATGGAAAAGGTATAAATATTGATGAATCATACACATTAGGGTGCTCCCTCACTTGGAACATTCGCCTGTAATGTAACGTTACAGAGACGAGCATCACAATAAGGGAGGAAAACCGAGCATTACAGTGCGCAAACTGTAATGTTACGGATTCGAGCATTACGTTGGTGAGGGAAATGCACTGAGTATTACAGTGTGCAACTTGATAATACAATGTGTAATATTACGATACAACGTGTAACATCAATGGCCATCACTTGTAAAATTGAGCATGTGACAGACGCGCTCAAAATCGAATCTAAAGGTTGGTACTGACCGAAGTTACACGGCGTAATGTAACATTACGAAGCGAGCATTCGTGCAGACAGTACTGGAAAATAGCTAGTTTTCCCGTACTGACTGCACGAACGCTCGCTTTTATATGGAAAGCACCCAATCTGCGGCCCCAAGTAGTCTGCTGTAAATACAATTTGCCAAAATACCATACAATTACCTGTTGATCCGTCGATTATCTAGTGCGAGTGTGGTGCACCAGACCAGAACATGTCTCACTTACTCGAGTGCCGGAAGTGTCCATGCACCTGCACATTCGAGGACTTGATAAGCACAACGGATGCCCCAATTAAGGTTGCCTCCTACTGGGCTCAAATTCTATAAATAGGTTTACGATTTACCATTGACACGAAAAGAAGAAGTACCCACCTTAATGTTACATTACTGGTAAATGCTCGTCAGTCAAGGAGGCATTTTCGTATTGTAATGTATTTCCGATGCGGGTGCGACATGACACCCTTCAAGAACCGAGCCTCTTCTTAAAAGCAGACATCACATTTGCGACTCTTCCAGTGTTGTATGTGTCAGTGGGCGGCGGTGATCCGCGCTTGCTTGTTGGTCTCCCTCTACTACAAAACAAATGCAATGCTCCAAATTTAAATCGGAAACGTTACATTACAGGCAAATACTCCAAGTGAAGGAGCACCTTTATTTATCTTAACCTGTAATATTCAAGAGCAACGGCCGTAGCTTATCGATTAAATGAAATAAATAAATATAAAAGTCTTTGAACTGTAATCAATAGATAGACCATGCAGTCATATAAATAACTTATTTAATAACCAAAATAATGTCAGTCAGTCAGTCACATTGTCTGGTCAACGACTGGTCAATGACAACTTGTGTTGCGCCGGAGCATTATTGTCGATTTGAATGAAAGTAACAACTGTTTCAATTTTCATTTCACAGTTAAGTAACTTATGTTTACAAAAATAAAGTATATAAGTAATATATCCATTGTCTAGTACCCATAGTACAAGCTCTGCTTAGTTTGGGACTAGATAGTGCTGTGTAAAAATGTCCCCAAAGTATTATTATTATTATGTAACTGCATCGATAGCCTAGTGGGCGTAACCGCGACTGCTAGCGTCCTAGCTTCGATTCCCGGATCAAACAGTTTTATTGGATTTTTCTGTGAAATCCTTCCTTAGTAGCAGTTTGGACGGTTAATGGCAATAGGCTCACTCCGTTTTACGTGAAACCTAAACATACCAGCTAACTGATGTTAATTAGTATAGGTACCTCTGCCGAACCCTTAGAGAAAAACAGTTGTGATGGTATGTTATTAATGATTAACGGACGCGACCTGCAGTGGCCTATATGGAAAGCACTCAATCGACTGCGCACCCAAGTAGGCCGCTGTAAACACAATTTGGCAAAATGGGGGATTATTGATCCGTCGATCATCCAGTGCGAGTGTCCTCCAGACCAGGACATGTCTCATTTAGTGACATGTCCCATCACTTTAGTGCCCGAAGTGTCCATGCACCTGCACATTCGGGGACTTGATAAACGCAACGGATGCCGCAATCCTACTGGGCTCGAACTCTATGACGAAATTGACTCGACACATTGATTTACCATTGACACGAAAATAAATAATAATAAATAAATATTTTGGGAACATTTTTACACAGCACCATCTAGTCCCAAACTAAGCAGAGCTTGTACTATGGGTACTAGACAATGGATATAATACTTATATACTTTTTTTTTGTAAATACATACTTTTAATACATAAGAAACACCCAGACAAACACAAACACTTAAGTTCATCACAATAAATGTTTGTGCCCTGTGGGAATCGAACCCACGACCTCGTGATCAGCAGTCCGGTACTCGAACCACTAGACCACAGACGTCGTCAGAAAAGAAGAAGAATGATTAACATTTAAGATATAAACGTGTCGATTAAGAGTATAAGCAGTTATCTAGGTACCTATCTCTTTCTCAAGTAATTATTATCTATCTTAAGATAATGTTTCGCTTGTAATCTTAAGTACTCGTCAATCTATAAGACTTATAAGAGTATCCAGCCTAAGTTGATCCCTTATTTCACAGAAAAACTACACAATGCTAGGTCAGCTTATACTGGAAATATATCTATCAATATTATAATAAAACTGAAGAGTTTGTTTGTTTGAACGCACTACTCTCTGGAAATACCAACGTGATTTGAAAAATTGTTTTTGCATTTGATAGCCCATTTCATAAGGAAGGTTATAAGCTATCTAACATCACGCTACGACTCTTAGGAGTCGAGCAAAAAGAAAATAAGCTCCTATTTTCTTTTTGCTCGGCTCCAGTGGAAGTGCCCCAGTGGAACTGCGGGCATGAGCTATACTTTATACCGAGACTAGCCTTTGCGCGCGAAGTTGAATTTTTCCCCCGTTTTTGCAACATTTTTAATTTATACTCAGCTCCTATTGGTCGTAGCGTGATGATATATAGCCTATAGCCTTCCTCGTTAAACAGGCTATCTGACACTAAAAGACTTTGCAAATAGGACCGGTAGTTTCTGAGAATATCACGTTTATACAAATAAACAAACTTCAGCTTTATACTTAATATTAAGTAAATAGATATTGCTCAGAACGTATGTGTCTTTTTAGTGTCTTCGTATAATGTGTGAAATACTAGTTCAGCATTATCTATCAGACAGCTATAATTTAGTCCAGAAACGATACAGTAGGTATATCGTAGAAACAATGTTTATTTTATCTTCAAGTCGGGTTTGTTACAACACTTAGGTATAACTCGAAAACTGCTGGACCTATTTTCATGATCTTTGATTTGTTGGATTTGTCTCCACCCTGAATAATAAAGTAACTTTTATATAATAAAGCAGGTTGCCAGAGCTCCTTCTAAGGATGTGCTGCGCTGGCAGTAAGAGGAATATTCCCTCAAACTGTCGGCGCAGTGAATCCTCCATAAACCTCTAAGAGGTTTTTCGGGTCGGCAACGCGCGAGTGATACTCCTGGTGTTGCAAGCGTCCATAGGCTATGGTAACCGCTTACCATCAGGCGGGCTGTATGCTTGTTTGCCACCTTAGTGGTATAAAAAAAAACAGAAAAACTAATGAGGTGTAACCGGGTTCAAGCTTGACGCGAGCGTAGCTGCGGGGAAATACTAGTTTAAAAATAAATCTTCAAGACATTTTTGCAAGTCGCCGGCCGAATCTGAGAAGAAACGCCGATACAACTGGGATAAGGAACTAATTAATGTGTATAAGTATTATATCCATTATTTAGTACCTATAGTACAAGCTCTGCTTAGTTTGGGACTACTGTAAAATGTCCCAGGATATTATTTTTAATAATTTTCTTGTCAATTAAAAATCCAGTTAGGTAATAAGGATAACCTCAAACAAAAATACGACTACATCAAGTAAAAACCTTAAAAAACTCCCAACTGGTTAAGTTTTACGGTTTTCCTGTGTCATTCGTATTTACATAAATGCACGTCAAATATTTTTAGTCTCAGTTACTTCTCTTGAGGAAATGTCAGTTAAAATATTCACAACTAGCTTACTCCCACGGACCCACTTTTTAATAAAAAAAACATGCTACGTTATGTCCTACGGGTACTGAATCTAGTCAAAAATAGAAACTGTGCTTTCTCTATCAATGTGACATTGACGGAAAGCGTCAACAAAATTCAAAATAAAAATCCGTTCTAAAATAAAGAATAGAATGAATGCAATTTGTGACATCACATCTTGCGTGAGCATTACGTGCTACTCATTTGGCCAGAAAGGGACAGAGCATCTCTCGCAATCCCCATAGTACCGTTCTCGCCAATCTTATTGACCGGCTTGAAATAGCACGAGCTGACTTCAACCCTGACCTTAAAAATCGCAGAATGAAAAATATTGGACACTAAATAAAATAATAAAATAAAAGCGAAAGGTTAACACGTAGGCTGTCGTTTAAAATCATTTTAATCCAATATTTTTCTTTCTCCGATATTTACGGCTGGGTTGGAGTTAGCTCGTGCCAACTTCAAGCCGGACAATAAGATTGGCGAGAATGGTAAGTATTTTACAAAAAAAATATTTAACCCTTTTTCGTCGGCATGACGCAATGATTTATACAAGGCCCTTGATTCCCAAAAACCTGTTTAGTATCGACTGCTTAACTGCATTCGCTCGAGGTCAATCGCCTTGTTTCGGTTGAAATTGCAAAAAATAAAAACGAAATCATCGACCTCGTGATAATCAGGAACTAGTTTTTTTAAGCGAAAGATACTAAAGTAATCGTCAATCGATTATGTAACTGGTCGAAAGTGAAAAGTTACTATTGAGTGACGAAAACTCGATTCACAGTGACATGGATTTGTTTATTAACCGCAATCTAGTGCTATTTTTTTCTTGTCGCAATTAAACATACCGTTCTGTCTGTATTCCGTGAAGGTTTATTATAGTTTCTTGAATGAAGACCACGCACCAGAAAGCGCAGCGTGGGACGGCCGAAACGACCTGGTAAGGGTCGTTGGGAGTCGTTGCATGCTAGTAGCATTCGACCCGGTGGAAGTGTATGGGGGAGGTCTTTGTTCAGCAGTGGAACTCTTATGGCTGATATTTATGATGATAGTGAAAATGATGTATCCCACAGTTTGCCAGTATTATACCCATTTAAAGCATGTCTACCATTATAGTCGCAATGAAATTACGTAAAATATTGCATTTATTTTCTAGTTACACTTGAAGACGAAGTGAAGACTCCGCAGCTCATGCCTGTGACTAATTCAGATATCTAAAGTGGATTATGTAATGGATTATCACAAACTTTAGGTATTCTAACTAAACGGTAAACGACGCATCGTATGAACGTGGGATGTTTGACGTGCACAGCGTATTGTAAGGTTATTGCTCTCGTTAATCTTTCATAAAAGACTGAGTGGGTACCAAGCAACGCAAATCGTGGACAAGGTTGGCCGAGGAGACGTTAGCGAGATGACTTTGATCGCTTTTTACCAGCGTGGTATGAAAAGGCCCGGGACCGAAAATCCTGGACTAAGTTAGAGGAGGCCTTTGCCTAGCATAAAAAACTTAAAAGACTAGCTTTCGCCATTAGCTTCGCCCGCGTGTTCTAGGTATTTCTTATAAATTATAGCCTATGTTACTCGGTAAAGAAGTAGCGTCAAATGGTGAAAGAATATTTAAAATCGATCCTGTAGTTTTGGCGCCTATTCAATGCAAACAAACAAACATCACATCTTTCCTCTTTATAATATTGGTTGGAAAAAGAGTACGATGTGCGACTGCCAATGTCGAAGAAATGTACTTTGTAGAATATGCGGTGCGAGTATGATAAACGATCGATAAATTTGTCGTCACTCTAAAATCTAAGTTCCATGCAAAGCGATAGAAAAATCTCCACGATATACGATAAAAATCGTCAAACTTGTCTTGACTATAATACAAACATTGACAAGCTATCAAAAGCTTTATCGATCGAAACAACTATTCAATTTCAAATGTTATCGATGGGAACGGTTGAGACATAGGTACTTGAAGTTTTCCCTAATGTAAATGAAATTATCATGATACCTCTTTACATCACTGACGAGGATAAGCGTATCATTTTGAAATCAAGGAAATAACAGGGGCATTCCCTGTGAGATTTAAATTTAAATTATTCTGCCTTACAAGCGCAGTGCCTTGACTCGTTATTGCAAAAAATATTCTGGGAGAGTCGCAGTAGGGTGACCATGTATGTCTATTCAGTTGGACAGTAGATATTTTTTTTGTTAATACACTTATGACGGCTCGGTTGGCGTAGTGGTTAGTTAGTGCGTAATAGTTCGAGTAGTAGCAACCGGACTAAAATGACGGGTTCCATGCCAGTACAGTATAAATATAAAATGTATGGCATAAGTAGTAAGTACGGCATGAGTGTTTGTACGTATGTGAAACATACCCGCTTAGAAGACAATCCTAGTAGGTATATATCTAGGGCATTTTTTTAAAGATAATCGACGCAATATAGACGTCAAAGAGTTATTATTGAAAATTATTGTCCCCTGAATACCTAACAAGCCCGCCACGAAATTATTTTGTCGTCTCTTATTTCGTCTTTACTATGGCTGGAGACGAGATAAAGTGATGACAAAATTATATCGTTCGAGCGTATAGCGCCGCTGGACGTGTGGGCGTGACATACCCGAACAATTGACACCATTGCCACATTTGCCACGTTCAATGGCAATGCAATTTTTGACCTACGAACAAATTATGCCAGTCACGCGAAGTCTACAGATTGATATTTAATTCATTGGCAACATTTACAGGTTTGAAGATCCTATATAAAAAGATACCGTTTCTGACTGACTGATTTATCAAATAAAATTCAAAAACGTGGCTCAAAAGTCAAACCACTGAACGGATTCGGCGTACAGTGTAATTATAACGTAATCCACTATAACTTTTTCATCATTTTATTACTATTATGGTATACGGTCGTCTAGTTTGGGGGTCACCGTTTAGTCATCAAAACACTCTTATAACGTTACAATATTTATTAATGTAAACCTAAACCATTGTGTAACATTTTGTAACAAAGGACTGAATAATTTTTAATATTATTATTTATTATTATTACTAATTATGGATTTTTGAAAATTAGGCAGGCGAAGCTGCGTGCAAAAGCTAGTCTAATTAAAAGAAAATAAATATAACATAACATACAATGACGCCTTCATTCCCCAAAGGGATAGACAAAAGTATTCATCGATTTGAACTTCGAATCTTGGCATTAATCTTTGGATGATGAAACTGACAATTATCATGGTTGTGTGTGTTTACTGTTAAGCACTGTACATTCAGATGCATCTGGTTAGTCTAAGAGCCCACCTCAACGCAGTTGGGAAAAGCTAGGAGGATAAATAGGTGGGTTGACGGGGTTTCCAGTGGAGAAATGCGTAAGTTAATCACGTGATTTTGAGTACAATACATACAATATTTACCTACGTAAAATATACAAGTGAATTGTGAGTTTAGGGCTTATATTGAAGTAATAAATATTGTGCCTAAAACTTTTTTGAATTGTGATTTTCATTGACAAAATATGTATGTGTAATGCGTAAATCTATTCTATATTAATATGAATAAGCTGAAGAGTTTGTTTGTTTGGTTGAACGCGCTAGTCTCAGGAACTACTAGTCCGATTTGAAAAATTCTTTCAGTGTTAGATAGCCCGTTTATTGAGGAAGGCTACCTATAGCCTTCCTCCGTAGCGTGTTGATGTATAGTATAGCCTACTATACATCAACACGCTACGACCAATAAAAGCGGAGTAATTATTAAAAATGTTGCAAAAACGGGAGAAAGAATTCCACTCCAACGAGAACGAAGTCACTGACAAAGGCTACTTAATGATATATTTTGGACTTTAAAATACCATCATACCTGTATTCCACAAAGAGTTAGGTAGAGATATACCCTATCATATCCACAAGTTTTAGAAAAATTCGTTCAGGTGGGAAAAGGTAACTGGTAAACAGAATAAAATTATTTTCGCATTTATGTGTAGGGATTGTTATAATTCTAGTTTTGTGAGTTCTGTAGTTTACAGATTAGTGTTAAATATTTAAAAGATGCTAATTTGCATAACTTCCATGTTTTGTAAAGATTTGTTACACCAGTCATTCTATTGTAAGAATGAATGGTGACTAGATTGGTAGTACATATTTCGTCTTTTCAATTCTAGTCTATGTGCGTAAGACATTATATATAACAATGCTTTGACCATGACATTTTTATGGAAAACTACCATCGGTATATTAGCCAGGGCTTCTTTTATAAGTTTCCGCATGGTAACCATATAATGTCAATGAACTTACCATCGCCAAAAGGTAAGGAAAAGGTGAACCAATGAAATGTGTTCACCGACAGACCTTGCTTACTACTATTTAACCCTTCAGGGAAAACAGCCGTGATGGTCGGATAAATCGAGGAAAATAATTTCTACTTCAGTAATTACGTCAAAGATTTTCAATGATTTGTTCTTGACAATACAATTAGAAGGATAATTTAGATTAAAACATCTAAATTATCCTTCTAATTGTAGTGTCGTTTGTTTCACAAAGTCATAATATTATATAATGATGAATTACTCTTTTTTTTAATTTATATTTACAACCTTTTCTTGCAATGTTTTTACACGTGTATAATTCTGTACAATATCTAAGTACATTGACAATTTATGCTATGTCATATTTTTAATACCTTGTTTTATTACCCTATTATACCTTATTATACCTTGTTATATTTTCTATGAAATTTTTGGTAGTAACTCGGAGTTTAGATATGTGCCCGGTTAATGGCAATAGGGATGCCCCCTGTCACATGGGACCTAAACATACCCGCGTAGTAGTTTATAATATTAATTTTATTTTTTACATTTAGATCAGATTAAAACTTTATTTAGTTTTTTTTGTTACAAATAACGGCCTTCTGGTCACAAAAATTCAGTCATAGGATAAATAATACGTTTTTTTTGTGCCTTTGATTCAAATTCGAAGCCTCAACACGCAGAAACCACGCAGACACGCAGACGCATTGTCAAAATACCTATCCGAGCATTCGCTAACCGCGTGGTTAGTCTAGTCTTAAGCCCTCGAAATTGAAGTGAAGTGCAGTTGATAAAACGCGCGACTCCTGCGCACACGCCTTAGTACCTCAGTGATGGCGCGCGTTCCGATTACGTTATTGGTGGTCTCTGCCGCGATTTTGGCGGCAAAAGTTGCAGGTGCGTAAATGTGAAAAAATAAAAATAAAAATGCGTGTGTATGTGTTGGTGAAGGCGGAAAAGTCGTGCTTTTTTAATTTTAATGTGTTTGTGTGGTTTGTCAAGTTCTTTTAGTAATGCGTACTTTTTATTGTTTACGACCTTTATGGTGCCATGCAGGGCAATGCGTATTTATGACAGATTTTTTAATAATTGTATCATGATATCGGTAAAATCTTACTAAAACCAATGTTAAAAATTAACCATAAAATTACAGGTGTTTAAACGAATAAAAGTAAATAATAGTTATTTTTATTAAAAATAATAATACAAGTTATTATTTTTAATAAAAATAACTATTATCCCTGAAATCCATTTCTGAAACACAATAATGTTTTTTTTTTTTTATTTAAACGCACCTTGCATTCAACATTTTTTATAAATAAAAAATATTTATCTTTAAATTTTGCAATTTAGCAAATCCTCTTTATTGTATAGTTTAAATACATAAACAACATAATTAAAATATTTGTTTATTATAAATAATATTATTAATTTAATAATTATCTATTATTTTCATTTGCTTAAATGTGATAACAAATGTTAGATTTTTGTCCAACACATTTGCCTAAAAAATTTATGACATACATAATCATTCACAAGAAGATACACGAAGATATTCAGTTGGTGGATTAACTTGAATAGTTTACAAAACGTTATATACAAGATGGAAGGGACATCGACGCACATCCGAATACCATGAGTTCAGTACATTATTCTGGAAGCCCCTGCGTTGAAATTTTCCGTAACATTTTTCATCAATTATTAATTTTTTTCTGCGGTTTTTTTTACTTAAACCTGTAAAAAAACATTATTTCTATCTACCCAAATTAGATTTATAATTGAAAAACCATAATTTCATTTCTTTCGAACACGCGATAACATCCACCGAGAAGCTTTTTAATCGCGTTTTCAGCAATACACTGCGCGCTCAAAAATGTTAATACCTGTAATAATCGATCATTTTCTACATGAATGACCTAGGTCATTTTGACCTTGAGAAAAACCTTGTCACTACGTTTGTGCGTCGATGTCCCTTCCACCTTGTATACATAATTATACAAAAGAGTTTTCTTTACAAAAATCCAAAACAAGTCGAAGGGTTTACCTACCTCATTAGCTATTCAAGTAACGTACCAATTACAAAAACCTAAAAACGTCGGCCAAAAAGAATACCAGGAAAATGTAAGTAAGTTTTAATTCAAGCAATTTAATTTTCAAAACCGAGATTTTAAACTTAATACCTTGTCAATGAATAAGTTGCTGATACAATAGGAAAGGCATTTAGGTGTCACGATCCTAATGTATTAAGTGTTTTCATAAATTTCTACGAATTATGTTTTACTAATAAAGTAATTTTGTTTTACTAAACTTAATTTATTAGTCCTGAGTTCCATTTCCAAGTCGAGGGAAGTGTTATTCTAAGAAACTCTCAGTACCAGTTTGAAGTTATGAGTTGTGGCCGGATAATGGCAATAGGTTGTACACACGCTGGATATACATCCGTCTCATTAGTTATTCTATCCGGTATTTTTTGTAACAACTGGGAGACGCCGATTACTCATTTGGTGAATAAATAAAATAACCTTTATTGACTGATTTAGAAGATGAAAAATGAGAAAAAATAGCGTATGCATGTATACGGTATAGTTTAGTGCATAATCTGTAAAACATAATTATACTTCAATAAAGTAGTATTTTCTTAAAAAAAACATGTGATGGTTACAACTTATTTTTAATGAAGGAAAAATCGTCTGACGGGCAGGATTCGAACCTGCGTCTTCTGGTTTGCCAAAACCAAACGCTTTGACCGCTAAGCTACTGCAAGCGTTGCGGCGGAAAAATACAAAAAGATATGATGGTTAATTGAAAAACAATTGATACGAACCTTCATAAGGTCTCCGTTTTGTAAAATGAAACACATAATATGTTACTCGATATTAGAACCGCGTTGTCGTGTAAAATTCTGTCGTTTGAAACCATCAAATTTCCATTTTTATTACTCTGAATGAGAGCGGTGATAAGGAGTAATGAAAGCGAATTACATTCAGCAATAGAGTTATTAATCCGGAGTCTAAGGCTAATATTCAGAGACGATGCTAAGCATGAACTTATGCTTCCGTATGTCAATACTTTTTTCATACAAATTTGACATATGGAAGCATTACTTTACGCTTAGCATCGTCTCTGAATATTAGCCTTATTATTGTAGACCACACGCTACTATTTTTTTATAAATGATCCGACAGATTTAAAAATAAAATCTACAATACATCGTACAAAAATCAATCTTTCAAATCATTTTTTTTTCTGTTTGTGGAAAACCTTTCAAATTTTTCTATATCCGTTGTGTCCATTTCATTTGGTCATTCCAATTTTTAACAAATATTATGTACAACTCAGTCAAAACCGTAAAAAAATGTTTGCTGTGTTGTCTATAGATAATACCTACTGTTTTCGCCAAAGTTATTGTCGGGCTTGAAATCGGCACGTGCTAAATTCAACCCGGCTGCAAAAATCGGAAATCGAAAAATATTATAAATAAAAACGAAAGCTCAAAATGTAGGCTGTCGTTTTAAATAATTATAATCCAATATTTTTTTCGCCGATTTTTACGGCCGGCTTGAAGATAGCTCGTGCCAAGTTCAAGCAGGATAATAAGTTTGGCGAGAACTGTACCTATCAATAAAATTCATATTTTTAGAAACACTCAAAAAAGACCATATTCTCAGAAAACCTTTTCCCGCAAGTCCCCCTCGCAGTTTGAATCCCCACTACACCCAATCATCAACTCAATTACTGTCCCGCTGCTGGGCACGGTTCTCCTCCCAGACTGCGAGGAGGAACTCCTTTAGGGGTTGAATTTTCAAAAACAAATTTCTGAATTTGCAAAAAAATTCTCTTTCACACTTGGGATTCGTAACCAGGACCTCTGGCTCAGCGATCACTAGTATAAGGTAGTTCAATATTCAATTGTTGTAAGATGACAACATAACATTGGTAACAATGTAATCACAGTAATGATAATAGTGGTTTTAGTTTTGTCGATAAGTACGAGATTTTTTACAAGAATATCACGTTTTCTTACAAATTGTGTAGTTGAGACACGTCAATTGATAGTGAGAATAGATAAAGGTTATGTCTATCGATTTTTAAACGAAATACAATTAATCAAGTGACTGCCTCGTTGGTCTAGTGGTCCCAAGCGCGACTGCTACGCTAGAGGTCCTGGGTTCGAGCAAAGTGTTGTTGGGTTTTTCTGTGAAATTCCCAGTAGCAGCTCGGAGTCCGGATTTGTGCCCGGTTGATGGCAATAGGCACGCGTTACATGGGACCTAAACATACATGCGAAATGTGGATGTACATTAGTATGCCTCTGCCGACCCCTTTGGCGAATACGGCCGTGATGGTATGGCACAACTAATTTGACGACTTCTGTGGTCTAGTGGTTCGAGTACCGGGTCGTGGGTTCGATTCCCACAAGACACAAACCTTTATTGTGATGAATTTAAGTGTTTCTGTTTGTCTGGGTGTTTCATATGAATTTTAAGTATGTATTTACAAAAAAAAGTATATAAGTATTATATCCATTGTCTAGCATCCATAGTACAAGCTCTGCTTAGTTTGGGACTAGATGGTGCTGTGTAAAAAAGTCCCAAGATATTTATTAGTCACAAAATACTGTAAAGCCTATACTTGTAGGGTAACATTGTAAGTAAACATTCGCAAAGAAAGAAATTGTAAAGGTCCCACGGGGAATCCCGTTCTGCAAAAACGAAACAACCATGGGGTACAGCTGTACAATACACGTTTGTATTGAGTTTTAAGTTAAATCATACTATCATGCCATACCATACTAACTAAAGGGTTACGAACAAGTGTACAAATGTACACCTACAGTTCGCCGGTATGTTTAGTACTAAAATAAGGGTGATTGAAAAATCCAATAACACTGCTCAACCTGGGAATCAAACGCAAGACCTCTAGTAGCGGTAGCGCTCAGGACTACTAGATACACAAACAGCAAAAAGTAACACAATAAAAACTCTAAAGTTCGAAAAAAAAATACCGATAATATTTTCTCACATTATTTGTATACTTAATACTTTGTGGCAAAATTTGCACGATTTAACAGATCAAATACAGACAAGGCTAAATGGAATAATGAAGCGCCAACATTAACACCTGTTGCTTCGGTCAACAACAGTAATTAAAGTGAACTAAGTAGATATTGCCTACAATATTGACGACGTCTGTGGTCTAGTGGTTCGAGTACCGGACTGCTGATCACGAGGTCGTGGGTTCGATTCCCACAAGACACAAACATTTATGTGATGAACTTAGGTGTTTGGGTTTTTTTGGGTGTTTTTTTTATATTTACAAAAAAAAGTATATATGTATTATATCCATTGTCTACCCAATACCATAGTACAAGCTCTGCTTAGTTTGGGACTAGATGGTGTTGTGTAAAAAAAATGTCCCAAGATATTTATTTAATATGGCTACATAATGACAGATGCGTGGTCGCGTCGGCAGGGGCTGGCGTACTCAAAGCTGCCAGGGTTCTTTCTTCAAAAGGCCTCTTCAGACATTACCCTGCATGATACTCGCATTTATATCTAACTAGCTTTCCGCCAGCGGCTTCGCCCATGGTCCGGGTATTTCTTATAACTTTCATCCCCTATTTCAACCCCGTACAGCCCTTTTTTTGAATTAAAAAGTTGCCTTTATCCTCTCTCAGGCTCTAGACTACATGTATACCCAATTTCGTTTAAATCGGTTCAGTAGTTTTGGCGTGGAAGCGCGACAGACAGACAGACGGAGTTACTTTCTCATTTATAATATTAGTAAGGATGTCTGTACTTTAAAAGATACCACGATTCTCTTTGTTTGTTTCGGCGTTTCTTCTCGCAATTGGGGCTTTATACGAACGGCAGAATTGTGGGTGAACTTTAAGTACACATCTCTACTTAATGTTTCGGGGCATACATGCCTGATGTTGTACTATGCCCCGTATTATGGTGTTCAATCTTAAATTCCTTATCGATTTCATAGCTTTGATTATTTTGAATGCATAGCCCCGCGAACAGCCAACCAATACATGTCGGTGACTTTGGCTTTTTGCCGCAAACTGCGAAATAAACCCCGAGACGCCGTTATTTCTCGTGAAATCACCTCATTTACTTCTGAATAATTTAGACCAACAAACGCAGAAGTGAGTTGTACTTTTTCTAGTCTATTGTTTGTTACATAACTAGACGCATATGACTTTGTATTGTACTCTAGCTTCAGATGTTCTGCAACTTGCAATATAATATAAATTGTATTGTTAAAGATTTGCAAAGTAATTTATAGCCGATTATCGAAGATAAACATCGTAAGGAAACCTGCATGCCTGAAGGATTTTCTCAATGGCATGTGAAGTTTGTCAACCTGCATTAGGCCAGCGTGGTGGACTATAGCATAGCCTATTCCTCTCATACTGAGAGGAGTCCCGTGCCCAGCAGTGGAACAGTATTATGGATTAAAGATGATCATGTCAATTTAAATAAAATGCGGTAGATTAGTTGGGGCGCAGTTAAAAAAAATTATGTCTACGAACGAACGATAAGATCTTTTACTTATTTTATGCAAATAAATGTTTTGGTTTGAGTATAATAATAATATACAAAAAGATTAGTATTTGTTATTTTAATTAAGGAAAAATTAAAATAACTGGTAACATTAGCATGGAAAATGCTTAAAAAAATACAAAAATATAGATTGATAGTATTAAATTTCGGTGCAGAATAATATCAAAATGTAGAGACTAGCAATTTGAATTCGTAATGAATATCACTTATTAATATTCAATTGTTGATAGTCACATGTATTTCTTAAAGCAGCTATTTAAATATGAAGCACATTTTTTAAATTTTATTCAAGTGTTATTACGAAAACAGAAGTGATAGCATAGTGAACAACAACGATAGTTATTTTTAATGAAGGAAAAATCGGCTGGCGGGCAGGATTCGAACCTGCGTCTTCTGGTTTGTTACACCAGACGCTTTGACCGCTAAGCTACCGCAAGCCCCGCTCGCCAGTCGAAATCTTCCTTCACATTCTAATTTACGTCTTAAGGTGACGTAGCGACATCTATTGTGAATGCTTCACAACCGACACGGCTAACTTTACAGGTAGTTCGAGGTCGTATGATGCCACCTTACCTGTTAACTATCTTTTACAATGATAGGGTTATGATCTAAGAAATTATCAATTAAGTCATAGGTCTCGATTTCGAATCAAAGGCACCTCTAACTTTTGGAAATCATGACCTGTATTAGGCAATCGTAGTGGGTTATAAATAGAAAACCCTAATAACACTGCTCCACTTGAGAATCAAACCCAGAAGCTCCACCGTAGCAGTCACACGACAACAAGAGTAATGAGGAAAATATTATTATTTTATTTAAAATAATTAATATCTTTTTCCCACAGGAGATGCCGCAGAGCCGAAGCCCAAGAAAATATTGGATACAGTCATGAACCCAGCATACATTCCTGCTGAAGAGAAACACGGGTCCTACTGGAGACGGTCTGCCGCGGAGACCCTGAAGGCCAAGCTCGCAGAGAAACCGAACACGAACAAAGCGAAGAATGGGATCCTGTTCATCGGTGATGGAATGTCCTTAGCCACCATTATGGCAGCTAGAACTTTCTCTGGACAGTTAGAACAGGGTCTGGGAGAAGATTCGGTGCTGGATTTTGAAAAATTCCCTGTCAGTGGTTTGGCTAGGGTGAGTAATAAACCATATTCTATTCTTCTTCTTCTTCTTAGTCGACTGACTTTGTTAAACCCCGACGCAAAAACGACGGGGATGTGTGTGTGTGTGTGTGTGTCTGTCTGTCTGAGGCATCGTAGGTCCCAAACGGATGTTCCGATTTTATTTTTTTTGTTTGAAAGGTGAATTAGTCAGGGGTGTTCTAGCTATGTTTGATGAAAATCGGTCCAAGATGGCCACCGCCACAAAATGATGAATTACATTTTCAGAATTTTTCACACCCTTTATCAAGGTACCCCTTGTCATAGTGTAATAAAATTACACTGTGCCCTTGTGCTTGGCTTTGATTTAAAGTCCTTTGACTTGGAACTTCCATGTTCATAATTATCAATAGGTCATCACTGCTTTTTAGGCCACGGCTATTCAATTATATTCGTACCTAATTAAATAATAAATAAATGTCCTGTGAAATTTTACACAGCACCATCTAGTCCCAAACTGAGCTTGTAATATGGTACAGTTCTCGCCAAACTTATTGCCCGAGTTGAAGTTGGCGCTACCTAACTTTAAAAATCAGAGAAAGAAAAATATTAGATTGTAATAAATAAAAACGAAAGCTCAAGTCATAATCTGTCGTTTTAAATTATTCTAATCCAATATTTATCTTTCTCCGATTTTTACGGCTGGGTTAAAGTATCGTGCCAACTTCAATCCGGACAATAAGTTTGGCGAGAACAGTACTAGATAATCGACATAATACTTTTTTTTGTATACACACTTATAATATAAACACCCAGACAAACACAAACACTTAAGTTCGTCACATAAACGTTTGTGTCCTGTGGGGGTCCCACCCCGTGATCAGCAGTCTGGTACTCGAACCACTAGACCACAAAAGTTGTCAAATAAATCCCATCAAATCATTACCCCTATTAATACAAAGTCGGAAAAACTACAACTAGCAAAATGCGGAAGGAAGCAATCTAAAGTACTCGTACAATCGCTTACATAAGGTATTGACCAAAATCTTTGTACCTATAGAAAAAATGATCAATTTGCTCAACGGAGCGTGGAGAGAGACACGAAGGCGGCTCCACAAACAAATAACGGTAGTTTTTCTTTACGCGACTGTACTATAATGACGTTTCAATCTTTTTTTTAATAAAAATATCACGTTTCGTTTTCATCAAAAGGGAAATCTACGAGAATTTCTCAGTAAGCTGACCTCATAACTTCATAAGCATAAATGCTAAGACAATAATTCTCAGATTATTACACACATACCATCACGCCTACCTTCCCTATAGGGTTAGACAGGGATGCTGCTTCCGTAGTAGACGTACCGGGCGCCAGAGAGCATTCATTTTATATTTCATAGATATACACTAATATGCTCGACCTGGGAATCAAACCAAGGACCTCTAGCGTGGCAATCGCGACCTTTACAGTAATAAGCAGGTCAACACAATTTTCTTTTCTGAATAAGCAACAATAACAGTTGAACTGTCAATTTTAATAACATTTCAATGCCCACAGAAAGTCATTCAATTAATATAGCAAGGTTTTCCTCAGAATGTCTAGAATCTAGAGGATATTTTCTATTTTTATGCCAGAATCGATGGTCACTTTAAACAATGGTGCTAAATAACCATGAGATGAGGTTAAAGCGATCTTGAAATCCTGTAATATCCTGTCTGTCAGTCCTCATTAACATTATAAATTTAATTTGAAAGTTTGTGAAGATGGATGGATGGATAGATAGATATTTGTTACTCTTTCACGCAAAAACTACTGAACGGATTTTGATGAACACATAACACGTAGGATGTCAAAGTCTTTAAGGGTGTGAGTTAAACCGCGAGCAATAGCTAGTATTAGAAATAAGAAAGTTTGTTTGGATGTTTGTTTATGACTCCTTCATGCTGCATCAGCTGGAGAGATTTGGCTGAAATTCAAAAAAGAGATAGCGTTATAACTTCAAATATCACACAGAATACTTTTTAGCCCAATTGCCGGGGTTTTGCACGGAAAGAATTACTACAAAAAACTAATTTAACGTGGGTGGAGCCGGGTCAATTACTAGTTATAATTATTTTAAACATTTAAAGGCCTGTTTCACAACGTATGGATAGACGCTACCCACCGGATAAATTAAAATAAATAAATAAATAAATATCTTGGGGACATTTTTTACACAGCACTATCTAGTCCCAAACTAAACAGAGCTTGTACTATGGGTACTAGACAATGGATATAATACTTATATACTTTTTTTTTGTAAATACATACTTATAATACATAAGAAACATCCAGACCAACACAAATGCTTATATTCATCACATAAATATTTGTGCCCTGTGGGAATCGAACCCACGACCTCGTGATCAGCAGTCCGGTACTCGAACCACTAGACCACAGACGTCGTCGTAAAAAATGGAACAATATTTGTATGAAATTATCTGCCAAGTATTTTAACGGGAACTTATCAGTAAGCTATGAAACGGGCCCTTAGCCTCTTTTGTCTATTATCTTTTTCTTTAAACGTGGATGGAAAGATAGAAAAGAGAATGATACAATTTATTCCGACCATCACAAGTTCACATGATACAAAATAAAACAAAAGAACAACACTGTAAGATAAATAATCTTACGTCATCTTGTACGATAGATATTTCATTTATTTTTACCCGACGGCACGACAAAAGCCGAAGGAAGGGTTTTATATTAGGGAGTCTATGTATCTTCCTATTTACGTATGTTCCACTACAGCGCCTAAAGTACTCATCTGATTTTGATGAATGAGGTGTCATAATGTTTTTTTTTTATAAAATGTAGAGCCATTTTTATAAATAGGGTTAAAACAATTATAATACGTATTATTGCCTTCCCTCGGTTTTAGTTTATGTTGTTTATTCTCCATCTGTCTTTCCTATAATAGGCCCAATTTCTTCAAATCTCATAAGACAGCTACGGAAAACAACCCTTTAAAAATGTTTTGTGTTTCTTACCTGTAAACGACCTGCCTCGCCATGACTGCATCTTATCTGTCAAAACGTCAAGTGTCAAAGTCAAATGTCAAGTCTGTCTGTCTGTTATGTTTGTAAGAAAAAAACCCCAATTGTAATTGTATGCCTCGAGTAAATAAGTGTACCAGTAAATTCCTCTATAATTTCCAAAATTGTTGTACATGCTATATCACCCCCTTCACAAGTGTAAATTAGCTTCGCAAGAGGTATCATCATCATAACCAGCCAAAGAGGTCCACAACTGAACGAAGGCCTCCTCATAGATTTCCACTAGGACTGAATCCGACGACACAGTTTATCAATGAATTTCATTTATTAAAAAAAAGTAATCTACAACCGCGCTTGACCGCGCATACGTACTATGTCACGTTCAAGGAGAATTGCGCACGCGTCGAGGTCGCGCGCACGTATCCTGACGTCACACTCTCTTCCGATTCCGATGGAGAGGCTTACATTCGGGAGTTAATGTATTAAAATCCGTACAAAGTAATTTTATTTCAATACTAGCTTTTGTCAGCAGTTTTACCTGCATCCCAAGCGACATAGACTACCCTGCAGTCGGCCTCCTTTAATTTTCTAAAGGTATATCCACATAATTTATTCGTGAAAAGTTATCAGACAGACGAACAGAGCTACAGTTCTCGCCAAACTTATTGTCCGGGTTATTTGAACCCAATATTTTTCTTTCTCCGATTTTTACGGCCGGGTTGAAGTTAGCTCGTGCCAACTTCAACCCGGACAATAAGTTTGGCGAGAACTGTACATTGGCATTTCAAATATTAGTATGGATATACCTATATAATTATTACTTACAATATTTTGTTACTTTTTTCTGAGTGCATTCACTTGCTTTTGATAAAAGATCAATGTTCTCTTGTTTATTTTGATGAGATGATGAAACAAATTAATGTGTTGTTAATAATAGCCTTGGAATTATTCAAGCTTGTTTTTGTCTGTTTACTTTTTTTAGACTATTGTTTTATGTTTATATTCTTATTATGACTGTTGTGAGTTGTATGTAAAGGAGTAATGATTAATTAAATAGATAATGGACCCTAAATTATGGTCGAGGCACGATGACTGCGGTACATGTGTCGTCAGCTGGGACTAGAGATGGGGGATGGAGATACATTTATGCCCAAAGTGGCACATTACCCACAACGGGCACATTGGGCACATTGGTCACAATGGGCACGTTGGGCACATTGGGCACATTGGGCACATTGGGCACATTGGTCACGATGGGCACATTGGGCACATTGGGCACATTGGGCACATTTGGCACAATGCCCATATCTACCTGGTACTGATCAGCTCAAAACCTCACATAACTTATATATATATATATTTATTATTCATAATATTCTACTACTTCGTCATTTGGTATTACTTTAGATCACATAAAAATCCAAATTTAGGGAATTTTCACGAAATTAGAAAAAACGAGATGCACCGAATGACACCGGCAGTGTGGTATTATCACGAGCTGTAGTAATGTACACATTGTACACCCACAATTTCTATCCGTCACACATATTTTATTCCAATTAGACCATTTCAAGTTTGAAACAATTGGCTTAGAACAGTAAGAAAGTCCATAACATAGGTACATGTTTTTGATAAAAATTTTAACATTGGATAATTATGTCTGAACTTTAAAAGAGACCATGATTCTCTGAGTTTTTTTCACCGTTTCTTCTCAGAGTCCGTCAGCTTAGAAATGGCGGGGCCATATCGTTAAAAATGTTAAACACTGACTTGTAAAAGTGTCTTTAAAAGATCTAGTTTAGAACTAAATATCATTTATCATTATCATAAAACAATGTTGATGATTTATGATGGGTTCCATTCAGCATGGCCGACTCGATATAATATGATCACGCTTACCATATTGTCATGTCCAGTGACATGCAGATTTAGTGAACAATGTAAGGAAGGAAACGGAGGGTATTATCTTCACGGCAATTAAAGCATTGTTAGGCCGGCAGTGTCCTCACTCAAGGTTGCAGAAATGTGAAGGAACTGAGGTGAAAATACTTGATGTATATTTAATTTTAACTTGGCTATATAAGTTCACGCCTATTTCCCATAGGGGTAGGCAGAGACTATAGATTTCCAAATGGATTTACTGTAGGGTTGCTGACTACTAATTAAAACTCACGTGTGGCGCCATCTATCGTGCTACATAAGTACCTATACAACTCACGAAGAAAATTCTGAATAGCGCAAGTAACATTTACCGTGCAACTTGGATAATATTATAAGAATTATCGGGTATTAGACCACCAATCAATCACCTGCTTAGTCGGGTAATCCCTTTAGTTGGAGGAACAACACACCTCGTTCCTATACACGCTTGATAAAACAACTGCCTTATAACCTATGCTAAATTAGTTTCGATTTACGAGTCGAGCAAATTGTTGCTGGGTTCTTCTGTGAAATTCCCAGAAGCCGCTTGCAGTTTGGATTGTGCCCGGTAGGTGGTAATAGTTTCGCCCCCTATTAACAGTGGGTGTACTGCAGTAAATACGTATGTTACTTACGGGTAAACAAAAATTTTTATAGAGTAACCATGGAGTTTCTTGCCGGTTCTTCTCCATAGGAAACGACTAATTTGGAACCGTGTACCTAGACTCGACATTTCATAAGTGTCTGTATAAGGTTTATGTAAAAATAAAACTATTTTGATTTTGTATAATCTTTTTGATAAAGAATCCTACTAATATTATAAATGTGAAAGTTTGTGAGGATGGATGGATGTTTGTTACTCTTTCATGCAAAAACTACTGAACGGATCTGGATGGAATTTGGCACAGAGATAGATTATAGTCTGGAATAGCATATAGGCTACTTTTTATCCCGGTAAAATGTATGGTTCCCGTGGGATAGCGGGTGAAGCCGCTGGCGGAAAGCTAGTATTCTATATACCTATTTAAGTATCTAGCTTTACATTGATTCCAAACGGTGTTGCATTTAGCAATAGGGAAAACATAGCATAACATTAGGCGAACTGGCGATCAAGCGTAGGCCTATTTTGAATAGAAAAAAGTAAGTTGGACAGATTTTAGTGGAACCTGCATCTAGTAAGGTATAGCCAAGTGGATTGATTATGATCTAAAAAACTAGATAAAGATCTGGCTCTGTGGCGTAAACTAAAAGAGTCCATAGGTGATAATACAGTTCTCCACGTATATAATTCCTTATAACAGTTTCTTTTCTTTTCAGACCTACTGTTTAGACGCTCAGGTTCCTGACTCTGCTTGCACCGCCACCTCGTACCTCACCGGCGTGAAGACCAAATATGGCGTCATCGGACTGGACGGCAACGTCACCCGAGGGTCTTGTTACTCTCAACTCCACCCACCGAACTGGTCTCCTTCCATTGGACAATGGGCGCTGGACCAAGGCCTGGACGTAGGTCAGTAATAACCATAAATCCACCTCAAGTCGTTTTCCTCATTGCCGAGGGTCGTGATTATCCCTTGCAATAATCATTATGGTTGACAATGTTGACAATTTTAATCATCTTTTTTCAATCGTTTTTCAATTGGATTATTTAATATTCAATCAATTAATGAAATTCTAATTTTGACGACGTCTGTGATCTGCATCACTAAATTAGAATAAATCGAATCACGAAGTTCAATTTCTCTTCTCAATAAGAAAGAGAATAGGCTTTAGTGCACCAGGCTAGCCCAATGCTGATTGGCATGGCATGAGGATTTTACGCACCTCAAATAAAAAATCAATCCGGGATATATTTCTCTCTGCAAAAAAGCTAGACAATGGCAGTTGTTTTGGATGGAATAGAATTTTACGTCACTTCATTTAGGTACCTATCTTTATCCATTGAAGTAGGTATTACGACAAACAAAGATGGAACAATTGATCGTTACTTGTGATAGATGACAAAAGGCATACATACCTATGGAGTAAATAATTAATCTGACGTGTTCTGTTCAGTATTTAACGACCGATATTTTTACATTGTATAAAAATGTATTGTAGGTACTTATTAGACAAGTAAATAACTGTTTCTTGAAGGACTGGCTTTTGAATACATACTTAAATGGATATTTTTTTTCGTTTCAGTGATAAACAATTCAAGAAAAATTAAAAATAAGCCCATAAATTTATTTTTGCAAGAGAAATGACTTATTTCAATTTACCTTCTAGTTAAAATTGGTAAAACGTGCGCATGTAAAAAGTATTGTTACAAACAGCATAGTAGCGACATCTATTAGCATGATGAGAAACTAAGTAATGTAATTTCGTAAAATGACGACAGATGTCGCTGTGCTACTTTACAGCGATAATTTTATTATGAGACGTTTTATTGTTGCGGATTACCGTCAGGCGAACCTTTTACTTGATAATCATAAGTAGAAAAAATATACAGTAACTTTAAAAATAAATACATACATACACAAACTCACGCGTTTTACCCACAGATATAGGCAGAAACTAGATCTCGCCACTTGCTAAGAATCTTCATCTTCATCGTAACATCACGCGTGTATTCCCTAAAAGGTTAGGCAAAGGTGTACCACTGTACACACATAGGCCGGTATGTTTAGATCCCATGTAATAGGGGGCGAGCCTATCAATCCAGACTCCGAGCTGTTACTAGTAATTTCATAGAAAAACTCAACAACACTGCTCGACCCGGGTTGGGGATCGAACCCAGAACCTCTAGCGTAGCAGTCGCACTTGGGACCACTAGATCAACGAGGAGTCGAGGAATATGATTCTCGCATACTTCTTTTTGTTCTTTAACGTCCATAAATCTTGATTAGCGCATGTGCATACTATACATTTAAAAATAAATCCATGTAAGGTTGTCACGCTGCAGCTGCTAATCGATTTGATTTGAAATGTTTTAGGGTTGGTGACTACGACCCGTGTGACGCATGCGTCCCCCGCTGGCATGTATGCGCATACGTCGGAACGCAACTGGGAGTCTGACGCTGATGTGCCCACAGAATGCCTGACTGCTGGGTGCAGGGATATCGCTTACCAACTCGTTACGAACAGCCCTGGAAGACGTTTTAAGGTACCTACAAACCAAGATTTTAGATTAAGATGTCGCCTGCCTTACCTACTGCTTTACCCACCCATAGACGCGTTTTTAATAGGAGGGGCTCGTGGCTAAGTTATAATAACGCTGATCAACCGATCTGCAAGGTTAAGCTACGCTTGCGGACGTCGGTCTGTGGATGGGTGACCTTTATTAACACTTCGAGAACCCTCCGTGCGTCGAAGAGCACGTAAAGCCGTTTGTATTGAATAGGCTCCGAAACTACTGGACCAATTTGAAAAAATCTTTTAGTGCTAGATAACCCATGTATCTGGGGAGGCTATATACCATCACACTACGACTAATAGGAGCGGAGTAGCAATGAAAAATGTGGTGCGGGCGGGAGGGCGATGCTCTTGCATCTCACCATAAACGGAATTATTTTCATTGCAATTTGTTGTCATGGATTTCCGCAAAGTAACGCCTGATTCCAATTTTAATGAAAAATGTTGCAAAAACGGGGAAAATATTATAAGACCACGCGGGCGAAGCCGCTGGCGGAAAGCTAGTTACTTTATAAAAGTGTCTTGAAAAGATCTTTTTATCACCGTATCACCTCTTATATCTTCCAGGTCATCATGGGTGGTGGGCGAAGGGAGTTTCTGCCAAACGTGACGGGCATTCTGGGCAACAATAAGGGCAAGAGATTGGACGGAGTGGACCTGACTGAGCTGTGGCATGTAGACAAGCAACAGCTTAACGCCACCCATCAATATGTCACCGATAGAATAGAGCTCAAGAAGGTAAGGTTTTTTTAAGTACATACATATAACTCACGCCTTTTTCCCAAAGGAGTATGCGGAAACTACCGCCACTTACAGTTCGCGCCAAACTGTTTGTCCGGGTTGAAGTTGGCGCTAGCTAAGTTTAACCCGGCCGTAAAAATCGGAGAAAGAAAAATATTGGATTAGAATAATTTATAACGACACATTACGACTTTAACTTTTGTTTTTATTTATTACAATCTAATATTTTTCGTTCTCCGATTTTTACGGCCGGGTTAAACTTAGCTAGCGCCAACTTCAACCCGGACAATAAGTTTGGCGCGAACTGTACTTCGATTCTTACATATTCCTTTAGCTTTCTCCACGTTCATACATCTTGTGATACACACGCGCCGGTTGTGAGTACTACCCACCTGACCTTTATGAAGGTTTTTACCAATATAGTCGGTATTTAAGTCTTTCTAGGGCATGTACCCGGCATTTCCAGTGACATTCGCCTTATAAATCACTTTTGTCAATCTCCATTCATCCGTTTATTAGGTATTTCATAATAACGCTCATAGACTTCAAGGAAAATAAAACTAAGCAGTGATAGCCTAGGCCCGGCCTAGGGATATATGTCCTCAGGATTGCTTGCTAAAAAAATATAGGTTGAGTTGTTATAAAGGTTCTCGAGACCACGCACTGGAAAGCGCAGCGTAGGATGGCCTCCAACGAGATGGACCGACGACCTGGTAAGGATCGCTCACTGGGAGCTCCAAAGAGATGGACTGACGACCTGGTAGAGATCACTGGGAGTCGTACAGGCGGCATATAACCGGTATTTGTGGAAGTCTATGCTGGAGGAATATGTTCATCAGTGGAACCCTTCTGGCTGATATGATAATGATGTATTTTGTAAATACTTATTAAAGATTGTGTGTAACTATATTATACTAGCTCTCCGCCAGCGGCTTCGCCCGCTATCCCACGGGAACCATACATTTTACCAGGATAAAAAGTAGCCTATGTGCTATTCCAGACTATAATCTATCTCTGTGCCAAATTTCATCCAGATCCGTTCAGTAGGTTTGCGTGAAAGAGTAACAAACATCCATCCATCCTCACAAACTTTCACATTTATTATATTAGTAGGATAGTAGGAAGTAGGATAGGATAGCAAGGAAGTAGGATAATCATTAATTACCCTTTTTTGGGTTCATGGATCCTCTGCCAGTCTTAAATCATCGTGACCTTCTGCTCATGGGTACAGGAACAACCAAACTAATGTTTTTTTTCTGGTTCCAGGTGTTTAATTCTGACGATCTCCCCGAGTATTTGCTGGGTCTCTTCCAGGACGACCATATGCAATATCATTTGAAGGCAGAGAACCAGCCATCTCTTGAAGAAATGGTGGAAGTGGCCGTTAAGATGCTGAGTAGAAGCTCTAACGGGTATTTCTTATTCGTTGAAGGTACGATTTATCCTAGTTTTATAGTCATTGGTAAAAATAATATATTTGTATAATTATACAAGGTGGAAGGGATATCGACGCACATCCGAATGCCATGAGTTCAGTACATGATTATGAAACAGAAAAAAATGATTTTTTTCAATTTTTTTTGCAGTTTTTTTTACTTGAACGTGTAAAAAACATTATTTCTAACTGCCTAAATTAGATTTATATTATATTTTTTTTAAAATCATTATTTCATTTATTTCTGTTCGCGCGCGCGATATAATCGCGTTTTTAGCAGTACATGCGCGCTCAAAAATGTCAATATCTGTAATAACCGATCATTTTCTACATGAAAGATTTAGGTCATTTTATTTTTGACCTTGAGTGAAATCTTGTCACAACGTTACTTACTCTAAGGGCATATTTCACCACAATTAATTATCTGTATAGCCGCTATCTAACGGATAAATTAAAAAAATGAAAAGAAAAAAATACTTTTCACTAGGAGTCAGTAAAATCTACAGTAAATCCCAAAAATACTTTTCTCGACCGAGGAATCGAACCAGAAATAGACTATAACAATGAGACACCGTTGCGTTTAGATTTTAATAATGAAACCAAGGAACGTAGCGTTGTTGGGAATGCCCTAAGAAATATATTAATAGATAGGGAAAACCTCAATAACTAAAACGTCACAGTGACGTAAAGTTCAATGAGTATTAGTTATCTACTTTACTTACTTTTATAAAGTCGGTCACATCATTCACACTACAAATTATTCTCTGGAAGGTATAGCAGTGTACTGTCATGTACTGATTTACACACATTTCGCTGTATAACTGCTGGCCTCGGTTAGTCTAGTAGTACCAAGTGCGATTGCGCGGGTCCTGGGTCCGAATCCCAGGTAAAGCATTATTATTGGGTTTTTCCGTGAACAACAACGAAGATCATAATATATTTTAACTAAATTTATTTGGCACCGCCTCTAATACCAATTATTTTTTAGTTTTTCGTTCTTGTGTGTTTTTGTAGGCGGATTTTTAAAACCGCTTGACCGACTTCGATAAAATTTATGTGGGACCATCTCCGGGGTATCTACTAAACAAAACAATTAAAATCAGTCTAATAATGAAGGAGAAATCGCTTAAAATACATACAAAAAAGATGTAGTCCACCTTTATTGAAGTCGGTGGGAAAAAGTTTTTCAACATAATTTATCCATATCTATAATATAGTACCCAAAGTACAAGCTCTGCTTTTGGATAGATAGTGCTGTGTAAAATGTCCCAATTTTTTATATTTAAAATTAAATTTCAGGCGGCAGAATAGACCATGCACACCACGATAGCCTGGCACGTCTGGCCTTAGACGAGACGGTGGAATACGCCAAAGCAGTCAAAAAGGCCAAATCTTTAACAAATGAACAGGATACATTGATTGTTGTCAGCTCTGATCACGCACATACTATGACGGTGGCAGGATACCCTTCGAGAGGGAACGACATCCTAGGAACTGTGGACACAGCTAAAGGGCGAGATGGAAAGCCCTATACTACTATAAGTTATGCGAATGGAAAAGCCCAATCTATTGGAGACGACGGAACTAGGGTGGATGTGACTCTTCAAAATGAATTTACGACGCGTAAGTATTTTAATTAATTAAGACTGCGATATACGCCGTTGACCTTGCTCGAGTGGGCGTTCCCGATGAATAACACCGCGCGCGCTGCCGCACCCCCTGGCACTGACTACGCGTTGCACTCACACATTGACTGGGCGCCCGACTGCCGTTTAGACTAGGGTTGTCTACATTTTTCGGCCGATTGAATAAATAATTTTAAATATTATAGTTTTTTATACGGAATAATAAAAAGGTTTGTTTGCTTGTTATTATTATCAGTGTTAGACTTTCAGATAATATATGATATCAATTGACAGTTTAAAGGCATGGCATAAAATGTTTTGGAGTTCTTTAAAAAAACACTTGTATTGAATTTATAATACCTCTACTGATAGAAATGTTTTCGTTGAATAATATTTTTTCTATAAGAAATTTAGATATGATACTGAAGGAACCTTTTGCTTATTATTTATTTACTGCACGGAAAACTTACAGTTAATTAAAAGCTAAGTAGCAGCAACTTGGTCAGCTGATAGCCGATAACAAGTTTTTGCTTATAGATATATTTTGTTTTTTCTAACTAATTAGAAAAAACAAAATGTGTAGGCAAAAAACAAGCAAGTACCTACTATTAACAGATTTTGTAATAATAACATTCTTAATTATTTACTTAAAATTATTTTTTACGTTTAACTCGCAAATCGCGAGACCCACCCCTCTTGTCGAGTCTTGCCTAAAACTTCAGTTCAGTGCGGGACGAGACACTAAGCTGAATGGACCTGCGACACTTTTCTTTGTAAATCGAAGTACTTACATACTCGTAGTTTCGTAATACTTGCATCGATTTTTAGTAATCATATAATGGGGTTATTTTTGTGTGTCCGTTCCGTGTACATAATAATATTTCATATTAGCGTGTATTGGTGTACATAAATTATTTAAATATACTTAGTCGTTATTGTAATTGTAATAAAGTAATTCTGTGCGTTATAATTATGATTATTTATATTATCAAAATGGATGACAAAAGAAAATGTAAAAAACATAATTCGAAATTAAAGACTCAAGAGGACAATACAAAGGGTAAAATGGTAAATGGGTACGTTTCTAATCTATATATTTTTAAGATTTGATAACAATAGGCATAACCCAAATGGCTAACTCATATAGTGCGCGTAGACCATACTTCTTATATTTATACACTTGCCTATAGTTACAGTAAATCTAATTTACCTAGCTATCTGTCAATATTGCCGGAGACCGTAGGTACCGCTGGCATCGCGTGCCCCGTGGAGGTATATTATAATGTATAAAGGATATTTTTTATACACTGCGCAATTTTTTTCAAAATAAATATCAATTTCATAATCAACACCCCTAGAAACCTCGAAATTGATACCCATGTCATATTAATGAAAAAATAATAATGTCCGCCATCTTGGATTTCAAAATAAATGTCAATTTCGTAATCAACACCTCAAGAAACCTCGAAATTGATACCCATGTCAATAGGGAATATGCGTCTGACTTAAAAAAAGGTCAAATATTTTTTTTTATGAACTTTATCGTTTTAGAATTATGTCTATGTAGATATTTTTTTATATTATTTCTTTTTCGATGAGAAAATAATTATTAAAAAGTCCAAAAAAACTGTGGGAAATTCAAATCACTTGAAACGCAACACTATCGGTCAAATGGAATATGACGTCAAAGTCTAGTAAAACAGTGTCTGTTGTACGTGTGGTTGTTTGGTTGAGACTTTGAGAGAACGTAGACTTTGACGTCCCGGCAAGCGCGCCAAAATCGCGGGTGTTTAAAATGCCAATATCTGTCTCATAATTTAATAAATTTGTTTTGTTACTTAATTTTAGTTTTAAGGCGCTGGAATTTTTTTTACGGCTACATAACGATATAAAGTATCGTTTAAAAATATAAAAAAAAAATGTGCATATTCCCTATTATGACAAAAAAAATGATGTCCACCATCTTGGATTTCAAAACAAATGGCAATTTCGTAATCAACACCCCAAAAAACCTCGAAATTGATACCCATATCATTTAATGAAAAAAATAAGTAGGTTCGCCATCTTGAATTTAATTTAAAAATTATTTTATATTACTTATAAAGTTAAAATCAATAGGTACCTATAATTTAAAAAATAATTGCATATTAACACGCAAGGTAACATTGTACTTGAACTTAGTTAAAAATTAAAATAGTATCCCGAGCTGGTAAAATTTTGTTTTGTAGCTAGCACCGTGCTCACCCTATCAAAACATTGTAAGATTTACACACACTGATAAACCCTTTATACTACTACTAATACACAAAAGTATCGATTATGTAGCTCCATTTTGCGGAAAAAAGTGGCACAGGTCCGTTCAGCACGGCGCCTCGTCCCGCACTAAAGTATTGGGCGACAGAGGGGCTGCTCAGGGAACTTGCGAGTATCGATTACGTAAAAAAATCATATAAAATAATTAAAAAAGTTTTTCAAAAAAGTGAGCCGAGAGTACTCTCGGCATAGTACTATTTAATATTCTGATGGATTAAAAAAAATCCTACAGTTCATAGTTTAAAAGAAAAAAGGTTGTAACGAAGAAAACGGAGGCTACTTTGGTCATTTATTTTTAATACTTCAAATGATTTTTTAAAAAATCTGGCCCGAGACGCACTTGCTCTGTATCGTGTAGATTAACATATATTTTTTTTGGATTTTTTCCGATAAAGATTAGAGAGAAAAAACGTTTTAATGTACCCCCAAAACGCGCAATCCACGTACGTCGCCGCCTTAAAACAGATTATTTGTTATTATTGTTATTTGAAGAAGCAGTGATAGCGTAGGGGTATGACCATTGGACTGCCAAGAGAAAGGCCTCGAGTTCGAATCTAATGCACGCAGCTCTGACTTTTCGAAATCATGTGCGTAATTATCGTGAGGAAACCTGCATACTTAAGAGATTTTTTCGACGGTATGTAAAGTCTGCCAACTCGCATTAGACCAGTGAGGTGGACTATTAAACCCTAAACCCTCTCATACGGCGGCGACCCGATTGTGAAACATTACTTTCCAATAAATGTCACTATTACCGTCACCTTGAGACGTAAATTTAGAATGTAAAGGAAGAAATTCGAGATCAAGGACTCGGGTCGACTTAGGGGTCATAGCGTTTGGTGTATTTAACCAGAAGACGCAGCGCGCCTGTTGATTTTTTCCCTCATCAAATTAGCCTCTAACTATTTTGACAATTCTGAGTTCACGGGAGCTTATATGTAAATTAAATGTGCTTCAGGTGACCTTGAATACGCGTACCCAAGCCTGGTGCCTTTGGACTCTGAAACTCACGGCGGAGAAGACGTGGCCGTCTTCGCTTTAGGACCCTGGCAGCACCTCTTCACTGCCAGCTATGAGCAGAATATGGTGCCTCATCTCATGGCATATGCTATGTGCATTACGGAAGAAAAACATGAGAACTGTAAGCCCAAAGGTCGGAGATGGGTGTCCAGTGGTATAGGACCCAGCCATCCAAGTAATATAATGCTAGCAATTTTAACTGTGATAATAAGTTTAAGGATATTTTTTTAGATAGTTACTTAATTCTGTTAAGCGTGTAGGAGGTAACATAATACACGGAAATCGTCAGTTATAATGCACTATACCCCACCCTATCTTAAGACGCTAGCGTTTCTGTATAGTTTTATCAGGTAGGTAGTTATTTATTAATATACACTATTATTTTATCAATTTTACAACTCTGAAATCCCGAAATATTCAGTGGTCCCATACATTTCAATGATAGCGGTTAGCGATTCACAAAAGAAAAAGAAAATTTGTTCAAATGTCTTAAGTAAACCATTTTCCGTTTTGTGTTTATTATGTTACAACCTGTATAGTATCTAATTATTTCTTTGTTTTTTATTATGTACATATTTTTCATACTAAATTAAGTTGTTACCTATATTATTATTAAAATTTACAAAGAATATTATTAAAATAGAGGTTTTTCCGCGTCTAAGTAAGCGTCAAATGCCCATGCGTAGATATAAACAACGCCTTTTCAAATTACAGAGGTAATTCGTTTGTGAATATTACGGTAACATTTAGGTACCCTTTTGCTCTGTGGTAAGATCTCTGCCTGGCTAACGACGACCCTAAGGGCGCAGACTGACGACGCAAAAGATTGCACGTGCCAAAACCCGTATTTTCTTGGCAACAAAGTTTATAATAAATATAATCATGTGACCACACGAATAATGGTCGCGTTGCACCTGATACAGTTCTCGCCAAACTTATTGTCCGGGTTGAAGTTGGCACGAGCTAACTTTAACCTGACCGTAAAATTCAATGCACTTTCCGAGAACTGTGTCGACTTTGAACGTTGTTGCTTAGGAAATAGGGGCTTTGTTTGCTGCCGTGCGGTGGTCGCTCAAAAACTGTCAAGTTACGTTGAAGTCTGTCTCTTTTGCCCCTGTGTGTGCTGCGGCAGTCCGCACTCCGAAGGGTCTCGGCATCACACCAGGATCTCCTCTGGTAAATAGCCCTAGTGTGCGGTGAACGGGAATTCACGCGTGCATTAGGCAGGAGGCCAGAATGGACCTCGCTCTGATTGGAGGCCGGTTCTTCTTCTTCGTGTCCATGATACGATTTTTTTAAATAAAATTTGTTATGCCCAAAACTTCGCCATTTCCACAGCATCGTCAGTGGCAGCGCATAGGTCGCTTTGATAGCAAGTTGCGGGCCACTAGGGACACGATAGCAGATGCACCATTGTTTGCGGCACAGTTTCACAACCACAGCCTGCAGCCGTTTCATCGGGATATGTACTTTACCAGATGGAGACCGGTGGGTGCACTAGACCACAGCCCGTCATGGTCGTTGTGAATGTTCTTGATCCCATGGCCATGAAGCAAAGGTCAAGTGATGGCAAGTGCGGTTTTAGTGGGCATGAGTCCGGTATACCCTGCCGCCTCCCCAGGTGGCGGAGATTCATGAGGATTTTCCGCACACAAAAAAAGGATCTCATCTGGTTTTGTTTTAATGGGCTATGATGACTATCTATCTGGTGTTTCCACTTTTCCTTCTCAGTTTAAATACATTTCTGCACTTTTATCTGGTTGAATTTACCGCCCGTGAGGGTGGTATATCTCAATGATCCATCATCAGGTCGCTCGTCAATTCATAAAAAATACCTAGATACCTACGTATTTCATCATCAATCTTTAAGTAAAGACGCCATTTTGTAATCCTAAATACATTAATATAAAACCTCCTATACGTAATTTTGTTTTTAAATGTCGGCCAATTTGTGAATTTAATTCATTATAATAAGTGTCATTGAGCTGTGAACCATGTTCTTATAATTAGTTAAGTATTTGTTAAAATAATATATTATTATTAATTAATTTTCAGTACAACATTAATATTACGCCTTAGCAATATTGAAACCTCGAATGTGACTTCATTAAGTGGCTAAAATTGATGTTTGTGAATCATAGTATGATTCACATAAGAAAATAGTTTGGGCAAGAGTTTTTCCTATTCACTTGTAACTGTATACTTTGCAGTAAACATAGTTAATTTTAAAATCGTTGTAATCAACATTAAACTAAATTTTAAATTTTCGTTTATTAATTCTAAAAATAATCATTTCTCAATAGAATTTTATGATTTTTATTGCGCATAAATAAATGCAAACATAAACGTGTAGGTACCTACTATAGGTTACTGAGAAATCCTTTTGTAATCAAATCTCCTCGAAGGTTGAGAATGCCTTATGTGAATCATATTATGATTAATCAAATGATAATCTTTTAGCCTTGCAGAAAGCATTTTTTGTATGGACATTCTTTTAGAAAGAACACTTTGATTGTTTTGTGTAATAAAGGTGATACACACTACGAGCATTCGGCACCGATGTTATTTTGTAGGCATTATCCGTACATCAATTGTTAAAACCGGTAAAAAAATTAAATTTTCGTTTTAAAAAAATAATTTGTGTATCGCTTAAAAAGCGATCGAGCGGGTCCCCTCTTATTCTGAGAGGAGACCCGTGCGCAGCAGTGGGACGATTGGGTTGATGATGATGTTGCTCGCAGTTCACAATAAAATTCTATAGCCCTCTCAAATGCTCGTCGTATGGACTCACCATTATGCGTTGTAAATATTATTTAAATAAATTAGTACAAGAAGTTGTAATAATTATAATACTTTACGAAAACGGGCACCTTATATGCTTCCCCACAGAACAACCTAGGGGGCTAGACAAGTTGCAATTTGACATTCGATCAAACGAAATGTATGTAAATGACATTAGTGACAGACCGATTTGTCGAAACCTTGTGTCATATCCATACATCTTCTTTCTCGATTCGAATGTCAAACTTGTCTAGCCCCCCTACTACGCTGACCTACAGCGGGTTGTCAAACTTCCCTAGATTTCATAAAATCGAATAATCAATTTAAGCCTCTTAGATGTCCGTTTTTAGTGAAAAGAAACGTAGATTAAAGATTAATATAAGTATTTTCAGTATTTTTATGATTAAAAAAGTACAATGTGTATTTGATTTTATTTTATTTCATCCCTAAACCTGCCACTCCACAGGTAAGCCTACGTTCGTAACTGTAACAACAATAATAGTGATAGCCGAAAGACTGATAGCATGAGTTACGTACAGAATGAGCAGGAAGCACGAATATACATATATTATACTCAAAGAAAATCTATGACATCAGGTGACATGACAAGTTGCAATTTGGCATTCAAATCGACAAACGAATAGAAACCAATGGGGCAAGACAAGTTGCATTTTGACATTCGAATCGACAAACAAAATGTATGATGGAAATGACATTAGTGACAGCCCGATTTGTCGAAAGCTTGTGCTCATTTCCATACATTTTGTTTGTCGATTCGAATGTCAAAATGCAACTTGTCTAGCCCCCCAAATGTATGGAAATGACACAAACTTTCGACAAATCTGGCTGTCACTAATGTCATTTTCATACATTTTGTTTCTATTAGGTTGTCGATTCGAATGTCAAAATGCAACTTGTCTAGCCCCCCTGTTACTAGGTGATTAACCGACCGAAATTGAGTGACTATAATTCAAAAGTACATAAGTAGGTACATACTGATTTCTGACACTTACATTGAAATAAAACTACTTTTTACGGATTTTATCGCGTTATCTTGATGTTATTTTAATCCCGACGTTTCGCACCATTCATAGCGCCCGTGACTATAGGCTTCATGGGCAATTTCAATTTCACAGAAAACCCAACAACGCTTTGCTCGACTCGAGGATCGAACTTAAGACTACTACACTAGACCAACGCGGCAGTAATTGAAATGTCGCCGTAAAGTAGGTACACAATACCTTAATTAATTGGCCATATTATACCGTACCAAAACAATTTCTTTAAATTTTTACTTCTTTACAGTTTTGGGTTAAAGAAAAATTTACATACATACCATCACATCCATATTCCCCGAAGGGGTAGGCAGAGGCGTACTAATGTACACCCACATTTCGCCAGTATGTTTAGGGCCCATGTAACATGGACTGCCTCGTTGGTCTAGTGGCCCCAAGCGTGACTGCTACGCTAGAGGTCCTGGGTTCGATCCCCGGGTCGAGCAATGTTGTTGGGTTTTCTGTGAAATTCCCAATAGCAGCTCGGAGTCTGGATTTGTGGCCGGTTTATGGCAATAGGCTCGCCCCTTAAGAAAAATTTGACATCACCAATTCACATTAAATTTTTAACGTTTTACAGATTTAGTTCATGAAAAATTAGCATCAGGCAAGATTCAAATCTCACTCGGTGTTAATATGTAACTGTGCTAAAGAGATTTGGGCTCATATTGTCGAATTACTCTTCCACATTAACCCCAATAAGGTAACATGTATTGATAAATAAGTTTCAGCGAAACAAAAATTTGATCTTAAGTCAGGATTCGAATCTGCGTCTTTTGGGTTAAATACCGTGAAACCTTTAACCAACTAAGATAAAGAAGCACACCTATAATGTCAAATTTTTCTCCCCTTCGGGCTAAGTACCCTAAAACCTTTAGCTAACTAAGCTACAGAGGCCTGCAATCTCGAATTTCTCTCCCACATTCTGTCTTCGTCATATAATTACGTCTTATATTCATGACTCATATCGATAAGTATGACGGATCCGGAAACAATAATTTAGTTCCTTCATATCGAACAACATTGTCATAAGATCTACTTTTTTATGAGGTAACATACCACACGCCTCTGTTCAAGCAAGTGATAGCCTAGGGGTATGACCACTGGAATGCCAAGTCAAAGGTCTCGAGTTCGAATCCAAGCCTCCAACCTCTGACTTCGAAATCATGTGCGTAATTATCACTCGCTTTAACGGTGAAGGAAAACATCGTGAGGAAACTTTGTTTGTCGATTCGAATGTCAAAATGCAACTGGTCTAGCCCCCCTGGAAGTCAAAACCAGTGGCCAATCTAACCTAAAAAACGAATAGGAACACAATGTATGGAAATTGCATTTGTAAAAGTCTGATTTGTAAAAAACTTATTAACCCCCGACACAAAAACGACGGGGTGTTATAAGTTTGACGTGTCTGTGTGTGTGTCTGTCTGTAGCATCGTAGTTTCCGAACGGATGAACCGATTTTAATTTTGTTTTTTTATTTGAAAGGTTAATTAGTCGGGAGTGTTCTTAGCTATGTTTGACGAAAATCGTTCCAAGATGGCCGCCGCCACAAAATAGCGCATTACATATTTTTTCACAACTCCCTCAATATGAGTATCAAATGAAAGGGCTTCACTAGGAGAATACTATACACTATGATAAATTTCAAATCCAAGATGGCCGCTACCACAAAATGGCGAATTACATTCCGGGGGTTTTCTAAATTTTTAAGTTAGGTTAGGTTATGTCATTCCCATACATTTTGTCGTCATTCGTTTGTCGATCGGAACGTTAGATTGTAAGTTGGCTGACAATCCCTCGAGCGGTACAGTAGCGTTTAATTCCCTATCTATACTCATATTATAAAGATTTGATTGTTTGTTTTATTGAATAGACTCTGAAACTACCGGACCGATTTGAAAAATTGTCTCAGTGTTATAGCTCATTTATCGGGGAAGGCTATAGGCTATATACCATCACGCTACGATTACTAGAAGCGGAGTAGCAATAAAAAATGTTGCAAAAACGGGGGAAAAATTCATAAGATGAGACCGAAGCCGCTTGGGGGAAGCTAGTTTATAGATATAGATAAACAAAAAGCACACATTTACTTGTTTAATTTTTTATTTATTACAATTATGTGTAAAAGAAAATAGAAGTAGATAAAAGCTTGACAATATTCTGTAAGTTTTATGGCAGTCGCTTCGTGTAAAATACTGATTGATAATCGGCCGCATCAGGTAAAGTCAGTACCAATCAGTACCTCGACCATGAGTTTTTCTCACGACTCGCTAGCGACGCCGTAAAATATTTGTATGTAAAACCCTCGCAGGTTTTTTAGATTAAATTAACTAGATTAGATTAACTGTACCTCAACCATGAGGTTGAGGTACAGCTGTTAATCTAATAAATACCGTCAGAGTACACTGAATTATACTAACGCAATTACAACAACATAGCTTGCACGACTGTTTCCCATTGGGATAGGCAGAGACTGGATTTCCACTTGCTACGAATTTCTATGCTGATCAACCTCCCCATGCATGCTCGTCGGTTTAGGGTGCTCTTAACATTGCCTTCTTTGAGAACGGCCGCAATTTATAGTCCACGTGGAACTAGTTGGCTGCGCCTTAGGTAGGGACGGGGGTGAGGCGGCGGGTTACTGTGAACAAAAGCAAGCGCCCCGCGCCTCCGTCCCAATGCGCGCAGGCGACCCCGCCCCTCCATCCCGCCGCTCACATACCTAAGGCGCGGCCAACTAGTTCCGTGCAGACTATAGGCGTGGTGCTTTCGCCGAGGTCAACCCCTTCGACTATTCATCCATCCTCTTTAAATGCAATTTAAACATACCTTTCTCAATCCTCGTTGCAATATCATCTATTATTTACAATTGTTAATTCAGACATCACAAATAAATTAATAATTATCTAGTAAAATCTTCTATAAATAAATACATTGTTGGTATCGATCTTACATTTGGCATGGACAGGAATATATACACCATAATTTTTTAAGTACTTTATCAAAATAAGGAGTCATTGTACTAACCAGAAATCTTGAAAACTAAATCTGCAACAACATTGACCCCTAAAATTCTTTACTAGGAGTAATTAAAAATAATGGTATATTTAACAACGACATACCTATTATTTGACTAATAATAAATTACATTATCTTACTTAGAAAGCTACTACTTATGACGAAATTGCCATTCGTGGAATAAAATTTAATATAAAAATATAGCCCACGAATCGCAATTGACAAAAATAGACCAACATATTGATAATTGCCATTCGTGGAATACGTCAATTGCTATTCGGATCATTGCTATTCAAATCATTGCTATTCCTGGAATACATCAGAAAGCAAATTCACTAAACTAGAATAAACTTCAAAATGCAATTGCGGTCCTGTTTCAGTGTCAAAAACGTCACTTTTTGTTCAACGGGTACCGTCCACTCCAGGCTTATCAGCTAGGCCATGAAGCGCGTACATAGAAAAACATACCATCACACCTGTATTTCCCAAAAGGTTAGGCAGAGGTGTACATACACAGTTCGCCATGTCAACCGGTCATGAATCCAGACTCCAAGCTGCTACTGGGAATTTTACAGAAAACGTCAAAACTCAACAACGCTCGACCCGAGAATCAAACCCAGCACCTCTAGCGTTGCACCTACGACCACTAGATGAGGCAGTTACCTTAGATCGAAACTGCATTTTAAACATTTGTATTGGCCTTCTCATTTGACTTATCTAATACAATTTATTCTTGGTACTTAACTGTGATTACAATAAATATTTATTAAGGCGGAAACCCACCGCAGCGCACGCCGCATTTTAGCTACGTGGGTAATTTGTTTGATAACGTGGGTCTACGTTTCGACTACAGCACACGCTACACCTGTTCTGCGTACACAGCGTGCATGGCCTTGAGCTACGTGGATGCCTTAACGTGCGTATCCTTGACTTGCAGTAGATATACCTCCATACATTTTCTTGCAAAGCGCAGTTTGACGCAAGCGCGTAACCTCTCCGTGCGCCGCGGTGGGTTTCTGCCTTTAGTCACACACAAGGGCCGAATAAATTGCTGCACTCGAATTCACGACGCGTAGTTTATTAGCGAATCAAGTAAAGGCGACTATTGCCTTATCTCGATGACGATTTGAAGTATTCGTCGCTGTTTCCGCTGCAAGTCGGTGTTACATTGCCATATATTATCATTTTCTGGTTACCGCTAACAGCCTCTGCCAATATTCCCAGTAATCTCCTCGTATCTGGAAAAAGAAATTTAACAATAAATAAAAACGACTAGCTTTCCGCCAGCGGCTTCGCCCACTTGGTATTTTTTATAACTTTCATCCCCTATTTCAACCCCTTACAGCCCTTTTTTCAAATTAAAAAGTAGCCTATGTCCTTTCTCAGGCTCTAGACTATCTATGTACCGAAGGAGGTCATCAAAAGCCGATACAACTCAGCCCAAATTTGTACCGGAGGTACATGACAGCTGTCAAGTTGACAGATTTTACTATGAAATCATTAAGAAAAGATAATAGTCTGCCAAAATGGCGTGATTTTTCGCAAATTAAAAGTTATTTTCCTCATCCCCCAGTCAACATTAAAAAAAGGCTAGGCTACGCCTAGGTAAAGTTTTAGCCAACTTAATACAGGGTATTTTTTCCAATACCGTGTGTACCTTTGGTACATCATTTGGCCGATTTCAATGACCTCCTTTCATTTAAATCAGTTCAGTGGTTTTGGCGTGAAAGCGCGACAGACAGACAGAGTTACTTTTACATTTATAATATTAGTAACGATAAGGATAAAAGGCCTGTTACATCACCTCCTAGAAAGTTCCCTTGCCCTATAAATTCACCTCTCACTCTTGCCCTATAAAAGCATCTACTTTGTTTGTCTCTGCATCACCCAAAGGTTGTCTGGCAGAAAATGCCTAGGGCATTAAGACCGCCTTTGTACATTTCTGTATATAATGCATAAATAAATAAGTTCCCGTCTAGCAGATAATTTCATAAAAAAATTATTCTATTTTTTTATTTATCTGGTAGGTAGCCAGAGGTGGTGAAACAGGTTCATAAACTTTTTAGTGGAAGTCAATACTCCTGGTCCTGGTCTAGACGCTTAAATACAATACAGTCAGCAACAGACTTCTGTTGCTGACTGTATTGTATTTAAGCGTCAAGACAAGGACTTCCTTGAACATAGTTACACAATCTTAGAGATGGATTTTCCCCATTTTTGCAACATTTTTTAATTGAAACTCAGCTCCTATGAATCGTAGCGTTATGATATATAGTCTATAGCCTTCCCCGATAAATGGGCTATTTAACACTAAAAGAATTTTTCAAATCGGACCAGTAGTTCTTGAGATAAGCGCGTTCAACCACACAAACTCTTCAAATTGTTAGATTTAGTACAAATAGAACATACAAACTCTTTAGCTTTATAATATTAAGTACTAGGCCAGCAGCTTAGCCCTTTTGAATTTTTGCGTAAAAAGATAGTCATAGCAGTAAGAGTCGACCAGTCCCGACAGACAGCACTCGTTCACGAGCATGACGTTTGTATCGGCGCCGTTTGACTCAACCATGTTGTAGGGAAAAAAATGACCCGACACACGACGCCACCATCAGCAGGACATTTAAGTGAGAATGACAAGCTCAGACCGGGAGCTAGTTATATTTATGTAACATCTAAGCCTGCAGAATACTCATAATTTTCAGTTCATAATTAATTAATAAATCTAATTTCTTAATAATAAAAAAAGTCGCGGTAAAATATATTAAAAAAAAATTAACATAATACAAAATAATAAATAATACACAGCATTTTTTTTTTTATATTTTTTGTTCTTGAGACCTTATTTAAAAAAAAACTATATAATTTTCTTTCTTTTTTAAGTAGGTATCTGTTAATAATTTGTGTATATGTAATATGTATACCTGGTTTACTTTGCCTGAATTAAATTGTATTATTATTATATCTCAATTTAAAAGTTCGCATGTAAAAAAAATATTGTTATAATAAAAGATAAAATTAATTGGTGTAATTATTGCAATTTCATACACTCATACCATTTCCCCATAGGGGTAGACAGACACTTCAGAACACCACTTTCTACGATTCTTGCATCATCCCCACCAGGACCCCACCAGTAAAGCCGGTGTGTATCTTTCTAGGGCGTCCCCTCCCGGTGTTTTCACAGAAATTCCCCTTTTATTAGTCACCGTACATCCATTCTCTCGACTTGCAAAAACCATATCAGCATGCTTTTATCAATTCTGCATCTTCTTTTAAACCGCAACTATTTCTCAATCTATCACTTCGAGTAACACCGCACAATGCACAATAGAGATAAATAGTAGGTATGACATTATTTTAACTAAGCAGTGATATTGTAGGGATCCGAATCCAAGGCATGCACCTCTGACTTTTCGAAATCATGTGCGTAATTATGACTCGACTAACTGTGAAGGAAAGCATCGTGAGGAAACCTGCATGCCTGAGAGATTTTCTCAACGGCATTTGAAGTCTGCCAACCCGCATTAGGCCCGCAAGGTGGTCTTTAGCCTAATCCCTCTCATACAGAGAGACAACCCGTGCCTAGTGGGACAGTATATGGGTTGATTATTATTTTAACTTAAGTAGGTACTTACAAGTCACAAGGAACACACCGCCTTTTCACTTTCGTGTAGCCGTAGGCACATTTGTCATCTTTGATAGCATATAGTAACTTTCTTCTCATTATTTTCCCATGTTCATTGTTAGGTCGCATTAAAAACTGTTGTGATATTTTAAACACACTTACATCATAACTATTCGCTTCATTGTTGAAGATAACAAATATCGCCATTAACAGTAAAGAGAATAAAATTAGTTTATTCATGGTCACAATGTAAAGCGCGAGAATTATCTATAACGTTTAGTCAGCTTCGTATCCTTTTAAGAGTGAAGCATAATGCAATAACATGAACATGAACACTGAACCAAATGCACGGGATTTTTCAGTAATGAACCAATTAAAACCAAGTTTACTAAGACTCTTCACGCCTATTGGTTCTATAACTTATGGAAACCGCACACTAGCGCAAATTTATGCACGCATACTTAATACAAAATAAATGTTGCAATATTATTAAATTATGGTACTACTTTAAACTACGTTCGAAATTAATAAAGTGTCGATTGTAATGAAGTATTGATACCGATAATCGATTGAAGAATCAAGTCGACAGCACTCTGTGACTGAATCGCTATTATTGACAAAAACTAGTGTGTTCCACGCCGATTCCTGCGTTCAACTTTTGCACGGAACCAAAATACTTTTATTAAATTAAGGACCTGTTCCACAGCTTACTGATAACTTAGCTGGCAGATAATTTCATACAAATTACTTCCATTTTAGAATTGATACGGCAGTTATATCGAGAGTTGGTGAAAGAGTCCCTAACTTTTATAACTTTGTAGAACCATATTTGAACACATATTCGGTGACTCATTCAACAATTCCCCACACTTCTTACTTCGCAACAAGAACAGTATAATACTATTTTATGTATTCAGGAAAATCAGTTATTTTACCATTACATTTCAAATTGAAGTGTTTGTAATTTTACTTATTTGTATAGTATCGTTATCGCGTCATCCTGTCTGCATCACCAATACTAATCTAAACTCAGACAGCTGCTACTGGAAATTTCATAAAAAAACTTGATCATAAATGTAAGTAAACTTGAAAAAATAACTTGCTATTACATTGAAATAAAACTACTTTTTACGGATTTTATCGCGTTATATTGATATTATTTTAATCCCGAGGGTCCGAAACGTCGGGATTAAAATAATAACCATATATCGCGATAACATCCGTAAAAAATAGTTTTATTTCAACGTCTAGTATTCGCTTAAGTGTCAGAAATCAGAACATACTGTTACGCCTGTATTCAGAGAGGTTTGGCAGAGTTGTACTAAAGTACACTCACAGTTTGCCGGTAGGTCCCGTGTAATAGGGGCTAGCTTAATACCATTAACCGGGCACAGGAATCGAACCCAAGCGTAGCAGTCGTGCTTAATATAATAATAATAATCGAATATAACTCGAAACCAATCGTTAAAATGAACGCATTATTTTATGAATAATTTATTTAATAGCAACACCTAAAATCGTCCAACAACTGTCAAAGCTTGTGACGTAACATAATAGATAATTATATTCGTAATAATTGTCACTTTTGTGAAACACAATAAATTAAAGTATCAATTTATGACTTATTTCCGAGATAAAAACGCAAATATTTGGGAGTTTATCAAACTACGTTTGCGCATCAGTTTATTAAATAGCACAAGCTTATTATAGTTGCACTTTTGGATTAAATAAGTATTTTATAGTACGACAGTCGACAAGTTAACATATTTGTTATCAAAGTAAACAATACTTGTTAATCTGTACTAATAATACAAAGAGGAAAGATTTCTGCAAAAACTACTTAAATAACATAATTAAAATATTTACAGAAAAGAAAGAAAGGAAAGATTTGGTTGTTTGTATTGAATAGGCTCCGAAACTACTGGACCGATTTGAAAAATTCTTTCAGTGTTAGATAGCCTATTTATCGGGGAAGGCTACCTATATACCATCACGCTACGACTAATAGGAGCGGAGTAGCAATGAAAAATGTTGCAAAAACGTTGCGGAAATCTAACTTAAGACTTTGAGCGTAGCAGTCACGCCTAGGACCTCTAGGCTAAGGAAGCAGTTTCATCATCACTGTGACGTAAATAAAAAAGGTTATAGTTGTTGTCACCGGATGCACAAGGTACGAATGATATTCTAGCTGTCCGTCGGACCAAGCGACCGTGCGACTGGAACTATAATAAATTAATAAAAAATATATCCTGGGACATTTTCACACAGCACCATCTAGTCCCAAACTAAGCAGAGCTTGTACGATGGGTACTAGACAATGGATATAATACTTATATACTTTTTTTTTGTTAATACATACTTATAATAAATAGGAAACACCCAGACAAACACAAACACTTAAATTCATCACAGTAAATGTTTGTGTCCTGTGGGAATCGAACCCACGACCTCGTGATCAGCAATCCGGTACTCGAACTACTAGACCACAGACGTCGTCAATCACCATCATCAGGTCATATTAATCCACTGCTGCACGCAGCCTCTTTTAGTGAACGCCACAGAGCCCGATAAACTCGCACTTAACCAATAACGGGTCTTGTAACTTTAAAAACTTGTTACTTGTCATCTTTGTATCACGAATACGATAGGGAGGATGTTAATTCAATGATTCACAGGTAGTTTATCGCATCGATTCATTGGATAATCAAAATAAAATAAAAAAATTGAACTGACTCATTGAAATTCTTGAAAATGTTTTGTGGAGTTGAATTTAGGACGTATTTTTTATGCAAGGGGATCTTGCGGTGCTTTGAAGAACTGCCTCGATAGCTTAGTGGTTCCAAGCAACTGCTACGTTCGAAGGATATAAGGTATGATTCCCTGGTTGAACTAAGTGTTGTTGGATGAATGGATCAGTAAAATGATATGTTCTCGCTAGTTTAATCTCTGATACTTGATAATGCTCTATGAAACTTTTACAATGATCAATAGTATTTATTTCTGCAAATTTTATATATATCTTTCAGTGACTCTTTTACAGGTCAATATTTTTTTTAACTAGATGGCGGCGTATTTCCTAGCTGACGACCTCTGAGAAGAAACGCCGAAACAAACTCAGAGAATCATGGTCTCTTTTAAAGTCCATCCAGATATAGTAACATCCTTGCTAATATTATAAATGTGAATTGATTGAATAGGCTCCGAAACTACCGAACCGATTTGAAAAATTCTTTCAGTGTTAGATAGCCCATTTAACGAGGAAGACTATAGGCTATATACCATCACGCTACAACTAATAGGAGCGAAGTAGTAATGGAAAATGTGGCAAAAACGGGGCAAAAAAGTTATCAAGAGCACGCGAGCGAAGCCGCTGGTAGAAAGCTAGTAATATTATAAAGAGGAAAGATTTCATTGTTCGTTTATTTGTTTGCATTCAACATAAGGCTCCGAAACAGGACCGATTTGAAAAATTCAAGCTACATCTTGACCGAGTAACAGGCTGTAATTTTTTTTTAAATACCAAGACTGCGCGGACTACGCAAAGAACATTATTCATAATATCAAACAAGTTGTCAGTTTAATGGAGTGTCTCTATTATTCGTTTGAACGCTACACTTTAGACGTGTGAACACTTCTCTATACGCTCCACTGAGTCTAGAGGCATTTTTTTCAATATGGATGCATTATTCAATTTGTTTTAACCCTAGATTACTACTCTACGTCGCAGAGGCGCCTGCGTTTTTGATATATTGCTCTATCTTTTTATCTTTCGCGCGTATGTCATTCACGTTCAAGGACATCTCCGTCATCGCCAGCACGTATCGCAGGACGGTATTTGCGTTACGGTAAGTGCGCTAGTTTTTTTGATATTACTAGCTTTGCGCTTTTCGTGCCAATGGTAAATCGTGTTATTTATAGAGTTTGAGCCCAGTACGAGGTCACCTTAATGGCGGCATCCGTTGCGTTTATCAAGTCCTCGAATGTGCAGGTGCATGGACACTTCGGGCACTCGAGTAAGTGAGACAAGTCCTGGTCTGGAGCCCCACACTCGCACTGGATGATCGACGGATCAATAATCCCCCATTTTTGGAAAATTGTGTTTACAGCTGCCTACTTGGGTGCGCAGTCGATTAAGTGCTTTCCATATAGGCCACTGCAGGTCACATCCGAGTGGCAGATGTTCTCGGGGTTGGACAAAGTTGGTTGGTGGTCGATGCAGTGTAAAGGCATATCATGATCCCATTCACAACAATTGTAAATACGAAAGTAACTCTGTATGCTACTTTTCACGCATAAACAACAAATTTCGATAAACATTCGGGTGTCCGAATCTGAAATCCTTATTCGGAAACTTGATTGAGAAACCCAACGTTATAACCGGCATTGAAACAAAAAAATATCACACGGAACGGTATCTTTCTTGAACAAAAATTTCAAATACATAAGGATATTTGCAAATAAAAAAACAAGTAGACGTTCTTATTTATTTATAGAGACACAATCATTTCGCTTAAGGTGTTAAGTAGGTATTTGACACCGATACGTCAAATCATGCAGAGGTTTCGCTTTACATTCTTGGAACTAATCTCCATATCTAGAAGAGTAGGTACAGTTCTCACCAACCTTTTTGTCCGGGCTGAAGTTGGCACGAGCCAACTTCAATCCTTAATTAAAAATGAGATTAAGAAAAATGTTGGATTAAAATCAATAAAAACTAAAGTTCGTCGGAGGATCATAGCTACGATGGCCTTCGACTTGAAGTTTCTGTTTCGTTTCGTTTTCGAGGACTTTAATCCAGTATTTTTACCCGACTGCTGAAGGAGAAGGAGGGTTATGTGTTTGACCCGTATATATGTATGTATGTATTTCCGTTCCTATGTCCGGTCGTAACTACTCAACGGCTCAACCGATTTAGATAAATGATAATGACATGTTCGTTCATAAACAAAATTGTTTCTTTGCTTGTCCCGACTACAATACATTTTCCAACATCACAGAGCTTGTTTTTAGGTTTTTAGTTAGTACTTTTTACGCAGTCGGGTTTTTTGTTTCATTTAATAAAAATGTGAAAGTTTGTGAGGATGGATGGATGTTTGTTACTCCTTCACGCAAAAACTGATCAACAGATCTGGATGAAATGGCACAGAGGTAGATTATAGTTTGGAATAGCACATAGGCTACTTTTTATCCCGGTAAAATGTATGGTTCCCGTGGGATAGCGGGCGAAGCTGCTGGCGGAAAGCTAGTATATTATAAAACAAAGTCCTCCGTCGCGTCTGTCTGTCCCTATATATGCTTAGATCTTTAAAACTACGCAACGGATTTTCTTGCGCTTTTTTTTATAGATAGAGTGATTCAAGAGGAAGGTTTATATGTATAATACATGACCACGCGGGCGAAGCCGCTGGCGGAAAGCTAGTTAATAATAAATAATAATAATAAATATCTTGGGACATTTTTTACACAGCACCATCTAGTCCCAAACTAAGCAGAGCTTGTACTATGGGTACTAGACAATGGATATAATACTTATATACCTTTTTTTGTAAATACATACTTTTAATACATAGGAAACACCCAGACAAACACAAACACTTAAGAAGTTCATCACAATAAATTTTTGTGCAGCAGTCCGGTACTCGAACCACTAGACCACAGACGTCGTCAATTATCGTATTGGTTACATACAATGTTAGACGTTACTTATTTATAATTTGTATCTTTATGCAATCCCTCAATAATGATTAGTAGTTCTCTCAAAATGCTATGCATCACCGCCGTATATTGACTTACGTGGCAGCGTACGTGCGCTTTTTATGTACTCGCTATCTCTGGATCATCATCATCAACCCATTAACTGTACCACTGCTGGGCACGGGTCTCCTCTCTGTATGAGAGGGGTTAGGCCATAGTCCACTACACTGGCCTAATGCGGGTTGGCGGACTTCACATGCCGTCGAGAATATCTCTCAGGCATGCAGGTTTCCTCACGATGTTTTCCGTCACCGTTAAAGCGAGTGATAATTACGCACATGATTTCGAAAAGTCAGAGTGCGTGCCTTGGCTTCGAACTCGAGACCTTTGACTTGACAGTCCAGTGGTCATAGGCTATCACTGCTTTTATTTCAGCAGACTATATAGCCCAGACTATATTTCTATCTCTGGATAGATAAATATAACCCTAGCTACAATAAGTTCAACGTCCGTGCTATGAAAAATTCAGGTATGTTTTTGGGAAGTACGTATATTCGTGGTCTGATTCACCTTCTAGAAGGATGCAAGTAATAGGTGACTAAAAAGCCACTGTCTCTGTCATTGCAAGTACTTGAAACACATAATATATAACACTATTACTTATCCTTTTTCTATACAGATTTATGATACGCTTACGTAGGGTTAGGTTACTCAGAAATGTAGATACTGCTGTACAGACAAAGTAGAAGACGAATAGTACACATTAAATAGCCGTGTGTTTATAGAACCGTGGATATCGATGTAATATCGAATTTTATCTTATTCATCTATCAAATGCTTTATTGTGAAACTGTCAATGTCACCTTATTGTCAAGATATATCGTAAATCTTCGAGATTTTATACCCAATGTTTAAACTCATTCTTTAACACTTTTTTTGTATTATAGGCCCACGCTTGACCTACAGTTTGCCTGATGTTAAGCGACGCTTGCCTAGAAGGAACCGATGTCCTCGTTATTTAAAGACACCCAGACTAATAGTATGTATATCGGGAAAAACCCACTCGGGCAGTGCATTCCATATTTCAGTCGTACGCATAATAAAAGTGGACTTAAAGCGTTTCAGTCATATAAGTCATAATTTTGTATTTTGTTTGTTTCGTTTTTTTATTAGGTACTAGCTTTCCGCCAGCGGCTTCGCCCACATTGCCTTATAATTTTTTTGCAACATTTTTCATTGATACTCCCCTCGTATTAGTCGTAAGTTGATGGTATATAGCCTTATAGCCTTCCCCGATAAATGGGCTATCTAACACTATAAGATTTTTTCAAATCAGTCCAGTAGTTTTGGAGTCTATTCAATACAAACAGACAACCAAATCTTTCCTCTTTGTAATATTAGTATAGATGTAGACTACCTTATGTTAATAATTTACAATATCCTTAACAGTTACTGATATTAAACTTTTTCGATAAGACTGAATTCTGACAAAATTTTCGTTCGTTAAATTCCGGAGTTACATCTTACAATTTACGATAAAAATATTGAAATATGACGTATCAAAATATTTTACAATTTGTTCCAAGAACAGTACAGCACCGTGATTTTTCTCGATCAATTAAATTCACACTGTGCTGTGTAACAAAACAATGGTGCTATCTTGGTGCAATTTGTTTTACGTAATGGTACATAATGTAACTACGTTGTATATTATAATGTCTGATTTTTGTATGTTTTAAATAAAAGTCACCTTAAGTATATGGTATTAGGGTAGAATGTGCCACGGTGGCTTACGTTTAAAGGTTCTCTCTCTATTTACCGTTTTATTATCGTCTTGCAGCTGAAATGAAGTCATAATTTTCTATTTTTTTTAATGAAAGCCGTAGGGGGCTGTGGGGCATCCAAACTCTAAATAAATATCCACGGAAAACACAAATATTGGCCTTGGATGGGAATCGAACCAACGACACGCGACGCGGCAGTTTGATGAGCAACTTCAGAACTAAGATTTAATCTCTACCTAACAAAAATTTTACAAGACTATGGGAGAATATTGTGTCAAAAAAAATCGTCGCTAAATCGGTTAAAAAAAGCTATGCGAACGTGCATAAATGCTTGGTACCAACCAATGATTGCGATTTCGTAAACAAGTGACATTGACATTGAAAAATAATAAGATGTCACCAAAATAGGAAGGCGGATTTGAACACGATATTATGACTAAGCCAATACTGATAATGTAATAACTAATTTACTCACACGTTGCAAGGCACACACTGATTTAAGAACCAAGTCTCTCCAATTGCACATCTTCCATTGATCAAAATACTCCTCTTCGCCCTTACTTTGTTCAAGTTCACTGTATCACTGTCTAAACTTTCAGCAATTTCCAACAAACATTTTCCGAATTCACTTGCAGTACAATTGGCAGGCACAAGTTCACCTTGATTTCTATCGTGATTAAAAGTATTAACAGCTGTTAGCAAGAACGCTGCACAGTATAAAAATGTTAGGTTTTTCATTTTTTTTAATTCGTGGCACTAGTTTGCGAATACGTTCGACCGGTTCAAGAGACGGAGCGCGAATGGTCTTGCGGACGGAAAGTGTGCGATGTGTGAGGTGGGTCGGTGGAATGACAGGTTACACAAGGCTGCGCTGGCGCTTAAATCCGATTACTCTCGAATGTGTGACTTATGACACATTGCTTGTTTACGATATAGGTATGTTTAACAACGACTCACTTGTTCAAATATTGGTGATAATATTTGATGGGTTACCGTTTTCACGGCGTTCAAGGATTGAATCATATTTATCAGCATCGATTGCTATATTGAAGGTAGCTATTTTGTATGAAGACGTTAAGGGTGATAAGGTTAAAGGAGGTTATCGAAATCGGCCCAAATGAGGTATCCGAGGTACTCTTATTGGAAAAAATACTCTGTATTACGCTGGTTAAAACTCTAGTCGTACTTTTTTTTAATATTGACAGGGGGGATGAGAAAATAAACTTTTTATTTGAAAAGAATCACGCCATTTTGGCACACTATTGTCTGTTTCGTAATGATTTCATATTAAAAACCATCAGTGTTAGTTTCGGAATGTCAAACGCACGCCATTACGGCAGAATAATATCAGTTTCTTATTGATTTCATGATAAAAACTATCAACTTGACAGCTGTCATGTACCTCCACGGTACAAATTTGGGCTGATTTGTATCAGCTTTTGATGACCTCCTTTCATTTAGCGATATTTTTATTGAATCGTTAGACATGTTATGTGGACAGTACAAAGATTTTATTTGAACTAAGTCTAACATAGCTCGTAGAACTGATGGCCGCTGGGGCAGAAAGGTTCTCGAGTGGAGACCACGCACCGGAAAGCGCAGCGTGGGTCGGCCTCCAACGAGATGGACCGATGACCTGGTAAAGGTCGCTGGAAGTCGCTGGATGCAGGTAGCATGCGTCCGGTCCCAGTGGAAGTCAATGGGGGAGGCCTTTGTTCAGCAGTGGACCTCTTTTGGCTGACATGATGATGATGATGAAGTCTAACATTGTGATACATAATACTTTTTTAAATTCATGCGTTTGACTACTACCTCATCTGATATTACCTACATGCTTAACATACCATCACGCCTGTATTCACCGAAGGGTTAGGCAGATGTGTAGTATACCCACAGTTCGCTGATATGTCTCAGCGCGACTGCTAGAAGTATTGGTTTCAAATCCCGGGTCGAGCAATGTTGTTGGGTTTTTCCGTGAAATTCCCGTAGCAGCTCGGAGTCTGGATTTGTGCCCGGTTGATGGCAATAGGCCGGCCCCATTTGTTGATTCCAGCATTGAATTTGTTTACAATTTTTTATCACCGGTCCATAGGAAAGTAGACGATTTTTGTTTACACTCAAATGGCTCGTGGGCCCTTCAGTTTGGGACGTTCTGACTAAATACCCATTTTGTCATGGTTTATCCATGATTATTAGAAAACTTTCATAACAATTTCATTTCCAAGCAACATGATGCAACATTGTAACATTTCACTGACGCAATTTTGTTTACAAAAAGGGTGTGGCATCAACAGGCACATTACTAAGATGTAAACATAAAACATAGCAACATAAATATATACATTGCATCATTATGTTCAGCAACATATTGGGCGCACTAGCGAGGGAGTTTGGGTCATAATATATGTCCCGTTCGTCCCGGTTTAATAAACTGCCTGAATAGTTCAGTGGTGGTAAGCGCTACTGCTGTGCTTGAGATCCTAGGTTGATTTCCCATGTCGAGCAATGTTATTGGGGTTTTCTATGAAGTTTTCATTAGCACCTCAGAGATTTATGCCTGGTTAATGATAATAGGCTCACCCCTTACATGGGACCTTAATAAACCGGGAAAATGTGTGAGTAGATTAAATAATATCTTTGCCCACCGTCTCTGGGAATACAGACGTGATGGTATTTTATATTATGTTATGATTATGATAATAAAGCATTATGATGCAATTTTCACTCTCTTCAATTTATTTATGCAAATAGGGCGTGGCATTATATTACGAAGATGTATGCGCACATTATAGCAACATTAATGCAACATTACATCATAATTATGTTCAGCAACATTGGGCGCTCGGCGACCGCCGTCCGATCGACTGGAGTTATCTAATAAAAAATCCGAATCGCTCGCGAATTCTTCGTTTGTGTTTTTATTTTAAGGGTGGGCCGGTATTGGTCAATGATAAATAAGACAATTTTAATTATATGTACTAGGAGCTTTTTGACCCTTAATGAAAATAAAAACTATACTAATCTTGCCGTCATTCATCATGTCAGTCATGCCGTCGTCACTTTAACCCCCGACGCAAAAACGACGGGGTGTTATTTAAGATATTTCTTAGTAGATAAAGGCTTTAAAAATTACAAATCGCAGCGAATTTCAAATGAAACACACGGTGCAAAAAATAAAAGTATTTTCTAGCGATTATTTTGTACTAATTTTTTTCAATATGACCCCAATTTGTTGTCAATATGCGTACCTATTTATAAGCTTCTGTGTTAAGAAGGTCGCTACCAATATTGTATATTGTAAATGACTGTTTTATCAAACATTCATAGTATATAAATTATTTTATATATATTTATTATACCTACATATTTTGATGTAGTATTTTGTATTGTTTTAGAGATGAAAAATGTACTGTATTATCAAAATAAATAAAGTTAAAATATTAAAATATATGTTATCATTTGATATCCCGGTACATCACAGTGTCTACACCTCTATCTAACCCCTCCAGGGAAAATAGGCGAGATGGTATGGGTATGTATGGCAACCGTAAGTAGTCTTGTAATAACACAATAGTCTAGATTACGGTCACTGTGATACTATACCTGCAAAACAAAATGTATGTTACCTAAACTCGCAATATTTGTGCAAATTGCAATACACATTATGTGATTACATAATTGGTTTTATAAACCGCATGAACCAGTCAATAATTTACCAATAAATAAAGCAGAGATAACAATGACGCAATTTTTCAGCGATGCGTGTGAAAATTTGTAATTGGATTACTAAGTGAAAATTCTGAATTATATAAGCCACAGAATTAGCTACTGGAACTTAGTGTTCATAAGAAATTGATTGGAGAAGATACATTCTATTAGCAGGCTAATTTATTATTAAAAAATAATAATCGGTCTACTTTGACGGTACACTTTCGAAATCAGTTCAGTTTAACTCATTTCGAAGGCTTTTAAGGTTATACGGACGCCACTAATTTATCACTGTAACTTCACTGGTGTGAACTTTAAGAAGATTCAAAGGATAACAGTGATTGTTTTGTAACTTTAAAGTAAGTTTTTAAATCAGCTTCAAAGTATCTTAATTATCTCGAAACATGCGTGGTCTTTTTAATTTTTTTAATTAAAACTATGCGCTGTGACAGTTTAAAAACTGACAATTTATTGAGATACATATACCTCAAAAACTGTTTATCTATCGACACGCTAAGAAGAATAATATCGAGACCAATTAATCGTGGACGGGATAATTAGTTGTTTGTAACGAAATAGAAAACATCGTGAGACAACTTACAAACAAAAGGAACTTCAAAGTCAGATGTGTAGAGTCTACCAACCCTTACTAAGCCAGCAGGGAATATTGACGAAGACCAGAAACCAAGATCCAAGGGCTTTCAACTGCTGGATCTGTGAAAATTATTCAAACAACATGGACGGAAGGTACATAGAATAATACTACTTACTTTAAGTTTTTTCTACAAATTCTTTCTTACTTTTAAGAGCTTAACATTAAGCTTATAGTTCGTATATAAAATAATATGTATACTTTTTCCGAATTGAGAATATTCTACTGAAAATAAACTCAATATTCAATCAGTATTCTCTTAACCCAAAGAAACGTTAAAATATAGCTTTTGCATATTATTATTTAAGCGCTTTGTGATATTGTTAAACATATTTTTAGTCTTTTTTAATTATTAAGTAATTGCTAGTAATAGCCAACTGAAGCCATCTTGGCAATAGTTTCATATATTTGACACCTAAAATAATTTGATTCTGATTTCTTAATTTTGGATAAAAAACTTTAAAGTGTCATTTGCGGGTAATCATTTGTGTGTTCTTAGTTTATTGTTATCGCAAATCTCGAAGACTTTATGCTTATTTTTTTAATTTCTTTTGCGCGTGCGCCTTACCTTTCGCAGCCGCGACCTTTTAATGTAATCACTAATATTTTTCAATGAAATGGAGGTCCATATCTGGATGCAAGCATTCATATCGTGTCTACAAGGTTTTAGTATCAATAGACCTATGAAAAGTTTGAATTTAAATACACAGACTTAATTTTTAATGTGCGGGCGATTTCCTAATAATTATATTTTTATTAGATTGATGTTATTTCAATAGGCTCGCCCCCTATTACATGGGAAATAAACATACCGGCGAAATGTCAGTGTATATTAGTACGCCTCTGCCTACCCCTTCGGGGAATACAAGCGTGTGAGGCTATGTGATATTAATTTTCTATCATATTTATTTATAGTAATTTTTAATCTGTATCCTTCCCAAAGGACAGGCAATATACAAATATTGCCTTTTTTCATTATTAAAAAAAAGTAAATCCATAAATATTTTATAGAAATCTCGATGGCGTGTAAGTCTGCCAACCCGCACTGGGGTAGCGTGGTAGACTATAGCCTAACTCGACATTTTTAATCTTTATCCTTCCCTTTTTTATCGCCTTTTTTCAGTAGTTAAAAAAAGTAAATCCATAAATATTTTATAGAAATCTCATGGCGTGTAAAGTCTACCAACACCCATAAAGTAGCGTGGTAGAATATCGCCTAACTACTTTTAATCTTAGATAAGACCCGTGCCCAGCAGTGGGACAGTAAGTACCGTTAACAGATAAATATAAAAGTTTATTTTAGGTCTATTGGAACCATAACATTGTTTTCCCGGGATAAATGGATGTCTTCAAATATGCGCGTCCTTTTTGTTGACGAATAAAAGAGATGATATCAAAAGTGTGCGGTTTCAAAGTGTTAAATTACAATCTAACTACCTGGGTTCGATTTCCAGGTCGAGCATAGTACTATTGGAAATAGGAAATTCCCAGTAGGAGCTCGAAGTTTAGATTTGTGCCCGAATAATGGCAATTGGCTCGCCATTATATGGGCCCTAAAATATACCCACAACTGAGGTTGATGTTACACCTCTGCGTGGTCCTTATGGGACTACAGGCGTGATGGTATGTTTTGAATTACAATCTAATACTGTTGTATGAAACAGCGCGAAATAAATGCTAAAAGTAGTGTATGAAGCCGTCATATTAGCATTATGATGAAGTAAAAACACTCGAAATGATTTTCGCAGCAAATGACGTCATTTGAGGATTTTGAGGGTCAGTGAACAATAATAATAATAATATTTATTAGCAACCAAATATTACAAACAATTGATAAGCCCTGCCTCCTGAACTAAGTAGAAACCTGTATCTCAGGAGACAGGGCCTTCCATAATATATTTTTATTCTGTTATTGTATTCGGTCAGTAAAAACTTGCTAAATGAAATTAGTATTTTATATTTTATATAATTAAAAATAGAAAGGGAAAGAATGTCAGGCCCGGCTTTAAAAGTAGCCCTATGGCATACTTATCGGTGTATTGTAGTGTGTGAGAGTGTGTGTGTAGTAAGTGTATGATAACAAAATGTACTATACTTCATTCTTCCATACAAACTTAACAAGTAAAAGGTTATAGTTATAAATACATGCAAAAGAACATTTGTCTCATGCAGGGTTCGAACCTGCGATTAAGTACCTACAGTCACGGGCACAGCCATATAAATATTTACAAAAGGGGTTAAAGCGATTTTTTCATGAATGAACGATTGCAACTTTGTGATAAATACTATGTTCGTAATGTCAAAAAAGTATTATTATTACTTTAGGAGAAAATCGATTTAGCACTTTTGTTAGTGTATACAATATACATGTTTTTGATCGAGACTGTACACCGGGAGTACAAAAAAAAAGCAAGTAGGTACAGTTCTCGCCAAACTTATTGTCCGGATTGAAGTTGTCACCGTAAAAATTGGAAAAAGAAAAATATTGGATTGTAAATATAAAAACGAAAGCTCAAGTCGTAGGCTGTCGTTATAATAATTATAATCCAATATTTTTCTCTCCGATTTTTACGTCCGGGTTGAAGTTAACTCGTACCAACTTCAAGCCGGACAGTAAGTTTGGCGAGAACTGTACTTGTTTTTTCCCTTGTACTCCCGGTGTACAGTCGCGAGCAAAACTATCGGACAATAAGTTTGGCGAGAACTGTAACTAAATGGTTAATTTTGTATGGAAAGATAAATTGAAGTTATGACAAATTTGAGTCACATTATGTTAGATTTAAGTGTTATATTAAGGCCCTGTTTCACCTTCTCTGGATAGCTAAACGCCGGATAAATTAAAAAATGGGACAACATTTGTATTAAGTTATGTGCCAAATAATTTAACAGGAACTTATTAAGAGTTGGTGAAATAGATCCCAAATCTATTGTATTTATGTGTAATATAACTTTGTTATGTAAAAAACCATCTAGGTAAACTTATGACTATTTAATAACTTTTGAAAGACTTTGTATAATAAATAATTGCCTTTGACAACCTCGTTGGTCTAGTGGTCGGAAGCGCGATTACTACGAGAGGTCCTGGGTTCGATTTCCAGGTCGAGCAATGTTGTTGGGTTCTTCTGTGAAATGCTCAGAGCTTATATTTTGTGGGTATTATGTTGAAGGCAATAGGCTCTGCCCCATACCGGTGAACTGTAGGTACCTACAGCAATAGTTACACATCTGCCTAACCCTTTGGGGAATACAGTCGTAATGTTATGTGATGTTTTGTTAAATATTTATAGTTTGATTTATTGTGTTCATAGTTACAGTATTATAGAATACTATAGAATAGTACATTACAGTATTATAATAATTATATAGAACAATTCATGATATCTTTTTATATTTTTTTCCATGTAAAGACTATTAGTTATTATAATGAAGGAAAAATCGACTAGCGGGCAGGACTCGAATCTGTGTCTTCTGGTAAAATACACCAGACGCTATGATCACTAAGGCTAATATTCAGAGACGACGCTAAGCGTAAACTTACGCTTCCGTATGTCAAATTGTAATACAAAGACATACGGAAGCGTTACTTTAGGCTTAGGCTCGTCTCTGAATATTAGCCTCACAGACGACGCTAAGCGTAAACTTACGCTTCCGTATGTCAAATTGTGATACAAATTTGATATACGGAAGCATTACTTTACTCTTAGCGTTATCTCTGAGGCTAATTTCAGAGAAGATGCTAAGCGTAAAGTAATGCTTCCGTATGTCAAATTTGTATTACAATTTGACATACGGAAGCGTAAGTTCATGCTGAATCTGTTCTCTGAATCTCAGCCTTAGGCTAATATTCAGAGACAACTCTAAGCATAAACTTACGCTTCCGTATGTCAAATTGTAATACAAATTTTACATACGGAAGCCTAAGTTTATGCTTAGCATCGTCTCTGAATATTAGCCTAAGCTACTTCGCTAAGTTGAGATTTTCCTTCACATTCTAACGTCTCAAGGTTACATTAGCAACATCTATTGGAAATCATTTATTGTATTGTATTTAACCAGAAGATGCAGGTTCGAGTCCTGCCCGCCAGTGGATTTTTTCTTTCATTATAGTAATTTATGATTTCAAATGTAGACTATCTTATCAGCTGATTACGGGGTCAATGTACTGCGTTACCTAGTTGACTCACCACAGTATTAATACAGTATTATTAGGACTAATGTTATATTGAATTATTATTAGAAATTAATGTTATAAATTAAACTATTTCTATATTGGTAGGATAAAGTGTAAAATAATGAATGTAAATTATGAAAAATAAATAATTACATATAAGGAATGATTTATTTTGAATGGTTTCTTTTTTATATGCATACTTTGAAGGAAGGAGGATAATTATTACTACTAGGGGTCTACTCTCTATCTCCGTTAATGAAGTAACGGTGTCAGGATCAATTTTTATTTGTATCGATAAAAACATTTCGGGAGTCAGAACTGTCAAATTGTGTCGTTTAGTCTTAGTTCGGGCCCCGAACGAATAATGCGTCCGTAAAACGCCCGTAACGAAGGCCGAAACTACGGACATCGTGCTTAAAGATCCTGTATTTAGACTGCTACGCTTCTTCGATTCCCGTGTCCAGGAAAGTGTTATGGGGTTATAGTATGAAATTCTAAATAGCAGCTTGGAGTATAGATGTGTGCCAATAGGCTGGCCCCCTATGACGTGGAACCTAAACAAAACGATGAGCGGATACGAAAATTCGAAATTTCAAAATTCGAAAATTCAGTATTAATAAGTCATGATTAAAATAATATTAACCGCAAAAAAAAGTATTTGTTGCATCATTCAGTCTAACAAAGCAATTGAAAAAATATGAATCACGCAATTTTTAGTAACACAGTGCAAAATGGATCGTATGAAACGTAGATAAAGAAAGAATTAGCAACGATAGCCTAATATTATGACCATCGACTGCGATGAGCTTTAAAAATTCCATTATTTTATTAATTATCACTATCATAAACGATTATAGAGCAGTATGACTACTGGACTGCCACGTCGAAGGTCTCAAGTTCGAATCCAAGGCAAGCACCTCTGACTTCGAATAATTATTACTAGCTTTAACGGTGAAGAAAAACATCGTGAGGAAACCTGCATGCCTGAGAGATTTTCTCGACGGCGTGTGAAGTCTGCCAACCCGCACTAGGCTAGCGTGGTGGACTGTAGCCTAATCCCTCTCATACTGAGAGGAGACCCGTGCCCAGCAGTAGTGCAGTATATGGGTTGATTATTTATTTATTTATTATAAACGACAAATTAAGTTAAGTACCTACTCTTAATAAAACCAGGTTTGCTTAAATATACACTTTATTTTCAATAAACTTAAATATTTATCCTTAAAAATACAAGTCTTTTTTTATACTGGCTGGCAACACTTGTACAAGTTTCTTAAATCTAGTTTGTTAATTAAAGTAATTGCAATATTCTCACAAAGATAAAAATTCTTTTAACTTTGCAGTAATTATATGATCACAATCTTTACTTAGATATGTATTGTTAGTGTTGTATCTATACTAATCTATACTAATATTAAGTATAAAGCTGAAGAGTTCAATTCAATTCAATTCAATTTATTTATTTTGTGAACATTGAATTGTATTGTTTGTTTGGTTGATCGCGCTAATCTCAGGAACTACGGGTCCGATTTGAAAAATTCTTTCAGTGTTGGATAGCCTGTTTATCGAGAAAGGCTTTATGCTATGTGTCATCACGCTACGACCAATAGGAGCGGAGTATCAATTAAAAATGTTACAAAAACGGGGGGAAAATTCAACTTCTACGAGAATGAAGTCACGGGCAATGGCTGGTATATTATAATAATAGAGCCTCTATTTATAAGTCGTAAATGTAATATGTAGCGTTTTATAAACAATAATTAATTATTATAAGTACCTACTTAACACAAGTTATTTATTATTATTTATTTTGTAACTTTTGGATATAATTACTAAATTATGTAGGTATCTAAAATATTATATTTATTACACACTCTTAATAGATGCATAATAAAAAATAAATATAATTATTATCAATTCATATTACCTATTAATTTATCTAAATATTTTATTAAATTATTTATTAAAATATATGTTGCCTACAACTACTAATGATATTTATTTTTAAAGCACTTGAGCAAATAATTATGTATGCTATTCTTGTGATGTTGTTCACACATATTTTTTGTTGATAGTAAAGCTTCGCAACAAAAACTTTGTAATTATTCATTTGCTATTATGTATTATACAATACAATTATGTATTACTATAGTCCAAAAAAGAGGCCTTGACATCACAAACAAGGTACAGATGTAAAAAAAATGGCTGCGTATTTTTAAAGCTATACATTTTCTTTGTTACACATAATATGTTTGTTTAGAATGGCTCTCAAATAATCAGCTGTGAGATCAGAGGCATATTTATATTTTCTTTAATTATTGACAATTGAATTGTAACGAGTTAAAAAAATTAAAAGAGGTCATCTTATGCTTAAACAACTCAGCCCAAATTTGTACCCGAGGTACATGACAGCTGTCAAGTTGATAGGTTTACCATGAAATAATTAATCAAAAAACCGATAATAAATTGGTGTGTTTGACATCCCGAAACTGATACTGACAGCTGTCAAGTTGACAGTTTTTACTATAAAAACACTCATCATCTACATCATGTCAGCCATAAGAGGTCCACTGCTGAACAAAAGCCTCCCATTGACTTCCACAGGGACCGGACGCATGCTACCTGCATCCAACGACTTCCAGCGACCTTTACCAGGTCATCGGTCCATCTCGTTGGAGGCCGTCCCACGCTGCGCTTTCCGGTGCGTGGTCTCCACTCGAGAACTTTTCTGCCCCAGCGGCCATCAGTTCTAGCTATGTAAAAACACTATGAAACTGATAACAGCGTGTCATTTGGCGTGCGTTTTTTCAAAATAAAAGTTATTTTTTCACATCCTCTAGCGGAGGGGAAAAGTACGACTAGAGTTTAACCAGCGTAATACAGGGTATTTTTTTCAATAAGTGTTACCTTTGGTACATCTTTGGGAAGATTTTGATAACCTCTTTTCGTATTAAGTTTTAGTCCATTTTTATTTTATCTGGTGGTTAGCGATTACACAGAGGTAGTGAATCAGGCCCATAACCTTACTTATTTCAATTCAAATAAATCACACTTGATAGGATTGTCATTTGTTACGCTTATCGGTTTATCTCCTCATTATGTCAGCGCTGTGTAGATAACATGTACTTATTACCAATGACTGTCAGGGCCGATTTTGAATACATATTTAAGTACTAGCTTATGCCCTTGACTTTGTTCGCTTTTTACAGTTACTTTATTTTATACGAACTTTACCCTATTTCACACTCATGGTCGTAATGTTTGAGTATTTCTTATCAGGTGCATTAATACAAAGTTGTATTTTTTTTATCTGCAATAATGGGGGACTGTCAAACAAATTTCCATCCCCTATTTCAAACCCATCAAACCTATTTACGCGACAAAATCGATTTAGTGGTTTAGGCGTCAAAGCGTAACAGACAAACAAAGTTAGACTTTCATATTATAATATTAATGGAGTTTTTTTATTAATATTAAACACTTGTAAAGCTATCTATAGATAATGAAATGACCGATATTATTTCAATATAAAGGACAATATCAAGGAGTTTTGATAAAAGAGATAGGACCTATTTCACCACCTCCTAGTAGGTTGCCGTTAAATTACTTGATAGATAATTTCATACAAAGGTCATCAAAATCTGCCCAAATTATGTCCCGAAGGTACACTTATTTGAATAAATACCCCGTATTACGCTGGTTAAAACTCTAGTCATATTTTTTATGTTTACTAATTACTTTTTGAAAAAAGCGCACGCCATTTTGACACACTATTATTAGTTTCATAGTGAACTTGACAGCTATCTGTTGTCAGTGTCAGTTACGGAATGTCAAACGCACGCCATTATGGCACCTTAATAACAGTTTCATAGTGATTTCAAGGCAAAACTGTCAACTTGACAGCTGTCATGTACCTCAAGTACAAATTTGGGGATGACGTCCTTTTGTTCCATTTATTTATTTATCCAGTGGTTAGCGGCTATCTTGAGGTGGTGAAATAGCGCCTAAATATAGAATCTTGCACATCTATTGAGCCTTATCTAATCGTTTTATCATAACGAAGACGCCTACAAGTTTTTCCTGAAAGGTAATTATATAAGACTAGCTTTCCGCCAGCGGCTTCGCTCGCGTGGTCTGGGTATTCTTATAACTTTGATCCCATATTTCAACCCCTTACAGCCCCTTTTTCCACAGTAAAAAGTATATGTAAAGTATGCCTATGTCCTTTCTCAGATTCCAGACTATCTCTGTACCAAATTTCATTTAAATCGGTTCAGTAGTTTTGACGTGAAAGCGCGACAGACATACGCATTGATAATATTAGTAAGGATTTATATTCCAATTAACAATTTGAAACTACTGATTTCTGACACTTACGCGAATACTAGACATTGAAATAAAACTATTTTTTTACGGATTTTATCGCTTTATATTGCTGTAAAGGGTTCGAAACGTCGTCGGGATTAAAATAATATCAATATAACGCGATAAAATCCGTAAAAAGTAGTTTTATTTCAATTTGAAACTATTTTACGTAACAAAGTGTAGCAATTGAAGGAATACTATGGTACTCGGCTTACGTGTTTCCTATATTTAGGTATTAAAACATCATGGTCTCTTGTTCATAATTATAAATAATTTAATGTATTTTAGGTGTTGGAATTATCAATGTAGACAATATTATTATGCAGCATTAAAATAACTTTTAGCTTGTGTATTACGGTCATTCCCCTATATGAATGATTCATCACAGATCGACAACATCCTTCGTCCGTTAAATCCATACTTTTTCCGTAAGTAAAAATAAGTACACGGTTAAAATTATGTTGCAAGTCATTAAGGGCATGGTTTCACTACCTCTGGGTAGCCGCTAATCGCTGGAAAAATTCGAAAATGGAACAAAATGTGTATGAAATTATCTGCCAAGTAAATTAACGGGAATTTTATCAGGAGGTAGTGTAACAAGCCTAAACTGTATTAAAAATACTTTTGACTGTCAGTGAGCTTATTAAAACATGTTTTATTCGAACTGGGAAGTACCGTATTTTTTTAAACTTAACAAGGACAACATGCAATAATATCTTAAAATTAATTAATGGAAAAATACTGGCAACAAACACCCGTTTCAAAAGTAAACAACAACTTTATACTTGTTGCATTTTGAATTAACAAAATAATGCTAGATATCTTTGGAAAGATATATTTTTTAGAGAAAGAAAAATACGATCTCACGGCATGTCTGCTTCCCTTCGATTAAGTACATATAACGTACTTTCTAACTTACGTAATTCCCACTTATGAACTTTATAAATACCGTACATCGACATTTTGAACTTCGAAGTTCAGAAATACAGTCAACCCTTAAGCTATCTAGATAAGTAGATACACAGTGGTCTCGAACCGTGTCTGAGATCGTATTTTTGTACTAAAAATATAAACAGTTTTATAACTTAGAAATTAAAATAAATAGGTAAAGAATAGTCGTCACAATGCAATACTTTCTTAACAATTAAAATATTATTAATCGCAATATATAAGTTTAATAAATAAATTAGTAAGTGACTAGAACTTATTATTTCAATACTTATTCATTATTAAATTATATAAATCGTGGAAAAAAGTTCGATCTTGGGAATATAATTATAGTGTAAAATAATAATATCTATGTCTAATCAAAGTTAGTGATATTTTATCATCACTATTTTGTAAATACATTCTTCATTTTCTTTTCCTCCATGTAATGAAGCAGCCTACTGCTTTTTAGTCTTCTCTTTTTACTTTGAGAGAGGGAATTGCCCTTATCCGTAGTCTGACTCGCACGTCGATGTAACATTATTGTGTGGCCAGTCATGCATAAGGTAAGTTGAGGGCTTCTACTGCCCAATACAGGCTGTTTTAAAATAAATCAAAGGTTAAGCGCAACCTCTTTAGTTCACTTGTCTTCTTCTTCTTCTTCTTTATATTTTTTAACCCTGAAAAGATTAATTTCCAATTAATTTAATAGCATGAACGTTGTATGAATGGACTTGGCATAATTATGGTGTCAAGCTTAGTGAACGTTAGACTCTAGGAGACATTTATGGCCTCTTTCATCACCTCCTGATATTATGTTCTGGTTAAAGTACTTGGCAGATAAGTCCTTACAACTTTTGTTCCAGTTTTTAATTTATCCGATAGTTAGCTGTTGTGTGTAGCCGAAGGCGATGAAACAGGCCCTTAACCTACCGGCGATCGAATAGAAAAAACAATTTGAAATGTCGATCTTAGGCTTATATTCAGAGACGAAACTAAGTGTGAACTTAAGCTTCCGTATGTCAAATTGTAATACAAATTTGACATACGGAAGCGTTACTTTACCCTTAGCGTTGTCTCTGAATATTAGCCAGTAAGGAATTGTATTCTAATCCATCCTAACGCCTTGTAGTATCGAATAGCGGATAAAAAACCAGTTCCGACACGGAGAACAAAAAAATCTTAAAAGCTCAATAATTACGATATATTAATTGATTTCTGTACACATATGAGTTATTCTGAAGATTTTAAATATTTATTCACATAATCGTCAAATCAAAAAACATTAATTACAAAATAATTATGATTAATTTTCTGTACTTTTCATACTAGGTATTTATAGTCGGGTTATTCAGGTGTTTTTATATATCAACAGAGTTTTAAAACAAAGGATATAAACGCATGCGCTGGGGTTATTGTCACATTAGGTATTATTTTTATGTTAGCTTAACGAATGTTATGAAAAATAATCCCCGCTGCAGCTGTATTAATATACCATTTATCTAGTTGCGATGAAATATAAAAATTATTATTTTTGTACCTTGGTCATGATCTCTGTAGGTACCTATGTAAAATATTTTAATATTGTGTAATATAAAGTTCTTACGCAGCATGTTTGCCGAATACTTTACGGACATACTTTTTTTGCCATTTCATCTTGCCGCACTAATCCTGGAGTACGCGCACCGTTGCCGTTGCATCGAATTACTAAAAACTACAATGACAATTTTACTTTATAGATTTGGATCTGTTCCTTTTATCAGCTGGTCAATTTAGAAAGGGTTTATTTGAAATAATTGAAAATTTACAATAACTATAATAATCTCGATTTATGTAGTGATGCACACAGAACTAATTTATTTTTATTTCTATATTCAATTCATTTATTTTCATATTTATTTAGAGGTAATACTTAAAAAAAAAACAATAACAATAATCATGTAATAAATATCATTTGTATTGTCTCCTTCGAGCTCAGTTTTTAGCTTATAATAATCATTTTATGTAAAATACGTGGAAAACGCTGTGGGTTTCACATAAGTTAATGTTTATAATATTTAATTTTTTTTTAAGCAATATAATTGTGTAACTGTTTGGCTTTCCCGAAATAAATAAATAAATAAAATAAATGAATAATAAAAGTTGAAATGAAATTCCTACTCTATTTACTCACTCGCTTATTTAACACGAAATATCAATAATTATAAAACCTAAAAACTTAAAATGTGCCATGTATAAAGTTGCTTATAAAGTGTCGTTAAGAAGAATTTGGGGAAATTCCCTCAGGATTAGGGACAAAGAAAAACACCTTAACAAATAGAGATGATGAATAAAAAGAAAGCTTACCATTCTAAGGTTCTGCATTTGTTTGCAAACCAAGTATAGCCTTCAGAGCATTCATGGAGCACAATTGTTTCTCTTTTAGTCCTTCTGAGTTTAACATTAAGATTACTGAACTTGAGCTTTTCAAATGACGATACACTGTTCAATCTTTGCACTAGTTCCTCACTATCTACAGACTTTACAGGTAATGTAAATTGTTTTTTATCACTGACACTAAATGTGGATTCGATTGATTTTGAACTGTATGTGACGGGCGAAGAAACTGCCACACAGAAAAGCAGGCACACAGAAAATACGAATCGCGTTGTGAACGCCATTGTGTCGAGTGTAGACTAGAGAGACGTCTGTACCAGCGAGTGGTCAGTCGGATTGTGAGTGACGAAAGCCCGCTTGGAGTATTTAAGGAAGAAGTACTGCAAACGTAACGGGTCGGCAGACCACAAGGATTTCGTCACAGAGATGCGTCACTCAATTAACATACATACACACATACACTCACACTTTTCTCACAGGGGTGGGCACAAACTAGAGACTAAATTAATTTAAAAACTAAAAAAATATTTTTTAAATTAATAAAGAGGTTGTAAATTTTAAAAAAAATACTACAACAAGGGCTTTTACAACCTCTATAAAAGTCCCTGTTGAATTGAAATACTAGGCAAATAATTTCTAACATATTCTATTCTATTTTTGAATTTGTCCGGCGATTAGCGACTATCCAGAGTCAGTAAAACAGGCCCTAAATGATTTTTTGAAATTCCTTTATCAAAAATTATCCGTTTGCATAATATCTTGGTACACGTTGCACAATGCAAATAATTGTTTCATACAAAAAGATTTGTTTTATTTAGGTATCTTTCATGGTCATTTTTAAAAGAATATTCATAATTGTGGGGAAACCCCAGATATGTATGTACAATTTTTTCATATGCTCCTTTATATTATACGTACATACAAACCATCACGCCCTGTATTCCTCGAAGGACTAGACAGTGGTGTACCAATGTACATTGTTCAGCCACAGTTCACTGATAGGTTTGGGTCCTATGTAATAGGGAGTGAGCTTATTGCCATTTAACGGGCACATGTAAAAAAAAACCCAATCTTGCTCGACCTGGGAATCGAACCCAGGACCTCTATCGTAGCAGTCACACATAGAACCACAAGACTAATGATGCAGTTGGGCTCATTTAATTAAATATATAAAAACAAAATTGGATTTATTAAATTTAAATATTCATAAATAATATTCGTGTTATCGCAAGGTAAAACCCACAACTAAAGGAAATATGCAACAGCTTCCTACAAACAAATGATAGATGGCGCTACACTACTCTATATAAGGAAAACTCTTAATTATAAATATTGCGAAGATCTAATATAACATTATTATATAACTTCATTAGTCTACAGTCGTAAGCACGATTGGTACACTAGCAGTCCCGGGTTCGATTCCCGAGTTGAACTGTTGTTGGATTTTTCTGTACGAAATTTCAGTAGGTATAGGTAGCAGCTCGTACTCTTGGTTTGTGGCCGGTTAATGGCAATAGACTCGCCCCATATATAGGACCTAAACATAACTATAAACTATATGTGTTCAGTAGTTCTCATCTGCCTAACCTCCCTGGGAATAAAAGATTGATGGTGTGTATGTCTAATCTCCATTTTTCATCAGTTAATTCTACGAACAGGTGAGAAATTATTGTGTAACATAAATTGCGCAATTTGCGCCATTGCGCAATGGCATAACCATTTTGCTAAGTTTTGGTTTTCTTGAAACCTTTATTCGGCTCCTCCGCTATTCAATATTGCGCAATAGTCTTTAATCTGCAATAATAAATGATTAAATGAAACAAAAAACCCTACTGAGTCAAAAGTACTAACTAATAATATTCTCCTAGTTAAGCCCTTTCATTTGACACCCATATTGAGTGAGTTGTGAAAAAAATTATAATTCGGTATTTTGTGGCGGCGGCCATCTTGGACCGATTTTCATCAAACATAGCTAAGAACACTCCCGACTAATTCACCTTTCAAATAAAAAAAAACAAAAACAAAATCGGTTCATCCGTTCGGGGGCTACGATGCCACAGACACACACACACACACATACACACACACACACACACACACAGACAGACACGCACAGACAAACAAGACAAACTTATAACACCCCGTCGATTTTGCGTCGGGGGTTAAAAATCTATAAATAAGCTCTGTGATGTTGGAAAATGTATTGCAGTCGGGACAAGCATTTATTTCTTACTCTTTAGCTTATAAATCATCATAGAATCACTCGATAGATTCTAAATTATCATTAAAATTGAAAAATGATACACATAAGTACGTTGATTGATTTTACAAAGTCAGCCTCTTTGATCTTTCGTTATTGCAATCAATTTTTTTTTCTGCGATTTTTACGGCCGAGTAAAAGTTAGCTCGTGCCAACTTCAACCCGGACAATAAGTTTGGCGAGAACTGTACATGGGACATACCGGTAAACTTTGGGTGTAGAAGTACATCTATGCCCCCAACCCTTCTGGGAATGGAAGCGTGACGGCATGTATGTATACAGGGTTACTGGTAAGACGAAGGCAATCCGTTAAGGGCATGTAGGAGAGACCATTTGCAACCAAACAACCCCTATGAACCCTGTGCAAATGTCAACTATTTTTAAGAATTTTTTTTGAAGATATCTGCGGAATGTATAAAAAAGAAACCATCATCCTCCTAGCCTTTTTCCAACCATGTTGGGGTCGGCTTCCAGTCTAACCAGAGTCGGCTGAATATCAGTATTTTACACGAAGCGACTGCCATCAAACCTCAGCAGCGAGCAATTTCTGGATAATACCGATATTCGAAGGATAGACTGGTTCTCTGGCTTTTTGGGCTTCTGACTAACACTAACGATTGTAATAGGTTCGTATGACAACCGGGACCGACGGCTTTACGTGCTATGTGTTAAGAACGGTCACCCATCCACAGACTGACCTCGGCAAGCTTAACCTTGCAGATCGGTTGATCAGCATTGCTATAACTTAGCCACGAGCCTCTCGTATAAAAACGAACCAATGCATGCAATCTTTTTTTAGTATTTTTATCTGCTTGATTACACTCTAATAGGAGTATCTCTGTATTTTATAAACAGAGAGAGAAATTATTGTGCAATGCTTATTGCGCAATGGCATAAACAAGTTTGCTAAATTTTGTTTTCTTGAAACATCTAATCGGCTCCTCCGCTATTCAACATTGCACAATATAATAATCTTCACACAACATAAGCATGCCATCACGCCTGAATTCCCCGAAGGGGTAAACAGAGCTGTACTAATGTACCTACATCTATATTTCGCTGTTATGTTTAGGTCCCATGTAATAGGGGGCGAGTCAATTGCCATCAAATGGGCTCAAATCCGAGTTGCTACTGGGAATTTCACAGAAAAACCCAACAACACATTGCTCGACCCGGGATTCGAACTCAGGACCTCTAGCGTAAAAGTCGCGCTTGGGACCACTAGACCAACGAGGTAATAAATAAATAAAATAATAAGTTTTAATCTGTAGAATATAATCACTACATAGTATAAAACAAAGTCGTTATCCGCCGTCTGTCTGTCCCTATGTATGCTTAGATCTTTAAAACTATGCAACGGATTTTGATGTGGTTTTTTTTTAATAGATAGAGTGATTCTTAAGGAAGGTTTATATGTATAATAACATACCACGCGGGCGAAGCCGCTGGCGGGAAGCTAGTATATGTATATAAGGAAAACTGACTGACTGAGTGACTGATCTATCAACAGATACCTACTTCAAACTAATAAACGGATTATACTTGGCTCGTGGCTAATTATTTTTTATTTTTATTTTTAGGACGGATGTAGATTCTAGCTCAGGAGCTTTAGAATCTTAACCGGGCTTGGTGGCGAGGCACCTTTTGTGCCTCCAGCCATGGACACTTATAAACTAAGCAACCGCAGCTAAGGGCGTCCCCTAACGGGACTCGGACCTCGGCTTAGGGCGTTGCTGGGGGGACAGCTAGGGACAGCTGGATCTGGGTTGAAATTATTTAGGGACGAATTTAAAACTACTGGCTCGGCGCGGGCCGGCTCGAGCAAGGGACGGGGAGGGGTACCGTTTCGGGGTCTTCGCGACGGGCCTCGCCGGCGAGGACGGTAAATCGGATGGCGTCGAGCCTGTTTGAGTGCTTCTTGTGCTACGGTAATCGGGTCGTCAGGGTAAGTGAGTGCGTGCCTTGGGTGGCGCACTCTACTTATCAGAGAGGGTTTGTAGTCTACGCTACTGACTACTAGGCGGTTTGGGTGGAGGGGGGCCTGATCGAAATAACGCTTGGAGGCGCGTTTCATGTACTGCTTGATGGTAGGCAGTTTTAGGTCGAGGTGGAGGTCCCTATTGCGCACGAACCACGGGGCGCCCGTGGCTTTGCGCATAAAACGGTTTTGGAGGGTCTGCATCCTATGGATTGCGGGACTTTCAATGTGAGCGAATACGACGCTCGCATAGGTCATGATGGGGCGAATACACATCAAGTAAATTCTCACCTTGTAATTAAGGGAGAGTTTACTGCGCGCATTGAGTATGCAGGCGGCCGAGAGCGAAAGCGGCGCGCGAGCGCACCGTCTTTATGTGCTCTCGGAACGAGAGTCGGTGATCGAGAATCACGCCCAGGTATTTGGCTTTCGGTTCCCAAGGGATCCGTTGGCCGAATAGGGAGATGGGTTGGACTTGAGCGGAAAGATTGGAACTCTTGTGGAAGAGAACCGCTGCACTCTTGGAGGGATTCACCTCAATTCTCCATTTCCTGAACCACTTTCCGAGGGCAGTGACCGAGGCTTGGAGGACTTTGGTGATATTTGTTAGGCTAATGCCGGAATAATAGATGGCCGTATCGTCAGCGAATAGGGCCAGCTGTGACTTTGAGCTCTTGGGAATATCGCTGGTGTACAGCGTGAAAAGGAGCGGAGAGAGCACGGAGCCCTGAGGGACCCCGGCTCGGATAGGATGAGGGGAGTCGTGGCTAATAATCGATCTGCAAGGTTAATTGCCGAGGTCAGTCTGTGGATGGGTGACCATTCTTAACACATCGACGCCCTTCCGTGCCTCGGAGAGCACGTAAAGCCGACGGTCCCGGTTGTCATACGAACACCTATGACAATCGTTAGTGGTAGTCAGAAGCCCAAAAAGCCTGACAACCAGTCTATCCTTCGAATATCGGTATTGCCCAGAAATTGGGCTGCAGAGGTCTGATGGCAGTCGCTTCGTGTAAAAAACTGTTATTCAGCCGCATCTGGTCAGACTGGAAGCCGATCCCGACATATTTGGGAAAAGGCTAGGAGGATGACTTGGAACACACTCCAAGCTGATACTGAGAATTTCGTAGAGAAGCCCAATGACACTTTTCTCGTCCTGGGAGTTGAACCCAGGACCTCTAGCGTAGCAGTCACTTTTACAATGACTAGGCTAACGAGGCAGTTTCATTTCCCTTGCTCTATGTAAATAATTTGAACCCAGATCCAGCTGCTCCTAACTGCCCCCTAGCAACGCCGCAAGTCAAGGTCTAGTTGGGGCACGCTCTTAGTTGCTGTTGCTTATGGCTGGTGACTAATGATCACGTGAGGGTCACCAGTTTGGAGGGACGAGGTGTGATGTCCCTCCATCCAAATAAAGGATCCTCCGACCTCCGACAGGTGTTATGCCTGGTAGGCCACTGCCCGACGGTTGACGTCGGGCGGTTGTATATATGCAAGTTGCACGGTAAACTTCACTTGCGCGATTCAGGATTTTACGCTTCGTACAAGTTCTTATGTAGCTTGATAGATGTCTTATGTAGCTTGATAGATACAGACTCACAAAGACCACATTCCTCATAGGTATATTTAAGGTAAACAAATTTAATTTTGTTATAATATCTTTTTTAATTTTCTTATTTATTGCCTTACAGATTTTGGCACGTCATTAACGAAAATGGGAATGTTTATACAAAACGAAAACTTAGTCTAATAAAGAAAAACTGTTTTACAAAGAATACTAATTATTATTTATTATTTACTGCGGTTTAACTCGCAAAGGAAGGTTTGAGATAAAATAATTAAAGGGACACAAAAACTTTTTCAGAATCATTATTAATAATGACTAGATTATACACTACAATTAAATCTATTTAATTTTCAATAAATAATTATTTCTATTTACAAATATAATAAATTAAAATGCAATTTTAAGGGCCAGTTATACAACCTCCCAGTGATCTCCCGTTTAATAAAATTAATCGGCAGATAATTTGATACAAATTATATTCCATTTTTGAATTTATCTGGCGGTTAGCGGCTATCCAGAGGTGGTGAAACAGGCCCTAATTATCTTATAACGACAACTAATATTTTTTTCATAATATTGCATGCCATTTACTTAAACTAATTCGGCCTTTTTGATAGTAAATTATTATAATATAATAATCATCATCAAATACAAGGTAAGGCAGAAATGTATAGCTGTAGACCTTTACATTTAAGTTTCATTTAATTAAGGTAGCCCTGCCATTACAGGGGTCCAAATCCAGACTCCGAGCTGCTACCCCAATTTCCCAGAAAATTCTTAAAACACTACTCGACTCGAAAATCGAACCTAGTACCTCTACAATAGCAGCTGCATTTACGACTACTAGATCAATGAAGCGTTCGATATTTATTCTACTTTTTTATATGACACAATAGCTGTAATATTACTCGTAATACCTATCCTATTTATAGTCTTACAGTAAGACTGGAAAGTCCCTTTATTCATGAAAACAACATGGTTGTCATGTTCTTGGAAATAAAATGAGAGAGCAATAATATTTACAATAAATGAACTACAGCCTTGGGCCCTGGGGCCCTTCCCTAGCAATGGGGCAGTACGTGAGAAAAATATTGATTAAATTATGAGACCGAAAATAAAAATTTATTAAAATTGGAAAAAAAATACTGGTAATTAATTCAAATTAAATGTATTGATCATTTTAATTGTGTATCACAATGGAGATCAATAAGTGATATTTATAATTAGAAGACCGATAATGTTCATTGAGTCTAAGGCTAGTATACAGAGACGATGCTCAGCGTAAAATAAGGTTTCCGTATGTCAAATTTGTATTACAATTTGACATACGGAAGCGTAAGCTCATGCTGAGTCTCTTCTCTGAATCTCAGCCTAAATTTATTCAATTAATTACATTTACAAAAATTTCGTCAAAGCTAAAACATTAGTTAACTTTTGAGTATCTCTACTTATAACATTGAATTCAAAACGTTAAAAATGCGTTTCATTTCAAAGAAGATCAGATTATTTGATAACAGATATGACAACAGCAATAACGTAGATAATATTGTAATATGTAATACAAGAAAGTGCTTTTGACTCAAACGACGGACAACACGCATCACTAATATTCCTGTCGTGAAGGCGTGATGATGATGGTTAGGTACCACGGTCACAGAGAATTTCCAAGAAGTTCCCAGATTCACTTTTCCTGCTCATTTTCTTGCACCAAGCGTTCGTATCTGGAATAACAGAATAACGATATGAAATACAGACACAACGTCACCATATGACAAATGAGGAAAAGAAATTCGACATGATGCAGTGTTGGCTAGCCTACCGAGCGTCCGGTATATCAAATCAGAGGTTCAAATCATTCATAGGTCTAGTTTACATTGTATTTTTTTTTGTTGTTGTATTTAATATGACAAACAAGTAGGTATACGGGTCGTGTGAATGTTCCTGATTCCATGACACAAAGGCAGGGTGACAAGTGAGGTGTTTAGTAGGTATGAGTCCGACATACCGCCACCTGGGCCGTGTTTAATAAAGCTGTCAATTCGACAAGTCCGACATATATGTCGAAAAGTGACAATTCGACAATTTTCCTGTTTAATAAAACTTACAAGTGACAAAATTGTCATAGTGGAAAAAATCTACAAATAAATTGTCACGACAATCTGACAATTGTCAGAACTAATTTGTCGACATTATGTCGGTTTAATTAAACGCGTCTTTAAATAACAAATATGTCAAGATTTCACCTGTCGATTTTCGACATATTTGTAACTTTTATTAAACAGTTTAAGAGCGACAATTCTACAATTTTGTCACTTTTTGACATAAATGTCGAATTGTCAGCTTTATTAAACAGGGCCTTGGGAAGGCGGATGAGGATATTCCGCACAAAAATAACCAAAGAGTTTTTACTTAAATTCCAAGTACTGATTTCTACCGGGTACTTGCAATAGGCAAAGTATTACATAAAATATGTAAACTAATTTTAAATAGATTTATTATATTCTTGTTCAATTTTTTATTCTTGTTTACTATAAACTGACATTCTAGCAGAATAGGTGTTATTATGAAACTGGTTTTTCTTGCTTGTGTTTCCTTACGGGATGTGCAGTTTAACTGCGATCACGGTAACATTATTTATAACATACCTAAGAAGTTTTAAACAAGTTTACAAGAGCCTAAGACTTTTAGGAACCATTAACTGAAATATGTCATTTTTATCACGAATGTATTTCCCAAAGGGGAAGGCAGAGGTGTATTAATGTACACCCACAGCTTGCCGGTATGTTTAGGTTCCATGTATTATGGGGGCGAGCCTATTGCTAATTGCTATTAACCGAGCACAAATCCAAACACCAAGCTGCTACTGAGAATTTCAAAGAAAAACCCATTATCACTTTGCTCGGCTGAAGACTCGAACCCAGACCCTGTAGCAGTCGCACTTACAACCACAAGGCTAAAGGCAGTAATTAATTAAAATAAACAAACCAACTATGTTAAAAAACTCTAACTAAAAAGCAAAAACCAAGCTCTTTCATATTGGAAATTACTTGAAAGTTGGAAAACGAATTGCATATAGGATAATCGGCAATTAAAAACCTTTTTAACTGCAATATGTTAAAAACACTTACTTTTCAAAAGACATGCATCTCTTCATAAACCAAATGCGTCCTTTGGCGCACCCATGGGTTGTAATCACTTGTCTTCTGGTCCTCCTAGAGCCTTTGACAGGGTCCATCAAGCTTGGAGCGTCAAGTGGTACACTGTGTAAGCTTTGCACTAAGTCAGTCTCCCGCGCACTTTCCACTTTAGAAGGTACAACCGTTTCAGCATCAAGCTTAAACATACTTTCAGTTACATCGGTATTTCTACCATTTGAAGATTGCATTGATTTTGAATCATGCGCAAGTGGTTTTGAATACGCCGCGCTTAGTAGAAGGCACAAGGAAAACGTGTAAAAAATTGTGTTTACCATCTTGTTTATGTCTACTCGTGTTCGCTGTTCACATAAGACTGTTAGTTTGGCCTCTAAATTAAGCTTATATACGACAAAATACCCGGTGCGCGTGCGCACGTGGTTGAGAAATGTTACCAATGTAACTTGTTTGTAGATCACGCCCATTGTAAGTGACGTCACGAACTTGTCCCATACTACTATAATTTATTTGCGATATACGAATATTGTGGACTTTCTTGAATATTTTATTATCAAAGGTGAACTTTTTGTTGAGCTATTTTTAGTTTGCGTCAATATGCTAAACGTATTTGTTAAGTTTGACGTTTTAAATTTAGAATTAATGATTATACTAACGTATCTCGTCACAAATGAATTGAATCGAAAAACAAAATGTATGTGAATGGCATTAGTGACAGCCCGATTTGTCGAAAGCTTGTGTCGATGCAACTTGTCATACACTATGATAAATTTCAAATCCAAGATGGCCGCCACCACAAAATGGCAAATTACATTTCGTGTCGGGGGCTTTCTAAATTTTTAATTTAGGTTAGGTTATATACTATGTAGTGAAGATCCGAGCCTACGTCGACCTTCACCGAGCTGATAATAGAAAGAAACTTATCATGAATTTAGTATATTAGAAAATATATAAAAAAGGCTCGCAAAAAAAATCCTGGACAGACTATTTTGATTTATTTAAATAGAAAAATTGTTGCATCATCAAGGTAATAAGAAAATTTGTCCTGACTTAAGGTATAAAACGTATAGAATGTGCAGACGTTGAGTTGTCTACTATTTATCTGGGCGATTTACCTGGGTTGTCAGGTATATCGATGCCAGTTATTTTCACTTGATTGGATAAAAGAAAAAAAAATATATAAATCATCATAGGCATCGTTTTGCGAACACGTTGATATAGGGTTACCTGAGAAAAATCCGGTCCTCGTAAAGAAAAATTAAGATAGTCTGTCCAGGATTTTTTTAGAGCACCCATTTTTAATATATTTTCTAATATGATAAAATATGTTTCATTCTAATATCAGCTTCGTGAAGGTCGATGTAGGTTCGGATCTTAGGCTGAGATTCAGAGAAGAGACTCAGCATGAACTTAGGCTTCCGTATGTCAAATTTGTATAACATACGGGAGCATAAGTTCATGTTGAGTCTCGTTTCTGAAAATCAGCCTTAGGCTTATATTCAGAGACGATGCTAAGCATAAACTTAGGCTTCCATATGTCAAATTGTAATACAAATTTGACATACGGAAGCACTACTTTACGCTTAGCATCGTCTCTGAATATTAGCCTCAGATCATTAAGGTCAAGTTGTAAAGGCATTGCTGTTTATTTCAGAAAGAAATTTCATAGAAAAACCTAATCACAATTTTCTAGACCGACTCTAGCGTTGCAGACGCACTTAGGATCATAGGAACAATAAGGCAGTCAGATTTAAGACAAAGTATTATCATGCCACTATATTTGTACAGTGTACAGAGGGGCTCGTGGCCGAGTTGTAACTACGCTGATCAACAGATCTGAAAGTAAGAAAGAAATACATTTATTTCTGTACTCTTTTTTTCCAATTGCAACTCAGTATACTGTAGAGCTTATAATCTATGGTATTAACAAACACAACAAAAAAACTATTCTACACAATGATATAATATTTATAGATACGCCATGTTCATAGAAAATGGTATTTAAAATTGTGCCACGCTAAGGCTTTTAGGCTTTACTAATGAGCGAGAGCATAGATACAGGAAGCTTAAGATAAAAAAAAAAGAAATAGCATCAACGAGTTGTCTAAAATGATAGATTTGTTAGGTGTCACCTGAAATATAGATTAAGTTTTTTTCAAGAACTGTTGAACAGAATGGAACTTAGTTAGGCAGGTACAAAATTAAATACTTATAGGTAGGTAATGTTATTTTATTATGTATATTTTTTTTTTATTTATTTAATCTATCTTTTTGTATAATTTTATCCAGTCTAATTCGCTTCTTCTTGATTCAGGAAATCAAAGACATCCGACATTTTGTACGCAAAACATCATCGTGTGGCAGTCTGAAAATTTAATAACATTTATTAATATTATAATTCTAAATTATAAGTGGACATCTTATGAAACTTATGAAAATAAATTAAATAATGATGGGCACTTTTGTATGGACCCTGGCCGGCTATCCAATAGAGTTTTAATGTATGTTAGCTTATTGCTTATAACCTACAGTTACTGAAACGAAACAGTTCATGTTAAGAATCGTCCGGAAATGTAAGTACAGTCGGGGACATAAAAGGTTACATTTTCTGCGCATACTATTTTTTGTATAAATCATACCTACAATGGAAAAGTTTACGCTATGCTGTATTTTGACCAGATTATCACTCGGGCAAATAATCTTAGGGTGATAGCATACAATAAAACACACATTTAATATGGTAAAACTTTCGCGGATAAACAATGAAAATCATTTGACGACGTCTGTGGTCCAGTGGTTCGAGTGCCGAGTGCTTCGCGATCTGCAGGATCGCGAAGTCGATTCCCACATGACACAAATATTTATGTGATAATATGACAAAATATATACGAAGTGGGGATGCAACGAGTTATGGTTGAAGTGGACAAGGGACCCGCTCTACTTAGCTAAAGAGAACTGACGCAAACCTGCAGTACTGAGTACGAACGATCGCTGGGAGGTGTGGCAAAGCAAAGAAAGATGCTTTTATCGGGCTCTCCATGAACCAGGAGTAGACTTTTAGCGTCCGTGTCCTGGCCATGGAAATATCGGAGAAATCGAAGGTTTTGTCTGTGCAATTATGGACGAAGGCATGATGACTAACAACTACCTACCGGAAATATATCATGAACGATGGTCCGGTTGGCATAATGTCGGGCATGCCACCGTCCGGGAGAGTCTATTCGACATATAATAATAGTACCTCTGGTTGTTCGCGTCTGGCTAACGACGAGAACTTGCACATACCTTTTTTTCTGGCATAATAAATGTATTTGCTCGACCCAGTACTCAAAAATGGTCATGCCACACTGTACTGGAATCGCTCTATCATCACAGACAGGACTATTGTAGCCAATAAGCCTGATATTGTGGTGCTAGATCGTTAAGAGCGTAATGTAATTATTGTTGATATCGCCATCCCGCATGACAAGAACCTCATGAAAGCCAAGAAAGGTAAGAAATAAAGTATCTCCATTTGGCACTTGACGTTGTGTGGGAGGTGAATTCAGTGATTATAGTACCGATCGTTGCATCTGCCAATGGCCTAATAGCCTAAAGCCTCGACTCACATTTAAGGAGACTCGCGTTGGGTGAGTGGATCAAGGGTTTGATACAGAAAGCGGTACTCCTAGATACGGCTAAAATTACAAAATAGATTACTATCACGATTATAATCCGACAAGGGTTGAGCAGAACTTTAGGTAACATTTGGTTATACATGTCGCCTAAATAAAAGGGGATGAACCAACAAACATAACATATATATGTATATATAGTTGTCGTTGTACAGCTCGATGTATAGATCGAGGGCATAAAACAAATCACCGGTTTATTTGTTACATTTCAAGAATTAATTAAAAGTTCACAGCAGGAGTAATCGAGTCCAGTATACACATCCGTGAGGGTAGGTTTAGAAGTAAACATAATTAATATAAATACACAAATCGTTGTTATGAAGAGTCACGAAGATAGACGTCTGTGTATATATTTTTTGAGAATAGCTTAAGTACCGAAGTGGTTAATTCGATAGATGTTTGGGGGGTGATATCTTTTTTCTCCGGCAGTTTACAGTGTTCTGCCAATAATAAAAATTGAAGCTTATGATATAAGGTTTCATTTCATATCATAATTATTTTTATTGGATATACCGGCCAACTTGACCCATCATTCTTTTCATTCATTCATTTTGGTTCGATTCCCAGGTCAAGCAAATTGTAGTTTTTTCTATGAAATTCCCGGTTGCTGGAAATAGGCTTACCCCACGATACATGGGACCTAAACATACCGACGAACTGTGGGTGTACATTGGTGCACGTCTGCCTAACCCTCCGTAGAATACAGGCGTGATGGTATGACAAAAATCATAATTACACATTTTCAAGTTACTTACACCATTTTCAAGTAAAATAAACGCATTTAAAAATTGTCGCGCGACTTGGCGAGATAAGAAAAGAGATAAATAACTTTCCATTCAGTTGGAAAATTATTCTCAGATAATTTCAAAGTCAAAGTCAAATGTTATATTTCAATTAGATCATATCAATAGGTACTTTCGAAAAGTCAAACTAGTTGCATTTAAACTATAAGTACCTATCGTCGCTTCTGAATTTATTAATCTTTAATATTTCCAGCAATGCGTTCCATAGCATGCGGTGACGCGTGTCATGAAAATCACAGGATCCCTTTCACTCATACTATATAAGATATGTGCTGGCTCTTTCTTTCTTTGTTAACTGAAAAACCGAAATAAAATAAACAGAAGCCAAGAATTTAGTAACTTACATGTGATGACGGAAGACCATGTTCTTTATTTACTTTTTTGTAATAATGTTTGCAGTGTCGCATACCACAAATCCACTTAATTTAAAATAAAATATTATTTAAAACTGTGAAAATATACTTCTAATCTTTTATGGCGGCCAATGTCAAATGTTTCACCGGTACACTCATAAGGGGAAACTGAAATTAAGACTTTTGGAGGCTGATAACGTGTCTACCTCTTTTTAACTATGTGTAATGTCATTGATTCTACCTATATTAAACATAAACACACTGAAATGCCAACTTAGCTATTTTGTAGTTAGATCTAGCTATTTATCTGCGAGGTTAAGCTACACTTGCCGCGGTCAGTCTGTGGATGGGTGACCATTCTTAACATATCGAGACCCCTCCGTGCCTCGGAGAGCACGTAAAGCTGTCGGTCCCGGTTGTCATACAAACACTTATGACAATCGTTAGTGGTACTCAGAAACCTAAAAATGCTTGACAACCAGTCTTTCCTTCAAATATCGGTATTGCCCAGTAATTGGGTTGCGGAGGTCTGATGGCAGTCGCTCCGTGTAAAATACTGATATTCAGCCGCATCCTGGTTAGACTGGAAGCCGACCCCAACATGGTTGGGAAAAGGCTAGGAGGAAAAGGAAGATTTGTACATCATACAGCTCGATCCTATGCTTTAGGTCTCATGTGAGTCAGCCTATTGCAATGATAAAATGTATACGATATATCGAATCTGCTATTTCCTTTTACTGTTATGACGACGTCTGTGGTCTAGTGGTTCGAGTATCGGACTGCTGATCACGAGGTCGTGGGTTCGATTCCCACAGGACACAAACATTTATTGTGACGAACTTAAGTGTTTGTGTTTGTCTGGGTGTTTTCTATGTATTATAAGTGTGTATTTACAAAAAAGAAGTATATATATATATATATAAGTATTATATCAATTGTCTTGTACCCATAGTACAAGCTCTGCTTAGTTTGGGACTAGATGGTGCTGTGTAAAAATGTCCCAGGATATTTATTTATTTATGTTACGATTTTCTTTTAAAGTTCATTGATACGAATGTTACCTTGCATCTTGTTTACAGTGAGGTTTAAGGAAAATATATGGGATAATCCCAGAAATACCTAACACAAGACTACCTACCTACCTAAGACAAGAATTTATATTTACACAACTTTCTAGCTTTTATTATAGTCATTTTTTTGTTACATTCTTATCTGAAATCAGTCTCAAACTATAAGGCGGGGGCTAGACAAGTTGCATTTTGACATTCGAATCGACAAACAAAATGTATGTAAATGACATTAGTGACCGCCCGATTTGTCGAAAGCGTGTGTCATTTCCATACATTTTGATTGTCGGTTCGAATGTCAAAATGCAACTTGTCTAGCCCCCCATGTCCAAGTCATCCACTCGATTGCGTCATCGAATCGAAAATACATGCGAAACGGCAATATAAGCACTCATTGCCGTTGACGTTGCCACAGCAATATTCGGGGCAATAATTGTCCGGCAAGGCAACGGGAAACGTGTACGGGAGATGGTAAATGTAAAGAGGAGACCCGTGCCCAGCAGTGGGACAGTTAATGATTTGATGATGATGATGATGTTTTCAATGTTGTAGAGGCCAGGGAGATTGACTAGTGAAGTATTTAAAAGTAGTTTAAATTTAATTGGTAACAAATTAGATGCTTTCGCGACAATGTCGTTTGAGAATGTTTTCTTTTTTAATAAGCTCGTTTTTGAGTACCTACTTAGACATTAATCTGCAATTTCCACACATCTTGTTAACTGAATATTGTATTATACCAGTGAAAAATGTAACAAGTGTAACAACTCTTATTCCATGAAGTTTCTTGCCGGATTAGGATCAACTTTTTGGAACCGTGCAACTTTAATCATTTAACTTTTAATAAATGGTTGTAAAAGCTTATTTGAAAAAAAAAACATTTGAACTTTAGTCTTTATAATAAAAGAAATACCAACTATTAAAAAATACATTAAACTTCTACATAATCATGTCTTCAAAATGGTATATTTATTGTTGTGTTAAGTAGTGTTTATTAAAATTAATCTTCTCACAACGAATCCACAGAAATGAAAAATAATTATTGATAACAGGCATCTTCTCGTAAAGTAATACAACCAGTATTTTGATTTACTAGTTATACTAATGTATAGGCAATTTAACAATGAACATTTAGCTAGTATTTTTTTTTAAATGACGCAATTTTATTTTAAAACATTTTATTTTAAAATCTGAGCTTACTCGCTACTGTAGAGATGGGATAGAGCTAAGAGGAAGATTCAAACATTCAAACATTTATTGCATGCATATTGGAAACGAATGATCAAGGTTATTTGGTCATTAATCGTGGCATATGCGGTAATTATATGCAAAAATCTATGACTGGGCCGCCTAAAAGTTGATCCACGATCCACGCGAGCACGATCGTGTAGAGGCATAGTCGGCTGTACTCGCCATGCCGTCATTCGTCAGTTTTCGGGAACGAACGCATCAAAATTCGAATTCGGGCGCCGCACCGCCGCGCCGCGCCGCCCGCGCTAGGGGGTGCCTCTAGCTGTGCATGCGCACGATCCTCAGTCGCCGTAGAACCGTCGTGTCGTTCGTTGCACGTGCGTGCGTTTGATCTAAATACAAATCAGTGTCGTGTACGTAGTTTTTTTAAATATGGCTAATGGGTGGTCCAATGAAGAAACATTTAAGTTCATAGAACTCTACCAGGACTGTCCAGAAATTTGGAATCCACAACATAAATGTCACAATGATAAAAATAAGGTAAGAAGTTACATTATTATTATCTATTTATTTATCTAAAAGCCAGGTTATTAAATCACTCATTTTTTTAACGATTGTTCCAAAGTTGCGATTATTTTAACGCTATAGATAAGTTTGTATTTTATTCATTAGTACTTAGTAAGTTTTTTAATTTATTTATTATAATGTTTGGATTATGTTTAGATTATATGTTAATGTTTAGATTATAATGTTTAGATTAGAAATTATTATTTATTATAATGTTTACGCCTTTCGTATTATCGTATTATAATGACTATACAGTTTGTTTAAAATAAGATTTACAATTTTTGTTATTAACAATATTTCGGTACCTCTGGCATATTGTTGTGATACTAAAATAGATTCATATAATTATAATTATCAACAAAATAGATTTGTTATAATAATAACAATGCTAAAGAAGGTAATTATATAAATATAAATGTATAAAATTAAAATATTTGATAGATTCATTACATTAATTAAAGTGTTTTAACTTAGTTTTTAACCCCCGACGCAAAAAACGACGGGGTGTTATAAGTTTGACGTGTCTGTGTGTGTGTGTATGTGTGTGTGTGTGTCTGTCTGTGGCATCGTAGCTCCCGAACGGATGAACCGATTTTAATTTTGTTTTTTTTATTTGAAAGGTGAATTAGTCGGGAGTGTTCTTAGCTATGAGTGATGAAAATCGGTCCAAGATGGCCGCCGCCACAAAATAGCGAATTACATATTTTTTCACAACTCCCTCAATATGAGTATCAAATGAAAGAGCTTGACTAGTAGAATACTATTCACTATGATAAATTTCAAATCCAAGATGGCTGCCACCACAAAATGGCAAATTATATTTCGTGTCGGGGGTTTTCTAAATTTTTAATTTAGGTTATAAATACATTCATTATTATCACATTCCTTTATGTCATTTGGTAGGTAACTTGTTAAACAGCTGTGCTCCCTCAAACAAGATCGGAAGAATGGCGAACTTGTGTGTAGTTTAAAACCCAGACTTTAAGGCCCCGTTCACAACTGAAATAAACTGATACTTGTAGAACTAAGTCACCCTAGCAAAAAAGTTAATAGGCGTTACCTCTGAAAGCAGGGAATAAAGAGATATAGAAGGGAAAAAATCGGCGGGCGGGCAGGATTCGAACCTGCGCCTTCTGGTTCGGTACACCAGACGCTCTGACCACAGTCGTGTCGTCGTACCTTCCTCCACATTCTAATTACGTCTGTAAATTAGAATGTGGAGGAAGATTTCGACTGGTGAGCAGGGCGAGCGGTGGCTTAGTGGTCAGAGCGTCTGGTGTACCGAACCAGAAGGCGCTGGTTCGAATCCTGCCCGCCCGTCGATTTTTTCCTTCATTAAAAATAACTTGTAATCTTAGCATGGAAAATGCTTAAAAAAATACAAAAAGATAGATATATAAGGGATATTGTTTAGTGAGGTTAGGTTTTGGTTAGTTGTTTTTTTGGCTAATAAATATATTCATTCTTTATAATTCATCATTTTTATAGTAGTAAGTAAGTACCTATATTCTAATTATAGGTATACTAGTTGTAATATAATAAGTACCCAGAATATTTATAAAGTCAAACGTAACGGGTCCAACACAAAAGCAACTTGGTTGGATTGGTTCTGATTCTGACAAATCTGACAGTCTTATTCAGATGATGACTACTCGATTGACATTAACGTTGAACGATTCGGATATCAAATAATAATACGTCAACGTTGCGTTACAAGAAAATAAAACACTAACTAAACTATTTTATGATTTTACATTTATTCTTGTAGTCTTTATAAATCTATTAAGTTACTTCATTAAACAGCTTTTTTAAGTACCTAAATTTTTAATGAAGAAAAAATTGGGTGGCGGGCAGGATTCGAACCTGCGTCTTCTGGTTCGGTACACCAGTAAAAATAACTTGTAATCTTAGCATGGAAAATGCTTAAAAAAATACATAAAGATGTACCTACATTGTTATTTTTTTATAATATACGAACTAAACGAGAAAACAGCTGTAGTAAGCAATTCTTCTTCTTCGTGTCTATGGTACGATTTTTTTAATTAAATTTGGTGTGCTCAAAACTTCGCAATGTGTCGCATAGATGCATGATTTGGAACGTGCTTCCGTAATAAGATTCTCGTTTAATTTTGGTATTACTAGGGTTTGTTACTTCCGTTGTGAGACAATTGTAAATTATTTATAATTCATACCCGTTGTTTAAAAAATCTCGTTTTTTAATATAATACTAAGTTTTTGAACATGAACGTTTAATGAAATTATGGGTTCAATTTTGCCATTCTTCTCTGTAGGGGGTTAAACCTTTAACGGCTAGACAGCATTCATAACTGTATAATAATACATTAACAACATACATTTTACTTATGACTAGATTCCCGCCAGCGGCTTCGCCCGCGTGGTCTTATAATTTTTTCCCCGTTTTTGCTACATTTTTCATTACTACTCCGCTCCTATTAGTCGTAGCGTGATGATATATAGCCTATGTTACTCGGGGATAATGTAGCTTTCCAAAGGTGAAAGAATTTTTGAAATCGGTCCAGTAGTTTCGGAGCCTATTCATTACAAACAAACAAACAAACAAACAAACAAACAAACAAACAAACAAACAAACAAACAAACAAATCTTTCCTCTTTATAATATTAGTATAGATCTACAAATAAAAACATTTGATTTGATTTATTGAATTTAGTTTTTTTGGTACAAAAGTACTCTTCAACGTTTTTATAACGAAACCCTTTTTAGCTTACTTTTAAATATTATGATTTTTTGTTTTTGGTTTAATTTCTGCTGATCACGAGGTCGTGGGTTCGATTCCCACAGGACGCAAATATTTATGTGATGAACTATAATGTCTGTGTTTGTCTGGGTGATTCTTATGTACCTATCACCTAGACAAAGTAGTATAGTAGGTATGTATTTACAAAAAACGTCCTATATATACCTATACACTCAGTGTGAGATCTGCTTTGTAAGTATGGGACTAAATGGGGCTGTGTAAAAAAAACAACCCATATACGGTCCCAGTTCTGGGTCTCCGCTCAGTATGAGAGGGATTAGGCTATAGTCCACCACGCTCGCCTAATGCGGGTTGGCAGACTTCACACGCCGTCGAGAAAATCTCTCAGGCATGCAGGTTTCCTCACGATGTTTTCCTTCACCGTTAAAGCGAGTGATAATTCTTTTCGAAATAATGTGCTGTGTAAAAATGTCATATTAAATACCCATGTAGGTTTTTTTGGCGGTGTTGATGTTGTGACTGAATTTCTTAGTTGTACCTATTTTGTCGAATGTATGGATATTTTATTTATTTATTTATTTATACTTTTATGTACACTAGCACATAAGGCGGACTTAATGCCATATGTCATTCTATGCCAGTCAACCTTTGGGTTAAATTTATCAAGTAAAAATAGGTACAAAAAATATTTAATTATAATATTTTATGGATAAATATAATATATAAATGTATATTATGTAATAATAAATGTAATATATATATATATAAATAAATATATATATGGGAAACATATGAGTAATATAAATGTATATAAACGCCATAGACAATAGAAAGAAACCAGTATATATTTTTTCTAAATCTAAATCCCAATATTTTCCTATATCATGTAGAAACACAAACCCTCGACTGATCTTTGTCAAAGAAAAGGTATTGAAACTACTACTACTAATTACAGATTAAAGATGCGTGGACACGTATTGCTGATGGAATGCAAGTACCAGTGGTCGAATTAAAAAAGAAAAAAGATACATTGTTGGCAGCTTTTCGCTTAAATCATAAAAAGGTTATCGCATCTCTCAAATCCGAGGAAAATGAGGTCCATAAACCTATATGGATCTTCTATGACGCCTTGGCGGCCTTCATGAGCAAAGTTTATGAATGCAAGTCGATACCTGCTACGGAAGAAGGTGCTTATGTAAGTTAACATTTCGTTTTCAGTAAATATTGTTTATTATTATCTTAATAGTAAGTACGGTCGCGGTTATAAGTCCATTACCATTTTTAGAAGTCTCATCATCATCATCATCCTCCTGCCCTTATCCCTATTCACTTGGGATCGGCGCAGTATGTCTTTTTCTTCCATACATCTCTATTAGCCGTCATCTCATCATTGACTTCCTTTGTGGTCATATCCTTTCTCACACAGTCCATCCATCTTTTCTTTGGTCTTCCTCTTCCCTTATATCCACATTCATGCTTAAAACCTTTTTGGTAACATGCTCTTCACTTCTACGCATCACATGTCCATACCACGCTAAGCGGTTACTGCACAACTTTTCAGTAACCGGTGCTACTTTCAAACTACCTCTTATAATACTCATTCCTGACCCTGTCCATTCTTGTAAATCCACACATTCCGCGTAGCATTCTCATCTCGGCTGCATGCAATTGCCTTTCATGCATCCCTTTTGTAGCCCAACATTCAGTCAGACCAATACCCATTTTTAGAAGTCTATCGCATGAAATAAACTTTTCACTTACAACCTTTTTCTATAACAAACATTTTGCATACATAGACGATCTCGTCTATCGTACTCTTTCATAATTATCTAGTCTGAAAGAGAGCAATGCAATGATCCTTCAGTGCTCTGATGTCGCGACGGCGTATTAAGATTGGAGTTGAGTGGTATTAAATTTCAAATCACTAAGTAGGTATATGTATGTTTTTGACAAAAGTTATGACCAACGCCCATTTCGTGCCAATATCCGTTGGGAACTCTGTTCTCGAAGTTGTTGACGAGTATGTCTACCTAGGACAAACAGTCCAGTTAGGTAGGTCCAACTTCAAGAAAGAGGTCAATCGCCGAATCCGACTCTGGCTCGACGGCGGGGCAGCGTTCGGGAAACTTCGCATTTTCTTTTCGTCAACTATATGAGTACCACAGTGCCTCAAGACAAAAGTCTTTAACCAGTGTGTATTACCAGTGATGACATATGGCACAGAGACGTGGTCACTCACTATGGGCCTCATAAGAAAGCTCAAGGTCACTCAGCGAGCTATGGAAAGAGCAATGCTTGGTATTTCTCTACACGATCGAATAAAAAATGAGAAGATCCGTAGAAAAACCAAAGTTGCCGATATAGCTCAAAGGATAAGCAAACTGAAGTGGCAGTGGGCGGGGCACATAGCTCGTAGAACTGATGGCTGCTGGGGCAGAAAGGTTCTCCGTGGGGACCACGCACCGGTTCATCACACAACTCTGAACTTACTGGCCATTATACTGAAAGTATTTCAACTACTACTCGCGAGCGACAAAGTTCTTAATTAAACAATCTTTGTGGGGTACCAAGTGCGTGTGTCCAGAAAAAGGTTAAATTTTTGTACTTTAAGGAGGTAATAAAAATCTGCCTAAATAATGTAGGTACTTAAGGTAGACTCTAGTTTAGGTTAAAACTCTAGTCGTACTTTTTTATGCTTACTACATAGATGAGAAAAAAAAAACTTTTAATTTGAAAAAACGCCCGCCATTTTGACACATTATTATCAGTTTCATAGAGTTTTTATAGTAAAAACTGTCAATTTGACAGTAATCTGCGGTCAGTGTCAGTTTTGGAATGTCAAACACACGCCATTATGGCACATTATTAACAGTTTTATAGTGAATTCATGGTAAAAACTATCAACTTGACAGCTGTCATGTACCTCAGGTACAAATTTGGACCGAGTTGTATGGGCTTTCGATGACCTTTAAATTTCATTAACCCAAAATTACATAAGGTAGTTCAATGCTACAAGCTGGAAGTAAGCTAGGTGGCGGCAAATTAATAGGGTTAAGTAATTGATAATTATAGTCTGATGCACTGTGAGGTGGAGGTAATATATTTACTTATGTGTTTTCCATCCAAAGACCCTAAGCAGTGAGGGATCCTCCTTCTAACTTATAATAATAATAATCAACCCATATACTGTCCCACTGCTGGGCACGGGTCTCCTCTCAGTATGAGAGAGATTAGGCTATAATCCACCACGCTAGCCTAATGCGGGTTGGCAGACTTCACATGCCGTCGAGAAAATCTCTCAGGCATGCAGGTTTCCTCACGATGTTTTCCTTCACCGTTAAAGCGAGTGATAATTTACGCACATGATTTCGAAAAGTCAGAGGTGCGTGCCTTGGATTCGAACTCGAGACCTTTGACTTGGCAGTCCAGTGGTCATACCCCTAGGCTATCACTGCCTTCTAACTTAATAGAAATAAATAAAATAATTTATTTCAAGTGGACATGAACATGGACGCATATATTGTTAGTAACAATTTCTCTTAAAATCTATGTTAGTAAAACATACACACATTATACATATTCACCACTCCACAACCAGCACTGGTGCAGCGGACACCTTGGAGTAGCGGTTCATAAATGAGCAATCAAGTCTGCTACTTATCATACTCAGGATACTGTTAGCGCTGCCCCGCACCCTTTGCAACAGGGAAGTGCATATCTTCCGCATAACTGCATAGAAGCAATCTACCCTAGTATCAGGAAACATCCCTGACGCGCTGCAGTACCGAGGCAGCCCCATTAGCACCCTGAACGCATTATTATACTGGACGCGAAGGGCGCTGTAAGACTTTTGGGTGAAATGTGCCCACAGTCCGCATGTATAGAACGAGCTCTAAATAGAGTAAGTTTGACCTGTGTCGACGCACGTGCGAATTTGCGAGCAATCATATTTGCCCTCACAGACAGCGCCCTTCGCTCCCTCTCAATGTCATTAATGTAAATAATGTAATCTTGAAAAGAAGAAGGAATCCTCCTTCTTTTCAAGCTATCCTTCCGTAGTACTTGGCAACTGAAAATAAAATATTCTCTTTAGGCAAAAGATGCTGATGAAATTCTGGACACGCAGCCGTCACCACAACTGCAAGAATCAAAAATTTCATCACAAGGGACTAACTCTATCCCAGTTCGAAAGCGGCGATGTAATAATCCACCAGAACTCGCAGAAACCAATGCGCACGTGATATCAGCGCTATCTACACTTAATGATGTGTTAGCTCCAAAAAGGAATAGTCGTGAGAATGTTGTTGAGGACGATTGTGACCTTTACGGCAAGCTTGTGGCTGAAGCCATGAGAGACTTCAACAAGAATGATAGAATAGAACTTAGACATGAAATCGACGGTTTGATTATAAAGAAGAGGCGCTTATTAAATAGCAGTCTCTACGGAACATCACAATCATCCTCCTTGTCAACGAGTATGTACAATTCTCCTTCACCTGTACCTTCAAACAGGATGCAAAATCAAGAAACCATGCGGAGACAAGTCAATGCAGTCGCTTTACCTTCCAACAATCAGTCATCGATCGAGAGTCAGCAAAACTTGTCTCAATGTGATTATTCAGTTACAAACTTTACACCTCCTGAGAATCTGAGTATCGAGAGTCAGCAAAACTTTTCTCAATATGAAATTTCAGCTTCAGACGTTACACCTAACAATCAAGCTATCGAGAGCGACACTCAGCCAAACATATCTCAATGTTCACCTCCTGACAGTCAATCCTCTGACATCATATGTAAAGCTATGTTATTTTTTAATTAACATGATTCAAATGCCAATTAAGTAACTAACTATTACGTAAAAGAAGAAAAAAATATACTATATTATAATATATAAGTATGGTTGTGATCTCGATACCAGCCTTAGTTTATAAGAAATATTTACATTTGTAATCTAAGTAAAGGAAAAAATTGTAACCAGTGCGCAAATTTTGGCAGAAGAAACTTATAGGTATTTTTTGTTTTGATATGTCTTGGTAAAAAAATATACTTAAAGATGTTGATGTTGAAACTTATTTTGCTAGCCGTGCCATTGCATTGATGTTAGTCCATAACACAGGTGATCAAAGTCAAAACAAGGGGGCTAGACAAGTTGCATTTTGACATTCGAATCGACAAACAAAATGTATGGAAATTACACAAGCTTTCGGCAAATCCGTCTGTCACTAATGTCATTTACTTACTTTTTGTTTATGGATTCGAATGTCAAAATGCAACTTGTCTAGCCCCCCAAGTCGGATAAATAAAAAAGGTACTGAACAATTAATGTAAATATGTACTATTACTAATACTGGCTGCAATATTTACTTAAGATTTTTTTAAACATAATAATATATCTTTCCCTTTTTAAGTCATTATATGAATTACAGTTTTTAAGTTTGTTTTTATTCCATCGCTGACCATATCCATATCCTTTAATGAGTGCTGCATACTTCAGGAATAATACGAGATATAATTTGGCTAGAAACTTTAGAATAGTGCACGCTTTTAGGAGATATCTTCAGTTGACAAAATCTCAATGTAATGGCAAGTCGTATTACAACCGACTTCAGAAAAAGGAGGAGGTTCTCAATTCGACTGTATTTTTTTAACTAGTATAGGCTCTCTCCAAGTAGTGTCTTGTTTGGCGACTAATTTTTAATTTCGTACCAAATAGGCGAAGAAAAAGTATACCTACATAATTGCGACAGAGAGGCAAATAGACACGTAGTGGGTACGATGAATGGTCATTGGTCAAAGACCAACAACTTCTTTTCATTCATATTTTTTTAAACTTTCTGTCGTCTGTGCCGTTCGACAAACTACTACGGCGATTGTGGGGATGCTTGCACGATGATCGTGGCGATTATTTAGCCGATAGTGTAGTGCTAGCATTACAATGTAGGGCAAAATGACTTTCTGAAAAAGAGCCGTAGCGGTTTTAAGTACATAGACAAGTCCTACGATTGTGTAGGTACCTTGAACATAATCTAGCATCTAGTAGGTACATAAACACTTAAGTATACTAACATAGCTTCAAGAACAGCGAATACGCGATAAATATTGCGCAGAAATTAGACACACACAATTGTTTTTTTTTTGCATGGTATGTTCTGACATATACATAATTAATTGCTTTTATTGTGAAACGATATTATTGGGTTTGGGTTAAGATGTTTACTCTCATTAAGAATGATATTACAATTTACTTAACGAGAAAGAGACATTCAGACATTAATTGACGATAATAGGATCTCGATATAGAATGACTTCACTGATCTGTTTAGTAAATGAAAACTATTTTATATCGCCCTCTTTGCTTTAAAATACTTTTTATCCATTAACCAGTTTGGTGAAGCGTTATGCGTTTATTTTTGTACAATGTACCCAAGTTAATGGTGACCTCGGTCATCAGTTCAAAATGGTGAGTAATGACGAATCACACACGGTACACCTCCAAGGTCATCATCCTCTCTTATATGTCATTACTTGCGATCATTGGTCTAGTTACCTCTTTCCTTCTATATTGGCTAATCCGTGCGTTATGCGTTGTGCGTTCTTTGAGAAATAAAGGCTTGATAGTATTTTAACTCAAATATTATAGGGATGCTCACTTATGTACGCTAAGAAGAGAAAGAAATTATCATCTCCATCATAGCTTAAGTAGGGGACTGGAAAAAAAATACGCAAGTTTTGTTAATGTCAATAAATAAGTTTATTTTTTTATGCTTAATATAAATACTAGGTTCACAGTCACTACTAAAATACTGAATATCAACATTTTAATATCTGAAGTTTTCTACAAGATGTTTAGCTCTAAAATGTTAGCTGTATTTATTTTTCTACCTATATTTTGCTGTGTAAAAATATCCCAGGATATTTATTGATTTATTTATATAAAATAACATCATACAAAAATAAACTAACTTTGCATAGATAATGTATCTTCTAAAAAAATACCCTGTATTACGCTGGTTAAAGTCCTACGTGGGAAAAAATAACTTTTAATTTGAGAAAAATCACGCTATTTTGGCACACTATTATCTGTTTCGTAATGATTTCATAGTAAAAACTGTTAGTGTCAGTTTCGGAATGTCAAAAGCACGTTATTACGGCAGATTATTATCAGTTTCATAGAGATTTCATGGTAAAACCCATAGAATAACTTTCAACTTGTCGGCTGTCATGTACCTTCGGTTCAAATTTTGGCGGAGTTATATGGGCTTTTGATGACTGACTTCCTTTGTTTATGCATGAATGTTTGATTGAATGCATACATTATTTATTTTACCTTTCTTTTTAATGGCACTTTGCATGGTAATTAGGTATTATGTAATAATAATGTTATATATAAAACAGTGTCAATCTACAAAACAGAACTTTTTAACCTTTAACAAACACGAGCCCCTGTAGATGTTTGGGAAAAAACGAGGTTAGTTTAGTACAATCTTATGAATAGATTGTACTGTTAAAAAGTACTCTGTGAGTACAATTGTGATGAAATTTACAAATGCAAGACGAATAGAAATAAAGTAAGTAGAATACGTAAAATTAACAAATAAATAGAAACTTATTTAGTTACAAATTTTATCTGTATAATTTAAGAATAATAATAATTTATCATTGGGAAAATGTTCCAGCGGTTTTCCACCTAATTTATGCAGATTTTTAAGCTATGACGCATATCAACACATAAACTAATATAAATATTTTATCACAGAAAAAAGCTACCGTAAATAAATACAGGATTATTAAAATCTTGGGTAGTTATCTAATAAAAAAAAGATTATTTATAATTGTTTTACAACTTTTGGAAATACCATTGTTACTTTGACAATTGTTATAAGTAATAAATATTTCTAATAACCCTGTATACTGATGATGATATTACATTTATGATTATTAAATTGTAATTTATATTTACATTATAAATTAAAATTAAAACATAAAACATTATCATGGAATGTGTTGCCACTCATTTTAAATTATATAAGTACGTATAGGTACATTATTTACAAATTTAAAGTCTTAAATGCCTGTTTCACCACCTCTGGATAGCCGCTAACTGTCGAATAAATTAAAAAATAGAGCAAAATTTATATGAAATTATCTGCCAGATAATTTAACGGAAACTTATCAGTATGCTGTGAAACAGGCCCTAATTATCCCACTAGATTTTGAGAAAAAGTAATATGATGAAATTACATGCTAAGTATTAATTTATAAATTAATTCCTCAATTACAAATGCCAAAATAAAATATTGCACCGTTGAATCTCCAGAGTTTGAGAAAATTTATATTCTAATAAAATAAAATAATTTATCAATAAATAATTAATTTATATGACTAGATATTTTCAAAACCTAATTAAAATTACTTGCCCCGATTTGAATACTACAATACTAATAAATTAGTTAAATACCTATAAGTTTATTTACGAAACGCTGCTAAATACATTTTAACTTTATCACAATCTTTAAAAGTAATATCTCATTAATAAACTCCACAACACAATTCCTTAGCAGCATTTAGTAAATTGATAATGGCTTAGTGTTTTTCTTAAAAAATCAACACGTCCATCTAAATCTAAACACAGCCTCTTGGGGACTAGATTTAGTCTGTATATTAATTATAATTAGACTTTTTCAATAAAAATAATACTTCTCCTAAATAAAAATCATTAAACCTAAAATAAATACTTATCTTCTTAGTTTTGGAATAATATCACACATTTACTCTTGCTAAATGGTTCCTAATTTTGATAGTAATCTTATAAATATTTCAGATCGATTTCAGGGGGGTTAAAAATAGCAAAACAGACTGTGTGATTGTCGATTATGTCGATCGCAACAATTGGCAGTCGCTGTCAACCTGCTGACCGCTGAATCTTGAATAAGTATACTTCTTCTGCATCGGTATGCGTAGCTCACGTAAATATTGCTTCTTGGTGTCGAGAAGATAAGATGCACGATGCATACAACTTCGTCGACGTCACTCCGCAAACGAAGATTATTTCTCTTCCTCATCATCTTGAAGCATCCTTTCATAACTGAAATAACAAGATAGTATAACATTAATTTTGATATTGCACATAAGGACACACTTGATTAATTTTTTCCCCCGTTTTTGCAACATTTTTCATTGCTACTCCGCCCCTATTAGTCGTGGCGTGAAAGTACATAGCTTATAGCCTTCCCCGATAAATGGGCTATCTAACACTGAAAGAATTTTTCAAATCGGTTCCGTAGTTTCGGAGCCTATTCAATACAAACAAACAGACAATCAAAACTTTCGTCTTAAAATATTAGTATAGATTTTAACACATGGTTTTGTAACATCCCACGCAATAAACCAGTCGGCTTATGTAATTTAATCAATTTTTTTAATAATATTTTTTTCCTCGTGTTAATTATTCAATATACGCATACAGTGTGTACTATATACGTTAATACGATTGCTTTTATGTCACTAACAATCTAAGTTTGCAATCCCAAGTTTCCATACTTGAAATCGACCCACTATGTAATTTTCTTCCATACATCTCTCTGTTTTCATATAATCATTTCAATTATGAATAAGTGCAGAAAGATGATGGTAATTACCGCTAGGAAGTTGTATAAATATTTTTATTCTTGTCTTATGTGGGTATTTCTGAGATTATCCCACACATTTTCCTTAACCTCACAACAAGATGCAATATAACATTCGAATCTTTATATGTTTAAGACAATCGTAAGAGTAGATAATACACCTACACAGTAGTAGCAAATTCTTTCAATCCTACTATCCTACTTCCTATCCTATCCTACTTCCTACTATCCTACTAATCCTACTTCCTACTATCCTATCCTATCCTACTTCCTACTAATATTATAAATGTAAAAGTTTGTCAGGATGGATGGATGGATGGATGGATGTTTGTTACTCTTTCACGCGAAAACTACTGAACGGATCTGGTTGAAATTTGGCACAGAGATAGATTATAGTCTGGAATAGCACATAGGCTACTTTTTATCCCGGTAAAATGTATGGTTCCCGTGGGATAGCGGGTGAAGCCGCTGGCGGAAAGCTAGGAAATCATAATTTACAGATATTTTAAAATCGCAATAGATTCATTCGTCGCTATATGGGACCTAAAACATACCAGACGAACTATGGGTTGTACAGTCACGAGCAAAAACATGTATACACTAACAAAAGTGCTAAAGCGATTTTCTCCTAAAGTACTAATTGAACTTTTGTGATATTACGAACACAGTATTTACGAACCAATACTATAGTAACATTGGTGTTATCGCAAAGTTGCAATCGTTCATTCATGAAAAAAACACTTTAGCACTTTTGTAAGTGTATCTGTATCTTTGTTCGTGACTGTACACTCAGTTAAGTCTCTGTCCAAGCCTTTGCGAATTAAAGGCGTTATTGTACGATATTTTATATCGGCGCCCTATAAAAAATATTTTCTATTGTACGTGTAATATATTTGTATTTTTTTAAAACATTTTTTATGCTAACATTACTAGTTATTTTTAATGAAGGAAAAAATTGACACTCGGGTAGGACTCGAACCGACGTCTTCTGGTTCAATACACTAGGGTTGGTTCATATCTCGCGGTCTTCTTCTTCGTGTCAATGGTACGATTTTTTTATTAAATTTGGTGTGGCCAAAATTTCGCCACTTCCACAGCATCATCAGTGGCAGCGCTGAGGTCACCTTGATTGCAGGTTACGAGGCACAAAGGGCAGGATGCACCATGGTTTACATTTACACCATTTACACCATTGCATCTCGCAGTGTCTTAGCGTCTGGTGTATTGAACCAGAAGACACAGATTAATAACTAGATTAAACCCTTATTTTATTGATATTACTATTAACAAAACTATGTACTCACGTTTCAAACGGCATGCACTTTCTTTTGAACCAAATCGTCCCATCGGCACACCCATGGCCCATAATAGCTTCTCGCCTAACCCTTCGTTTGACAGCATCCATCAAGCTTGGAGCGTCAAGTGGTACACTGTGTAAGCTCCGCACTAAGTCAGTCTCCCGCGCACTTTCCACGTTAGAAGCTACAACCGTTTCAGCATGTACCTTAAACGGGCTTTCAGTTACACCGATATCTGCACTGTTTAAAGATTGCAGTGATTTAGAATCATGCGCAAGTGGTTTTGAATACACCGCGCTTAGAAGAAAGCACAAGGAAAACGTGTATAAAATTGTGTTTGCCATCTTGTTTATGTCTGCTCGCGGCCGCGGCTCACATACAACTTATACGATAGCTGACGGATCGGGCGTTTATATGCAAGTTGGCGAGCGCGCTACCACTCCCTTCACGCGCCGCGTCTTTAAATGTTGAACGTCATAATGTTGTGTCATACAATAAAGTGATTAGAGTTCGTTGAATGATGAAAATATCATCAACGTATCATTGCAGAGGCTTACTAATGTACACCCACATTTCGCCGGTATGTTTAGGTCCCATGCAATAGGGGGCGAGCCTTTTACCATCAACCGGGCACAAGCCGCTACTGGGTATTTCACAGAAAAACCCAACAACAATTTGCTTGACAAGGGGATCGAACACAGGACCTCTAGGGTAGCAGTCGCGCTTGAGACCACTAGACCAACGAGGCAGTCTGAATGATGAACACGAATTTAAAAACATCATCATCATATAAGGCAGAAGAGGTTCACTGTTGAACAAAGGCCTCCCCATAGACTTCCACAAGGACCGGTCGTTACCAGGTCGTCGGTCACATCGTTGGAGACAGTCCCATGCTGCGGTGCGTGGTCCCCACTCAAGGCCCTTTCTTTCCCAGTGGCCATCAGTTCTACGAGGTACGAGCCTTATGTGTGAATTTCACCAGTATATTGCACAATTATTGCATTGATCAGTCTTATTGTAAATGATGTAATAATTATGTTATTGTACCTAATCGGAATGTATCTCTAGCAATTTACTCTTATGAAATGATTGCGCAATGAAAGTGGTTATTTTAATGGGGAATCCCCACTGTAATTTTTTTTCCCATATTCCAAAATTTTCGTAATAATAATGTTTTTTTTTATGAAATAATTATGAAATAAGGTAGGTAATTGTAATATTTCATTTTTGCGATTATAAATCTTTTGCACACTCTCAAAAATTAATGTGTTCACGTTTTTTGTACTAGATAGCGCCGGTATTTAATAATAGACAACCTCTAGTAGAAGCTCCTTTAACAAACTCAGATAATCATCGTACCTTTTAAACTCCGGATAATAAGTAGCAATATGTAAGTGTTATAATATAGGGTCATAGGGAACACATGACTAATCTATATTGACTTTTAAGTTTTTTTGTACCTTAGTACACTAGTCCTATCATAGTGTAGCTCCAAAAAATCTAAGCGTCTATCTAGTAGGTATGTATTAGACGTAAAACTCACGCTATTTAGAGTATACTGTCAATGTTTCTACACGAGTGGCCTATGAGTCAGATTCACTCAAAGGGGCGTACTCAACTCAACTCAACGTACTCAGAGTGCAATATAACAACATCTTCAGGGCTCTGTTGCGGCTTCCGCGCTACTGTAGTGCGTCAAGCATGTTCGCAGACGCGCATATACATGATTTCTATGCGATCATGCGCAAAAAAACTGCATCTGTCATACTAAACATGCGGGGGAGCAGCAACGGAATCTTGAAGATGATAGCTGATAGATTGGACTCTGCCGTTCTCAGTAAATTTATTGATTTGCACGTGCAAATTAGTGCAAATTAGTGAATTGTCACTGATTCATGTATCACTTGTGTATTTATAGTAACATAGTGTTGAGGTTTTTTGTTAACAATATAATTGTATGGACTCGTGTTATCTAAAATAAATAAATAATAGTAATTAGTCTAGTATTTCATTTTCAATTCAATTCATTTCTTTTCAATCATTGCTCTCGTTAAGTTTGAACCCCCGTTAGACCCTTTTAAGTCATCATCAACCCATTAATTGTCCCACTGCTAGGCACGGGTCTCCTCTCAGTATGAGAGGGATTAGGCCATAGTCCACCACGCTGGCCTAATGCGGGTTGGCAGACTTCACATGCCGTCGAGAATATCTCTCAGGCATGCACATTTCCTCACGATGTTTTCCTTCACTGTTAAAACGAGTGATAATTACCCACATGATTTCGAAAAGTCAAAGGCCTTGGATTCGAACTCGAGACCTTTGACTTGTCAGTCCAGTGGTCCCCTAGGCTATCACTGCTTTTCTAGTGCTAAATATTAAATTCTAGGAGTTAGTAACCCTTTTAAGTGCAAAATCTTAAATTGTAGTAGTAAGTCACTATCTGTATGCCAAAATTTCGCATAATTATATTCTGTTCAGTGATTTGAGCTGTGTTGACAGATTAGTAAGTCTGAAACGGTTTCCTTTATGACACGGACGTTACAGGTGCGTAAGTATCCATTTTATATGTTTATGGTTCATCGTGTTGGGAAGTACAGATAGGTATCTACGCAAAAAATGACGTTCATTGACTAAGGTTTAGTAACACGTAAGTGGGCCATGGCACGTGTTCCATATTTGAAACAAAAAAGAAGACTGAAATAATAATAAATTAATGCTGAATATTTTGTACTTTTAATTTTAGAATTTATTGTAGGTATTTTAATTTTAATTTAAAATAATTATACTTAACTATCTTTTTGTATTTTTTAAGCATTTTCCATGCTAAGATTACAGATTAATTATACTTAAATTTACTTTTTTTACTACTTGTATTTTACGAAGTCTGTAAAATTATTGAAATTTGAATTTTTAATACATGATAGGTACTTATTTATTTTATTTTTAATATTTTTAGTAAAAAGTTACACTGCCACAGGTAGATTGCCTTTTTATCCTAGTGGTCCTAAGCGAGACTGCTACATTCGAGGTCCTAGGTTTGATTCCCGGGACGAGTCAGTGTTATTGGGTACTTCAATGAAATTCTCAACTTCAGCTCGGATTTTAGATTAATTTGTGCCCGGCTAATGGCATTTGGCCAGCTCCCTACTGCATGTGCATGGTTCTTAATGATTAATTATTTAACACAAAAATAAAGTAAAACATGGATTCCAACATACAATTTAATAACACAAATACATACATACATAATACACATACACGTAAAATTTAATTATCATTTAATGTCATGTCATGATTGTTACAAAGAAAAATCCTAATTGTAATACATTCAGTCAATCATGACAAAATTACATACTTATTACAAACACAAAGAAAATTAAATTGTTATTGAACCGCCAGCGGCCCGTGTTTGAATTAATATTCTAATAAAATTAAATCATTTACAAATAACTTATTTAATTAAAACGACTAGACATTTTTAATACAAATACTACAATACATAATTATATTATTTATACAACTTTATTCACAAAACACAGCTAAAAACAATTGCAATTTTAACTTTGCCACGATCATTGAAAATAATATTTCTTTCATAAACATTCGTGTCAACAACACACAATCTTGAATTTGCTATAAATAAATTAAAAAGATTTGTGTTTATCTTAAAAACTTGCTTATCTACTAACAAAGTGAAAACTAGATTTCGAATGTGTCTAATTGTCATTAGATACTACTACCTATATTTCAATACAAAAAAATACAGCGATCAATATGTAAATATCATAAAATTTAATGATATTTTTATTTGTTATATTTTTATAGTTATATTGTTTAATTATAGTTTTGGAATGTCTCAGGCAGTTACAGAGTTTGAAAAAGAACTATTTATGGGGGGTTAACAATGCATCCTAGCTGCAATATAATTTTCTCGTTAAAACTTTATGTGAAAATAGCTGTGTCGGCTCACGATTTAAACAACATACAATTTGTTTTAATCCTGAGCTATTTTATAACGTAGACTAAAGTTAACTAAAGAGAGAGTGGTACAATAATTGACCCTCTTGATATATTTATTATCCACCGTGCCCTGGGCAATTGCTTTAAACCTGCTGACTGACTGCAACTTAACACGATATGGACAATTTATACAATTGCTACCTAAAAATTATAGCAGCCACATTATATTGTTCTGTGGCCTTGAGATGCATATTTAATTTCGTTGACCAATAACCCGTTAAAGAGTTCAGAATATTCGACGCTGATGACTCAATTTACTCTTCCTCGTAATCATCAATTCTGAAAAGAAAGAATTCACAATTAATTGTAGTTTTGCACATACACATAATATAGCATACCATCTCACACATTCTGTATTATCCGGGGAGTTAAACTGAGATCTACTAATGTACAACAGTACAATGCTTTGTTTAAGTCCATGGGTGTCGACAAATCCTAACTTCTTTCCTAAATTGCTGCTGCTGCAGAATTTCTTAGAAAACACCAAACCCTTTAGCTAATAAAGCTACCTGCCTGAGATCGCATTTATGTTTCACCAAAAAGTTTTCATCAAAAGATGCTTAGAATTTGTTTATGTCAAATATATAAATCACTAGTCATCTTGTGATCTTGTAGGTATCCTGGGCAAATCCTTTAAAAGTCTATAAATATCTACTTTTAAAAGATTTGCGCAAGCATTTTTCCTCAAGACTGTGATGTTTGTATTTGAAAAATAGAAATACACATTATTTCATGGTACAACCAGAACAACATACCATCACGCCTGTATTCCCCTAAGTGTTGGGCAGAGTTGTACTTATGTACACCCACAGTCAGCTGGTATGTTTAGGTTTCAAGTAATAGAAGCACGAGCGCAAGTCTATCAAGCAGACTTCCTTGACAGCCATCAACCAGGCACAAATCAAGACACCGAGCTAACTGAGAATTTCACAGAAAAACCCAACAACACTTTGCTCGTCGCGGGAATTGAACTCAGAACCACTAGCATAGCAGCCTCGCTCGACACCACTAGACCAACGAGGTGGTCAATTATTTCATGATTAGAAAAACAAAGTATAACTAACATTAAAATAACTGGTACTCTTAGCATGGAAAATGCTTTAAAAAATACAAAAAATAATATAATAGTATACTCGTACTTACTCTTGTAATGAAATGCACTTCCTCTTTACCCAAACCGTGCCCTCTGGACACCCAGGACCATCGGACGTTGACCCTCCTCTGATGACTTGTCTTTTAATCCTCGGTTTGACGTTAACCAAAATGTTAGTGCTTAGTAAATTTTCACTGGTCAAGTTTTGCACTAAGTCAGTCTCCGGCGCACTGTCCACATTAGAAGTTACAACCGTTTCGGTATCAAGCTTGAGAGTACGATTAATCACGTCACCATCTGAACTGTTTGAGTATTGCATTGATTTCGAATCATGCGCAAGTGGTTTTGAATACGCTGCATTTAGAAGCAGGCACAAGGAAAATGTGTATAAAATAATTGTGTTTGCCATTTTGTGTAATATGTCTACTCGCGGCCGTTGTTCACACAAAACTAAGGAAAGGCGACAAACATCAAGCATTTTATACAATTTGGGGTGCGCACAGTCGTGGGAATGACTGTCTGTAGGTACATGTTTAACGTCATAATGTTGTGTCATACAATAAAATCATTAGAGACCGTTGAATGATGAACATGGATTTAAAAAAGTTGAATTATAGCAGCTGAAGTTTTTTTTTGGGGGACTCCCCAAAATTGTACAAAAAGTTCTCGCCAAATTTATTGTCCGAGTGAAGTTGGCACGAGCTAACTGCAACTCAGCTGTAAAAATCGCAGAATGAAATATTGGATTGTAATAAATAAAAACGAAAGCTCAAGTCGTAGACTGTCGTTTTAAATATTCTTTATCCAACATTTGTCTTTCTCCGATTTTTACGGCCGGGCTGAACTCTTCAACCGACCTACCATCTCCAACCCGTACAATAAGTTTGGCAAGAACTGTACTCAGTGTTTTGTTTTGTTTACGTATTCTAAAAGTTACCATACATACATACGTAGTTTTACGCCTGATTCTCATAAGGGTAAGCAGAGACTATAGATTTCCACTTGCTACGATCCTGGCATTCCACTGATCCACTCTCGCTTCATCTATGCTCATTAACCTCCCTATGCATACTCGTCAGTTTAGGTTGCTCTTAACCTTGCCTTTTTTGAGAACGTCCGTAATTTGGTTGTCGTTCTAAAAATCTTATTATATTTTATTACCAAACTACTAAGGTACCTCTTATTATGTTGTTGTTTAGGAAATGATGATGAAATTAAATGGTATTTATGTCGACAATAGATTTTGCTGTGGTTTCGAAACAATCTCAGAAAATCATGCTACTTTTTAAACTCTAGGCATAATATAGTAGCAATATGTGTGGTACAATGTAGAGCAATATTTGAAATTACTTTTTGAAGAAAGATCAAATATTTATGTGATAAATATAAGTAGTTATTTGTGTTTGTCTGGGTGTTTCTTATACATACATAATAAGTAGGTTTTAGAGCCCAAGCCAAGTCAAGCAACGGCAAGGCCGTTTTCGACCCCTTATAACTCCGCTGTGGATAAAACTAGAAGCCTGAATTTCAACGTCAGTCGTTCTGTTTTTTTTTAAACATGGTAGACTTGGTATTACTTAAATCTCACCACTTTTTAAGGTGGAAGAACTGAGTTGCGAGGCTTGGCAGTTGTTGATGTAGAGGTCATGTATGACACTCAGTGGTCTGACCATTTCCCGCTTATAATTAAATGTAATTTAAATTTAATAAGTCCTAAGATCTTTCCTAGACTACCTCATTTAAATAAAGATGTATTATGGGGTGTAAAGAGCGTAGAACAAGTCTCGATGTATGCAAAAGAGTGTCATAATAAGCTAAAAATGATAGACTTTCCTTCTGAATGTACTAACTGTGCCGACCGATATTGTGGAGACCGTGGTCACAGGTGTGTTCTGGATAGGCTTTACTCTGACATTGTAACCACTCTCCGCGATGCGGCTATTCTGGTAGGTCATAGAAGCGCGGGGAAGGTTGCGAGGGGTAAGCACACGACGGGGTGGAACAAACACGTCAGTGGGGCTCACAGAGTGGCCAGATCGAAATTTAATGATTGGATACTGTGCGGAAGGCCTAGATCAGGTATTCTTTATGATGAAATGTGTCATAGCAGAACAGTTTTCAAGTCTCGTTTAAAGTGGTGCCAAAACAATCAGGACCAAATAAAGATGGATGGCCTTGCTGTGAGTCATAGTAAAGGAGATTTTCGCGGTTTCTGGAAAAGTACCAGTAAAATTAATGTACGACCTGGCCTTCCTGTGAGCGTTGAGGGTGTGAGTGGTCCTAAGGACATTGCTAATCTCTTCAGAAACCATTTCGCTGTAAAGTCTCTGTTGGATCCTATTGAGGAAGTACTCAACGCTGACACGAATATTCAAATAGTTAAAACAACTGGCTTCTTGGCAAATGATGTAACTAAAGTTATAAGACATATGTCAAGTGGCAAATCCCCGGGCCATGATGGACTTAGCGTTGAGCACTTGCAGCACGCTGGGCCTCATCTACCTAGGGTCCTAGCAATGTTCTACTCTCTGTGTGTGAGCCATTCCTACTTACCTGCGGATTTTATGAAAGCGGTGGTTGTTCCTGTGGTGAAGAATAAAACGGGTGATCTATCTGATAAGAATAACTATAGGCCTATCTCTCTTGCAACAGTTACGTCAAAAGTTTTTGACGGTTTGCTTAATGCACAGTTGAACGATTACGTAAAACTACATGACAACCAGTTTGGGTTTCGTCCTCGATTGTCCACCGAAAGTGCCATACTGTGCTTAAAGCAAACCGTCAAATACTACACAGATCGCAAGACGCCCGTTTATGCGTGTTTCCTCGACTTGTCGAAGGCCTTTGACCTTGTGGGTTATAACATGCTGTGGGACAAGCTGAGAAGCGTAGATTTGCCACAGGAACTCATTAGCATGTTCCAGTACTGGTATGCAAACCAGTCCAATTGTGTCAGATGGGCGGGAGTAATGTCGGATCCGTATCAGCTTGAGTGTGGAGTTAGGCAAGGTGGCTTAACATCTCCAACCCTGTTTAATCTATATATAAACGGGCTGATCCTAGAGCTCAGTAGTCAACATGTTGGCTGCCACATTGACGGCATCTGTGTTAATAATCTGAGTTATGCGGACGATATGGTGCTACTCAGTGCATCTGTGTGCGGCCTGAGGAAGCTGATACGGACGTGCGAGGAATACACGTGTGGCCACGGTTTATTGTACAATGTCAAGAAGAGCCAATGCATGGTCTTTGAGGGAGCTGGTGCGAAATGTCCTACAAATATTCCCCCGGTAAAGTTGTATGATGTTCCCCTAGTAAGGGTTGAGCAATTCAAATACCTGGGGCATATACTTACTGGTGACCTCAAGGATCACGCAGATATGGAACGGGAGCGGAGGGCGTTGTCTGTCAGAGCGAATATGATCGCTTGTAGGTTCGCGAGGTGCTCTAGAGAGGTAAAGATTACGCTCTTTAAAGCCTACTGTACATCGCTTTACTCTTGCAGCCTGTGGGCTGATTACAGTAAAAGAAGTTACCATGCCCTCCGTGTCCAATACAATAATGCGTTTAGGGTGGTGTTGAGGCTCCCGCGTTTTTGTAGTGCCTCTGGCATGTTCGCAGACGCGCGCACGGACTGCTTTTACGCGACCATGCGAAAGCGTGCCATGTCACTGGTACGCAGAGTGCGGGCGAGCGCGAACACCATCCTAAAGATGATTGCGAGCAGGCTTGACTGCTATATCATAAGGCATTGCTGCGACAAACATACAATGGTGCAACTGTCGCAGCGAAAGTTTTAATTTTTGACGCCAAAGTAGTAGTAATAAAAAATAAAAAAATTTTAGCTGTTTATGTTCTTCAGACCTTATTTTAAAATTTTTCTGTATGATTTTCTTTCTTTTTTATGTATCAGTTAATAATTTGTGTATATGGGTTTACTTTGCCTGAATTAAATGTTATTATTATTATTATTATTATTAATGGCATTTTTTTCAAGTTTTGTTTTTGATGGGATACATTTATTTTTTAGTACCCATGGTACAAGCTCTGCTTAGCTTGAGATTAGATCCTCCTCCTCAAGTCGCTATCCTCATTACTGAGGGTCGTGATAATCCCTTGGAAGGATCATGCGGTTGACAATTTTGCGCCACCTGAGCCTGTCTTTGGCGACGTGAAGTGGCTCGTGAAGTTTGGTGTCCAGAGAGGTGCAAATCAGTTCAGACCATCAAGTAGCTCTTCTCGACCTCTAGAGCGCTTGCCGTCGATTTTTCCGGTAACCATCAGCTGTTCAAGGTTGTGCCCATCTTTCCTGGCAATGTGACCGAAGAACTCGAGTATTTTACGGAGGCAAATAGTGGACAGTCGCATTTTAATATTTAGTTCCTGTAGAATTGATGCATTGGCACCACATTTCAAAAGCATCAATTCGGTCTCTATCAGCCTTCTTGAGATTAGATAGTGTTGTGTAAATGTCCAAAAATATTTAATTATTTATTTATCCATAGCGGTATTGACGGCACGCATGTAACAGTCATTGTGCAGCTCGACCATAATCTAATATTAAGTTTTGAAATATCCTTAGACTGTAGGCTGTAACAATATCTGTACATGCATGAAAATATGCGGCATATTGCGCAGAAGTTGGCCGTAACAAATTTTAATACAGTTGAATTTTTTTAAACTGAAAGGATTAGCAAGCTAAAGTGGCAGTGGGCGGGGCACATAGCTCGTAGAACTGACTGCCGCTGGGGCAGAAAGGTTCTCGAGTGGAGACCACGCACCGGAAAGCGCAGCGTGGGACGGCCTCCAACGAGATGGACCGATGACCTGGTAAAGGTCGCTGGTAGTCGCTGGATGCGTCCGGTCCCTGTGGAAGTCAATGGGGGAGGCCTTTGTTCAGCAGTGGACTCCTTTTGGCTGACATGATGATGATGATGATGGAAGTCAGAAGATGTGTGTTTATGTATAGCCACGGTTTGGTTATAGTGTGCGCGTAAATGCGACTCTACGTCTAGAAAGTGTTGGGTTTTTCCATGAAATTCTTTGTGCCCGGTTAGTGGTAATAGGTGCCGGTGAACTAGTGTGCTGCGCTAGGTAGGGCGTGACATCGCCTGTGGTTAAAATAGGTGTTCTTTATTAACCACAGACGATGTGACACAATTTATTTCTTTTTATTGTCGTCTTTCAGAAAGATAGGAAGACACTTTAGATTTGTGTCGACATCCCTAGCACTCTTACAGCCTTCTTATACCATAATGGTCTATTTTTTTTCTCTTTGTCAGGATTAATTTCTATTCCTAACATTTTGCCTTTGCAGGCATAATCTAGTTGACGAAGCGCATCGTGACGAATGCAAAAGAAAGCTTAAGAAAGATCACAGACGAAGTTTTCCAAGAAAAACATATTTTAAGTAAATTTTCGCGTATTTTCCATTTAGATACCTTACAGGGTTCTTAATGAATAATTAATAACATAAAAATTAAAAACATAAATGGAATGACAGGTCATGGTTGTTACAAATAAAAAACCTAATTGTTTTATATCAAAGATTTTTTATTTATTTTTAAACAATAACAATTATTATAAAATTACATATTAAGTATGTTGTAGGTACAAAAATAATGTAATTCCTCTATTATACATACAAAGAAAATGAAATAATTTTATTATTGAACCGCCAGCGGTCCGTGCTTAATTTAATATTCTAATGAACTAAAAATATCTCTATCTTTGTCTCAATACCTAATTAAAACTACGACTATTAAATACTGAAAAATTAAATGCAACTTTATTGACTTAACTGTTATGGACAAAACTTTCCACAAAATAATTCCTAGAAACGTTTAGTTTAAAAATTACAAAAAAACAGTGTTTTTCTTAAAAACACGTGTATCTAAGTACAGCAAAGTGAAGACTAGATTTTAGAAATTGTCGTACCTATAATTTTAATTAATAAAACCTACTAATTTAATACTAACAATACAGCGACCCGAATTTAATTTTTTCTTGTCACAGGCAACTTTGAAAAAAAAAATACTATCTCTTATTTTTTTGTCTTAGATAATATTACTGACCGATTTACGTCACAATAATGTGGTTTGCATCACAAATATCGATAAAATTATTGTAACATGGAAGAACCTGAAGTTAAATAAAGAAAGAGTGGTACAAGATTAATAAGATCCTCCTGATGTCTCCGCCTTGACCTGGGCAGTTGCTTTTAACCTGCTAACTGTCCTATCTTTATACCACGATATGAACTGTATAGGCAGAAATCCACTGCAGTGCACGCTGTCCACGTCACGCGGCACACGTTTATTGCGTGGGTTTACCTTTTCACGGCAGCACACGCTATACACGAATTTACACAGCGTGCATGGCGTTGAGCTACGTGGGCGCCGTATCAGAGCAAGCCACGCGTGTGCCAATGACGTCAATTCATGCGTAGCGTATCCGTGGGTTGCAGTGGAAACATTCATTTTCTTGTAAAGTGATGCTAGACGTACGTGCGTAGCCTCTCCGTGCCAGTTTATACCAATGCTGATGTTAAGAATAATCCAATGTTTGTTATCACATACGAGTATTGCTTTGGGGCTTGTAGAAGAGAAGATGCATATTTAATTTCGTTGGCATGGCCCCCAAGTATGAGTTCATGGTTTGTGTTCCGGCGACTCAGTTTCTTGTTACTCATCATCATTAAGTCTGAAAAGAAAGGATTAAAAATAAATGTTGCTTTTATATAACATATATCATAACACTTGTCATACGAACACCTATGATAATCGTTAGTGGTAGTCAGAAGCCCAAAAAGCCTGGCAAAACCAGTCTATCCTTCGACTATCGGTATTGCCCAGAAATTGGGTTGCGGAGGTCTGATGACAGTCGCTCCGTGTAAAATACTGATATTCAGCCGCATCTAGTTGACTGGAAGCCGACCCCAACATGCTTGGGGAAAAAAGGCTAGGAGGGGGGGAACACTTGTTGTCCCCAGTGGTTTAAGCAGAGGTCTACTAATGTACAACAGTTCCTGTTTTAGACCCATGTAATAGGGGGCGAGCCTATAGACACAGATCCAAACTTTGACCTGCTATTGAGAATTTCTTACAAAATCCTTATAAAACTAACACTATGCTCGACATAGGAATCGAATCCAATAGCTCTAGGATAGCAGCCGCACTCACGATCACGATTCCTAGAGACCGTTTTAATCTCAATTGTATTTTATTTTTAACCCCCGACGCAAAAACGACGGGGTATTATAAGTTTGACGTGTCTGTGTGTGTGTGTGTGTCTGTCTGTGGCATTTTGATATTTTTATTTGAAAGGTGGATTAGTCGGGAGTGTTCTTAGCTATATTTAATGAAAATTGGTCCAAGATGGCCGCCGCCACAGAATAGAGAATGACTTATTTTTTCACAACTACCTCAATATGGGTATCAAATGAAAGGGCTTAATTAGGAGAATGCTATACACTATGATAAATTTCAAATCCAAGATGGCCGCCACCACAAAATGGAAAATTACATTTCATGTCGGGGGTTTTCTAAATGTTTAATTTAGGTTAGGTTATTAATGAAGGAAATTTTATTTTCAATTGTATTTATTAAGGACAAACATGAGCGATTTTAAAACGGAAATTATCATTTCAAAATGGTTGCATTATGTTAGGTATATAATTGTGTTAGTATTCGCCCTCATCAGAATACTTACGTCTTTCACGTACCTGGCTGTTATATGAACAGGTACTTCAATAATAATGAATGTATTTTATATTATTATCCTTAACTTACCTACTAAGCAAACCATCCCACAAATTTTCATTGCGGTATTTACATAACAGATTTTCGTCACAAAAACTAATATATAAATTACTAAGGATATAACTTTCAGACGAAAATTAGACCAATGACTTTGGCAGGGTTCGAACCTGCTTCCCTCCAGTTAAGTACACTAAACCCTTACTCAGTTAATATATCAATAATTAGCCGTCAGGCTATAACATAAGAACACGCGAGAAGCCGCCCGCGTGGTCTTAAATGTTATAACCTATCTTAATCGGGAAAGATGTAGTTTTCCAAGGTTGAACGAATTTTAGAAATCGGTCTTGTAGCTTTTGTGTTTACTCATTACAAACATAAAATAATACAAATCAAAATAATCAAATTTATATCAATATTATAAGTATGTAGGTACTTACTTTTCTGATGAAACACACATTACTCTTAGCCAAGTCGTCCCCTCAGGACACATAGGCGAACTGGAATTATGCCCCCCGTTGATAATTTGCCTCTTGACCCTCAATTTCAACTCGTCCATCATGCTTGGACCGTCGAGTGAAGTCACTAAGTCAGCCTCCCGCGCACTTTCCTCATTAAAAGTTACAACCGTTTCAGTATCAAGCTTAAACATAGTTTCAGCTACATCTGCACTATATTGCACCGATTTCGAATCCTGCGCAACTGGTTTTAAAAACACTGCGCTTAAAAGCAGGCTCAAGGAAAGCGTGAATAAAATTGTTTTTGCCATTGTGAAGAGTTCTATTCGTGGTCGCTGCTAACATACAACTATATGGTAGGCAACATATGCCGCGGTTTTATACATGACGGGGTGCGCGAGCGCATGGCGAAGAAATGGTGCGAACGACATGGTTTGTTGACGTCATAATATTGTGTCATACATGTTACACTGATTAATTTGTTGGATAATTTTAAATTCCCTAGTTCCCTGACCACAATATTTTAGTATTTTTATATGTTTATAAAAAAAACTCTGCCACGTTGGTCTAGTGGTCCCAAGCGCGAATGCTACGTTAGAGGTGAGGTCCTGGGTTCGATACCCAGGTCGAGCAGTGTTGTTGAGTTTTCTGTGAAATTCCCGGTATCAGCTCCGAGTCTGGATTTGTGCCCGGTTGATGGCAATAGGCTCGCCCCCTATTATATGAGACCTTAACATACCGAATACATGTGGGTATACATTAGTACGCCGCTGCGAACCCCTTCGGGGAGTACAGGCATGATGGTATGTTATGTTTTTAAGAAAATATTTAAGACTACCTACTTACCATCCGCCCAGTTCGCATCGTATTAATAAAATTAATTATCACTCGCTTACAACGGTGAAGGAAAACATCGTGAACAAACTTGGATGCCTAAGAGAGTTTCTCAATGGCGTCTAAAGTCTGCCAACCCTCAGTAGGCAGACATGGTGGACTATAACTTAATCCATCTCATTCTGAGAGGAGACCCGTGCCCAGTAATGTTACAGTAAATAGTTTGCTGATGATGTCTGCCTGTGTATCTCTATGTATCTGCCTGTGAATCTCTCTGTATCTGCCTGTGTATCTCTCTGTATCTGCCTGTGTATCTCTCTGTATCTGCCTGTGTATCTCTCTGTATCTGCCTGTGTATCTATCTGTCTGTGTACTGCCTTAGCTATATTTTTTATTTTTGTATTTTAATAATCTTACATCTAGCACATCAAACTGCACTATCCTCAAAACTCACATATAAACTGTAACCATGTCCTTTTTTTTAAAAGAGTGACTATGGAGCTTCTTGCCGGCTCTTCTCCATAAGCACACCTGTGACACTCCATACAAACTTTCCGATACCGCTGCACACTACAATACCAAATGTCAAACTTGTCAAAATTACGTTTGTACACGTGCAAATGCAAATGTGTGCGTGAGAGTGCGTAAGGTTTGTTGGCAGTCCGTCCGGCAAAAACACCGGCAGAATACGAGGGACCTGAGGTATCTGACGTTAGGGAGGGGCGGAGAGTGGCCATTCTGTTATGATTTATTCTGTGCCTTAAGTCCCACTTTTTGGAACCGTGCAACTAGTTTGACTTTTCAAAAGTGCCTACTTATATGGTCTAGTTGAAATAAAATATTTGAATTTGAATTTGAAATTTGATGAAATAATTTGGGCTCTGGCCCAGTTACGTGTAAACCTCAATCAATTAACGTCATTTTCCACATAAGTACATGTATGTACTTTCCAATGATATAAATCATACCATAAACATACATTTTACAAAAAGGATAATAACATTACCTACCTGTGACGTTTTCAGTAATAAAGCTGTACCTAACAAATCTATAGCTGTACCTAACAAATCTATATCACTAATATTATAAAGAGGAAAGATTTGTATTTTTGTATGTAACGAATAAACTCAAAAAGTACTGGACCGATTTAATAAATAATTTATTTATTGAAATAAAACTACTTTTCACGGATTTTATCGCGTTATATTGATATTATTTTAATCCCGACGTTTCGGACCCTTTACAGCGTCCATGGTCACGGGTGACTAAGGTGGTAGGCGTCTTGACGTTTCAATTACTAACAGCTACCCTACATTTTTGTTAATTGTTGGCAATCCGATTCACGCAGAACGAGCTCACCGTATCCTTCGTTCCTATCCTCCGTTCCTTCATTTATTTATTTAAACTACACACTATCTTTACAGGATAACCCCAATACAATAGTGGTTTGCTCATACACCAAATAAATTGAAAAATAAAATACGGCTTATACGTACGTCAAACTTATAACACGCCGCCGTTTTTGCGTCGGGGGTTAAAAATACAAAACAATAAAATTAAAGAAAAATTCTATTTATAATTAATAAAATCTACAGGTTGGAGGTCTACATGTCCGTGCATATAAAAAATTGTAATATAAAACGAACAGAGGTCAGGTGCATAGTACTAGACAAGTTGCATTTTGACATTCGAATCGACAAACAAAATGTATGGAAATGACACAAGCTTTCGACACATCGGACTGTCACTAATGTCATTTTCATACATTTTGTTTCTATTCGTTTGTCGATTCGAATGTCAAATTGCAACTTGTCTAGGCCCCTGTCCGTCTGAGGACGTTATCCCACCTTAAAGAAAACTGCAGTCAAATAACACACGTTATTGTGTGTTGTTTTTCTGCAGTTAGGTTACCAGAGCTCCTTCTTAGGATGCACTGCAATAGCAGCAGAAGGAACATTCTCTTAAACTGTCGGCGCAGTGAATCGGCCTTAAACTTCTTAAAGGTTTTTGCTGGGTCGGCAACGGGTGAGTGACGCTTCGGTGTTTTAAACGTCCATATGCTGCGGTAACCGTCTACCATCAAACGGGCCGCATGCTTGTTTGCCACCCTTGTGATATAAAAAAAATCCGTTCTCCTATTAAGTAGTGCAATTGACAAGAAAACCACACTCAAGTTCAGTACACGTAAAGGTATATAGGTAGAGTAGAAAGAAAGAAAACGTGGTTAAAAAAAAAGACAGTCGAATTTACACGTGGTCCGTTAAAACATAAACATATCATTACGCCTGTATTCTTCGAAGAGATAGGCAGCACATTAACATTAGGACACCACTACTTAACACTTCGGATTAGTAGGACACATTGTGTAAAATTGGCGCTAAAATAACATACCATCGCGCCATATTCCCTAGTGTTAGGCAAAAGTGTACTAATATACACCACCAAACCACAGAACATGTCTTTCACCAAACTCAGGGTTTTGGGTTATTTCGGTAGATCATCATCATCCTCTTAGCCTTTTTCCCAATCATGTTGGGGTAGGCTTCCAGTCTTTTCGGTAGATACAGTCAATAAATGGGGTTTCAAGATTTTAGCTGAGAGAAGATTTTGGTCGCAAAATCATACATGTATTTTCGATTTGAAATTCTTGCAAGTACAATTGACTCGTTGACATAAAAGCCATTGTTATAAATTATGGATATCATTGGCCGGCTAATTGTATGATGTTAATTTAATAGTTGGTACAGTCCCTAGGGTACATTCCTTGAGGGATGCCCCTAAATAATTGCCCTAAATAACTGCCAAAACGGTTTCCGTAGGAACAGATCTACAACTTTAGCAGTCTATAAATATGTACAAGAATCACTTAATATTATAAATAGAAGGCACTATGCCATAGGTATTTTACTAGACATGACCAAAGCATATGACAAAGTACAATTTAATATACTATTGGATAAATTATACGGAATAGGGATACGAGGAAACGCCCATAAATGGTTTACATCATACCTCAAAGATAGAGAACAACTGGTAGAAATTGAATATTTCAACCACTGCACAAAAGTAATAGAAAAAATAAGATCCGACAGTAAAACAGTTAACGCGTCAATCCCTCAAGGAAGTGTAATAGGGTGCCTTCTGTTCCTTATTTACATAAATGACCTTCCAAAGACAATAAATGAACATTGTGTCTTGTTCGCAGACGATATATCCTTGCTCACCTCATGCCAAAATATTATAAATATAAATGATAAATTAAACCACCTTCTCACTTCAGTCACCAATTGGATGGATAACCATAACCTAGAAATAAACTTCACCAAAACAAAATTAATTACTTTTCATCCCCATCAAAAAGCCCCACTAAAACTAAATTTCACATTTAACAACACAAAATTAGAACAAGTAAATGAATTTAATCTTCTCGGGCTATTATTAGATACGCATATAAACTGGAAATCCCACATACAAAAAATTCGATCAAAACTTTCAAAATTTTCATATGCCTTACGTGAGATCAAAAAGACTACAAATCTGCAAACTGCACTCGTCACCTACTACGCGTATGCCCAAGCATGGCTTAACTATGGCATTATACTATGGAGAAATAGCACAGATTCACCTAACATTTTTACCTTACAAAAGAAGTTAATCAGAATAATCTCAAACATAGAACAAACAGACAGCTGCAAACCACTTTTTCAAAAACATAAAATACTAACGGTCACGTGTCTATACATTCTCGAAATATGCAAATTTGTCCGAAAGCACCCAGAATTTTATAACACCCGTGAAGAAATACAAACTAAATACACCTTAAGACACAAAAATAGATTAAACTTACCAACATCCCAACTCAAGATACACTCGTCCAGCCCTTTGGTTATGTCCATAAAAATTTATAATAACTTACCCAAAGTCATCAAAGAGGAACTTAAATACAACACATTTACTAATAAATTAAAACACTTCTTGATTACTAAATGCTATTATACAACATCCGAATTTTTTGACGATAATACATTTAAAAAATAAAAAATTACACAGCTTCCTTGCTTCCTTCCTTCCCTATGTAAAGACATTATTAAAAACCTAGCCTTATTGTAACTACCAAAGAAAATGAATAAAATCACGATGCAATATAATACCATACTAAATATAATATAAGTAATAATTAATAAAAATATAAGTATATAAATGAAAACTAAACATAATATAATAAATAAATACAATTAAACGTTATAAATAAATACAATTAAATGATAATAAATAAATACAATTATAAATATAACACAAATTCACTTATGAATGTCACAAATAAATACAAAATTTATGTTATAAATGAGATAATAAGAATATAAACACCATAAATATAATATTTTAATGTATACTTTTTAATGGGCAATCAATTTGCAAATGATGCTAAACCCTCTTCCTCTCTCCTAATGTTGCTGTGCCCGACAGGGTCCATAATGATCTAAGTTATTTATAGTCCACCTTTATAAAACATTATGGAATGCAATAAAGTATTGAGTATTGAGTATTGAGTATTAATTACATCATCATCTTCCTAACCTTTTTCCAAACTATGTAGGGGTCGGCTTCCAGTCTAACCGGATGCGGCTGAATATCAGTATTTTACACGAAGCGACTGCCATCAGACCTCCGCAACCCAACGTAAACGTGTACGTCATGTATTTACCACAATTAACGTTCCGATCACATTGCAACTACTTACTGGATGCCAACAGTTGAATATTGGAACCTGTGACGTCAGTAAAAAGGACCTAAGTCCTCAGGATGAATACGAGTTAATGATGATTGTATTCCTCGAAATATAAAGCAGAGGTCATACACACAATTCCTCGGAAATTAGGTCCCAAGTAACATTGTAATTGATTATTTTATTACGTTAAACATTTATAAATATAGCTTTATGTAATTACGTTTAAGTCATCTCAATATAGAGGTGTGATTTCATCCTGCCTGTTTTTCAGGAAATACTACTGGGTACTGGGCTAGGGATTCTGAGAAATTCATAGAAAATCCCAATAATACTTTGCATACGCTTGTAATTCCTTAAAGGGTTTGGCAAAGGTGTACTTATGTACACACACAGTTTGCCGGTATGTTTAGGTCCCACTTAATAAGGAGCGAGCCTATTGCCAACCGGGCACAAATCCTGACTAGCTGGCCTGGCTACCGGGAATTTCACTGAAAAACCACTAGACCAACAAGGCTATACTTTGCTTGTCCTGGTATTCTAACCTGAGACTTAGCTGAGCAGTCTCCTTTAACACCACTAAGCTAGAGTTGACAGTTTAAAATCTATTTGCACATGGGGCCGGACATGTCCGGATATTTATATAAAAGTCCGGCCTGTCCGGCTTTTGTTAGACTTTTAGTCAGCCTCCCCTCGCCAAGAGACCCCGCCAAGCGAAAGCAAATACACATATAAATAAAGTACTTATAAAAAAACTTGACACGGATTTTAAAAATATCTTGGGACTTTTTTTACACAGCACCATCTACTCCCAAACTAAGCAGAGCTTGTAATATGGGTACTAGACAATGGACATAATACTTATATACTTTTTATTTGTAAATACATACTTATACTATATAAGAAACACCCAGAAAAACACAAACACCTAAGTTCATCACATAAATGTTTGTGTCTTGTGGGAATCGAACCCACGACCTCGTGATCAGCAGTCCGGTACTCGAACCACTAGACCACAGACGTCGTCTTTGTTTTCAAAGCAAAATTTCAAGCTTTCAAGGCAAAATGTCCGGCTATATATTATAAATATTTATCCGGCTTTTCTATTTTCGGGCCTAGCAACTGGCCTGGGAAATACCTACTGAAATAATTATACATCGTCCACTGTTCAGAAATCTATAGTCTCTGCCTGCCCCTATGGGAAACAGGCGTGAAGCTATGTATGTATGTATGCACTGTTCAGACAATCTCAGTCCTCGGAATTGTAACAGTAAGTATAATAATTATGTTAGATATTTCGTCACTGATATTCCATGAAATCGCAAATCCATATCTGTGTTATTTCTATATAAGGAGATGGGTAATTTTACCATATGGTAATCAGAAGAGGGGTTATGTGGGACGCTTACGGTAAACCACAAACTTTTTGTACCTAGTACGTAGCACAATTAAAAAAGACACAATTACAATCAAGTGTATTTAATTTTAGTCCAAAAATTTAAAAAAAAACGGCTATACTCACTTCACTACTTACGACTATCTTATTAGCATATCCTGGCGATTGTGACGTCCTGGCGACGAAACGGATGAGTCTTCTCGGCAACGGGTACCCGAAGCCGGAAGATTTTAGGTTCCTTCCTCTCTGTGGGTTAGCCGCCTTCGTAAACCACGCCTTCAAAGAGTAAGGAATATACGGTAATGGGGACAACACAAAAGATCCCATTGGGTCGAAGTGTTGCTGGTTGTACCAGCCCAGCCAGAAATATTCTTTATCCTACCAATAGTGTTCAGTGGAGTGTCGTTAAAATGACTTCTGTATTCTTATTTCATTTATTATTTAGTATTTTATAATAATTCATTACAGACGTCAACTATTAACGATCGGGCTAACAAAAGCAGTTGTATCGGTCCGTCTATGACAGTTGAACGGTAGTTGAATGGAAAGTCACTGGAACGCCACTGGCCTTAAATAAAGAGCAGACTACCAAATGTGTAAAACTATTCTATCGACATACTACTGAAGTGTTAGTAAAATAGCCGACTTGAGGCCCTGAATGCGAGTAGCGCAGGACCGAGGCAAATGACAATGTTTGAGGAAGGCCTATAACCAGCAGTGGGATAATTTAGGCTATGAATGATGACGATGATGATGTGTAATAAAATCGGTTTCTGGCATTTCCAAATTCAAAAACCTGATCATTAACGTCAATTATACAACTTTTTTTTTATTGAAGCCAGTTATGACAGTGGTATCTAATAATTACGTCAAAACGAGGAAAATATTGTTACATTGGTAGTAATAATTATTTAAAATAACAGCGTGCACGCGACAAAAATTTCTGGTAATTCCAGTTACCAAGCGTCTAATTTAATGCAATCAAGTGCATACTTATTTTCAAGGTCTTGCCAGTTTGGAAATATAATGTGCTAGACTTTTTTAATCGATTTTTGAGAAACCATGGCCCGCCTTGCGTAATTTTTCCCGCGGGAAACTGCGTTTGGAACCAGGCTATAAATTATTATTTTTTATAAATATTTTTGGACATTTTTACAATGCACTATCAAGTCCCAAACTAAGCAGACCTTGTACTATGGGTACTAGAAAATGGACATATACATAAATACTTTCTTTTTTTGTAAATAAATACTTATAAGAAACACCCAGACAAACACAAATACCTAGTCATCACATAAATATTTGTGTCCTGTGGGAATCGAAATCACGACCTCGTGATTAGCAGTCCGATACTCGAACCATTAGACCACAGACATCAAGCTATGTGTTATCCAGGGTATAAGCTACCTCTAATTCAAATTTCAGTCTTATCGCTTAGCCGTTGCAGCGTAAAGGAGGGACAATTATTTGTGATTAATTATTATTCCTAGTTTGATTATTCCTTTGTGCGTGAACACAAAGGAGAAAGATTTTTTCTTGGAATGAAAGAGATATCGCTAGGTTATATGAGCATAAGAGCGTTTCATACATCTAGATGTATGAAACATGAACGAAGAAAAATAGAAAGTCGTACGGGCGTTCTGCAGTTTCTGCCTACCCCCCACGGGAAAAAAGGTTGAGTATGTATGTATTTGCATTTTACCACCGATTTTGTAGTTGACTCGAACAATGGTTGGAATGGTTTCCCTAAGCTACCTACGTCATAATAATTGTGACATCACCAAGCGTAATTTGTATATTATCTATAGGGAAAATAAGATCGTATAAATAATTAATCAAAAACGCTACCATTTACCCGTACTTATATAACAGGTATTAACAATTATTAATTGGTACTGTTTACCTCCTTATCTTCTAAATGACTCACTACAGTATTAATGGAGTGTAATTATTTAAATGAATGGAAACAGAATCCCCGCTAAAGCAGTACCTAGAGGATATTTTTAGGCTAATATTCAGAGCCGACAACGTCGACGTCAAATTGTAATACTAATTTGACATACGTCCGTCGTCTCTGAATATAAAGGCGAGGCATTGACAAACTATGAATCTGAAATGAAAAACCCCCGCGCCGCACCATCCTCTTACACCCCGCAAATACTTGGTCTTAGGTTAGGTTCCGAGAGGAGGGCAGTACACTCTCAAGGTCGAGCGGTTAGAATCCAGGCCACAGCTTCCCAAAGCGTGCGCCGTAGAAAGTAAAGAGAGGCGCCGTGAGTCAATCCTCTATCATTATGCGAAACCACAAATATTCGAACGAATATTCGTTCACTCGCATCGGTAAAGAATATATGTAGGTACCTACTTTGCGGAGATAAGGCTTACCCGTTATATTGATTTGACTGAGAAGTGAGTAAAAATTGTATTTTTGTATTTCTTAAGTCGTTCTTGTTGTTATCTGTTTCAATTTTGAATAATTATTATGTAGTAAAAAAACTCAAATTCATATTGTGGATGTTTTGATTGTTGTGCCTATCTACTTATCTGCTATTATTGTAGGTAAGTAGATAAGGTAGGGCCACAGAGTAGGGTGCCGTGACAAAATACTAAACTTTTAAGTGTGCCGCGGTCTGAAAAAGTTTGGGAATCCCTGATTTATGCACAACGTGAGCTTAAAGTCGTTTGTGGTGTTCACTGTCGACCTTCATGAAAGATGAATATTGGCCGAAAGGTGTAGTGTTCCTGCTTCCGTGTCGGTTCACTGTACAACACACACCGACTTTAAATGTAAAATACAGATAGGTGTATTGTTAAGTAAATGTATGATAGGTATTATAACCGGTCACTGTCCGCTAAACAAGCACCTTTTCAATATAGGTGTGACAGACAGCCTCCTGTGCAGAGGATGTATGGAAGGAGAAGAAACGCCACAGCACGTGCTCATGGAATGCAGTAGTGTGGCAGATCAACGGGCACAAACTATTCAACACCCAGCATCGCTTGCGGAAGCCTGCAGCTATCTCAATGGACTGCTGGCCTTTTGGGAGGGCCTGGGCTGGTTAGAATAGGGAACATTTGAAAGACATGTACAATGGCCCAATTATAAGGCTAAGTGCGGAAAACGCCTAAACTAAACTAAAGTAAATGTATGATATATTGTTTTATGTTTTATATTTTTATTTTTTATCAATAATGTATTATATATTTTTATATGGACCTTGTTGCCTTAAATAAAGCAAATCTATATCTATACTATTATTATAAAGAGGAAAGATTTGATTGTTTGTTTTTTTGTTTGAATTGAATTCACTCCGAAACTACTGGACCAATTTGAAAAAATATTGTAAGTAAATATAATAAATAGTAAGTAATTATTTAAATATGTTATCTAATAATAATAAATGCTTTGTTTTCAGGCATTCATTTCTCATACATATATTGCAAATAAGCTAAAATAGTGTTAGTGGAATAAATTATTATTAGTAGCACTTCATTTACACTTGCACTTATTGTCGTTGTGCTGTCCTGTGGCGCGGAAGCGACGGAACACCACGTCATGTGGCCAATTAAATCATATCGTCGGTCCAAACAGACGGCACTTGCAATAATGTGTGTAATTGTGTAGGTATTACTCCAACCTTGTGTATCGGGAAGCCCCTAAGGGGATTACCAACTGATCTATGAATTCCAAAATTCATCTCAAAAAAATCAATTCCACAAAACACAACTTTATTTTTATAGTCTTTCTTTTTTCTGTCTTCGTTTTATTCTTCTCTGACTTTTGTAATAAGATGAAAGATAAACATAGGGGATGAAAGATAAACAACGAAATAATACTCAGAACTGTGTGAACTGATTGGCCTAGTATTAATAATAAAAAACCACGAAAGATAAAGAAATAAAGTATCTTAATTCGGCACGTGAGGTCGTCAACATGACGTGGGAGATGCATTTAGCGATTATTGTACCGATTGTTGTTTGCCAATGGCTTAAGTTACATGTTAAGGTACCCTATGAGATATCTAATATGCTTTCCACGTATTTGGCATGGTTATTAAATTATTTCTGTTAAGTAAGATAAGTTAATTATTATAGGTAATTAAGATAAATGTGAGGTCGAGATTATACTTCATCATTAAACCTGATTAAGGTCTTCTGAGAAATGATAAACCTATTCTTTAACCATTTTAACAGTCAAACTGATTACACAGTTTTGTGGGGCAATGTATAATTTAAGATTAAGCCTTGTTTTTTGTAATAATAATAAATAATAATAATAATAATAATAATTTAACTCCTTCTCTTTCTGTTCCATTAGCTGTGGATACTATAAGAAGAACAAGTAACCTATAGAAGCCAGGAACAATTTAATTAGGTATGTGTTCCACTTTGGGACTTTAGTTATTATTCCTTAAATTACAGTAGATTCAAATTCAATCCAAATTCAAATCGAAAATATTTTATTTCAATTAGACCATATACCTAAACAGGCACTTTTGAATAGTCAAACTAGTTCCACGGTTCCAAAAAGTGGTACTTATGGAGAAGAGCCGGCAAGAAATTCCATAGTCACTCTTTAAAAAAAATGTAGGTATATATGATAACAGTTACAATAACATTTTGTGATGATGTTTTGATGAGTTTAATGTGTATGATTTAAAAAAAAAGAAAAGGAGAAGATAGCCATTGCAGTAAGAGCTGACCAGTCCCGATAGACGGATAATTAATTCCACTTGCACTTACTTTTTGTAACACAATGCTGCTACCGATCAGCAATGTGCTAAAATGTTTACATGATAATAAATATAAAATGTAATAATATAAAATGTTTCAATAATATTTGGTAAATAGTGCATTCAAGTAAATCATAGTTTACTTGAATGCACTATTTACCAAATATTATAGTTCCCTTCCCCATAGGGAAGGGAACTATTGGGTGAATTCAATGAAACTATGCAGCACATCCTGTGCGATTGTGACGTCCTGGCGACGAAACGGATGAGTCTTCTCGGCAACGGGTACCCGAAGCCGGAAGATTTTAGGTTCCTTCCTCTTAGTGGGTTAGCCGCTTTCGTAAACCACGTCTTCAAAGAGTAAGGAATATACGGTAATGGGGACAACACAAAAGATCCCATTGGGTCGAAATGTTGCTGGTTGTACTAGCCCCCATAGTAAGATAGGAAGTAGTGCATACTATGTTCTGGCTTTTGACCTTACGGGAATTCCCTAAGCGTGCTAAGAACTTATAAATAGAAATAACTTAATTATAATGTAGGTACAACCTATAGTACTCTTGTTACCGTTTTCCTATCTGATTACGTCATAAAATGATTCAGTAAATACGCAAACTTAAGAAATCGGAATTCCTCGACGCGACGGCACGAGTCGACCTCACGCGGCGCGTGCGCATTTTCCTTTTACCGGAGTTATTCATTTACGGATCACTGAATTAAAACCCATTGTGGGGATGAATCATTTGCTCTTGAATTACTTTAGTATATAGGAATAATAAAGAATTCAATATCCAAGCTTATTGTTACAATGTTAATTTGTGAGATATGTGTATGATAAACCTCATCCTGAAGTATATAACTAATTATCTTTCCGCCAGCGGCTTCGCCCGCGTGTAAATTATAAATTGCATCCCCTATGTCAACCCCTTACAGCCATTTTTTTGCATTAAATAGTAGCCTATGTCCTTTCTCAGGCTCTAGACTATCTCTGTACTTAATTTCATTTAATACGGTTCAGTAGTTTTTGTGTGAAAGCGCGACAGACAGAGTTACTGTCGCCTTTATAATAAGAAAGATTAGGTAATTTATTAAAATTCAATTCTCATTATCATTTAGGCCAAGAGCCGATGACGAATTTAGAGATGGTGTTTTAGGCACTTGTAAATTTATAAACACTGTGCGTGTGCGTGTGGGTGTGCGTGTGCGTGTGCGTGTGCGTGTGCGTGTGCGTGTGCGTGTGCGTGTGCGTGTGCGTGTGCGTGTGCGTGTGCGTGTGCGTGTGCGTGTGCGTGTGCGTGTGCGTGTGCGTGTGCGTGTGCGTGTGCGTGTGCGTGTGTTTGTTTTTTTTATTTGAAAGGTGAATTAGTCGGGAGTGTTCTTAGCTATGTTTAATGAAAATCGGTCCAAGATGGCCGCCGCTACAAAATACCGGAAATCATATTTTTTCACAACTCCGTCAATATGGATATCAAATGAAAGGGCTTAACTAGTAGAATACTATACACTATGATAAATTTCAAATCCAAGATGGCCGCCACCACAAAATGGCAAAATACATTTCGTGTCGGGGGTTTTCTATATTTTTAATTTAGGTTAGGTTATACTCATATAAGTAAACAACAAATAAACTAACTGTCACTATGTTTTTTCTTTTGGCACTGGCAAAGCGCCAGCTGCCTGCAAGTCTGGCGTTCCCCAGTTTCTGAATAAAAAAGCATAGGTAGTATTTTTTTTTATCACATTTCATCATCATAATATTGTGAATTTGCTAAGAATGTGTCGGTACGAATAATTAAATTAATCGATCTCGTAACTGCGCAACGACTACTTCTCTAAGATTTTATAAGCGTGCAGAATTTTATGTTTTAGTATTGTTAGTAATAGGGTTCAAATTATCATGGGCCGAGAACAAACTTCGGGAAAAATCCAAAACAACGCCTAAGCAGCGTCGCTTGCGCTGAAGCAATTCACTGGACGGGTTTCTTTAAAACAAATGTATTTTTTTATTTTTTATTGACATTTATTGAAACCCACGTACAAAATATGCATACAATATACGAATATTTTATATACTTTTGTTATAATTATCTTAAACTAAAGACCTTACACAAAGAAAAAAAAAGAAAAAACAAAGAAAATATTTACTATGTTACACAGTGATCCAATTTAGGAATTTAAACATGTTCAAAATGTTAGTTCCGATCTAGTCTATAGTAACATTTTCCTAAATTACATAAATATCGGGGCTATTTCACCACCTCCTCAGATAATTGACAGATATTTTCAATTACTTGACAGATAATGACGATGTCTGTGGTCTAGTGGTTCGAGTACCGGACTGCTGATCACGAGGTCGTGGATTCGATTCCCACAAGACACAAATATTTATGTGATGAACTTAAGTGTTTGTGTTTGTCTGGGTGTTTCTTATATATTATAAGTATGTATTTACAAAAAAAAGTATATAAGTATTATATCCATTGTCTAGTACCCATAGTACAAGCTCTGCTTAGTTTGGGACTAGATGGTGCTGTGTAAAATGGCCCAGAATATTTATTATTATTATAATTTATATTATATGTTATACAATCCTTATTCCATCTTATTATGTATCGATTATCGGCTAAATCAGAAGTAAATTTTGAACATTTTGTAATTCTCTGAAGACATAAAGTAAATTCATTCCTGTACCTCAACCATGAGTTCTATCGAATGGCTTTCGATAGGTTTTTTACGCATCGAAACGCTGTAATCTCATAGCAGTTTTAGTTCCTGACGTAACTGCTAGAGGCGCTGCGAGGGTTTTCCATGCAAATATTTTATAGCGTCGCTAGCGAGTCTAGTGAGAAAAACTCATGGTCGAGGCACAGGAATCCAGTCTATCTACATATACAAGTATATTCTATGTACAACGTGTACATACACTGGATAATATTTTACCAATTGATCAGACTTGTGACTGTGCATCCTTGATGTGCATTGACAAAAGAAACAGGTTTTTGAGTTGAACGGGTTTTAATTTTATTTCCAGAAGAAACTAATCTTTTGTCTGGTATTATTTCCGACGGCTCATGTAACAATTTATATTCGTAAACGCAAATACAAGAGTCTCAATGTATGACAATCATGTTATATTTATTAAATTATTTATTTTGCTGTCTATCAGCATATCTGGGAGTTTATTCAAATCCATACTAATATAAATGCGAAAGTATATCTAGGTATTTGTAACCTATTTATTCCCAAACCACTGAACCGATCTGGATAAAATTTGGCATAGAGATAGATTGATACTGGGAAAGGATATTATGTTACCCTTTGTCTCAAAAAGCCCTTAAAAGTAGGCAAGTGAAAACCGCGGGATAGTTAGGGATACTGGACTGCCAAGTCAAAGGCCTCGAGTTCGAATCCAAGGCACGCACCTCTGGCTTTTCGAAATCATGAGTGCTTATTTATCACTAAACATCGTGAGGAAACCTGCATGCCTGAGAGGTTTTCCCGATGGCATGTGAAGTCTGCCAACCCTCATTAGATCAGCGTGAGAGACTATGGTCTAATCCCTTTAGTACGAGAGGAGACCCATGCCCAGTAGTGGGTCAATTAATGGGTTGATGATGATTAAATTTAAACAATAGGTTCGGTTGTTAAAAGAAAACTCTGTGCCGGCTAATTGATTAGTCACCGCCTTACCGATGCTTATGCGCATTGCGTGGCACGCGAGCGCTGCATGCTTTCCATGAATTTGGCAACGTACCGGCCGGCGCGGACGCCGAATTACAGATGAACTGACATGTCTAGTTACTTTATAGTCAGTTATGATATCATGCTTGTAGACTGTCTGGTGGCTAACAATATGACACATAACATTGGTACAGGTAGTTTCTTGAGGTATCGATAATCAAAGGTGTTTTTGTATCAGAGTTTTTTTTTTATAATTAATGCTTCGTCAAACAGTTCACTCTGTCAGGGCGCTAGGGCTTTTTAGACTCGCGTCGCGTACTTTGAGTTTGAACTAATTCGACGCTCAATCATATTTTTATCTATCTACACCCACATACATTTTTTTGTTTGTATTTTTACGCGAGGAACAGTGATTAACAGTGTATACTGACAGACATGTTCAATCAACTATTTTTACCACATTCATACAAGAACGCCTGGCGTCAGATAAAATTCTATAAGAATACAATGTAACGTCAAGACGCCGCGCTAAGCTGCGTACTCACTTAGCAGTGTTGCATGTAACGTATCAGATACTATATTAACCTGCAAGTGGGTACGGCTCCGGCTATAGGTAATCCTGGCACCGCGTATCTAGCTACGAGCTGCCGGAGACGCCTTTGTGTTGACCCGCCGAGTGGCGGTATCACTGCGAGCTTACAGCGCTCCTCGTGCGAGCGGCAGCGGGATCGTGCGTACGTACTCACTTGATACCGTATCTAATACATTGCATGCTACATTGCTAAGTGAGTACCCAGCTCTAGAATACCACGTATTGCTAGCGCTTGGTCTGTTTGACAGGTCAAAGCATGTCCACAACACAACGCGGTGCTATAGCGCGAAGGTAGACTGGGACGCTCTAGCGCCCTGACGCACGCTAGAAACGCACGAGGCCATTTGAACATTTTATTCGTTTGACGTTACCTACTGTTTTTAACTGTTCCGTCTCGCGAAGGACAGACTGGAGTTTTCGAAAATGACAGCCAACCTCCAGTAATTGGAGAGGCACTTCGAAGAAGAAGAAGAAGACTGTTTTTAACCCCCGACGCAAAAACGGCGGGGTATTATAAGTTTGACGTGTCTATGTGTGTGTGTGTGTGTGTGTGTGTCTGTCTGTGGCATCGTAGCTCCCGATTCTGTTTTTTCTATTTGAAAGGTGAATTAGTCGGGAGTGTTCTTAGCTATGTATGATGAAAATCGGTCCAAGATGGCCGCCGCCACTAAATAGCGTATTACCTACATATTTTTCCACAACTCCCTCAATATGGGTATCAAATGAAAGGGCTTAACTAGGAAAATACTATACACTATGATAAATTTAAAATCCAAGATGGCCGTCACCACAAAATGGCAAATTACATTTCGTGTCGGGGGTTTTCAAAATTTTTAATTTAGGTTAAGTTATTAATTGACCAATTTGTATGTTAAAATTAAATGTTTTTTTTTTTTTACCCATTACATGGTATCTAAACATACCGGCGAACAGTGGGTGTACATCGGTACACCTCTGCTTAACCTTTTGGGGAATACAGAAGTTATGTCATGTATGCATTTAGTCACTCCTGTGACACTCCATACAAACTTTCCGATACCGCTGCACACTACAACACCAAAGGTTATTGACTAGAACAATAGATTTCAGTATGGAGTTTTTGGTGGCCCCAGTTGCCAGAAAAGGCGAAAGTTTGTATTTGTTTGGTTTGGATGTTTGTTGCTCTTTCACGGCAAAATCGGCGGAACCAATTAAAGTTGAAATGGTAATGGCTTATACCTTGAATAGGCTATTTGACTAATTATTTTTATGGCCTCATGAAAAAGTTGACTATAAATAGGGCTGATTATCAAAAACAAAATTTAAATTGGTTAAAAAATAACGAAGTTAAAAGCATTTTAATTTTATGCTAGACAGAGAGCGCACTATACTTACAAATGACGTCAAAAGTAGCGTGCGCCATACTAATTCTATACTAACACTCGTTTTGCGGGAAAGGGACAAAGCATCCCCTCTCAACCCCCCCAAAAACTTTTAACGCATTTATCTCAGAAATTTCTTGGTCGATTTAATATTTATTTTCAATATACGAAGTATGCTAATGATATTTTTCAATAAGCGTGTGATTATTAACAAATTCAACACCAGTCCTCTGCCTTATTAGGACATGGCTACATTGTAATCCCGAAAAATTCAAAGTTCGTACGGGAAACGGGTTCAAAGTACCTAACTCCGCGTGGGCGAAACCGCTGGCGAAAAGCGACTAATTTTATAATTATTACCGGAATTTAGTAATAGAAGCATCTCACCGCAGAAAAAAAGGGTAAAACCCAATACCAATGTTTATTTATAGAGTTGATTGCGTCGTGATTTGTCACTGCACTATGACCGATATTTGGAATTGAGGGCATGGATATACTGACCTTTTTAGACTGTGGAAAATCCTATGAATTCACTTCAAACGGTGTCTTCCCGTGCCCTAATCGTACCGTCACTAGGTTCTCACTGTGTTGAAGCCTTGCCTTGCTTACACGGCATCATGCTGAGTGGGGACCTATTTGTCACATCTACGACGTGCAACTTGTGTGTTTTTATCTTTCTATCTGTATCAATTATATTATTGTATATATTTATTCTATGTGTTAGACGTCAGCTAATATTGTTTGTTTTTTTCTAACTTGTGTATGGTTGTACGTCTTTATTGAGGCAATAAAACTGTTTTCTTCCTTTCTTCTTTCTAATAGTTGGATCCACAGGATTATAACATACCATCACGCCTGTATTCCCCGAAGAGTAAGGCAGAGGTGTGGTATGTTTAGGTTTCATGTAATATGGCAATTGGCAGTTGGCAGCCACCAACCGGGCACAAAGCCAAACTCCGAGCTCCTACTGGAAATCGCACAGATAAACTCAATTACACTTTGGTCGACCCGCGAATCGAACCCAAGAACTCTAGCGAAGCAGTCTCGTTTGGCACTACTAGACAACATTTTAATAGACGTAGCCAAAATAATAATCTGAGGTCTAGTAATATTTTGGAGGTATTGAACATAGAGAAAGCTAAAGAAGTATGGAAGAATCGTAGCTGCCTACCCCCGTGGGAAAAAAGCGTGAGTGTGTGTATGTATGTATTTGATGGGATTTATGACATGGTCATTAAAGAAATGCCATGCATACCTCCTTCTCTGTGAGACTGATCAGTAGTTGATTGACCTGTTTTGGCTGTATGGTATTTTAGATATATAATATGATTTCATGATTTTTTTTTCCGAATTCCATGAGAATTTCTTAACGGTTGCGTTCATCAAAACTATTTGTGTGCCAAATTTCAGCCCAATACGTAATGTACCTAATGTTACCAAAACAAATTGCATTTCATTTCAAGTTCAGTCACCTTCGGTCACCTTTCCTTTTATACAATGTGCTAAGAAAACCTTGTCCGACCCGTGAAGGTATCGATATTATATTACATTTATATAATCCTTTTCAGTTTTCAAGTAAAAGAAATATTCCGAATAAAAGTAAATATTTTTTTATAAAACAATGAAACTTAGATAACTAGCTACTAGGGCAATCGTCATAGGTGCCTAATATAACACGGCAGGTGATAGTGTTGTCACATTCAAGAAAATTGCTAGATTTTGGGTAATTTTGGTAATTTTTGTCGTCGTGAATTTAAAACTTCATTTACAGCCTTACTTTTATGAATATTTTATTTATTTTATTTTATTTGGTAATGTAATTGGGATACCTATAAACCACTTTCGGGTCGGACAGGGTTTTTTTTAACATATTGTATATACAAGATTTTTAATGAAGGAAAAAATCGGCTGGCGAGCTGGATTCGAACCTGCGTCTTCTGGTTCGGTACACCTTCTTCCTACCTACAATCTTGTAATCTTAGCATGGAAAATGCTTAAAAAATACAAAAAGATATTGTATATACAGTTCCAGATGATGTGTAAATGATTTGTGTACCTATACATTTTAAATATTTATTTTTATTTAATACGTTTTTAAGTTTCTTAAGTGAACACACAGTAAAAACACAAAACTATGAAACGAACGCCAGCTTAAAGTTGTTCATCCCTTGCTTTTCCTTTGCTTTTCCGTCTGGTATCTGGGTGATCTTTGAGAATGGATTCTAGCCAGGAAACAAGGCGTGCAGTCAAGGGATGACGCTGGTGGACGCTCTGGTGAAGGCCCGATCCTCCCTTCGAGCCAATGGGTTGTCATTTCACCTTTGCCCTGAAAAGAAGACATTCGCATTGATACTTGACTTGGCACGTAGTATATGTCTCGGATACCCGAATTTAAACTGGTGTATACCAGTATTTAATACCACCTTTTTTGTATTTTTTTAAGCATTTTCCATGCTATGATTATGAAAAAATCGGCTGGCGGGCAGGATTCAAACCTGCGTCTTCTGGTTCGGTACACCAGACGCTTTGACCGCTAAACTACCGCGAGCCCCGTTCCCCAGTCGAAATCTTCCTTTACTTTCTAATTTACGTCTTAAGGTGACGTAGCGACATCTATTGTGGTGTATACCAATATATTATTGGTTCCATTATAGGTGCTTCCTCACTTCGAGATTTCGCCTGTAATGTAACATTACATCAATGAGGGAAGAGAACTGAGAATTACAGTGCGCAACCTGTAATGTTACAGATTCGAGCATTACGTTGGTGAGGGAGGAGAACTGAGCATCAGAGTGCGGAATGTCTGTAACATTTTGATACAACTTGTAACATCATGTTAAGGCGAATGTTCGTTATGTCAGGGCGGCAATACTGTAATGTAATGCTCAAAATCTAATCTGAAACGTTACATTACAGGCGAATTCTCCGACTGAGGAAGCCCGTTTAGGCTTTAGGGGCAATTATAGCCTCTTGCTATTAACTATATCGACCTACATTGACTTGAGATCAATTATCGAACCCAGAAAAGCGCAGCCGCGATTGCGACTTCTTAATTAACGATAGCAGTATATTGTTAATTAGTTATGTGATACTGCAAATGCAAAGCATGCTTGTGTTTTGTAGGATAGGGTCCTAAGACACTAGGACTCATTATTTTAAAGTTTCATTCTTTTATCGACGGATCGGTTGTCAGATCTTACCTTTACATCAACTACACCGCGAGGAGTTGTAAGAAAAAGGCCTGTCTTGTCGAGAGCCTTTTTGACATCATCAGATATTTGGATCTTCATTGCTGGAAGTAAAATGAAATAATATTTATTAATGGTGTTGTGAATAAAAGAGTTTTAGATATTGAATATTGAAGGACGGAGGGATAGAGGAAGGCCAAAGAAAAGATGAATGGATTTTGGTAAGGTCGATAAGATGCAAAAGGGATGGAATGAACAGATGACGGCTAGCAGGGATGAATGGAAGAAAAGGATATACCCCAAATAAATTGGGACAGGGGCAGGAAGATGAATTAGGGGTTATTGAAGTACCATGCGGGGATCGAAACGAAACGTTCATGTTTCTTTATGGTGGTAAACTAAAGAAGCGACCGCCACAAATAGAGGCTGTTGAAGCATCTAGCCAGTATTTTCACAAATCAGATATTATCTTGCCTCTTACACGATATCGATCTAAATTGTATTCTGACCCATATCCATAGGGAGGAAATTTCTGCAATACAGGTCGTGGATTGGATGCACGGGACAAAAAATATAAGCCTACCATTACTCCTACATTCCCCGAGGGGTTAGGCAGAACCCACAGTGGGCCTATTGCCATTAACAGTGCACAAATCTAAACTCCGGGCAACTCCATTGAATAAAACGATTGATGTGAATGGCTTACATTCTCCGGTGCTCTCCATCCTGCTGGCAGTGTTTATGGTGTCTCCGAAGAGGCAGTATCTTGGCATCTTGCTGCCCACAATGCCAGCGACACAAGGTCCTGTGTGAATACCGCTCCTCATGCAAAGTGTCTACGAAAAACAAATAAATACTTAGAAAAAAAAATATTACTACTGGTATACCAACACGCCTGTATTGTCCGAAGGGTTAGGCAGTGATGTACTGCTTAAAAACCCGCAGCTTGCTACTCAAATAGCTCTCATTTTTTTTATTTAACGACGTCCGTGGTCTTGTGGTTCGAGTACCGGACTGCTGATCATTTATATAATAGCATTATTATATCCATTGTACAAGCATAGTACAAGCTCTGCTTAGTTTGGGACTAGATGGTGCTGTGTAAAAATGTCCCAAAAATAATTATTTATTTATTCAATAGCCGGCAAGTCTACCGTCAACCGAGCACAAAGGAGGTTATCGAAATCGGCCCAAATGATGTACCGAAGGTACACTTATTGGAAAAAATACCCTGTATTACGCTGGTTAAAACTATAGTTGTACTTTTTTTAATGTTGACTGAGGGATGAGAAAAAAATCTTTTAATTTGAGAAAAATCACGCCATTTTGGCACACTAATATCTGTTTCGTAATGATTTCATAGTAAAAACTGTCAGTGTCACTTGCGGAATGTCAAACGCATACACGGCCAATGTCAAACGGCAGATCAATATCAGTTTCATGGTGATTTCATGGTAAAAACTATTAACTTGACAGCTGTGATGTACCTTTGGTACAAATTTGGGCTGAGTTGCATGGGCTTTTGATAACCTTTAAACTCCAAACTGCTACCGGAAATTTCAAATTTCCCAACACTTACTGTACTTTGCTCGACGCGAATCGAACCCAGGTCGTGTAGCGTATTGAGACTTCAAAGAGTTTTATTGCTAAACACGAGCCTAGTTGACAACAAAAGAAACAGATAGCGTTGGTTTTGATCCAATCAAGGTCAGGATACAGTGCGTCAGTCAAGATGTCCGGAACATGTCCGCTTTTTGTTTACAGAAATGGTGAATGCGTGTGCGAGATTCATATTTTTTCGGTGAAACGCGGACACAACATCTTACCACATGTCCTTTCTGTGGTTACTGCGTAATAAAGATTACGTTGTTAGGTACCACAGAAAGGACATGTGGGTACTTAGCCTTGTACAAACAAAGGATGTTTAGATTACTTACTGCCTCGGAATAGTGGAAGTAAACGCAACTATGCTTTAGGTCCTGGGTCCGATTCCCAGGTCAAGCAGTGTTAGTTGTTTTTTTTTTAATAAAATTTTCGGTAGCAGCTCGCAGTTTTGATTTGGAGGGTAGGAAAATCAAATAACTTGCTTGATATGCGGATCGAACCCAGGATATAACTTTCAGCTGCCTTTTATTTTGTATCTGTAATTATCCGGAAGCACAAGAAGCAACATTGCTAAATAAAAAAATAGACAGCTTTAGAAGTGGAAAAGATAATGCACAAATTAATTGAGAACATAAATATTTAAATAATCGGTAAAAACTATATTTTAAGCCGATGTTAAATTATGTTTATGTTGGGGTCGGCATCCAGTCTAACCAGGATGCGGCTGAATATCAGCCAACCAAATTCTGGGCAATACTTTTTAGGTTTCTGACTACCACTAATGATTGTCATAGGTGTTCGTATGACAACCGGGACCGACGGCATTACGTGCTCTCCAAAGGCACGGAGGGGTTTCGATATGTTAAGAATGGTCACCCATCTACAGACTGACTGCAGCAAGTGTAGCTTAACCTTGCAGATCGGTTGATCAGCGTATTTACGACTTGGCCACAAGCCCCTCACGATTAAACATTAATTATTTAAACTTAATAGGGAATAAAATTAGCTGGTTTTTATTCGGTAAGTGTTTGATAATTATGTTTGTGACATTACCCTTCAAATCCTTGCTTTTTCTGTGAGAAGAATAACTGTGAGAAGTATTTCACAACCTTTGCTAATCGCCAGATAAATAAATAGAAGCAGTATGAAATTATGGCAAATAATTTTACTGGAACTTAGTAGTACTTAGGTGGTGTTGCATAAAACTAAAACAGAAAACACATAACCCTCTTTCAGCAGCAGGTAAAAATGAGATCAAAATCAAAATAGTTTTATTTTCACATGCAAGCACTTATGAAATGTCGAAACTAGGTGCACGGTTTCAAATTAGTCGTTTCCTATGGAGAAGAACCGGCAAGAAACTCCATGGTATCTCTCCATGGAGAGAGAGATACAGAGTGAAAGAGAGAAAGCGAAGACACAGACAAAGTATTACCTAATTCTGTACCTGGTCAGGTCGATGAGGAAGTCGACACATTGATGTCGCTTCGAGCAACTCTAACGCCATGCTTGCTATTTCCGTAGCATGTTTATTACCTAAAAAAAATTTTCAACAAATTTTTTAAACTTACCCAGAGATGTACAGTTCTCGCCAAACTTATTGTCCGGGTTGAAGTTGGCACGTGCTAACTTTACCCCAGCCGTAAAAATAAGAGAAAGAAAAATATTCGATTTTAATAAATATAAACAAAAAAACAAAAACTCAAGTCTTAGGCTGTCGTTTTAAATCATTGTAATCCAATATTTTTCTTTCTCCGATTTTTACGGCCGGGTTAAAGTTAGCACGTGCCAACTTCAACCCAGACAATAAGTTTGGCGTGAACTGTACTGCTGTACACAAACACAGTTTGCCCGTTTGTTTAGGTCCCATAGGAAGTGGTCCTTTTGCCATTAACCGGGCATAAACTGAAGCTACAAGTTACTAAAATTTCATTAATTACGAGCGGACATAGGAACGGAGGAGACTAGAGTTGGTCCAATGAATGCCAAACCACTTCTAGACTAGCAGTTAAATAAATAAGTATCTAAGGACCTGTTTCATCACCTCTTCTGAATAACCGTTAACCGATGGATAAATTAAAAAAAATTGAATAACATTCTTAAGGTTTTATCTGCCAGATAATTTAACGGGAACTTACTGCGTGATGAAACAGGCACTAAGACTTATTGGATACGAAAATAAGACACTAAAGGACTGTTTTACCATCTCTGGATAGCCGCTAAACATCGGATAAATTAAACACAACAAACAAAATTTGTGTGATATTATTATCTGCCAGATAATTTACTAGGTGCGCCAGCGGCTTCGTCTGCGTGGTCTTGATTAATTTTCCCCCCGTTTTTACAATATTTATTCATTGCTACTCCGCTCCTAATAGTCATAGCGTGATAGTATATAGCCTATAGGTTTCCCAGATAAATGGGCTATCTAACACTGAAAGATTTTTTTAAATCGGTCCAGTAGTTTCGGAGCCTATTCAATACAAACAAACAAATAATCAAATCTTTCCTCTTTATCATAATTATGATTAGTATAGATTTTTGTTTACCGTTTCTGACTGGTAACCCCGACGCTACCATGTATGAGTCTCCAATTGTCTCGATCTTGTAAACGTCGTAACATTCAATTTTCTCATCAAATAACTTGTATACTGAATTCAAGAAACTTATCACCTGAAATCATTTAGAATATTAGAATAAGAAATAGCGTATGCTTTCTGAAGTCTAGCCAGGACCGCAAGCTCATGCAGACCGTCAAGCAATCGGTTCATCGGGAGCTACGATGCCACACACATAAACATAAACACACACACGCGCGTGTTTAAAAAGTGGGTATTACCTATTCAAATGAGAGAATTTAGTTGGTACCTGGTATGGCGTAGACACAGCAGCAATGGCGGTAAAACCAACTATATCACTGAAGTAAACGGTGACCGAGGCGAAGAACTCTGCTGGAACCTGCAAAATAACCCAGTCAGTTAGGTTCAACAAGAATAATTAAGTGATATTTAGTATGCAATAAATCTTTAAATGTTATGAGAACTGGTACTTAAACTGAATGATTAAATTCCGACGAACAAGAATAAATTAAAACAGCTGTTGATTGTAATGTATGTAAGTAGGTAAATAAGATTTGCCCGCGGCTACACACTGTCTGGCATGCTAATATAAACATTGATGTTATTACATATTGTATCATTATTTATACAATATATTCTTACAAAACATTACAAACTATTATCATCCGAAAAATCCTAATATGGAATACTAGCTTTCCGCCAGCGGCTTCCCCCGCTCTGGGTATTTCTTATAACTTTCATCCCCTATTTCAACCCCTTACAGCCCTTTTTTCGCATAAATTATTTTTAAACAAAAAAACAAACCGCCTCCAAAAAAGAACTAAAAAGCAAAATTTTGAGTCGGTGCCAAACAGACAATCAACGAAAGTCATAATAAATTAAATTAGCAGTTTGTCACCGCCTCCAAATTAGTTAGAAATCATAATGTAAATATGTTATTATTTGCTTCTAAGTTCTTTTTTTGGAGGCGGTTTGTTTTTTGTTTAAAAATAATTTATTTTAAAAGTGTTATAGTGTATATGTGGGAGGGGGGGGGGGGGGGGGCAACAAGATCACTGACCGGCACAGACGACAAAAATATGGACATGACTTTATAAACGTAATGACAGTCTGTATAACGATCTATGATTAACGAGGCATAATATGTAGGTTTAGTAACACCGAGGCAATCGACGATACTTAAATCAACTTGTACTGTATGCTTGGAAATGAATATGGCTTTGATTGACAATAAAATACATCGCATATATCGTTAATCGGAGGTAATATAACATTAACAACATTAAACGTTATTGAAGGCGTAAGTCCCGGCTCTATATTCGATATAGCAATCGGATTCTCAGAATGGCACCCATCACCGCGATATATGCGAAGTAGGTACTAAGTCACGTTTCGATCTACGGAAAATTCCAATCAGTTCTAATTAAATACACTCTAAAACTTACACTTACACGAATATTAGACATTAAAATAAAACTATTAGTTTGAAACGTTTAGTTTGAAGTTTAACGAAGCTAAAATATACCTAGCTAGTCTCGCGTTCAAAGGAATGCAATTATGTTTGTGTATTATTTTCTGTCGGCTAAAATCAGACATCGTTTGAATTCTTTAAATACGGAGGTTTTCGTATATAAAGAATAAATCGTATATAGTAAATAAATAAGCTTAACCGTACAGATCATCGTTGTTATAACTAAGCAAGTAAATCTATTATTTGGTTTCTTTGTTTGATGCTTATATATTGTGCCCGCAATTTATTGATAAATTTATCGTCGACCCCATTCGCATAACTAATTCACGATGTTAAACTTACACAAGCAGTGCTTGTAAATAAAAAGTTTTTTGGTGGCGATTTAAACGAGTGTCGGTAAGCCGGGCGATGAGATCATCTTTTGGCTATTTAGCTGTTTTCGGAAAGATATTTTTAAATATACTGTTTATTTCATATCTCTTAGAATTTTAGTACACTGTGTAGGTACATTTTATAAATTTGTTTAGTTATAATAATCACAAGCGTATGGAACTATCTTGTTTACATTGTATAAAACAAAGTCGATCCCGCTGTTATAATACCTTTTTAATTTCTTATTTCGTTCATGTGTTCCAGTAATAGGCGCGGAAACCTAAGCAAAACTAATAACTTAATGAAACTCGCTCGAGAAAGTTTACGCAAGCTTCAGAAACCTTGTGAAGTTATTCTAAGTTTGAAGATTGATGAAAGAAATTATGAAACTCCTGATTAATTTAAGTAAGAGCGTAAGTAATTTTATTCTAAAATCTTATGTATAGGTAGGCTGCGGCTAATGTGAGACGCTCAAGGTTAATAATGAGTGTGTTGCAACAGTTGGAACTTCGTTACCTACTGTAATGTTTTTGCAGGTCAATGCAAGACCATTAATATGAATGATGTCACGCTTATTATCTGTCTGACAATATTGGTGCAATGACCTTTAGTGGCACCGATACTCTTAGTAATCGAAAGCTTAACGCTGATAGAAAATAGTGTAATGAAACTTATCCTTATTAATCTATCTTTTGGGTGTTATTAATAACCTATTAACTCGTTCAACGTACTCAAAAGGAACTTTGCTACGAATTTAGTCGATTATTTCTACTGTACCGAACATATTTATTTGTTAGACAATCATATTAAAAAAAAAACTTTTGTGAAATGTAAAGTGATTTTTTGATTGTGCGACGACGAACTGAATATTTTTGTGTAGGTACCTAACTATGTTCTCATGTCACTTCACTATGATGTCGTTTTTGAGTATAACATTTCTTTAAACCTAACCTAACCACCGACCCAAAAACGACGGGGTGTTATAAGTTTGACGTGTCTCTGTGTGTGTATTTGCGTGTGTTTTTGGCATTGTAGGTCCTGAACGGATGAATCGATTTTGATTTAGTTTTTTGTTGTTGTTTGAAAGGTAAATTAGTCGGAAGAGTTCTTAGCTATGTTTGATGAAAATCAGTACAAGAAGGTCTCCGCCACAAAATGGAGGATTACATATTTTTTCACAATTCCCTCAATATGGGTATCAAATGAAAGAGCTTAACTAGTAGAAAACTAAAGACTATGATAAATTTCAAATTTAAGATGGCGCCACCACAAAATGGCGAATTAATATTTTTTATTTAATATTTGGTGTCAATGGATGTTTTTTAAGTTAGTCTTGCTTGTTATATTTAATTTAGCCGCAGATGCCTTGGAATAATTTAGACAACAGCCATAGCCTCCTACCTCCTTGTATTTAGCACCAAATGTTTTTATCAATTATATTATTACCTGAAAATAGGCTTTGTATTTATTTGATTTTAAATATGCTCTGGCAAGGTTTTTTAAATGTTTAAGTCGGCAACCTTGCAGAGACCAGCCACCTTATGATAAGTAGTCAGATGCATTGCTGATGCGTTGCCTATCAGCAACATAGACTACTTTTTATCCCGGTAAAATGCATGGTTCCTGTGAGATAGATTTGTTTTAAGAATATGAGTACATATAGACAATTGCGTCGTCCACACAGAATAATATATAAGAAATTACCCAGACCACGGGGGCGAAGCTCTGGCGGGAAGCTAGTAGACTATCAAATGGACTAACTTATGACAAGCCTGGGGACTACCTGGGGAAGTACCTTACAGAAAACTGCAGGCAAATATCACACTTAATTGTGTGTGTTTCTTCCTGAGTGCAGTTGCCAGAGCTCCTAAGGATACAGTGGCATGAAAGGAATATTCCCTTAAACTGTCGCCGCAGTGAATCATCCATAAACATCTAAGAAGTTTATAGGGTCGGCAACGCACGAGTGATACCCCTGGTGTTGCAAGCGTACATAGGCTACGGTAACCGCTTACCATCAGGCTGGGCGTTTGCCTGTTTGCCACCTTAGTAGTATTAAAAAAACGTCACCTGCTGAGTCTGTTTCAGTTGTTTGGCAATGCTTGGTGGCAGCATCTGGTACAGCAAAGAATCACTGAGCTCCTTCTCATATTCAAGTTCTCTTGCTTTTTCCGCTAAATTACTAGCGTATACCTGCAAGAAATAATGTTATACACACATGTTAATAGACATAAATATAAAAAATATAGCTCAAATCTAAGAGAGGGGTTAGGGTTAGGCTTTAGTCCACCTCGCCGGCCTAGTGAAGTTGGGAAATAGTCAATTATACGTGACAACCGTCCAGGGTTCTTTAGAAACTTGAAAGCTTGATCATAACCATTGATCTAAATCAATACCTAAAACAAAGTGATAAAAAAAACGTTTCAACAACGTTTCATTAATTTACTTTCGTTTATGATTTCGTTTTCAAACTCCAGACAGCAGAAGCGCTAAATTTACTGTTATGACTAACACAAAATATGTTACAAAAATGTTAAATCGGTGCCAAGCCAACGACAACCATTTACTAAGCAAACGTACGGCAGAGCACTCTATCTCAATTTTTCCGTTCCATTGAGTGTTCGTTTCTTTAAAATAGCTATAGTTTCTAAGCCAGCGTTCAATGGATGCCAAACATTGTGTTGCACAGTGAGTGGATGTTATCAATCTGGCGGATTATTGCCCCGTTCTTATGTAGGAAATAAGGTGAAGGAAAGTCATTCAACTCATTCGCTGCATGAACGTGAACTTGGGCGTTTGTAAACATTATACAACCACTTGTAAATTCTGCGGCGGAACGCACATAATGAATTTAGGTATAATTGAACTCATTTTACGGTAACATATTATTCATTATAAGTAAAATAAAATAACTATTTACAATAAGGGGGGCCATAATAAGGCACATAATATATGATAATAATATGTGAGTAGATGCATTATTATGTTTTTATCACTGGGTTAATTAATTTTAAACAATATAACGGATTGTATGTGCTGTGCGGGCTGATTTTGAAAATAATCTTTAGGTGTATAATTTTTCATTTCAAACGATCTTTGATCAATCGAGTGATTCTATGATGATTTACAAACTAGGACAAAGGGAGGATGTTGTTGTTGAAAGCTTACCTGAATAGTATTGACTGCATTTCTAACCAGGGCTATGATAATCGGAGATACCACGCAGACTAGTATCAATATCCCTGCGCACACGGCTTCTGATCTCCTGGCTTCCCTCAAACTAACTGTCACACCGTCTCTGTTAAAAAAGTAAACAAATATTCAACACTATCGACCCGTGCACAGCTTCGCCTGCGTATCCTGGTGGATTATATTAGATATTAAAAAAATACACACAAACCTCGCCCCGACAATAATGAACACAACAAAAAAAGAATTATTCAATTCGTTGTAGTTGTTCGGAAGATACTTATCCGCGTTCAAATGTTACGGTGATTCATTTTTATTTAAGTATGTAGATATAAGATATATATTTTGTCGTATAATAATAATACGATAATGAATTCTCTATTGTATATAAAATCGTAAATAACCCGGGTATGTAATGAAGATATACATATCTATTTATAACACAACAACCCACAGTTCGCCGATATATCTAGGTCCCACGTAATTGCCATTGCCAATCCAGACTCCAAGCTGCTACTGGGAATTTCACAAAAATATACCAACAACACTGCTCGACCCGGGATTCGAACCCAGGACCTCTAGCGTAGCAGTCGCGATTGGGACCACTAGAACAACGAGGCACTTTATCCATAAATTATCACATCAGATATTTAGCTAGAACGTGCAAGGATCATAAGAAACGTTAGTACCACTAATTGACTTGTTAACTAATTACAGTATCTATTTCCACATTCAATCACCTATTAATTATAGTACTAAGTTGCGGCGCCGTCGTCGGTAGCTGCAATTAGATATAGCTAGCTATGTTTAAAATGCAAGCAATTATATCTTATCTTTAAGTCCCCTATTGCCATTAAACCAATAAACATCGTTTGTACACATTTTCGCATAGGTTGCACCCATTATCGTTTGAAAGGTTAATAGGCACAGATCCAAAGTCCGTTATTAACCTGTTTTTAGAGCACCCAATACATTGAGCACTTTATATTCTCAAATTGGAATTGGAAAAACAGCTACTCTATCTATATAGCTAACGGGAATACTCCTGAATTTCAATCAACCACTATTTTCAATTTTCCACCAAGAACTCAATAAAATCAATCCCACACGTCCCCTTGAACTATAAATCAAACTTTATCCTTGAAAAAGTAAGCTTGAAATTGCTTTGGCAACAAATGCAATGTAACTCTATCAACATTTTACTTTAAAAGGCAACAAATTGAAATGAACTTAAATGTACTAGTAATAGAAACTTAAATGCATCGTTTGTAAATGAAGTCACGTTTCAAATTAAGGCGGCGACATACGGGGATTGCGCGTTTTGGGGGTACATTAAAACGTTTTTTCTCCCTAATCTTTATCGGAAAAAATCCAAAAAAAATATATGTTAATCTACACGATACAGAGCAAGTGCGTCTCGGGCCAGATTTTTAAAAAAAACATTTGAAGTATTAAAAATAAATGACCAAAGTAGCCTCCGTTTTCTTCGTTACAACCTTTTTTCTTTTAAACTATGAACTGTAGGATTTTTTTTAATCCATCAGAATATTAAATAGTACTATGCCGAGAGTACTCTCGGCTCACTTTTTTGAAAAACTTTTTTAATGATTTTATATGATTTTTTTACGTAATCGATACTCGCAAGTTCCCTGAGCAGCCCCTCTGTCGCCCAATACTTTAGTGCGGGACGAGGCGCCGTGCTGAACGGACCTGTGCCACTTTTTTCCGCAAAATGGAGCTACACACTCGATACTTTTGTGTATTAGTAGTAGTATAGAGGGTTTATCAGTGTGTGTAAATCTTACAATGTTTTGTTAGGGTGAGCACGGTGCTAGCTACAAAACAAAATTTTAGCAGCTCGGGATACTATTTTAATTTTTAACTAAGTTCAAGTACAATGTTACCTTGCGTGTTAATATGCAATTATTTTTTAAATTATAGGTACCTATTGATTTTAACTTTATAATGTAAAATAATTTTTAAATTAAATTCAAGATGGCGAACCTATTTATTTTTTTAATTAAATGATATGGGTATCAATTTCGAGGTTTTTTGGGGTGTTGATTACGAAATTGCCATTTTTTTTTAAATCCAAGATGGTGGACATCATTTTTTTTGTCATAATTGACATGGGTATCAATTTCGAGGTTTCTTGAGGTGTTGATTACGAAATTGACATTTATTTTGAAATCCAAGATGGCGGACATTTTTTTTATCCAAAACTGTGACATGGGTATCAATTTCGAGGTTTTTTGGTGTGTTGATTACGAAATTGCCATTTATTTTGAAATCCAAGATGGCGGACATCATAATTTTTTCATTAATATTACATGGGTATCAATTTCGAGGTTTCTTGGGGTTTTGATTATGAAATTGCCATTTATTTTGAAATTCAAGATGGCGGACATTATTATTTTTCTATTAATATGACATGGGTATCAATTTCGAGGTTTCTTGGGGTGTTGATTATGAAATTGCCATTTATTTTGAAATCCAAGATGGTGGACATTTTTTTTCATAAATGTGACATGGGTATCAATTTCGAGGTTTCTTGGTGTGCTAATTACAAAATTGCCCTTTATTTTGAAATCCAAGATGGCGAACATTATTTTTTCATAACTGTGACATGGGTATCAATTTCGAGGTTTCTTGGCGTGTTGATTACAAAATTGCCATTTATTTTGAAATCCAAGATGGCGGATATTATTATTTTTTCATTAATATGACATGGGTATCAATTTCGAGGTTTCTAGGGGTGTTGATTATGAAATTGACATTTATTTTGAAAAAAATTGCGCATTGTATAAAAAATATCCTTTATACATTATAATATACCTCCACGGGGCACGCGATGCCAGCGGTACCTACGGCCTCCGGCAATATTGACAGATAGCTAGGTAAATTAGATTTACTGTAACTATAGGCAAGTGTATAAATATAAGAAGTATGGTCTACGCACACTATATGAGTTAGCCATTTGGGTTATGCCTATTGTTATCAAATCTTAAACAAATATTAAAAATATATAGATTAGAAAGTACCCATTTACCATTTTACCCTTCGTATTGTCCTCTTGAGTCTTTAATTTCGAATTATGTTTTTTACATTTTCTTTTGTCATCCATTTTGATAATAAAAATAAACATAATTGTAACGGACAGAATTACTTTATTACAATTACAATAACGACTAAGTATATTTAAATAATTTATGTACACCAATACACGCTAATATTAAATATTATTATGTACACAGACTAGATATGAGCGCCGCGCCGGCGCGCCGTCGTCGCCGTGAGTTCATGTCGGCGCGCCGCCGCCGAGTGTAGCACGCGGCGCGCCGCCGCAATTTGCTTTATCGCGCGCACAACCGGCCGGACCGCGTACCTTCGCCGCGCCTGGAGTTGCCAGGCGTCCGGATAAAGCCGGACATAGTTAGGCCTTTTGATTGCCTGTCCGGCCAAAAGAAACTGGCTGTGATAGGCTTTTTACATATAGCAAACCAGCGAGTACCGAGCGTAGCCGAGCGAAGGCGAGTTGACTTTCGGACGCTCCCGCAGTCCCGCCCGCCCAGGGATGTCCGGCTTTTTTACCCAAATGTTCGGCCGAACCGGCTGGTCTATCTGGCTATTATAATTGTCCGGTTTGGCGACCTGGCAAACCTAGCCGCGCCAGTGACTCACACATGGTAGTACTGCAGGTCACGGAAACCGTGAATCGTATCACAGTCGAGCGCTTACCTGCAGTAGTACCATATGTGAGCGGAGTCACTAACAAGATTGGCCACAAGCATCTTCCGGAAATTCTGCAATTCATGAACCCTTGACAAGGCCCAGCATTACATCAGATTTAATAAACCACAAGTCCTCGCAAAAGTGAACCGATTCCTACCCAGGATGATTCGTGAGGCTATTGAAATTAAAAACACCCAAATTTCAATAGAGAAGATGGTTGGGTCCTACCACCTGCTTGGAACCCTATTATAGATTCATCATCAACCCGCATTCGTACACTGCTGGACGTAGGCCTCTTTTGCGAACGCCACAGAGCTCGATCTTTAGCTCTTTTCATCCAGTTGCTGCCAGCTACCTTCTGCAGGTCGTCACTCCACCTGGCCGGCGGGCGTCCTACACTACGCCTGCCTAGACGCGGCCTCCACCTAAGAACTCGTTTACTCCAACGATTGTCGGTTCTCCAAGAGACATGACCGACCCATTGCCACTTCAGCGTGCTAATCCTTTTAGCTATGTCGGTTATTTTGGTTCTCTGACGTATAACCTCGGTACGAATTTTATCCCTCAGAGACTCCGAGCATAGCTCTCTCCATAGCTCGCTGTGCGACTTTGAACTTATGAACCAGTCTCGCCGTGAGTGTCCACGTTTCAGCTGCGTAGGTCATGACTGGTGGGACGCGCGCATCGAAGACTTTCGTCTTAAGGCAATGTGGAATGGATAGCGAGAAGACTTGTCGAAGCTTACCAAATGCAGCTAGTCTATCCTAGCTGAATCTTCCTTTCGGCTTCCGTCTCGAAGTTGTTTCTGCCTACTTGCATTGTCTGCCCCAGGTAAAACTGCCGCAGAACGAGCTCACAGAAGGATACGGTGAGCTCGTTCTGCGTGAATCGGATAGCCAATAATTAACAAATATGTAGTGTAGCTGTTAATAATTAAAACGTCAAGACGCCTACCACCTTAGTCACCCGTGACTAGGACGCTGTAAAGGGTCCGAAACGTCGGGATTCAAATAATATCAATATAACGCGATAAAATCCGTAGTTTTATTTCAGTTATGTATTTTGCAAAGACTCTATAAACGAATAAACGGCGTGCAGCATGTCTGATTATGCATAATTAATTGATTTCTTATAGGTAGGTATAATATTTTCTGATCCCAACTTATTATTTAGAATATTGCAAAATTGTAATTAAAAAATAATTATGCTCCTATAAAAAGCTTTTTTGGTGACAACAGTCTGGTTTTCGTTATGCTATTTTTAAGAAATCTCTCCCTTATTAAAAAAACACTGGCCGACGGCCGGCCTCGCCGCGCCGCCGCGACGCCGCCGCCGCCGTGGAAATTTTTTGGCCACGCCGCCGCCGTGAAATTGGCCATCGGCGCTCATATCTAACACAGACACACAAAAATAACCCCATTATATGATTACTAAAAATCGATGCAAGCATTACGAAACTACGAGTATGTAAGTACTTCGATTTACAAAGAAAAGTGTCGCAGGTCCGTTCAGCTTAGTGTCCCGCACTGAACTGAAGTTTTAGACAAGACTCGACGAGAGGGGTAGCTCTCGCGATTTGCGAGTTAAACGTAAAAAAATAATTTTAAGTAAATAATTAAGAATGTTATTATTACAAAATCTGTTAGTAGTAGGTACTTGCTTGTTTTTTGCCTACACATTTTGTTTTTTCTAATTAGTTAGAAAAAACAAAATATATCTATAAGCAAAAACTTGTCATCGGCTATCAGCCGACCAAGTTGCTGCTACTTAGCTTTTAATTAACTGTAAGTTTTCCGTACAATAAATAAATAATAAGCAAAAGGTTCCTTCAGTATCATATCTAAATTTCTTATAGAAAAAATATTATTCAACGAAAATATTTCTATCAGTAGAATTAATAGTATTATAAATTCAATACAAGTGTTTTTTTAAAGAACTGGAAAACATTTTATGCCATGCCATTAAACTGTCAATTGATATCATATATTATCTGAAAGTCTAACACTGATAATAATAACAAACAAACAAACATTTTTATCATTCCGTATAAAAAACTATAATATTTAAAATTATTTATTTAATCGGCCGAAAAATGTAGACAACCCTAGTCTAAACGGCAGTCGGGCGCCCAGTCAATGTGTGAGTGCAACGCGTAGTCAGTGCCAGGGGGTGCGGCAGCGCGCGCGGTGCTTTCATCGGGAACGCCCACTCGAGCAAGGTCAACGGCGTATATCGCAGTCTTAAATCAGGCATCATTGGCTTGAAGCAATCAAGTGCATTTACAATAAAGCTACTGATACTTTTTTTGTATTTACTATGGCTCTTTCTTCGAAGACCGTTTCAAAATTTGCTTCACATTGTAAAACTAAGGTCCTGTTTCACAGGTTCCTTCTCATCATTATTTCATCCCTATTCACTTGGAATCAGCGCAGTATGTATTTTTCTTCCATACATCTCTATTATTCCTAATCTCTGCATTTAACTCCTTTGTGGTATCCTTTCTCACACATTCCATCCATCTTTTGTTTGGTCTTCCTCTTCCCCTATCCATCCACATTCATGCTCCAAACCTCTTTGAGGTTCAAGGTCAACAGGTTCCTGATAAGTTTCCGTTAAATAACTTGGCAGATTCAGATTTCATATGAATGTTGTTACATTTTTTAATTTATCCAGTGGGTAGCGGCTACCCAGATGTGGTGAAACGGCCCTAAGGCTTCTTTAAAAGATTCTCTATAAATCAATGCTTTATATTTTTTTTCGAGTCGTTTGCCATCAACCGTGTAGAAATCGAGTCTCCTAGCTATTTTACAGAAAAACCGAACTCATCACCTCTAGCCTCAGCCACCCGGGGCCCTCTCCAGGTGGCTAAAGCTAAAGGCTCTGCCCCCTGGCAGATTATGGCGGTCTTAACCAGTAAAGCAGCTGGAAGCGACCGTAGTTCGGCTGTAGTTCGATAAAAATGTTGGACCCCATCAAGGAACACGTCTTATCACCAACCGAAAGCCCAACTTACCTGATATACTCTCGAAGCTGCTTCTGCACAGCTCTTAATTTATCGAGGAAGGTAGCGGTCTGGTCGAAGTACTCAATGGCATCGGTAACGCTGCCATCTTGATGCTTATTGTCCACAATCTGCTGGTTCCTTCAAAATAGTAACATAACATACCATCACACATGTAATCCCTGAAGGGTTAGGTAGAGATGTACTCAACGCATGTACAACCACAGTTCCTTAAAGTATGTTTAGGTCTCATGTTATAGGAGGCAAGTATATTACTTTACCAGAAACAAATCTAAACTACGAGCTGCTACAGAAAACACAATTTGCTCCCTTGGAATTGAATCCAGGACTTCTAACAGGCCGCTTACGATAACTAAAGAGGCAGATTCTAAATAGGTGAGTATTTTTTAGCCTCGAATTCTCTGCTGTCAGTCTTAAACTTCAGATGTGTGGCGTTATTCAATGAAAGGGCTAGCCGTGTTATTAAATGGCTATTTCAACCAGTTGACTGATCCAACCGACTGTTATCATTTCTGTAACCTATGTATTTACGAGTATAATCCATAAAACATGGAATCTTATCCTTACTAATATTATAAATCGGTTTCGGTTTAGATATTTATTCTCATTAAGAATTATAATACAATGCACTTAACACGAGAACATAATTATACTAATACTCAAAGATATTAGCATTCTTTGAGAGCAGATATAGAAGCGGTAGTAAACAAACAATGTGCAACATATTTTATTTTTACCCACATAGTCACAGAATCGAGCGTAGACGGATAACGCAGTACAAAGATGTAAGATTCAAGTGCGCTCAACTAGAAGCGACAAATACGAGTGGCTTAGTATTGTACATATTTTTAGGTGTGGTTTTTCTTTTAATTTTGTTTTGTACTTGTCGATTATAATTAATTAATTATTAATAACGGTATACTTATTATATATAATAGTAAGGCCGAAGCGTGTGTTTGTTTGTTTCAGCGCGCTAATCTTTATATAATATTTATATAATAAATGCGAAAGTAACTCTGTCTGTCTGTCTCGCTTTCATGCCAAAACTACAGAACCAATTAAAATGAAATTGGTACAGAGATAGTCTACAGCCTGAGAAAGGACATTTTTTAATGCGATGAAAGGCCTGTAAGGGGTTGAAATAGGGGATGACAGTGATACGAAATACCAAGACCACGCGGGCGAACCCGGTGTGCGAAAAGCTAGTAAACTATAAATCTATACTTACTTCTTCTCCAAGTCCTTATATTCAAAGCTGTCTTCCTTGATATCCTTATGAAGAGGTATGAGAGATGGCACCAGATTTAGAGTATTGTCCAACAGATCCCGTCCTAAAACCATGTGTGCTATGTACCTAGGAAAAGAATTAGGATTTTAATCATTCGCATCTTGATTGAAACTAGAAGACTAATTTATTGAACTTATTTACATAGCATCATGCCTGTACTCCACGAAGGATGAGGCAGAGGGAGGTGTACTAATGTACACCGTTTGGTGGTATAATAAGGTCTCATCTAACATGGGACCACCGGGCACAGTCGAGAAAATCTTTCAGGCATGCAAGTTTCCTCACGATGTTTTCCTTCACCGTTAAAGCGGGTCATAATTTCGCACATGATTTCGAAGTCAGAGGTGCGCGCCTTAGATTCGCACTCGAAACCTTTGATTTGGCACTCCAATTCTCATCACTCACTGCTAGCACCTTAAGTCCGCGCGGAACTAGTTGGCCACGCCTTAGCTACGGACGGGGGTAGCGGCGGGTTACTGTGAACAAAAGCAAGTGCCTCGCCCCTCCGTCCCACCGCGCACAGGCGACCCCACCCTGCCGTCCCACCGCTCACATAATTAAGGCGCGGCCAACTAGTTCCGCGCGGACTATAAGTATTATTTACAAAATTCTGAATCGATTTGACTATGTGTATGTGGGTGCTGAGAAAGGGGTGGCCGTCCCACTTACTACATGGCCTATAGCCAGGGGCCTAGGGTTTCCAACACTGCACATCTGCCACTGGTAATAGGGGGCTAGACTAATTGCAATTTGACATTCAAATCGACAAGCAAGAATAGAAAGAAAATGTATGGATATTTTTGTTAGTGACAGCCCGAATTGTCGGAAGCTTGTGTAATTTTCACACATTTTGTCTTGATTCGAATATCAAATTGCAATTTGTCTACGGGCCCAATTACGCATTTGCGTTACGAAATACTATGATTCACAGTTTACCACTGATTATGATTGATCATCGTTTGTTCTCACCTCTCATAAGCACGTGGGTGAAGATACCCTCTGGCAAAGTAGTTGATCCCCAACACAGACCCTATACCTTTGCACTCTATGCTCCGTAGCAAATTCTTGAAACCGACGAGGTACCTGAAAAAAATAATATTATTATGGCCACACTGAGACCTTAGCAGCTATTATTAAAATATAATCCACGGAATGTCGTCCGTGGTTTAGTGGTTCGAGTACCGGACTGCTGATCACGAGGTCGTGGGTTCGATTCCCACAGGACAGAAATATTTATGAGATGAATATAAGTGTTTGTGTTTGTCTGCGTGTTTCTTATGTTTTATAAGTATGTAATTACAAAAAAAGTATATAAGTATTATATCCATTGTCTAGTACCCATAGTACAAGCTCTGCTTAATTTGGGACTAGATGGTGCTGTGTAAAATGTCCCAGGATATTTATTATTATTACTAGCTTTCCGCCAGCGGCTTCACCCGCTATCCCACGGGAACCATACATTTTACCGGGATAAAAAGTAGCCTATGTGCTATTCCAGACTATAATCTCTGTGCCTGTGTGTGTGTCTTATAATTTCATCCAGATCCGTTCAGTAGTTTTTGCGTGAAAGAGTAACAAACATCCATCCATCCCTCCATCCATCCTCACAAACTTTCACATTTATAAAATTAGTAGGATAGGATAGGAAGTAGGAAGTAGGATAGGATTAATGTAAGAGTTCCGTTGAAAAGTCTTCGGCGTTCCTTAGCTGGGTTTCTGTAAAAAATGGTACGGTTGTGTTATTATACTTCGAAGCATTATCTTCTCATCAACCCATAGACTATACGGTTCCACTGCTGGGTCTCCTCCCAGTATGAGGGGGATTAGGATAAAGCCCACCACGCTAGCCTAATGCGGGTTGGCAGACATCACATGCCGTCGAGAGAATCTCTCAGACATGCAGGATTCCTCACGACGTTTTTCTTTATCGTTAAAGCGAGTGAGTTACGCACATGATTTCGAAAAGTCAGACGTGCGTGCCTTAGATTCGGACTCGAGACCTTTGACTTGGCAGTCCAGCGGTCATACCCCCAGGCTATCGCTGCTTGCTAGAAGCATTAGACCCTAAAAATAATAAAAAGCTAGTCTGCGTTCCCAAATAGTGTTTTTAATTGCAACGATCCATGGAGTCATTAGAACCTCTATAGTATATGCTATGTTATGTTATGTTAGTCGTGTGACAACGTGCTTCATCGTGAGTCATGTCACGCGAGAGTAAGTCAATTAACGGCTACTGAAATCCAATCCATGTGTCATCCTGAAATTCATAGCAATTATCTTGATGATGGTACCTTCAACTAGTGATTCATTTCTATCAAATTATTAATTACATCTTAGTCACGTGTATATCGGTGACTGAAAATCATTGTTCCAAGGCCAGAAGGCTAGGCCTGTAGACAAGTAGCAATTTGACATTTGAATCGACAAACGAATAGAAACAAGCTGTCGACGAATCGGGCTGTCACTAATGTCATTTCCATACATTTCCTTTCTATTCGTTTGCCAATTTGAATGTCAAATTGCAACTTGTGTAGCCCCCCAGTTCTGATAATTAAACTACCTAACTTTTTAGGAAAGAATCCCCTACTTCTGTGACGAATTACGCGTTATTACTAAAAAACAGTTCAAAATCATAATATTCCACTACCCCGGGGTGTTATTCAATTTTCGAATCGCCAGAACTGGCTATTTCATCAATCTACCGATTCACAAATTAACTTGTCCCGTCCCTATGTAACGTAAATAGCTTCAAAGTTAATCAAGTGTGTGCAATATAGTCGACAGCGTTTAACGCGTTGATCTTTACTTTAGAATGTTTGTCATCGGCAAACGAGGGGTTGGGGCGGCTTTTTCTATTTCTATCTATTACTAGTTTGGTTACCACTGAACTGCCAAACCCAAGGTCTCGAGTTCGAATCCAAGGCACGCCTGACGTATCTTTAACTTTCTACTAATCATGTGCGTATTAATAACTAGCTTTCCACCAGCGGCTTCGCCCGAGTGTTCTGGCTATTTCTTATAACTTTCATCCCCTATTTCAACCCCCTACAGCCTTTTTTTCGCTTTAAAAAGTAGCCTAAGTCCTTTCTCAGACGTTAGACTATCTATGTACTACTGTAATGTACGAAATTTCATATAAATTGCTTCAGTTTGGCGTGAAAGCGTGACAGACAGACAGACAGAAGAGTTGAGTCAGTTTCAGAATGTCAAACGCACGCCATTACGGCCAATTACGGCGGATTATTATCAGTTTCATAGTGATTTCATGGTAAAAACTATCAACTTGACAGCTGTCATGTACCTCCGGTACAAATTTGGGCTGAGTTGTATGGGCTTTTTATGACCTACTTTAAAAAAAAACCTAATAATATGAGACAGTTAATTTCTGAGTTGGTAACATTGTAATATTTGTTCATAACGATGAATAAACTAATCTCTAATCCAGTTTAAAGTAAAAAGTGGTTGTGTGTGTGCGGATTTAAAAATAAAACTATTTTCAAACTCTGTTCGATGGAAAGAATGCGCTGCTTTTGTTTCTCCGCAGACGAACTTTGGAACTATGTCCACAGCATCAAAATACCCCATCGCAATCTCAGCATCTTGTCATATATGTATATAAATTGTTGTCTTAGTCATTCACCAAAAAAAACTGTTATCGGCACGCGCATACCTACACTCTTGTGACCACAAATTTAATTATGTGGTTTCCATAAAAATAGGTGTACAATTGACCGACCTCTTAGGTCCATATGAGTCAGCCATTCGCGGGAAATAAACACTTATAACGACAGTTCTTTATGGCTGTCGATATCAAATTCATTTTCATAATATATTTCATTATAATTTGTCTTTTAGTTATCTGATGTCTTTTGACCCCTAACGAAAATGTAAACTATCAAATTAGTCAAAAGAGAATACTTTTGCGATCTATACTTTTATTATACAAGATATCAATATTAATTGCAATTGCTGATCAATATTATGGCCGTCTTTCTGCTTACCCCTGTGGTGAAAAAGGCGTGTGTATGTTTGTATGCTGATTAAGTATATCTTTGGGAAGAACTTCTAGTTAATTGTCACTTAAAGCTACTCTGATAAACACAACAATGACAACATACTCAGTATTATCATAGTATATCAGTGCCCCGACCATGAGTTTTTCACTAAACTCGCTAGCGATGCCGTAAAATATTTGTATGAAAAACTCTCGCAGCACCCCTAGCGGTTACGTAAGGAACTAAAATCTGCTATGAGTTTACAGCGTTTCGAGGCGTAAAAAACCTATCGAAAGCCATTCGATAGAACTCATGGTTGACGTACTGTAAAGTAGTATATAAATACTTTCCAAAAATACTTTATGTTCATCTTGTCAAATTTATTTATTTGCAAACATGAGAAGTGTCACGTACGCAATGATTAATCATGGAATGTTTTATGAACTGTCTGTAATCTACACAGGGGGGCTAGACAAGTTGCATTTTGACATTCGAATCGACAAATAAAATGTATGTGTATAAATGACATTAGTGACAGCCCGATTTGTCGAAAGCTTGTGTCATTTCCATACATTTTGTTTGCCGATTCGAATGTCAAAATGCAACTTGTCTAGCCCCCCTGTGTAGATTACAGACAGTGATCTTTTCTCTCCACACTCAACCAACAACAACACCAACAATTCTACAAGTGTACGAACCGTACAGCTTTTTAATATCATAACATAATATAACATACCATTAGGTCTATATTTCCCAAATTTACACTCATAGTTCGCCCGTGTTTAGGCCTCATGTAATGAGGGCAAAATATTGACTTGTAAGAGTGTCTTTGAATTATCTATTCGCAGAAGTAAATATCATTTATGACGCCTAAATCCAAACTACGAGCTACATTTTTTTAACACTGCACAACCTGGGAACCTAACCTAGGACATTAAATTTTATTGACAATACATCAAATTGTAAATAGTGCGTTATCAAATGTTAGATCATTATCTACTATAGTCCGCGCGGAACTAGTTGGCCGCGCCTTAGGTAGGGACAGGGGTGAGGTGGCGGGTTACTGTGAACAAAAAGCAAGCGCCCCTGCCTGGAGGGGTAGGGGCGCTTCTTTTTGGCGTTTGTTTTTCGCACCGCGTGCAGGCGACTCCCTCCGTCCCCTCACTCACATACCTAAGGCGCGGCCAACTAGTTCCGCGCAGACTATAGCTTTCCGCCGCTTTACTGCCGCTTTCCGACATTGGCTGTGACTATTGATAAAAATACGAGTATAGTTTACTAGCTTTGCGCTAGTGGCTGCGCCCGCGTGGTTCGGTTATTTCTTATAAATTAGACCCTATGTTACTCCATAAAGATGTATGATCCTTTCTAATGGTGAAAGAATTTTTCAAATCTTTCCAGTAGTTTTTAACCCCCGACGAAAAAACGACGGGGTGTTATAAGTTTGACGTGTCTGTGTGTGTGTGTGTGTGTGTGTGTGTGTGTGTGTGTGTGTGTGTGCGTGTGTGTGTGTGCGTGTGTGTGTGTGACCGATTTTGATTTTGTTTGTTTTTATTTGAAAGGTGAATTAGTCGGGAGTGTTCTTAGCTATGTTTGATGAAAATCGATCCAAGATGGCCGCCGCTACAAAATAGCGGATTAAATATTTTTTCACAACTCCCTCAATATGGGTATCAAATGAAAGGGCTTAACTAGGAGAATACTATACATAACTATAAACTATGATAAATTTCAAATCCAAGATGGTCCGATCCGCCACCACAAAATGGCAAATTACATTTCGTGTCGGGGGTTTTCTAAATTTTTAATGAAGCCTATTCAATTCCTACAAACAATCGAATCTTTCTTCTTTATAATATTATTTAGGAGAACTATTAAGTGGCTAAAGGGTTCGGTGTACTTAACCGAAAGGACGTAGGTTCGAGCCCTGCCCAAGATGGAATTTTGTTTGACAAAAGAATTATATTTTTTTATCTTATCGTAAAAAACTGTATCAATTGTTCACATTACCTCCATATAGTACTGCTGTCAGTATCTTTGATCTCCTTCGTGAGATGGTTGAGGAGAGCTGCATTGGCGTTCGTATACCATTCCACTGCTTCGGTCATCGACGTTCCAGCATTTATACTTGCTCTGTAGACAAATAGAATACATACAATAAATACTATATACAATACTTTTTTTTTTCTTGAAAAAATCATACTTCACATGCCATCGATAATTTGGCATGCCTGCATGTCTGTGTAGGAATGTTTTTCCTTCACCGGCGAGTGATGATTACGCACATGTTCACGAAAAGTCAGAGCCTTGGATTCGAATTCGAGACCTACGACTTGGAAGTCCAGTGGTCATATTCCTAGGCTATCACTGCTTATGCACAGCAGCAACACCGTTATCATCTTGAGAAAGAAGTTTTTAAGCCTCATTCATCTCTAAATGTTACTAGTTATATATAACCCTCCCATTAAAATAGCTAACAATTTACGAAAACAAACATTGGCTGTAATTCTCCGCAATTTTCTCGTTCACTAACCTCAATGAAATCAATAAACAAAAGCCTATTTTAGTATTCAACTCACGCGCGAAGATTACGCTGCAATTGAATCAACACAAACATTTGCTTGACAAACAATTGGCCCAACTTACACTCATTAAGTACCTACCAACGCCAATGTGACACACTCATTTGTACATTTCATTCATAAAATCTTCCTCCTAGCCTTTTCCCAACCAAGTTGGGGTCGGCTTCCAGTCTCACCAGGATGCGCTTGAATATCAGTATTTTGCACGGAGCACCGCAACCCAATTTCTGGACAATACCGATGTTCGAAGGAAAGACTGGTTGTCAGGCTTTTTGGGTTTCTGACTACCGCTAACGATTGTCATTAGGCACGGAGGGGTCTTGATATATTAAGGTCACTAGACCAACGAGGCGATCTATAATAAATAATAAATCAATAGTCTAAAGTTGTCGTGTGAAGTACCTACTCCTATTTTATATATTTCATTAACCCCCAACGTAAAAACAACGGGTTGTTATAAGTTTGACGTGTCTGTGTGTGTGTGTGTGTCTGTCTGTGGCATCGAAGCTCCCGAACGGATGAACCGGATGATGATTTTGTTTGTTTTTATTTGAAAGGTAAATTAGTCGGGAGACATAACTAAGAACATTAGTTATGTTTGATGAAAATCGGTCTAAGATGGCCGCCACCACAAAATGACAAATTACATTGCGTGTCGGGGGTTTTCTAAATTTTTAATTTAGGCTAGGTTATTTTACAATGAGATCTTTTTTTTTTAATAGATTCGTTGTCCTCCAGATGTGACCTACGGTGATGTGTTAAAAGAAAAAATCGATTGTTTTTATAAATAATTACTAATTATTTAGATATCAGACAGATCAGATAACTAATCATACAAAATGCTTGAAAATAATTGTTCACTATCCCCCACAGCCACAGTGGACAATTATTTTTTTAATTGTTTCTTTGTCTAGCAGTGAGGGACAAGTGGGCGGGGGACAGCGGGAAGAATCGCACTTGAAATCTTGGGTTCGATTCCCAGGTCGAGCAATGTATTAATGATTTTTTCTATATTTAAGTAGCATCTCGAAGTTTGGTTTATTATCCCATTTATATAATAGCAGTAGGATATAGAATAAGTACATCTCTGCCTAACCTTTCGCGGAATACAGACGTGATTGTATGTTATGTATACAACCTTTCTGTCAGTTTCTGCATGTAAGATTATATTAAAAAGTTTAAAATCAGCATTCAATGAGTCATCACGCAATGCAGATTTACTTTTTTTATCATGTTATGACTTTACGAAGCACGCGCCAATTCATTATAGTGACCGGTAAAAAACAGTGAATGAAGATTCCGAATGTTTTGAACAAACATTATCAACCAGATGAATCATTGCGGTGAAACGACCTTCTTTTTATGTGTTCTGTTGTCCCTTTGGAAACGCGTGTGGCCACAATCGGCCATAGGTACTTGCCAACTAAAAGGGTCGTTATAGCGTATGGACACATGCGTCCATCGCGCCCATCCAACTTTGAAGCGTATTTTCTGGTAGATAGAGCCTACTTTTGTTTGAACAACTTATGATCATCTTAAAGGGCACGTCAAGGACCATAGGATTGCAACATTAAAAAAATAATTTTTGTGGGACGATATTCTGATAAACATCACTAAAGGAGACTCATTCATTCGGTCAAACAGTTAGAATTGCACACGGAGTTTTTTGGATTATAAAAAGATATGTGCAAGAATCTTACATAAATCGTATGTAAATATGTGATTTTGCTAATAATAAAGCCTTGTACCTAATTAGATTTTCAAATTTCATCGTAATTTTTAAATTTTTCAAGTATCAAAACCATCCAACTTTTTCCGCGCCTTGGTCACTTTGTACGTATTTTTTAAAAAATCAGCATCGTTTTGTTCATACAAATTGTAACCATAGAGAAGAAAGGTAAGTGTACACTCCATTTCAAGTTCTAATTCCATGATCGTTTCGTCTCATAAAAAGTGAAACGTAAACATCTGGCGCCATCTTATCGCGCGGCGTCCGGTAATCCGGTTTCAAGTGTTGTTTTTATAAACAATTTCGTCGGCACGACTGCACGAGCTATTAGTGAGTGATTTATTGTTATTGCGGTCCTTTATCTCGGTAGTGAATACAGTGTAATATAAACAAAGTGATTGTGTCAAGTGTTTCAACGGCAAGTTTGTGGGTAAGTTCTCAAACATTTTTTTTTTTTTTTTAAATTCTTATAGAACCTGTTATATTACATTTATACTACCATATTTTTTATTACGGCTATAGAAAAACTATTCATGAACAAATTATAGTTTACAGAATGTGGATAGGTAGTCTAGTTTAGGTTTTATGATCGTTTTAGTGAGCGCCGGCGAACGCGCTCACGAAAAATTTGCCAAAAAAGTTTGCCCAGACGAAACATTTAGACGGATGCGTTTCGACCTAAAAATTTACTGCGATCGAAAGGTTAAGACTGTAGTTATCACTGCTATAAAACAATCACAAAATTAATTATATAAATTATCATCATTGACCCATTAACTGTGTTCGAGCGAAGCAGTCGCGCTTATTACATTACCTATAGTTACCTAGGCTAGTATGAAGTTTTCTCTGTGGCCCGATTTCAAACAAAAAACAAAGACAAAAAAAATTTATAGAATTAAGATGGTATTAGTAGTTAGTGTCGACTAGAAAAACATTAATAGCAGGGTTATCATCCATATTTGGCTATTTAATGGCTATTAACTGCATTTAATCAAAACCATCAGGCTATTTACCCATCTCTATCTGGGCTAATGAGGAATCGAGGCTAAAAAAACACAATTGTTTTTACTAATTTTTAACATCAACAACATTTGAATTCGATAAATGTTGGAACTACGAATATATATGCTACAGTTTACCATAAAGTTATCGAATTTAGTTGAGACTGGCATGATTTCACTTCGTTAACCTATCTATTGCCACGCTATTATAGGCCTTACTGTCATTCATAACATCACCACGTGTATTCTTATTTTCCGTTTAAAGTAAGTGCAAAACTGTGTACGTAACATATTTTTCATGACTATCATAATACAGTTACCTATCTGTACTCAAAGATATAGCCACACTAGAATCTCATAGCTTTGTATCGACATAATATCGTTCATACGACACAACCTACACATCAACTTAATCGTTTTCTTATCGTTATGGAGGCTAGCATATAATTGGTGTTCTTATCTTGCTGTGGGAGCTGGCTGGAGCAACACTTGGACCCAGGTGGGATCCATCTTATGTATTGAAAACATATGAACATGAAAACATACATAATCATATCAGCTAAATGAGATCCACTGCAGAACTAAGGCCTCTCCCATTGACTTCCACAGGAACCGGTCACATGCCACCCGCATCTAAGGAATCCCGGCGACCTTTACTAGGTCCTCGGTCCATCTCGTGGAAAGCCATCCCATGCTGCGCTTTCCAGTGCGTGGTCTCCACTCGAGAACCTTTCTGCCCTAGCGGCCATCAGTTCTACGAGCTATGTGCCCCGCCCATTGCCACTACAACTTGCTTATTCTTTTGGCTATGTCAGCCTATTTGGTTCTTCTACAGATCTCCTTATTTCTGATAGATTTCATAGAGAAACACCAAGCAAAGCTCGCTCCATAGCGCGCTTTGTGACCTTGAACTTTCTTATGAGGCCCATAGTGAGTGACCACATCTCTGTGCTAGAGGTAAAAAAACATACACAGTCATGTTCCAAAATAAAACACTGCATATGATAACCAACGGTTTGTGCCGCACAAACTATTATATCATGAGCATTGCCGAGATGACTCATCCGTTTCGTCGCAAGGACGTCACGAACACACAAGATGTGCTGCACTGTTTCCTTGAATTCACTACAAACTCTATACAATCATTGGTGTTCTTTGTACCTATCTTACTGCAGTTAAACTGTTGATGACTGACCTTTCTTAGTAAATCAAAACCAATAGACATGCTCATGACATGCGAAGAAAGGAGGGGCCTCGGTTTGTCAATTAAGAATAAGAATAAGAAAGCATTTATTCAGACGGACAGACCGACACAAAACAACAAATTTTGAAACATTTAAAGTAAAATTAGGTAGGTACATGTAACAAGGGAAAATCAAACGAAAGAACGTTGTCGTTATGTCCGCACCGAATGGTTTACCAACTTAGCATGTGCTGGGTTCATAGTGCCCAGCTCTGGTTTTCACTTGGCACCCCTGTAGTGACACACGGTTGCAGGAAACATAAAAGTTACATAAACTAAAATAAAATATAAACTAATCACAATCCGCAAACAATACTATGATAGTACAGTATTATCAATGTATGTGACCGTTTGAGCAATAATTGACTATAAAAATATCTTATTTTATCATGGAAAATAAAAATAAGGTAATGTCAGTTCATAACCAGATTGGATAGATTAAAATGGGTGATTATGATTATGATGTGAAGATTAAATTAGTGGTATTCAGAAGCCCAAAAAGAAACCAGATCCAGCTGTCTCTAGCTGCTACTAAAAAGGATTCATTTATTTATTAGAAACTTCCTAACCAAGAGCCTCTGTTTCCTCCTCTTCTTATTGGTCAGAAGTAACATTACATACATACCTTAACTTTTTTTGGGATGCGTTTTTTTTTATACCACTAAGGTAGCAAACGAGCATACGGCCCACCTGATGGAAAGCGGCTACCATAGCCTATGGACGCTTGCAACACCAGGGGTATCACTCGCGCGTTGCCGACCCGAAAAACCTCATAGAGGTTTATGGAGGATTCACTGCGCCGACAGTTTGCGGGAATATTCCTCTCACTGCCAGCGCAGCGCATCCTTAGAAGGAGCACTGGCGACCTTACTCACTGCAGGAACACAACACATAATAAAGTGTGTTATTTGGCTGCAGTTTTCTGTAGCGTGGAGGTACTTCTCCAGATGGGCTGCTCCAGATTTGAGCCATAAATGGCTATGCCCTACCTCTCTTATATCCTCATAGATCCCCGCTACCTGGGCAGGGTATGTCGAATTCATACTGACTAAAAACCGCACTTGCCATCACTTACCTTATGCGTCATGGGATCAGGTCCAGTGCAACCACCAGACTCCCATCGCCATCAGGGAGATATTTTTTTTAATTGTCCTTAATAATATCGATGCAACCTTAGTGGGTCTATTGTGATCACCGTTTCATGGTCTAAGCTTAGACTTCACCGCTAAGCCCTACGGCTGACACAAACTGCAGAATTTACTTAGGGGTGAGCTCATAGTGCAGCACATCCTGTGTGATTGTGATGTCCAGGCGACGAAACGGATGAGTCTTCTCGGCAACGGGTACCCGAAGCCAGAAATGCTCAGTGGGTTACCCGCCTTCATGAACCACGTCTTCAAAGAGTATACGGTAATAGGGACAACACAAAAGATCCTATTGGATCGAAGTGTTGCTGGCTGTACCAGCCCCCATAGCAAGATAAGATAAGACAGGGGTGAGCTCGTTTATTTTATTTGGGGAGAGGGTGGGGAGCTACATAACTAACAAAAAATTACGTCATACCGAAGCGGTGATAATATTAATTAATTCATTACTTCTTTCTTTTCCTACTAGCCTTTTCCCAACCATGTTGGGGTCGGCTTCCAGTCTAACCAAGATGCGGCTGAATCTCAGTATTTTACACGGTGCGACTGCCATCAGACCTCCGCAACCCAATTTCTAGGCAATACTTACCGATATTCGAGGAAAGACTGGTTGTCAGGCTTTTTAAGCTTCTGACTACCACTAACGATTGTCATAGGTGTTCGTATGACAACCGGGACCTACGGCTTTACGTGCTCTCCGAGGCACGACGGGGTCTCGATATGTTAAGAATAGTCACCCATCCACAGACGAACCGCGGCAAGTGTAGCTTAACCTTGCAGATCGGTTGATCAGCGTAGTTACAACTTGGCCACGAGCCCCTCACTATTAACTTCATTATTATTATTAATTCATTCATCACTATTAACAATAACATGTGTTAGTGACTAATACAATGTTTATTAAAGCTAGGCTGTTCAATTATACCTGAACAAAATGCCCATTAAATTGAATACACATTCACAAAGGTGCATGGAACAATAAAGGTAAAATATCTGTGTATATATTCATCCATTAATGATTCTACCTTCTTCATAAAACTGTCGTTAAAATGTTATAGGCAATTCATTGAAGAAACCGTAAAAAAGCTGTAAGAAATAGGTGAATAACATCTACTTATGTCTGCCTACTTGGTACTAACATAGTTAAGGTTGAGTTACACTGAATCACAGAATAAATAATAACAGAATGGCCACTCTTCGCCCCTCCCTAACGTCAGATAATGTATATTTATGATATAGGTATATAGATGATATCAGATAGGGTATATATTTTTTTAAAAGACGAAGTCTGTGGTCTAGTGGTTCGAGTACCGGACAGCTGACTACGATGTCGTGGGTTCGATTCCCACAAGACACAAACATTTATTGTGATGAACTTAAGTGTTTGTGTTTGTCTGGGTGTTTCTTATGTATTATAAGTATGTATTTACAAAAAAATGGTATATAAGTATTATATCCATTGTCTAGTATCCATAGTACAAGCTCTGCTTAGTTTGGGACTATGGTGCTGTGTAAAAATGTCCCAGGATATTTATTGATTTCATTTATTTATTAGATACCTCAGGTCCCCCGCATCCTGCCGGACTGTGAACAAACCCTACGCACCTTCACGCACACATTTGCACGTGTACAAATGTAATTTTGACAAGTTTGACATTTGGTATTGTAGTGTGCAGCGGTATCGGAAAGTTTGTATGGAGTGTCACAGGAGTGACTGAATGAATACATTACATAATTTCTGTATTCCCCAAAAGGTTAAGCAGGTGTACCGATGTACACCCACTGTTCACCGGTATGTTTAGATACCATGTAATGGGTAAAAAAAAAAAAACATTTATTTAAACATACAAATTGGTCAATTAATAACTTAACCTAAATTAAAAATTTAGAAAACCCCCGACACGAAATGTTATTTGCCATTTTGTGGTGGCGGCCATCTTGGATTTGAAATTTATCATAGTGTATAGTATTCTCCTAGTTAAGCCCTTTCATTTGATACCCATATTGAGGGAGTTGTGAAAAAATATACAATCTATCGGCGGCCATCTTGGACCGATTTTCATCAAATACCGATTTTGATTTTGAAAAAACAAAATCAAAATCGGTTCATCCGTTCGGGAGCTACGATGCCACAGACAGACACACACACACACACACACACACACACACACACACACGTCAAACTTATAATACCCCGTCGTTTTTGCGTCGGGGGTTAAAAAGCTTTAGCATGAGATGGTGTTGATGGTGGCAAGCCTATTGCCACTAACCGGGCACAAATCTATACCTCCAAGTTGCTACTGAGAATTTTATAGAAAAACCCACTGTCACTGCTCGACCTGATAATCGAACCAAGAACCTTGAACGTAGCAGTCGCACTTAGGACCACTAGAGTAACGAGAAAGTCTATTTAACAAATAAGTAAAAAAAAAACATTTTTTTTATTTTGGGGGACGTTCAGTAATGGACGACAATAGGCTGAATAAAGTATTTTAAATATCACCCCTTCACCGTTGCGTTAATAAACAGACACCACAATATTTACTAACGATTAGCCCCATCTAAAAGAGTGGTTGTTTATGGGATTTTAACGAGCCATACAAACACCCATTACTTCGTAGGAGTGCCATCGATTATAATATCCATTATGGTGTATTAAAAACACCATTAGGACTCCATGGAAAATATTACGGAGTGCATATTGCATGCTAGTCTTTTAATTAATATGATACCATAGATTGTTTTGATAAGTAGTGTTATGGCAAAAAATAACTGCTTTGATAACCTTCGGGGCTGTTTCTCCACCCCATATATTCCGTTTTAATCGTGGAAATTAAAATGACACATGCAAATGTCAAAGGTCATCCAAATCTGCCCAAATGATGTATCGAAGGTACACTTATTGGAAAGAATACCCTGTATTAAACTGGTTAAAACTCTAGTCAATGTCAGTTTGGGAATGTCAAATTAGCCGTTTCATGATAAAAACTGTCAACCTGACAGCTGTCATGTACCTCAGTTACAAATATGGGCTGCGTTGTATGGGTTGTTGATGACTTTCTTTATAAATATTTCTGACAACTCTTTCGAGCTCTTTCTTCCTTTCATTTGTACCTACGAAACGGGTATGTTGAATCGCAACTTTTTATTTTAATTAGACGATTATCTTCAAAGTATTTTCCATTCAAAGGCGTATTAGTCTTCAAAATAAATTTCATAACATATTGTCCGAACAAGGAATTAATGGAAGCAAGGGCTATCGCCGAATACGGACAGCCTAATATGGTACACAGATTGCTCAAAAACGGAATCTGGTCCTGGAGCAGGAGTTAACTCAATAGCTGTCAATTTTATTCCATTTTTCTTTATCGGAATTTTTTTTCTTTACCCGACGGCCGGGTTAAAGTTAGCTCGTGCCAACTTCAGGCAGGATAAAAAGTTTGGCGAGAACTATACCTATACTTGCTTCGACATTCTACTGTCTCAAATTTGATTAATCTGCCACGAGGCAACCAACACAGTTAAGAAAACTAAATAGACAGGTACAAATTCAACACAGCCGCCAGCATCGTGGCACTTATTTATCTAAGTGGCGGATACTAATATAAAGTTGGAGCAAACACTATTTGATCGATTGCCAGAACTTGTGTACATTATTTAATGATGTACATGCCTAGCCCTTCGGAGAATACAGGAGTGATAGTAGCGTCTCAATGACCCATATATCTTCTTCTATATATCTACACAAAAACAAAATAAAAATGAATCACCGCAATGTTTGTACAAGCATAACTTCCGAACAACTGCATCAAATTGGATAATTCTTTTTTTGTTGCATTCGTTTTTAACCCCAGACGCAAAAACGACAGGGTGTTATAAGTTTGACGTGTCTGTGTGTGTGTCTGTGTCTCCCGAACGGATGAACCGATTTTGATTTTGTTTTTTTTTTTTGTAAGATGAATAAGTCGGGAGTGTTTTTAGCTATGTTTGATGAAAATCGGTCCAAGATGGCTGCCGCTACAAAATTGCAAATTACATATTTTTTTCACAACTGCCTCAATATGGGTATCAAATGAAAGGGCTTCACTAGGAGAATACTATACACCATGATAAATTTCAAATCCAAGATGGCCGCCACCACAAAATGGCAAATTATACATCACGTCGGGGGTTTTCTAAATTTTTAATTAAGGTTAGGTTATTTCAATCTGCGCATAGGTCGCTAGTTAATATAATAATTATATTAATAAATGGAATTTCTCTCTTTATATTTGTTCAATCGATACACTTCTTTTTTAGCATGTCAATGGCAAATAAAAATATAGATAAATAAATAAATATCTTTAGACATTTTACACAGCACCATCTAGTCCCAAACTAAGCAGAGCTTGTACTAGACAATGGATATAATACTTATATACTTTTTTTTTGTAAAAAGTTGTTTCCTATGCATAATAAGTATGTAGGTACGTATTATACATAGGAAACACCCAGACAAACACAAATACTTATATTCATCACATAAATATTTGTGTCCTGTGGGAATCGAACCCACGACCTCGTGATCAGTCCGGTACTCGAGCCACTAGACCAAAAGTCGTATAGATAGCCTTACAATGAAATTGTCAGGCCCAAAACTCAGCAATACGGACTGCGTTTATTTGCGATGTACACTAAATTGGATTGAGCATAGACTATAAATCGCTTGCAGGTAAAGAAAAGCAATTTTATTACTCACCCAACACTAATAGATACAAATAGCATTGGTAACAGTACTGTTCAACAATTTAATAGTGTTTAATGAAAACTCCAACGAAATACGATTTCATTAAGACTTCGAAACAGTATTGAAGATCTTAAAGATATTAAATACCATCACGACTGTATTCGCTAAAGAGATTTTACCTGACACTTGTTCTGATGGATCGTTATTTCGGACGAGCCCGTTTCTTCGTTGACGGAGATTCGGAGTAGACCCCAATAACTTAATGCAGTTTAGTTGAAAATAGACAACACTATTAGGTAGAAAATTTTAAGATCATAATATCTTAGCGGTTAAAGCGTCTGGTGTACCGAACCAGAAGACGCAGGTTGGAATCCTGCTCACCAGCCGATTTTTTCCTTCATTAAAAATAATGAAGAAAATGCTTAAAAAATACAAAAAGATAATCATAATATACGCTCTAATTGGAGCGGATCTTGAAATCTTAAGGACTCAAAAGAAGAACAACTCTCGCGACCCTCCGGAGGATCACGTATCATTTTTACAAATCAGCTAAAAACCACTTAATTCGTTCAACAGTTTAGAAGCTATGGTGCCTATATACAAATAAACAAAAGCTGCAATCATATTTTTTTGGGATGATTAAAAAAACATACCTCAGTTCTTCAAGCTCAGCTCTGAAGGCCTCACCGTCCACTGGCTTCGAATGGTTCTTGAAGACGAGCATGGGGAGAGACCCCATCTGGTCTATGGCCCTGTTGGTCCCAGCGAAACGCTGCGATAAGTTTGACCTGGAAGCATTGAACAGTCATAGTTTCTTTATCAAACTAGTTTCGTGAAGGCCACAAAAACATATTCAATTATAAAGATAATTCCAAATCTTCTTATCAATCTTCTGCTTTTTTTAAACCACAAGGGTGGCAAACAAGTAGGCGGCCCGTTTGATGTTAGATTAGATGGTTACCGCAGCCTATGGACTGAAGCGACACCGAAGCGTCACTCACGCGTTGCCAACCCTACAAAAACCTCTTAGATGTTTAAGGAGGATGCACTGCGCCGACAGTTTGAGGGAATGTTCCTCTTGCTGCCAGCACAGCGCATCCTTAGAAGGAGCTCAATAGTCAATAGTCAATAGTCATTTATTGGTAACGTTAAACGCATGCTCGACCAGCCAGCGTCTGAGGCTGAGATTCAGAGAAGAGACTCAGCATGAACTTACGCTTCTGTATGTCAAATTGTAATACAAATTTGACATACGGAAGCCTTACTTTACGCTGAGCATCGTCTCTGAATGTCAGCCTTAGACGCGATTTAAAACTCGCAATAGTTGTGGCACCTACTATACACTCAGGCAGGTTGTTGTAAACCGCCGGTCCCATAACATGAGTTAATTTTGACGTTTTTGTAAGTGTCCTAGACACCACTGACAATTTTTGTTTTTGTCGCGTACAGTACGAGTGCTCTGGCAATCTTACTCACTGCATGAACACAAAACACAATAAAGTGCAGTTTGGCTGCAGTTTATGCAGCCTTACGGTGGAGTTACTTCCCCAGATGGGCTGCTCCACACTTGAGCGATAAATTCCTTACGTCTCTTAAATAATCATTAAAACATGATGAATGGGTTGATGAACAGCCAGTCAATAATATTTTGTGGATACCTCAAAGTGCTGCCATTGGTGAATATGAAGAAGGCTACTTCTGATCTCTCTTGCTGCAGACGTGTCACCAGTTTCCCCAACTCTGTTGCCCTGCTGACCTGCAAAGAATAACTGGGATACTAACTGTGTCATACAAATTAAATTCAAGGCCATATTTATTTATTTTTAACCTCTCTCACGATTAGAATGCAACCTATGCAAAAATGTGCAATATGCGGCTGCATATGTGACTATTATTGCCATCCTTTTCGTTTCTTTACAATTTTTGCAAATTAGAGCAGGAAAAATATAGTTTTACGAATTTCCATAATAAAAAAAATCGCCAATTTTTTTGCACACATGGTGTGCAAACTACATTTTGGATGTACTCTAGCGACTTATCTCAACACTACCTATCTTTTTGTATTTTTTTAAGCATTTTCCATGCTAAGATTACAAGCGTGTTGCAAGTAGTGTTCCTTCATTAAAAGTAACTTGTAATCAACACTACCTTTTTCATTACAGAATGATGAGAATAACATATTATTTTTAATGAAGGAAAAAATCGGCGGGCGGGCAGGATTCGAACCTGCGCCTTCTGGTTCGGTACACCAGACGCTCCGACAACTAAGCCACCGCTCGCCCTTTTAAATTAAATTAAAAAATTAAAAATAACTTGAAATCTTAGCATGGAAAATGCTTAAAAAAAATACAAAAAGAAAATACAAAAAGATAGAGAATAACATACTTAAATATCATCAGTGAATTCGTCACTTATAGAAGTACCTATACAGTACTTCCATATAAACCCTTCCTTTGGCTTTTTGCCGTGTCGTCGGGTAAAAAAGCAGATTGTACAAGATAAAACACATTACCAATTCAAGCGGCGTCACTTCATTGAAGACGTTAGTGAGTGTAATATATTTTCCATAGAGAATTTCCAAATAACTTTATTATACAAGGTGGAAGGGACATCGCCGCACAAACATTGTGGTTTCACTGAAGGTCAAAAATAAAATGACCTACGTCATTCATGAAGAAAATGGTCGGCTATTGTGTTGATAAAAACGCAATTATAACGCTCCGCGGTGAATGTTACCGCAAGCGCGATCCGAAATAAATGAAATAATTATTTTAAAATGTTATTGTTGGATTATTGGGGATAATATAGAATCATCATTAGATATTAAGTAGTAAGGAGACGAAGGGCCTGAAGCTTTTTATGCGTTGATGCTTAAGTACGTTTAATTATTTTTTAATTATAAACCTAATTTGGGTAGATAGAAATAATGATTTTTTACACGTTCAAGTAAAAAAAAACTACAGAAAAAATTTAAAAATTGATGAAAAATGTTACGGAAAATTTTAACGCATGGGGGTCCAGAATCATGTACTGAACTCATGGTATTCGGTTGTGCGTCGATGTCCCTTTCACCTTGTATTTTGATGAAGCCAGTGGTCTAATGATTTGAGTACCAGACTGCTGATCACGAGGTCGTGGGTTCGATTCCCACAGCACACAAATATTTATGTGATGAATATAAATGTTTGTTTGTCTGGGTGTTTCCTAAATATTATCTATCTATACATATACAATGCTTTGTCCTGAATGACGAATCAACGCATAGCTTATGACTCTAAGGCATCTTAGGCGTAAAAAAGGCATAGGGTTACGAGTAAGACCGCGGGCCATAGCTAGCCTATACCATAACAATATTATAAAGAGGAAAGATTTGATTGTTTGTTTGTCTGAATTGAATAGGCTCCGAAATTACTGGACTGATTTGAAATATTTTTTCACCGTTGGGAACCTACACTATCGCCGGATGACATTATAATTTATAAGAAACTAGCTTTCCGCCAGCGGCTTCGCCCGCGTGATCTTATGAATTCTTCATTGCTACTCCGCTCCTATTAGTCGTAGCGTGATGGTGTACAGCCTATAGCATTCCCCGATAAATGGGCTATCTAACACTGAAAGATTTTTTTAAATCGGTCCAGTAGTTTCTGAGCCTATTCAATACAAACAAACAAACAATCAAATCTTTCCTCTTTATAATATTGGTATAGTTAACCAGACCACACGGGCGAAGCCGCTGGCGAAAAGATAGTATCTAAATTATGCAAGAAGTAATTTTCTAGAGTGGTTGTTCTAAAATGTCACGCTTTTGTCATAAACGTTGCAAGATTAATGTCTCAAAAACTTAGTGGGTAGAAAATCATCGTCTCTAAGGCTAATATTCAGAGACGATACTAAGCGTAAAGTAATGCTTCCGTATGTCAAATTTGTATTACAATTTGACATACGGAAGACTAAGTATACGCTTAGCATCGTCTCTGAATATAAGCCTTAGACTGATCTAAGCCCGTCTTACATGAATATCTCTGAATCTCAGCCTAAGGCTAATATTCAGAGATGACGCTAAGCCTAAACTTATGCTTCCGTATGTCAAATTGTAATACAAATTCCATCTCTCTGAATATTAGCATCAGAGATGTCAAAGTCTCTGAATATTAGCATCAGAGATGTCAAAGTGTCTGAATATTAGCATCAGAGATGTCAAAGTGTCTGAATATTAGCATCAGAGATGTCAAAGTCTCTGAATATTAGCATCAGAGATGTCAAAGTGTCTGAATATTAGCATCAGAGATGTCAAAGTGTCTGAATATTAGCATCAGAGATGTCAAAGTGTCTGAATATTAGCATCAGAGATGTCAAAGTGTCTGAATATTAGCATCAGAGATGTCAAAGTCTCTGAATATTAGCATCAGAGATGTCAAAGTCTCTGAATATTAGCATCAGAGATGTCAAAGTGTCTGAATATTAGCATCAGAGATGTCAAAGTGTCTGAATATTAGCATCAGAGATGTCAAAGTCTCTGAATATTAGCATCAGAGATGTCAAAGTGTCTGAATATTAGCATCAGAGATGTCAAAGTCTCTGAATATTAGCATCAGAGATGTCAAAGTGTCTGAATATTAGCATCAGAGATGTCAAAGTGTCTGAATATTAGCATCAGAGATGTCAAAGTGTCTGATTATTAGCATCAGAGATGTCAAAGTCTCTGAATATTAGCATCAGAGATGTCAAAGTCTCTGAATATTAGCATCAGAGATGTCAAAGTCTCTGAATATTAGCATCAGAGATGTCAAAGTGTCTGAATATTAGCATCAGAGATGTCAAAGTGTCTGAATATTAGCATCAGAGATGTCAAAGTCTCTGAATATTAGCATCAGAGATGTCAAAGTCTCTGAATATTAGCATCAGAGATGTCAAAGTGTCTGAATATTAGCATCAGAGATGTCAAAGTGTCTGAATATTAGCATCAGAGATGTCAAAGTCTCTGAATATTAGCATCAGAGATGTCAAAGTCTCTGAATATTAGCATCAGAGATGTCAAAGTGTCTGAATATTAGCATCAGAGATGTCAAAGTGTCTGAATATTAGCATCAGAGATGTCAAAGTGTCTGATTATTAGCATCAGAGATGTCAAAGTCTCTGAATATTAGCATCAGAGATGTCAAAGTCTCTGAATATTAGCATAAGAGACATAGGGCCCAGGTTCACCGCTTCCTATTAAGTTGCTGTTAAATTACTTGGCAGGTAATTTTATACAAATTTTGTTCCATTTTATCGATTAGCGGTTATCCAGAGGTGGTGAAACAGGCCAGTAATATAAATAACTAGCTTCCCGCCAGCGGCTTCACCCGCGTGATCTTGATGACTTTTTCCCCGTTTTTGCATCATTTTTTTTATCTATTCCCTGACCACAGGAAACGAAGCATATCTTTAAATATAATCAGTGCTTGGAGTTAACTTCGAAGAAATTGATCTCTTAGACCCAGTGTCATCCACGTGTACACTGAACAACACTCAAAATACTTTTCATTTTAACTTTTCTATGGAATTAAAAAAAAGTAATTTATTTCGCGTCAAAGCCGATAAAGTACCACTTGATGGGCGCTCCTGTCATAAGCTCATGAAAATGTATGAGATTGGAAAGATTAATACATTTAGCAACAACCCTTTAGCCGCTTAAGTTGTTAGGAGAGTATATTTTTAAAAAGAAAATATAATAATAACTGTCTCATTAATTTAGTGGTTCTAAGCACGACTGCTACGCTAGAGGTCTTGGTTTCGATTCTCAGGTCGAGAAAAGCGATACTGGGTTTTCTTATGAAATTTTCAGTAGCAGCCCGAACTTTGAGTTTATGCCCGGTAATTGTTAATGTCAATAGGTTTTCTCCCTATAATATGGGACCTAATAACCACAAACTGTGTACGGTTAACCAAAGAGATAAATATATCTAATAATAAATAATAACTAACCCATATACTGTCCCACTGCTGGGCACGGGTCTCCTCTCACTATGAGAGGGATTAGACTATAGTCCACCACGCTAGTCTAATGCGAGTTGGTAGACTTCACATGCCGTCGAGAAAACTTACGATGTTTCCCTTTACCGTAAAGCAAGTGATAATTACGCACATGATTTCGAGAAATCAGAGGTGCGTGCCTTGGGTTCGAACTCGAGACCTTTGAATTGGCAGTCCAGTGGTCGAACCCCTAGGCTATAACTACTTTAAATATACATCTAATTTTTTTTTACTTTAGTACGTCTCTACCCAACTCTTCGGGAACACAGGCGTGATGAATTCTTTATAAGTCAAGTATATTTATGTTACTTTAAAAGTCGTTTTCTTTTTATGTTTCTTTGAAAGTCAAGAAAGAAAGTTACAACATCGTAAAAACACATCGTTAGAACAACATTCAATTTTTAAAGAGCCTAAATTAAATTCTTAAAGGTAAAAATATGGGTGCAGTTTTTAACTAGCATTAAATTCAGTGTGATGTACAGTTCACAAAACACATAGATATTCAGGCAAGTAAAGTGATAAGAATTTTTGTTATGACAATATTGTGTAATACTGCCTTACTGGTTATACAGAATACAGAAATCGGATCCTAGACAACTATTTGGCGCCCAACTACCAAAACAACGACTTAAAAGTCGGCACAGTTTCCTAAAATCGGCGGGGGCCTTATCGGGTGGTCCAGCCGAGGCCGGCCGCAAACTGTGGCTGGAGATATCACCCCCGCCGAATTATTACCTACCAACAAGTGAGCACCACCCCCCTTGGCACATTTGGAAGCCACTAAACCGACTCCGAACCCAAGTGGGGAGATGTAATTCAATCCTAGTGAAGTGGGGATATCTCGATAAAACGGCTGCAGGGTGTGGTTGTGGAATTGTGCCGCAAACAATGGTGCACCTCTTATCCTGTCCTTTGTACCCCGCAACCTGCAATGAAACCAACCTCTGCGCTGCCACTGACGATATTTGTTGTGCCCAAAACTTCGCCACTTCCACAGGGAAGTGGCGAAGTTTTGGGCACAACAAATTTAATTTTACAAAATCGTACCATCGACACGAAGAAGAAGACTGGTCTAGTGAGCCTGGGGGCGATCACCGGATCGAGCAGTATTGTTGCTACTGTGAAAAGTTCCCAGTAGCAGTTCGGAGTCTGGATTTACGTCCCGTTGATGGCAAAAGGCCTCCTAAACATGAACCTAAATATCCCGGCGAACTGTGGGTTACAGCAGTAAGTACACCTACCTTTTGAAGAATACAGATTTACAAGATTATCGATAGTATTAAATACTATATTGCCTGTTTAATACGAAAGGCCTGGTACCTACTGTTGTAACCCACAGTCCACCGAAATTAATAATTACACAATATAAATTTTATATCGTGTAATGATTAATTCTTGTAATGATTGAATAATAACGAAAATGTCTTTTTACTGCATACAAGACTCTTTAGCGGATAATTTCTGTAACACAGTCTAAGTCAAGACTGACTTACTACCCGCGTCAACTGCCTGTAAACTTTTTTGTTGAGTGTACCAACAGGTGCACCCGTGTAGGAGAGCGTAATCTCAATATTGATGACGTAACTCGTGTCGCAACTAAACTTAATCTCGAACTTGATCCTTGCATGATTGTATCGTTAGGCTATGACATACCATCACCCCTGTATTCCCCGAAGGATTAGGCAGGGGTGTACAGTACTTAGGAATAGAGATAGAGTCCAGCCGAACGCCGCGAGAACATTTTGTCTACGCTTATGTCGTGCTTTTGTTTCGTTTTCGCACAAGAAAGAGCGAGACAAAAGAGTAGACAAAATTTTGTCGTGGCGCGCATGTTAGCCTGGCTGAATATATGTTTTAAATATCATGTTGTAGCGATATTAGTTACTATCAATTCGTCCTTGCTACACTTCGGGTGCAATTATTATGTAAGTAAAAAGTAGTCACTCAGGGATAATGAACCTTTTAGACCAGTAAAGGAATTTTCTAAATTTGTTTAGTACAACATCACAGACTTTACCTCTTTATCAATTTTTTTTCAGTCTATTGTAACACTTCAAAACTCTTCCTTTTTGTAACCTTCAGTAGGTATCCTTTTACATTTTTATTGTTAAAAATTAAGTACTTGTGTTTAGTTATTTCTATAATGCATGTTGTGGTCTCCTATAAGTGAAGGAGTACACTGACTTGACTGATTCCTTGTTATATTTTGAAAAATTGTGTATGTCCTTTGTTGGAGATCCTAAATAAATAAATAAATAATATAATATGGTATAGACTATACAGGGTGTTTGGTGGAACGTTGAACATACGAAAATGGTGGTTAGTTGGGGTCATCTGCTACCCACTTGGCCCAAATTATTTGACCTTGGCCGCACCGTTTTCATTTTTACTTTTTTTAATTTCACAGAAAATTACCAGTTTTTTTTACTTAAAATTCGAATATAATTAGACATTAATACAAAACAACATCCTGCCTGTTTTACCCATCACAAGTAAAGATATTCGAATTTAAATTGATAAAAAACTGATAATTTTCTGTGAAATTAAAAAAAAGTAAAAAAAAAACAGTGCGGCCAAGGTTAAATAATTTGGGCCCAGTGGGTAGCAGATGACCCCAACTAACCACCATTTTCGTATGTTCAACGTTCTACCAAACACCCTGTATATTAATCCGGGCACAGATTGTAACTCCAAGGCTTATATTCAGAGACGGTTCTAAGCGTAAAGTAACGCTTCCGTATGTCAAATTGTGACAAACACATATAATACGGATGCATTAGTTTACGCTTAGCGTCGTCTCTGAATAAGCCTAAGAAGCCACTTTAAATTTTATAGAAAAAAAAACTAATAACCCCTGGACTTGGCTAATAACGCATTAGATAGGCAGGCAGTATTAGTTATTATGTGGCTCATGAAAGATCGTTTTTCCTTCCGAAGTATTAGAAAACTATCCTTTGCCCGCTACTCGTTCCCGTAGAAGTTGATTTTCCCCCGTTTTTGCAACATGTTTAATTGATACTCTGCTCCTATTGGTCGTAGCGTGATGATGATATATAGCCATTATAGCCTTTGTCGATAAACGGGCTATATAAAAAATAAAAAAATACCTGGGTCATTTTACACAGCACCATCTAGTCCCAAACTAAGCAGAGCTTGTACTATGTGTAGGTACTAGACAATGGATATAATACTTATATACTTTACGTAAATACATACTTATAATACATAAGATACACCCAGACAAACACAAACACTGAAGTTCATCACAATAAATGTTTGTGTCCTGTGGGAATCGAACCCACGACCTCGTGATCAGCAGTCCGGTACTCGAACCACTGGACCACAGACGTCGACACTGAAAGAATTTTTCAAATCGGACCAGTAGTTCCTGAGATTTGCATAGATTAATAATCTTACCTGTTCCTCGACATCAGCCACATCCCTCCCATTGGTGATGCTGCTCTTCAAAGACAAGGTGGTCTGGACTATGAGCGCCAGGATGGGGATGAACGGGAGCAGCAGCAGTCTCCATAGCTGACATCGACGACTCTTGCACCACCTTTGGAGTTTAGGGGCGCAGCTTGACTTGTCCTCCACTTTCCCGTTAGGAGTAGCTGCAATGAAAGTGGTATTTAAATGCTAAATGTATTTAAGTTCGCACTACAACACACACAACGTCTCAAGTGGAAATGGGCAGGACACATCGCCCGCTCCTCTGAAGAAAGATGATCTAAACGAGTTATAAAATGGACTGGTCCTGGAGAAAAAGGACTAAAAGGTAGACCAAGAGCTCGTTGGAACGATGACCTAATAAATATAGCGGGAACAGACTGGATAGAGGTCGCCAAAGAGAGGAAAAAATGGAGGCAACTGGAGGAGGCCTATACCCGATTGGGGCCATGACATGTAAAACTCACAATGCAGTATATGTGTTAACATTTTAACGTGTAATCAGATATTTATTATGCTACTGTATTTTTTTTTCTATTACTGTATTATGTAAGGTTATGGAAATTAAAGAGGCTTATTATTATTATTATATTATTTAAGTTATGTCTCTATCGATTGTCAAGCAGTTGAGAGATTTCATACAGACAGATTTTGACGTAAAGCTGGTCGACAGCGAGTCAAACAGGACGTCGTCTGTGGTCTAGTGATTCGAGTACCGGTCTGCTGGTCCGAGGTCGTGGGTTCGAATCCCACAGGACACAAACATTTATATGATGAACTTAATTATTTTTAATGAAGGAAAAAAAAAATCGGCGGGCGGGCAGGATTCGAACCTGCGCCTTCTGGTTCGGTACACCAGCGCGCGAGCGCGAGGTGGCGCAAGGGCGAGCGGTGGCAGTGGTCAGAGCGTCTGGTGTACCGAACCAGAAGGCGCAGGTTCGAATCCTGCCCGCCCGCCGATTTTTTCCTTCATTAAAAATAACTTGTAATCTTAGCATGGAAAATGCTTAAAAAAAATACAAAAAGAAAGAAAGAAAGAAAGAAAATGCATTTATTGGCACAAAAACGAGGTCACTTAAAATAACATAAATTAAAAAAAAAGATAATGAACTTAATTGTTTGTATTGTCTGGGTGTTTCTTATATATTATAAGTATGTATTTACAAAAAAAAAGTATATAAGTATTATATCTATCGTCTAGTACTCTTAGTACAAGCTCTGCTTACTTTGGGACTAGATGGTGATGTGTGAAATGTCCCAGGATATTTATTTATTTATTTATTAAACCCCAAGAAACCGAATAAGTAAGATCTTTTCTCGCCTCTTTCGAGATACCGATCCAGTGGCAATGAGGAATTGTATTCTAATCTATATATTTCTATCTGTAAGGACGCCAAACTGAGACAAAATTGGTTTTGAAGACATAGCACAAATGCCTCGTCCGTTGTTACATTTAAAACATATCGTTACACCTAGAGATGGGTAAATAGCCGGGGGCTAGACAAGTTGCGTTTTGACATTCGAATAGACAAACAAAATGTATGAAAGTAACACAAGCTTTCGACAAATCGGGTTGTCACTAATGTCATTTTCATACATTTTGTTTATCGATTCGAATATCAAAATGCAACTTGTCTAGCCCCCCTGATGGTTTTGATTAAATGCAGTTTACTTTGTCACAAATAAACATTCTTCATTCCATCAATAGCCAATTATGGATGCCTAACCCTGCTGTTAATGTTTCTCTAGTGGACACTAACTACTAATACCATCTTAATTGGACACAATTTTTATTTGTCTTTGTCTTTTGTTTGAAATCTTGACACAGAGAAAACGTCATATTAGCCCAATTCTCTGAATGAAGTGCATATAGAAAACGCCCGCGATTTTATTTTACGCGGTAGTATTGCAAGAATTACATTTAGACAAAAAAAACACTCTTTTTTACAATACATTAATAGCGGGGTTATCATCCATTGGATAGCTATTAATGATAATAATCCAAACCATCAGGCTATTTACCTATCTCTAGTTACACCTGTATTCACAACAGGGTTAATTTATGTGTAAAAACAAAGTCATTACTTAACCTCACTATAGTGTCGTATAAATATCTCGGAACTTCTCCCAGGCATTAAGACTTGCAGTATTCAATCTTGATAACTGTCTATAAGTTTATTTGTTTCATTAAGTAGAGATATGCTGCGGAGAAAATAGGGACGCTTTTGCAAATAAAATATCTCGGTAACTTGTTTACTTCCTCTCCATTTTGCTATTGATCCGTTTTATCTGGAGTACGTGCTTTTTTAATACGACCGTTCTTTGCACATTGAAATCTCTATGCTTTAAAAAGCATGTTGACCTCGGTGAAATTGCCTTAAGAACATGATATTTGCTAAAAAATAACTATAAATGCATTGATAACATAGAGATGCAATCATTGCTGCCAAGTCGTAGGTTTCGAGTTTGAATCCCAGGCTTGCATCACTGAAGTTTCGCAATAATGTGCGTATTAATAAATTAATTATAATTCGCTTAAGCGGTGAAGGAAAACATCGTGAAGAAGCGGCGTGGGAAATCACAAAGCTAGGGTGTTAGACCCCTAACTTAACTCTAACCCTAGCCTTAAGCTGGCAAGCCTACAAATTTATAAGGATAAAAACTACAAAGGAAATTCTTCAAAGCCTATATAAACACGTTTTGTATTTATATACTTGTATCGGAGTTTCCTTCACGTGTAAAAATATGTGGTTGCAAAGGTGGGAACATACTAACGTGGCGCGTCGAGGCGCGTCAAAAGTAAATCGAGTGCAAAGATTAAAATATGGTACGTTGAAGACAAATATAGCGGATTGTGGGGACCGGTTTGATTACAATGCATCATTGTCATTTATTTATTCATTTGGAAAACCAACAGCTTTAAGTACAAAATATACAACCCAGTAAATGTAGTTTGCACACCAAGTGTGCAAAAAAGTGGCGTTTTTTTTATCATGGAAATTCGTAAAACTATATTTTTCCTGCTCTAATTTGCAAAAATTGTAGGGAAACGAAAAGGATGGCAATAATAGTCATATATGCACCCGCATACTGCACATTTTTGCATAGGTTGCATTCTAATCGTGGGAGAGGTTGTATATAAACCATCTTATGCCTCATACAGCCAATAATAGGTCTTCACTGATAGAATCAACATAGTACATAACCTATGTGGACAACTAAAACTAATTACAACAACTAAAATTAGATTGGCATCCAATAAAAGGCGAGAAAACATCTACTTACTCGGTAGAACCTCTTGGGGTTTTGTTTCGCACTACGTTCGATCCGAATCCGATCGGAATCCGTGAAAATACGACCCGGAAAATCGGATCTAGTGTTTAAACTACCATACAAATAGTTCTACGACTACTCCGGACCGTATTTTCACGGATGCTGATCGGACTTGAATCGGAGTCTGTCTTCAAGCATCCTTGTGTATGCACTTCTCACGTCATAGCCAGATCCCCCTTTGTTGCTTACAGGCGGCAGGTTACATAGGACCTAACCAAATCAGCGAACAATGGGTGTACTTAAGTGCACCCCAAGCCGTTCGGAGAATACAGACGTATGTTTATGTGTCTTTTCTGGCGCAACGCGACTCGCTTTAACACGCTCATTGTGACGATAGTATGTTTCTACCTTTAGATTTGGGTAGCCATTAAATGTCACATAAGAGATATTTTTTCAGATAGACTTGTGAATAGATGTGTAATAGATGTTTTATGTTCAACTAACAATGACTTTTCCAGCCTGTAGGGTAGATAAAAAAATATTACATCTTTACGAGTTATTTTGTTAATAGCCCCGTTTTTATAATTTTTGTTTTTCCTTTTAATAATACTGTAATGCCAAAAATATAGTTTATTAATATTATTGTACAGTGATAGTCTAGAGGAATGACCACTAGACTGCCAAGGCTAAGGTCCCGAGTTCGAATCCAAGGCACTCTGTTCGAAATCATATTATCACTCGCTTTAACGTTAAAACATTGTGAGGAAACCTGCATGCCTGAGAGATTTTCTCGACTCCATGTGAAGTCTGACAACCCGCATTAGGCTAGCAAACCCTTGAGAGCGGAGCGAGCAAAAAGAAATATAAAACAACGGGTGAATCCGCAGAGCACAGTTAATTATGTTAAATATTACAAGGACCCACCAAATGGTAGCACACGTGCTGCTTGAATGCACAGGCGTCACCCAGATACAGGCAAAAACCCTAGGATCACCAAGATCTGTAGCGAACACACTGAGGAGGCCGGGAACACTAATCTGCTTCTGGAGGGAGTTGGCCTGTTTAGAACAGCCCCTCGGCTCACGTACAATGGTCCACTGCAGGACTAAGTGCGGAAACCGAACCCACACAGGAGTAGGTCCTCCATGATGATGCAGCACTCACAATAATCCAACCCTAATTTATTACAAACATTACCATCTATATTTCTACTACAGAAGAAAAGGAATCTAAACAAATAGGATCAAACAAGGAAAAATATTTAACACCCGTTTGGCCTATCTCCAAAGAATACAGAATTGCCATATTTCTTTAGACCTCTGAGCTCTCAAAAATAGCACAGATGTTTAGGTCATGTTATATTGGATATATAAAGTGATGAATATTCTGTCTGTCCGGTTATTGTACACATTGTTGTATAGGGAACAAAACAAAGGTCTACCTTTCGTTATACCTTTCAGGGAAAATAAAGGTATTATCAAAGTCGTGAGTTATTATCCAGTATCGAGTTTCGATCAATCATTCCCATAGATTTCCAATCCGCGGCAAAGGTATCGGATTTTGTAGAGAGAAAAATTGCGATTAAATTGTATTTAAAATTGAAGGGGCATGACTGCTGAGCCATAAGTTTTCCAGTTCGTTTCCCGGATCAAGCATTGCAAGCATTGCATCCCGGACTAAGCATGTTATTGTATCTCAGTAGCAATTTGGATTTATGTCCTGTAAATGGCAATAGAATGCAGTGGTAGCCTATGCAGTGGGACAATATTATGGGTTGATGATGATGAAGAATGTAGGTACATTAGTGCACTCTGCCTGCCCTTCAAGAAATTATATTGTATGTAATAAAACACAATGAATGTGTTATTTTTAATGAAGGAATGTGTGGAAGGAATGAATGTGCCTAAAATAAAATAAAAATTCTGCCTTGTCCGTACTTTCTTTGATACTTTGAAAGCACAGATGGGCAGCGTTGTGGGTTACTTAATAACCAAATTGATTGTACTTATGTTAAATCAACTGTAAGTCTTTATAATGTAACTGTTTGCTGTTCCTATCAAAAAAAAAAAAAAAAAAGAAAGATTTTAGTATGAAAAAAGCTACAAAATAAAATAGTAACATAGGTAGGTACAGTAGTTACCTTTAAACCCTTAATTAGTGAATACGTAATATGACACTGAAATATCTAATTTCTACCGTGTGCCTCGCAGCCGGAAAATCGTGTTATTCTGCAGCCATACATTTTATTATTCTTAATTATCAGACAAGATGACGCCAGATTCTAAGTACTTACCTCCCATAAAACATTTAAAGAGTACCTAGGTATGTTAATGACCCTATGAAACTCGAATTACTACTGTATTTGTAAGTACGTAATCTATATTATAAAGAAAGATTTGATGTTGTTTGAATTGAATAGGCTCCGAAACTACTGGACCGATTTGAAAAAATCTTTCAATGTTAGATAGCCTATTTATCGGGGAAGGCTATAGGCTATATATCAACACGCTACGACTAATAGAAGTGGAGTAGTAATGAAAAATGTTGCAAAAACGGGGGAAAAATTATAAGGTCAAGCGGGCGATGCCGCTGGCGCTTATTAAATTCGGCTAGTGGTTATTAAATTACCTATCCAATTTTAATTTATTTTATACGGAAAATCATCATGGATTCCCGTCATTTGGAGGATGTGGCAGGGTATGTGGAACTCAAAAATACATTTTCATTCCTTATCCAATAATATCATCCATCACCCCGAATACATTTCATCTTTTTTTTAATGAAGGACAATCGACTCGCATGCAGGACTCGAACCTGTGTCTTCCGGTTCAATACAGAAATCTGCAGCAGGAAGTATCATACCCCGGATCCCGGAGGAGATGGCGAGACGACTTGGATGCCTTCCTGGGTAACTGGACACAAATAACCCAACAAAGAGATAAATGGAAGAAATGGAAGAGGCCTTTGCTCAGAATTGGGACAATGCGGGCTAGTTAAAAAAAAGTATTTTTTCCTTAATTAAAAATTACTTGTAATCTTAGCATGGAAAATGCTTAAAAAAATACAAAAAGATAGGTGACTCTGGTTATTACCATCTTACTTATAACCCTAAAGTAGTATTTAATGACACTTAAATGTCGAATTTCTGCCGTGTAGCCTGCCGCCTAAAATTTGTCTTATTCTGCGAAGACATTTTATGATTATTATTTGTAGACATGACTCCGCGTATCTTCCTTATAACCCGATTCCTGCCGTGTCAGTAAAATAGTATCCTAATTCAACAGCTAGTAGGTACATTTCATTATTGTTATTACCAGACATGTCGACACCGGTATCTATTGTCTTCATAATAAGCCTTTAAGACACTCTCGGGTGTACAGGGGTTGTCCTATTTTTCCCTAGAAAACAACCAGCTGCTATTCTTAGTTATTATGTTTCTAATATTCCTTTGTTATGTAGGTTGTAGGTATTTTTGTTGTGCGGGTAAGACTTTTACTGCAAGAAATATTATATTATCGAAGAATTCTCATCATATCATATGTTGACGACGCCTGTGGTCGAGTACCGGACTGCTGATCACGAGGTCGTGGGTTCGATTCCCACAGGACACAAACATTTATTATGATGGACTTAAGTCTGGGTATTTCTTATGTATTATAAGTATGTATTTACAAAAAAAGGATACAAGTATTATATCCATTGTCTAGTACCCATAGTACAAGCTCTGCTTAGTTTGGGACTAGACGGTGCTGTCTAAAAAAATGTCCCAGGATATTTAATAAAAAAATATCAGACAAAAGAGGTCCATTCCAACAAACCACCAACAACACTACAACAACCACTTCAACAAAGGCCTCTCCCATTAACTTCCACAAGGACCGACGCCGCCTGTATCCAAAGACGACCTTTATTCTGGTCATCCGTCCATTTCGTTGGAGGCCGTCCTACGGTGCGCTTTCCGGTGCGTGGTCTAGAACTCGAGAACCTTATTGCCCCAGCGGCCATCAGTTCTACGAGCTATGTGCCGTAGGTCACATAGGTCGTAGAACAAAGAATCCTACCAATATTATAAATGTGAAAGTTTTTGGATGTATGGATGTTTGTTACTCTTTCACGCCAAAACTACTGAACCGATCTGGATGAAATTTGACACAGAGATAGAGTATAGTCTGGAATAGCACATTGGCTACTTTTTATCCCGGTAAAATGTATGGTACCCGTGGGATAGCGGGCGAAGCCGCTGGCGGAAAGCTAGTTCCATATAATTTTATTTGTACTGACTCCGACTTATGTTCTTATGTATATAAAAGGGAACCGTAACTGACTGATCTAACAAAGCACAGCCCAAACCACTGAACGGATTGGGCGGAAATTTGGCACACATATTATGACGTAGGCATCCGCAAAGAAAGGACTTTGGGAATTCAATCAGGATTGGAAAAAAAATATGAAGGCGTGTAACGCTGCGAGGTATTACCTAGATACTTCTACACCAATATTGTAAAGAGCAAAGATTTGATTGTCTGTTTGTTTGTATTGAATACGCTCCGAAACTACTCGACTGATTTGAAAAATTTATCCCATTTGAACCCATTTATCGGGGAAGGCTATAGGTTATATACAATCACGCTGCGACTAATAGGAGCGGAGTAGCAATGAAAAATGTTCCAAAAACGGGGGGAAAAATTCAACTTCTTTGGGAACGAAGTCTCGTGCAAATTATAAATGTTAAGTAGAAAATGTGTAAGTACATAAATGGAATCACGTCTTAACGATACTCTCAAGATTGGTCTAAGTATTGTTCCATATTTCAGATCTTTTTGGCTTTATTACCGACTTTTCTTTTTGCCAAATCGTAGTATAAACCCTATATTAATATTAGAAGGAGAAGAAAGTCTTATAATAATAATCAACCCATATACTGTCCCACTGCTGGGCACGGGTCTCCTCTCAGTATGAGAGGGATTAGGCTACAGTCCACCACGCTAGCCTAATGCGGGTTGGCAGACTTGAAACCGTCGAGAAAATCTCTTAGGCATGCAGGTTTCCTCACGATATTTTGCTTCACCGTTAAAGCGAGTGATAATTACGCACATGATTTAAAAAAGTCAGAGCCTTGGATTCGAACTCAAGACCTTTGACTTGGCAGTCCAGTGGTCATACCGCTAGGCTATCACTGCTTAGTCTGCTTAGAAAAAAGTCTTGCTTTATCTAAAATATTACTATTTACATAGGAAGGCTAGTTCGACCGGGAATAGAGTAGTTGCGAGGTGCATATGTACTTACATAAGAGAAGCCCGTTACGAGCAACCATTTATATATAACACGTAAGAATATGCCTATGCGGTAACCTTAGATTGCACATATCTATGAGGAGATTTATTAATTGGACAACCAGTAGCTGCTACATTGTTTCATATATCTATGATATAATTACTGAAATTGAGGTAAATGCACAACATTTTAAGGTGTCACAGCATGCATCAAATTTTAACATTGGTATTTTCAGATAATTACTGTTATTCAATTAATTATCTTAATTTTATGTGAACAAGTTTCTAAATCCAACCACAATATAATTTAGTGTAAATTTATCAGTTTCTCAGTAACACGGATATTCCAAATATTCATATTTCTGTCTAAAGTTGAATACTGGACCGAAAACACGGTAACTGTTCCAAATGTATTGCACCAATCAGTTTACCATCCATAAACGATTATGAAAGCAGAACTGCATTTAATATAAATATATACATTGTACGAAATACAAATGAAACTCACCCATTATTATTGAGATCAAACACAGTATGTAGTTCAAAGTGCTGATTACAGGATTGACACGTTTATTTACGGGAACGCGCCCCTAAGCGACAACCGCTCCCCGCGAGGGTTGAAATTTCACTGAAAAGCGACACACAGCGGCAACAGGGTTCTTAGCCCTGTTACAAAACATATGAAATTATTCGAACATCGTCCTCAAAATTTCTAAGAGATCTATATGCTAAGAGTGTTTTCTATTTACCTAAGTCGAACTACATTAGATAATTTCAATGTATTTACTATTTCGTTAGCTTACACAAAGCTACAAAACGGCCGCTGGCCCAGTTACAAAATATTTTAAATTTCTATCTTTACCAATATTGTAATGCTGAATGAAGAGTTTGTTAGTTTGTTTGTGTGGTTAAACGAGCTTATCTCAGGAACTACTGGTCCGATTTGAAAAAATCTTTCAGTGTCAGATAGCCCGTTTATCGCGGAAGGCTATAGGCTATATATCATCACGCAACGACCAATAGGAGCCGAGTATCAATTAAAAATAGTGCAAAAACGGGGGAAAAATCACCTTCAAAACTATTTTTATCAATTAAGGTTGTCTGTAAGAAATTGCAATTAGCGATAAGACCGCCAATTGTCTATTGTCAACTCTTAATCTATTTGTGTCCTGTTATAATTTATGTTGGTGTACAACAAAGAAAATTCTATCTATCTATCTAGCTATCTTCCACGGGAACGAAGCCGCGGGCATAGGCTTGTTTATTATATATATACTCGACACTAGCTAACTGCCAGCTACATGCAAATATTCTTGGTCTCTACAGTACACACTCATTCGAGATATAAATCCTTTACTACCAACGAATACATTTTCGGGACATCCTTGGCTGTGATTTCGTAATATTATTTCATACAATCCGCCGTCGCCTGGATTCTGCTCTGCAAAACTAGGGCACTCCAACTATTCGAGCATGATAATTAATGTAATACTGTTCTAGAAGTGGATTTGCTTGTTCTGAATAGTTAATATTTTACCGGTTGTAACTTAATGTTATCAAGGGCTTGTTTCCCCACTTCCCAGTAAGTCAATTTTAAGTTAATTGCCAGATAATTTCACACAAATTTTGTTCAATTTTGTTTACTTACTTAGGCTATCGAGAGGTAGTGAAGCAAGCCCTTAGAGTCATTTAGCTTCCCCCGCGTGGCCTGGGTGTTTGTTATATCTCATTATTATAAGTATTATATTTACAAAAAAAGTATATTAGTATTAAATCCATTATCTAGTACGCATTGTACAAGCTCCGCTTAGTTTGGGACTAGGTGGTGCTGTGTAAAAATATCCAACAAATATTCCTTTATATATTTACTGAAGACACTTAGAGATAGATAGATAGAATATTCTTTATTGCACACCAAAACCAATGTAAAGAACAATTTTATGAACAGTAAATGGTACAATTGGTGTTCTTATCGCTAATAGCGATCTCTTACAGACAACCTTTGGATGGACTCATGTGAGAGAAGCTAAACGATACCTAGGAAGTCTGGCGTACTTACATAGAAAGAAGAGAATGTAGGTAATTTTAAGATATTCACTAAAACTTATATTCATCAATAAATATTTGTGTCCTGCGGGAGTCAAACCCACGACCTTTGTATCAGCAGTACGGTACTCGGACCACTAGACCACAGACGTCGTCATAACCGAAACAATCGAAAGATAGTATATTAATTCCGAACATAAGCCGATCTATAGTTATTAGGAACGGCTTATTTCGGCTCAATCATCTTCAAATGCATAACAATCAAGGGATAAAACGGAACTGACCTCATTGACCCAAATCGACGGCTGAGATCGAACGGCGAAAGAAAAATACACTAAAGTGCAATTAAGTAGAGGTCTCATTGCCACCATTTACCCTAAAAAAATATTCCACTTGGGGAGCTTATACTGTACCCATCATTACGTAAGTAGAATTTTAAATCTTTTATTTCAATAGTAAATATATATAAATGCATGATGCAAGTTACCAAAAGGATATAAGGGAAGAGGAAGACCATAGAAAAGATGGATGGACTGTGTGAGAAAGGATATGACCACAAAGGAGTTGAATGATGAGATGACGGCTAATAGAGATGTTTGAAGAAAAAGATGATAGTAAATGAGAACGCAAACGTTTTTATATTTTATTTTTTCTCTGTTGATATAGCTCTTTTAAGTTGGCAACACTGTCTCGTTTCTTTTGTTCTTCCTATACTTGTTTCATGTAAGCTTTCTCGGAATATACACTATTTTCCAATTCCCGTTTTATTTCCACCAAAATATCAACAAAAGACATACTGCGCCGACCCCAAGTGAATAGGGACCAGGACAGGAGGATTATGAGACAATATAGATAGGTACTTTTGAAAAGTCAAACTATTTGCACGGTCCCAAAATGGAACTTGAGACTTGAAACTAGAGAAGAGCTGTAAAGAGCTCTAGGTACAAAAAAAAATATCTTCAAAAGGCCTTTTCAGACATTTTCCTGCATTGTGACTCACATATTATACCTAATGTTACTGTGTCTTAAGAGACTACGGTTCTCTGAAATTCTTTCAACTCTTCTCAGAGGTCGGCTGTCGGAAATGACAGCGCCATGTAGGTAGTTTAAAAAAATGAATAATATTGACTTGTAAAAAGTGTCTAGAAATAAATATCATGTACCAATAGTTATAAAGATAGTGCAATGTGATGTTAGGCAGGAAGATAGGCAATAAGAGCTGATCATCCGCAACAGATTGCTGGGAAAAGGCCTCCCCAGGTCCTTGAAGGTACTCTTTTCTCGTGCCTTTTTTAGTTCTAGCGGATAGAATCTAGGTCGTCCCGCCACCTCTGGGCCGGCCTCGACGACACCTACAATCTTCAGGCATTCTTTGTGTAGAGTGTACACTAATTATCAGTAACTCTATAAATAATATTAGATAGGAAAGTGTAGAAAAAATAAACACAAATAATTTGAGGTATTTTTTATATAAAATTCTCGTATAAAACTTATAACAATGCATTAACTATCTTTACACACTAACTTATTTTATCACAATAGTTTTTCTTGCAATGTTAATTGTTGTTGCATGCCCGATAATAATTCTAATAAATATGGTCCGAAAATACCACGTAACAATACCTATTTTTATACAAAATGTCAAAATGTTCCCAGCGACCGTAATTCAAATTTCGAACGTCACTTTAAACGTCAACATTTTCATTAAATTGACATCTATTCTATTTTCTGTTTGTGAATGTCTGTGACAAGAACTTTCTAAATATATTTATTATAATATTTATTATTAAGATAACAAGTAATATTTAAAAATAATTAAATAACTAAACTACTAATATTGATAATTCGATTGTAGTGTTTTTCTTTTATGAATACTTATAAGAGAACCTGTAATTATGGTTGACAAATTCTATTTTTGAATTATGTATGTTATAATTTTGATTGTATTTATTTTATGTTCTACAAATGAATAAATTAATTCCATAAATTAATAAAGGTATTGCTAGACTGTATATAAGCTGAACGCTAAAATTATTATCTATTTTAACAAGCTTTTATTCAACTTGCTTTGTTAATATTTCTTATACAAAATACGTGATTTCAAACGATTCTAGCGAACTGAGATGAAATATATTTGTTTTTCGAATTAAAACAAGTTACATTTACAAACAAAATACACCTTAATAACAATTTGTTTTCACTCACTTCATCACTAGCGAGCTCAAACCTTATTTTAATTACTTAGAGTTCTATTTTGCATACTGATGTAACATTAACATCGAATGATACAGTACTAATTAGGACTTTCTGTTATGACATACAGTTTAAAATCAAATGTATTTTAATGTTTCTCAGCTAAGTAAGCTTGAGGCTTCAATTACCATAATCTAATCGTTTTAAATTAAATAATTTCTGTGAAATATTTCATACAAGAGAGATTTATCGTACGGATGTCAGTGAAATGCCGGGTACATCTTACACAGATCCATTGGATCACATAGGTATATGTATATATCACAGACTACAGAGAGTACCAAATCTGATTTAAAAAAATAATTGTCAGCGAGTTGACCAGCTTTGGCCAGCCGACCCAAGGATAGACTAATTTTGTAATTTTTTAATTGAAATTGGATATTATTAGCTTAACGTAAAGCGAAAATTATTTTTAAATCAGTTGAGAGATTAGTTGTTGAGGTGATAACACTCTGCTAAATAAAACGATAAATATATTTATAGACATATTGCACAAAAAATACGGAGTAGAAAATCCACTTACAGTTTTTCTACAAATCTCATTTGGACTACATTATATATTATATCATGAATATATTTAAAAAAGTTACCCTAATCGGTGCTGCCGTTTTCACACAATGTGGTTACAAACGAACAGCATATTATTTTTTATACAGATAAATATTTAAAGTCGATGAGATTCTAGTTCTAGACATATATACATACATACAATCACGCCTTTTCCCATAGGGGTAGGCAGATATAGAACGCCGCTTGCTAGAATGCCACTCCTTATTTTAGATTGTCACATTATCTAGTCACATCTAGGTATTGCAAAGGCTGTATTAAAAAAAACCTACTTAATACACAGTCTCTACGAATACTCTTTTATTAAACATACGCCTAACACATCCAAACTTAGAATGATTTAACAAAATTATTTTTCGTGTGTGTTTAAAATTGTAGAATAAATTATTTTATAGAAACTGTTTCCCTCGATTTTATTCGCGTTTCAAAGGACTTTTCGTGACGAATATAGGCTATGTCATTCCTCAAGACACAATCTAGCCCCTTGCCAAATTTTATCGAAATCGATCCAGCAGACAACAGAAAGAAACGTAACAATATACAATGCATTTACAATCGCTCAAGGGCCTAGCAGAATACCAGCGCCGCGTCATTGATTGTGATGAAGTGGCATAAGCTGAGCTAGGGACCTTTTTTTGCTCTCACAAATCAGCATAGTTATTCAATATTCATAGATTAGTTATAAAAAAAAACATTTTGTATTTTCCTTTTTGTTTTTGTCTTTCCGTGTGAGAGCAAAATAAACGTGCTCCTTTCTTACAATATTAATTATTATTAATTAGTATTAACTGGTTTATGATTTACAATTGGTCAATCCAGGACCAATGCAGGCGGCGTATGCTATTGCGTGAGGTAAGAAGTTTTGTTCATAATTCCCCGTGAAGAGATGAGACCAGGGCCCCTTGGCAAACACCGCCACATCTTCTCCTCCGTGTGTCTCCCGAGATATTGGTACCAGCGCCGGATAAGTGTAGTTTATGCTATCTGTAACAAGCAGCAGTTTATATTACACTAGCTTCCCGCCAGCGGCTTCGCCCGCGTGGTCTTATAACTTTTTCCCCCGTTTTTGCAACATTTTTCATTACTACTCCGTTCCTATTAGTCGTAGCGTGATGATATATAGCTTATAGCCTTCCCCGATAAATGGGCAATCTAACATGGAAAGAATTTTTCAAATCGGTCCAGTACTTTTTGAGTTTATTCGTTACATACAAAAATACAAATCTTTCCTCTTTATAATATTAGTGTAAATACCACCACGTCTCGTGAACGTGGTCTCGAGCAACAACAGCCATGCTTCTCAGAACGAGCAAAGTGTTACTGGATTCTTATAAATTATCAGTAGCAGCTCGGAATTTAGATTTATGGCAGTAACAATAGCTTCACCCCCAACTAAATGGGACTTAAACATGATTTTATGGTCTAATTGAAATAAAAAAAATTGAATTTGAATCAAATAAAATATTATATTTTGTGGGACACAGCTTCCTCTTAAATTTCAGCAGAATTTCCACGAAGCCAACCTCATGGACGAACCTCGTTCGGTCTCTAGTCTCTACAGTATGTTTTTATTTAGCTATGTATGTTTTCATACATATATAAGTAACACTTTCATACATTCCTCTCACAGAACTTCTGACATACCAATAAAATCTTCGTCCACCCATCCACAAACAGATCGCCTGTTAGATTAGAATTTAAGAGATCATTTAGCGCGGCCAGAGTGCGAGGAGTTGGCGACTTAGCACGTGCAACAGTACGGCAAACAGCATGTGTCAAATAAAAGATACTTACTAAAGTTATCGTTGGCAAGATTGTGCCTCTTGTAATTATCGTGTGGCTTATACCCTGGCCCGTTGGCGTAGCTCAGTGTAGTGTATGGCAAACTATCCGATGCATTTAGCTGGAACATGGTAAAAGTACATTGGTTATGTAGGTAGAACTTAGGGTACTATGGAGCTATGGAGCTATGATTGGTATTTCTCTATGCCACTAAATTAGAAATGAGGAGATCCTTGCCGACAACATAATTGATTTGTCTGCATATTTGGTTTTTATGTGGGGTCGGCGCAGCATGTCCTTTGCCGTGCCTCGGAGACACGTAAAGCTATCCACCCCGGTTGTCATACAAATACCCATGACAATCATTAGTGGTAATAAAAAGCCCAAAGAGTCTGGCAACCAGTTTATCTTTTGAAATTGGATTGCGGAGGTTGGGTGGCAGTCGCTTCGTGTAATACTGATATTCAGCCGCATCTGGTTAGACTGGAAACCGACCCCAACATGGTTGGGAAAAGGCTAGGAAGAAGGAGGCCCATCATGTCCTTTGTCTATAATTGAAATACATACATACACAGTCAGTAACAAATACAGCGTCCATTAGTTTTACGAGCTGTGCCCTACATATCTTATAGAATTGACGGACTGGAGCAAAAAGTTCTTGACCGAAGACCACGCCCTAAAAACGTAGCGTAGGACGGTTTCCAACGATTTAGACAGACACCATTATTTATATTTAGTCTTTAGATTTTTTGTAATAAAACTAAACTTTGACTGACATAAGAATAAGTATGTGAATTATAGTACCAGAACCCTGGCATATTGCTCAATAATTAAGAACAGATAGATAGAAAAGGGACGGGTAAACTGAAACAAGGCTACAAAACACAGATTAAAGAGACACTGAAGATCGTGACAAATATGAAAGTCTAGGAATTATTTCTCAATACAGAGTTGTTGACAAACCTGATTATACCGGAACCCCAAATAATAAAAGAGAAAAATCCAACAAAGTTCAATTATTAAAAAAGTATTTTACCTTATTCGTTAGCCCTAAGATATCAGTTCCCCTCTTGCTGTATCCACTATACGTCATTGTATGACTATGATCTGACGTCACTACCACCAAGGTCTCCTGTAGGTCCACAAGCCTTAAAGCCGCTTCAACCGCCTTCGCAAATTCAGCAGTCTCGTCAAGCGCTTTACGCGCTCTTGTTTCATGATGAGCAGTATCTATTCTTCCTCCTGAAATGTTGTTTATGTATTAAGAATAAAATATATCGCTTTTTTGCGGAAAAAAGAAATCAGTCCTAACTAAAAATATAAGTAGGTGTTTTTTTTTCAAACGTACATTAAGGCATGCAAGTGCTTATTTAAAATAAACGAAGTTTTCTAAAACTCTGATTATTTTACTTGTGGTTTTCCCAATAAACAATGTATCCCTGTACTTTAAAAAAAAAATGTAAGAAAGACACAAGAGACTAGAGAGAATAATCACCCCATGTCTCGACACGATAGAAAATTTAGATCATAAATCAATAATCACTTGAGTAAAGTACCTAGTCTTTAAAAAGACTTGATAGCGACTTAAAAGGGAGAGAAAAGAAATGAGTTTTGTTGCTATAAAAACAACAACCAATAAGATTAATTAACAAGTAAAGAACATATTGTTATTACCTTCAACAAACAAGAAGAACCCATTCTTCTTCCGGCTCAACATTTGTATCGCTTTCTGAGTCATTTCACTTAGCGATGGATCGTCGTCACCAGCTTCCAAATGGTAGGGCATATGGTCAGGAGAGAAGAGACCCAGCACGCTATTATATACATTCACATCCAGGTTCAGAAGAGCATTTTTGTGGTACACGTATTTCGGAACTGCTCCAAGAGATTCCTTCTTGACGAGCCACTCCCTAATCAAGTCCTTCCCATCATTCCTGTACCCGTGATAGCCTTCAGGGTCCTTTTGAGATTTGGAGAAGAAGTTTCTTCGTCCACCACCCAATACGACCTGCGATTATAATGTTATAGGAAAATTATAATAGTAGTCGTTTTGGGATCCTATCGACGCTGAATATAATTAAAGAGAAACAAACTCAGAAAATCACGGATTCCTAAAGTCCAGTCATAGTAGTAGCAATATACTAATGTTACAAGGCAGGGTAATTTCTGAAGTGACCTTTTGAAGTAAAGGGCTTTTATATAATAATATAATATAATATATAATATCCTGGGACATTTTTACACAGCACCATCCAGTCCCAAACTAAGCAGAGCTTGAACTATGGGTACTAGACAATGGATATAATACTTCTATACTTTTTTTTGTAAATACATACTTATAATACATAGGAAACACCCAGACAAACACAGACACTTAAATTCATCACAATAAATGTTTGTGTTCTGTGGGAATCGAACCCACGACCTCGTGATCAGCAGTCCATTACTCGAACCACTAGACCACAGTCGTCAAAATCGTCTTTTAGTATATCTTTACGTTATTGTTATCCAGTCCATTACCCACCCATTCATCTAGGTCTACTTTTGGGAGTAAAAAAAACTTGTTTTAAGACGATTATACCCAATCGGCGGAACATTTGTAGAAGTCATCAACTTACGTCGATCTTGCTGCCAACTCGCCCCTTGACCAGCTGTGCGGCTATGTCCTCGCAGCGAAGGCCTTTCTTCGGCAGGTCACTATCAGCCTCCCACCTTCGGTCCGCGGAGTGAGCGTACGATGCCGCTGGAGTAGCATGCGTCACCCGAGTGGTGGTCACGACGCCTGAAACATTAATATGTAATTAAAATATACAAGTGTGATTGAATTTTAAGAAATACCCAGTAGTAGTTTAGAATAAATTGCGCCTAGTTAATGGCAATAATCTTGCCCCCTGTTACATCGGACCTAAAACATACCGGCTAATACGAGTATAGGTTTATACTATAAACCTATACTCGTATTAGGTTACTTCTATAAACTTTATAGAAGTATCTACACCTATATTTACCCTGCTTATCCCTTTAGGAATAACCTAAATAAAAAATTTAGAAAACCCCCGACACGAAATGTAATTTGCCATTTTGTGGTAGCGGCCATCTTGGATTTGAAATATATCATAGTGTATAGTATTGTGCTAGTTAAGCCCTTTCACTTGATACCCATATTGACGGAGTTGTGAAAAAATATGTAATTCGCTATTTTGTAGCGGCGGCCATCTTGGACCGATTTTCATCAAACATAGCTAAGAACACTCCCGACTAATTCACCTTTCAAATAAAAAAAAGAAAATCAAAATCGGTCCATCCATTCGGGAGTTGCGATACACATACCACACACACACACACACACACAGACACGTCAAACTTATATCACCCCGCCGTTTTTTCGTCGGGGGTTAAATACAGGTGTAATCGTATTCTATGTTCTATACTCTATAGCTGATCGTCATACTAAATATCAGGTAGTATCATTTCGAAAATGGCGCCAAAATCACACACACCTGTCCCTTTGCCAGCTTTCTGGGCCCAGTCCATGAGGCCTGTGACGGAGTGCAGGCCATCTCTCTGGCCCTTGCAGTCTCCACGTTTGATGGCTGCGCTGAGACCCACGGTCCCACTGTTGGCCTTCACTCCCGTCAAGTACGCTGTGCCACTGCATGCGGAATCCGCTACATTATGGTCCACGCAGTATGTCTGAAAAAGATCCCAGATTATTTATCCCTTGGCCATGATATATACCTAAGGCAAGGAAAGTCAAAGTGCGGTTTTTTATCGTATGAGTTCCACATCCCTTCCCCAAATGGCAGGACTCCAAGAGGAGTATCCACATCAAAAATTATATTTACATAATTTCTCAGTCATTGAGTCTGCTCTCTGAATTTTTTTAGATCGGCATGACGCAATACTGATGCAAGCATCTTGAAACCGTAAATAAGGGTATAAAATAAAATGGCATAAAGTAAAAATATGAGATTCCAAGTGTCTCCGTATCACACTGACTTTTATATTTTAAACTATTAGCAACTCAACACTCATAATAAAAAAAATGCATAAGATACGGCAAAACTTTAAAAGGAAGAGGACTTTTCAGCCAGTTAAATACGAGAGGCAATTAAAAAGAAATTAATACAACTGAATTCATACACTGCTGGACATAAGCCTTTCCTAATGAGAGATACAGCGCCCGGATTTCGGCTCCTCTCATTCATGTACTGTCAAGTACAGCCTGCCTCTGCCTCTACCACTATACAGCAATCGATCTCTGCCTAATCCTGGGGAAACCAGCCATTAAGAACTCGTTTATACCTTCGCTAGACCTGTGTACGGGAAGGCTTCGAAGCTCAGCTTCAGTTCTTCGCCGAGGTGACCATACTGCTGTCCCAGATACACCCTGGTTGCTGCCAGAGTCGTGATGCTCATGCCATCTCCGAGGAAAAGGATCACGTTCTTCGCCACCTTTGTGTTTAGAGGACTGGCAATCTGGAATGGTAGATGAGGAATGTCAAGACTCTTATAATTAACTATGACATATGCTTATGAGACATGAAGAGAAGCAGTGGTAGCCTAGGGGTATAACTATTGGACTACCAAGTCAAAGGTCTTGAACTTAGTTAATTTGAAATTACAAACAGACACTTAAATTTTATTTCTTTGTATAGACAAGAGAAGAACAGTGTGGGTGTGACTGAGTTTGTGTGAGTGCACTACAAATTACCTTTGTACGCAGTATCCATTGCGCTTGTAGATTCCAATGATCTTTGTTCCTTTCATCAAACGTTGGTGTTTCGGAACCACCTGAAAAAAAATCATTTTTCAATTATTACCCACAAATTTTCAGCCAGTGGCTTAACCCGCGTGATCTGGGTATTTCTTATAACTTTCATCCCTTCTTTCAACCCCTTACAGCCCTTTTTCGCATTAACAAGTAGCTTGTGTCCTTTCTCAGGCTCTAGACTATGTCATAACAAATTTAATTTAAATCGGTTCAGTAGTTATTGCGTGTAAGCGCGACAGACAGACAGAGTTACTTTCACATTTATGATATTATTAATATAAATGAATTAACTGTCCCCCTGTTAGGCACGGGTCTCCTATCAGAATGAGAGGGGTCAGACCAGATTATATTCCACCACGCTGGCCTTGTGCGGGTTGGCAGACTTCACACGCGGACGAGAAAATCTCTCAGGCATGCAGGTTTCCTCACGATGTTTTCCTTCACCGTTGTAAGCGAGTATAATTAATACAGGGAGAAAACTCAGAAGTGCATGCCTTGGATTCGAAGTCGAGACGGTGGTAGTCCGGTGGTCTTACCACTAAGCTGTTACTGCTTATCTATACTAATATTAGTAATATTATAAAACTGAAGTTTGTTTGTTTGTGTGTTTTGTTGAACGCGTTAATCTTAGGAATTACTGATTTGAAAAAATCTTTCAGTGTTAGATAACCTGTTCACCGAGGAAGGTTAAAGGCGATATATCATCACGCTACAACCAATAGGAGCTGAGTATAAATTAAAAATGTTTGCAAAAACGGGGGATAAAATCAACTTCCACGGGAACGATGTCGCGGGCAAAGGCTCCCAGTAAATGTAATTTGCACACCAAGTGTGCCAAAAAATTGGCGATTTTTTTTTATGATGGAAATTCGTAATACTATATTTTTCCTGCTCTAATTTGCAAAAATTGTAGGGAAACGAAAAGGATGGCAATAATAGTCATATATTATGCCCCCGCATACTGCACATTTTTGCATAGGTTGCATTCTAATCGTGGGTCATATAATAGTATATATATATCATTTAATGATATATATCATTTAATGATATATATCATTAATCATATATCACACCCTCCTTAGGTAGTCGGGTAAAAAATACGTAAAATCGCTTCTGTAAATACTCGTAAGTAATAACCAACTTAATCGGCGTTAGTTGTTTATGACTCAAATAAAACAATGCACATCATTAATATGTGGGAATCGAACTCTGTCCTTGAGCTGAAAAACCGGTCACTCATCCATTTGGGTCATCGTTTACTCACTTAACTGGTTCTATGAATATCATTAACCCGATTTTAGTTAAGTAAACACGCTATTGAGATTGACAAACTAGAAAATAGAGGGTAGTTCAGAAAACTTAACAGAATTAATTGTCAAAAAGACTGCCTCGTTTGCCTCGTGGTCCCAAGTACGAATGACTACTACTAGAGGTCCGATTCGATTCCGGAGCTGCGCAAAGAATCGTTGGGGTTTTCCATGATATTTCAAGTAGCAGCTCGGAGGCCTCTGCCTCGTTGGTCCAGTGGTCCCAAGAGCGACTGCTACGCTAGAGGTCCTCGGTTCGAGCAAAGTGTTGTTGGGTTTTCTATGAAATTTCCAGTAGCAGCTCGGAGGATTTATGCCCGGTTAATGGCAATAGGCTCGCCCGTATTACATAGGACCTAAACATACCGGCGAACTGTGGGTGTACATTAGTACGCCTCTGCCTAACCCGTCGGGGAATACAGGCGTCATATTAAACCAGATCCGTCTTATCGGCTTTGTAGTTACAAGTGCGACTGTAGAGCATGAAGTCCTGTAATCGATTACCGAAACGAACAAAACGATACTGGATTTCCCATTAGTGGTGAGGGTCAAAGACCTTTAGTGTTATATTGATTCTTTGTGTGAGGAATGAATTCTATAAATAGACAACCTTTTTCTAATCCCGTACCAATTTTCCAAAATCCTTTGTTTGCGGATGCCTAATTGCCAAATTTCGGCTCAATCCAATTATAATAATAATAAATAAATATCCTGGGACATTTTTACACAGCATCATCTAGTCCCAAACTAGGTAGAGCTTGTACTATGGGTACTAGACAATTGATATAATACTTATATACTTTTTTTTTGTTGTAAATACATACGTATAATACATAGAAAACACCCAGACAAACACAAACACACACATCATCACAATTTCTCAAACACACACATTCATCACAATAAATGTTTGTGTCCTGTGGGAATCGAACCCACGACCTCGTGATCAGCAGTCCGGTACTCGAACCACTAGACCACAGACGTCGTCAATTGTTTTGAGTTGTTTGTTGATAGATCAGTCAGTCACCTTTACCTTTTATTACAAACTAGCTTTCCGCCAGCGGCGTCGCCCGCGTGTTCTGGGTTCCTTATAAATTATACCCTACGTCACCCGGGGATAGTGTAGCTTCCCAACGGTGAAAGAATTTTTCAAATCGGTCCTATAGTTTCGGAGCCTATTCGATTTAAAAAAGCAATCAAATCATCAAAAGCCCTTCAGTCACATTTGTACCGGAGGTACATGACAGCTGTCAAGTTGATAGTTTTTACCATGAAATCACTATGAAACTGATAATAATTATGCCGTAATCGGCCGTAATGGCATGCGTTTTACATTCCGTTGTATATAGATTTTAATAATATAATTTTATTATTACATATTCTTATACTATAGCGACAGAGTGACGACACACTTTTGAGTTTGTCAAATTGTCACTTCTGTTTAATTATATAATTAGCTGTATTTATTTCTTATCTCTTACTATTGTATGAAAGAGCGGTTTCTCCTAACACAAGCATCACTTGCTTAAAGGGAGATTCCAATCACAAATATTCGTAACCTTGGATAAAGAAATAGACTATTTTGTATTTTGAGACATATTACTCAATTCTAGATTTAAGCCGGGGTTTTCCGAAACAGCATAAATAAAAGCAATTTTAAAAATAAAACTTGCTACACTAGTAACATTAGCATAATTGTTTGAACGTAAAACAAGACATTTAAAGTCGATGACCTATGAATATTTAAGACAACATGTTTTTTTTATATAGAAACGCGTCTTTTCAAAGATATTTATGGCTTATATGACGCTATCGTATGTATAGAAACGTCATTAACGTTTCAGATAGCGTCATAAATATTACGTTTTCAACATCAAAGATTTGGTAAAATGTCTCGCCATGGACTTAATTGCCGCGAAAAAAGCCTCTAAGATCACAAAGCAGATTTTTATATTTTTAGAATCAATCAAAACGTCTGAGTTTTGTTAGATATTTTTATATGGAAATGTGAAGGTCGCGAAGTATAATAGGTGTTTATAACAACACACTCATACAAATATACACGGGTTTTAACTGTCTGGTGGCTTTGAGTATTTTTATGAAGCTTTTTAAGAAGTCCCGTCGATATGTACCTCAACCATGAGTTCTATCAAATGACTTTCGATAAGTTTTTTACGCATCGAAACGCTGTAATCTCATAGAAGATTTTAGTTCCTTACGTAACCGCTAGAGGCGCTGCGAGGGGTTTCCATACAAATATTTTACGGCGTCGCTAGCGAGTCTAGTGAGAAAAACTCATGGTCGAGGCCCTGGTATCGTCGTGCGACGGGTTGTTGAGTTCCCTTCATTTAGGTCGAGCGAGCTACACATTAACTGATGTATGCGTGCCATCGGCAGGGTCTACTCAAAGCCGCTATGACTATTTTTTTTTTTTATATTTTGGGGACATTTTTACACAGCACCATCTAGTCCCAAACTAAGCAGAGCTTGTACTATGGGTACTAGACAATGGATATAATACGTATATACTTTTTTTTGTAAATGCATACTTATTATACATAGGAAAACACCCAGACAAACACAAATACTTATATTCATCACATAAATATTTGTGTCTTGTGGGAATCGAACCCACGACCTCGTGATCAGCAGTCCGGTACTCGAACCACTAGACCACAGACGTCGTCAAATTTCTCCAAGAAGACTTATTGTCAACTACTATGACTGGACTTTATATGACTCTCTCGTTCTTATCACAAAAGATGGTCTAAGTTAAACCCAGACTAAACCCATATCCATCACTTGCTAACGTAGTATGGACAAAAAAGGGATGGGCTATTTTAAAACCGGGGTTTTTCTTAAAATATCGTTTTGTAATAACAGGAGTTTCGGTGGTTCTTCTCAGAGGTCATCAGCCAGGAAATGATGACGCCCGCGCTAATTAGTTCATAAAATTGTTAAAGTGTCTTTTAAATATCTATTTACAGAAGTTATTACAATTTAAGGCTATTGTCAATATAAAAATATAATTTTATGGCAACTCTTTACCAAAGTTACTTTGACCTCTACGATATTTGAAGTAATAAAATAACAAAATTATTCATAGTTTTGATGATGTCACTTGTCTAGTGAACTATGACATAACCATAACATACCATCACGCCTGTATTCCGCAAAGGGCAAGGCAGAGGCGTACTAATGTAAACCACAGTTCGAAGGTATGTTTAGGTCCCATGTAATAGGTAGCGAGCCCATTGTCATCGACCGGACACAAATCCAGACTCCGAGCTGCTACTGGGAATCTCATAGAAAATCCCAACTGTTCGACCCGGGAATCCAGGACCTCTAGCGTAGCAGTCGCGCTTGGGACCACTAAACCAACGAGGCAGTAAAAAGTACCACCTACAGCCATTTCAAGATCACCATCACCTCATAAAACCAAACCTGGTGCTTTTTTGTGATTTATATTTCCCGTTCATTTTTGTCGTCGACTCGTCGTGTATTTGATGACGTAAATATACGTCACGGACACGAAAAACCACAAAGGTTCTGTAAAACTACAAATAATTCATTATGGTTAACCTAGTTACCTAATAAAGTAGTGCACTCCATATTTGATATCATTTGTCATACCGAGGTACCTATTGTATTGTTCCACTTTATATCAGTCAGATTTTCTGTCAAACATATGCGCAGAAACGGGTTTTTTCGAGAGGGATTCCATTTCCTAATTCTCTTATCACTTTTGTAAAGGTTACATACGGTAACATACATTCACGCCTTTTTTCCATAAAGGTAAGCAGAAACTCTCTTTTCGAGTTTAAGCTCGAAATACCTATTTCATTCACATGGGATCATGTATAGTGAAACCATATTTTAAACAAATGTAACGCTATACTTATAATATACTTAATTTGACCTCTTTTGGGAAAACAAATAAAGTATGGATGCAGTTTTTTTATAAACATAATTAGGTATTATAAAATAAAGGTTTGAAGACCCCAAAGTGTTACATTCACCGTTAGGTAAAAAACCCAACATATCGGAAACAGTCACTGTGCAATGCTTGACCTCGACAAATTAACCACGTGCTTCTTTAAAAAATCCAAATTTATTGGGGAAACCCAAACATACTAATCATACAGGTGGGTTTTACAAGGCGCCAAGAATGTTGCAAATGTTGCAACCAAATATAAGTTGTCATACAAGTTGTCATACAACTTTTAATATAGGTTGTCATACAACTTATGTATAAATAAAAGCGTGTGAATTTTTGCTTAAACATGTTACAGACGTCTGACTTAAAAGTTAAGATATTCATGACGCAGTATTCAATAATAGCGGCAAAAAATTAAGATATTCGCGACGCAGTGTCAGATCAGAAACGTCATGATTGTAACGTGATCAACTTTTTTACTAATTTGAAAAAAACCAAAAGCGTCATAACATTGCTGCGTGATCAACGTCAAGAATTCTGTCGGACTTTTTTACGACATACATAGGTTAGGCAGAAGTGTACACCATCGGTTTGCCGGTAACTTTAGGTCCCATGTAATGCCGGGCACATCCAAATTTCGGGCCATTACCGAGAATTTCATAGAAAAACTCGGATCAGTATCACCTTATTCCACCTGGAAAACGAACCTACGAGTGTAGCAATCGCGCTTAGTACCACTAGGCTTACGCGTTAGCAGCTTTTACTGGTTTGAAACAAATGCTAATAACTTGAAAAAGATTGAAGTAAAAAATATGTATTTATGTAAAATATTGGTAAACAATTAAATATTGATTTTAATTATTAGAAGATACTTTTTACGTATGCGCATGCCTTTTTGGTTAATCAACAGATTTAGACAATTCTAGATAAAGTAAATAGAAACTATGATATACCTGCATACTGCATAGTAAACAGTGCTTGCCGCGGCCAGTCTATGTATGGGTGACCATTTATTCCATTTGATACATTATGAGTATTATGATACATTTCATGTCTCGCTGCCTGTATACCTACATATAATTAATTGTTGACTGCACATTAGCTGTGACAATAGGTAGAATAAAATTAGTTAGGAAAATGGTGAACCGCAAATCGGAGCCCATTAAGGCGTATCGCCATAACCATGCTGACGTATTGTTCTAGTTACTAAGTGGTTACCAAATATCATATATTGAAGACTTCTGTGGTCTAGTGGTTCGAGTATGGGGCCCCAAGTCTGCTATTTTACTAATAACCATGCTGACGTATTGTTTTAGTTACTAAGTGGTTACCAAGAATTATACATTGAAGACTTCTGTGGTCTAGTGGTTCAAATATAGGGCCCCATGTCTGCTATTTTACTAATAACCATGCTGACGTATTGTTCTAGTTACCAAATATCATATATTGAAGACTTCTGTGGTCTAGTGGTTCGAGTATAGGGCCTCAAGTCTGCTATTGTACTAACACTTCAATAGTGTCTCAATAGTGTATCGATAGAATAGGTTTACACATTTGGTTGTCTGTTCTTTATTTAAGACCAGTGGCGTTCCAGTGAATTTCCATTGAACTACCATTCAACTGTCATAGACGTACAGACAGTTTTTGTTAGCCCGTTCGTCAATAATTGACGTCAAAAATACTAAATAATAAATGAAATAAGAATACAGAAGCCATTTTAGCCACACTCCACCGAACACCGAACACTATTGGTAGGATATTGAATATTTATTATACCCAATCTGTCAAAATCTCAATAGTATCTCAGTAGAATGGTAATTTTAACTAAAATTGCAGAATTGGGGCCCTGGACTGCTGATCATTTTGACTTCGATTCCCATAGGACACAAGTATTTAGGTGATCTATTTATTCATTTAGGGTTTTCCCACAGCTGTATGTATACAACATTTTTGTATTATTACATCGTTCATGACTGGCCTCCGTCTTATACAAAAGCCAAATTACGGGCCAACCAACATGCGTATAGGAGATTAGTCCAACTTAAAATTAATATACTTGACATTTGGCATTAATATACTTGGCATTAACAACTTAAAATTAATATACTTGGCATTAACAATGACTCGGTACTCATCAAAGTACCTAGGCAAGCCTCCGTCACTCTCTCAAGGCCACGAGTTATATGCCGGCCGATAATGACGATACAATTGTCACATCATCGATACCGAATCCACATAATTATTGTGCAGCGGATGGGTGGATGGGTTATAATGCCATGTCTTATAAATAAGTCAAATTACGGGCCAACCAACATGCGTATAGGATTAGTTCAACTTAAAATTAAAATAAACACTAAATAATGACTTAAATAAATAAAGTATCTAATTGGAGATTACAAAACAATAAATTTACTCAGTAATACAATTTAAAATGAGATTAGTAGGACGGAATAATTACATGTGATGATCATAAGTTTTTTAAGTGTCCGAAATACTTATAAAGTAGGTAAAAAAACTTGCAACTTGTGTTAACCTCCTCGTATCGTCGGTAAGGTGACACACGAATGACGTTAAAGTCACTTTACAGATATCCTGACGTCGGTACTCGTCATAGTACTCAACAAAGTACCAAGACAGGCCTCCATCACTCGCTCAAGGCCACGAGTGATATGCCGATATATGACGATACAACTGCCACACGCTTAAATATTTTGCTTTCTCCGATTTTTACGGCCGGGTAAAGTTAGCTCGTGCCAACTTCAACCCGCACAATAAGTTTGGTGACCCGGCGCCTCCACCACTATGTGGAGGTACCTCCACGGTACCGGGTTAGGGTATTGATCACTAAAAAGATTATTTATCGTTAACTTTGTTTATTGGGAGCACTGAAACAATATCACATGTCATGGTGTCGGTGACACAACTACTTCTATAACCTAACCTAAATTAAAAATTTAGAAAACCCCCGACACGAAATGTAATTTGCCATTTTGTGGTGGCATCATAGTGTATTCTACTAGTTAAGCCCTTTCATTTGATACCTATATTGACGGAGTTTTGAAAAAATATGTACTCCACAGTCTTGTAGCGGCGGCCATCTTGGACCGATTTTCATCAAACATAGCTAAGAACACTCCCGACTAAAACACCTTTCAAATAAAAGAAACAAAATCAAAATCGGTCCATCCGTTGGGGAGCTACGATGCCACAGACAGACACACACACACACACACACACACACAGACACGTTAAACTTATAACACCCCGTCGTTTTTGCGTCGGGGGTTAAAAACAGACTACGTCATTCTTATTTTTATATGAATGCTTGTTAACCAGTCAGTTGTATACCAAATATTGGGAGCGACCTTGTGGGTCTCTAAAGTACTGTACAACACTTACGCATTTGTTCGATGACGCGCTTGCACGTGGCAGGCGGCAGGCCATACAATCTCAACTCTTTGTATGTGTACTTTTAATACATTTCTTATTACTGCGAATAGTTAGTATTATAATTTAGTTTTTGTAGGTAGTTATCAATACATTTCTACAAGTATCTATGTATGAAATTAAGCTTTATTATATGGGAAAAGAGTCACTTATTAAAAAACATTGATTGCTTAGTAATGTTTCTGTCCGTAGGACTATTAACTATTATGTGACCTAGGTTACTGCGGTTACTATTTCATGCAGTTGTTAGGCACGTGTGAGAACAGAGGCTCGACCATGAGTTTTTCTCACTGGACTCGCTAGCGACGCCGTAAAATATTTGTATGGAAAACCCTCGCAGCGCCTCTTGCGGTTACGTAAAGAACTAAAATCTGCTATGAGATTACAGCGTTTCGATGCGTACAAAACCCATCTCCTAAATTACTGCGGTCTGAGCTTGTAGGACGGTTTTTTTACCCGACTACCGAAGGAGGGTTATGTGATTTACATGTATGTATGTATTTGTGTCCGTTCCTATATCTCTCCATAACTACTCAACGGTACAACCGATTTTATACATACGTATTACACATCTACCTATACTAATATTTTAAAAGCTGAAGAGTTTATTTGTTTGATTGAATCCGCTAATCTCAGAAAATACTGGTCCGATTTAATAAAAATTTCTTCAGCTTTTTTTTTTTTATGACGGATGTAGATTCTAGCTCAGGAGCTTTAGAATCTTAACCGGGCTTGGTGGCGAGGCACCTTTTGTGCCTCCAGCCATGGACACTTATAAACTAAGCAACCGCAGCTAAGGGCGTCCCCTAACGGGACTCGGACCTCGGCTTAGGGCGTTGCTGGGGGGACAGCTAGGGACAGCTGGATCTGGGTTGAAATTATTTAGGGACGAATTTAAAGCTACTGGCTCGGCGCGGGCCGGCTCGAGCAAGGGACGGGGAGGGGTACCGTTTCGGGGTCTTCGCGACGGGCCTCGCCGGCGAGGACGGTAAATCGGATGGCGTCGAGCCTGTTTGAGTGCTTCTTGTGCTACGGTAATCGGGTCATCAGGGTAAGTGAGTGCGTGCCTTGGGCGGCGCACTCTACTTATCAGAGAGGGTTTGTAGTCTACGCTACTGACTACTAGGCGGTTTGGGTGGAGGGGGGCCTGATCGAAATAACGCTTGGAGGCGCGTTTCATGTACTGCTTGATGGTAGGCAGTTTTAGGTCGAGGTGGAGGTCCCTATTGCGCACGAACCACGGGGCGCCCGTGGCTTTGCGCATAAAACGGTTTTGGAGGGTCTGCATCCTATGGATTGCGGGACTTTCAATGTGAGCGAATACGACGCTCGCATAGGTCATGATGGGGCGAATACACATTAAGTAAATTCTCACCTTGTAATTAAGGGAGAGTTTACTGCGCGCATTGAGTATGCCGTGCAGGCAGCCGAGAGCGAAAGCGGCGCGCGAGCGCACCGTCTTTATGTGCTCTCGGAACGAGAGTCGGTGGTCGAGAATCACGCCCAGGTATTTGGCTTTTGGTTCCCAAGGGATCCGTTGGCCGAATAGGGAGATGGGTTGGACTTGAGCGGAAAGATTGGAACTCTTGTGGAAGAGAACCGCTGCACTCTTGGAGGGATTCACCTCAATTCTCCATTTCCTGAACCACTTTCCGAGGGCAGTGACCGAGGCTTGGAGGACTTTGGTGATATTTGTTAGGCTAATGCCGGAATAATAGATGGCCGTACCGTCAGCGAATAGGGCCAGCTGTGACTTTGAGCTCTTGGGAATATCGCTGGTGTACAGCGTGAAAAGGAGCGGAGAGAGCACGGAGCCCTGAGGGACCCCGGCTCGGATAGGATGAGGGGACGATAGCGTACCACCCTCAATGCGATAGCGAAAGGTGCGGTTTGACAAAAAGTCTCGAATGATGAGCACGAGACGATCCGGCACATTGAAGGAATACAGCTTGTATATCAAGCCATTGTGCCAGACTTTGTCAAAGGCTTTCGCCACGTCGAAGAAAAGCATGCCAGTCGTCATACCGCGTTGGAAACCAGCGCTGATATGTTCGACTATGCGATGCACTTGGTGGATGCAAGAGTGTTTGGTTCGAAAGCCAAACTGCTCGTCGGGAATGAGATTGTGGGATTCGGCAAAGTCCTTTAGTCGGGCATAGATTAGACGCTCATAAATCTTCCCTAGGACATTAAGGAGACTTATGGGGCGATAACTGGACGGCTCAGTCCTGGGTTTGCCGGGCTTGGGGATACCGATGACGGTGGCTTCTTTCCACGATTGTGGGAAGATGTTATTTTTTAGAGCCGCATTGAAAATGGCGGTCATTAGAATAATGAGGTGGGCGGGGAAGAGCTTTACCACCTTGTTGGTGATGCCGTCTGATCCGGGGGCTTTCCTGGGTCGTAAATTCTTAATGATTTTCTGGACTTCGACCACAGTGACAGGGGCGACGGAGTCTTCTGGGTCGGGGTCAGGGCGGGAAATTTCTTCAGCGATAGATAGCCCATTTATCAAGGTAGGCCATGGCTATATACCATCACGCTACGACCTATAGGAGCGGAGTATCAATGAAAAATGTTGTTTTCTATATCTATATCTATACTAATATTATAAAGAGGAAAGATTTGTTTGTTTGTTTGTAATGAATAGGCTCCAAAACTACTGGACCGATTTCAAAAATTCTTTCACCTTTGGAAATCTACATTATCCCCGAGTAACATAGGCTATATATCATCACGCTACGACTAATAGGAGCGGAGCAGTAATGAAAAATGTAGCAAAAACGGGGAAAAAATTATAAGACCACGCGGGCGAAGCCGCTGGCGGGAAGCTAGTAATTTATAAAAAGGCTAAAATACACCTTTTTATTAAATCAAACCCCGTTTAAAATATAATTTACTACTAAAATCACTTTATTTTTGCAACATTTCAAAGTTTATGCACTAGGCCGCTAGTTTCGATATATTTGTGGCCAATAACTGTCTCAGGTTCGCAACAGTTAGTTATTAAAAAAATTCAGAACTAGAAAAAAAAATCTAAATTAAATTAAGGTTGAGAACTATACTAACAGTACCTCAACCATGAGTTCTATCGAATGGCTTTCGATAGGTTTTTTACACATCGAAACCGTCAAAACGTTGTAATCTCATAGCAGATTTTAGTTCTTTACGTAACAGCTAGGGGCGCTGCGAGGGTTTTCCATAAAAATATTTTACGGCGTCGCTAGCGAGTCTAGTGAGAAAGACTCATGGTCGAGGCACAGAACTGTAATACCGTTGCACCGGTCGGTATAATGTGACGTAACGTCGCGTCACGCGGTTATCGGCGGGTTCAACCAATACTTTAGTTACCATGTAAGCGTGATATTATGTGAACAAGTACACCAGTCCCCTTAGTGTAGGTACCTACGCAACATATGGTGTGTTTACTCATACTTGGCGGTAAATGACTTAATAACTTGCGGTTGTACGAGTATGTGACGTCACATCACGTGATACACAATGTAGTAGTAATGATTGTCTGTACACAATACAGAGTTGTGCAGTTGCCATGCAAAGATATTGGTTTGTATGTCACTGGTCGAATGGCTTGGTCTAAATCCAATTTAATGTACGGATAGAATTTTGCACAACGAATTTATCAAATATCATCCAAGTAGCTTTTCGCCAGCCGCTTCACCCGCTATCCCACAGGAATCATACATTTTACCGGGATAAAAAGTTAGAAAACCCCCGACACGAAATGTAATTTGTCATTTTTAAGGTGGCGGCCATCTTGGATTTGAAATTTATCATATTGGTATTCTCCTAGCTCAGCCCTTTCATTTGATACCCATATTGAGGGAGTTGTGAAAAAATATGTTATTCGCTATTTTGTGGCGGCGGTCATCTTCCTCTTCCCTTATATCCATCCGCATTCATGCTTAAAACCTCTTTGGTAACATGCTCTTCACTTCTACGCATCACATGTCCATACCACGCTAAGCGGTTACTGCTCAACAAGCGACAAGTCGACTAATAACTAAAAAAAAACCAGCCATAACAGTGGAATGTCAACCAACCCATCACTGCAGTGCGTCAGTCCGATGACGAAAAGGGCGGGAATTAAATTGTGCAACACGATCCGGTTAGAAAGTTAAGCCCGTAAATACGGATATTTTACATATATTTATCATGACGTACAACCAGCAGCATCCTACATCAATAAACATCACGTATTATTTAACCTTCACCTACTGTTGTACCGGTTACAAACAAGTTTCTCCAAGTTGCGCTCGCGCCTACATTAACTCACGCTACGTCACTCCCGCGCAGGTGGTAGAGTAATGACGTTAGCTCACGTCACATATGTTACCCACGCGATTAAGCAACCGCAGTTTTTTTACGATTTTTCCGCCAGCGTCTTCACCCGCGTGATCTCGATAACTTTTCCCCCGTTTTTGCAACATTGTTCATTGCTATTCCGCTCCTATTAGTCGTAGCTTGATGGTATATAGCCTTCGCCGATAAATGGGCTAACACTGAAAAATTTTTTCTAATCGGTCCAGTAGTATCGGAGCCTATTCAATACAAATAATCAAATGTTTCCTCTTTATAATATTAATATAGATACTTATTGGCAAACGAACAGAGAAGCTATCTGATGGAAAGTAGTCAGAACCCATGAGTACCTGCAACACCAGAGGCGTTGCTGATGCGTTTCCAACCCTTAAAAGCCTATATCAACTACAAAGCAATCTCTCGGGCAATGACACTGAATAATATAAAATTAAATTTAAAATTTATAAATTATATATTGTATATAAATGTAAGTATACTATAAGTGGTAAAACCAGTATAATGTAATTTTTGGTACCAGTGGCATTTTGGCCTCACCTGGCAATCAAACCTATACCCTCGCGTAGCAGTCGCACTTAGAACCGCAAGGCTAATAATTCAGTTTAAATAGCTCGGGGTTTCCCGTCTAAACTTAGTTATATGTAGATGGTGAAGAATTTGCATCATAACTGTAATTATTTTTGCATTAGCATTTACTTTTGCATAACCCGTCATTCGCCGATAAAGTTGTTCATTTTTAAGTTGGAATTTGTATCTGTCCTGTAACGACATCTATCGCGCTATACATATAAGAACTTCTACGAAGCAAAAATCCTGAATCGCGCAAGTGAAGTTTACCGTGCAACTTGCATATATACAACCGCCCGACATCAACCGTCGGACCCCCTGTCACTGTGGACGAAGTCCAGAAAATCATTAAGAATTTACGACCCAGGAAAGCCCCCGGATCAGACGGCATCACCAACAAGGTGGTAAAGCTCTTCCCCGCCCACCTCATTATTCTAATGACCGCCATCTTCAATGCGGCTCTAAAAAATAACATCTTCCCACAATCGTGGAAAGAAGCCACCGTCATCGGTATCCCCAAACCCGGCAAACCCAGGACTGAGCCGTCCAGTTATCGCCCCATAAGTCTTCTTAATGTCCTAGGGAAGATTTATGAGCGTCTAATCTATGCCCGACTAAAGGACTTTGCCGAATCCCACAATCTCATTCCCGACGAGCAGTTTGGCTTTCGAACCAAACACTCTTGCATCCACCAAGTACATCGCATAGTCGAACATATCAGCGCTGGTTTCCAACGCGGTATGACGACTGGCATGCTTTTCTTCGACGTGGCGAAAGCCTTTGACAAAGTCTGGCACAATGGCTTGATATACAAGCTGTATTCCTTCAATGTGCCGGATCGTCTCGTGCTCATCATTCGAGACTTCTTGTCAAACCGCACCTTTCGCTATCGCATTGAGGGTGGTACGCTATCGTCCCCTCATCCTATCCGAGCCGGGGTCCCTCAGGGCTCCGTGCTCTCTCCGCTCCTTTTCACGCTGTACACCAGCGATATTCCCAAGAGCTCAAAGTCACAGCTGGCCCTATTCGCTGACGATACGGCCATCTATTATTCCGGCATTAGCCTAACAAATATCACCAAAGTCCTCCAAACCTCGGTCACTGCCCTCGGAAAGTGGTTCAGGAAATGGAGAATTGAGGTGAATCCCTCCAAGAGTGCAGCGGTTCTCTTCCACAAGAGTTCCAATCTTTCCACTCAAGCCCAACCCATCTCCCTATTCGGCCAACGGATCCCTTGGGAACCGAAAGCCAAATACCTGGGCGTGATTCTCGATCACCGACTCTCGTTCCGAGAGCACATAAAGACGGTGCGCTCGCGCGCCGCTTTCGCTCTCGGCCGCCTGCACGGCATACTCAATGCGCGCAGTAAACTCTCCCTTAATTACAAGGTGAGAATTTACTTGATGTGTATTCGCCCCATCATGACCTATGCGAGCGTCGTATTCGCTCACATTGAAAGTCCCGCAATCCATAGGATGCAGACCCTCCAAAACCGTTTTATGCGCAAAGCCACGGGCGCCCCGTGGTTCGTGCGCAATAGGGACCTCCACCTCGACCTAAAACTGCCTACCATCAAGCAGTACATGAAACGCGCCTCCAAGCGTTATTTCGATCAGGCCCCCCTCCACCCAAACCGCCTAGTAGTCAGTAGCGTAGACTACAAACCCTCCCTGATAAGTAGAGTGCGCCGCCCAAGGCACGCACTCACTTACCCTGACGACCCGATTACCGTAGCACAAGAAGCACTCAAACAGGCTCGACGCCATCCGATTTACCGTCCTCGCCGGCGAGGCCCGTCGCGAAGACCCCGAAACGGTACCCCTCCCCGTCCCTTGCTCGAGCCGGCCCGCGCCGAGCCAGTAGTTTTAAATTCGTCCCTAAATAATTTCAACCCAGATCCAGCTGTCCCTAGCTGTCCCCCCAGCAACTTAGCTGACGCCCTTAGCTGCGGTTGCTTAGTTTATAAGTGTCCATGGCTGGAGGCACAAAAGGTGCCTCGCCACCAAGCCCGGTTAAGATTCTAAAGCTCCTGAGCTAGAATCTACATCCGTCATAAAAAAAATCAACCGTCGGACAGTGGCCCGCCAGGCTCGACACCCGCCTGGTCGGAGGATCCTCCCTTTGGATGGAGGGACATGGCCCGCCAGGCATAACACCCGCCTGGTTGGAGGATCCTCCCTTTGGATGGAGGGACATCACACCTCGTCCCTCCACAGTCCTATGTGGGGAGGGGTTAGAATACTTAGAATACAATTCCCCACTTCCATTTAGGCAGAGGTGTACCACCCACGCGGAACTAGTTGGCCGCGCCTTAGGCAGGGACGGGGGTGAGATGGCGGGTTACTGTGAATAAAAGCAAGCGACCCCGCCCCTCCGACCCGCAGCTCACATACCTAAGGCGCGGCCAACTAGTTCCGCGCAGACTTTAATGTACAAATTGTACACCCACAGTTTACCAGTATGTGTATTATTAATTAGCCATTATCGTCCCACTGCAAGGCAAAAGCCTACCTACCCTCTATCCATTCCTCACAGTTTAAGGTTATTTGGGACCAATCCTTCCAGAAGGAATCAAGCTCATCCCGCCATCTTCGTCTGGGCCTCCCGCGCTGTCGTCTACCATGTTGTGGGACCCATTCGGTAATGTGTTGAGCCCACAGCTCGTTTGACATGCGGCAGACGTGTCCAGCCAATTCCAATCCAATCCCAATTCCAAGTACGCTATTTTTTATGCGGTCTGCTAATTTTACTCCCATCATATTATGTATCATCATATATATCCCATCATTATATCATACTATGCTCCATGTATGTTTAGGTCTCATTTAATAGCGAGCCAATTACCATCAACCGGGCATTAATCTAAACTTTGAGCTGCTACAGATAATTTCATTAAAAAACCAATAATTCTTTGCTCGACCTGGAAATCGAACACAGGACCTCAACGTAGCAGTTGCGTTTAGGACCACTTCGTTAATAAGGCAGTTCGAAGGTTATTAGGAAATCAGCATATGCTATTGCAATGTACATAATGTGATGCAATCTGGCATAAAAGTGACGTCATTCAACGTGTATAGGAAAACCGTAAGTTAATGACCTATGAAATACGGGTCATTGATTAATAATAATGATTGAAGGAAAACATCGACTGGCGGACAGGTCTCGAACCTGCGTCTGGTTTAAGACTGTCCGCCAGTCGATTTTTTTTTCATTAAAATAACTGATAATCAGCATCGAAATCGGAATCAAATCAGAAGACTGCTTCGTTGGTATTTATGATTGTAGAGGTCTCAAGCGCTAGCAGTTGCGCTGTTGTTGGTTTCTTCAGTAAAATACCCAGTAGTAGTTCGGGAGTATCAAGCTCATTCCTTCATTTCCGTAATAAGAGTAATGTATTAAAAAAATATGTTATACCAGCTTACCAGCGGCGCCCGCGTGGTCTTGCAACATTTTTTATTGCTACTCAGCTCCTATTAGTCGTAGCATAATAGTATATAGCCCATAGCCTTCCCCGATAAATGGGCTATCTAACACTGAAAGAATTTTTCAAATCGGTCTTGTAGTTTCGGAGTCTATTCGATACAAACAAACAATCGAATCATTCCTTTTTATAATATTAGTATAGATGGTACAGTGTGTTGCATTGATATAAATATTTACATATAAAATATTATATTGTTGGTTTTGAGATCAATGACACTTCAAAACCGGCGAGGTTGCGCAACCAATCACTCAGCTTTCGTCCAATAAGAACACGTAACCAAACAATAACCGTTTAGCAACCGCAACATGATTTGAATAAAGAATCGTTACTGACCTTGCTCTGGAGTAAAGAAAACTATTGATAAAAACATTACCCTCCTTTTAGACTTGCAGTCGCGTAAAAAGTACCTAGTGTCCTAGCCTAGTTCGATTGATTAAGGCCATCCATTTGAGTTCAGTCTATATACAATATTTGTATCTATATATAGTCTATTACACAATATTTGTATCTTGACTTGCTAAACCCAGCCATTATTCACTGTTACTCAGACTTTGTATGTACAGTCAACAATAGAGATAGGTATACAGGCAATCTGAGTGTCGGCAAAGATTTATGTACCTAAATTTTAACTTTTAACTCCCTATTGTGAAATCTAACTACAGTCAGAATGCGTGTTGTGGCTTGCATGCAAAAACGATAATCAGTTAATTAAAAATACTGACATCGGCCATCTTAAATATCAGTGTACCGCGGATAAAGATAAAGATATATTTATTTGCTTTAACATGTGTGAATTACAATACAAAATGATATGCATGCAATGGTGTTAATATTTAAATATGAGCTACATGTTATACCATTGAAGGTGTACAAATATGTAGTGAAATTGTAAATTAATAATAATTCAGTTAAGGAAGTCAAATATTAAAACATTACATTAAATTATATAATATCAAATTCTAGAAATCATCATTCATTCAAAAAATCATGTACATTATAATAACATTTCTCAGTCAACATCTTTTTTAGTTTTACTTTAAATGAATTTGAATTAATGTCCTGGCGGGCAAGGAATATTCTGTGTGTGGACTTTTTCTCATCAATTACTGACACCATTTCGCATAAGTTTATAAAGTATACAGTACTTTATTAGTTGCTTACACTCATTTATTGTGTTGTTATTTATTTTATACTTTTTTATGTCCTAAAACTGTTTTGTACATCTGCTCAAGCTTAATTTTGTTTCTATGTTGCTATCAGTGAGGACACTTAATTGGACTTCTATTGTTATTCTGTGTTTATTTATGTTAATTGCGCTGTTTGTCTTCCTTAAATAAATAAAAAAAAAAAAAAAATATTTTTAGTATGTACGGAGCTAACAACACCTGCGTTATGACATTTTCCGTAATACATTATTACACAATCTTTGTCAAAACACAGATGTTTTAAGAATTATCTGACTGTATAACTATCGTTTTTGTTGACTGTGCCTCGAACATGAGTTTTAATCTCACTAGACTCGCTAGCGACGTCGTAAAATATTTGTATGGAAAACCCTCGCAGCGCAGGACAGACTGGTTGTCAGGCTTTTTGGGCTTCAGACTACCACTAACGATTGTCATAAGTGTTCGAATAACAACCGGGACCGACGGCTTTACTTACATGCTCTCCGAGACATGGAGCGGGCTCAATGTGTTAAGAATGGCCATCCATCCATGGATTGACCGCGGCAAGCGTAGCTTAACCTTGTAGCTAACTCATACTAGTCCTACTCCGAGGCCTATAAACAATAGACTTCGCAATAAGTCTGTAATTTGTGAATTGAATGGTTACAATTTCAATTTCAATCCGTCTACTACGATAATTCGAGTTTTGCGTATTCCAGAAATAGTAACTACTTCAATGGCTGCGAATGACAAGTGAGATATTCTATGAATAGCAATCGCTTTTTCGTAACTGCTAGTGATTAGATTAATTTGTTATTTAGGTCGTTATTGAATAATCATTTTGAAAACGAGGACTCATTGAAGTCAGGTTTAACATTTTGTGTGTATCATCTTCCACCCATTAACTGTCTCACTGCGTCTCCTCTCATTGAAACAATCTCTCAGGTGTGGGGTTCCTCACGGTTTCTTTCACCGTTGTAAATGAGTAATAATTATTGATACACACATGATTAAAATGTTGTGTTTCATGGATTAATTAAATTATTTATTATACCATCACGCCTAAATTGCCGAAGGTAGAGGTGTATTAATGTTCATAGTTGAAACCCATAGTTCGCCGATATGTTTTTAGGGAGTAAGTAAGTACTTACCTATTCCCGTTAGAGCACCCGTTTTTAGAGTGCACAATACATTGAAGACTTAATTTATTCTCAATGGGAATTAAAAAAACAGGTGCGCTATAAATAGATGTTAAAATGGGAATACTCCGTTTTTAGTTTAAATGTAATAGGCGGCGAGCCTATTGGCATCAACCGGGCATAATTCAAACTCCGAGCAAATTTAATAGAATATCCTAATTACACTATTGTCGACCTGGGGGGCTAGACAAGTTGCATTTGCAACTTTGCAGCTGGGGAGCTAGACAAACAAAATGTATGAAAATGACATAAGCTTTCGACAAATCGGGCTGTGACTAATGTCATTTCCATACATTTTGTTTGTCGATTCGAATGTCAAAATGCAACTTGTCTAGCCCCCCTGGGTATCGAACCCAAGAGATCAAGCGCAGCAGTCGCGCTTCGGACCAACGTTTCTTTTTTTTTATAAAATCTGTATTATATTAATCGTTACTCACAACACTACACTAATTAAAATGATTATTCTTTATTTATATATTCGAAGGATTGTCTGGTTATCCTGATAGCTGAAAATGCAACTTGTCTACGTCGTATTGACATTGACATTCAGTTGCATTGTCTACCTTATTTGTATTTTGACATTCGAATCGACACACGAATAGAAACAAAATGTATGGAAATGAGACTTGAGCTTTCGACAAATCGGGCTGTCACTAATGTCATTTCCATATATTTTGTTTCTATTCGTTTGTCGATTCGAATGTCAAATTGCAACTTGTCTATGCCCCCAGTTGCATTTTCTACCTTAAGTTGTATTTTGACATTCGAATTGACACACGAATAGAAAAAAAAAAGTATGGAAATGACACTTGAGCTTTCGACAAATCGGGCTGTCACTAATGTCATTTCCATATATTTTATTTCTATTCGTTTGTCGATTCGAATGTCAAATTGCAACTTGTCTAGGCCCCCCGGACTACTAACGACTGTCGTAGATGTTCGTACCTCCACAACCATACCAACCAACCCAGTAATATCTATAAACATGGATACCAAGCTTTTCGGGATTCTCAACTGCCTCCATCGATTGTTATTTAATATTCGTGGGAAAACCGGGAACGATGGCTTTTACGTGTTCTCCGAGGCACGAATATGTTGTGTAAGCGTTATATATTGTGTAATCAACACTATACGAGAGTCGAGAGAATTAACGGAGTATCAAATTAATCCTCAATTAATTCTAATCTAAAATAGACAGTGAATACATTAGATGTGGTTCAATGGGCTTAGATATGGATATATCTTTTGTTTTTTTTTTAATAAATAAATAAATATCTTGGGACATTTTTATACAGCACCATAAGATAAGATAAGATAAGATCAGATCATTTATTTGTAAAAAACATGAGTATATCAGCAAACATGCATAATAAGGTGTTGAGAAAATAATTAACAAAGGTAGCTAGAGCTACAATGTTTTGCCACTGGTGGCGTACAAATACTTTTACCATCTAGTCCCAAACTAAGCAGAGCTTGTACTATGGGTACTAGACAATGGATATAATACTTATATACTTTTTTTTGTTGTAAATACATACTTATAATATACATATAAGAAACACCCAGACAAACACCTAAGTTCATCACATAAAATGTTTGTGTCTTGTGGGAATCGAAGCCACGACCTCGTGATTAGCAGTCCGGTACTCGAACCACTAGACCACTGACGTCGTCTTTGTAGATGTATGTTAAATAAGTGCCTATGTAGTTTCGGCCCAATTCTTCTCGAACCCCGAACCACAGTGTATAACTTTTTTTACCTGTCAATAGCACATAGCAAGGAAGAATAGTAATGATATCTTGGTATTTAATTGAATTATCAAAATGACACTTTAAGGGTAAGGGGCTCGTGGCTAAGTTATAGCAATGCTGATTAACCGATCTGTAAGGTTAAGCTACGCTTGCCGAGGTCAGTCGGTGGATGGGTGACCATTCTTAACACATCGAGACCCCTCCGTGCCTCGGAGAGCACGTAAAGCCGTCGGTCCCGGTTGTCATACGCACACCTATGACAATCGTTAGTGTTAGTCAGAAGCCCAAAAGCCTGACAATCAGTCTATCCTTCGAATATCGGTATTGCCCAGAAATTGGGTTGCGGAGGTCTGATGGCGCTTCGTATAAAATACTGATATTCAGCCGCATCTGGTTAGACTGGAAGCCGACCCCAACATGGTTGGGAAAAGGCTAGGAGAATGATGATCAAAATGACACTTTAGTTTTAAATAAACAAAACAAAAGTGTCATTTTGACTTTTGTTTTGTTTATTTAAAACTAGCTTTCCGCCAGAGGTTTTGCCCGCGTGGTCTGAATATTTTTTATACATTATACCCTTTGTCACCCGGGGTTAGTGTAGCTTCGCAACGGTAAAGGAATTTTTCAAATCGGTCCAGTAGTTTCGGAGCCTATTCAATTCAAACAAACAAATAATAAATCATTCCTCTTTATAATATTAATGTTTCAACAGATATATAAAACATTTTGACTGGTGTTGTGTTAATCCTGGGTTCGATTTTCGGGTCGAGCAGTGCTATTGAGTTTTTTTTATAAAATACAAGTAGACCCAGCGAACCTCGTACCGCCAATAAAAGTTTTCTCGCCGTTTAGACCTTCCGGACTACGACAAATATTTCAAAACAAACAACAATTTATTTTTATTTAAATAGATTAAAGCCCGTAGCTTAGACTTGTGCAAGGTGAATGGCAATAAGTTCACCCTCTTTTAGGACTAAACATGTCGTCGAACTGGTAGGTATACATACAGCGGGACACCTCTGCCCAACCCTTCAATGAATATAGGCGTGATGGTATATTATATGCTAAATTACGTAGCGTCAATTCAAGAGGAAATAATAGTGTTTTACGTCAATCCAATTGTCAACAGTAAACTCTTCAATACCGGGAAATGAGACACCTGTTGTACGTAAAAGGGAAAACCGTTACCTAAGACTTTAAAAAAGTAACCTAAGTCTTATTACGAGACTTCCCCGATTGCACAAAGTTTTGTAAACTGGAGATTGAAATGGCTACTTAGTGAATCATAATATGAATAGCGCATACAAATGAGCATAGGTACATGCATAATTTCCAGTACAAGTTGACCTGGGGGGCTAGACAAGTTGCATTTTGACATTCGAATCGACGAACAAAATGTATGGAAATGACACAAGCTTTCGACAAATCGGGCTGTCACTAATGTCATTTACATATATTTTGTTTGTCGATTCGAATGTCAAAATGCAACTTGTCTGGCCCCCCTGTAGTTGTGTGCGGACCCTATACCATGGAAGGTCAGCATATACCGGTAAATCATGTCACATAGTACCAATTCTATTCTCTAAACTAATAGCTTGTACTTTGGGTGGCAATGAATATAATACTATAAATATTAATCCTCCTAGCCTTTTTCCTAACCATGTCGGGGTCCGCTTCGAGTCCCAGATGCGGCTGAATATCAGTATATTACACGAAGCGACTGCCATCAGACCTCCACAACCCAATTTTGGGGCCATACCGATATTCGGAGGATAGACTGGTTGTTAGACTTTTTGGGCTTCTGACTACCAACTGACCATTGTCATTGTCATAAGTGTTCGTATGACAACCGGGACCGACGGCTTTACGTGCTCTCCAAGGCACGGAGGGGTCTCGATGTGTTAAGAATGGTCACCCATCCACAAACTGACCTCGGCAAGCATAGCTTAACCTTGCAGATCGGTTGATCAGCGTTATCACTGTGTTGGTTCGTAAATACAGCGTTCGTAATACCACACAATTTCTATGAGTACTTTGAGAGAAAATTGCTTTTGAATATTGCCAACTTTTTTGCTCGTGACTATACAAGCTCTCAGTTTGGAACCAGATGGGGCTGTGCTGTAAAATATGTCCAGAAACATACTATAATTAAGAAACACCTATGTCCATCAGCAGTCGACTCGAATCACAACACAGATGTCGTTAAATATGATTACATCGAAAATTGCCATTTTTCTTCATTAATTTCTGAGATGATGATAATATTTAAAAATAACTCAGTACATTCCATTTGTTAAAAGAAATATAAAAACTATACATAATGTAATACGTTAGTGTTACAATTAAAAAATACTTATACGACACATTAAAAACAGCATAATATTATGTACTTACAAATTTAAAAAATAAACTGCGCCCATTGTATCTCTTATTTGTATTTCTTTGATTGTCTGAATGATGGGAACTATAGTTATAAATGACAATATTCTGTTCTCATAACAATGAAAATTATTGTTATTATTTTTTTAATGGAGTGTAGCTCACGGGGTTATTCCTGAGTAACACAGTTTTTTTATGTTCATAATAATTATATTTAGGGCCTGTGTCATCACCTCCTGATAAGTTCCTGATAAATGAATTAACAGATAATTTCATACAAATATTGTTCTGTTTTTTTATTTATCCAGGGGTGGTGGAAACGTTCGTAAGCCTTAAGGCTGCCTAAAACTGTCGCTTTGTATGCTAAAATTAAGTTCTTCATCATCAACATATCAACTGTCCAACTGCTGGGCACGGGTCTCCTCTTAGAATGAGAGGGGAGAACATAGAGAACACCATTGAGAAAATCTCTGTTTTCTCACGATGTTTTCTTTTACCATTGTGCCCGAGTATTACCTACATGAATTCGAAAAGTAAGAAGTGCGTGTCTTGGATTCGAACTCGGACCTACGATAGGACAGTGTTCATTGCGCTAGGCTATCACTGCTTTTCTATTAAAACGCATACCTACCATATACTCACACCATTTTCTGACAGGGGTGGGCAGAAACTACAGACCGTCAAATTCTCAAATCAAACTTAGTGTTTGTACTTATAACATAAACTCGAAATCAGGATAACCTGCATGCCTGTGAGATTTTCTCGACGTCTTGTGAAGTCTGCCAAACCCCATTAGGCCAGCGTGCTGGACTATAGCCTAGTCCCTCAGTACAGTATTTGGGTCGATAATGATAATACGGGATCAATACTAAGCCATAATTATCTACATAATATACTTACTTATTGGTAAATAACTCTTTGTCTATATATAAAACCTTTAAACATCTAATATATAAAATTCTCGTGTCACAGTTTTAGTTGCCATACTCCTCCGAAACGGCTGGACCGATTTGTATGAAATTTTGTGTGCTTATCCGGTATCTATGAGAATCGGCCAACATCTATTTTTCATCCCCCTAAAATGACCCACCCCTATATGGCAAAACAACGTTTGCCGGGACAGCTAGTATTTCGATAAAATTTGCCAAGGAATCATTCAGAATGGCGTTTGGTCTCAAAAAGTCCTTTGAGATACGAGTAAAACCATATGCAAAAGCAAGTGCAAGTGTTCATAATATAACTCCACAAAATGTAAGAAAATAAAACAAAACTGAAGATATAAAGACTCAACATTGCACTCTGATTCATGCCGTAATCATTTCCGTGTATTTTTTTTAATTGTTATTTCTGTTCCGGGTGGTTCAAAGAGTACCTAGTATTTTTTTAGTACTCCGATATTACATCTTTTTTTTTATCTTAGATAGGCTTGCGCTTGACCAAAACTCGCCTGATGTTAAGCAACGATGTGGCCTACGATGGAGCGCGCTTGCCTAGAAAAAACCGATTCACTCCCGTCTTGAAGACACCCAAATTAAAGGTCTCTGGGAATAAGGATCTTTAAATCCTACTTAAGTATTTATCAATGAGACTGCTCTGTTGTCTGCCAAAAATACTATGGCTCTTTCTTTAAAAATTAATTTTGCATAATTCCTACTAATATTATAAATGTAAGTTTGGATGGATGGGTGTTTGTTACTCTTTCAAGCAAAGCGACTGAACGGATCTGGATGAAATTTGGCACAGGGTTAGATTAGACTAAAGTAGACTAAAGTGCTGTTCCAGACTATAGTCTGGAACAGCACTTTAGTCTACTTTTTATGCCGATAAAAAATCTAAAATGTTTGTAACTTGTAATTTTTATGTCCACTGATATGATGATATAGATAAGGTCGTCGTTATATAAATTAACATAAAAGCTAAAACATGTCATAAAAGAAAAAAACACTTCCTAATTTAGTTGGTTTGATTTATCAGTACCGTAAATTATTAATAAATTTATCGTTGTGCCGCCTATCTGGTCCAGTTGTTAATATATACCTAACTAAACCATGCACTATACACACACAGACTATATTATAAAAATATATATTTTACTGTATTGAATAGTAACTGTTTTATCATAATATTAGTACCCATTGTACAAGCTCTGCTTAGTTTGGGACTGTGTAAAAATGTTCCAAGATATTTATTATTATTATTATAATATCAATTTCTAATGGGTCAACCCCAGCGGACGTACCACAAACGTGGTTCGTGCAAAAGTTCTCAAAATCGGAAAGATTAAGAGCACCCTAAACGGACGAGCATGCATGGGGAGACTGATAAAGCATAGATGAAGCGAAACTAGTGTGCCAGGGTCGTAGCAAGTTGAAATCCATAATCTCTGCTTACCCCTATGGAAAAGAGGCGTGAAGCTATGTATGTATGTAATTTCTAACGCGAGTATTAAACATGGAAAATAAAACTACTTTTCACGGATTTTATCGCGTTATATTGGTATTACTACTCCGATATTTCAACCCCTTTTCACACAGTATTTAATTTTTAACCTTTGAAGGATTAAATACGGTAGAACTACGCTAGGTACAACTGTAAAGACCCTCTGGAGGGACTATAGTTTTTATTGATTTATTTTACAAAATGTAGGGTAGTGTTAATAATTCAGTAGTCATTAAGAAAATTTAAGTGAATTCCATTTAAAAAAAAGTATTAGTCAATATTTTTTTTTGTATCCAACTGCTGGGCAAATGTGTAACAGATTGATTTGTTTTATATTACGTCGGTAGGTTATAATTTTTCTGAAAATTTAATGTATAAAATAGGCTAAGGTTATTTTAAGTACAAGGTATAAATTGCACGCACTCGTGGATGCGTACAATAGTCGAATAATAAACATTTTAATCATACTCTCGACCCACTAATAACCAATCAATTAATAAATAATTACTAAACCCGAAAATAGATTGCAAATAGACTCACTTTTATTTATACTCCTTGTACTGACGTTCAATAATGTCACTAATAACAAATAAGAAACAGTTAAAAAAGGCGCCATTTCTCTTCAATAAAAAAAACACTTAAAACAGCACTACCAATCAAACACTCGAATTTGTCATTTTAAAAATAGAATTCGTTATTTTACACACAATGATCACGGCGCCGCAGTCTTGACAACACTGTTCGGGAATTACTTTTTGTAATCATTTAAAAAGTTTAATTCGGACAAGACATTGACAGGCGTGGAGCTGTACTGTGCTAATTTTTTTTTCCACCTTGAACTGAACCTTGACAGTGCGTGTAGAAAATGCATTCCTCATCATATTAGACCCTTTATGACAATAGAATAATAAATTATATTGAGTAATTTAAAACGTGTTACTTATTTGTGTCAATCAGATCATAATTGTGCAATATGTACTAAGACGTTATTATAAACTGGTAAAGTAAATTATGGTAAATGCTCCGTCAATCAGTATTTCTATTAGTTTTTTTCATGTTGTATAATTAGGTAAATTATTCTTGGTTCTTGAAGACATTTTGTCCTACTTTGTGAGTATACTACGAGAGAAGAATTTTTATCTAATTTAATCTTAGGAGGATGTTGTTACTTAACTTACGATTTGATATATTTTCGGGGTCCTAAACTATAGCTTTATGAATTAATCGAATGTTTTAATTGGTATTGAGTGCCTTTTTTATGTTTCAATACCTATATTATGTTTTTTTAGGTTTCTAGAAAAATAAATCTTGCCTTACCTCTAAGAAATGTTTATTGATACAACTCAGAATATTATTTGGAATAACAGAGCCTAGAAGTATTTAATTTGCTTTTGTTAAATACTAAACAGTAAACAAAGAAACTATGGAAATTTGAAAAGAATTTTCCTTTTTATCGATACATGATTTCATGCAACCAATCGTATTTTAAACTGTAAAATTGAAAAAACTTGTTTTCACAAATTTATCGCGCGTTATTTAACCTACTTTTGGAATGAAGGCACATATCTAAAACCAGTCTCAATAAATGGTGCCCGTTCACGAATATGACGTGTGTCTAAACATCGTTTGACTCAATTTCTAACATAATAATATGCAGATTTCCTGAGGGTGTTTTTCTTCGCCGTATCCTTAATCACTGACTTATCATAAATTCTCTAAAACCTATAAACCCCTATAAACCTAATTTATGTCAAAGAGAGGATTTAAAGAAATTCTCATTGGATGAGGAAAAATGAAATTAACGTCGGTCACACACCGAGACATACCCAATTATTCAAATTTTATTTGTAAAAAGAATGCGCTTAATGGCCCTTTTATTTATTTATTTATGTTACAGTGTTACAGTAACTGTAATTTGTTTTGGTGTGCAATAAAGAATATTCTATCTATCTATCTATTACTGTAATCCGACATGACCGCACGTTACATACCTACATTTATGAGTACCATTAACGACAGTACGCAATTACATTCATACACAAAACTTTACTACCTCTATGAAATAAAATGTGTAATAATCACCAGCATCAGAAAAAATTAAGCCCTCCGCTGAACTTGTTCAACTATATTCTTATTACATATTCGAGACTTATCCGCGATCTATTGTAGTTCGCTAATCCAACAGAATGCTTTGTACAGACAACAACAGAAGTCATTGAACACAATAATTATAAATATTAAAAATGCTTCAACACCTTTATAATCTGGGTTTTACTGTCCTGAGCAAGAATCACGAGTTCCCTCCTATGTATGTGTTATGCATCCCACGTATCACATTTCTAAATTGGCATGTATTTAACAAATTTATTCATATTGTTTATTTGCATTCCGCAATGTCGACTTAGATGGTAGGTACAATGCTTATAGCTTGTAACAATCATCATTTACTGACTGTACAATAAAAAAAACATTTTAATTTGAGAATATTGTTTCATTTGCTAATAAAATTTATTACTTTAACCTAGTTTATATAGTATTCTTATCCAAGGTTAACCTTAATCGTTGTTTTATTATTTAATACCGCTTTATCACTACATAATATAAAAAATAGTAATCAAAGGAGGTCATCAAAAAGCCATACAGCTCAGCCCAAATTTGTACCGGAGGTACATGTCAGCTGTCAAGTTGATAGTTTTTACCATGAAATCACTCTGAAACTGATAATAATCTGAATATATAAATAGAGTAGATAGTAGCAGAGAGACTTTTGTAAGACACTTTAAAAAATTTGACTGACTATTTGAGAAAATCCTCTTCAAAATAACTTCGGTGTAGGGCAGTAATAGGCTGAAACATTATTATTGTCAATAGCAGTACCTATATATCATTCAATGAAAAATTTATCAACCTTCGTCCAAATAGGCCTTTATCCAGTATGATGATGACGATAATGAATGAAAAAATTCTAAAATAAAATAAGCTAATTAAAATATTGGACGAGAAAAATAATAAATTCATCTCCATAGTCGTCGCTATTCCACCGTGTCTTATCGACATTGTCAATAGGTACAATTCTCAGAGTTGTCACAAGACATTTGTGTGTTGATCGTATTTATTTAATGCACATTTACTGTAGCTTATTTAGTTATATTCGTGTTCAAAGAGATAAGATATGACGGAAAAGGGAGTGAATGAGGAAGTGACGGCTAATAAGGACGCATGGAAGAAAAAAATCTGCTGCGCCGACTTCATATAAATTAGGACAAGGGGTTAGTGAAGATCATGATGAGTGTTCAAAGGACTTTAATTTTATGTACAATAGAAATATAAGTTAAGTAACTACTTACGAGTATAAATCATATTAAGCCTTTATATCATTGGCTTTAGGTCATTTTAATTCAATAATTGTTGTTCAATTGTTGTATCTATTTATACTTTCCTTACTCGGAAATTGACCTGTTGGTATTAATGAAGAAGTAAAATCAGTCTTACGACTTTAAGAATTAGGTTGCTTTTCGTTACGTTATGTAATAAAACATTGATTACTTAGGTACTGGTCTCAATGGCTTTTTCAATACATTTTTTGTTAATTATTATCAGCCGTTATCGTCCCACTGCAGGGCCTCGGGATACCCGCCTTCCACTCGTCACGGTTATCTGCGGCCAATCCTTCCAGTAAAGGTCTAGCTCGTCCCGCCATCTCCTTTTGGGCCTACCGCGACAACGCCTAACGTTGTGTGGGCTCCACTCGGTAATGCGTTTTGCCCACAACTCGTCCGACATGCGACAGATGTGACCAGCCCAGTTCCATTTCAAGCTTGCGGCTTTTTGACCAACGTCGGCGATCTGAGTTCTGGAGCGCAGTATACTATTCCTAATACGGTCTAACAATCTGACTCCTGAGATACTGCGCTCCATGGTTCGCTGGCAAACCCCGAGAGCGGACTTCTGATGTTTCGTCAAAGATTAAATACAAATAAACTATAAAAATTTATTAAAAAAGAACGTTAAGTTCGTACTGTGAATAATATTGTACCTACTTATACAATAGCAAACCATCGTGAAGACACACTAAAGACGTGGAGTAGGTATTAAATAATTTGAAAATGGATTTTATTTTTATTCCTATTTAAATTTGTTTAGTTCATATGGTATTTACCTAAGAAATTAACTTTACTTTTACTTTATTTGTGAGTGAAGTATGCTTCCTTCGAAGAAAAGTAGATTACAAACTAGAATGGTTTATTATCAATAATATATTTTATGATAACTACACAGAGTATATTATGTTATTGACATTGGGTGCCAGCAGACGCTTTATACATAGCTTCACGCTTGTTTCTCATAGGGGTAGCCAGAGACGAGATTTCCAATTGCTACGATCCTTGCACACACTTTCGCTTCCTCTATGCTCATCAACCTCCCCACCCCATGCATGCTCGTCGGTTTAGGGTGCTCTTTACCTTGCCTTTTGAGAACGTCCGCAATTTGGTTGCGGTAACGACTTCCATTCGTCCTCGCCATGTTTTTCAATCTCCGTTTATCCATCCTCTCTCTATGCCCAGTCTAGATTTGGGCAGCCGCTTTATATCATCTAATAATAATAATGACAAATATTCCTACTGTAATTATTACAAATGCGACAGTGACTCTGTCTGTCTTTGTTTTTTACCCTGCCATGCCTAGACTCATAAACAGATTTCGATAAAATTTGGCAAGTAGATAGATTCCATTCTGTACCTCAACCATGAGTTCTATCGAATGGGTTTCGATAGGTTTTCTACGCATCGAAACGCTGTAATCTCATAGCAAATTTTAGTTCCTTACGTAACCGCTAGAGGCGCTGCGAGGGTTTTCCATACAAATATATTACGGCGTCGCTAGCGAGTCTAGTGAGAAAAACTCATGGTTGAGGCACTGATGTCCTTTTGTCTAAAAAAGTACTACATGTTGCGAGTGAATCCGCGAGCAACTCTTAGTAAAATAAAATCAAAATACGCAAGCAATTGAATTTACTACATGTAATGCCATCTAGTATAAATAAAGAACAACATTGTTTAATCAGAATGTGTATCGTCTATTGGCAGCTAGCGGTTTCAGAAGAAATTAACTGAACAGGTTTGAACATTTTAATTCAAGTGTAAGTATTAATTATGCTACAAGTAGCGCCATCTAGTATAAATAGGAAACAACGTTTCCTATAAAGGATATTTTTGACTACATTGTGCGGTGTATTGTGGAATTATCATAATCAAAATTATTAGTATAATCAAAATAGGTTACTTAAAGCATTTTGTAATATATTTGAAGCTAAATACTACCGTAATAATTTACATCGTCATGTCATATCAGCCTACAGAGGTTCACTGCTGAACCAAGGCCTCCCCCATAGACTTCCACAATGACCGGTTATATGCCACCTGTATCCAACGACTTCCAGCGACCACCAGGTCATCCGCCATCTCGTTGGAGGCCGTCCTGCGTCCTAATTTACATAACCAAAAAAAATTCAATTGCAACTGAGCTACCACCTAGTGGCAAATTTATACAACTAAAAAATGCAATCATAACAAAAATGTCTGATAAACTTAATCTAAACAAAAACAAAGTATGGGCTTATTTCATATAAAACACAAAATATCTAATTCATTCAAATTTTATCCGATCTTATCCGTAATCACTTTTCAAGGGCACTATGACGCAGTGCGATCGTGCTGCCATCTATTGGGAGTTGTCAAACTTCAATTATTATATATTTATATGATAGAGGTCGCCCTAAGCTGTTATGGTCCAAGATCCAGAGAACGCCAGACCTAAGTACCTACATCTACACTAATATTATAAAGAAGAAAAATTTGTATTTTTGTATGTAACGAATAAACTCAAAAAGTACTGGACCGATTTGAAAAATTCTTTCCATGTTAGATAGCCCATTTATCGGGGAAGGCTATAGGCTATATATCATCACGCTACACTCTTATAGAAAATATTTTGAACCTACGCCTTCCTTGATGCAACAAATCGGGATAAACCCGTGTTAACACCAAAAATTAATTTATTAACACCATTTATAAATATACCGGTTTTACCGCAAAAACAATTTGCCAATTACCGATATAAATTAAACAAAAATATTTGTCCTTGTGTATTAATTGAAGAACAGGAAAATAACACCTTATATAATAACGAAATAGAGCATTAATTCTTATTTAGTTCTTGACAGTCGTTCAGTGATCTCGTGTCAACATGAAGCTCGTGTATATATTCGCGCTAGTTACGTTGCTCGCGGTGCTTGGTGACACACAACCGCTTCAGCAACCTGCGCATGATCAACAAGATACTCCAGCAGTGACACGGAACAAGAGACAGGCGATACTAATAAACGGAGCATGTCCCGGAAACCATGCGAGACTTTTAGGAAAATGCGTTCCATGTAAAAAGTAAGTATTGAAAATTCTGTACTTAAGCCGGGTATTCACTATGTTTCGCATCAACTGTGCTCCGCGCATCCGCTCAGGCGAATACGTTCAAGCTCTTGTAGCTTGCAAAGCGCTCAACACTCCCATCGGTAGCGGGCTCAGATGCGCATATCGTTTCCTCCAGAGCAGTTGCAGATGCGCGGAGCATATTAGGTGCGCGAACATAGTGCATACGTGCGTATGGTCCATTCAACCCATCACCATTAAAACTTCAGAAGCTAACACTCCCGTCCATGGTGTGGTATTGGCTGATCAACCAATATTGATCGATCTTCTTTCTTCCTCCTAGCCTTTTCCCAACCATGTTGGGGTCAGCTTCCAGTCTAACCAGATGCGGCTGAATATCAGTATTTTACACGGAGCGACTGCCATCAAACCTCCGCAACCCAATTTCTAGGCAATACCGATATTCGAAGGAAAGACTGGTTGTCAGGCTTTTTAGGCTTCTGACTACCACTAACGATTGTCATGACAACCGGGACCGACGGCTTTCCGTGCTCACCGAGGCACGGAGGGGTCTCGATATGTTAAGAATGGTCACCCATCCACAGACTGACCGCGGCAAGTGTAGCTTGACCTTGCAGATCGGTTGATCAGCGTAGTTACAACGAGCCCCTCGATTTTGATCGATCAAATAATCGATTAATCATCATTCGACGGTAGTTCGACCCACTTGCACTGTCCTGCTATAGTCCACGCGGAACTGTTTGGCCTCAGGTAGGTAGGGATGGGGGTGAGGCGGCGGGTTACTGTGAACAAAAGAAAGCGCCCCCGCCCCTCCGTCCCGCCGCTCACATAGAGCGGGACGGAGGGGCGGCTAAGCTCGCCTAAGGCCCGGCCAACTAGTTTCGCGCAGACTGTACTAATTCATACAATGAGTCTCCATCGATCAATAACAAATCGAGCAAATCCTTTTAGTGCAGTAGGAAATGTCAATCATTTGTGTTAAATAAGTTAAATAACTAATTTAATTTCAAATGACCAGAACCGGTATGTGCAATCGATTTTTCCTTAACATTAATTAGATAACCTAATACATTATTCATTGTCCTTTTTATACGTAACTAACTATCTTAATGTCATTTTAAGTCTTTCAAGGATAATTTCTTACATATAACAAGTTTTTGAGGTTTTAACTCTATTGCTGCGTTAAAATATTCTACCGCTTACTAATACAATTACTTACATTGTTGTGTTTCGATACCATATTGAGAGAGGTAGGGCACAGCCATTTATGCGTCAAATCTGGAGCAGCTCATCTGGGGAAGTACCTCCACCTTACAGAAAACTGCAGCCAAATAACACACTTTATTGTGTGTTGTTCCTGCAGTGAGGAAGGTTGCCAGAGCTCCTTCTAAGGATACGCTGCGCTGGCAGCAACAGAAATATTCCCTCAAACTCAACTCAACGTCGGCGCAGTGAATCCCCATAAACCTTTTTTACAGATTCGAGGAAGTAAAAGGAACGGATTGCCCAGGACGATTGAAAAGGAACATTAAAAAAAGACATGACTGCTCAAAGATGTCATATTGGACAAGAATGTATTATGGATGTGAGAACAGTATTTCATAAAGATCAAATTTGTATGACAAGTTATACATGGATACTCTTATTAGTACTTTAATTAATAATATGGTTGAATGTTCGTTATATGACACATTCTACCTAAGCCACGGATAAAAACAAAATAAAGAAACTTGAACAAACAATATGATAATTTTATTTAATTTTTTAGGGCGTGTTTCACAGCTTTCCGATAAGTTCCAGTTAAATTACTTGGCAGATAATTTCATACAAATTTTGTTCCATTTTTTTATTTATCCTGCGGTTACCGGCTTTACAAAGGTGGTGTAACAAGCCCTTAGTGTACCTATCCTATTACCATTTACACACACACACACACACATATATCAGAGCTGACCACAGTATGTTATGGTCGTAGCGAATGTCGCGAGTCCCATAATATTATGTCGGACTATTGGCGCAAGGGGTTTTCGTCGTTAGGAGCCCAACATACACCACCTCTCCAGGTAGACGACCTATGAGTATTTTCCATACTATAAAAAAGGGTAGGTATTCTGAGGAGCCATTCCTTCCAACAATTTATTGTTGATTGATAATATTACTACTGACTGGACTCACTTTGTTGCGGTGTTTCTTCTCAGAGATTAAATTATCAATAACGAAATCCCGGCGCAGTCCAGTAGGTATAAAACAATATTAATCTGTAAAATTGTCTTATATACAGAACTGGCTTTCCGCCGTGATCTGGGTATTTCTTATAAATTATAGCCTATATAGCTCAAAGATGTAGCTTTCTAACGGTGAATGAATTTTTCAAATCGGTCCAGTAGTTTCAGAGCCTATTGAATTCAAACAAACAATCAAATCTTTCCTCTTTATAAGTATAGGTATCAAATAATATCATAAATAGACCTTTGCTCAGCAGTGGGCCTCTTTTGGTCGATATGCAGATGATGATGAGTATCATAAATCGCGAACGATTGGATAATCAAAAAATACAGAACATGAAATAAATTTTATTTCAATATTCACAGTTTTATAATTAAGACCGAATGAGCAACTCCATGAGATTATTGTGATAGTCTTGCAGCTGCGGGCCCCGAGGACTCTCGCTGCGGAACCCGCCCACCTTGCCGACCAGCCAAAACGTCTCCATACAACCCTTGCCCTGGAGATCAGAAACAGAAAACTAGTCAGGAAATGTGACACAACCATTACGTCTAACAAGTTCTATCTAGGTCTAGCACAAATATTGTCCTGTTATTGTTGTATTATTATTTCGCTGTGTTATTTTATAATAAGCAATGGTAGCCTAGGCGAATGGCCACTGGTTGCCAAGTCAAAGGTTTTTTTAAAAGGAGTTTAAATCCAAGGCACGCACCTCTGACATTTCGAAATTATGTGCGCAATTATCACTCACTTTAATGGCGAAGGAAAATATCAGTGAGGAAACTTGCATGCCTAACGGACGAATTTAATAACGTATCTGTAGTTTGTTTTCCCTCTTGAAGATAGATATTTGACATAATTTCTCCATAGAAGTAATGTCAAATTTGTATATAAAGCTATAAGCTATAAGCTACATACATAGCTTCACGCATGTTTCCCATTGGGGTAGGCAGATAACACCATAGCTTATGTCAAATTTCGATACATTATTAATTTCGGCCGTAAGAGATTTTATCGACGGCGTGTAAAGACTGCCAACCCGTATTATGCTATCGTGGTGGACTATAGCCTAATCACTCTCATACTGAGAGGAGACCCGGCAGTGGGACAGTTAATGTGTTGAGACAAATCATATCATAATACATATTATGTAGAGAACTGTATCTATAAAACTCTTACCGCAACGTTCACAGGGCCTCTTGTCTCAAATTCATATTTTCCAATCTCGTCTAGTGCTACCTTCGTTGTATATGAAACGTGGATTTTCATTGCTGTTGAAAAACATAACGAAATATTTCCATTAAAAACTTACTGTCAAACTCAGAGACGTCGTATATCTAAGTACACCTGAAAACAAACTTAAATACAGTTCGCGCCAAACTTATTGTCCGGGTTGAAGTTGGAACTAGCTAACTTTAACTCAGCCGTAAAAATCAGAGAAAGAATATTATTAGATTGTAATAAATAAAAACGGAAGCTCAAGTCGTAGGCTGTCGTTTTAAATAATTTTAATCCAAAATTTTTCTTCCTTCAATTTTTACGGCCGGGTTAAAACTAGCTCGTGCCAACTTCAAGCCGGACAATAAGTTTGGCGCGAACTGTATATGGAAAAATAAGCCAAGATATAGTAGCCACTGTTTGTTAACGACGAACACCGATGCCTACTACTTATATGTGGCAGAGATCTTCCCGTCTCTATTATTAAACCTCTTCTTTTTCCCGTTTAACTTGGCGGTAAATTATTCTGCGTATATAAGGGATTTCCAAAAGCTCTAAGGTCAAAATTCATACCATATAAATAGGCACTTTTGAAAGTTCAAACTAGTTGCACGATTCCAAAATAGTGGGACTTATGGAGAAGAGCCGGCGAGAAACTCCACTCTCTCTCCTTATAAATATTACTATGACAGTAACAAAATTTTTATTGTTTGTGATAGTACAGAGTCTATTGCAGTTTGATGTGTAGGGATTAAAAATAAAAACAAAAGGCCGAACCTTCGCCAGTGCTCTCCATCCTGCTAGCAGTGTTGATAGTGTCTCCGAAGAGGCAATAGCGCGGCATTGTGGTGCCGACGACCCCGGCGACGCAGGGGCCCGTGTTGACGCCTGCGCGGATCATCAGCGGCTCAGAGCGTCTGTGCGGCACGCATGCGCCCTCCAGGCTGCGCAACAGTGACAGGGACATATCCGCTATCTCTGACGCGTGCTTGTTACCTAAAAGTTAGTATTTAACATACCATCATGCTTAATCCCCGAGGGATAAGGGCCGAGCCTGTTGCCACTAACCAAGCTCCGAGCTGCTACTGAGAATTCCACAAAAAACCCAACAACACTTGGCTCGACCCGGGGAATGAACCCAGGACCTCTAGCGTAGTAGTCACACTTGGGACCACTAGACCAGCGAGGCAGTCTATATTACTACTAACTAGTCACTATTTAATCAAAAAAACCGTTACCGTTTCTCTGTGGAAGACCCGACACCACCATGTATGCGTCGCCGATAGTCTCCACTTTGTAAACGTCGTAGTGAGTAATCTTCTCGTCGAACAACCTGCGCGAACGCATCAATGTTAATTATATTTATAACAGCAACAAACATTGATGGAACATACGAGGTGGAAGGGATATCGACGCACATCCAAATACCATGGGTTCAGTACATGATTCTGGACCCCCCTACGTAGGAATTTCCCTTTTTTCATCAATTTTCTGCAGGATTTTTTACTTGAACAAAAAAACATTATTTCTATCTACGCAAAGTAGATTTATAATTAAAAAATCATTATTTCATTTATTTCGGATCGCGCGCGCGATAAAAATTAACCGCGGTACGTTATGATGGATGGATGGTTTTTAGCAATACACTGCACGCTCAAAAATTTCAATATCTGTAATAATAACGGATCGTTTTCTACATGAATGACCTAGGTCATTTTATTTTTGACCTTGAATGAAACCTTGTCACGACGTTTGTGCGTCGATGTCCCTTCCACCTTGCATACCTATTAACATTAGCGCATTAGATAATATTAAAAAAACTCATAGGGCGCATGTTTCATCACCTCCTGTTCAGTTAAATTGCTTGGCAAATAACTTCATACAAAACTTGTTTCATTTTTAGTTTTTTCGCCTGTTAGAGGCTATCCAGGGGTAGTGAAACTGGCGTCACGTGACACGTTAATAAGGGACTACGCGCACTTATTCAGCTCCATTCGCGTTTCGCTGAACGATTTTGGTCACACTTATACAGCTCTGCTTCTATCAGCCGCGTACGGCGTCGAATCGATTCAGGAACAATACAGGTCGCAACTTGTCGACAAGGAGTCGCGAACCATCCCTGTAAAGAGCTGTTCCGCCGCATTCGACGGCGAACAGCGCTGTACGCGGCGGAACAGCTCTGTTCGCCGTCGAATGCGGCGTCGTACAGCGCCGCGCTCTCTATAGCATTCGCATAATAAAAACACATTTATCCTCATTTTATGCTGGTTTGCCGCGAAAGCAGAATGGACGCGGAAAGCTGAATCGACGCGTACACGTCTCCATACAAAATTGTTGTTTTCTATGGACAAAAGCTGAAAAGAGCTGAATAAGTCCGCGTAGTCCCTAAGTCTGAACTTTAAAAGAGACCATGATTCTCTGAGTTTGTTTCGGTGTTTCTGCTAAATAGCACTGGCATTTCCTAAATGCCTGTCTAGTTTAAAAAAATATTTAAAAAAATGATTTGTAAAAGTGTCTTTAAAAGATCTATTAACAGAAATATATTATATAAAAATAAGTCGGGTTTTCCTTCCTGACGCTATAACTCCAGAACGCACGAACCGATTTCCACGGTTTTGCATTCGTTGGAAAGGTCTCGGGCTCCGTGAGGTTTATAGCAAAGAAAATTCAGGAAAAACAGAAAAGCGGGTTAAAAAGGTTATCAAGACCACGCGGGCGAAGCCGCTGGCGGAAAGCTAGTCTATTATATAAAAAAAGTCGGGTTTGTTACAACACTTATAACTCGAGAACTACTGGACCTATTTTCATGGTTTTTGATTTGTTGGATTTCTCTCCGCCCCGAATAACAGAATAACTATTAAAACATCAGAAAATGGGGTGTAACGGGGTTCAAACGTGACGCGAGCGAAGCTGCGGAGAAAAGCTAGTAAATATCATATATCATGATGATAGTGAGTGATAGCCTAGGGGTATGATCATTGGAGTACCAAGTCGTAGGCTTCAAGTCCAAAGCTCCTGTGACTGTAACCTCTAACTTTTCGTAATAAAAGCTTTTACTATCTGTTGAAGCCATTCCTGAACGATGCGGTGAACGTCACTAACGTTACCGCTAAATGTCATCTGTCATTGTTGACTGACAGATGAAGAGCGTTCGCGCTAAAATCATAGACGATCAAACGAAACTAACAAGATTGCATCCATGGCCGTGCTGGTGTTAGGTATAGTTTTTCTATAATCTTCAATTCTCCAATGTAAAGTACCTAGTACAACACGAGTACCAAGACTCCGGCATACAATTAATCTAGCCTACTGGGAGCGCAATCACTATCGGTTTATTGCCCTATTAGACCACACAGATGTGGATAAATGGGGGTATGTTATGTTAATGAGTATCAGAAACCATTAAAAAACAAGATTTATGGAACGTGGATTTAGCCAACGGACCTGTACAGCATATTGAGCATGTTTATCACCTCCATGGGCGTACTACTGGCCGAAATGTTGGTGAACCCGACGATGTCACTGAAGAATATGGTGACAGCATCGAAGGCTTCTGCTGGCACCGCCCGCTGCGCGCGTAGCCTCCTCAGCACGGGGAGGGGCAGCATCCGCGAGAGAAGCAGATCACTCTTCTGTTTCTCTGCTACCAACTTCTGTGTACTCTGCGCGATTGAATTGGTGAACGTCTGGAAGTAGAAATAAAGACTTTATTTTGTTGACTCACCTGGCATTAAGTATATTGTTTTTTTTTATTTATTCACCAAGGTGAATTCCGTCAGATGTGAATCTACCCTAAGGGCTTAATAAAGGTAGATTATGGTAGGTATGTATGACCTAAGTGTCCAAATTGAATGTACCGTTTGGTATAATTCAATGCGAAGTGGCTTCATGGAAAGGTGGACAACCTGTTATAATGATTAATGATGTTTTACTTAGTTGCTTGAATGATTCACCACGTAAACAATGACTCAGACTGCAATCAATCAGAAAAAAAGAACATAAAAAAGTCTATTATATAAGATTATCGTATCGCGGTGTTTGTTACCAAACTCATCCGAAGCGGGTTGACCGGTCAGAGAATCGGCCAACATCTATTTTTCATACCCCTAAATGATTAGGGTGACCCACCCCTATATGGCAAAACAACGTTTGCCGGGTGAGCTAGTAATTATATAATATCATACAGACTGCCTGGTTGGTGTAATTTTAATGGTCCTAAATTTGATTCCCGGGTGGAAATAACAACTCTGCATGATCGGCGAGCATTGCTTGGTATAATTATTATTTATTCATAAACTCCTTAATGGTAAAATTGATGACAGGCAACCTTTTGATTTGATTCCGCTAACAGTTCCCCGAAAAATACCTCGTAAATCCCTTACTCAAACTTTTTGTCCTTCATTCTGTCGAACCAACACTGATGCACATGGTCCCTTAAATCGAATCCTAAATCAATATAAAATTGAACTCAAGTATATTTCATGACTCCTTGGCTGGCATTAGGAAAAAAGTACAGTTCTCGCCAAACTTAATGTTCGGGTTGAAGTTGGTACGAGCTAACTTTAACCGGGCCGTAAAAACCGAGAAAGAAAAATATTGGATGAAAGTTATTTAAAACCACAGCCTACGAATTGAGCTTTCGTATTTCATTTATTACAATCCAAGATTTTTAATTCTCCGATTTTTACGGCTGGGTTAAAGTTAGCTCGTGCCAACTTCAACCCGGACAATAAGTTTGGCGAGAACTGTATTAGATATAAGTTTAAATCTTATATATAAGAAACAATACCTTTGTTTATAGATCTTTATAATGATTGTATATATTTACTGTTGGTGTACTCAATAAATAAATAAATAACTGTAGGTGTATAATAGTACAGCTCTGCCAAACCCTCCGTGGAATGCAGGCGTGATAGTATTATTGCTTATCAGCAGAATATTCGGTAATACAGTGGTGAATGACGCTGATGAATCACAAAATCAAGAATCACAATAACATCTTGATTTCAATGGCATAAACTGGTGACGTATGATTGAGTTAATAATCTCACGACCAATAATTACCCAGAAAAGGTAAATACACAGGTAACCAAAGATAATATCACAATTCACATTCATTCAATGTGGAATCACGGAGTGAGAAAGACGTGTTAGTATGAAATATTTGTCATTTTTCGCTATTGTGTGCGCGAGCGCAAGTTTGTGTATGTGTCACGTGTTACATTCATCTGACGGTACGGATTACACAATCAAATCCTTAGACACAGTGGTTCATTATAATCTGAATGGAAGTGTAAATAGTGCTGCAATTCTCAAAAGATACAAAAGGGAGTTTATTGGTACTAATAACTGTGCAAAAGGCGAAGTAAGATTGCTGGGGAGGTGTGTTAGTTGTGAATTGTATCTAACTATGTATTTTTGTTAAATATTATCTAGTACCTACCTAAGTATTGTTTGTGTTTAGGGCTATAGCAGACAAACTACTTTCTTCATAGCCTTTTTCCAAACTATGTTGGGGTCGGCTTCCAGTCTAACCAGATGCGGCTAATTATCAGTATTTTACACAAAGTGGCTGCCATCAGACCTCCGCAACCCAATTTCTGGGTAATACCGATATTCGAGTGATAGACTGGTTGTCAGGTTTTTTTGGCTTCTGACTACTTCTGACGATTGTCATGGGTATTGGTATGACAACCGGTACCGACGATTTTACGTGCTCTCTGGGGTACGGGGGGTTGATCAGCGCAGTTATAACTTGGCTACCAGCCCCTGAAATTGAATTTTAACTTATGAAAGTCAATGTTGACACTACCATACGTGCTTATGGTATTTGAAAGTTCATTTATATTCAAGCTCATATATTTGTAACGACTAAAGACAATCCAACTTTGTGCAACAACATTTACAAGAATTTATCAAGTCAGAAGCATTTGAATCACAGCAAGCTTAGATAATATAACAACTATCCAATATCAAAAATAATATGTACGTAATAACTATAATGTAAGAGTAATCACGGAATTACGCGACACAAGAGATACACGTGTAAATCTCGTACAATTTGTTTTGTTTTATCGTAGGTTTAAGCATCTGCGCGTAGCGCGACCTATACACAACTACAGTTCGCGCCAAACTTATTGTCCGGCTTGAAGTTGACACGAGCTAACTTCAACCCCGTCTTAAAAATCTGGGAAAGAAAAATATTGGGTTCAAATGAAACGACAGCCTTACGACTTGAGGTTTGGTTTTAATTTATCATAGTCCGATATCTTTCTTTCTCCGATTTAACGGCGGGGTTGGAGTTAGCTTATAATAATAATAATAAATTTGTATTTCAAGTATCAGGACTCATATAATTGTTAGTTACATAATGGCTTACAAACTATGTTAGATATTATGTCTCGCTGCTGCAAGACTACCCCCAGCGGAAACCTTGCAGCAGCGATTAACATACAGGCAATCTAGTCTGCTTGCTATCATGTTCAGGATGCTGTTGGTGCTGGCCCGCACCCTCCGCACCAGGGATGCGCATCTCTTGCGTATTACTGTATAAAAACAGTCAACGTGGGCTTATGCCAACTTCAAGCCGGACAATAAGTTTGGCGAGAACTGTACTACAATATTAAAATGTCTAAAGCGATGGCACGCTCTCAAGGTACATTCCCCTTAAGACCTTGAGTATTTACTGAATACTGGCGCTTAATAACAATTAATTTTCTATTGTGCCTGTTATTTGTTTCTTGACGTTGACGAGTTGAAAAGATATTCTACTTAGCGTGTCGATGGCATTTAAAAATATAATTGTTGGCTCACACTTGTCCGGCCCAACACCAGCGGCCAACATAGCCCATGTTGGCCGACGCGACCAACAGAACCTAGCGACAACAATTAACAAATATCATCAACGGATGAGTTAAAAAGAATGATGTCGACGTAAACGTATGTATTTATGAAAAATAATCACTTTTTTATGTTTGTAACGAGTTTACAATGAATGTAAGTATGGAATTTTAAAAAGTGTGACGACAAGACGACATTAACGTAAACAAAATACTATCTACACATGTATATTATATTATACTAGCTTTTGCAAGCAGTTTAACTCGCGCCTAGTCTGGGCCCCCTTATCCCCCCAGCTCTCCCCGTCCCCTATCTCTTAAAATTCTTTTTTTTTCTTTTTTCAAAAACCTTATTAAAATAACATTTGCCGAATTGAGCCAGTGTAGACAGTATGTCTTTCTAGGACGTCCCCTCCCGTCGCTACCATTGACATTCGCTTTATAAATTCCTTTATTAATTTGTTAGTCGCCTTTCATTAATTCTCTCAACATCTCCAAACCATCTCGGCATATTATGCTTTCCAATCCTTTTTTCCGTTTCCGTCACTTTAGTGTCTTTTACCGCAACGTTGTCATATCCCACTATTTCTCAAATTGTCATTCCGAGTTACAGTTCTCGGCAATCTTATTGTCCGGCTTGAAGTTGGCACGATTTAACTTCATCGGCCGTAAAAATCGGGAAAAGAAAAATATTGGACTATAATAAACAAAAACGAAATCTCAAGTAGCTGTCGTTTTAAATCATTTGAATACAATATTTTTCCCCCGATTTTTACGGCCGGGTTGAAGTTAGCTCGTGCCAACTTCAAGCCGGACAATAAGTTTGGCGAGAATTGTACACCACACACATACTTCGCAAGGACCGCATCTCCACAGTAAATTTTACCACACTATTTTTAATGTAATTTCTCAATAAACACATGTCTAAAGTGAGAGGTGATAACATTTTCGTATTTACACCTTAGGTTGTCACCGACGAAAGAGAAGACAACTGCAAATGTTTTTATAGTTTAACTTTTCAAAAGATAAAAATATTTGATATTTTTATCATATGAAATAGAAGTGTTTATTAGAGAAAAAGCTGCACCTATATTATTTTATTGTATTTTTGCATTAGATAATAAATGCTAAATGTAGGTATACCTAAAATGTTTTCGAGAAAAGTTTATAAATCATGTAATGTCAATTTTTTTTTCTATAGTTCAAATATATTTTTTTCTTGGAAGTGGCGAAGAATTGAAAATACCTTTTCTTTGTTATTTACAGATACGAAGAAATTATGGAAGAGACGTGTCCTCTTATGGACCAATGACGACATGCTGTGTTTAGCAGACAACAAATTTAATGCTACTACGAAGTACGGAGGACTCAGGTCAGGGTCAGGTGGAGACACTTAAAGTATCAACGTCTGCTTATTCACACTCCCACTGTTGGGCACATTGTCAGTGAATAGAATAGAATAGAATAATTTTTATTTGCATAAAATGTATGGTACAGAAGAGTAGGTGTTATTTAAAAAAATTGCGATCCTTATACAATCTATGCAAAAAAATAACAGTTGTATGAAGTTAAATACTCGTCAAATAAATATTATAAATTTATGTCAAATTGAAATTAAAAATGTAATGAATAAATGTCAGAATTAATTAAGATTTTATCATTTATGAATTCACAAATTGAATAATAACATTTATTAATTAATAAAACAGTTAATTTCTCTTTAAAAAGTGGTCTCATTTTTGAGAGACAGTGGTGAGGATATTTTCTACCACTCTAATATAACACGGCTTTTCACAACACGTCAAGAAAATCTGTTAGTCTCAAGATGGTTTCCAGTACGTCAACCATGAGTTCTATCGAATGGCTTCGATAGGTTTTTTACGCATCGAAACGCTGTAATCTCACAGCAGATTTTAGTTCCTTACGTAACCGCTAGAGGCGCTGCGGTTTTACATACAAATATTTTACGGCGTCGCTAGCGAGTCTAGTGAGAAAAACTCATGGTCGAGGCACTGAAGATGTTTTCCTTTACCGGAATGGATCCCTTAATCCTTAGTGGAAACTAAGGATTTCGTGCTCGAGATGTACTTCGCCCGCGTGGTCTTTTACACATTTTCCCCCCGTTTTACAACATCATAGCTACTCCGCTCCTATTAAGCGTAGCGTGATGGTATATAGCCTATAGCCTTTCCCGATAAATGGGCTACCTAACACTGAAAGAATTTACTATCTTTTTGTATTTTTTTAAGCATTTTCAAATAGTTCCAGTAGTTTCGGAGCCTATTCAATACAAACAATCAAATATTTTCTCTTTATAATATTAGTATAGATATAGATAACTAGGTTAGGTATTACTGCATAATCATATGCAATACCTGTGTATTTGGTATTTAAGCGTCAAACGGTATCCACGTCACAGGGAAACCCTACCCAATACTATTGTACGGGACATATTGTGTAATAATAATTGATGAATCAATTTTAAATAGGTAAATAATATTACATACATACATACACATGCATTTAGCATTAAGTCCGCCTCTGTACGTCAATGTGCATAGTGTCAATAAATACATAAAATAAATATATTCACGCTTTTTTCTCACAGGGGTAGGCAGAGACTGGAGACCGCCATTTGCTACAATTCTTGCATACTTCTTTAGTTTTCTCTATGTTCATACATCTTGTCATAACATACCATCACGCCCATATTCCCCGAAGGTGTAGGCAGAGGAGTACTAATGTACACCAACATTTCGCCAGTATGTTTACGTCCCATGTAATGGGGGCGAGCCTATAGCCATAAATCGGGCACAAATCCAGACTCCGATCAGCTATTGGGAATTTCACAGAAAACCCAACAACACTTTGCTCGACCCGGGGATCGAACCCAGGGCCTCTAGCGTAGTAGTCGCGTTTGGGACCACTGGACCAACGAGGCAGTCTTCTCATCATGTCATTACACACGCAAATAATATTTTTATTCAAATTAAAACCAGTATCAAAAATGTATCTTATTTTTAAAGTAAGACGCAAACACTATTTAAGGTATTTTTTAAATGGCAAACACAAATTAAGTAAACCCATTGAATTTTTTTGCGCAATTTTATCTAACTCCATATTTCAAAATCTATTATAATGTACCTATTTATTAAAGCTATCATCGTTTTTTTTGTAAAAGCATACAATTATAATTTCCTTTCTATACCTTTTACTACATACCTCCCTTATATAGAGAGGTATAGGGTACATATACACAACATAATTTTATCAGCGCCTTCGCCCGCGTGGTCTTGATAACTCTTCCCCCGTTTTTGCAACATTTTAAATTGCTACTCTGCTCCTATTAGTCGTAGCATGATGGTATATAGCTTATAGCCTTTCCCGATAAATGGGCTATCGAACAATGAAAGAATTTTTCAAATCGGTTACTAACAAACAAACAATCATATCTTTACTCTTTATAATAAAAATATAGATATTAATAGGCAAAAAATATAAATAGCTGGCATAGCTATATAAAGCTATACATATATAGAATAGTTACAATATGAGACACGTTGAGACATTTTTATTACAATTATGTCTCAATAAGCTTGCTTTTTTATTACATTGTTAATTAAATCACTCGAAGAAATATTTTCCTTAAGGCGTGTTTAAAGTTTCAAGCGTACAATTAAAAATAAAGGTCAAATTAAAAGACAAGTTTTTTCGATTGAAACATTTTGCTATATTAAATAAAAATATCACAATCCCCGCACAATCACCCAAGCCTATTATTTCACTGGTTTTAATACCTCAACATTTCAGTGACACTAGGCGACAATTAACGAAAATGAGCTCTATTGCTGTACACCAACGTTCAAAACTGCAGAAGAAGACTCAATTGAGCTCTGCATTTCTCCTTTTTTTTCTTCTACGCATTGCGTTTCATCATCATTCCTTTCAATTTCCTTTCAAAGTTCGCAGACTGGACAATCTTCTCCCGTAGAATCTGTGTACCTGAAATACGTAAATTACATTTAGAGAAGGAGTGCAATTAAATTATTTAATCACAGATAGAGGATCGCAAAACTTGTTATTCATTGTGTGTTATTTTTTTAATAAAAAAAATCGGCTGGCGGGTAGTTCAACTGGCTAATAAAAATAACTTGTAATTTTAGCATGGAAAATGCATAAAAAATAAAAAAGGTTAAAGCATTGTTTACAAAATAATAGTAGGTAACTGCTCTGGTCGCCATAGGACTATTCTCAGAATAAGAAGAATTAAGCTTAGGCTAAGTTTTTGTCTACCACGCAGGCATAGTGAGGGTTGGTAGACTTGTCACATGCGAGAAAATCTGGTATACAGGGTTACAGGTTTCCTCATGATATACTGGTACCACTATACAGGTTTCCTCACGATGTTTGCCTTCACCTTAAAAGCGAGTGTAACTATAAATAGGTACGCACAAGATTGCAAAAAGTCAGAGATCTCGGTAGTGTTAATTTGCGTTGACAAATAATACTCGCGGTGACTTAGAGGTCATAGCGTCTGGTGTATTTAACCAGTCGCAGGTTCAAATCCTGCAAGCTAGTCGAATTTTTCCTTCATTAAATTTACTGGTATTATACTAACACCCCAACTCAGAGACGTCACTTAACCTTAATGAATCGTTAACAAACAGTGGCTACTATATCTTGACCTATATTTCCCTATTAGAGTTTGTTGTCAGTGTACTAAGATATACTGGCTGTCATTAGCTAATGATTCATTAGGTTAAGTGACGTTTCTGAGTGCGGCCCTTAGCTTATAAACAAATTGTGTAGAAAAATATTTAAATCAATAATAAATTCTACTTACTTGGCACAGGTTATGCATCTATTGCTGACTCTAACGTACCCAATAGGGCAAGGGCACTTAAGCCGCCCAATAAACGCCTGTCTCTTGAATCGTATCATCACTGGAGTATCTTGTTGATCGTGCGCAGGTGCCTGAAGCGGTTGTGCGGCACACAGTGCCACGAACACCGCAATTAGCGCGAACATATACACGAGCTTCATGTTGACACGTAATCACTGAACGACCGTCGAGAACAGAATGCGTATGCGCCCGCTCGTCGAGTATTATATAGACTGGTGAAGTAGGTAGGCTACCTAGGTATATAATGATGCCCTGTATAAGGAAAACCTCCGAGGAAGATTAATATACACTTCTCGTCAAACTTATCGTCCAGCTTGAAGTTGGCACGAGCTAACTTCAACCCCTAAATTCAAAACATTGTCCTAAATAAAAACGAACGCTCAAGTCGTAGGCAGTCGTTTTAAATCATTTTAATTCAATATTTTTCTCTCTCCGATTTTTACGGCCGGGTTGAAGTTAACTCGTGTCAACTTCAAGCCGGACAATAAGTTTGGTGAGAACTGTACGTTCATTTAATATACCATCACGCCTGTATTCCTATAAGGGGTAGGCAGAGGTATACTAGTATCCACACACAGCTCGCCAGTGTGTTTTGGTCTGCCATCAACCGGGCACAGATCCAGACTCCGAGCCGAACTGGGAACTTTACATAATAAGCAAATAATTGTAACTAACCAACATACAACTATATATGTATATATGTACAACGTTAGTTTTTGTTTATACGAAAGCTGAAAATAGTTTATTCAGAATCAGTAACACAATCGATTGCAATGGTTTTTAACCTATGTTATATTTTATTCTCAAAAATGGTAAAAAATTATTCAAGTAGGACACCCATTTTTTTTTATTACGAAAATTGGCGCTAAAACCGAACAGAGAAGTCACTCATTCGCCCTTAGATACGTTGGGCCCATCGGCGCGCGCGCAGACCGCCCCCTGCCCGCGGTGCACCGGGGGGCTTACTAATAAAAATTTATTCAAGTAGAACACCCATTTTTTTTTTATTACGAAAATTGGCGCTAAAACCGAACAGAGAAGTCACTCATTCGCCCTTAGATACGTTGGGCCCATCGGCGCGTGCGCAGACCGCCCCCTGCCCGCGGTGCACCGGGGGGGTTACTAACTTTCGGAGCTCGTCGGTGGTCTCTTGTTTCTGCCTACCCCTATTAGAAAAATGTGTGAGTGTATGTATGTATGTATGTAGTACCCCTATTTTTCCACCAGCTCACATGGTCATTAATGTTTAAAAAGATACCTGAATTTATTTCCTTAAATATTCAAAACACAAACGTCTATTTTATTTAGGTATTTGTTTTTCCCTATTTTGCATTCGGGACTTCTTATTGACGTCATACACACGACTCCGCGCAAAGGGTTTTAGAATATGACGACTTTATATATGTGTATTTATAATTGACTATTTATTTAGACTACATCGCGGTAGGCCCAAAATGAGATGGCGGGAAGAGCGGGCTTTTTGCGGCCAATCATTTCAATAAAGTTCTAGTCTTTATTGGAAAGATTGGCCGCAAAAAGCCCTCAACAGATTAGAAGTGCAAGGAGGGTAAGGAAACCTGTTTGCAGTGCAGTGAACGATAACAGCTATATTTTCCTAGCCTTTTTCCCAACCATGTTGGGGTCGGCTTCCAGTCTAACCATGCGGCTGAATATCAGTATTTTACACGAAGCGACTGCCACCAGACCTCCGCAACACAATTTCCGCAAAATATTTTTTTTTGTTGGCCGTATCTGTCCCTCTGCTGGGCACAGGCCTCCCCCAAGACATTCAATGTACTATCTCGTGCCTCTTACAAAATATATAGCTATGTCTTAAAAAAAACACGCTTCTATAGAAAATCACACTAAAAAGTAAAAATAATTATTGGAAAAAAGCGTGGGGTGCTTTTATTTTGTGTATAAATGATATTTTCAAAATCACTACTTCTACCAATACCTATCTGTCAATAAAATATGTAACCCGTTTTGCCAAATAGCTCACTAATAAGCTCAATAAAAACTGGTTAAATACTGCTAAATGGAAATTGAATAATTCATGAATATGTATTAGTATGTTTTGGTTATAAAAGAAGGATCTTATCTGGAATTATACCGCAGTTGATTGTAACATCAATATGAAGTTGTATTTGCTATTTTTCGTGGTGTTCGCCACATTAATTGGTTTGGTTCGTCCTGATTATGTGTTCAAAGGGTCTTGTCCACCCGGTTACGTTCGCTTCGGGGATGTATGCGTGAAGGCTGTGAGTAAAACATTGTTAATATCCATACTAATATTATAAACGCCACTTGTTTCTTATATACTTATATACCTAGCTTCTATATACAACGTTAGTTTTGTTTTACACTTAAGCCGAAACACGTCAACTTCATTTTGATTAGATAGGCAAGAAAAAGATACAAAATAAAGAAATGGTCAAAACTTACGCGGTGACGAGCTCCGAAAGTTAGCAACCCCCCCGGTGCACCGCGGGCAGGGGGCGGGACTGCGCGCGCGGTTGAGCCCAAAGTACCTAAAGGCGAGTAATGACCTTTCCGTTCGGTTTTTGCGCCAATTTTCGTAATAAAAATGGGTGTTTTACCATAATAAATTTTTACATTTTTTTATGAGAAAAATATATAACAGCTTAAAAACCATTGCAATCGATTCTGTTAGTGATTCTGAACAAACTACTTTTAGCTTTCGTATAGACAATAACTAACGTTGTATATACTTTGGCTTCCTCCACTTTCTCACAACCTCACCCACAACCGGCGCGTGTGTATGACCAAATGTATGAATACATCTTGTCATACACAGACATAATGTATGAATACATATACATCTTGTCATACACAGACATAATGTATGAATACATATACATCTTGTCATACACAGACATAATGTATGAATACATCTTGTCATACACAGACATAATGTATGTATACATCTTGTCATACACACGCACCGGTTGTGGTACTACGCACCTGACCTTTTTTTCACCAATATGGTCGGTCGGTCTCTAGTTTATGCCTACCCCTGTGAGATAAAAGCGTGAGTGCATATATCTGTACTAATATTACAAAGCTGAAGAGTTTGTTTGTTTGAACGCGCTAATCTCAGGAAATACTGGTACGATTTAAAAAAATATTTCAGTCTTAGATAGCCTGTTTAACGGAGAAGGCTATAGGCTATATATCATCACGCTATGACCAATAGGAGGTGAGAATAAATTAAAAATGTTGCAAAAACGGAGGGGGGGGAATCAACTTCCATGGTGACGAGGTCGCGGGCAAAGGCATAGTATATAGTGTATTATAAACGCGAAATTAACTGCAGCTGTCTATTGCCTTTTCACTCTTAAACCGCTGAACAGATTTCAATAAGATTTGGCACAGACCTCGACTTGTTACGTGAGGTGATTTTGACCGTTTTTCGACCTCTTTGGTGAGATGTTGTAAGATTTATAACCTCAATGGCCTGGAAATCACAAGCTATGCATGAGGCCCTAGGTGTCCGGGAGAGAGGGAGGAATCCAGCTCTCTTCCAAGAAGACGCACCCGGAGGGCCCTAACCTAGCTTTCACGAGCAGGCCGTTCGGACGGCAGACTCCCCAAGTTAAGTCTACCACCCGAACAGACAATGGCCTTACATTTTGCTAATAAGTGACGAAGAGATGTTACCAATAGATTCGTCTTTCGACTGAAACTAATGCACGAATTATTTTACAGGATAAGTAGTACCTGGTCTTGGCTAAAGACATCATCATCATCATTATCAGCCAAAAGGGGTCCACTGCTGAAGAAAGGCCTCTCCCATTGACTGCCGCAAGGACCGGTTATATGTCGTCTGCATCCAACGACTCCCAGTAACCTTATCAGGTCATCTGTCCTTTCGTGGTCTCCACTCAGGAACTTTCTGCACCAGCGGCCATCAGTTCTACGAGCTATGTGCGTCACCCACTGTCACTTCATCTTACTTATCCTTTGAGCTATGTCGACAACTTTTGCAAATATTATAAGCTAATATTTAGCCATGTCATAAACGTAAATATAACTATTTTAATGTGTTTACATTTTCGTACCCAACAAAAAATCTATACCTACAATACAATGAAGCGTCTGTCTGTGATGAAATAAATCTCAAAATTTTAGTCTAAGCTGCTTTTTATACGATGCTGAATCATAAATGATCGTTTGTAGATTTTGGTCTGTCTGAATCTTGTTTGTCTCGAATAGACTCCGAAACGGCTCAACAGTTTCAATGAAAATTTTTGAGGGTTGTAACAAAAAGTTTAACTTATATTTTCGTATATGTTTCGTATCGATATCTTACATGGAAGAATATAATAATAAAAATGTTGCTTTTGAGCTAGGTACAGCAACGGGTGGACAAATACTATTTTATATTTCAACTAGACTATATCAATAGGTATTTTTGAAAAATCAAATTAGTGGCACGGTTCCAAGAAGTGGGTCTTAAGGTGGGTACAAAATATATATAACAAAACATGTTATAAAACATTGTTTTTGTATAACATGCAGTAATGTGGAGACTGAGCGCCTGTTCCACCGCCTTTGCATAGCTACATCGACGGATAATTTAAAAAAATGGAACAAGATTTGTATGAAATTATCTGCCAAGTAATTTAACGGGAACTTATCAGTAAGCTGTGAAACACGCCCTTAATGTTATAAAATATGTTATACGAACAAGTTATTAACATATTATATAGCATTGTTATTCTAATGTGTACAGTATTATTTTAAGTCGCAGCGAGAGGAGAATTTAAAACAAGAGATGTAGACAACAGTGTGATAACATAAATACTGTTACTTACAAGCAAACACATAAAAAACATATTTGATAAACATATTTGACAACCTCTATGGTCTAGTGGTTCGTGTATCAGACTGCTGATCACGAGGTCGTAGGTTCGATTCCCACAGGACACAAACATTTATGTGATGCGCTTGGGTGTTTGTGTCTGTCTGGGTGTTTCTTATGTATTATAAGTATGTATTTACAAAAAACAAGTATATAAGTATTATATCCATTGTCTAGTACCCATAGTACAAGCTCTGCTTAGTTTGGGACTAGATGGTGCTGTGTAAAATGTCCCAGGATATTTATTTATTATTTATTATATTATGTATAACATATTTGTAATTGTGGTTGTAATTATTTCACCATTAAAAAGCTACATCTTTCCCGAGTAATATAGGATATAATTTATAAGACCACGCGGGCGAAGCCACTGGAGGAAAGCTAGCTAGCTAATAAATAGGAAAATAATAATAATAATTAATTCTTAATATTCTTTATTGTACACCAATTTGCACAAAAAAAAAACAATACAACATTTCTTGTTATTTTTAATGAAGGAAAAAATCGGCGGGCGGGCAGGATTCGAACCTGCGCCTTCTGGTTCGGTAGGGCGAGCGGTGGCTTAGTGGTCAGAGCGTCTGGTGTACCGAACCAGAAGGCGCAGGTTCGAATCCTGCCCGCCCGCCGATTTTTTCCTTTATTAAAAATAACTTGTAATCTTAGCATGGAAAATGCTTAAAAAATACAAAAAGATATTATACAACATTTCTTAATAATAGTAGGTACAATGGGCGGCCTCATCGCAATTTGCAATCTCTTCCAGGCAACCGTAGGATGGACTCAACTGAACTGAACAAATAATGGGGTTGATGGTGCATATAAATAATATTAATAAATAAATAATTATACTTAGTACTAAATAAATATTGTAATATATTGTAATGTATATTGTAATAAATAAATATTGTAATTATAACCAGTCAGTAAATATATTTTTAAGAATTTGAATATTAACAACATATATATGAAGTTTAAAATTCTCCTCTCCTTGATTTTTCGTATAATCAGATGCTAAATTAAAACCAGTAAAGTTGTTCGGAGACGGGCACATTGCAACAAACAAGTTATCAAACGTCCTTGGCTAAACACTTTTGGATTCGACTCAAACTTTATTATTATTTATTAACGATGTTCACAGTCTATATAAGGGATACCGCTTAACATATCGCGACATTCTAGTGTTGTTAATGATAGCGTCAACATGAAAGTTTATTTCTTGTTATTTTTGGTGTTGTTAGTGTTGGCAACATTGGGTGTTGTTGACGGTGGAAAGTTTAATACCCCTGAGAAGTGTCCACATGGATATATTCGTGTTGCAGATAAATGCTTTGCGAAAGGAGTAAGTTTATTAACTTTTATTAAGTGCTAACTAAACCCGGCCAGGCTGTGATATTTTGTATCTTTTCTCTAATATTATAAACAATAAAGAGCTGTGTTTGTGCATTGAACATATTTAAAAATAAAGTTATATTTAGATTTTTTGTTTGCTTGTTAGGAGTTGGCGCAAAAATTATTGCATAAAGATCAGTTAACTGTTTTATTAAATTTAAATAAAATCTACACTTATACCATTCATATATATTATTATATCTATATATATATAAAAGAAAGTCGTGTTAGTTACACTATTTATAACTCAAGAACGGCTAAACCGATTTCGCTAGAAATTGGTGGAGAGGTAGCTTAGAACCAGGACACGGACATATGATACTTTTTATCCCGTTCCCGTGGGACGTGACATATTTTTGACAACGGGGGCAAATGATGACAAATTTCAACAATTTGATGGAAAGTACTAGGGTAGCATAAGCTGTACGAAGATAGTAGGTACTGGTTTTCGTCACGGGGGCGATGTGTATGACGTTGACGTTCTGAGAGACTTCGGTATTCTAGGGTTGTACAAAACATACTTGGCGTTGTATGCTGGTTCCGGTATGTCTACCCGTGTGAAGCCGGGACGGGCCGCTAGTTAATAATATTATAAAGCTGAAGAGTTTGGTTGAACGCGTTAATCTCAGGAACTACTGGTCCGATTTGAAAAAGTCATCAGTGTCAGATAGCCTGTTAGACGAGAAAGGCTATAGGCTATATATCATCACGCTATGACCAATAGGAGCTGAGTATAAATTAAAAATGTTGCAAAAACGGGGGAAAAATCAAATTCTACGTGAACGAAGTCGCGGGAAAAGGTTAGTATCTAATAAAATAACTTTATATTTCGAGTTTTACGGAAACAAAGATATAGAAACTGTTTTTATATAAAGGACAAGCTGTTTCCCGCGATCTTTCTTGCGTTCATTGAATTTTTCCTAATCCCATGGAAATTTCCCAAAATCCTTTGTTAAGTAGTTGATGCATACGTCATAATAACTATCTGTGCCATTCAGCCCAATCCGTTCAGTGATTTGAGCTGTGCATTGAGAGATCAGTCAGTCATTGACCTTTGCTTTTATATACAGGTTTTTTTTAAATGAGTGCGCAAATTTTGGCTGATGAAACGAGTTTTAACTTTTGATATATCTTTGTTACTAAAAATAAGGTTATCAGCTACGTAAGATGTTTACTTTGGAACAGATTTTATGGACAATAGGCGTTACCGCCGCGTACGCAGGCAACCGTGCGCTTTCATTGATGATATTTTGCAGATTTCCAATACTTAGAATATTTTTTTTAAATGGATTCTATCACTGATACAGACCTACAAAAAAGAATTAATGAGATACAAAATATTGGTAGGAAGGAATGTCCAATACATTCACATAATTTTAGCCCAAATATCTATATCCGGCACGAATAAATTAAAGCATACAAACCTCCTTTCGCGTAAACAACATGAACAATAGGTATATGTTTTTTTTACAATACCCTAACGGCATAAATAAGCTTTTATCGTTTTCGAATTTAACCTCTTTAAAGTGGTCAATCAAGGTTGCAAATAATACAAGGCGTTGATTTTTATCACACACGTAGATCTAAATCTAGACGTTGATCTCTATAGACTTCGTCTGTGTTTTTTACTCATGCCATTTATGACCGTCGTCTAAGTATAAGTTAGTAAGTCAGTAAAGAAATACCGGTGCCATCTCTAGTTTATCAAATGTAAACCATTAGCTTTTAAAAATGTCTTTAAAAGGTATATTTATAAAAGTCAGTAAAAATTATGATTTCTCATTCATAACGCTAACCAATTTTATATGATTAAACGTATTTTTTACATTTATCCCCGTTTTAATTAAAATACACACTTGAATTTAAAAAGTCAGAGAGAGTTCAGAGTGCTGGGAGAGCGGCACACCGTTATACCGGCACTCCTCTCCCGCCGCGGTCCTACCTTCGGTACCTTTGGTCGTCGGTCAGTGTCGCCCATACAACATCGCGGCCCGTCTCAGTTGCGACGCTTCCCATACTCGTTCCCATACTCGCTGCTCCTACCGGTATTTTACACCGGTAAAATACCGGTAGGAGCAGCCCGACCCTGGGGTTCTACTAAGCTTCACCGTGGTCTGATTTACAAGGTCAAACAATCAACAACCCATTACTAAACCAGTCTATTTCAGACAACACAACGTAATGTTTCTTTTTTTTTTTCAGAAATTGCGATGATCGTGCTGATATTGGGAACCACAAAGGCTAGGTATATACGTAATGTAATATCTAGTATATGAGCAGAAAACTAACAAATTCTCGACTAGCGTCTATATTCTGTTTACCTTTTTAGGAATAAAAAGGTATGTGATTGTCAATTGCAAATATTTAAAAAATTGGAAATTGCCTATAGGCCTATGTATAGGTATATATTGTCTATCATTTTTCACAATAAAATATAACCATTAACATTAAATAACAAGACAGATTATTAAAATATCCAGTGACGTATACGACCGCCTCAAACCTTAATTAAACAAAATTAAACGTTTATAACTAATTAAAAATGTTCGTATCATTTAATATTTATATTACCAGTGATGACATATGGCACAGAGCCGTGGTCGCTCACTATTGACCTCATAAGAAGGCTTAAGGTCACTCAGCGAGCTATGGAAAGAGCTATGCTTTGTATTTCTCTACGCTATCGAATCAGAAATGAGGAGATCTGTAGAAAAACAAAGTTGCCGACATAGCTCAAAGGATAAGCAAACTGAAGTGGCACATAGCTCGTAGAACTGATGGTCACTGGGGCAGAAAAGTTCTCGAGTGGAGACCACGCACCGGGAAGCGCAGCGTAGGACGGCCTCCAACGAGATGGACGGATAAACTGATAAAGGTTGCTGGAAGTCGTTGGTGGCATATAACCGATCCTTGTGGAAGTCTATGGGGGAGGTCTTTGTTCAGAAATGGACCTCTGTAGGCTGATATGATGTATCATTTATTCGTATGTACAGTTGACTGCCTTTGGTCTAATGGTCCTACGCGACTGCTACGCTAGAGGTCTTGAATTCGATTTCCCGCGCGAGCAAAGTGTTGGCCTTGTCTATGGAATTCGTAGCAGCAGCTTGGAGTTTGGATTTAGAGTGCCCGGTGTGTGCGGCATAAGCTCGCCCCCTTTTAGATGGGACCTACAGGACCAGCGAGTTATTGCTATACAGGAGTACACACCTGCCTAATCCTTCGGGGAATACTGGCGTGATGGTATTTGCGTTATGTAATATTTTACATGCCAGGATGTTTTTATTACTTAATTATAACGTAGACATTTAAATTAACACATTTATTCTCCCAACACATAAATGTTGGAACGCTATCTAATAAATTATCTACGCTTGCTACGATAATCGCTACGAAATTTCATAGCAATGTTAAAAAATGTCCCCAGACAGTAATAGGGATAAATGGAAGTAGAGGAAGGCCTTTGACCTGCAGTAAAAGTAAGACACCGTAGGCTGATACATTTTTTAAATATTTCTATATACTGATTTCTGACACTTACGCGAATACTAGACATTGAAATAAAACTACTTTTTACGGATTTTATCGCGTTATATTGATATTATTTTAATCCCGACGTTTCGGACCCTAGCGTTCACGGGTGACTAATCTAAATCCAAGCCTAAAACTGCAAGACCGAAGGATACGGTGAGCTCGTTCTGCGTGAATCGGATTGCCAACAATTAACAAAAATGTAGGGTAGCTGTTAGTAATTGGAACGTCAAGACGCCTACCACCTTAGTCACCCGTGACCATGGACACTGTAAAGGGTCCGAAACGTCGGGATTAAAATAATATCAATATAACGCGATAAAATCCGTAAAAAGTAGTTTTATTTCAATACTAGCTTCCAGCCAGCGGCTTCGCCCGCGTGGTCTTATAATTTTTTCCCCGTTTTTGCTACATTTTTCATTACTACTCCGCTCCTATTAGTCGTAGCGTGATGATATATAGCCTATGTTACTCGGGGATAATGTAGCTTTCCAAAGGTGAAAGAATTTTTGAAATCCGTCGAGTAGTTTCGGAGCCTATTCATTACAAACAAACAAACAAACAAATCTTTCCTCTTTATAATATTAGTATAGATTTCTATATAGTTTTCGAAATGTAAAATATAATAATTAAAGGGAATGTGAAAATAATGACAATCCTTAATAATATTATAGATGCGAAAGTAACTGTGTCTGTCTGTTTGTCTGGTAGTGGGGTATAATAATTATTATTATTGTTTTGTCATTTTTACATAGCACCATCTAGTCCCAAACTAAGCAGAGCTTGTACTATGGGTACTAGACAATGGATATAATACTTATATACGGTTTTTTTGTTGTAAATACATACTTATAACACATAAGAAACACCCCGACAGACAGACAAATACTTCTATTCATTCATCACATAAATATTTGTATCAAATCCGCCCCTGATTACTGATGTGGCAGGACTTACCTGTATGGTGTATGCTATGTGGCGCAGCAGCAGTAGCATGACGGGCGATGCCAGCAGGACCAGCGCCAGGATCGCGACGCCGATGCCCAGCGTGCGCCGCGCTATCCACACCACTTGCCGTCCCGACTCACTGCCGCATCATGGACAAAACACTTCGTTCTCATAACACAAACGATATATAATAATAATTAATCACTTTAATATGAGATCCATATTTTGTTAGTAATACAAATTACAGTTCTCGCCAGACTTATTGTCCGGGTTGAAGTTGGCACGAGTTAACTTTAACTCGGCCCTAAAAATCGGAGAAGCAAAAATATAGGATTATTATAATAATAAAAATGAAAGCTCAAGTTGTAGGCTGTCGCTTGATATAATTTTTTATCCAATTTTTTTTTTTTTAAATACTTTAATGGAAAAAGTAGGAATCAAAAAGTGACATGGAATGCAGAAGATAGGGAACAGTGGCTATTACTGCCGGACAAGAGCTAAGCTCTCAGATTAAAGAAGAAACTTACCCCACAACAATCCATAGGTCCTGTTGGACTATCCTCATTCTGTCTAGATAGACTGACCAGTCCATTATATCAGTGTATACATATCTACTGATATTTGCAGGTGTCGGCTCCATCCTTGGTTGGTTGATTATACACTGCTTTAATGCCTCAAAGCTGAAAAAGATTTTGTTTGGTTATTAGAAACGGCTCAGGATTTCATTTAGTAGTAATTTTGGCCCACTGATCATGGGACATGCGACAGACATAGCCAGCCCAAGGAGAACGATCCGTTAAAACATGTGTCAGGTTCAACGGAGTAAGTATAACTGTCAAATTGTGTTGTCATTCATTTTTAGTTCGGGCCCCTGACGAATAATCCGTCCATAGGTGATACGGAGTAGAAAACACTTCGTAACGAAGGCCGAGGAGTCGTCCTAAGGAGTGGTCCCTTAGCTCCATTTTTGCTTAGCAACCATTTGAGCTACGTCAGCAAAGTGACTTTTAGAGTGCAATACTGTGTTCCAATGTTGGGCTCCATCTGGCATACCTTGCGTTAAGCGGCGTCATGGCAAGCCAAAAAGGAGATGGCGTTACAACCTTGATACATTTAGCTCAAGACCCAGACAGATGAGGGAATGAGGGGGAGGCCTTGCCCAGCAGTGAAACACACCTGGCTACGTATGGTAGGACTGCCTTTAAATCCATACGGTGGTTATTAAAACAGCAAAAGTTCTGAATTCGCCGATTTTAAAATTATAAGGTGTAGGCTCGATTTTTTATTACCAAATATATACAAGGTGGAAGGGACATCGACGCTCAAACGTCATGACAAGGTTTCTCTCAAAGTCAAAAATAAAATGACCTAGGTCATTCATGTAGAAAATTATCTGTTATTACAGATATTGATATTTTCGAGCGCGCAGTGTAAATCTAATTTGGGTAGATAGAAATAATGTTTTTTTTTCACGATCCAGTAAGAAAGAAAGAAAGAAACATTTATTCAACTCAAATTATTTGAGGGTACACAAAAAAAACTGCAGAAGAAATTGAAAAATTGATAAAAAAAGTTACAGAAAATTTCAACGGAGGGGGGTCCAGAATCATGTACTGAACTCGTGGTATTCGGATGTGTGTCGATGTCCCTTCCACCATATATTTATTTATTTAATTGTTATATATAATGTAACATTACTTACAACATCAAAACTTCTTTCAATTCTTTCACTTCCTTAACATTTTTTTCTGTTTCCAAATATTGTATTGTTGACGTCAAACTGTCTTTCCCTGAGTCTATGTGTGTCTGGGTGATGCTGATTTCTCGTGGCCCAATCTCTCCGATGTGTGTGTAGTATATGCTTGACGTCAGAGCAAGAGACAATTCTTCTCTCGATCGCAGAAGGTCGGAGCAAGCCGACATTTGTCTGAAAATAACAAACAAAAAGTTTATCGAAATCAGTCTAGGAGTTTTATGGTTTATATCAGCAAATGAGCAGAACCCTTGATCGTAAGTAGTCCGCGCCGACCCATGGACCTAGGGGTCTACTCTCAAATCACGAAGTCCGTAGTTTCGGCTGTAAAATAGCGCAACTCTGTTGTCACGGGTATTTCGTTCACGAATATTGTCTATAATCCCGTCCGAAACTGTTGTATCCGAAATTATTTGAGAGTAGGGTTCACTCCGACGTATCGGGGTACTTTCGGACGGGCCCGTGACTTCGTTGACGGAGATTGGGAGTAGGCCCCCTGCAACACCAGGGCCGTTGCTGACGCGTTGCCGATCCTTGAGAAACTATTGATATACTATCAACTACAGCCTGCTGGAGTGACAGCAAGCCGGAAAGGGGAACTGGGTTTCTCGTGTAAAAGTTGGAAATCCATAAAGGTGCTTTACATTACGACAGACTCCGATGTCAAGGTGATCTGCTACCAGACTCAACCACCACCGAACAAGTCAGATCTTTTCTTGTGGCAGTCAAGGTTGGAATTTTTAACCATTTATTAAACTAATTTATTTTTTTATTTATATATACTTTATTGTATACCATAATATACAGCATGCATGGAGAGGTTAATGAACATAGACGAAGCGAAAGTGGTGTGCCAGGATCGTAGCAAGTGGAAATCTATAATCTCTGCCTACCCCTATGGGAAACAGGCGTGAAGCTATGTATATATGTATAATATACAGTTAAGACGCACAATGGGCGGCCTCATCGCTGTCAGCGATTTCTTCCAGGTAACCTTTGGATGGACACAATTTTATTGTACTTGACAAAAACAAGAGTAGTTTACGGTGCAAACAAGTAAAATACCTAAATGGAAAATGTAGTATTACATTAAAATATTCGTACATAATATAGACCTACTAATATATTAAACGAATGTATAACCTTATGATATAAAATGGTCTTCGTCAAAATAAACTGGTCATTATGTAACCGATTCAAGGTAACTACGTAGAAATTGAGATTAAAAAGAAATAGCAACAAATAACTATTTCAATTAACCCGCACACACTTAAGTAACTTAGTTTGCCACTCGCAATCAAGAATTTGAGTCAGTTTAATTTAAAAACAGTAAATTTTACAATATGTACAAATAAACACAAATATCAATGTCAACTGAATCCTTGAAGACGTTTGTAAGTACGTCAAAACTAAATTAACGTTGTAGGTTGCATTGTTGATAGCTACAACATTATGGTTAGTAGTCACTGTCAAACTTCGAGACGTCACTCAACGTAATGAATCATTAGCGACGACGTCTGTGGATTATGGATTTTATTTTTGGACTTTGAATTCCAACATGGTTGTGGCGGATCGCCATTTTGCTTGTTTTTGAAATATTTTACAAAGTACAGCAATTTATTACTTGTAATATTATTAAAATGTACCTATCCACTTTGACATTGGCAGAATTGTCGACAACGGCACCAATTGCCATAAATAAATAAGAAGAAGAAGAAGAAGACGACGTCTGTGGTCTAGTGGTTCGAATACCGGACTGCTGATCACGAGCTCGTGGGTTCAATTCCCACAAAACACAAATATGTATGTGATGAATATAAATGTTTTGTGTTTGTCTGGGTGTTTCCTATATGTATTAACAAAAAATAAGTATATAAGTATTATATCTATTGTCTAGTACCCATAGTAGAAGCTCTGCTTAGTTTGGGACTAGATGGTGCTGTGTAAAATGTCCCAGGATATTTATTATTTATTTATTACTAGCTTCCCGCCAGCGGCTTCGCCCGCGTGGTCTTATAATTTTTTCCCCGTTTTTGCTACATTTTTCATTACTACTCCGCTCCTATTAGTCGTAGCGTGATGATATATAGCCTATGTTACTCGGGGATAATGTAGCTTTCCAAAGGTGAAAGAATTTTTGAAATCGGTCCAGTAGTTTCGGAGCCTATTCATTACAAACAAACAAACAAACAAACAAACAAATCTTTCCTCTTTATAATATTAGTATAGATTAGCTAATCCTCCTCCTCAAGTCGTTTTCCTCATTGCTGAGGGTCGTGATAATCCCTTGGAAGGATCATGTGGTTGACAATTTTGCGCCACCTGTGCCTGTCTTTGGCGACGTGAAGTGCCTCGTGAAGTTTGGTGTCCAGAGAGGTGCGAATCTGGTCAGACCATCTAGTAGGACTTCGACCTCTAGAGCGCTTGCCGTCGATTTTGCCAATACCATCAGCTGTTCGAGATTGTGCCCATTAGCTAATAGAGACCAAGTATATCTTAGTACACTGACAACAAACTGAAATATGGAAAAATAGGCCAAGATATAGTAGCCACTGTTTGTTAACGATTCATTAACGTTAATTGAAATTTCTGAATGCAGCCCTAGGTTTGGTACTGTCAGCTTTTTTTAAATTACAATAACAATAAACTTATTTTTTTTAACCTATAATGAAAGAATGGTGCATTTTAAAATGACATCAAACCACTTCATTCTCAAACTTAGTTCCTTTTATAGTTAAAATATCGAATTGTATCGTTTTTAACTGTCAACAAATGATTTATTGACAGATTGTCAATAAGAAGGCAATCTTAACAACTCTCCATTACTAATTGTATTAATTAACCATGTCCTTGATTATTTAAAAAATATCTGGGGATTTATTTTAATTTTTGTTTAGGTGTTTTTATATGCCGGCAATTTTTCGTTTGCTAAGTTTCGAAATTACATGTTGCCGTTTACGAAAAAACTGTAAATGTTTTAAATTTTGTCGTATCGATATTTTAACTATTTGTTCTATATGGTTACACCACTGTTTTACCTCGTAAACTTTATGTGGATTTTACGCACGACTCGACCGAAGTCACTGTAGGGTCTGGACCTTTAGTAATTTAATGGTTCGTATTAATACAAACTAATAATGAAGTCCCATCTAATACTAAAAGTTTTCAAATAAAACGGCCCGGCCATTTTTGTACAATCAAGGGAGGTAGGATATAATTTGTAAAGTTTCTCTGCAAAATATTAAACGATCAAATATTACTGTGTGGTTTGACATTTCTCTAGTTTTTCAGGGTTGGTCAAATAGTAAAAGTTGTTCACATAATAATGAATATTACGCCTAACGTTTCGGGCAATACAGACGTGATAGTCACGTCGTGATAGAAACGTTAAGCAGTTATGTATACTGCCCCTCAACCATGAGTTCTATCGAATGACTTTCGATAGGTTTTTTACGCATCGAAACGCTGTAATCTCATAGCAGGTTTTAGTTCCTTACGTAACCACTAAAGGCGCTGCGAGTGTTTTCCATACAAATATTTTACGGCGTCGCTAGCGAGTCTAGTGAGAAAAACTCATGGTCGGGGCACTGCTGTACAGTTCGAGCGTATGTTAGGAGCGATCATTTTGTCATAAATCTAAACTCTGTATTGCTAGGCATTTCACATAAAATCCCTACAACACTCTCGATCCGGGAATCAAACTTCAAGCGCCACATTTACGCTTACGACTACTATACCAATGAGAAAGTTTTCTACGGTGAAAAATGTGAGCTTTTTTTAACACGAAAATAGTACCGTCAAGCCTCCGCTGACAAATGTCTGGTTAATAATACCACCGTTGATTTCAACGTGAGTGCCTCGACCATGAGTTTTTCTCACTAGACTCGCTAGCGACACCGTAAAATATTTATATGGAAAACCCTCGCAGCGCCTCTAGCGGTTACGTAAGGAAATAAAATCTGCTATGAGATTACAGCGTTTCGATGCGTAAAAAAACCTATCGAAAGCCATTCGATAAAACTCATGGTTGAGGTACTGTTGTTATTCATTATGAAGGTGTTGCAGCCAGGACCGGCTATAAATGCTCTCTGTTTCAAGAATGATCACCCATCCATGGTCTGGCCGCGGATATGGCTTAAGCTTATTTAGCCTCACTATTACAGTGGTCGCGACAGTTACGCTAGAGGTCCTTGTTTCGATTCCCAGGTCAAGATTTTTTTTTATGGATTATTATAATGAAGTAAAAAATCGGCTGGCGGGCAGGATTTGAACCTGCGTCTTCTGGTTACCAGTTTTGTTAACCAGAAGACGCAGGTCCGAATCCTTCATTATAATAACTTGTAATCTTAGCATGGAAAATGCTTAAAAAAAACTATCAAGAGGATTCTTACCTCCATAACGAAGAAGTGGTCTTTTTGACATTCCTCGCGACGAACAGGAGCAGTTCTGCATTAATTTCTTCGTATATTCTCGTCCGTTTGTACGCTTCCATCGTTAAACTACTGAAACCAAAAGATCTTTTATTTAAAATAAATAAATAATAAATATCTTGGGACATTTTTACACAACACCATCTAGTCCCAAACTAAGCAGAGCTTGTACTATGGGTACTGGATATAATACTTATATACTTTTTTTTTGTAAATACATACTTATAATGTATAAGAAACACCCAGACAAACACAAACACCTAAGTTCATTACATAAATGTTTGTGTCTTGTGGGAATCGAACCCACAACCTCATGATCAGCAATCCGGGACTCGAACCACTAGACCACAGACGTCGTCAAAATCGTCAAAATCAATACTATATTCCATGTATTTATCAGTATATTATTATCATGCGAACGGCTACGGAGTGGAATTCTTTGCCGGCTGCTGTGTTTCCCGATTCATATAATTTAGGAACCTTCAAGGCGAGAATGTGAATCAACATTATTTGAGTTTGCGTGCTACAGCCTCGGTATCATCGTCACTTACCTAAAGATTTTTACATAAATTTCCTTACTAAAGATTTTTATATACATACAGCTAGTAAAGTCCAAAATTATACAGCTTGAAATATAGACGAATATGTTGCAACTCTGACCCCCAAGATACAGACAAATGTCTAGTTTGGGGGTCACCGTCCAAATAATTTAAGATTGTTTGTAATAAGTTACATGTTTTTATTTCTGTAAGCTTTAAGTTAAGAAACCCAATGTAACGAAGGAATGAATAAATAAATGTATCTTACCAGCAGGTGAGGTGCTGCCAAACGCAAATTTATAATAAAAAAAAATATATGTTTTTTTACCCTTTCTTCAGTTTTCTATGCTATTGTACCTACTGTTTATAATATATATAGATAGTATTGATATAAAATATAGATAATAGAGATCGATAATATATATAATATAGTACATTAGTAGGAATTAATTTTAGGTACGTATGATTACTATGGTACCTGATTACGTAGAATTTTGGTAAAGTATTGATTTTATACTTTACAATTCCGCGTATATTTATAATTCTTCTCCGAACTTCTCCTCCTAAAAGGCGGTTTGGATCGTTTTCGGTACTTATGGAGTTTTCTTTCTTTTTAGGGTCGGTACATATCTGACGGAAAATGCGTCGAGCGTATCATCGGTCCACCAACGCATCATCGGTTAGGTGTGAAAGGTTGAATGTTTTATCATATATTTGTCTGTTTTGGCGTTACGCGACCGATAAAACGCGACGCATTTTCCGTCAGATATGTACCGACCCTTATTGTAATTTAGAGCCAATCAATAAACGGTCGCCTGATGGTAAGCGGCAACCGCAGCCTTTACGCCAGCGAAGGCCTATGGAAGCTGATCCCAATATGGTTGGAAAAAAAATCCTAGAAATATGATATAGGTATTGCATACAAAGAAAAATATTTGAATTTTACCAGGGAATCATATATGAAAATACCTTTACCTCGTATTTCAATTATTCAATTACAACCCACAATGTGTTTTTACGTCGTCAGCCCACTTTGCCGCCTAAAACAATTTAGTAACGCCCAATTACTGAACCGTCAATTAATTTTTGAGGGCTTTTCTCTAAATGGCTATTGAGCTTTTGTATATGTGTTGGGTAGACTCATATAAGCTTGTGAACTTTAGAACTTTAGACATTTTTATTGATACAAATTCACACAACATTTTAAAACAAGACAAATCATGAACATCATTATCTGAAACTGCCTCGTTTCGTTAGTCTAGTAATAATGTTCGATTCCCAGGTCGAGCCGTGTTTTTGGGGTTTTCTATGAAATCTTAATGGCAGGTCGGAGTGTGGATTTGTGCTCGGCTAATGGCTATAGACACCCCCCCCCCCTCACCCCCCATATAACATAAGACTCAAAACTCTCCGACGAATTTTGCGTGTAAATAGCACGTCTGCCTAACCCGTGTGCCTAATAAGCGAGATGGTATGTTTTCTTGTCTAACTTCAAGTCTTGCTCAAAGGAGATTCTCGTAAACTCGCATCCCTACCGTCGGCGTATCATTTAAATGGACTCACCGACGCACCCCTCGAATTAGTCCGCATTGCGTAAAAGTGCAGATAAACACATACAATATATATTAAATATATAATATATATTATTTAATATATTGTTTTGTAATCAGTGTAAATGGCTGTATTGTTGGTCGTTCTGATGCAATAAATAAATAAATTAATAAAATAAATAAATACAAATCCAGTGTGCTTTCAGCCTTATACTGCGATTATTCACGGATGTAAAGAAAAGAAAAAAAGAAAAAGTATTTATTTGATGTCTGATTGAAAGACAACCAGATTCTTATGAATGTATCCTTTATTTTTTTAAGCTTAGCCTTAGCTTAACCAAAAGACGCAGTTTCGAATCCTGCCCGCCAGCCGATTTTTTCCTTCATTAAAATAAATGCTACTAGATTTTGCCCGATTGATACCTACATTAAAGGTACCTGTTTGGTCATATACATATAAGAGTACAGTAATCTCTAGATAATGTACTCGTATATTTGTAGTAAGATCTCAAATTAGAAGGACAACCGAACCAAAAACAATGGAAAAATTTAAAGCGGGTCTTCTTGTTACAAATAATAAATTGATGTTTGTAACTAGAACGTAAGTCTCTCAACGTTATAAGCCGATTGTTATTGAAGTTGTTTTAAGGTCAATTAACAAAGGATTTAACCGGTTTTAAGACCTCTTAAATCTTCATTTTGACAGGAAATTTAAACACAAATCTGGGACGTCTGCTTTTCCTCTTCATCCAGTCCTCATTTTAGTTTCTAAAAAGCTGTTCTGTACTTGGATGTGTCAGTAATTTCCAATGATCCTACTCTTTTGAAATTCCATCAGAAATATGCCTTGGCATTTGGCATTGCCCTTTCATTTTTTATAGTACTTTTTCATTGTAATGCTAGATAGACGTACGAACTTTAAGGGCCTGTTATACTAAGTTCCCGTTAAATTACTTGGCAGATAATTTCTTACACATTTTCTTCTATTTTTTAATTTATCCGGCAGTTAGCAACTATCCAGATCTGGTGAGGTAAGGTAAGGTACAATTTTTAAAGAACGCGAGCTTCAAACTGATTTATTCTCTGACGAAATGACGAACTGGCGCGGCGGTTTTAAAGTCGGCGTACTTATGGTTGACACACGGTACATTGTTAACCAAATTCAAATTGAATCGCTCGTTAAACTAGGAAATATAATTACCATTTATGTGTGGTCATCTAATTAGGAACAACTAAACATACTTAATATTCAAATGTTTATTGAAGATGAAGTTCTAAGTCTTGCTCAGTATCTTTATTATAACTGCCCTCGTAATCGCGACTGTGGTAGTGGCTTCGATACCAAGGTTGAGCTCAGTGTTATTAACTTTTTTATAAAAGTTTGGAGCTTAGGTTTGTGCCGGGTTAATGGCAATGGGTCATCGTCTATTACATGGGGCCCATACATAGTTACACCTCTGCCTGGCCCTTGAAGGCGTGATGGTACATATAGGTACCTACTATTTCATAAAAATAATACAAAAATCTTTTTCTAGAAACTTCACTGGGAGCTGTCGTTAAGACCGAAATTCAAATGTAAGTAAAGTGTGTGAATTCAGGTAATCCAGCTTAATAGTAAACGATTATATACTCACTTGATATTCATAAGGTCTTCCCTGAAATGGCTGCATGTAAAGAAGGAGATATCATTTATTTATATGTATTACATAAATATTTTTGTTAGATTTGGTCCACCTTATTCGGAAGAAAGAATTGTTTGAAATAAAACCACTTTTACGTATTTCAGTTACTTATATTGATCGAAATTCGCTACAATTCCGAAAATTGCATCGATAATAATATAATATCAATATAACGCGATAAAAATCGTGAAAAGTATCGTTTTTCCAATAACGAATACATAAAAATATTTAGGAGAAATAAATGAAAATGTTAAAATAAGAAAAAGAGACATGAAATAAGTTAATATAACATAACAAGCAGTGATAGCCTAGGGGTATGACCACTGGACTGCCAAGTTAAAGGTCTCCAGTTCGAATCTAAGGCACGCACCTCTGACTTTTCGAAATCATGTGCGTTAATATCACTCGCTTTAGCGGTGAAGGAAAACATCGTGAGGAAACCTGCATGCCTGAGAGATTTTCTCGGCGGCATGTTAAAGTCTGCCAACCCGCATTAGGCTAGCGTGGTGGACTGTAGCCTAATCTCTCTGATACTGAGAGGAGACCCGTACCCAGTAGTGGGATAGTATATGGGTTGCTTATTATTATTATTAACAACTATTAAAATAAAACTATTTGTTTCGAATTTTATCGCGTTTAGATATATACCAACTTATAAACCCACGATCCTGTACAGGATCCGAAACGTCTGGATTTAATAACATCAATAATATTTATAAGGCACATTCGTTCTTTATGGCATATTGGTGCCTATTAAAAAGGTGAATCCGTAGAAATGGTAGATTTCAGAAGTACCCACATAATTATATGACAACAATACCTAATTAAAATAATGTGGGACCAAAATAAATTATCTTCTTAATTCTTCAAAGTCGGGTTTTCCATAGTGTTTGATTTGTTGGATTACATTAAAACATCGGAAAATTTCACGAAAAAAAACTAAAGCGGTATAACCGGGACGAAACTTGGTTTTCAGCCGCTTGGTTTGCCGACAACATTTCAATTTCCGTTTGAATGTAATGTTCGAATACTATCAATATACATATACAACAGACGTATGTCTAATAGTTACAAACTGCGATGTATTGCAGGTGTATCGCAGAAGTTACGGCATAAGGATCGTCCACAACGCCTACAGCAGGCTGATTGATTTAAAAAAATAAGGTTATCGAAGAAAGTTTCTTTAATAGAGTGACTGACACGATATTTACAGTTCTCGCCAAACTTATTGTCCGGGTTGAAGATGGCGAGCTAACTTTTAAAAAAAACATTATTTCTATCTGCCCAAATTAGATTTATAATTAAAAAAATATTATTTCATTTATTTCGGATCGCGCGTGCGATAACATTCATCGCGTAGCGTTATAATCGCTTTTTTAGCAATACACTGCGCGTTCAAAAATATCAATATCTGTATTAACCGATCATTTTCTACATGAATGACCTAGGTCTATTTATTTTTTTCCCTTGAGTGAAATCTTGTCACGACTTTTGTGCGTCGATGTCCCTTCCACCTTGTATTAAAAGCTTGGAGAATTCCTATCCTATTAGCATGCCATCGCGCATTTTTCATCACAAAATGGCCGCTGTCTGTGTTATTAGGTTTGCCGACGCATTTACCATGGCATCACGTATTCCTGGGGCTCTCGGGAACAATATTAACCTAACGATACTATTCAATTGGTCCTACACGATACAAAGGATACCACCTGTGGTGTAAGCATGAATAACTTTGACGTATCGTATATACATATAAAGTATGCTCAACCGTTAAATAATCGTAAAATAATTGTTCAACGTATAATACGTTGAACAATTATTTTGGTTCATGAAAATATATTTTTCAAGTTATTTTTATTGTATTTGGCATTAAAAAATGTAATCCGACTAATGGATGGATGAACGCCAGAACGGCTGAATGGATCATGATGAAATTGGGCACAGAGATAGATTATAGTCTGGAATAGCACATAGGCTACTTTTTATCCCGGTAAAATGTATGGTTCCCGTGAAATAGATTTGTTTTAATAATTTATAAGAACGTGGTCTGGCCACGCGGGTGAAGCCGCTGGCGGAAAGCTAGTTATTTTCAAATATATCAATTTTAACGAAAGAAAGATACGATCTCAGGCAGGGGTCGAAATTCGAACCTGCGTCCCTCAGGTTGAGTACACTGGACGATTTAGCTACTAAGCTCTTTCACTTTTTCTGAAGATAAATAATTATCTTTGAAGTATACTCTTCAAATGTTTACAGACAAATTAATTGAGAAGATAAGTGAAATTAAAATTGGTAGTGTTGTCAGAATATTCTCAAAGAAAGATGAGATGGATGGACTGTGTGACAATGGATATGACCACAAACGGGTGGAATGGTGAGATTATGGTTAATAGAGATGTATGGAAGATAATTTGCGATTTTATGGTGGCGGCCATCTTGGATTAAAAAGTTATCATAGTGTATAGTATTTTCCTAGTTAAGCCCTTTCATTTGATACCCATATTGAGGGAGTTCTGAAAAAACATGTAATACGCTATTTTGTGGCGGCGGCCATCTTGGACCGATTTTCATCAAACATAGCTAAGAACAAACCCGACTCCCGACTAATTCACCTTTCAAATAAGTAATAAAATCTAAATTAAAATCGGTTCATCGGTTAGCGAACTACGATGCCACAGACCGACACACACACACACACACACACTTTTTTTAATGCTTTCATGTCTGTTATTGATGATAGCATCAGCCTATATTTCTGTACTCTATATTTTTAATCTATACTATAATAATATTATAAAAGGATAGATTAAATTGCTTGTTTGTATTGAATTTGCTCCGAAACTACTAGACCGATTTGATTTTTTTTTTCCATATTAGATAGCCCATTTATCGAGGAAGGCTATAGGCTATATACCATCACGCTACGAATAATAGGAGCGGAGTATCAATTAAAAATGTTGCAAAAACGGGGGAAAATTTCATTAGGCCATGCGGGCGAAGCCTCTGGCGGTAAGCTAGTATTAAATAAATAAGTAAATAAGCCCCTCTACAATATATTACTTAAGTTTATTAACAGCGATATTAATAAACATACTGTACAGCCATCTCTCAGCATTAGTAAAAAATTTAGCGATTAGTTCCATTTGTTACCACTAGATGGCGTTGTGCATTTTTTCCCAATTCCTGAATCGCGGTGTTAAGATTCTCCGCGAGTTATAGTAGTCCGTGTGGAACAAATCTTTTAAGTTGAGAATTCAGACAGAATAAACAGTTATACGTACTACCAACCGTCGTTTTTGTAACCTCAAGCAACCCAGTTCTCTCCCCAGCAAACCCTCATGGAGCCGAGGGTTTAACATGGTCCTTCGAGCCGGATTATGCAGTGAATAATGTGAGAAGTGCAGTGATACTTGTGAAAGTGCTAATCAGGTGATTTCTCCTACGTGGACGGAGAATCATCAGCCCCATACGTTCCTGCCGAGCGATCTCTTGGATGGTGAGCGAGCGTCGTCTCGTAGTCGTGTGCGAGCGAGATAGCAGATCCAGTTGCGGGAAGTACGGAGGAAGGAGTACAACACAAGACATACAATCATCAGCAGCAAGCAAGCTGCAGACGACTTAGGTCGTAAGGGAAGTGAGTGAGTGCCGAGAAAACGTGAGTACTTTACTTTGTGATATCAGATAAAATTCAGTTCATCAATTTTAAAGTACCGGTGAAAATTCAAGCAATATTGAACTTTATTTCTTAGTAGATTTTAACTTTAAAAATTTCTGTAGTTTCATAGACTTAGAATAATTTCATGTGTGCATGTTTGTTTAGACTTAGTTAGATTTAAGCCAAATTGTGTTCATACGGGGAACCTATGCCCGATTTCGGCTAGAATTCTAAGTCTCAAACACTTAGAAAAATTTTGATGTTTACATTGACTTGTAAAATTTTCGGAACTTTTTTGGACTTAGAAAAATTTTGAGATATTTTTAAACTTGTAAAAATTTCGCTGTTTTGTTTGTTTACATTCACTTGTGATTTTTTAAACTTCGAGGATTTTAAAATAAATTCAACACGGATTTAACATAGTAACTTAAATTTTGCAAACTTTTAAGTTGTTTCAGTTAATTGTCGTTTGTTTATACCGACTTTATAACCTATTGTAGTTTGATTTATAAAGTTGTAATTTGTTTGCCTAAATTAATTCAAGATGTCTTTGCAATCGTTTGTTCAAGTACAGGATGATATTCACGCTCGATTGTTAAGAGCTAAAACTAATTTTAAAAAGTCGCCAAAGGATAGGATCACGAAACAATATGTAGAAAGTCGATTAGAGAATATTGAAGAGTTGTGGTCGCAATTTAGTTTAACGCATACACAAATTGTTAAGGATTTTGAACCTAAGGTGTTGTTATCTTCACCGTATACTGTAAAGGAAGTTTATTATAATACCGAAGATTTGTATTTAGAGTTTAAAAGTGAATTAAAAAGTGTACTTAGCAATTTCAAAAATCATGATGTTACTCCGATTTCTGGTTCATCTTCACATAATAGTTCAGATAATAATAAACATATGTCCATAAAATTGCCTAGAATAACTATCCCTACATTTTCGGGTAAATACACCGAATGGCCGACCTTCCGAGATTTGTTTGTATCTGCAATCCATAAAAATACTACCATTGATAAAGTGCAAAAACTTCATTATTTAAAAGGCTATTTAGCCGGGGAAGCCGAGCAGCTTCTGCGTCATATTCCTATTTCTGAGGCTAATTATGATAGGTGCTGGGCTCAATTAGAAACTAGGTATAACAACAAAAAGTATCTTTCGCATTGTATTTTAAGAAGATTATTAAGCCAGAAAAATATTGTAAATGAGTCAGCTTTTGCATTGAAGGAATTAATGGATACCACATCAGATTGTTTGAATGCACTTATTAATTTAGATATAGATGTAACGTCATGGGATATTTTAATTATACATATACTTACCTTAAAATTGGATGCAGAAAGTAGGAAGGAATGGGAACTTAAGGTCACTAGTAATACAGAGTCTGATAAATTACCTACCTTTGAGCAGTTTAAAGAGTTTTTAACTAGTAGATACAGAGCATTTGAATTTTTGGAAACCAAACCTAGTAAAAATTATAATTTAAATGTAGTTAAGGCGAAGTCATTTCACACAACAAGTTCAATGGTTTGTCAACTATGTAAGGGCGATCATAAGTTAGGGACTTGTAAGCAATTTGTAAACGAAGATGTGGATACTAGGCGTAAGTTTGTACAAGAAAACAACTTATGCTTCAATTGTTTGGGGTTCAATCACTCTGCCAGGTTCTGTAAATGTACAGCCACGTGTAGAGTTTGTAAGCGTAGACATCACTCCCTGTTACACCCCAGCGGTGAGCAGGAGTCTTCAGGAGAGAAGAGCAGTTCGGTTTCGTCTAGCAACAGGGTTCCGCAGACGAAAGAATACACGCATACGGTTGGTCTAGAGGATCAAACAGAGGTCGTAGCTTGTTTTTCAAAGGGTGCGGCTAATAACCAAGTTTTATTAGCCACGGCTCTAGTGAGAGCTGTATCGAATAACGGAGCTATGTACACAATCAGGGCCTTGTTCGACCAAGGCTCTCAGGCGTCTTTTGTAACAGAAAACATCGTTCAAAGCTTGGGGTTACAGAAGAAGCCTGCTAAAGGTCTTATCACGGGGATAGATGTAGACAGTAAATTAACGTTAAATTCGGTTGTGGTGGTTCGAATTCAATCTAGGATCGATCCATCTATCGAACTTGTAGTCAAAGCATACGTTCTCAAGTCGATAACATCATTGTTACCTGTTAGGGAAACAGCGTACTTAGATTGGGCACAGGTCAATGATATACAGCTAGCGGATCCTAGATACCACAAACCGGATAAAGTTGATATGTTGTTAGGAGCGGAAATTTACAGTCAGGTTTTACAAAACGGAGTAAAAAGAGCTCCTGGTGGTAGCACTATAGCTCAGTGTACCTCCTTGGGGTGGATACTATCAGGTACGGTCTCTTCTGCAGCTCAGAGTACATCACATATCGCGGTGATGCACGCCCGGGTTGATGATGATGAGATCCTGAAAAAATTCTGGGAGTTAGAAAAGGAACCAAATCAAATTAAGAAACGTATACTTACCGAGGAAGAATCCAAATGCGAAGAGATATATAAAGCAACAACTGTAAGAGATGAGAAAGGTTGTTATGTAGTGAACTTACCATTTCGAAGCGAAGATCCAAGCTGTAAATATGGGGATTCAAGAAGCATAGCTGTAAGGCGATTTCATGCGTTAGAAAATAAACTAAATAAAAATACGGAATTTAAAGCTAAATATGCAGAGGTTATTCATGAGTACTTACAGCTAGGGCACATGAAGCCAATATCTGAAGCAGAGAAGCAAATTAAACATTCCGTTTATTTACCTCATCATGCGGTTGTGAGGAACGACAAGGACACAACAAAGGTACGTGTTGTCTTCGATGCGTCCTGTAAGGGAAGTAATGGGGTATCTCTCAACGATGACCTAATGATTGGTCCGGGGTTGCAATCTGATCTGCGACATTTACTTATTCGTTGGAGAACTCACCGCATTTGTCTGGTTTCGGACATTATCAAAATGTACCGGATGGTTCGCGTGACCGATGAGCATACCCAGTTTCAGCGCATCGTCTGGAGAGACAGCAAGGACTCTGCAATTAAAGACTATAAATTACTCACCGTAACATTTGGCATGTCTGCTGCACCTTTCTTAGCGGTTCGATCGATGCAGCAAGTAGCGCATGATGAAGGAGCAAATTATCCACTGGCGGCTGAAAAAGTACTCAATGATTATTACATGGATGATCTCATGACAGGATGTGATACGATAGAAGAAGGCTTGCAAATCTACAGGGAAGTGAACGAGCTGTTAGCGAAAGCAGGATTCTATTTACAAAAATGGTTGACTAACAGCAATGAACTACTAAAGCAATTAATAGGAGAAACAGGAAAGGACAGTGGGGAAAGGGGAATAAACATAAAACAGGATGAAATAGTAAAAATACTTGGACTTACCTGGAACCGAAGCTGCGACACCTTCCAGTATTCTGTTCAGCTATCTCCGCTGCAGGAACCTGTAACAAAAAGAAAAGTATTATCGGACATAGCAAGATTATTCGACCCTTTGGGGTGGGTCGCTCCTGTGATAGTAAAAGCAAAAATGCAAATACAAAAATTATGGCTTTCTGGAATTGGATGGGACGAGGAAATTCCTCAAAAAATAAAACATGAATGGTTTACTTACCGACAGGAGTTGCAATATTTATCAGAGTTCTCAATACCTCGATGGTTAAACATGAAGCAAGGTGATAAACAGGTTGACTTGCATGGATTTTGCGATGCGTCAAAATCCGCATACTCTGCAGTAGTGTATGCACGGGTAGTCGATGCTGATGGAGGGATACATGTCACTTTGCTCACCGCAAAAACGAATGTTGCCCCTATCAAAACGGTTTCAATCCCGAGGTTAGAGTTGTGCGGCGCGGTTTTGCTAGCGAAGCTATTATCTGAAATTTCAGAGGTGATGGGAATTAGTACTCGCAATCTATACTACTGGACGGATTCCGAAATCGTGTTAGCATGGTTGAATAGTCATCCCAGCAAATGGAAGACGTTCGTCGCCAACCGAGTATCGGAAATTTTGTGCATAAGTGAACCACAGCAATGGAATCACGTTCAGTCGAAAAATAATCCAGCGGATTGCGCGTCACGTGGTCTTTATGCTTCAGAGTTAGTGAATTTCAAGTTGTGGATAGAAGGTCCGGAATTCCTTAGAGAAAATATTATTGAATATAACAAGGGTAAATTAGGTTCAACTAACGTAGGGGACATAGTCTTAATTAAGGAGGATAACTTACCTCCCTGTCGGTGGCTACTTGGCAGAGTGATTGAGAAGCATCCGGGTTTAGATAACCTTACGCGAGTAGTCACGCTTTGGAGCAACGGTTCTACATTTAAAAGGCCAACATCGAAACTGTGTGTCTTACCTGTTAACTAAGAAACTATTTGTTAACTGTTCGTTTTAAGTTGTTTAATTTAATTAGTGTTTTATGTTGTTTTAAGTGTGCAATGAGCAATTGTTTTACCTAATTATTAGTAAGAAGTGAATTATCTATAACATTGTAAAGGACATAATGTTGCACAAAATGTCCTTGGTGGGCGGAATGTACAGCCATCTCTCAGCATTAGTAAAAAATTTAGCGATTAGTTCCATTTGTTACCACTAGATGGCGTTGTGCATTTTTTCCCAATTCCTGAATCGCGGTGTTAAGATTCTCCGCGAGTTATAGTAGTCCGTGTGGAACAAATCTTTTAAGTTGAGAATTCAGACAGAATAAACAGTTATACGTACTACCAACCGTCGTTTTTGTAACCTCAAGCAACCCAGTTCTCTCCCCAGCAAACCCTCATGGAGCCGAGGGTTTAACACATACCATCACGCCCATATTCCCCGAAGGGGTAGGCAGAGGAGTACTAATGTACATTACAGTACATTTCGCCAGTATGTTTAGGTCTCATGTAATAGGGGGCGAGCCTATTGCCATAAACCGGGCACAAATCCAGACTCCGAGCTGCTATTGGGAATTTCACAGAAAACCCAACAACACTGCTCGACCCGGGGATCGAACCCAGGACCTCTAGCGTAGCAGTCGCGTTTGGGACCACTAGACCAACGAGGCAGTATATTAATAGTCTAAAAATACGCAGCTTATTTCCTCTAAATATTAAAGATCTCCTAAAATACTGCTATTTGCACGGTTTGCCCGCCGACAGTAATCCGCTTTTACAGAGAGTAGGGGATTATAAATTTCAGTAGAAAATGGAGTGTTTCATCGTGTAATATATTTTCAGTTATTTAAGTAAACTGCCTCGTTACCCTAGTGGTCCCATGTGTGACTGCTATGTGACTTGGGCTCGACTCCCAGGTCGAGCAAAAGTTTTATCGGGTTTTTTTATAGTAGCTTGGACTTTGGAGTTGTGCCTTTATATGGGGCCGAAAACATACTGTTGATGTACGTTAGTCCACCTCTGCCTAACTCTTCGGGGAATACAGGCGTGATGGTATGTATATATTGTGTTACAAGTTATTATTCTTTTGTAAATATAAATATTAAATTTTATTCAATATACAAGGTGGAAAGGACATCGGCGCACATCCGAATACCGTGAGTTTAGTACATGATTCTGGACCCGTTAAAATTTTCCGTAACTTTTTAACTTTTTTAATTTTTTCTGCAATTTTTTTTACTCCATCATTTCTATGTTCCAAAATTAGATTTATAATAATTAAAAAAATCATTATTACATTTATTTCAGATCGCGCGCGCGATAACATTCACCACGGAGCGTTATAATTGCGTTTTTATCAATACACTGCGCGCTCAAAAATGTCTGTAATAACCGATCATTTTATACATGAATGACCTAGGACATTTTATTTTTGACCTTAAGCGAAACCTTGTCACGACGTTTGTGCGTCGACGTCCCTTCCACCTTTTATACATTTTTATCTAATTTCATCATCATGTTATCCCAATTTACTTAAGTTGGGCTAGCATACTTTTTTCCAAACATTTCTGTTTGATATAAACCTATCATTAACTTTTGTCTTTGATATAACTCAAAGTATTAAGAAAAACGAAAATATTACAGTATTAATTCAACATTTCTCCCAACAAAGTTTTAATTGAATCGGATTTATGTATTATATAGAAGGGGAGGGGCAGATGGACGGGATGATAAAAACTGACGAAAACTTTGGGAAGGATGATGTGGGCAATAAATAGTAATGAGCTTGTTACTAGAAAGGTTTTGAGTATAAATAATAAATATCCTGTGACATAAATGCCCCTAAATATTAAATTTTCCACAGCACCATCTAATATATCTAATTATCTATACTAATATTATAAAAAGGAGATTTGATTGTTTGTTTGTATTGAATAGGCTCCGAAACTACAGGCTTTGAAAAATTCGTTCAGTGTTAGATAGCCCATTTATCGGGGAAGGTTATAGGCTATATACCATCACGTTGCGACTAATAGAGGCGGAGTAGTAATGAAAAATGTAGCAAAAACGGGGGAAAAATCATAAGACCACGCGGGCGAAGCCGCTGGCGGAAAGCTAGTATATAATATACCTAATAATAAATATCCTGTGACATATTGAAATGTCCCCAAATATTATTCAGTTTCTTCCAATCTAAGCAGAGTTTGTACTGCTAGACAATGGATATAATACTTATATTATACCTGAATTTTTGTAAATACATACTTATAATATATAAGAAACAAATAGACAAACACAAACACTCAAGTTCACCACATAAATACTTGTCTGTCTGTTTGTTCCGGCTATCTGCAACGGCTGGACCGATTTTCACGTGACTTTCACTGACAAATAGTTAATATTATATGGAATAATTTAGCGTACTTTTATTTTAGAAATTGGATTCAGCTTATTATAAAAGTGTTTCATAATTGTGAGTAAAATGAACCCTTCAATTTTGGCTGGTGATTAAAAACAAACCTGTTTTAATCTTCAAACATCATGTTTTTATGTGAAGAAAACATTAAAGCAACTTACTATAAAGTCATCAAGTGGTCCTGTATATGTTGCTCGGGAACACTGCTTAGTCGTTTGTCAGTCGTTGTGAACGCCCTCTGTAGCACGTTTCTGGAACCAAAGAGAATTAATTTTGTAGTTTATATTCACACACCGTCGAAATATCACAGGCATGCAGGTTTCCACACTATATTTTCATTCAACATTTTCTGACACAAGATAGCAAAACGTCAGAGGTGCGTTTGAATTCAAATTCGAAACCTACGACTTAGCAGTCTAGTGCACACGTCCAGTAATAGGTGTTAGGGACATCGACGCACAAACGTCGTGACAAGGTCAAAAATAAAATGACCTAGGCCATTCATGTAGAAAGTGATCGTTTATTACAGATATTGTCATTTTTGAACGCGCAGTGTATTGCTAAAACGCGATTATAACGCTCCGCGGTGAATATTATCACGCGTGCGATACGAAATAAATGAAATAATGGTTTCTTAATTATAAATCTAATTTGGTTACATAGAATAAATAATGTTTTTTTACACGTTCAAGTAAAAAAAACTGCAGCAAATATTAAAAAATTGAGGGTCCAGAATCATGTACTGAACTCATGGTATTCGGATGTGCGGCGATATCCCTTCCACCTTGTATAAACGTAAAGTAAAATAAAAAATACACTCGAATTAAGAACCTCAGGCTCCTTTTTTAAGTCGGTTAAAATATTTTTGCGCCATTCATATTTTCACGAAGGGAGACAAACAATATGGATGATACCTACTCTCAAGATTTTCCTGTGACGCATTTAATAACAATAATATGTTTACTACGAGTACTATGTTATAAATAATTACATAGTACAAACAATGTAATATTAATAACAAAATTGTTAATAAACCCACAGGTTGGGCTATTCATGAAGGAATTGATTCAAACTTGTAAGGAGGAAAATAACACTTTAATTAATGAAACTGTGTACGTACATAGTACAGGAGTACCTGCCCTATGTACCTACACACTATATTCATTCATTTAACTTACATATAATAAACGAAAGCATACGACTGAGCTTCCGTTTTTATATATTTTAATACCATATCTTTCCTAATTATTTATTTATTTATTTATTTATTTATTTAATTAACTACAACGGATCCACCAATTACAGTAACTAAAAAAAAAGCCTAAGTTTATTAAAATCTACAAAACAAAGCAAAGTAAATAAAAGAAGGTAAAAACACTTTCATACCTTCCTCTCACAGTACTTCTGACATACCAATATAATCTTCGTCCACTCATCCGCAAACAGATCGCCTGTTGGATTAGAATCCAAGAGATCGTTTAGCGCAGCCAGGGTGCGAGGAATTGGCGACTTAGCATGTGCAACGGTACGGCATGGGGGTACGGCAAACAGCCTGTGTTTCTTGCCCCGGCAGTAATTGTCTGGGACAAAAAAGCACGCCAGCACGCGAAGCAGATCAGGAGCGTCAATAGCGCCACGGAGCGTCTTGCAGGCTATTGTGAGCTGATCTCGAGCTCGCCTTACCTCTAGCGAGTTATATCCGAGTTATATCCTATCTTTCGTCCTTTCCTTTTTCGCCTCTATTTATCAACCGATTTTTTTAGTTGCTAGCCGAACTTTTGTGCTGTCAATAAAGAACGTCTGTCGACTATCTGCCATATAAATAGTTAGAAAAAAACAAAATTAAGAACTCACGTATCAACTGTTGATGGTTTGAGCACAAAATCACTGATGATATGTCTTTCGTCCTGGACGCTGATGATGAGGTCTCCCATTGACAATATCGTGTTCACCTGTTCAACAAAAATATCTTAAGTAGGTACTAGGTACTAATATTATAAAGGCAAAAGTTTGTAAGTTTGTTGATCTTTCACGGCAAAACGGCTGGACCGATTTGGCTGAATGTTGAAATGGTGATGGCTTAAACCTTGGATTAGGATATAGGCTAAAGTTTAATCCCGAAAAATTCAAAGTTCCTTTGGAAAAAGGGTTCAAAATTCCTAACTCCACGCGGGCGTTGCCGCGGACAAAAGCTAGTTAAGTAATATTTCTCTCCATCTGCATTAGACTGGTTCATTGATCTAGTAGCCGTAAGCGCGACTGCTAAGCTTGAGGTCCTCGGTTCGATTCCTAGGTTTAGTAAAGCGTTGTTGTGTTTTTCTGTGAAATTCTCAGTAACAACTTGGAGTTTGGATTTGTGCCCGGTTGATGGCAATAGGCTCGCGCCATATTACATGGGATCTAAACACACCGGAGAACTCTGCCTGACCCTTCGGGAAATACAGATAGTATGTTTATATTGGTATTATTGCCTAGCATCAGCGTATTTGGCAATGGTAGACGTCTGTGGTATAGTGGATCGAGTGTGAGTGTGAGTGAGTGAGTTCAGATGCTGTGCTGCGAGTGCTGATCACGAAGTCGGGGGTTCGATTCTCACAGGGCACAAATATTTATGTGATGAACTGAAGTGTTTGTGTTTGTTTTGGTGTTTCATATACATTATAAGTATGTATTTAAAAAAAACAGTGATAGCCTAGTATGACCACTGGACTCAATTTCGAATCCAAGGCACTTAAATCTGACTTTTCGAAAATGTGTACTCAATATCTTCTAAAGTTTATCCCTATTATAAATCTGGTTTTCCTGCCTTTGTTTATGTTCATAAAACGTTCCCATCAAAATCAGAAAAGGAAACAGATTTCATAATTAATTATTTGTCAATTGACGTTCGTGTAATATATTCGTATTTTGTACCTCAATGGCTTCTCAGTGGTTTTACCCAGTGTGGTTTTGCCTTTAGATAACAGAATGATATACAATTTATACTCGTATCTAATTAAAAAATATAATTTTATTTTATAAATAAATAAAGGAATAGAAGTGATAGCCTAGGGAAATGACGACTGCCAAGACGTAAGTCTCTAGTACGAAACCTAAAAAAAAACTAAAAATCTTAAACTTGTAAAAGCACTCTTCTATTTACCTACAAAACTAAATACTATCAATCAGGTTTTTACAAATGAGAAGCTGGCGAACAAATGCGGACTTGTCGGATAAACGGTTTTTTACAGGAGGGCTAAAAAATTAAAACAAGCAAATGGAAACTAGCCAGGACAAGTCTTTTTCTGTTCGAAAATGCTAATTTAGAAGATGTTTTTGTATACGAAAGAGTCCGAATTGATTGAAAATGTTTTGGAAATGCATAGATAGAAGATAGAAAGGTGTAAAAAGAAATAAAAAAAAATGTGATTGTATGGACAAGTCTGGATTTGTTCGCCTGCTCCTCAAATATCGAGTGAATTTCTTTTAAAAATTTCTACGAGTATTATACCTATTTACAAAACTAAATACTATCAATCAGGTTTTCACAAATCCCGAGTGAATTTCTTTATAAATTCTAGTTCTATACACATCACAATTCGGCTGATTGATCTAAGTTATTCTTAGGATAAGACTTTCAAAACTTTCATTCACTATTTAACCCCACAATGGCCAGAATTTCAATAAATTCTTTCAAACTAATTTAGTTACTTTGCCAAATGCATCAAAATTTTGTTGAAGAACTTCGAAGATGACAAACTTTGACAAAACAAAATTTTGATGGGAGAGGTAATTTTAACGACGCCTATAAAAGACAATATCAATCATGACTTATCACACTTATTTAACAGCGTCGGTTAAATTTCAAGCTGCTATGTCTGTTAAAATTTAAAAAAAAACATGAAATTTTTAAACAAAAAAAAATTAAATAAATGACATGGTACACACAAACCCTTAATAATATTAGTTTACTGAAGTAAAAACACGTCAATGCTATCGACGACAATGCGGAACACACGCCGAGAGACAGTATCTGTACCAGACTGTACTTATCTCCCAATTACAACAATATTTTTGAATAGTTAAATTGTAAAACTAAAGACAAGGTCCCGCGCCTAAAATGTAACTATCATTAATTATTTTAGTTGTGTATGTTTAAAATATGCCATGTAGAATACGTGGTTTCAACCTATTCGAATTATTAATGTGATAAAACAAAATACCTCTGTATCCAAATACAGTGAGGAGTCCAACGTCTGTGACAGCTGGGCCATGTTTGAGCAGTTCTGGATGACCAGCGCCACGTGGGGCACGAAGCACACGATCAGCATCTGCAGCAGGAAGATCCGCCTCCCTCGCCTGGAAAAAGAACTAGTTATATTACAATCGCGACCACGGGACCGGAAAGGGCGAAGCACATTCCGCCATCATATTATATTAGTTTACAGTCTGGCGAGGTAGATTATACAAGGTGGAAGGGACATCGACGCACATCCGAATACCGTGAGTTCAGTACATGATTTTGAACCCCCTGCGTTGAAATTTTCCGTAACTTTTTTCATACATTTTTCAATGTTTTCTGCAGTTTTTTTTTACTTGAACGTGTAAAAAAATATTATTTCTATCCACCCAAATTAGATTTATAATTAAAAAATCATTATTTTATTTATTTCGGATCGCGCGTGCGATAACATTCACCGCGGAGCGATATAATCGCGTTATAACAACACACTGTGCGCTCAAAAATGTCTATATCTGTAATAACCGATCATTTTCTACATGAATGACCTAGGTCATTTTACGAAACCTTGTCACGAAAGAAAGAAATTTTTCTTTTTTCTTTTCTTTCTTTCTTTCTTTAGAATCAGTAACAGAATCCATCCATCATCCATCCAGAACATCCATGGCGCATCGCGATTTGGCAACTCTCTGCGTTCGATCGCAGTATTGGAATCGGCCGTTTTAGCGACTCGATCGTCGCATTTGACGTTTTTAAGTATGCGGTATGGAATGTTGGTCACTCCATTTCGCTTCTGAAAAGCGACCGCCGTTCGCCGATGCTAAAAGTATAATAATTAGAACTTCTAAGTTTACGGATCAAGTCAGGGCCGGATTTAGAGGTGTGGAGGCCTCGGGGCAGCAAAGGAGTAGAGGCCCCCCCTGACCCCAAATGATTATCCAAATAATCCAAATATTTTTGGCAGTCAAGTTTTTCAATAAATAATCATAATCATGATTGTACAAAGGTAAAGATAGAACAGCGAAAAAAAATATATCAAAGGAAAAGCTGTTTACTAATCGGAATTTAAATGTTTTTTTTTTCGAAGTCTATTGTAGGGACCCCTCTTTTGTGGAGGCCCCGGGGCAGTAGCCCCTGTTGCCCTCCCTTAAATCCGGCCCTGGATCAAGTCGATCTCGAAGTCTTTAATTCGACTACTTCTCTACTCTCAGTAAATGTTACTTCAACTATTAAAGTTATAACGAGCATTTATACAAGAAGATGGTTAATAGTAGGTACATAGTGAGTAAGCATGTGAGTAATAACAGCTTCAGTAGTCTAGTGGGCACAAGCGCGGCTGGATGAGCGTAAGGTTCAAGAATCCGATTCCCGTTTCGAGCAGTGTTATTGGGATTTTCTCGGAGTCTGTGACCTGTTACCACACATATTTTTTAAAAAGAGTATCTATGGACTTTCTTGCCGGCTCTTCTCCATAAGACCCACTTTTTTTCTCTCTCTCTCATAGTGCCTCTCCGACTAGTGAAGGTTGGCAGTCAATTTAGCATATTCATGCCTGTCTCTAGTGAGGCGAAACAGTTCGGCAGCACTCGCTATCCCCGTCCACTCTCTGATGTTTCGTAGCCACGACTTCTTCCTCCGACCGACACGTCTTTTGCCTGAGATTTTTCCCATCATAATAAGTTTTTTTCACTTCCACTTTTTTTGGAACCGTGCAACTAATTTAACGTTTCAAAAGTACCTATTTATGTGGTCTAATTGAAATAAAATATTTTGAATTTTGTTTTTTTTTTTAATTTTGTGTTTAATGGGCTCGCCCCATTACACGGGAACCCAAAATACCGGTTAACTGTAAGTGTACAGCAGTACACCTCTGTCTAACCCTTCTGGGAACACAGGCGTGACTTTATGTTACGAACTGGGAATCAAACCCCAGCACATTTAGTATAGCAGTCACGATTGCGATCTCTAGTCTAATATATGTATAAAACCAACCACCCATAACTTGATGTTATAATATATAAAGAACTTACTAGCTTTCTGCCAGCGGCTTCGCCCGCGCGTGGTCTGGATATTTCTTCCAACCTCACCCCCTATTTCAACCCCTTACAGCTCTTTCTTCGCAATAAAAACTATGTCCTTTCTCAAGTTCTAGACTATCTTTGTACTGTACCAAATTTAATTCAAATAGGTTCAGTAGTTGTGGCGTGAAAGCGTGACAGACAGATAAACACAGTTACATCAATTTTTTTGTATTTTTTAAGCATTTTCCATGCTAAGATTACAAGTTATTTTTAATGAAGGAATGGAGGATGAATTTTTCCTTCATTAAAAATAACTTGTAATCTTAGCATGGAAAATGCTTAAAAAATACAAAAAGATAGTTAATAGGTAAGGCGGTATCGTACGACATCGAACTAGCTGTAAAGTTAGTCGTGTCGGTTGTGAAGCATTCTTCACAATAGATGTCGCTACGTCACCTTAAGACGTAAATTAGAATGTGAAGGAAGATTTCGACTGGCGAGCAGGGCGAGCGGTGGCTTAGTGGTCAGAGCGTCTGGTGTACCGAACCAGAAGGCGCAGGTTCGAATCCTTCCCGCCCGCCGATTTTTTCCTTCATTAAAAATAACAGTTACATCATTCATAATATTAAGTAAGGATAAGAATAGTAGTGAACAAAGTTATCATAACTACAAATCACCTAATTAGTCATGCATGACTTAACCATAATGTAACAACATTTATACACTGTGACTTAACTTAGTTACAGTTACATCCATTATTACTGACCAACACCGGAGCAAGAGTGATCTATGTAGCTAATTCATTATATCCGCAATGAATGCCCCGTTTCACCTCCAATTTGCGCAAGTGGGCAAAGTGAGGCATATAAAGCACCTACTGAATATAATACGCGGGCAAATGAGGCATTAAAATTAATGTATTATGTGGTTAGAGAAGCTTCCGGAATACCTCTTATGATTTTGGAAAAAGTACAGAAATAGTATGATGAATACGATTAATCAATCTTCGTTAGTTATAATAACTAGTCGCCTGCCCCGGCTTCGCAGGTAATATGTTCATACATTATTATAATTCTGGATAAGTCCTCTTTCTATTGGTGAAAACGGTATGAAAATTCGTTGAGTAGTTTCCAAGATTATCCCGACTTTTTTATAATATTTGTAGTGATTGGGATTGATCAAATGCTGCTCTAAGGGTCGCGGGTTCGACACTCGCATGCAACATCCTCATCCTCCTAGCCTTTTTCCCAACCATGTTGGGAATTGGGTATTTTACACGAAGCGACTGCCATCAGACCTCCACAACCCAATTTCTGGGCAATACCGATATTCGAAGGATAGACTGGTGGTCAGGCTTTTTGGGCTTCTGACTGACGCTAACGATTGTCATAGATGTTCGTATGACAACCGGGACCGACGGCTTTACGTGCTCTCCGAGGCACGCAACAAATAAATAAATACATACCATCACGTACTCCAAGTACAGGTACCAACCTGTATTCGCCGAAGAGTTAGGTAGAGTTTTGTTTTAAATAAAAGTCATTTCTTTCTTTTTTCTTTCTTTCTTTCTTTAGGTGTAATAATGTATACATATTGACGGCGTCTGTGGTCTAGTGGTTCGAGTACCGGACTGCTGATCACGAGGTCGCGGGTTCGATTCCCACAGGACACAAACATTTATTGTGATGAACTTAAGTGTTTGTGGGGTTTTCTATGTATTATATGTATTTACAAAAAAAAAGTATAAAAGTATTATGTCCATTGTCTAGCACCCATAGTACAAGCTCTGTCTAGTTTGGGACTAGATGGTGCTGTGTAAAAATGTCCCAGGATATTTATTTATTTATTTATATATATACTAACACTTCGCCCTTCGCGAAAATCGTGATAGGTCGACTAGTTTTATACATAAATAAAGTTTACTAGTTAGTATGTCCGTACGTGTTCAACTACCAATCGCGTAACTTATTTATTTATATTAGGTACACCAACAGCATATACATCACACATTAAACATAATAAAAAACAGAGGTACAGGATCTAATGCGTATGCCAATTATAGGTATACACAACACTCAATGTTGCAACATCGTATTTTGTTACTTAATCTAAAAACACGGTAAAATATATAAAAGAAATCAAAAGAAAATAATTTAACTGAGGTGACTACGCAAAATCTTTTAAACCTAAAACCGACTTCAAAAAAGGAGGAGGTTTATGATTTCTAACTAATTTGGAGGCGGTGTCAAACTACAAATTTAATTGTAATATGACTTTCGTTGATTGCCTGTTTGGCACCGACTCAAAATTAGTTAGAAATCATAATGTAAATATGTTATTTTTGCTTTTTAGTTCTTTTTTGGAAGCGGTTTGCTTTTTGTTTAAAAATAATTTATTAATCTTAAAACTTAAACGAAATATAACCGAAATATATAATGTAGCTTTACCATCTTTTTAGTGGTTAATACTTTGGTATTTACCATTTAATATGTGTAGCAATAAATATAACCTTTTAAAAACCCATTAACGTCGTATCATTAAACCAATAGCTATATTTTATAGCCATCGGCAAACCATAAATAACAATAACTATTTATGATATCATTCAATATCACCTGTGAGCTATGTTCGGGTATAAATAGAGAAAGTCAATTTCCACAGATACCTACATTATTGCAACACTCATCGAAATTGCTGGAGCCGTTTTCGAGAATCTGATTAAAAATAAATATACAAATATGGCTCACTAGGCGTTCCCTGTTAATAACCTTCATCAAATTTTTCATAATCCTTTGGGAATTTCCCAAATTCCTTTCTTACCGGCTGCTTACGTCGTAATAACTATCAGTATGCCAAATTTCAGCGTTGATAGATTTGGGGGGCTAGACAAGTTGCATTTTGACATTCGAATCGAGAAACAAAATGTATGGAAATGACACAAGATTTCGACAAATCGGGCTGTCACTAATGCCTTCTTCTTCTTATTTATTTATGGCAATTGGTACCGATGTACACAATTCCGCCAATGTCAAAGTGGATAGGAAAAACGTGTGTATGGGAATGAAAAAAAAAGGAGGGGAAATCACTTATTTCCATACATTTTTTTTTGTCGATTCTAATGTCAAAATGCAACTTGTCTAGCCCGGTGTCAGTCAGTCGTTTTCCTTTTTAACCGAAATAAAAACAAGGTTCTCAAATCGACGCATCTTAAATATATTTTTTATGTATGATCACGCAAAACTTTTTACGCAGTAGTCCGATTTTAATAATCTATGATGATGATGATGATGATAATATATACTTATATTATAAAGAGAGAGATGTGATCGTTTGTTTGTATTGAATAGGGTCCGAAACAACTGGACCGATTTAAAAAATTCTTTCGGTGTTAGATAGCCCATTTATCGGGGAAGGCTCTAGGCTATATATCATCACGCTACGACTAATAGGAACGGAGTAGCAATGAAAAATGTTGCAAAAACGGGGAAAAAAGTAATCGAGACCACGCGCGCGAAGCCGCTGGCGGGAAGCTATTACTTATTATTTTTATAAGAAAGGATAAACTCTAGAGGTGGCCCCATGTTAATTTTATCAAAACCAGTCGAGCAGTTTAAAAAAAAATACAACAATCTAACCAATTTTAGACATACCTAGACGATATTTTCGTTTATTCCGAAACCTTGTTATCATTGGAGCAGTGCGTTTAGTTTGCCTACCTAATATAGGTCAGAAAGACACATATGAACTTGTATTTGGTCCTTCGAGCTGATTAAAAATATATTAGCTGTGTCCGGTCCTCCGGCCCGGTCCGGATTGATCTCATTTTGCGAAATCCCAAGGGTATGTTCACAATTCCTTTCTTAGCGGGTTTCAAGTTGGATTTACGGATTTTGGAGATTCGTGATTAATCGGTGAGTGATTTCCTTTTATATAGAAGACTAGCTTTCCGCCAGCGGCTTCGCCAGTGTGGTCTGGTATTTCTTAATACTTTCATCCCCTATTTCAACCCCTTACAGCCCTTTATTCGCATTAATAAGTAGCCTATGTCCTTTCTCAGGCTCTAGACTATCTCTTTACCAAATTTGAAAGCGCGACAGACAGACAGACAGACAAACAGAGTCATTTATAATATTAGTAAGGATTGATTGATTCTTGTTCTTAATAAGACATCACATACTAGCACGCTAGTATTTCTCGAAAAGTTAGATAGAGGCGTACTTAATGTACACCCACATTTCGTTTGTTGTTGTCGTTGTTATGTTTAGGCCCCATGTAACAGGGCGTAGCTGTTGCAATTAACTGTTACAAACACAGAACTATTACTGAGGAATTCATAGAAAAACCAATAACTCTTTGCTCGGAATCGGGAATCGGATGATCAGTCGAAATAATGACCAATAGGCTATAGTCCGCGCGGAACTAGTTGGCCGCGCCTTCGGTAGGGAAGGGACGGGAGTGAGGCGGCGGGTTACTGTGAATGAAAGTAAGCGCCCCCGCCCCGGCTTCCCACCGCGCGCAGGTGACCCCGACCCTCCGACCCACCGCTCACATACCTAAGCCGCGGCCAATTAGTTCCGCGCAGACTATACGCAGAAACTAGAGACATTCAGTTGATACAATTCTTGCGTACCTACTTTTCTTTAAATTAAAAAATAATAATTGAATGTATCAAAATAAATAATACCAAGCGTAATATAACTTAAACTTTCCCATAAAATTACTTGGCAGCAGATAATTTCACACAAAGGGGGTCATCGAAATTGGCCCAAATGAGGTACCGAAGGTACACCATACACCGAACCATAGTGTCGTTTAGGCCTGTCTTATTTTATATTTTATGTCTTATTTTTTATAATCTTAATTTATCATAACTAAACGCAATTGCACACTCAATGTTGCTACGTGATTTAATTGTACTACGGGTTTTTAAAACTTTGAAACTGTTTTTCATATAATTAGTTTTGGATGACAAAACTATTTTTTTCGAATTCCTCAGATTTTTCTCTACAATTTGGCGTGTATGTACCTCAGGTACTAATTTGGGCCGAGTTGTATCTGTATGGGGTTTCGATGACCTCCTTTTGTTTCAGATATTTATTTATGGAGCGGGTAGCGGCTATCAAGATAATTATGATGAAAGAGGCTCTTAATTTTGTAAATCCCTCATCTTGAATAATAATTTCAGATACTAACACGAATATCAGACATTGTTGAACAACTTTAAACGACTGCGGGGCGAGCGGACGACAAAAACAACTTTGTAAAACCTCCAGCTGAAAGTTTTATAAATACGGATAAATTATTCAGTAAAAGAAGATTTATTTCTCTATAGATTTACATACAAATAGCATCACGCCCGTCGCCTATTATAGGGATAGCCAGAGAATAAGGGCCGTGTCGTAATTTACATCTCACTCTTCCGTCGCTTTATAAATAGCATCACGCTTGCTGCCCATAATGGGGATAGGCAGAGACTAGGTAACACAAGGGCCGTGTCACATCTTACAGAATTTACCTACTTCTCGCTCTTCAGTTATGTTATTTTATGCAATGCTGATACTTCCAGCGTATGCAATCAATGATTTTGTGACTGGTTGGATGCTGTTTATCGTTTTTGCGAGTTGTTTAATATTGGTAGCATGGTGGTGACAAAATTATGATTCGAGTGACTGTAAAATTTTATTAATATTAGCTGTATGAAATAGCTGACAGCCTAGTTAGGCCGAGCAAGGTGTCATTGAACTTCTCTTTGGAATTTTCAGTAGCAGTTCTAAATTTGGATTTTTGCTCGGTTAATGGCAGTAGGCTCCCCTTAAACATGGGACGTAAACATACCGGTCAACTGTAAATGTACTGCAATATAGTACCTATACCCCTGCTTAACCCTTCGGGTTTTACAGGCGTGAACTACACCAGTCACTAATTACGTAGCTCCAGATACCAGGCGCCCAGCAATACATAGGATGTCATTCTTATTCAAAACACAATCTCAATACAGTGACGTTGGGATGAATTACGGGTTATTGGCTTTCGTAGTTCAGGCTTTGAATACGAAGGTATACAGATCGCCTGCATGAAATGAATTCAATATGGATACAAAATGAAATATTCCCGTATTGTTTTGTTATACCAATAACATAACAATATATTTGGAGGATGAAATTTTAGGTTTAAAACCATCAGGCAACCCGTTAAACACAATGTGATTTTTTTATCTCAAATAAATGCTTTTTAAATCATCATGATTTAAGGTCAGCCCGTATACCGAGCTGATAGGTATTAATTCTTCTGTACGTGTGCTTTTAAACTAACTCCTCCAATACGGCTGACCCGATTTGGTTAAAATTTTGTATGTTACATATTGTAATGGGCCAGCCAACACAACTGGACCAAGTAGGTGGCGCTGCTGTAACATTACATAAGGTTTTTTATTTTAATCCACCGGAAAACAGGGGAAGGTGGCACGTATCCCTACTTTCTTATAAAACCCAACAGCACTTTGCTCGACCTGGGAATCGAGCCGAACACCTCTTACATATCAGTCACACTTACGACTAGTGGGCTCATGAACAACGAGTATCTAAGTAATGTCTTTACTAATGAATCAGTCAAATAAAAGCGTGAAAGTATATAACGGACATACCATTTGGCATCATAACACATGGCCAACAGAATTCAATATCGCCTGGCTTGTCAATTGGCCAACTTTTTTCAATATTTCATATAAAAGGTCAGTTGTAACAGTTGCAATGCGCCGCTTTTATGACCCAGTAAAAACTTTACCGTTTTTAATTAGAAATTGTTTGCGACACCTTGCTTTACAGAAATTAAAATCAGTCAAACTTTTTATCCACTCTTCTGTGTCTGTCTAGTCTGGTGACAGAATAGAATCTTGCTGATAAGGTAGCACAGTTCGAAGGCTAAAAAATATTGGGTACTTCTCGTTATGATCAGTCCCATGTGATTATGACGACGTCTGTGGTCTAGTGGTTCGAGTACCGGACTGCTGATCACGAGGTCGTGGGTTCGATTCCCACAAGACACAAATATTTGTGTGATTAATATAAATGTTTGTGTTTCTCTGGGTGTTTCCTATGTATTTAAGTATGTATTTACAAAAAAAAAGTACATAAGTATTATATCCATTGTCTAGTACCCATAGTACAAGCTCTGCTTAGTTTGGGACTAGATCGTGCTGTGTAAAATGTCCCAGGATATTTATTTATTTATTTTACGGGCATTTTTTATACATTAATACATGAAGCATAAATGTTGAAAATTATTGTAGCGGAAAATATTTAGTAGTGTATCATTTTTTTTCTTTACTCTGTATCAATGTTCCAGTACTATTTATTGTATGGACGATTGGATGAATGGTATAGGAATTCCCTGGTTCCTATGCTATGATCGACTTACCAAGGTTTCGCAAAGCTGTTACCAAGGAAACTTGAATTTCCGATTCCGTTATTTTTTAAAGTTAAATATAATCAAAAAAAGAGAAGAAGTTAAGTGGAAAAAAAGGGATTTTACTTGTTTGTTGTTATATAAGCTTGTGTTTTTACTCTGTGTGGCAGAAATAAATGTTTTTCTTTCTTTCTTTCTTTCTTTCTTTCTTTCTTTCTTTCTTTCTTTCTTTCTTTCTTTCTTTCTCTACCTACCTAGTCTCCCAATGCTTATTCCGCCAACAATCCATTTGAGAATCTACTTTACTGACCTTAAACACACAAACAGATTAAAGTAGTTCAGTGGCCACTCTATTATATTGATATACACGTGCAATACAGAAGATTTAAATTAGTCTTGAGTCCAACCAGGCGTCTCGTTTATTAGATCTCTAATGCTTTATTGAATGAAACGATAAGTAGGTTTAGATTGATTACGTTCAGTAGGTACTGGTATAAGAATTATACGTCATATATTATTATGAAATACTAGCTCCTGCTCTCCACTTCGTCTATATGTACTTTCCAATTGGGTACCGCGAATGGAATATCCTGTATTTTAATCCAGGGTACACACTTTCTGTTTCGAAACAAACCAAACTAGTTCCCCCAAATCATATCATCCGCAAATAGGTTCTCTCTTCTTTTTCTCTATCTAGCTCTTGCAGTCGGTAGGGACGTCAGCTGGTCCCACGAGCAAAAGTCATACAAAGGTGGTCAGTCAGTCTTTCAAAAGATCCTACTGCCGAGAAAGTCGAATCTATTCTCGCCTCTTAGGAGATGCTGCCGATCTGAATAACAGTGAGGTGTTATATTTTAAGCAGAAGTTACCGTTCGCCAGTTTTTTTTTATTGTTTTTATACCACTAAGGTGGCAAACAAGCATACGGCCCGCCTGATAGTAAGCGGTTACCATAGCCTATGGACGCTTGCAACACCAGGGGTATCACTCGCGCGTTGCCGACCCAAAAAACCTCTTAGAGGTTTATGGAGGATTCACTGCACCGACAGTTTGAGGGAATATTCCTCTAGCTGCCAGCGCAGCGCATCCTTAAAAAGAGCTCTGGCGACCCTACTAACTGCAGGAACACATTAAACAATAAAGTGTGTTATTTGACTGCAGTCTTCTGTAAGGTGGAGGTACTTCCCCAGATAGGCTGCTCCAGATTTGAGCCATAAATGGCTGTGCCCTACCTCTCTTAACGTATATTTAGATCCCAATAACGGGGCATGAATCTAAACTCTGAGTTGCTACTGAGAATGTTGTAGAAAATCCCAATAACACTGCTCGATCTAGGTCCTCTAAATGGCAGTCCTCCCAAAATCCTAAGCCCGTCCCCACACAGGGCAAAAATACGATTAACGATACAATACAATGTCTCATACAGCCATAATTTAATTCAGTACAATCTATTGGACAAACCAAAGACAACAAAACTTACATATCAAAGCTTGTAAAAGACCTAGCGTTCTACAAATAGGGAATAAAAACTCTTTGGAATAAATTGCGTAGGATCCAAACAACAATACTTCACAAACGCTTGGTCGTGGTCGCAAATAACCAAGGAAAACACAAACAATATTCGATCTAAACCATCGTGCCAGAACTATCGAGAACAAGGCACGTAAACCAGAAAAGTTTTCTAGGCATGGGTCCAAGAATTTTTAATAAGCTACCCAAAAATATTACAAAGTCAAGGATTTTTACCTCAAAAGCTGTACCTATTTCGTTAAGAAATATTTGGATGACAAAATGTCTTCTTGTCTTAAATATTTTTAAATTGCAATTGTTGTCAGATATTTTAATTGTGATCGTTATGTTGAATGTATATGACATTCAACATAACGACCATAATTTTATAATTATAATTTGAAAGAAGTACCATAAGTCTTCTGGGCACGTTACCAGATGACAGTGATGAGGAGTACTTTGACGCCTAGGTGAATAGGAAATTTTGTTTTTTTTTTTATTGAATTTGTACATTATGTAAATAGTATATAATTAACATTACTAAAACTATATATTACAATTTATCTACTACATTTGAAAGAAAGAAAAAGACTAATAATTGCACTTATATTGCCGCGATTACCGCTCACCACCAGGCGACCCATATGCTTGTCGTTTTAATACAATCAATTAAAAATTTAAGAAACCCGCGACACAAAATGAAAAAAACATATGTCGCCATTTTGCGTTGGCAGCCATCTTGGACCGATTTTCATCAAACATAGCTAAGAACACTCCCGACTTATTTATCTTTCAAACAATAACCTAACCTAAATTAAAAATTTAGATAACCGCCGACACGACATTTATTTTGCCATTTTATGGTGGCGGCCATCTTGGATTTGAAATTTATCATAGTGATTAGTATTCTCCTAGTTAAGCCCTTTCATTTGATACCCCTATAGAGGGAGTTGTGAAAAAATATATAATTCGCCATTTTGTGGTGGCGGCCATCTTGGACCGATTTTCATCAAACATAGCTAAGAACACTCCCGACTAATTCACCTTTCAAATAAAAAAAACAAAATCAAAATAGGTTCATCCGCTCGGGAGCTACGATGCCACAGACAGACACCCACACACACACACACACAGACACGTCAAACTTATAACACCCCGTCGTTTTTGCGTCGGGGGTTAAAAAACAACAAAATCAAAATTGGTTCATCCGTTCGGGAGCTAGGATGCCACAGACAGACACGTCAAACTTATAACACCCGTTGTTTTTGCATCGTCGGGGGTTAAAAAACAATTCTGACACACTCCTGTCTCTGTCCACGTTCGTCTTGTTATTCACAAGCGCCGCTGCAAGTACTAGGCACTCGACCTCTTTCAAGAAGCTCGCAAATAAGTTTGGCATATGTCCTTCAATTGCGTCAATTCTCAGGGTTTCTACTGAAATTAACCTCATAGATTCTCTTGATACGATTGCTTTTTTATTGGATGTAATACAATGCCGCTTATTTTTAATTATCTTTTTGTATTTTTTTTGCATTTTCCATGCTAAGATTACAAGTTATTTTTAATGAAGAAAAAATCGGCTGGCGTGCTGGATTCAAGCCTGCGTCTTCTGATTCGGTACACCAGACGCTTTGACCACTAAGCCACCGCGAGCCCCGCTCGCCAGTCGAAATCTTCCTTCTCATTATAATTTACGTCTTAAAGGTGACGTAGCGACATCTATTGTGAATGATTCACAACCGACACGACTAACTTTACAGGTAGTTCGATGTCGTATGATGCCACCTTACCTATTAACTATCTTTTTGTATTTTTTAAGCATTTTCCATGCAAAGATTACAAGTTATTTTTAGCACTTCAAAATACGGTCCCTGTTATTTTTAATTAAGGAAAAAATCTACTGGCGGGCAGGATTCGAACCTGCGTCTTCTGGTTCGGTACACCAGACGCTTTGACCACTAAGCCACCGCTCGCCACCCAGGTCACACGGGCGAAGGCAGTGGTGGAAAGTTAGTATTTTAGTATTTGGCAAAGCTGTGGCACCCTATATACGTTTCCAAGATAAATAGTACATTATATCGTAAGATAATCTCCAAGGGATTCGTTCATTAATTATTAATCTTATAATTAACCAGACGAATTGATCATGAATTATTATGCTCCGCTAATTAGTTTATGACCGCAACTGAAATATTAAGCTGCCAATCTATAATCATATTATAAAGCTGAGTTTGTTCTCAATTCGACTGTATTTTTTTTATGTTTGTTACCTCAGAACTTTCGACTGGGTGAACCGATTTTGATGATTCTTTTTTTATTCGAAAGCTGGTGCTTACAGATTTAGGCGGTGCCGAACTACTAATTTAATTTAAATGTGACGTTCGTTGATTGTCTGTTTGGCACCAACTCAAAATTAGTTAGAAATCATAATGTAAATATGTTATTTATTGCTTTTTAGTTCCTACGTGTTTTTTGGAGGCGGTTTCTTTTGTTTAAAAATAATTTATTTGTTTGGTTGAACGTTGTTACAAATATTAAACACTAGTTTTTTGCCCGCTACTTCGTTCCCATAGAACTTGTTTTTTTTTCCCCCGTTTTTGCAACATTTTTAATTAATACTCCGCTTCTATTGGTCGTAGCGTGATGATGTATAGCCTATAGCCATCCTCGATAAACGGGCTATCTAACACTGAAAGATTTTTTCAAATCGGGCTAGAAGTTTCTGAGATTAGCACGTTCAAGCAAACAAACAAACTATTCAGCTTTGTAATATTAGTAGGTATAGATAATAATTTATACAAGGTGGAAAGGACATCGACGCACATCCGAATACCATGAGTTCAGTACATGATTCTGGACCCCCTTGCGTTGAAATTTTCCGTAACTTCATAATTTTTTTATTTTTTTCTGCATTTCTTTTACTTGAACGTGTAAAAAAACATCATTTCTATCTACCCAAATTAGATAAATAATAAAAAAATCATTATTTCATTTATTTCGGATCGCGCGCTCGATAACATTCACCGCGGAGCGTTATAATCGCGTGTTTAGCAATACACTGCGCGCTCAAAAATGACAATAATAATAATAACCGATAATTTTCTACATGAATGACCTAGGTAATTTTATTTCCGACCTTGAGTGAAACCTTGTCACGACGTTTATGCGTCGACGTCCCTTCCACCTTGTATATGTATACAGATAATATGTGTATCACACACATCGACCTCCAATAAACAATTTTGGATGGTCTAAGAGATAAGAAAATGTAATTTGGTCAAGCCGTGAGACATGCCTCTGCTTTCCATTAGGTAGGGTAGGTTTAATACATTACTACTTGTTTTGCGTTTCTGTTTATTATATTACTAACTTTCCGCCAGCGGCTTCGCCCGCGTGGCCGTTTATATTTTAGCATGTAAAAAATTTATTTTTATATTAAAATATTTTAGCACAAAAAAATGTCAAATTATATGTATACTAAAACCTTCGTGGAGAACCACTCTAGCCATTAGTAAATACAGCATGAAAATCGGTGTAGTAGTTTTAGAGTTCATCGCGAACAGACAGAAAGACTCGGTGGCGTTCGCCGGTCTTATGTAAAAGGGAGCAAGCTTATTGCCATTAACCAAGCATAAATCCAAACTCCAAGTTGCTGCTGAGAATTTGATAGAAACCCCCCAATAATACTATGCTTGACCTGGGAATTGAAACCTCGAGCATAGCAGTCGCGACTGAGACTAATAGACGAAGAGGTATCTTGTAAAGTATGTAGATACCCTCACGTTATTTTTCCTCGCTTCGATGATAAATACATAATTGACGACGTCTGTGGTCTAGTGGTTCGAGTACCGGACTGCTGATCACGAGGTCGTGGGCTCGATTCCCACAGGACACAAACATTTATTGTGCTTAAAACGCTTGGTTCCATTAATTGTATTGAGTGTTTGTGTTTGTCTGGGTGTTTCTTATGTATTATAAGTATGAATTTACAAAAAAAAGTATATCCTAAGTATTATATCCATTATTGGTTGTTATGATGTAAAGTCCCAAACTAAGCAGAGCTCTGCTTAGTTTGGGACTAGATGGTGCTGTGTAATAATATTTCCCAGAATATTTATTATTATTATTAATTATGCGTTTTTTTATTAGACCGCTTTAATTTAACCATATGACTAACGTGAGTTACTTGACCCTGACTAACCCTATTGCCTCTTAAATATTGCCAACTGTCCTTAAAACGCTGCGCGCTGTGGGCTCGGCAATAATTGGAACACTCGAATTATTTAATGATGATTGGAGAGCCCGAAAAAACTGACTATCGTTACAAAGACAATTGAGATCAAAATGCGAGATATAGATTTCTCATACTATTTAAAAAGATAAAAAGGAAGTTCTCAAGTTGGCAGTTTTTTTATAAACCGATTTGGAGTAATTTTTTGACGGTATTTTTTTTCTGTTAGCTCAGTGCTGGGTGCGTTTTCGTTGGGTTGCTGCCCAGTTAAAGACTGGCCCGCCCCCTATTACATTATAATTAAACTAACACACATACTCATAATTTTTATGTATTGGTTTATTTTACTGTCTTATTTTTTTTCTTTATGGAAAGTGGGTAGGGAGGCCTTTGCCCTGCAGTGGGACGATAATGGCTGAATAATAATAATAATTATTATAATAATATTAATAATATTTTTTTTCTATACTAAAGCTCTTTCTCGCACCTTCGCTCGCGTTTGAAGCCCGTTACATCCCATTCGTTTTTTCATGTTTTTTTTATGTTTTCATCAATAATTCATTCAAATCATCAATAATTTTAGGTGGAGGCAAACCTAAAAAATTGTTTTATACTATGTAGTGAAGTTGATAGTTACTTGGAAGCGGGATTGATGTGGATGAAGCCGACCTTCACGGAGACCACGTTGTCCTGCCGCTCCGACGGCGTGGTGCAGTGTGACGAGCAGTTCTCCACCTTCAGCATGTGTGACGTCATTGCGCTGAAACAATACACACTTGATTACGTCACCGTAAGATTGCGTACACCGTTACAATTTATCTCGCCAGATCATGAATTTTATATTTAACTAGCTTTCCGCCAGCGGCTTTGCCCGCGTGGTCTGGGTATGTCTTATATCTTTCATCCCCCATTTCAACCTCTTACAGCCCTTTTTTCGTATTAAAAAGTACTCTATGTCCTTTCTCAGGCTCTAGACTATCTGTGTATCAAATTTCATTTAAATCGGTTCAATAGTTTTGGCGTGAAAGCGTGACAGGCAGACAGACAAAGTTACTTTCACATTTACAATATTATTGAGTAAGGATGTAAGGATAAATATATTTAGACATTTTACACAGCACCAGGTAGTCCCAAACTAAGCAGAGCTTTTACTGTGGGTACTTGACAATGGTTTACTTATACAAGGTGGAAGGGACAACAACGCACAAACATCGTGACAAGGTTTCACTCAAGGTCAAAAATAAAATGACCTAGGTCATTCATGTAGAAAATTATCGTTTATTACAGATATTGACATTTTTGAGCGCGCAGTGTATTGCTAAAAACGCGATTATAACGCTCCGCGGTGAATGTTATTCCGGGCGCGATCCGAAATAAATGAAATAATGTTTTTAACTATAAATCTAATTTGGGTAGATAGAAATAATGTTTTTATACACGTTCAAGTAAAAAAACTGCAGAAAAAATTGAAAAATTGATGAAGAAAGTTCCGGAAAACTTTAACGCAGGGGGTCCAGAATCATGTACTGAACTCATATTGTATTCCGATGTGCGACGATGTACCTTCTACCTTGTATCCTTTTTTGTAAATACATACTACGCATACTCGTATTTAACCTCTGACCCGGTATTCTCTGCCAAATAATTTCCCACTTAAAATATGCGGTGACGTATTCACAGTCCATAACTTATTATAGGTTACTGTGTGAAATTCACGTATATTTGAGCAGTTTTATTACTTGTATGCAGTATCGTTCCGAAAAATGTTTACTGTATTAAACGGAAGCTTTTTGAATGAACGAATCAGAGCATACATTACGTACACAGCGCCAATTATTTGGACTGAATTGTACGAAATACTACGTCGTTTATATATTAACTGGCTGTTGACCACGGCTTTGCTCACGTCACAAAAATATTTTACAACAAAAAACTATTTGGAACTAAAAAGCAAAAAATAACAGGCATATTTAGATTATTATTTCTATCTAATTTGGAGTCAGTACCAAACAGACAATCAACGAAAGTCATATTTAAATTATATTAGTAGTTGGGCACCACCTCCAAATTGGTTAGAAATCATAATGTTTTAATATAATTATATAATTCATAATTTTTACTTTTTAGTTCCAATGTGTTTTTTGTTTAAAAATAATTTATTTTTAAAGTTTTAGTAGAATAGAATTAGTAATTTGCTTTGTACCTATTATATTATATGGGGAGGCCAACTAAACGTACTGTCCTAATAAGACAGCGAGGTTTCGGAGAAACCCATAGTATACATTTTTTTTAAATTTTCGTCGATTTTTTAAAACCGCTTGACCGATTTCGATGATATGTTTATAGGACCACTGACACGGGGGTATACTCTTTTGAACTAAAAAAGGAATTTCAAAATCGGTCCACAATTGACTGCGAAATCTCGTAACATACATACAAGAAAAAAAAGAAACATACAGTCGTATTGAGAACCTCCTCCTTTTTTTAAGTCGGTTAAAAAAATTAGACATCCTATGTCCTTTCTCGGTACACAATCTATCTCCTTGTTATATTTTATCGAAATCTGGTCAGTATAAGTATTTGTATCTGGCTGTTTTTCTGCACTGCATTGCATCGTCGGCAATCACAATGTCGTATAAATTCAATGTAAGTTGTTGAACCGGAACTGTATCGTATACGTTAGTGGTTTACAAAACCACTTCCTAAACCGTTCCAGATTTGAAACTTGGACTTCAGTATAGTATCTAAAAGCGGATTTTATGCCCTTTAAAGCGAAGACAAAAAAACGAAAACGACCTATAAAAATGTAAAGTTAAAAATTAAAAAGTATAAAATAAATCATTAAATGAAACAATAACCAGACTGCGTTAAAAATACTAACAAAAAATATAAAAATAAGTGTTATCCTTACTTCCTCACTAAAATTATATCTGCGAAAGTAACTGTGTCTTCTGTTTGTCTGTCTGTCGCGCTGTCATGCCAAAACTACTGAGCCAATTTAAATGAAATTTGGTACAGAGATAGTCTAGAGCCTTAAAAAGGATATAGGCTGTGAGGAGTTGAAATAGGGGATGAAGGTTATAAGAAATACCCAGACCACGTGGGCGGAGCAGCTGGTGGAAAGCTATTATAAAATATTATGTTGTTGTATTATTTCTAGATATTTAGTTAGTGCTGTTAACGCAGTCGGTTTTCTGAATAAATAGCAATTTATCCAATATTTTTAAGTTAAAAACTATTTAAGCCACTTGGATTTACGACCCAGCCCAGGCAGAATGGTATTACACGTAAAAATACACTAAATCCAGGTCGGAGATTGAATGGAGTCACCCTCAGCATTATAAGAACCTGTTTAACCTAGATCCGACCTAATTATAATCACTGTAGAGACCTTTTTTAAGAAACAAACATTTTCTTTTGAAATACAAGTAGTTTATTTATCCAAAGAGTTTGTTTAAAAAGGCTGTCGGAGTAATTCTCAACCAAAAAGTTTTGAGAATTCAATTCGGCCTCTTTGTTAAAGAAGGATTTTGTTGTCTACTGTACAAAGTTTTAGTTTGTGTTAGTTCATTTAGTTAAAGAGTATATTAATAACCATAATCTATATCAAGCTGTGATAGCCTAGGCATTATGTCCACTGGACTGCCAAGGTTTGGAATTCGAATCCAAGGCACGTCAGACTATTTGCAGCCTTCTGCTTATAAAAAATTTATCACTCCCTTACAACGATGAAGAAAAACATCGTGAGGAAACCTTTTACGCCCTTGAGATGTTCTCAACGGCATGTGGAGTTTGCCAACTTGCACTACGCCAGCGTGGTGTATTGCCTTACACCCTCGCATTCTGAGAGGAGTCTCGTGGCCAGCAGTGGTTTGATGATAAATCTAAACCTACCAATAAATAAAATTGCAATGTCTGTCACGCTTTTACAGTACTAAGGGATAAGCAGAGATGCAGACTCGTACTAATGTACATCTATAACTTAGTGTTTTGATGTTACATGCAATAGGAGGTGAGTCTTTTGCCATTAATATGCCAAACTTCGAGATGCTAGTGCATGGCAGCTGTTTTGACTGCCTCGTTGGCCTAGAGGTCTCAAGCGTGACGGCTACGCTAGAGGTCCTTGGTGCGATCCCGGGTCGAGCAGTGTTGTTGTGGAATTCCCAGTAGAAGTTTGGAGTCTGGTTTGTGGCAATAGGCTCGCCCCCTATTACATGGCACCTATTGTAAAACTGAACAGCACTTTGCTCAACCTGTGTATCGAACCCAGGCTGCCACATTTTTAGACTATTGATATATCCATTTACGTAAGAAACGTTAGTACATTAACCTCGTCCCAGCCAAACCCTGGGAAAAATATTTTCAGTGATACTTCAACAGAAATTACCAAAATAGTTATATCGTTTGATATTGAGGCCTTTTTGGGATTACACTCCAACGAGCATGGGGGGTAGGAGGGGAGGGCCACAGTCAGAATTCCAAGATTCAATAATATATTCTCACTTATTCTACAAAGATGTCAAAGCTACATAAGTAGGTAATTGATAATATTTTTAGTACAAAAGGTATTCTAACGACATTGATAGGTATCCTCGCTAGCTTTTGCTCGCGACCTCGCTCACGTGGTTGTAGAAGCAATATTAGTATTACACATTGATCCCGAAGAAGAAAAAAACAAAAACATCACGATCCCCTCTTTATATTGGAACGCATACGACACAGAGTCAAGCTCTATCCCTGAATCTATGAAAATAATTGAAAAAAGCTTTACATCAGTTATTAAGTGGGAGCATATGGTTTAAAACATCATCCTCTTAGACTTTTTCCAAACCATGTTGGGGTCGGCTTCCAGTCTAACCGGGATGCGGCAGAATATCAGTATTTTACACGAAGCGACTGCCATCAGACCTTCCCAACCCAATTTCTGGGCAATACCGATATTCGAAGGATAGACTGGTTGTTAGCCTTTTTGGGCTGCTGACTACCACTAACCTCGGCAGGCGTAGCTAAATCTTGAAGAACGGTTGATCAGCATGTTATAACTTAACCACGAGCCCCTCACCTATGGTTTACAATAGTTAACACACAATTTAAATCTATCAGTAGTTTAAGCGCCAACCCCTAACAAACAGACAATTCCCTAAATCACTTTTTCTGATTCGCAATCGTTTATCTACTCTAACCCACTTGTTTTTTAACCCCCGACGCAAAAACGACGGGGTGTTATAAATTTGACGTGTCTGTGTGTGTGTCTGTGGGATGGATGGACGAATGGATGAACCGATTTTGATTTTGTATTATTTTTTTTAAAGGTTAATATTAGTCGGGAGTGTTCTTAGCTATTTTTGATGAAAATCGGTCCAAGATGGCCACCGCCACAAAATAGCGAATTACATATTTTTTCACAACTCCCTCAATATGGGTATCAAATGAAAGGGCTTAGCTAGGAAAATACTATACACTATGATAAATTTCAAATCCAAAATGGCCGCCACCACAAAATGGTAAATTACATTTCGTGTCGGAGGTTTTCTAAATTTTTTAGTTTTAAATATCTTCAATGTACTGACACGAATTTTTTACGATATTATAATAGTAGACATTCGATGGAGGCATTTTTAGAATTTCACAAGCAGAGAGATTTCTGAGTAACAAGGTATAAACATCAATCAAAAAGATTCAACAAAATATCGTCACTAATTCTACGAACCGCTCAAAGCACATCCTTATTTGTTAAGATATATTTTTGCCAAAATATTTGGTTGTTGATCGTGTATTATGTTTCGCCTGAATACCGAAACCAATTAGTTCTTCGAAACGTCTGAATTTTTTCATGATATTTGATTTGTAATATATGGAAGAAAGCTGCCTCGTTAAAGTAGCTTGAGGCAATAACCATAAGAAGTATTTCTTGTTTACCTACTTAGGTCATTGGATGAGGAATCTTCCATCCATCTTAAACGAAGAGGAATAGAATAGAATACAATTTATTTAGCACGTAAATGAAAACGCACACAGTACCTACATAGAAATTACAAAATAATTACTAAGTATATGGTTACCAAGTGTGCGTCTCACAAATGTGTGTGGGTACATAGTTGGTTACTACGGGGCACTGTGTAGTGCATGTTAGAAATTGAATGGTCGTTTTTAATAGACTTAAATCGACACTTCCATATTATTTTAAGTATCTATACTATACAAGGTGGAAGGGACATCGACGCACAAACGTCGTGAAAACGTTTCACTCAAGGTAAAAATAAAATGACCTAGGTCATTCATGTAGAAAATGATCGGTTGTTACAGATATTGTCATTTTTGAGCGCGCAGTGTATTGCTAAACGCGTTATATGATTATAACGCTCAGCGGTGAATGTTAACGCACGCACTATCCGAAATAAATGAAATAATGACTTTTTTATACATAGAAGTAACGTTTTTTTAAACGTTCAAGTAAAAAAAACGCAGAGGAAAAAAAATGATGATGGTCCAGAATCATGTACTGAACTCATTAGGTATGAGTTCAGTACATGATTCTGGATCCCCCTACCTAATGTAAAGCTGTACACAATCTTAATTTATACAGATTTCATTTGATGAATTCTTGGCCCAAGATATTGGATAGGTATTTATAACCAGTAGCATATCATTCTAAGCCAAATAATCCAGCTACTCTAAAAGTTGTGAAGGTCGGGCAGCGAGTTATCTACACAAAACAATTTAAAAACAGATACGAACTGCTTAGCAATTTATTAGCAATACGATTTGCTATCTTTATTTTGGTATCCCTTATTCTTAGTAGATAAAGAGTATTTATATTTTATTTACAGTTAATATTGTATTTAAGCTAGCGAAATATCAAAGCTAAAGGTTACATTGTAGTGGCAACCGTCTGAGGTACGGGTTCGATTTCCAAGTTCGACTAAATGTTATAGCGTTTTTGTAAGAATTTCTCAGTAGCGACTGTGAGTTTTTATTTGCACGCGGTGGTTTCCTTAGAATTCCAAGTTTTTTGAGACCACATGTGGCCTATGTGGCCATCGGGCTGATGACTGCGTCAAGTGTAGCTTAACCTCGCAGATCGGTTGATCAGCGTTGGTACAACCTGGCCACGAGCCCCTCACTTAACACAGCCATATATACACTTTCAAAAGAGCTAAAGCGATTTTTTCATGAATGTACAATTGCAACTTTGAGATAACACCAATATACAATGTTACTATAGATTGGTTTGTAAATGATGTGTTCGTAATATCGCAAAAATTTGTACTTACTTAAAAACGATTTACAATTGCACTTTTGATAGTGTATACATATTTTTGCTCGTGACTGTACATAGTAGGTACCGGCTACACCTTGTAGATGTCGAGATGACATGTTATTTATACTACAAACTCGTATCCAATCCCCAATAAACGGCGCGCGTGGAGAGTGCGAAACAGCGAACCTAGCCTCCTAGCCTCCAGGAGGGTTAGACAAGTTGCAATTTGACATTCGAATCGAGAAACGAATAGAAACAAAATGTGTGTAAATGACATTAGTGACAGCCCGATTTGTTGAAAGCTTGTGTCATTTCCATGCATTTTGTTTGTCGATTCGAATGTCAAAATGCAACTTGTCTAGGCCCCCAGTTTAGCCGAGTCGTGGTCATATCGATTGCCACCAAATGCGGATTTTAGTCGAAACGAGTCCAACACACCCTGCCAGCTTCCCAGGTTGTATTTATAAGTATTTTCCGCACAACAAAAAAAAGACAGGTAACCAATATGGCGGAACTTATCACGGTCCCCGCGGGAATATAAGCAAATGAGATAATCAACTCGTGACATAAACGAAATTGCGAGGCGTAAATACAAAAGATTTATCGGATATTGCTCTTATTTATTATCATGAATTTTCGTGTATATCATTTTTAGGGTGCTAACGGGACTCTATTAATAAGCCTCCGCTGTCCGTTCGTCCGTCTGTCTGTCAGCGGGCTATATCTCATGAACCGTAATAGTTAGAGAGTTTATATTTTCACAGAATTTCTATTTCTAGTGCTACTAGAACGACAAATACTAATTTTGCTTATACTAATTAAAAATGGTACGAAACCCTTTATTTTATTTATTTAAACTTCTATGCACAAAAATGGTACATAAGGCCCCACATTCCTTTATGTGCGGGTCTGACTCGCCGCCGACTTTAAAGTGTGAAGGAAGATTTCGACGTGGCGGGTAGGACTCGCGGTGGCTTAGAAGTCTCGTCTGGTGTATTTAACCAGAAGACGCAGGCTCGAATCCTGCCCGCTAGTCGATTTTTTCTTTCATAAAAAAATACCTATAGGAAAATATAATAATTTTCAATAATACCGAGAAACGTCGTGTATATCTGTATATTTCTGCGTACACCTTTGGTAAATACAAGTTTGTTCGTGTCTTATGTTGGAATGTTGGTATCGCCCAACATTCCATTGAGTATAGGGTTTCTGGAACACAAAGGAACATCTTTTAAGATGTTAAAGGTGACCCCTTGGGACCGAACGCATATATACGTGACGCACCTACGAACAAACAATAATATGACACTTGACAAGGGAAAATGGAACCTTTGATAAATTTTATTGGGTCGTATTTGCTTTGTTTGGCAAGCATCCAAAACGGCCTATTAAATTATGTTTTATGATGGCACGAGTGTCGCAGTGGCAGAGTCATTGGTTTGTCAGCGAAGTCACGCGTTTGAATCCCGCGTGGAACGAATTACAACCTGCAGGTTTTTCCAGAGTGTGCCATAATTTGTTTGTAAAGGCACGCAAAGTACAGGAGACTATCGTAAATTGTAATGTGAATCAAAAGAGTTTAAATGAAAAATATATTCACACAATATACCTCACGGCTTTTCCCACAGGGTAGATAAAAACTAGAGACCTTTTTCTTCATATTTCTTTTATTCATACATCTTATCATACTGCTCGAGGAGGAGGGCTCGTGGCCAAGTTGTACTTACTTACTTTCAACTACGCTGATCAACCGATCTACAAGGTTAAGCTACACTTTTTTTTATTTATTGTTTTCAATAAAGTAATACAATATTTTACTACAACAAGTTTCTCCTGCAGTTGGGCAGGAGAAACTTGTTGTAATAACATAGCAGTTTTTCGGCAATATTCTCGCGGATACATTCTGTAATACTTACATTTATATATTTTCAAACTTATATTTAACCCGTCATGCAACAAATTACAGTACAATCAATATAAAGAAAAACTTGCCGCGGTCAGTCTGTAGATGGGTGACCATTCTTAACATATCAAGACCCCTCCGAGCCTCGGAGAACACGTAAAGCCGTCGGTCTCGGTTGTCATACGAACACCTATGACAATCGTTAGTGGTAGTTAGAAGCCTAAAAAGCCTGACAACCAGTCTTTCCTTCGAATATCGGTATTGCCTAGAAATTCGGTTGCGGAGGTCTGATGGCAGTCGCTTCGTGTAAAATACTGATATTCAGCCGCATCCTGGTTAGACTGGATGCTGACCCCAACATGGTTGGGAAAAGGCTAGGAGGAAGATACATTTTATCATACACACACACACGCCGGTTGCGAGTACTACATATCTGACTTTTCGAAAGACGTTTATTAACTACATATACAAATAAAATATACATAAGAGTAGCTTTCCGCCAGCGGCTTCGCCCGCGTGATCTGCGTATTTCTTATAACATTCATCCCCCTACAGCCCTTTATCGCATTAAAAAGTAGCCTATGTCCTTTCTCAGGCTGTAGACTATATGTGTACCAAATTTCATTTAAATCGGTTAAGTAGTTTTGGCGTGGAAACGCGACAAACACAGATAGACAGAGCTACTTTCGCATTTATAATATTAGTAAGGATTTGATAAGTCTTCCTCCTTTGTTCTAAAGTCGGCTAAAAATAATAACCGTACCAAGACTCACAAAAAAATATAATCATCTTTTTCCTACCCTAATCCCGCTTTACTTGAGGTCGGCGCAGTCTGTCTTAGTTTTCCAGGAATAATAAAACAAAGTTTATATAAAAATATAGCCAAGCCTCTTGCGTATCGTCCCGTAAAAAGTTCTGAAATCTCAAATAGAGTCAAGTGAATAACTCTGACGTTATTAACTCTAGTTTCTCTGAGACTCAAGTTACTTGAAATCTCTAAACCTATTACACCAATCAGTGATATTTAACTGTTTGTCTGTGATTTAAAAATCAATGTTCATTGAAATGAAGATTCTGACACTTATGCGAATATTAGACATTGAAATAAAACTATTATTAAAGATCAGGCGTTATTCCAATTTTTTTGGGGTCGATGCAGCATATCTTTTCTTCCAATCATCCGTGTTAGCACTAAAGTGTCATGGCAAGGAGTTCATGACATACTTTTTTGGGCAATATACTGATTTACAGTACTAGTAATAAAAGATTTAAATTTTTAATAAGCACCTATATTTTCTAGACCTATCATCGATCGCTTCACCAAAATGGGAGACATGCAACTCATCAATAATTCCTTTCTTTAATTTAAAATCATGCATTGAGCTTTGGTTAAAGTTAAAGATAATCTACACTAAAAAAATCTGTAGCCATAACCATACTAATATTTTAAAGAGAAAATATTTTTATTTTTGTATGTTCCTAATGAGTTAACTGAAAAACTACTAGACCGATTTCAAAAATTCTTCTACCATTAGAAAGATACATCTTTCCCGAGTAATATAGGCCATAATTTATAAGACCACGCGGGCGAAACCGCTGGCGGATAGCTAGTGATGTTATAAGAGAAAAGATTCGTATTTTTGTATACTCGTAACGAATTTCAATTCAAAAATTATTGGATCTGTGGAGGGACGAGGTGCCGCTGCAGGCGTCTGGTCAGGGAGCCAGTTGAAGCCGTAAGATTGCTGGCTGGCTGTGTGACTCGCTGCTCGTGTGCTGGATGGTGCTGTGAGGGAAGGTGATGACGGGCGGTGGTATATATGCAAGTTGCTCAGTAAACTTCACTTGCGCGATTCAAGATTTGTTGCTTCGTAGACGTTATTATGTAGCTCGATAGATGTCCCTACAGATCGATTTGCTTTTTTTTAATAGCATTGCATTTCACCTCTATCTCACCTGATGTTAAATGACAGTGCGTTCGATGATAGAGCCTGGATGGAACCTGTCAGGTTCACTCGCGACTGAAACTGTGGATTTACAGCAGTACACCAGCTATAGCTATTCCTCTTCATAACGAGCGTATTTCTTTTAATCTACATTTAGTTATATCTCCCTCAAATTACCCGCATTGCGCGCATAACGTTATATAAATGTTATATTTAATTTCTCCATTAACTTGCGAGATAATTACAATTTCATCCTCCTTTGGCGGTGCTCTGAAATGAAGCCGTCACGTTTAGTCAAAACTGTAATATTAAATTACGTTTTAACTAGCTCATTTTCTACCTATTAAGCACATTAGGTAGGTACCTTAGTTTCCTTTAGATATTCTCTTAGGACACTGCCTAAAATTATGCGTAAACAATTATCTGTCTGATTGCCTCGTTAGCCTAATGGTTCTAAGCGTGACAGGTACGCTCAAGATCCCGTGGGTTCGATTCCCAGGTCGTGCAAAGTGTTATAGAGATCACCAACGAGCTGTGGATGTACTTTAGTACACCTCTGACTAATAGTCCGCGCGGAACTAGTTGGCCGCGCCTTAGGTATGTGAGTGGTGGGATGGCAGGGCGGGGTCGCCTGCGCGCGGTGGGACGGAGGGGCGGGGGCGCTTGCTTTTGCTCACAGTAACCCGCCGTCTCACTGTATAGTCACAGTGTAATAATCTCTAACAGTGGAACGACTAGACCGTCTAGACAGGTCAACGATGAGGTGGGTTGCGGGGCAGAGCGGCGTCCCCCCACCGCTTTTTCGCAGGCGGCCCGTCCGCCCGACATACACTGCGCGTCGGTACGGAGTTTCAAGTGCATCGCCATCGCGCTGTCGTTAATATTATTAAATTTATTTCGAATATTGCCGATGCGACAATTTTTCAATTATAATGCGTTCTACTTGTGCAGTTTACGGTTGTTTGCCGACATCGTACAGCAGTAATAATAATAATAATTGAGTAATAATAATAATTGAGATTTAATCGATTTCCAAAGGATGAGATTCGATAAGTGACTCCTAACCTATTATGTATACCTACCTAAAGTAATATTATCTCTACAGTAAACAGAATAAAGTATCTATCCGCCGCCACCGTGTGTTTAGGTACTTACTAAAATAAATATTTTAACTTTCCAATGGGTTTTGGTACGATTTTCACGTATAATAATAATAATGACATTTTTACTAGATTTTTTAGATAAGTAAGATAAGTAGGTACCTATTGTTGGTATTTTACGAGATAACAAATAAGATTTGGCGAATCTAAACTTATTTATTACTTTATTATCTATGTACCTATATTCTATGATTTTTACGGCCGGGTTAAAGTTAGCTCGTGCCAACTTCAACCCGGACAATAAGTTTGGCGAGAACTGTACCTATGCCGGAAATAGCATAATGTCTAGGTATCTAGAAAGGTTGACGTAATATAACCCTATAACGATGATGAAAATTGTTCTTAAATGAACTTACAAACATATCACCTGTAGGAACGTAAGTACTTGCAAAATGAGTTTTTTGGCAAACCTAAGCTATTCATATTTTACTAGAAATCAGTACTACTACAAAGAACACATAGATTTATTTGAACTTAAAATATATCGCCTGTAAGAACGTAAGTACTTGCAAAATGTTTTTTGTGACAACCCTAAGCTCTTTTCAGTGTCTAGACGATTGTCGGCATTTAGCGTTCACACAAAGGAGTTGGATCACTATTCGTTGTTACATTATGGTATAGTTAAACATAATTCTAGGTAATAAGTAAATCCCTGTTAATTCATACCAAATGTTTACTGTGCGCTATTCCCGCCGACAAACTGTCACACAGTTTGGAGGGTTTGTAAATGTACTTTGTAAAATGTGTTCAATTCAATAAATATATTAAATATTATTATTATTATTACCCCCGCCCCTAACTAAGGCGTGGCCAACTAATTCCGCGCAGACTATAACCCTTCACACACAGGCGTGATGCAATGTATGATTATTAAAAATCCGATAATATTAGCTAACTGCGAGCAAACAAAAACAATATACTTAAAATACATTATTCTTTAAAACATGTCACCGAAAACGAGAGTCTGTTGACAAGTACTTACGTTAGCGACTAACAGGAGTATCAATTTACAGAAGAATAATATTTTTGAATAAACAAAAAATCCTGAACACGAGCAAAAAGTCCTTAAAAAAGCCCACCCTCGACTCACTGTTGCTATACGAGATCTCTAGGCTACGTAATATTGTTACGTAGTGTGACACTGGTGCAACATTGCTACAATAGCGGGACTCTACTACACATACAACTTCGCTACATCACGCTCGACTGCTACGCAACACGATATGCTACTTACATGCATATGTTTTAGACAATATGCAACATAACCGCACTACAAAATCTGCTACGCGACGCTACGCTGCTACGACGTTGATGTACAACATTGCTACTACAGCGCGTCCCTGCTACACTTGCAACTTTGTTACACTACGCTCTTTACTACGCGACGCTACGCTGCTACGCTGCTACAACGTTGACGTACAACATTGGTACTACAGCGCGTCCCTGCTACACTTGCAACTTTGCACCACTACGCGATCTGCTACGCGACGCTACGCTGCTGCGACGTTGACAGACGACATTGCTACTACAACGCGTCCCTGCTACACTTGCAACTTTGTTACACTACGCTCTCTGCTACGTGACGCTACGTTGCTACGACGTTGATGTACAACATTGCTACTACAGCGCATCCCTGCTACACTTGCAACTTTGTTACACTACGCGGTCTGCTACGCGACGCTACGCTGTTGCGACGTTGACAGACGACATTACTACAACAACGCGTCCCTGCTACACTTGCAACTTTGTTACACTACGCTCTTTGCTACGTGACGCTACGTTGCTACGACGTTGATGTACAACATTGCTACTACAGCGCATCCCTGCTACACTTGCAACTTTGTTACACTACGCGGTCTGCTACGCGACGCTACGCTGTTGCGACGTTGACAGACGACATTACTACAACAACGCGTCCCTGCTACACTTGCAACTTTGTTACACTACGCTCTCTGCTACGCGACGCTACGTTGCTACGACGTTGACGTACAACATTGCTACTACAGCGCGTCCCTGCTACACTTGCAACCTTGTTACACTACGCTCTCTGCTACGCGACGCTACGCCGCTAAGACGTTGACGTACAAAATTGCTAATACAGTGCGTCCCTGTTACACTTGCAACTTTGTTACACCACGCGATCTGCTACGCTACTACGACGTTTACGTACAACATTTGCTGATTCAGCGCGTCTGCTATACCTGCACCTTTACTACACTATGCAAACTACGCTACAGGGCCGTTGCTACGAGAAGTACGACACGTGAAATCGCTTCAACCTACTTCCGTCTCTTCTACAGACGCAACTTTACTCCGCTGCGGTATCTGTTACACTGCTCTAAGCATCGCTTCGTCAACTGTGATGTTAGCGCCACCGAAATTCATAAATTTCAAAATAATAATGGGCTAAAAAAGGTATAAATATATATAACTACACGTAGAAATATTCTTAGCAATTTCCAAATATGAATTGATTTTAATTATTTTAGCCGTTCAGAAAAGTGTTTCTTTAACTCATCACTATTATATCAGCCAAAAATGTGAACAAAGGTCTCCAACATAGACTGCCACATAGACCGGTCACATGCCGCCAGAATCCAAGGACCCCAGCGACCCATACCAGGCCATCTGACCATCTCGTTGGAGGCCTGGTGATTTCTTAGATAAATTCGATTCACTGGGTAACCGTATCATACAAGTTTATCCAATTTAGCACACTATCTACGAGAAATGTTATGAGCGCTAAAATGTTCTATAAACTTTGATTAATGACGTTTTCCTTACAAGACGAGAAGACGAGAGACATTTAAACAATGTGAAGGGCAAACAATAGTCTGGTTGATGTAACATTGAGCTATATATTACACCAACTTTGGTGTTCCCAAGTTAATGTGCTTCAAGAATGTGGATCAATTTGTGGTTTACCACGGTTGTGTGGGTGCTGTGAACTCCTTATTCCTCTATAAATCGAGGAGTAGGTACTGTAAGTACTCTTCTAAGTGTGGCACTTGGCACGCCACGACTGATTACTTGACATCTTGTATTACGAGACTTTCAAGACAAAATTAACTAACTAATAATCCTTGCTAATATTATAAATGCATGAAAGTAACTCTGTCCGTCTGTCTGTCTGTCGCGCTTTCATGCCAAAAATACGGAACCGATTTAAATAAAATTTGGTACACAGATAGTTCTAGAGCCTGAGAAAGGACATAGGCGTTTAATGCGAAAAAGGGCTGTAAGGGGTTGAAATAGGGGATGAAAGTTATAAGAAATACCCAGATCACGCGGGCGAAGCCGCTGTCGGAAAGCTAGTAAAGTATTATGAATAAGTATAGCACTAACGATTATCATAGGTGTTCGTATGACAACCAGTAACGATTGTCATAGGTGTTCGTATGACAACCAGTAACTATTGTCATAGGTGTTCGTATGACAACCAGTAACTATTGTCATAGGTGTTCGTATGACAACCAGTAACGATTGTCATAGGTGTTCGTATGACAACCAGTAACGATTGTCATAGGTGTTCGTATGACAACCAGTAACTATTGTCATAGGTGTTCGTATGACAACCAGTAACTATTGTCATAGGTGTTCGTATGACAACCGAGACCGACGGCTTTACGTGATCTGCACAAATTGTCGCTTAAACTTGCAGATCGGTTGATCAGTGTAGTTATAACTTAGCCACGAGCCCCTCTTTTATTTAGGGAGCTCAACGAGCTTACCTAAGTCTGTTGTGAAAACAGCTTTACTTTTGCCAACCGTACCAATTATGGTTAGGTATTATATTGTTTGTTGTTAAATATAATGCAAATAGCTGCACTAATAACTAATAGTTTAATTAAACTCACTAATTTTGTAACTGGTGTGCAACATTGCTACCATCATGCCAATATGTTTTGTTAACCTTACCTAATTGTTATATGCATTTGCATAATAGTTGTCGGGATTGAAAATAGTTTGGTTATAGTCCTCGCGGAACTAGTTGGCCGCGCCTTAGATAGGGACGGGGGTGAGGCAGCGGGTTACTGTGAACAAAAGCAAGCGCCCTCGTCCCTACATCCCACGGCGCGCAGTCGACCCCGCCCCGCTGCTCACATACCTAAGGCGCGGCCAACTAGTTCCGCGCAGACTCTAGTATATTAATAAATTATGGTGACACATCAGCTTGGTGGATATAAGCGCAACTGTTATGCTCGAGGTCCAAGATTCGACTACAAGGCGAGTCATGTTATTGGGTTTTCCTACTAAATTCTTAGCAGCAGTTTAGATTTGGGCCCGATTACTGGTAATAGGCTCGGCCCGTATTACATTGGACCTAAATATACCGATGAACTATGGGTGTACATTAGTACGCCTCTGCCTAACCTGTGTTTGTATGTAATGTTGTTATTTTACGTGAAAACGTTTTATCAAAACATCACTATTATCAAACGAACAAAAACAATCGTTGACTGCCGTAATGATAACATTTTAGACCCGTGATATCAATATTATCATAAGAAATAACTGTTTTAAATAACAAAAAGTTTTAAACATGCAAAAAGTGTTTTGTGGCCCATGAGGGGATCGAACCCGCGACCTTCGCGTTATTAGCACGACGCTCTAACCAACTGAGCTAATGGGCCGCCGACTTTCTCCGCGAAATAGCTATGTCCATTATGTAGCTGAGTCTGCGTAGGAAATAATTCTGCCGTAATCATTTTGAATGTCATCTCTATAGTAACAAAGCTGATTTTCGCTTAAAGAACCAATATAGAAATACAAATTATTATTGATAGACTTTATGATTGTTGTAATAAAGATCAGAATTAATATTGATATATCCTTCTGTGTGTTGCCCTATGGACAAGGAATGAGAGTGCGAGGGATGTGAAAAACTTCCACGACCCAATATAGGGCTGAGGAAGGGTTTTAGTCGCCATACCCCGCTGCTATTTTAACCCGACTTCGGGGAAGCCCAAAAGGTGGGTTATGTATTTGACCTGTATGTATGTCCATTCCTATGTACTACTCAAAGGCTCAACCGATTTTGATAAATGATACGTCATTAGATTCATCTTTAAGAATACATATGAAGTTTCATTATTAAACCAACAGGGTTAAGCTTTAGATCGCCACGCTGCCGCTGGCCTAATAAGGGTTGGCAGACCCATTTCGGTACAATTTATGATATCCTTAATTATTTTAAAATCTATCTAATTATTCTAAATCTTTTTAATATATAAAACAATAGACTAGACTGCCTCGTTGGTCTAGTGGTCTCAAACGCGACTGCGCTAGAGCTCCTGGGTTCGATCCCCGGGTCGAGCAAAGTGTTGTTGGGTTTTCTGTGAAATTCCCAGTAGCAGATCGGAGTCTGGATTTGTGCCCCGTTGATGGCAATGGGCTCGCCCCCTATTACATAGGACCTAAACATACTGGCGAAATGTGGGTGCACATTAGTACGCCTCTGCCTACCCCTTCGGGGAATATAGGCGTGATGGTATGTTATGTTATAAAAAACAAAGTCGGGTTTGTTACAATTAGAACACTTCTAACTCGAGAACGATTTTCATAGTTTTTGATTTGTTGGATTTGTCTCCGCCCTGAATAACAGAATAACAATTAAAACGGGGTTCATACTTGACGCGAGCGAAGCTGCAGGAAAAAGCTAGTACGGAATATATTTTATTCCCTTTTTTTTATTTATCTGGCAGATAGCAGCTATCCAGTGGTGTAAGAGGCCCTAAGTGTCGTATCGTAATTTTTTAACATTTGTTTCACGCCATTTTGCACCATTAGCCTTAAATAAGCACTACCAACATTAACTGCCTAAATCAGACACGTCAATTAAAGTTAATGAACCAGAACGTAATAGGGACCAATATATTGGGGCAAGCGGCAGTGTATGTGTGTGTTTTGGACCTCGCCAATAGGAGTATAATCTTTCTACTTTCTAGAGCGTCTCGTCCCCTCAGTCGCTGACATGAATCAATCACACTTACAACCACCAGACTAACGCGGCAATCATTACTTAATATTATAAATACGAAAGTAACTCTGTCTGTCTGCCTGTCGCGCTTTCACGCCAAAACTACTGAACCGATTTAAATGAAATTTGGTACACAGATAGTCCAGAACCTGAGCAAGGACATAGGCTTTTAGGCTTATATTCAGAAACGATTCTAAGCATAAATTTAGGCTTCCGTATGTTAGTTATGTTAGCCTTAGGCTAATATTCAGAGACGATACTCAGCGTAAAGTCAGGCTTCCGTATGTCAAATTTGTATTACAATTTGACATACGGAAGCGTAAGTTCATGATGAGTCTCTTCTCTGAATTGAGATTCAGAGAAGAGACTCATCATGAACGCAATCAAAATAATACGCATTAAAAAGTCTAAGGCTGAGGCCTTAGACTTTTTAATGCGTATTATTTTTATACAAAAAACAAACCGCCTCCAAAAAACACATAGGAACTAAAAAGCAAAAAATAACATATTTACATTATGATTTCCAACTAATTTTGAGTCGGTGCCAAACAGACAATCAACGAAAGTCATATTTGAATTAAATTAGTAGTTTGGCACCGCCTGCGAATTCACCGCTTTCGAATAAAAAAAGAATCATCAAAATCGGTTCACCCAGTGCAAAGATATGAGGTGACAAACATAAAAAATTGAGAACCTCCTCCTTTTTTTGAAGTCGGTTGAAAAAGGGCTGTAAAGGGTTGAAATAGGAGATGAAAGTTATAAGAACTACCCAGATCACGCGGGCGAAGACGCTGGCGGAAAGCTAGTTATATATACATACTAGCTGACCCAGCAAACGTTGTTTTGCCATATAGGGGTGGGTCACCCTTATCATTTAGGGGGATGAAAAATAGATGTTGGCCGATTCTCAGACCTACCCGATATGCACAAAAAATTTCATCAAAATCGGTCAAGCCATTTCGGAGGAGTATGGCAACGAAAACTGTGACACGAGAATTTTATATATTAGATACATACACTCACGCCTTTTCCCCACAGGCGTAGGCAGAAACTAGAGAGCGCCACTTGTTATGATTCCTGCATACTTCTTTAGCTTCCTCCATGTTCATAAATCTTGTCATACAAACGCGCTGTTTACGAGTACAGTCCTCACCAAACTTATTGTCCGGCTTGAAGTTGGCACGAGCTAACTTCAACCCGGCCGTAAAAATCGGAGACGAAAATACTAACGACAGCCTTCTACTTGAGCTTTATTTATTCTTCTTCTTCCTAGCCTTTTCCCAACCATGTTGTGGTCGGCTTCTAGTGTAACTAGGATGTGGCTGAATATTATTTTACGCGGAGCGACTGCCATCAGACCTCCGCAACCCAATTTCTAAGCAAATACCGATTCGAAGGAAAGACTGGTTGTCAGGCTTTTTAGGCTTCTGACTAACCGACGGACGGACGGACCAACGGCTTTACGTGGTCTCCGAGGCACGGAGGGGTCTCGATATGTTAAGGCCTTAACAACAGTGAAATGCCCAAATTCTTGGGTATTCAATTAAGATTGTTTCAATAACTGTTCATTTAATCTGTACAAAAAAAATATATGTGATAGATAAGGATTCGATAAATTTTTTCACTTGAAAAAAATTGTAATTCCGCCAACCACTTTTTGGAAAAAAAATCTCCAAAGACTACCTATTTTTGTCAGAATTTTCAAATTGTTTGCTAAACGGCTGAAGCTACTTACTTCGCTTTTTCATACAAAAATAGGTCTTCAAAATATCAATGTTTTCACTTGAAAGTATTATTTTTATTTTGCATTTTACTAGTCAAAATATTCATTTTCCTCGAAATTGAGTCTATCCATGCGAGCGTTCCCTGCTCCTTCACCCGCGCAGTCCGTCTCCGGACGTTGTCGAGGGTGGACCGCGCGTCGGTGTTTGAGCGACTATTTTAAAATACATTTTAAGTTTTGAAGGCTTTATACTTATTGATAAATATTTATATTAACAGAAATGCTTAGTTTAGTTAATATTTATATATTGCTGGCTGTAAATATTTTTTTCTAAACAAATTCATTTTTTAAGTGCATAAAGAGTAAGATTGCGGAGTGGTAGATCTGATATGTATTGCTCCGCACTTTAGGCATAAAAATGTTACTACGCCACTCGCCTTGTTGGCGACTGGCTGGCAACAGTTCTGTTTTTGATAGTTTTTATTTTTGATATTTGATTGTATTGTTTTTTGTGCTGTCAGTCCGTTATTATATTGTGAAATAAAATACTTCCAGTGCTACTAAATTTCTCTTACCTCTAACCACCATAGTTTGATTTTCTTCATCAGTCCACTTCTCTCACGAACACGCCTTATTCTTATTTAAAAGTTATTTTTTATATCTTTTTGTATTTTTTAAGCATTTTCCATGCTAAGATTACAAGTTATTTTTAATGAAGGAAAAAATCGGCTGGCGTTCAGGATTCGAACCTGCGTCTTCTGGTTCGGTACACCAGACGCTTTAACCGCTAAGCTATCGCGAGCCCCGCTCGCCTGTCAAAGTAATTTTATAGTTACTTACCGCAGGTACTTATCGTAAATGTTTATCGAGTTTTGATTTATTTAGGTATGGTTATTCAAAAAACCACATAGGCACTAATTGTAAAGGTAAATAAGGGTATCAAATCCTAATGTTCCTTAGGGAAATGGGATTACAAAAATTGCATTATTTCTTTAATCCAATACGGCGAACATATTTTTGAAATTTTGAATTATGATATAGGTATCAGATTCAAGGTTCTTTAGGGAGCTGATTATGAAAATAAGCTTTATTCTAAAATTTAAAATGGCGGATATTGTTTTTTTATTTTTTATGATATTTTAAGATTCTTCAGGGCGCTGATGATTATGATTATAATATAATATTGATATCAAATTCGTGGTTTCTTGGGATGCTGATTACGAAAATGGCATAAGTTTTTGAATATAAAATGGCGGACATTATTTTTTAATTTAAATGATATGGATATTAAAGATGAATGTATATACTAGAATAGATTAAAGGACTAGGTATTTAACGAGACCATGTAGTACCTATTCCATCTTTTAAAATACTCGATCCTCCTAGACTCACTGTGACTATAGGTACGCGGCATCCGAGGCCCGCTCGAATTGAGCAACGCGGCGCGGCGAAGCGCGGTACAGTCATTTAAATTTGAACCATATTTCTATGCACATAAAAGTAACGCGACGCGGCACTTGTGTCGTGCAAGAATATACTGTCTTTTTTAATTACACTAATAGTATTTTCGCCGTAAGATGATATGCCTGACAGTTCTCATTTTAAAATCCCTGACGCAAAAACGACGGGGTGTTGTGTGTGTGTGTGTGTGTGTGTGTGTGTGTGTATGTGTGTCTGTCTGTGGCATCGTAGCTCCCGAATTTTGAATTAGTAGTAGGTTTTTTTATTTGAAAGGTGAATTAGTCGGGAGTTTTCTTAGCTATGTTTGATGAAAATTGGTCCAAGATGGCCGCCGCCACAAAATAGCGACTTAGATATTTTTTCACAACTCCCTCATTATGGGTATCAAATGAAAGGGCTTAACTAGTAGAATATAATGTACTATAGAACATTTCAAATCCAAGATGGCCGCCACCACAAAATGGCAAATTATATTTCGTGTCGGTGGTTTTCAAATTTTTTATCCTTGCCGCGCATACTACTTTAAACTAATCTATACTAATAATATTATAAGATTTGATTGTTTGTTTGTTTGTATTGAATAGGCTTCGAAACTACTAGACCGATTTGAAAAAAAAATCTTTCAGTGTTAGATAGCCCATTTATCGGGGAAGGCTATAGGCTATATAATTATCATCACGTTATGACTAATAGGAGCGGAGTAGTAATGAAAAATGATACAAAAACGGGGAAAAAATTATAAGACCACGCGGGCGAAGCCGCTGGCGGAAAGCTAGTAATAAATAAACTGGTGTAGTGTCCTACCTACAGTTTAATTATTTAAAGTACCGTTTTTATATTATGCCCGATAATCGTCCTTTTTAATTGTTATTAGTTTATATATCAATAAATAATGATATTATTTAATATGTAATTAAATTAATATAATAATAATGTTATAATATAATAAATAACAAAATGTTTTAATAATTTTGTGTGAACAGCTAAATTTATTTTGTATAAAATAAATATGACATTGGTAAATGAACACACAATAGCTTTTATATAATATAATAATTTGCAGATATCAATAATTGTCTGTTACGCACAAACAGATTTTTGTATTAGTAGTTAGCTCATCACTAATGAGGCGCGTGACAAAACGTCCGGCCGGCCCGCAGTGGCGGTACATCGAAATACAACGGCGCGGTGCCAGCGCCGGTACCCACATTGTAGGATACTGAGCTACATGGTGGCGTTCGGCGAGTTGAGTTAGTCCGTTTAGTCTGCTGTACCCCGCCGCTTACAGCGTGTTTATTGTTATAATTCTCGGATGCGACTTGTATACTTATAAACCGTACCTAACCAGTATTTTGTATGCATATTCGGCTGTGTAATTGTGCGCTAAGACTTAGTGTAAAACATACGTAATACTTATGTGTTAATAAACTTTGAAAGTGAGTGGCTGAAACTTTTATTTGGTTCTCTGAACTACACATCATCTACACACTCACTTCACTGGCAAAAAAATAAAAAACATATTATTAAATTAAACATAAAAGCCGACTGCGTTAAACTAATGCTAAAACGGTACTAACTAAAAATCTAAAAGCAAGCTCTATATAGGTAATATCGGAAATGAAGTACTTCACGTTACGTCATGTGACCAATAAGAAAACATACTTATCTTACACACAATAATTGAAAGTATCGATTTAGTCACTTAATACCGTGCACATGACGTGACTCTCAGTGATGCTTAAACATAATAGGCAGTATTCCAAATAATACCACTTATTCTCTCTGCGACTCTAATCTTTGAACTATTCAAATCCGTGTGTAAGCAGTACGGAGCGTCTCGAGCGAGATGGCGACTTTTTCAAATTAGCTCCATTTCCTCAAGGTCATTCACGTGGGTTAAGGCCTTAAGAATGGTAACCCTGATGGACTGACCGCGGCAAGTGTAGCTTAACCTTGCAGATCGGTTGATCAGCGTCGTTACAACTTGGCCACGAGCTCAATTTTGAGCTTTATTTATTAGGTAATAAATAAAAACGAAAGCTCCAGTCGTAGGCTGTCGTTTTAAATTTAAATCCAATATTTTTCTGTCTCCGATTTTTACGGCCGGGTTGAAGTTAGCTCATGCCAAATTCAAGCCGGATAATAAGTTTGGCGTGGACTTTACTGTGACAAATTAATCAATTCTACAAAGAGAATGGATTATGAAGTCATAATAGTAGTTAAGACAGGCCGACACGTTGTGCTTACAACAGACATAATAATTAATGGAACAATTAACCGTCGGTTGTCGACGCAGCCGGCCGCCATTATGTCCCGTGTAACACAACTCGGTGAACTAATACTCAGTACTCAATGCGTTATTGTTATGGCTAACACAGACCATATGCCTATACGCCGACTACCGAAAAAGAAGAGGAGCTTTTCGCCGCAAGTCGTGGTCTTCCGTCGCTTCCGCGGACAAGTTTCACAGGACAGCACAATGACAATAAGAGTACTAACAGAGTTAGTAGCACTTCTTTTAGTACTAACTAAGAGAAGTGCTACTAACAGTCTCTACTAACACTTTTTTGTATATATTTTATACTAACTTTTGCCCGCGACTTCACTCACGTGGATGTAGTATCACTATTAGGATTATAAATTAATCCTGAAAAAAAGAAAAACAAATCTCACTATAAATATCATCATCCATCCTAAAATATCTTGAGTTCGGGTTCCTATCTAATCGAATGCGGCTAAATATCAGTATTTTACAAAAAACAGTCAGATTGTCAGATTTTTTAGCTTTCTGACTACAACTTACGATTATCAAAAGTGTTCGTATGACAACTGGCATCGACTGCAAGTCCTCGCAAAATAAAAACCGATTACTACCCAGGATGATTCGTGAGGTTATTGAAATTAAAAAACAATCCAAATTTCAATAGAGAAGATGGCTGGGTCCTACCACCTGCTTGGAACCCTATTATAGATTCAATTAAATCTAAATCCAAGCCTAAAACTGCAAGAAGCAGTGAGCTCGTTCTACGTGAATCGGATTGCCAACAATTAACAGAAATATAGGGTATCTGTTAGTAATTGAAACGACAAGACGCCTACCACCTTAGTCACCCGTGACCATGGACGCTGTAAAGGGTCCGAAACGTCGGGATAAAAATAATATCAATATAACGCGATAAAATCCGTAAAAAGTAGTTTATTTCAATGCTTTACGTGCTATTTACGGCTAGCTTGTAAGGTATATATGAGATATCAATGGGTCATTTATGCCTGAAAGTAAATGATTTTTATTATTATACATACGATACAGGAAATACTTATGTACATCCACAGATCGACGATATAATATTTGAAAACCACATAAAAAACGTATTAGTAGGTGTGTTTTGTTCCCGCGCACAACTTTCGGAAAATACGGGCGTGATGGTATGTTTGTTTGAAACAAACAGCAATTGAATAAATTAAGAAAGCATGACGCATACTCTAATGATACCGTGCGGAAGAATTGTGAGAACTGCAATCTGCAAGTACTACCTACTTTCATGAATACACAGATACATCACAAAGTTAATAATACTCTTTTTAAATTTCATCATCATTAATTTGACGACGTCTGTGGTCTAGTGGTTCGAGTACCGGACTGCTGATCACGAGGTTGTTGGTGTTGGGTTCGATTCCCACAAGACACAAACATTTATGTGATGAACTTAGGTGTTTGTGTTTGTCTGGGTGTTTCTTATATATTATAAATATGTTTTTACAAAAAAAAAGGATATAAGTATTATATCCATTGTCTAGTACCCATAGTACAAGCTCTGCTTAGTTTGGGACCAGATGGTGCTGTGTAAAAATGTCCCAAGATATTTATTTATTTATTAATCGCCATCACGCCTATATTCCCTGAAGGGTAACAGAGATCTTCGTCCAAGCCTTTTCCCAACTATGTTGGGGTCGGCTTCCAGTCTAACCAGGATGCGGCTGAATATCAGTATTTTACACGGAGCGACTGCCATCAGACCTCCGCAACCCAATTTCTAGGCAATACCGATACTCGAAGGAAAGACTGGTTGTCATGCTTTTTAGGCTTCTGACTACCACTAACGATTGTCATAGGTGTTCGTATGACAACCGGGACCGACGGCTTTACGTGCTCTCCGAGGCACGGAGGGGTCCCTATATGTTAAGAATGGTCACCCATCCACAGACTGACCGCGGCAAGTGTAGCTTAACCTTGCAGATCAGTTGATCAGCGTAGTTACAACTTGGCCACGAGCCCCTCAAGGGTAACAGAGATATACTAATGTAAACCCAAAATTCGCATATTTAGGTCCTATGTAATAAAGGACGAGCCTATTCTGTTTTATTTCTATTATATTCAATGCTATACCGAGCAGAAATCCAAACTTTGCTGCAGTTTTCAGCTGTGAATTTCACAGAAAATCTGCACTATCACATTGCTCCACCTGGAAATCGAACCCGGGACCTTCAACGTAGCAGTTGCGTTATCAACCACAAGGCCAATAAGGCAGCCATATTTAAATTGACCATTTTAAACCCAGAATGACGCAGTGCGGTATCATAAAACACACTACAAAAAAAGACGTAAATTAAATTTTATTGATTTGTCACTCAATCTTGGGAGCGTCGCTTTAATATATTCAGAATACCCTCATCCTTTTTAATCCATTATTCAATTTTCTCAGAGTAGCCTCCGTGGCCTTTGGGGAAATCCGATTACCCCCAAATTGTTTGCTAACAGGTGGATGATGTTGCCAATTGCCCCGGCATAATCCCTTAGCCACCACGAGTCCCCGGGCAATGCGGCCATTTTGTCCTTAACAATATAATGGCAATTGTATTATGACCCGTCTACACGCTCCGTCTTATATGAGAGCATGGCTGCACAAGCCAGTTCGCGCAAGTAAGTGCGTTTTTTTTTTTTTTAGGACGGATGTAGATTCTAGCTCAGGAGCTTTAGAATCTTAACCGGGCTTGGTAGTAAGTGCGTGCGTGTTGACGGCAAGACGGTAGCTCGCGCAGTCTTCAATGTTCCGTCTTGTTGTAGAGTTCTGACTGCACAGGCCTGGATTGCGCAGGCAGGACGGTAGCGTGTAGCCGGGCCATAACGGGGACCTTAGTGGTTTGAATGTCGGATTGCTCACGACGTCGTGAATTCCCACAGGACACAAGTATTTATGTGATGAATTTATGTGTTTCTCTCCTCTGGGATCCCTGTTTATTTTTCACTATCATGTGGGAATTTCCCCAAATCTTTCTTAACCGTCATAATATCTATATGTGTGCCTTCAGCTCAATCCGTTCAGTGGTCCGCGCTGTGCGTTCATTTATTTATTTAATTACCACTAATTACAGAAACTAACAAACAAAACACATTAAAATCTACAAAATAAACAAAGTAAAGTAAATAAAAGAAGTTTAATAACACTTTCATACATTCCTCTCACAGTACCTCTGACATACCAAAAAAATCTTCGTCTACCCATTAGCAAACAGATCGCCTGTTGGATTAAAATCCAAGAGATCATTTAGCGCAGCCAGAGAGCGAGATATTCAAATTCAAATTCAAATTCAAATTGAAATTTTTATTGCAATCCATAGTGTACATACAAATTTACAGATGGTAAGTTTAAAGCTAAGGATCAATTATGGACCCTGTAGGGCACAGCAAAATTTAAGTATAAGAGAGGGAGATGTACTTATACATATTTTAATATTAATTGAATAGTTGCGTTTAAATTACATTTTCTAACTATAGTTTATACATTGCACTATTTATTTTTTAAAATTACCTATTGAAATATTATTATTTTGTATAATTATATATAATTATAATATTTATTATTTAAAGAAATCAAGTTTAAATTATTGTTTTTGGTATTATAATTATTGCACTTATTTTATTTTTAATATAATATATTTACCGTTTTGTATTTTATTGGTTGATTGTTTTTATTTCTTTTTATTATTTTATTTTCGTGAATTGTTATTATAATATAGTTATATAGTAGTACAGTTATTGATTATAATATTAAATATACCTATTTATAGTTTATCTTCAAGGTATTCTTTTATAGTGTAGTAGCTTTTCCTTATAAGAAAGTGTTTCAATTTATTACAAAATGTGTTAAACCTACTTTCATTTTTTATTTGTATTGGTAACTTAGCACGTGCAACAGTACGACATGGAAGTACATATACAAGGTGGAAGCGACATCGAACACATCCGAATACTATGAGTTCAGTACATGATTCTGGACCATCCCCACCCACTTTTTTCATAAATTTTTCATTTCTTTCTGCAGTGTTTTTTACTTGAACGTGTAAAAAAACATAATTTTTACCCAAATTAGATTTATAATTAAAAAAACATTATTTCATTTATTTCGGATTAAGCGCGATAACATTCTCCACGAAGCATTATGATCGCGTTTTTAGCAATACACTGCTCGCTCAAAAATGTCGATATCTATAATACCCGATCATTTTCTAGATGAATGACCCAGGTCATTTTATTTCTGACCTTGAGTAAAACCTTGTCACGACGTTTGTGCGTCGATGTCGCTTGGCTTTATGTACTTATTAGGTATAAGTATGTATACACAAAAAAAAAATGTGAAAGTGAATGTGGTGCTGTGTAAAAATGTCTCAGAATATTTATTATTATTTATTTATCCGTTCCCAGAATCGTGTCTGTATTTCATTTGAAATGCTTAAGTACAAGTAGTGTTCAATGTTCTTTTTACGTCTGAAAACGACTGAAAGCCGACCCGAATATACTTAGTTGAGAGTAGAATGATAAATAGAACTGTTTACTTAAATATATGTTTTATATTTTTTTAGATTGCTGAGTAATTTAGGCATATTTCAAAGCATGTTGTAGACCATTTTGTCTAACGCTGGTTATTGACGTTTATTTGAGTTTTTTTTACAATGTTTTTGTGTCTACAAGTGTTTAGATACGGGGGGGGCGTATCCAAACACTTGAAAAATAAATGGACGATTTGAACTCATGAAAATATGGCATTAAATAATACTTAATTTAATTTCTTTGCCGCCTAAATCCTATTAAAATTCATCTGCCTCGAAAATATTTTTCACATCAAAGACTTTCCAAATTTAATTTGCCCGTCAAAGAAAGCCTATTGATGTTGGGGTTCCTACAGAATTCCTAGAATTTATTATTCAGACAATTTATAGTACGATCTGATTTGATTGGTGGGTGGATTTTAGTGTTATTCTCTACTTACTCACGCCTGTATTTCCCGAAGGATTAGGCAGAACTGATGTAAAAGAAAGAAAAGAAAGAAAAATACATTTATTCAGACACACATCCGATAACACAGAGCTATAAGAAGTAGTAATGAGTTACCAACATATATAACAACATATACCTATATTCTGCTGTCGGCATGCTTGCCCCGAATGGGTTGCCAGCTCAGCATTATGCTGGGGGTATTTATTACCCAGCGCTGGTTTTCAGCTGGCACCCTAGCACATGTACGGTCGCGGTCATAAGTCGCTTATTATGCTGACACTATCTATAAAATCTTCTATATAAATAAAAATGTATGTGTTGCTAAGCGCAAAACTCGAGAACAGCTGAACCGATGGCCGATGTCCAATAGGGAGCGAGCCTATTGCCATCAACCGGGCATAAATCCAGACTTCGAGCGGCTACTGGGAATTCCACAGAAAAACACAACACTTTGTTCGACCGAATCGAACCCAGAACCTCTAGCGTAGCAGTCGCGCTTGGGACCACTAGACCAACGAAACAGTCGAAGTGTCTGTGAAGTGTGAAGTTTATTCCCTACAACATGGTTGAGTCAAACGGCGCCGATACACACGTCATGCTCGTGAACGAGTGCTGTCTGTCGGGACTGGTCGGCTCTTACTGCTATGGCAGTAATTTCAATTTTAATACTTACCTACTCTTTAATCTCTGCATCTACACATCAAGCTACATCATCCTCATTACTATTCACAACAATTGTTACTGTTACCACACATATTTTTAAAAAAGAGTATCTATGGAGTTTCTTGCCGGCTCTTCTCCATAAGACCCACTTTTTTTGGAACCGTGTAACTAATTTAACGTTTCAAAAGTACTTACACGGTCAAATTGAAAAAAAAAAATTTTTGAATTTGAATTTGAAGAGATTTAGAGAGAGACACGAGATAAAGAATGTTGGGCTAATACCAATTTTATATTCAACATTTCATTTATCATCCCAACCCTTAACAGTTCACCTTTTACACTTTTCCAACCAACCTAATTGTATTAAACCCGAATTTACATACAGATTGTCAAAAATTTAATTAAAAAGAAATAACTGGAATGTACTGTGGGTGCCATGAATATTCATACCTACGGAATTAGACCCGGAATCGTCGATCAGGTATTCCGGATGTGTTCTAGTTACGGCTGAGGTAAAGCACTTAATGCATCTGTACGTTTAACGTCATCTACTTACGTATTTCCGGGACTTTAGGAGGCCGATTCTCCCATCATTCTATTCTATTCTATTTATATTCGGGGACGCAGGCAGGCAACAGGCGGGCGATCAGTCCTCTTGCTGGGATTATGTCGCCTAGTTCCCCATTTGCTGGATGATGTCGTGGTGAATGTTCCATGGCCATGGTGCAAAGGGAAAGTGATGGCAAATGCGGTTTTTAATCGGCATGAGTCTGATATACCCTGCCGCCTCCCCAGGGCGGATGAGGATTTACGGCACCAAAAAAACAAAACCCGAATCTATTAAGAACGTTACCATTACTATACGAAACTTAAGTAAGGTATAAACGTTATTTTTAATAAAGAAAAAAATCGGCTGGCGGGCAGGATTCGAACCTGCGTCTTCTGGTTCGGTACACCAGACGCTATGACCGCTAAGCTACCGCGAGCCCCTCTGCGTCTGCTGCGTCTGGTGTACCGAACCAGAAGACACAGGTTTGAATCCTGCCTGCCAGCCGATTTTTTCTTTCATTAAAAATTACTTGTAATCTTAGCATGGAAAATGCTTAAAAAAATACAAAAAGAAAGGTATAAACGTCATATTAACCGCAACGCTTCATAATATAAAATTTGCATTCAATTGAGTTAACCTTTAAAAATACCTACATAAATAATATATGTTCTCACCGAAGAAATACCGGTATAGGTCATACCGGTATAAGTCCCCGCCTATTAACCTTACGACCACTAAACTATTGAGTCATTTTGTAACATTTTCGTTGACAAAAACTTGAGTGGAATCTTGGCTAAAATGGAATAGAACATTTAAAAAAACGTTGTAAGCTAGTAGAGAATATTTCAATCGACCCGAACGATTGCGGAGCGCCGACAAATATGATCAAAGATACAAATTTCCGCAATCCGGAAATCGATCGCGGTATTTGTGATAGAAATCCGTTTTACGTCGCTTTGTATAATATAGACTTCGAGATGAACGGCAAACGAATGGTTAGTTTATGGTATTTGCCCACTAGAACGTAACACCGCTGTACTAAAATAGAATTTGTCACAAAAAAATGTGGGTACCAGAGTATTATAAGTACACGCTCCCGCCTAACATCTACCCACATCTGATATCTAAGTAAAAAAATAAGGCAAAACGCAAATTTCATGGAAATCTATTAATAATTATGTCGTGGTACATTTTTAGACAGCACCATCTAGTCCCAAACTAAGCAGAGCTAGTACTAGACAATGGATATAATACTTGTATACGTTTTTTTTGTAAATACATACATGAAAATACATAAAATACACCCAGACAACCACAAATACTTAAGTTCATTACAATAAATGTTTGTCCTGTGGAAATCGAACCCACGACCCCGTGATCGGCAGTCCGGTACTCGATCCACAAGACCACAGACGTCGTCAAATCTGTTCGGTATAATAATTACTAGCTTCCCGCCAGCGGCTTCGCCCGCGTGGTCTTATAATTTTTTCCCCGTTTTTGCTACATTTTTCATTACTACTCCGCTCCTATTAGTCGTAGCGTGATGATATATAGCCTATGTTACTCGGGGATAATGTAGCTTTCCAAAGGTGAAAGAATTTTTGAAATCGGTCCAGTAGTTTCGGAGCCTATTCATTACAAACAAACAAACAAACAAACAAACAAACAAACAAATCTTTCCTCTTTATAATATTAGTATAGATTAATGGACATGTATCATACATACATACGAACAGATCGTTAATACAAAAGCTTTTCTATATACGTAAGTGTTGAGAAAAAAAAATAGATTTTACCAGCGATTATTTTACTCTTAATTTGGTGTACTAAAAGTATGCGTAGTTAAAAGCTTCGGCAAGGGTAAGTTTACACTATAAATTATGATACGATATACTGGATGACGTCCTTTTTTCTGCCAATCCTGTTACTGCGAACATATTGTTTTAGTGCCCATTCATGTCTAACAATGTTTGCAGAAGAACTTTTAATATACAATAATAAAGAATCCTTTAGCAATATCGTGAAAATAAACGAACCGGCTTGATCGCGGAGTCAGCAAAACAACATATATTTATTACCAGTTTTATACACTGTTAATAAAGTGTAAATTGTTACAATACCATCACGCCTATATTCCCTAAAGGTTAAGACAGATGTGTAGGTACACAAAACAAAATAGATCGGTTTACAGGGCACACCAACGTGGATGTTGGTGTGCGTATACTCAATGCGTTCATTACTTCGCCTATTTACTAGTGTTAGCTTTACAATAACCTGTTGTCCACTCACACACTTGCAATTTCTTGTTGCTTCACATTATATATGAAACAAAGAATATGAAGCATACAGATCCGGTATGCTTAGGTTAGGTTAGGTTACCCGACATGGTTTGTGTTCGATTCACTGTCTGCGGATTGGGAAGCTTATGGTATAGGAGACCGTGCTTGAAGGCCAAAATGACAAAGCACCTTATTACAGATCAGTTTATTGGAGTAACTTACAAGATTTTTGAATATAAAACAACAGCGACAGAGTTGCCACTTTATAATATTACTACAGTTTCTGTTGGTGTTGCCAACAGTTTGGATCTCTAGCCCATGACAGGGAAGGTAAATGCAGTTCATGTCGGTACAACTCCATCATACCGCCGCCTCCCCATGTGGCATAGATCCATAAGGGTTTTCTGGGGCTTATTGCCATCATTCAGACACAAACCCAGACTGGCTGCTAGTACTGGGAATTTTATAGAAAAAGCCAACAATAATGTGTCGAAACCTAGGTTTTACTGCATAATACCTAACTCAATTACATTACAACTTATTAGCAATATGTTTATGTGTATATCCTTTTTCACAGATCCTAAAGTAAATAAATAAATAAACTCTATATAGTAAGTATATAAAACAAAGTCGTTTTCCACGTCTGTTTGTATATCCGCTAACTCACAAACCACGCAACGGATTTTGATGCGGCTTTCAGCATCGGCTAGATCATTTTTCACGGAAGGTTTACATATTAACATTTAATATGATTTTGTTTAAATTAATTGAAATAGGACGATGCAGGTAAAGGATGTCGCAAAATCAGAAGAAGGGGACGGGCCGCTAGTTATTTTTCCCCAATCTCGCGGGAATTTCCCAAAATATCGTTATAAATTATAGCCTATGTATTATTCTGATGTATAAACAATAATACTGTAAAGTTTTATCAAAATCCGTTTGGTAGTTTTTGCGTGAAAGAGTAACAAACATACATCCATATATACTCACAAACTTTCACATTTATAATATTAGTGGATCTAGATTCAAGATTAAGACGCAGATATCTTTAGCACCCTATTTCCTTTGTCGACTGTCTCTTAGTACACCTCTGCCTAACCTGACATACGTGATGTTATGTTATGTCACGTATTTGTCTTGTCAAAACATTCACGTTACAAAAGCCAAACGAATGTCTACTTGGATTGACCTATCTATCTTATTACATACACAATTGTGCCTGACAACTGTCGCGAGAAAAACAATAATACGAGAAAAACAAGCCGAATTTATCTATTTGTTTTCTTCTTATGCTCGCGATACGTACTCTGTATATAGCTAAAGTTAGGGAGTGACCGTCGTCATTTTGAGTGTAGCGTAGTGCAACAAAGTTACAAATCACAAACTTTTATTTCGTGCGAGAATAACCATTTATTATAACATACTAGTGTAGTAGCTATTTTAGCTGACTGTTTCATTTTAAAATGAACTATTTCAGTCTTTATTAGAGATTGTTTTTTTTTACCACATAGTCCCAGAGAGATCACACACCCAAGGCGAATACGAATTCTAAGTCAGGCGAATAAAGAAATGAAATGCAATTAGGTACAGACTACAGTCAGCAACGAAAGTCGCTAAACACAGGCAGTGATCAGTTTAACATCTTTGATATCCAGAATTGAATTACGAAGATAGGGATGAGTGTTGAATGAACGAACTAGTTGAATCAACCGTTGATCTCATGTCAACGTATTAATGTTAACTGTATATGAATCAACTAGTTGAATTCTTCAACGACGTTTATGAAATTAACTCGTTCTTCTCGTTCAATAATCGAGAACGCAAATGAAACGAACTGAGCAAATTTAAAAAACTTACGTTAATAATAACGTAAGTCGCGAGGGACGGTCATTTCATACAATTTGAACTCTAAGTAGCGTACATAAAAGTAGCGTTGAATAAAAACCGTTCATATCAATAAACAGTTTACGTTGCAAGTTGACATTAGAAGTACGTTAACTTGTTGACGAATTTAACTAGTTGACGAACGGAAATTAACGTTAACGTTTCGTTAAGGGAAATACTGTCAACGACCCATCTCTCGACGAAGACGAGTACGAATGGAAGAGTTGGAAGGGGTCGACCTCGGCGAACGTATTACAACCAGATTGCGGACGTTCTCAAAAAAGGCAAGGTTAAGAGCACCCTAAACCGACGAGCATGCATGGAGAGGTTAATGAACATAGACGAAGCGAAAGTGGTGTGCCAGGATCGTTGCAAGTTGAAATCTATAGTCTCTGCCTACCCCTATGGGAAACAGGCGTGAAGCTATGTATGTATGTATGTATTGAATGACCCTAGAAGGTAGCACAAGTTCTCTTAATGAATGAATCATTGTATGCTTTACCTGAATTAAAATCTAATGAATAGGAATTTGGTGCTGTGGTGTTTTTAAACGTTGGCTGTGTTCAACGACTTTCGTTGTTAACGGTACTGATTAGGCATAAGTACACTAATATACACCCACAGTTTGTCAGTATCTTAGGTCTCAAGAACCTATTGGAAAAATTAACCAGGCACAAACTAAATCTTTAAACTGCTAATCAGAATTTCATAGAAAAACCCAACAACACCTTGCTTGACCCGGGAATTGAACCTAGTTCTTCAAGTGCAGTCGCGCTTACGACTACGCTAATGAGGCTGGTTTGAAGTTGCTTCATGTAAAATTCTGATTTGAAAGCTTAATAATAACGTGATCAAAATGTAGATAATTTCAATCAACCTTATTTTAGGTTGGCTCACGAGTTGTCACAAAATCCCGTCCCAATGAAATGTACAAAAATACAAAGAAACAAAAGCTATCGACCACTGCATTTGGAATTTCAACTATAATGACATAGTATTAAGTTATATGATCGTTGATCACCTTAAAACCCTTGTCGTCCCACCAGTGAGTGGGCCTTATGTAACACCTGCATGCCTGGAACTTTACTCGAAGGCGGAACATTGGAAGTCTTTCAACCCACACATAGCCGGCGTAGTGGAATAAACCAAGGCCAAATCATTCTGAGAGGAGACCCGTGCCCAGCAGTAGATTTGTTACTAAGTTTGATGGTAATTATGACCGTTTCCTCAACCCTTTTGTTAACAAAACACAATAATGTTTTCAAAACAGGGTCCTACTATAACATTTAGTACCTAAATAAATAGGATATAAGCTATTTGACACTGACAAAAACGTCATAACAATTTCAGGTTAAATTTAAAACTAGACTATGCGAGAGTAGTTTTAAGATTCATAATCCTAAAGCATGTTTATTTAATTTAAAGTTACGTCTACCTATTTCTGGAGATCCTTGCGTGATCACAATGATGTAGGAGATATGTACCAGCTCCATAGCTAATTCTTATTCATCCCCCACACGCTGCGGGCATTCCAAACGATACATTTTTAATATCTGCAGAAATGAATTATGAAAGGGTTTGCCAAAAATATTCCCGGATTATTGTTTTCACAATATCGCGCCTTTATTTCTCGAAGAGTTTTTTTGTTATTTGTTTTACGGTTATAATGTCACTGCGACCTTAGTAAGTGTATTGGTGATCGCCGTTTGATAGTCAAAACTTGGAGTTCACTGCTAAACCCTGTGGCTGACACAAACTGCAGGATTTGCTAAGGAGTAAGCTTCTTTATTTCATTTGTGCTTAAGATTTGTTTCCCTAGATGAGCACTGCGATCTACATTCGTTGTCGTTTCATCAGCCTCCTCAGGCAGGTACCTACGCGTATCACTCAGGCTTATGTTGAACCTTCCTTCCTCATAGCTTTTCCCCAACCATGTTGGGGTCGGCTTCCAGTCTAACCAGGATGCGGCTGAATATCAGTATTTTACACGGAGCGACTGCCATCAGACCTCCGCAACCCAATTTCTGGTATTGAAAAGAAAGACTAGTTGTCAGGCGCTTTTTAGGTTTCTGACTACCACTAACGATTGTCATAGGTGTGTCATGTGTGTGTTGGTATGACAACCGAGACCGACGGCTTTACGTGCTCTCCGGGGCACAGAGGGGTCTCTATATGTTAAGAATGGTCACCCATCCACAGACTGACCGCGGCAAGTGTAGCTTAACCTTGCAGATCGGTTGATCAGCGTAGTTACAACTTGGCTACGAGCCCCTCTTATGTTGAACCTGTGCTTGTTAAGGCAGCAGTGACAAGGCTTAGGCATAGGTGTACTAACGTAAATCATGATTTTCTGTTTTGTTTATAAACCTAAAAAAACATTCTTTATAACATATAGCTTTCCGCCAGCGGCTTAGCCCGCGTGATCTTGATAACTTTTTCCCCCCGTTTTAGAAACATTTTTCATTGCTACTTTGCTTCTATTAGTCGTAGCATGATGGTGTATAGCCTTCCCCGATAAATGGGCTACCTAACACTGAAAGAATTTTTCAAATCAGTCCAGTAGTTTCGGAGTCTATTCAATACAAACAAACAATCAAATCTTTCCTCTTTATAAGAAGGTATAGGCTTTACAAGACGGCTTACGGTTCGGAAGTCAAGACAGAATACTTAAAGTATCCAAATTTACAACGTAATACCTGAAATCTATGCTGAATGTATAGCCCGTGGTCTCGCATGCTAATGAGACCGACTTGTAACTAAAGCCCGGTCTTTACCCGCACCCAGCCGACGAACTCAAAGTGTATTCTCATGTGATTAACCCTTTCTAACACCAATTGAGGTATTGTTAGAGGAATTCGCAGGGGTATTCTTCGTTTAGGGTTAATGTAGACTCATTTCGATCAAATCTATCTATTCCTACAAATTGGGAGGTCTTTGATTGTCTCCTATTCAGAATACGCTCGAGCTTCGGCTTTACCGCCATCACGCTATCACAGCTCGATGGATAGGCTAGCCTGGTCTAATCGCACTAGCCCCTCTCATTGGTACGAGTCAAACATCCGGAGAAATAAGACGCGGGACCAGCAGCGGCACAGTTAAATGAGTTTATGATGGTAATGGTAATAGGCTCACCCCAAACCCCAAAAGTATGAGGTACACCTCTGCGTAACCGTTTAGGGATACAGCGTGATGGTATGTTTATGTGATATTATTTTCACCTATTACCTAGTTATTTGTCATCTACTATATTATAAAAATAAGTCGGGTTTTCCTTCCTGACGCTATAACTCCAGAATGCACGAACCGATTTCCACGGTTTCGCATTCGTTGGAAAGGTTTCGGGCTACGTGAGGTTTATAGCAAAGAAAATTCAGGAATTTCAACAGAAAAGCGGGTTAAAAAGGTTATCAAGACCACGCGGGCGAAGCCGCTGGCGGAAAGCTAGTTAATAATAAATAATAATAATAATAAATATCCTGACATTTTATACAGCACCATCTAATCCCAAACTAAGCAGAGCTTGTACTATGGGTACTAGACAATGGATATAATACTTATATACATTTTTTTTGTAAATACATACTTATATATAACACACATTTATATTCATCACATAAATAGATCAGGAGTCCGGTACTCGAACCACTAGACCACAGACGTCGTCTTTACATTCGAATCCTACTCCTCTAAGCGAAGCGAAGATTGTGTTTTGTCCACTCTGGTGACTTAATACCTCTATGGTCACGGCCATTCTCGTGACTGAAGATTTATGTGGGTTAGAGCGACCCTCTCATTACTTTAGACTGTTCCTTTCAATTTGAAATATATGAAGAATTGTATGAATATGATGAGAGTAGAATCTGCTATCAAGTTTGTGTTACCATTCGGAGTATCTGTTTTATTTATAACTTCGCTCCGGTTCTATAATTATAATTGTATGTAAAAAGTGTATATAGTACTCAGGGATAATGCATGTACCTTTCTGACAGTGAAAGAATTCTCAAAATCGGTTCAGTAGATCCAGAGTTTACTCCTCACAAATTGACAAACTTTACCTCTTTATAATATTAGCTGATAAATTTTTTTATACCACTAAGGTGGCAAACAAGCATACGGCCCGCCTGATGGTATGCGGTTACCGTAGCCTATTGTCGCTTGCAACACCAGAGGTATCACTCGCGCGTTGCACCCTAAAAACCTCTTAGATGGTTATGGTGGATTCACTGCGCCGACAGTTTGAGGGAATATTCCTCTTGCTGCCAGCGCAGCGCATCCTTAGAAGGAGCTCTGTTACTGTTGTTTACTTATTTAAGATATCTTTTTATTATTGTTGCATTTTTTAATATGTAAATTTTTCTTTTTAATATTATTCCACCTGTAGTCTTTTATTGGCTTTTGTGTTTTTAATTATTAAAATTTAAAAATTAACAAAAAATATTTTCAAAACTAAACAACCTGTTGCCCTATCGTGTTACAAAAGATACTTGTTGTGGGTACTGACGTAAGCAAAAGGGTAGGGGTGGGAGCCCCGAAACCATATTGCCGCAGCGAGAGCGCTTGTGTTATTTTTAAAACGTTCTTCTAGAAAAAATTTGAGATTAATGAGTTGAAAAAAATAAAATTGGTTGTGAAGTGGCAGACATAATTACGTTTATTTGTTTAGAATGAGCTGAAATGAAAAATGTATTTAGCCGTTTAGATCAAATCGTGTTAGAGTATCTGTGACCAACATGCAAACTTAACTGGTGTTCCGTATTCCTTGTAACATTAACATATTTATATTTAATAAAAAAATATTAACAATATACAATATAAAATAAATTGACTAGATATTATGATCTAGTAAATCAATCGGTGTGGGTTAGCTCCACAAATACTCGAAAATGGCTCGACCGATTTATATGAAATTTTGGTAAGTTGTTGTGTGCGCGCCTAGGCAGGTTTCTAATAAAATAGAAAAGGTATTGCAATGCGTCGGGGGCATTTATTGCTTTTACATAAGAAGTGAGGAGTGCCTTTGATTTTTAAAAACAAAAATACATTCCCGTGTATTATTTTATTATCTGTGAATTTCCTCAATAAACACAAAATACCATTGAGATACCTAAAAAAATACAAACATCTTTTTTTAGGTCAAACATAATGTTTGCATTCCATTATCGGTTTTGGAACACACACAGCCGCAATCACACCGTAGGACACAAATATAAAATTATGTCGTTTATCTCAACTGAAGGCCACGTTCCCTGTACCAAGCCGGGGTGGAAAACATGTTATTACCCGGTATTTTTCATTTCAGGGAAAAGAGGAAACCTTTTTCCCCAAATGAATTTGGGGATGAAAAATACCGGGTGTGTAGGTAATTGTAAATGATTAACCGTATAATTGGATCCCAAAGAATATAACTGGTGCCTGTTAATCGTATTCAAACTGTAGTAGAAGCGTGAGTGAATAAAATATATTAAAAGAATAAGGTAGGTATTCAATATAACCTAACTCATTCATGTTCCAGTTTCTTACAATTCCAAATAAGATTTACAAAAGAAATAAAACTTACCTGTATAAACCTTTGTCCATTTAAATTAGTTTGAGCTTGCCTCTAAGTTTTCCTATTAATAACTTTTCAATAAAACAGACTTTCATTTTTATTAACAACCGAGAAATAAATCACTCATTGACAACTTTTTACACGACAAATTCAAACGTAGATTTTAATCCCAATTACACATTGCACAGCATTCCGCACTAAAAGTCCCATTTCATAAAATAAAACATAAATAAATTAGAATTTTCTCTCAAAACATTACTTCGTACATAAATAAAAAGGTGGTTAGCAGGACACGCGAGCGCCTGCCGCGAACGTCGGAGCAAGACTGACTGAATGAACGTGAATTGCAAACTCCACACAGGCGCTCTTACGAACAACTTGTGATCGTTATCCACTAGGACGTATCGTTGATGTAATAAAAACATGAAGAACTCGTATTACTTTTGTTTAATCTTTTTATTGAGAAAACAAAGGATCATTGTTATATGGTAATGTGAAAACATCATACTGAATACAGAAAGGTCATCCGTTTCAAAACAAAAATAATGTACGTCACTCGGGGCCTGTAGACAAGTTGCATATTGACATTCGAATCGACAAACGGATAAAAACTAGGTGCGCGGTTCCAAATTAGTCGTTTCCTATGGAGAAGAACCGGCAAGAAATTCCATGGTTACTCTTCTTTTGTTCTCTGTGTTCACCAGCCTTTTTGGAATGAGTACAGGTCATCCCGCTATCTTCCCCTGGGCTTCCCTCGTTGCCGTTTGCCCATAAGTGGGACTCATTGAGTCGTCAGTTCGCCCATTGATCTTCTGACATGTTGCAGATGTGTCCACCCCTGCCAATCTAGACAAGTGGCATTTTGACATTCGAATCGACAAACGGATAGAAACAAAATGTATGGAAATGACTCAAGCTTTCGACAAAGCGGGCTGTAACTAATGTCATATTGTAATACTGAATACACTTATCTTACGCACATATTATTATACTTAAAAACCGGGCAAGTGCGAATCGGACCCGCAAATAAAAAGGTTACCGTATTATTTTTAATTAGTATCAATATAACCTAAATTAAAAAATTTGAGAACCCCCGACACGAAATGTAATTTGCCATTTTGTGGTATCAACCATCTTGGATTTGAAATTTATCATAGTATTCTTCTTGTTAAGCCCTTTCATTTGATACCCATATTGAGGATGTTGTGAAAAAATATGTAATACGCTATTTTGTGGTGGCGGCCATCTTGGACCGATTTTCATCAAACATAGCTAAGAACACTCCCGACTTATACACCTTTCAAATAAAAAAAAACAAAATCAAAATCGGTTCATCCGTCCGGGAGCTACAATGCCACAGACAGACACACACACAGACACACACACAGACACGTCAAACTTATAACGCCCCGTCGTTTTTGCGTCGGGGGTTAAAAATTAGTACTTATTTGTCGTTACAGTGGTACTAGACTCTACGTATTACGGTTCATGAGAAACAGCCCGCTGATAGACAGACGGATGGATGAGAACGGCTGTAATAGGGTCCCGTAGGCACCCTTCGAGTACGCAACCCTAAAAACTAAGAACGAATTTTGAAACAGGCTAGTTATTAAATAATATTGATTCGTATTCTATTTAAACAATTTTCTCATACACGTGGGAACATGTGCAAATGTTAAAGTTGATTATATACTAGTAATATTGTGTGCATTGGGCCTATGAATGTATAAATTATGTAGATACGGTAATATTGGCACGCCGTAATATCGGATTCTGTGGTAACGCGAACGGTATTCAACGTTAAAACATACTTTTATGCGGGGACAACCTTACTTTTATGACAAACAAAACGAAGGTCAAACCTACAGAGAAGGGGGATATGTAATTGCAGACTTTCTTTAACGATGTAGAAGTTATAACATAGAAGAGTTATTGACAATTTAAGAAAAAAAAATTACTCATGTTGTTTTATACCACTAAGGTGGCAAACAAGCATACGGCCCGCCTGATGGTAAGCGGTTACCGTAGCCTATGGACGCATGTCATCACAGAAACCCTGTTCTCTTAATAAAAGTCGATGTTGAATACATAAATAACTCATTAAACTGAATTTTAGCTACTTTTAGCCTGGTCCGAAGTGTAATTGCTACGCTTAAGGTCCCTAGGTTCGATTGTCAGTTCGAGCAAAGTGTATCTACTTAGGTTTTTCTATGAAATTCAGCTTGGAGTTTAGATTTTGGTGACTCACGAACCTAAAATACCGACAGACTATGTATATACATGTGTACACCTCTGCCTAGCCCTTTGAGGAATACAGGCGCGATGTTATGATACGTTAAATAAATATCTTGAGAATCATCGATCGCTAAAGTGATCCTGTTATCATATTCACGGCCAAGGGCGGTTGGTACTATGGGGCTCGACGTTACGTCATCGCTCTAGAATAGATAATAAACTGTAATCTTTGACCCTCCTGAGGGTCATAACAATGGTTTTTCTATCGTGTCTGCTAATTTATCTTTGAATATAACGTTATAGAATGATTAAAACTGTAAATCATTCATTAAAGAATCTCTGACCCTCCTGTGGGTCCTACCAATGGTTTTTCTATCGTACCTGCTAATTTATCCTTGAATACAACGTTACAGAATATTTAAAAAAGTTAGTTTAGGTATATAGTCGACCATAAAATTGCTTTAACGCTTTTGACAAAAAATTCTGTCCAAATTAAATTTACTAAGGCTCATTATCAATCGGTCACTAGGTCTTGTAAGTAAAAATAGACCTTGTTGTTTTGTGATATGCAAACGACATTCTTTCTAAGGGTGGTAATGTAATTTTATGGTCAACTGTACCTAAAAACAAAAGATGAATGTTTGTTTGGATATTTGTTACTCCATCACGGTGCAAGAACTGGACGTAGGTATTTGGCTGAAGTTTAGAATAAAGATAGCCTAAACCCTGGTCTAACACAGAGGAAACTTTTTATCATATCCACGCAGACATAGTCGAAGCAGAAAATACTAAATAAAAACCTAAAAACAAGCTCTGTGATGTTGGAAAATGTATTGCAGGCGGGACAAGCAAAGAAACAATTTTGTTTATGAACGAACAGCTTGTCCCGCCTGCAATAAATTTTCCAACTTCACAGAGCTTGTTTTTAGGTTTTTTGTTAGTATTTTTTACGCAGTCGGGTTTTTTATTTCATTTAATTATTGATTTTATTTCCTACTTTTTAGTTTATGCATCATCATTCATCATAGAATCACTAGATAGATCCTAAATGATAATTTAAAATGAAAATTGATAATAACTTCATGTACCCAGTGACACTCATGCCATCAAGACGAATCTAATGAGGTGTCATTTATCGGTTGAGCCGTTAAGTAGTTACGACCGGACATAGGAACAGACATACATACAAAAATACATACATACGCGTCAAACACATAACCCTCCTTCTCTTTCGGCGGTTGAGTAAATATGAAATTTTGACAAACTAATCATTTGTTTATGTTAAATATCAACTGTGGTACTCAACAGGGATTTTCTTGCATATTTGCATCTTATCATATCGTAGACAGCCGCAGGCACATACCATAAACCGTCATCAAAAAGGTCTTGAGATATTATGACCGGGGGATCGGCCCTTAACGACCTATTTCGGCCTTACAACAGGCCCATTCACAAAACAACACCCTTTACTACATATTGTGAGGCCGCGAGATCCGAAAATGCATTCACCGTGATCCCGTTAAATTTTGGGGATTCATACGATGACGCGCCGTGTTGTCGCCTATCCCTGGGATAGAAAGAAACATTCCGCTACCTCTACCTACAACTACAAACAAAATCATGTTCGTGCACGCGCATATATGTACGTAAAGTGCGCTTGTTTCAACATCAACATCAGCCTATTCGTCCACTGCTGGACGTAGGCCTCTCCTAATGAACGCCACAGAGCCCGTTCTTCAGCTTTCCTCATCCAGTTGCTGCCAGCTGCCTTCCACAAGCCGTCACTCCACCTGGCCGGTGGGCGTCCTACACTACGCTTGCCTAGGAGTGGTCTCCTTGTATAGTAGTCAACAAACACTAAAACGAAGTGCGGTAGCAATGCTGTATCAGACGCCGAGGGCGGAACGTGACCAATATGTATCTACGTAGTAGGTACGCTTAGTTATTCTATGGCCTAACTTTACTATTGCCAGTAAAAGGCAACACGGTGCATATGAATCCCCTAAGTTGAATTCAGGTTATAAATCTAGACTACGAAAATCATTCGGCTGGGGCTCCATAGTAAGTCTTCTGCGGCGAAGCTCTGGAGTAGTTGCCTGTTTCGGGGTTTGAGGTCCCCTGCTGAACGAATGCCTCCCACATAAACTTTCATCTGTCCATCTTGTTGGAGGCCGTTTTAGGTTCTTCTACGGATCTCCTAATTTTTTATTAGGTCGCGCAGAGATATACCAAGCATAGCCTTCTCCATAGCTCGCTCAGTGACTTTGACACCCATAGTGAGTGACCGCGTCTCTGTGTCACAATATGTCATGACTAACATAGACGATCAACGCACAGAAGTACATAAAATAAATAATGCAAACATAAGTGACGGTCATCCAATTTTTTTTTCATATTAGTGGACGGTGGGTCTTATATTTTTACATGCCTACGTCAGTTCCGCCGAAAATAACAAACAAGCCTTATAAATTGGTGGGCCTTCGTTTGAATTCTGATATCATAACTTTCTGACTATATTTTTTCTCAATGGCAAAGAGGATCGAATAACAATGAACTTGTAATATATAAAAATGAATATTTGTTTGTTTTTCCGCTATTCTTATGAAAGTGAGTATTTTTTTATCGTCGTTTATGCGTTCACTACACGTTTTATCCGTTTACGATGAAAAGAGTTGTTGGGTAAAAACAAACAGAATTTTTGCACCCAATGTTTGCGCTTCCGCGTAGTTTTGTATCAAATATACGAGTATACAATAAAAAGACATTGCGTCTAGTTATATACTAACTGTGCCCACACTGTGTGTGATGAAACACCACTCCACCTTCTGGCGAAATGTGGATCGTTGATACACAAGCGCAGTGCTCATCTAGGGAAACATATCGACGCTTGAAAGGCAATAATTACTAAGCTACATTTTGGGGGATATTGAGTTATACGCGTATGGCTCGTATACCATGTATGGCTCAAATCTGGAGCAGTCCATCTGGGGCAGTAGGTCCAGCCAAAAACTGCAGCCAAATAACACACTTTATTGTGCGTTGTGTTCCTGCAGTGAGTAAGGTCGCCAGAGCTCCTTCTAAGGATACTTTGCGCTGGCAGCAAGAGGAATATTCCCTCAAACTGGCGGCGCAGTGAATCCTCCATAAACCTCTAAGACGTTTTTAGAGTTGGCAACGCGCGAGTGATACCCCTGTTGCAAGCGTCCATAGGCTATGGTAACCATTAGGCGGACCGATGCTTGTTTGACACCTTAGTGGTATAAAAAAAATGTTAAGCCGAAATGAAATAAAGGAGTTCACCCCTAAGCAAATCTTGCAGTTTGTGTCAGCAGAGTTAAGCAGTGAACTCTAATAACTTTAGACTACCTATCAAGCGGTGATCACAATAGACCTACTAAGGTCGCAGTAACATTATAGCCGCAAACAAATAATAAAGAACACTGTACCCAGCGGTGTCCGCGTACCTACATATATTTATTCTGAATCTCGTGGGAACTTCCCAAAGTCCTCTCACAATAGATGGTTACGTTTACGTTTTTAGCTATCTAAGCTTAGTAGTTTTGTCTATGCGTTGATAAATCAGTCACGGTTTAATTCCATACTATAAACCGATGACATATTCTACTTACAAGTTATATTTGTCAACTTATCATCTCTGATTACCTGTGGGTCTCAAAGGACCCACCGGGATTGGGGATGCCGAATCCTTGTACTGTTATTCTTAAAACATTCTTTTTTATTAATACTGGAGTACAACACTCAAAGTTTTTCTTTTTTTAAATCTTATTGACTAAAAATACTATAGTTATAATTACATACAGGAAAATAAATTAACTCAAAGTTTATAGTTTTTCTATAAAATTCGCATTAGCAGCTTGGAGTCTGGAATTGCGCTGGGTTGATGGGAATGGGCTCGCCCCCTATTACATGAAGACAAAACATACCGGCGAATAGTGGGTGTATGTGTATTGCAACATCTCTGCCCTTCGGAGAATCCAGACGTAATGATACACAGTTGTTCTGGATCATGGTATTTGAGTCTCCGAAACTTACTGTACGATACAGGAGAATGTGGTTTTAAAAGTACTCGTAAATGCCAGAAAGAAAACAAAAATTTTGTTTTTTTTTTTGACAAAGTAGCAGCCTAAACATTTCAAACGGCAAACGTAATTTCAACTCAAAACATGTTTATCAATCAATCAAATCAATCTAACGTACGTCACTTTTTAATCAACAGAGCTATAACTTCCTAACAAACACTCACTCGGCGCTGCGGCAAGCTCCGTTGCCTAAGAAAAGGGTATATGAATTCCAAAATATTAAGATCACTGACGTCAGAGACGTTGGGAGCCGTTTGTTCGGCAGGGTTGTTTGTACCGGGGTGAGTATTGATTGGACAGCAACAGGTCACGTTGGGAATCGCCGGGTAAACGTGAGTACTGCTAATATTAACTATTCATCGCGAATCGCGACTGTGTCGAGATTTTCTCTTTTTTTGACCTCGTATAATGAACGGGAAAAAACGAAGGGTCAACATACATTGGAGTGTAAGGGAAGTAAAACTTATGAATGGTTAATTTATTTATTTATTTATTGTATTTATTTAGTATTCACAAAATCCACAGCTCTTAAAGATAACGTATTTTACAAATAGACCATCTTAGAGCCAATTACGTATTTACAATTTCTACCTAATCTTATTTCATGCAACAGAAAAAATGTAAAACAAGGAATGAAAAAATAAAATTATGCAAAACACCGTATCACATGTGTGTATGTGTGTGTGTGTTTGTGTGTGTGTGTGTGCGCATGTGTGTTTCAGAGAAAAATTATTATAGTTTATTTATGTCTTCATAAATATTAGCCAGCCGGGCTAACATGCACGCCGCGAGAACATTTTGTCTACGCTTATGTCATGCTTTTGTTTCGTTTTCGCACAAGAAAGAGCGAGACAAAAGAGTAGACAAAATTATGTCGTGGCGCGCATGTTAGCCTGGCAGAAGTAGCTTTCTGTAAGTATTAGTTTTGGTGTCAAAAATATCCAAGTGTCAGAATTTCTTATTATAGCATTTTTTAAGCCTACTTATGGTCGAGTTTTGTGCATAATTGGTGCGACTGAGAGGCAAATCAAAAAGTTGTGTATGTCTGGTTCGACGTGTTGGAGCTCTTAGGCTGAGAACTGAGTTATTTAAGTCAATGGAATCAATGACACCATTACAAATCTTAATTCTATACTTTATATTATACAGCTGAAGAGTTTGTTAAACGCGCTAATCTCAGGAACTACTGGTCCAATTTGAAAATTTATTTCAGAGTTAGATAGCCCGTTTATCGAAGAAGGATATAGGGTATATATCATCACGCTACGACCAATAGGAGCGGAGTACCAATTAAAAATGTTGCAAAAACGGGGGAAAAATTTTACTCCCACGGGAACGAAGTTGCGGGCAAAGGCTAGTATATCGACGTCTGTGGTCTAGTGGTTCGAGTACCGGACTGCTGATCACGAGGTCGTGGGTTGGATTCCCACAAGACACAAACATTTATGTGATGAACTTAGGTGTTTGTGTTTGTCTGGGTGTTTCTTATATATTACAAGTATATATTTACAAAAAAAAAGTATAATAAGTACTATATCCATTGTCTAGTACCCATAGTATAAGCTCTGCTTAGTTTGGGACTAGATGGTGCTGTGTAAAAATGTCCCAAGATATTTATTAATTAATCTATACTTCTATACTTCTATACTAATATTATAAAGAGGAAAGATTTGTATTTTTGTATGTAACGAATAAACTCAAAAATACTGGACGGATTTGAAAAATTCTTTCCATGTTAGATAGCCCATTTATCTGGGAAGGCTATAGGCTATATATCATCACGCTATGACTAATAGGAGCGGAGTAGTAATCAAAAATGATAGGAAAAAAAGGAAAAAATTATAAGACCACGCGGGCGAAGCCGCTGGCGGGAAGCTAGTTATTTATATTATACTAGCTTTCCACCAGCGGCTTAACCCGCGTGGTCCAGGTATATCTTATAAATTATAGCCTATGTTACTCGGTAATATAACATAATAAATCTTTCCTGAGGTACGTACGTACGTACGTAATATAATGAGTTTGACTCAGAATAAATTTTTGGTGAATATTACGTTAGGAAAAATATTTACTTAATTCGACGATTTTATCAGGTTATAGGTACCTAGTGCTATAGATATAATTAAATCTCAACATTGCGAACCTTTTACCGCGGTTACTCCTCCGCTCATGGTCTACTGATCTTGGACCCTGATCGAGGAAACTGCCTAATTCCGTGTTTAATTTCTAAGCAAAAAGATTCTCAATTTTTTAACCTTCTTTTATTAACTTTACTTTGTTTTGTAGATTTTAATAAGTTTTGTTTATTAGTTACCGTAATTGGTATACCGTAGTAATTAAATAAATAAATAACTGTCTCCTCGGCCTAATAATAATAGCAAGCACCGTTCATTGGATTTTTCTAGCAAATTCCGCCGCAACCCAATTTTTGGACAATCCTAAGCCTAAAATAGTTGTAAACTTTTTGGGCTTCTGACTACTTACTAACGATCGTTTCATGTATTGGTGAGTCACGATCACTCCGGTTGCTATTGTTACATTATAAATATAGAGCCTATATTTTAAATAAGACATCCTCGCTCCATCCCAGTCAGCACCGTGATAAGGGAGCGTTGTGGCATGAAAGATGATATAGTAACTCGGATTGAGAAAGGTATGTTGAGATGGTTTGAGCATATACAGAGGATGGATGAACGGAGGTTGACTAAACAAGTATACATGGCGAGTACAAATGGAAGAGTTGGAAGGAGTCGACCTCGGCGAACGTACCACAACCAGATTGAGGACGTTCTGAAAAAAGGCAAGGTTAAGAGCACCCTAAACCGACGAGCATGCATGGGGAGGTTAATGATCATAGACGAAGCGAAAGTGGTGTGCCAGGATCGTAGCAAATGGAAATCTACAGTCTCTGCCTACCCCTATGGGAAATAGGTGTGAAGCTATGTATGTATATACATCCAGAAAATGCATCGGTGAAAACTGCATTCTATTCTGTAGTTTTTGCGTGATGCGAGTACAAATATACAGACAGAATAAAACTATTGCTCTAAGAAAGACCTCCATTGAAGTTTTTTTTTCAATATCTATAATAAACAGACATCGGCGTGTTACAATATTATTATTTTATATTATTATATATCTTCTTTATTATATAAAACAAAGTTTTGTAACAACACATATTACTCGAGAACTGCTGGGCCGATTTTAATGGTTATTGATTTGTTGGATTTGTCTCCACACCGAATAATAGAATAACAAAATAAACAAGGGTTCAAACATGGCGCGAGTGAAGCTGCCGGAAAACGCTTGTTATGTAAAGATGAGTACTGGCACCATCGGCTTAACGTGCTCTCTGAGGCACGAGGCACGTGTACTAAGTACGCAGTATTTACGTCGAGAGGCTACACCACAATATGTGGTCACATAATTTCACACACCCGCCACGACCCGGCCGTGGTCTTAATATAGGTTCTAATATTACTACCATTAAACGCGTGGGTGACACTCGTATATAAACATATATATACTTGGTTATTGGTTGTATATATTTCCTTGTTTATCACGATTGAGGTCCGATAAGGTGCTATATGTTTAACACATTTAGATACAATACATATACCCTCAATAAAAATTTTCTTCATACCTACATCTTTTAGATGTCGCATAGTGCTGTTATATATGTGGTACACATTGCCTGTGTGTGCGACAGACATTTCTTTCTTTCTTTCTTTCTTTCTTTCTTTCTTTCTTTCTTTTTTCTTTCTTTCTTTCTTTCTTTTTTCTTTTTTCTTTCTTTCTTTTTTCTTTCTTTCTTTTTTCTTTCTTTCTTTCTTTTTTCTTTCTTTCTTTCTTTCTTTCTTTCTTTCTTTTACGGGTCTCGTTAGGTTAGTGGTCCTAAGCGTGATTGCTACGCTTGTGGGTCGTCAGCCTTCTATGCCAGCAGGCTTTAGTAGCCTGGGTCCGTAGAGCAAACTCTCGTAGCAAACGCCTATAGCGTAACACACCACAGACTAGTCTCGTAGCAAGCGGCTACAAGTATTGTAACAACATACAACTTACGAATCTCGTAGCTCGTAAACTCGTAGCAAACTGTTATAGGTCTCGTAGTATCTCGAGAACTCGTAGCAAGCGGCTACAATTATCGTAGCAAGCGGCTGCCAGTATTCTTATTTATATAGAAAACCAACAGCGACACATAATAACATAATACATAAATTGTGTGTAACAATATGGTATTCGATCTACAAGACTCGTAGCAAATAGCCACAGATCACAGAACATACCACAAACTAATCTCGTAACAAGTGGCTACAAGTATCGTAGCAATTGGCTACAAGTATCGTAGCAATTGGCTACAGGTATTGTAACAGACGAGTAAGAAATCTCGTAGCAAACGACCTACTAAACTCGTAGCAAACGGTTATAAGTCTCGTAGCAAACGGTTATAAGTCTCGTAGCAAACGGTTATAGGTCTCGTATCAAACGGTTATAATTCTCGTAGCAAACGGTTATAAGTCTCGTAGCAAACGGTTATAAGTCTCGTAGCATACCACTGAGAAGTCTACTACTGTACCTTCGGGCTATACCAATAGCAACAGAGGTGCTCCCAACTCCGAGCAAATAAGGATTTCCGAGAGCATCTATTCACTACGATTATGGTCCCTATGGATGGTGCCTCGTTGGTCTAGTGGTCCTAAATGCGACTGCTACACTAGAGGTACTGGGTTCGATCCCCGGGTCAAGCAGAGTGTTGATGGGTTTTCTGTGAAATTCCCAATAACAGCTTGGAGTCCGGATTTGTGCCCGGTTGATGGCAATAGACTCGCCTCCTATTACATGGGACTTAAACATACCGGCGAAATGTGGGTGTATATTAGTACGCCTCTGCCTAACCCTTCGGGGAAAATCGGTGTGATGGTATGGATAGTCCCCACAAATCCGACATAAGCCTCCCCCATTCCAGAAGAGGGTATCCGAAAATTTTCGTTCGAACAAAAGGGTTTGTAACTTGAGAAACGTAGAAGACCCCTAAATACTTGGATCATTTGCGAACAATACAGTCTGCCTACTTAGTTCCTAAACTTAGTTTGAACATCGGTTAGGTTTCACAAGGTCATGGCATGTCTAATTGAATACAAAACTAAAATGAAAATAATAACAGTGTTCTCAGATAATACACAACTTGAGTTAAAAACAACTCTTTGAAAGTATAAACAGAAGTTTTCTAGAACTTTCGAGAGTGAACTTGTTTAGGTACATAATGCTTTTATACGAACGCTGTGAAATATGAGCCTTCTTTATAGATCGTGTAGGTGGCCCTTTTTTCTTTTTCGTTTCACTACAATAGTTTCTAAAGTAACTTCTTTTATATCTAGTGTCAGTTTGTAGCAAATTCCAGACACTTCAGGTGAGAAATAAAATTGATAACTTGCATATAAAACAATTTTAACAAAACTCTGTCAAAATACTTATTTGTTTGTCATTAATTACGGCTAAACATAATTGAAATCAAATGTATATTGGGCTTTTATGTATATACATGTTTAATAAATAAATAAATATATTTTTTTAATAAATATTTTAGGGACACACATTTTAACACAGCACCATCTAGTCCCAAACTAAGCAGAGCTTGTACTATGGGTACTGGACAATGGATATAATACTTATATACTTTTTTTTTGTAAATACATACTTATCATACATAGGAAACACCCAGACAAACACAAACACTTAAGTTCATCACAGTAAATGTTTGTGTCTTGTGGGAATCGAACCCACGACCTCGTGATCAGCAGTCCGGTACTCGAACCACTAGACCACAGACGTCGTCAATAATTATATACTTATAACTTTCTAACGCAATACCACGCTTCGGGGAAGAGAGGATAGGCAGTGGTTAACTGCCGTACACTCACACTTCACCAGTGTATTAACCGGGCACAAATCCAGTCTCCGAACTGCTAACAGGGAATTTCCCTTATTCCCGAGTCAAGCGTAAACGTAATAATCGCGTTTACAACCACTAACGAATTGAACAGGGGGCTAGACAAGTTGCATTTTGATATTCGAATCGACAAACAAAATGTATGTAAATGACATTAGTGACAGCCCGATTTGTCGAAAGCTTGTGTCATTTGTCATTTCCATACATTTTGTTTGTCGATTCGAATGTCAAAATGCAACTTGTCTAGCCCCCCAGAATAGAATAGAATGAATTGATTTTTTTAAACAATTTAAACTCTTGCGGCTTTATTAATAAACAATGTGACAGAAACAAAGTGTAGCAAGTACAAGGAGTAGGTACGTTTCTTTTGTTTGTTGTTTTGTATCTTTTTTGTATAGTTTTGTTTATATCTTCTTTAGTCACTGTCAGATGATTTTAAAGTGACTGAAATAGGAAAGAGACAAAACACACAATTTAGCTACACTCATACGCTGCAATTATTCATACTTTGACTCTCAGACTATGTGAAACTAAATATACATCATAGATACACTCACGCCTTTTCTCAAAGAGGTAGGCAGAAACTACAGAACGCGACTAGCTACAATTCTTAAATAGCCCTGTTACTTCGTCCATCATCATGATCATCATATAATCCAAAAGGTCCACTGCTGGACAAAGGCCTCTCCCATTGACTTCCACAGGGACCGGTCGTATGCCACCTGCATCCAACGACTCCCAGCGATCTTTACCAAGTCGTCGGTCCATCTTGTTGGAGACCGTCCCACGCATGAAATGATAAAATGATATCTATTTTCTACTAGCGACCCGTTAGCAGCTTCGCCCGCGTTTCCCTGTTTTTACATTTATCTCTCCATAAGAACCTACCTCAGACTTCATAAAACACAACAAAAATGAAGTCAGCCAAATCGGTTCAGCCGTTCTCGAGTTCTACGCTTAGCATCACATTTAGTGATTCATTTCATTTTATATAGAAGATAAGTAGATTCTTTAAAAACACTTTTACAAATCATTATATATTTTTTATACTAGATGGCGCCGTGCACGCATCACTTCATGCATGGTCTTATATTTTGTTACACACACACGCACCGGTTGTTAGTACTACGCACTTGACCTTGAAGGTCTTTACCAATAAGGTAGGTGTCGGCTAGCTTTCTAGGGCATCCTCCCAGCGCTTCCACTGACTAACTTATTCCTTTTTTGTTAGTCGCCATTATTCAGTTCTTAGGAAATAGTCACATAGTACCTGAGAGAATAGTGTTTAAAAAAGAGGGTACTATTTTTTTAATTCTGATATTCAAAATAGACCTAAATTTTATTGGACATTTTAAGCTATTTCTCATATGAAAATGAAATCATCATCATCAACCATATACTGTCCCACTGCTGGGCACGGGTCTCCTCTCAGTATGAGAGGGATTAGGCTATAGTCCACCACACTAGCCTAATGCAGGTTGGCAGACTTCACATGCCGTTGACAAAATTTCTCAGGCATGAAATGAAATTACAAAAATCAAGGAAGGAAGGTAAATAGATCCTTTATAAACACTTTTACAAGTAGTTATATATTTTTTAAATGACTAGATGGGGCCGACATTTCCTACATCTGACGACCTCTGAGAAGAAACGCCGAAACAAATTCAGAAAATCGTGAGAGATCAGAAAATCATCATAATTTCGGATTTAGCTATCCAGCCAGACATAAATTTGATAAAACCGCCAATCATACTTATGTAACGTCTGAAATTGATTTAATTTATATTTTTGTGTACAATAAAGCCTAGAATGAGAGTTACTGGGTTTTCTATGAAATTCTCAGTAGCATAGCATAGCATAGCAGTATGTAATTCTTTTAATCAACTGCCGTCTCAGATTGACCTATTTTGTTCAAGCACTACTTCAGTTAAAACACTCTTAGCCAATAACTTCTTTGTTAATTAGGTTTTTACGATAATCACCATAATCTTTAGCAGTGTAATTCTCGTTCATAAGTTACTATCATACATTGTTAGCTAATAGCTCTCATGTTTTACTACTTGTATATTTTATTGGTGAAGATTTGTAATTGGCACAGGACTATTGTATTTTCTATATACTATTTTTATTATTTGTCTGTAAATCTTCCTAACAATAAATAAATAAATAAATAAATAAAAAGCAGTTCGAAGCTTGTATTTGACTTATACATCATCCATCCATCTCGTTGAAGGCCTTCCCGCGCATGAAATGACTGCCTCGTTGGTCTAGTGGTCCCCAACGCGACTGTTACGCTAGAGGTCCTGGGTTAGATCCCCGGGTCGAGCAAAGTGTTGTTGGGTTTTCTGTGAAATTCCCAGTAGCAGCTCGGAGTCTGGATTTGTGCCCGGTTTATGGCAATAGGCTCGCCCCCAATTACATGGAACATAAACATACTGGCGAACTGTGGGGTACATAAGTACACCACTGCCTAACACTTCGGGAAATATAGGCGTGATGGTGTGTATGCTATCTTACGTGAAAAATTAATTTATATTATACTAGTTTTCCGCCAGCGGCTTCGCCTGCTATCCCACGGGAACCATACATTTTACCGGGATAAATAGCCTATGTGCTATTCCAGACTATAATCTATCCCTGTGCCAAATTTCATTCGGATCCGTTCAGTAGTTTTTGTGTGAAAGAGTAACAAACATCCATCCATCCATCCATCCATCCATCCTCACAAACTTTCACATTTATAATATTAAATTATTATAGTAGGAAGTAGGATAGGATTGTTATACATTAGACAAACGCTTGTTTGGTTACATTGAAAGTTAATGGTGCGTATCAATAATGACCGCACCAATTAGCGGGTGTATTGAATCACATTAGAATACTTGTAATTAATTGATTTGTTAGAATAATTAATTTTGCCTAAATATTGTTTGACATAGTATCAAAACAGTACCTATAAAGGTATGTTTGATTCGTCTATATGTAACCGAAAATAACAATCGATAAATTGTTTGGTATACATAAGCATCATCATCAGCAACCCATTAATTGTCCCACTGCTGGGCACGGGTCTCCTCTCAGTATGAGATGGATTAGGCCACCACACTGTCCTAATACGGGTTGGCAGACTTCACATGCCGTCGAGAAAATCTCTCAAGCATGCAGGTTTCCTCGCGATGTTTTCCTTCACCGTTAAAGCGAGTGATAATTGCGCACATGATTTTGAAGTCAGAGGTGCGTGCCTTGGATTCGAACTAGGCTATCATTGCTTATTAGGAAATACCAGCTTCATGATGGACTATCAGTTACTCACCACGATTCTCGACACACAGCAGCAATCGCTCTCACAACACTCATATACTGTAAATTTTATTCGCTTTCGGCCGACGAAGACAGTCGCCCAAATGCCAATATTCTTGATAGTGGGTCAAGGGCTCGGAAGCCCTACGATATCCCTTATAAAGGTCGTCACATACATGATCAATGTAATACATTATGTCAGGAGATAATTTTATATTATTCCCAAAGTATTTTGAAAACTAGTAATAAACTGCAAGGGTTTAAATGAGGCTTTATTTTTACCCGATTGCCGGAGGAGGGTTATGTGTTTGACAACTGATTTAGATAAATGATACCTCATTAGGTCCGTTTTGGTGGCACGAGTGTCACTATGTACATAAAATAAAAAATTAAAATAAAATGGCGGATTTTATACGCTTTTATGTGCAAGCAGATTTTGAAAATCATCTTTAGTTGTTTGAATCTTCATGTAAAATTATCATTAAGTTATTTTTTAATTATTTGGGAATCCAAATGTCGACCTAGTGAACAGCAGTCCTACACTCGAACGAGTAGACCACAGATAGTGCTATGTAGAAAAGTCCTAAAATATGTATTTGTTTATAACTAGCTTCCCGCCATCGGCTTCGCCCGCGTGGTCTCGATCTTTTTTCCCCCGTTTTTGCAACATTTTTAATTGCTACTCCGTTCTATTAGTCGTAGCGTAATGGTATATAGCCTATAGCCTTCCTCGATAAATAGGCTATCTAACACTGAAAGAATTTTTCAAATCGGTCCAGTAGTTTCGGTGCCTATTCAATACAAACAAACAAAGGATCAAATCTTTCCTCTTTAAAATATTAGTATAGAAGTACCTATCACAAACGCAGAATGTCACGTTTCTATCCATCAACCCCTTCTATCGTAAAATAATGTGCAGATATTATCACCTCGATATTCTGACGGCGTATCGTAAGGTTTATGTCAAAATAAAATATGTCCTACACAATTTTTACATCGCGGCGCCCGTGTGTGACGGGTTTTATTACCTCACGTCAAGTATCACACGACCACCTTTATTAGACCCGCGTAGGTTTAAATAAACCTACTTATTCTCAAGTCCTCACAAATTAGAATCGTCTACAACGGCTTCTGGGAACCAGGCGCGTGTAGGGTATCAAAGAGCCTCTTCAATTTTCAAGTTGTTTCTAAGAATATATATCTTTTTGATGTGCTTCTCCGTAAAGAAACGTAATTTATCGTTAAGGAAACCCACATTTTATGAATGAATCATTCAATACTCATTTGCTAGCCAATTAAGTGATTTCCTGTCCTTTTTTACGATCGATTAGGCGTATTGCAGACGAATTAGTATCTCACTGCGGTTTGCCCAACCAATCGGTGTAGTGACGAAGATTTAGCGGCGACTTAACGCCATAATACACCTGGTAACTTCCCCCTTTACTGGCGCTTAACATCAACCCTATTGTTATCCTACTACTGGGCACGAGTCTCCTCTCTATGAGAGGGGTTAGGCTATATCCACCAGACCACCATTCCACTATGCCTAATATGGGGTAGCAGACTTCACACACCGTGCAGAAAATCTCTTGAGCATGCAGGTTTTCTCACGATTCCCTTCGCCGTGATATTTACACATTTCACATTATTTCAAAAAGTCTATCTGCCGCCGATAAGAAATCTTGCTTTTTTTGTATGGCCGACATTTCCGAGGTTCGTTATTGCATTCAAGTACTAACAATAATTTTCTAATTCCAACCATAGTCGGTCGTCTGCGTTAGGCCTTAGAAAAACCGCTTTTGTTGAACAAGGAAATAATCATAGATATCCTCCTCTGGGATAGGTTGAGAGTTATAGCCACCTCCCACACAAGAAAATACATAATATTTTGAATCTTCTGCCGAGACGGACGGCTGTGACATTACTAGGGGTGGTATAACAGTTGTCAAATTTCATTGTGACTCATTGACATGACATTAGATTAGATGACATTTTGATAACTTTATATGTACGAGCAACAATATTCGTAAAAGACCAGTGACATTATATATATGTAGTTAAAGACAATGACATTATATCATGGGAAAATGTATATCATGATTGAAATTATTTGACAAAGGCCATGTCTTTGTTTCATAACAAAAGTTTACAAACCATCATTATCATTACCATTTTTTTTTAATTATAAATTTGAGTGCGTTTGGCAGCACCTCACCTGCTGGTAAGTGGCCATGCTGCCGAGGATGGAGCACGCAAACTCAAACAATGTCTGTTCACTCTCGCCTTGAAGGTTCCCAAATTATGAATCGGGAGCCAAAAGAAGTTCACTGCTGAACAAAGGCCTCCCCATAGACTTCCATAAGGACCGGTCGTATGCCACCTGCATCCAAGACTCTCAACGACCTTTACCAGTACGTCGGTCCATCTCGTTGGAGGCCGTCCCACGCTGCGCTTTCCGGTGTGTGGTCTCCACTCGAGAACCTTTTTGCCCCAGCGGCTGTCAATTCTACGAGCTATGTGCCCCGCCCACGCTTTCGTAAATCGTTTACTGATTTAATGCCTACTGGGCCAACTATTAGAAAATACGGGCGTGACGTAAAATAATATAATATTATAATTTAATCAATATTAGTTTATAGAAAGACCCCCATTATGAAGTAAATCTATATTCCATTATGAACCCTAAATTAACGTCGTAAAGATCAATATCGAAATTATACATAACTTTTCAGATATAACAGACAAACAACTTTCAGTAGGTAAAGTTATTTAGGGGTCTTATTTATGAGCGAGGGTGAGCCGTTCATTCGTCTCGCTTGCGTACGATTTTGCTTAACTTGCAATCTGTCTTTCGTGCTTACACTGTGTCTCTACAATTAGTTCTATTATTAATTTATTTATTTATCATTAATTTGGCGGGACGATTTGGATTGTTTTCAACCAGACTGGTCCACAGTCGCATGCAACCGACTGGCATGGAAAAAGAGGAGGAGGCCTCTGCTCAATTTTGGGACAGGTCGGGCTGAAATAATAATAATAATAATATTAATTTATTTCCTACAGTTAATTTTATTCAGTTTTGGTCACTGAAAAAGAAATGAAACTACTTTTTTATCCCGTCATTATAATATAATAAGTTATTATTTGTGAGTTTGGTTCTCCCTTACAAACGATGGAACACGGTAAAAATGTTTGACACCGTTTCTTACCTGACTAATGATCCCCCGGATCTAATGATCCGCCCACCACCAAACAGGTTGGATTTTGTTGGATCTTTATAACACTCGTTCCTATCAAGCATAAGGACAAGTTTTGTTTATCAGCCAAAGTTTTTACCCGAGTGTCGTTCAAGGGTTATAAATGTTTGGCAACAACTACTCTGGGACTTCTGTCATAACAGTTATGTACGAACCCAGCTAAAGTAATTAAAATGTCCTCTACGGTTAAACTAATGTCGTTGTAAACTATAATTTTGTGACCGCAACTACACGTTATTAGTTATAACCGGATTTAATTACCAATTAACTTAATTTGTGTATATTATTATTGCATAATTAAAATGTTGAAGAATAACTTGATTTTGTTGACAAACAAGCATGATTATAATGTGACATACACCCACATTTCACCGGTATGTTTAGGTCCCATGTAATAGGGGGCTAGCCTATTGCCATCAACCTAATCCAGACTCCGAGCTGCTACTGGGAATTTCACAGAAAACCCAACAACACTTTGCTCGACCCGGGGATCGAACCCAGGACCTCTAGCAGTCGCGCTTGGGACGACTAGATCAACGAGCAATAAAACTTCCCGAGTGGGTCTTTCCCGATACATAATATAATCTGGGTGTCTTTAAATCGTGAGTGAATTGATTTCTTCTAGGGTAGGCGTAGTGACTTAACATTTGGCGACCTAGCGTTCAAATGGATAAAGCAAAGACAAAGCCGCTATATTCCACGCGGAACTAGTTGGCCGCGCCTTAGGTAGGAACGGGGGTGAGGCGGCGGGTTACTGTGAACAAAAGCAAGCGACCCCGCCCCACCGTCCTATCGCGCGCAGGCGACCCCGCCCCTACATGTCGCCGCTCACATACCTAAGGCGCGGCCAACTAGTTCTGCGCGGATAAATTCAAAAATTGAACAACATTTTTATGAAATTATCCGTCGGATAATTTAACGGAAACTTATAAGTAAGCTGTGAAACAGGTCTTTACAGAAATAAACCTTTGTGTTCGTCAATGGAAAAAAAACCTTAGACGCATCATATTGTTTTGATAGAGTGTAAAGCTATTCGTTGTCTGGCGCTATGATATAAATAAACTCACAAAAGAGAGAGTTGTGCACCCCGCAAGGTAAACAACTAAAGGTAAATGGCCTGTTAGTGTTACATGCGAAGGAAAATTTCATAGGTGACGATCAAATTACCTGATACATTCAAGCAGACATATCCCTGAAGGCAATACTGAGTGTGGGGGAGGGGATAGAGAATATCTTTTTTTTATTTTTTTATTCTTTAACAATATTACATTGTGTCAGAAATTATACCATCTTAAAAAATATATAATACTAGCTTCCCGCCAGCGGCTTCGCCCGCGTGGTCTTATATTTTTTTCCCCGTTTTTGCTACATTTTTCATTACTACTCCGCTCCTATTAGTCGTAGCGTGATGATATATAGCCTATGTTACTCGGGGATAATGTAGCTTTCCAAAGGTGAAAGAATTTTTGAAATCGGGCCAGTAGTTTCGGAGCCTATTCATTACAAACAAACAAACAAACAAACAAACAAACAAACAAATCTTTCCTCTTTATAATATTAGTATAGATAATATTATATATAATATAAAATTACATGTAACCTACTATTACCAAAAAATATATTCGTTATTATGTCATAAAATTACAATACAATAATAATTAATTCCCAATAACATTTGTGTTTATCATTATTATATTAAAATGGATAGTTTCTTGTTCTATTCTTATCTAGGATCTGCACAATATTAGGTACCTAATATAAGTCGTCGATCGAATGGTAACAACACCCCTTCAACAGATATGCCTTAAGTTTGAATAAAATTCTTTATACTATTATTTTATATATATTTTATTAAATATTTTTACTTAGAGCTGTGTTAAGCAATATTGAATTGATGTAATAATTTACTCTGTATATGAGATGTCCTGAATCCTACCTTCTTCGTCCAATCTATACTGTTATGGAATGCTCTCCCCCTTGAAATGAGATTACTCAACAGTCGGCAATCTTTTAAAGTCAGTGTGCGCAAATACTTGCTGAACATAAATAAATAAAATCCTCGCAGACACTGATCCACACACTCCCACAATGTGACAGGTATCTTTGTCCACACATACAAAACTCTGTGATGATCTGTGTCTGCCCACCCTTATTGCAAATCGTTGATGTATGTTGTATGTATAAATAAACTTCAAACTGCTACTGTAAATCTCGTTAGTCTAGTGGTCCTGAGCGCGACTGCTTCGCTCGCTTCCTGGGTTCGATTCCCAATGTTATTGGGTTATTCTATGAAATTCTTAGTAGCTGCTTGTAATCTGTAGTGGTGCCCGGTTTAGGATATTAGGATCGGTCCCTATTACATGGGACCTAAACATACCGGCAAACTGTGGATTTACACATAGTACTACCACTGCCTAACCACTCTCCATTATTTCTTATATACCGATCGATACCACGTCCCCTTAAATCAGAATCGGCAAATTCGAAGTGTAAATGATCATGAATAACCATTAGGCAAGCATTGATCTAAATTCCTGAAAACTATCCGATCTGGGATCAAAACTTCTCATTGATATCGCTGCTTTTATGCAGAATCCCCGAAAGTTTCCTGCTGAACACAGCTGTGTAATGTGACACAGACTAACAAACTCACTTTTGCATTTATACATTTATAATTTTAGTTAGCATTCGTCCCGTGGGACCTTTCCGGTTACATGTATTTACAGATAATATAAAAGTGATAAAATTAAACTGTAGATAAACACACCGTGACGCCTGTGTTACCCGAAAGATTAGGTAGCGGTGTATTCATACCCACAGTAAGCAGGTAATTTTAGGTCCCATGCAGTTAAAGGCGAGCCAATTACCATCACCACTCCGACCTACTTCTGGGAATTTCACGAAAAAACCCAACAACACTTTGGTCGAAAATCGAACCTCTAGCGTAGCCTTCGCACTTACGACTTAACGACCCCGAGACCAATAGTAATATATTACCATATAATCCAGAGTTAACCTACCCAACTATATGTACAGAATATTCTATGCACTGAAAACTGTACCAGTGTAAAGTATGACGTCAGAATATACTAAATAAATAGTTAGCAACTAAAGGATCTGCTACACAGAAAGCGTGTACTATTTGGTGTACATGGGTACACCTCCGTAATGTTATGTAATAAAAACACTGTAATAAAGAGTGAAGAGATAAGAGTACATGGAAAGACCTGGGGGAACCCTTTGCCCAGCCGTGGGACAGCAACGGCTAATAAAAAAAAACCAGAAGACACTCTTCATGATATCTTCTTCTTCGTCCTCGCCTTTATCCCAACCACGTTGGGGTCGGCTCCCAGTTTAACCAGATGCGGCTAAATATCAGTATTTTTAACGAAACGACTGCCATCAGACCTCCGCAACCCAATTTTTGGGCAATACCGACATTCGAAGGATAAGACTGGTTGTCAGGCTTCCTGGACTTCTGACTACCACTCCACTCTCCTTGATTTATACAAGACTAGATTCCCGCCAGCGGCTTCGCCTGCGTGGTCTTATACACTATATCTACATAAGTAATACACGGTCATAATTTGTTGTTTGCTATACCTATTATATGAACTTATCAAATTTTTTTTCCAGCCCTATGGTTCTGTGTGATTTTCTCTGTACTTGGAAAATCCACACAGATGTAACGTCTGTGAAAATCCTATTTGCCTTACAAAATCACTTCGCCGCTTGCAACTCGCTTTCTGTGTAGCCGAGACTTAAGTTACATACGCTTATGATTTACTTAGGCCGTTTAATTTTACCTCACTTGCCATAATTTTAAAATCAACACACTGCTTTCCGTTCTACTGAAACTGTTTAAATAGCCATGTTTATTTTCTGGCAATTTTATATACTTATACTTAAAACAGTTATAGATGAAAAAACCCTTCCTTCGGCTTTTTGCCGTGTCGTCGGTTAAAAATAAGAAATTCATACATGAACTAGATAACATTACTATCCTTGGGAAAGTGAATCTAAGGATCTCATATAAGGGGAATTATGAACCCATGAACTTTCGCACTGCTGGGCACGGATCTCCTCTCAGAAATGGGAGGGTTTAGTCTGTAATCCACCACGCTGGCACAGTTCGGATTGGTAGATTTCACACGCCGTCAAAAAAATCTCTCAGGCATGCACGTTTCCTCACTATATTTTTCCTTCACCGTTGTAAACGAATGATAATTAGTTAATACACAGATGATTGCCAAAAGTCAGGGGTGCGTGTCTTGGATTCGAACCCGACACCTACGACTTGACAGTCGACTGCTCTTATACCTATGATACATACATTCGTACATAAACTCACGCCGTTTTTTCACAGGGGTACTTGCTGTACGTTCATACATCTTGTTATACACACGCGCCGGTTGTAAGTACTACGCACCTGACCATTTTGAAGGACCTCGGTATAAGTCTTTCTAAGGCATCCCCTCACGGCGCTTCCACTGACATTAATAATAATTATAAATTATAAATAAATATCCTGGGACATTTTACACAGCACTATCTAGTCCCAAACTAAGCAGAGCTTGTACTATGGGTACTACTTTTTACATACTTATAATATATACTTAAGGGATTTTTAAGACATTCGCCTTTTGTCAATCGTTCTCCATCCATTCTCTCGGTATGCCAAAACCTCCATAATACATTTATCAACAAAAAAAAATGTTTGACCCTTTCTTTATCAAGACGTAAGCCATTCAAACGTTTTGAAGTTCGCAACGTGAGGCAGTTTCATAAATCCGTGTACTTGTTACCAAAGCTAAACAAATAAAACTTTCTCTTTATTTACGCCACAAGACCCAAATTGTTTTTGAATTAGAAGCCAATTCTACTACGTCACTGCGATATACGATCTATCCCGTTTTAATAACGTATCGATTCACAATTTAACTGCATCGAATAGTTTCAATTGTTTTTATTTAAGAAGCCACCCAACCATTTTTACGCGCCGCTTCGCCCATGTGGTGTTAGGAACTTTGAACCCGTTTCACGTAGGAACTTTGAATTTTTGGGGATTAAAATGTAGCCTATGTCCTAGTGCAAGATATAAGCCATCACCATTTCAACTTTCAGCCAATTCGGTTCAGCCGTTTTGCCATGAAAGAGCAACAAACAACCAAACTTATAAACTTTCGCCTTTGTAATATTAGTAAGGTTTTAATTTTGCCGCCAGTATGTTAAACACTAGAAACGGAGACTTGCTACGTTTCTTTCATACTTTTATGCTCCTTTTTAATTGATATCCTTGTAGCGGAACTACTCTGTGTAATCTACTCTATAGAATTCTATCCTTAGTCTACTCTGTGTAGCGATATGTACAACGCGGGCCTCCGCTGCCGTCTCGAGCCGCCATTCGGTATGCGAATACATAGGCGCGCTGTAACGGTCGGTAGCGGGGTGTCCCCGCATTAGTCCGAAATTAGACGCGACGCGGAGCGCACGTCACTTATTTCCGTGCCCGCGCTTACGCGACTCACTTGTACTCCCGTTATTCATCATAAGTTGTATACATTTTAGACTTACTTTTACCGTGACTGTTTATACATATATTTATTCTTGTGCTTAGTGTTGTGTGTAAATATACTTTTAACTTTTTACGTAAGTGCGTGAGTTTTATTCCACTCACCCGCTTCATCCTTAAATAAAAAGCCGTGACTTACAGTTCATGCCAAACTTATTGTCCGGGTTGAAGTTTGCACGAGCTAACTTTAACCCAGCCGTAAAAAAAGGAGAAAGAAAAATATTAGATTTTAATAAATCTACTCAAGTCGTAGGCTGTCGTTTTAAATCATTTTAATCCAATATTTTTCTGTCTCCGATTTTTACGGCTGGTACGGTTAGCTCGTGCCAACTTCAACCCGGACAATAAGTTTGGCGAGAACTGTAGTTTCGTTAGCGCTCGACAAACAATTTCGCTAGCAGAATCAACCTCCAGAATCCAACAATCCCTTCAACCAAAGTACCTGTTACAAAACTTTGGGACTTTGTTTTTTAATGAATAGGCACGTGACATCTAGAACTTTCTCTTTCCCTTTGTTTCAACAAATTAGGTTACAAAATTACGACATAGTCTTGAAGAAATCTTTACGTGGTAATTCCATTTACTTATTTACTTAAAAGAACTCTTATAATAACCGATGCTAACAAATGCCATTTGTAATGATCGTGTTTCAACATCAGTCATTTATACGGAGTTAAGCTTTGCTTGGCTCTGTTAGTTTATGGATTACTAGTGACTATTCTTATTGAATTGTACTCTCTGTGCCTCCTACTCCTGCGCCCGGAATAGCTGATTACGATTTCAATTGACAGTAGTCAATTCGGCCATCTTGGGTTCGTGAAAAGTGCAGACGACTAAGCGCGACTGCTACACTTGAGGTTCGATTTCCGGCCGGGCTAACATGCACACCGCGAGAAAAATTTCTCTACTCTTTTGTCTCGCTCTTTCTCGTGCGAAAACGAGACAAAAGCACGACATAAGCGTCGACAAAATGTTCTCGCGGCGTGCATGTTAGCCCGGCAGGTCAAGTAGTGTTTTTCTATGATGTTCTCTGTAGCCGTTTGGAGTTTAGAATTGTTCCCGCTTGATCGCAATAGGCTCACTTTCTTACATGGGACCTAAACATACCGGCGAATTTAATTAATTGGTACACATCTACTTAATCTGGGGAATACATGACTGATAATGATTAAATAACATAATTAAAATATTTACATAAAAGAAAAATGATAAACACCTACAGAGGAAAAAAAAACCGTTACACTAAGCGTCGAAGAATTCCTCCGCATCACCGTCGTCTGGCAACGTGCCCAGAAGACTGGCAGCATTTCCTCGTTGAATGGCAATGCTTATACGTTCCCCTAGAAACAAGCCAGCCCTCTGGTCACGTGAAGAGCCGACCAGTCTCCTTGAAATTTCTTTAAAAAGAGACGAGCACTCGGACCCCACGAACCGAGCGTTTCGATTCCAAACGGCTCAAATACATAACTACCAGATAAGTTAGTATACTTGCGCCGTTTGAGAGTCTCCGCAGCAGCAGCATATATATATATATATATATGGTATAATTGTATACTATAAATATTTGTTAATATTATGTTGTATAAAAACCATTAATTATTTTTTTTCTTCACTATCAGCGTCATAGCCACTTCCATAATTTTAACACGGATTGAAATCTTTCAACAGCTTTTGTAAAATGTATTTTTTTTGCTTTGGCAACACTTCATAATTAATTTCAGAAGTTCTTACGGCTTCAGTATTTCGCAAAACACCCTTTACGATATTCATCAATATTTACTGACTTCCTTCTTCTGTTACTCTTCCATTGACGTTTTAATCTCACCTTCTTTTAAACCAACCAATGTAAAACGGTAATGTATGTGTTATTAAGCTGCATTGACGTCACTGAAGGGGTTGTACGTAAGTCGTGTTGTGACATTGTCAACGTGACTTGGGTTAACAATAGGAGATCTGTAAGGGTCGGCACAGACATGCGGAGTTGGGACGAAGCGAAGAAATACATTTAGGTAGGCCTACAGAAACAGGTCTAAGTAAACAGAATATTTTGAATTTTATGGAGTCTATTGAAATGAAATGAAATGATATTTATTCTGCAAATAGATCTTTTCAGACACTTTTCAGACTATTCATCCACATACCTATGCTTAGAACGGTTGAGTTTTCGCATACTGAGAACGTTTTCATTTAATAAGGACAGCTTCGAGTTTACTAAAATTAACCTACAATGTCCACACATCCTGTTATCCTGAGTGTCCTTGGAGTTTCTTGCCGGATTCCTCTCCATGCATCCATGCATCCATGGTATCAACTGGAACCGTGCAACTAGAATCATTTAACGTTTCATAAATGCATATAAAAGCTTATATAAAATAAAATAAAAATCCACCTTATTATTAAACAAGGTTTAGGCTAACAGTAGCTAATCTATGTTTTGTCTCTTTCTTCTTTCTATTTCGATCACTTTAAAATCATCTGACAGTGACTAAACATAGATTATAGTCCACGCGGAACTAGTTGGCCGCGCCTTAGGTAGGGACGGGGTGAGGCGGCGGGTTACTGTCAACAAAAGTAAGCGCCCCCACCCCTCCGTCCCACCGTGCGCAGGCGTCTCCGACCCTCCGTCCCGCCGCTCACATGCCTAAGGCGCGGCCAACTAGTTCCGCGCAGACTATAACTACTCCTAGCCTAAACCTTGTTTATTAATAAGGCGGTTTAAGTTTACACTTTGACCCTAGCACAAGAGCCACTGCGCCGATCGTGTCTTCAAATAATTTTCAATTGTTATTGAGTCAATCGCTTTGTGTCGGTATGAGCTAAGCCTTAGTCCGACAAAATGAACGTCACTGTACCACATTTTAAAATTAAATTTCTTTCTAAGAAAACATATTAACTGTACAGTGTCATTGAAGAAAATTTAAAATCTCATTAGGGGCAATGAGGTCAAGTGCAAACGCTTCTGGTCTCAAGAACATAAATAATATACTAGTCGTATCATGCCTGTACTCTGGACTCCCTAAAGAGTTGCGTTAGGTGTCCTAATATGGTGTATATATTAGGACACCTAACGCAACTCTTTTGACTTTTCGTAATCATATGTATATCATACAACTCAGCCCAAATTTATACCCGAGGTACATGACAGCTGTCAAGTTGACAGTTTTACCATGACATCACTATGAAACTGTTAATAACAGCTTTCAAGTTGACAGTTATTACCATGAAATTAATAAGAAACTGATATTAAGGGGTGCGTTTGACATTTCGAAACTGACAATGACAGCAAATAGCTGTCAAGTTGTCAGTTTGTAAAAACAGTATGAAACTGTGTGTCAAAATATGGCGTGCATTTTTTCAAGTTAAATGTATTTTTTTCTTATCAACTAGTAAGCATAAAAAAGTACGACTAGAGTTTTAACCAGCGTAAGACAGGGTATTTTTTCCAATAAATGTACCTTCGGTACATCATTTGGGCAGATTTTGGTGACATCCTTTAATAAGGTATCACTCGCTTACAACGGTAAAGGAAAACATCGCGAGGAAACCTGCAAGCCTGAGAGATTTTCTCGACTGCATGTGAAGCCAACCCGCGCTAGGCTAGCGTGGTGGACTATAGCCTAACCCTTCTCATTCTGAGAGAACACCCGTGCCCAGCAGTGGTACGCTAAATGAGTTGATGATGATGACGACTACCAGACCTCCGCAACCCTATTTCGGGACGCCACCGACCTTCTAAAGTGTAACCGTTTAGTTCAATATGGTAATATGATTCCTCGAACGACCTACATTTGAGAAGCAACCTTATAGAGCTTTAACCCTTTCCACATTACATTAATACTTAATTATTCCACTTCCACGAGTCGGCCGCTCAACCGATTTCCATTAAAATTTACATACATCTTGTTTAATTACATTACATTAAGGGTGTTTTGATTCCGTAACCGCTTCAGTAGTTTAGTGGTCTAAAGCGAGACCACTACGTTAGAGGTTCTGGATTCAATTGCCGGGTAATGCAGTGATAATTTGGATTTACTGTGAAATTCTCAATACTAAGCTAGGTGTTTAGATTTATGGGTTTACTGTGAAAAAGACCTCTAAGACGAATCAAGCAGTATTTATCAAATTGTATTTCTGTAAAAATTTTGTTACAGAACATGCTACTTATGTATAGTTGAACATGATGTATCTCAGGGGTCGTCAAATGGCGGACCGCGGTCCACATCCGGACCGCCGCTGACCCATTTTGTGCAGACCGTGAAAACACAGAAAATCGCATGAGCATCTCCAGGATTTAATGACAATAGCTTGCAACAACTTTACTCCAACCTTCAGACAGATAGTCCGCAACAATAAATAAAAAAATACCTTTGTTATTTCTGTATATACATTTGTTTAATAAATATCTCTTCTTCTCCATAAAATTTTGTGCGGACAGCGATGGTCATTAATTTATTTCTTAAAACGGGCCCCGAGCTAAACTCATTAGTGACCCCTGAGTTTCTAACGTTGGTCAAAAATCGTACCTATAAAGATATACGATACGATTTTCATGCGTGTGTATGACGAGATGTATGGACGTGGTGGCAGCAAAAGAAGCACCTTACAAGTATGCAAGTATCGATGAAAGTGACGGTCTCTAGTGTCTGCCTACCCCTGCAGAAAAAAAGCGTGACTGTATGTATGTAATGCGATTTATTTAAGTGGATTCAATAGTCGTTCTAAGACGCGAGTGAAATTGCGGGTATCAGCTGCAATATAAGAAACATTGACAACATGTTTGCACCTATCGCTAGGAAATTACTTTTCGTATATCTAGCGCAGTCTAAAATAGTACTTTATTACCTACATCTAGGGCAGACTGTGCCTCGACCATGAGTTTTTCTCACTAGACTCGCTAGCGACGCGGTAAAATATTTGTATGGAAAGTCCTCGCAGCGCCTCTGGCGCTTACGTAAGGAACTAAAATCTGCTATGAGATTACAGTGTTTCGATGCGTAAAAAACCTATCGAAAGCCATTCGATAGAACTCATGGTTGAGGTACTGTAACAGTTTCAAACAGTACACTGTACAGTATTCTCGAATAGCAAAAAACTGAGGACTGAGATAGGGTATCACTCTGTTCAGTTTGCGACGAAGTAGTGAACAATGCCTCAAGTACTTTCGAACTTTTCTTTTTTTATAAAAAAATACATTTTACGGAGCTCCAGAAATTACTAACAATAAAAAAGTACAGTTTGTATGCAGAAGGCTCTCAACCGATAAGACTGGAAGGGGGAAAGGGAGTTTACCCTGCAGTGGGACGATCACGGCTGAAATAATAATAATATCAAAGTACGCCAGAGTACTCGTACCTACTTAAAAACAAATTAATTTTGAATGATGTATGTTTCATGAAAGGATTTTATGAAAGTATTAAATTTAATTAACCTCTTTAGGGATTAAGCTTTTTTAATCTGTGTGTTTTCCGTGTTATTATTAAAGTTGTGAACTTGTGACAGTAATAGAAACTGAAGAGCAAACATACCATCAAGTCTGTGTTTTCTGAAAGGTTAAGCAGAGGTTAAATGCTACTACCATATAAATGAATATCTAAATGACAAATTTATATAAAACATAAGTAATAAAATAGTTATTTGTTATACAAGAGTGCAAAGTTGCTTTTTAACCGCGTGCTTAATTTTAATGACCGAGCAAGCGAAGGATTCTAAAATTGAATCACGAGCGGAGCGAGAGAGTATAGTAGTTTCGGAGCCTATTCAATTCAAACAAATAAACAAACAAATCTTTCCACTTTTTAATATTAGTAGACAAAGCATTGATAAAAACGTGTAGTTTATCAAAAAAATTACACATCTTGTTCGTGCTGGCCACGGAATTGATTCTCCTCTCCCAATCCATCAGTTTGGATACCTCTCGTCTAGCCACTGTCGGACAGTAAATCGATAATGTGCTGGGCAACCATCATGTGGAAACATGAGGTTATTTTTTATTTCTTTGGGAATATCCGCCAACAAATCATTGAGGTTGTTTCTTGAAAACTCTTCGTAATTTTCGCTGTTCAAATTTTGCGACAAGAAATGGGGGTCAAGAAATCTTATTTCTACCTATTATCTTATTCAAATCGGTCCCTACTGGACCGATTAAAAAAATTCTTTCACCGTTGGGAAGCTACACTATGCCCGGGTAACATAGGGTATAAATTATAAGAAATACTCCGATCATGGAGGCGAAGCCGTCGGCGGAAAGCTAGTATCTTTTTAACACAAACACAGATGATTTTTCTCCCCGCGCCGATTCAAACGCATGCTATGCCATGAATTAAGTGTCTTTTAATTAACTTTTATACCTTTTTGGAAAGCTGAGAGAATAGGGAAGTTTTTTTGGTGGTTTGTACGATTTACGTCATAGTATTTTTTTTAACTAGACTACATTTTTTGAAGCATTAAATGAAAATATTGGTTCGATATTATTCTTAAATCGCTCATCAATTTAGGTATTTTGTTGGATGAAGCACTTTTAATGATGTACGTAGCTTAATTGAAGTGTCAGCTATAATATCACTTTTTAATTGTACCCAGTCAACGTGTAGTTTCTTTTTTTTTTGGAACTTAGTGTTAAATTTTGGGTAAAGATCGAAAATCCCCTAAAATTCAAATATCTCGAAAACTATTGAACTTCGGCCATACATAGGTGGTGTTCAATTTGTTGCATTTTGATCCTCCAATCAGCTCCTGGCGGATATACGTCGAATTACAAGTAACCCTGTATATATATTATATATACATATTATATATATATATATATATATACATTTTAGTTTTAACAATAATTTAAAATTTAAATAACATTAAATAATATTTAAAATACATTACAATATTTAAATACTCATTTACAAATTATTATTGCATAATTGTTATAATACCTAAATAATTTTCAAAACCCAAAATTCAATAAAATTAGTAAAATAGTATGGAATACTTACATATAATAATTAATAAATAGTAAATAATAATACAAAATATAATATATTATGAAGTTTCAAAGTTCCTCCTCTCTCCTACATTTGCCGTGCCTGACAAGGCCCACACATGTTTCTTATACCTACTATTGTAACATCTATTTAACTTGTGCAGTGCAATAAATTATTGGGTCTATCCCATGCCTCCAAAAATTTTGTCCCAGTGCCTCCAAAAATGAATTTTAATATAAATTAAATATCAAATTATGTACCATTGCCTCCAACAAATGAAGGTAGAGTATGGTTCGCAAAAAATAATACATTTATTCAGCTTTGGTAATTTTGCAATTTATTTATTATAGGAAGAATTAAGTCTGGGGGCTTACTACGACCTCTTATCGCGATTCAGTTTATCAATCAATCGTTTTAAAGCTTGATTCACCGTGATAGAACTTGTCATAATTGAAATTATTTCGATTTAGGTGTTAACTAATGTCAATTTTTTTGTGATTTGTTTTCTGATTCTCTGTGATAAAACTTAATTATTTTTTATTTTTTCTATTAATTTTTTTATGGCTATTTTTAGGAATATTTGTATTGCCTTTTTGTTTAATAATTTTAAGGTTGATTCTCTGTGATAAAACTTGTCATTAATATGGTTAGATTAAGTACCTAAAAGTAATATCGATTAAGGCGCTAAATACCTACTACAAATATTTATTTAATTTTAAGGATATTATCTGTGAATAACTGGACACAAACCAGTACAAAATTCTGTCGATAATTCTATGTAAACTTTGTTCTTACTGTTTCAAAATTTTCAATTTTTCCTCGATAATTGTATCCAGCTTAAAGGAAATATGCATGCCAGCGATTATATAAATATTTAAATAAACACGTTTAATTAGCTTTTGTTTTTCTTTACTACCTATAACATTGATACATCTTGAATAAATCGTACTTGTCCTTTTTCCACTATATTTTAAAACATTGATGTTCATAGCTTTTCTTAAAACTTTCTTTTAAATAACTTATTCAAACTTCCGTATATTTTAATCGATAAATTTCAGTTTCCATTGATCGCGATTTTATCTTTGACGAAATCCCCTCTAAGTCATTTTAACATTTACCCTTAGTAGATCCCACTAGCATCGACACACAGATCGATATATTGCCAAGGGAAACCAATTATATTACAGATATTATATTTATACACACAACACCAGTTTTTGCTGCTGTCGTTACTGTATCAGCGGTTGGAGGCAGTGGGACATAAATTGATATATTAATATTTATTTAATATTTTTCTTGGAGGCAACGGGACACAAAGTTTGAAATTTTCATTTTTCGAGAACAAAAGAAGTTGGAGGCATGGGACTAACCCAAATGATTGAGTATTGAGTGAGGTGTACTATATGTACACTCACCTCCTGAAACATTAGTACGCCGCTGCCAAACCCTTCGGGGAATACATGTGTGATGGTATCTGTTAAAGAAAGATACGTAGACACGTAGGTATCCCACTGCTCGCTGCATCAGGCCATAATATTCTCCAAAATTGTTACCTAATTGTGCCTATAGGTACCTACTTTGAATTAGTTTATTCTATATTTATGTTGTAATTTTTGCATAACTACATATCGGGTGAAACAACAATGTTGATTATCCGGTCTTACTGGTATTTATGGTAAAAAGAGAGACGAGATTTTATGACAAATAAAATTATATATAAATAGCTAAAGAAAAGGTCTCAAATTGGACAAAATACCGTTATAGTGATGGTGAATGTTCCTGGCCGTGACGCAAATGGCAAGTGCCGCCTCAAGACTGCCGCCTTCACAAGTGGCGAGGATACATGAGGATTTTGCGCACCAAAAAAAATATAGAAAAAAGGAATTATGTCAAATAATCAGTGACGTTTACCACAGCAACCTAGATATACTGTCCCATTTCAAATCATGGTAAAAACGCAAACTATCTACTTTAAAAAAACGTATAATATACCTGATAAATAATTTACAATAATTATTCTGTAATCGTTATCTACAAAACTTTAACTACTTATTGTCATAAGCATTTAATGGGCGACACTTGTGGTATAATTTGTATCTACAATTCAGTATCGCGCGAGCTAGCGGCGCCCGCGCACGGCTGCGAACGACATATTTGCATTCTATTTTTGAAATATGGCGTTGAGGTTATTTTTGTTTTTATTTATCGCCGGTTTAGTGGCCGCTCAGGCCCCTAACCCTACTGTGAGGGTAGCTCATGGGCTTCTCCAAGGAGCATGGAAAGTGTCGACCAAAGGCAGGTCATATGCAAGCTTTCAAGGTATTCCATATGCGAGGTCGCCGATCGGAAAGTACAGATTTAGGGTAAGACAGTAAAGTTTATTTTACTACTAATGTTTTGTCATTATACGAAGTGGGTAACTTAGTATTTAACTAGATAACGATGCACTTATTACTTTCCAGTTCTCGCCAAACTTATTGTATGGCTTGAAGTTGGCACGAGCTTACTTCAACCCGGCCGTAACAATCGGAGAACGAAAACTATTGGACTATAATAAATAAAAGCGAAAGCTCAAGTCGTAGGCTATCGTTTTAAATCATTTTAATCCAATATTTTTCTTTCTCCGATTTTTACGGCCGGCTTGTAGTTAACTCGTGCCAACTTCAAGCCGGACAATAAGATTGGCGAGAACTGTTAGTTTGTTTTTTCCTAAAACCCGACACCGACATCACACGCTGCGATATTAAAATAGATCAATACAATCGTTGTATTGTAGTCTAGAGATAGACTATAATACATTGGCATTATTTTTGTCTTCTAAACAAAATATTAATTAAATTACTCGTAGTCTCATTTGTGTTAATCGTTGCAAAAAAAAAACCGGCCTTTAAGGATGTTTCTCAGGAAAGGCAATCATCCGAATGGCAATAGACGTTATTTTTTTATACCGCTAATGTGGCAAACAAGCATTCCCTGATGGTAAGCGGTTACCATAGCCTATGGACGCTTGAAACACCAGGAGTATCACACGCGCGTTGCCGACCCGAAAAACCTCTTAGAGGTTTTATGGAGGATTAACTGCGCCGACAGTTTGAGGGAATATTCCTCTTACTGCCAGCGCAGTGCATCCTTAGAAGGAGCTCTCCACAAAGGGCACTTTTCAATATACTTATTTAGTTAAAAAGGCCATACCAAGACAATTGCCATTCCTGGACTATTTTTATAATTTTATTCCACGAGTGGCAATTTCGTGGTAGTAGCTACTAGTGATGTGGTTTCCGATTTTAGACTTCTGCTGAACCCACTGGGTATACAAACGTGATGGTAAATGTTGACAGCCGTAAAAATATCGTGTACATAATCGTGTCTTTACAATGTATAATGTGGGCTATACAATATACCTACAATGTATACAAATAAGTACAATACACAAATAAACAAAGCAATATTATCACCTATGCAATTAGTGACGGCGCGGTACCTAATCGATAACCGGGATATTATTTTGAATTATGAATAATTATCTATACAAATAACTGTTTGTAATTTCAATTTAACAGTTTTTCACTAAATGCATATTTACATCGAAAAATCCATTTTTAACATTTTTGTTTATTTTGAAGGAACTTTCACTCGCAGACTCGCAGACTCGCGTGCGTGCGTGCGTGCGTGTGTGTGTGTGTGGTAGTTTAAAAAAATAAGAATATAAAATTATAATTTATAATTAAAAAAAATTGTGTGATTACTCTTCAATAAAAAATCTTTATGTAGTACCGGCAAATAACGTGAAATAAAATGGCGGATGCGCAGAAGTCGATTTTGCACTCAAATGCATTGCGCAACTGCGCAACAACCCCTCCCCGTTAATTTTAGTTCAACTTACGTGTCAATCTTTGACGTCTGTGGTCTAGTGGTTCGAGTACCGGACTGCTACGAGGTCGTGGGTTCGATTCCCACAGGACACAAACATTTATGTGATGAACTTAAGTGTTTGTGTTTGTCTGGGTGTTTCTTATATATTATAAGTATGTATTTACAAAAAAAAGTATTTAAGTATTATATCCATTGTCTAGTACCCATAGTACAAACTCTGCTTAGTTTGGGACTAGATGGTGCTGTGTAAAAATGTCCCAGCATATTTATTTATTATTTATTATAATCTGTAAAAGTACCTTTTGCGCTCAGAGGAGTATGAAATTATACTAACTAATATTAGCACAAGATCATATGAAGTTCATAACGGACGAGTGCAAAAAGATAAAATTATCTTAAATTAGTTTTTTATGTTACCTAACATACTACCTATAACATACCGAATAAGTATAATTACTTAGGTATATTTGCTGCGAATAAAAAAGGCTCAAAGTCATGAACATAGTTACTATTTAAATTAAAGACAAATTATAATGTTTCAATTCGTACATATAATTGTTGAATTTCGATCACACAACGAACACTAGTACAAAAAAAAATCCTTTCGAAGTAGATATGCATAAAAACACCAAAATTTCTCGAGAAATTCGATAAACTCGAGAATTCTCGTGGCTAGAGAAATAAAATAAATAGCTAAAGAAAAGGACAAATTGGACAAAATCCCGTTATGATCCTCGATCCCAACAACAGGCTGCGGCAAGGGCCAAGAGGAAGGTTGTTGGAGGTGCCGGTGGCTTGCACGAATATATTAAAGTTTGCTCCGGTGACTCGGGCCGTGAAAATAATTAACATCGTCGCGCAACAAATAGACATGTTCATATGTTCGTTGGCGGAATTCGAGAAGGTAACACTAAATGTGTTATCAAATACCTCTTATAAGTGATTACATTGTTGCATTGGGTCTTGGCCTGTAAAAACAATTGTATTTGTTATAAAATAAATAAATAAAAATGGTCGATGAAACAAACCGTTGTTTCTTCTCGACATGATATGAACATAGGTATTATGTGGGTTGACCGTGATAGTTTAGGATCACTTACAGAAACAATCTTCTGTGTCTAGGTAGTCATTGTTATATAATTACTGTCTATATTTTACATGACTGCAATGAAGTTGTATTGCACAACTATATTATTAGTTTCTGTTGTATTTTGACACCGACAAAATAGAACATGAATTAATACTTGTTGTTGACAAATTAAGCTATTTTCCGGGAAGAAAAGCATCCCAGAAGTATCCTTTTCCTAGCCGAGATTTGGCTCTGCGCCAAATTCCTTTATAATCCAAGTTACTTCTTTTTATTTCATACACATAAATGAGTAAAGTCTGTTCATTTGGACAGTTCGAAACATAAAGTTAAATGTACACTTTCAACAAGTAAAACATTCTATTCATTCAACAAACAGTCTGTTTTCAAAATTAGCTGTCCCCGCAGAAATAGTCTTATTGTGTAGATTATGTTTTTTTAATTATAAAACTAATTTGGGTAGATAGAAATAATGTTTTTTACACGTTCAAGTAAAAAAAACTGCAGAAAAAATTGAAAAATTGATGAACAAAGTTACGGAAAATTTCAACGGGGGGTCCAGAATCATATACTGATGGTATTCGGATGTGCGTCGTCGTCCCTTCCACCTTGTATATCCATACAAAGAGATTTACCAAAAAGATAAATGGTACCTACATAAACTTATTTTAGGATTTCTATACTTTTTAAATCAAAACGAGTTTTCTGCGCAAATAAAAATACTTTCTATTTTAATGCCACATTTTTTCCACAGATTTGATCCCGCTGTTAATACCGTTATCTCGTTCGTAATTAGATATAATCAGGTCAAGGCTCCGAGATATTGTACTAGTATTTGATAAGATTTGTCTGTTTGCGTCACTGATAATATTTTATTGCCAAACTATAGGTACCTTTTCGCTAGCGGCTTAGCCCGCGCGGTCTGGTTATTTCTTATTAACTATTAAAACAAATATATCTATCCCACGGGAACCATCAATTTTACAGAGATAAAAAGCCTATATTGATATTCCAGACATTCCAGATGATATTCCAGACTATAATCTATCTCTGTGCCAATTTTCATCCAGATCCGTTCAGCCGGTCTGGCGTGATTGAGTAACAAACATTTATAATATTAGTCGGATAGTACAAAGAGAGGGAGAATCAAATAAAAATGTAACTAAGAGGATTAACACGTTAGCTGCGGCACCAATTTTTGCATACTTTCCGTTCCTGCGGCACGAGGTATAATCGGCCCGTACCGTGACCAGACGTTAGGGCGACACGCGGTCTATTAGACCCCACCTCCTTTTACAGACTAAAATCCATTTTCTGGCGCGAAATCAAAGATAAATGAGAATTTTGGTCCTTATTGATATAGACAGTGAATTGATGAACCCTAATCCACCGTCGCCCCGGGATCTGATGGCTAGTTTAGGAATTATTAGCAAAACAAAATATGGGATCTTATACACCTCGTAACGCACTGAAATAGGGCAAATTTTCGCTGCGATTAGTGATGGGAAAAATAATATCGACGTTTTTAAACTGTCTTAACTACGCAACGACTTGACCGATTTTGATCAATTATATCTCATTAGATCGTTTTAAGGGCAAAACCTGGCAAAACAACACAAAGCTATCAAAGGATACATTTTTTTTTAAATAATCTAAATTGTGCTTGAAGGCGCCATAAAGAAAAAAAAACCGGCCAAGTGCGACTCGGACTCGCGCACGAAGCGTTCCATTCTATACCATTAAGAGGCACCTATTACAGACTTATTATTGGAAAATAATGGATTACGGTTTATGCATAAGGTTTATCTTTCTATTTGTATATGAAAATCTTAATGCGGTTCACAGAATAGAAAAAAAAGGCAACCAGAAGTAGAAAAGAAACTGTCCTATTTATTCTGCCTCGGGCTTCAAAAATACAATTATTAGAACTTGAATTAACATTAAAAAATCAGTATCAATATACTTTTTTTATAAAAATCTCAATATATGTTGTACTTATTTATGAATGTTTTTCATTGAAACAGGGTAGACAATAAGATTTTTTGCACTGAGTGCACTGAGTCAAAATATTTTTGGATTTTTTATCAGCTTCACGAGATGGTAAAAATGTGCGTAGTTTTTGGTAACAACCAACACATCTTCTCCTTTTTTCACCCTTTTCGAGGCAATGGCGTGCGCTTTCAGGTGCTGAAAAATTTAGACATGTTCGGCGCTGTAAAAGGACGTGCTCTCCAATCGACGTGATGCACAACACTGGTCGCGGGAAGCTCGCGTTGAGTGCGGTACGAGGTCAGGGGGGATATGGGACGTTTTAGCCTCGTACCGCACTGCATTAAAATTATATTAATTCAGTGCGGCACGAGGCCTAAGACATCCGGTACCAAGGTAGGTACACCACCGAGTCCGGAACCATTAGTGATCTCAAATATATATTTATCTCTTTCCTACACTGGACCAAACCAAAGCTATGCCATTCGCACGACAGAGAAATTCACTTTTTTGCTTGCCGCACCACAGGGAAGTTGCATCAGGGGTGATTTAGGCCTCGCTTCGCACTTAACGTGTTAATAAATACGTACTCACGTAACAACTTTAAAGTTCATCGATTATCATAATTATTAAAATATAACTTTTTAGCAAAAATTAAACCGACAAAAAAGGTAAAAGACAAATAGTTAAATAAAATTTAGTCGGTTCCGAACAAATCAATTTAAAAATCTTCGTTACTTTTGGCTGACTTTTATTGATTGACTTTAATTTTTCATATTTCAGTTACTTTTTTCGTGGTTTTTTTTTTCTAACCCTTCGGGACCCTGATGGCAGTCTCTTCATAAAAAATACTGATATTCAGCCGCATCTGGTTAGACTGGAAACCGACCTCAACATACGTAGACAAATAAACTAAGTCGGCTAAAAGGATGATTTTATAGAATTCACTACGAGTATTAAATTCTTACGATAAATTTAATATTCTTTGTAGTGTCGTAAGTAATATTTTTTGTCCAGCATTTTCCCGAGGGGCCAGTAAATTATAAAAACAATGTAATAACTAACTAACTACCACAGTTACGTAAGTATTTAATACTTTCTGTAGAAGGACACTGCAATAAATTGCATTCTGAGCTGCGATCTGATATTGATACACTGTTAGCAGTGTCACTAACTCAAGATATAAAGTCCTTGCGTTAAAGCATTTTTAAAACAGCTTTCGTTGTTCTAGAATTGTTGAGAAAAAGATATTTTTTTGTTTTTAGCTTTGAAACTGATAAATTCTATCTATCTATCTATCTACTCAGCCTGTGACATCCACTGCTGAGTAAAGGCCTCTTCTCTATAACGCCACTGTTGCCGATCTTGTGCAAGTCGCACCCACAGATTCCCTACTGCCCTCACAATATCGTCCGACCATCGGGCTGGTGGTAAATTCGGTGGTGATAAATTCGGATTCACAAAATATATATTAACTAGCTTCCCGCCAGCGGCTTCGCCCGCGTGGTCTTATAATTTTTTCCCCCGTTTTTGCATCATTTTTCATTACTACTCCGCTCCTATTAGTCGTAGCGTGATGATATATAGCCTATGTTACTCGGGGATAATGTAGCTTTCCAAAGGTGAAAGAATTTTTGAAATCGGTCCAGTAGTTTCGGAGCCTATTCATTACAAACAAACAAACAAACAAACAAACAAATCTTTCCTCTTTATAATATTAGTATAGAGTATAGATAAGCAGCAGTAGATAGCCTAGGAGCATGACCACTGGATTGCCAAGTCAAATGTCTCGAGTTCGAATCCAAGACCTTTTCGAAATGATGTGCGTCACTCGCTTTAATGGTGAAGGACAACATCGTGAGGAAACCTGCATGCCTGAGAGACCTTTTAGGACCACTAGACAGCCAGCAAAATTATTATTAGTCCCAAGTCGAAACAGTTTTACAGATCATATAAATTGATAGTGTAATGAAACTCTTGGCACAGTGCTAGGAGACTTAAATGTTAAGTGATTATAATATAACAGATATTTGTGTTGCTACTTATACCTGTGACATTATAAAGTATCGTCACCTTTTATGATAACCGCTCGTTGATTTATTTTATTAAATCATTTTGGTAAAACTATTTAGATAAATTTGATAAATTTGTTTTTTTTAAATGTGATATTGAAAAAAACGCGATTGTGACTTGTCGTTGACATTCTGAACGTATCTAAGCTATGTTTAAAAAATAAAAGGCTAAGCAATCTCTACGTTTCATCTGAAATATAAAGGGGATCATTCGGTTGCACGTACAGTCAACAAACCTCACAACCTAAACGCATACTCCTCCATTTCTCCGTTAAACGGCTCTTTAGTCAACTTATCCCACGCACACTGCACCCGCGGGATGTGTTGGCTAATTGATAACCTTTCTTTAGTTATTGGACCCGCCTTTCATATTTGAGTTCAGACGCTTAGAAAAAGAATATCGAGACGTAGGTCAGTCCGATTTGTAGTTTAGTTTAACAGCTCCGCGCTCGTCGATAAATTTTCTAACCCTGTATATGCTTTCGTGATAGTGATATCAAGAAAACATTTACTAAAGGAAGAACTAATTACAACTAGTTAAGAGTAGTCTCAACTAAAGTGTACAAAAAGTGTAGACTTTTTGTTCGATGACATTCGGCAGGTCGTACTTGCCGCGGACACTCTCCACTTTAAAGCCTGTCCCAGACAGACGTGGCCTGCGGTGGTGTGGCCGCCTCTGTCTGGAAGAGACCTTACACCGGAAAATCAGTAAATATAGGAAATAGTTATACAAGGTGGAAGGAACATCGACACACAAACGTCGTGACAAGGTTTCACTCAAGGTCAAAAATAAAATGACCTAGGTCATTCCTGTAGAAAATGATCGGTTATTACAGATATTGACATTTTTGAGCGGGCAAGGGCGGGTATTGCTAAAGACGCGATTATAACGCTCCGCGTTGAATGTTATCGCGCGCGCGATCCGAAATAAACGAAATAATGATTTTTTAATTTTAAATCTAATTTGGGTAGATAGAAATAATGATTTTTACACGTTCAAGTAAAAAAAAACGCATAAAAAATTGAAAAATTGATGTAAAAATGTTACGGAAAATTTCAATTTCAGAATCATATACTGAACTCATGGTATTCGGATGTGCGTCGATGTCCCTTCCACCTTGTATAACAAGGGAATGCAGACGTCCCTTCCGGTCACGTTATCCAAAGTTTTGAAGGATAGCCAGTGTTGACTTTATCTAATCAAAGTTATGTTAGGATCATAAAGTTTACGAAACAACAACTTGACCTTTAGAGGGTTGAGTTATAAACTTAAATATCATAATATTTTCAAATGTAATTACTTAACTGCCTCGTTGGTCTAGTGGTCCCAAGCGCGACTGCTACGCTAGAGGTCCTGGGTTCGATCCCCGGGCCAAGCAAAGTATTGTTAGGTTTTCTGTGAAACTCCCAGCAGCAGCTCGGAGTCTGGATTTGTGCCCGGTTGATGGCAATAGGCTCGCCCGCTATTATTTGAGACCTAAACATACCGACGAAATGTAGGTGTACATTAATACACCTCTGCCTACCCCTTCGAGGAATACAGGCGTGATGGTATGTATGTATGGAATGGCTTTTCAGTATTCTTCATAAGTCTAAAGTCGTAAGAGCATACATATTGATAAACTAAAAAGCCTAGGTTCCATTCCAATGTCGAGCGAGTTATAAATTTTTTTTTATGAAATGCTCCGAAGCAGCTTGGAGAGACTCCTCTGATGTAATAATAATAATAAGGTTGAAAATTGCAAGTGTAATAATAATAGGGTTGAAAATTGCAAGTGTAATAATAATAAGGTTGAAAATTGCAAGTGTAATAATAATAAGGTTGAAAATTGCAAGTGTAATAATAATAGGGTTAAAAATTGCAAGTGTAATAATAATAAGGTTGAAAATTGCAAGTGTAATAATAATAGGGTTAAAAATTGCAAGTGTAATAATAATAAGGTTGAAAATTGCAAGTGTAATAATAATAGGGTTAAAAATTGCAAGTGTAATAATAATAAGGTTGAAAATTGCAAGTGTAATAATAATAGGGTTAAAAATTGCAAGTGTAATAATAATAAGGTTGAAAATTGCAAGTGTAATAATAATAAGGTTGAAAATTGGTCAACCGCCAAGAAAATACATTATACAATTCCACAGCTATTGTTTCAATGCATAGAAGATTGAATAATAACTAGAAAGGGATTGCAAGCGATGCTTCTGACCCTACAATGTAAATCTGCTGCGAAACGAGGGTACTTTCATTTACATGAGATGCAACGTCATCCATATTGTAACGTAGATATCTTCCTTCAATGTATTTTTCTTAAAAGGTCAGGGAAATGTTGTATTGTGACAATGATACGATATTTTACGGCGGGTGATTTTACCCCGTGTTGTAATTGGTTAAAATACAACATCCTCCTAGCCTCGTTGGTCTAGTGGTCCCAAGCGTGACTGCCACGCTAGAGGTCCTGGGTTCGATCCCCGGGTCGACCAGTGTTGTTGGGTTTTTCTGTGAAATTCCCAGTAGCAGCTCGGAGTCTGAATTTATGCAAGGTTGATGGCAATAGGCTCGCCCCCTATTACATGGGAACTGAAAATACCTACACAACGTGGGTGAGGTTTAGTACTCCTCTGCCTACCCCTTCGGCGAATATAGGCATGATGGTATGATGGATATCCTCCTAGCCTTTTCTCCCAACCACGTCGGGTTCATCTCACGAGCAGTTCGGAATTTGAATTTGAATGCAATAGGGTCACCACCCATTCCAATTCAAATATTTTATTTTAATTAGACCATATTTATAAATATTCTGGGACACTTTTAGGCTAGGATAGGCTTTAACTGATGATTGATCATCAAGTAATTAGAGCATGGGATACACACGAACCAGTTACAATAAGCTATTATCACTATAACCATATCTAACAGACTTCTACGCTAGAGGTCCTGGGTTTGATTCCCAAATCGAACAAAGTTTAGCCGCGTTTTTCTATAAAATTCTCAGTTGCAGGAGTTTGTATTTGCGACGAATGGCAATAGGCTCGCCCCCTATTACATAGGAACGGCTAAATGTGGATGGGTATACCTGTGCCAAGCCCTTCGAGCAATATAGGCGTGATATTTTGTTATGTTTTAGAATAGAATAGTAGTTTATTGCTTTCAATATTACAGTCACGTTGTTACAAAATAGCTATAATACTGAGAGCAAAGGGTTCAAGCATAAGCTTATGCTTAGGTCGCCATAGGGGGTGTTCTTATATTCCTTTACCTAACCTTGTTATGTAAGCAGTAAGCCCCTAATTAAGGTCATATGTACTTAATTAAATGCTCATACGATGTTACACAATGGTTCTTATTTACTTTTATTTGGTCGATAGGAACCGCAGCAGATGAAGCCATGGCTTGGGGTGTGGGACGCCACCAGACCTCTCTCCGGCTGCCTCCAGTATGACCCATTCATAAAGAGCATTACAGGTAAGCACCCATAGCAAGAATATCATTATAAAAATAAAAAAGGATTTTATAAAAAAAAATTAAAGCGTGTATTTAATACTTTCACTTGTGTGTGTGTCGTGTGTGTATTGTGAGAACTTACTCACCTCACACAACACACGAGGTGTAAAAAAAGATTTGTCTTTTTGTATTATTGCCATGCTAAGATTAGGTACTAGTTATTTTAATGAAGAAAGTTTTTTTTTATTTTACAGTTCGATTATTAAATATGGTCCTATCCAATGACATCATATACAGAATGTTCCTGGATAAATAGTTTTTTTTTTTTTTTTTTTCAATAAATTACTAGGTACCTACATATATATTTTTCCAGTACTTTTGTCAAAAATTTTTTTGGTCTAGTTTCACAAAATTTAACTTGTGCACTTTATCCAGGGACACTAGATTAAAATTATTATCGAAAAGTGTTGCTAAAATTATATCGAAACATATTTTTGTATATTTTACAAAAAATATGCTTATACAGGCTGTACGCTTACAAATAGATTTAATAGATATATGAAATCTTAATCTATGACAAAGTTCAAAAAAGTAAAAAAGATAAGTTATCTTTTCTTTAACTTATCTTTTAAATATTTTCTATTTCTCACCACAAAGAAAGAAATTACGAAGCTAAAGCTGACTGCATTCTATTCACGATTTAACAAGTTCATTCGGCAATGTCGGCCATTTGTCGTAATTAGCGGTGCTCCCAAATTAAGAAGCATTACCTTTTTTCTGCACTGTGCACAATTTGGTCTCGAACTAAGCTTTTATTTCTGGATAGTTATGTAAATAAAAGCTTTTGTTCTTGTAGTCTTTACTCGAAGGGACGTTGAACTAAGTATCTTTTTTGTATTTTTTAGCATTTTCAACGCTAAGATGATACAGTTATTTTAATAAAGGAAAAACTGTATTTACAGTTATTTTAATAAAGTAAAAACTGTATTTACAGTTATTTTAATAAAGGAAAAACTGTATTTACAGTTATTTTAATAAAGGAGGCGGTGCCAAACTACAAATTTAATTAAAATATGACTTTCGTTGATGTCCGTTTGGCACCTACTCCAAATTAGTTAGAAACCTGTTATTTTTTGGTGTTTAGTTCCTAGGTGTTTTTTGGAGGCGGTTTGTTTTTTTTATTTTAAAAGTTTTAGTGGTATGTGTTTTGTTTTGTACGTATTGTTATATATGGGGAATGGGGAGGCCAACTAATCACACTGCCCGGCACAGAAAACAAGGTTTCTCTGTAAATTTATATGGGACCAATCTGTAAGCACTAGCCTTCGAACAAAAAAAGAATCATCAAAATCGATGCACCCTGCCGAAAGTTCTGAGGTAACAAACATAAAACACAGTCAAATTGAGAACCTTCTCCTTTTTTTTTTAAGTCGCTTGAAAATAGCGCTGGCGATGGCGGGCAGGAGTACAGTTTTATAATGAAGGGGAAAAAATGGCGGGCAAGATCTGAACCAACGTCTTCTGGTTAAATACACCAGCTGTATGACCTCTTAACCACCGCGAGACCTACCCGCCAGAGGGGCCTAGACAAGTTGCAATTTTAAATTCGAATCGACAAACGAATGGAAAGAAAATGTATGGAAATGACAATAGTGACAGCCCGGTTTGTCGAAAGCTTGTGTCATTTCCATACATTTTGTTTGTCGATTCGAATGTCAAAATGCAACTTGTCTAGCCCCCCTGGTCGACACTAGCCCATGGAAACAAAATGTATGGAAATTACAATAGTGACAGCCCGGTTTGTCGAAAGCTTGTGTCATTTCCATACATTTTGTTTGTCGATTCGAATGTCAAAATGCAACTTGTCTAGCCCCCCTGGTCGACACTAGCCCATGGAAACAAAATGTATGGAAATGACATTAGTGACAGCCCGGTTTGTCGAAAGCTTGTGTCATTTCCATACATTTTGTTTGTCGATTCGAATGTCAAAATGCAACTTGTCTAGTTGACACTAGCCCGCCAGTCGATTTTTATTAAAATATGTTAAGAGAACTTTTCATTTCACGCTTTTAACTTAATGGCTTTTGTCCACGATTTCACGATAATATCTCAAAGGATTTTTTGAAGATACAATCTATTTCCTTGCCAAATTATATTGAAATCGATTCAGCGGTTTCTAAATAAAAAGATTACAGACAAACATAGTTACTTTCGCATTAATAATATTATGGATTTTGACTACACCTTTACTGTCTACGTTTGCACTTAGTGGGTTCGATTCCCATTCACATTAGGTACATGTGAATCACTTCACAGATATATTTTTAGATTGGATTTACTTTTGAACCCTTTAATTGTATGAACGTATATTTTTAAAAAGCTAATGTTTTCTGGAACCTAAGTTAATAAAAAATATGAAAACAATGTCGGCCTTCTTTTTGGAGTGTTTTGGAGAGTACTTTTTAGTCTTAATTTGTGATAGATTGAAAGAGGGAGAAAAAATGTCTAATCAACTGCACTTAAGAAAATTGACTTGAAAAAAGTCATTGTCCTTAAGAACGAACGCTCTCCTAATACTCCTAAATCGAGAGTACTATTCAGAATAATATTAATAATAATATTCTTTATTGATATAATTGGCACTGTTACATTATGGGAACCTCTAACACCCAAAGACTGTATTACAGGTGTTAGTCTTCCCCTGAATATATTGACAATAATTTTATATTTACATTTACATCAATTATGGAACAATTTAAATTAAAAATAAAAATAAAGTAGAATTATTGCATGCAGGCGCGGGTGTGTATGTGTGTGTGTGTGTGTCTGTGTTTATTTCGTTTGCATATACGATTCTATTTCACAATTGACAGTAAGATTTCTATATCACCATACCCTAAATTCTTGAGTCATAGTTTAATTGTATGTTTAATTTGAGAATTAGGTGTTTCGTTTTGTACGACAAATTAAGTTTATTATAAAGTCTAGGTGCAATATTGTTGTATTGTTGTTGTGCATTCATTTTTTTCTTCTTCTCCTTCACCAGGTAGCGAGAATTGCCTGTATGTGAACGTGTATACTCCTAAGATGAACCCTGGGGCTAACCTGCCGGTCGTAGTGTTCATCCACGGCGGAGCCTACATGTACGGAGATTCTAAGCCGTATGACCCCTCCAACTTCATGGACTGGGATATGATTGTGGTGACCCTGAACTACAGGCTTGGACCTCTAGGTAAGTCAGTTTATTACATTTTCAAGTCATTTTAGTAAAAGAAACTGTAACTCACATCTGTATTCCCTTAAGTGTGCGTTTACGAATTGACGAGACGGACCGCAGTCCAATACTTCATGATCCCATAAATTTTTGTAAAATAAAAATCTATGAGAAATTGACTAAATTTGTTATTTTTTTTTCGAGACTATTACTACTAATCAAAATGTTCCAAAGATTTTGATTTTTGCTACCATTTTGAGTTTAAAATGTCTGCTTACATACAATATTTTTAACCCACTTCAAAAAAGGAGGAGGTTCTCAAATGGACTGTAGGTTTTTTTTTGTATGTATGTTACGCGATTTCTCAGTCAATTGTAGACCGATTTTGAAATTTCTTTTTCATTTGAAAGAGTGATCCCATTTAAATATTATCGAAATCAGTCGAGCGGTTTTAAAAAAACCGACAAAAAAGTAAAAAGTGTATAGATTATAATTATAATGCTTCTCTCCGAAACCTCGCTGTCTTATTAGGCAGTGCCTTTAGTTGGCCTCCCCATATAATATAATAGGTACAAAACAAAATACTACTTCTAATCCACTAAAACTTTTAAAATAAATTATTTTTAAACAAAAAACAAACCGCCTCCAAAAACACCTAGGAACTAAAAAGCAAGAAATAACTGGTACATTTTACATTATGATTTCTAACTAATTTGGAGCCGGTGCCGAATCTAAGCATAGTTTGTGGTATGGATACTAGACAAACCATATACTTATGTTTCGTAATTACATACTTGTACAATGTACAGTCAGCAACGAAAGTCGTTGAACACAGCGAAAGTTTAAAAACATCACAGTACCAAAACTATTCATTCGATTTTGACTTAGGTAAAACATATAATTGTCCTCCATTATGAGAATTTATACTGCCTTTAAGGGTCAGTGAATTCTGAATATTAAAGATGTTAAAGCGTTTTGAAGATTTTATAGTGTTCAGCTACTTTCGTTACTGACTGTACATACACAAGAAACACCCAAACACATAAGTAATATGTTCATTACATAAATATTTGTGTCCTGCGGGAATCGGACCTACGACCTCGTGATCAGCAGTCCGACACTGGAACCACTAGACTATTACACAGGGGTCGTCTTTTATAAGACTTATAAGAAAATCAGCGTTTATCTATTTATATCTGTGGAGGTGTATCACTCAAAGGATACAATCTATTCAGATGATATTCTGCATAAATGCTAAGAGTTAAGTGGAATAGTTGGCGGGCGTTGCTAGACTAGTTCAGGAGATAGATGCGCTGTTAACATTAATATTATGACTGCGTATCATAAACAAAATATCGATATACGCAATAAATAAATAAATATCCTGGGACCTTTTTTTGCTCATCATCTACGTAGCCTACTAGACAACGGATACAATACTTATATACTTTTTCATACTTACATATTTATGATATTATATAAGGAACTCCCAGAGAAGCACAAACACTTAAGTTAAAAAAAAAACTTAAGTTCATCACATAAATATTTGTATCGTGTGGGAATCGAACCAACGACCTCGTGATCAGCAGTTCGGTGCTCGAACCACTATAGCACAGACGTCTTCCTATCATTTTTTTATAACTTCAAAATTTTACGAATCTCATGAAAAGAGCCTACCTTACAGAATAGTTTTTAATGGTCGCCCAATCCAACACAGATAGCTTTTGCCGGTATTAGGCCCCATGTAATAGGGGGCAAGGCTATTGTCATGTACAGGACTCATCCAATCCACGAGCTGTTGAGAATTTCATAGAAAAACCCAATTATACTTTGCTGGACCTGGGAATCGAAAACAGGGGCTCTAACGTAGCAGTCGCGTTTGGGACCACTAGACCAACGAGGCAGTAATTTTAATAATTTAATATTCATTAGGTTTTCACTATTAACTGGTCATGATCCAGGTACAGAGCATTGCACAAAAAGCTAAATAAAAGAGCTTTGAAACTCAGCTCAAAGAAAATAATGAATAGCTTTTCCTGCCAGTAATTGTTTGAGAAGTAAAGCTAGCTTTAAAATGTAGGTAGGTAGGTCCCGACAGACACTCGAAACTCATTTAAATTTAATCGAAGCGAGAGCTGCCCCTTATCTAGCCCGTCCAAGGTCACTCCAAAATAATTCAGGAACAATATACAAACACAATTTACATAATAGTCACAATAAGGTCCAATATCCGGTTAAAATAGTTTGTCTGTTATTGTATTTTACCCGACTGCCGAAGGAGGGTTATGTGTTTGACGCGTATGTATGTCCGTTCCTATGTCCGCTCGTAACTACTCAACGGCTCAACCGATTTAGATAAATGACACCTCATTAGATTCGTCTTGATGGCACGAGTGTCACTGGGTACATGAAATTTAAAAAAAAATGGCGGATTTTTTACGCTTTAATGTGCGAAAATGATCTTTAGTTGTATCAATTTTATTTTAAAATTATAATTTAGAATCTATCTAGTGATTCTATGATGATTTATAAACTAAAAAGTAGGAAATAAAATCAATTATTTTACATACTCCGAGCTGCTACAGAAGTACTACGCAGTCGGGTATTTTGGTAGGCTCGCTCATTGTTAAGTATACTTAGTCGACCATAAAATTGCTTTACCAGTTTTGACAATAAAATTTAAGTTTAAAAAACTACAACCCACCGACTACGAAAGAAATCAACTGAAAATCGTGTAAAAAAAATAAAATAAGAAAATCGTGTAACAAGAACATATTTCCTACGTCACTTTCCTGATATTAACAATTTACTGAATTGAAATCACAACATAAGCAACTACAACACCGCTGGGCGCGGGTTTCGTCTCACAGTGAGGAATGAGGCTGTAATCCACTAGCTGGACTAGTGCCGGTTCAGTCTTTACACGCCGTTGAAAAATCTCTCAGACATGCAAGTTTCCTCACGATGTTCGCCTTAACCGTTAGTATACATCTGCTTAAAAAATAACCTTTACAGACTTAAGTTTTATGAGAAAAGTCCGACTCGGACCTACACCTCGTTTAATAATTGGGTGACTGGATCTCTGTAAATCCCTGCAACTTGCATTGAAATCGTTATATTCATTTTCGAGAACGTGAATACTTAGACTAATAAAATACTCTTTCCTCAGGTTTTCTCAGCACTGGTGATGAGATCGCTCCTGGCAACAACGGGCTGAAGGACCAGTCGTTTGCCCTGCACTGGGTGAAGAACAACATCCTGATGTTCGGAGGCAACCCTGACAGCGTCACGTTGACTGGGCTGTCCGCAGGAGGCGCTAGTGTACACTACCACTACTTGTCACCGTTGTCTAGAGGTAAGTACTAGACCACGTACGCCATGTTTACACTTGGATGCCTTCGGTCTCAAAGTCTTAAAGTTTTCTTACATTTATAAAGGTTTACTTGTAATTCGACGTATACCTTGCAGGATACCATAGTAGGAAGTGCGAGCAAAAGATATGTAGTCTATACTGAGCGTTCCTAATTATAAAATTAAATTACCAATTTCAATTATCACTAAAATATATTATACTTATATTATACTTGATATACTTAGTAATCTACAAGGTGGAAGGAATCGACGCACATCCGAATACCATGAGTTGAGTACATGATTCTGGACCCCCCTGCGTTGAAATTTTCCGTAACTTTTTCATCAATTTTTCAATTTTTTGTGCAATTTTTTTACTTGAACGTGTAAAAAACAATATTTTTATGTACCCAAATTAGTTTTATAATTAAAAAAATATAATTTCATTTATTTCGGATCGCGCGCGCGATAACATTCACCGCGGACCGTTATGATCGCGTTTTTAGCAATACACTGCGCGCTCATAATTGTCAATATCTGTAATAACCGATCATTTTCTACATGAATGACCTAGGTCATTTTATTTTTGACGTTGAGTGAAACCTTATCACGTTTGTGCGTCTATGTCCCTTCCACCTTGTAGGTATACTTAATATTATAAAGAGGATTTGATTTGATTCTTTGTATTGAATAAGCTCCGAAAGTACTGAACCGCTTTAAAAAAATCTTTCAGTTTTAGATAGCCCATTTATCGGGGAAGGCTATAGGCTATATACGATCACTGTACTACTAATAAAAGCTAAGTAGCAATGAAAAATGTTGCAAAAACGGGGGAAAAAAATTATAAGATGCGGGCGAAGCCGCTGGCGGGAATCTAGTGTATAATAAACCTGCTTGGTTCTCGGTGACAACTAAAGTAATCTCTACCGGATTTCACTCACGTATAATATACAAACTAATATATTTATAGCGATATTCCGAGTGTTATGGTCGCATAAATCGAAGACCTCCCAGGAATCATGAATGAAGCGAAATAAAACTGTTTACGATCAACGACATGTATGTTCTTTTTATTAGATACTAGCTGTTGCCGTCGGTTTTACTCCTATGTGTAGTCGCTCATAAAATTGCTTTACCACTTTTGACAAAAACTTCCATCCAAATTAAATTTACTAAGGTTCATTATATCAATCTGTCACTTGGTTTTGTAAGCAAAAATAAATTTCGTGGCACCGGCATCTCAAGCATGCAGGTTTCTTTACTTTTCCTCTCTCCGATTTTTACGGGCAGGTTGAAGTTAGCTCGTGCCAACTTCAAGCCGGACAATAAGTTTGGCGAGAACTGTAAAATAGGATACACACCGACAAGAAAGAAATACTAGCATTCTTCTCTACCTATTTCTTATTTACCTATGGCCCGTGACATCATTAATATTCTAAGGTTTGGCCCGCAACTTTCATAAGGTTGCCCATCCCTGAACTAGGCTATCACTGTTTACTTTACTCAACATAATAAAAACAATCAGACTATAAGCTCTTTCGACGCTACGTCACATCTACTTATGCATTTAGAATACAATAAAGGGCGTTCAATCTTACCTCACACATTGTGCACTCGAGCTTTTTACCTCACAACGCTAACATTCCTTTGTTCTCCAAGTTCATTCACTTGCGGTGCATGCACTGCATCGTTATCTGCACAAACACTGCAGTTATTAAGGAAACACACTCAAAGAACAAACACAGGGTTGCAATTATTTCAATGCTTGTAATGTAAACTTTGAAGCATACAAGATGTGTCTGAGGTAATTATGTAGTGATAAACAAACCTTGTTTGTACAGTCAACAATGCCTCCCGTAATATAATATGATGACGCAGGGTAAACGTTGGGATTCATCCATCATTCTAGCGTCTTTACAAGCGGGGTCGTCTTTCTAACCAGTATGCCTCTGAAAATATTCGTGTTAAGTCAACGTTTTACATGCATATATTATTTAACACTCAGTTCGCTTGTTGGTCCCATGTAATAGGGGGCGAACCTATTGCCATCAACCGGGCACAAATACAGACTTCGAGGTGCTACTGGTCAATCGCACCTAGGAAAAAAATATTGGTCTAGTGGTCTCCAAGTGACTAGACCAAGTTTTTTTTTATTCGTGCATGTAATAAGTAATAATAATAAATAAAGAGCAATAGACTCGCCCCCATATTACATGGGACCCAATCTTATATATAATCTTAAACATACCATCAAATCTGGATTCCCCGTAGGGTTAGGTAGGGGTCTACTTATGTAACCCACAGTTCTCTGCTAAGTTTAAGCCCCATATATTTGTCCCATACATGTGCAAGCTTAGACACACAATCTACTGTGAATTTCTGAAAAATCCCAAAAACTGAGCGTACCAGTCGCGTTGCAGCGTAGAGATTTCCGACATACAAAAAATGGTTATGTCGGCTGGAGAGTCGACAAAACCCTTGTCTTTAGTTGTCATGTTAAGCCTGATGGAAATAGTAACCAACTAACTGTCAAGTGGAGCGAAAACAGCGGCGGGCGTCTGAAAATAGAATTAGTGAATTATTCATTCTTTTGTGCCTAGTAATTTATTCATATGTGCTAAAATTGTATTTTCTAGGCAGGCATAGGCAGACGTGATTCAGTTACTTGCTATTATAATATTATGTAAACAGAAGGGTGGGCAAAGGAGTAGGTACTGCTGAACACCCATAGCTCGCTGGTATCTTGAGGTCTTATTTAATACGGGGTGAACCATCTGCACAAATCTAAACATGGAGGTGGTACTAAGAATTTTATAGAAAAATCCACTGTCTGGGGAATCGTGCTCAGGATATCGGGACTCGATATGTCATGTCATTAACCCATATTGTGTCCCACTGCTGGGCACGGGTCTCCTCTCAGTATGAGAGGGATAGGCTACAGTCCACGCTGGCCTAACGCGGGTTGGCAGACTTCACATGCCGTCGAGAAAATCTCTCAGGCATGCAGGTTTCCTCACGATGTTTTCCTTCACGGTTAAAACTATTTTTTTTATATTAAATACTATTGACTTTATTACTATTTTATTTACGCACATGATATCGAAAAGTCAACGCCTTGGATTCGAATTCGAGACCTTTGACTAGGAAGTCATGACTAGAAGGAAGGAAGTTTTTTTTTTTTTTTTCAAATTAAATAAAAATTTACTAGATACCTACAAGAAAAATTGTGCTGCCAAATACCTTTTTAATAATTAATGAACACGTGGACTCAAATTTCTAACTACCCTCAATAAAAATCATGTAATACTTTCTGACCTTAGAGTTTAACCCCGCTACAGTTCATCTTAGCTAACCTAAAGTCCTCTCTCCACATGACACGAGGACACATTACAAGGGGCTAATTGGCACCAATTGCCCTTTTTGCCTTTGCCTTTCAACTTTCGACGCCAAACGGTCACCGAAATGAAAAGCTTAGTCGGATTTTCGATTGGCACAAAGGTGATTACATAAGTGTTTTACTTCAGCTTTACGATTCCTAAGTGGATCCACGTTGATCGCTGAAAAATTTGACGTCAGTTGGTTTTTAGGGTTGCGTACCTCAAAAGGAAAAAGGATCATTTTTTTTTTATTCGAATATCTATAGTATATGGGGTTTTTGGCTTCCAATTCCAAGTGTGGATAGCCGCTGTCCACTAGATAAATTAAAAAATGGAACAAAATTAGTAAAAAATTAACTGTTAAGTAATTTACGGGAATTTACTAGGTGATAGTGAAACACACCATTATCTCCTTAAGATTATATAACATCCTTGAGAAAGCTACCTATTTGTAACATTATTACTCTGTCATGTCTGACTGACGAACTGACTCTATAAAATAGTTTCACTCATCGATTTTAATTTTCGACAAACTCATTATTTAAAAACTTTTTTTTACCATCAAATATTCGAAATTCAACTAGTTTAAATTAATAATTCAATAGTCTACAATAATGTACTTGAATTACAAATCTTTGAACCCTTTAAATATCGAACACTGACTTTATTGAGAAGTTATGTTATCGGAGAGAACTTCAAAACTAATTTCGAAGTATTGTTCTGAATTTTGGTGCGATGAATTCGCAAATTAATTATAAAATAATAATCCCTGATGATCGATTGAAGATCTTACAGAAAATCTTAATATATTCGTTTATTTTTTTTCTTTAAAAGCTTTGCTTTGATTTTCTCGGTGATGACGATGATGATATATACACAGTTTTCTTAAAATTCTTTATTTAGTGAATGCATCGGTACTTACGAACCCTAGGTACTCTCAAAGTCGCTCTCACACTAATCCGAAAGTAGCCCCAGACATAACGATGCGTATAACAAGTGTCAGGTTCAATTTTTCGGATGGGAGTTTTTGAGAGTAGTTACAACTGTCAAATTGTGTTGTCATTCATTCTTAGTTCAGGCCCCGAATGAATGATGCGTCCGTAGGTGATACGGAGTAGGAAACACCCGTAACAAACGCCGAAACTACGGAAATCGTGCTTACGGAGTAGACCCCGACCCGAAATAACTACGTATAGACTATTTTTTACCCGACGACACGGCAAAAAGCCGAAGGAAGGGTTTTATAATAGGCAGTCTATGTATCTTCCTATTTACGTATGTTCCAATACAGTGCCTAAAGTACTCATCTGATTTTGATGAATGAGGTGTCAATCGATTCGTTATTATAGTCCCGGTAACAATGGCTACATATTATATAAACAAAATCAATATGACGAATGTTACATGCAAAAAAAAGAGCGATTTTTTTTCCGAAACTACTGGACCGATATAAAAAAAATCTTTCACCGTTAGGAAGCTACACTATGCCCGGGTAACATAGGGTATAAATTATAAGAAATACTCCAATCATGGAGGCGACGCCGTCGGCGGAAAGCTAGTATCTTTTTAACACTAACACAGATGATTTTTCTCCCCGCGCCGATTCAAAAGCATGCTATGCCATGAATTACGTGTCTTTTAACTAACTTTTATACCTTTTTGGAAAGCTGAGAGAATAGGGAAGTTTTTCTAGTTGTTTGTAGTTATTCATGTCATAGTATTTTTTTTAACTAGACTACATTTTTTGAAGCATTAAATGAAAATATTGGTTCGATATTATTCTTAAATCGCTCATCAATTTAGGTATTTTGTTGGATGAAGCACTTTTAATGATGTACGTAGCTTAATTGAAGTGTCAGCTATAATATCACTTTTTAATGGTACCTATTCAATGTGTAGTTTTTATTTTATTTGGATGTTAGTGTAAAATTTTGGGTAAATATCGAAAATTCCCTAAAATTCAAATATCTCGAAAACTATTGAACTTCGGCCATACATAGGTGGTGTTCAATTTGTTGCATTTTAGCCCGCCAATCAGCTCCTGGCGGATATACGTCGAATTACAAGTAACCCTGTATACACAGGTCGTTGGTATATTGGCCCTATGGGTGTGTTAGCTACTTACAGTCTACCTATGTTTGTCTAAAGGAGATCTTTATAAGTGTCGTGTAGTGTGTGCTGTGCTTGTTAGTGTGTACATAATACATTTATATAAATTCATAATGTAGTTCTATATTGCCCTATCCTATACTAATCCTATAATACTATGGGTACTAAACAATGGATATAATACTTATATATATTTTTTTGTAAATAAATACTTATAATACATAGGAAACACCCAGACAAACACAAACATTTATATTCAACACATAAATATTTGTGTCCTGTGGGAATCGAACCCACGACCTCGTGATCTGCAGTCCGGTACTCGAACCACTACACCACAGACGTCGTCAATTCCAAAATGAAATTTAAATGAGAGGCTTGTTTCGTAAAAAATGTTCGGCTTTTTCTTTAATCCTTTTGTAATTGTAATTTCAATTAAGTAAATGAGTTTTTCTTGCGAAGAAATGCGATAAAATTATTTTCCTGTTCTTTCGCTATATCTAGCCCCAAAGCCGCATCTGGATATCAACATTTGAATGCAAACAAGAAAGTTTCTTCTTCATAATGTTGTTACAATACAGTTCCACTGTGCACTGCAGTTGTTTTGTTTAACTTCATTATAAGTTTCATAATATTATCTTAATAGTGCGAGAGCTGTTTGATACTATTTACATAACATACCATTACGACTGTATTCTCCGAAGGGTTAGACAGAGATGTACTACCCACAGATAGCGGGTTAATAGACGAACCAATTGCCATCAACCGGGCACAAATTCAGACTCCTAGCTGCTACTGGGAATTTCACAAAAAAAACCAACGTCACTTTCCTCGACCCGGGGATCGAACCCACGATCTCTAGCGTAACAGTCGGGCTTGGGACCACTAAATCAACAAGACAGACGCAATAATAGTGCTAGAGCTGGTAGTTGTGATTGTTTTAACTTAATAACTGACATTACTAAAATAATTCACCCAATTAAGATTTTTATTGGCCCATTGGCGTAGCTTAACGTGGCTATGCTAACCCTGGAATTATTAAAAACTGGAATCATTGTAAATTAGCCAAGATTCGTTAATTATGGATATGGAAGTTCCTGTTATGTAAGTCCCAGTCCAGTCTACTTTAGGAATAACTTGCCTACACTATCTATATGCAGGGCACACACCTTCTCTATTCTCCCAAATCTCTCTTTCTTGTACCAATATTGTAGCCTCATAAAAAAAAAGCAATCCTTGTAGCTTAAAAAATAAGAAAAAAAAAGTGACTATGGAGTTTCTTGCCGGCTCTTCTCCATAGTTCCTACTTTTGTTGGAATCGTGCAACTAGTGGTACCTAGCACCTAGTTATATGGTTTAATTGAAATAAAAATATTTGAATTTGAATAATTAACCCCTCTCCTGAGATACCGACGTGCTAATAGATATACGTATAGGTCTCGTGATCCTCACAAAGAGAGACACTGTGTCATTGCATGCGATAACATAACCTACCTATATAAACTGATAACCTCTGATATATTATTAGTCTATTGACACAAAATATGTTTACTTAAGTACCTAGAATTTGAATCGACTTAACTAGAAAGTTCTTTTTGACCGACTTAAAAAAGAAGGAGGTTTTCAAGTCCACTGTATGCTTATTTTATACCTAGGTTTATGTTACGCGATTTCTCCATTAATTGTAGACCGATTTATACATATCTTTTTTTTTGCGAATGATATATCCCCTATGTAGTTCCATATAATTTTTATCGAAATCGGTGTAAAAAATTGTATAGGCAGATGATATTTTCGTTTACTCCGCAACCTCGCTGTCTTATTGGAGGAGTGTTTTTAGTTGCCTAACCATTATAGGTATAAACAAAATACAACTATTTTCCACTAAACGTTTAAAAATAAATTATTTTTAAATAAAAAACAAACCGCCTTCAAAAACACCCAATAAATAAAATATTTTATAATCCTTTATTACTACTATTATAAATGCGAAAGTAACTCTCTCTGTCTGTCAGTCTCGCATTCACGCCAACACCACTGAACCGATTTAAATAAAATTCGGTACACAGATAGTCTAGAGCCTGAGAAAGGACATAGGCTACTTTTTAATGCGAAAAAAGGGCGGTTGAAATAGGGGATGAAAGTTATAAGAAATACCCAAAACACATGGGCGAGCTAGTAATTTATATAGAAATGGGTCATTAATGAACTCTGTTTACTGCAGGTACATTCGCCAGAGGCATCGCGTACAGTGGTTCAGCTCTGTCCGAGTGGACGCACTCCATCAAGCCAGCGGAGAAGGCGAAGGCTCTCGCGGCCATCGTGGGCTGCCCCACCACCACCAACAAGGAAATGATGGACTGCCTCAAGTACAGGCCCGCTGAAGTCATCGTTAACGCACAGATTGAGATGTTTGTACGTATGGTTTCTGAAGGTCCTCCCAAAGTCAGGATCAGTTTAAAAAAAATTGCGACTTCACTCCCACCCGAAAGGAGACCACCCTTTTCAGAGAGGCCAAAGATAGTCTGTGGACTTTCCTTATAATAAAATCTGTTTAGCTGTCTGTTTAGATGATTTTTTTACGGATTACGTAGTGTACTTTGGACTTAAGGCCTGTAAATGCAAAACACGCCTGTATTCCCTGAAGGATTAGACCGAGGTGTATTGCTACCCATAGTTCGCCGCTGTTTAAGTCCCATGTAATAGAGGGTGAGCCTAATTGCCATCAAATGGACACAGATCCAGAGTCGTCGCGTTGCTACTGAGGATTTCGCAGAAAACCCCACTTTGCTCGTACCCAGGGATCCAACCCTAACCTTCTAGCGTACCGCTTACGACCACTATACCATTGAAGCAGTCATTCAATTCAATACACTCCAACTGTCCATCAGGAATGGAAGGTGCACATGTTTACGCCGTTCGTGCCAGTGGTGGAAGCCCCAGGAGTCAGGGAGCCGTTCTTACAGCACTACCCCTACCACGCGACCAGGTCTGGCAGCATGATGAACGTGCCACTCATAGCCTCCGTCACCTCCGAAGAGGGATTGTATCCTGCTGCTGGTAAGTCTATTCGAGCAACAGTATCTATAGGCGGTAGGAAAAGCCTTTTTTGGGGCAAGTGTAATTCCTCATATACAGTTGGCCACCTGAGGAGGTTGGACTAACTGACTGAGAAACAGCACCTGCCTTTTCTCACTCTTTCTTAATGGCCGTGGGATTTTTGACTCCAGTGTTTGCTAGACCCATTCAAATGGCGAAGCCTTGCCTCACATCCTGAAAAGGCGGTAAAAACACCTCTACACTGTTCTTTATGGTTTAAAATCACCACACAACTAGATTAGTAGGTAATCAGGGCAGTTAACGAACCTCTTTTTATGCCTATAACAAATTCTGATATTACAAAACGTAGCATTTGCAGTATCTGCGTCAAGGTTTGAAAAGAAAACATTATGAGGAAAGCAGGGCTTCGTAGTCTCAAATCGCAATCTTGGATTGATCCCTAACTTGAAATTTAGCTAGACATTAATAGAGAAAACCATAATTATGTTTACATAGAATATGTAATTTTTGACAACTTTAAAGATATAATCTGACTGTAAATATTAAAAAATTTCATCTTGTTCATCATCAAGCGTACCAGACTGACCCTGACCTCCTGCCTGACCTGGAAGCCCACTGGAACCAACTGGCCGCCAACATCTTTGAGTACAACGACACCCTGCCATTGAACCTTCGTGACGAGGTCGCGATGAAGATCAAAAACCACTACTTAGGAGGCAAACCCGTCAGTCAGGACACTTTCCCGCAACTGGTGCAGGTAACATACACCATACCTCAGTTCGTCGGTATGTTACAGGGCCCACAGGTGGTAAGCCAAATGGCACAAATCCACACCGAGCCGCTACTAAGAATTTAGAAATTTTAAAAAGATAATAATATCTGCTCGACCCGCAATCGCACTTATGACAACCAGGATAATTACTACTCCAATCCAACCACTAGTTCAGCTTAAATATACATATATTTCGACTGTTTCATACTTATCAGTTGATATCAGGCTCGCTACGGTATAAATTGTTAAGACAAAACGTTAGCAGTTTCCATTTCACATTCGTTATATTCTTCCTTTCATTCACACTACCCGTAATTGATTTGATTCTCCGAGTTTGTTTTGGCGTTTCTTCAGAATTCGTCAGTTAGTGACAGTTAGGAAAACATCGGTGCCATCTTGTACATACTAAAGATCTAAAACGTCTAAAGTCGAAAAGTGTCTAACAATATAATTTAGTTTCAGAAATAAATGTCATGTTTACCATCACAGTTGAGTTGCTACCGTGTTTTGATTCCCGGAAAGTAATCCCCTCCAGCCATTGAAATTAAATTGGGAAGCATCTAACATGACGATTCATACAAGACCCAGGAAAAAAAATTTACCTCAATAAATTACAAAGTAGATCCAATTGTTGTATACTGTATATGTATAATGCAAATGGTGTTGTAACTTTCCATAGGTAGTCATAATTAAATATAACCTTAACTTAGGTACGTAGCTATCTTGTACCTATACGTATCTCTACAATGTACTGCGTCTAAGACTGATTAATTAATATTGCCACAGATTAAGATATGGCTCGCACGGGTAAACTTGATAATCCATTGCTTAATATTGTACCTGGGGAAGGTACAATATTAATTTAATTAAGCTACTAGGCTAAGGTACTAGGTAAGCTACTAGCAACTAAGGAAATAAAACCTACATTTAATAAATCTTAGGAAAGGTTACCAAGATAGATATACCTTTTGTTTTCTAATAATGTATTGCAGTTGCTAGCATTCATTTAATACTTGGATGTTGAGTTCGATTGCATGGATGGTTGCTATTTAATAGTCAAAGGCGATATAATATTAACATTAAGGCTGATATTCAGAAACGAGACTCAAAATGAACTTATGCTTCCGTATGTCAAATTTGTATGACAATTTGACATACGGGAGCCTAAGTTTATGCTGAGCATCGTCTCTGAATATTAGCCTCAGTAATGCTTAAAGGAGGTCATCGAAATCGGCCCAAATTATGTACCGACTTTATAGACTAACTGTATAGATCCTGTGATCCAAATCTGACCTACACGTCAAATTGGGTCACAGGACCTTGTAGCGACATCTAACGCGCTACATAAGAACTTGTACGAAGCTACAAATCCTGAATCGCGCAAGTGAAATTTACCGTGCAACTTGCATAAATACAACCGCCCGACATCAACCGTCGGGCAGTGGCCCGCCAGGCATAACACCCGCCTGGTCGGAGGATCCTCCCTTTGGTGCGAGGGACAACACACCTCGTCCCTCCACAGTGGTGACCCCGAGCAGAACATCAGCGCAGCCTTCGAAGACCAGCAGCTTCGTCATCACCTTCCCTCCTAGCACCCTCCAGCACACGAGCAGCGAGTCACACAGCCAGCCAGCACGCTCTCCCGGCTTCAACGGGCACCCTGACCACACGCCTGCAGCTACCGCGCATGCCTGGTCAGACCCCTCGGCCAACGACGAAACGACGACGCAACGACACGACGACACAACGAACAACGACGACTCAACGACAACGACAACGACGACGACGACGTGGCACAGCACACTGCACTTCGGCCGGTCAACAAGCAGAGGACATCTCTCCTGGTCGACGCAGCAGCCAGCCACTACGCAGCAGCCAGCCACTACGCAGCATCACCCCGACGCACTGGTGACGCACCGCACTCACCGCACTACAGTCCCAACTCACTGCGGACTACGCGGCATCCTGTTCCGACTCACTGGAACACACTCCGCTGGCACTGGCAAGCTCTTCAAACGCACTGACCGCTGACTTCTCATCGACCTCCGGTCTAGGAGGGGAGTGATGTAGCGACATCTAACGCGCTACATAAGAACTTGTACGAAGCTACAAATCCTGAATCGCGCAAGTGAAATTTACCGTGCAACTTGCATAAATACAACCGCCCGACATCAACCGTCGGGCAGTGGCCCGCCAGGCATAACACCCGCCTGGTCGGAGGATCCTCCCTTTGGTGCGAGGGACAACACACCTCGTCCCTCCACAACCTAAAGTCTTTAGGTATGTTAGGTCCTGTGATCCAAATTTGCTATAAAGGTCTTTAGGCTAAAGACCTTTAGGTATAGCTAAGTAAGTAGCTAGTAAGTTAATATGCCTTCTGTCCCGGAAGCATGCAGGAGTCTAATAACCCTATGGAAAATCCTGGGTTGTTTGGAATAAGAAGAAAAAGAAGACACACACAATAGCCCAATTAAAAGGCATAGTGCGGAAAAGCCCAGCAAAACTAACTAACTAACAAGTATACCTATGCATTCATCAGGCTCTAGGCGACCGTCTGTTCGTGGCGGACGTCGGCAAGATGGCGCAGATCCATGCGGCCAAATCCGGCCAGCCAACTTATGTATACCGGTACGCGTTCCGCGGCGTCACCAGCCTCTCCAACTTGATGGCAAACAACAATGCCAATTACGGTAAGATTATATGCTTTAAAAGCATTACTTTCAAATAAGAAAGAAACTTTTAGCAACACGATCAACGGGGACTACGGTTACTATCGGAGTTCCACAAGGTTTAATCATTGGTCCATTTATATTTCTGGTTTTTTATTAAGATTATCTTCTCGATTCAATGACCTTTAGTTTTAATTACAGATCACTCTTATTTACTTTATCACTTAGGTCAATTTTAAGCAGCTAGTAATTACTCTCTGCAATTACTCGTTGAATTTATCTCCTAAAAAGATTATTCCTAAATAAATCTCTATTGTATTTACAGGTGTAAGCCACGGTGACGATGTGCTGAGGATGTTCAAATACCCAAGTGTGGGCAGCAACAGCCCCCAGGACGTGGCCATCACTGACGCACTCATCAACATGCTGTACAGCTACTCCACTACTGGGTAAGTCAATGTCAAAATGTCAAAAACTAATTGCACGAATCCAAAAGTAAATATTCTACTTAGACTGAACCAATACCCATATTACTTATATTTAAACCATTGCGTTCTTGCTGAGTAGGTACGGGCCACGGTCAAAAGAGTGATTTTATTGCTACCGGCACCGGCCTCTTTTCTAAAATTTTCACCAGTTTTCTTGGTGGATTAGGGATCTTTAAACGCTTCGAAGGATTCTCATTTCTCATGGCGCCAGTTATGTACCCAATCTCCTCATACTATAATTTATTTTGGACCAATTTTGTTTCAGAACCCCAAAACTGACCAATGATGGACCTGCGTGGCCTCCACTAAAGCCAGGAGCGCCAGAATTGGACTACTTGGACATCCTATCACCCACCAAGATGGAAATAAAGTCTACCACGGATTTCGGCCAGAAATCGTTCTGGGACAGCCTCGGTTTTAACGAAAATGAAAACTACCGTACTTATCTTAGGGATGAACTTTAAAAATTGTATCTCATTTTGTAATTAAGTAATATACAATTGTTTTTTTTTTATAAATTTGTGCCTGATATGGCCATTGATGGTAAGAGGAGAGAAGCGGTGTAGAGAAGAAATTCTTCACTTCATTTTTTTATTATTTTTCTAAATTCGAACCGCTTCGCACCTATTCACTCTAGCAAAGAGGCAGCTATACATTCAAATATTATTGTAAGTTTGAGAAAATAATAAAAACTGGATTTTTATATTATAATTACATTGTTTCAAATTGTTCTAAAAAACTTACATACCTACATTTAAACGGTTGTTTTTCCTTAAATTATAATGTTAGGTTAGGTTAGTTACCTACAGAATTTTAAAGACAGAAAACCCGTCCCATTCACTATGTCGGAGAGATTTGAAGTACTTATACTTACAGGACTTACAGCGGACATCGAGAATTAAGAAAAACGAGATGAATACGAGTACATAATATTATTTAATCTCTCCTAATGTCGACATCAAATTAAACGAATTCCAATATCCTACACTATGGCCTTGGCAATAAGGTTCATTTCAAATGATCAATCTGAAGTTTATTGTGGGCATATTTCGATTCCTGAGATGTTCAATGTTATATCGAAATTCCGATAACGTCTGTTCAAAATTAATTAGTTTTCTTATGTATCTACCCGCCGAAGTAGTACCTAGTACCTACTTACCTTAAATTTGTAAAAATAAAACCACCTAATAGTTTTTTTCTTTTGACGTTTAAGGTTTTATTTAGTTACGTACTAATATAAATAGCTGACTTAAAAAAATCAAAAAAACCGGACTGCGTAAAAAGTACTAACTAAAAATCTAACTAAAAACAAGCTGTGTGATGTTGGAACATGTATTGCAGGCAGGACAAGCTGTTCGTTCATTTAATAATTGATTTTCCTACTATTTTTAGTTTATAAATCATCATAGAATCACTAGATAGATCCTACTTGATAATCTAAAATGAAAATGTATACAACTATAAATCATTTTCAAAATCAGTTCGCACATTAGAGCATATAAAATCCGCCATTTTGATTATTATTGAATTTCATGTAGCCAATGACACTCCTGCCATCAAGACGATCTAAATGAGTAGTTACGACCGGACATAGGAACATACATGCTTACGCGTCAAACACATAACCCTCCTTCGGCCGTCGGGTAATAAAAAGCCCAGCTTAGAAGAGGCATGAACGTGGATAAAGCGAAAATGGTGTGTCAGAATAGTACCGAGTGGAAATCTATAGTCTATACACACAATACAGTCTCTGCGACCTGCCACCCCAACAGGAGAGACCGGGCGTAAAATATGTATGTACCTATGTAGGTAAGTACGTTGATTGAGTATCCTGTATCGTGACTCTGTTTTGAGAAGCTGACGCAGGCTTCCAGCTATTACCAGTATTGAGAAACAAGGTCAGTACCAGTGGAAGGATTAGGCGTTTTGTTTCTCGCATCAAAAGACCAGGCGGGTGTTTTGCCTGGTGGGCCACGGGCCACTGCCCGACGGTTGAAATCGGGCAGTTATGTATACTGTAAGCAAATTGCACGGTAAACTTCACTAGCGCGATTCAGGATTTTTCGCTTCGTACAAGTTCTTAAGTAGCTCGATAGATGGCGCTACATCCTATAAGATTAATTGGGGTCTTGGGAACGCTGTCCACTCATTTGTCCCAATGTGGGACTTCAGAGAAGATAGCAGTGGTCATGTGCTGCCGTACCTACATAGTGAGATTCAGAGGAGTTTACAGTCACCAAACACTCAGTTCTCGCCAAAGTTATTGTCCGGGTTGAAGTTGGCACTAGCTAAATTTAACCCGGCCTTAAAAATCGGAGAAAGAAAAATATTGCATTAAAATGATTTGAAACGACAGACTACGACTTGAGCTTGCGTTTTTATTTATTACAATTTAATATTTTTCTTTCTTCGATTTTTACGGCCGGGTTAAAGTTAGCTAGTGCCAACTTCAATTCGGACAATAAGTTTGGAGAGAACTGTACAATATAATATATGAAAGGATGTGCCCTTGCAGAGGCTGCAGAGGTTCTGGTATGTTTTTTTCTACTGTGTTGATAATGGATTACAGGTCGGTATCAAATGTATGCTGACAACTCTAATTACACTTACACCTACACATATACCGCTAAACATCTTCCCACACATTACTTACTTAATTAATTAATTAATTGAAAGCCAACCATTACGTAATTTCGTAAGTAAGTAGGTTGTACTTAGGGGGCGTTCATAAAATACGTGAGATGTTTAAGGGGGGGAGGGGGTCGAGTCAAATCTCATCTAATCTTACGTTGGAGAGAGGGGGGTCTCGGCAAATATCACGCAATTTTTTTTCTGATTGAAACAAAAAAAAATACTATTTTTATTGGGCAGAAGCCCACGTTGACTGTTTTTATACAGTAATACTTACGCAAGAGATGCGCATCCCTGGTGCGAAGGGTGCGGGCCAGCACCAACAGCATCCTGAACATGATAGCAAGCAGACTAGATTGCCTGTATGTTAATCGCTGCTGCAAGGTTTCCGCTGGGGGTAGTCTTGCAGCAGCGAGACATAATATCTAACATAGCTTGTAAGCCATTATGTAACTAACAATAATTGTTAGTATTTTCAAGTATCATCATCACTCATATAATTATTATATGAGTGATGATGATACTTGAAAATAAAAATTTATTATTATTTTTATTACACTTATAATTAAACTTTCAGCAATATTGATTACTAGTATAACTAGTCGTACGTACGTAGTTTACGTAAGAAACCCACATTTTGAAAAATCTCACGTGAGATTGGGGGATGGGGGAGGGGGTTGAATAAAATCTGACGACATCTCACCAGGGGGAGTGGGAGGGATAGAAAATTAAAAAAAACACCTCACGTAATTTATGGACGCCCCCTTAGGAAGATTCAAGTCTTCCCAGTGTTAACTAAATACCTACTGGCGCCATGGATAGTTATTTATCTATACTAATCTATAATAATAATAAAAAGCTGAAGAGTTTGTTTGTTTGAACGCGCTAATCTCAGAAAATACTGAGCCGATTTGAAAAATTATTTCAGTGTTACGAGGAAGCTATCACGCTACGACCAACAGAAGCTGAGTATAAACTAACAATGTTGCAAAAACGGGGGAAAACATTCAACTTCTACAGAAACGAAATCGCGGGCGAAGACTAGTCTATATCTATACTAATATTATAAAGAGGAAAGATTTGTTTGTTTGTTTGTTTGTTTGTAATGAATAGGCTCCGAAACTACTGGACCGATTTCAAAAATTCTTTCACCTTTGGAAAGCTACATTATCCCCGAGTAACATATATCATCACGCTACGACTAATAGGAGCGGAGTAGTAATGAAAAATGTAGCAAAAACGGGGAAAAAATTATAAGACCACGCGGGCGAAGCCGCTGGCGGGAAGCTAGTATATTATAAAGATAAAAGCAGCTCTTTCCATCTTCGCACGCGTAGAAATTTTAAAATGTAGCCTTAGGTATATTACTCAGTGATAAAATAAAATAAAATATCTAGTACTTTTGAATTTATTCATTACATAAACATACCATAACGCCTGTATACACCAAAGGGTTACAAAGGCATAAGTACAGTTCGGCCGGCCGACCGTTCGGCCGTTTGGCCGGGTTAAAGTTAGCTAACGCCAACTTCAACCCGGACAATAAGTTTGGCGCGAACTGTACTAATGTAAACTCGCAGTTTGTCGCTATGTTTAGGTCCCATGTAGTAAGGGCCGAGCCTATTACATTTATTTATTACTATTACAAATAGAAACTCCGAGCTCTGAGAATTTCATAGAAAAACCCTATTAAACACTTCACTTGACCCGGTTTCAAGGACCTTGAAAGCAAAACAAAAAATGCAAATCTTTTCTGTGTATCACTAGTGTGGGTAGGCAGGTAGAATACGTGTAGCGATGGCAATCACTCCACGTAGGTAATAGCGGTTTCACAATGCAACAAATAACTATTATGTCGTCATTCCATACGTCCTCTAGATAGATAAATTATGAATCATATGTGTGAAGTGCTGTCTATAAATAGATAGTAACTCACGGCTTGGCAGACATGCAAATCAGACCAGACGCGTACCGTTTTAATTAGTTTACTGTCTATAAAAATCAATCTGTATAAACGAGGCCGTAACCGACTGATGACGGTATCAAGCCAAAACTAAGTCTAGAAAGCTGAAATTCGAACAAGTTTATTTTATAACGTGAGTTAAGGAATTCGAGAAATTCCAATGGGATTAGGATCAACGCGGATTGCCGCGAACATAGCTAGTTTTATTTTATGTATGTTTATAGATGAATGACATTCCATGCTCACCAACAAGATGGACCGATCAAGTAAGACTCGTCGGCCTCCAAATTCTACACGGTTATGCGAAACGAACTGGACAATACCGGTAGAGACAGAACATCCGCTCTAGATGCAACCCTGATGCTGACCACGATCCTCAGACATGAGGGACCAACCCCAGAGAGAGATAGATGAATGTTGGTATATAAGGAAAACTTGAACATGAATGGAGTTAATAATGCTTTATTAAAGTATCATACTTTATATATCATATTAATTTAAATTTGTGTAAGCAGGAAGCAGTTTTGGAGAGGCCTATAACCGGCAGTAAAAGGTAAGGGTTGGGCACGCCTGGGCATCAGTCACTCTTTTATTGCACCCACTATTAGACCACTGCCCAATTTCTGGGTAGTCAAGGTTTTTTGGGCTTATGTGTATGACAACCGGGACTGACAGCATTGCATGCTCTCCAGTGCATGAAGGGGTGATAGTAACAAAACATAATTAAAAATACAAATTTATTTTGAAGCAACACTGAAAATAGTTATTACAAATCAAACCCACTTGGTTACTAAACTACACCATAACAACCCTTACATTCCCTTAAAACATACATTTATTATGGGAAAACTACCACTAACACAAAGTAGTAAGAAAGAGAATATTTTAATCAGTCATTCTGAGATAAAATGTGCAATTCTGTGTCTGTTTTCGCACATGATCTTTCCATCTGCTTACTACTCCATGTTTATAGTGAACTTAGAAAACTTAACTAGAACAGAGCATCAAAACAATCCTTATCATAAACACAGAAATTATGACTGGAAAGAATAAAAATAATGTAATTTTTTAATTTAGCTCGTATTCAAGTATACTTTTTTTGCTTATAAGTTACAGACAAGCAAGATGAATAAAATTATTATGTTGTTGATCACTGATCATGTCAGATGACTCAACATTTATTAATAACTTGATATTAGAACATGTACTTTGAACTTTGATTTCAAAGATGTACAAACTTGTCTACTACAAATTCAATATTTGATTATATTACCAATTATATGTAGCTAGAGTATATTTTTCTTTATCATGAAAAAAAAAGAATAATTTTATGATTTTCTACAACATAGTGCAAATTGTTGTTCCATTTTTAAATAACAATCAAACAAATAAATTAAATATTCAGACTTTTTGTTATAAAAAAAACATGAGTACTAACACCATTCTACATTCATTATAAAAATACTCTATGGAAGTATTGTGTGCACAAGAAGTACTTTAGAAAAAAATATTATGTGTGCATCAATCATTCATTTTACGAAATAGTTATATTATTGTTAGAGAAAAATTGAGTTTATAATTTTAAATAGAATATTCTTAGACATTGAACCTTACCTCTTTGTTAACAACTACATAGTGTATAGTTAGATAACATAAAAATAAATGCAAATAATTGCTCTTCATAGTGCCATAATAGTTAATAATGATTAATCAATAACAATATGGACATTGCAATTCCATGATTGAGTGTTTAAATAAATGTTAAAAGTACTTAACATATTTAGATTTTTTTAACAGACAATAGGGAAGATAATGCAATTTTTTAAAGATCTAAAAGTTATTAGAATCACAGTTGAATCATTGCATACTTTAAATACACCAATAGCATTAGCAAAGTTGTTGAATAAGCATTGATTAGTGATGTGCTAACTTGATAAAAGATTAATTGATTTTATACATCACTAGATTATATTCAGACCATGTTTTTAAACTTTGAAGAATCTATTCATCCTTTTTGGAGTCACCTCCGCTAGCCACTGTTAACTTCTTCTGCAATTTGCTGTGTTCCTCTGCAAGCCTATCATACTCCTTATTGAGGCTCTCAGCCTGAGATTTCACTGCCTCCTTATCCTTTTTCTCCCTTGTCAAATCCTTCTCAAGCAACTCAATTTTACTCTTAAGTTCTTCAAGTTCTTTCTTCGTTTTCTCGTCACCAGCTCCAGCCTGATCTAAAAGCGTCCTGGCGGTGACAGTGGCACTCTGTGCTTGGCGGAAATTCGCCTCAGATTGCGCCAAGAGAGTTGCCAATTCGGAAATCAACTGTACTAACCTCCGAATGACAACTAGCAAGAATAGCGCGAAACCAGAGATGTAGAAGTTCCTCTGTGCACGGAACAACCTCATGTTACCTTGCATCTCCGCGTCCAGGTGCTGGTGGTCGGTGGCCTCGATGTTGGAGTACTTTTGCATTTCGCGAATAGCATCCAAGAGACATAGTATTAACACGCCGATAAGCACTAAGAAGTAAATAGAAGCTTGACCACTTATGTAAGCCAGGAATTTTGATTTGAAGAACCTCTGCCATTTTGATGGACTTGCGACCGGCAATGTCAAGAAAAGCACAATGGCTATTTCAGCGTACAAAAACGTCGCAATTATTGTCCACTGTAAACTCATTGTGGCACTTTTCGAATCAGACTTTTACAAGGAGATAACAACAGCTGCAATACAAACAGCGGCACAACACAATACAAATTAAGCTATGAGAAAACTCAATGCGGTTTATAAGTTGAAATTGTTGAAAATAATCGGTGACTAACGATAATGACGTAGAAAATTTGAAAGAAAAATTAAATAGTGACGTGTCTTTGGCTCTTTGCTCAAGTCAAGTTCTTTGATTTTTCTCGACTCAGTGTTGCCATTTTGCCAATTCCTTAGTTATTATCATGTTATTATAGTCTGCGCGGAACTAGTTGGCTGCGCCTTAGGTGGGGACGCACACAGGGTTGGATTTCGTACTATAATTATAATATTTGTACTATTATTTTATGCTTCCTACTATATACTATCTATATCTAAGGATAGTACGAAAGATACCATAATTTCAATACTTTACATTAATGACTAATATAAAAACCATTTACTACTAATCCAATATTTAAAAACCACAATATTACTAAATAATTAATATAACGGGGCAACCGTCTACTGATGTCAATGTGACGCGGCAATGTATGCCAGTACTCAAATCACAGCACCATTTCGTACAGGCCAGTTCGAACAAGAATAATTTTAATTTTAAAAACATTCAAAGAGATTCAAGACATCCACATGGTGCCGTCAAAGACTATAAAAAGGCCAGCACTCGTCCAGTTAGAATCAGTCGAGTGCCTGTACGCCTCAGAGATTATTATTATGGAAACGGATGCGCATCCGTTTTCAAAGTTAACTAAGTGTTCTTGTAAATGATTTAAGTTTATTATATAATTGTTATTGTTATCAGAACAATAGTTTTATTGCACAGTCCTTCGCCCCGAACCTAAGACTTGTTAAAATAACATAATTTCAAGTCATCTCTTTGTGAGAGAATATTCAGTAAAATTAACCTTATTATAAGACATAAACTGGCAACACAATCCTTAGGCGGTAGTGCAAAAGTCGTAATTGTACTGATTTTATTATATACTTCTACTAAGGATCAAACAAATATTGAATAACTAAACTTGTAAGAGGAAAATTTTGCATAAATTAATATTGATTTTAATGACTTTCGATCCAAATGAATAAAGTGTACTATAATTTTTGTACAAATACTATCCTTATTAATTTTTTGTACTATCGTTTTAAACATGCCCAAGTCCAACCCTGCAGTAGACGCACCCCATCGGCATTTTGTAAATACCGACGACTCGTACAGCTTGCGCCAAACTTATTGTCCGGGTTGAAGTTGGCGCTAGCTATCTTTAACCCGGCCGTAAAAATCGGAGAAAGAAAAATATTAGATTGTAATAAACATAAACGGAAGCTCAAGTCGTAATCTATCGTTATAAATTATTCTGATCAAATTTTTTTTTTCTCCGATTTTTACGGCCGGGTTAAAGTTAGCTCGTGCGTACTTCAACCCGGACAATAAGTTTGGCGAGAACTAATCGCCACTGTCATTAAACGAACGAAACGCCACTGTCAATTAAATATGTCAAAAATGACTGCTCATCCTGTTGCCGAATGCCGAGTGACGTCATTTGTAAAAACTAAAATAATATAATAACTTGTACTTGATTGATTACTTATATAAATAGGTACTTAAAAAATAATCTAATAATAACCATGGCTGATCCCAAGTACGAAAATCTTCCTGGCATAGTAAGTACAATATGTTGGGACGAGGTAAAGATATCGATTTTGCATTGTGGTACTTATAATTCATTTCTTCAGGCGTACGATCAACCCGATGTCTATGAGACTGGGGATCTACCTGAAGCTGACCAGCCGGATCCTATGGAGGAGGAAGAAAACGAATGCATAGAGCAATTACATTTGTCCGTGAAAGACTCTTTCAACAAGTTCAAAGGCAGATTTTTAACTGGAACAGTCGACTTTTCTGATAGACTTAGCAGGAAATCTAGAATTGGGTACAGGTATTTATTAAATTATATATTTCCTCTTCAATTTACATGGACCTGATCCTAAAACTTACTGTCAAACATTGTCAAAATTTTCAAAACGTGCAATGACCCAAAATTATACAGCCTATTTTAAGAAGTATGTTATAAATTTTTATGGTAAATAGGGCTGGTGAGTGGGAGTTAGCAGCTAATGGTGAACCAGAGACTCCTCTAGAGCGCTACAATAGGCTCCGCTGTGAATTCTCAGAGTTGCTAGAACAAATTGCTGAACAACAGAACAAAGCCACTGAGAGTGAAAAGGTAACCAATTGACTCTTTTACTTTTAAGATAATAATAATTATTATTAACAACTGATTTTCCAAATTCCGACGACGTCTGTGGTCTAGTGGTTCGAGTACCGGACTGCTGATCACGAGGTTGTGGGTTCGATTCCCACAAGACACAAACATTATATGTGATGAACTTAGGTGTTTGTGTTTGTCTGGGTGTTTCTTATATATTATAAGTATATAAGTACAAAAAAAAAAAGTATATAAGTATTATATCCATTGTCTAGTACCCATAGTACAAGCTCTGCTTAGTTTGGGACTAGATGGTGCTGTGTAAAAATGTCCCAAGATATTTATTATTATTAATATTAAACAAAAAAAATAAAAATAATGATTAGGTTAAGATCCCTGATGAAACCAGTGATAGCCTAGAGCCTATGACCACTAGACTGCCAAGTCAAAGGTCTTGAGTTTGATTCCAAGGCATGCACTTCTGACTTTTCTAAATCATATGCATAATTATATTATCATTGCTTTAATGGTGAAAGAAAACATAGTGTAGTGTAGTTGGAAGAAAAAAGTTAGTAACAACTTTATTATTTTTAGGATGAATACACAAAGCTGGCGGTTCAAATCAACTCTACAAAGAAATTACTGGAGGAGTTAAAACTAGAGGAGGGAGAACAAATTGACCCAAAGGCTGAGAAATTAAAGTAAAAACTATTTTATTACATTACTAGCTTTCCGCCAGCGGCTTCGCCCGCGTAGTCTAGGTATTTTACCTGGATAAACAGTAGCCTATGTGCTGTTTCAGACTATAATCTATCTCTGTGCCAAATTTTACCCAGATCTATTCCGTAGCTTTTGCGTGAAAGAGTAACAAACATCCATACATACAAACTTTCACATTTATAATATTAGTAGGATTGTTCTCACACTTTACTGTCTTCTATATTACTTATAGCAATTCATCTACTCTGCCGTCCTCAAGCTTAAATGTTGTTATGTACCAAAACTACTTTTTGAGTTATGCACAAAAAAGTGGGCAGTTTTTAAAAATGTACGCTACTTAATAACTATAAGTCATATTTGAGATTGAGACTTAGAAGTACTGACTAACAGATCTCACGAGGAGATCTCACGACTTCTGATTGTGTTGGCATTAAAAAGTAAAAATCGGCCAGATGTCAGATAACAGCATTTTAGCTTGAGGATGGCAATACTGAGCTAGTAATCTAATTTATTCCATAGGGTTCATTTTCCTTGCCCCTTTTATTTTAGGTTATTTATTATTCAAATAAAAAGATCAGAGGTAATTTTTGGATTCAGATTGTTATTTTTTATCTCCAACTAGCTAAATCTGTGTCAACCATGCTTTGTTTTGGCTCAACGTTTAAAAAAAAAACTCAAATAGAAATGCTACATAGTGTTTCAAGTCAATCCATTGAGTACACAAATATTATGAAAGACTGAAAACTGATTTGAGGTTACTGTTAACTAAATGTGACAGAAAATTATAAGTTTTTCTCCATTTTAATTCTGAAATTGAGTTTACGATAATCTTTGCTTTGTCCTCTATTAGTTAATCTGATAAATTTGTCTAGGGAATACTTATCTAGTACCAATAAGAAGAAGCACGGTGAGGTGGTGACGACACACTTGAAGCTGAAGCCGGAAGTTAACCTGGCCTACACCACACGGATAGCACAGCTTGAACACAGGTACATATCAAATAGGATGATGTTTACTTTATAAGACAGAAAAAGGTCTAAGTATTGGGTAACTTATACAATATTGGATTGCAGTGTTGCTTAACATCAGGCGAACTGGCAGTCTAGCGTAGGACTATTATGAAAAAAAATATTTGAATGATTTCTACACTAATGTTATAAAGAAGTTTTATTGTCCTGTTATTGACTGCCTCGTTGGTCTAATGGTCCCAAGCGCGACTGCTATGCTAGAGGTCCTGGGTTCGGTCCCCAGGTCGAGCAATGTGTTGTTAGGTTTTCTGTGAAATTCCCAGTAGCAGCTCGGAGTCTGGATTTGTGCCCGGTTGATGGCAATAGGCTCGCCCCCTATTACATGGGACCTAGACATACCGGCGAAATGTGGGTGTACATTAGTACGCCTCTGCCTACCCCTTTGGGGGAATATAGGCGTGATGATATGTTATTGACTGCTCAACAAGTTAACAAATGCTGGTACTGAAATATTTTTGTTTGGTATTCGTAGGTTACATAGACTGGAACAAGCAGCAGGAGTCAGAGATGAGGAGGCTTTCAGGAGATTGCAGGCAGCTACCGGACAGGTCGGTAACCTCACTTTCCTCTTTATAAAAGGAATTATTATCATCCATTGCTGGGCACAGCACGTTTTCACTCTGAATGATGATTAGTTTTTTTAACCAAGACTACTTCTATAGAGCGGGTTGGTAGACCGCCGACGCCATCTAGAAAATCACACAATGTTTCGCTTCACCATTTAGGCTAGTGATAATGCTTGTTGTGAGTGATATCACTTGCACACTATCCAATGTGCGTTGTGTGAGTCCGGTTGGATGAAATTAATGAAAGTCAAATAAAGTCACACTGTAATTTATTAAGTTATACACAACACACTTTAACTTTGCTCCACACAATTTCAAGGTCCAATCTCTAGACAAAATGGTCAAGTTCAATTTAGATGCCAATGTACGCACTGTATGCGAATCCCAACCGGACTGCCTTAAGCAGTCAATCTCCTGGCAAACGATGTAAAGTGACACCCACACCTACATAGCCATGCACGTGCACTTACATGGATATGTATGTGTTTGTGTCCCCACAATGCTTACTAATATTATAAATGCGAAAGTAACGGTCAGTCTGTCTGTCGCGGGTTTACGCCAAAACTACTGAACCTATTTAAATGAAATTTGGTACAGAGATAGTCTAGAGCATGAGAAAGCACATAGACTACTTTTAAATGCTAAAAAATGCTGTAAGGGTTTGAAAAAGGGGATGAAAGTTATAAGAAACACCCAGAACAAGTGGGCGAAGCCGCTGGCGGAAAGCTAGTTATTAATATACATATACAAACCCTTGGAACCTACGCCTAAACAGTCCATGATCATATAACTAGGCTGCAAAGTAGTAAGTTTGTTTGTTTCTCTTCTACTTTACTTATACTTTGCTGTGCCCGACAGGGTTCATAATTGGCACTTACTGTAACTTACCAACACCTGTATACATTATGGAATGCAATAACGAATTGAATTGAATTGAATTTGTCGTTAAGTGATACAGAATGGACATACCAAAGAAAATTACTATCTAATTGATGTTTCCCAGGCGACATTATGCGGTGCAGCGGCGTCGCTCGCGGCTCAAACGTCCCTATTACGGCCGGGAGAGCTAGCCGCTGCTGAGGCCAGGGTCACCTCGCTGCTCACCAATGTGGATGCTTTGAAGGCTGCTGTTAAACCCGCTGACCCTGAGCTAGACGCTAAGGTATGTATTAGATTGAACTTGTAAAAGCTGGGTGTTGCTGCCGTAAAATTAACTAGCATTAACATACCATCACGCCTGTATTCCCTGAAGAGTTAGCAGAGGTGTACTAATGTATACCCACACTTCGCCGGTGTGTTTAGGTCCCGTGTACAGTACGTCCGAAATAACTTGGCGAGTCTGAACATCGCTTTGCGAACTTCCGCGCATGTACACTCGTGAAGAACACGGTTATTACCAAACTTTAGGAACAGAAAATATGATACATAGAGAAAGTACAAATATCAAATTAATAGATTAATTTTATGTCCACTCACCTTTGATCTACAGATTGTGCACATTATCACAAACAGTCACAGTATTATTTACACTAATGCACAATGGTGGTAACATCACGCGGACTTAATACTATAAGCCATCATTATTATTTCCCCCTTTTACCTACGACCCGACCGGTACGTGTTCCGGTGGATTTCAAAAATATACACACAAAGCTTGTCTTGACAATAATGAACACGACAAAAAAAGAATTATTCAATTTGGTGCTTCAACTTTTTAAACCTTCCCTGAACTACAACAAACATTTCAAAAGCAATATCAGCTAAATTGGTCCAGATGTTCTCGAGTTTTAGCGAGACAAACGAACAAAAAATGATTGTTGTATATATAGATGAATATAGATTCTTTAAACTGGATCACAGAGGTAATAACTAATAATTATTGATCAGTCACTGTCACTAAGAGGGGAAACACCGAACATAAACTCGTCGGCCCCTTGCATACCATGTGAGGCGCTTGGCATAGGCTCATGGTCAGGGTCTGAATAGGCACTCTCACTTTCAGACTCGTTTTCCGAGTCCGAACCAGTGTTAATTATGAATTGTTCGGTGACTTCATCAATAATCCGGTCACTCTTTCTGTAGTCTTTCTCTACCTCAACAACTTTTCTGCATAGAGCACCCCACTCTTCCTGCCCCATTAAGTTCACTTTTTCCTGGATGAGTTCCATTGTGCGGGTGACATTCCAGTCCACATTTTTTGCGGCTACGTGACCCTTAATAGCAGCCCACGCCATCTCAATGGGGTTCAAATCTGGATGATATGGGGGTAACCTTAGGACGTCGTGGTTGTGTCTTTTAAACATTTCGTCTATTACAAATCTTTTATGTACTTCTTTGTGCTTTTTTATTAGATCGTACAACATTGGTTTGCGCATATCCTTTTCATATGGTACACCTTTTTCGGTTAACCATGATTCCATTATTGCTCTTTTGTCATTAGATGTAGGGGCAGGATCCAACAGTTTGTTATGGTACGGAGCATTATCAATGACGACTACCGAATATGGACTCAAATTTGGAATCAGTTGGGTCCGTAGCCATTTTTCGTAATTTGTGAAATTCATGTCATCGTGATAGTCCCCAGTTTTCATTCCAGATTTGAACATGAGTAGTTCGGAACAAATCCATCTTCTGACCCAGCGTGTACCATAACTATCCTCTGACCTTTTGATACAGGCCGCTTTAGCCCTTCAGCAGAACCATCTGACCATGCCTTGCCTTTTGAATGGGATGAGTGGACATACGACTCATCAGTAAAAACAATAGGTCGTCCTTCATCTCTGTATTTTTTTATTTTTTCTAAATATATGATTCTCTTTAGGCGAATGTCAGTATGCTCTATAAGAATCATTCTGTTAGTTTCAGTCTTTCGCCACTTGAAACCCAAGTTATTAATTATAGTGTTGAGGCTCGTTTTACCACCTTCGAAATCGATATCGCGTTTAAGTTTCACAAACAATTTGTTGATTGTAGGCATTTCCTTTTCAGTCTTGTGAAAATTATGGATACATCTTTTTATAACACCCTTGTCAAAACTATCAATGCCAGTGATAGGTTTTGGCTTAGACCTTTTTTTATCAGGCGACCGAAACACTGAAATTAAATCCAAAATATTGCTCTCTTTTGCGATCCGCTGTACAGTGCGTTGGGACACACCAGTGGCATTCGAGACTCGTAAATAGATGTTATCGACGTTTTTCACGCCTTCTTCTTTTTCTTTCTTCATATATTGTGTTATATCGTAAATATTTTTTCTCGCTTGGCGATTTAAGACACCATTGTGTTTTGTTGGCATATTTAGATAAGTACCTGAATAAAAACTTAACAGAAACACACACAACAACAAACAAAACAACAAACAACTAACAACAAAACAATGAACAACAATAACAACGAAGATAACAACAAAACAACTAACAACAATAACAACAAACAAAAACACAACGAACTTTTAACGACAAAAACTTTTGTTATCGACTGTAGTCGGGACAAGGATAGCGACACGTACACCAAACGAATGCTGAAGTGTGACTGAGATATAACCTTGTACCCGAGTATTACCGAAAAAGCACGAAGCTTACGAAATTAATAAAAAGAGATGTGCAATGTTCGTGCTCGTAGGTGTTGTTTAATCAATTATGATTCAAATCGATTGAATCATAATAGATTAAAAAACACCTAACAAGTAAACCAAGTAATAAAAACATGTTTCTATTCAATTGTAAAGCGAGATTTTTCATTTTCTCATTAGGTTGTTACTCCAGTAGCCGTTAATAAAATACTGTGATTTAAAGAAATCATGTTATTAAACCGCAAAATCAATATTTTATGTAACATATTTTTTTAATAGAGGCAAAAGCTAAATAATTAACTATAAACTTTACTGTATTAGTCAATGTATTTCGTTAAATATGTTATATATACTAAAATCAATCGATTGTAAATGAAAGTAATCGATACAATATTTAATCGTTTAAAGGAATGATTGTGTAACTCTATGGTTTACGTAAGGTTCATCACTAGCCTAGATCACCACCCCGCCCATGCCGCCCCTGTCACCATTTGGTTCCTAAAAAGATTATTGCGCAGCCTTCTGCGCGAAGTTCGGACTCGCCAAGTTATTTCGGACGTACTGTAATAGTCTATTGCCATCAACTGGACTCGAATCCGGACAGCTGCTACTGGGAATTTCACAAAAAAAACCAACAACACTGCTCGACCCGGGAATCGAACCCAGGACCAGAGCGTAACAGTCGGCCTTGGGACTACTACATCAATCAACGAGGCAATCTTAATTATTATTTTAATAAAGGAAAAATTTTACTTGCGGGCAGGATTCGAACCTGCGTCTTCTGGTTAAATACACCAACTCAGCCTCGCGGTGGCGTAGTGCTCATAATTATCGTCTGATGTATTTAAGTTTACGCTTAGCGTCGTCTTTAAATCTTAGCCTTATGATCTTTGGTCAGATTAAAAAATAAAACTAAAACTATTAAGTAATCATGTTATGACATTTATAGGTGAACGAGCTTTACAAACTGCTGAAGCAAATAGATGGTATATCACATTCCGAGATCCTGGAGCGCATGGAAGCTCTGGAGGCCCTACACAATCAGGGTGAGTACTATGTAGAGATGGGACCACAGATGTTCTATACTATTCTATGATTAGATGTGGTTCATCTTAGACCACATCTACGCTTATCATCAGGTGAGATTGTGGTCAAGCGCAAACCCATCAACGATAAAAAAATACTATCGATAATCTAGATGCTTCTCTTAGAGCGATACTATCGATCAACAGCAATACTTTTGATAGTATCGCTCGTTGGGAACGAATATGAAATTCATATTCGTTCCCAACAAGCATTATGAATATACTCTAGATAATATCGATACTATAGATATTATTGCCAATCAATACTGCATGATTTTACAATCGATAGTGACCTTTGTTTCAATAGTATTGTTTACCACTTCATTCTGTATTCAATACTATTGAAAATATCAATTATACAAAACTATCGATAGATTATGCAATATTGAGGAGCAAAACTTAGTATCTTAGTTTAGTATTGTATAGGCTCATTCTCATATTTCATCTGTTATGTCAACATGTATACGATAGTATAAGCTATCGAACTCAAACCTTACGATCACTGATCACAACAAATCGCCATTGCAAAATATACCTTAAAACTATAACATTACAACACTTATATGCAACTTAAGACTCATAGCTTGGTTTTGGTATGATAAACTATAAACTACTGACGCGCCAAATTCAGTGGAAACCCAAACCTGGAACACGCATAAAAGATTATTTGTTTTCCACAACAATTCACATTTGAGGTAAAATAACCGATACCTGTGGTTGAGTTTAGGCTATTGTAACTATTCAAATAAAGGAATGGGATTTCGAACTAAGGCAGTTTTATATGTGAGGTTACTGGTTGACACCTTGAAAATACAGTTATACATTATGTTTTCAGCAAGCAACTTTGGCAAGTCGCTCACTGAGTTGGAGACTCTTCAGACGACGATAGCAAGCGGGGTTCAGAACAACAAGGAGTTACTCCAAGGAGTCCAGGAGGTGTTCGCTCACAACGTCGACAGTGTCAACAAGGAGATCAAGAAGTTAGATGAAAGGATCGCGAAAATGGCGACCGCGTGATGAGGGGGAATACGAAGATGTGGTTTGAAAATCTTATGTTTTGTCGATCCATCTATTGAATATATTCACCCGCCAGGAAAAGGAACGACATTTTTCAGGCACTATAATCAAATATATTTTTTTTTATTAATAAAACTGTCGCCTGTCTCATAGATATATTTAATGTCTGCTTTTTCTTTATCTTACATCTTATAAAATTTATGAAATCTTATGTGCATGATTCATAGATTACAATCTTTTTTTATTAAAACTAATTAATCTATTTCATTTTAGCCAGCCTTGTACGACTGCAAGGCAAAGGCGTTAATTTTAAACTATTTTTTAATATAATTAATAATCATCCCGTATCGACAAAACATTTGATTATCATACAACCTTTGTATTGAACATTATTCAATATTAATGCAATTTATTTGAAATTCCAAGTCATTACCATAACGCCTTATTATTTTCTCATAAGACGTGCTATATTTTTTTACTGATGTTACCAGCAGTTTGATGTTTATGATAAAATAAAACGCGTTTGTAACACGTTAGATGGCGGCTGATATCAAAAACCTACTCTATGACACTAGCCTTGGAGTACATTTTTACAGTAAAGATAGTCGAAACAAGGTATATCTTTCCCTTTAAAAATAATACAATTATTGTCAGTTAGTCCACCGAAAAGTTCAAACTGCGGAATACGCGCGAAAGTCTAAGTAATCTCATACTGACCAATTAAAATTGAACTCTAGGGAAACTACCTTTATATTTTTTGTATTCAAACAAACAACACATTTGTAAACAGATCTAACTTGTGTATGGCTTGTTCAAATCTCTGATTCTTGAAACTAGCAATCTAGATTACATATTCAAAATTTGATTTCAGAGGGTAGTTTTACAGAAAATTTTAAACTATGTGGGCATGGCAATTATATTAGTTATCAATCACTTGGGTTGTACCTAGAGATCTGCCGGAAATCGGTTCGTATAAAATACTGGGAAAGACTGGAATGTTGATAATGATTTAGGTACATCCTGAGCAAATCGTTTTGGAGAACGCAGATTCTACACATGGATAGTTTACATCGTAGGTGCGAATTTATTCACCATTAAGTTTACAATTTGCTGTTACTGTAAAATGAAAGTTATGTTCAGCATTTATATTTTTACACTATTATTTTTCCATTGTTGAATATACGCTAATAAATAATTCGTATAATGTATGATTATCTATAAGAATAGATTGCTTAAGAGAAATATAATAATTTATTTAAAAATAAATCGATTATGTAGCAACTTAGTTATTTGGTTCCAACTAGTTCCCCTATATCCTATATTTCTATGCGGGGGCATGCCACCCAGAATGAATTGAGTATAATTCCTAAGCCAATGTGGAGTCGACATATTGCATCAATGAACTTAGTCCAAACCAAGTTGCAATGTTCCTTCTCAATAAAGTTGATGAGCATAGATGAAAGCTAAAGCCTGCCTGCCCAATGGACAACAGGTGTAAATGTGTATGGAATATTTACTATACATATATTTTATTTGGCAACTGACCAGTATAAAAATCAAATAAAACAACATCATTCATTACGGGTGTAATGTTTTATTTTTTTTAAATTACTTAGAACCTAAGCTTCTGGAAGAACCACTTGTTCTTTCCGCTCTTGTATCTCTCTTCAAAGCGCACTCTCGTGTTGAAACGGAGCTTCTTGCGTTTTGCGGGGTCTTTCAGGTCCTTTGCACTGAACTTTTCGAAGCTGAAGTCAACGGAGTAGCGAGTGGGCATCAAATGGTTGTAGTTCACCACCTAGAAAGAACATAATATAATATTAGTTGTAATATTCATCTACCAACCAAGTGTGGTACATAGATTTTTTTCCTTCATTAAAAATAACATGGAAAATGCTTAAAAAAATACAAAAAGATAGTTAATATGTAAGGTGGCATCATACGACATCGAACTATCTGTAAAGTTAGTCGTATCGGTTGTGAAGCCTTCACAATAGATGTCGCTACGTCACCTTTAGACGTAAATTAGAATGTGAAGGAAGATTTCGACTGGCGAGAGGGGCTCGCGGTAGCATAGTGGTCAAAGCGTCTGGTGTACCGAACCAGAAGACGCAGGTTCAAATCCTGTCCGCCAGCCGATTTTTCCCTTCATTAAAAATAACTTGTAATCTTAGCATGGAAAATGCTTAAAAAAATACAAAAAGATAAGTGTGGTAGGTACTGTTAAATTTTTAGACTGCTCCGATCCTGATTCACATTATTATCAACCCATACACTGTCCTGTTCATGCATATTCCAGTAACCCATACAACATTTTAAAAGAGTATCCATGGTGTTTCTTGTCAGATTCTTCTCCATAGGATCAACTTTTTGGAACCATGCAAATAGAATAACATTTCACAAATGCTTGTAAAAGCTTATTTGAAATAAAACGATTTGAGTATGAACATTCCATGCCTAGGAATGTTCATATTCGACTCAGAAATTTATGGGTTAGGGTAGTCTACATGGCATTAGACCTAGCATTTGCAAAATATTCTTCATCCTTTAAAAAAATGTGTGGAAAGAAATATGTGGAAGGGCTTCACAGCCATAAGGTTTGGCAATCCTCTTTATCCTGTAAACGACATTACAATATTCATTGGGAGACTACACTCGCGAGCAACTAAATCGACTCAACCTACAACCGCGTAAACATTTGTGATTTTTTCAAAAATTGTATATTTTGATCACAAGAACCATATGTTTATTGAAAGCTTGATTAATTAGCTTTACATTAGTACCAATATCATTTAGTAAATATTCAGTAACCTTTTAATTACCGGACTTTAATGCGCGCAGAGGAAAATTGACTTTACCGTACCTACGAGTTGCGCTCTGAATTACCCTTATAAAAACTGCCACAATCAGTTTATCCACTGAAATTAAGCTCCAGCTGTAAGACAATACTATCAAAAAGAAATTATATTAATTTTTTAGACGAATTTATGAATACTATGCCTGAAGAAGCTGCTAATATGGGACCCTGTTGCAAAAGGGACTTAGTTAGTGAACATTAGATGCCCAGCTTCACTTGAACCAATCTGCTGTATCATTTGGTATACAGAAGGTTTCAAGAGACTGCTGCCTTTAATCGGACACCAAGAACCAGCCGCCAACATTGCACTTTAGAGAAAAAATACCGGTTTACCGTCTCAGTATAGCTGTGAAATCGACACCTGACGGGTGTTGATTTGCAGCAAGAGCTGAGACGCGTTCGAAGGGTGGCTGTCAGGTAGTCAACAATAAGAAGACGCTTAAGAGAAGCTAATCTCTCTATAAAACGGCCTGCCACGGGCCTGAAATTAACCATAGATCATCGGCAAGCGCGCCTTTGATTTGTACGAGAGCGTCTTAATTGAAACATTGGACCATAGTAGCCGATTTTGTTTATTGATATGTGTAAAATGTGCCTACATGGGAATGACAGGATAGGTAGGGTCTAAAGGCGTCCTGGTGAGTGATTTGTGCAGTGCTGGTTTGCTAAAATAATGCATACATCAGCGGTTCACGCATGATGTAATGTGGTATCTGTTTAGAGTGAAAAGTCGCGCTCGTTTTTATGCCCGTAGGAGGCCAAGTAGGAGAGTACGGCTGATCGGTACATTGCTGACATTCTTCAAGACCACGCGGTTCTCTACGTGGTTCATTGGTGATTAGTTTTTGTTAATACACCGTAATATCCATTGTCACATGTCGCGTTTCACTCAGAAATTCTTAAACAAGATGAATATACGTCCAATGGACTGGCTTGCATTCAACCCAGCCATGAATCCCATTGAGCACCTATGGGACGAGCTTAAGACAAGGGTTTGAGCTTAGAATTAAGTTCGTAAGACTTTTAACGAATTGAAGGCGGCGTTATTAGAGGAGCGGGATAGTGTTTCTCAGGAAACCGTCAACAAAATCATGAGATCAATGAAGAACCGACTGCGATCCATGATATCAGCTAGAGCAGTTCATACCAATTATTTTTTTATTGATATTTTTACAGATTTTATTTAATTTTTAAAATACCTAACCACAAATCATATTTCTAAATTCTTATTTTCGCTACATTTCCATCCAGGTACCATTATTTTATAAAGTACTGAATGGATGTTGACAATGCTGGTACCAATTTAAAGATGATTCCTTAAGCTTTTTAATCATATATGAATTTTATATACAAGTAGTGTATGAAAAAAAAAATCGTATATGTATGCGTGCTTACAGGTTGAATCGATTTGGTTGCTCGCGAGTGTAGTTTAAACTACTCCAAATTCAAAACCTAACTGGACCTGAGTAGTAAGTAACAAAGTGTAATCATAAAGTAAATCAATTCAATATAAATTGTGATACGATGTACTGTTGTTACTGAAAATGGTTTCTTATGATACTGACAATTGCTGCCTATAACAATTTGTTAAATTCGTTTTCAAACTTGAAGATGATAATAATCTTGTTAAAACAAAGTTATAATAGGTTGACCAATATCTGAACACAAATATCATTCAGTAAACTAAATTGTAACTAATCAGACAGACAGACACTGGAAAAAACAAATTTTCTGATTCTGGGACTCCTATCTATTTACTTGTACAAATTATTCTGGACCATTGGGATAAAATTTTGTATTACAATCAATCAAATCATGTAACCCATAATAACATTACATCATGTGTAAATAAACATTGGAGTCACATGGGACACATGGATTACTTGAAGAACAGTAAAGACATTCATGTGAAAGATAATATCAATGAAAATATGTTTACTTTGAGGTTAGGAGAATGCTTTGCTGTCAATACTAACTCATCCAAAGTTCTAGTTCTTGATAACAATTATTGAGCAAGGTATAAAACCACAACAAATTAGGATTTCAAATAGAAACGTTCACTCACCTTGACGAAAGGCTTTACTTTGGAGCGCTTGTGGATTTTGTTTTTGCCCATCCTCTTGTGCACTTTGCGGGGATACCTGTCGATGCCGGCGACAAAAGCGTGACCGTAGGGTTTGTCTGATGTGCCTTCATCGTAGTTTTTGACCACGATCGCCTTGCGGCCCGCGTACCGGCCACTGAGGACCAGCACCACTTTACCAGGTTTCATAATCTTACCCATTTTGGGTGGATCTGAAAACAACAAAACTAACCTTCAAAACCTTACGCTTCTGTCTAATTCCCTGCAGTCCACAATGAAAATCTCTATCTACAATACAGTATATTTCTGTTATAACTCAACACTGAGACGCAGGGTTAATAATTATTAGAGAATACGCAAAAATAACAGGATAACCACCACAAAGTCTGTGTACAACACGAACTAAAGTTTTGTATTTTAGCGATGAATTTTAATATAATACAAGAAATATTGACACTGTCCTATCGAGGGGTTCACGATTTTGATAAACGTTTAGTATTTTGTAAAATTTGTTCTTTTATTTCACAGATTTTTATGGATATTTTTAATAAAAGTTTCCAAAACTCACATTCCCTTTACCCGTCGACTGAAAAAGAAACTGTGTTGCTACTTTAAAAAAATATGTTTGTTTGACAGTGACATTTGTTTCATAGGCGCGTTCATTTTAATGTCGTTATTGCTATTGATATTGTTAATCATAAACATTGAATTTAAATTTAAATATATGTACATAGACGTATCAATTAAATACAGATGTATTTACACAGAATATCAGCATTTCGACATCAAGCGGTTCAAAGATATAGCAGATAAGTTACTGTACTTGCACCGTTTGAGAGTTCTGTGGTTTCTACAGCAGCAGCAGCGCCAGCGCGGCCAAGACTGGCCGTGATGTTCGAGGCTTCGACAGCCTTGCCGCAGTAACACTGATGTGGAGCAACACAAGGAGCGCCTAGACTAAGTACTCATTGATAGTTTGGTTAATGATTTAAACGCACTACAGTTCTCGCCAAACTTATTGTTGAAGTTAGCTCGTGCCAACTTAAACCCCCAAGCCAAGAAAAATATTACATTGTAATAAATAAAACCGAAAGCTCAAGTCGTAGGCTGTCGTTTTAAATGATATTAATCCAATTTATTTTTCTCTCCAATTTTAACAGGCGGGTTGAAGTTAGCTCGTGCCAGCTTTAACCCGGACAATAAGTTTGGCGAGAACTGCACGTTATTTATCTCGTTGATTGACGGTTTTTATTTTAGTGTCCTTACCGGTTTTTTATCGATAACTACCATAGACATATAAGCTCTTTGAGAACTACATCCTTACGCCATTGGTATGATTGATAATTAATGCCATAGATAAATTATTTATCTATGATTGATATGCTTTATGGCTTTTGGCGGTAATTTAAAATTCTATTTTTGTAATACCTACTTCGTTTTCAGAGTGCTTTATTTTGTGTGCAGGTTATAAATAAACATGTAAGTTGATTAATTGAGTTTAATATCAATAAAATAAGAAAATTATTTACACAAATTTTATCAAAATACAAAAATAAAACACTGTCACATACATATAAGTAATAACGTTTTGAGGAGGTACTATTATAATATTACACATTAGTCTTAGGTATGTTGCAGCGCAGCTGTATTTGTATTTCTCAAATCTGTTATAATCTTGCCGGGAAATGTCGAAAAAACAACAATCTTTTGTACATTTTGTACACGTAGGTATCGATGATATTTGAGTGTAAAAGTATGTTTCGGGATTGTAACTTTCACATTACATAATAATCAAAATAATAATTAAAACAAAATACAGTCTACGACAATGAACTGCAGAATATTAGATGAAAAAGGACACGCTTTTACACTGAAATACCATTCGATTTTATCTCAAATAATTACTTCTAACTATAATAGTATTTCTAAGATATTTTTGGACATCATGTCTGGACTTTAGGTTTCAATCAACATTACTGTGATCATGTGCATTGTCATTTCAACAGTGTTAATATTTAGCACTAACGTGAAAACTTTAAGTACGCACAATCAAACTAATGTGGCAAAAAAAGATAACTACATTAAAATAAATATGAGAAACGGAATGTGCAGTGATGAGTGGCAGCCGAATGAATGAAAACTACTAAACCATTTACAAGTAGGCCGTACAACAAAAACTTTTGCTACGTATTAAAAAAAATACGCTGCTGATATGTTTATATGTATGTAGTTTAAAATATATATTATATACTGGCACCGAAACAAAACAGTGTTATTTACGCAATAGTTCACAACAAATACTATTACACAAGTTCTATACAAAATTGTCCTTAGATATTTCTTTTACATAATATTTCTCATGAATATTTACATACTTAACCCTTAATAAATAGAAGACAGTTATTGTATTTTATCTATACAGTTTTAAACGTATCACTCTCTAAAGTTTATGGTAAACACCAAAACGTTTATCCAATCCAACGAAATCGTGTATAAAAAATCGTGATACGTTTTATGTATAATAATTTGATATTTATATAATATATATTTATTTATTTATGTACATAACTGTTACGTCTAACAGTTCGTGGTCGGCATGAGGCGTGAGCACAGATGTCGCCTGCGCAAAAAAATATATTTTATAGTTATATTAGGTGAGGTGCGCGAGGCGACATTATTTTACCAATCCAAAATTTGTAGGATCCGTGCTAGTAAAGAATGATTTTTCCTTCAACCGACAGTCTCGTTTCATCTCTTTCTCGCATATTACTGTACTGTATAATGTGCGAGTGAGATGGCACGAGATTTGCAGATGTTGCATGGAATCTAGTTACACCGATTATATGGATTAGCGGCGTGCTCACGATTCGTGCCGGTGAATATAACAAATATTGTAATCTCAACTCACTTCCATTTCAACGTGTTCAGTGCAGGTCGTGTAAATAAGAATAAATATTTTTTACATTACTTATTACAAATAATATAAGTACAATTTATCCAGGGAAAAATAGGAATTCGGAAAGTTGAGATCCGTTTTTAAATAGAAAACAATATGGTGAATTATAATCTTGTAGATATAATTAAGATTTGTTTACTAACTTTGGGTTTTCGGCCGAGATTTAATTTTTTTAGATGCAAATTCACCTAAATAATTACTCCAGTTAAATGGGTAGTAATTCGTTTAAATCTGATAATTAATTACTTTGTTAAAATAATTTTGATTCCTATCACAAATCAAAGTGAAATTATTTTATTTATTTATATGCTATTAGTTTACTGTGGAGTTGCGGCAGCAGTGACAATTCGTCTACTCAAGCAATTGACCTGCAACCTAGTGAGTAAATTTTGAACTAAAAATTTTTACTGAGGTCAAACACAATATTCAACTGCATTATGGCTGTGTGTCAAGCTGCCATAATAATATAATCACCAATAGGTATAATAAAAAAAATATTTTTGTGTGGTTCAGCTTACTGGAACACAAATTAGGATTTTAGGTTATGTGCTACGGGTTTTTTGTTTAGGGGTGATGGCGAGCCTAGGGAGTGTGGAATTCTTACCTACTAAAACCACCCCGGTGGCCACACCATCACACATGGAGTGAGGAATAGTTGTACCTTAAAAAGACCACACCAACTAGTGTTGCCGCTCGATAGTCGACTATCGATAGACTATCGATAGTTAAGCAAAAAGGATAGTATCGATACTATGGATGCTTCTGTTAGAGCAATACTATAGATCAACAGCAATACTATCGACAGTATCGCTCGTTGGAAACGAATATCCTATCGATAGTATATATAGTACTAACGATTGTAAAACTATCGATTTTTCGGCAACCCTACAACAACCCTCCTACCCCGAAAAGGGCACATCCCTGAGAGTAAACAGGGCCTACACTACAACATGTTAGTTAACACAATCATTTTGAGATCGTGAGGGAGATGCGACTTTACACATTAAATTCCATTAAATCCCTTTCCCGTAACATAAAAATAATCAAGTAAACACGTTGTTACAAGTCCAATCCAGTATCTCCAGTACCTTTTTTAGAGTATAATAAATTGAACACATTGCAATTCTCCTATAAAGACGCACCAAGCCGAATCACCTCACGTCAAAAAATTATGACATTTACATATGACACATACCTACCTGCCACAGCTTTGTCAGTAATCATAAAATAGGAAAATGTTATAAATTATCACTAGATTACAAGAATTAATAGACTTGATGTCTTAAATTAAGTCAAAACAGCGCAGTTATGTAGCAAATTTAACAAGAACATTGTCTTATCACAATAAAACACAGGAAAGATTCATTTAACATCGAAGATCAAAATCAATAAATCATTTCACAAGATGCGTGCTCTAAGCTACCTGTGACTACAGAATATTTGGCACATTTTTATCTATCGCGTCGTGTATTTTTTACTTTAATAACGTCATAAATAACCGTCAAACCGCTTAGTTGAATAGTTTTGTACATGATTGGAAGAATTCAATTCATAAGATAAACAACTGCGTCCAAATGAACCAAGTCCACAACTGAAAGATTCTGATCAAAAAATAAAAAACACACGCCGCGATATTTTCTGATCCTTGCTGCGCTCGCAGAAAGTTTCAACTAAAAAAATTGAGGCAGATTAACGAATCAGTCAATTCCGTATCCTCCGTCTACCTGACACATCGATTTTAAACCTAAAGGAAAAACATACAACAGCTCCTTGAAAAACAATTTTTATAAATATATTTATACACAATAATTGAGACACTCGGGTGCTGATACATTTACTCTTTTATATTCTTCTATATAATTATTATGTCATCTCGGAATCACAACACTGGGGGGACTATGTACACTCTCTCAACAAATTCACAATTAAATATACGTCAACGTTACAAATTACTCACAAATATACATAAATATAAAACTCTAATTACACGGTACGAGATAGCCCGAGTCCCGAGTCGGTCGGTATCTATGCACAGTCAATCGCGCGGCGCTCGCGGCGGTCGCGGCGGTCGCGGCGGTCGCGGCTCAGACGGAGATCTCGTAGTTACAGTCGTAGACCGAGGCGCGGTCGGGCGGGTCGGGCGGCGGCGCGCGCGACTCCAGCTGGTCCTGCACCTCCAGCGCGCGCACGAACGACAGCGGCCGCGCCGGCGCCCCGCCCGCGCGCCGCCGGGCCAGCGGCGACGCGCCCGCGCCCGGCGGGAACACCGCCACGCCGCCGCGCGCCACCAGCGGGTGCGCGAGCGCCACGTGCGGCGCGTGGGCCGCGTGCGGCGCGTGAGCCGCGTGCGGCGCGTGGGCCCCGTGCGCCACGTGCGGCGCGTGCGGCGGCCGCTCGGCCCACAGGTAGTTGCCGCGCTGCGGCGACGCGGCCAGCTCGCGGATGTCGTCGGCCGTGGGGCGGTGCGGCGCGGGCGGGTCGGGCCGCAGCAGCTCGCCCTCGGACAGGAAGCGGCGCTGCGGGGACGCGCGCCCGCCGACGCCGATGAAGTCGGGGCGGCGCGGCTGCGTCGGCGTGCCCGGGTTGGACCTGTCAGGCGCGGCGCTCACGTCAGGGGTTTAATCGCGCGAGCTCGTCCGAGCCCTCGCTATCGTTATCGTACGGCCTACGGACAGAAGGAGAAGGGAGCTGCGGGGCGAAGCGTTTGCACGTGCGATCGCGCGACCGGCGCCTCCGCCCTCGGACTGTGCACGTTCAGAACGTGAATACGCGCGCGTCCTGCGGCGGCTGGCCTGCTCTGTCTCATCGGTAACGATCCGGAGCCGGACAACACGCCACAGAACTTGCGATTCTTTAAAATATCGGTCAGCAATTAGTTACTTATGCAAATATTACAACAAGACCGTACCGCAATCCCGACTACGTTCCAAATGTCACAATTATATATAAAACTACTCTACGTATAACCATGAGCATATAACACGTGTTTGGGATCAAAGTATAGTCATCGTAAAACCAAGGTAATGACCGGGTTCTGAACGCGTAGAACTTTGGGTCCGTAGGCGGCGACGCCGCCTGCTACGGTTGCGGGGAGCATGCCAACGCCACATGCCACAACTATATGTTACACTATAATATCACACACTACTTTACAACTACGGTCAACTACTGCATGCTTATCCTGGTGAAATAAGTATTATTAATGATGTTTGTCTTTAAACAAAACAGTATCGTGTCATGAAGCTTTTATAAACCAGATCCCCTTTTTACCCGACGACGGAAAAACTCAAAAGAAAGGTTATGAATTAGGCAGTGTTTCCGTTAATTGGATATATATATTTTAGTGCAATCAACGCAAAAATAAGTAAGGTACTCATTTCATCAGGATAAAACAAAATACTCCGGCAAGCAACGATACGACATATACAATGGCTTTGTGCATTACGAAAATTTGAAACTTCAAATCGAGCAGATAATTATTAAGACCTTCTGAAAACAAATTAATTAATGAAGATAATAAAAGAGCAGTAAAAATTTTACGTAGGTACTGAAATATAGATAAAAAGTGCTAGCTTATGACGTAAGAGCGACGAAAAATTATTTAAAATAAGGTCGTTGGTTTGTTTACCATTAATTACAACGTTACGTGTCTATGATCATAAGTCAACCATAGACAGACGTTGGTAGCCGTTTTCAGCCATTGTATAGTGTGTCGCGCTACGCCTGCGCCCCGCTATGTCACAACAGCTTGCAAATAAAAAATAATAATATATATATTTTGAATTCTGTAGTTATTCAAAACATTTTTTTAGAATAGATTATATTTGCCAAAACCAAATGAATAATGTTTGGCTCAAAGCGACTCGGTCTATATGCTTTTGTATATTCGAGAGTGACACTAGATTATTAAGGGCCTATTTCACAGCTTACTGATAAGTTTCCGTTAAATTATTTGGCAAATAATTTCATACAAATGATGTTCCATTTTCGGATTTATCCGGTTGTAAACGGCGATCGATATATAGAAGGGATATATAGAACTGGTGAAACAGGCCCTTAGTGAATTATTTATATTTATTATTGAGTCACGTTGTAACTACTAGATCTTACAGACAGAATTCCCACAACGGCCTAGTTACACCATCTTTTATTCAAATATATATTGTCGAATCTAAACTTTGTGCATAAACAATCAAATCGAAATCTAATAAAATCCAAGCATACAAAATGAAAGCTTTTGCATTCGTTCATTTGAATATGTATGATAAGAGTATAATTATGAGCAATTAGAATCCCTAGAGACCCTGCATTCTGATAAACTATACCATATTAAATACATAAAACGCGCGGAATCTTTGAAACCAAAAAATAAATAACTAATAAAATATATTTTAGTTAAATATAGGATAGCTGTCACATGCAACAAGACGGTGTAACCGATCGTTGATTAAATTAAATACACGATAAAAACTAATAACAATAATAATAGGTGCGAATATTTTAAAGGGTTTGTATTTACATAGTTGAGTCCAGTTGAGTTCAAAATTATATATTATGTATACATCTCTTGTGGCAATGTATGAATTCAAAGCATGTTTAAGCTAGATTCATTATTATTAGAAACATTCTGAGAAAGCATTTTCTATGACAATCTCAAGGTTAATAATATGGTATATAAACCCATTGATTGTGTTACATAAGTTTTTCTCTCAAGACGAAAAGGTTACGACCTTAAAATTATCCGCACCTTATAATATTACAAAGTTAAAAAAACATGCTAAAAAACTGCTTTGTGCTCATTAAAAAAAAAATACAAAGCACAAACAACGCATTTAGTACTTTCAGATATTCAATGTGAGTACTATTTACAATGTTAATGCACCCCGTCATCTAAAAGTACGAAAGAAATAAATACGTATTAATAAAAAAGAAAAAAAAAACAATCAGTAACGTATATTTTAGATATTTATAGCAAAAACAAACAAAAAATGCAGAGCCATTTCAATAAAATTTATATACAAAAGTCGTTTTAAGAATTAGTGGATATTTTTATTGCATGCCTAAGTAGTAGTAAGTATTTTACAAACTTACTGTTCGAAATCTGAAATCTAAAAGAAGAAATGGTAAGAGCTATTCCTACATAAAAAAATATACTAGGGAAGACTGTAAGTTAAAATATAAATTATATTTGGAAAATATTATGAATCAAGTATAAAAAAAACTAGATGGAATCGCCAATTATAAAACCGCTTTCAATATACTACAACACATGGTGTTCAAAAACCCAGGTTTTATAATGTCCACATTTTTTTTTAAACTTGCAAATGATGGGTATAGTTTTAGACTGCGTTTAACTAAATCCCATAATTTTCTGCCTGGGTTTAGTTTTAAGCCCATGATATTCCTTATTTATTTATTTATGTACACACTGAAGAAAACAGTAAATTATAAATAATTAGGAATATTGTAAAAAGGTACAATATTCCTTAAAGGTGACTGGCGTTTAGAACTAACATTTATAAATTTAATATAAGTATCAAAATGTATTCTTATATGCAGACAATGTTAATGATACCTAGTACATATTTAAAAGCTTTAAAAAAATATCCACAAATTCTTTGTAAAACAAAATGCATAAACACACACAAGAGCAAACAACGACAGTTAACGAATTACCGTTGACACGTCGGCTCTATGCGTTAGGTCCACCTGCCGCGGTAAGCGGTAAATCACAAAGTTTATATTTCGTGTCGTATGAGCTATGAGACCACAAACACATAATTATATTTTCGTATTCATTAGAGCCTTTTTATTTATTACCTCATCAAAATTAAAAACTATAATAAGTGTCTATTGGAGTTTTTTTTTATACTACTAAGGTGGCAAACAAGCATACGGCCCGCCATGGTAAGCAGTTACCATAGCCTATTGACGCTTGCAACACCAGGGGTATCACTCGCGCGTTGCCGACCCGAAAAACCTCTTAGAGGTTTATGGAGGATTCACTGCGCCCACAGTTTGAGGGAATATTCCTCTTTCTGCCAGCGCAGCGCATCCTTAGAAGGAGCTCTGGCGACCTTACTCAGGAGGAGGTAGATATTAAAATAAACCTACAATAATCAATAAATATAAATAAATAAATAAAACGTTTATTAGGAACATAAACAAGTTTTCAAATTCCGATTATAACTCAATTTTTATTTCCATTCAGTTGAAAAGTAATTAAAATGACATAAGTAATAGGACATGTTTTCATAATTCGCAATAGAATATGTAATATTCGTGGTCTCACTGCATTATATCGCTCAATATTTCTCAATTTTATATACAATTTTATACAATCCCAGTTAAAAAAGTATTACTTCATCGACGATCTTGTCAATTTGAATACTATTTTTTTTATAGTTTGCGGGTAGGCCGAGATCTGTGGTTTATTTTAATCAAACAAATTTAAATATCACGTACGTTGAGAATAATTGAGATTTGTAATACTAATGTAAGAAATAATGAAAGAAAGAAAAAGATTTATTCTGGTCACATGCAGGAAACCAATTAACTAAAAATGACTTATAAAAAACTTTTTTTGGAGGTTTTACCAGAAAACATTAAACTTTATAAAGGTTTATAGTGACGTGTGACGTACAGTAATATTCTAAAAAGAAAAATTACTAATTCAAAATTCGTATTAGTTAATAAATAAAATATTCTACCACAGTCTCAGTCTACCAACACCCTGGTAGTATATAAAATATTAGTAAGCAACCCTCACATCTTACAATGCTAAATATACACCAATGACAATAAATATCGACAGATAAATTAGTGTTCCCAAACTTAGTCCTCTAATTATGTGAATGCAAAACATTTTACATGCAAATAAACACTGAATCAAATCAAAAACATATAAGCACAATACAGATTACCCACAGAAATATAACTTTCATCGCTGTGCTAAAAACTAATTTCAAAAACACCAAAGATATATAATTAAACTAGCAATTTCGCTGAAATAGTTAGTACCTTAGGATTCAAAGTTATACTTCTGTTTTGATCTGTACCGTGGTTTAAGCGATGCATTCCCGGTTTTAGGTAGAAGGGGATCGAAACCATTTTAGTTAATGATAAGGAACAGGCCATGATACAATGGGAAATAATATAAATACCTATTTAACCATTACAAGAACTTTTTCTCTTCTCAAAATCAGCCAATTAAAATCCTTTATTGAAATTTTGATCTAGTAACATATTTAAGCATAGTATTAAGTGTGAAGTTAAACTTATCAACTTTGGAGGGTAGTCGTAAATTTTTTATAATAATATTGCGGAAACTGAAAGGACATTTTCTAAAAAGGCTACTCAAAGAAGAATTTTCGTCATCTTTTTAACTGTGGTAATTGCAGACATATTTAATCTGTAAAATGTTATCATTGGATATAAATATTCACCAAAAGTCCTCGGTCCTTCAGTCTCCGCTGCTCCGCCTTGTGTGCTATGTACTACATACCTTCTGACTGGACTGCTAACCGCCAGCGGCGTAGGCACGCCCAGCGCCTTGATCCTCTGCTGCATTGTGGGCGACGGCCGGGCTCCGCCGTTGGAGCCCGTCTCGTATCTCACCGGCTCCATCACCACCCGGTAGCCTGATGTCGTGGTGCCACCGTGGCTGGAATGACAACAAGGCTGCATTTCAATATTTAACAAAAAAAACATTTTATTCCATCCATTGGGTTTGACTCTATTTCATCATCAGCCTGTATTCGTCCACTGCTGGACGTAGACGACCTTCCACAAGGCGTCCGTCCAGCCTTTTATTCCCTACTCCTTTTTCGCCAGAATTGACTAAGCGTTAATCCCTCCAATAATTTGTTTAGAAGCTTAGCAATTTATTGGAGGGACTACCGCTTACGTATACAGTAGGCGAATATAATAAGAGATTACCTGGTATTTCTGGAGAGCGGACTGAGTCGTGGGTAGTGGTGCGGCCGGGGCGGCAGGTGGTGGTGCGCGTCGGGCGGGAACAGGTTGGCCGCGGAGCCGCGGCGCTGCAGCGGCGGCGGCGTGGGCTCGCAGTCCGCCGACTGCGAGGCGCCGGGCCCGTCCAGCTCGCCCTCCGCCTCCTCGCGCCCCGGCGACAGCTGCGAGGGCGCCGCCCACACCAACTTTACACTCTAGCTCTTACTCACTCCACTCACCGTCAGAGGGGGTTATAAGGGAGAGAGCGGTGCTGCTCCTCATTTTTAAGATTTAAACATAGTTTTCTATGTTCTATTCTTAAATTGAATTTAATATTATTTGATGATGTAAACAAATTTAATAAGAGACTATTATTCTCGCATTTCCCATGAATAAAATTGATATATGGTAGATATAATTATATCTAGTTATCAAAAACTAACCCATATTATCATTTCCTTCCTATGTTAGATAAACTCAGTGTGATAAGTAAAACTAGATATTTTTAAGTAAGAATTAATGTGTTTTGAAACCAAACTACACTGTCACCACTATTAAAACACTTAAACAAAAGTAGGATATTAAGGATATTAATTAAACATAGATTTGTAAAATTATGTTAATTAGCGCAATTGCAGTTTGCATTAGTTCGGTAAAGCGTGTGAATGTACAACATTGACTTATAAAACGAATTTGTAAACGATATTTTAGTAAAATATGAAACACACAAAGCTATTGAGAAATATATGACAGTAAAATGTTTACATAATAAAGTATTGTATAGCACTTTACACACACATTGTCATTGGGGTCAGTGCGGTGTTGGATCAATAAATGTCGCCCTTATATGATTCAAATAGAGTTGTAAATAGTATATGAAGAAATTGAGTGTGTCTGCTTAAGATGATTACTTGCATTATATTTTCAACTGGATCTAAATGATATATGAATTTATAAAATGCTTAGGCAGTTCTCTGCCTAATTTGTGCTGACCATGTTATGTACGATACAGAAATCTTTGATGTAATGAGACAAAAAATAAATTATAAGTAAATAGTAGTAATATGTATGTGTAAGGCGCTAAATATAGGAATAATGATATACTATGTGAATTTACGTGTTCAAAATGTTGGCTAAGTCGGAATTGTTATCTATTTTAATTATACCTTGTATAAGGCCGGCCTCACGCACCTGGAATTTTCATAATCTGAATTCAGAAGAAGCCCATAATTCCATACAAAGAATTGTTTACGACACACATTCTGATTTTTTCAGATAGAGTGAGTGGGCATTTTTTTGGGTAGGCGTGGTCCATCTTAGACCGCATCTACACTTATCATCAGGTGAGATTATGGTCAAGCGCAAACCCATCAACGATAAAAAAAAAGATTATGAAAATCTCAGATCGACCATTTGTATGGATTTCTGGGTTTCTTCTGAATTCAGATTATGAAAATTTCGGATGTGTGAGTCCAGCCTAAACCTAATATAATATCCACTACTTTTATTCCATTATAATTTTTTTCCAGAAAAAAATATTTCTTAGCTCCAGTTTCACCTTCCATTAAGGTCCCGTTAAATTACTTTGCAGATAATTACATACATATTTTGTTTCATTTTTGAGACTATGCGGCGATTAGCGGTTATCCAGAGGTTGTGAAACAGGACCTATAGTCTGCGCGGAACTAGTTGGCCGCGCCTTAGGTATGTGAGCGGCGCGACGGAGGGGTGGGGTCACCTGCGCACGGAGGGGCGGGGGCGCTTGCTTTCATTCACAGTAACCCGCCGCCTCACCCCCGTCCCTACCTAAGGCGCGGCCAACTAGTTCCGCGCGGACTATAACTCTTCCAATTTTAAATCACTATTTCTTCCGACTTTAGCCAACCCAGGGTTTACTATTACAGTGCACAAATAACAAAGATAAATTATTTTTACGAAAAGTAACGGACTGGCTTGCTACCTATAGAGCAAACCTTTGGGCGTCGTTGTTCTTTGCCAGTCAAAATATTTCATTAACAAAGTTTTCAAATTTCAGTAGTTACGGTGCAATAATGAAAACCATTGAAATCTAAAAGCTTGACATTGTGCATTATAAAAGTGGGCCCCAGTAACATAAACCAAATCAACAGTATTAGTAACTTGTTCAACCGTTGACGCCAGTACCATCACCATGACATTACCTGAATAGTTTCGTAAACATTAGTAGAGTAGAGAGCCAGACATATCATGTCTTCAATTCACGTCTTCAGAACAAAATTTAACAAAAATGTGCAAGTGCTAAATTCAACCTTATGTCTGTGAATTGAAGGTATGTAATTCGCTCTACAAGCATGATAACTAGATGATGCTACTGCTTTACTTGGATGGAACAAGCTGTTGTTTTGTAGTCTAGTGAAGCGTGAGATGAAAGTATTAAAGCGAGACGCTGTAGTTACAAAATGGATTAAAAATGAGAAATAAATTATATTTAGATACGTGTTTAGAAAAGGTGTTTTATCAGAATAGTCTTCAGTATTAGTTATTTATTAGTATTAAAAATCTTTCAGTATTAGTAAGAAAAAAATATTCCTACAAATTAATATGAAATTCGTAATAGTATCACCTGTGACTTCTTTATTACTTCCCCAAAAAAAATCTATTATGACGACCACAGTCACTGGGTACTCCACACCTCCCATATTATAGCCGGTCGATGTAGAAATTTTCACCAGTATTGATTTCTGACACTTACGCGAATACTAGACATTGAAATAAAACTACTTTTTATTGCGATTTTATCGCGTTATATTGATCTGGCTGGGTCTTACCACCTGCTTGGAACCCGATTATAGATTCAATTAAATCTAAATCCAAGCCTAAAACTGCAAGACCGAAGGATACGGTGAGCTCGTTCTGTGTGAATCGGATTGCCAATGATTAACAGAAATGTAGGGTAGCTGTTAGTAATCAAAACTTCAAGACGCCTACCACCTTAGTCACCCGTGACCATGGACGCTGTAAAGGGTCCGAAACGTCGGGATTAAAATAATATCAATATAACGCGATAAAATCCGTAAAAAGTAGTTTTATTTCAATTTTCACCAGTGTTTAAAATGAGAATCCCCGCAAAAACCTGTATAATCTCCGGTCAAGTTCATAGCTTAGCTTAGCTTAGCAATGACAGCAAAGCGTCTGGCTCTCACCTTGTTATAGTGTGCGTGCGGTCCGGCGGGCCTGTGCGCGGTGCCGTTGTCCGCCGTGTACGTCTTTACCTGGTGCTGCGTGTCGGTCGCTATCGTAGATATCGCCGAAGCAGAGTGGCCGCCACCCGCCATCGCTTCGCGACGCTTCTTTCCGCCTTTGTAGATATATTTTGATGGTCGGACTAGACTGTAAACAATGTTTTGATTTTAATTACTTGAACATATAAATTTTCTATGAAAATACAGTAGTACGAAATTTATATCCTTGTTGTTGACTGCTTTTCAGCCTTATTATTAAGAGTATAAGGTCGAAAAGCGCCCAGCGGCCGACGTACCTTGGACAAGCATTGTTTAAGATTACAATTCCACTTAATACCTTCTACAGGGGCACGGCCGTTTCACTTTCAAGTAATTTGCAACTAATTTTCTGTGATCAACTAGCTGAGGCATTTAAGGAAAGTCTTTGACCCCGGAATCAGCTGTAGTATTTGTGAAATTATAATTTAAACTAATTATTTTTATGTTTAAAATAATTTCGAACTGATTCTGGGGTCTAAGTCGTGCATCAGGTTGTCATCATTAAAATAACGTAAGATGTCAAAATTATGTTAAGTTGTTCAATAAATTAATGGGAATGAAAGTCACTGAAGTCAATAAAAAAAAATTATATTAAAAAACAAAGGCAACACACCAATATCTTAGCGAGGCGCGTCAATAAATTCCGTACTACTGTAATAATGTATGATCCCTACCTAAGCGGGGCAACATAGCAGGATTTGGATCTTCAATCTATGCAAGTCTTGTATAGAGCTTGAGTTTACTGGTTCATCTACATTTGAACTTATTGGGAATCTGTAAATATCAGTATACGTAGGTAGCTATATTATTGTTCAAACTACGTGAGACTACAATATAATCACTACTTAAACAACCAGAAACTCCTTAGAGTTCTAGACCAAAAAGGTCTTATTTTATAAATGTGACCTTAGATGGAACTGCAGTAAATAAATTATTTTTTAATAAGTTAGCCTAAGGGAAAATCTACATTAAGGTATAAAAACTTAATAACAATCCGAAATCAAGAGACTGATGCATCATCCGCTACTGTATAACAAATGCCATGTTCTTCAAATGGCCGAGTCAGAAAGTACAGTTCTCGCCAAACTTATTGTCCGGCTTGAAGTTCGCACGAGCTAACTTCATCCCGGCCGTAAAAATCGGAGAAAGAAAAATATTGGACTATAATTAATAAACACAAAGTTCAAGTCGTAGGCTGTCGTTTTAAATCATTTTATTTATTTATTAGTTAAGGCTTACCAACTAAATACACACACAGCATTAAAATGTTGTTAAAATACAATTATGATCTCGAGTGCATTTAAATTAAAGGTAAACACAACAGTTTTAATTCAATTGTGAACGAATTTTGTGAATTTTAATGCAAACTCGGCCGTAAAAATCGGAGAGAGAAAAATATTGCATTAAAATGATTTAAAACGACAGCCTACGACTTGAACTTTTGTTTTTATTTATTATAGTCCAATATTTTTCTCTCCGATTTTTACGGCCGAGTTTGAAGTTAGTTCGTGAGAACTTCAAGCCTGTCCGGCTTGAAGTTCGCACGAGCTAACTTCAAACTATAAGTTTGGTGAGAACTCTAAGAAGCCTAATGTGGAAGGATAACATGTCATTCTTGTCAAAATTATAGTCTGCGCGGAACTAGTACCGCGCCTTAGGTATGTGAGCAGCGGGACGGAGGCGGGTTCGCCTGCGCGCGGTGGAACGGAGGGGCGGGAGCGCTTGTTTTTGTTCACAGTAACCCACCACCCCACCCCCGTCCCTACCTAAGGCACGGCCAACTAGTTCCGCGCGGACTATAGCTACTTACCTAGGATACTGCGGTCCAAACTGCGTATAACAGCAGTTGTACCAGCATCCTTTCGAGAAGGGATTGTACCCGCCGGTGAACTTGCCCGTCACCTGCTCGTTGGTGGTGCGGCCTCGGGACACCAGCACCATGTGGAAGCCGGTCAACCCGAATATTGGTATCGCTAGTAGTGCGATTATACCCATTATTACCATTCTGATAGGACATAGTTAAGGATCGGTAGTTTTATTTGATAATACTGGAATAAAATATTAAGTAAGATCTTTTAAGCATTTTCCATGCCATTCCGACCCAAATAATATTTAACACAAAGAAATCATAATATAATTTCAAAATAAATAATACCGTTGAATTGATTTTGTGTATGATTAAGCTGAAAGGCCAACTTCTAATTATCTAATGACAAATTTAATTATGACGTGAATGATAAATTATAAAGGAAAGCAGTCTTCTGTAAAAGACGGTTTAGTTCACAGAAGATACCATTCCGTTATAGGCAGCAAAAAACATCTATGCGCTTACGCATGTGAAGAGTATAAACAGGTATATAAAAACAAACCCCGGCCAGAATAAACACCATAAAATGTATAAATACACAAAAATCTGCAAAGCAGTCAATTTGTAAAGGATACGACACAATAGGCTCGACCTGCGTCAAAGTTTTGTTATTGTTCATGATATAATATAAACTGAGGCCGAATATGCTCAGCATGTGTATGGACAACGATATTAAGAAGAAGAAGAAGAATCTGTAGTTGCGACGTCCGATGCAGTTGTTCACCCATGGACAATGGTGATCGAACGTCTGTGGACATCGAAATAATTCATATTACACATACCATTGATCCGATTTTTCAGTAAACTAGAGCCTAGTTAAGTACATTGTCTAGTAAACATTAAATATTGGTCTAGCTACTAAGATATATTGGTTATGTTTTAAGTGAAAATCTTGACAGTTTTTTCATTTGGAAGAAAAACAGCATTGAAATTTCGTTATAAGAATATTGTGTGTCTTCTCTTATAGCAAGGGTCGAGCCGATTTCATTGTCGGGCCGATTTTCATTGTCGTGCCGATTTTCACTGTCGGGCCGATTTTCACTGTCGGGCCGATTTTAATTTCATCTTAGCACAGCATTATACCGTATGATAACCTCTTTTGTCGATAAAAGAGGTTACATCTTAAATTCCTTTTTATATTTTTAATATAAAAAATTGTTGGTGGACCTCGCTTACTCACTTCTATGCAATGATTGCAGACCGAGCAGTGCGAACATCGCGGCGGCCGGTAGAATTTGCAAGTGACGCACCATTTCATGCGCACCGTTATACCATTTATCTCCACGCTGCGATAGAGAGGCGCTCGAAAGTCATCCTCTCGATCCTCGTCAGGTGGAGCTGCGGACAAAACATTGGAATATTAAAAAAAATGAAAATATTAGAAGAAAGAAATAAATGAAGATATAAATTAAATATTATTCATAAATAGTGCGTCTCATCTCCGAAAGAAGACGGGGTCTCAATCAACTTGAATCAAAAATGCTTGCAACATAGCAGCTTTGATTTTCGGCGTCATACATAACGAGTGATGGCAGAATTCTTTCACATATTCTTTATCGCAGTTGTGTGCCAGTAAAAAAATTAATAACTTGTTTTAAAAGAGTTTCTTGGAATTTCTTGTCGGATTCATTTCCATAAGACCAACTTTTTGGAACCATGCAACTAGAATAAAAATAAAATAAAAGCTTATTTGAAATAAAAAACATTTAGAATTTTGAATTCCAGTGCACAAAAATCTAGTATTTGTAGTTATAATAAAAGAGCATAAATAAATCATTTTTATTGATTGTATGGACTATAAGTAGGAATATAATCAGTGTACAGTGAAGGGAACCCATTCTAAAGTAAATTAGCGAACATATTAAAGGTAATTTATAAACGATTACCGAGTCATCAACAATGACTAATTATATATTTATTCATGTTAAAATGTGACTAACAACCAACATTTTAGGTGCGTTTATAAATATTTAAGTTCTCACATAACTCTCTCTAAGACTATATAATCTTTTATTATCTATTATTTTTCTCTCTCTCTCTTATTTTTTTATTATCTTTATGTCCGACCTGAGTTTGCATGCCATAAAAATCGGAGAGGAAAATATTTATATCGACCTTTATTCTCGAATAAATATTCACAAACTTATATTATAAATTTATTTATTTATTCATATAACAATTCGCATTGTGTTTGAATTATATAGTACATTAATTAAAATATTACAGCTAAAAATAATAAATTGTGAATTTCAAACAATAAATAAAGTAAAAGTAGTCAATAGCATATAACATAATGATAAATTTTATGTCAATAAATTGTAAATAGTTATTATAGGAATATTTGTAATTATTACAATGTCTTAGAGTAGATGGTAGGTACAAAAGGTAAATTACTAATATAAAAACTATTTACCATCACTTGTCTCCAATTCAGACAGAGAATATAAACATTTATTTAACAAAAATGCTTTAAGTTTACCTTTGAATAGAGTATCTTTGTAAATCAATAATCTTAAGTCAGTAGGCAACCTATTAAATAATTCCACAGCTTGATATTTAGAGCAATGTTTAGCAATATTAAGTTTAGGTGTAATTTTGTTTTTTATTACTTTTCTTCTAGTGTTCTCTCTAAGTTCACGTTCTTCTTGTGTCTCGTGCTCATAAAAATACAGCTTTACCCTAAACTTGTGCTAACTGTCATGACGGCACAAGGGCATCCACATTGTAGGCCCAGATAAGATAGTGTTTCACGGTGTATAAAAATCAGTACCAACAATTAAATACCTTTGCCGTTTTGACGCCTCCACAGTGGGCAAACCAATTCTGACTAGCAGGCTGTCTTTAATTTAGATCACTAAAGATGGCTTCCTCCGTTAACTTCGCGTATAAAAAAATTGTATTACTTAGGGGATAGTGTGTTTCTATTTTCTATAAGTGAGAATTCTCTAGGATTCATCACTGTTCAATAGATTATTGATTCCTGCCAGCATACTTACATAGAGACAGTTATCGATAGGTAACGAGTAAGTTCCTAACTACTTATTTTCAGTCTTTCCACCATAGATGTGCGTAGCTGAGCGTTACGCAAAAAAATCCACCAATAGACACCTCGCATTTTTCCTCGTGCACCGCTCAGGTTCCTATATCTGTGGTGGAACGCCGCCTAAGGCCATGCCATGATTGGCAAAGAGGTCGAATGACTGGCTTCTGCGCTGCATGAGGGAATCGAACTCACTAATGGATTCTGAACAGATTTCTACAGCTTACAGGTAAATATTTCGGATCTGGGTGTTAGTGTACAATACAGGGCTATTTTGCGATGCAGGAGAAAATCTTAGTGGTGCAACGTTATAGAAAAAGTAAAGATATGCATATCCATAAATCGGTTAATCGATTTTATCAAATTACTGATTTCACCGAACCATATCACCAGCGATAAGCGACAGTTACTGTTCGTTAATGAATTACACAAAATACAGATAGTATTACATGGATAGTAGATGTTTATAAAATGTATTCGAAATCACTAAAACCGGAAGTTTTAATCAAAATAACCATCAAATTAAACCAAATGATAGATTCGGTGTACAATTAGTGTCAAAATCGTCAATTCTGATGTCATTAAGGACGAATTTGATACAGCAAAATATAAGACCTGTATAGGGCCTATTTCATCACCTTCCTGATAAGTTAGTTGCCAGATAATTTAACGGGAACTTATCAGAACATGGTGAAACAGGCCCTCAGTACCTGTCCCACCATCTCTAGATACCCGCTGGATATTATATTCAAAAATTGAACTAAATTTGTATGAAATTATCTATCAAATAAATTAACACGAGCTTGTTAGGTGATGGTGAAACAAGACCTTAAGGCCCGAGGTAAAAGTATAACTTGTTCCTGGTCAAGGCTACCATCTAATTTAGAAAAATATTCACCTTTTGGTATGACTCCCGGGTCCATGAAAGTGGCCAGGGTAAAATTGGCCAAAACAAAAAACGTTATGAAGCCTTGGTACGCGGGAACCCATGGGTGCTTGTGGAGGTAGTATTGACACCTGAAACAGACAAAGAACTCATTGAATCAATAGGTACAGATTTGAACATACATAACCATTATTCTCGAATAAGACAGTTTTAAATTTTATTTCGCATTCTTAACGTTTTCTAAAGATATAAATGTTGTGAAAGAAATCGCTATCGCTACTATAAGAAATACGACAACACGGGCAGAACAGAAATCTCACTTCATTGGTTGCTTGCTTGCTAAAGCGTCTGGCGTCTAGCAAACCGGAGCAAGCACCAAAACGCAGATGCGAACCCTGTCCAAAAGTAAGTTTCTTTCGTATGATTTTGAACTAGGACATACCAACTCAATTCTAATTTATCAATCTAAGGGACTAGACAAAACCTAGAAGAAGTTTTATATAACAAATAGAAATGGGTGGGAATCGAGGTCAGACAAAGGCACAGAATAGAGTAGTGGCAATTACTCCACCAGCAAGAGCTTAGCTCGGAGACAAGGCAAGCCACCATTACAGGACGACAGAGGAACTCAGAATATAAGAATCAAAATCAATGGAAAAATGTGTAAGTAGGTAAATCATTTATGGCAGATGATAATGTCACTATTAAAAGAACATAATAGTGATAGTAATAAATACCTATAATCGTATATTGCTTCGCACAGAAGTGATAATGAAAATTGCATACAAATATGTTGAGAATTGAGATAAAGATTTGCTCGAATTTATGCACAGGTATTTACTGAACATACATAGCTAACATAACTATTTTTAGCCCCCGACGCTGGGTGTTATAAATTTGACGTGTCTGTGTGTGTGTGTGTGTCTGTCTGTCTGTGGCACCGTAGCTCCGGAACGGATGAACCGATTTTGATTTTGTTTTTTTCATTTGAAACGTGAAAATCGGTCCAAGATGGCGCCACAAAATAGCGCATTACATATTTTTTCACAACTCCCTCAATATGGGTATCAAATGAAAGGACTTAACTAGGAGAATACTACACACACTACACTATGATAAATTTCAAATCCAAGATGGCCGCCACCACAAAATGGCAAATTACATTTCGAGTCGGGGGTTTTCTAAATTTTGAATTTAGGTTAGGTTATATCTGGTTAAGATGAATTACTGAATAACCCTCCTCCATCGGCAGTCGGGTAAAAACCAAACAGTTTCTTAGTTTCTTCATCTCCTCCTCCAACATCTTGTATAGACGCTGGTTCTACATGTAATTTGTGTTGTAGTATTTATCGTTTTCGACGTTTCGAATTTCGTAGTAGACCTCCTGTTTCTATATTTATTAAATTCAAACATTACTAAGCTGTTTTCAGATTTTATTTGTCTGGATTTCAATGAAAATTACAGGGATAAGAACAGGAAAATATGTTCCATTTAGATTTTCTGGCAGGATACAGAAAATATAAACATAAATATGAACCATTGCCTGTCATGATTATCAAGTTTGTAAGGAAAGACCTCATAATATTAATACACATACTCTATACATACTATATATAGATATCAATAAGGTTGCCTGTTAATAAATGCATAATAAATTATAAACCAACTTTCAATAAATATAAGATACCTAATAATACAAATAAATCTAACTGTCAAAACTTCATTTAATTAAAATTTCTATGATTTCGTTTAGTTTTTTTATTTAATAAAATAAACTAAACCTTACTACATAGTAACCTACCTCAATAAATATGTTTAACATCTGACAATTATTGTATAACTGGCCTTTCCATCGTGACCTTTAAGATGTTTACATTATCATAAAATTGTAGGCACATTAGATAGTTTATCTAATTTGCAGTGTGCCTGAGTGGGTGTTCTGCATCTTATTATTTCCTTATAATAAACCCACAAAGAAACATAAAATTAAAAATGAAAGGAAAATATAAATTCTATAAATTTATAGGCATACTAAACCTACCACAGCAAATCTAGTTATTTCTAGCAAACATTCAAAAATGACAAAGTACAAGGCTAGAAAATAAACTTAGGTACTTTAAAATTCTGAACATTGATATTTCTTTTTATTATGTTCCAGGTAGAACAGCAAAATTAAACTATTATGGCGAGACTTCTGAGTCAACAGTGGTTGACATCAACATTGTTATTGTGGCCATATAAACATAATCTATAGCTTATTGTGATGATATATAGCCTTCCTCGATAAACGGCTATCTAACACTGAAAGAATTTTTCAAATTGGACCAGTAGTTCCTGACATTAGCGCGTTCAACCAAACAAATAAACAAAATCTTCAGCTTTATAATATTAGTATAGATAAGTAATAAGTATAGATTTAAACCATGCTGAGATCGAACCTTGAATTGCAGCAGTCGATTGATCAATCACTGGGTAAATCTAGCTAACGTACTGGATGGAACCCACGGTGCGCCAGTTCAACACTTGAATGGATTTATACATTGACTGACTTATTGCTATTATGACAAATTAAATTTTGATCTATCAATATAACTGAAACTTAGTTATTTTTATCATTCAGCCTGAATTATAAATAAAAATAAATAAAAAACAAGTTTTGCTTGTTCAAATGAAATGTGAATATTAGAATTAAAGAAAATAAATCAAACCAATGAATATTTAATTTTTACTTTTGAAAGTATACATTTGCATAGCTTACTATACATAAAATGGAGTATGTTTATTTCATGAAATACCTGAATGAAGCCAGGGCGGTAAACACAAGTACGAAAATAAATTTGAAATCAATATGTTTGTGCTAATAGATTTAACACAAACTAATTTTGCGTACATTTGAATTTTCTGTTCCATACAATGAAGTCTTACGAATAGAAGACTGAGCCACACATTTTAGTAGTAGGCATGCATTTAATATAAGTACAGTTCTCGCCAAACTTATTGTCCGGGTTGAAGTTGGCACGAGCTAACTTTGACCCGGCCTTTAAAAATCGGAGAATCAAATATATTGGATTAAAATTATTTCAAACGACAGCCTACGACTTGAGCTTTCGTTTTTATTTATTACAATCCTATAATTTTGTTTCTTCGATTTTTACGACCGGGTTTAAAGTTAGCACATGCCAACTTCAACCCGGACAATAAGTTTGGCGAGAACTACATCTGAGACTAAATTGCATTTGCACCTTCTATAGCACCACAGTCAGCGCGGAACTAGTTGGCCGGGCCTTTGGTATGTGAGCGGCGGGATGGAGGCGCTTGTTTTCCCTACCTACCTAAGGCGCGGCCAACTAGTTCCGCGCGGACTATAGCTGTGCCCTGTGATGTAATTCGATCCATTCCATCTTCCATCCTTTTAGTACATCTACCGTAATCGTCTCTCCACCACCCTAAGGTTGTCTGGTAGAGAATGCCAAAGGCATTAAGACCACCCTTGTACAGTCAGCAACGAAAGTCGTTGAACACAACGAAAGTTTAAAAACATCACAGAACCAAAACTATTCATTAGATTTTGATTAAGGTAAAACACATAATTGTCCTCTATTATGATAATTTGTATCGCCTTCAAGGTTCAGTGAATTCTGAATATTAAATATGTTAAAGCATTTTGAAGATTTCATAGTGTTCAGCTACTTTCGTTGCTGACTGTACATTGTTTATGTACACAAAGAAATAAATAAATAAATTCCCAAGATCCATTAATTAAGTGATAAACCAGGACAAGAAGCATTGGAGCTTAGAACCCAGACATGTCAACAGTGTTAGATGATAGATGACAGAACCTTTCAATGCAACCTATAGGAAACAGATGTGAGTGTATGAAAACTTTTTACGAGTGAAGTAGTTGCCACAAATTAATATTACCAAGTGTTTGTTAATATTAATAACTATGGACATGCTTTTTGAGAGTATGCTACTAATGCATACTATAACTACAATTACCAGATACCAAAAGCAAACATCTGGTTACTTATTTGATTTAGTAAACCCAGTTCAGTCAACTGAGAGAAACAGGTTAAAATAGTTAACATTTTATCACTATCTAAACATTTAATTAAAGTAACTGTTCTCATCTATCAGCTACTTTGAACTAGCACTACTGAGTGTATGTTGTTAACTTAACCCAGATTTTTTAACTGTTATTGGTTAAATGGTGCGGTTGGCATAGTGGATAAGTGCCCCTGATCTACGAGTTCAGGAATAAAACCCTGAAAATTTGATACTACTAACATATACAAAACCAAACGTTTTTGATATAGGTTATATCAAAAACTTTATCAATATTTCAAGACTAAACTTGAAATAATCTTAAAATAAACATTTTTACAATATCAAATATTGTGTAGTTGTGGTCCAGTCTACTTTATTTTTATCCATGCAAATTGTAGTATAATAGCTATAATTAGCTCAAACAATTAGGTATCTGGTTCTAAACCGTGCCAACATACATACCACAGGTATGTTTAGATCTCAGATTGCTTGTAATTGTGTCAGTAATAAACATAATTATCATGGATATATAACAAAACTAGCTGTGTCTAGTAGTATTTCCTGTGTATTTAAGGTTTTTTAAATTTCATGATAATTTTCACAAAAATCAATGGTTGTATCGTATTTTCTTTTGGATCTCTTTGTGGATGTCTAATCTTATAGGAAATAATAATCTTATAGAATAATTTGTATATGTCTTGTAATCTCTGAAATTTTGTGATTAATCAGTGAGTTAGTATATTTTGTTTTTAGTAGACAGATAGATAAAGACTAAGGTCCTGTTTCACCACCTCCTAGTTTTTTAATGTATCCAGTGGATAGTGGCTATCCAAATGTGGTGAAACAGACATTGAGAAAGAAGTACAAAATCTAAAGACACACCTTTTGATATAAGAGAACATTAAAGCAATCAACAACTTTTACTAAACTACATACATTGTCTTCTTACATAAGCATTTAAATTATGCTATGAATATTAATATGAGCATAGTTTTAAGTATTTAACAAATTTCGTTATTAAATTCTTTTTCGAAACTTATATCACATTTCAAATGTAATTGTTAATTAAAAAATATTTCTTTCACATCTGTGTGTAGTTAGAGAATAACAACTTTCAGAATAAGTTTAAACACATTAAAAAGTTTATGTACTTTCTACTGGCATCAAAGAGTGTTAAGGTAACTTTTAAAGTACTTTTTACTAGCTTTAATGTAAACAAATCATTAAAGGGCTTCTACAAGTACAAAGTTTTATAAAACAGTTAAGGTAAATGTTTACACTTTTTTGTGTATTTTTTTTTCAGTTTCTTATAAGACTTGCTTTATAAAAGCCTTAAAGAACATATCTGTTTGTTTCATTTATGTTAAAGCACATAAATATCTGGCCTACACTTTCTTTGACGATTAATATAGTTAAACCTAGATGAGATTAGTGCAGGACGAAATGGCTTTTAAGTTTAAAGGAATTTTAAGCATAGGTTTTGTGACAACAACATGAAATTTCCACAAAACCCTATAACTATATCACAATGATAGAAACACTAATAAGACTGAGTAGAACACTCAAACCAACCAACCAAATATTAGCGTTGTAAACTCACAAACACAGTGAGCAAAACACTAAAATGTATTTATAGCTGATAGAAATAGTATGTATGTAATACAATTATGTGTAATATTTACTTACAGTCATAATATCAATTAAACTTGTAACATTATCACCTGTGTTGGGTTGTAATAATTTATGTAACTATGTAAACAACAGTTACATTATCAATAGTTGACAAGAAAAACGATGTAGGCTCATCCAAACAAATAAGAGGTTGACTGACTCATATATATATTGTCTATTAGTATGAGACATCTTTTGTTTATACAGATTTGGATACTGCACAGGAAGTACCTGGCCATTGACACGACAACACCACTTTGAGAATATAATTATTTTTTGGATAATATGCATGTAAATATAACTTATAGTTACTTGAAACATGGCTCCTACACCATCTCCAAGGATCTGATCAAAACGCTCTTACCGTTACTGCCGCAGGCGAAGCAGGGGTATATTCCAAACACAGTCACATAGGGCAACCACACAGCCCCAAGATATTAATAGAAACAATTCAACAATCTCATGTGAAAGTTGTCAAACCGAAAATGAGAATTTACAGACGATTGACGACATTTATACTTACGGGAAATAAAAAAACAGTGATGTTGTGCCCAACAATAGAGTCCAGGCGAAAGTCGCGGGGATATATCTCGTTTTTAGGTCGCATTTGGGCATATTGTGTCAATTTTAAATCCCTAAAAGAAATAAACTCAGTTTTATTCGCTACAGATCAACATGGCCGCACCTATTAATCTGACAGAAACAGTGTGGCAGCCTGTGTTACCAGAATTAAGTTAGGGAATTTCCCAATTTCACACGACTCCAAGGAAGGTAATCAAAATTAAAACAAAAAAATAATCTCAATTCAAAGTTGTTTGTTTTTTTTTTAAATCCAACGAACGCAAACCCACAGGTCACCCACGCCGTGGTATGTTTAGGTCTCATGTAGTAGAGCACTAGAGCCTATTGCTCAACCGGACCGGACACAAATCCAGACTCTTATATTAATTTAGATACTAAAATCTTCTTCCTCCTAGCCTTTTCCCAACCATGTTGGGGTCGGCTTCCAGTCTAACCAGGATGCAGCTGAATATCAGTATTTTACACGGAGCGACTGCTATCAGACCTCCGCAACCCAATTTCTAGGCAATACCGATATTCGAAGGAAAGACTGGTTGTCAGGCTTTTTAGGCTTCTGACTACCACTAACGATTGTCATAGGTGTTCGTATGACAAAAAATCATAGCCTTAAATTAAAACAGGGGTGTCAATGACGAGGGACTCTGGTCCCTTCACGAATTTTCCTCAACCAGTATTATTTTTTTCGGCCAACAGTGCGTTTTTCAGCTACTGTGCTCATAAATGATAAGTTGCAAGTTTGCAACAAGTTTTATAATACTCGTGCCGAAAAACGTGTCCGAGGTGTTTGACGGCCTGCATGAGCAGTACAAAATAATGACTTCTAATTAATAATACTTACCTAAAAAACTTTGACTTATTGATTGAGCTTTTTATCACAGTTTTGATTAATCATTTCTGGAAAACGTACTACTTTAAAATTTTGTTAAAAAAGAAATCGTCATTACAACTTCTTGTATGAAAACTCTTCGAACCTGTTTTAGGAATTTCCTTAATTTCAAGATAAAAAAATATTTATTCTTTGAAAATAAGGAAATTCATACACAATTGTAACACTGATTGAAGCACTGAAAAAAAAAGGCTTTAAATTTTTTTTGTAAAATAATCGGTTTATCGGTTTATATATATACATTATAATAATATATATACATTTGGTTTGTCACGTAAACTTTACAGTTCGCATTTTCGCAAAATGAACTGAATTCAATGAACACCTTTTAAAATGACTGCAAAAGGTGCACATTTCATTGAAAATGGCTTTAAAAAAATGTTAATACATTCTAATTATTTAGACATATAACAATCAGAAACTCTTTCTGCATATTATAAACAAAAATCATGTAAGAATACTAAGAGTTCTGCGCCTGAGTCAACTAAACGATTTCTGGCTTCCGCTCGCCATTACAAACGGGTAACGGCTGTTGCGAGCCAACAAGCCAATAATAAGTCCAATAACTTTTGTGCCTGTAGGATGGACTACCTAAAATCCTGATCTTTCTATGTACCCAGCTGATTTTACAGTGTAAAAAAATCTCAAGAGTCCGAAAAAACGAAAAACCGAACTTGTTTTTTTTAGTGTAGTCACATTAAATTTTATCTTTATTGTTCGATAACGTCAGCTCCGAGATAGCAAAAATAGTTGTCATTTGTTAAAAATATTTTTTCGTCGCTCTAATTGGTCTATATTTTTAATGACAGTTTATGACATTGAATTTGATTGGCCCATTTTTTTATGTTCGCATTTTGCACTTTGCAGTCTCGCGGATAAAAATGGCCGTAGTGTTGTCTTCTCGTCGTGTCTCTGTGGTGTGATCATTTTTCGTAAAACTTTACATTTTTTTATCAAAGAACCTATTAGATTTTTTTTCATCAAAGTGTTGACTAACCGATCGATTCAGTGTGACAATGTCTAATGGTACAAGTCCGAGTGTGTTGAGTTTTTTGAGACAGTACAGGTTCCAGAGGAAACCGAATGGTCCTGCTGGTCCCAGCAGCCCAGTCACGGTCACCTCAGCTCCTTCAAGTTCTCGTGAGTAAAAAGGTTCTATTCATTGCCCAAGGTCAATAGGAAGACAGCACGTGCTTGTGACTTTTCACCACGAGGAATTGATATCCACGTTACAATGACCCGTGTTTCTTAAGTTTTGATCTGTACCGGTTTTTTTATGCTTTGTGCCCTGAGTCCATGATACCGTCAATGTGCTACCTGGATTGATATATTCTCTAAATAAGAAACACTTTTTCTTACCGCATTTTGATCTGTTACAGTGGTACAACAAGATCTACCTATGTTGTTATATCATCACGCTATTACAAAAGAGTACCCGACCAACCTTCATTCATTATCAAGTTTGATCATGGTCATGACTATTCCAAAACATTGTTTTTTTTTCACTAACAATTATTTTATATTTTCTGTTGATTTTTGCATGAAGTAGCTTCTGTTGTCTCTCTTGTATATGTTGTTTTAAATACAATCTTGACTGTAATATTAGACAGCTAAATTGGTTTACAACTATTTATTGAGCTCTTTTACAGTTCATTTTAAATGTGCAATGGTATCAACTCAAACAGCCCATAAATTAAAAACCATTACTATCCATGGCTGTCTATACTAATATTGTAAAGAGGAAAGATTTGGTTGTTTGTTTGTTTGTATTGAATAGGCTCCGAAACTATTGGATGGATTTGAAAATTCTTTCAGTGTTAGATAGCCCATTTATTGGGGAAGGCTATAGGCTATATATCACCACGCTATGACTAATAGGAGCGGAGTAGTAATGAAAAATGTTGCAAAAACAGGGGAAACCAAATAAAACTATCTGGTTGCACTACAATAAATTACAAATGCACAAATTATTTAACTTTATCTAATTATAACTATATCTTAATTTTCTAAGGTTGACTGATATTTAAGGCTCACTAAAATCCTTTACTGGACCGGTACATGACTACTAAATGGTTATCTTTGTATAGAGGTGACAATTACACTAAATAGTAATAATTTGTAAAGTGGGTAATATTTTGTTACCACTGATCCTTAAAAAAAACAAAGTGGATTCATTTGTAAAAATTACAACATTGTACACAGGTGCAAAGCTTTCATATTAAATTGCAGATAATTTATTAAGGTTTTGCATGACTTTAAAAATTTGTAACAGATTACAAGGTTGTATTGTACATGATACATGTAGAAAGCAGTACATTTCAACTTCATAAAGTAAAAGTATGGCTATCTGATGTTTGTTGGCTTTCTAATTTATATAATGTAAGACACTGGGTGTTACATTTTAATCATGGAATCTGTAACATCTGTTTTTCTAGAAACAATTCAAACTCAAATCAGAATGGCTGCACCCAACACAGTGGTCAGAAATGGACCCATAGTATACAAACGGATCAGAATACAAGATTCAGACTCTGATGATGCAGCATCTCCAGCAAAGAAGCCAGCCCCAGCTGTGACTGTTGAACTTACAACCCAGGTCAAAGAAAGAAGATTTAGAAATATGCTAGAAATGTTCCCTGAAATATCTCCAATAGTGAGTATGCTTTTGATAATGATTTCAGCAAATAGAAAATTGATTAAAGTTGTACTTCTAAATGTGATTTGTTCTAGTATAGACATACAGACAGACATATGAGTGAGTTTAATCTTGTAAGGAAGTGGCATGGCATCTAATCACCTATGAATTTGATAGATCTTGATGAATTAGGTGAATTTTTTCTTCATATTGTCATCCAGATTGATAAGATAAAAATATTTTAATTTATTGTGCTTTGATGGCTTTAGAATCCTGCCTGTTTTAGTAGTTTCCAAATAAAAAACACTCTTGTCATTTCCTTTATTGTCATCAGCTCGTAAAAAACACACTCGTAAAGCATGGCTGGAATGAAGAGAGGTCTAGAGATGAACTGCTAAAGTATGACCCCGAGAGTAACGACAGAGGCTCTACATCTACTTTCTTCGGCGCCAAGCCTAGTGTCTCAGGACAGAGTATTACCCGGCCATACACCAACATGGGCATAGTCAGGGTCACCAGTGGGCCGAAAACTAATGTCGTTGTGAGGAAACCCTTGGAGGCTAAGGGTGGAAGGGTGAGGAGAGGCAGTAGTGGCAGTGAAGACGATGATTATGGTGTCAGAAAAGGAAAAGATGATAGGGTGTATGACAGGTATGTGCAGCAGTTTTTAATGTTTGAGCAGGTTACATAAAATCACAAGAAGTACTTTAACTGTCAACTGCAAATCTTGATTTTTAAGAAAATATTTAAAAAAGCATTGTTTTTTTCATGGATCATTCCCACACACCAATCTTTTAATCGTAATATTATTATGTGATTCTCTTCATGGCACACTGTTTAATAATATTCTTGGTGCATTCATTAGGAAACCGGAATTTGAAATCTATACTTCTATACTAATATTATAAAGAGGAAAGATTTGTTTGTTTGTTTGTTTGTTTGTTTGTTTGTTTGTAATGAATAGGCTCCGAAACTACTGGACCGATTTCAAAAATTCTTTCACCTTTGGAAAGCTACATTATCCCCGAGTAACATAGGCTATATATCATCACGCTACGACTAATAGGAGCGGAGTAGTAATGAAAAATGTAGCAAAAACGGGGAAAAAATTATAAGACCACGCGGGCGAAGCCGCTGGCGAGAAGCTATAAATAATAAATATCTTGGGACATTTTTTCACAGCACCATCTAGTCCCAAACTAAGCAGAGCTTGTACTATGGCAAGCACAAACACCTAAGTTCATCACATAAAATGTTTGTGTCTTGTGGGAATCGAACCCACGACCTCGTGATCAGCAGTCCGTTACTCGAACCACTAGACCACAGACGTCGTCAAAATAATTATGACTCAGAGCAGCTAAAGCTTTCATTCTACTTCCCCAGTGAGGATTCCGACAATGAGATCACTGATGACCTGGTTGGTGACAAGAAGAAAGTATTTGAATTCCTCAACAATAGCAATATGAATGAGCTCTCACTACTCAGTGGATGCTCCCAGAAAAAGGCTGAGGCTATTATATCTCTGAGGCCTTTTAAAGGCTGGCTAGATATGGTAAGTGAATTATATAAGTATTACATTATGTTATAGTTATTTGGAGTAGTAAGTTACTCCAGATACTGGACTGTCAAATAAGACTGAGAGCACAGAATAGATAATAGTCCTCTGAGGGTTCAGTGTTGTAAGGTTGTGATATAAAATTAGAGTTTGTAGCTCACTGTAAGAAAGAATGGCTTTATGGTTACACAATGCCCCAGTACTTTGGTTAAGATTGATATTTCTTTGTAATAATTGTGATTATTATAAAAATAAGAAGGCAAGAGGGAGACCAAAGCAAATAAAGTGAATGAGAGATGTCACTGACATAGTGCACAGACCCCAAATAAATTGGGATAAGGACAAAAGGATGACTAATTATGAAAAAAATAAAAAATCAATTAATAGAGTATTGTATTCAACTGCTGCAGCAACTGCTAGTCAAAAGTTTGAATGACACCACTCTGGATTACACAACTTTATGTATGTACAGTTCTCGCCAAACTTATTTTCCGGGTTAAAGTTGGCGCTAGCTAACTTTAACTTAGATTGTAATAAATAAAAACGAAAGCTCAATTCGTGTAATCTGTCGTTTTAAATTATTCTAATCCAATATTTTTCTTTCTCCGATTTTTACGGCCGGGTTAAAGTTAGCTCGTGCCAACTTCAACCCGGACAATAAGTTTGTCGAGAACTGTAAGTCATATTAATATTTGTGTGGGATTTATCCTCATTCCCAATCATTTACATTCACTTCTTATAGGTAGAAAAATTCAATAGCAACAAGAGTCTGAGTACAGAACTCCTGAATTCCACGCAAGAGTTGCTGACAACCAGGAACAATATCCAGCGGCTGATGAAGCGGTGCGTGGGGCTGGCGCAGCAGCTGGAGGCCGCTGTGGCTGCGGGCGCCGGCAGGCTCCGGCAACCCGCCATATTGGATGAGAGGTATGAACCACAGACAAAGACGATCTTAGTCCAGAACATTTATTTTAATCGAGTGTGTGAGTGAGTGGCATCCCGCTTCGAGGCGACGACGAGGACGCCCAAATCGTTGGTGTTCGGATGATTTGGATTATTTTTAACCAGACTGGTCGACAGTCGCGTGAAACCAACTGGCATGGAAAAGAGGGGGGAGGCCTTTGCACAATTTGGCGACTGTTCGGCTAAAATTAAATAATAATAATGTGTCTGAAATATGTGTTTAAAAATGCTACGAATACGTAAAAGATAATGTCACTGTGGACACACACCCCAGTAGATAATTTAATGCCGAGGAGATCACGAGGTCGTCGTCGTCATCAGGTTCGAATCCCACAAGACACAAATATTTATGTGATGATGAATATAAGTATTTGTGTTTGTCTGGGTGTTTCCTATGTATAATAAGTATGTATTTACAAAAAAATAAGTATTATATCCATTGTCTAGTACCTATAGTACAAGCTCTGCTTAGTTTGGGACTAGATGGTGCTGTGTCCCCAAAATATTATTGTTATTATTAATTGTAATCTGTAGAAAAAAAACGAAATATAAAACTAGAGCAATAACAAAGTATAATGCACCTTGGATGAAGAAGGGACATCACACAACAACTTATGTATTTTGTTTGCAGCTTGAAGCTTGCCCCATACCAGTTGGTAGGCCTCAACTGGCTGGCTGTCCTGCACAAGCAGGGTGTATCTGGCATCCTGGCTGATGAGATGGGGCTGGGCAAAACAGTGCAGGTCATCGCCTTCCTAGCCCATCTGAAGGAAACCGGCCAGGCTAGAGGAACACATTTGATTGTCGTGCCTGCTTCCACACTTGGTAAGTTGGCATTTATTTTATTACTAGCAGCGTGTCCGTTGCTTCGAAGCGACATTGTCGAAGCCACCCACTTTTATTGTCGTATATACACAAAACACTCGTAAATCTAACATTCAAACATCTAAACTTATATATATATTAAAAAAACGAAACCAAAAGAACAGTTTTTAGAATTTTTGTCTGTATGTTTGTAATCACATAACGCAAAAACGATTGCAGGGAATTGAATGCAGTTCACACCAATGCATTGCTGGTGGAGATCTAATTTAAAATGTAGGCTCCGTATTAATATAGTAGAGTTCTTGCCAATCTTATTGTGGCATTAGTTAAACTTCAAACCGGCCGTAAAATCGGAGAAAGAAAAATATTGGACTATAATAAATAAAAACGAAAGATCAAGTCGTAGACTGTTGTTTAAAATAATTTTAATCCAGTACTTTTCTCAGATTTTTACGGCCGGCTTGAAGTTAGCTCGTGCCCACTTCAAGCTGGACAATAAGATTGGTGAGAAACAGTACCCGGAGCGAAGCGAGGGCGGGTGGCTAGTATAAGATTTGGGCAAAATCCATTATAATGTATTACCATGTGTTGCAGATAACTGGAGCAGTGAGCTGGCGCGCTGGTGCCCGGCGCTCAGGGTCAGCAAGTACTACGGCAACCCGGAGGAGCGGCGCCAGCTGCGCATACAGTACTCGCGCGGACTCGACGATATCGACGTAGTGCTCACCACGTCAGTATCATACATAATATAAGCCCCGCCAATAGGGAATATGCACATTTTTTTTTTATATTTTTAAACGATACTTTATATCGTTATGTAGCCGTAAAAAAAAATCCAGCGCCTTAAAACTAAAATTAAGTAACAAAAAAAATTTATTAAATTATGAGACATATATTGGCATTTTAAACACTCACGATTTTGGCGCGCTTGCCGTGACGTCAAAGTCTACGTTCTCTCAACCAAACAACCACGTACAACAGACACGTCAGACACTGATTTAGTAGACTTTGACGTCATATTCCATTTGACCGATAGTGTTGCGTTTCAAGTGATTTGAATTTCCAACAGTTTTTTTGGACTTTTTAATAATTATTTTCTCATCAAAAAAGAAATAATATAAAAAAATATCTACATAGATATAATTCTAAAACGATAAAGTTCATAAAAAAAAATATTTGACCTTTTTTTAAGTCAGACGCATATTCCCTATTGATAATGTGCCTAGCGGCCATCTTGGTGACGTAAAAATGACGTGACCGCTCTAAGTACGCGTTAGCACCACTAGCCGGCAAGTACGGCGGATGACGTAACTTGCGGGACTTATGCCGTCATTACAATGAACATAGACCAGAGATGAGACTTAGCATAAACTTACATTTCCATACATATGGAAGCATTAGTTAACGTTTCGAATTCTCTGGCTGCTGTGTTTCTTGAATCTTATAATTTAGGAACCATCAAGGCGAGAGTGAAAGATATTAAATTTGAGTTTGAGTGCTACATCCTCGGCAGCATCGTCACTTACCATCAGGTGAGGTGCTGCTAAACGCATTCAAAATATTAAAAAAAAATCTTACCCTAAGAACATGTCATGATAGTTCAACAACAGATCTATTATTAGTTCTCCTCAGTGTACCTCAGTGGATGGTATGAACTCAATAAGAATATTATTTTCTATATAGCAATAAAACGTAAGATATAAAGAATATGGTCAGTTACAAGTAAAACAATTTGTGTGCAGTTATACGATGGTGAACAGTTGTCCGGAGGAGCGCAAGATGTTCCGCATCACGCCGATGCACTACGTCATCTACGACGAGGCTCACATGCTCAAGAACATGTCTACGCAGCGATACGACAACCTGCTCAAGATTAAGGTACAACTTGTGAAATTATTTTAATTTAATACTAGTGTAGCGACATCTATTGCGGAACTAGTACGAAGCAAATCCTGAATCGCGCAAGTGAAGTTTTCCATACAACTTAAATATATACAACTGCCCGACCGTCGTCTTCAACTGACGGGCAGTGGCCCACCAGGCATAACACCCGCCCGGGGCCGTATTATGAAGCTTTAGAGCCATCATTGTTTCTTTCTCTTCCTCATCATCATGATCCTTTTGTGCGAGGGACAAAACACCTCTTCTACATTTTTTTACTTAGGCACTTTCCGAACCTGACACCTCTTTCTGACATCGTATATAAAATCCATACAGTAGTAGTTCTGAGATGAACCCGAACAAGCATAAATTCAGCGCAGCGGGGGACTGTAGTAAACAACAACAACGAGTTTTAATCGCCAATCGGCTTTAGACAGTGGATAATACAAGTCAAGTGGAGTTGAACGGGATTTATTGTTTTTTATATTTACTTACTAACTTACTAAAATTAAACCCCAAAAGCAAACCCAACCTTACTACTATTGCTATAAATAACAATATCCCTTGCAGTCTAAGCATCGTCTGTTGCTCACGGGCACGCCGCTACAGAACAACTTGTTGGAGCTAATGTCGCTGCTGTGCTTCGTAATGCCGCACATGTTCTCCGGCAAGACCGACGACCTCAAGAGCTTGTTCCAGAAGAATTCCGTGAGTTTCTTTAATTCTTTCATTTATGAAAATGTTGGTCAACAAAATGGCATATCTAGGGTAGCACTTTCTATGGGTCAATTAATGCCCTGCGTGGCCCGGAAAAATAGGACGATTACATTTATTGTTTGAACAGTCCTTTTTTATATAGTTATGACACTTTTTTCTTCAGAGGCGAGTCCTGAATTAAAAGTTTCCGTTAGGTGGGTCGCGATCTAGTCAACTTTGGGACCACTCGTCTAGGGGATTGGGCTCTCGGTTCCATTCCCCCAACGCATTCTCTGGTGTTGCAAATATTCAAGTGTTCAGTTATTTACGATTGTCACTTATCGTCAGAACCATTTGCTCCCTTACCCCTATGTTATAAAAAGAGTAATAAATCATTTTATTGGAGTTTTTTTTTAATTCTCAGTAACAGCTCGGATAGTAAGTAGGATTTGTCCCTGGATAATGACATTGTCACTACCTAACCCTTTGGAATTATCGAGGCTGTATATAGCAAATTTTAAGGATGTATTAGTACATGTGCTTAAATATTTTCTTCATCTATTCCAGAAATCAAAAACAACTAAAAAAGCGGAATCCAGCAAGGAAGACGACGAGCCGGCCTTCGAACAGAGTCAGATCACGCAAGCCAAGCGCATCATGAAGCCGTTCCTGCTGCGCCGCCTGAAGCGCGACGTGCTGCAGGACCTGCCGCAGAAGACCAACCACCGCGAGCTGTGCCCCATGTCCAGCAGGCAGGAGGCGCTCTACAAGGAGCTCATTGCTGGCTTCGCCGCTAAGGATGGCACGGTAATTGACGGAGGAACGAAATTGGGGCATAGAATAGATAGTGCCCTATTTTGAATGTATCACCTTGTACACTATATTAATTTAACTATGAATAAGTTTGCCGATAAACTCCAATTCAGAACTTTGTTATCTTAATTATATAAAACAAAGTCGGGTTTATTACAACACTTAGAATACTTACCGATTTTCATGGTTTTTGATTTGTTTGATTTGTCTCCGTCCCGAATAACAGAATATCAATTAATACAGGGTCCAAACTTGACGCGAGCGAAGCTGTAGGGATAAGCTAGTCTGAATATAAATATAATCTAACGCATTTTGAAAGTACAGTTGTGTTTACTACATTATAATGTGTATATAAAGCAGGTCTCTGACCTGTACCCATGTGTACCACGTGTCCGTTGTGCGCAGATCCACGCGACGACGGAGCAGAGCGGCATGGCGATGATGATGGACATGCGCAAGCTGGCCAACCACCCGCTGCTGCTGCGCTGGCACTTCAGCGGCGAGCGCGTGCGCGCGCTGGCGGCGCGGCTGGCGCGCGAGCCGCGCTACAAGGAGAACGACCCGCAGCACGCCTGGGACGACCTCATGTGCCTCTCCGACTTCCAGATACACCAGCTCACGCTGCAGTACAACGTAACGCTTTTACTATATGTCCACAATAAAACACGCGACCCACCAATCTTATTGGCCGGACTGAAGTTGGCACAAGTTGAAAATGAAACGAAAGCACGAGTTCCGGCTTTTTTGCATGGTAGTTAAAATTTATATATATTAGATCCCGGTATATTTAGATCCCATAATAGAATAGGGGATGCCATTTACCAATTCAAAGTCCGAGCTAATATTGAGAATTTCATATTTACACCGAATTAAAAAAAAACTTATTTCCACAGTGCATCAGCTCGTACTCGTTGCCGGAGCACCTGATCCTGGACTCTGGCAAGTTCCAGAAGCTGGATGAAATGCTTCCGAAGCTGAAGGCGGAAGGTCATCGCGTGCTGGTGTTCAGCCAGTTCACGATGATGCTGGACATCCTAGAGCCCTACCTCACCATCAGAAGACACCGGTATCTTCGCCTCGACGGAAGTACGGCGGTCATTGATAGGTATAAACTACCAAGTCAAATCGTTTTTTAACTTGTGGCAACCCAACACATGGGATCATATTCTTACAGCACCTTAGTGACGTATCGGTATATAATCCACTATAGATTTTGTCCAGTGAAAGAGCCAATTATTCAGCTACTGCACCAATTGGGACCTTATGCCGTCAAAGATCCCCTTGGTGTGAATTTTGAACAGACGGACGATAATTTAAACTAAATTCCGTGTATGCTAAATAAGCCTCTTGTAGCTTTACCGTTTGTTATTGATACCTGTTCTAAATTCACCATATATATTTGCAGACAAGACCTAATAAACCAGTACAACAACGAGGACATATTCGTGTTCCTGCTGTCGACGAAGGCTGGCGGGCTCGGCATCAACCTCACGGCCGCCGACACCGTCATCATACACGATATAGACTTCAACCCCTACAACGACAAGCAGGCGGAAGACAGGTAAAAGCAGATAGGATAGGTTACAAATTATCACACACACTACCTTACTCCCTGCTTCTCTATACTTCAAGGAGAGAGGTAGATACTTCAAGGAGATACTGTAGAGAAAAAGGAAGACAGAAAAGAAAAAAAAACAGAAAACTAGGTAAGAGGGGTCCATAGAGAAGTCGGGGCGAGAGAGATGATAAGTCGGGGAAGAGAGGTAGAGAAGTCAGGGAATAGAGAGAGAGCGATGTCTGGTAAAAGTAGAGAGAGCCGAGAGAGGTCGGTGAAAGGAGAAAAAATATAGATAACTTCGCCTTCTCTATATATCTCAGAAGGAGAGAGGTTGGGGAAGAGGGAGATAGAGAAGCTAGAGAATTTAGAGAAAATAAAATGATATGCACAGCTAGACTTCGCATATGCATTTAATTTCGATCAAAAGGATCAGAACAGAAATGTATCAGTCGAATGCAATTGCTTCAACATAGAAAAGAATTTGATATAAATACTAGCTGACCCAGCAAACGTTGTTTTGCCATATAGGGGTGGACTACCCCTAACATTTAGGGGTATGAAAAATAGATGTTGGCCGATTCTCAGACCTACCCGATATGCACACAAAATTTCATACAAATCGGTCCAGCCGTTTCGGAGGAGTATGGCAACTAAAACTGTGACACGAGAATTTTATATATTAGATGTACTACAGCTAAAGTTATTTTTCCAGATGTCATAGGATGGGTCAGACGCGTCCGGTGACGATATACCGGCTGCTGAGCGCTGGTACCATCGAGGAGGGTATCTACCAAGTGGCCCAGGAGAAGCTCAACCTAGAGAAACATGTAACTGGTGATGATGGTATGTTAACATGATTATAAGGGGACATTTGTAAAAATATAGCCTTCCGTCAGCGGCATTTTTTATAACTTTCAACCCCTATTTCAACGACTTACAGCCCTTTTATCGCATTAAAAAGTAGCCTATGTCCTTTCTCAGACTCTAGACTATCTGTGTACTAAATTTCATTTAAATTGTTTCAGTAGTTTTTGCGTGAAAGCACGACAGACAGACAAAGTTACTGTCGCATTTATAATATTAGTGAGGATATTATTTGGTGATATTATAACATTCTACTTGTGAAATGTTCTTATAAAGCGGTCTAACAGATTTTGAGTTTTTTCTGCTAGTTTGTTTATGTGACAGTAATGTTATAATACTAGACTTAGGTTTTGTCTGCTTGTCACAATTGATGAAATCGTATTCGTCTCACATAATATCTACCTTTTGGCGGGTACTAAGTCGCAGAATATTTGTGTGTATACGACTTATGCTTTCTACTTCGCGTTCGTGCGGCCGCTGCCCCTTGTTTTTAGAGACAACAAAGACTTCTACGAAGTGTGAGTAGGCGCGGAGGCACCATCCTGTTAGTAATAGTATGTATAGTCTGCGCGGAACTAGTTGGCCGCGCCTTAGGTATGTGAGCGGTGGAACGGCGGGGCGGGGGCGCTTGCTTTTGTTTACAGTAACCCGCCGCCCATCCCTACCTAAGGCGGGGCCAACTAGTTCCGCGCGGACTATAGTTATTTTATGGTAATATGATTCTTTAATACATGTTTTATTTTTACAGAAAACGACAAGACTGAACAAAAGAATGTGGTGCGGTTATTATCGTCTGCTCTGGGCCTCACCTCGCCCAACAAATGATCTTTGGCAAAGAAGGTTATCAATACAGACTAAGTGACCAATATTATGTGCATACAGTGATGTGGATGTGACCTAATATTTGTGCAAATACTCCAGTTACAAACATTTGCGACCAATATTCTGATGTTAGTGGAAAAGCGCGCGCTTTGTATAAATGTGCTTTAGTGTATATTGTATTATAAAAAATATAGTTTGATTGATGAATTTATAAGTGATTAATTTAAAATATTTTTGTAACATGTCCTCAATTTATTTACACTTTATTCATTCATTTCACAAAATACCGTGTAATTCTAAATTGTTTATTGCCACTCACTGCCTTATACCATAAAATGTCAATAAGATGTCAATAAGATTCAGCTAAGAACGATTCTACACTCGCGCATGTTGTAAAATATACGATTAATTAATGTTATAGGATAAGTATTATGTTGCCAATGTGGTCGGCAACTGAGGATTCAATGGCGTCACCACTGGCGAAAGCAATCCTATTGGCTAAACGTACTTTGACGTAATTGCTGACGTCAAAATAACTTGTTTTGATTGGTTGTCACAAAAAAAATCGGAGGTGCTGACATTTGTTGTAGCTTTGCGTTTCTTCACCATTATTCTTGCTGGTAAATGAGTGGATAAAGCTTCTCAAATCAAGCTACGGGTGTTCGTAAGCCATCTCAGACATTGCATCAAACTTACATAATCATGATATATGATATGTTCATACTTGATACTAATGTCTAGACTAAAAACGAAACGTGTTATCTGAGTTCAGCATTTCCCTTCTCAGACGATAGTTATGCAATGCACCATGTAATATTAAATTCTGTAATAATATTATATTTGTCATATTCCCTGGTTTCCTGGTCCATTTCCATAGTTTTCTGTCGCGAGTGTAAAGTCGGCTTTAACATAATTAACTTATTTATATGTACGTGATAAATTATTGTTTGTATGATGTAACTGCATATAATTTTATGGCTGGGCTAATGACTATATTGTATTAGATGACTGAAAGAGTGCAATTTTGCATTTCTCATTTATAAGTGACCATACAAACGTGATTAGTGTGTATTATTAAGGTTTTATTAAATAAAACATAATTTATCAACCATAAATTAATTTAAATTACCTTTATGACTATTATACTGAATACCTATTGTTCGCGGTTCCAATCACGTCTTTTGTTCGGTCGGACTAAAACCTTCTTAAAAAATTGGGCTACCAATTGCAAGTTTTTTTTTAAATATCTGGTTAGGAGTTCTGGAGATAAGCGGGTGTAAAACAAAGTTACTTTATTTTTTCTTTAATTTAGCGCCTAATTACCTCGAGATTGTATTTATAAAGAGTTCAAAGAATTTCGAAAGTACCCGTGGGCTGGAGACGTGGGAGAATATAATATATTTTTTGTAATTAACGCAAACTAAATTAACTGTTTGTGTTCGGTGTATCGTTCAACCTATGCCGCTAAATTCAAATCTGTCATCAACCATAAATAACCCTTTTTAAAAACCTTTGCTTCATACTTGTTATCTTGCTACAAGTCTCAGCAAACATCTTGAACACCTAAAAGACCTATCTTTTTGGTCTCTGGTGGACCCCATATCCTCAGGAGTAAGAAGATATCGACCGCGTAGGCGCGTGCTGTTGGTTGATCTATCATTAGATCCTTGTTTCCCCCAAAGGGTGCGCGAACTTTCACCCGCTATGCCGCCTTTGGCTCAAAATGTTTGCCGTTATCTGTACATCAACACCAAAAAACTGCGAATATCCAAAATTCACAATTGATTGGTGTAGACCAATTAAAATTTGAATTTGAATGATTAAAGGAAAAAATTCCACATTAAAGTTAATAAAAAAAAATTACTTGTATAATTGTAAATTGATAATGTGCCTGGCGGCCATCTTGGTGACGTAGAAATGACGCAACCGCTCTCAGTACGCGTTAACACGACTAGCTGGCAAGTACGGCGGATGACGTCACTTTGAGTATAATTAGACAAGGTTCCGGCCCATTAGCAACTTGCGGGACTTATAAGTTATTACCTTTGTGACTACTTTTCAAGATTCGCTGTAGATATTTATTTTCAATATACCTATAGATAATTAATCATGAGCTGATCACGAGGCGAGGTCCCGAGTCAGATGGTCAAGTCTTGAGCAGTTTTCCTCGGCTCTGGCCACCGAATTTTTTGACCCTGCACCTCAATCCGGTATATTAATATTATTTATATTTATTTCTTTTATTTTTTATGCAAATATATAAAAGTGTGATTTATACGGACTGATTGGTTGTACTTTCAAATGATTTGTGTTATAGTTGTTGCGTGTTACGTTATGTCACTTCTATGCGCATATAAATAAAGTTGAAATTCAAATACTTCACGCGCACTCGTAAATTGCAACTACGAAAAGTTGTAACAACTTTGGACTTTTTTAATATCTAACTAGAAATTTGGTGTGAAATTTAAAATATCCAAATCACGTTGTATATGCACCGAACTGAATAAATGAGAGTATGTATAGTCTGCGCGGAACTAGTTGGCCGCGCCTTAGGTATGTGAGCGGCGGGACGGAGGTGCGGGGGTTTTTGTTCGCAGAATCCCGCCGCCTCACCCCCGTCCCTACCTAAGGCGCGGCCAACTAGTTCCGTGTGGACTATAGTATACACATGATTTAATAATAATCTCGAAGAACCCACAGATTAGATTATAAACAATATTATTTATACGTTAAAGCGACTTGTTGCTTCGTAAGTTACTGTGGATATTTAGCATAAGGGATAGTACGTAAGACAGCGTATATGAAATATAATTTACTTTCAATGTCTGTGTATACTCTATATTTATAGCTTCCTGGTATAATAATAATTAAATTTTATTTATTTGTTGATTGAATAAAACTATACAGGCCATTTGATGAATTACATGAAGTGAAACAAATAATCGAAATTACTGATTATTATTATCTAATTTATTTGTGTAAAATTGTATAATAGAGGGTTAATAAGTCCTCTCATCAACTACATATTTTATCTATTCAAATTTCTCTGGCATACTGTTTCGAAAGTTCAAACTATATGCTTTTGTAACATCGACAACGCATAAAAATATATATAAAAAAAATATTAAATGAGATACAGACACATTGAAAGGCATCGAAAAATATAAAAAATGTATACGTGAATAACTGTACCTATAAATTAGATGAATAAATAAATTGGTTAGTTTATTATTATTATTATCGATGTGTAAGATATGCTGTATTTGGTAAAACTAGCTCGTAAAAAATAATTTACATGAATGTATGACAGTTTGTATGGTTGTGTGCGATTTTTTACGAATGTAGTTGGCGCCATAAGTAATGACTGATCTGAAGTTAGCGATGAACCTAAAACTTCCAACCTTCGTGGTATATTGCGCCTACAATAATAAACCTGTAATGTAGTTTCTTACACCGTTTTTTTCCATCGGCTAAAACACTTGTTTTCAAGAGGCTATTTAAAACCTACTATTTCAAAATAAGTGGTTTAATATATTTATTTTATTTAACACAGGATAAAAACTTTTTTAAGTCTATAATTATTACTTAAATTACCGAAATTAGTTTCAGCTTCAGTGGCTCCTAGCTTGTTAGCTGAAGAATATATAGTATAATATATAGCCAATATAGGTGTGCCCAAGAGTCTCCGAAGGTGAAAGGAGGCTTTGGTTTCATCGCTAACTTCGGAGTGGTAACAACGTTTGGCGGTTATTGTACTATGGCGCAATTATAATGTTTCTTTGCATGAGATTAAAACTTGTGTTTAAAGTATCGCAGTTTAACGCACTTCGGAAGTCTACAAACCTTATAATCGTGTAATTAGCACACGTCATCTGAACAAAGCCTTACGATGTACATTTGTAAATGACGATAGTTAAAAGCTTTTGCATGTGGCTTTTGTTTTGAAAAATGGAGGAATTTGGATAAACACTTAAAATTCGAGCATATCATTTAGTTGACTATCAATGGCAGGCTAGTTACAAAAATTCTGTCACTATAATGACCTTCCAAAATATGATTTAACTTAGTTTAACTAGATTTTGCGTTTCAGTGACACCCAGCCAAAGTAAAAATGTATAAATGAGTTTAAATTTAATTGAGTAATTTTTAAATTTAAAGCGGCCAATTTCTTATTGATATTCATTTGTTAGTTTACTCATAGACAATTCTCACTGTTTGTATTACTTACATAATTATAATTTTAATAAACTGTTCCTTGCCAATAGAGAAGAAAAATATCGATAAACAAAGATTCTTAGTTCCTGACACGTGCATTTGTTAAAACAAAATTCCCGACATAAGTGTCGGGAATATTTTAATTTCGCAACACTGTCGTGGCAATGCAAACATATCATAAAAAGTTACGACAGTTAGGCAATAGAGGAACTAATGGCGCCACTTACGATTGACCCAATGTAATTTCATTAGATATGAAACCTTATTTATGTTATTACTAATATATCAATTCATTGGTGGCAATAGAAATAGCTCGGGGCGCTGATATTTGGTTTAACTTGGTATTGTTTGCGCTATATTTAGCTGGATTATACTTTGCAATGCCATACCTATGTCAACCCTAAGAGACTTTGTTTGTCAGTCAGACGCCTAAAATATATATATTTTACAATATAATACCTACATTGTTTTCAGTCAGTCTTGATTGACCACGCAAATAAAAAATTAAATTAAATGATTCAACATGCGATCTTATGTGTTTAGTTGTGTATGTTTAATTAGTTATTTATTCACTTTTAGATCAATTTTTCGTTGTAAGTAGTAAGTTTTTTGTTTAATTTTAGTGTAGTGCACATTCCTTAGTAAAATATATTAGTTGATTTTATTTAACTTTTTTTTATTTTTTCCCCTAAATATAGCGTTGATGCATGGTTTCCGTGAAGTATATGTTACATTTACTGGACAAGGGATTTGTTTACTTATTATTTTTACGACTGATCCTAACTATAACTATCATTATAATCAATTATGAACCTTAATGTCATTTTGTTTAGAGTCTAGTCTGATATTGATATATTTACTCTCTTACTGCTTTTATTAATGTGTAATAATTAAGTTTTCTGACAATTTAGCTCGTCATCTAAATGAACTATAACTATAAGCTACGTCACCAAATATTTAAACACGCGCAACTAATATTTTAAATACTATATCTCAGGAAACAAATCCTGTGTATGTTAGCATTTAAGGTGTAGATAAGATGCTTAGGACCTACTTCACAGCTTACTGATAAGTCCCTGTTAAATTTGCTGGCTGATAACTTTATGCAATTTTGTTCCATTTTTGAATTTATTCGGCAGATATCGGTTATCGAGAGTTGGTGAAACAGGCCCTTCTTGTAAATAACTTTCTGTAATTTATTATGTGTAATTTTACACGAACTGTACTCTTCAGCATTTAGTAATATAAAGAAATCCTTTTTAGATCTGCTGATGACGTCACTGCATATTTGAAGAATTTATATGAACACTATTTATTTTGAGTGTTGCAAGTGAAAATAGACTTTAAAACCTTTAGGTTCAGGGTCTAAATTTTTTACCGGAAAATTTTCGACACCTAAATTACTGAGTATTAATTTACTTACACTTCAGTAAATCTCAAATATGCAGTCATAATGTTAGCGATGTTAAAATGTATAATGTGATGCTCATCCCATAATCCATTGCCTTAAAACTTCATTCCTAGTTTTACATTTAACCGTTTACAATACCTGGTATAAAAAGTAACTACGCCAGGGTATTCTCTTCCGAGATAGGTCACGTGATTGGCTCCAGAAACGTCATCGTGGGCTCCGTGCGGTGAAGTTTGAGGGCCACACTAGCCTATTCAATATTTTATATGTCGTGAATCGTGAGCACAGGTGGGGTAAGTGGGGGTAGCTGAATGACATAGGCCAATAGACGACGAGTATAGATAGACGAATCAATCACGCGCGCCCCACCCTCATCATTCCTCCAATGAAAAATTAACTACTGCTACTGCGCCGCCCGGTGACGTTTGTGCTCACAACTCATGCCGGTTACTGTACCGTATGACGTAGATAATAGATAGTAAGGTCAGCCTAGGATACCTAAAGCAACAGGGTGGGAGGTAACGGTTCTCCTATGATTTAATTGACTCATGTAGAGCCGTCTAAGAGCATGCAAGTTACTTATTACCTCTAATTTAAGCAAGTTAATTCTATAGTATAATAAAATGCTACGCCGTGTATTCTCTTTCGTGAAGTTTGAGAGCCGCAAGATCCCATTACGTCACTCTTCTTCTTCGTGTCGATGGTACGACTTTGACGTCACTGTCTTGAGCCAATCACGTGACCTAGCTGTCACTGAAGGGTATACCTGGCGTAGCTACTTATTATACTATTTAACTGGATTTATCAATAGGCCATATAGGCCATAGCCTAGGGGCGGTTGAATTTAGAGGGGGCTCGCTCATTTTGGTGGGGACTTCTGGGGGCGGCAATTGAAGTCGACTATTCTATGAAAAGTGTAAATTTCCTGTTATGTTATCTATAACCGTGTTTGCAGTAAGAATACAGTCTATATAGTGTAGTATCGGATCTGACAATCTTTACTGATGTCCAGAATTCACCCTTATTGATAATGACATAAGGTCGAAGTTGTAAACTGGTAACTTACTTCAAATTCTCCTTTGTATGTTCAGTATTAGTAGTTCTGAATAGTATGGAACTGGGATGAGCAACACCCAAGGTTGCCGATGTATCCCATATATTTATTTTCTTATGATAAATGTCACAATGTTGAGTGATCAGTGTTGTTTTATTGCAGCACCATCCCTTACACTTCTTAAAGTAGGTAGGTACTAATTATGTATAAGTACTAAGTACAGTCAGCATCAGATATATCGGGCTATACTAAGTGTTAAAAATGATCGGAACAACTAAGAAAAATAAACTTTATCTCAATGGCACAATGACTATTTCAGAAAATCAGAACGAACACACTACACGGCAACTGTAATTCTGAAATAAGTCTTCTGATGATGATGCTGACTGTACCTAGTACCTATAGTAGTGGCCAGTCATTGTCTATAGCCGGTCAAAAAAAATGAGAGACAAAAACATTGGAGACAGTCGAATCAGTAGCTAGATTGGTGGCTCAAAGAAAATAAGGATTAGTAGTAACGGAGTATTAAACAGAGTTTGAACTTCTTTCGTATTTATAATCATTAGCGTAGATCATATTTTTTAATTAATAATTTATTTTATCATATTCAGTCACTCTTTCGTCTCACTTTCACTTTTGTGAGACAGTTTATATTTTAAATCTGTGCCGCCACTGGTGGAACAATTATGATACAATGGTACTTATGAAATAAATAAATAACTAACTAAGTACAGTTCTACTGATGTAGTAATAGTAGTAGATGAGTAGTACTGATGAGACCCGTGCCCACCAGGGTCAGGAAATAAATGGTTTGTAGATGAAACCAACAAATTCAGTCGCGCATTCAGAAGGGGGGGTGGGGTGTGGTTCTGTAATTCAGTTAGAGGCTCAAGCTTCCTTTTCACGGAATCATTTGGGTCCACCCTTGACTAATGTTAAATTAAACTTGATTTTATCACAAAAGAGAAAAAAGGCCCGCAATTCCTTTTATTGGCAACATTTTATTCCATAAACACATTCCGATTTTTAGCCCCTCCTGCCCCACAACCGGATTTCGGGATCCGCAACTGAACTAACTCAATCTTCCCCTATACCAAAGACAAAGTACTATATTTGATATACCTACGTTTTTAGTAAATCTGGCGCGATTTGTGAATGTTTCAGCATTTAGTTAATTTGGATGCCTTTCACTTTGTGACATTGCCGGCAGAATGCGTGGGTGGCGTGGGCATTATTTATCGTATAAACTACAATGCAGAAAGTTTATGCATAAGCCTTTACGGTTTATTAGTTTCTGGCTGGGCTGAGCTGGGCAGCACTTCATAGATCATGCGGTCATGCCACATTTTAATCGGCATTCCAGGAGTCAAGTGATGATCAATGGGCCTGTGCCTATCTGTGGGTTACGTTGCGTTGTGAGTTTGTGACATTTAATTGTCATTCTCTGTCATTCATCTGATTGACATTCATTTGACATATTTGGCGCAAGTTTTATCAATGTCTTCCTTCTTCCACTTACCAGTGGTATTAATCCAATCCCTTTATCCCTTGTTTTGGTCCCTTTCCCTTAGCAATTTAAAATTAAAAATAAAGGAAAAAATTAAAATATAGGTAATTTGATCTTCTTTTATTGCCTACGGGAACTGATGAAATAATTATTCACCCGTTGGATTTGAATAGTTAACTTTATCTACTATACTAAAATACATATTTATATTACTATTTTTTTTGGACTGAGGATATGTTTAAGGTATAAAATATACACTTACCTAATTAAAGTGTTGTAATTCTTATTTGCAAAATCGATGTGTTAATTTAATTGACTATGATGTGGGTAGGTTTATAACTGTCTTGATGTGCAAGTTAATTTAATTTATGATAGGTTCTTGTTCATGGAACTGATACTTCCTACATAATTGTTTATATTAGGTACCAACATCTCGGATCTCGAGAACACAAAGCAAGCAGTTACCAAAGCAACGCTCAGCCGACAATGTAGAGCAGAGCTGCAGCCAAACATCAATTTCAATGCTTGAATAGTTCGCGAATCGTGCGCAGCGTGTATTCCAACAATCCGCTCCAGCGTTACCGTGTCACATTCTTACTAAAGTAAATAACAACATTGATACGAAAGTGCAACTGTGAAGTGTGTCGGATGGTACAGTTGTGTGGCTTCCTCAAGCACATTAAGATGGTAAAGAAGGGCCTAGTCGAAGCGTGTGCGACTGTTTGTGCCTAACAAACGCGGCACAGTGTACACCGTGTCGCGGCACAGAGCGAGGTAATGCGAGTGCGCGTCCGGCGCGCCAGTCGGCACACCGCCCGGGCGGGCGCCACACGACCGGGATCTGCGCGAGCGACGAGCGGCAACGCGAACTAAAATAATATCAGTGAAATAAACACGTATCCGCCAAACGTTGTAACATGCGAGCGCAAGATTCTGGTGAGTACAATTTCACCCTACCCCACCTACAATACTCGGTGACAAGCTGAAACTTATCTAGTTGTAAAGAAAAGACATTTCCTCCGTCTATATATAGTTACGGCTTATTTTGGGACGCTGCATTGACGAGGGAGTTTCACACTGCGCTTTTACATGGTTTCCTCTGTCTGTGTGCGTTTCCCGCGTGAAAATTAACCTTATGAACATAAAATAAAACAATTGACCCGCGTTAACCCGTGCGTCAGAGTGGTGCGCAGTACCAAAAACGCACAGTGAAATCCAGCGCCTGAAATTAATCGAATACGTGAAATGAAAGTGGCCGTTGCACATGGTTCAGCAGCGGCTGAAGCGAAAACAACGTTCTCTACTAGTCGGCTAATTAGTTTGGAGCACGATAAAAAATAGATTTTCTTGTCTGTGCTTGTGTTCTCAATAGGACGCAGACTGCGCTCTGGCCTAAATACCGGCACACACCTACTAAAGATCAATGTCTCTTTGTGGCTCTGAGCTTAGAGACGTCAATGAGTGGATGAAGTAAATCACTTTACTTACTTTATATTTGTAAACAACATCAACATATTTGCGAAAATTCTAACATGACGGTTCCTTTGGACACCTTGAACTCGCCAAGCTAATTCTCCATACACATTCATACCTAATGACTAAGAGTGGAGGCGTCATTGAGTTTTGTCAGTAAGCAAAAAATAGGTATTACCTAAGTTAGGTAACTCGTGTTGCCTAAATTAACATACACTGGCGAATTAACACACTATTACATTACCTTTAAAATAAATAAATACATCCACTTAATTTAATTGAATTTTATATACTTAAACATTTAGTTAGCTACTTCGGTATGAAAAAGTATTATCTTACAAACCGGTTATGCGTTACAGTCATTTAAAATGTCGCGCTGAAGTATTTTTATTTATATGTATATACTTACCTCTAACTAATCAAGGATTTTGTTTCTTTGATCTAACTATTCAATCATTTACATCCTGAAGATTACCTGACATTTTCTTACTGTCTCCATAAATATCTGCACCTTTGCTATAGCGTAGTGGTTTAGGTGGTCACGGGTGCATCCCGCCGGCAAGGTGTCGTGGGTTCAATCCCACCCAAAACAAATCTTTGTGTGGTACACAAATATTTGTTTCGTGTATGATGTATTTTGTCGTCCGTTATTTGTAATATTATGCTTAGATATTATATGATATTATTATGTTTCTAATGTCCCTTGCGACTATAGGGATGTGCAGGAGCTATGCTTAAAAAACAAATACGTTCTTACTACATTATTATTAAAAAAAACATCCGTAAACCATTATAGTTAAAAATCGACTTTTGTTGCGCTAGCGTTTGAGTTAGGTAACAAAAAATATGGCGAATGGACTCAGACGATTGATTCAGGTCGTTTACCCCTGAAACTGAGACCGTCCGACAGAATTACAGTAATCGTTCGCTTCAGTATAGACTGTATTGCTTTTTAAAATTATTCAGAATTTGTAAGAAGACTGCAGAGAAAATAAAAACGACCGATCTCTGTTTGAAATTATAAAGAGGCAACAGAAAGCGGCCGGCGACGCTAATTTAATCAGAAAGCAAAAATCGCGTAAAGTGTATCTAGTTAATTAGTGAACGTATCAAGAGAAATGAATCCTAATTCTCTTAAAAATAAATAAATAGCTCTTTTAATACAAATTCTATTATCATTAAAGTAATTGTGATTGCTTGAAAAGTAATATAATTATTACACAAAAATAAACAGTTGCATCACGTAGAATTAGTTCACGCAAAATCGAATGCGCGGGATTGGGTGCAGTTGAGTAAACTGTCGACGTCTGCGCAGTCCGCTAGCAATCGACGGCGCGGCGGCGAAGTAGATCAACGGTTCTGATGTTTTGTCAACAGTACAAGAACTGCATTAAAACTTTTAGCATCTGCAGTAACCCTCAAAGATGTCATCAAAATCTATTTTTTTCTCTAATCTCTGAATAGTCTCACTCACGTCTGGCACACATAATATGTTATCTAATGCTCTGTTTCTAAATAAGATTAATAAAAAAAAATGTGGCCAAAAAATGGAACAAATTTGAAATTATCTGCCATGCTCTAGACTTCCTTAGAATTACTAGGCTACACTCTAATAAGATATAGCGGTTATTATGCTCGGTTAGGCTCGACAGTCATATTAATATGTGTCACGTATGAGTTGTAGCAGGTCGCTGGCGCAGGACAATCGCCTACGGACACGACAATCTCCACAAGTCGTTTCCCCGTGGGCGCGATCTTCCTCTCATGTGACTTGATACGAGATGCACTCCTTCCTTTAGCACACACCATCAACGGCTAGGCCTATTGCCATCAACCGGGCACAAATTCCGACTTCGAGCTGCTACTGGGAATTCTCCATAGGCGCATACTTTCGAAATCAAGAAGCTAAGTAGTATAGTTCGCCAGATTTCCATTTCCATAAAAAAAAAATTAAGACCACTAAATCTCATAAAAACTAAAAAAAGCTTAGATGATAATTTCCTTAATTGTCTTTTTTAACATGCCAGGAGATTTTGTCTGTAATTATCATTCATGCAGTCTCAATGAGTATCTAACTGGTTTTATAGTCTTTGTGCAGTCTACATTGTTAGCCTACTTTTATATCTGACTACAGTACAGAATACATATTTATCGTATGCAGCAATGCATGGATTTCAAACGGCTTCTCATTGTTCCAATGCCAAGGGATTCATTTAAGCCACCATATAAAGGCTATGGGAAGGACAAAGCTCTACACAGTCTACACAGAACAAAGCTAATGTACCTTCTTTACCTGAGAATAGATAGTACTGCATTACTGTTTATTGGGCACACAAATCGAAGAATAGATTCGTTGATATTAACTATTAACATACCACATGCTCTACCTACGTGGAATACGGAACTTCCTTCCTACGTTATTCAAGACCACCACAGATGTATCGACGTTGAAGACCGCAATACATTTTAAAAGCTGGGATTGCACTTGTTGTCGGTTGTTGCTGAGTTTGGGTCTCTCTTCAGTTTCGGAGGAGGCAGGCAATAATCCACCGCGCAAACCATTGCGGGTTGGGTTGGTTTACAGTAACTTGTATTTGAATTCGAGATTTTTGGATTAGGAGTCCAATGAGACTACAAAAGTTACATCGCAAATTCTGCCATTTCTTCCACAGTATGTGAGAATGGCGTCAAAATCATAATCGATTTAGAGTAAAAAATGCAAGGTGAACGTCCTTTCATTCTGCATATAGCCTATAGGATGTATGTTAGCCTAAACAGTGTATCAGATAAGATAAGAGTCTTTGAAACCTAGTTTCTCTTAATTGTTACAATCAACATCTAGCTCAGTCAGAAAAACAGGGATTAATAAGTATATCAATAATTTAAATAAGTAAACTACGACGACTCGAAGAGAAATAATTAACATTGTTTAAACAATAAACTATCTGAAAAATGTGTTTCTATGAAAATGTGTTTGTAGTTAACTTTTTTTACCTATGTGTCAGTCACGTTGGTAATTTTGCAGTAAGTATAATATTTTTTTGGTTAATACCACTAAGGCAGCAAAAAAGCATACGGCCCGCCTAATGGTAAGCGGTTACTTGTAACCTACAACGCTTGCAACACCAGGGGTATCACTCGCGCGTTTAAAACTTAGGAGCTCTGGCAACCTTACTTACTGCAGGAATTTAGGAACACAACACACAATAAAGTGTGTTGTTTGACTGCAGTTTTCTGTACTTCCCCAGATGGGCTGCTCCAGATTTGAGCCATGTATACCCTATCTCTCATAATAATCTCTTAATAATAATGTTCTAGTAATTAATTAGTAATAAAGAGTGGTTATAATAGCACCAGCAAAACTTTATCAGGTTATCTACCCATTGATAATTTACCGTGATTAATTTTACCGCTTGAAACAGATTAAGAGATAGGAGTACATTTCTGCCAATTTATTCCCTGGATATGGGCTGGGAAGAGCTTTTTCTTCATCCTAAATGCACAAAAGCTCAATAAGATTTTTGTAGAAATTGATGTTATTCATAGTTATATTGAAATCAAAGTACTGCAAGGATAGGATGACGATGAAACGTGAGGTGTGTGCATAAAAGTACTGATATCCTGCCAACGTACCGGCCTTGAGCAGTCACACAGTATCGACTGATATTATTGGTGCGCAACTTTATCGATATACCGGTCTATCGGTATAATTCAAATTCAAAATATTTTATTTCAATTAGACCATATAAATAGGTACTTTTGAAACGTTAAATTAGTTGCACGGTTCCAAAAAAAGTGGGTCTTATGGAGAAGAGCGGACAAGAAACTCCATAGATACTCTTTTTTAAGAAATATGTGTGGTAACAGTAACAATTGTTGTGAATAGTAATGAGGATGATGCAGCTTGATGTGTAGTTGCAGAGATTAAAGAGTAGGTAAGTATTACAATTGAAATTACTGCCATAGCAGTAAGAGCCGACCAGTCCCGACAGACAGCACCCGTATACCAACTGTATCGATTATTCGGGTTGAAGTTCAACCCGGACAATAAGTTTGGCGAGAACTGTACGTGGTATGTTGCACTGTCTGAGACTGACGGACTGTTTCACGTCTGGATAGCTTCTACCCGCCGGATAAATTAAAAAATGGAACAAAATTTGTGTGAAATTTTCTGCCAAGGAATTTAACGGGATTTAGGATTATTGATGATACGCTAAGTGTTAATCGAAGGTCCTTCACGCACAACATCGCCTCCACATAGATTGTTATCTCTCTCTCTAACCTCACACTACTGCAGAACATCGTCTGCATCTTAGATAATTATGTTCTTGTTTTGTTTCATTTTTTTAACCCCCGACGCAAAAACGACGGGGTGTTATAAGTTTGACGTGTCTGTGTGTGTGTGTCTGTCTGTGGCATCGTAGCTCCCGAACGGATGAACCGATTTTGATTTTGTATTTTTTATTTGAAAGGTGAATTAGTTGGGAGTGTTCTTAGCTACGTTTGATGAAAATCGGTCCAAGATGGCCGCCGCCACAAAATAGCGAATTACATATTTTTTCACAACTCCCTCAATATGGGTATCAAATGAAAGGGCTTAACTAGGAGAATACTATACACTATGATACATTTAAATTCCAAGATGGCCGCCACCACAAAATGGATAATTACATTTCGTGTCGGGGTTTTCTAAATTTTTAATTTAGGTTAGGTTATTTGGCGCTTAGCTGCTATCCAGAGGTGGTGAACCAGGCCCTAAGTATTAAAGTAGGTACCTAATTTACCAGTGCTGTTAATGAATAATTAAGCAACAGCTGATTACATTATGGAAAGATGAGGTAATTATCAGAATTTCATTTTTTTATATACCAAAAGTCAACCAGCTATTTTGGTCGCGGTTTCATTCACCAAAGAGCCTATTGAGTATTCCTCCTCAGGATATTATTAGTCTTCTTGCTAAATTTTATCAAAATCTGTTTAACGGTAAAGGTATTAGACATTACTATCGTATTTCTAATTAGTAATTTATGGATATTGACACATAAAACTGCCAAGGTTTGATTTGCAGGCGTACGCAGTTCCATTTAATAGTTTTGAAAATATCGGCACCTAATGAATAATTACCGAGAAATTTTTAAGTAGGTCAAAGTAAATGAATTCTGAAATCGTTATCCTTACAGCTGTTGCGGTATTTCGGCAAATTATTATTATTTTATCCGTCGTTTAGCCTTGCGTATCTTCACTTCAGCAATTAGCGATGAAAATTAATGCTTTTGTTTTGTTTAAACTACAAAAGTAATGTAGAGTGTACTGCGCATGCGTGATTTAGTTAATATGACGTGTTGCGTTCGCCTAGACGTTCAATTAGCAAGTTTTCTGCTAACCAGCGCCATCTTTGTTGATTGTTTGATACACTGTGTACAGTGGCCGTATGTATTACAAGCCGGTAGATTTAAACAATAGACTCTCCGCGCCTTGTGGAGAGTCTGGTGGTTGCGCCGGACCACAACTCGACGGTCGTCGTGGTGAATCTTTCCAGATCTATGCCCATGACATAAGGCAAGGGATGGCAAGTGCTGTTTTCAACCGACAAAAATATCGACGAAAATAAAAAAAAATAAAAAATTGTATACAAAGATGATAATTATTATGGTTTACCCTGAAACCTCGCTGTTTGTGCCGGTCAGTGAGTTTAGTTGCTCCCCCCCTCATATAATATAATATATATTCCACTAAAACTTTGAAAATAAATTATTTTTAAACAAAAATCAAACCGCCTCCAAAAAACACATAAGAACTAAAAAGCAAAAAATAACATGTTTACATTATGAAGACATGTTATTTTTTGCTATTTAGTTCCTATGTGTTTCTTCGAGGCGGTTTGTTTTTTGTTTATTAGTTGGTATGTGTCCTGCCGCCTCCCGAGGTGGTGAACTATGAGGATATTCCACATCCAAAAAAGGAAGTTTGTATAATACAGTTAAACCCGGCCAAGTCTCAAGTTAATCAATCGATGACTCACACAAACATACGGAAACGGTTTTTTATACGTAAAGATAGTTTCTTTGGGTTATCGAACACTTTAAGTACGTATCTGTTGTACTTAGCCTAGTTCCAAATTCTGTTTAAAATTTTACGATTGGAGGATCATAAAAAAAAAGTTCAACTATTAAAATCTTACTCATTTAATTCATCAGAGTGTGTACAACAGACACAGTAAATACATAATTAAGTTGCATACAGTTGTGCGCGGGCGCAGCGTAGGAAGCTATGTAGGCGTGGCGGCCCTGGCCAGCACCTGTGTAAGTAAATATTAACATAAACTTAACAAGCTATGCGCTAGGATGTATGCTTTACGTGTTCGAGGACCATGAGAAATTTGAAAGGTGCTTCAAGTGGTGAAATAATTGAAACTGCCCAGCATTTGACACGAAGCCATATTGATGTAAATTCAACGTTGGTTAGTCGGTTTACATACCATTACGCCTATATTCCCCTAAGGGGTAGGCAGAGGCGAACTAATGTACATCCACATTTCGCCGGTATGTTTAGGTCCCATGTAATAGGGGGCGAGCAACCGGGCACAAATCCAGACTGCGAGCTGCTACTGGGAATTACACAGAAAACCCAACAACACTGCTCGACCCGGGAATCGTACCCAGGACATCTAGCGTAGCAGTCGCGCTTAGGACCATTAGACCAACAAGGCGGTCGGTTCACAATGGGAATAACTCCATTAATAAAATAAATGAGATGAGGCGTCAGCCGAGTGCAGTGATTGCTGGGCAAGTCTCCACACAATGGGTGCCTGAAAACGATAGGCGCCGCCGTCGAGGCCCGGTTTGAGGCGGCCCTAGAAAAGAGCACCTATAAGGACCTGTGAGAAGCCTTTTCCCAATGATGGGACAGCAATGACTAAGAAAAAAGACCACACCATGACTGTCTGGCTGTGAAAGACTGTCCAGAGAATATAAGGATACAGTCAGAAGAATCGTGTACGTACGTGGTATTCGATAACGTAAGGTTGTCTGGCAGACCGTTCCTTTAGGCATTAAAACCGCATTGGAACATCTGCAGGTTATTGTCACTTCAAATAAGATTTCCCAATAATGTTGGAAAATACCTCAATTTGCGAGCCACTTTTTTGAGGCTTACATCTAGGCATTATAAGTAGGTAACTTCTTTGCTAAATATTTTCGGCGCTACGTCACGCATTATCATTGTGTTATCGTTAATCAAACTGACGTAAGTCATGTAAAAATGCATCGCGGCCGAGACGTGATCAAAAAAACAACGAATTCAAAAGCTTACAACTAAGTAGGTAAAGAAAGTGTTTCTACTGGTATCTCTTTTATTTTGTCTGCCAACCAACATTACGCTAATAGCGTGGTGTAAAATGGATTGTCTGAGACGAGCCCGTGTGCAGTAGCGGGGCAATAATGAGTTTAAAACCGCCAAAGACGTTTTCTAGCAATAGACGGGACATCATGAACAAAATCTTAATCTTATTACCTACTTCCAAACAAATCTCTCCATCCAAGTTGTTCTATATCTCTGCAACACATCAAATCGAAATCAAAATGTTCAAAATGTTTTGTATGAAATTCCATATTTTCGTATACGAAAATAAAACTTAGTTTTTCCATACTTGGTGGTGTTAAATCAGCATGGACAACAAGTATTCAAAGCGTTCCTTATCGAAAACCTATATCTTTTGTTTAAATCATGTGCGTCTTAATAAAAGTCATCATAGTGAGGAAAAAGCTGAATGCCTGGAAGTTCTCCCAAGTCAACGAATAGTGAAGTCTGGCAACCCTCATTGGGTCAGCGTGCTGAACATATCGCCTCAGCCTCAGCTCTCTTATTCAGAGAGAAGGTCCGTAGCCTGCAATTAATCATTAGTTAATAACTATGCTGAAGATGAGAGAGGTACCTAGTAGTTAGAAAATTGAAATGTGGAAGTTTAGGAAAACTACAAAAGCAAAGAAAAGTAGCACAATACAAAAACTGATGGTAAATTCGGCTGAAACAATAGTTGTTCGAAAAACATGAAGCCGGAGCGGGCCATATACTGTTTCTTTCAATTGTCTTTGAAGAGCAGCGGCAGTACAATCACCTTATCTCCGATGTAATCTTGTAGTTGTAGGACCGAACAAAGTTTATTAACCACCAGCATTAGAACTGAGTCCACGAGTAACTTTTTGCGCGTTAAGTCCAAGCCATGGTTTTTATACGATGAGTCATCGACTTCCGACTCATCGCCACCGCCGCGCAAAGTTATTACCTTTATAAATAGATACTACTCGGGTTATGTTTACGCTGCTGGTTTAACGTGGACGGTTAAATCTCTAGTTAACAGTTTCCTAAACGATTGCCAGACAGTCTGCTTTACAAGACATTTTAAGATGGTTGATCCAAAAAACAGGCCGAGAGCTATGTTTGTGTAAGTATACACAGGCCACTGTCTATTCCAGTTTTCATTGCACTGGAGCAGCAAGTTCTCAATAGCGTTCTATATTTATTCACTACTAGCTTTCCGCCAGCGGATTCACCCGCGTGATTTGGGTATTTCTTATAACTTTCATCCCGTATTTCAACCCCTTACAGCCTTTTTTTCTAATAAATAAGTAGCTTATGTCCTTTCTCAGGCTCTAGACTATCTGCGTACCAAATTTCATTTACATCAGTTCAGTAGTTTTGGCGTGAAAGCGCGACAGACAGACAAGTTACTTTCGCATTTATAATATTAGTAAGGATATTAAAAGAGAGATTGTCCTTGTTAAGCGGTTGAACAAACAGCATCTATAACAAGCTAAAATCGCCTTAACTCATTGTGGTCTTCATGCATTACGCATTTTACCATCATCCATTGATTATATCATTGTTAAAATGGGTGACTATTTGTTTTGGCAGAAGTACAATGCCGCTCCAATTTTTCAGCAAACTCTGTAACTCTGTATCTTTTTTGTAGCACAGTATGTTGTAGGTATAGCCCAGTGCACTTATATCTGTCGATAGAATAGATAGTTTATGTTTCTTTTTGTCGATAGATCCCTCGGGGCCTAGACAAAATGTATGGAAATGACACAAGCTATCGACAAATCGGGCTGTCACTAATGTCATTTACATACATTTTGTTTGTCGATTCGAATGTCCAAATGCAACTTGTCTATGGGTCCCCCATGAGTCTAACTTTTTTACCGAATTATATTTATGAATTCAATATTATATGCGTACTTATTGGCTTTTAGTTTAACCCCCCTGTATGTTAATACTATTTCTGTATACATATCTAACTCTCACACAAATGGCAGTCACGTATTCTTGATAAAAAATAACAGTATCAAGTTTAAATTGCAATCGTAAGTGGTGTAGGTTGCAGAGTACTACCCACGGATATTTTGTTCTTATATATGCTACGTAATGTATTATCTGGTTCTTTTAAATTAAATGCCTGAGAGCCTGGGGCGATAAAGAATAACTTAAGTAACTAAGCTGTAAGGCTGTAAATCTTTCCTAACACATCAATAACTCTCCGTCCTTCCTTCTAGTAGAGCACATAATACCGTCAGTCCTGGTTATCATACGAACAGAACACCTAGCGAACGCCAACTAGCATATCCTTCGAACGTCGGTATCGCCCAGATATTGGTTTGTGGGAGGTCTGATGGCAGTCGCTTCGGGTATGTTGCTCAAATCAAACTATCTCATTAGCCTTGGTCGTAACCTCGACGGCTACGCTAGAGGTCCTTGGTTCGATTCTCAGTAGCAGCTTGGAATTTTGATTTGTGCCCGGTTGATGTCACTAGCGATATGTTTGTAGTGGAGCAGTACCTTAATAAAAACTGATCTTTAATTTATTCTGAAAGCATTCTAAAACCATGTGCTGATGTTGGTATACCTAAGTAATTGACAGTAAATAATGCTCGGTAGTTCGGAACCGGTTTACCTTACCAAGTGAGTCATACGGTAAACAATGACTGCTTATATCTTGATTACACCTATTATGTCTATTAACACATTCACGGTTAAATTATAAAGGTATTTTATTTTCACAGACAATGTAATTTAGGGCACTTTGTTTTGGAAATTAAATAGCTAATTAGGTTCAACATTATTTTAGTGAGAGGTGTACTGCTGTTTACCCACCGTTTATCAGTATGTTTAGATCCCAAGGCTCGGCATTGCCATCAACTGGGCACATATCCACAATTTCATTAAAAGAAAACCCAATAACACTGCTCGACCCCGGCAATCGAAACTAGGACTTCTGTGTAGCCGTTGCGCTTAGGACCACAAAGTTAACACGGCAGTTTTTGGCATTTAATATAGGTACCCATGCGACCAACACCCATTTTATTTGACGAAAAACCTCATTTATCTTCCTCCACGAAGGGTCTTTACAAAAACAGTTCTTGTCCATGACCCTAGACAAGCTGTGTTCTAGTTAATAACGTGCCTGCGTATCTGGCAATACTGTCCTGCAGGCGGATTCTTTTTGGCGACAAAAACAAAAGTCATGGAGGTACTTAATGAAAAAGGTGGTCTATTGTAGGTTGAGAGAGTTGATAGTTGAGAGCCGGTTTCCCCGGCTTGCTACGGCTCCGGCTGGCTGCAGTCGGTAGGGCTTACTTTTAAGGTAACGCCCCTCTCTGGTATTGTTGATGTCCATAAGCGAGGATGACTGTTTACCGTCAGGTACCTGGTCTACTCGTTTGCCGATATAAAACACAAAAAAGCATAATTGACACACTTTCAATAATATTATAGAGTTCTCCTAGACTCCTAGGCCTTGGTTTCCGATCCTAGGAGGACTCCTGAAATCGTCAGAGCCTGCTTTATTATGAAAGGAACCGAATTCAAAGGACACTGCTCATCTGTTCATACTTATTTGTTGAATTGAGGCCGTGTCGAATATTGCACAAAGTGCTAAATGTTTTTTGGTATAATGCATACAATCGTGCTATGCTCGGGCGCACCCACATTACAAAATGTTCGCAATCTGTATACTTTTCGCAATTGCTTACCTACTTGGTTTATAAATATACGTCATCGATAATTATAGGCTAGTCTCATAGGTCACATCTTAGTGATTCTATACGTATTTTTTCTTTAGTCGTCTTGTCTTTTTAACAAGATTTCCTCCTTGTTATGGGCGTAGTGATTTTTTCTGATCCCGCATTTCTGATGACGCATAGGTCAAGTAATGGGAAGTGCAGTTTTTAGTCGGTATAAGTCATACATACGATGCCGCCTTCCCAGGTAGCGGAAATACATTAGGATTTTCCGGGTTTTCTCCTTAGAGGTTCGTAGGTAGAGTCGTGGAAAGATGACTTCCATAAAAATAATAGTAAGTAACTATTGTCACGAAAAAATTAAAATGAAAATAGTTTATAATCCGCGGAGGTACGACACAAAAGAGACCCTGCTTTAAGTATAATGTAATATTGTATATAATGTAATATAATGTAATATGTAATAATGTATGAATTTATAAATTCAAGTACATAGTAGGTAATAGTTAACAGATATTTCTTCAGACTTCTGGTTAAATACCGTTGTCCAATTGACAGTTTTACAGCAAAATGTTTCAAATTACCCTACGCAGATAAAACAGCTACAGTATACTTAAAAGGAGGAAAAGCTACTGCTGCCAACTGTAATATCTAAACGCAATACATCTTTACGAAGTTCCATCTCGAAAAGCCTATCCCAAGTTGCCCAAAATCATTACAATAGCATTTGTAAACGTAAGCCATCACAGCAGCTGAGCAGTAAGAGATGTTATTGCTAAACATACATATTTGATCTAGCGGATGTGTTTACTATAAGCACACACTACTGTTTTATAAACTTCCTTTGTCGAAAGCCAAAGAATAAAATTTGTATATGAATCGAGACCGAATTCGTTTTAAAACTTCACGAACACTTTGTCGACAACCTGCGACATCTTGTATTTCCTCTCTTAGCTTTTAATTTTCTTGGTGGAAGAATGAAGGAAGTAGGAACAGGAGGTACTTAGCCTGCTGTGGCACGATCATGGCTGAAATATTCATACTAAGGGCCCGTTTCACCACTTAAGTTTTCGATAAATTAACAAGCAGATAATTTCATAAAAAAACTTTAGTTTGTATCCTGAGGAAGGACATAGGAAGAATAGTTATTTGTTATACAAGAGTGCAAAGTTGCTTTTTAACCGCGTGCTCAATGTTGATGACCGAGCAAGCGAAGGATTCTAAAATTGAATCACGAGCGGAGCGAGTGATTCAAAAATTAGAATCCTGAGCGTCAGCGAGGGAATTAAAAGAGCACAAGGTGAAAAATCTTTGCACTCGAGTGCAACACGTAACTTTTCATTCCACCTCAGCGAGGAAATGACTAAAAACATAAAAACATTTACAACCACAAGATACTTTTATTTCAGTTTAGGTATTAAATACTATATGATAGGTAAGTTTTGCAGAATACCTATTCTTTAAATTATAACAAATAATACTAGGTATAATTAAGAGAAATTGAAAGTAACGTTGCTACAATTACTTGAGTGTAATATTTTTGTTAGGTATTGTAATCTTGGTGTTAGTGACTTAAAAAAGTACACCAAGAAAGTTCCGGTAGGCTTATTAAAAAAATATCGATATATCGATATCATTTTTTTAATGTATCGATATTTTTGAGTGATATTTAATAATTCGATATATCGATCCATCGATATAAAATTCAAAGTATCGGAAAGGTATAAAAATCTATATTTTTTACAGACCAATAAACATTTATAAGTTTTAAGATTATAAAATCCGAAAAAGGAATACTTTTTTTATACTAACATCTTTTTAACAAATTATATTTAATGTATTTTTTGTTTTTGGTCGACTTGATCTGTTGTTTTATAATTTGGTTTTTAAGATATATCGCCCATATATCGATATTTTTAAATAAAAATATCAGTATCAAAAAATATCGATTCGACATATATCGATACTTTGTTGCGTTTAGACTCGGAACCTAGGGAAGGTTCCAAGTCTAAGTTTTTAACAAATTAAAAAAAAGTTGTATGATAAATTCGGGTAAAAGCACGATGTTCTAAATTCAATTTACTTTGTCTCCCTAGAGGATAAAAACGACTTTTGCACTCAGATATCGAAGAGTAAAAATACACTTTCCGAGATGGTGGGATGAAAAAAAAATTATTGCAGATAGGTTGGTAACATAGCGGTTGTTTGTTTTCATATTCTGCCAATTCTGTAGTAGTGCGGTTTTTAGTCGTTATTAAAGTTCGACATAACCTGCCGCCAGGTAGTTTTCCGCAACCAAAAAAAGGTTATTCGTCGATTTTGGTGGCTGTTTCTGGCGATCTTTTCTGAGATAGTCATTTCATTTGAGTTTAGGTATGATGATGCATTGATGATGTCATAAAATTAAATTTTCATAAAATTCAATTTTGAGAATAAGGCTCTGCGTAATCTATAAACCGGCAAATTAAGGGCATCTTATTACATATGAAAGCAATAAAGATTTGAATTTGAATTTGAATTTGAAAGTGGCTGCATAGTATTTTCATGAAAACCAGACTGAAGTAAAAAACATAGTCAATTACATTCAGAACATATTTTAAACTCGGAACGCAAGGACACTGAACAAATACGATCATTGTATTCAAACTCGATTAACTCCATCGATCAATGTATCGATGCGGCAACAAAACAAAAGCAGCTCGTGCCCACTGACCTAGAACCTTTGCAGACTTCGTGCTGTCTGCGCAGATGTCATCTGTGCAACTTGGCGTAACGGCTAAGAAAATCACGAAGTATTACCAACCCTAGTGTTTAGCAATTAGAGTTGAAATTTAAAGAGTGTTTTTCTGAGGTAATGTCGTTTGGTACGCATTACGTAAGCATTATGTGCGTCGTCTGTATACGAGTAAATACGGTGATGTCATGATGCTCTGCCTACATTGATTCCTTAGTCTTTTTGTTTCGTGGAATTTCGGTACAGTGCTTATAATGACCGGGTTATTCGCATACCCACGTTGTGAAGTCCAGGCGAATCCAAGGGACCCGATAAAGATAGAGAAACATGATTTGGTATTTTTTTTATACCACTAAGGTGGCAAATAAGCTTACGGCCCGCCTGATGGTAAGCGGTTATCGTGGCTTATGGGCGCTTACAACACCAGGGGTACCACATTTTAAGAGAATATTCCTCTTGTTGCCAGCGCAGCGCATCCTTAGTAGGAGCTCTGACAACCTTGCTCACTGCAGGAAAACAACACACAATAAAGTGTGTTATTTGGCTGCTGTTTTCTGTAAGGTGGAGGTACATCCCCAGATGAGCTGCTCCAGATTTGAGCCATAAATGGCTGTGCCCTGCCTCTCTAATTTACCGTCTATCTTCGGCAGACATCTAAAAACACCAGTTATGGAATTTCTCTGGAATCAATTCATAAAACTACGTTTTCTGTACCGAACTTTACATATCGTTCATACAAATTGATGATGTCAGTAGTCAGAATGAAAAGGAGATTATACCGCATCACCTCCTAACTTAGACCGAAGGAAATATATTGTGTTGTTATTTAATTTCAATGTAAGGCTTCGTATTGCATACTCAGGCTGCGATATTGTCACTGGTATTTCCTAGCTATTATCTAATAGAGCATCTACTCCGTGGTATAACAATCTCTATATCCTTGCCATACAAGGGCATCACCAAGTGATAGCAGGGAAGGAAAGATACCCTACCCTCCCGCCTTTTTTTGGGATGCGGAAAATCCTCAAGGATCCCCTTGTTCCATATGTCATGGCCATGAGATCAGAAACATACACGACGTGACGGCCACTATAACCGTCATATAGGCTATACAAATTTTATTTTGTTGAACAAACCAGCATAAACTTTAGTACTTAGTTCATTTGTATTGTATTTACCCGCAGCCTTTTACCAAGTCTCCAGATAAAGAATTTTTCAGTTCGTGTTCTCCTAGTCTCGAACATTCCTTTATTTATTTATAATCTAGCGTACTTACCTACTACTAAAGTATTAGTGTTTTGTTTGCCATAGTCTGTATGTAATCTATTCGGCTTGCAATTAGCATTTCTTGCACCACAGTGCTGTGTCATTTCAAAAATATTCTTTGACAAGCTGAGTAAACTGCGTCATCTTCGTATTATCTGCTATGAATATGCTAAGCGGGCTAATAGTCAGCTGAAGTTTTGTAAAATTGTACAGCGTAAAAACACAGTAAATTTATATTTTTTTTGTGCTTAGTAACGAACAATGTACAGCTCACAGTGTGGCTTCCACTTCCTTTTGAATGCGCATTTTAGAATGATTGATTATTCTCATTTGCAATGCTTCAGGTTTCAAAATAGGGTAGTGTACCTACCGCACACTGCGTTATACGCCTTGCCAAATAAACATAAAAGCAGCAAAATCAAGCATAAGACACGTTCTCCAATTCTCCGTGCGAATCTTTCATTTTGATGCAAGAGCATTCTCAAGTCGTGACTCCGAGAGACCCACTTGCTAACAAGTTTTTTGCACTTATTGCTTTTCTTTGTAAATCGAAATTTCTTCAAAATACAACCGTTAAATATCCAATCACGTGATGTCTGCAGCGGACTATTATTTCGTAAAATCACTTTTGATAGAATAATGGTTTTGCCATTGTGGTTTTACTGATTCCAAAATAATTAATGACTGTATTCTTTGAATTTTTTTGTAATTGTGTAAGTGTAAACTTTCTCTTGTAATATCTGATGCATTATAAAATGCCAAAATTAAAAAAAAGTACTTAATTCATGTTTCAAGGCATGGAAACCTGTGAAATGACAGACTCTTAAAGATATTTCATGGATGATTGACGATACGTACCTAGTATAAGATTTACAAGGCAGGCAAAAATCCCGCTTACACTTTGTAGGTGCGACATCTCTGTGTCTGTCACACACTTAAATAAGAAATAAAGATAAATTATATATTATAAATAAATTTAACAAAACTTTCACGTTGTTGCAGTGAATTAAATACGAGTACGTGAACGAGTCTCTAGTGCAGAGGACGAAACGACAGACGCTACGAGAGAGCGGTGAGTCATTGTATTATCTACTAACAGTATAGAATAGCAACATAGGCTAATATTCAGAGACGATGCTAAGCGTAAAGTAATGCTTCCGTATGTCAAATTTGTATCACAATTTGACATAAGGAAGCCTAAGTTTATGCTTAGTTTCGTCTCTGAATATCAGCCATAGTGTACCTAATGTAAGTCATTGCAGAGAGTCCCCGTTGCATGTGCGAAGGGGCACAGAGGTTCTCGCCAATCTTATTGTCCGGCTTGAAGTTGGCACGAGCTTACTTCAACCCAGCCGTAAAAATCAAAAAGAGAAAAATATTACCCACCTAGCCTACGACTTGAGCTTTCGTTTTTATTTATCTTAATCTAATATTTTTCTTTCTCCGATTTGTATGGCTGGGTTGAAGTCAACTCGTGCCAACTTCAAGTCGGATAATAAGATTGGCGAGAACGCCGAGAACGTCTACTGCTTGCATGTTCATTATGCTCGAATGTACAGCTAACTGAATCGAGAGGGAATAGCTACTGCAGTACAAGACTGGGAGATGTGAAAAAAGGGAGGGAGGTCTTTGCCCTGCTCTCTGCATTCTGCTTCAGACAATGAAGGATAGGTCAGAATTGATAGTATAAAAGCATAGCTAGAATAGTGACAGTAGTCCGTTCGTTGCTAGGCATTAGGCTGAAATAAATAATGGACCGGTGTCGGCTAGCAGGGATGAATTGAAGAAAAGCATAAGCTGCGCCGAGCCCAAATACATTGGAACAAGGTCAGCAAGATGATGATGAAGAAGTAATAGAAAACCGATGGAGCCGACCCCATTTTTTCTCCATCCATGGAGCAATCATAATGGACAGCGAAAAAATGTATTGCAGATGCATCAACAGTTAGTATTAAGTACTAATAATACTCTGAGCTATTGCGCCTGCGCAGGTGGGAGTGTAATAGGATGGATGATAGGTGAATTTAGACGTCCGACAGTTAAATTACTATAATTATAATAAACGAGAAAGTGGTGTCATAACTCATTGTATCGTCTACCATCAAGAGAGCATAGAGTAGGTATTGGTAACCAATTATTATGACTTGAGAGACTGACCATTGTCCGCCACGGCACCTGTAATTGTGACACCTTGTCATAGAGTATATAAAGTCAAGTAAAGGTGCAAAGCACCTTGTCGACGAATTCGCTGGCTCTGAAAACGCTCTCGCCCATTCCTCTGACTTGCAATCAGCATTTAATTCTCGAAAGTAGCTTCGCAGTAAATAAAGTCAATGGATAAAACTGCATTACTTTTATAAGTCAATGGATAAAACACAGCTGCGCAGAAATCTAATAATTATACAAAAATAACCGCAAAAAAAACGAAAACAATTTTAGTTTCGTTTGAATGCTGTGCTATATTGACGTAGTATCATTATTAATTTTAATTGCCAGAGCCCGCAAGGACGTACCTAAATGCCTACACGGCAATGCTCAACAAAAACTGCATTTAATTGGAAATTAAATAAATTACAAAGTGAACAGTTACAATAATATTCGAAATCGTAACGCATTTTGAACTGACACAACCATTTACGTTAATAAATATTTATTAGGTTTCTATTTGCTTTAACTTGCAATCCCCGCTTTTTGTGTGTTATTAAGACAAGTGCGCTAAATTACGAGTTTATTAGTGCTAATTAACTTATTTGACAGTATAGAAAACTCTTTTCAGAAACCTTTTATAATGCCCAAGAATCTCTTCTGATCTTTTACACATATAGTGTTTCCTGTTCTTTTTAAGACAAACTTTGTAGTGTTTATTACATAAACTCGGCTGAAAATTGGGTTAATTTACTTAAGATTTAAAACAATTAAACTCAATATGTTTCCAACTATTTTTATAGCTATACGATTTTCCCAATCCGTTTAACGAGTTCAGGTAAAAACTATAAATCTAGCCGTGCACGCGCGGCGCGTACGCATGGTTCAACGCACTCTGCATTTTCAGCTCGTTTTCATTGATATTTCTGTCTCGCACCTGACATCGTATCTTTGATATATTAATGTAACAAACTGACAAGCGTTGTTTTCCACTCTTACGTCATACTCGTTTTGTTACTAGAATTTGCATTGAAATTGCTGAAAAACATTTTGCGACCGAAAGAGTTGAATTTTCTTGAACATACAACTGATACACGTCTCTAGATATATTTAGTAGTAAATGTCAATCCAGAGACAGATTAATGTTAGACAATTATGTCAAATGCCATTTAAATTGAAGTTAATTCAATTTGTTATACAAATGATTTTTTTCAGGCTTTTCAAAACCGATGCATTAACTAGAACATAATCGTCGTATGCACCTTTCATCAGTATTCTGTGTTAGTAATTATTATGACTGTCGTACGCTCTAGAAAAAAAAGTGTGCCTTTAGTTTTATGTAACGTACACATTTGTAAAATTAATATAAAAGCACAAAAGTTTGTTTAAAATGAAAATACCAACGGACAGTGTAACCGAGAGGTCGAGAGGAGAGAACTATATTTTTACTTTATCGACGTTACGAAATGTCGATTCGGCTTACCTACATTATACAGAATTAGCTTGTCGGGTCTACATAAAAAACAAACTAAAATTGAATGCAGCTAATGTAGCTGTCAACAGTGACGTTTCACCTGTCAAATCAATTTATTTAGACGAGTAACAAAAAGGAGTTGCCATGGCTTCAAGTTTTGGGACAGCTTTTTTAATGTTTTACGTTACCATCACCCCTCTACAGTGTATACAACAAAAGTGCTAAAGCGAATTGCTCCTAAAGTACCTACTTACTAAGAGAACTGTTATGATATTACGAACAATTTCAACGCAGCCGCATTGAAATTTTCCGTAACTTCCAGAATCATGTACTGAACTCATGGTATTCGGATATGCTTTGATGTCCCTTCCACATTGTATAAGTGAAAACAGTAACACATACACAAGGCAACATAATTAATAGTTCAACACAATTAGACGTTTCCTTTATTTTCAACTGGCTGCAATGACGTTGCGGGTTTTGTAACTGGTGGCTCTGTTGACGCTTCACTATTTGCCGAAAAGTGACAAGGCTTTGTGCTATGCATACCATCACGCCTGTATTCACCATAGGGTTAAGTAGATGTGTACTGCAGTGCTGTACAACCACAGTTAAGCGGTATCTATAGATCCCATGTAATACGGGGCAATCTTACAGCCACTAACCGGGCACAAATCCAAGCTGGTACTGAGAAATCGACTGGCGGGCAGGATTCTTCTAGTTCGGTACACCAAACGCCATGAGCGCTAAGCCACCGCGAGCCCGCCAGTCGATTTTTTCCTTCATGAAAATAACTCGGTAATCGTAGCATGGAAAATGCTTAAAAATATACAAAAAGATTGTTACTGAGAATTTCATAGAAAGGACCCAATAACAACACCTTCCTCGACCTGAAAATCGATCGCAGAACCTCGAGGCATAGCATAGCATAACGAGGTACTGCCTCGTTAGCCTAGTGGTTGTAAGCGCAACACAGCGCCACACAGTTCTCCATAAAAATTGCCAGACAAGCGTTATCGTACACTTATAAACTCTTTAAAAGGTCCAAGTTTTACGTAGCGCTCCGTTCGTGTAATACAGGCTATCATACTCTTAGCCTTTTTCCCAATCTGTTGGGGTCGGCTTCCAGTCTAACCAGATGCGGCTGAATATCAGTATTTTACACGAAGCGACAGCCATCAGACCTCCGCAACCCAATTTCTGGGCAATACCGATATCGAAGGATAGATTGGTTGTCAGACTTTTTGGGCTTCTGACTTCCATTAACGATTGTCATAGGTGTTCGTATGACAACCGGGACCGACGGCTTTACGTGCTCTCCGAGGCACGGAGGGGTCTCGATATGTTAAGAATGGTCACCCATCCACAGACTGACCTCGGCAAGCGCAGCTTAACCTTGCAGATCGGTTGATCAGCGTTGCTATAACTAAGCCACGAGCCCCTCTCGTGTAATACCTATGCGCACAAATGGGGTGCATGATTCCGCACAAATTAGGTGCATGATTCCGCACAAATGGGGTGCATGGTTCTAAAAAGGGCAAGATGAACAACGCCACGGTACCATATCAATAAAAACTGATTTTATTTTAATAAAGGAGTGTCCATAAAGCTAATCTTCTGACTCATAATATTAACCATCCAATTCCACATTTCCTTATACCTGAGCTGGGTTACCGCCATTTTGGGAAACTCGGCTTAGCCTTGTGAATCAACTTGTGTGACAAAAGTTGAAACAACTGGTTTTTTAAAAAGATTTCACAAAAAATATGTTTATTGAGGTGCTTTTAGTATATTAGCTTTATGTATCCGTGCATAATTGTCAGATTTCGGCTGCAAAAATTCAGTTTGACTTCTAGAAGTGTTAGGAAGCATATGACGTCATGATAACATGCCATTTTCTCTTGTTTCAGATTAGGGTTCATTGAACCCCTTCGACGAAACGATTCGAGCTTGGCGCTGATGAAATAACTTCTCGGCCCCTCGCAATATTGTAAAAAATCGCTCGGTGACTGTCAGGCACTAAAACATACCTGCACTGTTCTTGTATAATAGTCGTACCTATAAAAAACGAAAAAAATCTCGACAGAACGCCCTCTATCAGTGGCCACGACAGAGGGTTAAAAAATAAATGTACATTTATATATGCATATATAGAAAAGGAGAAAAATAGTGATCTCTAACGTGACGTCACAATACCAATATTGTGATTATTTAAATAATTAATACTTTATTTTAATCGCTTTGCTGTTTTGAAATCGCATTTTTAACGCGTATTGCCCGTTATATTGTTAGATTTTTATTTTAAAATTGTAAATAGCAAAAAATATACTTAATCATAATAAGTGTGACATTGCGTAAAGTAACTATAATACTAGTCATTGATCTAGTGTATTTATTTTGATAATATTCAATTTTGTAATCTTTAAAGGATAAACTAACCGTGTAAGAGCTTTCTGATTATACAATATTATTACGAATATCATACTGAATGCCCGAGTGCATCATTAACCAAAGAGAAAAAAATTGTGGACTTTCCATATAAAAAATAGGTCCGTCAAAAAAGGACGGAAATCCGAGAACCACAGATTAAACATAGTGCTTGATTCCGCGGAATCTACTACTATTATCGGCAAGATGCAGACTCAAATCGGTGTCGGTAACGAGCTGCAGAGGAGCTACAGAATGCAGGATTTTGCATCGCCTGGCGTCATCATGAGAGAGCGCAGTTTCATACGCCCACAATCCCATCATAATATGCACCATAACCAGGTATGTTTTATCTATAGCGTCCTCTTAGAAAAGTAGCAATTTGTTATTCGAATCGACAAGCGAATATAAACAAAATATATGAAAATGACATTAGTGACAGCCCGATTTGTCGAAAGCGTGTGTCATTTCCATACATTTGGTTTCTATTCGTTTTTCGATTCGAATGCCCCTGCTTATGTGATCTAGATAGTAGAACCTTCTATTTTTAGAAGCGAGATCCATTGCATATTGGCTGGCAGAAACTGGGTCATCCATCTCCTGTACATGTACTCTAATGGAAAAGACCTTGGCTTAAAGAAGGGCTTCATCGTTAAACTAAAATAGCTTGGCGTATAATACAAAACCCGAAGTACCTTAGATCTGAATGTATGTGCGCATTTCTAGGTACTAACCGAGTGTGGAATTTGTATTTGATTAAGTTCATAAGGCCTTGCTATTAACAAAGGATTTCTACGATTGCAGTTTCGCGTAGGCAGGCGATCGCGACACGCTTTTTATCCGACGCCTACGTCCTGTCTGCAATCTCGATAGCCTTTGCCTTAGCATTTATTTTGTAATCGACTAAACTTGACACATCGTACTTAAATGACCATACGTCACAAAATATTGTCATGAATGTTCAGCAGAATTGCCAAATAATATTCTGATTATTTGGACCTTATCGAGTTTCGACTCGAACTGTTCAGTGGGCTTATTGCAAACAGCTTCATTAAATCTTAATACATTTTTTGATGTACCGAACAATGTTAACCTGGTTAACCATCAGCAAAACTTAGTTAAAGTACTTTTTGAAATATAAACAAAGATTGCGATATACAAAAATAAACAATTAGTAATCAGCAGATTATTTGTAAATATTACGCCAATCGATAGTTAGTCATAATCGTGGTTTCATCATCTGGTGAGCTTTTAATCCGGAAATAATTTTGGAACTGTCCATAACTACTATTTTTGTATATGAGGTACATATTTCATCTAAAATGATACGTTTTATTTTCAGTTTAACAATGGAAAACGACGTAGCATGATTCTAACCAATGCTAAAGGAAAACCCACTCTGGAAATCTACAGACCTCCCGGTAAGTGACCTGATGAATATAAGGGAGTAAAAGCAAATCATTATGTAGGATTTATTAAAGTAGCTCAACTTTGACTGGAGAAAAGGTACTACATCGCATAGTAAGTTCGAGAGAGATAGCACGCAAATTGCAGTTGTTTCATACTTAAATCTATTCTATATTGACACGGATTTTGGAACATTAATTTTCTACATTAAGTTGTAAATGTAATTGTCTTGAGAAAAAATTTAATGTTTGCCAGAGAATGCGAGATCCTATTGTTTGGCTCTGAGAACAAAGATGCAATTAGTCGGCAGTCAGCAACTAAAAATAAGCAAGCTGCCGCTAATTTATCTTTACCGAGATAATCAGATAATCCAACCCAAGTTTAATTTCTATAGTAGTTAAACTTTTTAGTAAGTTTTAAAAAGTAAAAGAAATTTGATGCCATATGAAAATCTTTTAAAAAGTTGCCTGCAGTTGGCACTTAGGCGAGATAAATGGGACCTTTGCCCAAGAATGGGATAAAGCATATTTTATTTTTTATTTTTATTACTTTTTATACTACCTAACTACATCTTTCATATCTTCTGTTCACCACTGACTATTAGTTAATCATCATAATTATTTTATGTTACAAATGCACATAATCGATTATAATTTGATGTCATTCTGATTCTCGATTTGTCACAGGCTGAATGTAAATACTTGGCTAGAGCAAGTCTCCACGTAAAATTGGCGCCAAAATTAAAAATAAACAAATTTCATATTTGGAACAGCTCGACAGTCGAATGTTTGTTGCGACGGGACGCGTTTGTCAAATGAATGTTTGTTTGTAGTTTTATGTGTTGTGATATAATTGAGATATTATTATGTCTCGGTGTATCGTGAAACAGTCGTTGTCTCAGCCGGTGGCGGTCGCGCCGGTCGCTCCCGTGGCTCAGGTGTCGCCGGTATCTGTTTCCCCCGTGTCCGTGACTCCGGTATCGGTGTCTGTGACCGTGACTGCTGCGCAACCAGTTTCCGATGCCTCAGGTTTGTTAGCACATGCAGCACCAACTGATCTAATTATCGGTACTGCTAATTTACTCACATTGAGCTGTTCACATCGTACGCCGGTGGTCGTGAGATTGTTTGGAATCGGTCTGTAATGTCAACAGTGAGTCTTGGCATTATTTGGTAGATGTGTTATTTCCGTCAGAAAACACGATGTTGATGTTGGCGTCGCTATACTTACTTATACAATGAAATAATTGTATATAAATAAAAAAAAGTCTGGGTTCTTGGCAGCTTAGCTCTTCGATTTTAGCTATGATTTTATTTTATGAAATGGACATGCTCTTCATATTCTTGCATGTCTACCTGACAGTCTCCGTCAGCTGTTCTTCATTATCTCAGAACATTTTTTTAATTCAAAATATTGTCTTAACCGACTCTCTCCGAAGATTTTGATCCGACCAGGGTGTCGTTGCAACTCCTAGACTTGCCAGTTAGACAGGTGTAAGTAAGGTAATAGCACAAATTTATATAAAGGTCCAGATTTTTAATTGAGAGTTATAGGAGTGGATACTTTAGAGTTTACTGATTATTAGAAATTTTAATGTTTTTCCTGTACGACCTTTGTTTTGTGGAAGTGAACTTTAAACGTGGTACTCAATTCCATGCCACGATTTGTCAAATTCGCAGACAAGTGCTAGAGTGGAGACCACGTTTAGGCAAGCGTAGTCTAGGACGCCCTGCGACAAGTTGGACCAACGATTAAAAGAAGGTGGCTGGCAGCGGATGGATGCGAGCTGCCTAAGACCGGGATGGTTGGCGCTCTTTGGGGGAGGCCTACGTTCAGCAGTGGACGGCAATAGGCTGATATGATGATTCATCAATTGAAGATGGAATCAGGAAACCTACTAGCAGCAGATACCTATATTTATACTTAGCATTAAGTAACGTGAAATTTGAAGGAAACCTGTATTTGAAAGTAATACAATGTTCAGCCAAAACTGTACATATCAGTAAATCTTGGATGAAAGTTTCGCTTTTGTTCATTTGAGCGCATCGGATCGCGTGCGCCGTGCGATGATCTAGGTTACCCAATTAGACGCACATGCTTGCTACATTTGTGGTGATTTTATATATTATTGCGATATTGCTACCATTTTTAATCATATTTTTGCAGTTCTGTTCGATGGTTGGTCTATTAGTTTTAACTTTAATTTTGTGTCTTGTTGATCGAGGTTTGTGTTGCTTATTTTTTTTATTTCATGCGCTTAGACCTGCTTTCTCAAATTCCCACGAAATAAAAATGTTGTCGATTTCAAAGCCAACCATTTCTTTAGGCTCAGGCTTACGCTCAACGTCTCGATTCAACCCCTCAAGTTGCCAACTGTTGCGTTTTGGGGCAGACCGCAAGTTTTGCGTTTGAGTTCTGCCCCGAAAGGGAGTACCTACAAGACAACTATATAACCTTTTTTGCCGATTTGTACTATATTCCAATTGTGGTAGGTAGGAACTGCGCAATTTTTTTGGTTATGTATTCGTTTTGTCACAGCATATCTAAATAGATTTGTCTCTAAGCCTTCGTAATACAAGTGTTCGTGTTACAAGATCTGCTTCAATTCAACTATAAGTACATTATTTGACGTTTCCAATCATGAAAGGCCCACATACCAGTGCAGGCCAGTGGCCTACCAGACACCAATCAATCTAACTGTACTTCGTCTATAGAGCAGAGCTGTTGTGGCCATGTATTTTAAGTTGTAACTACACTTTCTCGGTCGATCTGATTTTAAACCTTATTTGAAAACCAATGCATTGTAGAAGTTAAGGTCGCAAAGATATAAAAATATATATATACTTAGTTATTCCAGAACGTGTGAATGTTTTTGATGTAGACTTGTATATCATTCAGACTTAGAAAGTAACTACGAAATAATCTGTACGTCAACCATGAGTTCTATCGAAAAGCTGTAATCTCATAGCAGATTTTAGTTCCTTACGTAACCGCTAGAGGCGCTGCGAGGGTTTTCCATACAAATATTTTACGGCATCGCTAGCGAGTCCAGTAAAAGAACCTCATGGTCGAGGCACTGTGCTTTTACTCAGGAGTCTATTGTCAAAATTAAAGGAGACAAGGTGAGGCTTTGTTGTTTGCAGAATTCAGGTACCTCACTGTAAGTTTCTTACCCTGTACTGTATTTGGAAAGCGCTATAGGTCTCCAAAAATACAATTTAATAAACTCTACCAAATAGTGTGATACAGTTTTTCAGTAAAATTCTTTATGACCGAAGATGACTCAAGGCAGTCTGATCTGGAGAACGAGAACTCAAATATGTCTTGAGTCAGTGAAACTGAATCATAAAGTAATGTGTTCCACTTCTTTCATTTAATTTTGTAGGGAGTAAGTATTATCTTCTTGTAATATCGAAATCGGAATTTTATGATTCGAAATTTGTTGAATTACACTCATTATTTTTCTGATACTCAAACACGAATATCTGCCTCCCTTTCTTCCGTAATATTAAATAATAGGTCTTTACTTGAAATCTAACAGATTTCATATTGCAAAACGCTTTAACAACTTCCAGTGTTGATCTATATTTTCTCAGTGTGTCACGGTGTTTTGGCCAAGTTCCATCTGTTCATTCATACGTACATTTTAGCTATGCTCCTTCCGGCCAGGAGCGATGAGGCGCCGCAGCTATTTATTGCCCCATACTTCATTTATTTCAAAGTCTTCAAACTATCATCTTTCCAAACATAATCACGTCCTTATGACAAAGCATTGTAAAAACTTAGTCACATCTTTTACACAGATAGAATGTACTTCTAAACATCTTTGACTGTCTTCCATCAAAAACCTAATACACAACATCTATCCTATCTCCCTCTTCTCTTGACGACCACCGTTGACCACCAGGTGTCCGCACAGACGGCGTGGCGACCACGGCGGCGGCTTCGGGCGCGACCACCACAACCACGGCGTCGAGCGCCTCCACACCAGCGTCCACCAACAAGCTCAATGTCCACGCTAAGGAGTTCACCATGGCCAAGCCTGCCGACCTTCACAATAGGTGAGTCTAAAAAAGATTTTATTTGAAACTAATAAAACATCTTTTGTCTTGGTGACAAAGAAAATTATAATAACTTTCAATTGTCATTTAGGCAAGTTGTGTTTTGACTAAGGAAATTGGAGTTCTGTTCTACATTATTAAGTTATGGGTTGCGGGCTGAGACCAATAGCGGAGAAGTAAATCGCTAAGCCGCTCTCAGCCTGTTATTCGTGTCATCGTACGTGTTGTTACCACTTGGTACTGAACACGTGTTCTCTGCACCCACTCGTGTAATAAAATCTTGTCGACAAGCTACTCCGCAAGCCCGTCATAATATTCCTATACCTACATCATGCGCTTGGTAATTAGCTAGCTAGCTATAAGCAAAACCTTGACTTTGAACACGATGAACTTTTCCATTTAGCTCACCGTGTTAGATACCTACCTATCGCACTTTTTTGGTTAGTCTCGAGAATTAATTACCAATTCAAGTCGCCACGTTTTCCTCAGATAATTTTCCGTCGTCCACACGGTTTTTGACCTTGCTCTCGTTGGTGTTGAGTAGTTTGTTTCTCATCAACTGTAGTGACGTGGCTAGAAGCGATGGTTGCTGTTGGCAAGTCTCCAACAGAGACAAAACAAAAATCTGTGAAACAATGTGCGAACTGTGATTCGCAACGCGTAGGTACCTACGTATTCGTAGTATCAATTGTAGTCAGTAGAGTTTTTGTTATCACTTTGTTCTTGGCTACGGTGACGCGAACACGCCCGCGCGCGCCAAAACGGGCCGAAGAGCGTGCCGTCCCGCGCAGTCCGCGCACGCGCCGGGAGACGCGCGGAGTTCCCGACACGAACGCGACCAAACAAAACTCCGAATTTATAACACGAAGTACGAACGCCCGCGAACGAACTTGACTCGTACACTCCGTATTTTTGAGTACAAATCTCAACAGTGCCGTTTCGAGTGATTTGCCGACAACTCGCCCACTGGACGAAGAGTTCATGCAGCACGCGCTGGAAGTGTAAGCTCAGGGATAGGATGTGCGCGGATACCGGATTCTATAAATAAATTTCCGATGCTGAGAGGGAAATGAGACGTAATTTGTCGGCAGTATTGCCAAGTTTGCATTGAGATTTGCATTTGAAAGATAGTGATAAATTTTATTGTACTAAGCTCACGTAAACAACGAGATTTCAGCAAACAGTGCGATGTCGAGAGTGATATAGTGGAATAGTCTTGTGATTTCTAGTCTATATTGAACGAACATTGTTGTGAAAATGGTTCGCGGAAGATATTCTACATCTGATCTGTAAGTATATACTTAACATAAACTACAAAATTGAATCATAAGACATTGCTCCCTTTAATCTAAGATTGCCGTTTAGTCAGACCATAAGACCATAATTATCACTTAAGTCCCGGAATTGTTCCCACCACTTATGTCCATGACTGTACCTAATTGATGTGACTGGCGTAAAGAGGACTTTGTCTTGGTCCATGACGATTTATGGTCATTTGTTAATCCTTTTGTTGTATGTTCAAGCACTATTAAACGAATTGATAGTGTCAGAGTTACCCACTTTTTGCTCTTATCATAGACTGGCCCTGATGCTGCTATCTTGTTCAAAAATAAATAAGAAAAAAATAACCTTAATTAAGTAAGTAGGTAGTAACAAATCGTTGAAATCAAACTGCCTCGTGAGTCGTAAGCAAATAATGGTAAAGCGTGGTTCGCTTATCAAAAATATCAGCAACTCTACGCACTAACAGATGGTACAATACGGTTCTTCAAACTTCATTATTGTTCAACTTGAAAAGACTTTTTTGTTGAATATTTAGAAAGGTATTAATCGCTTTGATTCCTTTCTTGGTTTTCTTCTCGTAATTTGTCTCAATGCGACTTCAAGATGTTCCAGGAAGACAGTTTATTTTAAAATTTAACTAGGCATATTCCAGTTTTCTAATGTGTTTATACCTATTCCCTGCGAATCCTCCGACTGTTGTTTGGTTCTGGCTTTGGTGTTCAGTGACCATAATTAGAAAGTAAAATAAATTATATTACTTACGTCTTCAATCCAAGACTTTGCTAGCTTTTAATGGGACGGACGTGAATATTATTTGGCAATATGCATACAGAGTCTCCCAAACATTGGCAAAGGCGACTGTTACGACTCATTTTATTTAATTACACGACTGTCTTCCTTCTTTAAAGTATTTCCTTTAAACACTACGACTTACTTTGCAGAATCCATTCAGTAGAACGTGCTGTGCGTCATTTTCATCTAACTTTAGAGATCATTGTCGACTTGTCATTATTCGATCTCAAGGTCGAAGTACCACACCGCTTTATTATCTGTTTATAAACATGACTTCATACATTTATGTTTTAACATTTTCACTAATTGGTGACATTTACCCGTTTGCCACTCGATATGGCCGGTCACATATATTTGTTATGCAAATTCTGTCAACACAGGTGGTTTTCTACCACATCGAATGTTCTTTGCCTTGTTAAGCGACTGCTGAATATAATTTTCTTGAAAATTCCAATAGCTACAGATTAAAACGTTGGATTTAACTTTCTTAAACAAATTGCAACGTTAATAACGATAAAATTTGTGTAGACATCGACATGATGTATGTGGAAAAGTTGCGATGGATGGCGTGCAATTGAGCGTGAGTCACGGCAACCTGGCTGCAACATGAGCGCTCGAGTTGAATTTCTTGTTTATACGTAGTAGGCTTAGTTATGTCCCACATCGACCGCATGTATCAATATCAACTGCATATTATGATCCCTTATGTAACAGTTTCGATCGATTGCATTGTTTTGATGCCGTCATCTTGAAATGTGTCTAAACTTTACATTGTTTTATGTAATCTTGTTCGTGTAAGTTATTTGTTGTATAAGTACAAAATATAACTTTCACCAATTAAGCTTTACACTGTATTGTTTTTCTTATTTCAACTTTCAAATAATGTTTAAGTTCCTATAAACTTGGTTATTAATTACAGACCTGCTAAATTATTTTTAATGAAGGAAAAAATCGGCGGGCGGGCAGGATTCGAACCTGCGCCTTTTGGTTCGGTACACCAGACGCTCTGACCACTAAGCCACCGCTCGCCCTGCTCGCCAGTCGAAATCTTCCTTCACATTCTAATTTACGTCTTAAAGGTGACGTAGCGACATCTATTGTGAAGAATGCTTCACAACCGACACGACTAACTTTACAGCTAGTTCGATGTCGTATGATACCGCCTTACCTATTAACTATCTTTTTGTATTTTTTAAGCATTTTCCATGCTAAGATTACAAGTTATTTTTAATGAAGGAACTTTTTCTTTTTCTTTTTAATGAAGGATTTCGACTGGCGAGCAGGGCGAGCGGTGGCTTAGTGGTCAGAGCGTCTGGTGTACCGAACCAGAAGGCGCAGGTTCGAATCCTGCCCGCCCGCCGATTTTTTCCTTCATTAAAAATAACTAAATTGTTCGTGTTGAAGGTTGTTCTTGCTGTTTTCTTATAATTATCTTAATATTGTATTGGAGGTTTAATAATTTTGGGATTAGTCAAGTATCGAGTCTATCACTATAAGCACCAAACTGCTTATTATCTGCATCTGCATTTTAATACAAAATAGGAATCGTATTTAAGCAGCAGAAACCTACGTAGAGTTGCACGTACTTAGTGAAAGTTAATCGAAGAGATAACTATAGCAACCTTGCATCTAGAAGGTATATCCCGCCAAAGAAAGTTAACTCTAAACGCACCTCCCTACTCTACAGCGTTTCCCTTGGCAGATAACGATCAATCGTTGTCTTATTGGTACTCAAATCCTATCTCTTAGGCTTGATATTCAGAGATGAAAGTAATCATGAAATTAGGCTTCCGTATGTCAAATTGTCATACAAATTTGACATACATAAGTTCATGCTAAGTCTCGTCTCTGAATATCAGCCTAAATGTCTCTACTAATATCATTTAGGTTCGTCATCCCCCAAAGACCACTGGTCCTACTTACATTGAGATAATGCTCCGAGAGCCGATTGTTTACTAACCGATGCTTAATACCACAAGAATTGTGTTAATACTGTCTTTGTTTTCTTTAAATGATCCTAAATTAGGCTCAAGGTATCAGACGCGAGCCGTAAAATCGGACATTGAACTCCTTGTTAAAATACCTCACTTTTCAACAGAGCTGGTTAAGTAGATAAACAGTGGTGTTGTTGTCAGCTACATAATGCGAGTGCAGCACAGACAGGACATGCCACTTGTCCTCATTTCACGACACATCATGCCTATCAGCGTCACCGGTTACAAAATGTCATGTCTCGAAAAGTCGAGACACCGTCTGTTTCACGGTGGGAAATAGGGCGACGGATAGCGTACCTAGTTCATAATGAGTTGGTTTTAACTGTTGATTATTGAGGTTGAAGTTATTGTCCTTTTAAAAGTAGTTAGGTACAAGGTATTCTGATATTTTTTGTAAATCAACTGAGCATTTTGACTTCTTTCACACGTAGGTATGACCCAACATTTGAACAAAGTATATGGAGTTATCTAACATTGCCACTTCGTCCATGACAACTTTGCGGCCTACTAGTTTAGAACCAGCTTTGCTCAGATATTCCTAAATTGAACAAACAATTTCAAGTTCATTGACATGCCACCGGGTAGGTGTTAGGTAATAGGCTGACAAGAGACGGTTCGTTGTGACCTTTGTTCATATTTGTACAATGCTGCAGTACAGCAGAAAAAAATTATGCATTCAATGAATAATTTCCAAGTGCGACATTATGTAGTCAATGTAGCTCTATTAGATACTCAGTTATTGTAGTGCATCTGTCATGTACTCGTTGACATCTCCTCAGAATAAAATATGCTGGTTACTTTACATTTTGTACTAAAGTTGTCATTCATGGGCGTACCCAGCTTTTGGCCCAGGGGGGGGCAGTTGAGGGATTTCTTACTCCCCCCCCCCCCCCGGTCCCTCATCTCCATAAAAGGAACAGTGGAATTTCAGCAGAATAAAAAAAAAATAGCTCAAACCCATCGAAAAATCGACAACAACTATCAGAGTAAATAATATGAATTACCGAATTATTTTGTCAATTTGTTGCCTATATTATGACCCCACGTGAAACGAGCTTAGAGCCAGCAACAAGTTTTAGAACTGGAAATCGGATGAATTTTAACCAGTTCGCTTATAGCCGATCATGTTAGCCTAACGCTCGATTTTACCAAAATAAATAAATAATAAATTATTTGCAGATCTACTTAATTATTGGCTAGCATAACCGGCATATAGGGATATCGGTCAGAAATTCACCCGATCACCGGTTCTACATTTTGATGATGACTCTGATGCATCATAAACCGGTTATGCTGGATCAACACTCGATTCTTCCGGTATTCATAAAAAATAATGCATAGGTAGAGAGTCAACAACAAAATATAATAGAATCGGAGCTTTTATTAGAGTTTCTGACTATACGGTATCCTTTTATAAACCGGTCATGCTACTCTAAATTTTGCTGGAGTTAAATAAAATAGTTTTCTTCCTCTACGCTGCAATGGTTATTGACACCTGGAGAGTCAGCATAAAAAAATAGAACCGGACGTCGGATGATGACGGATGATGAAATTTATTATTGTTGCCCGGAAAGTAAGAGTAAGAGGAATATTCCCTCAAAATGTCGGCGCAGTGAATCCTCCATGAACCTCTAAGAGGTTTTTCGTGTCGGCAACGCGCGAGTGATACCCCTGGTGTTAACCGCGGTTAACTGGTTGTAACCGCTTACCATCAGGCGAGCCGTATGCTTGTTTGCCACCTTAGTGGTATAAAAAAAAAGTCATCAACAAAACTCAGAACCGTAAATCAGATGAATTTCTGACCGGTATTCTTATAAGCCAGTCATGCTAACTCAACGCTTCATTTATCCGGGATTTATAAATAGAAAAATATTGCGTAGCAATGAAAATCGATGACTAACTCAGCAAACGAGAAGTCGAAAACTTGGGCCACCCACCTTGGACAGGTTAGGTTAGAAGGATACTTTGTAAGTATCCTTGTTTGTTACTAGATCCCCAGTCATCTCACACAGTAAGAGCGAGCGAAGCGAGCTCGAAAATTTGGCCACCTACCTCGGACAGGCTTGGTTAGAAGAGTAACTACAATTATTTTGTCTACTACCTCCAAGTGTCTCATGTAGGAGCGAGCGCAGCGAGCTCGAAAATTTGAGCCACCTACCTTGGACAGGTTAGGTTAGTTAGAGTGGTAATTACAATTAGTTTGTTACTACCTCCAGTTGTCTCATGTAAAAGTGAGCTCGTAAATTGAGGAAACCCACTTAGGACAGGCGACGTTAGTGAAGGGGCTAACTACCTCCGTGCGGCTAGCGCTGCCCCTTGGAGCCTGGCGCTCCGGGCTATGGCTCTTTTGGCCGCGGTGTAAATACGCCACTGTAAATGTTGGATGAGTATCCGAACCGGTATCCTTATAGACCGATCATCCGATGCTAGCTTAGCGCTCGATTTTTAGGGAATCAAAAAAATACAATAATAATAATTGTGTTGCTCAACTTGGTTAATGACGCCTTGAAAATCGGCAATAGGATATCTTCCCAGGATCGCACGAGTTTCTGACGGGTTTTTTTATAAGCTTGTCACTCTCAATTTTTCCAAAACAAATAAACAATATAAATTATTGGCGCAGCATAATCGGTTTTTATTCTTATAAACAGAACCTTTTTTCTTTTTTTTGGTAATTTTAGGCATCACTATTATCACGTCGAGCAAGAAAATCTCTTTCAGGCATCAATATTGTCAGTTTGTGACGTCGAGCAAGAAAAATCAAAACTTAAGTTAGCTTAACCGGTTTATAAGCATAGCGATTGGAAACTCATCTGATCTTTGAAAGATGTGTTTCTCAATAATAATTGCTACCTCAAACAACTGAATTATATTTTACTGGTTATTTTTTTAATTGTTGTTTTAATGAGGTCTTCAGCAACAAATATTGGTCTATTTGTTTCCCTGATTATATAGTACCTATTTAGCTATTTTTATGCTACCTTTAAGTAAAGCTAGCATTATTGACAATTTTTTAAGATCGGTTTGACCAACAAAGTCGTTTTTGTAGCAACTAATTGTTGACAAAAAGCAACAAATAGTGAATATTTTTCTATTTTGACAATTTGTCACTGCTAGTGTTATTGTAACTTGTGGGGGCAAGTTTGTTCCGTCCTACACACAACACGAAAAAGGTTTTTTTTTATCTTACTATAACTTTTATCTACGGGGCATCCAAGTTCCAGGGGGGGGCAGCTGCCCCCCCCTGCCCCCCCCTGGGTACGCCCATGTTGTCATTGCTACGTTATTCTAAATGTAACATAATAGGCGTAGCATTTAAAGCCTGCATATCACATCCGGATACTCCAAAAACTATCCACTTATTTATTCAAGGTATCGATTTGTCTACGTGCTTATTTATACCTACAATGAGTTCATCATTAATCCTTCGACAGTTCGCCGCCATTACCTATCGTAATGAAACAATTTGCGTAGCATTGCGCAGGAGTGGACCGCCATAACGGGCTCGTGGCTGTGTGCTCGGCATCGCGACAATGAACACTTATTATTTATGAGTTTTATGCTCATGACTATGAGACACGCGCCACTGGCCACCATTGTCCACTATGAATAATAATTTGTAATGGCAACTGCGGCCCTGCTATCTGCTATGACTGAAGGTCTAACTAACTTTTCATTACAGGTAAAGCATTTCTCTTGTAAACAGTAAAAACCTCCTGCGCTGCTCCCAATTTATTTAGGGTCAGCGCAGTATGTTCTTTTCCTTTATTCATCTCAATCATCTTTCAACTCATTACATTACGTACCTACTCATTCCCTTTTCAATCATGTTGTAAATCGTTCCATGTTTTCTTTGATCTTCGTCTACTCCTCTCCTTCATGATCACAGTTTGATCTTTTAGACAGTTACTCCTTCTCAGCACAATGCGGCCGATTTCCTTTTAAGTATGGCCTGGCGCCACTTTCACTTCATATAATTTTAATTTAGTAAGTGGGTAATTACTTACGCCTTTTTCGGCAGAAACTAGAGATCGCTACTTGCTACGAATCTTGTATTCTCGTTTGCTTCTTCCACAACATACATCCCGATTCTCGCCCTACACACACGCCAGTTGCCAGTACTTACTACCTGAACTTTTTGAAGGACCTCTTTAATAAGATCGGCGTATTTCCTTGTCAGGCGACCGCCCCCGATATGCCCTGATGTACAGTTCTCGCCAAACTACTCGCCGAGCTAACTATAACCCGGCCGTAAAAATCGGAGAAAGGAAAATATTGGATTATAATAATTTAAAACGACAGCCTAATAATTGAGCTTTCGTTTTTATTTATTACAATCCAATATTTTTCTTTCTCCAATTTTTACGGCTGGGTTAAAGTTTGCAGGAGCTAACTTCAACTCGGACAATAAGTTTGGCGAGAACTGTACGGTTTGGTTGGTGTTTGGTATTATAAATACTGCAGATTATTGGCTGGAAACACATCCATTTCTGTTTAATATCAGTTTTATTCAAGGACGGAGATAGCAATCGGATGTCAGAATCAATCGGAAATCATAGCGGTTACGCTGAAGCTTTGAACGTAGTGCCAAAGATATACAGGGTGTTTGGTAGAACGTTGAACATACGAAAATGGTGGTTAGTTGGGGTCATCTGCTACCCACTTGGCCCGAATTATTTGACCTTGGCCGCACTGTTTTTTTTTAATTTCACAGAAAATTACCAGTTTTTTTTAACTTTAAATTCGAATATCTTTACTTGTGACGGGTAAATGTATTTTTTTACATCTTTTTGTACCTTCAAAAGACTAATATCTTCTTTTCCCATTAAAATCTGTACCAAACAATAATTTTATGAGAGTCTGCTACAATTAGACATTAATACAAAACAACATCCTGCCTGTTTTACTCGTCACAAGTAAAGATATTCGAATTTAAAGTTAAAAAAAACTGGTAATTTTCTGTGAAATAAAAAAAAGTAAAAAAAAAACGGTGCGGCCAAGGTCAAATAATTTGGGCCAAGTGGGTAGCAGATGACCCCAACTAACCACCATTTTCGTATGTTCAACGTTCTACCAAACACCCTGTATTTGTACTAGACTATTATTTTATGTAGATATGCATGTATTTACAATAAATTAAAGCTGGAATAGTAATGATGATACAGGGGCCGATTTGCTGAAATTGGTCATTTAAATTCAAAGGAGATCATCATAAGCCCATACAACTCAGCGCAAATTTGTACCGGAGGTAATGACAGCTGTCAAGTTGATGGTTTTTACCATGAAATCACTATGGAACTGATAATAATCTGCCGTAATGGCGTGCGTTTGACATTCCGAAACTGACACTGGCAGTTTTTACTATGAAATCATTACGAAACAGTTAATAGTGTGCCAAAATGGCGTGATTTTTTTCAAATTAAAAGTATTTTTTTCTCATCCCCCAGTCAACATTAAAAAAAAGTACGACTAGAGTTTCAACCAGCGTAATACCAGTATTTTTTCTAATAAGTGTACCTTCGGTACCTCATTTGGGCCGATTCAAATTAGTATTGTATTGCCTATATTATCCGAAGGTTAATGTAGAAGTGTAGGTAATACCCACCTACCAGGTCGCCGGTATTTTTAGGTCCCATGTAATAGGACTAATAGGGGGCGAGTCTATTGATATCTACAACCCGGCACAATATCGTTATTAAGCCCTGATCATTTTAATTAAATAAACTAGGCCATCTACCTACGATCCATGAGTATCTTTGTCTGTATTTACAAACACAAATTAGCAGATAATACACCCGAGTTCATCTAGGCGTTCGTCCCACATAAATGTAATGTAACAATATTGGTTTTTCGTGATGCTGCTAATCCATGTAACAGATAACAATTTACGATCGTGCGGCGACGTTAGCGTTTTACATAGATAAACAATCTTGTTGTATCGTCAGTCACATTATGTAATTATGCATATATTTATGTTACTATGTATACTATGTATGTATACCAGTTACATAAAAGACTGAGGTATGAAAATGTATACGGACGCGTGAAAATTAGTAGGTAGATATAATGCTAGCTAATATTTTGCGATATTTCTTGTACTTTGTTTGAAATATTGATTTTTTATTTAATTATAAGTAAGCGCTGAAATTAAAATAATACAAATCGATCTTTTACTTGTTTAAAATGATTTAATTATTATGTTTCTTTTATTAGAATTTCCAATATCTTAACTTCCTTACACACTACCAGTGAATCTTGATTAGATAACTGTTATAAAACTAGTGAAACTGATGAAACTTTCCACAAGTCCATATCGAATATCATATGCTAACTGGTGTATGTGCTTATTTGTTTCAGGCCGGCATTGGGCATCGGTTACGCGAGCGTGGGTCTGCAGCACTCGCGCTCAGCGGTCCTGCACGCGCAGGTGCCGCCGCACTACCGGCCCGTCATGCCGCCGCATGCGCTGCTCAACAGCGCCTCTAGCGGCAACGTGCCGCATGCACAGGTGGGTGCTACACATCTTTTAAATCAGCCAAACATATTTCAGTGTATCCAGACAGCGTCGTAGTACCGTGCACTGACCACTGAACACAGATTAGAAAGAAAACAGAAGTTTAATGACAGAAGTTTTGATGACAAGCTAGGCAAAAAGAAATTCGTATCACTGTGGCAGTTAGAACCGGACGTAACCACAAGACAAAGAAAGCCGTAACTCTTAAGGAATTCATATTTTCAGTTATAGAAATTGTTCAAAAATAAAATATTTTAAAGATTCTCAAATATAGAAGTTTGACTTTCGAAAATCAAACCTAGTAAGTCAATTTGTGATGATAATTAAGTATGATTAAGATCTTATATGAAAAATTGGAGGAGATAATCTGCGGCCGTTGTTAGTCCATTCCCAGAGCTTTCATTGTTGACAGCTTCCAGTGATTACTAAAGGTCAATTAACTCTGGGAACAAATAGTTAATGGAGTGCTTAGCATTCAATCAACAATCGAATTACCATCACACCTTTATTTCCTGATCGGGTTAGGCAGAGTTGTACTAATGTAAGAGGGGTAATCGAAGCGACATAGTAAATAAAAGTCCTGTTGGTCTTGCAGGTGGGACCCCGCGTCCATTTTAAGCTGCAGCCGCAGCAAGCGATCATTCCCGAGAAGAAGAAGTCTCCACCATCATCGCTGACGAACGGCAACGGCAAGAGCATCCGACCACAGTCGTTCACGCCGGGGTTAAAGCGTTCCAAGTCGCTGACGTCGGCAGACGCGCTGGCTAGTGGGATGGCGGCGCTGGGGCTCGCAGCCGATGCTGGAGACCTCGGCAACTTCCCGCCAGAGATACAGGAGTGTATCGACAAGGCTCTTGAAGGTAAGACACTAAAAGAAAGGCATCGCTGTGGTCTTGTATCTACAAAAATATTCGTTCTAACTTAACCTGACCTACTCTATTATAAACTTCTCCATTTTTGCTTTGTATGTATACTATTCAAGTAGGTATTCATTATTCATCTGGAAGATTAAGGGCCTGTTTCACCACCTACTGATAAGTTCCCGTTAAATTAGCTGGCAGGCAAAATCATAAAAAAAAATCTATTTTTGAATTGACCCATAGGCTAGGCATAGTGTTGTGTTTATTATAAGTTTGCACAGTTCGATACGATATCGATGTAAGGTGCTTCCGTGTCAGACCCGAACGCGGTGTGCGCGCGCACGCTGATGGACGCGGTGGGGCACCTGGTGTCGCGCGCCGTGGAGTCGCCGCGCTACGCGCTGCCGGCCGCGCGCCGCTGCATCGCCGTCGTCGAGCGCGAGAACACCGAGACCTTCCTCGAGTCGCTGCTCAACACCTGCCAGCAGTGGTACCACGACAGGGACAAGGTACGCGACACTCCGCGAGGACCCACAATACAACCTTGAGGCATCCCTTATTGAATGGTGTGATTTAGTTCACCTGTATTCAAATATTTATACCAATAATGCTTCTTTCTAATACCTGAAATATTAATTTAAAATTAATTAAATACGTTTTCTACTCTGATTGCTATATGTCTAGGTTTATAGTGATGAATGCAATCCAATGCTTTGATAAATCGATAACCAAATGTATTGTTTTGCGAAATACATAAAATCTATTGAAAATTAATGTTTTGTATGATAATGATGAATATCAACGTTATTATTGTACCATAACACCTTACAAAACCAAATTGTTATTTGTCGGTATTTCTGCAGTTGCTGGGCTCCACGGTGGGCGGAGGGCGGCCGCGGTTGATGGCGTTCCTGTCGTTCCTGCTGGAGATGTACTGCCAGCTGCGGCGGCGCGCCATACAGCGGCGCAGCGCCTCCGCGCAGCCCGGCCAGGTGCTGCTTACGCTCATCTGCAAGTGCTGCGAGGACTGCATCCGGCAGCCGGTGCCCTCTGCTAGCGATGTGAGTATATACGGAATACAGATAAAATACCAGCTACATTTATTATTATTCCGCATTAAATTGGGTATTATTGCTGCAGAATTTTTAACTATTGATTATGCTATTTTCCTTTCTTTTCTATTTTTAATCCTTACACATCAAATTGCAATCATATTATTCACAACAAAAAAAATTGTTACTGTCTTACTATTTTTTTTTAAAGTGTCTATGGAGTTACTTGCCGGCTCTTCTCCATAAATCCTAGTTTTTTGGAACCGTGCAACTAGTATGACTGTTCAAAAGGGTCTATTTAAAAAAACATTTTGAACGATCAGAGATCCTATATCCCGTGTTCTGGTTGGTTTGAAGAGGAAATGTTCATTCAAATAACGTAACTTTAACCAATCGACTGAATGATCGCTTCTATCGTATTAATGTCCTAATATGTGATGCAGACGGAGAACCTGTTTTTCGTGCTGACGTACATCGGGCGCGACCTGGAGTCGCAGCTGCCGGGCGAGCTGGAGCGGCTGCTGACGGCGGTGCGCGACGCGTTCCTCAACACGGCGGCCGCGCCCTCCATCCGCCGCACGCTGCTGCAGCTCATCGAGCTGCACGCCAGCCGCTGGCAGCTGCCGGGCTGCGCCGTGCTCTACTACTACCCCTCCTCCAAGTAAAACACCTCGCCTACTTTCCCCAAACAGACTTTTATGAGGATCCACTCATGCCAATTGTAATCGTGTCTTTAAAAGATACCTGTTGTGTTGTTACTTGGTAAGTATAGTCCTCGCTAAAAGTTATGGTCGTATGCGCAGTAGCGAGTCTTGTACGCAGTCTCCAAAAGAACGGTCATAACTATTGGCGATTACGCATACCTTCGTAACCACTGCCTTTCCTAGCTGAGCAGTGCGTTGTGACGGATACAATTTCAAAAAATGCTGCTCACCTAGGAGGCCTTAGTTGATAAGGCTTTGGAAAATGATGTCCTTTTGTACGTACAGTCGGTGAGAATTACGCCGCTTGAGCACCATAAACTTTTAAAATGTACTTCTTAAGCTCGTGATACTAAGGTAAAATTTGGTCCTTGTGTAACTTTGTAAGCGTACAAATTACTAGATTTTACGAGTGAATTATGGGAGCTTAACCTTCGTCAGTCTTTGAATTAAGCAGTGCCTTAAGTAAGTTTGAAAGCGTTGCGTGTCTCTTAATTGCATTGCTTCTCAATCGTGTTGCGAAGTCATGATTTACGCGATACGGTTCCTATGCGATGCTAGAAGCGAAGCGTGAACGAAGCTTGCTGCTGAGACAAAGCCTTAGGTGACGGAACGAAGCTTTGGCGGATAATTTGGTCCTTATGTACGAAGGGTACTATTATTTATTTGCACTATGTAGCCTGTTGATGAGCTTAGTGTACTTTGCATACTACCATATTGTAACTTCATAATTGGCAAGTAGCCTAATGTAACTATCAAGTATTTAAATAAGCTAGTACCGTGCATAGTTAAAGGTTAAAGTTCTTAGCGACTGTTGTTGGTGGTGGTTATATTTTCGGTTATGTGATTTGTTTGCCTTGTAAACTGCTTGGTATTATAATAAGTAGGCGACAACAACCTTTTACTTGTCAAGTCTAGTTGTCGTCATCATATTGACAATAAGCCTAATCAATTTGGTCCTTGCGCTCGCACTATCAGGACCACTTCGGAGGTGTAGGTTATTATTCTATAGGGAGTAATTACGTTAGATTAGTATACAAAGGTTACAAGCATTTGTTGTAGTGTTTGATTTGTTTCGGTTTGACCTTCTTAGCGTTGCGATAGTTGTACAGGAGGTCTCTAATTGTTGTCCCTTATACGTATTGTAGGCATGATGCTGCCATAAGCTCATTTATTGTGCCTTTAAAGATTTTAGTAGTTATAGACACGTTCTATTCGCTCTCGAGACATAATTAAAGTATTTTTTAATATTTATCGGACGTAAGACGCACTCGGGAGCGGCAGAACGTAACAATTAAGTTTTAGCTTAAGGTGGATTTAGTAACGCAAGATATGCCTTGAAAGTATTAAAAAAGTACGTGTAACATAAGTAGTAGGACAAAATGACGATGTACATTACTGTACGTTCTTCGCATAGTATTTGGTGCATTGTACCCTTTGTCGGTTGTGTCTAACTGTAGCCAACTGTAGCGCACCGCTTGTAGTCTTGTTTGCCTAGCAATGCTTCACGGCCCGCACTATACCTACGTTATGCACTCTGGTGTTTAGTTAATTTCTCTTAGTATAGATATCCCAATTATGCAAATTATGATTCTATTTAACTATAGATGAATCTTATCAGCTTTCTTACACAAAGATCATATGAATGTATGACTGAACTTCCTAAGTATGAAGTGTTTCAATTTATTATGCTTGTGATATTATAAATTTAAGTTATGTAATCTCTGATAATATCTCTTCTGTCCTAACCAAAGACTGTACTGACGATGTGGAGATTTCATTGTAATTATTAACAAAAGTGTAAACTCAATGTTGTTGAAGCTGGACCAAATTATCTTTGTGCGTCCCGCCGCCGACTTTGTAACCGTCGCGGCCGGGCACAACACTTCAGTGACTACTTTTAAGTTCATTTAGTTGTAGACGTACGTCTGATCACCATTATAAAACTAATGATTTTTTTAATGTTATTAGTTAATTACATATTATGGAAAAAGTTTAAAAAGACCGTCAACTTTTCGTTAATATTATGCATTCGTAGCAATATAAGGTAATGGTATGTTTGTAGAAAAGTTGAAAAAACAAAAAAAAATGGTGCTAACAAAAATATTGGTGTATTGTATATTATTTAATAGAACACGGGCAATAACATTGTTCTCGTTACCGCTATAATTTTTTACGAATAAAAACATAAAAATGATATATAACCAATAAATTATAATAAATACAATGGGTGTTTTAATTTTCTTCGCCCCTGCTTTTTAAATAGGTACCCACGGATATGTTATGTGAGCTGAGGAGCATAATTTAAATCCACTGCCATTAAAAGTCGCATGTTAATTATTATTTTTTTCAAAATATCACCTTCCTGATTTGCGCAACATAATATTATGTTTTTCCTCATTCATTCCATTCATTCCATTTTCCATCGTAGCCGTCTACACAATCCATCCATTAGCCTTTTAAATTAAGTATATTTTAAAATAACCATTTATACAGCCAAGTTAATCTAGTGGTCCCAAGGGTGACCGACTGCTACGTTCGAGGTCTTGAGTTCGATTCCCAATTGCGGGTTTTTCTATAACATTCTCAGTAACAGCACGGAGTTAGATGTGAACAGTGGATGACTATTAGTATAGTAGATCTCTGCCTAACCCTTCGGGAATACAGGCGTGATGGAATGTGTGTCATAATGAAAAATACAGTCGGCATCAGATATATCGGGACAATGTTTAAAAATGATCGGAATAATTGAGAAAATAAACCTCAATGGCCAAGGACTATTTCAGAACGAAGACACTACACCGCAACTGTCATTCTAAAATAAACTTTATCACATTGAGATAGTTTTAATGTTCTTAGTAGTTCGATCATTTTGAACACTGTCCCCATATATTCGACTTGTGTGGCACGTCCAGAAATAGAATATAAAATTACAGTACGAATCTCCAGTTCGATTCACGTGCTAAGAGCATGGCCACACAGTGCCACACTATGCGTTACAATCTGAGCGGAGACGCTGATGCATCTTCTTATACGCTCTAACGTATAAATCACAGTGACATCAACATTTTGGCGCTATAGTCGCACGTGATACGCGCGATATCACTCCTCTGGCCACAAGACCGTACCAAAGTTGGTTTGCGTATTGCAATGCCGTGTTTCGCAGTTCGACGAGGCAACGCACCGGTGGCATTCAACAAAATCCTTTTGGCCTCAAAAAACGTGAGTGCGAGGTGAGAGATACCAAAAACAACTGCTTGGCTTGGTTACATCTAGCAGAGGACTGTATTAAAAATCAAAATGATGTGGGCTACAAACTTAGTTAAATAAATAATTAAATTCCCATGATGACCTGTCAATGTACCAACAGCGACGATTGTCGCACTATAAAACTAAACGAGAGTAAAAGCCTTCTATTCAAGTTTACGTACATTTTTTTTAACTTAAATCTTTTTTCTTTTTGGCAACTCTTCTGATTTTCTGCTTGTGTCAATGTCTAATCAGCTGTCAACTGTCATTGACATTGTGTCTCATTGCTGTCACTTATTTGACGGATCTGTTCTGAAACTGAATATTTTATCACAAATAATTTTATTGTTTTATGAATAGTGACTGATAATTAATTTTAATATTACCTATATCAAATTGAAGTTTATAACCACATTTATGTGAATTTAGAAACAAAATAGCGATGCAGAAATGAGATTAAATTTTGTTCCATACGTTTAAAACTGGATTTGAATCATGTGCATTATAATGCAGACAGTTCGTTTCTGAACGCAATTCGATTCTGATTGGCCGCATGCTTATCAGTCGCTTCCTGCTAACTTCACGACGTTGACAATTCATTTACGTTTTGCTCGGCCTTCGCCCTTCGTTCGAAATGTTCGAACTCGCTTTGTTGTTGCCCGCAGTTGCCGACGAACTAGTTTTGCGCTTTGCCGCGACTGTGTAATGTGACCTGTTGATATATTACTCATCGTGTTTTTGTGCTTTTGTCTGTGATAAAAAATGACATGCTGCTGTTTAAAAATGCTAGTGGTACGCGTTGAGTGATTGTGTTCAGTGTAAAATGGGTTCGTTAACTTCAAGGGAGCAGACAATGTTGGACGGCCCAGTAGCGTCGGCGAAGAGTAACCATGTACGGCAGCCTTCGACTAGGAACCGGACGAAGCCCCCGATGCCGGACCGGGACGAGCTCGAGAGCCGTTTCGTCAAAGTTCTGGTGAGTGTTGGCACTAAATTTTGCCGGCATTATGTTTACAAACATAACATTGTTTACCGTGTGAACGGCAGACGTTACTTTTATTACGCGACTGCGGCACTCGCGTCAATATTTAAACAATTACTTGTAAACAATGCGTGAGCAGATAATAGTAAATATTCGTGAAATAATTATTATTCAACTCGTATTTAGTGGATCGAATGATACAAAGGCTACTTTGTTCCATGTGTCATAGGGTGGGTCTAATCATAACCTACGGTAACATTACGCGATTCTTATTTGTATTTTTAAGTGAAACGTTTTTTTCTGACTGAGACTAACAGTTGTTAGCATATGCATGTGTTTCTCAGTATCCATTAAAGTTATTTATCATAAAACTGAGCTGAATAATCAATTGTAACTGTAGTTAGATCTACTTCCTGTCTTTGTTATGTTGTCCTGCAGTGCAGCTAGTAATACTACCCAATGCAGTTAGTTATTTTATTTTAATTACTGTAGTATTTTGACACATTTTCCAAGAAATACCTAAGTATTGTTTCATTGTTTTCTTATATATTATAAGTATGTATTTACAAAAAAAAAGTATATACCTAAGTATTATATCCATTGTCTAGTATTCATAGTTAAAGCTCTGCTTAGTTTGGGACTAGATGGTGCTGTGGAAAAATGTCCCAAGATATTTATTATTATTATTATTATTTATCAACTAAACATAAAAGTTCAGAAATATTTAACTACCTAAATCTGAATTAGAAAAATAACTAGAGGATATCAATTACTTGGTGCAAATTAATAATAATATTGAATATATTTACTTCAACTAATTTCCTCAGTATTCATTCATTTCATTTAAAAAATAACTGGCAAGTTATGTACTTAAACAACTCACAAAAGAGTGAAGGACATTGTTTTCAGCCTAAAACAATAAATTATAAATTAAAAGAAGACATATTTTTAATCAAGGTATAGCAATGCAAACAGAGATCAATTCCGCTTAGCAATGAAATAAAACCATCTGTTTCTTTAGATTCATTGTACATCTTTGTTTGGATGGACAAAATTATGTTGAAGCCACTGACTCAACTGCTGGATCAGATAGGAATAAAACATGATAACATAATTACAAGAAAGGATGTACTGTGTGATAACAAATTCCCGTTTCAACAAAAAACTTTCAAATATCAACTGCATTGTTAAATGCAGTTACATTATCTGTTTTCCTATTTCAAAACATATCACCCTGCTATCAGAAAATAAGTTCCTGACACAAGCAACTGGTGATAAGACAACCTAAATGTTTCATTTCCTGTTTTATCTCTTTGTCATGTTTCTGTTTTGTTTATGTTATTTGGTTGATGTGTTACTACCTGGAACTTAATGTAATATCATCTTTTATATAACACTATGAACTTACAAAGGATGGCCAAAGACTTAAGATTTATAAATGACTTGCTGAAAAAAATATTTATTTTAGAGTTTTAAATAAGCTAATCTGTAACAACTATCTATAAGGCTTATGCAAATTTTAACTGAATCAATCCCAAAACATAGTTTTAACCACTGAGTTTATTGTTGAAATTGTGCTATGAATATTTTTCTAAATGAAAATCCCTTTCTAAAAGAATGCACTTAAATATTAATACAGTCAAGAATCCTACCAATAAATATTTTAAATTGTGAAGGTGACTTATATCTATCTATTCCATTACTTGTACATGACTAAGACCAAAGATAGCCCCAGTATAGACTTCATACAAAAGATATTACCCTTCTCAACATTACATGCAAATAAATCTATCTCCGGAAACTGGAAAGTAATAAATCAAAAGGCGTAACAACCATAAAACTTTAATATCCATTTTACATAAAATGGTTGTAATTTAATTAAGTTTTTATGGGACTGGTCTTTGCTGAAGGCCTAACAAGCAATTTTGCAACTTGCCCTACAAATTCGAAACTGGAATTTAACTCAATGATGTTGTCTATCAATTAATTTTAAATTGGTTTTACAACAGTTATTATAATAAGCATATTTTACTAGCGCAGAAGAAGAGCCATTTTTAGATTTAATTTTATCTTTTTTACAATTTAAAGGCCAATTATTTAGAGGTATGTTTCTACTGAAATTTGGCTATTCCATTCAAGGCAATTATAAACACTTAAATGGTTGCCTAGATTTACTAGAAATTTACTTACTTGTGACAATTTTTGCAGCAACCTACAAAAAATTATAAAATCTCAAAATTAGTATGGAATACTATACTTGTTTTATCAATTCCAATAATAATACCTACCTAAGTACCTATATGATGTTTTTGCATATTATCAGCAAACTTTTATTTTTAATTAACCACAGTGGAAAGATAAGATTAAATGCAATTTGTTCATATTATTTATAACCATATGTGTATAAGTATTTAAAATACAAATTCAAATTTTTTATTTCAATTAGACCATATAAATAGGTACTTTCGAAAAGTCAAACTAGTTGCATGGTTCCAAAAAGTTGGACTTATGGAGAAGAGCCGGCAAGAAACTCCATAGTCACTCTTTTAAAAAAAATATATAAATGGTTACAGTAATCTAGTATTTAATTAGTATTTAAGTTAGTTCATTGTTTTATTTAACCTTTGAATTATCTTGCATCCTTTGCATAAATTGATAGTAAACATGTATTTTATCGGTATATGTTATTGTTATGATTATTAAAAGGTTATTGTGTAGGTACTATACTTTTTATGAGTCAAGGTCGAAATGTGGCCAACCACATTTTAAGTAAAGGGCAATATTTTTCAGACAATGTAGACATCTAGGCACTCAAAATAAGGACGCAAATCCCGGAACCAGATTCCTACTAACCTTTTTTCAAGAGTCGAGGTAAAAATGTGGTTATCTGCCATTTTGTTGTGAAAGAAATGTGAGATGCATTCTAATTAAGTATTTAAAGGGCCAATACCAAATTTTCGACGTCACAAGTATCACAACAAAGTGTCTTCCTTTTTACAAATTGTATACGTGTGATCGCTGGGGGATGCGCTTGCGCCGTTATCGCATACAGAGCGCCCCATTGATGGCTGGCTATTTCTGTACTATCAGTAACACAAGTAGATTGTGCTCACCACGTGAAACGTGTTTGTAGTTAGTTATTTGTACATCATACTTTTGTAAAGGGCTATTTTTAAAATGACGAAGATAAGGGATATTATCCTTACTAATATTAATTGCGAATAATAAATGCGAAAGTAACTCTGTCTGTCTGTCGCTTTCACGCGAAAACTACTGAACCGATTTAAATGGTAATTTGGTACAGAGATAGTCTAAAGACCTAGAGCCTGAGAAATGACATAGGTCTCATACTTTTTATTGCGAGAAAGGGCTGTAAGGGGTTGAAATAGGGCATGAAAGTTATAATAAATATCCAGACCACGTCACAGATATTGCCAGTCACCATACAGACTGGATCAACGGCCTGTGCTGTAATTGTTTAACTGATAATAGTTTATTGAGTACACTAATCAACTTCTCAAGCGTTGTTGTATTTCTTGCAATCCAAGAATTGTCCGTCGCAATAGTAAAAGGTGCGACATTATGTTGAAAACCACATTTATGAGTTAGGATTTCAAAACTAGGTACAACGTGCCAATCTCTATTTCACTTTAGATCAGTAAATCACCGCAGACTTACGGGAACTGTATCTTTATTATAAATGCATCTACATCCTCGTTAGCCTAGTAGTACTAAACGTGACTGCTACACCCGAGGTCCAGGTCGAGAGAAGTATTATTGGGTTTGAAATGCTATGAAAATCTAGGTATCTAGTAGGTAGACCCGCCCCCTATTGGGCCATCATACCGGCAAACTGTATGTTGTACTAACATCGGAGTAAGTTCACCTCTGCATTACCCTTCTGGTAATACAGGCGTGATGGTATGTTTTTAGGTTTCTACATTATGATTCAGGCAATAATTTACTAGTGTGTCAATATGCTGAATCAGGCACACACTTGATGTTTCAGATAATGAATCACAAAAATAATGATAGGTACATGGACTTGTTCTAGGAGTGAATTGTACATACAAGTGGTTGAAAATTAGTGCATTACTGGTCTCTGTTCTAGGAAATGTTGAATCACACAATCAACAACGGCTAAATATAGCCTCAGTCACTATTCTATAGAGTTAATCTATAGAATAGTGACTGAGGCTATATTTTGCCCATTGTCTGGACTTTAAAAGAGACCACGATTCTCGTGAGTTTGTTTCGGTGTTTCTTCTCAGAGGTCCTCAGTTAGGAAATGCCGGCGCCATCTAGGATAAAAAAAATATAATGACTTGTAAAAGTATCTTTAAAGGATCTACTTACTTACATAAACAAATATCATTTCATTTCATATATTTTATCAGCAATTGGTTTAAAACTGTTTTATATCAACAATAGAAACATGTTATTGTCTGATTTGGGTCCTTCAAAGTCCTCCAAAAAGATTGAGCGTATTTTTGTTTTACGAAGATGATTCTAAGGCTGAGATTCTTTTCCTGAATCTCACCCTAAGAATCAACTGTGGTGTCTGTGGACCTCCATGTCGTGGACAGGGTGTCATTGGATTAGCTTAGCATACACATTTACACAAAGACATCACTTCAAATAATATTTTGACACCATTAAGGGCGTAATATTGCATAATTTGTATTGTATTACAATTTCACATACGAATTTTCCGAATATTAGCCTTAGTATCGGCAACAAAGTATATCTTCCAATGCGGGGCATAAACCCTTTAACCCGAAGTCCAGTTATTCTAAAGAAAATATCGTTTATCAATCTGACTTTGAATACAACAGTTTCGACTTTCAAGTCAAATCAACAAAAATAAACAATGGTTGGCGATTCCTTTTGCCTGAACAAAAACAGGAAGACTTCATTACGGCAAGGTCATTTGGTCGACTTTTTAACAAGTAAATGACAGCTAGTGAGTCATGGACCACTCGGCGTTTTGAAATAGGGTCAGTGTGGGACCTTGGGAGCGATGTGAGCAATCAACGTGCTTTTAACTACACGGGGTGATGCGTGGCTGGCAGGTCGTGTACATCACGATGGCAGATTTCCTGATTCGACGAACATGTATTGGTGTTCACCGGTATTTATTTAAGGGCGAGTCTATGGAGAATGGCCTCTGACCTGGGCACAAGTCCTCTGAGTTTTATAGAAAAATCAAACACCTAACACTACTTGAGAATCGAAACAAGGACCCCATGCTCAGCAGTTCTTGCGAACACTGGGCAAATTCATAATGATAATGGCCTCACTGTGGTATTTCAGCAACACTCGGTCCTCTGCGTTTAATTCACGCGTGAAAAGGAATCGAATGCTAAGCCTTTCACAGGTTTCAATTAAGCTATTTAAGAACTGCATATTTTTAGGAATAAATAGTGTTATTAGTATTCAGTTCAAACAAATATTTATTGATAATGTTAAGTCAAAGGGAGACCACATTCGCTGCTTATCATTGTGGCTTACAAAGTCAGCAATGCCGAAACTTCTGCTACGTTACAGTACCTAAATAGTACTCAAAATACTCATTATTTGATAGATCTTATCCAGTCTATACTTTTACCAGGTAATCGACATCGTAAATTCTGCGCCTGAGTTGATCGAATTCGATTTTATTAGCACTTACAATGTGTAATAAAAAAGAAGCGCTGGATTGAGAATTTAATGGTTAAGACAGTATACTCATCGACCTATTTTTACTATAATTATATACCTGAGTCTATGTGGAGAGGTGTAAGTACCTAATGATATTTTCCAGAGAAAAAAAATCTAAAAGGAAGAAATAGTCTTTGCAATTTACCGGTGGGTCGTTTTGACATATAAATTCTTATTATTGTGGAAAATGTGTAAGATCCCTGAATATGACTTATGTAAAATTTCCAGTAGCTGCTCTCAGACTTTAAATACGGTCCCGATGGATGGCAACAGGCTTACCCTAAACTAAACATACCGATGACTTATGGGTGTACATTCATTACACTTCTACCTAATCCTTCGAGGGATACGGGCATGATGGTATGTTTTATGTATAACATCATTTTATAATATTAGCTTAAGAAACCTATTGATCTGATACCGTTGTTCTTTCTCGGCGTCCGTCGGCGAGTTGAAATACACATCTTGACCATAACATTGAAACAATTTGTAAGCCATCTTAATTATGTCCCGATGCTTTGTATAGAATAACATGCGTAGTGCGTACGTACGATTAGTTTATAAACGATTATATTATGCATGCATTGTGTGCCGTGTGTTTATCCCTAATTAAATACAGATCTTGTACTATTGAGAGGCATATCAATATTGTATCATGTTGGAGGAAGTCTCGGCCATATTTGTAAAGTAGTTTGCGGTATGCAAAAGGTGATCATTGAGGTTGGTACTCCATTTTAACGCGGATGCTTGAAGGCAGTTATGTATTTCTCTATGTCGGGTCTATAATCCCGTATATCTTATTTTTATGGGCAATATCTAGGCTAGACCCTAACTAGACACCTAGATAGACTACTAAATGTATGCCCGTATTGTCGAAAGCTTGTGTAATTTCTATAAAACTATGTTTTAGGTCAAAAATATTATTTTACGGTTATTTATAGCGATTGTCTACTTTATAAATCAGTTTGACTCATTGGATAACATAGTTCTTACAAATAAAAATACAATTTTATTTCCGGCTTATTTCCGTCCAATATTCGTCATTACTGTTATTAATAGGTAACTGCTACTATATTTTTCTATTGATGTGAATAATGCCATAATCTGAAAATTCTTAAGTGCGCCTGGGGGCTTAGACAAGTTGCATTTTGACATTCGAATCGACAAACAAAATGTATGTAAATGACATTAGTGACAGCCCGATTTATCGAAAGCTTGTGTCATTTCCATACATTTTATTTCTATTCGTTTGTCAATTCGAATGTCTAATTGCAACTTGTCTATTTTCGATAACTCCGTAAAATATTATATAACACTCTTAGCAGTTAGATTATATTTAGCCCGAAGAAAACCCAACTGATTTACATTTGGGTTTTCTTCGGGCCTTAACATCGGGTAAAGCTTTTTGTATTTCAACTTGTATGACACTAGGTTTCCTGCACTTTTTGTAATATTAGATTAGAAGCTGCTCGACTACGACCGTACTAATTACGTCACGCGTAATGATAAGCGCCGTATTACTTAAACGTGCGTTAGTTGCGTATCCCGTCTCGAGCACTTGTCATACAGGTTTTCTATTAATCACTCGGGCGACATGAGTCGGCATTCCAAGACTATGGGGTGCCTCCAAGGCATCGCCGCTCTTCAAATAACAGCTATTAGAAAAATAACGCTTAGATAATACGGGTGCTTGGCTATTTGCGAAATTGGTTTGAGGTTCTTTAACTTAAATTCATCAGCTCTTTAAATATATATTTTGCTTCGGCGCTGTCAGTGCGGAGTTGAGAAAAATGCTGATAATTTCGTTCAATAGGCGTTTCTCTAAATAAAATACATGTAGTTAAAACTTCAGGAATGCTCAAGTCTTAGTTCACCACCTTCTCGAGTTAAATTAATTGGCAGATAATTTCATACAAAGTACCATTTTTTTATTTATAATCAAGACTTGATGAAACAGGCAATTAATATATGATTTTTTAAATTCCATTAAGTCAAAGATGATTTAATAATTAAAAATAGGTGCATAATTATTTAACCATGTTCAAGTAGTACAGGCTTGATATTCACACCAATATTTGACGACAAACCACAAAAATACGTAACTGTCCACCAGGGTACGATAAAATGACGTCCAGAATAATTATTAATTAAAGCCACACAAACAGGAAAAAGTCTAAACGATAAGTATGGTTTTCAATGTTAGGCTATTGTTTTGACGTAATAATCTAACTATTAATGTTATTTGTAACAATTTTTTAATCACATCATGTGTACATATTACATAGTGTTAAACGCGATGGTATAGGTTTTTCCAATGCCTCGGGAAAATCCCAAAATCCCAGTACTTTTACGGACTAAACCAAGGACCAAGGCTCTGACATATTTTATTTGTCATTCTTTCGTTTGGGTAATTTGAATGTGTCTTGTTACACGTCAGAGAACTCGTGACGAAATTATGATACGCACAGCAATATAATTCCTTTTTCTACTTATATGGAAATACTGGTGACGACACTAAGGTTTCCATTGTTGTATTACCTCCTGCGAAAAGTCATCGTCAGTCTTGCATGAATCAATGCCTCTTTCAAATGGCAGATGCTATAAAAAGTAACAGCGACAAATCTAAAGTGCGTGGGCGACTTAATGATATCAAAAACACGACAATGCGACACGGCACACGGCGCATCGCAAGCGATCGCTGTCAGAACCAATCGGTACATTCGCTGCGACAAATCGGTGCGGCAAAAAGTCGCCGATCGAGAGCATGTTTTACTGCTTATTTTATAATCGACGTTTATAGCTGTCGGCCATTCACGATTAATGTTTAAATAAATCTTTCGAAGCAGCTGTTATGATTTAGTAGTGATCGTCTTGTCGGATGTTACGGCTTTTTAACTGTTGCACGAGACATTGACAGGCAAATTGCACGATAATTGTAGGCCTTGCAATGTGGTTACTGCTTTTTGCTGGACACTGCCAAAGAAATTTCCAACTGATAATATATAGCCGTCACTTCATCACTAAGTGCTTCCTACTCCATCAGTTTATTAGCATGACTTGACTTGACTTAAGATCCTACGTCCCCTAGATGGGGCAGAGGGCGTCCACAGAGACTCCATCTTGATCGGTTTTGAGCTTCGCGTTTTATTTCGCTTCATGTCTTTCCTATCTTCGCTTCATCTAGCACAGTGCGTCGCCAGGTTTGTTTGGGACGACCACGTTTCCGTTTTCCTTGGGGTTTATTAGCATAGATAGATAGAAAGATAGAATATTGTATACCAAAGGAGAAAATAAAATAATTATTTCATACGTAACTTAAGAGTACAATTGGCGGTCTTATCGCTAAATGCAATTTTTTACAGACAACCATAGGATGGACAAGAGTCGTGTAAAAATGGATAACGGGCGGTTGAGGGTGTACTTGCATAATAAATATAAAATTAAATACACAACTATAATATATATTATAGATATATATATATAAATACCATAAATATATTTTATTATTAGCATATTGTATTACTAGACAGGTTGCTAAGTTTTCATCTGACTTTGGGCAGCGATGACTGTCCAACATAACTATTGACCATAGAGTTACCACATCAACAACAACCCTTTTGGATTAATTATTCAGCAGGCAGCTTTAATCTTTTCAAGCTTTAATCTTTACGTGTTGAGTTGTGTGCCGTGATTTAAACTTCTCCTCGTTCTTGTTCTCCTTGTAATAGTTGTATTAGTTACCTATTACACGTTTACTTAATAATGCCGTCATTTCAAATACCGCTATTTTCCTTTTGCGTTAATGTTATTCCCTAGTGCATTTATGATTGCACGGAATTTCTGTGACCGCGCATAAGGTAATTTCTCATAAAATATGCATATCATAGCAACGTTTAGGTCATGCCATACGAATTCAGAAACCTTAGAGCCCTGTTAATACCCCTGTACAGTTCTGACGATAGCTGGACAGACAGAAGAATTTCTATGGACTTGAACGCAAGTGGTTGCGCAGTGACATATTACGACGTAAGTAATCACTAGTTGCATATTATAAAACAAAGTCCTCAGCCGTCTCTAAAACTACTTCACTGATTTTCATGCTGTTTTCACCAATGTATATAGTGGTTCTCGAAGGTTTTCGTATATAATTTGTCAAGTTTTTATATACATTAGCTAAAATATAAATGGCTACGCGGGCGAAGCTGCTGGCGAAAGCTAGTAGCATTATAAATGCGAAATTAACTTTCATTTACCTACTTAAGTAATTTTCCCCTCTTGCCCTCTCGGTTGTTGCGGCTCGGGCAGTCTGTAGCCCTGAAGACTCGTCAATGCAGCAACTCGTCTGGTTTTGCAGAAGTCCAAAAGCGCGCGGCGATGACTACTTACCTTTAGGTGGATCGTTTGCCGACATAAATAGTAAAAAAACTTTATTATGTTTACCTAATTAATAACCATAGTGTATCTACTTACAATATGTAATAAATTTTACTACGCGTATTGCTTCCGCTCTGTAACATCCGTTCATAGCATAGGAAGGATGCGCCCGCGCCGCGGGTCGGAACTAACGATAGCCATTAATGTTCTATTGAGGTCACATTTAAATGAATGTAATTATTGTTCTGTTTGTTTTATGAACTTTTATGTTACTAAAATGGACTTGCACAATAATTAAATTATGCATTTTATGGTAGTTGGCAGTTTGAATTAAAATGACATGTGTGATCTTAGGAACCTTTGTCGTAACTTACACTTACGTCAGTTTGAAGAGTCGGAGAAGACAGAGAACAAATCCTAATCCGTATTCTAGGCGTGGCAAGAGTGATTACGATTCTACAAGGGAAGGAAATAGTGATGTTTAGTTGGTATTTTCTTGCGACAACCCCATATCGATTAACAGAATCAGTATCAATACTTAATATCCCAACAAAAATAATTATTCCGTTCTGTCATCTGTGTTGATATCAGATATTCAATGTCTTGCATCTTAATGATGCGGCATATTTTTGCAGTAGAAACTTAGATAGACTTTATAACTACCGTCATATTATTGCTGGTACCTACATCAGGTAGTTTCAAACTACGCAGTTACACGGCCATGGTACGAAGGGCCATCAGCCGTCACTGGATCCGATAACTGTCAGCAACACCATGTATCAAGTTGCAAGGTAAGCGAACACCAACAATGATGGCGTGTGGCCAACTGTGTCGTGACGTGACTAATTGTGAGCTAATAATTAAACCTCGATAATTGAGGTTCAGGTTTTTACTTACGACCTCTTTGCTTTGCGTCGTTGCTTTGATGTGCAACGATCTGTGCTAAAAAAAAAAGAAAAATGTTCTTAATTCAAAATTTTACAGAATATTATGGGTTTTTGTGGTTACACCTGTATTTTAGCAGCATAGCAGCTTCTTATATTATGATCTTTTATTTAGATGACGACTTTTGATTCGTAAAGCTCAAGGGAAACTATCTTTATTTTAATTTGTATTAAATACTGTATTCTCTTCTCCAATAGATGTATTACTAAAACAAACAAGATACCATAAAAACCGTAATTTAATGTCGACCTAAACCTAAAAAAAAATCTTATTCATTTAACCATTTCCTCTCCACCTGGCCACTTAACAGCACAGATGTGACATTCCTAATACAAACAGGAAAAAAACTTGACACGGCACGAGCTATAACACGGATGGTTTGCTTCTGTTCCACTTTGAGGGCAAAAACTATGTGTTATTAATTGCTCAGAGGTCCGAGCAAGGTCGAATATAATTGTCTGAGTCAGCGGGACGGAAAACATGCGAATAATTATGTCAGATTTGTGAGAAACAACTGCAACAAATACCTACATAGCTGTATCTGCATTATGCTGCAGCTTATAAAATCGAGAATACTGGTGTAGTTGGATTTTTAAAGTGCTTCAGGCTACTAGGACAGAACTGTTATAATATCCAATACACCTCCAAGTGTGCCCTTTAACCAGGAGCAGCCCTCAAACCACATACACCATCTTATCTAGTCTGTGATGCCTAATGTCAATGTCAATGTCAAAGATGTGAAGAAAATAAACTGCCAAAACCATTTAACTTTGGAGACGGTGAGATGGGTCGACGATATCGGCAAATTTTCGGGTCCAACTTGGATGCGACTGGCGCGGAACCGAGGGAAATCACATAATTGAAGCCTATTTCTAACATGGTATATTGATTATCTTTTTGTATATATATTTTTAAGTATTTTCCATGCTAAGATTATAAGTTATTTAATTTTTACTCATTAAAAAAATAACAAAATGGTATATTGATGTCGAGTCTGATTCTGATATTTTTTGTATGGGAGTTGGTTTTAAACTAAACGATGCTCAATTCAATAAGAAAAGCTTTTTTTTTTTTAATCTTAGCATGGAAAATGCTTAAAAAAATACAAAAAGATAAGAAAAGCTTTCTTCATTCACGTGCTTTCATGTTGGTTTGACGCAACCGGATTCCTGTACAGTGTTTGTAATTACTCAGACACTGGAATTATAAAAATATCTCATTGTTGTGGTTTCTATTCAATGCTAATTATAACCCATCGAGATTTCATAAATATTCATGTTATACAACGCCTCTACTAATTTATAATGGCATACCTATCTATCTAATATAGACGTAGGTAACAAAAATAATACGTTTTTGTTACCTTCACAATAATGTCGCTTGTGTTCTTGTAATTGATACTACCTAACAAACAAATTCAAGCATAGGCATATTCTATATTGGCATACCTATCTGCTTGTGAAATATCTAATTGTAAACTCCGTTCGGAAAAGCTATAGAATATAGACGTAGGTAAGTAACAAAAATAATACGTTTTTGTTACCTACACAATAATGTCACTTGTGTCCTTGTAATTGATATTAATAAACAATTTCCAGCTTAGGCATTCCCAATTGTCCCCAAAAAAACTTCAAAAAATTCGCTGACAGAATCGGGACCTAACATAGTCTCTTAATATCACATAATAGCTTTTATAATTATTTTAATTGTTTAGATGCAATTTCCACAGTACATCGAGTGAAGACAGTCATACATGACGTGCGCGTGCGCCGTCACGGCCAAGACCCGCCGAAGGTCGTCTAACACACTTGCAATGTTGTAATATGCTTATAATTACGTACTTTTATATAATTAATTTCGGCTTCATTATGTTAATTACAATTAGCGAAATTTGAAGGTTAAACGAAAACAAGACTGCTTTTTTGTATGTCAAAATCAACAAAGCAAAATAATGATTTGAATGTAATTCAGTTACTGCATTCAAAGCAAGGTCAACTCCCTAAAAGTTAGTAATTCGTACAGTTCTCACCAAACTTATTGTCCGGCTTAAAGTTGGCACAGCTAACATTAACCCGGTCCTAAAAATCGGAGATTGAAAAATATTGGATGAAAATGATTTAAAACGACAGCTAACTCTCATGCAAGCTTCGTTTTTTTTATTATAATCCAATATTTTCTTCCTCTTATTTTTACGGCCGGGTTAAAGTTGTACCGTCCTAACTTCAAGCCGGACAATAAGTTCGGCGAGAACTGTAACTACAAACTTTTTTTTTAATAACGCTAAGGTCTCATTCCACTAACACTGCAAGTCGTATGCGCACACAAACTGCTGTTATAGTACGTTACCCCATCGTCAGAGTGATAAACGGCCCTTATACTACCAGACAGTGAAAGCTAGTTGCATAATGGAAACACCTTAACTTTTAACCCTTACAATATTCATGAACGAGGCATTTCACCTTCATTGTCGGACGAAAACAATGGTTCGCTCTAGTAAACAACTATACCTAAGTAGTAATACGTAGTGCAACGAACAATTACGTGGATACAGCCATTGTGGTCATGTACCGTGAAATTACGAGTGTCCACGAAATACTACGGCCAGTTAGAATCGAACGGGTCGTAGTAAAAGTTACGAAATAAACCTTGGTTGATGTGATGTAAGAAAGAGCCCTTCGTTGGGACCAACAACGTGGTAAATAAAAGTTTTTTGTTGCTTTTATTTTTTTCTGACCATTTCTTACAACTAATCTGTTCTTCCAGTCGTCTACCTCATCTCCGAAGAAAGGGTTACTTATAGGTTTTTTCTGCTGATTTGAGTTGTTGTTACGAACCTTAGCTGTACTTTGTACTGGTTACTTGGCTTTCAAATAATAATTTTGTCTCGTCATTGTCAACAAAGCATTGTTCTATCCTTGGATATTACTTATTTTAAATTAGACGGCATGAGTACAACATACCGCCTTCCCAGGTCGCGGAGATCCATGAGGAGTTTTCGCCCCCTAAAAAAGTTAACTAGTCTTTGTTAAAATAACATGATGGTTGCCAGGTACATATCTGATTGTGTCAAACCTTATCCATAAATTCTAGTCACATAGTAAAAAACAATTGAAGAATTTTTCTTCTAGGTCATTAGGGTTTTCTTCAATCGTCATTCATACGTTTTCCTAATCGATTTTAATTAATCATTAGGTATTAAATTCGTCATAACATTAGCTGACATATTATGCAGAGTCATCGATTTCCTGTAAACTTAACATATTTTGATCTGATTCTGTATGACAAATTGGCATGTTTTCCAGTTATCACAGAGGTTTTGCAAGAAAGCAATGAAATATAAAATAAATATTTTTATATGGCTGTATCTTCAATGATTCAAATTTTATCTATGCCATAATTATTGTCATAACATTTAAATGGTCCTATCCTATGAAGGTGACTACAATAGTGTATGACTTACTCAGTCAGAAGGCTATAAATAAACATGTATTATAAAAAGAAGTGGTAAATGGCATTCTTTTAGCAGATTGGAGGGCGTGATCCTGTCACGAGCTCACGACACATGGCGTGCTGTTTGTTGTTAAGTCCACTTGTGCATTTGAGCTTCAGGCGACTCCTGCGATTGAAACCACTTGGTGACTAGGCGATTATGGCATACATTGATAAAAAGGAACAGTACCTCGACCATGAGTTTTTGTCACTAGAGTCGCTAGCGACAGCTAAATATTTGTATGGAAAACCCTCGCAGAGCCTCAGAACCCTCTAGAGGCGTCTAGCGGTTACGTAAGGAACTAAAATGTGCTATGAGATTACAGCGTTTCGATGCGTAAAAAACCTATCGAAAGCCATTCGATAGAACTCATGGTTGAGGTACTGGATCGGCGCGCAGTACTTAATAAAATTATGTTAGTTTGTCTGTATTTGTGTAGTTTTAGTTTACTACCATACCGTCAGCAGCTTCGCCCGCGTGGTCTTATAATTTTTGTTGTTCTTGTCAGCAACATCTATCCTTACTAATATTATAAATGCTAAAGTAACTCTGTCTGTCTGTCGCGCTTTCACGACAAAATTACTGGTACACAGACCACGCGGGCGAAGCCGCTGGCGGAATGCTAGTGCTAAAATTTTTTGAAAATATATAAACTTTAACTTACCGTTAAGATTTTTTAATTAAAACTATCTAAGATGATCGAACATCTAATCTAACAGTCCACACAAAGCCCCACTCATAGCATCAATTAGCCAAGAAATACCCAATTAATTAACAATAATGAATGTCAGTATGTGTACAGTAATTCCCTATCATCCTAGACATTAGGATAGATGACGTCATACGTTCCCGATAACTCTGAGATAATGTTCGTAGTGAACTGTGGTCGGGTCAGTGACCTCGCGGTCATTAACAAAAACGCAGCCGATATACATACGCAACATCTGATTGAGAGGCTTAGAACAGCATGTGTGTTGGTATTGAGATGCGATATTTCTTTTAAAACTCAACCAGATCCGTTTAGGCCCTTAGGGATGGGGGTAAAGTATTGCGAATTCTTCCCGTAAATGGACCTACGAGCGATACATAAATATTTAATACTATTTAGTACTCTACTCTCTGTCAGAAGTTTCGTAATTTCGTACCATCTACATCTACACTTCTACACTAATATTATAAAGAGGAAAGATTTGTATTTTTGTATGTAACGAATAAACTCAAAAAGTACTGGACCGATTTGAAAAATTATTTCCATGTTAGATAGCCCATTTATCGGGGAAGGCTATAGGCTATTATATATCATCACGCTACGACTAATAGGAGCGGAGTAGTAATGAAAAATGTTGCAAAAACGGGGGAAAAAATTATAAGACCACGCGGGCGAAGCCGCTGGCGGGAATCTTGTATAAAAGGGCTTGGCAGTCTCTGTCTGGACATAATAATATGAAGAAATTAACTAGGACCATGCATTTTGTGCGAATGCGAGAAATTGGCGCCCTTCGGAAGTCGGATAAAATACTGTAATACACACACCACTAGTTCACTAAACAATCCATGCCAACTTGTTGTATCTATAACTAATCTTAGAGAAGTCCCCGTGTCGTATGTGTTCAAGTTTAATTGAAAAACTTTGAACTCAGCAATTTAACTTACACGGACATCTAGGTTTAGTTTAATTGAAAGAATTCGTACGTAGTTTTAGCACAGTCTATATAATGTATTACTGTGGTTTTAGTGACGTGGTTAGTAGCATCATATGGAATCTACATAGTAATTTCCGCTATAAGTTTAAATAGTGTTGTTATTTTGAGATTGTGGCGTGGGCCTGTTAAACTGCCGTTATACATTTAAAAATGGAACAAAATTTGTATTAAATTATCTGCCAAGTAATTTAACGGGCACTTATCAAGATTCAAGATGTAGTGAAACAGGCCTTATGACTTATGCAAAGCGTATGATGTGTATGAGATAACTTCAAAATGTATTAAAACATTTGGCGACTGTTTTAGCCAATTTCTGAAGTCTGGTCAATGGTTCTAGGTTGACTAATCGTGGCTTTTGCAATTGTTTTCCCCCCTTACTTTGACTCGGTCTTTTATGTCCATTGGACTCACAGAGCAGTTGTATTATTTGCTAAATAGATAAGGCTTCCGCAGCTTACCCACCAAGGATTACAAGCTTGAGCGATCAGCATTAACCTATTTCGTTGCCATAACATTATAATATCGTTCTTTTTATGGGAAAGTGAACATTTTCGCGGAGCGGCCAAATGCCAAGTGGGGACGTACATTGAAAAAAATCCCATAAAAAATAAGGTTGCGACCAACGACATTTTTTATATGTTAGGGAAATGCCATCCTGCAATGTTTTTCTACACTATGATTAGTTATAAAAAGTTTTACGACATTAAAAGAGTTCTTAATTTCTTTAAATGATGATGCGCCACGAAAAGATCCGCCAGAGCATCTGAATTGATGGAAATGCTATGGACTGGTCATACTGATAACCGGGGAAGGACGAAACTTCTAGACGGGGACCACGTCTATGTAGGTTCACTCAGTGAGGGTTGCATAGCTTGAAAACACTGGAAGGCATAAAACAGGATGAAAAAGCGTGATAAGCGTACAAAGTTGACATAATATTTTCATCTTCTGGTCCAGACTGCGCGATCTTCAGCTGATAATGCATTGCAATTTTAATAAGACATAGATCAGCGTATTAATTAACATCTTAATGATTATTTATCAATAAAGTTGCTTACAAAGTACCTATTTACAACATCATCGCCACAATATCACTTACGCAATATTTTCAAAGAGATTATAATCTTAACCAGCATTGCTGCGCTGGGCTCAATTCAAAGTTAGCGCATCGCGTTGCTCGACCGGGTACATCAAACGTTGCACTCGCCAGCTGACTGGCATGGCGGCCATCGTGACGTCACCACATGTGGCACCCAGCCCGCGACCTTTTCGTTTTGTTTCCTGTCTCTCTTTATTGCTGGCCGTTGGATGTTTTATTTCTTTGAGGAACTTTGTTCGGAGACGATATGTGCTAGGACTAGTTGTAAATATGGAGAAAATCTGATGTTCCTAAAGTGTGTTGTGTGATTTTATTATATCTATGAGTACGTCATTATGTAACTTAAACTCTGCAAATACCAACGTTTTATTATCAGTAGGTTTATAAATATAAACCAATATACGTCAACTGCTTTCAATTACTGCTTGGTGATGATCACATCAATGTCCCATTTGATCATTAGAGCAGACATTGACATGCAATATCAAGGATGAAAAGTTTCAAGAAAAGAAAGAAAGTACCAAAGTAAGAAAATACCAAAGGCACAAAGTTTTATTGAGCATTGGAGCAACCCTATGACAAAGAAAAACTGCGTTTGATAGGTATCGATAGTTGAGATACCGGCGCCAGTCATCGCACTGTTGCGAATGCTTGGCATTCGATGTCCTACATCGTCTCAAGCGCCACTGACAGGATCAATAAATAGCATTGTTTGTCTCTGATATTTGATATCGATGGCTTTACAAGTCTAGTGACGCATCACGTATGAAAATTAAATAGAAATTAAGCGTAATGGTTTGTTTACTTGTGTTCTACAAACTTTTACGTATCTTTTTTTTGGAAAAAAATGTATTAGGGAAAAAAGATATTCCTGATATTTCTAATCATACTAATGATCTCGTTGTTCTGATTTCACAGAACACAGTCCTCCCACATAGACTTCCACAAGGACTGTTCCTATTTAATTTAAAAAACATTTGAAAGAAAATAACGCATTCGATACTCGAAACTAATCTCAAGCAGTTTTAACGTCAACAGTAAACCCAAGTTTTAATGTATCAAAAATAAGTTTTGTTCAGTTCCCACGTTTACCTAATTCCACTCGCATCTCTCTGACATCATCGTCATCAAGTAATGATAGTCGTAAAACGCCTTGCTAGACAATTTACATCGAAAATTATCAATTGTTAGCAATCTTATTAGAATTCTAAACAAAATTGTTTTAAGTGGTGGAGGGTGTTTATGATCTGTTTTATGGTGTCGTGTGCTAGTTGCATCAGCTGCATGCTAAATGGGTATGGTTAGTACTTGTTATAGTTTTACTTAGTTAGAAGATTTAGTTTTGAAGACTAGGTATTATTTGTGGCCCTGAAAAGGGTATTTTTGGAATTTGAAGGAAGGAGCAAATAGTCCTTAAACTATTTAAAGCAAAATATGACCCTAAACTATACAGAAAGGCCTAATGTGTGCAATTTTTCATTAAAGTAATTTGTATGAAGCATTAGAAGGGCTTATGCGCCATTATACAAATTGGTTACCTATGATTTCAGATATCAAACGCTTTACCCAAAACTATTTGTATCTAAATCATCATTAAGTAGAAGTACTACCTCCTACTGAGGGATAAGTGTTGAAGCGAAAATGCTTCAAGAATGTATAATAAATACCTATTTCTATTACACATACACCAGTGATGTCTAGTGCAATACACTTAACGAGATTGAAAGTCTGTTGCAGACGCGCCCTTACAAATTGTCCTGTCGGTCTGTTGGATCCATATTACTTTTTTCTCGTTTTGGGCACTTGTAACTGCTGTGCCTTAATATAAATCTTTTCAGAGTCATTCGTGGAAATGTCAACAAGAGATTTAATAGGAGTCGCGTTATTCGACCTTTGTAATGGTTGTTTCTGCTTTGAATTTGAATGTAGAGCAAATACTTTTCTTGTTTAATTTCTGGAGTTTACCGATGTCAGTGCTGATCTTAAGTAGCAACAATTACCTTCGGGTCCTAAGACCTAAGTGCGAGTTAGTCCGTAGGATGTGCCTTTCGTATGTATGCAATTCGCCTTTCGTCTGCACACACGACAAAGATAACGCACCTAAGTATGTAGGTATGTCTTTTCGATATTTGAAAACTAAACTATGCCATATTGGAACTACTCTACTATTACTGCTATGCTCTCTTTTAAAATTACGCCAGTTTTGAGTATTATTTTAAATTAAAAAAGTTACTTGACTTTTACACAGTATGCTTATTAGGTCAGGACAGCAGTGCGATCGCTTCAAATATTTTTCACAATATCCCTCAAATTCACTGCGATCCAAGGAAGCGTCCAGGCGCCATTTTCTTTCTATTCTTAGTGTCGACTCAACAATAAAGTCATATTAACAGGAGCAATCTTCCTAAAAGCTATTGTATTGTCCTTCCCGCTTAACATCCTGGAGCTAATGACGTCATTGATCATTCTATATTTGAACCACTTACAATCACTGTTACTTTAAAATAGATTTGTTTGATTGGCTTGCTAATTAAAATGACTTCTGGCTTTTAACATAGCTCAATAAAACATCGAATATCGTGCATTTGGGGGTACATAATATTCTTTTCTATTGGGAATAAAGTATTTTGAGCGGATTTCTTATAAGTGTCAAGTTCTATGTATGACTTGAGTTCGAATCCATCCCTCAGCAATGAAAACTGATGTAGGGTTTTTTTTACCCGCGATAGATATTCAATCTTAGCTTATCAACCTATTGATTCATCATCGCTATTTACTCCTTTTTACTGTCCTACTCCTGGTCACTTGTCTAGTTTAACCTATTGATTAGTAGACAATATTATATTACTGAAATAAATCTAAGTAGGAAGATATTTTATTAACACAGTTTTCTCTTCTCTGTCTACTTATCATCGCAATAGTTGTTTTCAATTATTTTTTATTATTCTTGCGCACAATATTATTCTCTAGGAAACCCGTCGCCGCAATTTGTTACACTTAATAAATTATTTATTTCCCTCATTTCCCCCCCTCTTTCCCTGTAACAAACAATTCCCAGGTTTCCTCAACCCACTTGCGCAATGTTTTCGCTTTCCAAATAGCAATTTTATTGTAAACAATAGCGGAGCGTGACGAATGCGACATCATGGTGACATATTATCTACATAGGATGGGCGTATTATTTTGCAACGATGTGTACGATTGTAATTATTTTGACACGCTACTGTTGCGTTGCTGTGCAAGGCACTGTAATTCAGTTTTGTATTTTTTTGACCATTATTAACGCTACCAATTTTGTCATTTAAATAGGACAGATGGGTATATAGGTAAGTCAAGGATGGCACAAGGTTGCTTATATTTTGTCGTTAATTTGACTTACAGTATAGGAACTTTAATCGACAAGTGGCAATAAACAAACATTAATCCATTTTAGATTTATCTGTTAGATTAGAACTTAGAACATACGGGACCTACATTTTATGATAAGAAACCTGTGAAACCCGCCTTGTTCGAGTTTGTATCTATCTATATATATCATGACATCACTGCATTTCCCGAGCAAAAGTTTGACTATAACATTAACTCACGCAAACAAAATCTGCATACAAAACCACACGAACCGGCCCAGTTTCATTTCAAAATCACAAACGCGGACGTTTGCAGTCTCCAGTGATTGGTCTAAGCAGGATGTCGTTCCACCATTACTTAGATAAGGTTCCAACATGTTGGTCAAACGTCGCGTGTTGGAACCTTGTCGTGTTGGGAGCTCTGAAATGGGTTGCAGTGGACTTCCTTATTCTGATAGCTCTCGGATATTACTGGGCTGCGGTCATGCCAATGTGATGCTTGATTTCCCTTATTTGTTGCTGCAAGAAGACTTACGGACCTAATTTGCCTTTTAGCAGAAGTATCAATTATACCGTCACAGTTTTAGGTTGATTATGACAAACAGGACGATTTTAACTTGACTTGGCCTATGATAGTATCGCAATTTTTGTATGAAATTCAGAAAGGACTGAATCGGACCTGGTTTTGAGGTGTGAAATAATTTTATGCATTTCCAATTCAACTTTTTTTATTAGCAATCATACGTTTCTGATGGCTAACCATCCAAATAAAACCAGCTCCACCTTAAAGGGCATAAACGCTGTCCTCGATGACGAAATCGCGTATTTTTATAATTCCTTACTAAGGCCGTATCATGTGAATCAGTATTGTACACGATTCGTTACTTGCATTGCCAAATGCTTGCCTTGTAGGACTTATTTACAAGTGCCTCACACATTACACAATGTAACTGATATGGCCATTCGTGTTCGCCGATTGAAATGGAATCATGGCGCCCTTACAGGCTTTAATATGGCCCAAATTCACTCTCTGACTAGCAGCGCCTTACGCCTCTGGATTTTAATAGAATTATATGGAAAATTTAGTGTGATGACTAAAGAAATGACTCAATCATAGTACACTAGGTCATGAAAATTTAGCGTTTTTTGTGTGACCAACTGTGCCATAGGTCCTTTTCAACCGGCAGTTCAGTTTTATCACTAGGGACCGGGCGCCTTTGATGTACCTGAAAATGATCTTAAATGACCTAATTTAAAGAAGGAGGGATTCTTTAAATTAGGTCATTTAAGATCATTTTTCATATTTCAAAAGCGATCTAATTAATGTGACAAGTTAAGCGCAATCTTGCGCAACTCAATTACTCAAGAAAATAGTGTCACGGACCATCCAATAATAATAAAATCGTACTAGTGTTCATAAAAGGTATTGATTTTTACGAGAGTTTCGATTCTATCTATTGATTCATAGAAATCTTGACGTAGGTAACATATGGCTGAACCGATGAATAACTCATTGAACCTTGAACTTTTTTTAAACTGCTTGTGTCAGAGTTGAAGACTATGATTATGATGACTAAAAAAAAATTGATTGAACTTTTCTCGAGTATCGTCAAAATGAGTATAAATACAGGAATAGGGAAGACCGAAGCAAAATGTGGATGTATTGTGGAAAAGATGATATATGCTAATAAGGAAGCAGGTGTTGAAAATGACGGCTGATAAAGGTATTGAAAAAAAAGACGTACTGCGTCCACTGTGAACTGATATAAGGGAGTTATAGAAGATTGAACATAAAACCAAAATATTTTGTGTATTTAATGGCAAAGAGAAAATGTGCATAATTGTAATATAACACAGAATCATAAACAGAGCAGCACATTGCAGATTTTCATAGGTTATTTGAGGATTGAATAACCTTAGGTAGGAACCGACTAAAGATATTTTCTAAATTCTTTCAGCAAGGTTTGTATTTCGTGAGTTATTCCACTTTGTATTCCAACTGCATATTTATGTTCATTTTATTCAAAATTGTAGTGATGTCATACGTTGATGTCACTGTCTTGAAGTTCAATACAGTACAATGTACTCCGGAATTCATTGCTGCTAATACTAACCACAGGAACTTTCTGATTTCTTGGTATAGCTTGCATTAATAATATTTAAATTAATATTTGTAATTTCTTGGTGTTTCTCGGTATTGGCCAAATAAAAGTGGTTTCTTTCTTTCTTTCCCTTTCATTAAGTTGTTGAACATGAAACCAAGTTTTGTAGCGTAGGAACCGATCAAATGAATACTATATTTTCTATCCATAAAGTTTCCTTCATTAATATATAGGTACTGTGTTGGCATTTGAAACTAGTTGGATTATTTGGGATCGAAATTTTTAAACGATAACTACCAGAAAATCTTTAAGCGCTGATCAGTACCTAAATCAAAATCTTATACAATACAATCAATCTTAATCAATACAATACATAGTTTTTTATGATTATTTGGTAGCTGGAATCAATGAAACTTTATCAACACAGCGCTAGCTGACTAATAATCGAAACTTAAATGGGCTGTCGTGTTGGTCCGACCACTTCGTATTCTTTTATTGGCGGAGATTGTAGCTTGGTGTATATGGCCTTCCTCTTAAACCTATCCTTTCAACAGCTTTAGAACCTCTAATAAACATTCCTTCTCTACAATATGGCATGACAATACATATCTTACATCTAAAGCCCTTCAGTATCGGATTCGCATTATAGGCGCCGAGTTGAAACACCTTTTGTCTGCACAAATGCGAGTGACTCAGGCGGTTGCGAAACGCTTGTCTTATGTACCTTCTAGCAAAAGCACTATCTTTATTGAATTGGATTGTAATGTGTACCATTTATATCGTTTGTTTGTTTATGGGATGTGTATCTTTAAAGAGTTGACCGACAGCGAATGCTGAAAGTAAAGATTGTGAAGGAACTATATGTTCATGCAATGTTTTGTTTACTTGTAAAGGTGTGATCTCCATGGCGCTGCCGTCGACCCGAAGTTTGTAGCTTTTATGGCCGCTTCTATAAATCTAGTTATATTTAAAAGCTTATTAGGAAACATCGTAAACCTTCTGGATATTATGACTATCATGTTGAGTCGATCAAACAGTTCCAATCAAATGATAAAACTGCTCTTATTCATTTTAAAGTTCATTAAGTTACATAAGCGTCGTTGCTGAATGTTATCTTGTCAACAATAAACAAATAAGTGGTTCCTGGCAATTAGACAGCATAATTATAGTGAAACCCATTCCCTACGGGTGTAACTTTCTCTGCACTTGCAACGAAGACAGTTGACCGATACACCGTATACCCGAAGGTAATTTTCTAATTCCCACTGGAAAAACAATACATTTCCAATAAGTTTCTCCATGCAACTTTTGGCTCGCACAAACACAACGGTTCCCAGAAGGGAAGGAAGCGCGCCGCGTGATGCGCGTACGCAATGCAAGTTGAATGCAGCCGCTGGCCCGCTGCCGTCACGTCGTGGAAGCGGTAGCTGGCTACTACTTTTTTTTGTTTGTTTTGTTGACGTCGTACATCTGTACAGACAGTACTTACAAGATTATTGACAATAATAATTTCAACTTATTCAAAATTTTACTGACCGATAATGCATGGGTTTAGAATCATGGAGTTGCGCAGGAGTTCCTTACAAAACGTAGATGAGCGCAAGACGGAAATTTTGGAAAATTTCCCCGGGATTAGGAAAAAACGTAATCGCTTCGAGCAACTTGAATTTTTTTATACGTTCACCTTAGCAACCCATGTTAAATCGATTACCCAATAGAATGCCATTTGTTATTGCCAGATATGGTAATTACCCAATAGGAAAAAAACATGTAATTTTTAATACTCTTACTGTTGCTATTGTAATGTATCGATAACATACATAATATATTATTATATTAGGCTATATCCTTATGATATTATACCTATATTAAAAGGGTATTATGTGGTAAGGAATATAATGGTTCCTCTGATATGGGCTTCGTATTTTCCCGGCCCGCTAACCTTTTGCAGCCAAGTCAGGCTGCGCTGACGTCATCGGCGCCAGTGCGTATAATTTTTTAAGCAAATGCAGTTTACGTACTTCAGTGTTGACGGTGGTGGGGTGATGTTTGTAACCGACTTCAAAAAAGGAGGAGCTTCTCAATTCCACTGTATGTTCTGTCTAACCCACTAGTCACACTAACTTTAGTACTACGATTTTTAATAGAAAACAAGGCTTGTGCTCACTGAGTATCTCGCTGCTCGGAAAAGTCAAGGCTCTGACGACATAGGTCGATAGCAATTCAGCGGATTGCTGAATTGCTATCAACCTACGTCGCGTCGTCAGAGTCGAGAGACGTCGTTTACACCTTTATGCCTTCAAAATAAAGCTGATTCCACGTGTGTGGAGGAGACCCTTATAATAAAATTATGTTTCATTTATGAATAGGAGCGATTAAGGCTTAAGGCCTGATATACACTAACGCGCAATTTCCCAACTTGTTTTTATTAAAGTGGCCTTACTTTTTTAATTTATTGTTAATTTATGTAGGCATGTTCGTCATTCGTAACAGCTGCTTAAGTAACATTTTATGTCAATAAAACTCTTTGTTTGCATGAGATTCCTTTGGTCTTGAATGTTTGTTATTTATAGTACTTATAAACATGTATTTATCTTTTATGTTATTTACTTTGCTGTTAGTAGCAATACACGAGGAATTTTTAAATCAAATAATTTAATCGAAAGAAAACAAGAAAATTCCATTACTTGACAATAAAGTCTAAACATAACTAAAATTGTTCAATTGAATTCGTTGAGACGTTCTTACACATTTTATCACCAAAGGGTTACGGTGCGAGCGAAATAATAACATTCAAATTATCTAAGTTTGAGTTGGTCCATGACAAAATAAAATTCTGTCAAATGCTCCCTCTGTATGGTAAAACTTTTCAAATAGCTGCCACTGCTCGTTCTCTACATCTCGATCGAGATTCGATAATGTGTGAAGATATCTTTAACTTTATTATGCTTATATTGGAGGGGTATGGCGCTGTAAGCCGAGATACAGGATCCGTCCTAGTTCGGCTACAGAGGCTCCCATGTAATGTTCATTAATTCATTAGCCCATAAGTATGTAATAACAAATTGTATTACCTATGATGAAATAAATATTATTATTATTATTATAACTTCAATCCGCTTCATACATGTACAGTCACGAGCAAAAACATGCAGTGTATACACTAACAAAAGTGCTAAAACTATTTTTCATGAATGAACGATTGCAACTTTGAGATAACACCAATTTCACTATAGTATTGGTTCGTAAATACTGTGTTCGTAATATGACAAAAGTTCTATTAGTACTTGAGGAGAAAATCGCTTTAGCACTTTTGTTAGTGTATACATGATTTTGCTTGTGACTGTACACATTTTCCTTTTCCTAAGCCTTACTTGAGCACGATTTGCCTCTTATAGTCTTAAGAGTGTGGTCGTATGAGGACTTAAAAGAAAAGGAGGAAAAAATCGTGTCCTTATGTTTTTATCCTTCCTAAGGCTCGGGAGCTGTATTTAGTATTGGATAGTAACGATATTTGATTCAATGATTGAATGGATTGTAAACAAAAGACTGCTTAGCAACTTTAAATGAAAATTCTTGATTGCTGTAGAACCTTCTGGGATATTAGCCTTATCTATACTTAATATTATAAAACTGAAGAGTATGTTTATTTGTTGGGTTAAACGCGCTTATCTCAGGAACTACTGGTCCTATTTGAACAATTCTTTCAGTGTTTGATAGCCTATTTAACGAAGAAGACTACATCACGCTACCACCAATATGAGCCGAGTATCAATTAGATATGTTGCAAAAACGGGGGGAAAAATCAACTTCTACGTTCAAATTTGTATTGATATCGTTCATATTCACTGCCTAAATAATATAGCCATAAAAAACTCGTCCCACCTATCCATGTCACACCCGGAACTATAACCCTGCCCCTTAACTACCACCGCAGTATCATCAAAACAAATAAACCGTAACTGAAACAAAAAATGAGGGTTTCGCGTGGCTACATCCATACAAAATATACTGTATAAATGTAATTGGATACCTAAACTTTATTACGAAGGTTTTATATCTTCATAAAGCTGCATTTCTGATGGCCGAAAGCCTACTGCTTTCTAGGTCAGCGTTGATTTATGATGCATAAAATGTACACTGTTTTGACCGAGCGTGTTGTGAAATTAAGGGTTTAATTAATGAGTTGGGCCATGTCTTTTGGGAGTTGTAAAAGATTTAATAATCAATTATACTGAAAATTAACTGTTGTTTTATTAGCAACTCTTTTAAATGGAAATGCTACGTTTACGACTGATTTCATCAATCGATTGATTCCATAACCCTATTTCTATCAACAATATTGTTGACGACGTCTGTGGTCTAGCGGTTCGAGTACCGGACTGCTGATCACGAGGTCGTGGGTTCGTTTCCCACAGGACACAAACATTTATTGTGATGAGCTTAAGTGTATGTGTTTGTCTGGGTGTGTCTCATGTATACAAAAAAAAGTATATTACTGTTATATCCATTGTCTAGTACCCATAGTCCAAGCTCTGCTTAGTTTGGGATTAGATGGTGCTGTGTAAAAATCGCCCAGAATATTATAATTAAAAAAAATATAGTAGGTACATATTATACCACTTGCGGATCTTCGTAATGGATATATTACGTACGGCAACGAAATTCGCGAAATTTTCAGATGAAAATTAAGAACTTTTTCTTGCTTCTATTAGCAAATATGCGTAATGAAATGGGTCAGTGAAATGTGGCAACTTTATGAAGTTTATATGTAAAACTCGTACGTGCCGTATCGTAGCGCCGCCGCACGCCGGCCGTGCCTATGAATTTGTATATTTTACGACGTGACGATCTGCCTGCTTAGACCAGTTGCCACACAAGTTATATGCAAGAAGGAACTGCGGGGTCGTTGTGAAATTGTATACTTGGGACTGTTCGAGCACCGGTATTCCTACTTGGAGGTCATGTAGTAGTACACCTACAGGTGTATTTACTTCTTTTAATACGTAAGATATGTGGGGTTGTTTTGAATGTGGTATTTATATTTTGTGTCAGGCGTTCAGGGCTCTTTGATCTTGGACTTTTTTGGCCAGTTGAAGTATATTTAATGCTATTGCTATCTCATTATAACTAACGCCCATTTATTCTGGAATGAACAGGAAACTTTCAAGACATATTTTGTGTTATTAACTAGATACCACGAGTATTGATATAGGTAGTAAGAGTACAAAGTTTTTCAGCTGCATAAAATGCATAAAGCTGTTAAAAAAACTATAGAAATTATTTAACTAAGATTGCATTAAGAACTTGTTCATTTTAGTTTTAATTCTGTATTCTCTGTCTATTTGTCTGTCTGTCGCGCTTTCACGCCAAAACTACTGAACCGATTTAAATGAAATTTAGTACACAGATAGTCTAGAGCCTGAGAAAGGACATAGGCTACTTTTTAATGCGAAAAAATGGGCTCTAAGGGGTTGAAATAGGGGAAGAAAGTCATAAGAAATACCCAGACCACGCGGGTGAAGCCGCTGGCGGAAAGCTAGTTTGTAATAAGTGGATTAGTCTATTACTATCATTTTGGCAGTATAACTATAACATTCATGTATGGATAACGTTATCATTTCTTCAATAGGAGAATACATATAAGCTACCAAACAGACAACGTTTGAGTTACGCAGCTGTGTCACGCTGAAGGTTTCAGCCGTGCCCACTACACGGGGCGACGACCTGAAGGGTTGACTTCTATGCGCGTGGTGCAAGTGAAAATCTGACGCGGAACACCACAATTATCTTTACCGAGGTACAAAATGCGCCGGTGTAAACTAACACCAGATGATTTATCTGAAAGAAAAGGAAGTTTTGACTTAAGGAACAGTTCCTATTCAGGTTTTGGAACACTCAGGAAATTTCTGCGACTGATAGGAGTATCAGTTCCCATTGGGAGCATAGGGCATTCGATTCGATGCCGTAGAATACAATTCAAGTACCAAATGCCTCCGGTGTGACAGCTAGGTGTCCATGGGTGGCTATGACTACTTAACATCAGGTGACTTGTCTGCTCGTTAAAGAAAAGCTCTTTACCATAAAAAAGCATGTATCACAGACATCTCGGTTGTTGGTTGTTATTCCTACTGGAGCTCGAAATTTGACATTACTTATGTCCAATTCACGTCAAAAGCACGTGAATTAAAAAAAATGACATATGTAATATAAAATTTTTAGGTTGTTTGTTATAATATATAAAAGGGAAAATAACCGAGAGATTAATGATTTCTGCCGTATGTCGGGGTCCTTGTGGTTGTAGACGACTTGACAATTCAATTTCGTACTCTTTAAAGTCGGTAGCAATTAATGTGCGTCATTATCTGCTTGAAATTCAAGATCAAAGAAAATTGTTATGACCAAAAATGAAAACGCCATTCGCTTATCGCTTGTCCCGTAGCTGGCGCCACAGACGGACGAACTTGACGAATCAATTGTTTCAGCGCTATGCAGTATACAGTGGGTATTTAGGGTGCGGGCTCTGGGCGGCCGGGCCCTTTCAACCGCCCTTTAAGTGCGGCCACTGTTTTGTTAACTCACTGCTTTTCACATTTTTTTGTTGTTGTAGGGAAAGTTGTTTTTGTGTAGTGTTTTGGTTTAGGTAGTGAAGCGTTTTATAATAGCGCAACTGCGATAAAATCTTTGTCTAGTTTTGGAGTGTTTTGAGTTATGATACATTATTTCTGAAGATCGAGCTCTATGGTGTGCACTAAGGAGCATAGAGTATATACACTCTTTGCTAAGGAGGCCTACGGCACCCAGTGGACGCATACGGGCTGATGATGATTATGACACAATGATTACTGAATTTGACATCAATAGATGTTGCTGATGAAGCACAGATTTAGGTCTACATCTGTGTGCTGACGTGTATGACGCAGAATGTGGCTGAGAAATTCGGTTTCATAGGCAAAGCTATCGGCAGCTTAGCTAGCTAAATAGTCCGGTATTTCTTTTTCCAATAACGTCTTTAAAAATGTTTAGCTTTATCCCAAAAAAGGAAATTTAAGATTTTAATTCGGTTCTCATACGAAAATACATTTAATTACAACAAGGCTAAGTCAGTTTTATTATTTACTTCGTGTTTTGTGGCTAACCAGGCACAAATCTAACTGCCGAGCTGCGACTGAGAGTCATATAAAAACCCAGTAACTCTTTGCTCGACCGGAGAATCGTACCTCAAGTGCAGCAGTCGCTGAGGAGTCCTAAAACCTCTGGGCTAGCGAGGTAGAATATTGAAAGTGGTAGGAAAATTACTTAATTAAAAAAAAACAGAGAGTTCATTACAACAGGGTTAAACAACGGAAGAATGCTACTGTTATTAATATCATGCGCATTCATTAGACAATATTGTTTTACTTTATTTTTTCTCATGAAGTAAAAGAATTTAAATAAACATTAACTTATTACAAAACATTGGCAGTGTCGTTTAAAATCCGTCATTTTCATTTACCTATCTTTTACCTATTTAACGAAATCCTAAAAAAACAACTGTTTCACAGATTTTGTCGAGATCTAAATTTGACATTTTATGCTGACCATTTCAGCAAATTTTGTTCGCTAAGATTACCAGTTATTAAAAAAATGTTCGATTCGGTCGTCGATTCGAACGTTACACTTTTAGTTTGTCTATTAAGTCTGCAAATTGCTCCTTTATTATGTATACTAAGTTTTTTCTAAAGGATTACATCTTTATAATGCACCAAAAACTCATTAAACACACTGTCTATAATTCCTCAATCAACCATTCCTTAACACTTACTTATTTATTAACATGTCTGCTTCACAAAACCTTCGTTCCCGGAACGAAAAGCATACCTATCATTGTGTTAAAAACAACATGAGTCACGTAGACATGCCATTAATAACAGCTTGATATTCATAATACAGATATGTCACGTAATGTGGGTTGTATGTTGCGTAAACTTACATATATAGTTTAACTACTCGGAAATGGTTTTAGTAAGTACTATGATTAAGCAGCTATCATTCATAGAATATTAGAGCAGCCAAGGATTTGCCCGGACTCGCGGGCAAAAACCAGGCAGTTAGGCATCTCTTGCCCGCATTGAATTCGCGCGTTTTTATGAGGGGTAATCTTATGTGGTAATCCACCGTTCCTCCGTAGCTGTGTGAAGGATTACCAAACATCCAAGCTTTCCTAATTTTTTATATTTTTTGGAAGTAGGATAATAATAATTCTACTAATTAAAGAGCCTCCTTTTTACATTAATTTAGGTTGAAGATTATTACCATTATATTATTGTCAACCTTCAGTATTTTGAAAGGCACCCAAAGATTTCCACCATTATAATCCAGGGGTTTACTTCTACTACTGCTATGTACGGACAACAGACCTCCTTACTATGTAATTCGACACAAATGAGCTTGATTAGACAAAACTTCGACCACATTCGTATCACGTTTCGGTCTGATTTTAATTTGTATGTTCTATTTTGCTAACTGGCGACCCAAATGAGACGCATTCAGGCAATTAACGTGACAAATCCAATGTAAGTCAGCTAGATCCTGTTAGAATGAATTTATAATGACGTTTTTGAAGCGAGTTGTGCGCAGTCCAACCTGCGTTCACGTTTTCAAAAAAGAGGAGATTCTCAATTCGACTGAATACTCTTTTGACATTTTCAGATCGTATACCGATTCCGGTGTCGTTTTGATTTGATAGATACTTCCTAGTTGATCCCATAAAATTTGATTCGTGATTAATACACAACAAAACGCTTGAAGTCGATCGTCAATCCCATGGTGAGTTCCTGTAAGTAATCCTTTATTAACGGATGTGTAATTGCTCTAGATGCAAATGAAAAAATTAAATATGTGAAAGAATATATATATCTAGGACAACTAGTATCTTTTGAAAATAATACTGGAAAGGAAATACAACGAAGGATAACATTAGCCTGGAAGAAATACTGGGGATTGAAAGAGATCATGAAAAATAGTACGATTAGTTTAAATATAAAGAAAAAAGTATATGAAACAATAGTACTACCGTGCTTAACATATGGCTGCCAGACGTGGTCATTAAGAAAGGAGGACGAAGAAAGAATCGCAATCTGCCAACGTAAAATGGAAAGGAGTATGCTTGGAATAAAGCTATCAGACAAAATTTGCAACGAAAATATAAGAAGTAAAACAAAAATAATAGATGTACGGAAAATAGTTAGATTACTCAAATGGAATTGGGCAGGACATATTTGTAGGATAAACAATAATAGATGGACAAAACGTTTAACAGAGTGGGTACCAAGGGACAGGAAAAGGAGAAAGGGGAGACCAAGTAAAAGATGGAGAGACATTTTCAGTCACAGAGGTGGATCTGATTGGATGCAAAAAGCACGAGAAAGAAATGTGTGGAAAGGTTTAGGAGAGGCCTACGCCGCAGAGGCGACTACTACCAATATACACTAATAACTTTATACATAATAGACATTTCATAAATTTACACTCATACACACACATACACAAATTTATATATTTATATATACATACATACATACATACACTCACATAAATAAAATAATACATTCATTCATTCATTCATTCTTACACACACACACATGCATACATATATATGTATTACACAAAATAACAAATTTTATTTTATTATTTTTCAAAATTTATTATTATTTCATTTTATTTTATTTGGTAGTAGAAAAATAAAGGCTGTTTTTATTTTTATTTTATTTTATTTATTTAATTGCTCTAGATATATCTTATAGGGAACCTAGATTTCAAGTTTCTAGGCCATATAGTTTCTGAGTTATAGTGAGTGATTGCTCATTCCGTGACAACTGTAGGTAACACCGTAAAATTTTTTTTTTTTTGTTACAGGTAAAGCGCCTTTAATGAAATCAACCGCGACCGAAGCCGGTACCTACGGATTTACCAATTATACTGATTCGGTGAATTAAAACGGCTTGTGGCTGAATCGCGGGTTTGTCCGCATCGACCTTAGTGCTGGGTAACCCAGATTAAACTCGGTCGATATAATTCGACCTTTACCTAACTGATTAAGCGTTCGATTTTGAATTCCAATGTACAAAGGATAGGTCAACAGTTATAATAAAGACCAACTATATGGCGGTTTCAAAAGACTAACCCTATAATTTTTAGACGAGACCTAGGCTAGCAGAAAGCCGTACCGTAAGTTCGATTCAGATCAGGCAGACGAATCAAACATTTTTCTTAGTTTCTAAGTGGTTTGTTGATAATCAGGATATATAAATACCTTTACCTTTATATATACCTTTACCTAAAACCTACAGTACTGTGGTACTTTTTAAAAAAGCTACCACAGTTAGTACTGTGGTACCTTTTAAAAATGCTACCACAGTACTGCTAAACGACTATTTTTAACTAAACCAATGTAGGTACTTTTGAAACAAAACCTTTAAATTTTGCATAGTATGACGATGTTGATATCTCTAGACTCTTCAACACTATACTATAAAGTTCTAGTATGTAGTCACAAAAACAATTCCCCCAGCGCTTCCTGTAATGCTCCACTTTTAACCTGTTCTCTATGAGATCAATCGCTTACCTAGAACACAGTTAATAATATATTAACGAGGTGGGCGTCTAACGGGCGACGACAATCGCTCCATTATGTCCGTAGCCGGGCATCGAACCCGCACCCACATGCTTGTCATTACTGCTGCATGCATCGGCTGCGGGTGTAGGCCACACTGCACAACTTAATGGAATCAGGAATAGTGGAATGACTTTCTTGGTAAACTGTTCCTCATCGTAAGAAAGTTAAGGTACTGGCTACGGTGTTTAGTTGAAGACTGTAGGGTGCTTGGCAAAAGAGCTATCGACAAAAGTAGATAATCCATGTAAGTTAAATATCGATCATCACAGCGATTGATCGAAGTCAATATGAAGCGACATCACGACAGTATTGGTGAGTGTCATCCACATTTCTATTATTTGAATCCATTAGTAGGTAATTCGGATGCCTTAATTCCATAAAGGCATCGTCATATTTTAGTCTATAAAGGCATCTTCATATTTTAGTCTATAAAGACATCCGAATATTTTAGTCCATAAATACATCCGAATATTTTAGTCCATAAATACATCCGAATATTTTAGTCCATAAAGGCATCCTCATATTTTAGTCCATAAAGGCATCCTCATATTTTAGTCCATAAAGGCATCCGAATATTTTAGTCCATAAAGGCATCCTCATATTTTAGTCCATAAAGGCATCCGAATATTTTAGTCCATAAAGGCATCCGAATATTTTAGTCCATAAAGGCATCCGAATATTTTAGTCCATAAAAGCATCCAAATATTTTAGTCCATAAAGGCATCTGAGCCATTTTACCAGCGTCAGTCGGAGAATGGCATGAAACGGTATGAATATAATTTTGTATACGTTAGTTTTGCGCAAGGAGCCCCTAAGAATACCTATTTAAACCATTTATTTAGCCACACTTGCAGATAGATAGATAATTTAAAAAAATTTAGTCACGAACATCAAAATATGTTTCTCCGACAAGACAATAACCAAATTCCTCTAGTCTTGATTGACAGTGACATACCTCTACACATTATCGCACCTATGACACAATAACATTAGTCACATCTGCATCATGCGCGAACAATCGAAGCATTAAGTTTTTGTGGGCGGGCATCGAACTTGTGCCCCCATGTCTCCCCTGCTTCCGGCGCGGCTCTTATTTGTGGATATGAGCTAAACGTTAACGAGTTATGCTTTATGTTCCTACAGTTGAGTCTATTACTAGCGAGGTAGACTAAACTAACTCCTAAAGTTACTCTAACTCTAACTTCACTGGCCAAGAGATCAACGTAGCTTGAGTAAGACTGCAATCAATCTCAGTTCGATATAAGCTTTGGGTTGGGTTTTCATGTTACGAAATTCTCAATCAAGTCACAATAAACAGGCTCATTTTAGGGACCTCACTGCAACATTGATTATTTTTTATAAGGTTAGAATGGTTGAAGAAAGCAGCTCTAATTACTGGTGCAGATGGGATGCCTAACACAAATGGCGGAAAATAATTTTACAACATTTAGAAGTCTACCCAAGCAGGGTTGGCAGAGAATGAGATACAGAAAGTTTAACTGATGATACATTAAAGGGAAGGGAAGAAGAACTTATATAAGCTCTTCTTCCCAGTAGTTTTATAGTAGTGGAATAATTAATAACGATCAAAATCTAGGCACACTCAAATGTCCCAAAACAACATAGCTTTCTTTTATCCTCGTCCGTTTTCAATAGCCGTTGACACTATGAAACACCATTCAATGGCATAGTACAATAGCACGGTTCGTTGGCTTCTCACCGGAATCGGGCATGTTTGCATATTTAGGCCTCCACAAAATCTATGGAAAACTGCAAATAATTACTGACCAGCTACCAACTCTTGCGTTGGTTCTATAATTGCAGTAGATACATACTTGGTAATTGGTTAATAGTAACTAATAAATAACTAATGCCTAGGCCAACTGGATACAAAATATCGTGTGCTCAATGTTCCGTTTTATTTTGGTATCTAGCATTTATATATTAGTCGAGTCGCTGCCTAAAATCCATCATAGAATTTGGACCTTAGGGTTTCTTGCCAAAGAACATTATGATAAAACTTTTACTGCTGCAGTTCATGACTGTGGCTTAGATTTGTATTGTTTTGAAATTGTCACAATATGTCTTTCCGGAAAAAGATTTTCTAGTATATGTATATCATAATATAAATGCGTATTAATAGACATTTGCATACAGGCAAAAGTGCCGCAGTATGACGTCATAGCCCTCAGAAAAGCCCATTGTTGTCTGTTGCCAGTGATTGATGGAGTTATTATTCGCTGCAATTTGCCTCAAGTTGCCTCCTTATGAGGATCAAAGACATCGCTTTCTGAACCGAGCGGTCAATTTAGATAGGATTTCCGATTAAATCCAATACCGTTACATGTTCCTTTGCTATAGAAAGAAACAAATAATATTCAAAAGGTGATCTGAAGTCTACTAAGCTTGATGATTGCATAATTTCGCCTCAGCAAGAAAGCAAATGTGCGCAATACTTAGTCTTCGATCGAAAGTCTCCACTGAAGGTCCTTTCAAACCTCAACATCAAAAGACCAACGAATTTGTGTGCGATTTTTAATTTCAAACAGAAACTTGTGAAGGCTTTTTTCTCCCTTGCGTCATTAAAATAAAAAATTGCCAGGATAACAGACAACTAAAACCTTTCTTTTGTTTCTAATTTTGAATGCTGGATAGCCTGAACTGTTATTTATGATATTATGATAATCTCATCGGTAAACAGTAGATCGATGTTCACGACATCACGTTTGCGTTGGCTGTTCCCATAGTATAGCTCTAAATATGGTTGGGTAATACTTAAACCCAAAAAGGTAGAGCCGCTTAGGCAGTTGATAATTACATTCTAATAAATATAAAGTTGTTGGAAATTAATATTGTTGAATTGAATACCTTTAAAGTGGATTTCGCATTTACTATGAGTAACCTTAATTTTAAGAGCTATTGATATTAAAACATCAATAATTCACATTTTCGTATTGAATGATGAGTATCCTAAGAGATCTGCATAAGTGCAGTCAAAGCTTTAACCCAGGCCATTACTATCAATAGCAATCTTTACAGAAAGTAAGAAACTGACCGACTGATCGATCAACGCACAGCTGAAACCGCTGTGTTTACATTTACAAATGACGCAAGTGTGCATTAAGAAAGAATTTTGGGAAATTCCCCGGGGATTGGGAAAAATTGGATGATCGCGAGTTCCGCAGGTAACATGATCGTACACTATATTATTAGACAAGTGACTGTCTTGACAAATGACAGTCAAACTTTATTTATCACCGTTCTAGAAACCATAAATCTACATCTGTATAATCACTTCACAGCTTTGCTCCATCAATCATTCCTCCCGTGAAAATAATTACGATGCCGAGAAATCCTCGCATATTTCCAGCGGAGGCTGTTGTTCGTGTACACAAACACGGCTGAAGACAGTATAGACAGGAATGCCACCTCTGAACCGGCCCAAGTCGCTGGCCGTAAGGTATGGTCCACAATGGACTCGTGAAGACTCTGTGGCACTGGTTTGGAAACTTAAAGTACGCTTATTGTTCCATGAGTATTTTTGATATCAGTTGGCCAGATGATTTCGACCCCTATTTGCCAAAGTTGTATGAGTATATACGTGAAGGCTTTCACCCTGCCGCGGAACACAGATTTGATGGATAATGATGAAAGTGAAGTTTAAGAAAAATTAATAACTTGAAACTAGACTGTTTTTTTTCCGTTCAGTCTGGGTCGCGGATTTGATCCAACTATATTTCAAGTCCAAATCATTACCCGGATACATACATAAGATAGTATAGGGTCAATATAGTCACCTCTGACCCGAAATGGTATCGTTAACAATGCAGTATAAACTGAAACTTGTCTGGATATTTGAAATAATGTCCGGTCCACTGACCTACACGAACCTGCTTTTCTGGTGACTATGAAGTTTCTACTTAGTAGGGGAGGAGTTATGCTATTCAACTTGAGAATGCTTATGTATAGATTGAGGAAAATCTTGGTTACTTTGGTTCCTCGACATTTTCAGTGGCTATGACTCTTAGGACCATCCTTTTCTTTGGCAACAATTTTAGGAATACGTAGCGACCCTTAGCGATTTTCTAATGTCAATCACTATATTACGATCCATAGAAATCGGACCACTTTATTGTCTACCACGTTGGCCCATGTTCACAATTTTTTATTTTCTTATACTGTTTTAAGTGAGTGGTTATTAATAATTATGTTTTAAGCCTGTAATTGTCCCACTGTAGGATAAAGGCCTCCCCACTCTTCCTCCACTACTCAATTATGTTTTACTGTATTTTCCATATTCTTCGTTGTTTCTCAATTGATTATTCAATGTAATTCATCTGAGTAAGTAGTCCTTTATAGTTCTGTTTACTTCAACGTTTCCATTTTGAATATAGCATTTTCCTTAAATGGGTTAATAATACTTCTCTTGAATACAGATTACGGTTCGACTCATTACATTACATAGCAATTATTGTCTGCAAGCAACAAATTACCTAGTAATACTTTGGTTGGACTCCTTCATTATTATTGTGAATCGTGGTGTCTGTGTGTGTGAATTGACAAATTGGATTTAAAGTCTTGTTTTATCAGATGAAACAGTTTTAGTACATACATATACTCTCGCCTTTTTAGCACAGGGGTACACATAGAGACCGCTACGTACTACAATTCCTGCATACGTCTTTGCTTCATTCACGTCAAACACACGCGCTGGTTAGGAGAACTACGCACCTGACTTTGACGTTTTGCTACATTTAATTGTAAGAATGTAAAACGTTCCATTGATGACGTCAGAAACCTGTGCCATGCATGTGACGTGGTATGTCTGCAAGAAACTTGGTTACTGCCCCATGACATACCCTATATCAGCACGATTGACAGCGGTTTTGGTTATACGGCGACGTCGGCAGTTGATACGTCTGCAGGCATCCTGCGCGGGCGTCCCTACGGTGGTGTCGCTTTGTTATGGCGATATAGTGTGTTCCAGCAGGTGGCAGTGTTGCCTTGCGATAATCCGCGTTTTTGTGCAATCAAAATTACAACAAATGATAGACCCGTAATCGTTATGTGTGTTTACTTGCCAACAAACTGTGTCGATAACTTATTAGACTTTACAGATTGTTTGAGCGCAATGAGCGCTATTGTTGACGAGTATGGAACTGAGTCTGTGTTTATCTTAGGAGACTTCAATGCCAATCCGGGTACGTTGTTTTACAATGAACTTGTTAATATTTGTAATGACCACTTATGGTCATGCATAGATGTAGATTTGATGGGGTTAGACTCGGGTACTTTTACTTTCATAAGTGATGCGCACGGGACGGGCAGCTGGCTGGATCACTGCATTACAACTCATGCGGCGAGACTGGCAGTTGTTGATGTAGAGGTCATGTATGACACTCAGTGGTCTGACCATTTCCCGCTTATAATTAAATGTAATTTAAATTTAATAAGTCCTAAGATCTTTCCTAGACTAACTCATTTAAATAAAGATGTATTATGGGGTGTAAAGAGCGTAGAACAAGTCTCGATGTATGCAAAAGTGTCATAATAAGCTAAAAATGATAGACTTTCCTTCTGAATGTACTAACTGTGCCGACCGATATTGTGGAGACCGTGGTCACAGGTGTGTTCTGGATAGGCTTTACTCTGACATTGTAACCACTCTCCGCGATGCGGCTATTCTGGTAGGTCATAGAAGCGCGGGGAAGGTTGCGAGGGGTAAGCACACGACGGGGTGGAACAAACACGTCAGTGGGGCTCACAGAGTGGCCAGATCGAAATTTAATGATTGGACACTGTGCGGAAGGCCTAGATCAGGTATTCTTTATGATGAAATGTGTCATAGCAGAACAGTTTTCAAGTCTCGTTTAAAGTGGTGCCAAAACAATCAGGACCAAATAAAGATGGATGCCCTTGCTGTGAGTCATAGTAAAGGGGATTTTCGCGGTTTCTGGAAAAGTACCAGTAAAATTAATGTACGACCTGGCCTTCCTGTGAGCGTTGAGGGTGTGAGTGGTCCTAAGGACATTGCTAATCTCTTCAGAAACCATTTCGCTGTAAAGTCTCTGTTGGATCCTATTGAGGAAGTACTCAACGCTGACACGAATATTCAAATAGTTAAAACAACTGGCTTCTTGGCAAATGATGTAACTAAAGTTATAAGACATATGTCAAGTGGCAAATCCCCGGGCCATGATGGACTTAGCGTTGAGCACTTGCAGCACGCTGGGCCTCATCTACCTAGGGTCCTAGCAATGTTCTACTCTCTGTGTGTGAGCCATTCCTACTTACCTGCGGATTTTATGAAAGCGGTGGTTGTTCCTGTGGTGAAGAATAAAACGGGTGATCTATCTGATAAGAATAACTATAGGCCTATCTCTCTTGCAACAGTTACGTCAAAAGTTTTTGACGGTTTGCTTAATGCACAGTTGAACGATTACGTAAAACTACATGACAACCAGTTTGGGTTTCGTCCTCGATTGTCCACCGAGAGTGCCATACTGTGCTTAAAGCAAACCGTCAAATACTACACAGATCGCAAGACGCCCGTTTATGCGTGTTTCCTCGACTTGTCGAAGGCCTTTGACCTTGTGGGTTATAACATGCTGTGGGACAAGCTGAGAAGCGTAGATTTGCCACAGGAACTCATTAGCATGTTCCAGTACTGGTATGCAAACCAGTCCAATTGTGTCAGATGGGCGGGAGTAATGTCGGATCCGTATCAGCTTGAGTGTGGAGTTAGGCAAGGTGGCTTAACATCTCCAACCCTGTTTAATCTATATATAAACGGGCTGATCCTAGAGCTCAGTAGTCAACATGTTGGCTGCCACATTGACGGCATCTGTGTTAATAATCTGAGTTATGCGGACGATATGGTGCTACTCAGTGCATCTGTGTGCGGCCTGAGGAAGCTGATACGGACGTGCGAGGAATACACGTGTGGCCACGGTTTATTGTACAATGTCAAGAAGAGCCAATACATGGTCTTTGAGGGAGCTGGTGCGAAATGTCCTACAAATATTCCCCCGGAGGATATACAATAAGTTGTATGATGTTCCCCTAGTAAGGGTTGAGCAATTCAAATACCTGGGGCATATACTTACTGGTGACCTCAAGGATCACGCAGATATGGAACGGGAGCGGAGGGCGTTGTCTGTCAGAGCGAATATGATCGCTTGTAGGTTCGCGAGGTGCTCTAGAGAGGTAAAGATTACGCTCTTTAAAGCCTACTGTACATCGCTTTACTCTTAAAGCCTGTGGGCTGATTACAGTAAAAAAAGTTACCACGCCCTCCGCGTCCAATACAATAATGCGTTTAGGGTGGTGTTGAGGCTCCCGCGTTTTTGTAGTGCCTCTGGCATGTTCGCAGACGCGCGCACGGACTGCTTTTACGCGACCATGCGAAAGCGTGCCATGTCACTGGTACGCAGAGTGCGGGCGAGCGCGAACACCATCCTAAAGATGATTGCGAGCAGGCTTGACTGCTACATCATAAGGCATTGCTGCGACAAACATACAATGGTGCAACTGTCGCAGCGAAAGTTTTAATTTTTGACGCCAAAGTAGTAGTAATAAAAAAAAAAAAAAAAAACAATTTTAGCTATTTATGTTCTTCAGACCTTATTTTAAATTTTTTCTGTATAATTTTCTTTCTTTTTTATGTATCAGTTAATAATTTGTGTATATGGGTTTACTTTGCCTGAATTAAATGTTATTATTATTATTATTATTATTATTTGAAGGAAATCACCAATAAGGTTGGTGTATAACATCACATGTATGATGTTTAGGCGAGCGTAGTGTAGGACGCCCAGCGACACGACGGACCGACGATTTAAAGAAGGTGGCTGGCAGCGGATGGATGCGAGCTGCCCAAGACCGGGATGGTTGGCGCTCTTTGGGGGAGGCCTACGTTCAGCAGTGGACGGCAATAGGCTGATATTTTGTATGACTTTCTAGGGTGTCCGCTCTCAGCACTACATAAATTCCTTTGTAAGTTTCCGTCATCTATTCTCTCGACGTGCCCAAACCATCTCAACATATTTTCCTCACTACATCATTTTTTAAATCGCGAATTACTTTCACTAGGATAGTACTACTATGAACAAGTCCTTAAGGCTGCACAATGCCCACCCGTGGTGCCATGCGACAATGGTATGCAGGCATGCTAAACCATGCTCTGACCCTGTCGCTAATGCCCCGCATATATTAGAAAGGATTCGGATGTCGATCTGTCTGTTTGTTGCACGATTCACGTTCCTGGTACGTTTTGTTCGAGTAAAGAAAAAATCTTGGGTAACAGTTTCCAGTTTTTTATTGTTGAGTACTATCAAAACCACGAACAAAGTGATTCGTGATCTGGCTGAAGATTATAAAAAATATGTTTTGGTGTTTTTAGACTGAACTAGTCCCAAAATTGATCCCACTTTTGAATTCCTCAGAGGTGATTGTATTTTTAAGATGACTTCCGTCAAACGATATGTTCTAATGCTGAACTAAATATAGAAGTTATTTAAGAACTTAGGACTTCATTTTGTCGAGTGACGGCGTACAATTGAAAGATAAGGGTAAGGGCTAAAATCGTCTTGGTGTCTATTTCGGGATCAGCTGTGTGACTCATCTGCACTTCCCATAAGTTACAACGCCGTGTGAAACTCCACTCGTTTCTTTTTCTCACATTCTTTGGATTTTAATGAAGGGACTCCTCGGCATTTTGTGTTCTCGTTTTGGAAAAGGATTACAATCAAGTTTTATATGTATTTCGAACCCAAAAATTCTGAAAACAAACAAGTTTCTGTAAAGTCTCGCTTCGGTTGTCCACGCAAAATGATAGAAAGCGAAAATTTTGCTCGTGTATCAAAACTACAGCTCCTAAGTCGGTAGCAATCAAGAATCGGATGATCTCTCGATACTATGGTCACGCGACCATGGTGCGACGATATACAAGCTCGCATTGTTGCACGCGAGATATCGATTTGTGAAGACACATGAATAGAATTTTACGGCAATGGAGATACTAAATAGGAAGGCAGGACGGGTGACTACCTTAGGGTGGTGGTCAAATGTCTGTGCCCAATGTGTTCGGTCCAAGATTTGATCAAACTTGTACGAAAAGTGTTGCTCGTGTATTTGATGAAGTCATCAAAATAATGTCATAAAATCTCTAACGAGTTTGACGAGTGGCTTACCAACATTCTTACATCCATTGGTTGTAGCTGTTTGTGTGAATCTAATAGATACATCAATTTTTCATAAGCGGACTCTCTTTTTGCAGTCATTTTGTCCCTCTTACTTACTACTACTTTGGTGCTAGATGCAAATGCATATTTTAGTTTTTGTAACCCAGATATAAGTTCGATCTTATATTATGTAAGTCTGATTTACATAATATAAGATCGAACACAGATACAACTGTCGGAAGAAAGCTCAAGTTTCGCGTGATCGTAACTTTTTTAATGATTAATGTGTGAATTGAATTGATTGTTATTTTATGTAACTTTTATTATCTTATTTAGTACGGTGACTGCTTCATTGGCTTAGTGGTCGCGCACGCAAGAGGTCCTGCGTTCTTGTTTATTGGGTTTTCCTATGAAATTCTCAGTAGCAGCTCGGACTGCGAATTGTGCCCGGTTAATGGCATTGGTTCGTCCCCTATTATATGGGCCTGACGAATTTTGGGTGTACAGCAGTATATTTCTGCCTTACCTTTCGGGGATTCAGCCGTGTTGTTTATCCTTACAAAAAACTTTAAAAAAATAACAGCACGGTATTTTAATACATTGTGTTTTCATTTCCCTTGCTATCGGAAATTCTAACCATCAGAAATCTCTTTTAACCCATTTACATGCAAGTTCTAGAGCTCAGTATTCCTAAACCATATATATAAACATGTAAATGTGGTATTAGCATACCAATATACGTACTTTATGTACCGGAAGTTCGCTGTTATCATCAGAAAGTGTCAATAAGCAACTCTTGACTCACCGTTGTATATTATTGTCGTCCAAATAGACCATTCGTGTGCGTATCTGGAAAGTCTGTTTATTCGCGATTATCTCTGTAAAGACTTGCCAGATTTGTAGTTGTTTGTTTTTGTCTGTAATGAAATGTTGCTCGTAAAATGCGTTGAAACTTTCAGTAGTTATCTTTCTTATAGTTTTTTAATTATTGTCTTTAGCACGTATAAAGAAGATATTTAGATAGTCGCGTAATTTTTCTTTCCGTCCCGTTCAAAGGCATGGTTTCTTCTGTAACTTCTTAACAAAGTTATTTTTTTAAGAAATAGATCTTTCCTAGATGACAACCTCTGACTTTCTGAGAAGAAACGCCGAAACCAACTCAGACAAGCAGTCTATACTTGTTTTCTTCACATGAAGTCGAAAATAATTTTAATTTGCACCAAAAAGTTGGTGGCCGCTGGCGCGTTCCTCACGTACAAGTTTTGGTCCACTTTATTCAAACAAGTTCCAACTTTTTATGTCAGGGGTATAACTCCAGTATTTAGTGATTGACTCACTCGAAGGTCGCGGACTATATTCGTACGAAGTTTATTTTTTGTTCGTCTGATTCACCGGCCAGTGCTGCGCGGCCATTATCGATAAATTATCGGGAAGCCGCGAATTTATCGAACTATCGATGCATTTCCTTGAAACGTTTACTTCCTTTCTAATGTAATTATGATGTTGCCGTTTATTGTTGTAAAGGCTAGTCATTAGTTGATGTTTAATGGTATCCTTCTTTGGATAATTTAATTGTATATTGTAGTCTTCGACGCAAAAGATACATTTTTTAAATGTTGAACTTAATTTACTAACAATTATGATGTAGATACAATCTTTCTCAACGAACTGCCAACATTCTTTTGTAAGTACATAATATACGCTTTAAGTTAAAGCATTTTTATGACTTATCCACATTTGGAAAGAAAATTGCTCCAACCATGTAAACAACTGGATTGGTCCTGGGGGTCTCATATAAATGTCGTAATTATTATCATACAAATATCTAGATGTAACAAAACTTTCATTGTTGCATCCGTAGATTTTATAACCTGGAATCTGGGTCTGCAAATGAAGTACGTAACACTTGACTACTTTTTGCCCTGTTCTCACTAATAAAGGTTATTCAGTAGCGATAAAACAAGGAGATTACATAAATTATATGTATATATATATTGTATGTGACAGTCATAAAAATCGGACGTAAATGGCCATTGTCGGCCTTAATGACACTCAACAAATAGTTGTTGAGTTAACAGGGTGGTCTTATTCAAACATTATTTAAATTCTCATAATGTTGTTTCTAATACTGTTCCGCCAAGCTGCCGTACTCGATTCTGGTTATAATTCTAGCCACGAGTTTCCTCATTGTCCTATACCGTGATTCATTACAATGTCACTATTCAAAAATGTATAAATAATATATTCTGTTTATCAACTTATTTATAGAATATTGAGTCATTAGTTTTCAATGAATCTGCGCTTGCAAAGGATCCACCTACATAATATGAAGATGTTTCTGTTTGTATTTTAGTACCGACTTACTGGAATTAATGATAAAGTACCTACGTATTTTATCTTAATCTCATAATGAATACGAAATTTATAAATGCTGCATTTCTCTAGAATAATGCGCTTTTATGATATCTCAACATCCAAAGCATAAACTTTGCTCGGATATTGAATTATCGCTTTACAATCTGATACTAACAATAAATTAACAATTTATTTCCCCAATAACCGGCTCTATCGACGTCGATAAATCTCTATTAATTTATCGATATATTATAGGTTTATCTCGTTCACGTTACTAGTATACTAAATATAGTATTTTTTAAGTTTATACACGCGTTCATTCACGAATGTAGCCCGAAATAAAAAATCATTCGTTTGGAAATAGGAAACATTAGTTATAGTTAGTATTGTTTTAACGTTTAGTACTTACCTTGTAGCATTGTTTAGACTGTTAGGTACGTTTTGGTACACCAATTGCTATTATTAACCTCAATTTGAGGATTGACTAATGTGTATTTATGGCGTTTTGGATGGAAATTTAGCCGAACCATAAAAGTAAAATTAGGTACACTTCTTGCTTTTTATAGCTACAATTTCAAGGCCTTGCCTTAAAAAGGTTTAGGTAAGCATTCGCAGTGAAAAATTAGACTGATGTCGATGACAGGACCCTAATACTGCATAATTTTGGAAATCTTTTCGATACCCTTAAATAATTATTAGATCACTACCGCTCTAGAACTCGCTATTTAAGAGGCCGTGCACAAATTTGACTCAATTTTTCAAAATTTGATTCAATCGAGTTCTATGTTTCGGCTCGAGGTTGGACGTAGTATCGTATAAACAATTTTGATCTTTTCAATAATAATTATCACAAATAAATGATGGCCCGATGGTTACTGGCGCGCTCGAGTTTTTGCGCTCGATAATATAGGTCAATGTATCTATTATTTTCACAGTGAAAATATGACTTTTTTGAAAATAAAAATTTACGTTCTATTTAAAGGATAACTTAAGTTTAATACACTACGTTTTGAATTTCGTAAAAGTGCCTCTAAAAAATAGAAAAAAATACATATTTGACTGGAAGTTTTCCAAAAATAACATTATTTCATAAAAAAAAATCTGGTATAATCTGTATAAAACTTGAAAAAAGTAACTTGGCTCTCTAAAAGAAGAGTATGTACTGTATTTAATACATATTTTTTACATTCATAATTACTTATAGTTTCTTGGCTAGCGACGATCAAACGTCACTCGAACGCAACTTTTCGGAAAAAGAGTTGTCAATATTCGTGATTTACCACTAATATGGAAATAATTTAAAAAATCCACTTTGGCTCTCTAACATAAAAGGAACTGTTCTTTTCAATTCATGGCTCAGTTTTTATACTCCCCTATTCGGTTCCTTGCAATCGATGATCAAAATGTATCAAAATGGGTCGATTTGTAGGACGGACCCTTAAGAACAGAGTCAGTTAAATAATGTCTTAGGTGCTTGGTTAGGTGCTCGCAAGAATGAGAGGGATAGGCTTATAGCCCACCACCCTGGCGTAGTGCGGCTTTTAGAAAATCTTACAGACATGCAGGTTTTTATTGTTATTTTGTAGCAGAGTAACTCGTATAGGGCATCGGACTCTGTCGGCAGTACCTACAACTAAAAAGACTTAAATGTGTGACATATTTTTTATCGAAACTCGAACGATGGTAGAGTTGCCTATTTATTTCGTTGACATATACTTGGCAGTATAAAGTTAAATATAGGTGCATTGACACCTGGCTGGCCACAAGCACAATAATACAGAGTTCTCACAACTGACTTTATGAGCCTCTCGACACTTTACGACGGTCGTTTCATGTGATTGGAACAAAGATGGACCGGGTATGGAAAATATGAGAACAAGACATGTATTGGTGCCGATTTTTTAATGAGAAAATACATATAGGTACTGAAAATCCATAAGTTCGGCAATTGTTTGGCAACCATTATCAATAAAAAATTTGACGATTAGGTACATTATTCGTTGGATAGTTCATCGGGCTTATTATGCGTCAGCCAATAGGTTAAATGCGGTAGTAAAAGTTGACAACATTATTATGTATTGACAAGCTGCCAATTTTGCCTTTCTAGTTAAATACTTCAACTTTCGCTGAATCATCCTTCAGTTATTTAAAGCTAGAAGTGGATATCTTAATTTAGCAGTAGGAGGGGATTCATTAGAAACGATTCCTACGGGAAGTTACTACTGCATAAAGATTGCTAAGGATTATGAGTTTTAGTTTGAAGGGTATGGAACCTCTGGGGCCCAATGATTTTGCGTCTATGAAACTTCTAAGATACCTTTTTTACCTTTAGCGTTCCAGTTACTGCAGTTTTAATAGGCCCAGTTTTTTCAGTATTTTGCCTTTTTAACTATCAGTGTTCTCTTCGGTTAGGCAATAGTGTCCTTCATTTCCTTCCCCAGTTTCGTTCTGCGTTTTTGTGGGTATATAAACATTCTGGGTTACGTACCCAATAAACGCAAAATGGGTTTCTTATCGACGAACTTCTTGAGGAAATCCTTCCCTATTAAGAAAACATTCTGGCCAATCCTGTTCCAACCGTTATAGATATAAAAGACACACCAGCAAGTAAAGCTGATCTGAAACAAGATTTAAATCTAAATGTAAGCCATAAAAAGGGTAAAGTGGGTGCACTTTCATGGTCTGATTACAAGCATGTGCGTCTAATGAGGCGGGAAGCGCCGGCGCCACGCCGAGTGCCTAATTAGAAAGTAGAAAATCTAATTATTTCGTTGGAGCCTGTTCATAGCGCATATTTCGCTCGGTATTCGCATCTAGGGCCAGTGTTTATCGCTGGATATTTGTCACATAAAGAGAACTAACTTTGGAGGAAGTGGTAGCGGGCTACGGTATCTTTGTCAGGATAACATTGGCATGTCATGAGGCCATGAACTTTTGTTCTTAAATTACATTTTATCAAATGGACAGTGTAAGAAATGTATTATTTTTGTTGCTGTATGTAACAACCGTTACAGAAAAGTAAGTAGTAAGGATACTGAGATTAGTGACTTACATAAAAAATCTGCAGCAGCGAATACGCGGTACAGTTTCGATATAACGATTCGACGACGTCTAGCCGTCCGTCCGTCATCCATCGCCGAGTGATCGTCACGCATTTGCATCGAATTCGATACGCGCGACTGAATCGATTCGAAAACACATGCGTGACGCGATTGTGACTACCTGTTGTTTTCGCGCGCATTTTCGTAGTATCATCAACATCAATAGTCTTGATATTGGTCATACGCTTCAATAAATGTGTGACAAATTCATTCTTCATCAGCCTTTAGTTCTTAAACCGTTGATTCATTCATGTCATTTTGAAGCTGGGTTTATGCTGTAATTTACTCTATAATACTCTCTACGATCAGAGATTTTTGGTGAGCAAGGGACAGCATCATATCAACTTGGTTGGCGGTTGGCAGGAGAATGTTATAACCCACCTTCGGTGAGATGGGGTGCGTCCATGAGCGTTATTTATAGCGTTAGTGTAGGTAGTTCGTATTCTTTTTTCTTTATATCTAAACAAATTGAAGTAATTGAAATTGAATGCGACACCATTAACATACCATTTGTCACTGCTAAACCTAATACTTCTTACCCTTTTACAATGTCATAATAGCAGTAATAGTCGCTGAGACTAAAAACATTAACAGAAAATAAATTATGTCGAAAATTTATGTTTTAGGTACAATAAAGCACAATAAATCACAATAAATCTGGCCATGTTTCTGGACTTGCTGTAACAGGTACAATAGCCCTGGTGACAGCTACAATGACAAATGTAACAGCACTGTTTATAAGGAGAACCATTAATAACTAGAAAGCAGGCATAATACAGGATTTAATGATTTGACTTGGCTTAGGAAAACTTGGTGAATTGAAAATTGGTAAGCTTTATTATTATCGACAGTGAAATCGGAATTAGGGAAAGACTATACTGTTACACATCTATATAATTAACACATTCGTTGATATTAGAACCTCTTGTCTTTCTTACACCTTTACAAAAATCTATATCGATACATAAAAACCAAAAATACCACGCACTCACTCACTGATTAATCACAAAAGCTCAGAAACTATCAGGTTTAGAAACTTGAAATTGTAGGGAAGGTTTCTAAGAATACAGCAGCTTGGAAAGACGGGGAAAAGCTAGATTTTTAGTGCCTTGCACCACATTGAACAACCAACGTCATATGAACTTCAAGTCACAGTACACTTGAACCCGTACTTTGAACTTAGTTATTACTGGCGTGACCAAAATAGTCGTTTGGTTCTGGAAACTCCAAAAGGGCGTCAACAATGTTGACTTGGTTCTTGAAACGTAACCGTTCTGAGAAGACTTTCTTACTAAGTGACCTGAAATCTCGAGAGCAATAAACGGTACCTGTTTGACGTTGCATAGCATTACTGTTATATTGGCTTATGGTAATTAGTTCAATGCTTTGTGCATTGGTAAGTGGCCGAAGCCTATAAACGCCAGCAACATTAGTGGTTGTCATCTTGAGGACTTGAGCCCTCGGTGTCCAAGAATTTCCCTGGGTACAACATTACCCTTCGGATCGGAACATAATAATGCCAGCATATGTATATATATCTTTACTAGCAGAGTCCCACGTCCAGCAGTGGACGAATACAAGCTGATGATAATGATGATGTTTGCTAAGCGGCAGAATATTAATTGTTCGGATTAATCCCTGCTGCCTCTTTCCGCCATCGTTCTACGAGGCAGCAGTTCCATCCCCAATCATCTAGATGGCTGGCAGTAATGGCAGTCCAAAACTGTGCGTTTCTTTAGAAACTTTCTGCCTCGCACAACAAAACTGTGGAATGAGCAGAGCTATCGCCTGCACTATTTCCGGACAGATACGAGCTTCAAACCTCCAAGAAAAGAGCGTAATCCCTTTTAAAGGGCCGACAACGTACTTGTGACTCTGGCGCTGCGAGTGTCCATGGGCGGCGGTAATCGCTTACCATCATGCGACCGGTATGCTCGTTTGTTCCCTATACCATAAAAAAAATTGCGACAAACTTAGCAGCAGAGTTCTACCACGTCATAAGTTATACAACCCTACCCCTACACAGTGACATTAACAATAAATACTTAAACGATTAACAATATATTGAACTCTATCCTCAATTACTGACCATGTGTGATCGTGCCTAATATTTACACACACGCAGGTCGTTCACCTGAATGATCAGTAGCTTTTTTGTAACATTGCAATTACAAGCGAAATGTGGACGTTGATTGAACAAATAGATTCTTGTTGTTTATCTGAAGATCATTTGCTGGTACTCCTATCTCTAGTTGGCTGTAGTTTTGAGTACCAAGCAGTCAAATTTTGTCGCTTACATGCTGTATTGGTATCTGTGGTATTTTCCTTTTTGCATCGACAAGTGCTTTATTTATAACCCGTTTTTAAATCGAGATTTTAATTTCAAAAACCATCAGTGTCGATATTAAACTCAAACAAAATGACAACGGGATTTCATAAAGTGAAATTACGTCAGCAGTATTAGCTACCTACAAAATTAAGTTTAGGACCACACCTAAGATATAATAGCGTGGGATCACGCCCATAGCATCATAATTGAGAACACACTATGCTAATACCAGTCATAAAACAAACATAATCTTACTCATAACCACTCGAAAATAATCTTTATATCCTCACAATAAAGATGTTATGGGAAGCGTTGATTAATTTGCAGGAGTTGAAGTAGTGAATCATGAGAGATGAGTCTTTGCCGGGATAGGTAATATTGCAGTAATAAAACAGATGAGGCAGTTTGTGATGAACGTGGGCGTAGGTTCCATGAATGCCATCAGGTCGTTGATTATTGGCTGATAAAACATAATTGTTGGTTGTTGGTCTAGTGGTCCCAAGCACGACTGCTACCCTAGAGGTCCTAGGTACGATTCCCTCTACGACGAAACCAGTAAATACATAAAAAAAACTTAAATTTTAAACATTGCTTCACTGTGCGTGCTCCTCTGTATGAGCAGTATGAGTGCATAATACAACCATCCTTTTCACATACACAAACAAACACAGAGATCATCATCGTCATACAAATATTTGTATGACATTACTCGATTGGTCAGCGTTATCGACATACTCCTTAAAATACCAGCCAAAAAGAGATCAGCTACTTGCTCCATACCTATAGTCCGTTTTTTAATCTCAGAGACTAGATTGACACAAGCAACTGTCAAAATTACAAATAATGATACCAGCTTTTTTGTATAGGGTTGTACCTACGATACCGGTTTGTTGAATCGTAACTTTTAGACGATTAGCTTAAAAAATTTCTATTCCAAATCGTATAATTAAATCCCAAATTAATTAAAATTGTCCGAATGCACAATAAAGTCTATGAAAGGTAAGTCCTACCAAACCAACCTACCAAAAAAAACTAAGAAAGGACTTTAATAAATTTAGTCTTATGTTCCAACGAGGTAAAAAAGTATTAGAAAACTATATTAATCGCTGTAAAAAAGTTTTAGAAAACTATGTTGATTTCGCTGTCGTTATTTAGTCCTTCAAAACTCTACCTAATCCGACTCATGATTATTACGTTTTAAATAAGACCTACTATTTTTTTTCAGGATAACTTAATGTAAAAAACCGACACTTCAATTTATTAGCGATAATTTTCGATAGAGGCACATTACTATTTAAGAAATGCAAAAAACTGGTATCCCACGTAATGCCACTTTAGTCTCTGAGATTAAAAAACAGACATTTCATTTTTTTAATCCTCTCTTAACAGCAGCCCTTCAAGAATGTATCAAGGCTTCTGTATTTCTTAGCATTCTTCAAGTGTTAGATGTTGAATAAGATTGCGATGGTGCTTAAGCTTTCTGAACGGGTTTAGGTCAAGTCCAATTGGCGCGTGCCGTGGGTTACGATTAACGTGGACATTCTGTGACTTCACTGAGAATGGCAAATTGTTTATAGTTTTACAAATGTCGTATAGTCTTTTTATGAGTGTGATAGTATTTTATGATGAAATGGTATTCATATAGTTTTTAATTGTTGATGCACTTTGTGTGGTTCATTAATTAATTTGTATTTCTATATGTTTATATGTATTCATTTGTTTTTCCAAATTGAGCCCTCTTAGGGTTGTGTGTTGCCTAGTATTCACCCGATTGAATATACACAACAAACTCCTTGGCTCTTGTTAAATTATCGAAATTATAATAGTTCCTTGCCACTTTACTCTCTCTCTCTCTCTCTGAATCTTAGTCAAAATCTAGCCCGAATCATTTAAGCCTGTTAAGCTAATTTCGGCAAGCCGAAATTGTACAATTTAGGCCGGCTATTAGCAATTCGTGTTCTAAGTGCACTTAAACAGTTTGTCCTTAACTAATGTACGCGTAGACTAGTTTTGTTGTAGCGTCCAATGTGTGGTTAGGGCTACCTCTTACGATATTCTGTGTTAATTTGATGCGCAAACGCAACTGGAAATTATAAAGATAATGAAAGGCACAAAAACTGCGTGATAAATGATCCTTCTTTTGACCAATCTGGGAAGCCTACAAAGCTTCCAAAGAGGGATAAAGTAGGAGATATCACAGCAAATCTAACTATTGTTGCCCCCAATATTTTATCATAACGGCAAAGAATTGAGGAAGTTTATCCACAACCTAAAGTCTCAGTGATGTCAAGTACCCTAAATACCGCATTCATAAAACATAAAGTACTTACCTATCCATTTTCAGCTTAACTCAAGTAAAAGAGGTATATTTACGATAACAGTCGCCGATTTATGAGTACGCAGCATTGATCGCAAGTTGTGAACCGATCGGCATGAAACATTGCCAATAAATTATATCGTAATAACTGTCGAGTATTGGGACGTGCTTGTATGAAGAGAAATATTTATAACCAGGGCTAGGTTAGGCCTTTCAGTCTTTTAGACAACGGGACATCAAAATTCATAGTGCATTATACTATAGTCATAATCATAAAATTTTGAGAGTCTAAAGGTACCGTGCCTGGCTTCGAAGATAATCGTGCGACGCTAAAACATTGAGGGAATTCAATAAAAAAATCTAACTAAAGAGTTTACTTGCAAAAGTGCATTATTGGATTATTATTTATTTTGTAAGTATTTCAGTTTCGACTTTAGTTGTTAACCGCTGGACCCAGTCTTAACTTTATATAAATGTTTGAAAAATCTTCATCCTCAACCCATTTACACAGTTCTCCTCACAGAATGAGAGAGGTTAGGCTATAGTTTACCACGCTGACGTAGTGCTGGTTAGCAGACCCAGTTGGTTCAGTTGTTGATAAAAAATCTTGTTCAAAACTTTTTACTGAATTTTGCACAGAAATGGGGATCGCTATCCTTTAACAAATACATTATAATTTTTTCTTCCTAAGTACCAGCCCTGTAACTGCGTATACCGTTACAGACGTATAAGCCAATATCTTGGAAACTGGTTCAATGCTAGCCTATCCTTGTTCGGATACTGAATCCATCATGATTGAATACAATGTGCTGTTATAACATACACGTAATGTATATTATACGGGATAGGGAGTATTTTATAGAAAATAAATTTTAAGATGATATACCTACCTATAAACGTCATGATAGAAAATCCTGATGACAACAAGTTGTTTTCCTATGTTTCCTATGAAATCTGCTGTGTCTAAACGGTTTTACTATAACTTTTCTAATTCAATTCTAATCTAATCTAGAACCCCAGGACAGGATAGAAAATCGGGACCGGACTTAGGGGACGCCTTTAATCAACTCTCTTTCTCTCTGGGGTTGGTCCCCCATGTCTGAGGATCGTGGTCAGCATCAGGGTTGCATCTGGAACGGATATTCTGTCTCCACCGGTTTCTGTCCAGCGCGTTTCGCATAACCGTGTAGAATTTGGAGGCCGACGAGTCTTTTACTTGATCGGTCCATCTTGTTGGTTAACGACCGCGCGATCTTTTGCCTTCGGTGTTCCCAACCACAATTAGTTTTTCAAAACTTACGTAGCCTCTACGTATTGTGTGGCCGAAATATGCAAGGATACGCTATTGGTATATGGTGGACAAGCGATCAACAGTGGGACACAAAAGAGTCTACGTAAAAACTGATCTAATCTCTGAAGTAATAAGTAGAATAGCAGCTGTACCTAAAAGTACTTTTCATTAAATAAATTATACCTCTTTTGTTACAGGCATCAATGGATCTTCCTCCGGACAAAGCGAAACTGCTTCGAAACTATGACCTGGAGAAGAAATGGGAGATCATCTGCGACCAGGACATGGTGCAGGCCAAGGACTCCCCAGCACACTACCTCAACAAACTTAGAACGTATCTCGATCCTAAAGCGTCCAGGAGTCACAGGGTATGTACATATTTACAGGACAAAATCCCAAAATTGAAGTAGATTCGAATAAAACTTGGTCCCAATATTCACTGTAATCACGAAAATGCGCACGCGACGGTGACGTGTAATCCAGCTAAGTAAACATCCAAGCAATGTAGCGATATGCATCAACCACTAGGCTGAATCAATACAATTTTGCCGCAGAAACAATTTAATAACCAATTTAAGACGCCTTTATGATCAGTTGCAAATTTCAACTTTCAAGCCGAAACTTTACTTGGTAAATATTGATACTCCAGGAGAACGCGATTTCATGATAAATGTTTCTTCGTACGTCCACTGCTGAACAAAGGATTCCCTCAGATTTCCACTAGTTATGTGCTAGTACTGCCGGTAAAGATATTTGCTACGTTCCAACTTCACCCAAACATACTCTGAGCTCTTTCTTTTCTTAATACCGATGAAACAGGCAATAACAATCCTGCATTGTTCACTTCCCCCGTCAAAGGATACTACAGCAATGTTCCAATAGTTGGGGCATAGCTCCGTGCCGTATTCGGCGATACCGTTACACATTGTAAACAATGGACCAGACATTAGCTACGATAGGGATCTGTGGCCGCCGGCAATTTGTGGCTGCGGTATTATTGTGGACTAGGACACCGAGATCGGAGACATTCTCGGGGATTTTCTTGCTATTATGATGTTAAATAAGCTTCCATCACTGGGTTAGAGTATTTTTGACTGTCTGGGGGGCTAAAATGACAATAATCGGTTAGACGAGGCTTTATGCGCGGTCATACATTTCTAGTACAGACTTAATCTACGAAAAGCTATAACAACGCGAGACCAGCCCATACCGGCTAAGAACAGCACAGGTGTACAGCCTTGTAAAAGCAGTTAATATTTATGACTCATCAAAAGTGGTGATTTGAAGAATGTAGGTTGAGAAATGTTAATAGTGGATCTGGATTACGACATTGTGCACTGATATAATGAAAACACTGAATTAAAGTTTGATATCATTAGTTTTTTGGAAGCGATTCTGGTTAATCGAAAAGAACTATATGGAGAGCATATGTGATGATGATGCATAAGCATGAAGCATAGATTTAGAGTTTATGCATCTCTTTTTTAATGAACACATAAAGGTTTACGGTTTATCTTTTGGTCGCCCGCATTTCCTCGGAATAGCGTTGTTTCATGCAGTACTATTGTATGCCTTGACCTATAGTCGTATATACCACATCAATCTGGTCAACAATATGACATACTTGTGTTCAGTATTACTATAAGTAAAATATTTTATAGTACTTGGTTGCCTAAGTAAACCCGTCTAAATTCTAACATGAATAGCGAGAACATCCTGTCTTTTCAATACAATGCACTGTAGAAATCACTCCAGGCGCCAGTCCCGTTACTTGTCGCAAACAATGAGCAATTTATAACGTTGTATCGATAGGGATCGCTGGCCAGCTCCAATTTGTGGCCAATCCCTTCCCCAAGCTTCCGTACAAGTGGTCCTTGTAACTAATGGGTTAAAGCCCTATTAGGATTCCCTGAATTTTGTTGTAAATAAAAACTTCGTTGCTCTTGTTGTTGTTGTTGAATTCTGTTCACATCTTTATTGTCTTTGGATTGCCAGTAATGGTGTAATAGCGCGTTTGGATTTTGGCTAAATTCGGCGGACCGATTTGTCTTTGAGGTTATCCTTGTCATGGTAGGCTGTTTTGGTGTGAAAAGAAATGTGCGATAAGTTGGCCTCAGTCATCATGATAATTTTAATCACCATTACAGGCAAAAAATATCATTTTTATGCAAATTTAGATTTTGTTACTATTTTAAACCTTTGGATCTAACTATTAGTACGGAATTTTGGGGTATTTTTATCGCTGGTATACATCGGGTACCCAAAACAACCAGTCAGGACTTCACTCAATTGCTTAATAGCAATTCACGGCCAGAATTAATGTTCCATAGACCATAGTCAGTCAAATATTATCTCTGGTAAGTCAAACATTCAATAGACAAGTCGTTATTGCTTCTGTAAATGCAAACAGTCAGAAACCACATTCAAAATCAATTTTAATCCTTACGATACATAGAAAAGCTTTGCATATATCATCATAAATAATAAATATCATATAAAAAATATCTACAACGGACTTGGCCCACTTAAAGCTGCCTAGTAAACTTGAACTATTACCAGTTATTGATATGACCCTAAGATTTGGGACACACAACAAACAGACTACCGTAACTGTAGCCAAACGTAATTGTATGGAGATGTACATTATTGAGAAGTTCTGGTTTGGGTAGCTTTGTATAGAATACCATCATGCCATCACGCTTGTATTCCCCTAAGGGTTAGGTAGAGGTATACTAAACCACCCACAGTTCGTTGATTTATGTTCAAGTCCCATGTAATAGAGGGCGAGTCTATTGCCATATTTGCCATTAACCGGGCACAACTCCATTCTCCGAGCGGCTACTGAAAATTTCATACAAAAACCCAATCACTGCTGGACCTGGGAGTTGAACCTAGGACCACGAGCGTAGCAGTCGAGCGTAGAACCAGGAGGCAGTTTTGTATAAAAATTTAAGAAATTTTTGAAGATTATTTTGCTTTCTATTCTTAATACATATATTGTTATATCTGAGAAAGAAAATGCCGATGAAACATAAGATCTCGCAGCTTCTCTCTCATTCACTCGAACATTTTTTTCTGGTGTAAAATGATATTGTTTTTTTAAAGCGTTATTTTTAGTAAATCCGCGTGAAGTGCATGCGCTCGATGTAAACACCTGGGCTGTGGTTTGGCAGCTTTTGCGTAAATGTTGATACGCAGGTGCTTGGAGCAAAGTATAGAGCTTCGAATATTTTATTATTCGACATACCATCACGTCTGTATTCACCGAAGGGCAGAGGTGTACTAAAGTACACCCGCAGATTTTTAAGGTTCATGTAATAGGGGCCAGCCTAAAGGTTTAAAGAAGAGGAAGAATTTAATTTTTTTACGTTTGCATAGTTTTTTTTTATTCTTCAAAATGAAGCCTAATGTTGCAATGTGCCATACTTACAACCCGTTTCACCACTTCTGGATAACCGATAACCCCTGGATAATTTTAAAAATGGAATAAATTTTTTATGAAATTAAATAACAAGTAATTTAACGGACACTTATCAGTAAGTGTTGAAACAGGCCCTTAATGTTACTTTGCTGATAGAGTAAAGCACACTGCACGGAGATTTCAAAATTATAAATGTAAAGAATCACTCATAATTTAAAAACTTAATAAGCTGGGTTCAGATTATCAAGGAATTGCACACATTATGCGCAACAGAATTCTAACCCTACCTTTTACTTTGCGTACTCAGCAAAATCATCCTAGTATGCTACCTACCTATACGCTAGGTAACTAAGTCTATTTTCATACATTCACCGTTACAACGGTTCTTCAAACAGATAGACCTGATTGATCCCGTGTTTTACAAGCACTTGTGTCGAGTACCTAGAGTAACAGCTATAAAAACTCGTTATTTGTCTTGTTAAATAATTTTAAGTCTTGTATATACTTACTTAAGATTTTTTTGTTTTGGTACGTGTTCTGAAAAGAGAAGTCATCGCGTAGAATGTTCCTAGTTGTGATTGCATTTAATAGTTTCAATTCTTATTCATCTTAGTCGCTACACTCTTTACAGTGGCGTTGGCACGCTTCACAATCCGTCGCCGTTTCTCTCGCACCGCAGCTTTTCTGGTCCGCTCATGTAGTCGACCATTCAATGCAGTTTAAATCTGGTCTGTCCAGCGCATAGCGTTAGTTTTAATTCGTAGCTATAATTATCTCTATTCTTGTTTTTAGAGTTGTGACTTTTTCCAAATTGTCTTAATAAAAATCTTCGAAGGACACATGTACCCTTGGCTATTTGTCTCCGGTAATAATATCGTTCGATAATCTTATTTTAGCAACGACGACGTGACTAATTGAACGTGACGTGAAGATTTCCGGAAATGTCGTTTTTATGTAATATCCCGTAGGTCGATTCATAATTTTCTGCCCTTTCTTTACTTAGTAGGAGTGTGCGCGCATCTTTATATTGGGCCAAGTGGCGCCATAATGTCGCTTTTCTATTTAATCTACATATTGTCACACGTTCTAGTGATTCACACTAGAACGCACATTCACACTTCTATATTTGTTCGTAACACATAATTTGATGTCCTCAATGTAAAATATTTTCTTATTCCTAATTTAGTTAATTGTATTTGCGATTCTTATTTACAGTTTGGCGACAAAAAGTTCACACCTTTTTACATAACATACCTACATCATGCCTGTATTCCCCAGAGGGTCGTAGAAGTAACACTAGGCCTTCCCAATATTAAGAGCTCAATGAATATGTATGTTATTCTGATGTGTATTGTATCATTTTGATACTTTGACAGACAAGAGAAGTCCTCTTCGGTCCTTTAGCTGCAAGTTATCACATTCTCAAGTCCGTTCTGGTTCAAAGCACTTCAGAATTGGATCGCGGACGTTTCCCGCCAAGTCTATTGAAACATCACACTGCCATATCGAGTTACATATAATAATTTATGTACTTAAGCGATGTCGATTCCCACGTGGTCATCGATTACTTGCGCTGTGTGACTCAATCGAAACTCTCATTGACAAATTGATTTCATAACAAGGGTGTTATATTATATTTTACCCACCATACAGTTCTTTGAATCAATGAGAAAATAAGCGTTTTTTTGCAATTTAGAAAATTCCAAACAATGGATTTTGTTTTTTTTTAAAGCGCGATGTACCTACTTACCTCCCCGTGTGCGGAAATGGCTATGGGATATGGAGTATGGATTTGTACCCACTTAATGACAAACGGCTCGTCCCTTTTACATGGCACATACCGGCGAACGGTGATTTTATATACCCATCGCTTCTACCGCGAGCTTTTTCTACGGTTTATTGAATAGGTAGTTAGTTTATTGAATATTAGGTTCGAGTTTAAATTACACAAGAACCTACGTTACACCGTAGGTTCATGTGTAATTTAAACTTATAATTAATTTAAATGAGCTTATACGCTCATCGCGCGTTGGTCCTGAAATGTTGAACCTAAAATTTTGGGCTCAGTCGCAAAATGTCCACTTCGCAAGATGTCTGTAGGTCGCAAAATGTCCCTTTCTCAGAATGTCTCTAACTCTCTATCGAAAATGTTCCATTCTTCGGTACACAAAATTTTTTGTCATGGATTTTTTTTGTCATGTCACCTTTCTTGTAATGAAAAAAGACTACATAAGGAAAAGTATTACTGCCATAATATAATTTGTTACACGAACCACCTATTCTTATATTCAACAAAGACCTAAATGCCAATTAAGCTGGCGTGTATCTAACTGTAAATCTCAACGAGATACAACAAAAGATAGACGAGGCACCACTGCTCACACTTGACCTTGCCGCTCTAAGATCACGAGGCACATGTCAAGTTATTATGTGGAAACCTCGAGATTTCCTTTTGAAGACGGATGTAAATTCTATGGGGGTTAAAGTGGATATCCATAGAGTAGGTAGTAAGTAGGCGTCATTTAACCTATCAGTCAGATTGTCGAAAACTTCTGGTAGCAGAAAACGTTCGTGCAATTAAATCAATTGATTAGGATAAAAGGTAATAAAATAAAATAATAGTTTATTTGTACTAATTAAACATAGTGATTTCTGGCACTTACACGAATACTAGACATTGAAATGAAACTACTTTTTACGGATTTTATAGCGTTATATTGATATTGTTTTAATCTCGACGTTTGGACCCTTTACAGCGTCCATGGTCACGGGTGACTAAAGTGGTAGGCGTCTTGACGTTTCAATTACTAACAGCTACCCTACATTTTTGTTAATTGTTGGCAATCCGATTCACGCAGAACGAGCTCACCGTATCCTTCGGTCTTGCAGTTTTAGGCTTTGATTTAGATTTAATTGAATCTATAATAGGGTTCCAAGTCCCAAGTAGGTGGTAAGACCCAGCCATCTTCTCTATTGAAATTTGGATGTCTTTTAATTTCAATGGCCTCACGAATCATCCTGGGTAGGAATCGGTTTTCTTTTGCTTTGATAAAATCCGTAGAAAGTAGTTTTATTTCAATGTACTAATTAAAGTTACAATGGGCGCGACAGAAAATCAGCGCCATACTTCCCAAGGCGCATTTATACTGTCCTTTTAACACCAGCTGATGCACCGCTTTGTCATCTATGTATCCTTCTCTCTTTATCCAGAGGCTTCACAGTAAAACTTCTTTAACTAATTATAATTTTATTTTCCGCCATCAACTACCATTTGGTTCACTGGAGCGAGGTGATAATCTCCGACCTCTGATTCTTTTAATTATTGAGGTCGTGCGGCAATCAGGTCGCATTACCGAAAAGGTCGCGTCTCCACCAGTAATCATGTCTGACTCACATTCACATACTGTTACGTCGTGTAGTTAGTGGTGTATGGTACAGTCGACGTGTAAATGATTGGTCCTTTTACTTTCAGGACACTCAGGGTTTGATTGAGCCACCTACTCCGTCTGAGTTTTAGGCGGGTGCGGGGTGATAGATAAGATTTAAAGCAATTTGACCTTTTTTTACCCTGAATCAGTTAAAATATAGTATTTTTTTTCTTTGTACTGATATTCTGATACTAATATTATTATATTATTATAGTTAAATAACGGCCTGTTAGTATGTCCTATAGGAAGGTCATTTCATATTAGCGCGCGTCGTGATTCCTATCTTACTAATATAGGTTTAAAATATAATTGATTCATGCGTCTTCGTGAAATGAACGAACTACCTAGTATACTGTAATAATCGCTGTTACTCATTATTTGTGCCACAGACAAGGGCGCACAATGCCGATATAGTCAAATGAATGCTAGTACAACGTATAAGGCCGCAGATTGTCTTATCTTTGGCGCTATACCTGAACTTTCTCCAGATATGGAGTACTGTGTTACTGACAGTTTCTACACGAGATCACGTCTCTGGCATAGTTGAGCTGTTCCGATTTGTAAGGTCAATACAGATATGTAGAAGATTAACAATTTTATTAAAAAATATTGTGTTTATCTACTCTGAGGTAAAAAACAAATCTTTATACTCTCAAGTGAAGTCTAGAGGTTTTAATTCCAAGAACTTTCAAACTTTTAAGTATTTTCTTTAAGTTATAGAAGTGTTATAGAAGCGACAGTCTTCAATATGAATAGTTCTAAATACCTATGTTATCTGAAATATTTGCATTTTCTAGTTACTGACGATTTGTCTACGCGTATCCTGTTTCAGCGTGTCCAATACTATAGATTTAGTCCATAAATGAATATGTCACTGAGTAAATAAAATGTTATCTGGTAGATAATTTTACCCGAATTTATCACGTAGCGAAACAGGCCCTAAATGTATGTTTCGACCTCTTTGCACTGCTAGTTCAGTCGTGATCTACACATCCGAACATATCTTGGAGCCAGGATAGATGGGAGGAGCATTATCCGAGTCTACTGGCAACTTTCTCCGGATGTGCAACGTTGTAAACTTCGCGATTAGCTGGAGGCCGTGGTATCTGATAATTGTGATCGAGCTTTGTTTATTGAAATATATTTTGCAGGAGAGTTTTCATTTACCTTGTTGAGGAGAAAGACAATAATCTCTGCCCCTAACAATGAACTAAAGGATAGTTTAAATAAATAAATAATAAAAAAAGAGGCCTCTAATGCAGGTTGATTGGTTTTTCAAATGAAAAAGCATGGAAACTTTTTGATAGCCCTACCAACTCATGTTATAAATGAGACCCTTAATGAATCGTCGCTTTAGTATGAGATATTAGTTAGTACGCGATGTACTTAATACCTAAAATAATATAGAAATGTATAATAATTTTAGAACTTTCTATTTTTCCAGAAACGAAAGATGGTCGGCGACTCAACTTCGACGCAAGTCCTCAGGGACTTGGAGATATCCTTACGAACAAACCACATAGAGTAAGTAATTATACATTCTTTAACTTTTATATTTCTGTTTTTGGAGTGGCAAATTGGGATGGATCTCGTGGATCATCGCAAGGGTTATAAAGCTCAAAATAAATATGGACAATATCCACAAACTGAGCAGTTAAAATAATTGCCTTACGTGCACCAGAGATCGCTAGAGTCGCTACCCATAACTGCCTGGATGGAAGCCAGAAAATGATATAGCAGTTATGGATAAATATGGTTGATGGTTAAATACACATCGGCAACGCACGGCTTACTGTAATGTTCCACACGAATGTCTTCAGATGGGTGCGCGAGTTCCTCAACGAGCAAAACCAGGGTCTGGATGTGCTGATCGACTATCTGAGCTTCAGGCTCAGCATGATGCGGCACGAGCAGAGGATCGCGCTCGCCAGGAGTCAGTCCAGCGATGGCATCAACCAAGGTATGGAGTACACTGGGATTTTTAATAAGGATTTGTAAGAAATTTGTGGTGTACTGTTGGAACTCTGCAACTATTGAACTAGATTGCTGGAAAATATGTATTCATTCATGGATATTAGTTAAATAGTTACCTATAGCATTATAATATATTGGTATATCTGATAAGTAGCCTAGTCGGGTAATCAGCTGGCCTAAAAATGCTTTGCTGAATCCTAATATAATTCCCATAAGAAAAAGCATCTGCTATGAGTCCTAAGTATAAATTGATTGCAGAGGAATTGCTCAATGTGGCTTTTTTTCGTACAATTTTCCGTACTATTTAGTGTACATCTTTTTTTATGTAGCCTTTTTTGTGTCCCACTGCTGGGCAAAGGCCTCTCCTAACATCAGTCCAGAATTTTCTGTCCTAAGTTTTTTCATACCACTGGTAAAAACCGATCAAAGTCATCTCGGTAACGTCTCCTTGGCCGACCTTGTCTACGATTTGCGTTGCTTGGTGACTACCAACTCAGTGACTAATCTCGCGCACCCGTCCACATCTTTTTTACTTTACAATAACTTCAGTGAACACCACAACGTCAGAATGCAGTGGCCCCACTGAGACCGGGTCTACGATGTCGGCCTCGTGGCGGCGAAGGGCCCGCAGTGCGGAGGCCGAGTGCGAGGGCGCGGCCAGCCCGGCCGTCGCCAGGAGACGGACAAGGCACGCCGCCAGGCTCAACATGGGCGCCTCCACCGACGACATACACGTGTGCATCATGTGCATGCGAGCTATCATGAACAACAAGGTATGGTAGATAGACAACAACTCTTTTACACCGATCCATCCATCCAAAGGTTGTCTGTAAGAGATCGCTTTTAGCGATAAGAGCGCTCATTGTATCACTTATAAGATTGTTCCATACATTGGTTTCTGGTCCGCAATGAAGAATATTCTATTATATGACACAAACCAACCAATACTCAAACCAACAATTAATCCTGGCCGTAATGAAAAGCTCCAAAAATTTAAGTATTATAAAATGTTTCAATCTCTTTGCAGTATGGCTTCAACATGGTGATCCAGCATCGTGAAGCGATCAACAGCATAGCTTTGTCCCTCGTCCATCATTCCTTGCGCACTAAGGCGCTGGTGCTGGAACTGCTAGCAGCAATCTGTCTGGTGAAAGGTGGCCACCAGATCATACTGTCTGCCTTCGATAACTTCAAGGAGGTCGTCGGTGAACCGCGCCGGTTTCACACGCTGATGGAGTATTTTATGAACTATGATAATTTTCATATTGAGTTTATGGTGAGTTGAAAGCAATATTATTTAGGTCTATGTCTAATAATAAAGGTCAAACCACTCTCTACTCCCTCGATCTACTCCCTATCTCCGTCAAGAAGTAACAGGCCCGTCCGAAAGTAGCTCACACATATAGGTAAAAACACATCGGGAGTAGGTACAACTGTTAAATTTTGTTGTCATTAAGTTTTTTTTCGGGCCCGAAACGAATCATCCGTCCGTAAGTGATACGGAGTAAGACGCCCGTAACGAAGTCTAAACTACGGATTTCGTGCTTAGTGAGTAGACCCCCCGATACGAGTTGCTCAAGGCCGAGGCAAAATGGCGTAGTTTGAGGGTATACCCTATATGGGATAGTGAGGGTTGTGGATGTTGACGATTATTATGGACATTGGTATTTTTTTGTTAATAATTTTAATTTAATATATGGGAGAGGGGCGGGACATTTGTCAAAATCCCTTTGTTGAGACCCGAACAATAATTGTTTTTAGTTTTGTATTATATTAAAAGAATTGTATTAAAAGAAAAACAAACTATTAATAATTATCAAAAGTAACCTAAGCAAAGCTTATTCTGGAGATAATACTTCTTTAGTTAATTATTGTCATTAATCTCCTACAGGTGGCGTGCATGCAGTTCGTGAACATAATAGTGCATTCAGTGGAGGACATGAACTTCAGGGTACATCTCCAGTATGAGTTCACTGCGATGAAGCTAGACGACTACCTAGAGAGGCTGCGGTTGTGCGAGAGCGATGACTTGCAGGTGAGTGCCGATAATTAAGCGAAGTGATGGTTTAGTAATGTAGCGACATCTATCGAGCTACATATGAAACTCGACATTTAACAAAATATTTTTGACTTCCGATAAACGTACGTCATACCATCACGCCTATATTCCCCGAAGGGGTAGACAGAGGCGGTCAGAGACAGAAGGTCGGTATGTTTAGATCCCATGTAATAGGGGGCGAGCTTATTGCCATCAACCGGGCACAAATCCAGATGCTGTTACGGAGAATTTCACAGAAAACCCAACACAACACTGCTCGGTGCTCGAACCCAGGATCTCTGGCGTAACACTCGCGCTTGAGACCACTGGACCAACGAGGCAATCGATACTTCCGATTTGTAAAGAAGAATAAGTTTTTAAGCATTTATGGGGTTTTTACTGGTAATATTTGAATTATTGATACATGTTTAATTTGTTACGGAATTGTTGCAGGTTCAAATCTCAGCGTACCTAGACAACGTGTTCGACGTGGCCGCGTTGATGGAGGACAGTGAGACCAAGACCGCCGCCCTCGAAAAGGTCAACGAGCTGGAGGACGAGCTCGGACATGTACGTCTAACACTTTAGTTCATCCCATTTTTTTTAAACCACTAAGGTGGCAAACAAGCATATGCCCCGCCTGAAGGTAAGCGGTTACCATAGCCTATGGACGCTTGTAACACCAGAGGTATCACTCGCGCGTTGCGGACCTGAAAAACCTCTAAGAGGTTTGTGGAGGATTCACTGCGCTGACAGTTTGAGGGAATATTCCTCTTACTGCCAGCGTAGCGCATCCTTAAAAGGAGCTCTGGCGACCTTACTCACTGCAGGAACACAACACACAATAAAGTGTGTTATTTGGCTGCAGTTTTCTGTAAGGTGGAGGTACTTCCCCAGATGGGGTGCTCCAGATTTGAGCCATAAATGGCTGTGCCCTACCTCTCCACAGACGTCGTAATTATTATTACAGTAACTTAGCAACAGCTTAACTTGGCCCGTTCTTTGGCCGGACTGAAGTTAGCTGTTTAGTTGCGTAATATAACATTTTTAAACTAAACACTTCACTGCGCATTTAAACGGCTAAATTCAGTCAGGCTAGGTTAAGCCGTGCGTAATATACCTACTAAATTTTTATACCGGGATTTGTGTCGCCAACTATTTATTTGACTTTCAATACATTGGTGATAAATTATTATTTCATCAGTCATACATTTTGTGATTTGTACAACGGACGGTTTAGCTAAGGTACTAATATCTGCACACTGTCCCTGTCCATTTTAAGGTGACTGTTATAATATTAGAAAGTGGTTAAAATGAGAAACACAATTTGAAAGTTTTTTGTTGGTTTATAGGCACACGAACGAATGGCAGCATTAGAAAGAGAAGCTATAGCGAAGCTGGCAACACTGGAGTCGGAACTGGCGGCAGTTCGGGCGGAGCGGGACCAGCTGGCGGAAGCGAGAAGACAGGTCGTTGAAGAGGTAATTCAAATTTTATTTAGTCACTAGTTTTCGACCCGCGTGATCTTATATATATATTTCCTCTGTTTTTGTAACATTTTTCATTGCTGCTACGCTCATATTAGTCGTAGCGTGATGGTATATAGCCTATAACCCCCGATAAATGGGCTATCTAACACTGAAAGAATTTTTCAAATCGGTCCAGTAGTTTCGGAGCCTATTCAATTCAAAGAAACAAACAAACAATCAAATCTTTCCCCTTTATAATTTATTTAAACTTCTATGCACAAAAATGGTTTTAGGATGGGTACAAACACATCGGGAATAGGTAACTGTCAAATTGTGTTGTCATTCATTCTTAGTTCAGGCCCCAACAAATCATCCGTCCGTAGGTGATACGGAGTAGGAAACACCCGTAACGAAGGCCGAAACTACGGGCTTCGTGCTTACTAGTAGACCCCCGTTGCGGCAATGTTATTCAAGTGTTTAATTTAGTAGTTCATCTCAAAAATAGTTTTTGTGCATACAATAGGAATATCTGTTACGCTTTTAAGAAGTTATGCATTTCTAACCTGCATACAGCCTACTGCATTAGTATAAGCCCCGCGAATTGCTAAGGGCCTGGCGGCCATCTTAGTGACGTAAAAATTACGTAACCGCTCTCAGTACGCGTTAGCACCACTATCTGAGAAGTACGGTGGATGACGTCACTTTGGGGTTAATTAGACAAGGTTTCAGCCCCTTAGCAACTTTCGGGACTTATAACGTGAACATGTTCAGGTCTCGACGTTGCGGCGCGCGCAGCAGGACTCCCGCAACCGGCAGTCGATGCTGGAGTCCAAGGTGCAGGAGCTCGAGTCGCTCACCAAGTCGCTGCCCCGGGGAGCCTCCAGTACGTATTACTTATTTATTTATTACTAGTTTTTGCAACATTTTTAATTGATACTGCGCTCCTATTGGTAGTATCGTGATAATATATAAGCCTATAGCTTTCCCCGTTAAACAGGCTATCTAACAGTGAATGTTTTTTTCGGAAATCAGACCCGTAGTTCTTGAGATTAGCGAATTCAACCAAACAAACTCTTCCACTTTATACTATTAGTATAGATTTATCTTATTTTGAACCTAGACGATAATGAAATAAGGTCGAGATTGGTCACGACAGGACTATCATAATCTAGCTAAAGCGAAAAATTGCTTTATGTCAAAATCACTACCAAAAAACTAGTTTTTTAGGGTTCCGTACTGAAAGGGTGCCAACAGGACCCTATTACTGTCTCCGCTGTCCGTCCGTCCGTTCATCGCAGTTTCGACTTCTAGTGCCACTATAATTATAACGACAACAACAAATTTTATTGATATTAATTAAAAATGGTTAATGTGCGGATCCGACTCGCACTTAACGGTTTTTTATACTACACTAAGTATCGACCTAAACACGTATACATAGTTTTATTTAAGGCGCAAGTTAATATTAATTTGTCTTTCCAGTGGGTGCTATCTCGTCACATGCAATGTGCAACGGCACAGTGAATGGCCATCTCCCCCCACCGCCCCTACCGAACGGGGACACGCCCACGGTGAAGTCACCGCCCCCTCCGCCGCCGCCCGCCCCGCCGGCGCCGGCCCCTCCCCCCACTGCACCGTGCCCTCCCCCGCCCCCGCCGCCCCCGATTAGCGCGCCTGCGCCACCCCCTGCGCCGCCCGCCCCTGGCATGATGCCCCCGCCGATGCACACAGACGCCATGACTATCAAGCGGAAAGTGGACACAAAGTATAAGTTGCCCACACTCAATTGGATCGCGCTCAAGCCTAATCAGGTGAGTTGAAACTTTTTTCTAGACTTTTCTCGGTTACCAAAAGATGCTCAAAATTTTATTTTTCTGTAATGTATTAGTTTATTTACCACGCCATTTTAATTAAAAATTCAGTTGGCTGAATTAAAATTCCTTCAAAAAAATTTGATATTTGTGTGGCTCAGGCTTCACAACGATATTCTGCGTTTAATAGTAATATTTTTTCGATTTATTTTCTCTTTATTCACCTAAGACTACTCTGATTCTATCTACCATAGATGTCAGACTTCCTAAAACATTATTCCCCTACAGGTCCGAGGAACAATATTCAACGAGCTGGACGAGGAGCGTCCGCGGCGGCGCATCAACTTCGCGGAGTTCGAGGAGAAGTTCCGCATCGGCGGCGCGAGCGGCGCGTGCGCAGTGGACGCGGACGCGGACACGCTGTCGTCGTTCCCCAGCAAGCGCTTCCGCAAGCCCGACACCGTGTCGCTGCTGGAGCACACGCGGCTCAGGAACATTGGTATGCATTTAGTTACTGCGTCAACTACATCTGTATTTACTATACGATATGTATTTTACAAGTGTTTGATAGTAGAACCAAAATATCTAGAAGTTCAATTGAAGGTCCACTCCACTGAAGGTTTGCCTTCATATTCTAATAAGTAGTTGTTTTATTATAAGAAGGTACAAACTCACTCCACACTCTCCTCTGCTAAGCTAGCACAAGTATAAAGAAACCTGACATATAAAAGAACGCCATCTAGTGCAAAAATATCTAAAACATTAACCTGTCAAATATTATAAATATTCCACCAATCACTATACCAATACACTTAATTTTTTACAATGATTTAACTGCAGACTAACGAAACATCTCTTTAACAGCAATATCAAGAAGAAAACTCGATACGCCAGTAGAAAAGGTTATCACAGCAATAAACAACCTGGATCTCAAGCAACTGCCACTGGAGAGCGTCGAGATCCTCCAGCGGATGGTCCCCACAGAAGCGGAACAGAAAGCCTACAAAGAATACGTCGCCGAAAAGAAACCAGTCAACCAACTCACAGAGGAAGACAAATTCTTGATGCAATTAGCAAAAGTAGAAAGAATTTCAGCCAAACTTTCCATAATGAGTTATATGGGAAATTTCTTCGACAACATCCATTTAATCACTCCTCAAATCCATGCCATTATCTCCGGGTCTTCCTCCGTCAAATCGTCGACAAAACTGCGCAATGTTCTAGAAATTATTTTAGCTTTTGGGAACTATTTGAATAGTAGTAAGCGGGGCCCCGCGTACGGCTTCAAGCTGCAATCGTTAGATACTCTAATGGATACTAAGTCGACTGATAAGAGGATATCGCTGTTGCACTATATCGTGGCTACTATCAGACTGAACTTCCCTGAACTGATGAACTTCGATACAGAGTTGTTGTATATTGACAAGGCTGCTCAAGGTGAGTTTAGATATAATTTTATTATATTCTATTTAATTAATTACATATTTTTACAAAAATAAACTAGCGGCCCGTGCGCAACTTCGCCTGCGTGTCCGGTGGTTTAAATTTTTTTTTACATACAAACCTTGTCCTGACAATAACGAACAAACAAAAAAGAATTGTTCAATTCGGTGCAGTTGTCCGGAAGTTATGCGGGTACACACATTTTGGCGATTCATTTTTATTTTTATGTATATAGATAAGTATCCTGGGATATTTTAGATAGCACCATAAGTCGCAATCTAAACTAAGCTTGTAATATGAATATTAAACAGTGGATGTAATAATTATATACTTTTGCCAAAGGACATGACTAAATTGAGTATGGGCGACTGCCCAACCAATGTATAAACATTGAACCTAGTAGTTAATAATGCAAAACAGCTGAATATTAGTATTTCGCATGAAAAAAGGTATGGGAACTTTTCAGATCGTACAATCCTCAGAACGAAATCTTAAAAACCTGTTATCCTACTTCAATAGGTACAATTTTCGACTCTCAAAGTCAGAACGTTAGATCAAGTACGAGTCAAAAAGTTCTTTCTATGCGAACAATAAACACACCATCATTAAAAAATGAATATTTGAATGTTACGAGTTAAACGTGGCGGTTCGCGTCGCGACAGAGACAAGCTACCAAGACCAGAGACCGAAACGGGAGACCATGACCGTTACTTGACTTTAGGCAATGTATAAGCGTCAGTTCGCAAGCGAGACTGAGACAGGAGACATAGACGCGAGACAGGGGACCGTGTCAGTCGCTGTTGCTACGCTATACTAGTCGCTGCCCGCGACTAGTAGTGTCTCGTGTCACCCTCGAAAAGAACGTGTTTATTGAAAAAAAATAACCACTTTTTCTAACTAAGACTGAAAGGCTGAATGAACTGATCAAACAGCATCTTCCGATATATAATGCACTACTAGTAATACAATCTAAATATATAAAACTCAAAGGTGACTGACTGACTGACTGACATAGTGATCTATCAACGCTCAGCTCAAACCACTGGAGGGATCGGGCTGAAATTTGGCATGCAGGTAGATGTTATGACAAAATAATTAATAAATGTCGACCTATGTAGGGGTGAAATAGGGGATGAAAGTTCATATGGAACAAAGTAACTATTCCACGCGGACGAAGTCGCAGGCGAAAAGCTAGTAATAATTAATTAGGAGCAAATCATCGTCTTCTTCCTCCAATAGAAATTCTACTTGGATTTCTATTACGGTGTAAATTACTGACACAGTACAACAATACTAATTCCATTGACAGACTCGACTATACGACTGAGCTGACTGACCGATTCGCGATACGAGACACTAGTAGTCCCGGGCAGCGACCGTCGCGCGGTCTTCTGTCTCGCGTCTGTCTCCGGTCTCGGTCTCGGTTTCGCTCGCGAAGTGATGCTTATTCTCCTGTCTCGGCCTCGGTCTCCTGTCTCTATTGTTATGTTAAGGTAAGGCATTTTTGTGTGTGTACATCGGTTTTGCATTGTCTGTGGCAGTATCGCTGGAGAACGTGGCGGGCGACGTGGCGGAGCTGGAGCGCGGCATGGAGAGCGTGCGGCGCGAGGCGGAGCGCGACGGGCTGCGCGCGGCGCCGCACGTGCTGCGCGACTTCCTCGCCAACGCCGCCGACAAGCTGCGCCGCCTGCGCCACGAGACCAAGCACGCGCAGGTACACATACACATACACATACACACACACACACATACATACATACATCAGCTCGTAACAAACATATAAAACAAGCAATTCATTCAGTGTTGAGTATGCTTTATCAATCCCTTGCCCCCCGATGTGCACATATCAACATCTCCATTATAATCGATATTACAAGTTGTAATAAACTTCGGAAAAATAGTGAGCTATATATTCAAGTGTAAGAAAAAATCTTCTCTTAAAACACATTTTCTGTTCTATCAATAACTTTTACAGTAATATCCAGTTACTTTCCAGCCCAATTTGTCCATGAAAGGCTACATTTATAACATTAATATAAGCCCCGCAAATTGATAATATACCTGGCCATCCATCGCCATCTTGGTGACGTAAAAATTATATAACCGCTCTCAGTACTCGTCAGCACCACTAGCCGGGAAGTACGGCAGATGACGTCACTTTGAGGCTAAATAGACAAGGTTCCAGCCTATTAGCAAATTGCGGAACTTATATGAATAATTAAAAATATTTAACTGCCAATATTTCGCACCCTTTTCAAATTTCGAAATTCCAAATTTAAATATCAGCGTGTGTGTTGTTATTAGGACTCGTTCGCCATGTGTGTGGAGTACTTCGGCGAGGCGCCGCGCGGCTGCGACGCCAACGCTTTCTTCTCGCTGCTCGTCAGGTTCACGAGGGCGTTCAAGGTAATGTCACGTCACAACATATTATCTTATAGGCTTACATGAAGTTCATGGCAAAAATAATCGATTCTATTTCGAATACTGATAACCTGAAAAATACTTAAAATCACTTTGCACTTCTCAACTTCCAGAATTTCATTAAGATGCGAAGGAATAAAGAACTTGTTACATAAATAATTATACCAATGATAGATCAGGACGAATGTGGTCACAAGATCGCGATTTTTGACTTTACTACTGGAAATCGCACCCCAATGCTAAATATTTTAACCAAAATGAGCTATGTGTTTCGGTTTAAAGTCATTAAAATGACATTTATCATCTGAGGGCCCATAAACTAGTTTGTTTATTTTTTATTTTATTATCACAATCAAAATTAAAAACCTGTCAAGCGCGAGTCGGACCCGCACATAAAGGGTTCCGTACCATTTTTAATTAGTATCAATAAAATCAGTATTTGTCGAGTCGCACTGGAAATAGAAACTGTGAAAATTTCAACTCTACGCTGACAGACAGACAGACAGTACCTTTGGGTACAGTACCCTAAAAAGGGTTAAGAAGGAAATAACTGCTGAGATGATGGCTGATAGAGATGTATGGAAGAAAAAGACATACAGCGCCAACCCACAGTGACTCACAATTCAACTGCTTATCCAGCAAGCAGATGCAGAGAACGAACAGCGTCGCCGGCTGGAGCAGGCGGCGCAGCAGGCCGACCACGTTGACCCGAACAAGGCCAAGCTCATGCAGAAGAAACAACAGGTACGCCACTGTCCACCTTGTGGGTAGCGTAACAAAGACGATAGTCGTGTGGACAGGCAGTAAGCGTTGTTTAGTGTGGAAAGATTTTTGCATTAGAGCTTATACCATATTATATTTTTATACTTTATTTTTGCCGTAAATGATTTTGAGAGACTTAATCGAATTAATTTCAATTAAACAGTTTTTTAAAAAAAACATCGTATATGGTACAGTCAGCATCAGATATATCGGGACATACAAAGTGTTCAAAATGATCGGAACAACTAAGAAAATTAAACTATATTTCAATGGCACAAGGACTATTTCAGAACGAACACAATACACGGCACCTGTCATTATGAAATAAACTTTATCACATTGAGATAAAGTTCAATTTTCTTGTTGTTCAGATCATTTTGAACACTTTGTTTGTCACGATATATCTGGTGCTGACTGTACTAAGGGTCGTATTGGACAGTGTTAAAGCTATTTTTGCTGTATTGCAAGAGTGATACAGGTCGAGTAGTGCCATCTCGCTCTCTCATCATAAAAAAACAATTGTTTATGCTGCCCAACTCTAATATGTCGTCTAGTGTAAATACAGCCTTAAACTTTTTGTACAAATAGAATGCTATTCTTCTACGAAAGTAGAACTTCTTTGACACTGAACAACGCTTGAACTTGAAGACTTGATGTTGCATACATTGTTAGATTCGCTTCAGTGGCTCTACATAACGCTTCCGAGGTGAATGGACAGTAATTTGATGTAGAGTTTTAAAACACACACTCTGATTAGTGCAAAATAATAATATCCATAAAAAAAGTGTTTAGTTCAAGTCAGCTCTACATAGGCCCTAGTCAAGGCAATATTATTTATTAATTATATTTTTAATAAATTGCATTAAAATAATTACTTTTTAAAATCAAATACTGTTACGGTTTGTTCGATAATTAATCAATAAAAACCTTCCCGACGACACGGCAAAAAGCCGAAGGAAGGGTTTTATAATAGGCAGTCTATGTATCTTTCTATTTACGTATGTTCCACTACAGTGCCTAAAGTACTCATCAGATTTTGATGAGTGAGGTGTAAGTCGAGGAATCAACAGAATTATACATATTCAAATTTGTAGCAAACTAACAATAAAATTTAATATAAAACGTCGTGTGGTAAAAGATATAGAATCATAATTAATATTATGTAACAAATCTTAATGAGTCAGAATCTCAAAAAGCCTGGCAAGCCTTAGGATATAGGTATTGCTCAAAAATTGAGTTGTGACAGTTGCTTCATGTAAAATACTGATATTCAGTCAGCCGCATCTGCTTAGACTGGAAGCCGACAACAACATAGTTGGACAATGCCAAGGATGCAAATATTGATGATCGACCAATAGTTCAATTGTATTCGGCCATACTTTGCCAATACTTATTAATTTTTTTTCGCTAGGACCCTCCTCCGGCGCACATACAATAACTCAAAGTTTGATTACAATCGGCCGAGCGGCAATTGATTTTTAAAATAAGACACAAAAGCTTAAGAATATTTGCACTAATCAAAGCGTTTAAGTTATTTTTGATGCATTCTGTCTACTGTAGCCAGTGACGACTGTTTCTACATAATGTACTTATATTTTCCACTAATTTTGTTTTTTTTTTAATTACTGAATTTTCTTAATCACCCCTAGCTTCGTGGTTAACAGGGCAAAAGGCATTATTTCAAAATTTAATGTTTATTTTAGACTTGTGCGGGTCAAAACGACTTTAAGACAACTTTATAAAGATCTAGAGGTGATTATGGAAGCAGAAGGTTTGATTTTATTTCACTTACATTCTATTACTTAAAGATGTGAGTGAATCTGTGATTTTGAGGTGACAGGTAGTCAACAAACATATTACAACACATTGTATAACATGATATTTAGTGGTGGTGGCGTATTACATTGATATGGGAATGTGGTTAAATATGGCAACACTGGTTAAATGTAAATAAATGTTTTATTTACTTTACACGTCAGCTGTAAACTACCCATTTCACGATTACACAAGTCTTAACCCAATGTTGCCATAATTACCAATAAAAACTACCCAAAAAAATCCGTAGTAGGTGATGGTAACCCCAAAAACTTTCTCACAGAGGTTTAACTACGCGGCCGTCAGCGCAGGCCTATTGCAGCAACACTTGTCACAGTTGAGGCACAGTCTTGAGCCCGTGTAGGCCTCCGCCCCAGGCCTCAGGCCGCAGGCCTAGCTCATAGGAGTAAGTCGAGTTCACTCTGACGGGCAACACTGAGTGTGCGTGTGTACTAACCACTGTTGGATGGGGTTGATGGTGTGTAATGGTGGTAGATGGCATACATACAAACAGACCTAATACGGAACTCGCTTTTTTAAAGTTAAGTTTTTAAAAGCGTTTTGTGATATCGAAATTCTATCCATTTGAAGCTTTAAAAATATTTGACTGATGTCATGAGTCAAGATACCATTTAGGCAATTAATAGGCAAATAATGTCGATCTTAATAAAGTTATCGATAGTTAGTATAAATTAGTATCTAATAAATTAACAAAATACCTTTGTTTCGAGAAATAAAACGACGTGGTGGATGATGCTTCACAAAGTATAATGTTAAAAGCAATGGCCAACTTGCGTCACTGTTTTATCTACTATATTATCGACAAGATCTACAATACAATATAATGACATCTAGTGGGTTGTGGTTGTACTAAGAAATATATTTACTATGTTTAGTCTAGACGCCTATAGATGGCGTTATGGGTATTAAAATAACCGAACAACCTTATATATCAAACTGTATCGACTTCCTCATTGAAAAATACATTTTTATTCAAGAATTACGAACTACCCACATTTCAACGCTAACATTTCTAACTTTTAAACCAACCACTGCTACTATTACACACCGTATTTGGACCGGAGAGTGACTAATTAATGAAGACATAGAATCAAAAGCATGTTTTTTGGGAAGACAGTGGGTCTGGACTGGTTGATAACCCTCACTCGCCTAGCATGCACACGACCATAGTAACCCTACCACGATAGGTCTGGATTTGGAATAATTTAGGGGCTGTAGAGTTGTGCTGGAGTAGAGCGACTGGTGGGCTTCGTCACAATTTAGGATTTCGTAGATGGGTGTTTTCTTTCAGTGTTTTTTTACTTCTTTTGTCGGTCAATGTTGACATATTTATATGTGAAGTTACGTCAGATGCGTCAAGAAAAAGGTGTGGGTATATTTAGTGTGCGGAAAAGAACAGGATTGTGATATGATGCTAATCATAATTGCACCGCTTACACTATATTTCTTAATAATATCACATATATATCATCAGTAAAGAAATGCTGCAGAGGGCTTTTTAAAACGGGGCTTATTTTACCGGTACGGGTAGCGCAGCAGTTATGGAATTGGATATTGCGCGAAACAATAATTTGTATTCTAAGGTCTACTGATAGCTGTTCAGGGTCTGGTTATTTGTGCATGTGACATTTGTGTTTGTAAACGCACATAGGAGGAAGGAAATCATATTCAAAACAATGAAATTCAGTCAACAAAATTCAAATTTAAATGGCCTAACTTAAGATATTTTAAATATGTTTCAAGGCGAATGTTCCTAGTATTATAAAATAGGTCTCCTTATTAAGCTTATCTTGTACCAAAATCCTCGTTTTATGTTTAATGCGTACCTAACAAGTAACAATAATTGGTAATTGTTTTACAATCTGGCAACCCTTTAGAGCTGCAACACTTTACACTTTCAAATTATGACACTGACTTATAAAAATATAGTGTGTAAATATTATGTATTTTGTCTTTACGCTGCACTTGCATGGAATCTAACAGGGAATGTGTTTACTTATTATGCTAATATTATAATTATGTTGGACTAAAAGCATTTTTGTATTAATCATATTTAATTTTTACATTACTATTGCATATTTATGTTACCAACCTATCTTAGCTATTAAGTCTTATTTAAAATACTTTACCAGGTTTTGATCTCAATGTAGATAGAAAACTTATCGCCCATTATAGAACCAACTTTAATGTCATTGACTTATTACCTCATTTCCCTTGGCTTGATTGTTTGTAGTAAATAGATTTTATTTCCATCAAACTTTTTGCTCCCAGCAATGAAGCATGGCATTATATTCGCAGTTAATTTACATTTATAGAAGTAATACTAGAATCAGCGTAGATCCCATATACGATAACGTCGAAAATGAAATTTTCAAAATGTTAATTGTTGTTCTTCAACAGGAGGCTGTAATCAACGAATTAAAAACGAAATCTCAGGCCGTTGGCGAAAAGAAACTGCTTCACCAAGACGAAGTGTACAACGGCGCTTTGGAGGACATCTTGCATGGGCTTCGGAGCGAGCCTTACCGCCGCGCTGACGCCGTCCGCCGCTCACACCGACGCCGCATCAACTCACACCGACTCTCTAAAGGTCTAGAGGAACTGGATGTATGATACGAACTCGACTCCAGTGACGCACTGGACTCCCCCGTACAAAACGCCGTCAAATCTATCAACGCTAGGTGCAACACAGACCTGAACATCAAAAAGAAACGCCGCAAAGACCTAGAGATGGTCCATAGAAAACAGTCGATAGCTATTTATAATATCGAGGATAATGTGACTGAGTTTCCGAATTTAGAGAGTAATAGGAAAAAGTCGACGTACAGAGTGGCGCCCGCGCCGGCGGACTGTGAGATTGAGGAACGCTGCGAACTCATCAAGTCTACTTACGAAGTTATTTCGAAGTACACTAGAGCTATGTTCGACAAACAAAACGAAACCGTCGTATGAACGATGTGCCTATTTTGTATTGCGCGTATATTGCACTCATAGGTACTTAAAAACGATTTTTTAATATTTAATCAATGTTATTGGCTTATAGCGTTACATTTGGCCTAAAAGGTTCGGAGTTATAAACGTCCAAATAAAACAGACAGTTCGAATTTCGAAGCCGCTGAAAGTGTTGCCATTAAAAATGAATTACCCCTAAAACTGGGTGCAATATATGTAAGAGTAGCATAACTTTGATACGCCTACAATTCATTCCATTCCACACGCGACAGCGATAACCAGTATTTTGCTACGATACCATTTACACGAGTTTTTTATTTCTATACGAAAGCTTAGCTTTTAGTATTGTTCATACGCCTATAGCATCAACTTGAAACTGATGGCTCCAAGCGCCCTTTTAATTGGTAAAGAGTATCTTACTAAAATAACCTCATGCACAAAAACAAATGTACATTATATACTATCGGTTTGTAGGAAAATAAATACAAAGCTATGGGTAGTTAGTCCCGCTAGAACAAAAATGGCCTTTAACTATACACGCACAGGTTTCCTATCGCGATTTTTTCGATTTAAATTAAACATAGGTATTAAAATAACAGTGTCCTTATATATATACACATATACATGATTACGATAAATAAACCAATAAACAATTTTGAGTAATATTTAATATTATTGTATGGAACATACGCATTTATAATATAGCATTTTTTACCTACTTGTGATAGTTCAAATTTTTTTAGTACTCTTACTCTATACGACTTTTATGGGCCTTAGTTTAAATATTTAAATATATTGTATAATTATGCTAAATGGAAATCATTCGTAATTAGTAATTAGGTCAAATACAGCTAAGTAAAAGTCCATTAACTTGTTATTGTTTTAAATACTCCCGTTTTCTAAAACCCCTAAACATTTTGGTATTCATCCCATAAAGAAAAGTTAACTCTACGTGTTTGAAGATAGAGATAAAGTTCCTGCTTTGTCGCAGGATTTTTAATTGTTAAAAAATCTTATTAACACCACGCGACGGTCTGACGATTGTGTCTTTATTATATATCCTGATATTCCTAACATGACACTATAGCTGTAATTATTTATACAATTCTATTCCATTTAGATTAAGTTTTGTATACAAACTTATTCCCTGAAAAAATATTTGATCTGGTAGTATTTTATTAATATTGGAATAAGTTATTTTAATTATTGTAAATATGATTTTGTATTTTATTTTCTGCATGTGAAAGTCCCAATTTCAGAACCATATTCTCATATAATAGAAAAATAATGTAAATATTGTATTTTTATATTATTATTATGTATTTACTCAAGTTACTTGAGAATGTAAGCGGGCAATATAAATTTTAGGGTACCTATGTATTTAATATAATTTCTGAAATCGGTACTTTAACAATGTAATTTCAAATAAATAAGTTTAATAATTTAATTGATCCAGTGGACATTTAATATATTTATGCTTAAGCACTCGGGCTGGGTGCGTATGAATTAAAATCATACAAAATGTAATTGAATAAATATAAATACCGTGTGTATGTATTTAAAATTTAAATTTAAATGATTGACGACAGAAAAAGCGTTTAACTTAATCATCCAAATGTATTATTTTATTAAAATTTAAATAAATTGTAATTTAATATCGCAGGATCTGAATAAATTATCGAATAATAATTAATATTTAATTATCTATTCTTTGTAATCATTTACAATGGCGTATGATTATAATGACTACGCACTCGGACGTACGTTATTAAAAATAGAGGTGCTTATTCGCACATTAGCTTTTTAATATTTGTTTCGCTAAGTCATGACAAGATAATTGATTATAAATTCGTTCGGGAGTTGTAGAAATAATACAGGGTTATGTTTATGTAACAAGTAAACATGCACAAATATGGCTCCCGTTTATTTTTGCGGACGAAAAAATGACGGGGTTACGTCTTGAATCCATGTATAGATAATATATATGTCGGATAGGAAGACAAAAATATAAAATAAATAACAGTATTCCGGTCCCGCACACAAGTGTCTGTGATGTCAGAGCACGCAATTCGCACAAAACAAACTCATTACTAGCGAAAATAAATCGGAGCCATTATATTATTGATAATATGTTGTGTATTAATTACTGTCGATACGGTTTCTCAAGTTATACATTTTGATTATTATTATTTACTTGCCGAGTACACATGATAGGATAAATAACAAACTCGACAATACCCACCAGTTTCCCCACCATAATGTTTACGTGGGAAAAGGACCACAGATGTGTTGCCATTGCCAATAAAGTCTTTTCTGAAGAAAATTTAAAAAAAATGTCTTTTATAGTTTGAACATATACGTTCTTTCTTTGCACACTGCATAATCTATTGTTTTCGTCTGGATTTTTCTGTTAATTACTGAAATAAATAGTATTTCAATGTAGGTATTTATTATAAATGAAAGTACCTATACAACTTGCATAATAACACTTAGAACCCGAAGATGGCTAGAGACTTTGATTATAAGTATTATAATTAATTTACTAAGTATTGTTTTATGAAGTGATTTTAATAATATCATTGTGTAATATAAAAGTAACCTTTGATTACAAAAATTATCAAACATTAATATTTTATACTTTCATGTGTATTCGGGAACTATTTAAGTTTAGTAGAAATTTATAGAAACGTTTTTGTGTATAGTTATTGTATGTGTTTGTATTCGATTTCTGATTTGTTAGTATCGCATGTACGCTAGCATTAGTAACAGTATTCGGATGCAATAAATAAAACATACATTTAATTAACAGTAATTTTATTTAAATAATGAAATACTGCATTTAGCGACATACAACATAAACAAATTATTGTTCTTTGAAACAACTTCAACAACAGTTTTCTTCTGTATCATTCATAATTATACAAAAATAAATGTCACATACACAAAAAGATGCAACAAATTAATGTACTATAATTTATTTCATGCAAGATTTGATCTCACCACCATCGACACAGAAATCAATGTCAGTTGTTTTGATATAATATTGTTTGTGCCCTTGTTTGAGTAAATTAGCACCTTATTTTAATAATTTTAATTGGATACTAAGTACTTATCCGTCTTGGTCTACATGTAATCCTACTTACTAGGATGAACATGCTAATAATACTTCAAAGATCCTTTGTAAACTTTACACATAGGAATTTCACATAAACAGTCGCCACTATTAAATAGTCTGGACTTGAAGCCGTGTTAACTAAAACTACAATTAAATAATTATATTTTTATGTAATATTTAAAATAAAAAAAATATTATAAAAAAAATCAGAAAATCTTCCTCATCACTATCATAAAACATCACATTCGGCATTTGGTTTATTTAGATTGCAATGACCAAATTGTTCTAGGATTTCCATTCCTCCCTCTTTAAATACCTACCTTATCACTACATAGTGTTTGTTATGTCAAAACTAAAAGCTAAAAACGTGATTCTAGTATGTGTCATTCAGTGCATTGAGATTAGTTTGTTTGAAAGGTGAAGTTCCAAGTGAAACTGATAAATCCTATTATTTCTAAATCATAATTTATATTTAATTACATAGTAGGATTAACTTTTGTGCCACAATACACACAAAATATTTTGAATTTATCAGTACATAATACTTATCAAATTTAATGTTTTCAAAGCATTATTAATTATATCACATTCTTTTTCATCCAAAGATCAACAAACAACCACCAATATTATGTATATACTGAAATGTGTTTTACTCAGTTACTATAATACTAGCTTTGCTCTAAAGCTGGGTACTCACTTAGCAGTGTTGCATGTAACGTATCAGATACTGTATCAACCTGCAAGTGGGTACGGCTCGTCCACGGCCCATCGCGTATCTAGCTACGAGCTGCCAGTGAGTGATACCGCCACTCGGCTGGTTACTGCGAGCTCACAGCGCTCCACGCACGAGCGGCTCGCAGCGGGCTTGTGCCTACATACTCACTTGATACCATACAGGATACATTACATGCTACACTGCTAAGTGAGTACCCAGCTTTTGGTCATACATAATACATACAATTAACACGACCTTCAAAATAATGGACATAGTGTTATTTGAGACATACATAATAATTAAAATGCATACTGCAGCAGTTTTAATAACTTCTGCACATATCATCACATATATGCAAGCCTCTATGGCAAGTATAAAGTTATGTATCTCTGCGTATATCACACAGTCAAAGAGTATTTATACCACTGCATAAAAAACAGACTTATTGCATTAATTCTATACAGCACAATTTTCTTTTTTAATCAAAGCTGACATTAAACTTCTTTTCAGCTATGCTTCTGATTTTCGCCACAATAGTGTCAACCTCAGCCATTGCTCCCATACCAGTTTCTCCACACATTAACTTCTTGCTTATCGGTGGTATTTCAATGTGGCCCCAATGTTTTAGCTGGTCAATCTGGTGTGATGTGACAGGATGGGCCCACATTCTTGTGTTCATGGCGGGACAGAAGAGCAGTGGCTTTTCAAAGTCCCATGCTCTTGTTGTGCATGTTAAAAGATTGTCACTTAATCCCTGTAAAAGTATGTTTATTTTAGTTTCATGAGCGACATATTTATTTATGTACCAAATGTTCCAGTCACTTTTCTACAGGATAAAATCAACAATGCGCTATCATTCATCATTTAAACTTTTGTAAATATACTGTTCTAAATATAGCTTTGTTATTATTCTGTAAAATTTCTAAAAACTAGATCTAAATGACTAATAGTACGAACTTGAGCCATTTTCGCCAGCGTGTTGGCGTCCAAAGGAGCTATAACCATGATGTCAGCTAATTTTCCGAGTTCTATATGCAGCACAGGGTCACCTCTCTGTTGCCAGGCCTGCCACTCTAAAGTATCATCGTAAACCTTTACGTGAGCCGGCAGCTCCGACATTTTGAAGAAATGTTTAGCATGTTCCGTGACAATAAGGTGTATCTAAAAATAAATGGCCGTTATGAGAACATTTCCATAACTTTTCCAAAAAACAGGTCAATCTATTAGTAAACATAACCTCAAAATTGTAAGTCATCTCTTCTTCAGGTAATTCCAGTAATGCTTTTATAAGTGTCGGTATTTTTATAGCAGCTACACTACCCGTTGCCGCAATCAACAATTTGCACGAACGTTTGTCCATTTTTTATTTGTTTACAATTTACAACAGAAAGCTCATCGCAATAACTTGACAGTTGGAATTTTATTTCACATGACATTTGTCAATTTTTTGTTTGTTTCTTGTTTTTTTTATCATCATTTGCGATTAGAAACCATTCAGTGAAGGTGAAAGGGGACGGTTTGTACAAGGTTTTATAGTGAAAAAATGGAAGAATAACTAATGCATGCACCAAAAACAAAATTTATATTATGTTAAAATTGCTTTGCAGGCCTCATTGGATTTTGTAGTTAGTTTTTTAACTGGCAACATGAAAATGAAACTGTCAAGGACCATAGATATATAATATACTCCAGGACAACAAGTTGACCCAAAGAGCTAGTTTATATATGTCTATGAGTTGACCCTTCATCTTGGTCATTCATTTTCAAGTTTTCATTCTCACTCAACTTCATTATTGAATGATCCATTCCATCCATCACTCAATAATTCATTCACTCAGTCAATCAGTTGAATAAATGTCGTAGAAGGGGGAGGTGTTGAATTTGATGCTTGAAGTAGTTTATATTTACGTATGTAATTAAATAATAATGTTAGTGTGTTTCTTCAGTTCGTAAAGGTTTTAGCGTATTTAGTGTAACAGTGAATTGTTTATGTTTTAATACAAATATGTGAGTGAAGTGTTGAAAGAAATTTATTTGTTTACAATGGATGGCAAAGTGAAGTATTACGAAGGCTGCGGACAAGAAGGGCCGATTCGTTGTATATTTTTGTGTGAATTCCATCCTACCGCTGGCCCGAAGATAACATGCCAAGTGCCAGAAAACTATATATCCAAAGATATTTTTGATACAGTCAGTCATTATATCATACCAAAAGTACAACTACAGAGATGCACTTTGACAGTGTAAGTATTGTTGTGATTGTGAGTGAATAAAATTTGTGAGCTGCGTAAAACTAATACATTTTTTTTTAAATATATTTCGCTTCCATTTCTATTTTCGTGTAGACGTTAAACGATAACCGGCTTCAGCTGCTTTCTTTTCTCGTGCATGTTGCATTTGTATCTGTTGTCGAGATTCCATGAACTTGAATATAAATCCCTCATCTGGTTTTAAATTCTTCTTTTTATGAATCTATGCTACAATCTACAATTCTGAATATTAATATTTTGTGAAGTAGTATATTCGTAAAGAGATAATATGTAAAGTTTTCTATTAGGTACCTACCTACGACGTAAACAAAATAAAAACTACCCACATAAAAAAAATTTTTCGTGTGTGGGTATCAAATAAATAAAACATTGTAAATTAGGTTACAACGATATGGTTCGGTATTGGCGTATTTGACCTACGACAAGATCATTTTATAAACAATAGAAATACCTAATTTATGATTTATGAATCGCAATAAGTAGCGATCTTTAGTTTCTGTCTACATCTATGGGAAAAAGGTGTGTGTACAGCTCTTGCCAAACTTTATCTTTACTAATATTATAAATGCGAAAGTAGAGACAGACGGTCTGTCTGTCTGTCGCGCTTTCACGCCAAAACTGCTGAACCGATTTAAATGAAATTTGGTACACAGAGCCTGAGAAAGGACATGGGCTACTTTTTAATGCAAAATAAGGAGAGAGTCAGGGGTTGAAATAGGGGATGAAAGTTATAAAGAATAGCCAGACCACGCGGGCGAAGCCGCTGGCGGAAAGCTAGTTTTATTATAAGTATGCAATAATAGCAGTCAACACCGCTTGACTTCGTCCGGGCACCAACCGTTGATTCCGTTCCGCTCAAGTCCACTGACTTCCGTGCACCTGCATTGAAAGAACAAGTCTTAAAAATATTCAAGATTCATGGTCAAACAATAGAAATAATTTAAAATTCGAAGCCTTAGCATACGTCACAAGAATCACTAATTTATTGCTTCGTCGATGCGTCGGGATTACCAGTAAAATTCTCGTAAAGCTGTGATCACTCCGACTACAAATACTTCTCAAAATGTACCTTTTTGCTACCCAACACCAAGATAATGATGCCCATAATTCCATGTCAATGACCTTATTGGATTTGAGAGTGGTTAAAAAGTCAAACTGTAAGCGCCAACACTTCGGCCTAATCGAAATGTGTATCTTCACGGTGTTATGCTTTTCGTTGTTTTTATCAATGGTAAAAATTCAATTGAAATTACTTTCGTAAAATTGTAAAAATGCCAATCTTAACTTTTGTTTCTTTCGACGACGTCGTCTGAGGTCTAGTGGTTCGAGTACCGGACTGCTGATCACGAGGTCGTGGGTTCGAATCCCACAGGACACAAACATTTATTGAGATGAACTTAAGTGTTTGTGTTTGTCTGGGTGTTTCTTATATATTATAAGTATGTATTAAAAAAAAGTATAAACTATTATTATATCCATTGTCTAGTACCCATAGTACAAGCTCTGCTTAGTTTGGGACTAGATGGTGCTGTGTAAAAATGTCACAGGATAATATATTAAATATATTTCCCCAGAACCCTTCTCGGGTCGAAAATCCTGGGCTTCCCAGTACGGATAGACAACAAGAAGTACGCCCGCAACGCGTACTACTTCAATCTTTGCTTCGTGTGCGATGCCTGGGCCAGGACTGTGCATCTGGAACCGCTTGTCAAGAAGCTCACAGAATACCTGGTTAGTGAATAAAAACACACTTGCAATACAACATTCGAATCGACAAACGAATAGAAACAAAATGACACCAGCCCCTCAACCATGTCGTTCTATCGAATGACTTTCGATAGGTTTTTTACGCATCGAAACGCTGGAATACGCTGATATGTTAAAAAAACAGAAGAATGTTGTAGCTGATGACCGATATACGCTAGACGTACCTACTGGGTTCGATTCCCAGGTTGAGCAGTGTCTTTCTATGAAATTCGCAGTAGAATTTTGGGGTGATCGATTACATATGGGACCTAAAAATGCCTACAAACTGTGGGTGTACATTTAATTTTAACTCCTTTAGTACGTCTCCGCCTAACCCTTCTGGGAATACAGGCGTGATGGCAGGTAATGAGGAAATCCGTAAAAAGTAGTTTTATTGCTTTTATTTTGTTTAGTTATCAATGGAACTGGAGACAGAATGGTTGTCGAAGCAGTCCATTTCTGGCGAAGCCAAGGCACTCGGCGGGCTGATGCGGCAAGTGATGCAGGACATCAACAGTCGCAGGATGTGCACACTCACTGGTGAGTTTAACTTACTTTTATATTCATAACTAGCTTTCCGCCAGCGGCTTCGCCCGCGTCTATAACGGGCATTTATAACTTTTATCCTCTATTTCAACCCCTTACAGCCCTTTTTTCGCATTAAAAAGTAGCTTATGTCCTTTCTCAGGCTCTAGACTATTGCCATTCCAAAAAAAACCCTAAAATATTGCAGTAATGGGTGAATAATTATTATCGATTCTCGCCTCGAACCAGCAAATGGATGAACTTTGGCCAGCATTAATAGGTACATTAAATTAATTACAATAATTACTAATTAAGGATCGGACGAACAATGCTTTGACCGATATGATGATTTCGAATTTATAGAATTTTCCGTAGATCTTCATACCTACACTTACAGCTGAATACAATACAAATTTAAACAAGCAATGACCGTGGAGCTCCCAAAACTGTTGCTATGTGTGTGACCAGTTCTAAAAATATCCGGTATTAATAAAAATTCGCCCGTATTTCAATGTAGATAAAAGTCAAATAACAGCTTTATTTAAACTGGTTAATAGACAATAGGGTGTCATAAATGTCAGCTGGTAGTCGGGTACATTTGTTAATTTTAATCAACTGTGCAAATGTTATTCATGAATATTGTTTTTATTTTGGAAAATTTCAAATAACAATACTTAGCCACGCCATTTTGTTCTTGTGACTAATCTTGCAATTATTTTTTACAAGTGTTCAAAATCTTACTAAATTCTCATAAATACTGTACTTACGTTGATTATAAGCGCCCAAAAGTGGTCCACTGCCAGAGACGTCTGTCTCCACTGTTGAACAAAGGCATCCCCCAAGGACCGGTTTACCGCTTACGTATTTTGATGTCTTTTTTTTTTGACCCGAAACTTGACTGGGAACGAAAGCCATACAGCTAAAACAAATTATACAACAAAAGGCTTACAAAGTAAAAAAAGCTTAAACAACTTTTACTAGTTAGGTTAAAAATATTATAATATGTATAGTTGTTATATTAATGAATGAATGAAAACAAAGGGCCGACACACACAATATTGGAACTGTGCTTATCAGTGACAGTTGTTGGCCTGACTCGTTAACCACATTAATCACATCAATTAACCTTTTCTAGAATGCCTGTCTTTTGTAGATAACGTAAATATTAGTCTAATGTAACGAGTTTATATTCTGAAGAAACAAGATAATCAACTCCATATTGCAGGCATTTTATACTATAATAATAATTAAGTAATTTCAGTTTAATTTCGCCGGTTGCGCCTTAAATTTTCCAGAGGGTCTGGTTTTTATACTGCTATCGCACAATTATGGGGTGGAATTCACTACAGTTATGTCTGGGCCATTTTATCTACGATGCCCGTAGCCGTAGCCATTCGCGCCCTATGTTCTTTTTGTCACTATTCCCTCTAAACACAATAAAGTAACATTAAAAATATCGAGAGTGCAAGTGTTCAGTAAGTTAATTTAACTTTACCTACTCTATGTCTCGCCTACAGGTCATAAAGCTATGAAAGTCTGTACATAAAACTGCTTACTTTATTAACATTGGTCCTGCTGACACAAGTGTCGAAACTCGCATTTCGCATTTATCTCCTTGAATAGATTTTGGCCTCATATTAACGTTGATTAGCAAGTAAACCGATGCGGATACTGGCAATTAACACCATTCTCAAGGAAAACCTGAAACTATTAAACATTTTAATAAAACACTAGCTCGTAAATAAGTTAATAGTAAAGTAAATACCTAGTAAAATTATTATCAAAAATGTTGCAGTGCACCAACTAAAACAATCTTTGACGGACAAAAGCAATTAATTCCACGTATTACTGTCCAAGAAATATCTTTATTCAAAACGTACGTACCACTTCTTGTACTTAATTATTGCCAAACTCCCTTATTTATATATTTATCACTAGAGCGTCAGCTGAGCTTCAAATCTCAGTACTCGAGGACGACTCCAAGCAGTGTTATTGGGAATACGGTGCCTGGTTCATGGCGAAAGGCTATTTGTGAACTAAAACATACCGGTAAAAACATACTGGTGATTTGTGGGTGTACTTTAATACTTATACCGAATTATCGTCTATTACACTTCTTGGTTGGTTCTTGCTTATCTTACAATCACAACACTTCTTTAAAAATTATTAATGCCTTTGTCATTGTTCATTATACATGTTTGGCTATATTAATACTTCTACTGTGTAGGCAAGTCATCAATCAATACCGGCGCGTAATCGCCCATCCTTGTATTAATTTGCATACAAATGTAAAGCTAAGTTTATCGTTACCATGTTCCGGGTTTTATCGCACAGCGCCTACAAGGCTACAACTTTAAGGTACAGTATCATTTTATCTGTGCATGCGGGAAGTTTTAAAATAAGTAGTTTTATTAATATTGCAATAGATTTATAAATAAAAACGTTTTCTGTTCTAGGCCCCTTTTAAACTATTTGATGTTGTAGATTTGAATTTATAATATTATGTATTAAGGTTATGTCTGAAGGCTGTCTATTGTTTTTGAGGCCAAAATTTACGTTATATTACAAAACTCAAAATACGTCGATAATCTACAATATGCTCTAAGTCCACGATAGTTTAATGTTTGAGTTAGTCATCCAGTTAATAAAGTGCTTAGAGATTAATATTGTAAGCAATCGTAAGAATTAGAACGAAGATGAAGAAAACCGAGCCAGTTGAACATATAAAATATTAGATTTATTGAAGGCATTTGAGTATGTTGGCAAGTAGATTATTTAACACTGTTTGCGCTGGGTTACCAATGTATGTCTTAAGCCTTTTTAAAATATACATACATTGACCTTGGCTTGTTTATATTGTTTTAATATACGTTTTACAATACATAACTCTTCCTGGTTTAGCTGGTGTGCCCCAGGGTATCGTTAGTGGTCCGTATTTATTACACTTTACTTCCTTCTTTACCTAACTTTACTTGTATGCCGCTGCCTATTTGGTTCTATCAACAATTAAGAATTAAGATTATTGACTACAAATCGACTTATCGACTAATTTGTTACTCATTTGTCACGAAGCATTGAAAGTGACATGCATGGTAATTTATTCTTAGATACGTTGAACATTATCATGAATTCGACATTTACATACATTAATGCAAAGCGACGGACTGACTTTCGAATTATTTTTTTTACTAAACTACTGTATTACAAAACCCAGTTTCGTAGAATCTGTCTTCATCCCAAAGAGAGCGGACGATAGGTTCCTTGAAACCTTAAAGATCTTCCTAACAATTTTCTCATAAGACTCCAGGAAATCAATCAAAACACAAAAAACTCTTATAGGAGATAACAGAAAAATATCTTGTTGGTTAATTGCTAATGAAACATTGTAATCAATGTAGCGATAACCCGCAGTCTGGCGGATGATAACATGTTTTACTATGTTTTATATTATAATCACTAAACATTACGAAACTGTGCCTACAATATATGCAATGTTTGGCAAAAATGTCATACTCATAAATGAATTATTCACTAATATTTTTTTAAATGTATAATAAATCTCATCTAAAGTAAATTGTACGGTCCCGGGCACTGGCGGCGCCTGAGAGCAAAATGTATCTGTATTGTATCTGTAATTTGTTACTTGATTAAAAACCGTTGTCTTTGTCATGTATATAACAACAAATCTCTGATCACTACACACGGCGCACCTCTTCAACTTCAAAGTATTGCATCTCTTTAACTTCTTAAAGCTATCATTGATGTGTTGTAAGAAAAGGACAGACTTGCAGACTAACGATTAAGGAGTGGCTCTTAGGGTTGAGGTCTTAGGTATAGGTCCATCCTAGGCCATCTAGGCTACTGGGCGTAACATAGTCTAGGGCCCTTTTAGAAAATAAAAACATGTTAATGATAACAAAACTAGGCATTTTCATTTAGTGGCTATTGGTATTTCAAATTATTATATGATCTTAAGTCATTTTTCTATAAAAAAGACTGGGGGTCTATACCCCAACGAGCAACGTGCCCCCAACCCAACCGATCAGGGGCTTGCTTGTTGTCTGTATGCCTTTTTGGAGTCGGAACTGTGGATTATAAAGAATCTGTATCAATCGTTACACCGTTAACGTTAGTCATATTTCGTTCTTTATCAGTTTCTCACCTTATCAGGTAACTTTTGAAGTATATTTTTTTGTACCTGCTTATATTGTGATTACACAATGTAATCGCTTGTCTGCCGGTCTGTTATCCTTTATCAGCAGACGTACAGTCTATTTTGGATAAGCCAAACTGTTGAAATTGCAAAATTTGCTATCTAGAATTTTAATACCTATGTTCGAGTTCAGTATGTATGCACTTATAAGGTTTCTTTTGTATAAGTTGATCTCCATATATACGATTTTTGGCTACATATCGTCATACTAGTTTTTCTGACCAATATAATTTCACTTATAGTCATCTGCTTATTCAGATTAATATCTCTTAACACTTAGAACGGATCTGGATGAAATTTGGCACAGAGATAGATTATAGTCTGGAATAGCACATAGGCTACTTTTTATCCCGGTAAAATGTATGGTTCCCGTGGGATAGCGGGTGAAGCCGCTGGCGGAAAGCTAGTCATTTATAAAGACTAGCTAGACTTATTAAAAATGTAATAAACTTACTCTATGAATTATATAATATCTTTCATTACTAGTTCCAGAATTTCTTTACCCAAAGCGCCAGACAGATTTCTTCAATATTCGCGTATTATAAAAAACTTTTATTAATTCCCTTTCGAAAATGATTTATATTGTGAGCTAAAAAAAGCAGCCCCGCAAAGTTTTAGATGATGATTGATTACTAGCAATAGCTTTCTAAGCCAAGGTATAGGCTGCAGGTCTGCGATCTTTGTGGATTTTACCAGTTGGCACTCGCACGTTGTTATGGCACCCATATGACCCACAACGTGTGGTTGGTTTGGTAATTGCAATTTTTTTCGCATTTTTGTAAGATTTGTGAGTCCCAGTGACTCTTGTGACGAATTCATTGTAGTTGTCTCGATTTGAAAACCAAATCGCCGATTATTTTATTTTTAAGCTATCATTTTGAAACTTGACTACCAGAGGTGGCTAATTAACATAACACTGAATTCCAACTTACACAGCGATAATAACTTTTCTGTATTCATATTAAATCACATTTATTGTTATCTGTAGCAATATATTTTTTATAGATTGTAGGTTTCGACCTCTGTGGTAGGGCACTATCTCCCTGACCTTGACAGTAATAATATAGCACTTAAGACTGCGATATACGCCGTTGACCTTGCTCGAGTGGGCGTTCCCGATGAAAAGTACCGCGCGCGCTGCCGCACCCCCCGGTACTGATTACGCGTTGCACTCACACATTGACTGTGCGTTTAGACTAGGGTTGTCTACATTTATCGGCCGATTAAATAAATCATTTTAAATATTATAGTTTTTTATACGGAATGATAAAAAGGTTTGTTTGCTTGTTATTATTATCAGTGTTAGACTTTCAGATAATATATGATAATCAATTGACAGTTTAAAGGCATGACATAAAATGTTATGGAGTTCTTTAAAAAAACACTTATATTGAATTTATAATACCTCTACTGATAGAAATGTTTTCGTTGAATAATTTTTTTTCTATAAGAATTTTAGATATGACACTGAAGGAACCTTTTGCTTATTATTTATTTATTGCACGGAAAACTTACAGCTAATTAAAACCTTAGTAGCAGTAACTTGGTCAGCTGATAGCCGATAGCAAGTTTTTGCTTATAGATACATTTTGTTTTTTCTAACTAATTAGAAAAAACAAAATGTGTAGGCAAAAAACAAGCAAGTACCTACTATTAACAGATTTTGTAATAATAACATTCTTAATTATTTACTTAAAAATATTTTTTTACGTTTTACTCGCAAATCGCGAGAGCTAACCCTCTCGTCGAGTCTTGCCAAAAACTTCAGTTCAGTGCAGGACGAGACACTAAGCTGAACGGACCTGCGACACTTTTCTTTGTAAATCGAAGTACTTACATACTCGTAGTTTCGTAATACTTTCATCGATTTTTAGTAATCATATAATGGGGTTATTTTTGTGTGTCTGTGTACATAATAATGTTTAATATTAGCGTGTATTGGTGTACATAAATTATTTAAATATACTTAGTCGTTATTGTAATTGTAATAAAGTAATTCTGTGCGTTATAATTATGTTTATTTATAATATCAAAATGGGTGACAAAAGAAAGTATAAAAAACATAATTCGAAATTAAAGACTCAAGAGCACAATACAAAGGGTAAAATGGTACCTAAGTGGGTACTTTTCAAATCTATATATATATATATATATTTAATATTTGTTTAAGATTTGATAACAATAGGCATAACCCAAATGGCTAACTCATATAGTGTGCGTAGACCATACTTCTTATATTTATACACTTGCCTATAGTTACAGTAAATCTAATTTACCTAGCTATCTGTCAATATTGCCGGAGGCCGTAGGTACCGCTGGCATCGCGTGCCCCGCGGAGGTATATTATAATGTATAAAGGATATTTTTTATACAATGCGCAATTTTTTTCAAAATAAATGTCAATTTCATAATCAACCCCCTAGAAACCTCGACAATTCGACATTGATACCCATGTCAGTTATGAAAAAAAAACCGCCATCTTGGATGTCAAAATAAATTACTATTTCGTAATTAACACCCCAAGAAACTGGATATTGATACCCATGTCACAGTTAAAAAAAAAACCGCCATATTGGATTTAAAAGTAAATGACAATTTCATAATCAACACCCCAAGAAACCTCGAAATTGATACCCATGTAATATTAATGAAAAAAAAAAATAATATCCGCCATCTTGGATTTTAAAATAAATGGCAATTTTGTAATCAACACGCCAAGAAACCTTGAAATTGATACCCATGTCACAGTTATGAAAAAATAATGTTCGCCATCTTGGATTTAAAAATGAAGGGCAATTTTGTAATTAGCACACCAAGAAACCTCGAAATTGATACCCAATTACCCATGTCACATTTATGAAAAAAAAAATGTCCTCCATCTTGGATTTCAAAATAAATGGCAATTTCATAATCAACACCCCAAGAAACCTCGAAATTGATACCCATGTCATATTAATAGAAAAATAATAATGTCCGCCATCTTGAATTTCAAAATAAATGGCAATTTCATAATCAAAACCCCAAGAAACCTCGAAATTGATACCCATGTAATATTAATGAAAAAATTATGATGTCCGCCATCTTGAATTTCAAAATAAATGGCAATTTCATAATCAACACCCCAAGAAACCTCGAAATTGATACCCATGTCATATTAATGAAAAAATAATAATGTCCGCCATCTTGGATTTCAAAATAAATGACAATTTCGTAATCAACACACCAAGAAACATCGAAATTGATACGCATGTCACAGTTATGGAAAAAAAATTCCACCATCTTGGATTTCAAAATAAATGTCAATTTCGTAATCAACACCTCAAGAAACCTCGAAATTGATACCCATGTCACATTTATGAAAAAAAATGTCCGCCATCTTGTATTTCAAAATGAATGGCAATTTCATAATCAACACCCCAAGAAACCTTGAAATTGATACCCATGTCATATTAATAGAAAAATAATAAGGTCCGCCATCTTGAATTTCAAAATAAATGGCAATTTCATAATCAAAACCCCAAGAAACCTCGAAATTGATACCCATGTCACAGTTATGGAAAAAAAATGTCCGCCATCTTGGATTTCAAAATAAATGTCAATTTCGTAATCAACACCTCAAGAAACCTCGAAATTGATACCCATGTCAATTATGACAAAAAAAATGATGTCCACCATCTTGGATTTCAAAACAAATGGCAATTTCGTAATCAACACCCTTAGATTAATATAATCTAAGTCAACACCCCAAAAAACCTCGAAATTGATACCCATATCATTTAATGAAAAAAATAAGTAGGTTCGCCATCTTGAATTTAATTTAAAAATTATTTTACATTATAAAGTTAAAATCAATAGGTACCTATAATTTAAAAAATAATTGCATATTAACACGCAAGGTAACATTGTACTTGAACTTAGTTAAAAATTAAAATAGTATCCCGAGCTGCTAAAATTTTGTTTTGTAGCTAGCACCGTGCTCACCCTATCAAAACATTGTAAGATTTACACACACTGATAAACCCTTTATACTACTACTAATACACAAAAGTATCGAGTATGTAGCTCCATTTTGCGGAAAAAAGTGGCACAGGTCCGTTCAGCACGGCGCCTCGTCCCGCACTAAAGTATTGGGCGACAGAGGGGCTGCTCAGGGAACTTGCGAGTATCGATTACGTAAAAAAATCATATAAAATAATTAAAAAAGTTTTTCAAAAAAGTGAGCCGAGAGTACTCTCGGCATAGTAATATTTAATATTCTGATGGATTAAAAAAAATCCTACAGTTCATAGTTTAAAAGAAAAAAGGTTGTAACGAAGAAAACGGAGGCTACTTTGGTCATTTATTTTTAATACTTCAAATGTTTTTTTAAAAAATCTGGCCCGAGACGCACTTGCTCTGTATCGTGTAGATTAACATATATTTTTTTTGGATTTTTTCCGATAAAGATTAGGGAGAAAAAACGTTTTAATGTACCCCCAAAACGCGCAATCCACGTATGTCGCCGCCTTAAGTTATAATAATAATACTTATCAGTGTAGTTGAGATAAATTAAACAGTGTTTTTATGTAATGTACACTTGAAGGTGCAGTCAACTGCTGTAATAATAAGGTAAAAACTTAATTCAATTGATACATATTATTATTATTATTAATTATTGGTTTAGGTTCTTCCAACGAGTTTATATGTAGTCTTTAGGTTCTTCAAAAGTTCAGCTACCTAGTACTCGCAACCAGGGCGTGTGTATGACAAGCTAGATGTATGAATGTGGACAGGGGCATATAGGTATCCCAATCACATTACCAAATAAAATAAAAATGTAAGGCTGTTAATGAAATTTTAAATGCACGATTTTTGTACAAAAATGACCAAAACTAGCTAGATTTTGTCTAGCAATTTTTTTTTAAATGTGACAACACTATCACCTGCCGGGATATTTAGCACCTGTCACGTTTGCCTTTGTAACTTTGTACCTATGTTTTACAATTTTATAAAAAAAACTAGCTTCCCGCCAGCGGCTTCGCCCGCGTGGTCTTATAATTGTTTCCCCCGTTTTCGCAACATTTTTCATTACTACTCCGCTCATATTAGTTGTAGCGTGATGATATATCCTAGCCTATAGCCTTCCCCGATAAATGGACTATCTAACATGGAAAGAATTTTTCAAATCGGTACTTTCGAGTTTATTCGTTACATACAAAAATACAAATCTTTCTTCTTTATAATATTAGTGTAGATGTAGATGTAGATATTTACTTTTATTCCGAGTATTTTTTTACTTTAATGGATAACATAAATGTAATCTAATTACGATGCCTAATAATACCTTCCCGGGTCGGACAGGGTTTTCTTAACATGTCGTATAGAACTGTCGGATGTGACAGAAGCCAGGAGATATTTTCTCTCAAGAAATATCCCACGATTATCAGAAGCCCGGATATCACGTAGGCTATCAATGATTGCATCATATCCGCTACAAATAAAATTCGTTACTTCAGATGTAAACATAATTATTATTTTCCTCATTGATAATTCCAGGCACGTGTGATCGGAATTTTCCTAGTTTGACTCCTGACTTTTAGTTTCCTACTTAATATTATAAATGTGAAAGTTTGGAATGGATGGATGGATGGCTGTTTGTTACTCTTTCACGCAAAAACGTGAACGGATCTGGATGAAATTTGGGACAGAGATGGATTATAGTCTGGAATAGCAGCACATAGGCTATTAGCCTATTATGCCTACATCACTACATAGTATAAAATAAAGTCGCTTTCTCTGTCCCTATATCCCTATGTATGCTTAAATATTTAAAACTACGCAACGGATTTAGATGCGGTAATGCTTTTTAATAGATAGAGTGATTGAAGAGGAAGGTTTATATGTATAATATACATATTATAAGTACATATAAACATACATATTATAGTACAGAAAATACAAGAAATTCAAACCCATGCGAAGCCGGGGCGGGTCGCTAGTATTATATTATTTTAAATAAATCCTTGTCCATACTAGTCCTTACTTACTTACTAATATTATAAATGCGAGAGTAACTCTGTCTTTCTGTCTGTCTGTCGCGCTTTCGCGCCAAAACTAGTGAACCGATTTAAATAACATGGTACACAGATAGTCTAGTCTAGAGCTTGACAAAGGACATGGGCTACTTTTTAATGCGAAAGAAGGGCTGTAAGGGGTTGAAATAGGGGATGAAAGTTATAAGAAGTACCCAGACTACGCGGGCGAAGCCGGTGGCGGGAAGTTAATATTATAATATTTTAAATACCTAAATACTGTAATAAACACTACAATTCTGTAATAATTTAGGTACCTACTCTACCTTTGCTATCGAAACGCTAAGAAAGTTTCTATTTATTTATCATGTTTTTGAAGTTTACAAATCACTCTGACTCTGTACAGTGACGTGTACTGATTAAACACATTACGTTATCGTTATTATCATTAAACATTAGTCCGATGCAACGGCTACCTGCAGCCCAGTTAGATAGCAAACCACTTAAGTTTCTACGCATACTATGTAATTTACTGCAACGAGAAAGTGATAATCATCTTAGTAGTTGTAAATATAACAGCTGTAGTATGTCTTTTTTTATACCACTAAGGTGGCAAACAAGCATACGGCCCGCCTGATGGTAAGCGGTTACCATAGCCTATAGACGCTTGCAACCCCAGGGGTATCACTCGCGCGTTGGCGACCCGAAAAACCTCTTAGAGGTTTATGGAGGATTCACTGCGCCGACAGTTTGAGGGAATATTCCTCTTACTGCCAGCGCAGCGCATCCTTAGAAGGAGCTCTGGTGACCTTACTCACTGCAGGAACACAACACACAATAAAGTGTGTTATTTGGCTGCAGTTTTCTACAGAGGTACTTGCCCAGATGGGCTGCTCCAGATTTGTTCTTCTCTCTCTTAAGTCTTAACTAGTAGACGCGTGTGAAATGACCAACAAGACTATAAATAAATAAATATTTTGGGGACATTTTACACGGCACCATCTAGTCCCAAACTAAGCAAAAGCAGAGCTTGTACTATTGGTACTTTTATTGTAAATACATACTTTTTATACGTAAAAAACACAGACAAACACAAATTATATTCATTCATCACATGAATATCTGTGTCCTGTGCAGTGTTGGATTCCGTAGTTTTATAATACTATTTGTACCATTATTTGATAGTGTGTAGTATGTAGTATCGTACTGCCACTATACTACGCGAAAATACCATAATTTTGATGTCGACCGATTTGTATTAAGTGAGCCCTTTTACTTATTAATATTTACCGTAAAATGTCGGGAATTTCTGTATGTACGGCAAAACCTAATCAGGATTACCAAATACAAACGTAGTGTTGCCAATTTAGCGACTTCGTTGCTAGAAGTGGCGGCTTTTGCCTGAGTGTTTCCGTCAGAAAAAAAAATGTCGCCAAAAATTACTTGTATTTGCACACATTTATTTGGTCACTTTTGGAGTACCATCAAAATACTTTTTCAAAAGATTTTTGATGCTGCAAAGAGGTGCTAATTAATAGGAGTATTTTTAATAACTATAATTTCTTTTAGCTAATTAGAAATCCTGTTATCTTTTTTACAAATACACTAAAAAATTCAAATTTCTAGTATTTCTGGGAATTAATAAAATAAAATAAAAATTATTGATACTTCCATTTATGTAATTAATACGCCTTACGCCTCAACTGAATAAAAAAATATATTTACGATATACGAATGCATTTTTACCCTTGTGGAAAACATCAAAAAATTAAACATTAAAAATACCTACGATAAAAAAACGTGAAAAGTCAAACGTAGTATAATTTTGGACAAATAGTATTATTTTATTGTCCATGTAGCATAATTTTTTGAGGGTCTGAATCCAACCCTGGTCCTGTGGGAATCTAGAGCAATCGTGGTCAGCAGTCGTACTTTACTCGAATCAAATTACTATATTGCATACTCGCTGTTAAAAAGCAGTGATCTAGGCATCACATCAGGGTATGACCACTGGACTGCCAAGTCAAAGGTCTCGAGTTCGAATCCAGGGCACGCACCTCACGACTTTTCGAAATCATGTGCGTAATTATCACTCGCTGTAACGGTGAAGGAAAACATCGTGAGGAAACCTGCATGCCTGAGAGATATTCTCGACGGCATGTGAGGTCTGCCAACCCGCATTAGGCCAACGTGGTAGACTATGGCCTAATCCCTCTCATACTGGGAGGAGACCCGTGCTCAGCAGTGGGACAGTTGATGGGTTGATGATGATGATACTCGCTGTTATGGCTAATGTTATTCAAAAAAATACACAAGACTATATAAGGCGGCCTTTGCCTATGTCCTTCCTCAAGATGCCTGGATGCCATACTATAACGCCTGTATTCCCCTAAGGACGAGGTAGAGTTGTATTAATATACCTACACCCACAGTATGCTGATATGTTTATCCATTTCCCATGTAATAGGGGCACAATTCCAAACTCTGCCACTAAGAATTTCATACTTTACACTTTGCTCGACCTGGGAATTGAACCCAGAACCTCCAGCATAGCAGTCGCGCTTCTGACCTTCTCATGAGGCAGTAGTCACGTAATGTAGTCGCTAAGTATAACACTATTATCGACGATGTTTTTTTATAAAGTATTTGATCTAGATTTTAGATATCCTGAAAGTCCACGGGCTGGAACATATTTATAGTCCTGCCCACAAATTCATTGCACCCGCCGTCACTCAGGTGACAAAGTTCAGTCTCATATAATTTCATTTACAGTAAAAACAGCGTCATATCTTTCGACGTCATACAAGTGTGCGTCTATAAATAGAAGTGCATTCTTCAACCAACAATAGTTGGTCTATTTAATGTGAGAAAAGCGAGCTAAATCATATAACGCAGCACTATAATTTTTTGGTCGTAGTAACCAAGAGTTTCTCAATACATACATTATACTGCTTTTTTAAATACCGATTGGTTGATAGTGATGTGACTCTTCTTTGAGAAGAATAAATGATGAAAAATAATTCTGTCAAATCAAGGATGAGAATTTGCTCATCTCCTATTTATCTTCTATATTTCATAGCAAGAGTCTGAGGCTAATATTCAGAGACGACGCTAAGCTTAAACTTTCGATTCCGTATGTCAAATTATAGTAAGAATTTGACATAAGTACAGAAGCGTTACTTTACGCTTAGCGTCGTCTCTTAATATTAGCCTAAGTCTTAGATTGGAGAAAACCGTTTGAGCCCTTGTTTTTTAAAATTCCCATTTGGTGTTTAATGCATTGGGACATTATTTATATGGACGTTATGTCAAAATCCTATCTCTAGTAAGCAAATCTATCGACAGATTTGATATAGGAATAGGAACCGGCAGTAAGACCTAGGCGTATTTAGGGCGTATTCTCGTTTGAGCACTTGTTTTTAAAGCACCCAAGGAAGGCATTGAGCACTAAAGGAGTGATATAGAAAAATATGAAAGTTCGTATAGAACAAAGTGACTATTTTACGCGGACGAAGTTGCGGGCAAAAGTTAGTATTGTCATAATGTTTTTAAACAAAGCAATGGCATTCGTTACATGCATTCTCCTCACGGCCGCAAACGCTTAGCAACAATCATCGCGATATACTCTTTATCGCTTAGAGTTTTATGGTTTAAGTCTAATTTCATTGGCAAGGTTAGTTTTTATATTAGCACTATAAAATAACGTTAGAGACTGCAAGGCTGGATATCAGTTTAAAAAAACTGTCGATTCTTTTAAACTGAACCTACACTAAAATGTTGATATCGTAGGGTATTTTAAAATTATTAAAAGACATAATATGTACCTGCTTGCTTATTTTAATCACTTTTTAATGCGAAAAAAGGGCTGTAAGGGGTTGAAATAGGGGATGAAAGTTAAAAAATTACCTAGACCACGAGGACGAAGCCGCTGGCGGAAAGCTAGTTATTAATAATTTTAAACCAATCTTTTTTTCTCCCCTTTTTCGGTCCGCGCCAACTTCCAGCCGGACAAATAAATTGGCGACTACAATAGGGAAGTACATAATAGACAGGTAGGTATTTCTGTCGTATAATTTAACGACACTTAAGTTTATACAAAAGACTTTATTTAATCAATTTTCCTTAACAATTATTGTAACAATTGGACGCCATCTGTGACCACAAAGCGTATGAGTCACAATTTCCGTTATAAAAAAAATATTTTTCATAGTTTAAACTGTTATTCCTTGGTATGAAGCACTTAATACAGTTTTAAAAAGGCACTTAATTATAAACACTTAAACCTGAAAACAAAACAGTTTTATGGGTTTACGCTATAAGAAACTTTACATTACGAAGATTAAATTATGTATGTAAAATAATTATAAAAAGTTTGTTGTGTTCAAACATCTACTTACGTAGCAAAGTTTCGAAAAGAGATTTTTTTTATAATACGTAGGTATAATTATTTAAATATAATTCTGTGTGTGACTTAACTTAATAGGTATATTGTCATAATGTATTTATTCCTATGTTTTACAGTTTATAAGGTTAATCCTAATCTTAGATTAAATCTAAGAAGGTAATCTTTATCGATTAACCGTTCACATAAGTGCAATATTAGCAACAATATTTTTTTTTTCATATTACACTTAACAAAACGCATAGGTAAAGGTATAGATTCTGGGTCTTGTTGCGCTGTAACTCATTACCGATAAATCGACTAATTCCTAATCGACCAAAGGCGAATCTAATCGATTACAATCATTCGCTTTACTACGGCGAGTGCACTTAGCAACAACTGTTATAACGCAACACGTTTTTCTCATGCATTATGTTTTTTATGTTTTGTCTCATTGTTCGTGTTCACGCACGCTTGCAGTTAAAATGCCGATAGAAAAGCACAATAGAACGTTTCTTTTTTTGTGACATTCTACCAATAATCACTATAGCCAATTAAGTACAGTAAAAATCACAATAGAAAAGTAAAAGTTGGTATTATTCGTATGTATGAATTTAGGGGATGCTTGCAGTTCGCTGCAAAGTCTTCAAAGGTACTACGTAGGCGTAGGCTATAAAATAAATAACCGCGCTTAGGCCCCGCGCGCACTACGCAGCCTGGATGCGACAGCCAGTTGAACATTATGACGGAGTATAGAAGCCCTAAACCCATTTCTGTCGTGGGTTGAGTTTGGTTGTTTGGACCATTGTACATGTACTATGGGAAGAAGAAGAAAGATAACAAAATTGTTCAGACACACAACATCCGACAAACACAGAGATATAATAAGTAGAAATGAATTACCCACAAAAAGGCACTATAATATGCTGTCGGCATGCTTGCCCCGAATGGGTTGCCAGCTCAGCATTATGGGCTGGCTATTCTAAGCAGTTAGTACATCGTCATATGTTCGGCTGACTGTCTCAGACTGTTCAGGCTGCGTAGTGCTCGGGAGGCCTTAGGGAGTTGGCCTTCTTTTACCATTCAAGACTTGTGAAGTTGACTTCTTTATTTTTTTTACCGAACGTTTTTTTTGTTCGCAGTAGGCACAACGACCACTCACTTGACTGTGGTTAGGGTGAACAGCGATCCCACTCCTGTGAAAGACCACCAGGTGCCCGTGTTCCTGTACAGCAGACACTCCTTCGTCGCAGACCAGTGGGACCTGACCACGAACCAGGTAAGATATGAAATAAGAATAACACAATACAATAGTCTTACAATTTAAGCAGCAGTGATAGCCTAGGGGTATGACCACGTGCCAAGTCAAAGGTCTCGAGTTCGAATCCAAGGCACGCACCTCTAACTTTTCGAAATCATGTGCGTAATTATCAGTCGCTTTAACGGTGAAGGAAAACATCGTGAGGAAACCTGCATGCCTGAGAGATTTTCTCGACGGCGTGTGAAGTCTGCCAACCCGCATTAGGCGAGCGTGTTGGACTATAGCCTAATCCCTCTGATACTGAGAGGAGACCCGTGCCGAGCAGTGGAACAGTATATGGGTTGATCAAAATTTAAGCCTGTATTTTTGGCCATTATTGTTAATACGCTAGGTACCTATCATTCTACCACATGAACCACATCGGTCAGAGCTACACAAGGCTACACATCAAGCTATAGGTTGGCTTAGTATTGTCGTTTCCGTGGAAGAATGCGTTGTTCCCGTAGCCCCCGACGCAAGTGCGAGTGGGAACACCGGGGTTGGTTTTAGTCAGTAGGAGACTGACAGACCCGGAAATCGTGGAAGTCCCCCGCCCTCCCCGGGGCGGGGGACTTCCACGAGGATTTCCAACCTCGAAAAAAAAAGTAGTGTCTGCTTGTCATAGTCGTGGTGAATGTTGCAGGGGGGCTAGACAAGTTGCATTTTGACATTCGAATCGACAAACAAAATGTATGGAAATTACATTAGTGACAGCTCGATTTGTCGAAAGCTTGTGTCATTTCCATACATTTTGTTGTCGATTCGAATGTCAAAATGCAACTTGTCTAGCCCCCCTGATGCAACTTGTCTAGCCCCCCTGATCACCTGGCCATGTGACATTACATGTGGTGCTAGAGAAGGCAAATGCGGCTTTTAATCGGCACGACTAAAGCGCCTCCCTACGTGGCACGGATCCTTCAGAATTTTCCGCATCAAAAAGAAAAAAAGAGGTTAGGTATCCTATGATAAGAACATGTTATTGAAATTTATTATATTTTCTTGAAGATTGGAAACGTAAAGTTAGATATCAAACGAAATTCGAATAGAAATAATTATTTACTTGCTTGTCCCAATTATTGTTCATTTACTAATGAGACAGGAAGGAAATAAATAAAACTCCAAAATATGTCCGTCTTTTGGTCTCATTAAATGAGGATATTTCGTTATTTATCTTTACCTTAATGAGTGTAAATAAAACATTGTAGCACATTGTAGCTCCTATTGGTCGTAGCTTGAAGATACATTTATAGCCTATAGCCTTCCTCATTAAACGGGCTATCTAACACTGAAAGATTTTTTCAAATCGGACCATTAGTTCCTGAGATTAGCGCTTTGAACCAAACAAACAAAGCAACTCTTCAGCTTTATAATATCAGTATATTATGTAGATGTAGTATCCTTCTAAACCTTTAGAAGCTCAAACTACTTAATTTAAAAGATAAAAGTAGATACTAGATAGTTAACATCATACGTCCACTAACTAATTCTACGCAACATTTTGATCGATTAGGAAAATCGTGTTGTTTTTACCCGACTGCCGAAGAAGGAGGGTTATGTGTTTGACGCGTATGTATGTATGTATGTCCGTTCCTATGTCCGGTCGTAACTACTCAACAGCTCAACCGAATTAGATAAATGACACCTCATTAGATTCGTCTTGATGGCACGACTGTCACTGGGTACATGAAATTTAAAAAAAATCAATATGGCGGATTTTATACGCTTTAATGTGCGAACTGATTTTGAAAATGATCTTTAGTTGTATCAATTTATATTTTAAATCATCATTTAGGATCTATCTAGTGATTCTATGATGATTTATAAACTAAAAAGAAGGAAATAAAATCAATTATTAAAAGAAACAAAATACCCGACTGTGTAAAAACTAATAACTAAAAATCTAAAAACAAGCTCTGTGATGTTGGAAAATGTATTGCAGGCGGGACAAGCTGTTCGTTTATAAACAAAATTGTTTCTTTGCTTGTCCCGCCTGCAATACATTTTCCAACATCACAGAGCTTGTTTTTAGATTTTTAGTTATTAGTTTTTACGCAGTCGGGTTTTTTGTTTCTTTTAATAATTGTTATACTCGATCTTTCAACATTAGCGTACTAGTGGAATTCGTTAATGTAGTACAGTAAGTAATTCCGTGTTTCATTGACGCACGGCTTTTTGGCACGGCTTTCATATTTTTTTTACTGTAAACAGTTCTCTGGATATTATTGCAATAATACGAGAAGGTAAGTATTTTTTTCTTGTCTGAAATCATAACTTTCCATGATTATCTTAACAGTGTCCCTGTATAATGATCGAATATGAAAAATCGGTAAACAAAATAATAATAATAAATATGCTGGGACATTTTACATAGCACCATCAAGTCCCAAACTAAGCAGAGCTTGTACAATGGGTCCTAGACAATGGATATAATACTCATATACTTTTTTTTTGTAAATACATACATATAATACATAAGAAACACCCAGAAAAACACAAACACTTAAGTTCATCGCATAAATATTTGTGTCCTGTGGGAATCGAACCCACGACCTCGTGATCAGCAGCACTAGACTACAGACGTCGTCAAAATCTCCGTACAGTCCCTATTAATGATAGAAAATGAAAAAAAAATAACAAAAACAACTAAAACTTAAACCGCAAAAAACATACGTTTACAAATAAACCGACATAGACAGCGACCCAAACAGACTAGATCTGATTAGTAACAAAACTTACAAATAACACATGTGTCGATAAACTCGACTATAAAATTTTAACGCTAAAGTAAACTTTACTATATATACCTGTGTTAATTTTTGTTAGCAATCGAGAAAAAGTATAGGTCGACCAGAAAAATAAAAAATATCGCCATATTGCGGACTAAATTGAGTTTTTAATTTATTTATTTTTATTTGGATCTCCAACAAGAGGTACACCTTACATGCTAATTATACAAGGAATGTTTTTATGTGCTTTGTGTCCTCTCAATTAGAGGAGACCACATCATGCAAATTAAAAATCTAAAAATTTATACAATTAATAAATCAAATCAAATTAAATATCAAATTAAATTAAATTGAATTAAATTAAACTTAATTAAAAATTAAAAATCGTTGCCACAATATTAAACAACAAAAAAAAAAAACAAGAACCATAGACAAATTATTATTATACCTACTTATTATTATACTTGAAATTAAAATTAAAATACTTGAAATTAAAATTAATAGTTAGTTAATTAATTATGTACTTAGTTGTTGGGCGGTAGGGACGTCAACAGCTACACAGTTTATTAGTTTTGCGCGAATTAAGTGTTTTTAAAATTATCTAGTATTTTAAATTGTTCAGAGCGAAAACAGATGCGTTCCATTTTATTATCAATTCCGCCGTTATGCGCGTATCGCACTAAGTTTAAATTTAGTTTCGTGTAACAAATGAACAATGTATTATGTCACTATGGTCGACACTTGTGCCAATAGTGCTTATTAGAAGGTCATTGCACTTACTGTCTAACATCCCTCAATATTATAGTTCCACTTGAAATTATGTTTCGCTTGGATTTGAAATTGAAATAAACTACAGATTATAAACGGTTGCTAGGAAGAGATGACATAGAAATTAAAATATTTATATGGGACCAAACTGGAAGCACCAGGAATAGTCGGTTCACCCAGTCGAAAGTTCTGAGGTAACAAACATATCATACAATTGAATTGATAGCCTCCTCCTTTTTTTGAAGTCGGTTGAAAAAAGCGTCCTTGGCATACAGAAATCCGTTATTGACGTCAGATACAAGATTTTTGAAACTTATTCCATATCATCGTCATCATTATCTTTATCTTTAGCGTTTTTTTTTCTTTTTTAATTTGGGAATTAAAATTCAACAATGTCCACAATCTCTTCGCAGCTCCGATTGCCTTGGTAGATATAACTTAAAATATTAACGTTGTTTTTTTTTAATTGTTTTCGTAATTGTCAGGACATACTCGTCAGGCGAAGCTGCGCACGGGTTTTTAATATTGAAAGTTTGTGAGGATGGAAGGATGAATGCTTGTACATATTACTTTTTCATGCAAAAACGAATAATACAAAATGTACTGACTGTTAGGTAGAATTGCATACATCATATTGGGTTCAATAACCCTATATTGCATGTCTGTGATAAGTAACAATACAAATCAAATAATACATAATTATTTATTGATAGAATATTGTGTTCTGATTTATTTGTGGCACTATCAATATTTGCATTGTCTTTCCATATATAGTCTCTACTCCATTGCTTTTCATCGGAAATAATAAAAAAAAACGTATAACTCTGATCTGATACCTTTTTCCAAAATAATTAATCAATCTCTATGCTACGGCTGCGGCTCTAAGGCTAATAAACTTAGGCTTCCGTATGTCAAATTGTCATACAAATTTGACATACGGAAGCATCGTCTCTGAATATTAGCCTAAGGGTGAGATCCAGCACGGAATAAAAAATTGTGTGACCTACTGGTAGCTGTCTGGGTCTAGGTGGTTTTGGTAGTGCAATACATATATTCTTAGCCCACATAACGTTAGACGACGTCAAGGCAGGCCCTAGGAGATGGCAATACGAACTAAAAAGAATTGGCCGCAGAAAGCTCTAAATCGAGATAAGTGGAAGGAGAGTAGTCCTCCTCCTCGGCCTTTGCCCCGACGCCCCGACGATATAGTGGCTGAATAAAAAAAAAAAGGATACTTCATGATGTCAAGAAAATCTTAGCGTGGAAAGGCGAAACACAAAATAAAATGAAAGGAGGTCATTAAAAGCCCATTCAAGTTAGCCCAAATTTGTATATGACAGCTGTCAAGTTGACAGTTTTTACCATGAAATCACTATGAAACTAATAATTAATGGCGTGCGTTTGACATTCCGAAACTGACACTGACAGCAAATAGCTGTCAAGTTGATCGTTTTTACTATAAAAAACACTATGACAATGATAAACTGATAGCTTAAAAAAAGTACGACTAGAGTTTTAACCAGCGTAATACAGGGTATTTTTTCCAATAAGTGTACCTTCGGCACATCATTTGGGCAGATTTTTATGACCTCCTTTTATGCAAAAGCGGTAAAATTGTATATTCCACAATAATTATAATAATAGTAACAATTATGTGGACACGGTAAATGTAGCGAACCGATAAAGAGTTCATCGACCTCCGCTGATATTGTACACAGAATATTTTCGTAGGCACCGAACGGTCAGGGATGCCAAAGTTGTATTCATAGGAAAACGCATCTGTTTGAGAAATATATATAGAAGCGTCAGGCGCGTGTATAAGACGTAAACACGCACGGACTTCAAAGTCTAGAATTAGAACGCCGAATTATTAAAAAATCTTAAATAAAAATTAATCGATAAAAAGATGACGTTAAAAATGGCCCATCCCTACCCCTTATACTCTTAACCAGACAAATGTAAAGGGTTTTATTTTTAGTCTGCTTCGCTTTCGCCATCCAACTAGTTTGAATAAAATCCGCAGACCAGCTGTTGTTTTGTTTTATGTAAACACATGATATCGATAGATAGACGATCTTTTTATTACGCTTTGAGTGATTTCATCGATATTTTTGATTTTTATAGACATTTTTGTTGCCAGCTAAAAGAAAATACTTTTCTCTGCTCTTTCTTTTTGTTAGCCTTACTTCCTCTTACAAATAAATAAAAAAATAGTTTCTGTTTGTAATGTCAAATTAACAAACAGATTTTTTGAATGCTTATGCAAGATTATTACGATAGATACCTGTTAGTAAAAAATATATTTTTGCTCTAGATTAATCTCCGAATGGCTGGGCCGATTTTGTCGGTCTGATTATGTAAAAGGAGTTACTTTGGCTACATTTATCTTAAAAAAATATTTAGGGTCCGTGTTTATTAAAGTCTAGCCGTGCAAAGCCACAGGACAAACAAAGAGGGGCCGCTAGTATTAAATAAAGTGGGCAACAGGCCAAAAGATAACCCGTAGTTACCAGTAGGTACGGCCTGGGGCCATATATCGTCAAATTAATGGCCCTGTACCCATATCGAGGTCAACAGGCGCTGGCGCATATTATACGAATACGACTAAATTAACTAAGTGTTTAGTATCATTTAGAAGTGTACATTCGTGCAGCGTTCTATGTAGCACTGTTTAAAAAAATATGGATTCCTTTTTTTATATTTTTGTGGCATCACTCAATTTAGCAATTTTTATGTTTAGTAAAATAAAATAAAGCCTGATAAACAAGTTTCGTAAATGGAATAGGCACTAATAAAATATTATTCTTTGGCGTGGGCTTTTTTATTTTGACAAACATTAGCACAGTTCGAATAATATTGTTGAGTTTACACCAAATATGGGAGGAACGAGTTTGATTGTTGGTCTTCAAACTGGTCAGTATTTACGATGTTTTTACTGTTGAAAGATGACAAACAAGCAAATATTCTTCTGATAGTAACCGCTGCATTTAGACGCCGAGCAACACCAATTGTTACGTCTCATTTACTCATAATTGCATTGACTACAATTACCTTTCCAGTTTCCGACCACAACACAATGATGGATTTATTTGAAGTAAAATTGTTATTTTTAATGAAGGAAAAAGTCGGCTGGCGAGCAAGATTCGAGCTTGCGTCTTCTGAACTTCTGGTATTTTTTCCTTAAATAACTGGTAATCTTAGCATGGAAAATGCTTAAAAAATACAAAAAGATAATTCTTAAAAGTCATTAAATTTTCACTATTCTAGTCAATTCAATTCACAAATAACACAAATCTAAGTTTTAGAAAGACGTTACAGATATTTTAAACTCGGACGGCTTATAACAAGATATAAAAAGATAATTTGTGTGTCGGACGTGTCCCGCCTAAAATAAATATGGCTGTTGCTATGTGTTGTAATGAGCCGTTGCTCGTGCTTAACCTATATTAGGAATTGCTTCCAAATCAGACGGGCAACTGATGTGTTGCGTGAAAGTTTTAATAATGTTGCCGCCCATCGCTGAGATATTTGAAAGGCAGGGCCATCAATTTTCTTTTGTCGTATAAAGATATGGCAAGGATTATCAGATCGTCTGGTAAAGACGCTATACCATTATTACTAGCATTTACATAAGCGAAAACTATTTAATCAATTTGGCTTGAACATGACTTCTTACTTAAATTGAGGTGTCGGAAAGTTCCCCAAAGATACAGTTACAGAAATATTGCTTTGAATACTGTTAGGAAAGAATGCAAAGATAGGATATATCTATACTCTTACTAATATTATAAATAGGAAAGATTTGATTGTTTGTTTTTTGCATTGAATAGGCTCCGAAACTACGAGGCCGATTAAGAAAATCTTTAACCATTAGAAAGCTACATCTCAGGCTACAATTTATAAAATGTACCCAGACGACGCGGACGAAGCGAAACTAGTCACTTTTAAAATATGCAGACGTCTTATGTAGGTATTACATCTCATACATAATACAAAGGCATAACCTTCATGATATAAAACCTATCGTTTATAGTCTAGACTTTAAACATTATCTTCAATGTTATCAATTACCAATTTAAAGCACGTCGCCGACTCGTATATTTCGCATGTTGCTAAGCTGCGGCATGTCAAATAGATATCTATAACGTAATATCTAATCTTAAAAACATTATAAACATTAGCCAGACTTCTTATAAACATTATAAACATTAGCCAGACTGCCTAGGGTCCTATTATTGTTTATAAGTATTTGTCAATTATTGAAACCCTTATAGTGCAGTTCAAACAATACCATGTAGGTTCCCTTATTCTAGGTCGTGGACTTCTCTCTCTCTCTCTTTCTATTCTCCTACTAAAGTGAAGCAAGAGTGTGAATTTTGTACTTGGCCATGCACTTTTTAGCAGTTATACGAGTTTATGGGGCACAATTTTATCCGAAATTATAATCATATTATGGAAAATATACGTCGTGACATCGCCCAACTGTCGTTTGAAGTTGCTCGTGTGTATCAACATAGGAAGCTTGCTTTATTCTCTTCATGACATCATGATACGTGTTTATTAGCCGCTGTTCTGTGCAGCCTCTGAAGTATCAGCATTATCTTAATCAGTATAGTAAATTGTGTTGGTTTTATTAACGCCTACGCATAGAACCGGGACCTAGCGTTTTAAGTAGATTAAACTACTACTTCTATACTACGTTGCGTTCTCTTATAACTCTATCGATGTTAAGAAGTGAAAGTTTTAAGTAGTATAATAATCGGAAAGTGGATCTAGACTATTGATTCCAAATATTTCCAAATACTTTGAAAGAATTAATACTTACGTAACGTAATTTAAATTCAGATTTACATACTAATTGTCTAAACTCTAGACGTTGAATGCTTTAGATTATATCTTGTGTTTATGAGGAGTTTTTAATAATGTCACGTTTTTATAGAACAATCTAGCCATTAAAACAAGAATACCAACTTAATTAAATCTATTTATGTAGCAGAATACAAATCCTATTTCGTTAAATAAACGTGATAAAAAAATAAATTGTTCAAAAACACTCGTAAGAACGTTCATAGTAAATAAACATTTTTAAATAGTTGAAAGAGCTAAAACAATGAGTTCACGAGAGCGACCATGAAAATACATTTTTATAGCGATGAAAATACCGTCAAAACATAAAACCGGATTTAACGACTTGTGTGAAAAATTTAAAGCTGTCTATATCATTATTTTAAAAATACCACTTAGAATAAAAACAACTGCAAACCGTTGCAAAAATCTCACAGCAAAATACGAACTTATAGACAAACGGTAACACAACATACCATCACGCTTTATGTCCGGTTATGGTATGTTTTTAGGTCCCATGAATTTAGGGGCGAGCCACCAAAGGCTCAAAGAAAAATTAAAAATTATAGAAATTTCCAATAACAATGCGCGATCTGTTCTAGTTTCTTGTTTTATTAAATGCCTGCCATTATTCCAATTAATGCCACCACTTTTTGTACATTTTAGTAAAAAAAAACACTTGTTATATTAAAAGACCTTCAAGCGATACTAATTTCACGCCTAATATAATACCTGTTTACGTACCAAGTTAAAAGGAAATCAATAAACACATTAATTTTATCATACAACCTGTAATTAAGCCTCGTTGTTAGTAATTACTTGATAGTCGACTAATAAACGGTAGATAATAATTTAGTCGATTACGTGAATTTTGTAATCCCATCACTATTGGTGCTGGCGCCGCGCTGGTTTCATTCAAATATTTAGATTTCATTCGCTCCATATTTGAATTCGAATTTATGTAATAATAAACAAAACAGGTTTCATACGAGTATGCCAGACATGGAATTTGTATTAAACTCCATTGAAAATTTATTTATTTTTATAATTGCCTCGACAAGTTCTAAACTCAATATATGCCGAATTATTAAAGTACGTTAAGTAAACTTTTGCAAAAATATTAAAATTGAAAAGTCAGTCTATTATAAAAAAAAACGATTAAATAACCCTAAAGTTAATCTTAAACTAATTTAAAAAAAAGGCTTTAACCTAAATACATATCTGGCGATAACGTTAGGAATTACGAATGTATGCGTAGATGTTACTTTCAAGCGCCTACCAGTCCCTTTCCAAGGTTGACTTCGGAGTAAACGACGATGTCTGCTGCCTTCCTGCCACTTGGTGCCCTTACGCCAGTAAGTACTTACACTGAAGGCCACTGTGTTCTGTTACTTCACCTTTTAACAACTATTTAGCAGGAAATATTGTTGTTGTATTAAGGAGAATCGTCCGAGCCAATTTTCTTTTCGTTTCTTGAAAACATCTTATAACACATTCAGGGTACAGTTCTCGCCAAACTTATTGTCCGGGGTGAAGTTGGCACGTGTTAAATGTAACTCCACCGTAAAAATCGGAGAAAGAAACATTTTAGATTTTAATTAATATAAACGAAAGCTCTTGTCGTAGTCTGTCGTTTTGAATCATTCTAATCCAATATTTTTCTTTCTCCGATTTTTAAGGCCGGGTTAAAGTTAGCTCGTGCCAACTTCAACCCGGACAATAAGTTTGGCGCGAACTGTATCTAGACAAATATAATAATTAGTATGAATTAGTAACCCCACTTCGGGTCTGATAGAAAACCAGCGCCAGGCAATCTGTCTTGTATATGAACGAGATCCTTTCACCACAACCGTGAAGCATAGTAATTTTACTTTTTTCTTTTTCCATTCTATCTACCCACGGAAAGTTACGATTTACTAGTTTGCCTTTGTTCTGTCAAAGTTGATACCTACAAGCCGTTTGTCAAAAGGTCAATAACCTCTTTCGAAAATCGGGTATCAGCGAAGATAATGAATATTTATTTGGCACCAAATCTTTATCTTGTCAGTCTTCTACATGGATTAGATACAAGGTGAATTTTGTAGGATTTCTTTATTTATATTGTGTATCGAATCGACAAACTGTCTGGATGGATTTTTCCGCTGAAGATATCTTCATATTTATATTTAGAATGACAAATATTAAACTATTTTAATGCTTTCACACATTGTTTCTGACACATGTAGAGTTAGTTATTATTAGGGAAAAATAACGATACGTCCGCCGAAAATGAAATCTAAACAACAGCTTAGAGGGCCGGTCGATCCATTGTATATGTATAGGAAAGGAGGGCAACTAAGATACTCTACATAGACATACTTACATGGTACAAATTTTTAATATGGTTTAGTTTATTTAACATTTTTAAGACAATGCCGACTATAAGTATTTTTAATTAAGTTCCCCTTGTAAGCTCCTGTAAGCTACAAGTGAATTGCGACTGAAATTATATGTAAGTATTAGTTTTATTTGTTAGTATTTTTTAAATTTTATTACTGGTATTATACGCGGATAGTTTTATGGATTTGGAAATATAGCACGTTTCAACTTCCAAGTTCTCAAAAAGTCCCGAGACTTGGCAACATTTTTAAGTTAATTGTTTTTGAAGCGATACTATTACTGATTTCTGGAAACATACTCAAACATAACACAACATACCATCACGCCTGAATTTCCGGAAGGGTAAGGCAGAGTGCTGCTAAACAGTTGATCATGTTTAGATCGCATTCCCATGTAAGCAAAACTTACACTGTTTCATGATCATAAGGCCTGAAATAATAAATGGTAAAAAAATATTACATCGCTCCTTCCTCACCGCTAGAATTAAATATGCATTCCTCTCGAAGTAAACAAATAAATAAAATCGTGATGTTTGTATCAACCTTGAATTATGAAACCAACCTTCGCAGCCGCGCTTCACGTGTCACACTCACACACGTTATAAAAATATAAATCTTTTTATTAAAATAGATACAGTTCGCGCCAAACTTATTGTCCGGGTTGATGTTGGCGTTAGCTAACTTTAACCCAGCCGTAAAAATCGGAGAAAGAAAAGTATTAGATTGTCTACACTAATTTTATAAAGTGGACAGATTTGTATTTTTGTATATAACGAATAAACTCAAAAAGTACTGGACCGATTTGAAAAATTCTTTCCATGTTAGATAGCCCATTTATCGGGGAAGGCTATAGGCTATATATCATCACGCTACGACTAATAGGAGCGGAGTAGTAATGAAAAATGTTGCAAAAAGGGGGAAAAAATTATAAGACCACGCGGGCGAAGCCGCTGGCGGGAAGCTAGTAATAAATAAAAAGTAATCTGTCGTTATAAATTATTTTAATCCAATATTTTTCTTTCTCCGATTTTTACGGCCGGGTTAAAGTTAGCTAGCGCCAACTTCAACCCGGACAATAAGTTTGGCGCGAACTGTACACATGATATTCGCGTGTTCCTGTTCATTTCGTTTTGTTTCCTTCTTCTGAGATACACAATTAGTTCATGCCGCGGCAGGGACGTTGGCAGTTTCGGACTTTCGGGCGATAGAACTCTGTAGTTGAGTTGCAAATGGCAAATAATATTGATTTAAATATAAAGCTAAGGCCGTTCGAGCATTTGACAGAAGTGTTCGACATAAGTACACAGAAACACTGACGCCATGTTTGTTACTATCGTACGGAATTTGTAATTTTTTGCCATTCCTGGGGATTAGTTCACTTCGGATTAGAGAAGACCATTTTGGGACCAAGTTCGGGGGTGTTATAGTGACATGTGGTCCGCCCAGTCCGCCTAACATTGTGGACCGGTTTGAAGGGGTCTCAAGACCAAGATGAACGCCGAAGTCGTCTCTAGGCAACCACTGCTGCTTACCATCAGGCGTCCTATAACCTTGTTCGTAAGCTTAGACTAAGTAGTACAAATGTTTTCAAATAGTGCGGGTTGGATGCACCCAATAGTCTCCATAATCAAATAGTGCGGGTTTTGGATGCATCCAATAGTCTCCATACTCAAATAGTGCAGGCATACCCAATTACCCATAGACCCATAGTCTCCATAGTGTCCATAACTAATTATTTTATGAGCCGTTAATGTTCCACTGCAGGGCTTCCTTGCTGCCCTTCCTTCTTCCTGTCTTCCACACATGACAAGGGTTTTCAGCTAGGTTAGGTCAATATTTTCTGAAGATACTCCGCTCCAGGCATCTTCTCAAGAACCAGCCGCAATGTCGAAAATAAAGTTACTTACTTAATGTGTTTTGCAAATTTAACAGTTTTTTCATTAATTATCATTAATTAAACCGCTACATTTTAAATTAAAGTTGTCTTTACTACATGCAGACTATTTGTCTGCTATTTGGGTCGAATACTGTACCGTATTTACAAACATACCTACTTGCCTACTTGATAAATTGGACCAGTCTACGATAGCTCAAATCAAATCACGTTGCTAACCGCTCGGTTCAACTCTGCTAAATGAAGAAGTAGCTCTAAATATAAACGTTGCGGTGTAATCGCCCGCGTATTTATAGAATCGTGTATACTTCGCTTGACGACAGTCGAATGTCTATTCGCAGGGGCGCTCAACCCGTCGGCCGCGTTGATAAAATCACTGTCATTTTCGGTGACACTTGCTTTATCTTCCTGACAGTATTATAATTTTGTTGTTTTGAAGTGAGTGCGTAAACAAGGACGTATATTTCCGTTTCAAGATATTTTAACCAAATTTGTTTTTTCGGTTGTATGCAAATCAACGCGATAAAAAATAATTAAAATGAAGGCTTCTTTTGGCATTGAGAACTATTTTAAAACTTTGTATTTAAGCAATATTTAGTTAATTTTAATTATGAATTTATGCTCACTTTGTTCTGTATGAGTAAGTAGTAACTCATTAAAACTATTTTTATTACCACTACTACTAAAATACGATGAAATTATAATTATGTAGATAGGCCAAGGTCGTTTTGCCTCGTCATGGAAGGTTGGAGAGGCGCCACGGCGCCCTCAGTGTCCGGTTCTGTTTTGTTGGTTGATGTTATATAGGTAATTATTATCGGGACCTACCTTTGGGGAAGTAGGTAGTAGGTACCTGTGTTTCATACACCGGGAGCCTAGATATATCCACCACGCTGGACTGATGTCTATCTTAGGAACTAGTAATATAATCGTAATAATGCTCAACTTCAGATATCAATTAACCATAAAAAAACAAGTCGTGGGATGATTACTATTATTAGTTGTAAAATGCCATTGTAATATTAGGAAGTATTACTAATAGTGACTAAATACATACTACGTATTTTGAAACTTAACACCTTGTTTTTGTAGTTCTCGTATCATAATTACGTCACAAACCATTAATTTTTAAAACTTCCTGTTACACTATTATTTTGTGTATACTACGCACTGTTTTACCGTGCAATAATACTACTCAAGTGGGTCAGTAATGACCTACGCCACAGAATCCATAATAGTACTACGCCGGAATTCTATATACCTACGTATAATCAGGAGGTATACAATACCTACACGATTTAAGATATCAAATGTTTAACTGTAAGCGCATACCTATCATCAGTTAATCATTCTTGTTATTCAGTATTTAGAGAAAAACAGTTTGCCTTTACGGCCTTCGACATTTTATTGCTTACATAGCTTAACATCTTAATTTAGTATTAATAGGTACCGGTGCCGTAAGTAGAACGTAAATCGGAGTATATAATATCGACCAGACATGTCAATGTATTTTTATGTACATAACACGTATTTTCTTGGTAGCATTATTAGCAGTGCAGATTTCAATGCGATGGAACCCAAAAAAATTTCACCAAAAACTGTAGAGTGACATGGTACCTATCTAAAAACTTAAATTTTGCTTGTTTGGAGGAAAATCTTAGAATTTTAAAGGAATTGTAAACTTTCTGTAAGTAAGAAGGCTGAAACATTACACTGCATAAAAAGGACAAGATAATAAGAATTCCGATGGATTGGAAGCAACTTGAACTTTGTTCATAATTCCGATACATGATCGTACCTATTTACGGAAAGTTTTATTTACTTATACCGAAGTTTTGCCAGACTCAAGTGTATTTAGTTGTTAGGTAGTTGTACCTATCCAGCCTATCCTCTTTGTATTTCTCAGGGAATACTTTAGTAAATCACTGTCTTCGCTATGCCCTCATCCCAATTTACTCAGGGTCGGCGCATCTACGTCTTTTCTCGCTAGTAATAGTAAATATCGTGGTAAAAAGCATAGCAGCCACTATGTTGAAAGAGAGGCTATGCGACCAGCCCGTCCTGTGTGCGCCGGTCGATCATTAAATTCCCATTATATCGTCACTCGTAGAGGCTCTTTTAAATGCACCATACGTGATAAATGGTCCTCGCGTGGTAATGTCTCTTAATTTCTTTTGGTAGGTAATGTCTCTTGATTTATATTGGTACACCCTAATTCAATTCGCTGACTAATCGTTGACAACCTAAATTATACTTAGAGCTATTATGTAAGTATGCGAGAAGTTCGATGGAGAAGCAACTTTACATGAGCATTAAATTTGACGTTGCCTTACCTCAAAATTAGGTAGGTAATGTTTTGAAGTTTTGTTGCGAATGAAAACAACACTAGTAAAAAAAATCAATTCAAATCAGAAAAATAAGAACAAAGTGGAGCGCAGTTTCCTCCTAGAACCAATAAGCGATAAATAATGGATCTCGTTTATTCAAGTAAGTATGCGAGAAGTTCGATGGAGAAGCAACTTTACATGAGCATTAAATTTGACGTTGCCTTACCTCAAAATTAGGTAGGTAATGTTTTGAAGTTTTGTTGCGAATGAAAACAACACCAGTAAAAAAATTCAATTCAAATCAGAAAAATAAGAACAAAGTGGAGCGCAGTTTCCTCCTAGAACCAATAAGCGATAAATAATGAATCTCGTTTATTAATCGTTGGTGTGTGGACTTTAGACTAATAAATTTACATGCTATATATAATACTCACACCTTTCTCCTATTTATAAACAATTCGATGAACATGTCACATAATAAAACCCTTCCTTCAGCTTTATTGCCGTGTCGTCGGGTAAAAAATAAAGACTTCAGGATTCAAGCTATCGTTTCAGCATAAGGTTGTAGATGAGGCTTAGGGCAGAAAAATCCAATTATTACTGTTACTTAAAAGATGTCATAACATTTTCGAGAAAAATCGTGGAAATTTATAAAATAAAATGTGCTTCGAGAAATATTAACTATTTTAAAAATGACGTGATCAATACACGACATTGTTTTTGCATGTTTTGGCGATTGCATCAGTGCTCAGTCTCTACTACAGTAAAAAACTAAGACCATTATTAGGTACTTTATAGCTCTATTTATTTACATTTTACATTCTATTCTATTTGATTATATCAAGTAGGATACTATTGTTCAGTAATATTATATTATGTAGATTTATCGCTGTTTGTTTTGCCATAATTTTGCTTTATGAGTGGGGGAAGTAACTTGGGAATAAATACATCTGCTTCGGAATTTGCATTTCTCTTGTTTTATGTAAGGTACATTATGGAAAATTCTTATACGTACCGTATAATTGGAAACCATAGAACGTTATAAAAATTGCGTGAATTTATTATTAACATTATTCATGTATTTGCTAGTTTGACGTGCTTATATTTACTTAGTAGATTCCTATCTAGAAAGTAAATAACCTTATATCTATACTAAATACCAATGATTGGAATTACAGTGAATAGAACATTGATATTTATTCCATGCCTAATAAATTATAAATTACCGTTTTTAGAGTTTCTGTCTGCCAAAAAGTTTGTCTCAAATAGGCTGCGAAATGGCTCAACGGATTTCAATTAAAATTTTAGGTGGGTATTGAAACAGGAATTTTCACTAGATAATATTTTCGTGTATGCTATATTAGAAAGGAATATATATATTAGCCACAGCAACGCGTCACCGGAATAAATGAAAATCAATGTGAAATTTCACGGGTTCCTCAGATTGTTATAATTTCACAGACCTTTATCTAACAGCTGTATTATGGCTAAATTCAGTAGACAGACTTGGTAGTAATGTCCTCTTTAGTCAAAACTAGTTCTACGGCTATGAATATGTGAATGAATGTATATTTTATGCTAAGTTATACTGCTTTCTGTAAACGTTGAAAATTGTATACAGTTATTCAGTCCTATCTAGTTTGACTTTTAAAAATATCTTGATTTTAAACTCGAAGTGGGAAAAATAAATATCAATTCTGTTTATAGACAGCCTAGAATAGATATAGATCATTGACCCAATAATAGAATAGAATAGCATAAGCCGACCGTAATATTTCGAGTATTTATATGTATTATGTACCTACTAGTGTACGTCTTGTCCTCAATATTAGGCCATATTTTTATTAAAGAAATCTGACATTAAATAAATACAAAAAATATTAACCCCTTGTCAGTTTGACGTGTGTGTCAACTGTCAAACGAATCGTATCGTGTGTAATGTTTTTTGTATTTAATTTAATGTATTTCCAAAGCATGTTATTAACTAAGAGCACTCAGTGCCTATTTTCATACTCCTGTCTCCGTAATTTTTGTAAAAGGAGATACAATGTTTTTGCGTCACTTTTATATAGAATTCCACCTTATGTCACAGGGAATGCTGCTTTGGTTTGGGCTATGGAATTCGCTAACGCTACTCCGTAACCCAGGGTTGTCTGCGACCCAATATTGCATACCCCTGGCCTGCGCTGGTCCATAGAACAAAATAAACAATAAATATGCATTTATTTGTTTTTACGAGTCCATAAGCTAGTCTTTGTACTAGAGTAAGTACAGGGTGGCGCAATAGAACGTGCATTTTTAAAATAATTATTAAAAAATAAATACAAAAGGTATAGTTAAAATAAAACTAAGCAATTATTAAGTGATAACTGAAGTTTATTTTTTAAAAATAACGTCATCTAAATGATGACCCTCTCTACGTTGGCACTCCTCTAACCGCAAACGGAAATTACCGAAAACTTTCTTAAGTAGTGCTGGTGTGATTGCTGCCATTTCACCACGAATATTCTCCTTGAGCTGACTGATGTTTCTCGGATTATTGGTGTAGACTTTGTGTTTGAGGTATCCCCACAAAAAAAAGTCAGGAGGCGTCAAGTCTGGACTGCGCGGAGGCCATGGGATATCACCTCTTTTCGAAATCAGTTTGCCAGGGAACATCTGCTTCACAACCGCCATGGAGTCATTTGATGTGTGACTGGTAGCTCCGTCTTGTTGGAACCAAGTCCTAGAGTTCTTTATTCTTGAATTTTCAAGTTCTGGGGCCAAAAAACCTTCCAACATCGCAACATAGCGTTCGGTATTAACAGTGATGTTTTGCCCCCGTGCGTTTTCAAAAAAATAAGGACCAATTATTCCTTTGGCAGAGATTGCGGCCCAAACTGTCACTTTAGGGCTATGTAACGGTTTTTGATGTTTGAGTCTGGGATTCTCACTATTCCAATAACGACAATTTTGGCGGTTTACGAACCCATTCATATGAAAATGTGCCTCATCAGAGAAAAGGATGTTTTCAAAATTTGAAAACCGATTGAGCATTTCATTAGCAAATGTGAGCCGCGCTATGAAGTCAGAGTCTTTCAATTCTTGAGTTAATTGCAGCTTGTATGGATGCAATTTAAGATCCAAGTTTAAAATTCGTTGCAAACTTCGTCGCGATATGTTTAGGACAGACGATCTCTTGCGAGTAGACATTTGTGGATCTTCTCGTACCGACTGCTTAACACTCTCAATATTGTCTTCGGTCCTAGATGTGCGTGGACGACCTTTTGCGTGTGGTTTAAACGTCGATCCAGTCTCTTCAAACCGCTTTATCCAGATTTTAATTAAATTAGCACTCGGAGCCTCCCTAATTTGCCGTACACCATACTCAGAACAAAATAGTCGCCTGACAACTACGTACGAACGAGAGTTTTCGTAAAATGCGCGACGCTTCCCGTCGAAGTGACTCATAGTGACTAAAACTTCATGAACCGCGCTACCCAACGATATCGGTCTCCCCTCGCCCACGCCCCTTCTACCCCGCAAAAAAAAATGATGCAATATGCACGTTCTATTGCGCCACCCTGTACTTAATCTACCTATCTAAATGAGACAGTAAATATTTAAAAAAAACCCCGTAACCAGTGGTGTTATCCGTGTTAAAAATTTCTGGATTGCGGCAACAGCGCTACCTACAGAGTCCAACAACCCACCACCAGGCTATAACTAGAAAAAAAGTCATCAAAATCGTTCAAGCTAATGTTTCTATTTCTATACGAAAGCGTGCGGTCGTAAGCACTAGCCAAGTTGCAATGTATAAGTTCGGATCGACAAACGTATACTTAGAAAGAAAATGTATGGAAATGACAGTGACAGCCGACTGATAGCCCGATTTGTCGAAAGCTAATGTCATTTCTATACAAATTGTTTCTATTCGTTCGTCGATCCAAACTATAGATTGCAATTTGGCAAGTTCCTCTGGGTCAAGAAAAGTGTTACTTATTGGTTTTTTCTATAAAATGCCCAGTAGTAAGTAGCTCGGAGTTAGTAAGGTCACCTTATGACATGGAACCTAGACGTAGACATACCGGTGAACTGTGGGTATATCTGACTAACGATTCGAGAAATACAAGCGTGATGTCTCGCCCTCCACAGTATTCGGGTACGGTGCTGCAAAGAGTATTATTAATATAAGACTTTTACTTATCGGGAGCCCTAAAGAATCGTACACACACGTCATTGTGTCCATGACACATCTACTTCTAGAACATACTACTATTTCTTTATGAACGCTTGTCTTAACTGCCAGCTATATACCCAATATTGGTAGTGACCTTTTTGGTCGGTATGTTGGTACAGTATGTTACGTTTTTAATAATATTGAATGAGCGGTATAATCATTGTAAAAACGTCAATTTACAGTATCATTTTATTCTAAACTGTTCTGTTGGTAAGCTGTTTCTTCTTGTGGCTGAGCTATACGTATAGCTTGGAAGCAAAGGGCACGACCACAAAGAACCGAATGCCAGATTATATTAGAATCAATTTTATGCTTCATGGTCTCATCCCAAACGGTATTTTAGTACCGATTATCATGATCACAAGAACTGGAATGTAAATTGGAAGTCACGGTATTGACACCCTGGAATTTGGGTATCCATTATTGTTATCGTGGGATCTGCTTACTTTTTTTAAACTTGCTTTTTTTATGTCCATCGTTTTCAGTGCTTATTAACTTTTTACTATTTCACTTAAAAAAGTTGCTGAACAGCACTGGTTCAATAAATAAACGTTGAAACAACAAATTACAGAAAACATAAACAAGTTGTTTTCAAACGCCGCGCGCCGCGTAAATTGCTTAGTCCCCGCCGAAAAATCATAACAAAATTCGTCATAATCGTCACTGAACAGATATTTATTTATATGTCAAAAAACATGGCAAGGATTGTACCTTGAAGAAGGACATAAGTTGTCAAGTTATTTAGGATGGGAATGAAACCGACAGCTAAAGTAGTATCATTATTTCATTTCATTCCAAAGTGTACATAGGTGGTAAATTTGACAATTGATTCGTTTATTATGAACCTTACATTTGTCACAATAATACATTCTATCAAACATTCCTTTAAAACAATAAAAATAACAATACAAACGTGTAAACAAAACACTTTACAAAACATATGTGAGTCATTATGTGTTATTATCGTTTAACCAGTTTATGTGGACCCTTGTTAGCAATGTTTATGGAAGGTTTCAGGTTTCTTTTATATTTGGTACTTGGTCCATTTATTATAAGCGTGTTAGCAGGTGCTGGCGCTACCGATAGCGTGGATTGGTATGTTGTTTTACAATTTTATTCAAATTTTAGACTGTTTAATTATTTGTTGGTGTATTAAATATACTTATAGTCCACGCGGAAATAGATGGCCGCGCTTTAGGTAGGGACGGGGGTGAGGCGGCGGGTTACTGTGAACAAAAGCAACTGCCCCCACCCCTCTGTCCCGCCGCTCACATACCTTAGAGCGCGGCCAACTATTTCCGCGCAGACTATAGGTTTATGTTGTCGCGACATCTAAGGCGCTACACCACCACCTCGACTTGCTTCAACGGATGTAGCGACATCTAACGCGCTACATAAGAACTTGTACGAAGCTACAAACCCTGAATCGCGCAAGTGAAATTTACCGTGCAACTTGCATACAACCGCCCGACCTCAACCGTCGGGCAGTGGCCCGCCAGGCATAACACCCGCCTGGTCGGAGGATCCTCCCTTTGGTGCGAGGGACAACACATCTCGTCCCCCACAGTGGTGACCCCGAGCAGAACATTAACGCAGCCTTCGAAGACCAGCAGCTTCGTCATCACCTTCCCTCCTAGCACCCTCCAGTACACGAGCAGCGAGTCACACAGCCAGCCAGCACTCTCCCGGCTTCAGCGGGCATCCTGACCACACGCCTGCAGCAATCGCGCATGCCTGTCAGATCCCTCGGCCAACAACGACATCAACGACAAACAACGACAACAACGACGACGACAAGGACATGGCACAGCACACTGCACTTCGGCTGGTCAACAAGCAGAGGACATCTCTCCTGGTCAACGCAGCAGCCAGCCACTACGCAGCATCACCCCGACTCACTGGTGACGCACCGCACTCACCGCACTACAGTCCCGACTCACTGCGGACTACGCAGCATCCTGTTCCAACTCACTGGAACACACATCGCCCTCACTGGCAAGCTCTTCAGACGCACTGACCGCTGACTTCTCATCGACCTCCGGTCTAGGAGGGGAGTGATGTAGCGACATCTAACGCGCTACATAAGAACTTGTACGAAGCTACAAATCCTGAAACGCCCAAGTGAAATTTACCGTGCAACTTGCATATATACAACCGCCCGACATCAACCGTCGGGCAGTGGCCCGCCAGGCATAACACCCGCCTGGTCGGAGGATCCTCCCTTTGGTCCGAGGGACAACACCCCTCGTCCCCCACAATGTATTCCACTGACTTAAAATTTATTTTCAGTATTAAGATCATTTTCAAAGCTTTTCGTCCCGTCCCGATATGTGTAGAATGTAGATGCTGACCGGACATTTATCTTTATAAATTAAAAATCCAACTTCAAGAGCTTCATGGTGTATAGTCCGGGATCGATGGTCCAAAGTTCCAGACCCTATCTATCTGTCTGTCAGTCATAACACTCATAACAGATGAAGGTATATGGAACCATTTCAGCAATATGCAAACCTGGTTCTCAAACTTCTACTACTCCGTTAACATTTTCAAATTATCTTGAAAATTTTCTATACTATTCGCCCATCTACTAATAAAAGATTGAATTGTTTGTTTGAATTGAATAAGGCTCCGAAACTACTGGATCGATTTGATACCCAGACCACACGGGGAAGCCGCTGGTGGGAAGCTTCATTTCTCGCCAAACTTATTCTTTCTCCGATTTTTCCGGGCGGGTTGAAGTTAGCTCGTGCCAACTTCAAGCCGGACAATTAGTTTCGCGAGAACTATAGTTGGAATAAAACGATTCAACTAATCTGTCCCGCACGTGTCGCATACAGTTAATATAATCAGGGTCATAGTGAAGTTACTAGTTGTTGGTTGTCGGCAGGACGCGGACGTTACCGTGTACCATTTACGTTACGTCACCGACAAGGACTCGGGAAGTAAAATTATGTTGACACGGTACAAATTATTCTACACATACAGTTCTCGCCAAACGTATTGTCCGGGTTGAAGTTGGCACGAGCTAACTTTATCCTAGGATCACCAAGATCTGTAGCGGACATACTGAGGAGGCCGGGAAGACTAATCTGCTTCTGGAGGGAGTTGGGCTGGCTAGAATAACAGCCCCTCGGCTCACGTACAATGGTCCACTGCAGGACTAAGGCTAAGATTCAGAGAAGAGACTCAGCATGAACTTACGCTTCCGTATGTCAAATTGTAATACAAATTTGACATACGGAAGCCTTACTTTACGCTGAGCATCATCTCTGAATGTTAACCTAAGTGCGGAAACCGAACCCACACAGGAGTGGGTTCTCCATGATGATGATGATGATGATGAAGTTTGGCGAGAACTGTACGTAGGCAGGGGTAGGTAGAAACTAGAAACCGACACCTGCTTAGTGTTACGATTCTTGCATGCTTCTTGCACGTCCATACATCTGTCATATACACTTGCGAGTACTACGCACCTGTCCTTTTTAAAGGACCTCACTAATGAGGCCGGTGTACGTCATTCTGGAGTGGTTCCCGTCGCTTCCACTGACATACGCAACAATTTTTTTTATTTTTAACCCCCGACGCAAAAACGACGGGGTGTTATAAGTTTGACGTGTCTGTGTGTGTGTGTGTGTGTGTGTGTGTAGCTCCCGAACGGATAAACCGATTTTGATTTTGTTTTTTTTATTTGAAAGGTGAATTATTCGGGAGTGTTCTTAGCTATGTTTGATGAAAATCGGTCCAAGATGGCCGAGATGATGTAACAAAATAACGAATTACATATTTTTTCACAACTCCCCAATATGGGTATCAAATGAAAGGGCTTAACTAGGAGAATACTAAAGACTATGATAAATTTCAAATCCAAGATGGCCGCCACCACAAAATAGCAAATTATATTTCGTGTTGGAGGTTTTCTAAATTTTTAATTTAGGTTAGGTTATTTTATTATAAATTTGAGTGCGTTTGGCAGCACCTCACCTGCTGGTAAGTGACCATGCTGCCGAGGATGGAGCACGCAAACTCAAATAATGTCTGTTCACTCTCGCAGTGAAGGTTCCCAAATTGTATGAATCGGGAAACACAGCAGCCGGCAAAGAATTCCACTCCCTAGCCGTTCCCATGATAAAATATGTAGCAAAACGCTTTTCAAATATTCAATAAAAGCGTTTTTTTTAGATTTTTTGAAACTCTTATTTATTTATTTTTCTTTTTAGTTTAGTTACCTATCGATTTAGACAAACTATACAAAGTATTGCATTGTCATCGGTATTTGATTAGTGTGCAAAGTTTCAAAACATGGACATTTCAAACGATGGATCGTTTTCAAAGCGGTGAAAATCACGTTCAAAGATTCCGTTACATAAATACATAATTACATACCAAGCTAGTAAAAGTGTTATAAAAACAAAACAGTACATCAGCTGTTGGTCACAACATTGGTTACTCGGAATTGGAACCCTACACCGAATTCCACTTCTCACTTGGTTATCCAACACCAATATTGGTCATACCAACATAGTAAGCTTGTCAGTTGACTTACACCTTTTACAAACGACTTAAGTACAGAAGCAATGGATATGACAGTATAGCCAACATAATAAATGTCAGCATTATCATATATTAACATATTATATATCGCCCTTCCCGAGGCACGTGTAAGATCTAGTGCATCTATTTAAACATACAATGCACAGTATATTTACTGTATTATAAACAGATACACGATCATAATAAGTCATCTATCTATACTAATATTATAAAGAGGAAAGATTTGTTTGTTTGTTTGTATTGAATAGGCTCCGAAACTACTGGACCGATTTGAAAAATAATTTCAGTGTTAGATATTTTGTAGGCGATAAATTAATTTTTAGCAGGTACCAAGGTAAATAAAAAAAAAACGTATTTAAATTACTGCTGCCATTTGCGCACTATTTAAAAATGTTTTCCTGTATATTTAGATTACCGAATACACCCGAATAAGGTGTTTACATACTCGTTTTCTTGCCTCGATCGTACTCGGCGCGTATCTAAATGAGGCATTGTGGTAAACTAAGAGAGAAAAGCATGCTTAGTGCGTTTTAGTTGTGCTTAACTTTCAGCAACGTGAGAAACCCGACTAACTCAAAAGGAGGGTTCTGTCTGTGGTTCTGTTTGTCGGCTATAATTCTGCATACAATAATATTTTTTTTATTTAATAGGCTCGCCCACAATACATCGGACCTAAAAGTACCAGCGAACCTATAATTTGTCTTCAAGACGAGAGTGAATCGGTTTGTTCTAGGCAAGCACGCTCGATCGTAGGCCACATCGTTGCTTAACATCAGGCGAGCTGTGGTCAAGCGCAAGCCTAAGATTTAAAAAAAAAACTGGGTCATCATCATCATAATCAACCCATTATTTGTCCCACTACTGGGCACGGGTCACCTCTCAATATGAGAGGGATTAACCCTTCATTGGAATACAGGCGAGATAGTTTGATGGTATAAGCAGTGTTTTCTTTTTCTATAGTTTACCATAGGTTTACAAAACAATACATTTTGTGGTTTGCATCAAAATTGCTCTGTGTAAAACATTGTTCTTCTATCAAATGTATTCCGGGTGGTTTGTAAAGAGTACTTAGTTATAGACGATGAAAGATAATGTTTACATTCTATAAATCAATCATGTTATTGACGTACTTCGGTGTAAGTGCTCTTCAGTACTGTTATCCAATGAATATGATGCCGTATACATACATACATACACTTTTTTACATTTGCTTTACCAATCCCACAACTGTCTTAATCAATTCAAAACTAATAGGTACATATAATATATTATTATATACATATAAATATATAAAACTAGCCATTGCCGCGACTTCGTTCCCGTAGAAGTTGAATTTTCCCCCCGGTTTTTGCAACATTTTTAATTGATACTTCGCTCCTATTGGTCGTAGCGTGATGATATATAGCCTATAGCCTTCCTCGATAAACAGGCTATCTAACACTGAAATATTTTTCAAATCGGACCAGTAGTTCCTGTTCAACCATTCAAACAAACACTCTTCATCTTTATAATATTTAGTAAGTATAGATTGACATCGGTCGAATTGAATTAAAACTGTCACATGATCACATCACGATCACGAATAATACAAACACTACGCAAAGTCAATTTTAATCTTAGTCAGTTTGATCCGCAATTTAATTTTACAAAAACAAAATTAAAACTGTACTGATAATGTCGGTTTTTTATTCGTTTTCAAATTTCAAGGTGATAATTTTATTGAGTTCCTACAAGTTCTTATAAGTGATATAATCTGTGATATAAATATACGAATGGTAACAATACGATAAATAAACAAATAAATAAAACCGTTAATTGCATTCGGCGCACGCGCAGTTGCGAGCCGATCGCTCCACGTGTACGGCGCTTGGTACAAAATGCACGCGCCTGCGGATTGTATGACTGCTGTTCTGAGAATAAACTGTATGGGAACATTTGTTTAAAGTAATTGGAAGACTTATTTATTCTGAGACCGAAACTGGTAAGGTAAACGTCCCTATTTCCGGCAGTGTCCCAGTACCCGGTAACCAGTCAGTTTTTTTTGTTTTCTACCTTCCTATCAATAACAAATTAAATTTTGTAAGCAGTTACACATTCTTGCTAATATTTTGTACCGTTATAATAGGAAAACTGACCAAAAAGTTTAATGTTAGCAAAACTGTGCAACAACAAAAGTGTGCTCTGCGAAAATATTCAAAAAATTCTAAGTTTTGTCCCTGAACTATGAGATCACCCCTTTGTATTGTTGAGCTTGCCATGCTGCTACGGATGACCATACGGTAAAGGGGTTAATTTATTAAAATATTTAAGTAAACTATATATCGATATAACCTATAAAATATGATGAATCTAATTGAAAAGTATTTATTTTTGCATGTCACATCTATTGGTACACACTAATCCCGACCTGACCTAATACCCGGCATTTTTTGCCGGATATTGGTGCACACAATGACCATTGTACCGATACCCGTTATTGTATCCTTATTGCCTTGGAATAAGTCTCATTTTCCTTTGATACTGGGGTATAAAGATCTGCCGGGTACTACAACGTAGATTAACAGTTGCATAATGATTCTTATTACCTTAAATTAAGACTTATTTTCCTTTGACTTCATTTTAAAACTATACTTTATTTTAAAACCATGTGGATTTAATTGGTTTGTTAGTTTTTCTGTATTATTTCTAATCGATTACGACTATAACAACTATATTCCATGTACTTACCATGCCACGCGGCATACCGCTGTACACTGGGACCCTTTCGTACCAGGTAGTGCTACAAACTGTCATTTTAAAATGGGGGTATTTTAAAAAAGACTCAGCTGAAGGTCGTCTTTGAGGGGCTTGTGGCTAACTTATAACTACGCTGATCAACCGATAAGCTACGCTTGCCGCGGTCAGCTCATGGATGGGTGACCATTCTTAAGACATCGAAACCCCTCCGTGCACCCCTCGGAGAGCACGTAAAGCCGAACACCTATAAGTACTCACTCCAGAGAGCGGGGAAACAGCGACGCGAACTAGAGAAAGGATGCTACAAGAAGCGGCTGGACTTAATCTTTGTCTTCTCAATCAGGGATCTGTCGCAACATGCGTCCGATGGCAAGGGGATTCAATTTATCATGGGCGAGACCTAATGCTTTAGTGCCTGGGTGGAAAGTAGCGTAGGAGGTGGTCACATTATCCAACTACCGTTATCATTTTCGATGTCCTGATCCAGTCCTGATCAATTGAAACAAGAGACCCTGCAATGCCACTCGTGGCAGCTGCCTTTGTCGCTGCGTGGCCAACAGAATCGAACTCCTGCCCGATCCGGAAGTGGACGCAGATCCGGGAGTAATGCAATACATCGATGCTTAGGGTAAGGTGCGCAAAGCTTCGGTCAGTGTATTGGTGGTCAGAAGACACAGCTGAGACAAGTATGCTTAAGGTCTTGATGGCGGGCGATATTCGCGCACCCGACGTCGAGCTACAACCAACGAGATAAACCTGACTTATGTGGCATACTGGGCAGCCACAAAGATGCTCCTAAAGGACATTGCAGAAGTTCTTGGTTAGATCTTGTTGAGGGACTGGACTGGATCCGTGGGGGAAATCATATAAAGTGGTCATGGGCAAACTGCGTCCTTGAGTCCTCCCACTTACAGAAACCCTTGACCCGGACTTGTTGGGCAGACTTGTTAATACGTCCTTTCTAACAGTTCAGGAAGGTCACCCATTGCCCTTAAAATCCGCGTCAGACTGGTTTAACGAGTTAGAAGTGACAGAAATGGAGCTGGACTGAACTGTAAGCGGCCTGAGGGTCCGCAACGCAGTGCTAGGCCCTGATGGAATTCCAGGTCGGGCATGGTTGCCGGTTGTGTTTGTTCTGAACCTAGGTTATGTAGATAGTAAATAACCGCTACACGGTTATTGATAAGCTTCCTTCATCATAGTATGTTCCACTCCAGCTAGAAATAAAAAAGAAGGCCTCGTATCGTCCCATATGCCTGCTTGATGAGGCGTTCAAACGGCATTTGAGAGAATTGTTGCAGGGCGCCTTGTCAGGCATCTGTCACGCGTCGGCCCAGACCTAGCTGTACGGCTTCCAGCAGCGGCGCTCTACGGTGAACAACTGGTCACCATCTTACGCGTTCGCTTGCTGTCGGAACAGGTAGTGTCTCGGAGTGGAGTAGCGTCGGCGTAAGTTTTGACATCGTCAAGTGGCGTCATCGTCACAAAGGCAAAGCACAGCAGGGCCACCGGTGCGTTCATCAGAGATCCCGGAGAGAACCTCCATAGTTGACCGTGTGTTTTTAGTCGGTCTCTTCTTCTTCTATTTAAGAGCTACGTTCTTGTCGGTGCAGCGTCTTTCACTGCTCTCTGTTGAGAGCCAACTCCTGGACCTCCTTATACGTCGCGACTTTCAGTTTCTCTTTTATCTGTGTTATGTAGCTCATTCTTGGCCTACCCCTTCCTCTGCTTCCCTCTGTCTTTCCTCCTATGATATATTTATGAAGTCGTCGTGGCGTATAAGTTGGCCTATCATTTTACCCCTTCTGGTCTCTGTCTTGTAGGAACCGCCTTTTTTCTTTTATTTTTTGTAGAACTTCTTCGTTTGTTATTTTCTTTGTCCAACTGATTCCTTCCATCTTTCTCCAGCACCACATCTCAAAGGCTTCTAATCTTTTAATATCTTGTTTACGAGTCCGAAATAACTCTCTGGCTTCCCTTGTGGGAGACGGAGGTTATCCAATATCCATGAGGATTTTCAATCAATAAGTAAAGGGTAACGAATGCGTTGGGTATATAATTATGCCATTTTTCTGTATGTGTATTAATGCAGATTTAATTGTGTTCTTGGTATTAATACTGATCCCTCTCTCTCTCTTTTAGGTTCGAATTATGTTTGTATTCAAAATTATAGGGGTTAGTTAAATACAAGGTGGAAGGGACATCGATGCGCAAACGCCGTGATAAGGTTTCACTCAAGGTCAAAAATAAAATGACCTAGGTCATTCATGTAGAAAATGATCGCGCAGTGTATTGCTAAAAACGCGATTATAACGCTCCGCGGTGAATAATATCGCGCGCGCGATCCAAAATGAATGAAATATTGATTTTTTAATTATAAATCTAATTTGGCTAGATAGAAATAAAGTTTTTTTACACGTTGAAGTAAAAAAAAACTAGAAAAAATTGATGAAAAAAGTTACGGAAAACTACAACGCAGGGGGGTCCAGAATCGTGTACTGAATCATGGTATTCGGATGTGCGCCGATGTCCCTTCCACCTACAAGGTACTTCCCAAGTAAATTCAATAAATATAACTTTAAGTACTTTTCAAAAATAATTTGATTCAAAATTATAGGCGAGTCAATGTATAGAAATTTCATAAAAAATATTTGATGGTTACAATTTATACCTATAAGTAATTAATTAATTATTAATATGTTTCAAGTACATATTTAATTAGAAATAATTTCGTTTCTTTGGATACACATAATCCCTATTTTTACCCTATTTATTTTTAATCACAAAAATGCAATAATAAAACTTATTTCTGTGAACCTTAACGTCAAGCAATAGAGTTCATATTCGCGGTAAAAATTACCGGATTCTGGGACAGTAAAACGATTACTGGTACAAATCTACCGGATACTGGTACAAATGGCCCTTTTTAATTGTTTTGTTGTATTATTGTATATTAACGTTTATATTCATTTAGAAAAAAGTAATCACAAAAGACTAGAATAAATTACCTATCCATACATGTAAATATCATTGTTGTAAGTCTACTGGTTTTAGCACAGCAGACCTGCAAAGTCGGCGAAGTTCAAAACTTAACGGTTATTGGGACGTTTACCTTACCTACTGTACCTACACACCACTTGTATCTACACACGTTTCTTAAATTGTTTGTTTTTAACCCCTGACACAAAAACGACGGGGTGTTATAAGTTTGACGTGTCTGTGTGTGTGTTTTTTGTCTGTGGCATCGTAGCTCCCGAACGGATGGACCGATTTTGGTTTTGTTTTTTTATTTGAAAGGTGAATTAGTCGGGAGTGTTCGTAGCTATGTTTGATGAAAATCGGTCCAAGATGGCCACCGCTACAAAATAGCGGATTACATATTTTTTCACAACTCCCTCAATATAGGTATCAAATGAAAGGGCTTAACTAGGAGAATACTATACACTGTAATACATTTCAAATCCAAGATGGCCTCCACCACAAAATGGCAAATTACATTTCGTGTCGGGGGTTTTTGTTATGCAGGATATTTCTTTGCAGGTTGTGGATTTAATGAGAGAATCGGCTCTACGTCTACGCTTAGATTAAAGGCTTAGGGTTTAACTGGGCTATCCCTCTCTCAGAAAAAAAAATCACGGAAACCTGTCTCACTTCTGTGTAGATTTTAATTACGCTATAAATAAATCATAACACAATAAGAATACTTAATGAAAAAATATGGATGATATTCTAGTACCCGTACCATACAGGTTTGCGAAAGTGCGAAACTATTAATAGATTACAAGTGTAAAAACAAACTTCGAGAATTTTGCTAATTTTATGCTAACATGTCGGAACAATGTAGTGTATCAAAACACTTTGTTCTAAAACATTTGTGTGGCAGCTAGGTACTTACTAAAGCTAAGGAAATAATTATTTACTTTGTACAAATTGATGATGGTGTTTTTCATCTGTCAAGGATACGTTGACAGGCGTAGCCCTAATATGGACAATTGGACACGTCCAATTCTGTCCAAATATGCACAGATAAATCGCATGTGGCACATTATGAGGTTGAGGAGAATTATTTTTAAACAAAAAACAAACCGCCTCCAAAAAACCTATTTGTTGACCTGTATTTGACACCTGTAAACACCAGGTTTAACTTTTGTTTAATAATAGTTAATTTTAAAAGTTTTAGTGGAATATAGATGTATTTAGTTTTGTACAGTATATTATATTATATGGGGAGGCCAACTAAACGCACTGCCCTACTATGACAGCGAGGTTTCGGAGAAAACCAAAATATCATCTATGTATAAATATTTTTAGATCTTTGTAGATTTTTTATAAACCGCTCGTCCGATATCGATAAAATTTATATGGGACCACCACCAATTTGTATGAAAGAGTATACCCCCGAGGGGGTCTTTCATACAAAAAAAAATATTCCTCCTTTTTTATTTAAAGTCGGTTAAAATTTGTCAGTGTCGCATATCATCAGGTGAATTCATAAAAAAAACCTTTTTTAAGGAAACCCTTGAAAAGTGACTTCAAAAAGTTGAGCATGATTTGATTGAAACACGCGGTAATGTCATGGCATAACCATACGTTATCTATCTCTGTATCGATGAGGTCACTCAACATGGCGCTTATGTTAATCGCAAAATAAACACCCTAACCGGTTGCGACTCCTGAATATTTATCGTTCTAGGAAATTATGGGTCAGTTCGCATTACTCTAGAACTCACTTACCTTGCTGTGCTGATATTGTTTTTTTTAATCACTAGAAATGTAAGTCGTACACAAGCTTGATGCAAAAGGAATGTTTAATCACAACATAGTATAAAACAAAGTCGCTTTCTCTGTCCCTATATCCCTATGTATGCTTAAATCTTTAAAACTACGCATCGGATTTTGATGCGGTTTTTTTTAATAGATAGAGTGATTCAAAAGGAAGGTTTATACGTATAATAACATACTACACGGGCGGGAAGTTCGTTTGCTATAAGTAACTGGCTACCCCATGGTAGCTAGTTCAGCCAGCTACCATGCTTTAATATTTTAAAACACTTATTTTATACACATAATATGCCATCACGCCTCTATTCTCCGAAGGGTTAGGCTAAGGTGTTAGAGGTGTACTAATGTACACCGACAGCTCGCCGGCATGTTGAGGTCCCATGTTATAGGGGGCGAGCCTATTGCCATCAACCAAGCACAAATCCAGACTCCGTTTTGCTACTGGAAATTTCACAGAAAAACCCAACAACACTTTTCTCGACCCGGGAATCAAACCCAGGCCTCCATCGTAGGAGCGTAGTAGTTATCGTTATGGTCAGAAGAATATTTTATACACCTTTATCTTTTAATTACCGTAAAAAACAATATTAATGTGTCATTGTGCATATCATTATGAACAACTGTTATTATAGGACCAACCCTAGAATCGTAAAAAAAAATACAGCTGTCCTACTAATTTTGTGGGGCAGCTGCTTCTACTGCGCGATTTTTTACCTTTCACCACTTCACCCCTCCAATATTTAGGGTACTGCCCCTCCAGAGGCTCCAGGGAGCATGTTTTCACTCTGTATAGTTGGATTTTTGAAGCGCTGGTGTCACGTATCTACAATTTACGCCTGCAAGTGAATATGACACAATACTCTATTTATGTTGTCAGTTAGAAGTTTGGGAGCGGGAGCCTGGAGGCCCTTACAATTAATTAGATAGGACCATACTCAATGGTCGGGCTCCACACATTCGGGCGTTCGGTCTATTGTGTGATAACCCGGGCTATTATTAGAATAGAACTTAGTAGTCAGAGTTCCATCGTCGCTGCTTTTTACGTTATTCATGATTGAAACGCTTAATTTATTTAAAAACATTTAGACAGTTATAGGAATTATCTAAAACTAAATGCAAAATGAATTTTTATTAGAACTATAGCATGTGTCTTCGGAGTAGTTCGGAGTATTATATCTGCGTTCCTCCAACACCGAGCTGTGCTAGCTGCGGTCAGTCTTTGGATAGGTGACCATTCATAGAATTCCGAGACCCCTTACTTTGGAGAGCATGCTAAGTTGGTCACGGAATATTATAATACGAACAGCAAAGACACAAAAATCCGTAAAAAGTAGTTTTATTTCAATGCAATGACAATTTTTAGTGAAGGTGGCTCTTATAATAGTAAGCTTAATGAGTGCTCCGGTTGTGTAAGCGATTCACAGCGAATTTTAGGTGATTAGTGTCCCGTTGACAGTCGCCTGAAAAATTACAGGATGTAGTTGTGACGTCAAAATCACGTAAATGAAGTTTCAAAGCTCGTTTCAAACTTCTGATAATTAAGTAAAATTCTTATAATAACACTTCAAATTTTCAAACAGCCAGACACAAAATATTTATTCCATGCGGGGGTCGAACCCGAAGCGTGCCGCAGAAGCCGATCTATTACGCCAAACGTGTCGCTAAAACTTGTCGCTTAAAGCTAGGTATATAGATATACAGGATAATGTATTAGTTACAGAAAGATTTCCTTTTACTTGTAAACACCCACTGGGATAGAAAATGGAACTCGAGGAAATTGGTTTTCCTGAAAGCATAATGAAGGAAAATCATTAAATAAATATCCACGTGTTTGTTGTTAAAGAAGCCGTACCGTTTATGTACTAATTATTAGATAGTCGTACTTACACAGATAATAATAATAATACCTAATAAAAATATCTTGGGACATTTTTACACAGCACCATCTAGTCCCAAAGTAAGCAGAGCTTGTACTATGGGTACTAGACAATGGATATAATACTTATATACTTTTTTTGTAAATATATACTTATATGCTAGTTTTATGATCTTACTAACTGTTACCCGTGGTTTCACTCGCATATGCATTTAAAATGAAACGTCCTTCCTCACCAAAATATAAAAAACTAGCTTTCCGCCAACGGCTTCGCCCGCGTGGCCATTTATATTTTAGCCAAAATATACAAAAACTTGACAAATTATATACTAAAACCTTCCTCGAGAAGCACTCTATTCATTGAAAACAGCATGAAAATCGGTGCAGTCGTTTTTGAGTTTATCGCAAACAGACACAGTCGCGGCGGAGGACTTTGTTTTATAATATGTAGGGATAATTATTCTCCTTACCTCCTAATTTATTCTCCGAAATGTTATTGAAATATGTTCGGCGGTTTAGCATGAAAGGCAGACAGACAGATTTACTTTTTCTTCTATGTATAGTAAAACGTGTAATAAAAATTCATTGTAAAAAACACAAAGAGATTGACCTGAAATCGACACTAACATTTGCCCAATCGATCAATTTAACAAAAATGTTAGTACAACAAACACAGCCCTCATATTTGGAAGCAAAGATAAACAATATTGTGTGTACTAGGAGTATCTGTGGCAGGACTAGCACTGATTTGATAACTCTAAGTGATTGACTTCCTTCAATCACTTTGCTTTAACCTTGGAGAATTTATTTGAAAGAACTTGGTCAATAAGGACTTTCTTTTTGTATTTTTTAAGCATTTTCCATGCTAAGATTACAAGTTATTTAAAGCATTTTTCACAATAGATGTCGCTACGTCACCTTAAAGACGTAAGTTTAGAATGTGAAGATAGATTTCGATAGGCGACCGGGGCTCGTGATAGCTTAGCGGTTAAAGCGTTTGGTGTACCGAACCAGAAGACGCAAGTTCGAATCCTGCTCGCCAGCCGATTTTTCCCTTCATTAAAAATAACAATAAGGACTTGTATCACGCCAGTATCTTCTTAATCTCTGAAGGGAGATAGATGTAGTCACAGTTCGGTATATGTGTTCTATCTAGTGCTGAATGTTATAGAGGCCTATTTCTATTTTATTGAGCAAAAACCTACAATGATATTAACAAAGCTTAAAAGAAAAACCCAATAATGTTGTCTGCGACCTCGACGGGCGATAGGGTATTTTGTACTGATACATAGGTAGATCCACACACTCACGTATCACGGACTCGTTGAAAACCTTTCCTTGCACTATACTTAGTTACGGCCGTGGAATTCGTCAGGATTCCCAGGTTCCGTAGCCTGTCAAGACTCATGACACGCTGCGGAACCTGGGAATCTTCTGTATTCATCATTGACCTCAACTGCAGCCGTTTAGAGTCGGCAGACATTTGGAAAATCGGACGAGGTCGTTTGCTTATGCTATCATAGGGGCCGTCTTATCAATGCGCGTCAAATAACATGCATAAAATCCTTTTATCTGTTCTGTGATAAAATCCAACGCGTCTGATGCGCAGGCGCCGCTCAGCTGCACATGCCCTACTGTTGCTATGCACGAACGGGGACGATTGATAATGCGCAGTCGCTATCAAGACAAGTAAAATTAAACATGTAAAACAAACATTCATAACGCGACGGTGCGCGGGCGCCGGTCGACTGCACAGGTGCGCATTGTTGCTATGCGCTGTATAGAACGATGCTAATCAGATGCACCATTATTCTTATACGGGCTGCTATGCAGTCTGAGTGCAACTATAAATCAGACATAAATTCTGAAGATCGGTGCTGTTTCGTTTGCACATCGCATGAAACATAATTTTAATATTGCGATCTCTTTCTTACACCCCTCGTTGAAAAAGGACAAAACATTTAGAGCTGTCAGATTTATCTAGAATTCTAGATCATTGTAATTTACGGGAGTATGGTCAATGACGATTGTGCTTATTCTCGTTACTTCGTTAGAAACAAGTTAGCTAAATAGACAACTCTTGTAAGTAAGATTGGTTTTGCTAGGCTTAGCGCCCATTGGCAGGACGGCTTGCAAGGAATTATCATCATCTTACTAATATATTATGAAAGCGAAAGTTAGGATGTTTGTTCCTCTTGCACGGCAAAACTGCTGAACCGATTTGGCTGAAAGTTGAAATGGTTATGGCTCATAACTTGGATTGGGACATAGGCTACATTTTAATCCCGAAAAATTCAAAGTTCCTACGGGAAACGGGTTCAAAGCTCCTTACTCCACGCGGGCAAAGCCACGGGCAAACGCTAGAAATAATTATAGCTTAACATTGTGACATTCTAGTACCTACAAATTTCTTCGTGTCTATATTATAGAGAATATAGCTCCGTATTCAAAAATGTAGTGTGTTGTTTTATGTAATAGAAAATGACTATCGATATAATTTACATACAGCAAGCATATTTTTACACATCGCTTGGAAAAGCGGGTTAAACAAACACGTAGCAATTTGTAATAAAAGCTTTGGTTCTGGACCCTCGCCAAATGAAAGGGATTCCTCTTGAAGATTAGGTAGTTACATTGTATATGCATGATATGTATAACGCAGAAGGCACAGATTTTCACCACCAGGGCATCAAACCTACACATGGAAATGTACTGCAATTTGTTTATTATTAGTTTGGTGGCCAGCGCGACTGCTACTTTATTATCAATTTGTAGAATAGGTAACTATAAAAGTAGGTATTGTTAAATGTTTGATGATGTTGATCCAGTTCACAGTTACACATAGTTCACAGTATGTAGGCTGGTTTTAAATTGTTTGATAACGACAGTAAAATAAACAATCACAGTAATCCTTTATTTAAACAATGTCATTGGTGTTGGAGAATACTTTTGTCATTTAATCGAGATTATTTTGGATAGGTTTATCTATAATTTGAACATTTTTTTAATTAGGTACCTGAATGCCTTCCTTTATTGCCAATAATAATCATTGTTTACCGTTTACTTTGTAGTTATTTAAGAAATCTTTGTTTTATAGATTTCAAAATTTACCTACTAGAACATTTCCACAGAAAGAAACCTTTAAATCTCCATTGATTTTGTACAATAAAAATACTTTTTTCAGAAGCAAGGTAAACAAAAAACCAATATACTCTTGGAAAATGCTTTCCTTTGTAGAAATAATTGAGATTTCCGTAACAATAGGCAATAATAGGCGTAATTGTGACGAGCTTTGCAGATTTCTTCATTTGTCGAAATAAATGGATCGGCGATTAAAGTAGGAGAGGTATTTGAAATCCTTATTGTTCTCATTCTTCCTGTGCTACAAGTTTCTACGTTTGAAGCTAGGATCGTTTTAATTTTGTTTATTTTTTTATCTGAAAGGTATTTTTTTAATAATAGGTACCAAACAAGACTGCGGCTGCGATAGAGCCTAATATTCTAAAAAAAATACATCGTTTTCGTTTACCCCGGATAATAATATATTAACATTAGACTTTTCTGAAAAAACTTGAAGACCAGCAAGTTTCAGTCTTCCTAACAAGGGTGGACAATTGTGAGATAGGCTTCCAGTCTAACCAGACTGATGCAGCTGAATATCAGTATTTTACAAGAAGTGACTGCCTACGAGCAATGTTATCTTACTCCAGTTGAATATTCAGTAGAATCATGAAGATTAACATAGTATTCTACTTGTTTCAGATCCTACCATACATAGATGGATTCAACCACGTGTCCAAGATAGCCGCGCTGACAGATGTGGAGATCAGCTTAGTTCGCGCGTGTGTTCAGAACCTGGTCTACTACGGAGTCGTCACGCTGGTACCCATCTTCCAATATTGCGCGGTAAGTGTGTAATACTACATCCATTGATTTAAATACTAAAGATAAGGCCGTCCGAACATTTGAAACACACACACACAGAAACATTAACGCCATCTTTGTTAGTATCGCATGAGAGTTTGTTTTTTAACCGATCGGGGACTAGTTTAGAGAAGACCATTTTGGGATCAAGTTCGGGGGTGTCATTGTGACATGCGGTCTGCCCAGTCGTTACGCAGTACCTATATACGTAATATATAAGTCAATAACTACATCATAGATTCACAATCTCATTTGCCCATCGCCTTGGGTGTACCCCAAAAAATTGGGACAGTCGAATTAGAGTCTATAAACGACCTTGAATCCAAAAGATAATATAAAATTTTTATTCTGTTTGTTAAGGGTTGGCGCAAAAACTTGCCGTACCTTTTTTTGATTCAATTATTTGAATAGATCCAGAAATAGAGCTTGACGTCTCTGTCGTATGCGTCCTAATATAAAGAGGGGATCGTTATGTTTTTATTTTTCTTTTCTCCGGGATCAATTTCTAACCCTAATATTACTTCTACATCCACGTGACTGAAGCCGGCACAATAATTACACAAATGTTGCTAATAATAAGTTCTTACAAATCATGTTGGAAGCACAACAAACGTCATCAAATGTTAGTCGGTTTCTAAACCCAGATGGCGTTGGTTTGCAGGTGTACAGTGCGACCCCTAAGCTACGGCAGTTGACCAGGTGCGCGGGGCTGCAGCGGCAGTGTGTGGACTTTTGTGCAAGAACACGTAAGTTACATTTTGTAGGTGACCTCCAAAAGCCGTCCATCCATATGCCTGTATTCCCCGATGGATTAGATATAGGATATTTTGTGTGCTGACTGTGACCACGCACCAAGAAGCGCAGTGTACACCGACGACCTGGTAAAGGTCGCTGGGAGTCGTTGGATGCGGGCGGCGTGCGACCGGTCCCGGTGGAAGACTGGGGGAGGCCTTTGTTCAGCAGTGGACCTCTTTTGGCTGACATGATGATGATGTGACAATAGAACTTCATGTCCAATAGGTTCGCCTACTGCCATAAACCAGGCACAACTCGAAATTTCTAGCTGCTACTGAGAATTTCACAGAAAAACACAATACACTGCACAATGACCTGGGAATCGAACCCCGGACGTCAAGCGAAGGAGTCGCGCTAAGTCTTAGTCGTACATTTTTAATTTACAGAATTTCCCCTTTTGATCACACTTGAAAAGTTGATACTGCGAAAGTTTATTAATATCAATTAGTAAACTTTCAGAGCCTCAACTTTCTTCTAGTTTAAATGGTGTTTTAATTAATCACTTTTTCATCGTTTGCAGCCCGACAGCTCCCCAAAGTGAGCGACATATTTCGCATGTACGCCGGCATGTCGTACGGTAGTACGATCCGGGACCTCTGCCGGAGGATGAAGCCGCAGGAACTCGCCATCAACGAGAGGAAACTGGTGCTGTTCGGAGTGCTCGAGGGCCTCATCAGAAGAGTTTACAAGGTAAGAAAATAAAAAAAAACAAACCAGAGGTATACCAATATACAGTAAGAGACCATAAGTCCATTATCACGTCAAGGATCGTATTTGCCTGCACGTTACTGCGCGTATACATAAACATTAGTGATTTGAAATTTAATAGCACTATCTTAATACCGGCGCGACATCACAGCACTGAATGATCATTACATCGCTCTCTTTCCGACTATAAGATAATTATGAAAGAGTACGTTAAACGAGATCGTCTATGTATGCAAAATGTTTGTTATAGAAAAAGGTCGTAATTGAATGCATGCGATAGACTTTTAAATGGTAATGGACTTATGACCACGACCGTACACCCACAGTTCGCCGGTATGTTTAGGTCCCATGTAATAGGGGCGAGCCTATTGCCCGGGCACAAATGCAAACTGCGAGCTGCTACCGGGTATTACAGAGAAAACTCCAACAACACTGCTCGAACCGCGACTTAAAGGAGACGCGGTATAAAAATCAGCTTTCAACAATGCTAAGCTAAACAATAATGGGCTAAACTCGGTTTTGCTGTCGCGGCCCAGAGAGCCTTGTAAAGTCTCTGTTGATCCATCTTATAACATCTGCATAATTATCTATACTAATACTAATCTATACTAATATTATAAAGAGGAAAGATTTGCTTGTTTGTATTGAATAGGCCCCGAAACTGCTGGACCGATTTAAAAGAGTTTTTCAGTGTTAGATAGCCCATTAATCGGGGAAGGCTATAAGGCTATATATCATCACGCTACGACTAATAGGAGTGGAGTAGTAATGAAAAATGTTGCAAAAACGGGGAAAACAATTATAAGACCACGCGGGCGAAGCCGCTGGCGGAAAACTAGTCTTCAATAAAGCTATGGTGGTAAAAAATTACTGTTATTTAGTTAGATAAGTGACCACGCCGTTTTTAAAGACGTTATCTATCTTCCCAGTTCCCAATAACTCTTCACAACGATGACAATGCGTCGATCCTGAGCGAGCACAGTCAGCCACTCGTGCGCACGTACAACGGACTGGCGTGCCTCGACGAGCTGTGCTGTCAGAACGGACTGTCCGCGCTGCAGATTGAGGAGCAGTTGGAAAGGGACAGCAATGTCGTGTTCATCGTCAAATGAGGACTCCAACCTTTTTAGTTGCAAACTTATTAAGTGTGGTGAAGTTGAAAAAAGACATGAGAAAGTACAGGTTAGGTTTTTTGTAAATGAGCGGTAGACATCATTTAAAAACAACTATTACTTGCTATATTATGAAATGACAGTCGTTAAGTAGAAGTATGTTAGAGTCGTTAAGCACTACTCGGCTTCCGATAACTTGATGTAAGTGTGAAGATACACACACAACGTGTAGCTGGCAACGCGACGTGACATAGAGAAGTTGACATAACATTTATCACATTTTTTTATGGACTGAAAAGTAGGCAAAACGAAAACTTACAATTTGACTGTTATGAGTGCCAAAAATATATTAAAAAACAGTCATTCTTTACTTTCATTTGAGAGCTTATACTAAAATATAATATCTTTACTTATAAAGTTATAATCGCGAATTATAAAGTGTGCAATTTCATTCGAACTTTACCAGATTCGAAAGATGGTAACATGAGGTCTAATTCTAAAGTAGATCGAAATATGACCCTGCATTACATTATATTTGAACAGTTTCTTATCAATTTTGGTTTTATTTTTTATCAAAATTACTAAAACTGGGGAGACAAGGTATCTCCGCAACTAAGCTCAAAGTAATCTAAGAGTAAAAAAGTCGAGTACCTCGGTTATTTTGCGATAAGCTTTGGCAAACTTTACAAGTGTTGAAAAAGTCTTTATTCTGTAAATAGTCTGTGGTAAGAGCAACGAAGTCGTGTTATGTAGGTATTCATAAGTATGTAATTAGAAAATAATCTGCGATCTAAATTATTAGACTACAAATATCGTATCATCTCTTTCTCGGCTTGCAATGTGCGAAAGAGATAGCACGAAATTAGTAATTATTTCATAAAAATATGTCTGACAATTACAAGTGCAAGAGTACATATAATTAGACTATTTATAATTATTAATTAGTCTGACGATGCAATGATCTAATAAGATATGTATTTTCAAATTTTAGACTATGGCCTAAAATGTAGGCCATAATGATATAATATTTACTTTCAGTACATTAGATCAATTAAAACGTCTATTTTCAGATATTAATGTACATTTTCAGGGTAGTCTTACCGTCAGGTATAAAAGAACCCGTCCGTGTGTCAGTCGAATTTCTCAATAACTATTAATACCTACTATTTGGAAGTTGTTTGCCATTTTCTATAAAATATTGAAAACTATATGCAAGATAAATACACGAGCTTTATAGAATAGTAGGTTTTTTCTACTTTAAGGGAACAGTGTACATTTCTACAACAACATTATGCAGTTAACTTTTGTAATAAGTAAATATGAGATTAAGTACATTATTTTCTATGAAATGTTAAATTTTATTTCTTAAAAAAATATATTTTTGTCAATAGGTACAACTCTACCACTATTTAGAGAGCTAGATTATATTTTTAGACTTTAGTATAACCTTTTTATTGTATACTTTATAACAACAATATTATTAAACGGACCAAAGATTGTGCGGACATTACCGACGTAATTATCACTGGTGTCCGCAAAATCTTAGTTGCTTTCACAAGTTCAAAAACTGCTCAATCTTCTTAGTTTTAAGATATTTTGATAAATGTTTTCTAAATGTATATACTTACCGGTCAATCCGTAAAGGTGCTAAATATTTTTATTCTAATTTATGCAAAAGTAATTCTGTGGTTATAAAAATTAAAAAACCAAAGAATTTTAATTTTGCAAGATTTTTTATTATTATTTCAGACTGTTGTTTTAGTTAATTTTACTGTAACAACATCATTTTTTAAATAATTTTGAAGGTACACGTATTTTCCTACCAAGTACTTATTTTTTTTTAATACTTTGTGACTAATCCTTTTTAACCAGTTTATCTGCTTACTCACCTGGTATCCAAAAAAATCCAATACTTAGTTGATCGGTCAGTCTACATAAAGTAACTAAAACAACAATTTGTAGAATCTAAAACCCACCGACTGTGTTAGCTATTAATATAATATTATGTAAAGTTCTCGCCAAACTTATTTTTCTTACGAGAGCTCAAATCGCAGGCTGTCGTTTTAAATTATTTTAATCCAATATTTTTCTCTTCGATTTTTACGGCCGGGTTGGAGTTAGCTCGTGCCAACTTCAAGCCGGACAATAAGTTTGGCGAGAACTGTACCTACTAACGCTTTGACATCAGAGTACTAAGTACCTAAGTACATATTAAATAATTTTGGCATATACTTTGTAAAGTTGGTCCATTTAGTGGTGTCTAGTCGTGTTTTGTAATCTGTATATTTGTTGAATGTATGTTGTTACTATAAGCTATCTATTTGAGCTGGTTATATTTAGCATTAAGGAGTTAATCCAGTACACAGTAACACTCCATGCAGCCAGCAAATTTTAAGATCTGGTGCATCCTTTTTATCGTTCGGAAATAGTTTTAGATCTCGTACGGTACGATATGGTGTACTGTATCCTTTATCCGACAATAGGCCTGCGTACACTGGCGCGACGGCACAGCAAGAAATTTTTAGGTGACAAAGGATAATGTAAGTTAGAATCATGATTTTACAGTACAATTTTAAATACAATGATGAAGGCACAAAAACGAACAAAAGCTTACAACCGCTGCATCTAAAATCTCAACTTTCATGTCATTGCATTAAGTTGGTTTATCGTTTGTCACTTAAAGATCCCTCGCCAGTGTGCGCTTGCCCTATACCCCAATATTATTTTTCGTCACTTTTGTTAATTTTAAGGCGTGATCAGACTTGCGATTTAGAATGAATGATTTTTAATGTAGGGTGGTTTTTATCACATTTCTAAAAACATTATAAATAAGACAATTGTAAAGTATGTGTAAACTCATAATTTTATTGTTTGTTATGTTATTATGTAATACATTCTAAGATGGGGTACATTAATAGGCACATGATTATCGTCACGTCGTGTGTTCCTTCCATCGAACTGACTTTCTGAACACGCCAAAACTAGTCCGGATTCTTTTGTGCCTTATTTCTTGTATATTTGAAATCACGTTTTAATCAATGCATAATATTAGTTATTATTGAATGTTAATCGTTAATTTTAAGAGATTATCATACATATTGTTGTCATGTTTATAAATGTAAGTTTTTAATTCATTGAAATGGTGATATAGCATATTTGTATTTTAATATTGTTACTTTGTCAAATATTTCAATTAGTTTATCGCAATTTTTAGGACTCTATTTGATAATATAAACAACATGTTGATTTTAAATTTCCAATAATTGATGAATATTTTGTAATTAGTGTTTTCTATACATGTATAAATGTTAATTATTGTACATTATCTACAAGTAATATGACTCATTATATTGATTATTTTCATACAATTGATTGTTTATTCTTGTTTTATATCAAAACAATAACCTACGTATTTGATTTTGCGTCCTTTGCCCGTCAGAGGTTGTATAAAAATGCGTTATAAAAATTCAGAAGTTCTCCTTCAAGCGCCCTCTACCGTTAAATTGCGAAGTTAGAATAGGAAATCGTGTAGTAGCGACATCTGTTATGTAATTTGTAAAGTAATAAACGTCAGGTGGGCTAGAGTGGGGTTGACTGACAGAATCGTGTAGGGGGGTTTCTTGTAACGCAAACCAGTGCCGACTACCGGTATTCTTGTTTGAGAGAAGCACATCTGCTTCTCTCAAACAAGAAGCGATCATCATCGGTTGTGTTGTTTCATACGTAGCTTTATATGATTTTTCATGTTTTTTTTTTTCACCAAGCGTTGTAGGATGAAGTTAATAATAACGCCTCCGTCAAATACAGTAGTGATTTATTCTTATTTCTTATATAACACATAAGTTACAAAATACATAAAACAGTTATATAGGTAACAAACAACGTGACTAGCCTTACGGACACGAACGTACGAGTCGATGTGAAGTGGCCATTACGCGGGACTGTGGCGGTAAGTTACACTTTAGTGTACGAGAGGCTTTAGGCCCGAATATAATGTATTTGTATTTATTTATTATTCTGTAATTTAGGTTTCTCCTATAAGGTCTTACTGAAATAACAAACCGCAATAGACGATATATTTTCAACAATACTTTTTGTAATCATGAACGAACTAGGGCTATATTAGGCATTTTGTACGTAACACACTATTTTTGTTAAATTTCGGTGTTTGGTTTGTGCAAGTCCTGAGATTCTAAGATTATTTTCAATTCTTTTTTTTTGCAGATTGTTTTTAGGAATTAAGTATTATGATTGTGCTGTATGAACATATGTATTATCCACATGAAGTTCTGAATGCGAGACCATGGGCCTGGTTCGCAGCTTACTGATAAGTTCCCGTTAAATTAGCTGACAGATAGTTTATAACAAATTTTGTTCCATTTTTTAATTTATTCAGCAGTTAGCAGATCCAGAGTTGATGAAACGGGCCCTATGAGTTAAATTGCAAGATAACGCCACAATCCCGCTGAGAAATAGAACACTAGATGCCATATTACTGAAAATTCGGTAAACTAAAAATACAATCTCCCTATTATTTTTGGAGACTTAAATATAAACTGTAAATAAATGAAAAACTCGGATGAAAATAAAGTAATGATACATGGATAGAGTTGATAATAATTACGACAAACAAATTCTGGGCATTGTCAGCAATTTTGATTAATCGATTAATAGTCATGATAGCTCTTGAAGCTCTTTCTAAGTAGGTAGTCGTATAAATTATGTAGTTTAGTATTGTGATTTTTTTTACAATCAATTGATAATATATTTAATACTTAGTTTTATATGGACTACAGTCCGACAATAAACTATAAAGTTATTCGATTTGATTTAAAATATTAATTACAATAAAATTAGATGTACAACTTTAAAGTCTTGCACTGACTTTATCAGACAAACGTGTAAAAAACATTGTTCGGTTTCTTATTTACTATAAAAACTAAGGCATTTTCAGAAAGTCCCGCCCTTTTCTCATACTCTACTTCAAATATAATGCAAAGGACAGTAAATAATATACCTATTACACTTCGATAAACCAATTTTAATATTACCCGATCATTATCGACAGTTCGCATTATCAACTCTACCCAAAGGGTATATTTTGGCACTGCACATTTATAGAAAATTAGAACGACGCTTCTTTACATTACAATATAATACTCGATTAATGTTCATTATTGTAGAAAAAAAATCCTTATTAAGTAGGTATATATTTTTTCGATAGTAATTTGTTCTCGACTATGTGAGAGAGTTCTTACTGTATCAAGAAGCTATTTTGCAAAATAACCGGCAAATGATTTACACCAACACAATATGTAATATTACAAGATAAAGCACGGGCGGTAAAATTTTGCATAACAACGCTGATCATAGATTCGATACGTTATTAAAACTAAGAACTCTTTTACATCACACGATCAAGTACCAACTTATTAAAAAAATAATTAGATTCTTTTGATTGAAATATTCCGAAAAAGAACATTTTTTTCTCATAATTACATTAACCTTATGCACTAATCTAAATTATAATATTTCGCTTTTTATTGTATATAATACACACTTCAGGCACACAAAGTTCTGAATTATACCGTGAATTACATGAAAAAAAAACTGTCGGAGATCTTAATTTAAAAATTCACAACGCTGATTAGTCGGGAGTTCGGAAAAGGCACGAATCCGACCGAAAATAGCCGAAAAACTATGTACAATAATAAGTTTTAAAAATATCTTCTAGTTAACATAAAGGCGGAAATCGTGTATATCTTTTCATATATTTTCTGTCATTAAAAATGATTTTTCTTTTTTATAAATTAACCCGCCATATTTTATTGTCAGACTTCAAAACTTAGGCATAATTCAGAACACACATACACAGTCGTAATCCACTCATAAATAATTAATTATTCTCACACCATTTTTCAACATAGCGTTTATAGGAATGGCCTAATTAGGGGGGTGGGGTGTACGTGATTGGCTGAAAATCTTATATTTGCACTTCGAACAGGCGTTTGTTTTTTAAAGTAGGAAGAATACATAAATATATAGGAAACGTATGGTCTGTACATTTTAGTAGATTTCTTTCAAAACAGTAAGGGTTACCGCAAATGTAATGTCGCTGCCGGTCCTATTAGCTACACGAAAAATAGGAAGTAGGGTATAATGGGGTATATAATAATAGGGGTCATCGAACAAAAACTGAAGGAACTTTTTACACAGCTTTAAGATTCAAAGTAAAGTAAAGTTACAGTACTTACGGTAGCCCTAACTTTTACGTCGCAATACATTATTAAACTTTTTGAGCCCTTACAAATAGTAAACACATATCAGGCACTGTAATCCAAAGAATTTAAATACACCTCTTTATTAAGGTGTGTTGTGTGGTATTAACCAAAAAATATAGACGATAACATTGTGACATGCAAAAAACAAATTATATTTTTATTCTAATATTTCACCGGGAACAATAGTTATTTTATTGCTTATTACGCACCATAATACAACCACAATCGTAGACTTCCGGATACAAGTAAAGTAAATGATCATATTTTTCAAACAACGTTCGGAACAACGGAATCAACGTTCTCACACAAAGTAATTTTGCATTATTTAGATTTATAAAATCAGTCAATTTATTTTGTTTTATTATGCAGCCTTCACAAAAGTATAAGTCGCCATTTATGATTAGCTATGTAAAAAGTCATTTTTAACCATTTCTAGTGTTTAGCTCTGACACAAGCTTTTCATAAATTGTTTCCTATCCATAGAAAAAAGACTAAATACCAATAAGATGCACCTAATAGTTTTAATAACAGTGGTCATTTTAGCACTTAATTTGTAGAAAATCAAGTAGCGAAGACATTTGTGACGTCATTTAACAGTAGCTAATATTGAACTCAACAGTGTCAAATATTTTTTAGAGTATAATTTATTCTACTTTCTCCGAACCTTTAATAATTAAAGGAATAGAATATAAAAAGCTGATAGGATGAGTGGGTATTATACATATGGATGACGTCAAAGCTAAGGTGCGCCATACAAAGTACTAAACACTCGTTTTACGGGAAAGGCACGGAGCATCCCCTCTCTATCCCCACCAAAAACTTTAAACGTTAGACATCTATTAAGAAAGGATTTAGGGGAATTCCGACGAGATTGGGAAAATGAGATCAATGTGGGTAAACACCGGGCACAGCCCATATTTTATACAGCCATGTCTAATGACGTCACATTTATCTGCCACTGTTATTTTTCGCGTCACGCAGCCACTCAGTACTCCCATAAACGAGAAATAATTTATAAGGTAGTCGTTGAAATCATAAATATGTATATTCTATGCTAAATCTACAAGTACCGAACAAATATTAGGCATACGATACAACTATTTTTGCTTCTATTAGGAATATTCTTTAGGACACTATAGAGGCTGTTAGTAAAATTTAATCGTTAAAATACTGCTTCATCGAGTCACATTTTTCATTAAAAATAAAGGTATTTTTTTATATGTACACACCAAAAATTTTGTTACACTTTTTAAATTATTTTAGATTTGGCAACTTGAAAAATCCTGATGATTGAATGATGTACAGTAAGAGGCCATAAAACCATTATCATGTCAAGGATCGTATTTGCCTGCACGTTACTGCGCGTATACATAAACATATACTTAGTGATTTGATTTGATTGAATACCACTATCTTTCGCGACATCACAGCACTGAAATCATTACATCGGTCTCTTTCCGAATAAATAATTATGGAAGCGTACGATATGCGAGATCGTCAATGTATGCAATGTTTGTTACCTATAGAAAAAGGTCGTAAGTGAAACTTGTTTCATGCGATAGATTTGTAAAAATAGTAATGGACTTATGACCGCGACCGTACTTTGCCTCAGTAATCCGTAAACACAATCTGAAAGTTTATGTGACTAAATCCTTGCCACAATTAAATATTACTTAACAGCGTAATTATATATTTTAGGTTGAGAAAGTATAATTTTATTTTACATTAGCTTAGTCGTCTATCACGACCACTTCCGCATTAAAAAGAAATAAACTTGGGGTACTTTTACAATCTCGGTGCGGTCGAATTTATATCGGTATAATTCAAAGAAGCTGCACTTATATACTTATATTTTACATGCGTTTCCTTATTATGGTATGTAAATAAATATTGTTATTTAAGATATATCGAAAAAAAAATGGTTTATCTCCTCAGCTTTTCAAAATAAAAGCAAAGAAGCATCGTCGATGAAAAAGGGAGATTTAATCGATATCTCAAATCGCTTTTCCAATAAATCAATTTTCTCAGTCATTTTTGTGTAACATACTTAAAGTATGTACTCAATTCAAATATACAAAATGTATGTTTAAAAACAACCGCACCGTTCCTACGCACACGTAAAATAGAGATTCACATTCACTTTTCAATTTAAGGCAGATGTCTAAAGTTTGAGACTCGCAAGCGCCGCGTTACACTTTATAATACAACTACACTAATATATATTTATATAGAGCATAGTCGACGCGGCGTACACTGCTGTACATAATTATAACTATACCTATGTCACAGTTAGCCCGAACACATCTCGGAGTGGTCGTCCCATGCTGCTACCTGGAAATATTAAAAAAGGTTTTAGATATCGGCCAAATTAAATACGGTTGCATAATATATTTAACAGGTATACGAGCTTTTTCATACGTACTTCACACATTTTTCCATCTATACTTAATATTATAAAAAGGAAATATTTGATTGTTTGTTTGTATTGAATAGGCTTCGAAACTACTGGACCGATTTGAAAAATTCTTTGAGTCTTAGATAGGCCATTTATCGGGGAAGTCTATAGGCTATATACCATCACGCTACGACTAATAGGAGCGGAGTAGCGATGAAAAATGTTGCGAAAAGTTATCAAGACCAGGCGGGCGAAGCCGCTGGCGGGAAGTAGTACAAAATAACCTCAATGGTATGGTTAGTTCATTCACTAAGCCTCGTGCTACATTGTCACACGATACGTAGGCACCCTAAGAAAAGATCTTGGGACATTCCCAAGCGATTAGGAAAACATTTTTGAACCCGAGTACCACCTCACGGAACAGCTAGTTATAACTAGGGCTAATTAGCTACTAGCTATAATTAGGGTCTGTCAGGCGTATGCTACCTCACACGGACTTATTTATAATGTGAAGAAGTGTGAATACATTGTCTTTGGGGCCGATGGGAAATGCCCAGATGCTACACCGGACATTACCCTAAACGGCTTGAACGTCAAAAAAGTGACAAAATGCAAATATCTAGGGCATTTTCTCACCGACGACCTTAAGGACAATGTCGATATTGAAAGGGAGCGTAGGGCTTTGGCGGTCCGAGGTAATATGTTGGCCCGAAGATTCGCTCGGTGTAGTAAGCAGGTAAAAGTAACGCTGTTTAAAGCATACTGCCAGTGCTTTTACACGGGAAATCTTTGGGTCAACTATACCAAGAGAGCGCTGGATGACCTACGAATCCAATATAATAATATTTTTAGGATGCTGTTGAGACTGCCACGTTGGTGCAGCGCGTCTAACATGTTTGCAGAGAATCGAACTGACGGATTCCATGCCGTCATTCGCAAGAAAACTGCGTCGCTGTTGTCAAGGTTGCGGGCGAGTGGCAACAGCATCCTCAAGACTGTGGCGGAGACTGTTGACTCTCCAATTATCATTGGTTTTGTGAAAAGGACAATCGCTAAACATTAAATGGTGATTGTCTTTTCCACAATACCATGTAATCTATTTGTTCTCCTTTTTATTTTTGTATTTTAATTATTTTTTAGTAGATACTAACACTAGTAATAAGTTCAAATATTGTTTACTAACACTATGGATCATTGTTGTCCGAAAATAAACGTATTATTATTATTATTATTATTATAACGATATGTCCCGTAAGTTCCTAATGGGCTGGAACCTTATCTAAAACCTCCATATGACGTCATCAGCCGTTACTTTACTGGCTAGTGGTGCTAACGCGTACTGAAAGCGGTTACGTCATTTTTACGTCACCAAGATGGCCGCCACACATTATCAACTTGCGGGGCGTTTATCACTACATAGTATAAAACAAAGTCGCTTTCTCTGTCCTTATATCCCTATGTATGCTTAAATCTTTAAAACTACGCAACGGATTTTGATGCAGTTTTTTTATAATAGATAGAGTGATTGAAGAGGAAGGTTTATATGTATAATACATACAAATTATAATACAGAAAATACAAGAAATTTAAACCCACACGAAGCCGGGGCGTGTACAGCTATATAGTAATACGTTGTCATACGTGATGCTACAAATAGTGGTACGGTAGACTGACCTGACAGTCGCGGCTGCAGTACCACTGGTTGGCGCAGCCCGCACACACGAACTGCGCGTCCCGGCGCCGGCAGCCCTGGCACAGCGGCGCGTCGTCGCCGGCGTCGCCCGCCTCCGTGCTGCCCTCTGCCGGCGCCTCGCCGCCGCCCTCGTCGATCACGAGGCGCCCCGAACCGGAGCCCGAAGGTGAGCCTGACGCTTCACCTTCTGATGCGGGACTTTCTTCGTCGTCCTGAAACAAATTGATAAATTCAGTTGTCAGATGGCTGGAATTTTAAATAGATTACGTATCTTTGTATTGAGGCCTTAGTCTCATTACCCCTTCCGTTATGTTGTCTATTTCATTTGTTACAAAGAAGGATGTAATATTTATCTGCAACCTTTCTTTGACAACCTCTATGATCTAGTGGTTATTGTCAGACTGCTGATCGTCAGGACGACCTCACAGTCACAGTCACAGTCTCACGGGTACGATTCCCACACAAATAGTGTTTGTGTCTGGTCTGAGTGTTTCTTACGTATCATGATTAAATTATGGATTTACAACAAAAAAGTATATAAGTATTATGTCCATTGTACAGCTATACTTAGTTTGGGATTAGATGTTGCTGTGTAAAATGTCCCAATAATATTTACAGGAGTACTTTTCAAACAAGACTACATGTCTACCTTAGAAGAGTGAAGGTATGTTATGTGAGATATTTACTCATAATAAATATAAAACCCTCACCAGCTGCACGACCTCTTCAGTCTTCTCAGCCTGTGGCTCGGGCGGCGGCGTCGGTTGCACCGGCGTTATCGTGATCTCGCCACAGTTCTACAAGTGGAACGAAACGTTAATGCTATCTTATACTCAAGGCAGTAATCACAGTAAAATGTAGTTTTAAATTAATATACATTTCATATTTTATAATTTGGTAACTTCGATTTTTATGTATAAGCTTAGGGCACATGTTTTCTCTTGTCTATAGGAAATACTCCTAAATAAACGCTTCATATAAAAAAAAAAGGTTGCATTGCATTTATATACGAACCTTAAGAAATCTTGCTTATCTCCATAAAACATGCCTATTTTTATAATCATATATTTAATGATTCCAAAGCACATTTCAGTTTTAAATGAGCACTATTGGAGCTAAATGTTTACATATTAGTTCCCAGTTAGTAGAATAATATAAACTGTGCTAGACTAGCGCGATAATTAATTCAAAATGACCGTCTTGGTGAAAAATATGATTGATATACTAAAGAAAAAATTAAAGATTGTGGTGCAGTAAGGACAGAATATTCTGAAAATGGTGCTTATTATTTGTGTGTGCACCTAAGCTGATACATATGTATATTAAACATATTGTATTGTTTATTCTTCAGGCACTTGGCAGCCATGGGGGCAAGCCAGTCTTGTTAGCCAATTAGATGGTCACCCCCAACTTCGATAGTGACTATACACATTTACTTTTGAATTAATAACAACATATTGCAGCCAGAAATTATAATTTTTATTTTCTGCAGACGAATGTCCTTTAATTCGTGGTCAAATGAGTTTAGTCTCTATTTAAGCTAGTCCAAGTTATTGGTACTGGTTATAGCAAGTACAACATAGCTACCCAGTGTGTTTATACCTAATTTTATTTTATACAAAATATATTTTTTTTCAATAATTATATTTCCTTCATTCTCAATAACAAAAAGCCAAATCGAAAAGCCTATGATATGTACATATATACCGTATTTTTTAAATATATTTTACGTGTAAGTAATATAATATCTTTAATGATAGGCGCCTACATGATAATATTTATACTTCTTGCCAAGTATAGGTAAATATTTTTTATAGGTTCAAAAATATATATTGGCCTACAGGAATATAGGAATTTTGTAATAAATACTTTATTGCTCAATAATGTTCAATTGATTTCATGGTTTATGACTATGAGGTGGCATTTTATTCAATGAGCATTGCCAGACTCAAAAACCAAAAATAGAATTTATTAAAAAGTTGGAAGTGTAAAAAATTAAGGACGGCTGAATGATTATATGTGGTGATACATGTCATATTACCATGGATACTGTATCAACAGGTTTGGTTGTATTTAATGTCCTTAATAAATTACATTAGCAGTTGAAGATTTTGACACTATAAACCACTTGTCAAATATCTGTGCCAGATATCATAAAAATATATATAAAATCGAGTTTGTATCGAGTCTAGTGCAATAAAAATATCAATATGAATCGAGCAGTTTAAAATCTAGCGCAAAATATTGTGTCAAAATCCTTTTCCTCGCGGCTCCAACTCTTTAAAACCGCATCACTTAAATACTAAATTTTGAATTTGGAATGATCAAGGCCAATCAGCACACCAATTGTTATAATCTCGTACATTAGTGGTACCTTGGCCTGACCGAAAGTTGGTAACGTTGGCGCACTTTGTTTCCGTTCCGGCGACATGAGGAGTTTAGCCAACGTCGGGGAGTAACTCTGAGACGCAGGAGACGCCTGCTGGAAGGTTGGCAACACTCATTTCAAGCTAGTTCGCAAGCATTATTGCCATATACAAAAAAGAAAATATTAATAATGAAAGCTGGGATATGAGTATTTCTACAAGCCATAAAATGATTGTGTAATATTTTTTTAAATACCTTTGTAAGGATGCCATGGAGTAAGGAGTTTTGTTGTGTCGACTCTTGGCTTGTGGTGACAGGTAGTAAGGATATTTCAGGATATGGTGGTGGTGGTGGCAGTCTGGGGCTGGGGGATGCCAGTCTTTCAGCTTGCTTTACAGACACGTGGACTTCTTCATGGCTCCTCTCCTGTCTCCTTCTTCCCTCGGGTCGTATGTGGTGTTCTGGTCTATTGGTGATGGTCTCTGGTGGTCTGTTTGGTATTAAGCCTGAGCTGGCCTGCTGCATGTTAGCGAACTGAACCAGTACGTCTTTGAATGAGAGCCCGTTCGGTAGACCACCAGCTTGGATTTGTTGGAGACGTTCTAACATTGCTTTTTGGTTCTGTAATTGGAAAAAATACAGTGACAAACTACCCTCAAAAGAGTCAAAGAAAGCTTTCGAACAACAATGTATTAGAAATTATAAAGCTTTCGAACAATGTATTGGAATTGGAAATTACAAATGAAGTCTACGCAATGACTGCACGCATATCTTATCATATTCAGCATGAAAACCGGTTAATTAATACAGGATGTTTGCGTAAATTAGATAAATGGCACACGCAAATCATAGCACAGGCATTGGACATAGAGATCGAGGTATAACCATCAAATGAAGAAAAAAAATACAAAATTACACTGGCAATATCTTAAGTTACAAAGTTAGTGAAAGTTTTTAAACGCGCCTAAGTTTGACAACATAACAGATTTGTGTTAATCATCAAAGTTTATAAATTGAGTGAGAAGTGCATTTTGTATGTTACTTCTTCTTTTCGTATCAATAGTAGATGGTAAAACTTTTTTATTTATAGAATTTAAGCCCAGTCGGTGGCCACTTTAATTGCCGCATCGGTTTCGTTCATTCAGTCCTCAAATGTGCATTGTGCGTATGGACATTTTGGGCCTTCCAGTAAGTAAAACATGTCCTGTGCCTCGACCATGAGTTTTTGTCACTAGACTCGCTAGCGACGCGGTAAAATATTTGTATGGAAAACTCACGCAGCGCCTCTAGCGGTTACGTAAAGAACTAAAACCTGCTATGGGATTACAGCGTTTCGATGCGTAAAAAACCTATCGAAAGTCATTCGATAGAACTCATGGTTGAGGGGCTGGTCTGCCCCAAACTCTCACTGTATTTTACTGTAATGCAGAATGCAATAACTGCACGTGTTATTTTATCTCTCTATCTCGGTACGGCGTACCATACGTACGCTTACAGCCATACGCTGTCACAGACATGCAAACGCTTGTCTTGACACTTCTTAATTGACCAAATCGCAACTATATTAACAACAGTTTTATATCGCCGGTTAAACTCTCGCTAATCTACGGCGTAGAACGAATAAAGTGATGTTTTTTATTGCCAAGCAACGCTTTATTGAATGTTAATAAAAACTATGTCAATAGAATTATTGTAATTGTTACAGGGAGAATAGCGTAAGTCTCCAAAATTCTGATCACAGGCTTAGAAGCTTTAGGTACTCGGCACAGAACAGCGTACACATCCATGGTCATAACAGCAGCGTAATTTAACGAATAAAAAAGCTGTTTCACCGAAAATTGTTACGAAGCAGTAAGCGAGCGCCATAATTATTAACACTGCCGTTTTTTAATAAGCACTTAACGCTTGATTTACTATTAAAATATGTTCATTGACAATAATTACGATAGCAAGCGACTAGTTGATTGATCGAAGGCCATAGAATCCTAGCGCAAGTCTACAGATATTGGGTCAAGGTGATAGTCTGTCAGTAACCTTTGCGTTATAAAAGGTTAAAATATCTTTTTAATGTGAAGTGTAAAAAGTATTTAATGGTATTTGAAGTACTGTTTAACAGCAACATTTCGCTAATGTAATTAGTTCCATTATAGAGGACGCGCCTATTGTCATTTACCCGGCGAAATTACGCGCCTTTACGAAGAATTGCCGCCATAAAGAAACCAAAACACTACCTACCTGAGTGCACGTTGAACATTATTACTTTTCAGAAAATGTTACGTACTCTTTATTATTAGAAAATAGGAGACAAACACAAATTCATCCTGATATTTTAAATGTTTGATTACACCCCAAAATTGCCGAACGATTTCGACCAAACTTGGTCCAACCGAGACGACGGGAAACTGCAGGTTATTAATAAACGATATTATAATTATATTGTTATGATCAATCAATGTGTGTTCAGTCAGAAATCCAGACAAATTTTTAACTGACGAATTGTTTCGTTAGGAAAAGGAACTTCCATATTTCCGGCGACAACTGCTATCGGGTCCCGATTGCAGATGGTAGGTAGGACACCATCTAATTTTGACTCCTATCCACGAAATGTCGCACTTACTGATGGCAAGCTTGCCCTTTTCGTCATGGCCATGGGATCAGGAACATTCAATACCATCCACGATCATGCCGGGAGCAGCTTGAAGCCTACTTTAACTGATTTAAAAACAGAGGAGATTCTATAATCGTCTGTATTTTAGTATTACGCGTAATTGTCAACTGATTTATTTAAACGAATTCTATTTTTTAATCTAATAGAACAATAATTATAGTTCTAATCACAAACAAAATGCTTGCCATAATTTTCCTAAGTTTGTTTTATTTGTTTGGTATTCTATTAAACGGGCCCTAAAATTATTTAAAAATAAACAAATGGATTAAAAAAATAGATAAAGAATTAAATACTCCTTTCATTTAGTATGAAACTTTTTGCTTTGTCCTTATTTTACAGTCGGATGATATCGCTTTGTGAAGTACAGGTTGTCTACAGTTTACTGATAAAGGCGGTAAAAATTCATAAGAGGGCAATGACCTGCTGCCCTGGCCCATTACTGTGCCGCGCGGACGCTTGTTATGGGGCGAAGGAAAAGTATTATTTTTCCCTAATTTAATGTCAATAAATTCAACGTTGTGTGCAGATGTACACCGCTTTCTAACTTTTCAGGTAATGCAGGCGTCAGTATGTTACGTATCTAATATATTATAAAAGCAATGTTAAAGTTACACAAAGCTCTGCTATTTTTTAAGCTAATTTTAGAGTGAAAGTTAAAATCCCGTATAAAAACACTAAATTAAGATTTGGCAGATTTTTTTATTAGATGCTGCTTAATGTATCATATTTTTTTTATATAGGTAAGCATGTACTTGAGTAGTGTGTATACTGGGCGCAGTAATCAATATTTCTGCCACTTTCGAATCATTGACAGTTAAAAAAACATAAAATTACTAACATTCACACCTTGTTTGTTAATAAATCCAACAAATTGAGCACACACAACTCTTTCATAATAAAGTACTTATCTAAGTACGGTACATGGTAAATGAGTACTGTAGATTGGTTCAAACAATCCCAATTTCCCAAAATTGTTTATCAAATTTACTACATTTACGTAAACATACAATCCTGCCTACCCCTTTAGGCCATAACGGCCATGAAGATAACCCTCAAACGGATACAGTCCGCGTCAATCCGCCATTACATGTGGGCCAGCAGTGCTCCATGCTACAGACAGAGTCATTGACAATTGAGGTCAAGGAACACAATTACAAATTAGATTATTGACTCGACTGTAAGTTCTAGCGATAGTCTATGCTAGGTTCGTTCCACGTTACGAAGTAAAGCGCAAATATTTAACAGAATATTTCACCGAATCCTAATCAATTAAGTTGACGTTACGGAAATTGAAATTCTTAATAAAAAAAAAACATATTTTACTAGATTTAAGAGGTGATGAGTTTAACCCAGTAAATGTAGTTTGCACACCATGTGTGCAAAAAAATTGGCGATATTTTTTATCATGGAAATTCGTAAAACTATAGTTTTCCTGCTCTAATTTGCAAAAATTGTAGGGAAACGAAAAGGATGGCAATAATAGTCATATATGCACCTGCATACTGCACATTTTCGCATAGGTTGCATTCTAAGCGCGGGAGAGGTGGTTGAGACTGAGAGAGAGATTTCGATCGCATGAGTCTAAGATTTTTTATTGACAAAGCTTAGTATTGTTTCGTAAGAAACTTTTAAGTTTGTTTTAGTTTTGTTATGAACAAGCTACGTAACCATATTATTTAAAAGAATTCTTAATGGATAAGGCTTTAATACACCTAAACTAGTTTTCATTAAGAAGCAAACTGTTATCTTCTATCATAATGACGTTATTTTCACCATTGATAAAGATATTAACATTGTTATATAATACCAATAAAACACTTACCATATCTAGATTATTAAACAGCATATTAAGATTGTTCAAATTGTTCATACTGTCTACTTTGGGCGCTATAGGTCTCGGAGCATTCATCATATTAGGGTTCAATATAGATTTCATTCTCCGTCCTCTCCTTGGAGTAACTTCTGGATTCCTTTGCCTATAATCAGCTATTATCGACTTGACATCTTTAGTAGGACCCTGACGGCCCATGGGTAGGCCGTAACTAGACGGCAGCTGCCCATTCATATCTCTAGGGAACCCTGTCATATGACCGGGCATCATCATCTGTTGAGGGAATACTGGTTTCGGCATCGACATGTGAGCCTTATCGTAAGGCGGCGGCAGCCCTGACATAGGGTTGAAGTGCGAAGTTACCGGCATTATCGGCGTCTGCATCATCGGATTCATGTTAGACAGCGGTTGCTTGAGAGCCAGCCCTGAAATCTCGTCGCTTTTATCAATGGCCAGCATCTTCGCTTGGTTAAGATAGTCGAACGGATCTCGGTCTCGTTCGGCACCGTTAATTTCCGCCGATTTCTCGAAGGATAGAACCTGTTTTCGTCTGAGGAGTCGGAGTAAGATTTCCTCTTTGACTTTTTTGAGGTGTAGGATGTTGTTCCACTCGTGTTCCTTCTTCTGTGCGAGTTCCCTGAGGGTCTGTATCTCTGACAGCAGCTGTTCAGTGTGCCTCTGTATTTCATCGACGTTGTTCTTTGTAGCTGTTTGTATGTAATCGCTGATCATGTTGTCGTGTTGAGGGAACGTCTTCTCCACTTCGAGACAGAGTTTCTTCAGCGGGGACTCCGTATCAACCTCTTCGCTTGACCTTCGTTTCGTTCCTTGCTCCTCCTAGAAATACGAAAGACGTTAGAATATTCTGTGAAATGGATACTTTAGAGATTTTTTTGATATTAAATGCATTCGTCTCTGTATATCTGTGTGATTTTGTAGAAAACATCATATAAATTTCTTATCCTTTTAATTAAGCGACATACATTATAAACTAACAGGTACATATTTAACATATTTTTGTCTTTTGGAAACAGCCGTTTCTCTCATGTTTTGTTATTTGTAATAGTTAAAGGTAAGAAGTAATATTTTTTTTAATATATTCGCTACGGTATTATTGTTTCATTATGCGTGCTGATAGCTATTATGCGTGCGCGCTGGCTGAGAGCATTATCTTATGGCACCGCCCATTTCCGATTTACACATCGCATACTTTGTAAAGAACTATGAGAAATATCTTATTTCAAATAGTGATTACTGATATTATATTGGCTGAGCGATTGCCTTTTGCCACGGTTTGTGGGTTCGATCACCGTACAGAACAAATATTTGTTTGAACTACAGGTAGTTCCGGGTCTGTGTGTGTGTGTGTGTGTGTAAAAATTGTGTTCGTAAACGCACCCACGATACAAGAGTAAATACTAGGAATTGTACTCCTCGGTGCAACGATTAAAAAAAAACGGGGATTGCGTCATATTTCTATATTAGACGTAATAGACGAGGTCCTACAGTTCATACATACCATCACACCTATATTCCCAGAAGGGGTAGGCAGAGGCGTACTAATGTACACCCACATTTCGCCAGTATGTTTAGGTCCCATGTAATAGGGCGCGAGTCTATTGCCACCAACCGGGCACAAATCCCGACTCCGAGCTGCTGGTGAGTCTGGATATGTGCCCGGAATTTCGCAGAAAACCCAACAACACTTTTCTTGACCTGGGGATCGAACCCAGGACCTCTAGTGTAGCACTCGCGCTTGGGACCGCTAGACCAACGAGGCAGTCCTACAGCTCAATATAAAATAATGACGTAAAACAATTACCTATTGACTTAAGCCATCGACAGAGTACAACACCGCCATATTGTTCAATTTTGTGCCAACAACTTGGGCAATGTGACCTTGGCAAAGATCAAGTGTCATGGAAGGTCATTTTGCAACAAGTTTTTATGCATAAAGGTTTAGATCAGAGTTAAGTTTAAATAACAAATTAAAATTTATTAGTGTTCGTCTTTTTTAACTTTCTACCGTTTTGGCGATGGTCTAGTGGTTCGAGAACCGGACTGCTCACCACGAGGTCGTGGCTTCGATTCTCACAGGACACAAATATTTATGTGATGAACTTAAGTGTTTTGTGTTTTTCTGGGTGTTTAATATGTATTATAAGTATGCATTAACAAAAAAAAGAATATAAGTACTATATCCATTATCTAGTACCCATAGTACAAGCTCGGCTTAGTTTGGGATTAGATGGTGCTGTGTAAAATATCCCAGGATATTTCTTTACCCCAAAGGAATGGTCGGAATTTTCAATATAGATCTCTAAGGGCTTGTTTTACCATTGGATAGCGAGTATCTGCGGGAGAAATACATAAATGGGATATTTTGAGTAAAATTGGGATGTGGTAAATCGCCCTAAATATTTCCTCGCAAAAAAGGTTGTTAATCGACTTTACAATTTATTTGACTCTCTAACCCAAATTCGGACATGCACAAACACGAGACTGACAAAAACTCGCTGCATAGTTCAATATTTATGCTTTGTCGAGTCATTTAAGGACACAGTAACTCTCTGTAACTTCGAGCCTAAACCGCTGAACCAATTTCGATAAACTTTGGCATGGAGATATATTGCATCCTGAGGAATACATACAAACATAGCCTGAGGAATTGCTTTGTTTTCTATTTTATAATACAAATACATAACTACTACTACTACTAATCACTACACATAATGTTACTACGTGGTCACCTTTTGTCTCAAAAAGATACTTTGGATGCAAATTGTAGGGAAAAATGTTGAAAATCTGTTGCAATTAAGTAAATTTAAAGAATAGCCAAGGTCTGTCAACTGTTATGGAGAGCATTCATTAAAATCTTGCATATTTTAACACTGCACATTTTTGCTACAGTTGGGTAATATTCATCATATTCTATTCTTGGCGGCGTCTGTGGTCTAGCTAGTGGTTCGTGTACCGGACGATCACGAGGCCGTCAGTTCGATTCCCACAAGACAAATATCTATGTGATGAATCTTAGTGTTTGTGTTTGTCTGTGTGTTTCATATAATTATGTATATAATACATATGTATTTACAAAAAAGAGTACACTAGTATTATATCCATTGTCTAGTACCCATAGTAAAAGCTCTACCTAGTTTGGGACTACATGGTGCTGTGTAAAAGGAAAAATAAAAATTCATACAATAAAATTACAATTTTAGCAACATACATACTCACCTTAGGAACATCCCCATTCATTGGCTTTGGTTTTGGTTTCTCCACTTTTGGTTCTACTTTCTCTTCAACCGTGACCACCTCGGTCATATCCACATCAGCGTCCTTCTCCAACTTTTGAGGTTCCTCAACAACCATAAGATCCTCTTTCACAGGACTTGGTTCCTTTTTAGGGAACACTGTCTCTACAGCCACATTTTCCGGTTTCTCAAGTATTTCTGGGACCTGGGCTGAGATTGTTGTGGGTTCATTTTCCTTCTGGTTGGTTGGCTCAGGGGATAGGGGTGCCCCAAGGGCAGGGGGGTTATTATCTTCTTTTATCAATTCCTCTAAAAGATATGATGGTTTTAGTGAAATGTAAAAGTATTTGAATGCCTACTTAGTCTATAGGCTATACACATGGACATGGCATGGCATGGCACATGTAACTTGCGATTATAAAGGTTCCTTAATATTTATTATTGTATTAAGAGGGATATAGGTATTCTATGAAGAAGAAATAAAGGAAGGAAATTACTACAATCATTATTCTTTACAATTTAGTTAGTTTCATCTACTTTATGATTCTGTGCAGTAATATAAATATGTAGTATCAATTTATCAACACAATCTTTGTTTCTACTAATCAAATCCACTCATGTGGGGTGCTGTAACTAGGATGGTGTCTGCAGTGCCCAGGAATACCTATAAAGTCCCAAAATTGATGAGACCATGATTTTCTTGGATGCAGTTATAGAAGCTTGCAATGGGTACATGAAACACTATTCAAGAGAGATTTAGTGTGGCAAAATGGCATGAGTTTTCTCTAATATTTCTTATTTCTCATCCCCATTATGATGGTAAGGTACATCATTTGGGCTGTTTCGATGACCTCCTTTGTTACATTTTTTAATTTATCTGGTGGTTAGCAGCCGCTAAACACTAAACACTAGATAGCCATCTAGTGTTGTTGAAACAGGCCCTTATGCCTTTATTCCAAAACCCACAATAACTTAGAGACAGATGATAGATATTATAAATAACTTCTCTTTCTATTTGTAACTTGTAATTTATGCATGCCTACAGGTAAAATATGGCTGAACTTTACTTCTTTCAAGTCATTATTTATACTGTACCCATATTTGCAAAATAAAATTATGTTTATCTAATAGAAAAGTAGTTGTGTTGTACTGTGGGACAGTAATGGTTTCTTTGATGCTTTAAACTAGGGTAGCCAAGCATGGATATCATTTTTAAACACTAAAACTAAATTTGCATCACAATATTCATACATAATTCACTATTCTTTGTTTACCCATTTCTTTTCTCTATTATTCTCTTTCTCTTGAATAATAGAAACTCTATTGTTAATGCTTATACAATAACAACATCTAATACTAGAACTATAAGATCCAATGTAGAATTCAAATGATTTCAATTGATACTACTTGACGCTTGACCTCTCCTAAGAATTGTTTTTTTTTGTGATAGAACAAGGTACTGTCTAGAGATTTTACTTTTTTAACATAAAGCAAATTTTTAAAATGTAATAATAAACTATGGATATATTGTAGTTCAACAGATTTGTAATTTGTGTAAGAGGCTTCTGTAATAAATACAATAAAACAACTCTAAAACTTAAACCAGAAAACATATTAGAACCTGACATCTCTCTGACCTGACCCAAGCTAGGGTAGTCATCTTACCTAGGCATGCACTTCTCTAGGCCTAACATAGTATTACCTTTAGCATTCTCACATTGAACATTTACGAAACTATCACTATTTCCATTCTGGGTCTCATTGCTATTTTTTTCTTTGGCATTATCATCACAGTTTCCCGCCTTTTCTTCGTCAGCTTTCTCAATAACCGCTTCCAGCGATACCGGTTCTTTTATTCTATCCAATTCAGCGTCATCTATCGCCAATGGATCCACCTCATTCTCAGTAGCAGTCTCCCCCGGCGGAGACACGTCCACACCACCGTGGCCCTTCGGAGATTCCACTATTTTCAGGCTTAGATCGTTCATGTTTATTTACATATTTCCGATTCACAAGTCACTGCACAGTGTCACCACGCCGCGCATAGGTTCAATGACTTGAAATTGACCATTTGTAACCATAATAAAATAAGCTGATATTCATACATCAAACAAAAGTCTGTAGACGTTGTACAAAAACTAATTAAACCATCTAAATAACACTAATTACTAAATTGTTTGTAATTTCTTTTCCATATTGGGTAATACCACAATGCACTAGCAATAGCAGCCGTGAACTCAGGGGTCATTGTGACTAATTCCATGACAATATTAGCGTGTACGCCATTATAATAAATCACTGCACTTATTATTGTTTCCAAATAAGATTTAGTAATTAAAAATTACTTCTCTAGTAAATTTTAATAGTCAAAAAAATAAATGCTACTGCGTTAGGACGCAAATCGCACGCGAACTTTACAATGTTGCCATATCTATGAATAAAAGTTCTACTCTGTGAAAATGTTAAAATGATTTCATCTCGGTATTTTTAACAATAGAAGTGTTACATTTTGAATTTAAGATAAACTAAATCATTTAATAGACAATAACTTAATGATCATTATATTTATTGTCTAACACAAATAGACCAAAAATTATAAATTAAATCTACTATAACTAAAATTTTATTTTTAAATGTCTAGTGATATTTCTCTGCGTTTTGTTACACGCAGCATAATTTTGTGATGATATTAAGCTATTAATTGTGATTATTGGTTCTGAGATATGAACAATTGGTAATTTCCTCAAATCGTGAACTATGTTAGGTACATAGTTAACGATTTGAGGAAATTACCTATTAATTTATATTAAATTGGAAGGGTAAACTAAACAACAATAAAAAACATTTAATGTTTTTTTTATTTTCCTATTTCCCTATGATATTCTATGAGGAACGAAAAGTCAAGTTTCCGGCGGATGTATATGTGCGAAAACTAACACATTATTATTAATTTTGATTGATTATTCTATGATGATTCCATTAATTTACCAGATCAGAAATTAGAAACATTTTATCAATCATATACTACACCTATAAAAGTTTGTTTGAACAAATTATATACACATATTGCCAACCATATTGGGTGGTTTTGAAATTACCGCTATCTACGGAAAAATAATAGTGTTGTAGAAGCTGTTATTAAAAATCGATAAGAAGTTCGATTTGTATCGATAAGGTACTAACTATTACGCGTGCAAAGGTCACTATGTATTTTTTAACACAATTTATAGGAGATGCAAAACATTTTCTTAAAAATTACCCAAAGTAAGTATAAAAAAACGAAAAAACCTAAACAGAGTAACTTTTGCACGCGCAACGACGAATACATAAAACGGTGTGTTTGTACCTAATACAGTCTGAAAACGAAAAAAAAATTAGATTACAAATTCAAGATACTCAATGGGTCTCGTGTAATATTTTGTTGTTGGTCTGAACATAATAAAACAAGGTGATGAAAACGCAAGGATTGACACAAATCACGTAATGAGACATTTAACGTCAACCACCAGCAATATGTTGGGTTTGGGTGAGCTTGTGAAAAATGACAACACTTATGATGCGATAAGTGTTGTCTTGTTGGTTTTATTAGAAACAGAACGTAGTGCATATTTTATGGATTTTATTGTGAAATAGGAATTATATCGATTTAAATAAACAAAGTGATAGAATACTTTCATATTTTAATACTCTGAATCGAATAAACTCGTTATAATGATTGATCACTTGCGCAGCTGAGCTGCCAACCTAACCAAATTTTGAAGTAAGCACAACACTAAACGATGATGAAAGAAAATGAATGAAAAAAAGCAAATGGCTGACTAAAATCGACGTTCTTAGTCCTAATATAAATCCGATGTAATTACATGAATTATGCGCTCTTCATGATTATGATTAGCGAAATAAGATTATATAAAGAGTAAAGAACTAAGATTATTATATATTGCAGGCAGAAAGCCTCCTGAAACCATATAAATTCCAAGAAACTAATACCTTAGCTAGCTTACACAATTTGTATTATTGCAAAAGTATTTATCGTGCGTGTGACGGACGCACGTCCGTTTATTACTCAGGTGAGTCCTTTATTTTACATTATTATTACATGTGCTTGTGCAGTGCTGTGATTTGTTTACTGTGTTTTTGCGATTATCAAAAAGTCGCGAGTGCTTACGACTGTGTTATTTTTAGAATTTGCTACTTTGTATTGTAACTAATTTACTAAGTAAAAAGTTGAGTAGTGATTATATTGATGTCTATTTTGATGTCCTAAAATTTTTATTTGTGTACCTTCTTGTCTACGTGCTTGGATTTTTTCATTTTTTTATGTGCGGGTACAGTCTACCATCATACTACACTTATCACTTGACAAATACCGATCATGCACTTTTATTTACATCAACTTTTGTGAAGTTCTGTAGGTATGTACTAACCCTTTATTTTAATTTTTTGAGTTAATTTTGCAATGAGATGAACTTTGTACAGCTTATTGCTTATCAGTTCTAATTAAGTTTTATTTATGTGCCTAAGTAATTATGGTAGATGCAATAAAAACCAATATAATGTTTCAGTTGAAGTGATGTGAAGTGTCGACACAGGGCGGGGGCGCCGCCCCAGTCGACCATGGACCGAGGCTACGATAAGAGGCACACTAAACACCACAAGGACAAACATAAGAAACGCAGTCACAAGAAACACAAGTCACATTCAGGTAGTTCCCACGAACAATCTTATGCTACAGTCAATTCACTTAAACCGCTAGTGGAGTATTCTGATGTCAGTTCAGAGGCATTATCAGCCCCAGAGGCTGGTGAGATTGATAGTGAAACAAGCTCAATCAGCAGACATATCGCTGATGACCTCGATAGAACGAGAAAGTCCCATTCCATACGTACATTTGTAGATAACAAGACAATATCAGTGACAACCACGAGTCGACGTGCTGCTGAGGAGTATGCCATGAGGGAGCCATCAGCGGCAAGAAAGCGACGACCAGAATATGATGATGGGGATCCGGAATTTGATGATCATGGCAGGTTTAAAAAGAAGAAAGATAAGCGGAAAAAAGATAAGAAGAAGAAAAAGAAGAAATCTAAAAACAGATCGAGGTCAGCGAGCTTGGATAGTGTGTCTCCAGATGACAATATGCCCGAGGAACCTCCAGTGAGGGCTGCAAGTCCTCAAAGATACCAACAGGTGCCTGTAAGTGAGTGGGAGAAGGCATCATCTCCATTGAGAAATGGATCATGTTCCCCAGTGTCGCCTTCGATGACGCCGTTGATGCGACACGAGTCACCGCGGCATCGGCCTTTTGTCAGGGAGCCGTCACTGCACCACAACCCAATGCCTTACTCACCACACCGGGAAAGATCACCACCTCTCAGGTAAGAAAATCTCTTTTTTATCACCTATGACAGTATAATGTCCTGCAAGTTGCTAATGGGCTAGCTAAACCTTATCTAAAACCTCCATATGACGTCATCAGCCATTACTTTACTGACTAGTGGTGCTAACGCGTACTGAGAGCGGTTACGTCATTTTTACGTCACCAAGATGGCAGCCAGGCACATTATCAAATTGCAGTGCTTATAGTAATCATGGCTAGTCTGTCAAACAGCACACTGACAGCCTGGCTGTCTGTTGGCTGTTTTATCATGTAGCCACAGAGCAGTAAGTAAATGGAGCAATCATCTTTGAGCACAGAAATGCTATTCATTACAACACAATATTACATAATTATGATGCATAAAAAAAATTATTTTGCTTCTTCACTAAGAAAACATTCCTATAATATTGATATGAATTCACCATGTATTTTATTAATGACATGAGCATTATTCATAAAACAGTGAAGAGGAAAGCACTCCATTTGCTAACTACTCTTTGTAGAACAAGTTTTTATATTTTTCTGGGGCTAAGTCAAACTTGTTTTTCTTTATCTATCACAATATGTTTAAAAAAAAGGAAGGGTTATTTGGTTACTATGGTTTCTAGCCCACCCTGGTTGCCGACCCATCACTTAGCAACCTATGCTGTACAGGGTCATTCTGATTTGTGAGTGACATTTATATTAAGCATGTTTACTAATCATGTGTTGTTGTAGATAAAATTAGTGTTTATTTAGTCTTAGGTTCCATAATCAGAGATGAACCAAATCATAACCTTGTGCTTCCTTATGTCAACTTAAATGTGTGCTGAATTAAGACATATTAAAGCAAACAAGCTTATTCTCTGAATATTATTCATTGATATACTTTTAGCAAGTATCAATCTGGTCCTCAACAGAATATTTTTTTTTGCTCTAGAACAAATTTGCATGTTCAGAAATATTCTATGTACAGTCAGCAAAAGAGATAGGCAATCTGTGTTTTGACAAAGATTTTGATATCTATGCTAATATTATCAAGCTGAAGAGTTGTTTGTTTGGTTGAACGCGCAAATCTCAGGATCTGAGGAACAGGTCCGATTTGAAAAATTCTTTCAGTGTATATATCATCAAGCTACGACCAATAGGAGCTGAGTATAAATTAAAAATGTTGCAAAAACGGGAGAAAAAGATCAACCTCTACAGGAACGAAGTTGCGGGCAAGGGCTATACCTAAATAAAATTATCTGCTTTAGGGTTTGGTATGAAGGCAGCTAACAACATCTGCAACATTTGACACATTTTTCATACTTAATACAATATTTCACAATTAATAAATATCTTGGGACATTTTTTACACAGCACCATCTAGTCTCAAACTAAGCAGAGCTTTTGCTATGAGTACTAGACAATAGATATAATACTTATATACATTTTTTTTGTAAATACGTACTTATAATATATAAGAAACATCCAAACAAACACAATCAGCTAAGTTTATCACATAAATGTTTGTGTCTTGTGGGAATCGAACCCACGACCTCGTGATCAGCAATCCAGTACTCGAACCACTAGACCACAGACGTCGCCAGAACACTTTTGACAATCTTTTGTTTTGACAATGACACCGATGTAAATACCTGACTGTATACTTAACTTTTTTGTTGACTGTATATAAGTGTTTCTTTCTGAAGAACAAGAACTATTAGAGGAGTTTTAGGAACTAGGTCCCGTCCATCTATATCAACTAAAAATGGGTATTTTTTCCAACTGGTTTGGCTGTTGATGCCTCTACTGTGTTAAATGTCTCGGGTAAATCACTACCATGTTCAGATACTTTGGTGGAAATAATTCTTATGAATTGAGTCATCCTTTAGATTCGGTGTTCCTCTTGTAACTAATGTGAATTTGCATGACGAAAGTTTCGCGTTTTAAAATCTTCATAAAATATATTCTCATCTGGTTTGTTGTGATATTTTAATAATTATTTGTCTAACGTCAGTATTCAATTTCTTGTCAGGACAGTTCTCGCGGCATAACTTGGCCGGATTGAAGTTAGCCATTTGGTTGCGCAATGGGTAAAAATTGTGTATTGCGCAACCAAACGGCTTACTTCAGTTCGGCTAACTTATACCGCGCGTACTGTATGATAAATGAAATATCCGGTTACTTGCATGAGTGTGTTCCAACTTAACTAATGTACTAGCTTCCCGCCAGCGGCTTTGCCCGCGTCGTCTTGATATTTTTTTAATTTTTTTTTTATACCACTAAGGTGGCAAACAAGCATACGGCCCGCCTGATGGTAAGCGGTTACCATAGCCTATGGACGCTTGCAACACCAGGGGTATCACTCGCGCGTTGCCGACCCGAAAAACCTCTTAGAGGTTTATGGAGGATTCACTGCGCCGACAGTTTCAGGGAATATTCCTCTTACTGCCAGCGCAGCGCATCCTTAGAAGGAGCTCTGGCGACTGTGCCCTACCTCTCTAACTCTTGATAAATTTTTTCCCCCGTTTTTGCATCATTTTTCATTGCTACTCCGCTTCTATTAATCGTAGCGTGATGGTATATAGCCAATAACCTTCCCCGATAAATGGGCTATCTAACACTGAAATAATTTTTCAAATCGGTCTAGTAGTTTCGGAGCCTATTCAATACAAACAATCAAAACCTTCCTCTTTATAATATTAGTATAGATTACTAGGGGTGTTATCGATTAGACACGCTGACTGCCGCAGCCAGAGTTTGTAAAACATGCAGTAGGTAATCAATTTATATAGGGGCCACACACTGGGCTAGGATATAAGACGCGATTCATGAATGTATTATTTTAATTTTAACGGGTTTTACAATAGCCAAGTTTCATTGTTAGCGGTTAATGATATAAACTTGTAAAATCATTTTTTGTCCTGACTTATTAGTAGTACACACACTAAAAACTATCAAGTCTAGATAGCTAACATTTAGAACATAGGTACTTATATTTTATAATGATTTTGAGATTTAAATATCACTGGGTTTCATAATAAGAATGAGGAACCCTTATCACATCTTAAAATCTTTCTTTGGTCATATAAAGGCTCGTACACACCTTAATCTTGGATGTGGAAATGTATACTGAGAAATAAATCTATTCAATCTTAGTAGTTGATTTTTCGGTAATTTCTTTTGGTCAACCATGAAGATTGTCGATTGTATGTACCTCCCCCAAAAGTTAATCATTTTAAATGTAATAACATAAACTTCATCTATTATCTTATCTCTAAAATGTTATGTATGAAAACAATACACACTTAAATAGCTGTAGGAACTTATTATGTTAAGAGTATTTAAATTAATGATTTGACATAGATTCATTTACACATTACTAAGACAAGTAACTTTTGTTTATTTTGGATCTCTAACAAGAGCTACACCTTACGTACTAATTATAACATAGAATATTTTATGTGCCTTGTGTCCTCTCAATCAGAGACCACATCATGTAAATTAAATTAAAGAAAAAAAAGAAAAAGAAATGCAACTAATTTAATTAAAAAAAAAAACAAGAGAACTTGTTGATTTTATTTATTTGGTTTATTATGAATTAATGAAAATGGTAATGTTATATGTATTTCTTTGTATTCATTACTGGAAACTTCTAGAATATCTAGAAAATAGCCCGTCGGTGTGTTCTAGTCCTTAGTGCATTAACTCAAGGTCAAGACGATACCTACATAAAGTTTTCACACCGCGACGACAAACTTGCAACAGCTATTTAGCTTCTTACGCACGTTCTGATTATGTACTGTGAGAAATGGGTTACAATGAACTCTCAGAAGGCCAACGCATTAACTTATCAACTGATCGGCAATTATTGTAGTTTTTTTTATATTGCAGCCCTAGCTGAGTGTGATAGCCAAGACCTTACATAGTGGATAATAATTATAATATGTAGGGTTTTTTGACGTTATGTCACGGTTTTTACAGGGTTAATTTATCAGCTCTTCTTATTCTGTTACCAAGTGAATCATGTCAATTATAATTAATATCGTCTGGTATTTAGCCATATAAAGGCTCCAATATACTATGCCGGCGGCTTGGCAAGCGGTTAGGATAGTGACGGCGGCTTTGGTGTGTGTGCAGAGATAATGATATATTGCTTCAGTATTTTATTATTGTTAGCTATAGCTTTTATGTATTGTTTTAAACGGTTAAATTTTGCTGTTTTAAGGGTGTTGCTTATTGGTAACATTTTTTAGAATTTCCTCGAGGACCTCGATCTAACTAGAAAATAGTTCGGTTCTAGCGCTGTCTATCTATTAGTAAAGTACATGGTAGTGCTGTTTAATCAGTATAAACAGTCTTCTTCTTCCTGTCGATGGTACGATTAAAAAAAATAATTGATGTGCCCAAAACTTCCACTGACGATGCTGTGGAAGTGGCGAAGTATAAACAGTGAAGTTGACATGTCTTTAATTTGCATAGGTAATATTTTAAGAGGCATGAGACGACTCCCACATGTGCGCGTTTGCATGACGTCGTGTACGTTGACACGCTCGAGTCCTGCCCATCATCATAATGTTAGATTTATTCAAGTATTCAGATGACCCGATATTGGTACCTTTACGTATATTGTGCAAGTATTTTAACATAATATCTCGCCTGTATTCTGCGATTGGTTAGGCAGAGGTGTACTAATGTTGTGGCAATAGGCAAATAAAGGCAAGTGCGTTTTTAGTCGGTACGGCGGACGATCTATGAAGATTTTCACACCATCGAGAAAATCTTTCAGGCATGCAGGTTTCCTTATGATGTTTTTCTTCACTGTTAAAGGGCTTTAGGGCTAAAGCATGCCATGATTTCGAAAAGTCAAAGGTTTTGGATTCAAGGAGTCAAGGCTTTGGATTGTAAACCGAGAGATTTAACTCGGCAGTCTAGTGGTCATATCCCTAGGCTATCAGATATATATTTTAAATCATATAAAATATTTTTTAAACGTTGCCTAGGATGAAAGTACCTTGGAATTCGTTACGGGGATCGGGACAGAACACACCACAGCTTGTGGCACATAACTTTATAACCTTAATGCGATATATACAATACGGTGCATATTAATATGCAGATATGCGTCGACATCCGACTATAATTGTTTGCTAACACCATAACGATCCGTATCGTTAATTGACTTAAGATTCGCGTGAGATAAGCTGTTACATCTCGGCGTTTTAACCAGCTAAGTGATTAGAAATTAATAAGGAAAATATTATCTTTTTTTGTAAATACATTCTAATATTATATGTTACTAGCTTTCCGCCAGCGGCTTCGCCCACGTGGTCTTATAAATTATAGCCTATGTTACTCGGCAAAGATGTATCTTTCTAATGGGGAAAGAATTTTTGAAATCCGTTCAGTAGTTTTTGAGTTTACAAACATACAGTTATCGCTAAAATTATTGTCCGGGTTGAAGTTGGCACGAGCTAACTTTAACCCAGAGTAAGAGCGGAGAAAGAAAAATATTGGATTAGAATAATTTAAAACGACAGATTACGACTTGAGCTTTTGTTTTTATTTATTACAATCTAATATTTCTCTTTCTAATATTTTTACGGCTGGGTTAAAGTTAGCTAGCGCAAACTTCAACCCGGACAATAAGTTTGGCGGGAAACAAACAAGTTTGTACAAACCTTTTCTCTATATAATATCAGTATACAAAAAGTATATAATGTAGGTATTATATCCATTGTATAGTTCCCATAGTACAAGCTCTGCTTAGTTTGGGACTGGATTGTGCTATGTAAAATGTCTAAATTTTTTTGATATTTATATTTTCGAGTTCGTCATAAAGTGTACTGATGAATACTGGTATGTAGTTGGGTAATATCATAGGGGTTATTGTAATGAAATTATAACAAAACAAACAAATTAATTTACCGTAAATGCATACAACTCCGTTCCGTCGTGGGGAATTAATAAGTAACGGTTACTGATCATCCTACCGTGTTGATTCTATGTTGATTTGTCGCATGTTTTCAATGTTGTCTTGTATAAGAAAAACTCAGGTTTTGAAATTCTCATTGAGAGGTTAGAATTTCAAAACCTGGGTTATTCTAAGGTTTACATTCAGAGACGACGCGTAGCGTAAACTTATGCTTCCGTGTGTCAAATTGTAATCAAATTTGACATACGGAAGCGTTACTATACGCTTCGCGTCGTCTCTGAATATTAGCCTTAGACTTGTGATAAAGGGTTGTGGAATATCCTGTCTGGTTGTCGTTTACTTATAAGTACTTGTATTCTATTGCAATCTCATACTTTCGCTTTGCTCTGAACAATGCCTTGATATTCGACAGGAGAAGACAGAAATCCACGACGCCGCACACGCCGTCGGTGCCGCCGTACCACGACACGGTGACGATAGACTCGGACACGGAGCAAGAGTACGACCGCAGCCGCCGCGACTACTGGCATGAGCAGCACCGCGTGCAGTCGCCCATCATGGTGTCCGGTAATACACATCGAATAGTTGACGACGTCCGTGGTCCCTACCGGACTGCTGATCAGCTGTCGTGGGTTCGATTCCCACTAGACACAAACATTTATGTGATGAACTTAGCTGTTTGTGTTTGTCTGTGTATTTCTTATATATTATAAGTATGTATTTACAAAAAAGAAGTATATAAGTATTATATCCACTATCTAGTACCTATAGTACAAGCTCTGCTTAGTTTGGGACTAGATGGTGCTGTGTAAAAATGTCCCAAGATATTTATTTATTTATTAAAGTTCTCGCCAAACTTATTGTTCGGCTTGAAGTTGGCACGAGCTAACTCCAACCCGGCCGTAAAAATCGGAGAGAAAAATATTGCAATAAAAACGAACATCACAAAAAATGCTCGCTCGGTCTTGAGGCCACGTGACCACACATTTACATTTTATGTTAATAACTTTAAAGTTTCTTTTCGGGTTTTATAAATAAATGCTGTCCGCTGCAGCGTTGCTCTTGGTTTGAGCTGAACCTGATGATTGATAGGCTTTAGGGGTAGTAAACAGTGTCCTCATCGATCCCGGTGAATGATACTGATCCCTCGGCCACGCAGTACATTGGTAGCAGGTGAGCTATAAGCAGTGTTGTTGTGTCCAGACTCGCCGGTGCGGTCGGTGTCGCGCGCGCGCGAGTACAGCCCGCGGCGCGGCCACCGCCGCCGCGAGCCGCACCACCGCCGCCGCGAGCGCGACCGCGACCGCCACCGCGACCGCGCAGAGTTCAAGCCTTCGCACCGGTAACTATAACCACTACATACTGATGTATCAAGTTGAACGAATCAGGAACATTTAAAGTAAGGCTCTCTTGTTGGTGTGCCAGGAACGTAGCAAACGGTAATCCAGTCTACTTACCCCAATGGGAGGTTATCTTGAAAATATCTGTTTCCAAACTTACGCAGACTGTATAAAATAACCAAAACAAAAAAATGACTGACAGACTTACATTTATGCAGTGTCGAGATTGAACTCACAATCCGTAGGCCACTACGCCAAACGCCAACGTCTATAGTTGCTAATGGGCTGAAACTGGAACCATGTCTAATTTCAAAATGACGTCATCCGCCGTACTTGCTGGTTAGTGATGCTGAAGGGTATTGAGAGCGGTTACGTCATTTTTACGTCATCAAGATGGCCGCCAAGTACATTATCAATTTGTAGGGCTATACTAGGTTTATTTAGACACTGAGTCGAGTTTTAACGGAACAGAATGATGTTTGTCAACAGGTCGCACAGCCGCAGCTCGCTGAAGCGGCGGCGCTCGGTGTCGCGCACGCGGCGGCGCGGCTCCACGCAGTCGCCGCCGCGCCACCGCGCCAAGCACCGCGACGCCTCGCCCCGGGACCGACACAGGTGGGAACAAACGTACGCCCGACTGAGTGGCACGCCGCGGCGCTCGCCGATCTAACGACGTGGCATAGAGATCGCATCGCTCGCCGCCGCCGCAGCTTGCTGCGCCGCTGTACGTCGTGGCTTTCCCATAAGGGTTTGTCAGCGAGCGATAGAACGCAGTATTTTGGAAATCAAGAGGATGGACCACGTTCAAAATACCACCCTGCGCTCCAAAACGTGCATAGTGGATGTAGGCGTCAAAACTGCGCTGGGCTGGTCACATCAGCCGCGAATTTTAGTACATTTGTTCGCACCGCTGGTCGCAGTCGCCGCAGCTCAAAGCGAATTTTCCGTGGCTTTAGGGATAAGTTTGGTCTTCTGTTGTTCGGTCAGTGGCCCAGTCTGGGAGCCGTAGGTGAGAATGGACAGGATACACAGGTCAACTAGTTTCCGCTGTAAAGAAAGTAGTAGACTGTCGTTCATTAAATTATTCATGGACCCGTAGCACTTCCAGGCAGAAAATAATAATTAAAAAAAAAACACGAAAGATCTGTTTAAAGAAATGAATATAATAAGCTATTTGATGGTTTTAAAAAATTGACCATAATAGAGCCGACTGTCATGTCATTTGTGACATGTAATATGAAAATATTGGTATTGAAGAAGAATAAATGCCCATTTTAAAATGTTACATTTCAATAATTGATATATTTTTTTCTATTTCAATCAGCCATGGATCACATCACAATCGGTAAATATCATTATCATGTTCTAGAAAACATTTAAAATACTTTGATACCAGTTTGTGTGGTCATTGCCTGAAAAATCGAAAGTTAAAATTATATACCTGAAAGATATACATAAATATGTGTAGACATTTAAAATGGTATCTATCAGAAACTCAAAGATTTCAATTATACGTCGCGGAGGACTGTATCGAAAATAACCCTTGTTCTGACCAACAAATAACGCCTAAGTATTGCCTCAGATTGTCTGAATCCGAAATCCGAATATCGCCATGGTATGTAGGGTTCATACCGACTAAAAACCGCATTTGCCTTCCCCACGACACGATAAACATGTGACTTAAGTCGTAATATTTCCAATTTCAACGCCAATTTGGTCCACAGGGTCAAGCATGAGTCGCCCAGTCCCCCGACGGTGCTGCAGCGCAGGATAGACTTCAAAGAAAAGATCAGCGACACCAGTTTGTTCGCGGAACTAGTCAAGGACAAGCATAAGAGAGCCAAGGTGACCCATGACACTTCATCAAACCTAATTAGACCATACATTCAATTTTTACTATATTATAGTAGACCGGTTTAGTTTATTGGTTCATAATCATATTGCATTGAAGCATGTGGACTTAAGGCCGTATCAAAAAGTATTTTGTAATATATGCCAATAATCTGAATTAGTGATGCTCATCCCTCTAGTTACATATACATATTAGTTATAATATTTAATATTAAACTAGTTGGCGGTTTTGTTTTTCTATTTCTCTGAAATATATTCCAGTGAGTTTTACCATATATTTTCATTTGTAGAAACTCCAAGAGATCTTGAACCAGAAGGAGGAGGAGTCTCAGGGCGCGCTATCCACCACGACGTCCATCAACAATCCGGAGACGTTGCCCCTCGACGAGCTCTCCAACATGACCAGCGACAGCTTAACACAGGTTAACTATAGTGAAATAAAAAATATAATTTTATACCCTTATTTTATATTTATCGTAAAAAATAGGGGGTTGAATACAATGACTCCTTATTTTTTTACATAAAATAGTAATGTTCAGAGAGCAGAAAAACTTAATATCTTTCGCAATAATGATTTTTAGAAAAGCATTTGTAAGGTCCCATTTTATAAAAGAACTATATACACATGTAAAGAAATACACGCGATATGCTTGTAATTTTCAACAGTTTAGGTAAATCTGCTATACCTACGGTTCACCCACTTATCTATCGATAGTTATCACATCAATACAAACTGAATTTTATAATATATCGTCAGTTCTTTATAAAATTCCTTTAATTTCAGTTATCGAAGGAGAACGGCGAGGCGACACGCGAGGGTGGCGATGTAGTGGACATTCCGATGCCGGCCGATGCCGAGGAGAGCTCTGCGCCTGCGGCAACGCCTGCACCTGCTGCACCTGCACCTCCTGTACCTGCTGACCCTGTTCCTGCCCCTGCAGCCGCCCCAGCACTACCTCCAGAACCAGCGCCAGCTCCAGCACAGGCACCGATGCAGCCGCCGCCGGAGTTCAGCTCATTCCAGCATACTGAGTCCAACGGCGATACTGCGACCGCCCCTATCCCACCTGACACCGAGGTTGGTTTACTGGACACTGATAAGTAATTGAATAACTATAAATAAGGCTTTAATCATAAATTTAGCTAGGTTTTTTTTGTAGAATAGTGCGAACGTCATAGAGAAGGGTTTTTTAGTCATAATAGGTTATTTTGACTCTTCTGTTGACATGCTTGTTTCCTTGTCTAAGTTGCTATACCTGCCAGACTGTGTTACATATAGTTTACTTGTTAATTTATTTTTATAATTGTATTTTAAATCTTATTGCCAAGACTGTAATAATATTCTCTTCCTATTTCCCTTTTATTTTACCATGTATTAGTAACATTTGGAAAAGGTTGACCAAACTGTTTACTACTCCACAATTACCAAGCTATAAAGTGATATTAAACTTGTAGGCCCCGAAGCCGGCGACGCCCTCCCCGGCCGTGTCCCCGCCGCTGCCCAAGTGCAGTGTGGTGGAGAGCGTGTACTACCAGAACAGCCAGCCGCCGCCGCCCAAGCCCAAGAGCCTCACCAAACTGCCCATGCCGCCTAACACACAGGTACAACACAACAAATCTTTAATTCCCAGTATTCCCACAAGTTGCTAATGGGCTGGAACCTTGTCTAATTAGCCTCAACGTGACGTGACACCCGCCGTATTTGCCGGCTAATGATGCTAATGCGTATTGAGTGCGGCTACGTCATGTTTTAAAATTTTTTTCACAGCACCATCTAGTCCTAAACTGAGCAGAGCTTGTACTATGAGTACTAGATAATGGATATAATACATATTATACTTTTTTGTAAATAATTATAAATACTTATAATATCTGAGAAATATCGTCAGGAGGAGGCTAATAAACCACAATTTACTGATTCTTCGCAGGTGGAGGACCTAAAGACGTTAGCGAACGAGAGTCCGCTGAGTACACCGTCGCCGTCGCCCGTCAAGAAGCCCGAGAAGCCCAAGCGTACCGGCATCATGAACTTGCCCATGCCGCCAGGTAAATAATAATTATATTATGTAATCAAAACGATTTACAAAAACCTTTGCTCGAATGTTCCAAGAATCTGCACACATACGAACCGGCAGTAGGTTTTTTAAACAGGTGTTCAAAGCTTATGTTAGGATTTATGTTGCTTCCTAATTATACAAGTAAATATTTCAGGCATAACATAAATTGACATTTATAAAAGAGGGAACGTATTATTTCACCATTGCGCGTGCAAAAGTAGCTATCTATTTTTCATATGCTGTACAGGAGCAGCAAAAAAATTGACAAAAAATACCCAAAGTAAGTATTCGAACAATAAAAAAAACGAAAATAACTAACACGCACGCGCAACGACAATTTCTACTATTTTCGTTTTGCTTGAAAGTGTTAAAACTTTTGTTGCAGTATCGTTGACTCTAGCGTTTTATATTCTAGTGATTCCCGGTTCTGAGGAGCTGTCGGGTGACGAGCTGGACGGGGGCACCCCGCCGCCTGCCTCGCGCCGAGAACAGTACTCACACATGTTCAGCAACAGGAAGCACGCCAGGGACCTTGTACGTTGTCATTTATGTATAAAAATATACATTGAAGGATAATCTACAGTATGCGCGACATAACTTGGCCGAAGTGAAGTTAGCCGTTTAGTTGCGCAGTACATAATTTATAACCTAAACACGCTATTCAAACGGTCAAGTTCAGCCCGGTCAAGCTATGCCGCGCGTACTGTATAGATGTTGGTGCAGTTACAAAACTTACTAGCAAATGAATGTATTGTTAAAGTTGTTAAAAAGTTACTATCGGATCTGTCACTCATTCCGTACTCTAGACGTTAACCAAGAGAAAATAGACCTTATTGCTGTATGTTGTACTGGCGATTTTAAATTTTATAGCAGTACGAGGTATTCTGGGTACTAGGCGGGCCAAGCAAACAAAATTACTATAGCTACACGATGTAGCAGACTTTAATTTGTGAGCATGGCTAATACATTAAGTTGTAAATGAGGTCTACACCTCTCTACTTGAAAGTGTAAAGAGAGTACATCCGATATTTTTTTATGTACCCCTTATAATTATGTATTGGCTTAAAAATGCATTTGGCATTTAAATGAGCATGGATCGATGAGATTGACCTCAAACAAACACTTTGCAGGCGGGTTCGAAGCTGAAGCGTCCGCGCATCCTGAAGCGGCGCGGCTCCAAGGTGGTGCCCGTGGCCACGCCCACGCACCACGCCAAGGACTGGGGCGAGAAGTGCGTCGACGGCTTCCAGGTGCGATCGCTATCTTATTCAGTCAACGAATGATCTCCTGAACTTGTGACAAACAGAAAAATGTAGCAGGGGAATGTTCTGATTATATACAAGATTTTCAATATTAATTTTTATGGTGTGGTTTTAATCGCTTTGCCTTCGCCTGTGGCAGACGCACCTTGAGAGGATTTTCCATACTACATAAAAGAGAGAAGTATGCTACCTAAGGCATTCAACATTAAAAATTCAAGTTAAGGTTAAAATGAATGTATTTTGTTCAGGTTATCACTCAAATCGGTGAAGGCACATACGGGCAAGTGTACAAAGCACGAGACAAGAACACAGGACAGTTAGTCGCGCTGAAGAAAGTGCGGCTAGAGAACGAGAAAGAAGGCTTCCCCATCACGGCTGTGCGAGAGATCAAGATCTTGCGCCAGCTCAACCATAAGAACATCGTCAACCTACGGGAAATTGTTACGGATAAACAGGATGCTTTGGACTTCAGAAAGGTAAGTGAAGGCAAAATCTTACTCATTTCTTCTAACGAAATTTCCTAACAATGACTAAAAATATGTCTATTATTTTAAAAAAAGACTGACGGGTAAGACTCGAACTTGCGTCCACTGGTTAAATACACCAGACGCTATGACCGCTAAGCCACCGCGAGTCCTACTCACCAAGTCGAAATTTTCCTTCACATTCTAAATTTACGTCTTAAGGTGACGTTAGCGACATCTATTGGAAAGCAAATGCTGCACAACCGACACGACTTACTTTACAGTTAGTTCGATGTCGTAGATGTAAAATAACTAGTAATCGACGTATGGAAAATGTTTAACAATAAAGATCATTTACATAATCAGCTCGCACATTAAAGCGTATAAAATCCGCCATTTTTTTTTAGTTTCATGTACCCAGTGACTCTGCCATCAAAACGAATCTAATGAGGTGTTATTTATTGTCTGACGACGTCTGTGGTCTAGTGGTTCGGGTACCGGACTGCTGATCACGAGGTCGTGGGTTCGATCCCACAGGACACAAACATTTATTGTGATGAACTTAAGTGTTTGTGTTTTTCTGGGTGTTTCCTATGTATTATAAGTATGTATTTACAAAAAAAAAGTATATAAATATTATATCCATTGTCCAGTACCCATACTACAAGCTCTGCTTAGTTTGGAACTAGATGGTGTTGTGTAAAATATGTCCCAGGATATTTATTTATTATTTCTTTATTAATCTAAATCGGTTGAATCGTTGAGTAGTTACAAGCGGACATAGGAACGGACATACATACATACACGTCAAACACATAAACAGTCGGGTAAAAATACAAGAGATGTTTATTATCTCCAGGACAAAGGCTCATTCTACCTAGTATTCGAGTACATGGACCACGACTTGATGGGCCTGTTGGAGTCCAAGATGGTGGACTTTACGGAGTCCCACAACGCGTCCATCATGCGGCAGCTGCTGGACGGGCTCGCGTACTGCCACCGGAAGAACTTCCTCCACCGAGACATCAAGTGCAGCAATATACTCATGAACAATAAGTGAGTTTGTATTTGTTTTGGTACATATTATATTATAATCCCCGCAAATTGATAATGCACCCGGAGGCCATCTTGGTGACGTAAAAATGACGTAGCCGCACTCAGTACGCGTTATCACCACTAGCCGGCAAGTTACGGCGGATGACGTCACGTGGAGGTTAACTAGACAAGGTTCCAGCCCATTAGCAACTTGCGGGAGTTCTACTTTTCTATTGCTTTGTTCGGGTTTAAAAAAAGTTGATTAAAAGCTAACATTTATAGTAAATTAAATTTTCCTAGTCAGCACAAGTTTCTAATGTATTTGTAGTTTTGTAACCATTGGCATTTTAGACTGACCGTATAAAGTGTAATAGTTATGGAAAGCGTTATGCAACTGGTATATAACTTAGGAATATGTTCTAACTTTTCTGTAGTAGTACACCAAAAGGCTAAAGTACCCGTCACGAGAAGCTATAAATTATGTAAACAAACATCTTTTACTAAGTAAACATTTTACACTGCGAGATAATAATAAATTGACCATATTCAATCGACATGAAATATAGACGGGTTATATGAAAGTAACAACCTATTTAATTTAGTCGGATCATATTTTAACGACGCAAAGCGCTATCGTTTGTGTTTCTTGGTACCGGAACGCGTCCGTCGCAGGGATTGTAAACTATCGGGACACCATTTTGAAATAAACGCGCCATTCGAGTTTCGAATGCGAATTTATTAAATCTTAAACAAATTCATTTTTTTTGTTGGTCCAAATGTTGTGAATTCCTGAACACTTGTTTACAAAATTTATAGCTTCTCATGACTTAGACTTTAGTTGGGTCGGTTTGGTCCTCAACCCATATACTGTCCCACTGCTGGGTACGGGTCTCTTAGTATGAAAGGAATTAGGCTACAGTCCACCACGCTAGCCTAATGCGGGTTAGTAGACTTCACATGCTGTCAAGAAAATTTCAGGCGTGCAGGTTTTCGCACGATGTTTTCCTTCACCGTTAAAGCGAGTGTCATTACACACATTATTTCGAAAAGTCAGTAAGCCAGCGGTCAGCAACCTTTTAGCAGGTAAGAGTCATTAATTTAAGTCTATACCATTTTAAACGTCTATAACTAATCAACAATCACGATTTCTGCGCATATGACAAGAGGTGCGTGCCTTCGGTTCGAACTCGAGACCTTTGACTTGGCAGTCCAGTGGTCATACCCCTAGGCTAGCACTGTTTAGGTTATACTAACATAAAATTGTTCAGGGGCGAAGTGAAGTTGGGTGACTTCGGTCTGGCGCGGCTGTGGTCGGCGGAGGACCGGCAGCGGCCGTACACCAACAAGGTGATCACGCTGTGGTACCGCCCGCCCGAGCTGCTGCTGGGCGAGGAGCGGTATGGCCCCGCCGTCGACGTCTGGTCCATGGGCTGCATACTCGGGGAACTCTTCCTCAAACATCCGCTGTTCCAGGTATATACGGCATATTTATGTAGATGTGATTTATCTAACTGATGGTCGCGTGAATTCTAACGATAATAATAATTAATTTTATAACAGAACTTCCTGAAGTAGGCAGCAATAGATTGTTGAAGATGATATAGCACTGTGTGTGATTCAGTTATATTTTATGCCATTATAATTTTAGGCGCTGTACATAAATATAGTAATAGTAAACCAAATAAATCATAGAGTGGGGTAATAAACGAGTCAATTTACAGCGCTATCTCAAGACGAAGGTTGTAGATGATGATTGCATGTGTGTTGTGTGTTGTGTGGGCAGGCCAACGTGGAGATGATGCAGCTGGAGATGATCTCGCGCGTGTGCGGCACGCCGGTGCCGGGCGTGTGGCCGGGCGTGGTGGCGCTGCCGCTGTGGCACACGCTGCGCCCCAAGCGCTTCCACAAGCGCTGCGTGCGCGAGCAGTTCGCCTTCCTGCCGCCCGCCGCGCTCACGCTGCTCGACCGCATGCTGGAGCTCGACCCCGAGCGCCGCATCACCGCCGAGGACGCGCTCAAGAGCCCCTGGCTCAAGAACGTCGTGCCCGACCAGTGAGTTGGACGACTTACTTTGTTTTACCCGACGCACCACGCACCACGCACTCACCACTCGTACGCAACGATTGCTTTTGCCTGAGCTACCCGTGAAACCGATTGTTTTACTTTAATATTAGCCAATACAACTTTGGAGGCACAGTTGTTCACTCGTACTACATAGCCGGTGTCCATACGACAGATAAGAAATCATCGTGTAAATAATGCAGGCTATACTATCACAAAAAAATTACAATAGATGATACAGTAGTTTTATGCTCCCAGAAATTTTGCGCAGGTTCGACTTCTGCACAAAAATATTATTCTAACGTACAGTTTATGGACTCAATTGTGAGTTACGTATTGTCGTTATCTGTGAGCAATTAAGTATATAGTATAAAATGATTGTAGTTTTAGAATGTGTGTGGTGTGCCAACCTTCAATAGACTAAAAAGGCGTGTAGCCTTATTAATTACTCAAAAATATTATTTTTTTATTTTGAAAGGAGACCCATGCCCAGCAGTAGGACAGTTATGAGCTAAATTGTAGCTATAACAAAAGGCTTATAATATTTATAAAAAATCTAAGCACACTGATGATTATTTATGCGATTGATTCCAAATATTTCAGTAATGTCTGTGGCTTTCGAGGGCTACAGTATTTATGTCGCTTATGGGCTGAGCGAAAAATTATAAGAGCTATGGAATGTATGAAGAAATTTGGGCTGAACACATGATTCATCATTTTGTGTTATAACATGTTATTGCCGCACTATGTGAGGCCCAAATGAATAGCATTGTACATGGTTACCGGTTCTTTATGGGGGAGCCTCAAGTTACCAGGAACCCTGTATATTTTGTATAATATTCGACTGTTTTTACTGAATTTATCATAATGACAAAGTTTACTTTTTAACATTTATGGCATAAAAGGCGACTGCAAACTCATTTAAACCAGTAACGGCATCATATTAATCAATTGTCACATCATCCATACATCATGTTCATGCATTCATGAAGTACAGGCGTACATCATAAACCAATTGTGACTAGGATGGTTCCAAATAATATTCAGAATTACACCATTGAAGAATAATAGTGCATGGCTGCAGACTAAAATACATGGAGAATTCACACGGAAGTGTAAAATTTATTTGAATTTATGGTTTGCTTAAAGGAACTGACAATGTGTTCACAACATTAATTATGCATTCAATCGTTTCATTGTGATGACCAAGCAGTGGATATGGTTGAACTGTTAGTTTGAGAAATAGATTTAACTTTTGCTGTTCCTTTGGGCAAATCTAGTAGAAAATCCTGGTAATAGGCTGGGATTAGTGTTAGGGTAAAGACCTAATAAAATTAACTTACCCCTATAGTTACTCCAATTGGGATCATCGCCGCCCGTGAGTATTGATTATAATTATGTATATTGTTGTCAATGTTTAATTATACAGGTTTTAAGACTACGCGGTAAAATCTACCGAAAGTCTCTCTCTCTCTCTAAGGCTCGGAAGTTATTGGTATCAAAAATTCATTCAGTATTGGTGTAGGTCATACAATTATCTCATATCATTGCCTGGCTAGCATTTCTTAGAAGGTTGTGTGTGCAAATGCGAAGGTTGAACATCCACTACTAAGACTCACGATTTGGATCATGTGCTTTTTACATCAACTGAGCATACCCTGGGTGTTCTGGTATTAGAGAAACGTTGAGCAAGCTCTTGAAGATCGACGTACTGTCTGGGCGAGAAGTGTCCAACAAGATCAACTGATCAATCAAACATGTCCGAAGTATTCGTTTTCATATTTCAGTAATTTATCTAAGTCGTTACATAATTCCAGGATGCCAGCACCGGAGCTACCGACGTGGCAGGACTGCCACGAGCTGTGGTCCAAGCAGCGCCGCCGGCAGCAGCGCGAGCAGGACCACACGCAGGGCAAGAAGCCCTACGGATACCCCGACGACAAGGACCAGCCCAAAAATGACAGCCAAGACTATAAAAGTGAGCCTTACAAATCCGAAAGTGGCTTCAAACCCACCGAGCCCGCGCAAGAGGCCGTGGGCCAAGTGAAATAGTACAGACTTCATTGTAAACATTACTTTCGTAAAAGAAAAAAACGGTGCTTACATTAGACCTATCACTATGTGATCTATCGTAAGTGGTTGCCTGTGGAGTGCTCGTGACGATGTGCCGGTGTGGGTTCCGCGCGGAGTGCGCCTATGTGCCTAGTCTAATATTAGCTTCAATTTCATCTACAATTAGCTCTTAAGGTGAAGGCTGTGTTCTTCAAGAAACTTTAGCACAATGCTATGCTTCTTGCACAATTTACGAATATTCAGTACAAAATATAACACCTTTATCTGTTTATTCTACTTATGGATATTGAAGGATTAAGTCTGAATAGACTTAAATTTTTGTGTGTAAAAAGTCGAATCTTTCTTTGAAAATTGAATGTAGTAGATTTTGTAGAGATGCGGAACCCTCTTAAGCAATTTAACTTATTGCGTTGAAAGTAACGCGTACCAAATTGTATGATAATATAGATATAACCAAAGTATCGCATAGCGCTAGTTACCCGCGGACGGATGTCAGGCGTCCTGTGCATGTTGTTTGTAAATAATGTAAATTAGAATAATTTGAAATAAGAACAGTTTGTTTATTTTCATTTTAGCGAAACTACTTGTTTTATTTGTGTTAAGAGTCCTTGTAGCAATAATTGGTGACTGGCAATACAGTATGGTCCCATTATGAAGCTGGGAACACTAGTTTCCATGTAATGTCGGGCAGAGTACAAACTGCCAAAGGCTTATGATCTCTGTATATTTCTCTTGCCCTTTTTCGCAGTTATTCGCTTGAAATCCGTTTTCCCCTACCCGTCCGATCCTTGAATTGAATATGTCTCATAAAAAGGTTAGAATGAAGACGATAAGTTGCCAGTCACAAAAATCAAATCTGTGTGTTGCCAACGTAATCGAATGCAAAATAGAGCATAATAAATAGTTCTTCATCCTATTCCACTATGAGTTAAGATCGTATTTAGGGCAAAATAAATGAACAAGTTTTACAGATACTTGGGTTGTTTGTTAGAAACACTTTCCAAAAACAAAATAGGCGCCATTTAGTTTCCAAAATTTCTGTTATTTACAATCCAATGTTGATTATGTGGTTGATGACAAAAAACGAATTTTAGTTTGATAATATAACAAACAAGTTTAGACATTGTTTAATTGAATTTTCACAATGAATAAAACGCATACAACCTATCTGTCGGCAGAGAATGCCCCCGGTGATTATTTTGAAGTGTACACTTAATATAATTACCCATGAGCTATTCTTTCACACAATTTCTTACGATGACAGTTTATCAGGCGATTTAGCAAATAAGTAATAGGTTTTCCACATTTTGAAGTGCAATTTCACTATCAGCAATAATTACTATAATTTGTCATATTTTACCAAATAAGTTGAGTATCAAGGTCTGTAGATGTTATCAATATTATAATATTAATCTGGGAGTACTGTGATTATGTATAAATCGGAATTGAGTTTACTCTCTCGGTTGCTTAGTGAACTATTTATATTTATTAGGTTTTTGTTTGGGTCCTAACTTAGTTAATTTAGGGCGATATGAACAGATATGTGATTGAGGTTTAAACATTCTAGAAAACATTATTTTAACAAAATCATGTCATGTATAGATTAAAGTCTGCGACTTAACTATGTTGACGTTCTGGGGAGAGGACTCGGGTCGAGTCTGAAACTAGTCGCGAAATATTTTCATAGGCTAGATATGTTTACTTGTTATGGCCTTATTAAAAACGATTTATATTATCTAATGACACTTAGGTAATATAGATTATAATAAATCATTTTGATGTCAATAAGGTGACAAGACACTGGAGATAATTATCCATTTCTTTTCTCTTATCTAATGAACGTTTTAAAATAAAGAGGTCAAAGAAAGCTACTATGTCTATTGATATCGCTCGAATCGTAGGTCCTAACTAGCAATAATATCGGACCCGACCTAGTTGGCATTTATATTATTAAGCGTGTATATATTTATGTGGTAAATACATCAACAATGTTGATGTTCATCCTAGTTAAATAATATAATACCTATTTTAAACTAATATATATTATAAATATAATATCATGTTGCCTGTTCACAAAATATATGATTGGATGGCAAAATTATAACGTAAGGGGTTGCGTTATTTTTTTTAAAACAGTTTGTATGTAAATATGTGAGAGCGTGTAATTTTACATTTTGCGTTGTTTAAGAAGGTATCTTCCATGAATTAGTTGAAGTGTATATATATAGAATAAACTTACCTGTGCATTTTTATAAGCAATGTTTGTATCGGGAAAGCGAAAATTAACACACAATACCCACTGGCCTTATGCAGCCTTATTGATTCTGCGAATATAAAAAGTAGGATTTAATGTTTGTAATGATGAATAGAAAATATTATTTTTTTCTGCCACTCCTGCAGGGGTTTTAGGCATAAGATGTACATAAATATGAAATGTTATATCACATATATTGACATACCAAGAATAAAGTAGATTATTTTTTGTAAATTATATTTTACTAATATATAAAAATTTGTAGTGAACAATGTATTAAATGCAAAATTTTCGCTTTCCTTGATGTCTATTGTTTTATCGATAATCGTGGTAAGTTGCCGGCTGAAAAGACTATGTTCCCTTGTATTATATTAGTTTAAGGCGCGATGTCCATCGTGTGAATAATCCGGAGTTTCGGAGATAATCGTCGTATTTTTTATATTTTGTATGGAGGATAGTTTGGTTATAATATTTGTGTGGTTATCAAAACTTCTTAAAATATTCAAAACGGTATTTGTTACAAACAAATCCCATCACTCGTATTAACCTTTCCATAAAATATTTTTGGGTCGCCGCGCTGTTAGACTTGACGGTGGAAGATATAAAAAACAAAGATATTGAACAAAATATTAACCTGATCTTCTGAACCTGATCTGACTTCTTAACTTAAATAGAGGCCTTTAAATAGAGAGGGATTACTTATTAATATTTTATGTATCATGTATTCCTAGTATATATTTAAACTGCATTAGTGATAAAATATTTTGTCAAATATATAAAACACTGCTATTTAGTCCACAAGTTTTTACTCCAAGGATGTTTTGGTTTTAAAGTAAGACTGAAAAGACGAGAACGGACGATTGTCTGACACTGTAACTCTGGATTGTTGTTATCACATTTTATGATAATAATAATAAAATTGTAAAAATGTACCTAATGTTTTTTAAAATAATTATACTACGATGAAATATGATTTGGCTTTGTTTTTAATAACTGAACATAAGCAATTATTTAATTATATCCGCTTGACACTGGTATCTAATGTTATCTAAACTTGTGAAATTCTTTGTCCTGATTGATCTATCAAAACAGACAAAACGATTAAGTCTAGAAATCTAAAATTTGGGAGCATTATAATTATCCGAAAAATATTGAGTCCAACATGAAAAGGGTTACAACGCGGGGCACAGGTTGTAAAATAATAAAACAATGTTTATATTAAAATACATTTATTTAAAATGACTGCGAAGGAACTGGCTTAAATATTCACAAGGCACTTATTAGCCTGTACCTAAATATGGCCATTAGTACTGCCACGGAGGCCTGTTGCGAGCCACTAACTTGACAACACTGCAAATATACACGTGATTGGTATGCAAGTTTTTATTTTATAAATATTGGTTTGATCTAATATTATTTACCGAATTTTAATTATAAATGTGCTTATATTTTTCTTGTAAAAAAGAGCCGCAGTCTTTTATTAAAGTGTAAGCAGTCGAAAGTAAATTTTGTGTGTGTTGTGTATATCGCAATAGGCCTCATTTGTAGAATTCGCTATGGAAAGCGGTGATCTTACTCAGGACTCCCTAATTCTCAATGTATTTTTCACATTTTCAATTCCGTTCCTGGACACTTGTCCAAATTTTCAGACCGAGGCATCCATAGTGAATTATTTTTCTAATATACAACTGACTCAAATTTGAAGAAATATCTAACAATTCATTGTAACATTTATTCAATTTGTTTTCTTATAATAGGCACCTTTGATTCAGCTTATCCATTATTACAAACGAAATGAAATGTGTCAATTATCATATAGGTAAGCTAATTTACGAAATAGTGCTCTTCATATTTCTATGAAATTGGAATAAGTAGTCATAATTATTTAAAAATTTTGAAACCCCTTTGGTATATTACGACTATTTTTTTTTATTAATTACCCAACCAAGTTATCTCTATTTTACACTATTTACAAAATATCCTTCTACGATATTCATGAATCCTAATAAATATGCAATAATTGACACATTTCCCGCGATACCTAAATTATGGCATACAAAAAATACTAAGTACTTTGTACGTAAATCTCATGAAGATATCACATCAAATATATAAAATTTCAATAGTAGGTATAACATTATTATATGTATAAATATTATATTTTATAATATAATCATTATCAATTCATAAAATAAAACGTAAAAAATTATTACTTTTATAGTTAAGTACTCTACGTGAAAAATAGAAGGGTAAAAGTTTATTAGGGATCTTCGAATTTTCTTAATATTATACTAAATTTTTTTGCATAGGTAATCGGAAATACGTTATAAATGAACCCTACCTTAAACTAGTGCATACTTCATAAAATATTACATAGTGCACTTAACTATAAACAGTAACAGCATAAGATAATAATGGATAAATAATAAGTACTCATACGCAATATAATCATTCAACATAATTTATAAAAACTTAACGCTCACTAATCGTTGTTCACCTGGCTTCACTGCCAAATATAAGTTACCTGACGCCAGTATGTGCCTGCCAAAGTCGTTCATTTTAAGTTACAAAAATTAATAAATAAGACAGAAACAGCTAAGCTGGACTCATGCTCAATCAGACTTTAATTTTCTAGAATTACACACCACACATAAATCACATTCATATTATTAAATATGAAGTGAGTTTGTCCGTCAAGTACTTCTTTGCAACTAAACTACTGAAACAATTTTGATGAAACTTGGCACACTGATAGCTTGTTTTGCCATGAACAAATAGCAGGCACATTTTGATTGGAAAAAAATAATAAATACTACGCAATACGAAATGGAATAGTTGGAAGTTAATTGATACGTGACCTCGTTGTATTGTATAATTAACTAGTTTGTTGCAATACTGGGCCGCTCATGGTGTTGCAATCTGGAAAATATAAATTAAAATCACAATTACTATGTACATATTTGGATAGTTTCAAAGTATGAGCAAAAATGGTAGTAGGTTGATCATGTTATTAGGTTGGTAGTAGGTTGATGATTTATTTATCTTAGCAGTAAATATTTCTTAGTTAAATATTTAAACTGTAAATTATGTACACACAACGACGCCCTTATTCCGTAGCAACAGCGTTGATTTTTGTAGTGAAGTGTAGAACTTTAAAGCTTGACATTTGTGTTGCAGTGTACGCATATAGAGGGGAGCGGAAAGGGGAAATATTATAATGTTTTCGCATTTTTGAGGAAAAGTAGTAAATACGTACAACAAGCAGGTTTCCGCTCTTGGCGCGGTGTATGTTGGGCTGCGGGCCGTTTTGCACCTCGATGGTACCGCCCTGTTTGCCGTTCACCAGGTTGTGCGCGATGCTGCGGAACAAACATGATAGTGTTAGTTTAGATAGGGTTAGTTTTAGGTCTTTGAGAACTTTCTCAGTCCGATCTAAGGTCTGAACTGGTCACATTCACATTCCACTACCACTAATTCCTGATGGGAATCATTTTGATTCATCGAAAGTGGATTTTAGTTCCCTAAAAACAATCAGACTAGGGAGCATCGGAATTCAAAATGTCCTGCTGATTTGGAAGTAAATGAGCAGGACATTTTGAATTTAGATATCCTGCAAGCCATCAGTTATGAGTGTCGTGACGACTAGAAAATCATGTGGTCTACTGTATACATAATACTTAGGTAGTAGGTACATATTATGGGATTTAACTTACGTCCTTGTGTCGACGATCTCGATGAGCTCAGGCTTCTTGGTGTAGTCGGTGACGATGGTCAGCGACTCGATCAGGTGTGGCACCGAGATAATCAGGTCACCCTGAGGACACATCACAACGTTTACAATTGAAATGGTACAAGGCTCGCATCTTTTATGTCTTCAAAGTTTTTAATAGACCTCTTTATCGGATAGTTTACAAACATAAATATTTTAAGGTCATAAAAATATTTCTTCCGTGTCGCAGAAGCCTATCCTTATCTTCCTTTTTTTGGAATGCAGAAGCTCCTCGTGCATCCCCACCGGAGGCAGCAGGGTGTGTCGGACTCATATCGACTAAAAACCTCACTTGCCATCACTTGCTCTGTGCGTCATGGCCAGAGATCAGGAACAGTGGCGGCGTAAGGCGTGGGCGACGTGGGCCACCGCCTACGGCCTCGCGACCCAGGGGGCCTCGCGCCCCGAAAAATTATGCAAATCTTGCGCTGGCAGAGGGCCCCGCAAAATGAATTTTGCCCACATAAAATTTAGGTCTTACGCCGCCACTGATCAGGAACATAGGCCATGACGGGTGCAGAAGCCGATCCTGCGTCATTGGTGCTGTTAAATAGTTTCCTAAATGTATGTTACCTTGTCCTTCTTGAGTTCCTGCGGTATCTTGATGAGCACGAGCGAGTCGGTCTCGTTGGTGACGACGACGCGCAGCTTGTCGAGCGGCAGGCGGTGCTTGAGCTTGTACGTCTTGCGGCCGCTCGCGTCCAGCACGTACAGCGCCTTGTCGGACGCCAGCAGCGCGCGCTCGCGGGGCTTGTAGCCGCGCCGGTCGTACTTCACTGCCTCGCACGAGTACTGGGGTGGAACGTTATCATTATGTAGACCTTTGGTTACAAGAATCAAGCTTACATGGCGGGCAGTACGACTTTGTCGAAGAAGAAGAAACCTTCCACTGTCACATTGAACGAGAATCATTAATAGAACGATACGGAACGGTGGCTTTTGAGCGGACGTATCGAAAAATCTCCAGCCAGTCTACTCAAGAATCCTTCGATCCGCAAGTATAAATTATCAAGAGCTAGAACTTCAGAAAATAGGATAGGAGAATATTATCCACTTACTATAAGTTGTTCACCGGTGGGCCAGGACGGTGACGCCATGAAGGTGTTCCTGAGGGTCTGGTGCTCCGACGTTAACCGGTCCTCCTTGAACCTCTCGCCAATGCTGGCTGGGTAGCTGTTCTTCTTGCCTGAGTTGCAATTAAGACAAATTCGTCATGGACTTAGGCGCAAGAAAATAGATAGAGGAAAATCGAACTGTGGCTTTTATAGGCCGGTGCCCTCACCTTTGAACATCCTCTCGGCCAGCACCTTGAGCTCGAACTGCTTCTTGTCTTGCGGCGCCAGCGCGAGGCGGTACTTGCGCGCGAGGTGTACGCGGTAGAGGCGGTGCAGCTCCTGCGAGGCCGCCTGGCAGGTGGCGGGGCAGGCTGGCCACGACAGGTCCAGCAGCTTGCTGGGCAGCTGCGTCGACAGGCGCTTCAGCCAGTGCACCTTAGCGATGCCCAGGAACCGACGGTTCTCTGGAGTCTCGGGTCCATTACGTGTGATGAAACCTGGTGGAGGATTGAGTTTTAATCTCTATGTATAGCTCCGTGGTTAAGGCCTTAACCCACGTGAATGACCTTGAGGAAATGGAGCTAATTTGAAAAACTCGCCATCTCGCTCGAGACGCTCCGTACTGCTTACACACGGATTTGAATAGTTCAAAGATTAGAGTCGCAGAGAGAATAAGTGGTATTATTTGGAATACTGCCTATTATGTTTAAGCATCACTGAGAGTCACGTCATGTGCACGGTATTAAGTGACTAAATCGATACTTTCAATTATTGTGTGTAAGATAAGTATGTTTTCTTATTGGTGACATGACGTAACGTGAAGTACTTCATTTCCGATATTACCTATATAGAGCTTGCTTTTAGATTTTTAGTTAGTACCGTTTTAGCATTAGTTTAACGCAGTCGGCTTTTATGTTTAATTTAATAATATGTTTTTTATTTTTTTGCCAGTGAAGTGAGTGTGTAGATGATGTGTAGTTCAGAGAACCAAATAAAAGTTTCAGCCACTCACTTTCAAAGTTTATTAACTCATAAGTATTACGTATGTTTTACACTAAGTCTTAGCGCACAATTACACAGCCGAATATGCATACAAAATACTGGTTAGGTACGGTTTATAAGTATACAAGTCGCATCCGAGAATTATAACAATAAACACGCTGTAAGCGGCGGGGTACAGCAGACTAAACAGACTAACTCAACTCGCCGAACGCCACCATGTAGCTCAGTATCCTACAATGTGGGTACCGGCGCTGGCACCGCGCCGTTGTATTTCGATGTACCGCCACTGCGGCCGGCCGGACGTTTTGTCACGCGCCTCATTAGTGATGAGCTAACTACTAATACAAAAATCTGTTTGTGCGTAACAGACAATTATTGATATCTGCAAATTATTATATTATATAAAAGCTATTGTGTGTTCATTTACCAATGTCATATTTATTTTATACAAAATAAATTTAGCTGTTCACAGAAAATTATTAAAACATTTTGTTATTTATTATATTATAACATTATTATTATATTAATTTAATTACATATTAAATAATATCATTATTTATTGATATATAAACTAATAACAATTAAAAAGGACGGTTATCGGGCATAATATAAAAACGGTACTTTAAATAATTAAACTGTAGGTAGGAGACTACACCAGTTTATTTATTACTAGCTTTCCGGCAGCGGCTTCGCCCGCGTGGTCTTATAATTTTTTCCCCGTTTTTGTATCATTTTTCATTACTACTCCGCTCCTATTAGTCATAACGTGATGATAATTATATAGCCTATAGCCTTCCCCGATAAATGGGCTATCTAACACTGAAAGATTTTTTTTTCAAATCGGTCTAGTAGTTTCGAAGCCTATTCAATACAAACAAACAAACAATCAAATCTTATAATATTATTAGTATAGATTAGTTTAAAGTAGTATGCGCGGCAAGGATAAAAAATTTGAAAACCACCGACACGAAATATAATTTGCCATTTTGTGGTGGCGGCCATCTTGGATTTGAAATGTTCTATAGTACATTATATTCTACTAGTTAAGCCCTTTCATTTGATACCCATAATGAGGGAGTTGTGAAAAAATATCTAATTCGCTATTTTGTGGCGGCGGCCATCTTGGACCAATTTTCATCAAACATAGCTAAGAAAACTCCCGACTAATTCACCTTTCAAATAAAAAAACCTACTACTAATTCAAAATTCGGGAGTTACGATGCCACAGACAGACACACATACACACACACACACACACACACACAACACCCCGTTTTTGCGTCAGGGGTTTTAAAATGAGAACTGTCAGGCATATCATCTTACGGCGAAAATACTATTAGTGTAATTAAAAAAGACAGTATATTCTTGCACGACACAAGTGCCGCGTCGCGTTACTTTTATGTACATAGAAATATGGTTCAAATTTAAATGACTGTACCGCGCTTCGCCGCGCCGCGTTGCTCAATTCGAGCGGGCCTCGGATGCCGCGTACCCATAGTCACAGTGAGTCTAGGAGGATCGAGTATTTTAAAAGATGGAATAGGTACTACATGATCTCGTTAAATACCTAGTCCTTTAATCTATTCTAGTATATACATTCATCTTTAATATCCATATCATACTAAATTAAAAAATAATGTCCGCCATTTTATATTCAAAAACTTATGCCATTTTCGTAATCAGCATCCCAAGAAACCACGAATTTGATATCAATATTATATTATAATCATAATCATCAGCGCCCTGAAGAATCTTAAAATATCATAAAAAATAAAAAAACAATATCCGCCATCTTAAATTTTAGAATAAAGCTTATTTTCATAATCAGCTCCCTAAAGAACCTTGAATTTGATACCTATATCATAATTCAAAATTTCAAAAATATGTCCGCCGTATTGGATTAAAGAAATAATGCAATTTTTGTAATCCCATTTCCCTAAGGAACATTAGGATTTGATACCCTTATTTACCTTTACAATTAATGCCTATGTGGTTTTTTGAATAACCATACCTAAATAAATCAAAACTCGATAAACATTTACGATAAGTACCTGCGGTAAGTAACTATAAAATTACTTTGACAGGCGAGCGGGGCTCGCGATAGCTTAGCGGTTAAAGCGTCTGGTGTACCGAACCAGAAGACGCAGGTTCGAATCCTGAACGCCAGCCGATTTTTTCCTTCATTAAAAATAACTTGTAATCTTAGCATGGAAAATGCTTAAAAAATACAAAAAGATATAAAAAATTACTTTTAAATAAGAATAAGGCGTGTTCGTGAGAGAAGTGGACTGATGAAGAAAATCAAACTATGGTGGTAATTTAAGAGAAATTTAGTAGCACTGGAAGTATTTTATTTCACAATAACGGACTGACAGCACAAAAAACAATACAATCAAATATCAAAAATAAAAACTATCAAAAACAGAACTGTTGCCAGCCAGTCGCCAACAAGGCGAGTGGCGTAGTAATATTTTTATGCCTAAAGTGCGGAGCAATACATATCAGATCTACCACTCTGCAATCTTACTCTTTATGCACTTAAAAAATGAATTTGTTTAGAAAAAAATATTTACAGCCAGCAATATATAAATATTAACTAAACTAAGCATTTCTGTTAATATAAATATTTATCAATAAGTATAAAGCCTTCAAAACTTAAAATGTATTTTAAAATAGTCGCTCAAACACCGACGCGCGGTCCACCCTCGACAACGTCCGGAGACGGACTGCGCGGGTGAAGGAGCAGGGAACGCTCGCATGGATAGACTCAATTTCGAGGAAAATGAATATTTTGACTAGTAAAATGCAAAATAAAAATAATACTTTCAAGTGAAAACATTGATATTTTGAAGACCTATTTTTGTATGAAAAAGCGAAGTAAGTAGCTTCAGCCGTTTAGCAAACAATTTGAAAATTCTGACAAAAATAGGTAGTCTCTTTGGTGATTTTTTTTCCAAAAAGTGGTTGGCGGAATTACAATTTTTTTCAAGTGAAAAAATTTATCGAATCCTTATCTATCACATATATTTTTTTTGTACAGATTAAATGAACAGTTATTGAAACAATCTTAATTGAATACCCAAGAATTTGGGCATTTCACTGTTGTTAAGGCCTTAAGTAGTTATTACTAAGAGTGAAATTGGCAAGTTCTTTCTTACTACAAATCGTCGGAATCGAAGAAAAAGTGTCCTCTTTGTTATTCGACCACTTAAGAAAGTAGGTATGTGAAGCAATAAAGAAGAAAAACGAAGGAGAAAAAGAAAGACCTACTCGAAGTTATAAAGAACATGTGAAAGAAAGAGGTCAGGTCTATATTTTTCAATTCAATTTTAAGCTTTTACCTTTGATGAAAGCCCTGATGACCTCAGCGGCCTTCTTCCTCCTCTCCTTGAGCCTCTGCGCAAGGAACCTCCTGACCCACTTCTGTATGATGATGGCTGCGCGGCGCATCTTGAGGTACTGCTTCCTCTGCCAGTACCCTCGCCACCGGCTCTGGATGATGGTCGCGATGTCGTTCTTCTTGATCTGGTACGCGTCTTCCGTCTCGAAGAGGGTCTTCGGGAAGCGAATGAAGATCTTGGTGCTGGAAATTTCGAATTTCATTATGTTTTATGTTGATATAGCTGTCCCGTGTCAATAAAGTGTGTGTGTGTGGAGTTTGACGCTACAAGTATATATGGCAAGTACGAATGGAAGAGTTGGAAGGTGTCCACACACGTAAACAAACTAAAAGGATGCTCTCAAAAAAGGCAAGGTTAAGAGCATCCTAAACCGACGACTCGTCGGTTCTTCGGCGACGAGCATGCATGGGGAGGTTGATAAGCACAGATGATGTGAAAGTGATGTGTCAGGGTCTTAGCAAGTGGAAAAAAAAGAAAGATGTATTTATTTGTCAAATCATGTGTGTTAATAAAAATCTATAGTGTCTGCCTACCCCAATGGGGAACAGCTAAAGCTATGTATGTAGTGATAAAGGTTGCTAGCTTCTATAGATTACAGCAACCATTTATTATCAAATGGACCATATACATGTTTGCCATCTTATTGGTCTAAAAATGGGTAGTAAATGAAGAACTTCTCCAAAGCCTATCTTGTCTAAGTAGTTCACATGATGGATACTCACTTGCCCATCCTGTACTCCTCCCTCTCGTAGTTGAGGACCTCCACGAGTTTCTGCACGCCGTCGCGGGCGGGGCCGCGGTAGTTCGGCCACGTGTCGCGAGATAAGCACTTGTATCTGTAGGACGAAATACAGGGATTACGAAAGAACAACTTCGGCTGATATTCAGAGCCGAAACTAAGCTTGAACTTAGGCTTCCGTATGTCAAATTGTCATACAAATTTGACGTACGGAAGCGTTACTTTACGCTTGGCGTCGTCTCTGAATATTAGCCTTTGAGCGATTAAGGAAAAGTAATGCTGGTAGACCAGTGAAGTTATAATTTGATTGTAATGAACACGTATTCTTAAACATGGTAATTAATTTATAACTAATTTAAACACATCAAGCTTCCATTTCGAGTATAATTTGACCTCTCATTGTACGGAAAGCGTATTCAATGCAGCATCATTTAAAATTTTCCGTTCTATTAGAAAAAATATACAGAAAAATAATATAATAATACCTCTCGAGGAACGCTTCATAGGTCCTCCTGTACGCGAAGCCGGCCCGGCGCACGCGCAGGTTCTCCATGAGCCCGAGGTACTTCACTTGATGCGACACTAGCTTGTCGTCAAATTGCACTGGGATAGGAGGAGCAAACATCATTCATGTTAACTAATTGATCTTTTTGTATTTTTTTAAGCATTTTTCATGCTATGATTATGAATGATTTATTTTAATGAAGGAAAATGTCGACTGGCGGGCTTCAGTCGCTATGGCCACTAAGCCACCTCGAGATGTATTTAACCATAAGACGCAGGTTCGAGTCCAGCCCTCCAGTCGATATTTTCCTGCATTAAAAAAAACATGCATGTTATGTTCTCTAGGCATCTTCATCTGGGCTACTCTCAAGAGAAAATTCTTTCCGGAGATTAATTTAGACAGCGTGTTTTGCAGTGTCAACATTTTCGTTTCTATAACACATTGGCAGCAATTTTTTTCGTTTAGTGTAGAGTTAGTGAGTAGAATAGACTGAAGTAGTGTTATGTTGAACAATTGTAAGTCAATTTGACGATAATCTAGGTACTTACTCGGAGCCTTGGAGTCATTGGGCTTGATGCACCGGATGTACGAGGGTTCCTTGCTGCTTAGGATCTTGATCAACTCGTTCAAAGAGTTCTTGAACTGAGTGATCGCCGTCTCTGGGCGCTTCTTGCTTGTTAAGTTCAAGTCCTGAAAAGAAATAATAGTAGGTAATATATAATAGGGTTTGTATACATATACCAGACTGTGGATTGTGAATCTGGATGGTACCTATCCATAACCTATGGGTAGGTACCATCCAGATTGTGTACGTAGAATATGGGTGGTGAAACCTGATAATCTAAGAAGTATCTAGTATACTTCATATTTATTGCAGAAAAAAATATTTCGTATTCAACAAAATCAAAATCATATTCTCCTCTCATCTTGAGCTCAAATACAGGGTATGTTTTAAGAAGGTTTTTAATAAGGAGAACTTTCTTCAAAAACAAAAAGAGATAAGTAATATTTTAGTTGACACATTCCGTTTGCTGCGTTTGAAAGAACCTGAAAAAAAGTAACACACTTATAATAATATCTAAGCAGGTAGGCTAAAGCGTGAATCTAACCTTGAAGCAGTTAGCGACGATGGTGTTGCCGCTGCTGGCCATCAGGCTCTGGATGTCTCTGAACAGCAGGTCGTTGTTCTTCTCCAGGAACGTGCGCACGTTGTACGTCACCTCGCCCGCGTAGTGCACCAGGCAGAACTCCTGCATGCGCACAATACAACAATGTTAAAAACTTTTAAGCAGGATACTTAGTTACAACAGCGTAAGAAGAGTTCTTTAGACTGTGGTTTTTGTTTCTTCTTGATACTGCGCTCTTTATAAAGGCAGAGAAAAGAGTATCTGTTCCGTCGTAGGTAATGACTAAGAAATAATTTTGTGCAAAAAAAAAAATTTTTCTGGTGGAGGTAACTGACTTACGACTTTATTATATGGTACCATTTTAAGGAGTACCTATAAAAGTACCTACTGTTAAATAATAACCCTCCTTCGGCAGTCAGGTAAAAAAGAAATAGGAAGATATTGCGTAAAACATTACCAATGTTTTTTTTTATACCACTAAGGTGGCAAACAAGCATACGGCCCGCCTGATGGTAAGCGGTTACCATAACAAGATGCTTGCAATACCAGGGGTATCACTCGCGCGTTGCCGACCCGAACAACCTCTTAGAGGTTCATGGAGGAGAGGTTTACGATGTTTTACGCGATATCTTCCTATTTCTTTTTCTTCGGCAGTCTGGTAAAAATCATGTAAAAATACAGTCGCATTGACAACAGGCTCCTCCTTTTTTATTAATTGAGTCTTCCCGCCATTTTTTGACAAGGCAGCCTTCACAAGCCATGAAATATTCGATTATTCCTGAACAGACTCTTTCAGTGTTTATTGTTTTAAATGTTTGCGTAAATTAAAGATGGTGTAACGTTTCCCGCGAGTTTGTGTCTTTGATTATTAAAAACGTCCTTAGATTAATTATACATTTTCAAATTGTTTGTCTTTTAAATCAAATATGCGTTCTAACTGCCACCATTTTTTCAATAATTTCTTGCAAATATGACTTGATATGATTAAAAATAGATTTGATATTTAGAAAACTTTAACTCGCTACGAAGGATATAAAGTAGATAACATATTCGTTATTGTTACGCGTTCATGCTCCAATACTGTGTCGGCCAAACTACCTAAGTTCAAATCGCTGTGATCAATAGAATTAGCGATATAATAATATTATAGCATTCTCACAATGCTGCCATTGTTTCTTTCTAGTGGTGTATTATCAATAATGTCAATTGAGTAATTTGAGTGGCATTCAGTTTATCATTACGTCATACTATATAATTACTTCTTTTTGTAAAGTGTTGGTTAGTTAATAGCACGCTCTTTAGTTAGGTACATTGGAACTTGAAAAATGTCCTTTGTCCCTTACATAAATAATAATACAATAAATAAAACAATTTCCCCGCTTAAATGAGTTATGCACATTTTTTTTTTGTCGTGTAGTTATGCTAAGTAATAATTTGCAAGTATTTTCTCAGCGTCCTAGAAGACATACATAATTATATTGTAATTAATCAATTATGTACCTACCTACTGAAAGGTGCCAGGTCAGGTAGGTAAAACGGGCCACTTATAGTGTTTTTATTCATAATTAGTATCACCTACTAAGCTATAGTAGGTTTCTAACTAAAAAAAACGTTCTAAAGAGGGGGAACTATTTATTGAAGAGTCTAGCAATAGGTTACCCTATTCTTTGCCCTAGCAACTGGGTAACCTATTGCTCTTTGCTTAGGTAACACGGGAAAAGACTCGAACACAAAAATTACATTTGAAATCATGAAATTCGTAAACATTGGCACAGAGGCACTTACTAATCAATGCACCGTACACGTTTGTTAGCAAATTCTGAAAACGTACAATACGCATTAATTTGAATGTAAATGGACCCGAGACTGGGCCAAAGCCTTGAAAAGACTATGAAGCATACTGAACCTTGTACAATGTCTAATGAGGACGAAAATGGAATGCATTCTCATTTTCCTTCTTCGAAAATGATTTTAGAATAGCATTTTGAGGCGCGTGTCCGATATAAATAAATAATATTTTTTTAGTTACTGTAATTGGTGGATTCGATAAAATAAATATATGTATCTACGCAAAAACTATATGGGTGTCTTGGGTTCGATTCTCAGGTGGAGCATTGTTATTAGGGGTATTTCCTTGGAATTCTCAGTAGGAGCTCGTAATTTGGATTTGTGCCTGGCTCACACGCCTGTTTAGCAATGCAAGACGCCGTGACGAAACCTTATGGAGATATTTTACACAGTTGACAACTTGGCCTACTTCAGCGTCTGAAATAGAACTATAATAGGTACTTACATCGCGGCCCATGATCTTCTGCGTCTTGAGGTCGGAGCGGCGATGTGATTTGTAGTGTGGGTGCGGCTCCAGCTTCTGAGTCAGCTTCTCCAGGAAGCTCAGGTCGCTGGCGTCACCCGGCCTTAAGCATTCGTCGTCCAGGATCGAAATAATACCTGGAGTAAAATAATCTCCATAAAGCTGCTGGAATCTACGATTGAGCGTCCTGTGAATTCAGGACTCTGAAAGGCTTAAATCAAAGTGGTTCATGAGGTCTCTTAATATGCAAAAGAGTTGGTGCTCAACAAAGATGAATCTGATAAAAGAAATATTTAGAGACTGCCAATATTTCTTCAATTATTATAGGTAAGAGAAAAGAAAGCTTTATAATAATGGACGACGATTTTGCTTAGCTTACAATAATGGTCGAAGATTTTGCATTTTATGAAGCATACAAAAATAGCTGTAAAATATTTAGATGGAGTACAGACTATGTAAACTATATAACAATCATCACGGTACCCGATATATGTACTCAGGTAAAAGTGGAAATAGAACCTACTCGGACAGACAAGTTTTATTTATTTTATTTATTTATATATGCTTTATTGTACACCAAAAAGAAGTACACAGGTAAGATACATAATTAACTATTAAAATATACAATAGGTGGTCTTATCGCAAACTGCGATCTCTTCCAGGCAACCTGCAAGGCAGGCAAGTTGTACTTTTTTTTTTAAAGTTACGCATAGCACATTCTCCTATAGATACACAAACTCGCTTTGGGTCTTCGATTGATCCCCTGACGGATCAAAAGTCTGTACTTTTCACACCCCACAAGGCAACCCCTGGACCTACTGCACCAATTGATCCTCACCAAGCGGTATTGCAGGAGTTTACAAAATGTACCTGTATGCCTGGCCTCGATGAGGTCGCAGATGACGATGTTGTTGAAGTACTCGACGGGCTCCCACTCGATGCCCTCGCGCAGGTACTCCTCCTGCTCCTGCTTCAGCGTCAGCTGGATGAACAGTTGCTGCAGCTTCTCGTTACAGAAGTTGATGCAGAACTGTTCGAAGCTACAGACAAGGAGTTTGAATTAGTATTTCTACAGGAAGTCAAATTCATAACAGCTCTTGTCTCTTTCGACTGTGGATCATGGCAAGCTTAAAGCACAGATAACGAAGATGGTTTACCATCCTTCGCCCTTCTATTCCGTGCCTCGGAGAGCACGTTAAGCCTTCAGTCCCAGCCGGTAGTCATATGAACACCCATGGCAGTCCTTAGTGGTAGTCAGATCAGTTAGACAGTTTATTCTTGGAACATCGTTTACTTATAACCCAGATATTAGGTTGCGGCGGTTGCTGATATTTAGCTTCATCTAATTGATCTGGAAGCTCATAAATTATATGTATATAATTCGTAATAATTATCAGGGAAAATACATTCTTGACGTGTTCTTTGGTATAAAATATTTTGCTCGAACGGCAAACTGTCGAGAACATTTGTGCCAAATAGGGTTAATGCTCTAGGCAGCCCACATTTAAAAAAGGCGCAGGTGCCTTTGGCAAACTCTTACCTATTTTTGGGGAATATCTCGAATCCGTAGATGTCGAGGATACCAATGACTGAGGACATGGCATCCTTGTCCTTCGGCGCGAGAGAGGAGTTCAGCCTCGACACGAGCCAGCTGAAATGTTTGTCGTAGATGGCTTTGGCGAGCGCGTCCCTGGCGTACTGGGCTTGTTCCAGGTCCAGAGGCGTGCTGACAACGTCACCCCGTGCTTCGATAGTACGGCTTGTGAGAACTTCTCGTAACTTCGTTGCGTTTACTTTTAGAAGCTGTGGAAGGGATACAGTTTTAAGAAATTTCGGAAGATTTTAATGGTTATAATTTAGATGCTTGAGAAAATGATGCTTTAAATCAAATGAGTTCCCTCCATTAATTCATCAATGTTGGTACCTAGTTTCTATTCTTATGAGACGCAAAATAATGAAGGTAACAAACTAGTCATTTTAAAATATTTATCGATATCAGTTGTTAATCTTTGGCCATAGAATTATTGAATAGCAGGGGTAGAATCACAGGACACCAATTTCCAAGAAACCATAAAATTATTATAAACATTTGATCATTTCTGTTGTTTGATATTGTATATAGAATAGACATGTATATAATACAAAGGGATATTACGAAACGCTCCATTATACTGACTACCGCGTTTGATAAAAGAAAAGTCAATGCACTTCATGTTCTACTTATTTAATAATGTAAATAAATGGAAAAAAATGGGAGATAACAATAACAAATCAATACTAGAGCAAAACATTGGCATTAAAAACAATTGTGTGTCTGTAAGTGGAGCTGATAGTGAAGAAATGTCGACTTGGCCGAATAGAATCGTGAAGATTTCACTTGTGTGGGTGGGTAGGTGACAGCAGAATTAAAATCTTTAGTAGTTACTGAAGTCTGAAATAGTATCTAGCTTCATAAAATCAGACAAACACCTGATCAAATTCACTATAAAAACTACATAGACTTAATAACAATGTTTAATAACAATTTTAAGTGAAAGGCTTCGGGGTAACTAATAAATATCTTGGGTCATTTTTACACAGCACCATCTAGTCCCAAACTAAGCAGAGCTTGTACTATGGGTACTGGATAATGGATATAATACTTATATACTTTTTTTTTTGTTGTAAATATACATATACTTGTAATATATAAGAAACACCCAGACAAACACAAACACCTAAGTTCATCACATAAATATTTGTGTCTTGTGGGAATCGAACCCACTCCCTCGTGATCAGCAGTCCGGTACTCGAACCACTAGACCACAGACGTCGTCAAAAACTAATAAATGAAAATCAGTTTACTTACATTCATATTTATGTATAGGTCAGTTTCTAACTAAAGTTAAGATATACTCAGTAATACTTAGATGATGCACATCTTTATGTAACAGTTCCAAAAAAATTTACACTCAAACAAGATCGGGACCTTAGCGGTTACATCTACGTACCGCGAACAAAAGCAATTCCTCAAACCCAAGGTTATCACAAACATTATCGCAAATAAAGATGTCTTCATAAGAACTGAACGCTACGTCATCCTTCCGTAGAAAGAGATTGCAATCGCAAACTAGTTCGACCCACATTGAGTTATAAATCATACCATAATATAATATGAGTTGATAAATATCAAACGCTAATATGTCCACCATAGACAAATAGTTATTTGTTATACAAGAGTGCAAAGTTGCTTTTTAACCGCGTGCTCAATTTTGATGACCGAGCAAGCGAAGGATTCTAAAATTGAATCACTCGCGCTCAAAAATTAGAGCGCCTGAGCGTCATCGAGGGAATTAAAAGATAGATCCTTTTTACTTATCAAGGACATATTGACGTTTGATATTTATCAACTCATATGTGGGTAGGTAAGCTATTGTAGTGGTGCACGCTGAGAGGCATTAGTCCGATTTTAAGCATTTTTAATTAAGGTATCAGCAAAACTATTCGACATCAAAATTTATATGGGACCGTTCACGTCTCCTTTTTCAACCGACTTCAAAAAAGAGAAAACTGCTCATTTAACTTACTCTAATTTAATGACTTTCGTTGATTGTTTGTTTGGCACCGCCTACAAATTAGTTGGAAATCATAGTGTAAATATGTACCTGTTATGTTTTGCTTTTTAGTTCCTAGGTTTTTTTGAAGGCGGTTTGTTTTTTATTCATGAAGTTGTCTATACGGGGCTGCTTTGATCAATTATAGGTGATTTTACTTATAAGTATCTAGTCCTACTACCCTTACCGTTTGCAGCCCCAAGTAAATTAGGGGTATTATCTTGTTCTGTTAATTGTATTAAAAGGCTCTAATAGTGAACAGAAGAACAAAATTATTTTAGTAATTTGTTGGAAACCTAGGACTTTAAGAATTTAGAGAAAAATAACACTAGCTAGAGTACTATAGCTACGCCTATTGAATCGAAGTCGTTTAACGTGAGAATTTCGTGTATGACCATTGGAATGACGTCACGATTTATTGGGCAGACAATAGCACTCTAATAGTACAGTATTTATTAACAAACACATTCAGACAATGGACATAGTTAAGCGCCAAATTGATAGAGAAAAGCAAACATAACAAACACCATTGTCGACGGTTCGGAGATTTTGGAGATTGAAATCGGATGTAATTTGCGAATGCCATAATGCGGATTCAGGGCACAGTGGGAAACTTCAAATGATATTTATGAATGGTGGTATCAGAAAGAACAGATGGAAACTTCTTGAAGTGGAATTCAGAGAGACGATTAATATTACAATATTATTATTAGAAAAGATATTGACGATCGCAGTGGAGAATTCAGATCTTTTAAAAAAAGATCAAAGTTGAAGGTTAGGTTAGGTAGATTTAAATTCAATTTTATATCACTACTAATAATATCAAAAATGCACCTAATAGGTGACGTATGATTCTACAAAGTGGATCCTACGCAGAACCGCCAGGAAACATCATGAGCAGCTTTGAACTGCTCAATTTCATCACTATCATCATTATAATCAAACGATTTACTGTCCCACTGCTGGGCACGGGTCTCCTTTCAGAATGAGAAGGGTTAGGCCAAAGTGCCCTATCTTTAGTTGACTGACTGCAGACGCCGTCGAGAAATCTCTCAAGCCAATGATTTCAATGATGAGCTCAAAGTTTCAATGATTGATGGTATCTTATTTCTTGTCAAGAGATAAGTACTATTTTTATGCTCTTCAAGAAGATTTTAATTAGAGGTTGCTAATGCGATGCGAACCCCTACGGACTACATGAGACTGCCGGAGTCGTAGCAACGGAAAGGGAAATTAACTCTTGCGCACAAAAAATTTGAAGACACACGTACAAAGGAGCTTTACGACAGACTTCGGGATGGCTTCTACCGAGCAAGTTTTTCTATTAAATCGATTGGTTTTCTAATATATATATATGTCCTTCAAATGGGTCCTTGAAAACGACATAATCGAGTAGGCTAAAGTTCTCATTTCGGATTATGGCGTGTGTAGGTTGGCAGGAAAACGCCCCAAGGCCAGAGAGATAGCAAAAGGAAATAAGTAATACATTGTGAATATGTGTGGGCGCTGTTTTTATCCTAATCATAATTTGTTATAACAATCAAGCAAAGCTTATATTTGGTGTTTGACAAATTATTTGGGTATTTGGCTAATAAAAGAAGAGTACCTAATTTGTAGATTCATAAAAATAGGTCTAAGTCGTCACTAGCTTCAAAGCAAATTCCTGCAATAGCCCTGTTTTAAATATATTTTTATTGTTAAATTAATGTTAATCTAATCTCAGAAATTACTGTTTGTATTTTCATACGGTTTTTACCAATAAAAAGAGAGATTATTTAGGAAGATGGTTGGTAGGTGGGTGCTAATAAAATATAATGATGGTCTTACTTGAGCAACATTGCCTGTGTTGGCGTCATGTGACAGTATCTCAGCGTATCCCTTGTCGTTCTGCACAAACTTGGCGTTGCCGAGGTGCAGTACGCTGGCGACGATCTCAAAGATCTCCGCCTGTTCAGTCTGCCCGATCTCTATCACTTTCATGGCCTCTTGGACGATGCGGAACTGCTCAGCGTCGTGGGCGCGCTGGCTGGGTTGACTGGTCTAGAACAGGAGAGCATTTCATAAGATCTACGAGTATTAAATATACCAAGTCGTTGAGGAATTACCTCAGGTCGAGCAACTTGGAGTGTGAATTTTCGCCTGGTCAATAACAAAAATTTTACTTTGTGTATAGCCCGTTATTACTTACATGCACATGTATAAACAGGGAGCACGTATTTATCCTAACTATAACTAGGTAAGTAGTTATTGTTGTATGTTTTTGCTATATTTTGTTATTGCTATTGTCAGGACTCGAAACTGCTAAGCCACCGAATCATAGCGTCTGGTGTATTGAACCAGAAGACGCAGGTTTAAGTCCTGCCCGCGAGTCGATTATTTTATTATTTTCCTTCATTAAAAATAACTGGTAATCTTAGAATGGAAAATGCTTAAAAAATACAAAAATGTAGTTTGTGGGTATTTTGGTTACGATCAATGCTTTTGATCAGTTTTACCAGAAAACATTTGTCATAAATGAATCATAATGAAATGTAATCAGATAAAATATCATTTGTGATTCATAAAGCTCTTAAAATAACATTTGGGGCACGCCTTATATATGACAAAATTAATGTATGTGTCAAACCAAGATCATTATAACTATGGAGTGTCACAAGGTAGTATGTTAGGTCCGCCTACTCCGTGCTTGTTTGTTATTATGATCCGATCATCGTTATGACAATAACCTGTTACTGCTTTGGTTAGCTGGGATGTTTAGTGAGCATCGCAATACAAATGCTATACATTAATTTACAAATAGGACTAGTACTAACCGTATCTGTCGTGTATTTGTAAGCCTCCGGTCTCCCTTGTAGGTTCAACTGTTTCAGAAGATCCTGTTCCGCCCCCGCCAGTAACTGATAGAAAATATGGAAGTTCCTCTCTCCAGACATCTGGCTGACTACCCTGGACTTCTCCAGAAGGTAGTTAAGGATATGTCCTCCTTCTGGAGCCCCTTCATAGTTGAACTGAATATCCATGTACTTTCCGAATCTGCTGGAGTTGTCATTGCGATGTGTCTTTGCGTTACCGAATGCTTCAAGTAGTGGATTGGTTTGAAGAAGTTTGTCCTTTACTGTTTCTACGTTTTGAAGGTGGTTTGTTCGTGCTGCTATGTACTCTAAAACCTTTTTGGAAGCTTCTGTCTTACCGGAACCTGATTCACCTGAGAAGATAAATTAAAATTTTAATATGTTTAGTTATCCCGTTGATCCATAGAAGACCCCAGCTGATGACTAATTCATGCAGAATTATTATCAGAGATAATCGATTTTAGATAATTTGTTGAACAGCTCATAAATATGGCATTCTGTTTATTAGCCTTGTCTTTTTCTTACAGTTCAAAGTTAAATTTGGGATTCAACAAAACAACTATATTGAATACAGAGCGTTACTTATTACTCTTGTCTTGTATTATATAGTTACCGTGTTAGTATTTTAATAAGTGTATAATATCTTACCTGAGATCAATATGCATTGTTCTCTGTGTTCGTACACCAAAGACCGATATGCGTTGTCTGCGATTGCGAATCTGTAATACAATAATATTGTTAACATCCTATTCAAATTTTATTTTGTTTGTAGTCGTCAGTGTGACTGCTACGATACAGTTCCTGGGTTCGATTGCCATTTGTCGGGAATTTTAACATCGTAAGTTATTGGGTTTTATAGGGAGTCCGTTCCGCTTGCAACAGTAAATGTCATAGATTCTATCTTTTTCATGGTGGAAATGCATTGTTGCGAGTAGAACGGACTACGTACGTACAAGAATTCCTTTCCGCTCGCAATGGAAACTGGCCTTTATATACAAAATTCTGAAGCTCGGAGCTTCGATTTGTGTCTATTGGGCTCGCACGCTCTATTTTATGGGTACTAAACATACTAACAGGCGTGATGGTATGTTATGTAATGAAACCCCTTACTACTCCTATTACGTCATTATTGGCGCCTCTACCCGTTAGAATTTTTGAAAGTCCTTCAACCTATATACCTAGGTAGGTTACCTATATAAGGACATCAAGTCGTTATGTTGTACGCCACGTAGCGCCGCCGCATCAAATAAACATTATGTACTAACTATCAGTTAGATAAGTGGCCGTTATCGACTCAATAATAATAAATACCTAAGTGCTTTCAGTAATATTTTGTCACATAACAACATTCGTTATTAAAAAGTAAGTACCCAATGTTCAGAAAAGTAAGACAAGATGGAAACGAACTGTCAAATAATTCTGGGCCTTTTTCCAATAATGCTAAAATTGCTTTCCAGTCGCTGAATTACTTATTTTACAGGACGCAACTGCCATCAGACCTCTACAACCAAATTTCGGGACAATATCAACATCTGATTTTCAGGTATAGTCACAATGTTTAAATGATAACCGGAGTTCGGAATCCAAATTTTATGTGCTCTCTGAGGTCGCGATGTACTAAGATTGGTCACCCATCCACAAACTGACCTCGACAAGCGCAAATTAACCTTGCAGATCAAAATAGCAGTTAGTGGCAAGTTCGGGAAACTGGTACGCAGGACTAGTTACAACCAGAAACCGAAGTCACAGATGCAATGATTTACTCAAGCAAGTAATAATTATATTGATGTCAAAGCACGGATGGCAACAAGTTGAAGAAAGTATAATTTTTACCTAAGTATTTCTTATTTAACCGAGATAAGGGTAGAAGAAGTAGATAAAATGGTACTTTCTTATTGTACCTACATACTTTCGCGATACCAAATGTATGTGATAATGTCAGTTATCAGTTTCATATCTCGTTGCGTACTTATGCTTAGAAATGGGCCTTTCATTTCTTGTAGGTAAGTATGTAACATTCTAAATAATAATATGATAGTAACTACCTACGTCTTTTGGATAAGGCGTCTCGTGTTCCACTTACGAATTATCAACTTACAATAGATTACATATTATTAACTCATAACTAATCAATAAAGATATGTACAATATCACTATTTAATCACGTAGGTAAATGTAGATATTATTATCATAGTAGCAATGGCTTCGCGTGGCCAAGTCTAGACTGGTCGCAAACGCATTTTATTTAACGCGTTTCCAATTTACAATTTCATCGTCGATTACCTGATAAAGTTTCTTTCCCGGCAATATTTTTATATTGAATGTTACAGAATTGATAACATAAAGTAATGTAAATAGTAACGAATAATTCAAATAATGGCGGATAAGAAACAACACAAGTTACGATGCACCGGTTTCTTTATCAAGATGCTAAATGCGATTCCCTGAAATATTTCTTCCTGCCGAGTGTGCGACGGCGCTCATTTCAACTTATAAATATAATAAATAAATAAATAATAAATATCTTGGGACATTTATTTTTACACAGCACTATCTAGTCTTAAGCAGAGCTACTAGACAATGGATATAATACTTATATACTTTTTTTTGTTGTAAATATACATATACTTGTAATATATAAGAAACACCCAGACAAACACAAACACCTAAGTTCATCACATAAATGTTTGTGTCTTGTGGGAATCGAACCTCGTGATCACCAGTTCGGTACTCGAACCACTAGACCACAGACGTCGTCAAAAATCTCACTGCTGGGTACGTGTCCTCTTAGAATAAGAATGCTGAAGGGTTATACTGCACAATTTCAAGCTTAGGTTGGTACGATACATAGGAGGAATTTCATAAATAACCGAAAAAACTAGAAATGAAAGGAAACGAATGCATCTTCGGTCTCATATTGCCCCAGATTATAACGCCTGCAAACTTGTTGCTTCGTGGGTTCCCAAAGCATTTTTTTAATTGCTAAGGAAGTTTAAAGTAAAGTAAAAGCAAGAGACAGGGGCTCGTGGCTAAGTTATAACTACGCTGATCAACCGATCTGCAATTTTAAGCTACGCTTGGCGTGGTCAGTCTGTGGATGGGTGACCATTCTTAACACAGTGCCTCGAAGAACACATAAAGCCGTCGGTCCCGGTTGTCATACGAACGCCTATGACAATCGTTGTGGTAGTCAGAAGCCCAAAAAGCCTGACCACCAGTCTATCCTCCGAATATCGGAATTGCCTAGAAATTGGGTTGCGGAAGTCTGCTATTCAGGCGCACCTGGTTAATCTAAAAGCCGACCCCGACATGGAAAAAGGCTGCAGGATGATGATGACTTACACGTGTGGTGGTGCCTCGAAGAAGGCCTTCTTGTAGTACAGCCTGGTCTTCTCTTCCGTGTAGATGGGCAGGTTCTTGTAAGGGTTTACGGATATTAGCACGTTGCCGATGTACGTCTGTGGGGAGCATAATAAACTTATATATTACAATCACAGGAACGATATGAATTAATCTAGTACGAGGGGATGGCCTGCAAAGGACTTTAATTTACAAATAGTCTTTTATGTACGTAATATTGTCTAATTAAAGACCAAGATTCCTTGCATTTTTTTTCTTTTTCGTAATCATCATCATTCACAGCTTTTATCAATCAACTGTCTCAAATCTTTCGTATTCCTTACAAGCTTGTCCAAGGCTAAAATATTTTTTAGGCGACGAATCTAAGCGTAAACACAATTTTACGCTTAGACTCAGCTGAATATTATTTTATCCTTGTTACATAAAAATTGATTTTTCAGCTCGGTTGGCATATTATGAAATCATGCATGCATGCTTTCCTTTAATTAAAAAAGTGCCACAAACCATTGTTTAAATAAAGCAACCACTTCCGAAGGATAAGCATATCCTACGGATTAACTGTATGACTACTAATGTTATTTTTACTAATTATCTTTTTATTTTGTAATGCAAAACCAAAATGCAAGATATCTTTGATATGATTTTTTTAAGTGAAAACAAAATATGGTCTGAAGCAGGGTTCGAACTTGCGTCCCATTGGATGGTGCAGTCAACTAATCTACCGAGACTTGCCTGTGAGATCGAATTTTGGTTCCACTTTCTTACGTCTTGATGATGAAGTCAAGTGAAGACGATGCCAGCAAGATCTATTGATGAAACTTTACTGTATCTTCTATATATTATCCATGAACGGAAGAACGCTGAGCAGTCAGCGTCGTTAGTAGCCATTTGTAGGTCATTGGACCTGGCCCTCGAGGTGGATCCGGCAACAGACTCCGCGGTGGGATCGCAGAGCATGCGAGAGCGATTCCCGTGATCTCGCCAATAAGCGGAAGGAGGTAGTGGTGTAGGTTTTACTCGGTATGCTGGCCACCTGGAATTCCGGAGAGCCCGACATAACCGTCCCAATAAAAAAAATAAGGTACGAAAAACTTACATAAATGATGTTCTCACTGAAGCGCTTCCTCAGGTTGTCGATGAAGGCGGCCTCGGAGCGGAAGTCCTCGAGCAGCACGAAGTCTTGCACGCCCACGCGCTCGCGGTGCACGAGTGCGTGCTCCATCACGCCTGTCACAGACACCGGCCGGAGGAGCCTGACGACAAAACAAACAATGTATTTAGTTACACTCGAAAGCTGAAGAATTATGGTCGGGTGGTCGAACTACACAATAACTGATGCATGCGTGCCGTGAGTCGGGATTGGTCTACTCAAAGCCGCTACGGCTCTTTATTGAAAAGGTAATTTCAGACTTTGCCCTACATCTAACACTCACATATTGCTACTAAGTAGTAGGTCTGGACATTAAAGAGACCATGTGATTCTCTGAGTTTGTTTCGACGTCTCTTCGTCAGATAGGAGATGCTGGCATACTCTAGTTTACAAAAAATTTAAAACATTGACTTGTCAAACATTGAAGTGTCGTTAAAAGGTTTATTTGCAGAAACAAATATCATTTATCATATGAGAAAGACGTGGAAGAGAAATTAGGGCTTCGTTTGTTGGGTAAAGGGTCCGGTGTAACAAGCCGGTGCACGCCGGTTCAAATACCTGATGTCGAATTTTTTTTTCAAAAACTTTCAGTTATGGAAAATAAACATATTTCCATAGATAGTTATATGTAAGTAGCCTACCTAATCATAAACATAACCATAATTCTCTAATTTGAAGTAAGTTGCTTCAGAGATTTCAATCCGTTTTCAAAGTGACCGATGGTTCAACGCGTTCAAGAATAGGGTATTATTTTATTTTATTTTTATTTTTTACAAATGGAACAACAAACAGCTACAATATAAAATAATGTGAACAAAAAAATACACATAACATTGTTCACAGATTAATTGAGGAATTATATTAATATTCACTACTAAACTTGTTTCCACTTTAAATGCAAAGGATTAATAAAATTAAACAAAATATCCACAATAAATAGCAGATTACTACGTCATAAAATAATACCACTCACCACCCTTTCGACAGTTTAGCACACACAACCACGATATAACAAAAATCACTGAAGTCACACTTATTAGGCCCTATTGCCGAGGAGCTGACACAAGCATGGTGGAAATGCTTGTACCCCATCTTGTAAATCCAAGACGAGACTGAACATGAGAATACTGAGCCAACAAAACGAATGAAGATCGGAACTCGGAAGGGTAAGTGATTAATATGTTTACAATATCATTAACGGTATGGGAACTGTAAATATCCTGTTGCATTGTTTATCTTCATCAAGTAATCATTCAAAATACTAATTACATACGCATCAATAGTTCTCTATTTGTTTTTGGACCGCCCGCCGCCCGCTGCGCCGGTGGCCCCACAATGTTTATAGGCAGTAGGCTTACGTTTGTCACGTTGAATTGGAAATATTATTTGCATAGGTGGGTTGATGGCAAAAGTTTCTTTTACGTCTTCGATACATGAGTGAAAACTTTATGAATGTTATTTTTAAATAGCTTTAATTCCATAGAAATAATTTAGGTATGGGTAGGTATGTGAATAAACATTTTAAACAGAAATTTAACTGAGCCAAAATTCAGCAAATTGCTTCGAACTTCTATGATTTATTGGACTCATAGTATTTACTGTGAACTGTAAATAACTAGGTGCATGGTTTACCTCCTTATTACCTAACCCGTTTTCGAACGCTTTTGTGGTTAGTTGCCATTCCTAATAACTCATACATGGCTTCAATATGAACTGAATAGTATCTATCAGTTTCGTATGTAGTGATTACTTCGTCACGATCGACGATAAAATCTGTCTCGGTTGCATGATCCCTGGTTCCCGTTATTTTATCTGAATAGTTGCACTTACTTATCATCAATCTTACAACAAATTGTCCAAATCAATCCTTATACAGTCTGCTGCTGCTGGGCATAATAGCCTGTTTCGGAAAGCGAGATTAGGTAGTTATAGTCCACCATGCTGGCGTAACGCTGCGCTGGTATGCAGACTTCACACACCACACCACCAAATCTTTCAGGCTTATAGGTTTCCACACGATTTTCAACCGACTTCAAAAAAAGGAGGAGGTTCTCAAGTCGATGTTTGTTACCTCAGAACTTTCGACTGGGTGAACCGATTTTGATGATTCTTTTTTTATTCGAAAGCTGGTGCTTATATATTGAACTAATCATTTAATTTAAAAATGACTTTCTTTGATTGTCTGTTTGGCACCGACTCAATATTAGTTAGAAATCATAATGTAAATAATTATGTTTTTTTTTGCTTTTTAGTTCCTATGTGTTTTTTGGAGGCGGTTTGTTTTTTGTTTAAAAATAATTTATCTTTAATTATTATAGCGTGTGAGAATTCATGAGCCCTAGAGCACATGATTAATCGAAAATCAGAGGTAGAAAGCAAAACCTTTGTCTAATGGTCATTGGTCATACAGCTAGACGATCACTGCTTTTTCATTCATACGTGAGTAAAGTAAATGGCATGTTGTAGGAATTAGTAATATAATAACTCATAAAAAGCTTAAAACTCGCAGCATTTACCCGTGTTTTTACCGTGAACTAAAATAATTTGCCATAGGAACGTTTGTCGTATTGTCATATTGCAGTATGTCTGCGGAAAATTAGCGCAACTCGTGATATTTGTGGGAATGTCAACTTTCTTGACATTATACTTAAATACCACGGCATTAGAACATCCGCGTGACAATTCTGGCTAATGGTTACTCACTAAATGAGTAGAGTATGGGCTGGTATAACGTGGCTTTCGGGGAAATCTAGGGTGCCGTTACTAATTCGCAGAAAAAAGGTTAGGTGCTTTATGCTCCTGCCCGATTTAGTGACCCGATTATTCGTTTTATATGTTTTTCGTGTTTCGGGATTCCGTCCTGTATGTTCTAGGTTGATATTCTAAGTTGTTTTTTTATAGATACTGATTAAGCACGTCTTATTGTCATAACGATTAGGTATATTTAGCGTAGCAATAATATTTGTAACAGATTTTTTAAATCAGAAAGACCCTGGTCACATTGTGACCTACAACTACAACTGTACAAATAGGTATTACATACTAGGCTACTGCCTAAGCTGAACAAGGTTTAAAATCATCTTTTTCTTGTGTCATACGACGTAAGAAGAGAGGCGGTCATTGTATTATGGATTCACTCAACGGAGACGTCCGGTACATCCAATTCATAAAAAATGATAACAGCTAATCTGTTGACACAAAATGTATCGATATCGTGATTGTACGCACACATGAAACAGCTGTGCCTCGACCATGAGTTTTTCTCACTAGACTCGCTAGCGACGCCGTAAAATATTTGGATGGAAAACCCTCGCAGCGCCTCTAGCGGTTACGTAAGGAAATAAAATCTGCTAAGAGATCACAGCGTTTAAACAACCTATCGAAAGACATTTGATAGAACTTATGGTTGAGGTACTGATTACAATGAAACGTTGACGTCACCGTGCATTGCACGTATTCCGTCATCCCTATTAGATAGGCCCGTCCGGCTTGCAATGACCCACTTACACGATTCTCACGTACAACAACAATAAAATAATAATAATTTATTATTATATTGTCACGTTAATGTAATATAACATATAACTGGTCCTTGCGGAAATATATTATGTGGAAACCATTTTTGAAGTGGAGTTCCTTTGACAATGACAATGTTATCCTATCCTATCCTATCCTACTAATATTATAAATGTGAAAGTTTGTGAGGATGGATGGATGGATGGATGTTTGTTACTCTTCCACGCAAAAACTACTAAACGGATTTTGATGAAACTTTACAGTAATATAGCTTATACATCAGAATAACACATAGGCTACTTTTTATCCCAGTAAAATGTATGGTTCCCGTTGGATAGCGGGCGAAGCCGCTGGCAGAAAACTAGTATTTAATAATGGCAATTGACCTGGGATTCGTTGGATGCAGGCGGTATATAACCGGACCTCGTGAAAGTTTATGGGGATGCCTTCGTTCAGGATTTTTTAGCTGATATGATGATGATGATGATGATTTATTTAGAAAATATTTCATACTAAGTAGCTTTCGCCTACAACTTTGTCCTCGTGCGTAATCTCAAAACAATGACCTATCAGTAAAATATTTTTTCAGAATCGGATGAGTTTCGGAGATATTCTCATAACTTACCAAATTAAAAAATAACCAACTTTTACAGTAGCTAAGTATACCTCCATAATTTTTACACTATAATTTCACCATAATTAATATTACCATAAGATCCACTTCTTGGTCCAAGTTTAATTAATTATGGTTTTTCTTTTACAGATTAAATAACCTAACCTAACCTAAATTAAAAATTTAGAAAACCCCCGACACAAATTGTAATTTGCCACTTCGTGGTGGCGGCCATCTTGGATTTGAAATTTATCGTAGTGTATAGTATTCTCGTAGTTAAGCCCTTTCATTTGATACCCATATTGAGGGAGTTGTGAAAAAATATGTAATTCGCTATTTTGTGGCGGCGGCCATCTTGGACAGATTTTCATCAAACATAGCTAAGAACACTCCCGACTAATTCACCTTTCAAATAAAAAAAACAAAATCAAAATCGGTTCACCCGTTCGGGAGCTACGATGCCACAGACAGAGACACACACACAGACACGTCAAACTTATAACACCCCGTCGTTTTTTCGTCGGGGTTAAAAAATGGCCTGCATATATTTGGCGTGCATGTAGGTCTCTACCTACCACCACACATCACCTACATTGACCACTCTATATTATCTACTCTATAGTACTGTATGACTCTTCAAATAACTTCGTGTGAACGTTTCCGCAAATCCGCGGTCAATTAATAAAAGCGACATCGCGTGCTCGCCTGCCCCATTTCATTACCGGTTGCTGCTCGCAAATTGTTTTAGTCAAAAAACACAATGACTGGTCATTTGGTCAAGTCGCCAGGAGAATAGGGTACAATTTTGATTTAATTTGGCGAGGAGATACAACAAAATATATTAGTAGACGAACACCCAAAATACTTCTGGTTAATTTTTTGGTCGCAAAAGTTGTTCACACAAACGTAGATTTCTAGATCTACGTCTGTGGTTGTACTTACACATGTGCTGGTTTCGATATTTGGTACACAGAAAGATTTTAGACTTTATACTTTCTATAAATAAAATTAATACTTAAATATGTACCTAGGTAACGAAATAAAAACTGTTACGAAGTGTGCCTGATATACACATAAATACAGACTCTTAGAGAAGTAAAGAATACTATCCCAAACGATATTTTTGATCATATCGTTTTAAAATCGTTGAATTTAAAAAGTAAAAGCAAATTCAGTGACTAGACTAAACCCCCTAAATTAAGTTTCAATAACAAAATCACACCGAATTCGGAAACGTGTCCAATTACTATCATTAAAAATTCTCTTCGCATATTTATGTTCCGCATATCAACACTCACAGTACAACTTTTGACTCTACTATTACGAACTGTAACTCTTTAAAAATAAGGTTTAAATTTCACGTGCGTTCAAGTTGTTTGTATGTTCAGCTCAAGCTCAAAGCTGGGGACTATTTTCGTAAAGCATGTTCCCAAAATCGTCCATGGGAGTCAATCACCTTGCGGTTCTATAGCGCTAAATAAAGAGCTAAACGGTAATACTGGATACGTAGAGTATTTAAAGTAAGATGTTTATTTGTAATCATTTACGAACGGATGTCTGGTTGAAGAGAATTCTCGATTATACCTATTTAAGAATATCATAACCAAGCAGATAATAGGTCTATCAGGGTCGCCCGACCAAAATAGGTAAGCACACCGTTATTGTTTACAAGTACCTAACGGATACCTATTGATAAATGACAATGACGGATTTAGTTTTTCTTCTGATTGATGGACTGTATGAAGAATTATTTTGAAAAGAGTGTCCGTTACTGAAAAGTTATCCATTATTACCGCTTGTCATGCTAAATAATGAGTTTTTAAAGATGAAGTAACTGATGTGATAACAATTACAAGAAATGCATGAAAGATAAGTGGGGTTAATTATTGTGGGATGTACAGTGGGGACAGTAGGATGATAATAAAAATATTTATTAATTAAGGGCCATCCTTAAAAATCATCTAGTCAAGAAATATCGACAGATATAAATCTATTGTGCATGTAACATGGACGTTACTCAGTGCCTCGACCATGAGTTTTTCTAACTAGACTCGCTAGCGACGCTGTAAAATATTTGTATGAAAAACCCTCACAGCGCTTCCAGCGGTTACGTAAGGAACTAAAATCTGCTATGAGATTACAGCGTTTCGATGCGTAAAAAACCGTTCGAAAGCCATTCGATAGAACTCATGGTTGACGTACTGAACCCGTAGGTATAACCAATAACAGCCAACCAAATAACCAAAAATTTTACCAAAAGATAAATTCTTTAAAAGATTTTGTTCTAGTGTGAGTAGTTCGTCCTCCTATGTCACTTCGAATAATAAACCTACATGATAAGACTGATAGCAGTTTTAGTGTGAATTTGAACGAAAGTACATTATAGTTATCTTCATAAATATTTTGTTGTAACTGGGGGGCCAGAGAAGTTGCTGTTGCATTTTGACATTCGAATCGACAAACAAAATGTATGAAAATTACATTAGTGACAGCCCGATTTGTCGTTAGCTTGTGTCATTTCCATACATTTTGTTTGTCGATTCGAATATCAAAATGCAACTTGTCTAGCCCCCCTGGAAGGAAGCACCGTTCCTCGATTGGCCATAACAATTATGTCAATTCCGTTATTCATGCCATATCAAGAGCTCATTTAAATCCATCATTGTTTACCGTCGCCACTTGAATACAAATCATTGTATCGATTAACTACTTGGGCTTTCGATAAGGGTTGTCATTCGGTTTTTTATTTTAATTGATATTTTTTTCATGTTATAACTATTGTAAAGTTTGTATTTAATATGCCTAACTATATCATTAGGGTTAAGGATGCTTGATGGTACATAAAATTCTTTGAAAGGTCGCAAATCTGGTTCCCAGGTCGATCGATTTCCAGCTCCCAGATCGAGCAAATTTTTAGGTACCAAATTATTTTTTCTATGAAGTTCTGTGTACTTCTTATTCAGTCAGAGTTTGGACAGATGCATGGTTGGCGGCAACAAGAAAACCATACCGGCAAACCATGAGCGATATATCTGTAGGTACACTTCTGCTTAAAATAAATAACACTCACTCTGAAGTATGTAAAAACAATGTACGTATCCTTATCTTTACTAATATTATAAATGCGAAAGTAACTCTGTCTGTCTCGCTTTCATGCCAAAACTACTGAACCGATTTAAATAAAATTTGGTACAGAGATAGTCTCGAGCCTGAGAAAGGACATAGTTTTTAATGCGAAAAAAGGGCTGTAAGGGGTTGAAATAGGGGATGAAAGTTATAAGAATAATAACCAGACCACGCGGGCGAAGCCGCTGGCAGAAAGGTAATAAATAATAAATAAATATACTGGGACATTTTTACACAGCACCATCGAGTCCCAAACTAACCAGAGCTTGTACTATGGGTACTAGACAATGGATATAAAACTTATATACTTTTTTTTGTAAATACATACTTATAATATATAAGAAACACCCATTATAGTACTATACATATATTTGAGAGTCAACCCTACCAAAAAGCACTCTTATCATTCAATTATTTTCGACCCTGTCTTTAATGCGCAGTCTGTAAATATACTTTGGACATAATGACATCATATATAGTACCTATTCAAGTATTACTGCTAAGTGATATTGATACTAAAGTTTTTATGCACGGCGTTACTTGGCGCCGGTAATATGTCGTTATCCGAGTAATAAACACGAATCGGTGGTTAGTAGAAAAGTTTAAAAAAAAAGTTCCTCAGGCTGTATTTTTTTATTTAAGTTTTTAAAACAAACAAGCAACCAGTGCCCCCAACACCATACACATACACAAGCACCGCAACCCGTAGCTGGTCATACAAATATTTATTCCGAACGGGATCGAACCCAAAGCAATTACATTATATTTTCTACTTTAATTTATTTTATTGATATGATACACTTTTTTTGTACACCGAAAACCCACAGACATGACACATCTATACTCCAATAGGCTCCTAAACCACATGATTGATTTGAAAAATTCTTTCAGTGTTACATAGCTCATTAATCTTCCCCGATAAATGGGAATATATACCATCCTATCCCATCCCATATATATACCATCACGCTACAACTAATAGGAGTGGAGTAGCATTGTTTTTTTTTGCAAAAACGGGGAAAAAAATTATAACACCACGCGAGCGAAGCCGCTAGCTAGTGTTTACTACATATTTTAAAATCATGCCATGTGCGGCCGTATCGCAAATCACGATTTCTTGCAGGCAAGCTTAGGATATCGGAACAGAACAAAAAATACTTACAAGTGGTTTGGTGTTATTGTCATCGCTAAATGAAAACAAACCTTTTCACAAAATTATCCCTAAAAATCTACTAAAAGCTGTTGATTTGTAGAATATCTAAGTACTATTTCAAGAAAATATTTTATTGTCGAACCATTGTCTGTCCAATCACAAGCACAAGTGATATAAAAGCTTTATAATTACTAAATAGATATTTCCAGTAGTTTTTTAAGTACCTCTTCACCTTCAACAAATAATCGTTACGTGATAATAATGATAGCAAATAGCAACTGGAATTCAAGTAAGTAGGTACAGACAGTCACCATCACAAACATATTACTAGGAACAATTTTTTTAGGTAAGTTCGGAATATCCTCTTGCGTCTTCTGCCACATAGGAAGCGGCAGAGTATGCTCTAAAGTCATGACCATAAGATTCCTAACATTATTCATCACGCGGACTTAAGTCAGCCGCCCGCAGGCCAGCTGATGGGTGCCGAAGATGTTTTTGACCTTCGACACACGGTGCGTCTGCTACAGATCGGAAGAGAGGTGGCTGCTTCTCTCTTCGTTGGGTAAGAATAAATCTGCTTATCTGACGGTAGATATTAGACAAAAACCATGATTTGGTCATCTGGAATCTCATCATTTGGAAATTATCTCCATTCCATATTATAGTACGGCCTCCTTAGTTTTAGTAGTTTTACGGGTCAAAATCAATGTTTCTAGTAATTACTAAAAACCGTTGATAAATAATAAATACAATACATAAGATTCGATCCCCAGGTCGAGCAAAGTGTTGCTGGGTTTTTCTGTGAAGTTTCCAGTAGCAGCTCGGAGTCTTGTGCCCGGTTATTGGTAATAGGTTCGCCTATATTACACAATCGGGTACATAAAACTATAGTGACGGCTTTTTGTAGTTGACTGTACATATATGTTTCATCAAAGCAACCTAAGACGCTTGTCTTCCTAGAACATTAGACGTGCTAGATTGCAGTCCGCTAAGAATGGGTGAAAGTACGTCGTGTAACTTACTTAGAAAATGATTGTTTACCAACACTAGATAACAACATTAACAACGAATAGGCTGTATCGACTCAGGGCTGTAACAAAAACATAAGTGGCATATAATTTTAGTTTAAAGTAACCAGTTTACCGATTTGTGTGCCTTAATAGCTTGATTTGATCAAACCCTTCAGTTATCGTTGGATTACTGCATCGAAGTTGAAAGAAAGAGAAATAAATTATAAGAAGAAATAGGAAGAACTTATAAATAAAATAAATAAACACCTGTCAGCTTGGACCCAATTCCAAATTCCGGCGGTCCATTAATTTTATATTTATTTGTAGGACAATATTTATATTATTTACTGGTTAAAAATACCTGCCAACCCTAAGTTAACCGTTAGTCGTATACTTAAACAAGAAAATGGCTCTATCTAAGTTGCTATTGTATTTTTGCAGGAAATCGTCTGGCAAAAGTCACAGTCTAGTTTGCATGTGTAGATTTACGTCTTTTTGAACATTAGGAGGGAAATATACCGTAAATATTACGCTTATGATTCCTAACTGCTTATGCTATTTTTTATTCGGGTCAATGCAAATAGAATATCAGGGTACACTTCAATTTGGGCTCATGCGGGTCAAGCTGTAAGTCATAAGTGTATTAAAAAGCAGCAATATCTATAGTTATGTTTTTGACGTGGTGGAAGAGAAATTAGACGTGACAGACAGAGAGTTCTGTAGCTTAGTTGTCAAACATCTGGTGCACCGAACCGAACAAAAGGGTTTGAACCCCTTTAAAATACGTACCTACCTATTATATACCAGCTCTTTCCCGAAGGTATCACTCTCGCATCCTGATGATGATGATGCAATCCTACAACGCTGTGCTGAACAGATTTCTGGCCAGGACATGATATCCTTGCTTATAATCTGTTCAGCGGTGTAGCCGTGAAAAAGTTAGGTTAGGTTGAACAGTCAGAGACAAACATGTACTTTTACTTTCGCATTTATAATAAAAGTACCTAATGGACTGTGTTGTGTGGCTGGCCCAGCGGCTTCGCCCGCGATATAATGGTTTATACTTATCTTTATAAACAAAATCCCACGGAAACCATACGTTTTACCAAGATAAAAAGTAGCCTATGTGCTATTTCAGACTATAATCTATCTCTGTGCCAAATTTCATCCAGATCCGTTCAGTAGTTTTTGCGTGAAAGAGTAACAAACATTCATACATCCATCCAAACTTTCACATTCATAACATTTGCATTAGTAAGGATTGTATACTTATCTATTTTAAATGGGATTAGTCCAATAATGAGTCATTTTATGTGATAATCCACATGACATTCGAGACTGCAGGATGGGTGCAGTGACGCATAGGGCACGTCCTATGTGGGCGCGACCTGCGAGTTATTGCACTTTACGTACTGCAGAGGTTATCGTTAAACATAAAAGGGATGGATCCATCCAGCGCCTTATGAACACTTGTGTCATAAATTGTGTTTGTGTTCTATAGAATGTTCGAATATGTTATTTCTTGGTGTACCTAGTGGGTAATATTTATTTTAAAAATAGAAGAACAAGTGCGCTTAATCCATCATGATATTTTTTAACAACTTATTGTTTTATGTATTTTTTCTCTAATGATTTTTCTATTACCGTCACAATAATTTACGGGAGGTATTTAAAAAAAAGTGGTGTCTATGATTAGATATCGTTCATTTAATCCTTTACTACGGAATCGGCATGGCTCAACGTATTGTTTAACGCATTTTATGCCAATACAGAAAAAGATCAATTTACAGCAAATTGGTAATTATCTATTCCATCATTTAAATAAAAATATAATCACTTAATCACTAGTGAGTGCTAATGGTCTTTGGTGCTTTGTTATTAAACCTAATGGTTGACATAACAAACCCTTTGCTGGTTTTAGGTTAGGTTTAATAAATAACTTTACTTATTAAGCATACAATACTAACGTTGTATTGTTATTACGTACAATGTTTACATTGAAATAACTGTTTACTTTTCAAACTGGACAAACGTTAAGTTCATGTTATTTCCCAGTCTTGAAATTGTTAAACATAATTAGTATGTTTTGTTTTTACTGTGGGAAACATATGATATGAGGTTTCCCTCGTCATATTGCGACTGCATTGCACCTCAAATATAACAATGAGATGAAAAAGAAAACTTCAGCTGTTTGAGAGTCTCTGCTATATATATACTTATTATAACGCCTTTGAAATAGAGGTGTAGGTACAAATTACACGCACACATCGCCTATATGTTAAGGTTCCGTATCATAATAGGGGCAGGCCTATTTTCAAAACTATAACGGCACAGTAAGTACCGAAGGAAGTAAGCTATGTCCACTAAAGTGCCTATATTCAGCAGAAAATATATCCATATTTCCAGCAGCTAGTGGGTAAAGTTGCGAATGATAACCTTCCGTCCGAACTTCCAGGGAACGTTGATAGCACCAAATAATCTATCTCGTCTACCTGTCATTAAGCCCCAAAGAGTCAACTAGTAGTCCAGTGTGTAGTGTAGTCAACAATGTGGTAGGTAGTACTATTGCTACTGAGGTTTGGGGTGGTAGTACCACCTGTATTGACACATTCTGCCGCTAATCAATAATGTGCTAACATTGCTGTGTTCCGGTTTGAAGGTTCTCGCCAAACTTATTGTCCGGCTTGAAGTTGGCCTGGAACTAACTTCCCGAAAACTAACCCGGCCGTAAAAATCGGAGAGAAAGATATTGGATTAAAATGATTTAAAACGACAGCCTACGACTTGAGCTTTCGTTTTTATTTATTACAATCCAATAATTTTCTTTCTCCGATTTTTACGGCAGAGTTGAAGTTCTCTCGTTTTCGCCAAAGTCGTAGCTCGCCAAATTCAACCCGTACAATAAGTTTGGCGAGAACTGTAACTCAATCAGTGAAATTAGGATTTCTCAAGTTTCCAACGCGCTAGCTAGTGATGCTACTGGTATTGCTGGCGACTATAGGCTGATTTAAAAAAATATTGCAACACGCTCTGCTGCTTTTAGCACAAGTTACTTATAACAAAAATATAGAACGGACATGTAACTATATAGGGGCACGTAACAAAGGGATCGGGTGACGTGACGTGAAGTGATTGTACAGTGTACGTATCTTAACTGGCTCTACAACCGGTCTGCTTTCCAACAGGCGTGTACTATTCTTTTGTAAGTCATGTAAGCTGTCGTGACTCTCAACTAGTATGCCTAGCTTCTCTTTCATCAATAGTGTCACAATAATAAGTGACTAAATTCATGCAACGGTCAAAAGATTTGCCATTCAAGTTGATAGCGAGGCTGACTTCTCAAGGCTATCATTTATTAACCTATTAGTTTTTTTAAAGTAACTTACATTTTTCCATATTCATCAAATCAAAAAGAAGCGCAGTATATTGTGGTGGAATATTGCTGGAAGGGTCGCGAAAGTAATGAATAGTACGTCCCGTAGAACCTTCCATTAAAGCGGAAGCAGGCACAAACGGAATTTTCAGTGGGTTCGAGCCCCACATATTACCACATCGTGTCTTCGGCGGTGTGATATGCGCACAGGCATTTTCTCCGACAAAAAAAGGTCTCATTGCTAAATATTCTGCCGCTTAGGAACAATGTGCTAACATTATAGCCAATGAAATCATATGAGACTTAAGAAACTGTGGTCTACTGATGACATCTCACGAGAGCTGATACCACTTGTGTTGCTTACATCTACAAGCTACGGTTTCTGCTTACCATAAGGCTCCCGTATGTTTGTTCATTTTATTACAATGAAAAATCTCACAAAATCGGGAATGGATTGAGGGGCATTGTAATACAGACCTGCATCGGCATGGCAGTGTCGTTGTTAGGTATTTGGTTAACCAGGTTTCTGCCCAGGTCTGTCATAGAGGCAGACTGAATCCTGTACACAGTGTACACCTCTGATCGCACTGTGGCGTCACTGCTGTTGATGTGGTAAGCCCAGGGCAGAAACAGTCTAATGCGAGTTAATTGCGTATTTATTGTTAAGTCGATTTGCAATTATTACCACTTAGATAATTACACATTTATAAACACTCAATTTACATACGATAAACAAAACAATGAAACGATTGGGATATGTTGCAAGAGATTGTAAGATCTCCAAAATAAGTGTGGATTTAGAAATTTATTTTAAACCTTTTTCGAATTCTCTCAGGCACAATAGAGATTTTGCAACAAATGAAATTATCAATAGCAGTTCGTTAGCAGATTATATGTTTTATACCTGAGGGTCAAAATAACGAGGCGTGATGATGCTTCTAAACAAAAGATCTATATCCTATGACCTCGAAATCGAATGTATGCTTACCTAATGTTTGCCCATCTCTCATCGAATATTACAAAATGCGAGTTCTGAAGGTAATCTGCCAAATTAGTTTAATATTTCCCAATCAAGATTTGATACATGTATAGAATATAGATATTTTATTAATGATGCATATTTACATATTCGATTGGCTATTTCAATCATGACAGACTAGCGGTTGCCGGCGAATTCCTTGCCTCTTGAGACAAAAAGCACACCTATGACACTCCATACAAACTTTCCGAAACCGCTGCACACTACAATACCAAATGTCAAACTTGTCAAAGTTACGTTTGTACAGTCTATATCCTCAGGATGCAATCAATGCAATGCAATGCAATTAAAATCGAGTCAGCGGTTAAGATATTGTGAATTGCAAAATCAGCCAAAAGAGGTCCATTGCTGAACGCTGGAATAGGCCTTCCCCTTAAACTTCTACAAGTTGTCTACAAGGACCGGTTATATGCTGCCTGTTTCCAACGACTTCCAGAGTCCCGGCGACCTTTAAAGAAGTCTGTCTGACGATCTCGTTGGAGGCACTCCTAGTCTAAGTATATTTTTATCTTTTATCTAGTTCTAATTTGTAATAATAAATGAAATAGTTTATAGATCCAGGTATGGCGTCAGGCAGCCTACGCGACGCTAGATACGGCACACGTTGACCTTTCTGACTCTGTTGTATCAGCTATACCTACTGTAGACCAGCCATGACGCACGAGTTATGAGTGCTTTAGTTATGACGAACATGTTCAAAGCTTCGTACAAATGTTGATAAAAGCATTGGTAGACTTTGTAATATTTATGTCCTGTTTCACAACGTCCTGTGCCTATAGACAAGTTGCATTTTGACTTTTCGTTTGTCGATTCGAATGTCAAAATGCAACTTGTCTACAGGCACAGGGGGGCTAGACAAGTTGCATTTTGACATTCGAATAGAAACAAAATGTATGGAAATGACATAAGCTTTCGACAAATCGGGCTGTCACTAATGTCATTTCCATACATTTTGTTTCTATTCGAATGTCAAAATGCAACTTGTCTAGCCCCCCTGTGCCTGTAGACAAGTTGCATTTTGACATTCGAATCGACAAACGAAAAGTAAGAAAATGTATGGAAATGACACAAGCTTTCGACAAATCAAACCGTTACTAATGTCATTTCCATACATTTTCTTTCTATTCGTTTGTCGATTCGAATGTCAAATTACAATTTGTCTGTAAGTTCCCGTTAAATTGCCAGGCAGATAATATTTGTTCCACTTTTAAATTTATCCAGCGGTTACCGGCTATCCAGAGGTGGTGAAACATGCCTTTAATATTTGTATAATCTGGGGGCACGGTAGAGCAAGACGCCAAGACGAGCAAAAAAGCGGCACGGCCGTACCATACTTTTCTCGAAGCAATTCAGACCATTTTCGACCCCTAACTTCGTTGTTGATAAAACTAGAAGCCTGAATTTTCTATATTTTTATTTATTGATTTAGTATTAAATATACTAACGAAATTACTAAATTATTACGAAATTTTATCATAGTCTTGACTTATAGTTAGGTACTACTTAGATCATCATGAAAGATTAGAGTTTTTTTAATTACTGTTATTAATTCTTGCCGGTGCCATTTCATCCTTTATCGGCTTGGTGTCTTCTCTTCCATAAATAGGAAAATGTGTAATGATACATTTGCTCAATCTGGGAATCCAATAGGACCTCAAGCGTAGCACTACGATTAACGGCCACTAGGTACTTCTTACAAATAAACAGAATTATTACAAAGTTTACCTCATACATTACCTATATGCGTAGATGTCGAGGGTGGACTGTATTTTTCTTCGAATAAAACAACTTTCTTGTTCCAACTCTTGTCTTTATTCTTCACCCTTCGATTGTTGGAATTACACTGACTGTGACCCACGCAAAACTACGCTACTTATATTTCAATTTTAGTGGGTGCAAGTTGTGGCGAGCGTTACATAACAATCATTCAATGCGAGTCAATCAGATTACAGAATCTTAATGCGTGACCTTGATTTTGGGACAAGTTTAAACCTGTTCCTGCTTTGTTGTTGCATCATGCAAACAGGTTTGGACTTGTTCTTACCACAAAAATGAACTACTAATCTTATTGCTAAACATAAAAATTACAATGTTATCTATCTTAAAGCCTAATAATCAACAATTAGCGTACTTATTTAATGTTTACTTAATATAACATACTTAATTATTACCTAATACTTAACATTAATTCTTAACACAATCACAAAGTTATTATAGCACATTATTAGGTACTGAATGTCTTACAATTATAGCACAATCACTGTGAAAAAGGTGTTCGTCAGTCACTTATCACACTTCGTCGCTAACACTCTCCCCCTCGGTGTCTTGCACCTCCTTATGCAGGAGCGACGAGGCTGGCACGATGATCACCAGGCGGGACGCCGGGCGCTTTAGCACACCAGCTGATGTGCGCACGTCGACGATCCGGGTTCTTCCATCGGGGCCTGGGTAAGTGGCCACGATCTCTCCTCGGGGCCAGGAACATCGTGGTAATGTGTGGTCCACGATTAAGACAATGTCGCCGATGGTGGGGTCTGTGTAGTGTGGACCCGTGTTGTAGCGGGGTGTAAGTGTGGGCAGATATTCCCGCACCCACCTGGACCAAAAGTGGTCGGCCAGGCGTTGTGACTTTTTCCAGTCCGGTGAACCATAGTCGGCGGTGTCATCGAATGCGCCAAATATGGAGGCGCCGCTCGATCTCCCGATCAAAAAGTGGTTGGGAGTTAAGGCTTCTTCTTGATTCGGTTGCAGGTCGACAGTGAAGAGCGGGCGTGAATTTATCATGTGTTCTGCTTCTAACAGTACGGTGTGCAGAACTTCTTCTCGTGGTTGACGCTCTTTGAGGGTGGCTGTGAGAGCGACTTTCACAGAGCGGACTAGTCGTTCCCATGATCCGCCCATATTCGGAGCTCCTGGGGGAATGAATTTCCAGACTATTCCCATGTTTGTAGTCTTTTCCTCTATTTTGCCGAGTTCTGCTGTGATCTCTTTGTTGGCGGCGATAAAATTGGTCCCATTGTCGCTGTAAAGCACGCGAGGTGTGCCTCTTCGTGCGATCATTCTTCGTAAGGCCATTATCATGGAATCTGCGCTTAGAGAGCAAGCGAGTTCCAAGTGTACTGCTCGCGTTGTCAAGCAGGTAAATAATGCGCCCCATCTTTTCTCTGTTCTTCGGCCTACTGTAACGTGCATAGGGCCGAAGTAGTCCACTGCGGCGCACGTAAACGGTGCACTTCCTTTTCTGAGCCTCTCTGGTGGTAGATCTCCTTGAGGGACGGCCGGTGGAAGGCTCTTGCGCAGCTTGCACCATCCGCATTTGCGTGCTACTGAGCGCACTAAGTCGCGTAGTGAGGTGACCCAGTACTTTTGGCGGATTTCATTTAGCACTGTCTGGTGATTGGCGTGCCCATAGGCTGAGTGCAGATGTTCTACCAGCATCCTTGTTATCTGGTGCTTGCCGTCTAGGATGATAGGTGACTTGTACGACTTCGGTACATAGGTAGCAGCTTGTATCCTAGTGGATAGCCGCAATAGGTCGTCTTCCACTTCTAACTTTAAGTTTCTCAGTTTTGATGATCTTCTGACTTCTTGTTTGTTCTTGATTGCGTGGAGTTCTTCTTTGAAGCTGTCTTCTTGTATTTTCAGGATCAGAAGGCGTTCTGCTTTTTCAATATAGTACATGGTCAGCGGGATGTAGGGGTTTTCTGTGCTGGCCTTCGGTGTTGGTAAGATCTTCTGCGTGGTCTTCTTCTGAACTCTCTTCCAGGCGGGGTCTTCTTTTCTCCTGGTGATTCTTCTGGTGGAGTTGACCTTCTTCAGAGTTAGTTTGAAGACGTCTACTGCTTGGAGGAATCTTGCTGTAGATCTCAGCAGTCTTGTCCATTTCGAGAAGCGATTCGGATCAGGTATCGCTGTTTGAGGCTTTGAGGTTGCCAAAGTTACGTTGGGTCTTTCTTCTCCGATGTCTTCTACAGGCGCGTTACTAGTGTCTGTTGGCCAATGTGTAGGGTCTTTATACAGAAACTCAGGTCCTCTGTACCATCGGTGGTTGATGTCGAAGTTGGCTGGAGTGTTCCTCGTCGCGTCGTCGGCCACATTGTGTTTTGTGGGCACCCAGCGCCACTCCTTTTGTCTGGTGGTGTCTTCAATTTCGGCCAGTCTATGAGCCACGAACGATTTGTATCTGCGTGGGTCAGATTTTATCCATGCTAACGCCGTTCTTGAGTCAGTCCAGAAGTATCGGCTCGTGACTGTGAATTCGAGTTCTTTCGCGATGGAGGTTGCTAGTCTGCTTCCAAGTAGGCAGGCTTGGAGTTCCAGTCGAGGAATGGAAGTTGGCTTGAGAGGTGACACTCTGGCTTTGCTTGCTACCAGTTTCACTTGCACAAGCCCATTTGGTTGCTTCGTCCTCCAGTATGCAGCACAGGCGTGCGCCTTTTCGCTGGCGTCACAAAAGACGTGCAGCTCCCCCTCGTGAGTTCCTCCGGACAGGCATCTTGGTATGTGGAGGCCTTGAAGAAGCTTCAGATCTTTCAACCATTTTTTCCATTCTTCTTGTCTTGGTAGAGGTAGCGCTTCGTCCCATTCCAAACCGCACCGCCATAGATTCTGTATCATCATCTTTCCTTGTATAGTGATCGGTGTGGCTAGTCCTAAGGGATCAAATACGGACATCACTGCGCTTGTTGTCTCTCTCTTGGTGGGTGCTCGTTCTCCATTGATGGCTTCGGTTGGCGTATTTCGGAGATTGAGTGTGAAGTGCAAGCTGTCTTCTTTCACGTTCCAATTGAGGCCCAATGTCTTCTCAACTTGCTCTTGTTGTGGCTCTCCAAGTCGCACAGATTTCACACTACCTTCCGTTTGAGTGAATTCTTCAATCACTTCAGGATCGTTGCTTGCCCAACCTCTGAGATGGAAACCACCGCTCTTGTGAATTTCATCCACTTGAGTAGATATCTCTTTGGCTGTTGTTGCATCCGGAAAGCTAGCCAAATAATCGTCCATGTAATGACTTCTCTTTACTGCTTTGACCGCTTCTGGATATATTTCGGCGAATCTTTCAGCGTTCTTGTCTTTGACATATATCGCCGTGCAGGGTGAACACGCCGCTCCAAAAATCAGTGACTTCATTCTGAATTCTTTGTCTTTCCATAAGAATCGCAGGCTGTCTCTGTCTTCTTCATTGATTTGAATTCTTAAAAACATCTCCTTAATATCAGCTACGACGGCTACTGGTCCTTGGCGAAACCGCACCAACACGCCGAAGAGGGACTGGAGCAAGTCCGGCCCTGCTAACAGAGCGTCGTTCAATGACTTCCCATTGGACTTGGCCGCAGCGTCGAACACTACTCGCATTTTTCCTTTCTGCGGATGAATCACGGCAAAATGCGGAAGGTACCAAGTCTTAAGAGATGTTGGCCTCTGTACGGCTTCTTCAGCGTATTCATTCTTCAACAGATTGGTGATTTGTTCTTCATAGCTTTGCTTCAGCCGTTCGTCTCTGGCGAACTTCTTTTCAAGACCCTTCAGTCTTCTCATTGCTGCTGTTCTACTTTCTGGTAACACTTCGCTATCCGTCTTCCAGAGTAACCCCGTACTAAATCTTCCATCTTCTACCTTTTTCGTTGTTGTCCTTTTTGTTGTACCTGCTCCAGTATCTCAAGAGCTCGTTGGTCGATGTCGTTGCGGGGCTTCTTGGGTTCGATTCCCAGGGCTTCGATGCTGAAGTGCTCTTTGATCATTCTTTCTAGATGGTCGTCCTTTTGCGGCGGCTGAGTCACTAGGTGGTTCACGACTCTTACCACGTTACAACTGCTCAGACGAGTCCCGTGCAGCACCCAACCTAGCTGGGTTCTAGATGCAACTGGTTTGTTCTTGCTTCCTGCTTTGACTTCTTGCGTCACTATTAACCGCCAGTTGTCTTGTCCCAATAAAATCGATGGTCTGGCGCATGGGTATTGCAGTTGATCCTTAATTTCTTCCAGGTGATCACATCCCGCAAGGTCTTCCTTACTGATTTCTTGCGGCATCAAGTGCAGGTCTTTCACTGTGTACCCATCCAGCTGTTCGTATGTCCTTGCGAACAGTCCCTTGATCTTGATTTCAATCTTCTGCGATGGCTGGTCTAGTCTATGTCCGCCCACGCCCTCAATTCTAAGCGTTTCTTCTGGGCCATGCGCTCCAATCTTCTTGGCAACCTTCTCTTCTATTAAGGTCACTGTAGATCCTTCATCTAGAAGTGCATGAGCCTCCGTTTTGCCTTCAGGGCCGACTAGTTCCACCGGTATGATCTTCAGGTACACCTTGTTGATATTGCCAACTGCATTCACTGTCGATGTGACCACTTGGGCATGTTCTTTAGGCTTCTGCTTGTCATCTTCTTCATAGTGCAGGAGCTGATGGTGTCCTTTGTGGCACTTCGGGCATGGCTTGGCGCGACAGTTGTAGCCTCGGTGCCGTCTTCTTAGGCACCTGAAGCATGTGCCACTCCTTCTTGCTACGTCCCATCTGTCCTGAATTGAAGCCTCTTCAAACTTCTTGCATTGCATCAGAAGATGCTCTTCTTTGCACAGCGGACATGCGAACTTCTCTACTTCTCTAGTATTCTTTTGTTTCTCGCAGGTGCACACAACTGCTGTGCTTCTTTTATCTTCTTGGATATCATCCTCAGATACATCTTCATAATCAGAGCTACCCTCTTCTTCATCACGGCGTGATGCTTGGGTTGCGTGCACTCGAGCACCGGGGTTCCGAAGTCTGTTCTTGAAGCCTTCCTTTTTGATGAAGGGCTTCGATGATTCGTGGATCTCGAATCTATCCACCAGTTGGTTGAAGAACTGCATCAGGCTTAGCAGAATCGGCTCGTCTTGGTCTTCTTTTGCCGCCCGGTACTCATACCACTTGAACTTTACTAGTGTGCACATCTTCTCTATCACGCGGTTTGATATATCACTTGAGTGAAGGTAACTGCTCTTCTTCATCTGTTGTATCACGCTCACTGTGTTCGCGATGGCTCCGGCATATCTCACTATTTCCTTTGCATCTTCTGACATAGGAGGCAATTTCTCTATGTTTTCAATTTCTCCTCGGATGAGGTATGTGGGCCTTCCGAATCTTCGCTCGAGAGCTGCGATAACTATCTCAGGATCGGTTTGAGTGTACAGCATTGACTTCACTGCTTCTTTAGCTTTGCCTCTTATGGCTCTTCTTAGCCTTCCCATATTCTCGATGGCACCAAACAGCTCTTTCGTATCGGTGTATGTTGCCTTGAACGCGATCCAGTCCCTTGCGTCGCCTTCGAAAGGGTGCAACTCGCTCACATATTTGGGCGCGCGCTGGAGGGCAGGCATCGTCTTGCTGTTTGAAGCCGACTTGCATGCTTCTAATATGGCTTCGGCTAGCTGGTTGGCGCGGTTTGAGGTGGAGACACCTCCAGGTGCAAGAGACGCGCGGGGTGCTTCTTGAGTACGGGCGCGCTCCCCCTCGTCGCGATCCAACCTCTTCGTATTCTTCACCCAGTCGGCGGTGGCGCGCGCAGTCGTATCTTCCGCCTCTGGGTCTTCATCCACATCACTAATGTCGGTATCTTCTGCGGCTCGAGCTAACTCCAACTTCGTAGCAGCCATCTTAGCCTTCATCTTTATCTCTTCCAACTGCAGCTTCTCTAATTCCAATCTGGCTTCTAGTTCTCTTCTCTTGCTGGCAGCTTTGGAGGATTTCTTCGACTTGGCCTTTCCCACAATGGTTTTGTCTGCTTCTTCCATATTGGTTTCTTCTGTTGGAGCGCTGGTCTCAGTTGACACTAGTGTGCTGCCTGTGTTCGTAGAACTTGTAGCACCGGTGGCGTCGTCTTCTGTCGTTGAACGCGAACTATCTCCTTTGCGGCTTCTCGTCAACATATCTTATGACGATGCAGCGACGGCGTTCTTCACAGACTATCTTCCTCGAAGATAACTAGCACCGCAGCACTAAGTTCACTTGGTACTAAGTTCACTAAGCACGATCTTCATTGACACTATCTTCGGTGTCGGCGGCCGTTACCCGCATATAAACCTTTATTGACACTGTCTTCGGTGTCGGCGGCCGTTACCCGCATATAAACCTTCACAACAATTCTTCACGTTCTTCCTTGGCTTCGGTTGATTGAGCGCTTCCCAACTCCGTGTAGACACTATGCACAATCTTCAGAGGTCGGCGGCCGTTACCCGCATATAATTCTTCTTGAAGATTGAGCGCTTCAGTATTCCGCATCCACTCGGTGCTCAAATCTTCCTAGGCACTGACGATGACTCTGCTATACACTTCGCTTGCTTCAAAATCCTCTTCAAAAAACTCGAACTGTATCCCTGAGGTACAAAATTTGGGTAGTAGAAGTAGTGCCCTGTTGCACCACCGCCCAAATCCACACAAAACTTCCTCGATGACGCAGTTCTGTCTTCCTTAATGCAGGCGAGCGTACCCCGGCAGCAGCCACGTCTTCAATCCACGTGAAGTCTTCCTGGTCTTCACAGTTCACACATCACGATCCGGCTCGAAGGACCATTTGTCGAGGGTGGACTGTATTTTTCTTCGAATAAAACAACTTTCTTGTTCCAACTCTTGTCTTTATTCTTCACCCTTCGATTGTTGGAATTACACTGACTGTGACCCACGCAAAACTACGCTACTTATATTTCAATTTTAGTGGGTGCAAGTTGTGGCGAGCGTTACATAACAATCATTCAATGCGAGTCAATCAGATTACAGAATCTTAATGCGTGACCTTGATTTTGGGACAAGTTTAAACCTGTTCCTGCTTTGTTGTTGCATCATGCAAACAGGTTTGGACTTGTTCTTACCACAAAAATGAACTATTAATCTTATTGCTAAACATAAAAATTACAATGTTATCTATCTTAAAGCCTAATAATCAACAATTAGCGTACTTATTTAATGTTTACTTAATATAACATACTTAATTATTACCTAATACTTAACATTAATTCTTAACACAATCACAAAGTTATTATAGCACATTATTAGGTACTGAATGTCTTACAATTATAGCACAATCACTGTGAAAAAGGTGTTCGTCAGTCACTTATCACACTTCGTCGCTAACAGTAGATGAGTAATATATACCTAAGTTATGTTACAAAAATACTTGTCCTATTAATATTATATACTTAGTTCCATAATTAAGATTCATAGCGTTCCTCGCTAGCTGAATTACATCACCATTAATTTAATAACTACAAAATAGGTCATATTTCGCAGTTATTCCCCTCGGGAAACATAAATGTCTCACTATCCTTATTAATTGTACACTTTACTGCACAATATTACACATTTTGAACAGTGACGTTTCCTCATGACGTACCTACGATAGATATTTAATGTACCTAATAATAATATATGTATTATGATTCAAGATCATTATGATAGTACAACCCTTACTCCTTACTAATAAAAGTATAAATGCAAAAGTATCTCTGTCTATCTATCGTGCTTTCACGCTAAAACTACTGAACCGATTTAAATAAAATTTGGTACACAGATAGTCTATAACCTGAGAAAGGACATAAGCTAAATTTAAAATTATGAAATGTTTGGTACCCACTATACCCATGATACAAATTTTACTTTACAAGTTAATATTCAAAGCTATCTTTCGTATAAGTTTTTCGGATGAGGTAAATAAAAACTATACTTTTAAACGCTGCTATATATAATGTTGTTGTTGTTATATAATAATGTATTTAATTATATAAGTAAGTATATTGTGCAGTTGTGCAGCGATTGCAGTAATATTTAAACGCAACGTTAGAATCATAGGTTTGTAATAGTTTCTATCCACTTACATAAATTGAAGGTTGCATCTTTAAAAAAACATTTCTTAAGCACCGCATTTTACGATTTGCAGTAAAGATAAGTTAATTGATGTTATTAGTAACAGAATAAGGTTTATCAAACTTATATCCGTTATTAGGGCAGCTGAGATAGGGGATTAGGTACTTCAAAAAGATATCCGTATTTTTAAGGTGTTAAATACTAGGTTACGTACTACGCTGGTTTACGTCTTACGTAGTTCACGTACGTACGTGAAGAAATTGATCAGGGTTTTATATGGAAGATATAATCTTTCCGGAGATAAGAGGTTTAGTTTTCCATGCAATTTTTGTTTTATTATTTAAAAAACTTACAATAAAGAAAAATACTTCAAAGAAATAGATTCAACAGTAATTTTATCTATTCAGTGGGTAGGTACTTGTTAACATGCATGTTTTTACATGCATTAGCTTCTGTATTGTATTTTTACAAGATTTTATTCAACTTGCTTTGTTAGTTAGTATGTTTAGAACAAATGATTGAGGAATGAGATGAATTTAAGAGTGTTATGGTCCCATATTATCTGGTTGATGCCTGACCATCATTTTCAGTTGAAGAATCAAAGTTTTATTTCACGAAAAAAAAACATCACCTAAGTATATGTTTATTGTTGCATTATAGGTAGGGTTACCAATGTTGTAACGACCGTTCACTGTTTACGTGCAACGTACCTACTAATTAAGAAATGAGCGTTTTAATAACCCGAATGAGCAATTACTTAGATGAGCATAATGAAATCAGTTCAAAACTGGTAAAGTTGTGACGAGATTAGTTTTAGATATTTCAGATTTAGAACGTACTGCATAAAAAACTATGTAATTAATTCAGTAGGAATACCTACGAATAACTGGCCCGACTAATAGTAATAACTATTAGTCGGGCCAGTGCAAGCATTACTTAAGTTCTTAGGCTAATATTCAGAGACGATGCTAAGCATAAACTTAGGCTGCCGTATGTCAAATTATCATACAAATTTGACATACGGAAGCATTACTTTACGCTGAGCATCGTCTCTGAATATTAGCCTGAGTGTTCCGTAGGTACTTATAGGAGGCGACCGAGCTCTGTTCGAGCGAAAATATTTCCCCTCTTTTCCCAGCGATTTTTCCCAGATATGAGATCTAGCTAAATCGATTTATTGCCCCCGTAAACTCCTATGCCATTAGAGTGTATGAAAATATTGCTCATTTAATAATTTATTCAAAGGCTCTGTAGATTGAAATGATTGATTATGAGATTTACAATGAAAAATCTATGATTTTATTTCTTGTAGAAAAAAGAAGCAATACCATCAAGTATTTCTTTTTAGCAATTTTTTGATAAGCCCGGCTTTTAAACAATTTTTTTTAATTACTGTTTTCTGGAAAGCAACATTTTGTAAGAAAAAAAAACAAACCCATTAAATACTTTAAGTTTTGCGGAAACAACATACGGAAGTACTTATAAATTCAATTTTTTATATAAAAGCATTGTGAACATAAAAAATCTTAACTAAAATTGATCCGTTTTGTTTATTCCGACGAGGAATACTAAAACAACACAATTACATTATACAATAGTAAAGTAAATATCATTTAAAATATTTAAATGAATTCCGTATTCATTTTTAAAACAAGTTATCAAGGCCGTATATTTAATTTATTTGCAACTGTTTTCACACACTTAATTCTTGAGCTAGCAGACACTCATTTCGATATCTGTGATGGATGAGTTAAGTTTGCCTTTCTTGTGATAATAATAGCCTGTTAGACCATTGGCCTTGAATATTGTAGCCAAAATTAGACGTTAGTGAATTAGCTTGATGAATCCTGTAAAGTGTGAAGTGTACTTAGCAGGTTTTAATACCTACCTACATAATTAGGTAGGTAAACCATTATTATTTGCGGTGGCATCAGGCATTATAGAAAAATAGAGTAGGCGTTTATTTATTGTTGTAAGGGAAACAAGCTTTTGGGCCATCTGATTTACAATATGCATGAATATTTTGCCAAAAAATAATGATTGTTACTGTTTACAATACTGTTTATAAGATTGTTAGCATAGACATTATTTATTAGATTTTAACATTTTTATATAGTTACTCCCGATTGGGTAGACTGTTGAAACCTATCAAAAATTATAAAACACCATATGTACACGTTTTTACGGAATAAATATCTTTGACTTTGACTTTAAGTGGTGATCGCTACCTACAGACCCCGCTGGCAGAGCATACCTACAACTGTGTATCACTTGCACGTTGTCATCTTAAGGTCAATTATACATAATATACATATTATATTGTCAAGTGAAATTTTTCCGAAGAAAATAACAACCATTATGTATTACAATATTTTGTGATACAACGATATTTATCACCGATCATGGGCACGATTTGTCTAATTAGGTACTAAACTGTCTGTTATTTTATCACGTTTGACTTTTATAAGCTGATCATAAGTGTTTGGGTCATCCCGATTACTAAAGTTCATGATGATTTTTATTATTGTTACAGCAATTACTTCAAAGATTTCCATTTTGTCACATTGGATTAGTTCAGGATCCTCAGGAGTTTCATACTACTGTGAGATTTTAACACTTTTGAGATCTAAAGGAACCGATTATAGCATCCTTTCAATTTGAATAATATTACTTTTGGAGTAAATATTGAATTATTACCGCACATTTTCCCATATAAGTAATTAAACGAAAATAAGGTAAATGGTCAACCGTTGACCGTTACTTATTTGGAAAGTATGCGTATCGTCGAAAAAAGTTAATGTCAGTGACATTCGCCTGAGGATGACTACTACGTGTATGTGTAATTTATAGCTTTTGGCAACTCCCCTTCTAAGGTCAAGAGTAATTCGATGTAATGAGGTACAGTTCTCGCCAAACTTATTGTCCGGGTTGAAGTTGGCACGAGCTAACTTTAACACGTCCTTAAAAATCGGAGAATCAAAAATATTGGATTTAAATGATTTCAAACGATAGCCTACGACTTAAGCTTTCGTTTTTATTTAATTATCCTATAATTATCCTATAATTTTGTATCTCTGATTTTTACGGCCGGTTTAAAGTTAGCTCGTGCCAACTTCAACCCGGACAATAAGTTTGGCGAGAACTTGTACAAATGCAAAATTTTAATGAGTAGTTTTGTATATATATAGATATAAACATTTACCTAATATGTGGTAAATTATGAATAGGTATTTGGATAATACAGATTTTTGACATAATGAGTGCCTGATTAAATAATGTCATTAATGAAGCGCGATAAAAGCCGTAAAAATAGTTTTATTTCAATAATTCGTAATCGTAATTAACTTTTAACAATGTGTTGTAATTTCGCGTCAATTATTTAATTTGTTATTATGATTAGTTATGTCGATTTTATAGCTTTCCTATTAGTAGCGATAATAAATCATGAATACGGTATATTAGTACTGCAATATATTATATATTTTGTTTTTTTCAAGTAAGTTTCAACATTTCGAAAGTAATGAAAAATTCAAAGAGGAGGCTAACACGTGTCGGTAGCTCGACTTGGCGGGTCCACTGCCGTGTCCCTAAATACCTTTTAAGACGTTACTTTCTAACATGTTATTAACTATTGTGTTGAATTTAAATTTTACTGCAGTCGTTTCAGTAATATGGTCGAAGGTAATAATATTTTATGTTAAGCTCTTACTCATTCTTACCTACTTTCACACTTCACAGGTTCACGACGTAGGTAGGTACACTTTCACATGTCCGTATCTTTTCCTTTGCGATAATAATAATGTCTTACAGTCTTACAACTTTTCATGAAAACTTAAAGGTTTAACAGAAATTATATCGACAATCTTTATTAATTACTAGCGGACCCGCCCCGGCTTCGCATGGGTGTGAATTTCTTGTATTTTCTGTACTATAATATGTATGTATTATACATATAAACCTTCCTCTTCAATCACTCTATCTATTTAAAAAGACCGCATCAAAATCCGTTGCGTAGTTTTAAAGATTTGAGCATACACATCCCTAGATATAGGGAGTTTAGGGACAGAGAAAGCGACTTTGTTTTATACTATGTAGTGGTGATACTATAATTCTCTAAAGTTCTTTTTACCTATAAGCGATTGCTTGTATAATTTACGATTTTAAAGCTTAGATACTTTATAAGTCTACTAGCTTTCCGCCAGCGGCTTCGCCCGCTATCCCACGGGAACCATACATTTTACCCGGATAAAAAGTAGCCTATGTGCTATTCCAGACTATAATCTATCTCTGTGCCAAATTTCATCCAGATCCGTTCAGTAGTTTTTGCGTGAAAGAGTAACAAACATCCATCCATCCATCCATCCTCACAAACTTTCACATTTATAATATTAGTAGGATAGTAGGATCTATCTTTTTGTATTTTTTATCATTCTCCATGATAAGATAACACCAGTTATTTTAATTGAGGAAAAAATCGTCTGGCGGGCTTGATTCGAACCTACGTCTTCTGGTTAAATACACCAGATGCTACGATCTCTAGGCCACCGCGAGTCCCATCTACCTGTACCTAGGTAGGTACCTACCTAGTTTTATTGGAGAATCACCTAACTAAAACTAAAACCGCTTATGACTACGAGCAGTGTATTGGGTTTTATAACATTTATTTATGAAATATTTGTGGGACTAACCCTTCGGGGAATACAAGCGTGATGGTATGTTAAGTATGTTTTTTTTATACACGTTGGTATGTGGTACCGTACATAAAAACGGTAGCTAACTAAGTAATATTACTGTTATGTGTAACTATAAACAATCGGCACTATGCCGCACCCGTGACACGTAAGTAATTTTTATGTTTATGTCACCACTCCCAATGGGCGTCATAACATCCATTGGACACATATAGGACCCGATACAGCGAATATGAACCCGTTGTTGTAAAATTAGTAATTTTGTTTTTGTACTGCTTTAATGTCTGTCTGCTTACTGTTAGGTACTTGAATGGAATTTAAGTTAGTAACAAATACCAGCGTGGTATGAAAAAGCCCAGGACAGAAAATCTTAGACTAAGTTAAGTTAGGCCTTGTCCTGCAGTGGGACACAAAAGTGGCTACATACAATTTTTTAATACGAAAAATGGCTTTTTTATTTTTTATGTTAGCTTGATGAACAACAACGTCAACAACATAAAATATTGGGCTTCATATAAATATGTATAACACGATATGATTTATCTTAACTCAATAAACGCCTAAAGGTATCCTTATTCATTATAAAAATTGTTTACTTAAAGCTTAGACACGTTGATTCAGTCTTCCCATGAACGGTTCTAATTCTATATAATCCACCATAAATGCCGTTTAAATATCCACTAATGAATTAACAGTACTAGTATACCTACCTATTAATAAAATAAACTGATTGAAGAGCCTAAATGTTGTTAAGATCAAAATTTTACATTACAATCGCACTAAAATCACCACGTAATACTCGTACGTTTCATGGGAAAGCCACAAAAGGTACTTCACAAACAAAAACATATCCGACATAATGTCGGAACGGTCAGGAACTCAGGACATAACGGCGATGGGAAGAGGCGACGGCGCTTGGTGGCGCACCTCCGACCGCGCCCGCGACCTACATCCCGCATCCGCTGTGAACCGCCTAAATGTGTGGTGAAAACTGTGACGTCACAGTACATAAGGTGTATTAATGTACACGCACAGTTCACTATTTAAATCCCATGCAATAACGAACAAAAATTCTGAGGTGCTACTGAGAATTTCATAGAAAAACCTTATATTACTAATTAGGTAATATTCATTCATCAACCCATATAAGTACTTACTGTCCTACTGCTGGGAACAGGTCCTGTCAGTGCGAGAGGGATTAGGCTATATACCACCAAACTAGCCTAATGTGGGTTGGTAGACGATATGGCGTCGAAAAAATCTCTCAAGTATGCAAGAAGAAGGTTTCCTCGCGATATTTTCATTCACCGCGATATTTTCATTGACGCGAGTGATAATTACGCACATGATTTTGAAAAGTCAGAGGAGCGTGCCTTGGATTCAAACTCGAGACTTTTGACTTGGCAGTCCAGTGGTCATAACCCTAGGCTATCACTGCTTTATTATACTTATTTTAATAATTGCTATACACTTCGTATAACCGAAAAGATCTGCCGTGTCAACTCGTGTCAGAGAACGTTAGTTATTTTATATTTTCACAACAGGCAATCATAACACGAGTCTTCAATGATTACTTGAAAGTAAACTGTTATTGCGATAGGCAGAAACTACGTAAATACTACGCGGCGTTTTTTGTTTTTATCTACCGATGCAATTTTATAAGTGTTTTAGCTCATTTAATTACTCTCATGGGGGTCGAAATTCGCATTGCCATAATGGCCACAAAAGGGGTTCTACGGAATTACGGATTCTAAATATGAATTGATTTATTTAGAGGAATGCTGGGGCTAAAATGGAATTGTAAATGTATTCCATTTCAGTAATTCCGCTAAATCCAGTCTAGAAACCCGTAAAAACATAGATCTTGTAAGTAATGATTCATCAAACGATTGAAGTCTATTACCTACACACTTTTTTCATTTATAACCATACCGACATTCAACTGAACACGCTTACGTATGTAGTTTGGATAATCAGAAAACACTTAGTCAAAAACATTGTAGTTAGTCTGTCTATGCATGTAGGTTTTGAGCTGGGTATTTATTTATCTAAATGTTTTGCAAATACAATAATTTTCAGACCTGACGACTATGCTCGTCATCCACATCATCGTATCTTGGGTTTCTGTCTAACCAGATGCGGCTGAATCAGTAATGACACACGAAGCGTCTGCCATCAGACGTCCGTAACCTAATTTCTGTGCAATACCGGGCCAGGTCAGGCTTAGAATGAAGGTTAGAATATTTCCTCCGTGTGGAAGCGACCCCTATCCCGTGGAAGCTAATCGAACTTATACCAATGTTATCAATTTTTATCGTTGTGAAATGATTACTGAATCGCACAATCAAGTAGGTATATGCGCCTATTCTTATCACGGGGCTATCAATAATTATAACGTAAGTAATTTACTATTTCATGCATTACCATACATGGATATTTTAATTAGCATTTAGTAACGAAGTGGACTTGATTTCGAGTGTTTTGATATAGCTGGAGAGCCTTAGCTTGAGCAGTCCAGTGGAAAAGTTTGAGTTAAATGCATTATCAGAAGTATTTTTCTAGTTGTGAACTTCAATACTTCAATGCTACGAGCTGTAGCGCTTGTTGTGTTTACTCCTCCTATGGTTGGGTGATCATTCTATAAATACATCAATAGCGTGACTCGGAGAACATATAGTCGTTGGTTCCAGTCGTCAAACGCACACGTTAGTGGTAGCCAGACACCTGAAAAGCCTGACGACCAGTTTAAGCTTAGGGAGTGTGAAATACCCAGTAATTGAGTTGCGGAGTTCTGATATCAAAAGCTACTAACTACTATTCGGCCGCGTTAGATATGGGGCCGACCCCAACTTGGTTATGAAAAGGGGATTTCAAAATTTTACATAATATGGAAAAAAATATGGTCTTCAGCAGGCTATTATTGGTAAACATAATAATATTACATTGTATCGATAGAAAAAAAAGTTGGCCTCATTCTTCGCATGCCACAAGGATCGTGAGTTCGTGCGAGACACAATGTTCGATATGTCGTGTTATGCACTCTCTGAAGTTAAGTTATGCGATAAGTACTTGGCTGTAAGTTACTCGTATTTGGCCTGGACAGTTCCATAGGTGCCAAATACATTCAATATTACTAACCTTACTATTAAATTTATTTGATAGGTGCAGATCTTCAATATTTGGCATATTTTTTACCTTTGGGACTTACCTGACTTCGAGATCGCTCGATTTAGTCTAAAACACGTGACGTTAGATACTAGTTAAATGTTAAAATGATTGATAACTTCTAGATCGATATAAATGACCATCGTTATCTGGTTAGGTTAAATTTAATCGGAAATGAGTTTTAAGATCAATGTCTCCCGGTAGTGCAGGTTATAGATATTTATATAAATGCATCGCACAACTAGCAGCTAATAGAAGAGGCGTGATTATATCAACCTTTCATAATACCGGTTCCGAGACTTAAAAGATAACGTTACAAATGAAACAGCTTTAAATCTGAACATTCTAGACGGAGAAATTAGTACTACTTATATGTACATGCGATATTTTGAAAAAGATGATACTATACGCATGATTGCTATGTATGGCGTAAAATAAAACCCATACTACACAAAACTATAAAGTTATTATGAAGTGCGACGCCCATGTTTGGTAGTAATGGATGCTTGCTTATAGCATAGAGTTCCTTTTCTATGACGTGAGCTTCCGCGATACAAAGTTCAATCATCATTCACCGCATTTTATGCATCAATTAATAATGCTATTTTTTATCTGTTAATACAAAGAAAACCTATTTGCACTAAATCAAACATGGTTAACTGTATTCCTGTGTAAAAGCAAAATATTATTTTCCTACTTTTTAACTTCATTGAAATAAAACTACTTTTTACGGATTTTATCGCGTTATATTGATATTATTTTAATGCCGACGTTTCGGACCCTTTACAGCGTCCATGGTCACGGGTGACGTCGGGTAACGTCGGGATTAAAATAATATCAATATAACGCGATAAAATCCGTAAAAAGTAGTTTTATTTCAATGTCTAGTATTCGCGTAAGTGTTAGAAATCAGTTACTTACTTCATTTTCTGTCAGCAGTACTTGGTAAAATCTAGGAAAAACTAAAAATCTAGCTAATATCTAGTTGTGCCTATCTCCATGGAATGATTACAAGGTACTACCAACTATTTCCTTTTGCTAATGGTAGTCCCATAATAGAAAACAAAGTCTGTGTTTGTGGTACGCGATACTGCAATTGAGAATGAACTTGCCCCTTTTTTAGGAACATCAAACAGTGCCTTAATTTTCTAGTTAAGTACACGGAAAGTTTCGCCGTGATAAATAAATATGATGACATCAGAAAAGAAAATATAAACGTCAGTCACAGTCAATAACCTTGCATACACTAAGAATCCTGTCTTGTCGAGCCAATCTATTGTTAATTTGTTAACCTGTCTATTTTTTCTTTTTTCTTTCATGGTCGACTAGCGCGCTACTAACTCAACTGCATTTCCTGGAAGTTCTCAATTTAGACAGGAGGCCGCCAGTGGATTTCCATGCGTACATAGTAAAACCTATTTGACGTATTGTAAATAGGTACATCCTTACAGTGATAGCATATTGATATGACTGACTATACATTGGATTGCCAAGTCATTAACCAAGGTACGCATTACTGACTTTTCGAAATTGTGTGCGTAATTAATTAAGCGACGGAAAGTATCGTGAGGAAATCTGCATACCTAAGAAACTTTCTGATTTTCTCTCGTGTAAAGTCTGGCAACCCGCATTAGGCAGAGGAGAATATAATAGAGACTGGTGCCAAGCGATGGGACAGTAAATGGGTTGATGATGATGATGATGAAACCCTTAGGCTTTTGCGCCGTATGTTTATCACGGTCGTACAGAAACCATGCGCGAACAAGAGGCCTTAGAAATCAGGTCATTGCTTTTTAAAACTATTTTATTTGCTCTAAGGTTACCCAAACATGTTGAGAATTTAATCCTAATCCTTGTTGACAGCTCAAAATTCGTGTTTCCTGAGTCATCAACACGATGACGGCGATGAGGTCACACATCCTTTAACAGTACGTGACGGTTTAGCAGATTGCTCATGATTACAAATGTCTTCGCCAAAAACGTAAGCTCATTTTGATAAACTTGCGTCAATGAGTAGTACCTACACTATATATTCATTCTTTTCTTTTGGGCCTCGTAGCTAAGTGGTAGCTAAGCTGATCAACCGACCTGGGTGTCCATTCTTCACTCATCGAGACACGATTGCCCGGTTGTCATAAGAGCACCTATGACAAACGTTATTGAGAAGCCAGTCTATCCTCGGATATTGTTATTACTATATTACGTTGCGGAGGTCTGATTCGGTACAATTATATTATATATATTATATATACGATATTCTGCCACATCTGGTTAGATTGGAATTCGACCTCGATATATTTGTGAAAAGGCTAGGAGGCATTATTTTACTCATTTACATTACGGTTATAAACTTCACACATACTTTTCAGGAATTCTCAGATGAAATTACAAAAAAAAACATAATAATTATGTACAGACATTTCAAAGATCTTTCATATTTGACTAAAACGTCCTATCGTAACTAGGAAATTTTTGAAACCATGTCAATAATTAAGTTTATCTTTATGTCCCTTCGAGGAAGACCCGGAGTTACAAAGAGACACTATATTATTGTTAAGTTTCTGCGTACAATGATTCACATCTCTAATTAACCTTCCTGTTTAATTTATTATAACAAGCATGTACAATTGTACATAACATTTACATATTGTACATTTAAATAGTTTACATTACAAAGATGATTACATAAGGAAAACAATGTCACAGCTGGGAAGACTTAATGGTATTTATTTCCCCTTCCCTGTTTACCATTCGCGCACTAAAGGTATGGGAAAGTAAATTGTTTTTATAGGCACCAGTATTTCCCATTATTGTCTCATGGGAACCGGCTTCGGTGTCAATTAACTGTCACGTTGTCAATGATTGAGTTTGCGGTAGTAAGTAGGTAATGTTCTTTTTTTTATTGTAATAAGATTACAAAGAATCATACTGCCAGTAACAGTAATAGTACCTAACACTAACGTGTTGTTATCTTGAGACCTCAGTGCCTCGACCATGAGCTTTTCTCACTAGACTCGCTAGCGTCGCCGTAAAATATTGGTATGGAAAACCCTCGCAGCGCCTCTAGCGGTTACGTAAGGAACTAAAATCTGCTATGAGATTACAGCGTTTCGATGCGTAAAAAACCTATCGAAAGCCATTCGATATAATTCATGGTTGAGGCACAGGGGGCGTAGGCAAGTTGCAATTTGACATTCGAATCGGCAAACGAATAGAAACAAAATGTATGGAAATGACACAAGCTTTCGACAAATCATCAAATACATTTTCTTGCTATTCGTTTGTCGATTCGAATTGTCAAATTGCAATTTGTCTCATAAACCCAGTAATTTAAATGGCTACATTCAATGACGTATTTATATATCATTGGCTATGCGATCGGCTTCCTATTATCTAGCAAGAAGCATTTTGTAGCTAAATGTTTATCACTACTTAGTCGCTATCCGCCGTCTGTCCCTATGTATGCTTAGATCTTTAAAACTACGCAACGGATTTTGATGCGGTTTTTTTAATAGATAGAGTGATTCTTAAGGAAGGTTTATATGTATAATACATGACCACGCGGGCGAAGCCGCTGGCGGAAAGCTAGTATAATAATAAATAACAAAAATCAAATAAGTATGGGTCTCCTCCTTCGTCATCGCACATTGAATACAATATCTAAATATTTGAACAAAAAACTTTACATATCACTGACTATAATGAATCTTCACAGATAATAATACGTTACTAGTATTTATTTAGCTGAAAAACTCAGTGAATCATACCGTTTTCATAATTACAACTTTTTGTTCAATCGTTTATTATTGTGACGACAATAATACTTTCACATACCTAGTTAGTTAGGTTTTATATTCAACTAGCTTTTGCCCGCGGCTTCGCTTACGTGGATGTAGAAACAAAATTATGATTAGAAATTGATCCCATTGATAAAAAACTTGTATTTTGAAGTAGTGTTTTAGAGGTTTGTAAAAAGGGCCTCGCGACTAAGTTATAACGGCGCTAAGCTCAATGAATATTGTGGGTTCGATTCCGGTCGACAATTAGTCTCGGTACTGAGGTTCTCTATAAGGTACTGAGGTGATGTTGTTTGTGAAAATGTGTTATTGAACATCACTCCAAAATAAAACGGAAACATCAGTTAGTCGTAATAACTCGAACTAAACCGTACAACTATTGTTTAATTTAAGTCTATACCATTTTAAACGTTTATAACTAATCAACAATCACGATTTCTTCGCATATATGACAACTTAATTAAAAAACCAACAATAATGATCCCTTATATCAATAGGAATGCATACTACAGAGAGGTCAAGCTCTATCTCAGCATCTACGCAACCGAGTGAAATGAGATATACCTAATTTTTTTAGTTGAACGATGGACTTTTAAATACAAAATAAACAAACAAAAACCAACAATGATGATCTCTTCTTTCTATGGGCTTGCATACAACAGAGAGGTCAAGCTCTATCTAAGGATCCATACAAATAATTGAAAAAAGCTTTACATCAGTTTTTAAGTTGAAAATTATGCTTTACAACAGTTCATACAAAATTCAAATCTATTCAGTAGGTTTAGCGCCAACCCCTAACAAACAGACAAACAGACAAGAATTCTAAAAATCACATTTTTGGGTTCGCGATCGTTTATACAGGGTGTTTGGTAGAACGTTGAACATACGAAAATGGTGGTTAGTTGGGGTCATCTGCTACCCACTGGGACCAAATTATTTAACCTTGGCCGCACTGTTTTTTTTTTACTTTTTTTTAATTTCACAGAAAATTATCAGTTTTTTATCAATTTAAATTCGAATATCTTTACTTGTGATAGGTAAAACAGGCAGGATGTTGTTTTGTATTAATGTCTAATTATATTCGAATTTTAAGTAAAAAAAACTGGTAATTTTCTGTGAAATTAAAAAAAGTAAAAATGAAAACGGTGCGGCCAAGGTCAAATAATTTGGGCCAAGTGGGTAGCAGATGACCCCAACTAACCACCATTTTCGTATGTTCAACGTTCTACCAAACACCCTGTATACTCTAACCCAATTGTTTTATTTAAATATCTTCAATGTACAGAAATGACTTTTTTACAATTTTATAATAGTATAGATGAAAGTAGCATTTTTGAATACGGTAGGTATATGTATTACGTGGGAAGAAATATTCGCTCTTGCCAAAACCTACTTACATTTTCTTTACCTAATTTAATCGAAAGTGGCAAGATCCAAGGCGCGAGCGGAGCCCAACCCCCCAATTAGTGCAGCTCTGTACCTATATCTGATCTAATAATTTATGGACAGTCACGAGCAAAAACATGTAGGCATACACTAGTAAGTCCTAAATCAATTTTCTTCTAAAGTACTAATAGAACTTTTGTGATATTACGAACACAGTATTTACGAACTAATACTGTAGTGACATTGGTGTTACCACAAAGTTGCAATCGTTAATAATTCATGAAAATTCATTTTTATTAGTGTATACATGTTTTTGCTCATGACTGTACGTAGTGGTAGGTCTGTATTTTCTGAAGTTATAAATTTTTGAAAGTATCATTCGACTTCTGCCAGGATTAGAACTGGACTATCTGCTTTCGTAGCTTCATCGGATACTTTAGGAGGACACAGGTTCAAGTTCTGCTCAAGGTATAATATTCTGTCTAAACATCGTTTACAGAAACCGTAGCATGCGTTATTTATTTATTAAAAACTTGCTTCCCGCCAGCGGCTTCGCCCGCGCGGTCTTATAATTTTTTCCCCCGTTTTTGCAACATTTTTCATTACTACTCCGCTCCTATTAGTCGTAGCCTGATGATATATAGCCTATAGCCTTCCCCGATAAATGGGCTATCTAACATGAAAAGAATTTTTCAAATCGGTCCAGTACTTTTTGAGTTTATTCGTTACATACAAAAATACAAATCTTTCCTCTTTATAATATTAGTGTAGAAAACAATCTTGTTAATGAAGTTGCGTATAATATGTGTCTGTATTTCAAAAACATTATAATAAATAAAACGTGCATAAAATATGTTTTAATTAGCCTCTGATAGCACATTATACGTGCTTCATCGCACTCGTGTGTGGTACTATGTTTGGCAATAACACCTTTCTAATTAACATATTGTATATATATTTTTTATAAACCTAGTTTGTTATTTCTCAACTATGTCTATAACGGTTCATTGGTCTAAAGGTCGCCAGCCTGCCTGGTAACGTGGTAGATTATTGTCCTAGGTCAAGCCATCCATGAGTAGTTCTCAATGGGAGTTCAAAGTTTGGGTTCAAAAGGCCCTATTACACAGCGAACTGTGGAAGCACAGTACCTATGGGAATATTGGGAATAAAAGCGTAATGATATTTTTGTTTAGATTTTGACGTTAATAAAATATCTTTCTAACGTTAATGTTTAACATTCTCTACCATTTCCATTTTATTTCAGGTATATATAGGTGCTATCTTTATAACCACGATAAAGCTGGTAAGTAATCGTAATTCGCCATGTTTTTTATCTACCTTGATGTCACCGCATAGCATATGAAATGTGGATATTAATACCTATAGCCTACGTGGCAGGGATATATCGTTGCAGAATTTCGAAGAAATGGTGTACATATTAAAGGTCAAGTCCCTAAAACACACGTCGACGTGGATGATACAAAAAATAGGAGATCGATCCATCCATCCATCTCGTCGGTCCCTCAATGCTGAGGATCATGACTACTATAAATAGTTTGCTTGTTTTTAGGGTCTCTTAGTTAAGAGACCTATTAAATAGGAGATAGTCGCCCTTAAATCACGCAATAATGTAACTAAACGAAACTGGTCAATGGATGGGTGACCATAAGACACCACGACCCTCTGTGCTTTATATACCTAGCATGTAAAGCAATCGATATTAGTTGTCATACGAACAATATACATATATAATATATTCAAAACTAGAAGAATGATATTTGTAGTGAGATTTGTTTTTCTTTTCTTCAGGATTAATTTCTAATTTTAATAGTGATACTACATCCACGTGATCGAAGCCGCAAAAGCTAATGTATATTAATAACTAGCTTTCCGCCAGCGGCTTTGCCCGCTATCCCACGGGAACCATACAGTTTACCGGGATAAAAAGTAGCCTATGTGCTATTCCAGACTATGTTCTATCTCTATGTCAAATTTCATCCAGATCCGTTCAGTAGTTTTTGCGTGAAAGAGTAACAAACATCCATCCATCCATCCATCCTCACAAACTTTCACATTTATAATATTAATAGGAAGTAGGATAGGATAGGATTTAGATACGGTAGGTACTAAAAGTAATGAAAATTTAGACTGTATTGGTTCTATTGATTTAAAAGTTCACGAACACATAGGTGCACCTATTCTACCTAAGCAAACACATGTGTTGACTGGCATTGAATCGAGTGCCCTCGCCTATACAGTAAGCTATCTGACTCAACAGTTCGTTACGTATCCAATACAATGCCTTTCTTTATTTTATATTGCGATAAATACCATAACACATTTGTTTAGACTGCCTGTTACCAGTGAAGGGAAATACAGAACGTTATATTTAGATAAATAATGTAACAGTCACTGAATAATGATTTTTTAAAAGTATTTTTACTTCTTTACTTCCTTACTAATATTATAAATGCGAAAGTAACTCTGTGTCTGTCTATCGTGCTTTCACGCCAAAACTACGAAACCGATTTAAATGAAATTCGGTACACAGATAGTCTAGAGCCTGAGGAAGGACATAAGCTACTTTTTAATTCGAAAACAGGGCTGTAAGGGGTTGAAATAGGGGATGAAAGTTATAAGAAATGCCAAGACCACGCGGGCGAAGCCGTTGGCTGAAAGCTTGTGGATATCTAATTGTCAAATGTCTATAATAAAATGGTAGGTTCAAGTGTTTGATCTAAGGTCTAAACTTAAGTCTTAGAAAAACCGATTTTATTTGGAGATTAATTTTAGATGTTCAGTAATTGTTAATGGTTATTTTGTTGGTCGATCTGATACAATAAATGAATAAAGTTTTACAATTGAAAATGGGTATTTGGACCTATTCGATCTTTAGGGATGGATGGGAAATGATGATAGCAACATATAAGACATGTATGCATGACACAAATCTATGTTATTAATTAATTAAACAGCCACTTCTAAGTAAAACTTTAATTTTGAAATTAATAAACTAAAAAAAACAAATGACAGCTTAGTACTGCAAGATCAAAGTTAACCACAGAGGTACACTAGATTGTTTATCAGTAAACGATCTGTATTGAAAAGATAATATATTTTACAGTTATGAATCGCTCGCGGTCATAGAGTTCACACTTACAGACGTAAGTAATTATAAATCTCACTCACCAAACTGCATACTAAGGTGCAATTTTATATAGAATAGCATTACTTTCGTAATGGCTATAAAGGGTTTTATGTTGCATACGCTTTCAAAATGTCGTAAATAATACCTTTTACAATTTCCATCTCGAAGAAAATCAACACGTTATGGCTGTTTTCATATTTACTGGTAATGCGATTGAAAGTCTAATTGAAGATACGTTTATGAGTAGGTACGATTCTACTTCTTAAATTGCATTTTAATATAGTCTTATTGTATTATAAATGATGTCTTCCTTATCTACTGCATTTGAATCTCCAACTAAATTCTCACAAACCTTGTTGAAGACTTGTGCAAGATATGTGCTGTAGCATCTAATGTTAAGACACGTAAAAAATATTATTTTAATAAGTTGGTGTATTAGTGATAGCTGTAAATATGCTAGGCCTAACTATTTTCAAATAACTTGGTTACCAGTGGCTTAGTTTTTATATGTGCCTTGAATTTTGATATTGAAATAATCAAAACTAATGAAGATTTCGAACGTAAGTATTGTTATTATAATTTGCTGTGCCCTACAGGGTCTATCTATCAATAGGTGTAACTACCATCTAAGTTGACATTGTTGAATGTAAATATATGATATGAATGTGACTTCTATAGTCTACCTCTGATATATTATTATTTTTAAACGACTTTGGCCTACCTTATTCTGTCATTTAAGCATAATTAAGTGCCACAGCTATCATAGTTGAACGAATTCAAGGTGAAAGTCTATCATTTACACACTTTAGCAATGACAATTTGATTTTAATCTGTTTAGATAACGGTCACTTGGCAATCTTTGTCAATAAAAGACTCAATGATATATTACGAACACCGTTAATGCATTGGACGCCATTAAACAAACGAGATTAAAAATAAAAAATGCGTTCACATTATTTATTCATTTCAAAAGATTACTGGTGGGCTAAAATCTACCAGTTGATAAATTGCTAGAACATGAAACAATATTAATACTCTTGTAATCTGCCATTGCTCGCAGTTCTCTTGTTTGACGAATGTTGTAAAGTTTGAATAGTAATCAGAGAGGTCACATTATCGAAATAGTGACCGACTAATAATAGATTAACATCTATTTGACTGGATGTTGTAATTTTATGCGTTTTAAAATATTCTATTGGCAAGTTTGGTAACACCTTGCAGAAAACCTGCCTGCAAGGTGTTTTTTGTAAGAACCTGATCCAATTTTATTTGCATCATCTTCTAGCCTTCTAAGTACCAGTACCAAACTAGCTTTGAATAATGACTGCAGAGCCTGTGGTGAATTCAAGGAAACTATGCAGCACATCCTGTGCGATTGTGACGTCCTGGCGACGAAACGGATGAGTCTTCTCGGCAACGGGTACCCGAAGCCGGATGTTTTCAGGTTCCTTCCTCTCAGTGGGTTAGCCGCCTTCGTAAACCACGTCTTCAAAGAGTAAGGAATATACGGTAATGGGGACAACACAAAAGATCCCATTGGGTCGAAGTGTTGCTGGTTGCACCAGCCCCCATAGTAAGATAAGATAAGATAAGTACCAGTTTCTAGATTAGTTCCAGTCTAACCAGATGATGCTCAATATTTGCCTATATTGGAGGAGCAAAATACTATATATCTATTTTTTCTATTTTTTTTTCTATTTTACTTACTAGCTTATGATAATAAATTATTAGCCAGTGAATTGGTGATTAAGAAAGCCAATAAATCTTCTACCTTACTTTTAAATTCTTACTCAGCTTTTGAATGAGTTTCTAACATAGGTAGTACTTCGAAAATGTAATCTTAGAAAGTTTGAAAATAATAATCGTCATCATTCTATCCTCATATTCAATCCAGCTTACTTCGAAATATTCTCAACAATACTTGGTGCGGCAGAATCCTTGCCAGGCGTGGTAACAATGACAGCGTAGAACGAACATATGACATCACTAATTAAAATATTTACATTAACGAACAAACATGGTGAATCATAAAACTATATCCAATAATCAATGGATGTGATCGAGAATAGTTTATACCGTTTGTCAAGATTCCACTGTTGGATATTTCTACCTAGTACTTAGCTAGAATTCTAGAAATTTATTTAGTTGTTTTGGGCCATTGTTAGTTTTATTTATGGGAGGTGTTACATGCCTTCATCTGTCATAATATAACAATAGTATCCTTTTTGTGACACGACCTTTATAAGAATAATCTTCCTTCTTAGGGCCTGTTACACAGCTCACTGATAAGTACCCGTTAAATTAAATGGCAGTAAATTTCATACAATTTCTGTTCCATTTTTGAATTTATTCGGCAGTTAGCGGTTATTTGTAAGTGTTGCGATAACATCTAAGAAATGTTATCGGCCGTAAGGCCTGTACTCAATTGTGGAAATAGAGACATCGAAAATACTCATCACGTTGTGTAATGAGCACATTCTCAACTTTATTTTACACTAAGATATTTTTTCTACAGCCGCAATTTTTTACGATTTTTTTTCTGGGCTTTCTACCAATGGGTAGTTATCGCGAACGTTGAGAACCAGCTTTTCAGTTACAAGTTTGGCTGACATCGTTTTTTTTTTCAGAATTCAAATAATTAACAAGTACTTATCTAGTGATTTTTATAATGTTTTTTTTTATTGTATTAAATACTAAATATCTTTGACAAGATATAAACTTTTTAGTGGAAGAAAAATACAATCTCAGGCAGGGTCCGAACCTGCGTGCCTTCGGATATTTATTTTTTAATTTTAGTAATTGATTTGTAAAACCCAAATAGTCGGTAATTTAAAACGAATTACATTATAACAATTAGTTCAAAATATACCTATTGCGGTAACATATTACACTTAGTCATCAATTAGGAAAACGTTATTTTAGTTGTCCTTATTTACGAACGTCATACATGTAGGAGTTCCACACCTCAGCATGGTATAATAATAACCATAGCTTATATATTATATATTTATATGCCATACCTATCCCCGAAGAATAAGTGCTTATTCTTTATAGGTAACCCTAAGGAGACAGGGTTGAGAAGGGAGTATATTCCCAACTCTTGGGGTAACCTCTCTTAACTTGCGGTTAGGGTTAGGTTAACTTAGGGTTAACTGGAGGTCATAAAGCATTTTCAGACGATAAAAAAAAGGGTTAACTGGATGTCCAGTTTCATGCAAAACTGAAATATTAAAAAAACATACATTTACATAAATCGTCAGTCAAGCACACTAAGCCAAATTTCAGCCTATACACATGATAAGTACAATAAAAAAAGTTGTATCATTAATTTCGATGGTAAGCACAAAATTATCGATAACGATGGCGTGATAATTTAAACAGCACTTTCGCTGCCAACGATACCTAAGTTGCCATTAACAATATCCACTGGGTAAAATTCCCATAAAACCACCGTAAGAAAATATAGGTACAGACAGCGAGACAAGTGCCAAGTAGTTAAAAGATAATTGAATTATAACTGCTGCAGTATCTCATTAAAAATATTCAACCGCACGATTAAATTCTCCAAGAAGGATCAATTAAAACAAAATACTATTTCATTTTAACTTTAGATTTTTTTTAATATACTCGTTTAATATGTTACCTAGGTACCTGCCATGTGGGTTTTATATAATTTTTCACCTGGTAACAGTCCCCAAGCTGCCCGGGTTCAGTCGAGCCCATTTTGGTAAGGAACCCGAGCATAAAATGCCTACCAACCGTACTATCTCACAGGAGACAACAAATAATGACTGTTAAAGAGTAAAAGCGGGTAGGAATTGAGCTAGTACCCGGCGGGGACTTCTTACTTCACTCGATTTTAATCACGGTAGGTAACTCCGATAAAAATATAAAATCTAAGTAGGTACTTTATTTTATGAAAGAAGTTTAATTCGGCATCATAAAAAATCTAAGATTGAAATCACATCAGTATATTGGCGATAGCAAAAATTATCAACGGTTCCATTACACCGTCTGAAGAAGTTCAAAGTCAATGACCGCAAAAAAAGTGCACGACTCACCTTGCTCAAACCAAAACCTGCTCACACCAAAACATTCGATACCCCACGGTGCATCACAACACGAAAAATAACCTGCAATAACACCTTACTACACGTGCCAATCGATTTATTTATCACTTCTTATCTGTAAACACATAGATTACAAAATCCACTCGCAATTAAAAATTCAACCTAGCCAAAAAATATCACTTGTCACTTTTCCCGCTCAATTTGTTTGTTTTTTGACCAACGAGTTCGAAGTTTAAAAGTTTTTATATCGCTAACGGCCAGCGTTGTGGCGACTGACATGGAAACTCTGCGGGAGTTAGCGCCGTACTGAACTGCCACGATCCGGTCAAGTGAGAGCGCACATTGTGTCATCAATAATGCTCTGTGTTTTCCAGCTAAGCCCACATGTGTGGGCAGATAAATAAATATTCTCAGACTTAACTGATGATAGTTTTAACAATTTTGATAAGGTAGGTAAATGACACTGCCTGGCTTTAGCTTAACAAAACCTTAATGGCCATCACCAAGATGGCCAACATTAGTGTGATAATCGTTAGAAATATTAAATTCAATAAGAATATTTTTCAAGATTTGAATTTTATTGGATCTAACTAGTAACTACTATAATCTTTCGCTGATGTCTAAAACTGTCCGGTGTCAAAAACTGCTGAAGAGACAATTGAATCGGCTAGAATAATCATTTATATACAGAAGATAAACAACATTTGAAGACACCTAGTTTCAGCTTTCCACACATTTTCATATCTCTTTAATCCTATTAGATTCATGTCTAGGTAAGTACTATCTTTTTTTTATCAACAGATAACTCTTCAAGAACTGACGCACTCTAAGATTAAGATAATATCTTAGATTCTGAAATTTTATCCGATGACACGGTGAAACACGTATGTTTTGTGTTGGTCTCTTCAAATTCGAGCACAGCACTACTTACAATTTTATTGTAACCGCTAGGTCAGAGAAATATAACTCTTATCCGACTGAATTACAGGCTGTGCTATCAGCATAGTTTTTTTGGCACCAAGTAAGTGCGACCCCACACGGTAAGTCGAAAAAGAATAACGATTTTGTTTTTAATTTTATCACTAGTTACAGCGTCATTATTTTTAAGGAGGTCGGAGGTCATAATAGCTGTAAGTGGTGTACTTTATTTGGCCAGTAAATAAACAATAGATATGAAAGAATTCACTCTATTATTCTTGTTACAAACTTCCAGAAAATGTTTGGCATAAAAATGGAATATTCTTGTTAAATAAAGTAAGTGTTTAGATTTAGATTATTTTCTTATATGGATGTGCCACCAAAGGTGATAATAGTACTATGCGTGCGTGTAACTATATTTTGTGGAATTACTGTGCCTGCGTACTAGTGGCAATATATCTTATTTTTTAGGCCAGGAACCTTCCAAGGTGCTCAGAACATCCGGCAAAAGTTTCATCAAAATCCGAAAAGTTAAATATACAAAACGAAAAGATAAAAGTACAAACATTTTCATATATTAACTATCGCTAACTTTTATGATCGGTTAAGCTTTCTATAAATATTGATATACTGGTGCACGTAGATATTAATCCAAGTAATCTCCCACCATATCAGATCGTTATGACAATATAATATATAATAGTCACTACGCCTACGGGTGGTTGAATGAACGCATAGAACCAGTAAAAAAGTTCTATTATTTGTTTTATTATTGTCAAGAAGTCTGCTTGCTATGTATTGGTAGGGAATGTCAGATTTGATCATGGAACTAACAAAAAAAATGTATATATAATGTATCGTATACTTGATACTTTCATGGATTACAAAACTATCAACAATCAACAAAACATGAAATGACGGTTGAGCAAATGCGAGGCCTTTAAAAATAAATAATAATAATAAATATCCTGGGACATTTTTACACAGCACCATCTAGTCCCAAACTAAGCATTTTAAAGAACACAAAATACTAACGCTACCTAGTCTATACATTTTAGAAATATGTAAGTTTGTTAGAAGCCACCAAAATTTCTATACAACACGAGAAGACAAAAACCAGAGTCTAAGACATAAAAATAGATTAAACCTACCAAGCTCCCGTCTTAAAATGCACTCTTCTAGTCCACATGTCATGTCGATAAAAATATATAATAAACTACCCCCACGAATAAAAAATGAAATTAAAGACAGCATATTTATAAAAAAATTAAAACATATCCTATTAACTAAATGTTACTACCATATAAATGATTACCTAAATGATAAAAGTATATGAAATATAATAAATGGAGATTTAAATGAATACTAATAATAATATACCTAATAAAAACATAAACACAAATACATACATATTATATAAACAAACATGACATACATTTATACATTTATAATAACAATATCTGGGACATTTAATTTAATTTCTTTTCTTTTTACAAACTGATAATAATGACATAACTACAATAATATATAGTTAATAAAAATATAATTACATATAAATAGAACATTATAGTTATAACTACATAAAAGAATACCATATAATAAAAATAGTTGTAGTAATATAATATATATATATATAGAAATCGCAGCTTAATAATTACCTATATAATATACCTAATAGTCAATGAATATCCATTTAAGTAAAATATGAAAATAATAAAATAAATATAAAACTTCCTCCTCTCTCCTACATCTTGCCGTGCCGACAAGGCCCACACATGTTTCTTATATTATACCATTGTAACATCTATTTAACTTGTGGAGTGCAATAAATGTATTGAGTATTGAGTATTAAGCAGAGCTTGTACTATGGGTACTAGACAATGGATATAATACTTATATACTTTTTTTGTAAATACATACTTATAATACATAGGAAACACCCAGACAAACACAAACACTTAAATTCATCACAATAAATGTTTGTGTCCTGTGGGAATCGAACCCACGACCTCGTGATCAGCCCCTCAACCATGAGTTCTATCGAATGACTTTCGATAGGTTTTTTACGCATTGAAACGGTGTAATCTCATAGCAGATTTCAGTTCCTTACGGAACCGCTAGAGGCGCTGCGAAGGTTTTCCATACAAATATTTTACGGCGTCGCTAGCGAGTCTAGTGAGAAAAACTCATGGTCGAGGCCATAGAGTATAAATATAGTATAGTATATGGCCATAGTCTTTGGTCGAGGCACAGCAGTCCGGTACTCGAACCACTAGACCACAGATGTCGCAAACATTAAACATAAAGGTACAGACTAATCTCAAAGTTCGCCGATGTGTCTGTAGAGGTCATATTAAATGAGAATGAGCCTACTGTCGTTAACGGGTCACAAATACAGACTCCGAAAAAATCCCAGAAAAGAAAAACCTAGCAAGAATGCTTAACGGAATCGAACTAGGTCCTCTAGGGTGGCTGTCGCGCTTGGGTCCACTAGACCAACGACGCAGTTGGTTAGTACTTATTATACTATGCCTAGGTATATTATAGAATTGCTTGACCTGGGGATAGAAAATTACTTACGAGTAGTCGCGTTTGCGACCACTAAACGATTGAGGCAATTATAAAACGATAAATTAGTTAAAATTTTATCGTAATAAGTACAATATTATCTGAAGATAATTTAGATTAGATTCTATTCAATTATGTAAATTTTAACGATTATTGAATACAATTCCAGTAAATTACAAATATTTACACAAACGTCTGAAAATCATGGTTCTAATTATTAGGAATTAAATTAGGAATACGAGTATATTCGTTAGCAATAGCAATAGGTAGGAGTAGAAAAAACTGGATTTTGGACTCAAATATGTATTAAATGTAATATTCTATATCCATTTGGGTTTCAATATCCATCCATCTTTATGCATGAAAAATAAATCTAACAAGAAAATGGTTATAGAAAATACCTATATGTATTGAACTGTCACGTAAATACAAAAAACACAGTCCTATTGAACTTGTAGATGTTTAACGGAAATAAAAGTAATTGGTTATCATTAAAGAATTGTATAAACTAACCATTGTAATTAGCTGGTCTCTTAAAATAAGTAAAGCAGTAAAACCAAACAATAGCCTTTTTAAATAGAAACTTATTTTGAAACTCATGAGAGGCACAATAAATAAATATCACTGCCACTCCGCGTCTTTAAGAAAATTATCTTCTTTTTGGTTTCACTTTTGTTTATGGTAACTAAATTTTTAATCTCGTTGTACCAAAAAGGCCGTTCGTTTACTTGGATAAAAAATATATACAAAAGATACATAAAGTAGAAAAAAGGCTTTAAAAACTGACTTGGGTTTAATTGTTTTTGTAATTAGCGAGTTGTATCACCTCCAGAGACTTAAAAAATCTGGGTTTCGGCGGATAGAGCCGCGAAAGTAATCTGTCTTCCCCAAAATGAAACAGGGGTATGCTTGTACATTATTATTATTTATATTAAACAACAATAACACCAGTTTTGGAAAACTTTGGACTTGATTTGTCATCATAGTTCTAGAAGGCTAGTACCTACGCCGCACTGAGCTATCAAGTTTTACGCAATGTTAAACTCTCTAGTCTAGATGATTCGAGATTTCATACGCTTTTGTCTTTCGTATGAAACTTAATACAAAAGTTAGCTATTTGCTCGATTCCAAAGTTCCAAAATGATGTTTGTTCCCTATCCAACATTCTTGATTTTCACAGAAAATAAATAAAATCAATTTTTACTGACAGTCTTTAATAGATACCTCTATTGAGAAACATTCCACGATAAGTCATAAATTAATGAAGAAGTAGGGCTCGGTTTACAAACAGTTCGTATCGCGCATTTGCATCAATGAGTCGATATGTGAGTTTAAACGATTCTCAATTAATATAAATTACTTGCATTACTGCCACGATGCGTAGGTGCGTGCTCCTGTTTGTCAGTGCTACTGGTGCTACCGAGTTATAATCAACCAATACTTACCTATGTGATTTTTCAAAACGATAATGTACCTATGTTACGTATGTAGGTACACATCGCAGAAATTTTCGTCTACAAAAGATAAGCTAATATGTACCTACCTACATCTCATTGATTGCAATTTGCTTTTGTAAATTCTACATAGTTCATCATCATCTATCCTAGCCTTGCCTTAATAAAAAGATACTGTAGTAGCGCCGTTTCACTTCTTTTCCAAGGTACATAAGATACCTATCTAGTACCTAAGCCTAGATAGGCTGATCCTTCGTACTTCCGCACCAAAATCAATGTTTCTTATTTGATAGGAGTTGGAGGATAAGTAGTCAATCGGGCAGCGCTTCTGATACGTTGTTGACCGCCAAGAAATCGAAAAGGAGAACTGGCTCTTACGTCCAAACGTCGGAACACACAAAAAGGTGGTTTACGACAAACTCCAGACTTAAGGGTGGTTGCTACTATCGATTAAATCAGATATTTTTTCGACTCTGATGCCAACCTGAAATTCTGAACGGCAGTGAGGCGATTGTATTCTAACCCGTCGACACGAGGAAAACAACACAAAAAAGATTACAAAAATCCTTGAGCGCTTACAGTCCGGATAACGGAGTCAAATTTATTATCATAGCAACTTATTAATATGTGCAAGTTGTATGACTCATTGGCTATATATTATTATCACTAGCGATCGACATTAAAACCGATAAGTAACCATTTTTCTAGTTACTCACTTACGTAAGTTTAGGTACATTTAATTGTGATAAAACGTCTTTCGCGATAAACTAAATAATTAAATGATTTGAAACCGATTTACAAGGTTTTGTCGACGTGTAGATACGGATTAATAAAATTAAATATTTGAAGCATGACGTTTCCGGTTAGTAGCTTTTCATTAATGCTTGGGTAACTTATTTAGGCCCTTGCAATGCATTGGGACGATAATTGCTGAATAAAAAAAAACTTAAGTAAATCCTACACATCTAAGCAGATTTGAAATAGGTTACAGTAAAGTACAATATTTATACATTAAGCCCCTTCCGTGTTAGAATAGTTTAAAATACAATATACCTACATAATTTCAGTAAAATAGTTCTTTTCAAATCTGTAATAAAGTTCAAGTTACTCACCCTTTAGCCGGCGGCTCTGTCCCGCTAGCATTTTCCACAACCATCAAGAAGTCTTTCTGCAATTGTACCTCTTCGGTCATCGGTTCCGCGGCGTCTTCTGTCACTTGCACGGTAACTTGCACGTCTTGTGCCGGTTGTTCGGCAACTTGCACGTCTTGTGCAGGTTGGTCGGCAACTTGCACGTCTTGTGCAGGCTGGTCGGCAACTTGCACAGAGTCCTGTGCAGGTTGTTCCACCACGTTCACAGAGTCCGACATTATTATAACAAATGCGAATTACCGCGACCTATGTTAGGTTTTTACTTAATAAAGAGCAGTGTTCTTGGAAACGGAATATTTTTTATTGAATTAATACGTTTTTAATTACATTTTAAATTTTAATGTGCAAATTATATTCAAACAAAAAAATTTGAATGCAAGATTGCTATGATTTCAGCTAGATAAGTCAGCCAGATAAATTATATTTGAGTATAAAAGAGAAATGAATAAAATATAGCTTGATATTTATTATATCCGTTTCCAAGAACAGTAAAAAAACACTCGCGATTTAAATTTTTAATAATTTCAAATCGTATTAGTCACTGTTATTAATTTATAAGTGATTATTATTATTATAAAAATGTATATAAATATTATATATTCTAGCAACACGATATCCTTACAAGAATCCGATGCCAAGTGGACGATCGTCGGCCAATTATCAGATATAAAAATAATCCTCTTATCAAATCTAAAGCTAATTGTTCCAATCAATAAATAGGTAATTCACATTCTTATAAAATGTAGGCATAGCGATAGTAAAGGAATATGATAAAATATTGAACTTGTAGTATTTAAATTAAATTAGATAGTAAGTAGGTAAACAGATTTTTAAACTAATAGTACCTACCTACCTATAAGTATTGTAATATTTGTAATATAGGACATACTTAATTAGTGTTAGGGCATAATGTTTGAATATTAAGTTGTAAATGTAGGCCAAGTTACTTAACGCTGTTTTAATTTTCCACATGCAAAATCAGTGTTTCCTCAAATTGTACCTCTACCTGCTAATAAAAGTTGATGAGTAGGTTGCAGGCCAACTTGCCAAATAAGTACTTGGCCAATACAAGATTTCTTAAACATCCACATTTCATTCTTCTATGCCAGTTACTCAATGCTGACATTTAGCAGCTGTAAGAATGAAGAAAACAGGTTAAAAAAATAGGTTCAAAGTTAAATTATATTATTAACACTAATATTTTTAATTTCAGGGGTTTATAAGTAACTGAAATAGCGCCATCTATTAGGGAATAGACGAACTTGCTTAGTTAAAAAAAACTTCATAACCTCGTTATTTAGCACTATTACACAATAGATCGCGCTGCTAGTCGCAACAAAGAACTTGCATAATTATTATTAAAATTTAAAGTCTGTGACCTATTTTCCAAGGGTAGGCAGGGACTAGATAGATACAATAATGGTAAAACGAAACGTATCAAAAAATTAAATCAATATTTAATATCTACATAACTAACTCTACAATGATGCCTCATTAGTCTATTAGTCATTGGTCGGCTACGCTAGAATTCCTGGGTTCAAATCCCAGGTCGAGCAATTTTGTTACTTTTTCTATAATTTTTCAGTGGCAGCTCCGAGTTTGAATTTGTGCCTGGTTAAATGGCAATGGAACCTAAAAATACCAGTGAACTGAACTGTGGGTGTACATTAGTACACCACCACTACCTAACCCTTTGGGGAAAACAGGCGTGATAATATTATGTAGAAAACTAACGACTAAGTAAAGTACGTACAATAGATGCTCGTATCGGCAGTAATCTCATAATTATAGTCTGCGCGGAACTAGTTGGCCGCGCCTTAGGTATGTGAGCGGTGGGACGGAAGGGCGGGGTCGCCTGCGCGCGGTGGGGCGGAGGGGCGAGGGCGCTTGCTTTTGTTCACAGTGACCCGCCGCCGCGTGGACTATAGTTAGATATTATTGGACCAAGAACAGCTGATTCCCAAGCAGCACATTATTAATTAGTTTTTATTTATTTATTGCACTGTGTAGTTTACAGGAAATACAGAGTTAACTTAAGCATACATAGACCCTGTAAGGGTGTTGCAAAGCATTCCTTAATAGTATTTATACATCTTTGGTTTGCACTGTTAAGTTTATACATAAATAACCTAACCTAAATTAAAAATTTAGAAAACCCCCGACACTAAATGTAATTTGGGATTTTGTGGTGGCGGCCATCTTGGATTTGAAATTTATCATAGTGTTCCTCTAGTTAAGCCCTTTCATTTGATACCCATATTGAGGGAGTTGTGAAAAAATATGTAATTCGCTATTTTGTGGCGGCGATTTTCATCAAACATAGCTAAGAACACTCCCGACTAATTCACCTTTCAAATAAAAAAATCTAAATCAAAATCGGTTCATCCGTTAGGGAGCTACGATGCCACAGACAGACACACACACACACATACACACACACACACACACACACACACACACACACAGAGACACGTCAAACTTATAACACCCCGTCGTTTTTGCGTGGGGGGTTAATTAGTAAATACTAAATACTTATATGATTTAGCGAAATTATTCATATAACATTAGCGAAAGATACATATTATATAAACAAGCTATTAAACAGCCAAAGGCTGAATCTTGAGGCTGTATATGGGGTTGTTCGCTAATGAGACAAAGGACCTGTTTCACAACTTACTGATAAGTTCCTGTTAAATTACTTGCAGATAATTTCATGTTGTTCCATTTTTTTTTATTCGGCGGTGCGGTTATACTTAGCGGCTATTCAAAAATAAATATTTTGGGGACATTTTTACACAGCACTATGTACTATGGGTACTAGACAATGGATATAATACTAATATACTTTTTTTTTGTAAATATATACTTATTATACATAGGAAATACCCAGACAAACACAAATACTTGTATTCATCATTACATATTTGTGTTTTGTGGGAATCAAACCCGCGACCTCAGTGATCAGCAGACCTGTACTCGAACCACAAGACCACAGACGTCGTCAAAATTTAAAAGTGGTGAAAAAGGCCCCTAACTTATTAGTTAGAAGAGCAAGTCGTGGAGCACACGGGCTCTCCTTGGGGGCCCTTCAAAAGACAAAATAAAACAAAGCCCATAACTTAATCACTTTATTTCTTCATACATTATTTAAATAACGTTAGAGTCTAATTGTGGGAATGCAACACTCACGCTTACTTACGCTAGGCTGTGTCAGGCCGTAGGTCAATGTCATAAGTGCGACAGCCTGACACAAATGAGTCATACTGTGTACAAAGATATTATAGAAAAGACAATATTTTCACGGCTGACTTAGTGGAAAATATAATTATTTGTAGGTATATCATTAAATAATAATAAAACAAAAAACTAGCATAAGTAATAGATAAGTTTCTTTAGTGTATTTTATGTTTGTAAGTAAACAGTAGATTTTTTTATATTATGGCCTGCACTGCACCAGCTTAGACGGCACGACGAATCTTCTAGGTATTTACAAATAAATAATGCGAAAGTATAGGTACACGGTAAATAAAATAAATAAAAAAACTGTTTCTAAAAATGTTGTCTCTGTGATCAGTTTAGACGGGACTTTCAGTCGCAGATAGCTAATGTTATAAGAAGTAACTTAGGCTTATCAATTGTTAAATTCGTAAATAGAGGTTTTATTTAAATTACAAAGAATATGATGTTTTACTTAAATTATTACCTACAATTTGCACTGACATAGTAGAAAAACCGTAAACGTCTAAATTTCAATAGAGTCATACTTTATTATAAATTAAAATCGTGTATGATTTTTTTGCCTAGCTTTATACATAGGCGGTTTTTCCATTATCTACAACGAATCCATTGTTAGTTTCTTACCCACTTGCAAATAATGGTTTATATTTTTTATAACCTAGCGATCTGTGGGCAGCTTCGCCTGCGTGTCCCGGTGGATTAAAAAGAAACACAAACCTTGTCCTGACAATAATAACCACAACAAAAAAAAATATTCAATTTGGTGCAGTTGTTCGGAAGTTATACAAGTACAAACATTTCGGCAATTCATTTTTATTTATTTAAAATATTTATTTATGTAGATAATTTCAATTATCTGCAATCAAAAAGAAGTTGACAAAATCATTAAATGACAAAATCAACCTTAATATCAAAAACTTAAGTCAACCTTGAAATTACATTAAACACAAAATTCTAAGATGGCTGTTTGGTGGTTTCGTCAACCTTCACAGTGACTTGTTCATCATCCCTCTGGAATAGATAGCTGATGCCAGGAGTGGTGCTGCTGCTCTGGCCGTAACCCTGCTGATAACTTTGGCCGTAGCTAACCGTTGGGCCGTAGTTAGCCGTTTGGCCGTAATTAGGCTGGCGGCTGGATTGGTCGTAGCTATTCTGGTTATAGTTGTCTCGGTTTTCCAATTTCTTTACGGAACTGTAAAAACGAAATTAATTGGAAAGTGTTTAATCCTCGTATTTTTACATGACATTTAAAACAAACAGAAATTTTCAAAGTTCTAACCCAGTAAAAATTATAGCAGACTACAGTTGTCGCCAATCTTATTGTCCGGCATAAAGTGGCACGAGTTAACTTCAACCCAGCCAGAGTATAATAAGTAAAAACGAAAACTCAAGTCGTAGGCTGTCGTTTTAAATCCTTTTAATCCAATATTTCTCTCTCCGATTTTTACGGCCGGGCTTAAGTCAGCTCATGCCAACTTCAAGCCTGACTATTGTCAGTTCTTCAGAACTGTACCTATATTGATTCGGAATCTAATAAAGGTCTACTATTAAAACTACACCACCACCACCACCACACCAGACGCACACAAAGTCTCGAGTGGAAGCTAGTATAGGTACTTACAAGATCAGAAATACCACCTCACCTTTCATCTCTATAGGGTCTCCTTTCGCCCACACTATGCCAACCGCTGCCCTGTCCGTATCCACCAAAACTTTGTCCATAAGTTGCTCCAGCTTGTCCGTAGCCTGCACCGGCTTGGCCGTATCCAGCCCCGTAACTTGCACCACCTTGGCCGTAACTTGCACCACCTTGGCCATAACTTGCCCCACCTTGGCCGTAACTTGCACCACCTTGGCCGTAACTCTGGCTATAAGTAGCCGCACCTTGGCCGTAACCGCTGCTGCCTTGCGCGTAAGGGTCGCGGTACGTTCCTCCGTAGCCGCCAGAGTATCCCAAGTTCTGATAGCCAGGTTCTTGTGGCCTGAAATTTGTAAAAAACTTAGTTATTTTTTTTTCTTTTATTTTAATAACGTTGCAATGTAAATGTAAATGAAATTATTAAAATATTCCTTAGCTATATATAATATATACATATTTTTTTAGCGTAGGTTGGTTTCTTTGCCATAGCATAGCATTTAGGGCTTTCAGAGATAAGGTTGTTGTTACACGTAAAACCGAAAGATTAGCATACCTACTAAGTAATTTTTTACATTTAGGGTTCCGCTATAGCATAATCTTTCCGGAAAACTATTGGAAATTACTAAGATGCATAAAATAGGTACCTAGGTTATTTGTCTTATGATAATGATAACTAGGTAACTTCATATGCAGCGATAGCCTTGATGGCCGTATTTACCTCGTATACCCGGGGCGAGCCCACCCGGCAGCAGGCGCCGCATCAGGCCGGCCCGACGCGAAATAATAGCCCCTGCCGCCCGCGTCCCAGCCGGCCTGGCCCCGGTAGGTCTCATCCCAAGGCCTGAAACTAACAAAGAATTGCCCTTTATTGTAGAATATATGGATAGCCTAGTGTTATGACTGTTGGGATTGCCTGCCAAGTCAAAGGTCTCGATCAAAGGTCTCATGAAATGTGCGTACTAATATAATTCATTATTACGGGGCAGAAATGCAGAATAATATCGTGAGAAATCCTGCTTGCCTGAAATATCTTTTTGACCCACACTAGGCCAGCTTAGTGGCCTATCCTTACCCTCTCATTCTGAGAAAAGACCTGTGCCCAGAAGTAGGACAGTGGGTTGATGATGATATGGATGCTTGGAAATATTTGTTAAATATTGTCAGGTATTATAAATATGTGTAAATGACGAATAACGATGAAAATTGTAGGAGATACAGACCAAAAATAACTTTAGTTAATTTACTCAAATTATAAATAATAACTACATTATTAAAAATAAATGTATAAAAATATTCCTATCTGAGTTTGTTTATGTTTGTTCAGGCTAATCTCAATAACTACTACTTACGCGGATTTTCATACGGTTTTAGCAGAAGAACGAGGGATTGTACCTATAGGATTATTTATGAACATGCGAAGTCGGAGCCGTAGTAAATATTATTTACTAAATAACACTTAAATTAATTAATATTTTCAATTTCACTCATAAACTAAGTAGAGGGTAACTATAATTGTATTTTGATAATACAATATAAAATCGTGTCACCATAGAATATTTTTTTTGTTGTGTTCCCTAATAGAAATGGGCAACATAAAAAAGAATGACGCCTCGTACTCCGACCTCTGATTAAAATTCGAACAGAAAGGAAACGTGCGGTCAGTAACCGACAACCCGTGACCAACGAACGGGAAAATAAAATGGTGGGCAGAAAAAATATGTGTACCGCTTTGATGATATTAAGAGTAGTTGCGCACTGGGCAACTGTAGAACTCTAACATAACACGACTGTATTCCCCAGAGGGTTGGGAAGTGTACCTACTGATATAAACCCTAGAAACAGCCAATAGCATTTTGCTCAACCTTGACCGAAACTTTATATGTGGTTATTGTATGCCCTTTTTAACTGCAAATCGTTTTCTTTTTAAGCAGGAGTCTAAAAGACAAGGGCTAGAATCGCCACTTTTGATGAATCATATTATGAATAATAGAATTCCGTGCTAACGGGGTACATTGTATTACTGCCCGTACAAGCTGTGAGGTGAGCTAAGTAACTAGAGATAGATAGACAGATGGTACAGGCAATCTGTGTTTTATCAAAAAATTTGATATACCCAAATAAAATTATTTAGGGTTTGGAATGTAGGCAGCTAACAACACCTGCGATTTGACACATTTTGCGTAGGTAATGAATTATTATTCCACAATTTTTGTCAAAACAGATGTAATTATCTGCCTGATTTATCTTTTTTGTTGACTGTACCCATGGCATGGCGCGCAGCCTCATGTAAATACGCAATTCATATTGGGATTCAGCCATTTTAGCCCACAATATACTATAACTAAATTAATGAATATTTTAATAAATATTAATAACTATTTTGCTAATTAAACGTTAATAGTTTACACTCGCCGCCATACACAAATGAGCATTAATTTTATGACTATTATTAATTCACAAGTAATGGCATGGTCCGCAATAAAGATACCGCCTTCAATGCATCATGCATGGTTGACAAAACAATGCACTTAATACTTAATGTAGCGCTGATTCAGATAAGTACACAGCTTTTATGAAGCGAGGTTTTACGATTTAATCAACTGTACTGTGGGGAGGTGGGGCAGATTGATACCGTTTTTTTGTTTCGTCGCTAAAAATACGCGATTCATATTATGATTCACCATAAGCAACCATTTTGGCCCTTGAAACGGCTAATATTTTAACCATGACAAAACGATTTTATATTGATAGCCTTTTCCCGTGACTGTTCCCGTAGAAGTTGATTTATTCCCCCCGTTTTTGCAACATTTTTAATTAATGCTCCGCTCGTATTGGTCGTAGCGTGCTAATATATAGCCGATATCCTTCCTCGTTAATCAGGCTATGTAACACTGAAAGATTTTTTCCAATCGGACCAGTAGTTCCTGAGATTAGCGCGTTCACCCAAACAAACAAACAAACTCTTCAGCTTTATAATTTAGTATCGATTTAAAATCGGTGCAACTAAAAAGTTGTCATTACTGTTAATATTTTACAGAAATAAGTGGACCCGCGTGCAGCCGTATTTAATTCCATTTGCAAATAACTAAAAATCTAAAAACAAGCTCTGTGATGTTGGAAAATGTATTGCAGGCGGGACAAGCAAAGAAACAATTTTGTTTATGAATGAACAGCTTGTCCCGCCTGCAATACATTTTCCAACATCACAGAGCTTGTTTTTAGATTTTTAGTTAGTAGTTTTTACGCAGTCGGGTTTTTTGTTTCTTTTAATAATTGATTTTATTTCCTTCTTTTTAGTTTATTAATCATCATAGAATCACTAGATAGATCCTAAATGATGATTTAAAATATAAATTGATACAACTAAATATAATTTTCAAAATCAGTTCGCACATTAAAGCGTATAAAATCCGCCATATTGATTTTTTTTAAATTTCATGTACCCAGTGACAGTCGTGCCATCAAGACGAATCTAATGAGGTGTCATTTATCTAATTCGGTTGAGCCGTTGAGTAGTTACGACCGGACATAGGAACGGACATACATACATACATACATACATACATACATACATACGCGTCAAACACATAACCCTCCTCCTTCGGCAGTCGGGTAAAAAATATAGCGGGTCTCAAAGGGCAGAAGTATCCGTGCATGTTTAATCAAAGCTCGAGATAAATTTGATTGTTTTGCAAATTAGATTATTGCACGGAATTAGAGGTATTGCGAGATCATCCAGTCAAAAACGTTACAATATTACGTTTTGCCTATAAAAAATTTGATTGTAATGTATATATGACGTGAATTAACTTTTTGTTCGCTGATTCACTCGTAAGGTACTTTGATTTGAAGTACACGCATCTTAGATAGATGTACTTCCGCATCGAGGTTATGTAGATAATAGACAAAAGTTAAAATATCGTTGGTAGTAAAGTGAAGAAAATTCAGTATAAGTATACTAACATACGAGTAGTTTATTAGAAACTAGCTGTTCTCGCGTTCGTCTTTTTTTTCCAATTCCGTGGGAGTTTCCCAAAATCCTTTCTTAGTGGATGCCTACGTCTTAACGATAGATGTGTGCCAAATTTCAGCCCAATCCGTTCATTGGTTTGAGCTGTGTGTTGTTTCTTTAATATGAGTAAGTATATACAGACAGTACGATGGCTAAAGAGAATTTAAAAATACCAATCCTTGGTTTACGGAGGCCAAAAACAGAGTAAGTAGGTCTTATTTGTAGGATATTTCGTATTCCCGGCGAAGTTACTCGAATTTTTGTAACTTTACGAACACAAGAGTAGTAGATTTACATTGGCCCAGGTACTAAAGTTCAATAAAATAACAATGACGGCGCACCAACTGGCGGGAAAGTAATCTAACCTTTGCAATTTTACCGTTGAACCTTTTATACCTTCCTAATTCGAATTGCCATTTTCAATTTTAGGTGAAAGCGTCATGTATTGACGCGTTCGACATTATTTGAACGTAGCGGCATTGTATTGTTGGTGTCACATGTGAACGCACTTTGCAATGGTTGATTATACGGTCTACTTAGTATGTAATTATTTTACGAGTTCAGATTTTTTATTGGTAAATTTCCCGACACTATTAAACCAAAAGTGTCATATCACACAGCATCTTTCTTTCATTTCATCATACTCGAGACCAATTTAACTATACCAATACTTAATACTTATACAAGTATACAGTGCATACTGCATATCATCATAATTATCACTCCTTTAATAACTGGATCTTGTAGAAATTTCGACAAGGACCTGTTTCGATGGACAGTCGAATTAATAAAGGTATCGCTGGAAATCCAGAGCAAAAAGCATCTAACACAGCAAAATTGAACTGGTTTTACGGGTAACAACACTTCTATCTCATAAGGCTACGATATTTATTCAAAGCGTCCATAGAGCATTAACTAATTAGCACTTAAATAAAATTAATAATAACTTACCTATCATGAGGCCCTCTCCCAGCGCTGGGTCCGTAGCCACCATAGCCGTCATCAAACCCTCTGTCGTCATAAGCAGGCCTTCTGTACCCATACCCATCATATCTGCTTAATCCATCATCATAGCTTGGATAATATCTATCATACAACGGTCGCCTCTCTCCGTACAATCCATCATAGTCTCTTTCTCTATACGGGTCTCTTAGGAATCTGTCGTAATAATCGGGTCTGTATCTATCTCTGTCATTATATCTATCACTTCCTCTCCTCCTATCGCGGTCTCTGTCGCCACCACGATCCCTATCCCTGTCTCTATCACTCCCTCGTCGACTGCCACTCGGTCTGTCTTTGTCATCATAAGCATTTTTCTTGTCTCCGTTTTCTTCTTCTGTTCCATTCTTCTGTCCTCCTTTTCTGTCTGAGTATCTGTCTTCATCACTGTCGTAGTTCTTTTTGTCATATCTGTTGCCGTATGTTGGTTTGTGTCCGCGTCTATCATCGTCGTATCTGTCGCGACGGTCGTAATCATCGTCTCTGTCGTCGCGGTCATCTCTGCGGTCATCGCATCTGCCGCATCGTGGTCTGTCGTATTCTAGTCTTGCGTATTCTAGCCTGTCGTATATGGGTCTAGGGGCGCCATATCTGTAGTCGTAATAACTTCTGCTCAGGCGTTTAAGTTTGTTGCCTTCAGTGCTGGGCGTTAGCACTGATGATAATACTGTTTCTTCTGCTGAGGAGTATTGGAAGCAGGTGAGGACAAATGTGAAGGAAACCTGCAACAATTGAAGCAAATTTAATATGATAGCTTCTATGATATCTTCTTTTTATAGATCATGTGGACTAGGTATACCTAATACGAAATTAACAGTGATAGCTGCTCAAGCGCAATTTGACTTTTGTATAACAATAAACAAACAACAAGAACAAAACATCATATCATAAATAAAGCATCTCTACATTGCCACTCATCAGGCTTTATCTCATAAAGATCAGTCAATATCAGGCTACGTTTGCTGGGTAAACTTGTTGTTACATCGTTTTTTGTGCAGCAGTTTCCGTGTCGACAGGTTATTGTGAAAAACTGAACGTAATTATATTAATGTTATAATTTGTATGTCAGTCTCTTTGATATGTGAAGGTTCTTCACAGAGTAATGTTAGTGCAATATTTATAATTATTTTCGGGGCCTATTTTGAGAGACCTAATAGCCATTGATTGATTTTCGGAGCGCGATATAATTCTCTGCATTACCAAATTGATACGAGTCCTAAAAGGATCTACTGTCGAAAGAAATTAGAATGCATAATTCCTCATTTTGGTAGTCATAGGCCTATTTCATCATAATAAACATGGTAATTTATGAGCAGTGGCAAATAAATCACATAACATCCTCATTTTTTACCAACTACGAGACCTTACGCATTGTTCAACCGTATGCAAAAATACCATCAAATCCCTCGACGTACCTATGACCTTTAAAAACAATGGCGTAATGATATCACACACAAATACAAAGAGAAAATCTCCAAAATGAAGGTTGCAACCTAATTTTGTATTGTTTTGATACAATTTTAATACAGGAAGATGGCTCCTAAGTATTTTAGATAAATATGATATGATATTTGTTGCATCATACATGAATTTCTGCTCGGTTCAGTGAAAATTTGGTCAGCAAAAACATATGAATCGTCGATTCGGTTAGGTTAGAACTGTGACCAAACAACGCACAACGCATTACTGATTGCCAGAACTAAATTTAATTTTACAGACCTTATGAGTAAGTTGCTAAACAAGTAGCTATTTTGACTGACCAACGAACAGGTTTTCTGTACAAAAACATTGCAAGAGGAGAGTCGAGCGAGGATCCCCTCTGACGTGTAACTATTATGTCGGATGAAATCTATTACTTGGATGAAAGGAGTAAGTACAAGATCATGATGGATAGCATAAACTGTGTCGATGACGATGATCATGACGTACTAACATTGAAAACATTTTCAATCCAAGGCTTTTCTTCATCTACAATCTTTCTACGATGTAAGTATATATATAAACTTTAAAATTATTATTTGTTTTCATTGTCCGTCTATAGGCACTTGATAAAAACCTTGTTTCTTCCAATGAGTCCATCAGTTCAATAATGAAATCTGTTGACATCTTTAAACCATGTCGACAAAGGGTCGACATCTTAGGCCATTAGATGAGAACATTAACGACCGTATCATAAAACATTTTAATTAAACCTTCTACATTACTAAGCTTTTTAATTAATTTTGTACAGTGTATAAATTATGAACACAATCGACAATAATCCTACAATTTTAGCATTTGAATAACCTGGAAGTGTATGTATGTATCTGTAGTTTTATTATTAAATGTTAATTTAAAGTTAATGTATTTTATTTCCCCGTTCAGCACACGTAGGAATAGTCGTAAAATTCACAGCAGCTAATAGTTTGATTGATGGTCAATGAATTCCAAATAAAATATTTTTTTATTCACATCAGATACTTTGACAAATTATTGGAGCTGTTATTAAGGGATGGGCCTTACAAGAATAGGATCGGTGACTTGCCTAACCTCTGATATGTGGTTTAAAATAATCTGTAAGCTTATCTTCCTAACCGAAGCACGCCTCGCATTGTTTTATAATAACTTTGCGGCGATATTGAGGATTCTGGCATACCACGAACTAAGCTTAATTATAGAAAAATCTCAAAAACGCCCCAAATTTTAAACTTAAACACACACAATAAAGCTATTTACACAAAATATGTCTCCTAGCCGTGAGAACTGGGACTTAAAACAAATTATATAATACATACGCAAACATGGACAAATTAGCTAGTGAGTTTAGTTGCATTGTTTAGTAACAACACATCCGCTAGTATAATCGGCTTATAATTGTACACGGCCGTGGGTTAATAGAGACAAAAGATTGGCATTGTATGGATACGAATTATGACATGAAATACGTTACGCGCCACGCGTAACTACGATTTTATAAATATTTTATTTGATAAAGCCCGAAACATTCCCTGTTAATTTAAGCCATAAATATGTTTAAATAATAAAAAATAAAACACATGCCATAAGAAATGGGATTATTATGCTTAGTGTTTCTCTACGACGCCGATGTCGAAGTAAGAGACCTGTTAAAGAACATAGCTTAAGGGATGAGCAAACCGAACTGCATTATTTGGGTTCTCCGGTTTTCAAAAGCATCGAAAGAAGGCCTCAACGAACGTAGTCGGTCCTCGTGTGAAATCTATGGGGGAGGGTTTCTTTCAACAGTAGAAATCCTCTGCCTGATATGATGATGATTGCAACACCAAACAGGATATTTTTATATATTTAAATATATACTCAGGGCCGGATTTAGAGGTGTGGAGGCCTCGGGGTAACAAAGGAGTAGAGGCCGCCCCCCTTGGCCCCAAATTATTATCCAAATAAAATAAATTAAAAATTTCAGTCGAGTTTTTTAAATAAATAATCATAATCATGTTTGTACACAGGTAGAGTTAAAGGTAGAACAGCGAAAAAATATATATCAAAGGAAAAGTTTTTTACTAATTTAAAGGTTTTTTTTTTCGAAGTCTCTATTGTGGGGGCCCCTCTTTTGTGGAGGCCCCGGGGCAGTAGCCCCTGTTGCCCTCCCTTAAATCCGGCCCTGTATATACCGGTTACCGGAAAAATTTAAACACATCTAAAGTTGTGGAACTATATCAAAAATACAGATTTTTCAACCATTATGGATTTAAATTTATGGAGTAATTATATCAATTACAGAAGTTAATATATAAAAGTATTTATTAACTTCTGTGTGGCTTCTATCACTTATTCATCTTTGCCACCTTTCCCAGTCCGTTAAAGCTAATAACACTGGCTAGATAATAGATACTAGTAACAAAACACGCATAAACTTAACAATAATAATAATAAAGACATGGTAATAAAGCCCTCTAACTGTAAACCTATGGCTATTGCATTCTTATACATACTAATAATTTATTGTTATGTCGACACTGATTCCACATGCAGCTTAGGGGAGAATACATTGATTGTTCATTAAATAAATTCTCATCTTTGCGGCGCCTAAAAAACGCACTAATTCATTACATACCCCTACAGTCAACCTATAACTACATTTAGTGTGCAAATAAATGTTTTTGTATTTACTTACCTACTTGGTATAAATAAAAACGAAAATTATTGGGAGGTAAGAACTTTTGACAAGGTATTTGCCAACCAAAAAGCTTATTAACTTAATAAAAATAATATAAACTTATTGGGTCAGCACATTTAAATTCAGGAATCACCAGAAGTAAATTCAATTAAAGAGCTTTATTATGTTAAAGTGTTTACTTACACGTCCACGTACGTACACTACAAAAGGTTTAAACTATCCTTATTTTAGTATTAAGTACTTTTAGATTTTGTTTGAAAAATAACTTTTCGTTTCCTGGAAACCGGTTTCTCAATCAGGCTATTGCAAAAACTAAATTTAATCGTGCAGGAAACAGTAAAAAAGTTCATCAAGAGTTTAATCTACACCAAAGCTCAAATATCCAGGAGCTTATTTAACTTTTTATAACAATATGTAAGAATCCAATTTAACTTACCAGAATCAACAGTTGTTCCATTTTGTTTTTAAACTTAACTATAAAATGGCTACTAAGTTCATTATTTAACTTCAAAAACACCAAAAGTTTTTGAAACTTTTTACCGAAAACTAAATTATAGAAAAGAGGTTATAACTTGTAAGTACATATTTTATTTATTTAAACTAAAAAGTATTTACTGATAATTCGTGTATATGCGCCGCTGGATCCGCAGACGCGTTATGGCGGACTGATCACAGCGCATGCGTCCCTCGCTTATAATAATTATGGCCATGGTTGATTTTTTGTTTGCCCATCCGCCTAGGGCCTACTGGCTACTAGGTCGGTAATGTCGGTATTGTGAAGGCTATTATATCCTGTGCGAACGACTTTTTTGACTTTTTATAAATAATAAGTTCAGTTACCTACATTAAGGGTGACAATAAAAATCCTTGAATCAATAAACTACATCACATAAGCCCTACTGGAATCAATTGCTTCTAGTATGACAAATATTGGTTACGTGACAAAATAATGTATGTAGGGCAAAAAAAAGCAAAATGGGGCTGAGTTTGTATCCAACTCAGCCCTTTTTGCTAAATTGCATTTATGTCTTCGAACGAAATAATCATTCAAGTTTTTACTTTAGACGACTATCGATAAAAACACTGCTGCTCTTTTAAATAAATTTAAAAATCAAAACCAATTCCAAAAAACACGTTTGCTACTTACCTAATTAGCATGGTAATCAATTAACAAACAACAATAAATTCGTTCCGAGGATATTACCAATTTGTATTTGCATTGTCTACGCAGGTCCCCTTTGCGAAATAACATCCAAAGTAAATACAATTGTGTTATTCAGTTTTTTTTTAATTCCCAGTACCTCAGAGCGTGGTAATAGGCACCTCTGCTGCGTACTGTGGGTTTACAACAGTAGTTACATATCTGCCTATCCCTTCGGGGAATATAAGTAATATGCGTTGTTATGTTAAAAAAGTACTAATGCCGTTGGTTTTCACCAATATTCCTCAAAAAAGAAGTATTAGACTGTTTATGTCTTAACTTTATGAATATCTCTAATGACACTTGAAATGTAGTAGATATACTCTCTTATCTTTGACCAGCTTTCCGCCTTCGCCCCAGTGTGCAGTGGTCTGGGTATTTCTTATAAGAAATAGCCTATATTAATGGTAGTCAAAAACCTAAAAAGCCTGACCAGTCTATACTTCGAATATTAGATAGCCTAGAAATTGGGTTGCGGAGGTCTGATCTGACAGTCTCTTCGTGTAAAATACTGATATTCAGCCGCATCGTGGTTAGACTGGAAGCCGACCCCAACATGGTTCGGAAAAGGCTATAAGGAAAAAGAAAAGAAAAGAAAGATTACTAGGTGAAGATGTAGCTTTCTAATGGTGAAATGGTGAAATTTTAAATGGGTCCCGTAGTTTCGGAGCATATGTATATAATGCAAACAAACAAACCACCAAATCTTTCCTCTTCATAATATTAGTAGATTATAAAAGGTAACAGTTTTCTTGAACTATCACATTGAGTCCTTTGACATTTTATGCTCAACGATGCATAACGTGTTCACAGCATGTCATTCACTCTACATGACAAACACTTTACGGCTACTTGCTTTATGAAATACTGGGGAAAACATGGTTTATACGATTATCTTGTAGGATGTGTCCAAAATTAAATAATAGTCGTGTAATCTGCACAAGTTCTGAAGCAGGAAGGGGAAGCGCTATTGTCTAAAACTATAGTGGTTCTGTTTCCATTACACTCGAAGCTACCAAACTATATTAGCATAATGGTATCTTATCTTATCTTGCTAAGGGGGCTGGTACCAGCAACACTTTAACCCAATGGGATCTTTTGTGTTGTCCCCATTACCGTATATTCCTGACTCTTTGAAGACATGGTTCATGAAGGCGGCTAACCCACTGAGAGTAAGGAACCTAAAATCTTTTGGCTTCGGGTACCCATTTTCTGAGAAGACTTATCCGTTTCGTCGCCAGGACGACGCAGCAACAGTGCAGCATAACCTGTGCGATTGTGAATCGCACAGGTTATGCTGCACTGTTTCCTTAAATTCGCCACAGGCTCTGCAGTCGTTGTTCAAAGCTAGCTTCATTTTATGGATCATGTCATTTGTGCCATGTAGTGCCCTGTAAGGGCGCCTATGACAGCTCGGGCTTTGTTGTGGATATATACCAGTCGAGGTCGTAAAAAACCGTAGAAATACATATAAGTTTATAATTATTATCTTTACATATACCTACTAATATTATAAAGAGAAAAGATTTTATTGTTTGTTTGTTTGTATTGAATAGGCTCCGAAACTACTGGACCGATTTGAATTTTTTTTTCAGTTTTAGATAGCCTATTTATGGGGGCAGGCTATAGGCTATATACCATCCCGCTACGACTAATAGGAGCGGAGTAACAATGAAAAATGTTGCAAAAACGGGGGGAAAAAAGTTATCAAGACCACGCGGTCGGAAAGCTAGTAGAATCTATGCCCTCTACATTTCTAGACGTCGGATTCCCGTGATTTACCTCAATTTATGGGACAAAATCGTGTACAAATGGAAACGAACTAATTAAAACAAGTAGCTAAATCAAAAAGTGTCGGGCACCGAACCGCGACTGACACGTCATTGTGTTGTTTGCTAACCAACGAACCGTACCACTACGCAATCTATTATCAAATAATGTCAATAAGATTTGAAATAATTAATATCTAAAAATTTTTACCTAAATTTCACAAAATTATAGGTATTTTTTGAATAAATAAATAATGATAAGCTCAGAATAATCTAAGGTTAACAGTATTACCTAAGTAGATCCCCATACCATTCTGAAATTATGAAAAGTGGATCATGTTCGCGCATTGCAGTGTACATACATTGATTGGATCAGCCAGTCAGTAGTTATCCTACCTAACCAGATCCGGATCAACATTGCTAAAAGGGGGTGCAGAGTTGCAGACAGCAGAGTATTTTGCCACCATTTTACCATCCGATCATCTAAAAATACTTGAAAACAGTTGAAACATTGACTAGATAAAAAGAAGAATGATTTTATCAGCCAACAGGCAGTCGCTGTATACGTAAAGTTCTAAATTGCTACCTGATAATCATATGGATAATAGAGGTATATGAAATTCAAACCATCTAATGAAGCTGTTGTAATGATACAATTATACTGCTGGGTACACGTAGGTATAACAGTATTTATTGCCGATTGCCATTTTTTACAATCAAATGTGAAATTACATTGAAATAATGAGGCCACATAATTCGCGGTTTTTGTACGGATGACAGATGTTGTTCCCGCCCAAAGCTGTTGTTATACGCATGCGCGTGACGGCCAGCGCTCCCTGAACGATGACATTGGAACTAGTGTGATTCATACTTTTTTGTGCCAATGGACACGAACTAATTGTTTCGAATATTCGAAACAATCGTTCGTGTCTTTCTATTTTAAATATTTCTACGAATAATATTAGGTACTTTATACTTACCTACCTACTAGCTTAACCCGACCACATTCCTACAAAAAAAACACAAATGCAACTTTGTGTAACAACTAACAAGTCAACCCTGCTAGTCCTGCTACAATTCTGTAAATAAATATTGATATTGGTGGAGGTAAAACTGGCGGTACCTACCCCACAATACCGCTCGCACCGGTCATGTTATACTAAGTAAGTGCTGGATGTCAAACGACTAATCTAATTACAGACGGTATATTATGTACCTAGTTATTAAAAGAAATCGATAATATATATCAAAACACTCAAAACCTTGGTGGATACAGAGAATAAAGTAGGTTTTATTGTCTTTGATCGAGAGCTATACCTCTAATTGAACTAGACACAATCCACAATACCTACTAAATTATTTTTATCTAAATAGGTAATTAATAATTCATATTCCAAGTCAAACCAAATTAATCAAATATCTAATCAATGTTTAGCCTTCGCAAATTTTCTTTACACTTCAAATTAAATCAGCAACCCCTTTGGTTCGAGACAATTTTTTTATAAATCTAGCTATACGACCTATTTTGACCCGCTAAACTAAAAAACGAGCCTTTTGGCCACGCTCATTGCGACTTCTATCAACCCTTACACTACTCGTATGTGACCCAGATACTAGTAATTTGTTTTGACGAATCAAAACGATGGCTATTATACGCAGCGGAATTGATTGACGGATAATCAATATAATTTAATCGGATAGTCCGATAGTGATGTAGTATTACTTGGAATATTGGTAGAATTTGAAAGAAAAGTAATCTTCACTTACAAGTGAAGGCTAAAAAACTTAGACATCAATTTAAAAAATCTTTTATATGAAATTATCTGCCAAGTTTTTTTTTATAGCATTAAGGTGGCAAACAAGCATACGACCCGCCTGATGGTAAGCGGTTACCAGAGCCTATGGACGCTTGCAACACCAGGGGCCACCATTACTCACTCGTTAACGACCCTAAAAACCTCTTAGAGGTTTATGGAGGATTTACTGCACCGACAGTTTGAGGGAATATTCCTTTTGCTGCCAGCGCAGCACATCCTCAGAAGGAGCTCTGGCGACCTTACTCACTGCAGGAACACAACCCACAATAAAGTGTGCTATTTGGCTGCAGTATCTATAAGGCTATCTCTATCTCTGTAAGGTGGAGGTACTTCCCCAGATGGGCTGCTCCAGATTTGAGCCATAAATGGCTGTGCCCTACCTCTCTTTATTTAACAGAAATTTATTAGGTGGTAGAACAAGCCGTATTTATCATCAACATCGCTTGTACTTCAGCTCACTCATTATGTTCCAAAATAGTATAAACACAACTAAAATAACGACAAAACTTAAAATCACACCTAGAGAGGTCAATATCTGACCAAATCCTAATGGACAAAAGCGCAGGTGTCAACAACCTCCCACCCTTCCTATATACGAGGCGTGAATAATTAATAGCAAACGTAAACAAACAAAAATCAACTCGAGCTATAATTTGTAGATACAATCGATATTACGAACTTTGTACAAAGTTTTATAGATAATGTGGTCTTGACGAAGCCATCCGAAAAAAGGTGTTTTGTGTAGCTTTTAAATATAAGATTACTAGTTTTCTGCCAGCGGCTCCGCCCGCGTGATCTGTGTATTTCTAATAACTTTTATCCCCGGGTATTTCAACCCCTTACAACCCTTTTTTGCATTAAAAAGCCCTTTCTTTAAATGTCCTTTCTCAAGCTCTAGACTATCTGTGTACCAAATTTCATCTAAATCGATTCAGGTAATATTAAATATTAATAAGGATAATATAAGAACCATTAACCTATCTACCTACGTAAAATAACATAGGTAGCAATAAATGGTTCTTATGTAGATAGAGGTACATATAAAAGATGCTGGAACTTTTCAAAAGTCACTTCGTGTAAAATAATGATAAATCAGTCCCATCTGATTTATAAATTGGAAGCCGACCTACATATAGAAAAGGGGCCAAGATGATGATGATGATGGAACTTTTAGGACCTGTTCCACCGCCTCTGGATAGCCGCTAACCGACGGATATATTAAAAAATTGAATAAAATTTGTGTGAACTTATCTGCCAAGTAATTTAACGGGGACTTACTAGGAGCTGGATAGTAGGAAAAAGGAAAAACTACTTTACTACATATTGAATCTACTCGTAAGTAGTAACTATCCAAGGACGTAAATCGATCACAAGAATAATTAATTATAATATATTCGACATCACTGTATCGAATTGAATAACGTTCAATGATTAATTACCGAAAGATATCAATGTGTCTTGATAAAAGGATGACCTTGATGCGGTCAATGTAGGGTCCTACTTCGTCTAAGGGTGGTTACTAAGCGGCCTATAATACCTAGGTATGATGATGATTTTTAAATGTAGGTAGGTACCTAGGTACCTACCTACATTATCGGTATCTTCTCTCTCTTCCTGCCATTGTCCCAATTTATTTGGGGTCGGCGCAGCCTATCCTTTTCCTCCATTCATCCCTATTAGCCGTCACCTGCTCATTCACTCCCTTTTCCATCATATCGACCTTATCACAATCCATCCATCTTTTCTTTGGCCTTCCTCTATCCCTCCTTTCTTCCTACATTTAAAAGTAGCTTTTTTTGTTCGTCTGTGCAAGCCTACTCTAAGGCTTAATATTCAGAGACCACGCTAAGTGTAAAGTAATGCTTCCATATGTCAAATTTGTATCACAATTTGACATACGGAAGTATTACTTTACGCTTAGCATCGTCTCTGAATATTAGCGTAAGTAAGCGAAGAGTCCAGCCGAGGCCACAGTCTGTCATCACAGTATCACATCAAATCAAGATAGAAAAAAACAAAGCTTATTATAGGACTAGACATATCAATCTAGATAATAGGCTAAATCAAGGCCTTATTGTAAACCTCTCAGAGAATCCACAACTGTACCTTACTCTAAATATTTTTGGTCGAGCTACGACAATGGCTACGAAATTGGGTAAGTTTTTGAAGCGCTTGTAAAAATCGTCACATCGTCACTTTTGACAAATTTAAAAATATGTATATATATATAAAAATATGTATATACTTGTATGTTTTGATACAAACAAGCTAAGTACCAACCTATCGTATATAGGTAATGTTGTACTTTTTATGTTTGTATCGCGTCAACTTTTATTAGATAGTGGTACATACCTACTCATTTTTACGAGTGATTAGTGTTTGCCAAAACAGTTTATGACCCATTACAAAGAGGTTATTAATACCTATAATAATCTTTGTAATTTTCGCAAAGAAAGCATGTTCTGATCTCTCTTCATGAATAAATCCTCTTTTGACAACACTATGATTAATAATGTTTAAAAAAATACTTTAATAATATAAGCTATCTATCACGAGGCAAAACAATTTATTATACTGACACGTGAAGTTCAACACAACTATGTTTAAATAACAAACCCCACGAATTAGTTTTAACAACCCTAGCTGAAAGCTCTTCAGTCTGTGCCTCGCGCGCGCAAGTGACAGTTGCGTCGGCCATATTGTAAAAAATATTTCCCGCGTTTCCGCTCGCGTCATAAACAAATTAATTTTCATAATCTTTAAATTGTACATTCACATACAGCAACGTAATAAGCAAGTCTGGTGGAGTGTAAAAATCGTTATTAAAATTATATTTAGATTAAGTTTTCACATGTCATATTCACATGGCAATTATGGAAACACATCGATTATTATGACATTGAAGAGATTATAAAGGTATTAATTTATCTAAGTCGTTAATTATCGTTCCTAAAAAAGTAACGTGGATAGCTATTTAAAAATGTTTGAATTTTTAGTACCACTTAATTTCTACAAAGTAGGTAGTAACTCAGCCCGCATAATGTGAAAAATTTTGATAACAACACCAGCAGCTATCTTGTTAACAGCGTGCGTGTTTTGTTTTTTGAAAATCGAACGCGGTCGATTTTTGTTTTAAAGAGACATAAATTATAACGTTTCGAATGCATCGAAGTAAAAATGATCAGTAAAAGCTATGGCACTGAAGAATCTACAACTTTTTCGTCCCGCAAAGTCGGAGATGGTGCACCAGCAGCGTCAGGCGACTCCCATGAGAGCACCTCCTACGACTCTGTCGAGGAGTATATCCAGATCTGCTGAAACCCTTGCTGGTAGTGTTAAACGTGAGTTTAATTAACCTTTGTTAGTGTTATTTTTTGTAAGTTTTTATACGGTAATGTCTACTTAAGAGGTTACTAAATCATTTTCAAATCTTTTAGTATTCCACACCAGTGACACTGTGAGCTTACAGACTTCGACGTCACCATCACGAGAAAATCTTTCAGACACGCGGGTTTCCTCTCGATATTTTCCTCTTCTAATAATCTTATTAATGATACGCTCATTGAATCATTGCGAAAAGTCGAGTCATTATCACTGCTTGGATATGGATCCTGAAGTATGCGTATATTATTTTCTTGGTTATTAGACAAAGAGCCGAAGACTCGCAAAGCCCGTAGCACGGAACAGCCACGGGCAGGCATGGCGAAAGGCAGCAGTATGCTCGGCCTGCCAACCCTCACCAAGGGATGGGGCCGCGACGACGAAAGCCTACGAAGCCGCTCCAGGACCGGAAGGTAACACTATGGCCGTTGAACATTATGGTAAGAAGACGAAAATGTTTTTGCATCAAAATTACCAAAATTTACCCCTTCTGGAACTTGGAAAAACGACTTCTCTGAGAGAGCAAACAATGGTAACATCGTTGTCATTGTTTAATAAATCCTTCATTAATATAAAGCGCCGGTCATAGGGCAGTTACCCCTTAAGGTTAAGCAGGCACCCTTAACTTCCGCGCACCCACACGCAAAGGCTAGCAATTACAGCCTACTTTAATTTCACACTAAATAGCAAAATATGCGAAAGAAAGTGACGTAATTTTTCTATTATATGAAATCAGTGACGTCATAATGCTAGCAATGTTGAAAAGAAATAAAAGATGACGTGTCGTCGCACTCTTTTAAATTAAAATTTCAAGTTAATTTCAAGTGATATCGCTTACCGATAAGCAAATATCACTTCCCCCTGTAACTTAGCTTAAGGGTCATACACTACTCTTACACTACTAGGAGATTAGCTCTTAGCATTAGCACCCGCTAAGAGCTAATCTGCGTGCGTAATGAACAAAGGCGTATTGGTAACTATCTAATGATAGCCACACTGCAATCGACACTCCGCTAGATGCTGTCTTTTAAAAAGCATTGCTCCTAGCGTAGATTTCAGCTTGGGGCGTGTGACCTCATCATCATTATCATCATCATCAACACATTAATCGTCCCACTGCTGGGCTCGAGTCTTCTCTCATGAGAGGGATTAGGCTATAGTCCTCCATGCTGGCCTAGTGCGGGTTGGCAGACTTCACACCTCAGTGACCTGATCGTAAAAGAAATTTAATGAAAAGCTCATAGCAATTCAGGACAACGAACACGAAGTCTGTACCATACTTACTAAAACTATCATCATCGCTTTGATCAGCATTCCCATTTAAGTAGTCTCCTCATCAATAAAATTCTCATTTAGATAGACCCACTCGAAACGAACATAATATCGTAGATCCATCTCATTTCTGGACACCTCCCCCTCCTACCGATCCTCAGCCATCATTCTCTCACTGCCGCCGCTCGTGCCAAACTCCACTTATTTGCACACGTAAAATTTGCGACATTCAAAACGGACTATAGAGTGAATTGTCACTTGTTTACAATCAATACATTTTCATCCCATCAACCTGGAATACACAAGGATCTTGTATTTTAGTAAGTGATGTGCTAATTTCTGCGTTTTCCTGAAGTTTTACTTGGATAAAGTATTCAATAGTTACAGTTATATTAGATGCTTGCCTAACATAATTAACGCCAGTAAAAGGACTATATAAATGCGAACATGATAAAACTAATTTCTGACTAACAGCTTACTAAAATTACGCAATTTCCTCTTTTCCACTTAACACGAAGACTAAAGCATGAGTAACTGAGTAGGCAGTACGCAAGTTTCCTTCGCTCCCGATGTAATGACTCAGCGATTTGGGGCACGCGATGTGGTCACATCCCTAGGAATTGCTTTACACTTCTTGTAACAATGAATGTAATAAAAAATGTAAAAAATCACAATATTGTACAAGGCTTGGTTGAATTGTGCGCTTGAAAATATAGGTACTTGATGAAACTTTCCTAGAGACTAATTCTAATATTCAGAGACGACGCTAAGCCTAAAGTAACGCTTCCGTATGTCAAATTTGTATTACAATTGACATATTAAAGCGTAAGTTTACACTTAGCGTCGTCTCTGAATATTAACCTAAGACTTAAAAACATGAAATATTTTCCCTTGAAGAAAAACAGCATTAACTTTTTTATAAGTTGGCTTTGCGTTTCAGAAATTTGAATATAACTTATTTAGTTACTTAGGTATATTTAGGGTTCTTCTAAAATCCAAATGCCATAGAGACGCGCTTTTCCTTCAATCGCTACTGTAAATACCTTGAACGGTAACAAATCCATATCATTTTCTTTGCTCTCTCGATCAATAACAACATTTCAATCTAAATCGCACAAATGACGTATGTTTTAGCAATTACAGCTGTATAAACGAACTATGATTCCACTAACCATTTCTATTGGACATTTAATGGAGTATTGACGCGCGAAGCCTTGATCCAAATTGCGGTTGCTAATGATCCCACTTTCAATTCATTGATGGCAACGAAATTTTTATCGAAACATTAAGACATAATAAGTGTATTGATTTCTGTGATAGTGGAGAATGATATGCCATATTCCCCTATTCTCAGTATTTGTATACTTTGGAGCCATTTTTCTTTACAAAAGTCATAAGTTCTACCATCCATCTACAAGCAATGTATACTACTGCAAAAAAAACTTGAAGAGGTGTGAGGCCTACTCTCAATGCCTTGCTTTCTTGGCGGACAGGGAAAGAATAAAAAAAAATAAAAAAGATATCATTATATTGAAGTAGCCTGGTCCTTATTTGTATTTTAGCATATAAAAATGTGTGCAAATGGTTTACTTCACAGTGGGCTAAAAGGGCTTTCTACTTGCTGTTTTTTGCTGGTTTTTATTCTAAAACTTAAGTAATTACTGTACAACACAATAAATTTAAATTATACAAAATATTACGTTAAGGTTGAGCATATAGCAATTAAGCTTCGTCAATTAATTTTATGAAATTATTCCGCCTACAAACCTAATGACTCAATCCTTACAAATCTATATTGTTTACTCGATTTCATGGAATATCAACCTCACAATACATGCTTACAATATCCTTAGACCTTAGCCCACGTTATTAATTTGTAACATTTGCTTTCAAACACAATGTTTACATGTTTCTCTGAATTATTAATCAATTATTTTACTATCAAATCTACTACAATCACCTTGGCCGTAAGCTATTCAGAAACAATTGTGCCAAGTGATGAGCAATATCGATTCTCTGTTATGTCTTTATCTGTCATAACCATAGTTTCTCTATGTCCTATGGGTTCAACCATTAAAATGATAAATATTGGTCATTTAAAAAGTACAATCGATGTTTTCCGAATTATTGCTATGCATTTGACGGCAGTCCCCATTGACAAAATGAGAGGTGTATACTGTATTTGTTTTTCTGACAGCTATCATAATATTTCCTGCACCCAGTCTTCACAATCCATGTCTACCTCTATAAAGTTAATTTCTCTAACGTTTCATGAGTAGATTAGTTGAGTTAATGTTTATCACTAAGTTAATCTCATCATCAAGTGTTTACTGCTAGTCTATAGATTTCAGCCTTAGCCTAACGCGTCTTTTCTATTTCCCAGCTTAAATTATTCTTCCGCACTTAGCTGAGGGCCGAGTTCGCCCGCCCAATGTGAAAAGTGCGCTACCCTCATTAATATTAGTGGCGGTCAATAGGAGAGCCCTTGGCATTTAGCCAGCGCCACGCACCACCGGCTGTCAATCACCACTAAATCTATTTAAATTTTCAAATACTTGAGTGAACCACTTCTAGGAATGTTATGTGATTCCCGCCTAAAGGCACGTAAATCACGCCATGTTTTTGTTTCACATAGAACTGTATTAATGATTGGGTGTTTTATTATTTATTGATGTTTGCGTAATACAGCTAATTATTGTAATGGTTCTATTATGGTTCACATTCGATAATTATTAGTAATTATAACTCGCCACGAGTTTTTTTATTACTTCTGAATAGTTGAACTCTCTCTCTTATTAATAAAGATATAGAATACTAATTATAGCATGTCAGGGTCGTTAAAAAAATTGGGTTAGGAGACTGAAATACGACGATCAGACTGCGCCAGGCGTCTTTGAAGATTCTACACTTGAAAAACAATATTATTGTATTACATTGAATGTGCACTTGATATCCACTTTCTTACATCAAACGTCAACTACCTCAATTCGTCATGGCGACGATGTGGGAGTTATGATTACCACGCAACGGAAAAACTTGGGCGATACATTTCCCTGACGCTATGGCACAAATTACTGTGCATTAAATTAGACACACCGCACATTATACAGAAACGACCCTTGAAGGAACGAATGTGATTGATGTATGCAAAAACTTGGAAAATAATATAACAACTTTTCTCAACAATAACACATTTTTATCAGGACTGCCATAAAAAGGACTAGCTTTCCGCCAGCGGCTTCGCCCGCGTGGTCTTGATAACTTTTCCCACCGTTTTTGCAACATTTTTCATTGCTACTCCGCTCCTTAGTCGTAGCGTGATAGTATATAGCCTTTCACGAGAAATGGCCTATCTAACACTGAAATAATTTTTCAAATCGGTCCAGTAGTTTCGGAGCCTATTCAATTCAAACAACCAAACCTTTTTTTTTTATATTAGTATAGATTTGTTTTGAGCTTTTGAGAAGAAACTGAAGAACCTGTATCCGTGTCATGACGTTTAGGTATAATGTACATAGGTGAATATTCCAGCTATGCCCCAGATTTTTAGACGAACAGAGAGAACGTAGTTACTAAACAAATATTTTTTTACTTCTCTAATAAATAGATCTTTAGAATTGAAGACAGTTTTACAAGTTTTACATTTTCATCACAACTAAAAGTTGTTTTAAATTATGGATTCCTTCTGAAAAGGCATAATAAATATTTGCTTTTTATTTGTATTTTTAAAATACTTTTATTACTTGTTTTGCGGCTATAACTTCACTGCGACCAAAGTCGTTGCCACTATGTGATTGAAGGTGAAATGAAAATGATGAAAATGATTGAAAATGATTATTATTATTTTTATGGGATGTCATAAACATATTAATACTAGTGCCACGTCTGTTGGTGGGTGGAGACAGTGCCCCTAAATTTTTTTGCATGGTCCTTTTATAAAGTGAATAAATGACCAGGCTTTACTGCTAAGTAACAGAATCGATTCTACCAACAATACATGCATAAAAAATAAGCAAATTCCAACATCAAACAATATTGTGACAGATTGTACAGAAAACTGTCCCTACTTAGGTAATGGAGGTAAACACATATCGAGGACAAGTGGACATCAAATGACCTTTGCATATTTACCAGTCGTAAAATAGAAATTTTCTATCATAGTGGACATTTTATTGTAATTGTCTGATGGTTTATACCTAGATAATCCAATTGTCATTATGGCGTCTGTTTGTTTGCGTCATTTCATTAAAAAGAAAACATTATTAATAACTAGCGACCCGTGCGCAGCTTCGCCTGCGTTTACCTGTTTTTACTTTTTCCTTTACGGGTTTTCTCTCCATAAGAACCGTCCTCAGACTTCATCAAACACAACAAAAAAGAAATCAGCCAAATCGGTTCAGCCGTTCTCGAGTTTTGCACTTAGCAACACATTTAATGATTCATTTTTATTTATATCGATTATATTAAGTACTCGTTTATATATCATTTCCTCATTTCCTGGGATTTGTATACAATTCCTTGATTTCATACATTTCCGGTAACATATACATATATATTCTGGCTTCTGTCTAAATGCTTAACACAAATGATTGAATAGAATATTACTTTGCTTCTACACCTTTTACACCGAGTCAATCTGTGTAGGTACTGTTCATTCTTGCGATATATTCAGCAGCACAGTTATTTATAAGTTCTATCAAAGCGGAAAAATATGACGGATCACGTTAAAAAAGTAAATCATTTAAATATAACAGTTTACATATTTTTTAAGCTTCTGATCAAAAAGGTCAAAAATTAAAAGGCACTATAATAACAAGAAAGAGTTGTGACTTCGGCCATAAGCCATTGGCCATTATACCCATAATTATTTATATTTGGTTGTATTATATTATCGATCACTAAGTGCTAGAAGAAGTACAAATAGAGGGGAAGGGAAAAAGGAAGGGCACCTGCCCGGAGTGTGGGTCAACTTGCAATTGCTCGCTTTTGTTGAAATTATATAAGAGCCTGCTTCATACTGATCTGTTCTCGTTAAATTACTTAGCAGAAAATTTCATACAAATACTGTTTCATTTTTTTTTATCCTAACGGCTATCCAGAGGTGGTAAAACAGGTCCTTAGCAGATATAATATTTCAGTGGCAGCAGCAGAACGGGAAGTTTGGACCGCAGCACCCGCGGCTCCAGCACCACGCTCAACACTGACGAGGACAATATCAACGTCGTTGTGAGGCAAGTACAATAATGGGTAAACGGTTTTATGCTCTATAATAATAATAATATATTTATTTGCTTAAAACATGGTATACAAGGTGTTACAATAATTATAATAAAGAACTTACATGTTTTGCCAGAGTTGTACTTGCATGCAAATCTTCCACTTAGAACTAATATGAACATATCCTGTCCATAAATTCTTTAAGACTATAGAAATTACTAGTATTTTCAAGTCATTAATCTTATCTATTTTTAAGTCATTAATATAAGACAGTAAGTTTGTTGTAAGTTTTGGCTAGGACGTTTACTAAGACGAAATAGGTTCAGACTCGACTCGCGTCTCAATTGTCTTATTTGAGGCTACTGCCACAAGAATAAAATATGTTCTTAGTTATAATTTATTTATTCTTGTGGCTAGAATAAATTTATTTATTCTTGTGATGACTGCCAAGATTAATTTATAATTAGAGAAAGAAGAAAAATTGTAATATTACCTACCTTTAAACTCTTTCGTAAAGATTATTATTATAAGCTTCGACATTCGTAGCCCGTATATCCAATGGTTAAGGGTAATGGGTAGGATGGGTACCTACGCCGTGACAATAATTATCATGATGATTAACATACTACAATATATAATCTCTAAGGTATCAGTAACATTTTATTTCTTTCTTTCTATATAAATTATCCCTTTTTACTACAATTGAATATTAGAAAGACGGAGACATAATGTGAATCGGCAATTAGTCGCCATTCTAACAGCACACAGTATTATCGATGCTTTTAATCGAACACAACTGTTGGTAGGTTGTTGACATGCTTCTTTGATTGTAAAGAAATCAATACTCTTTCAAATGACACCTTGACAATGTGTTAAGACTTGAGACTTTTAAATTATTGATAAACAAGTAGGTAAATTGATGAAACTTTGGAGTTCTACACATAGGTTAAATATTTAATTTAGGTTAAAACTATGAGTGAATTCACACGGGCTGCATATAGCTATAATTTCACTGTACATTATTGTATTAGTTAATATAAGTACCTGTAAAGATAGTGTATGTTATGAATATTAATAAATAAATAAATAAATAAATAAATATCTTTACTATGTAGATATTATTAGGTCAACCGTTTCTTCTTCCCAGCAAAAACGTTTTAGTTCTAGTAGTTTTTGGGGCTGTCTAGAATGTAAAAATGACGTTAAAAATGCAAATAAATTAAAATTAATACCTAGTCTTGAATAATTTTTACTTTGATTTTGATGAAGCATAACTGAGCTTAAAGCAAGAATAGTGTGATTTTAAAAACCCAACGGAATACGATCATTACTAATTCTGTCAATTTCAATTTTCCCTCACACTCAGTTCGGAGCTGTAGGTAGGTACGACTCCGCCCATGATTGATTGATGTGCTTTCAAAAAAAACGATATAACTACCTATACAAATAAATAAAATTGAAGTATTTGTTATTCTAAAATAGCAGCTTTTTAGTTATGCTTATGAAAGTATAGACTTTATATTAGACGGCAAAAGTTACAGGACACGCGGCATAGCCTAGCAGGACTGAAGTTAGCCGTTTGGTTGCGCAGTACACAATGTATAACCTAAACCATCCATTGCGCATTCAAATGGCCAACTTAAGCCCGTCCAGCTGTGCTGCGCGTACTGTAGGTAATAATATCAAAACTGAACTATTAAAAAAAAATGACACTCATTAGAAATCCTAGAACCTGGTAATTTCAGCTTACATTTCTTCTAGAGTGCGCCCAATCAACGAGAAAGAGCGCTCGTGCGGGGAGCGAACGCTACTGGAGTTCCCTGGCAAAGGCCAAGTGATCTGCCACAACACCACGCCCACTCAGAAGGCCAAGGTCTTCTCCTACAACGTTGTCTTCGAGCCTGAGGCTACACAGGTACTCACTAAGTACTTATGGGTGAATTGCGCAAGCAAAAAAAATACACGGCAAACCTGAGAACGGTAGTGCAATGTGCTGATTTTTAATTTTATAAATTTTTCCTCAATAGTTTAAGTACTCCTCTACCTTGACAAAAAAAATCATTGATTTCTACCCTTTAATATACCAAAAAAAATAATTATAAAGTGTTATTTTATCATCACGGTGGCCTGTCCTGAACCCAATTCCGTTCATAAAATACCTTCCCCTGCAAATACATTCGTAATATGGATTTAAATCGATTTTGATATCATTAAATTATTACATATTCGATCAAATAAAACTATTTTTGTTTCTTTATCTTCTTTCTCATGGATTTGACAGGCAGTTAACTTTTGTCTGGAAAAAAGTTATCATTTCAGTGGACAGTAAGTTTTAGTAGAATAGCCACGTCAACATTGCGTTGTTACGCCCCTCTCACCTTTCCTCACTTCGGATCAATCCGGCTCAAGCTCTCGGCGCAAACGCACCGGTCCCAACGTCTTGCCGTTTCCCGCCAAAAAAGTAATTTTATCATTTCAGTAATAAGGGGACAAAAATAGTTTCATTTCGGTGGCTGATATATATAAAGTTTTAGAGATACTTATGTCAGATACAAAGTCATAGTTTTGTAATGTAGGTACTTTTACCTAGAGTGTAGATTAGATTATTCGGGTGTATTTGTATTTAAATATATAAAATATATACATATATCTATCTAGTTAGTACATGTATATATTTTAGATACACATTTGTTCGGCTCAACGATGATGTGATGCGTGTGTAAGTCACCACAGTGTAGATTATTATTTCTAGATACTAATTGTCAACAAAATAATTACTTCGAGGGTGTACCTTCATTATAAGTTCCTTACCTTTATTTTTATATAATTTATTATGAGTACTGAATTACCAAAGATTATATAAGTAAAGAAACAATTCATTCATATCATAATAAACATTACATAATATCATTCTTTGAGGTTATTAAGTAAAACCTCAAAGAATGGTATATGTAATACTAACTGTAATTCTGTATATTAATTATGATATTAAAATAACTGTCTCAGTATTTATCTAAAATTTGTGAAAATCAAACCTAACAAAGTACGGAACCCTGGCTGCCCGGCACGGTTGTTCTTAACTGTATCATTTCGGTGGATTTATTTCATTCCGGTGCACAGTCTATGATTTCGGTGGTAATTTTTATCATTACGGTAGACACTTTTCATTTCAGTGGACTCTTAAAAATTCATCCTTACATATTTATGTAAGTTTTGATGATATTTAATGTCCACTCACGCACAATGTTACAAAATAGGCTAAAGTTTTATTTGTCACTAAAAATATGTAGATAACATTGAAATAAAAAAATCCCACCGAAATGACACATAAAAATCTCTTGTTGAAATTCACCCTTATACTTAACTCTTTTATAGCCAAAATCTACACAATATAGCCACATGCGTTGGTCCATAATATTCGGGCACTAAGTATGCTGATGCATGTTAATATCTAGCATAGAAATGTTTATGAGAAATTTTCTTGTTTATCATATCTTGTCTTGGGGTCTGGCATTGCCAGCAACACTTCGACCTAATGGGATCTTTTGTGTTGTCCCCATTACCGTTTATTCCTTAGTCTTTGAAGACGTGGTTCATGAAGGCGGCTAACCCACTATGAGCTATGAGTAAGGAACCTTATAAGTCTTCTGGCTTCGAGTACCCGTTTCCAAGAAGTTCCAGACTTATCCGTTTCGTTGCCAGGACGTCAGAATCACACAAGATGTGCCGCACTGTTTCCTTGAATTCAATGTCATTGTTGTTGTTTACAGGAAGACGTTCTAGAATATTCCGGTGTCAAAAGACTGTTGGAGATGGCAGTCGAGGGGTTCTCCTGTACAGCTTTCTGCTATGGGCAGACCGGCAGCGGCAAGACACATACCTTGACTGGGCCGCCAGGATTGGTGAGTGAAGCTCTGAAAGTATTACAAACCTCTCAAGTTTCGTAAATTTATCAGAAATTAGTCACACGTCGATGTTTGAATAGGTAACTTCTGGGCAAGCGTTCTTCATCGTCGATCGTATATATATAACTAACATCAGGGGGGCTAGACATGTTGCATTTTGACATTCGAATCGACAAACAAAATGTATGTAAATGACATTAGTGACAGCCCGATTTGTCGAAAGCTTGTGTCATTTTCATACATTTTGTTTGTCGATTCGAATGTCAAAATGCAACTTGTCTAGCGTGTCCTGAGGTAGTAGATAGATTGATAGATAGAATATTCTTTATTGCACTACAAAACAAACGAAGAAGTAGTGGTAGTAGTCAAACGTAAGCCTATAATGCTCTTGACTTAACTACAGTCATAATAGTTAACTATAAGATTAAGCTATATTCCACCGCGCTAGCCTAATGCAGGTTGGCAGACTTCACATGTCGTTGAGAATATCTCTCAGGTATGCAGGTTTTCTCGCGATATTTTCCTTCACCGTTAAAGCGTAATAATTGCGCATATGATTTCGAATAGTCAGAGGTTGCCTTAGAATTGAACTCGAGATCTTTGACTTGACAGTCCAGTGGTCATGCCCCTGGCTATCACTGCTTACATTATGTTCAGTTACCAAATTTTTTTTTATGTTTTACTATCATTATACCTAACTGTGGTAAAAATATTTACGATAAGACAGGTATTCTTCGTGTGCCAATGTCCTGCAAACTGCACGCTCCCCAGACAGATCGATGTTGACAGCTGTCGTAGCCCCAAGACCATACCGCAATGAAAATTACATACCTATCTATAAAAACACCTTTCCCCGATACGAATGTGTGTTAGAACTGAGGGACCACACTTTAAGGGCTGTAACTTTTAAAATATGTAACTACAAATTCCCAGACTTAACCTACAATTGTTTTAAGTCTACTACTAAATCCTACAATAGTTTTTTTTTCGAAATCCCAGTCTGGGCCCTCAGTTCTCACACACATCGATACGATTCAGTCAGGTCAGGAGTTAATAGCAGGTGAGCGAGTGACAGTGGATTATGACCGTGGTGCTATCGATCGAGCCCGGCGCACATTGTATGGTGCATTGATGACTTGTGATTATGATTGCCACAGATCAATAGATAAGCGGAGCCATCGTTGCTTTCGAGAATCGGGCGGTAACTATAGGAGCCTTTTCACCACCCTAGGTAGGCTGGTACTAGGTGAATAACGGGTTGAATAATAGACTTTTTTCTTATCGATTTTTATATTTAACATATAATAGCGCCGAGAGGGGTCGCTTGGTCTAGTGGTCCGAAGCGCGGCTGCTACGCTATAGCTCCTGGGCTCAAATCCCGGGGCGAGCAAAGTGTTGAACTTGGGTTTTTTTGTGATATTCTCAGTAGTATCTCGGTCTGGATTTGTGCCCCATGTGCTCGGTTGATGGCATGAGGCTCACCCGCTATTACATGGGACCTAAATATACCGGCGAAATGAGGGTGTACTGTACTTACATCTCTGCCTAATCCTTCGGGGAATACAGGCGTGATGGTATGTTATGTTACCGTGACCCCCCCCCCCCCCCCCCAGGGTTGAAATATTTTTTTGTTTCATGTGCTTTGTCATTTAGGTACCTACTTTTGTGCCGTTGCGTTGTGCGTTTCCAATAATTCCTTACAAATTAATATCTTCCTTATAAACTCTACCTCCATAAACACGTAGCCTGGTTCTAGTAAACTCTATCGTCATTCTTATTTTAGACTGTGGAAGCAACTGTCACTGTCATTAATTTATACAAAAACTTCACAACAAACCGGCGGCAATTAAACACGTAATCACACTAAAACAATGTCCTACCTAACATTATGACGTCACGGACATGCACGTCGTATAATTAAGTGTAGTCTGTTTGAATTTACAATTGAACTGTATAATCTAATGCGATATGTGAGATAAAAAGGTTTATCTATATCTATACTAATATTATAAAGAGGAAAGATTTGTTTGTTTGTTTGTTTGTTTGTAATGAATAGGCTCCGAAACTACTGGACCGATTTCAAAAATTCTTTCACCTTTGGAAAGCTACATTATCCCCGAGTAACATAGGCTATATATCATCACGCTACGACTAATAGGAGCGGAGTAGTAATGAAAAATGATGCATAGGAAACACCCAGACAAACACAAACACCTAAGTTCATCACATAAATGTTTGTGTCTTGTGGGAATCGAACCCGACGACCTCGTGATCAGCAGTCCGGTACTCAAACCACTAGACTACAAACGTCATCAATTGAAACATTGGACTGCCATGGGTCTCTTCTCATACTGAGAAGAGATCCGTGCTCAGGACATGTTTAAAAGATTTGTTTGTTCATTTGTTTGTATTGAATAGACTCCGAAACAACTGAATCGATTTGAAAAATTCTTTCACTATTAGAAAGCTATATCTTTACCGAGTATCAGTTATAATTTATCTATAGGAAATACCCAGACACGTGGGCGAAGCCGCTGGCGGAAAAATAGTTTATGATAAATCATTTATTAACTAAATAAATTTATAATTTGATAATCGTTAATCGTGTAATCGTGTTACATAAATTGGGTATAACATAGTGCATACAGTAAAAATTTCTTGTAACAATCAACAGAACATTAAGACTGTTTAACGGTGACCCCCAAAACTAGACTTGTCTGTATCTTGGGGTAATTCATCGAAAAAGGAAACCTTCCAGAGTTCTATTGTGTTTGCTCATTTTTATTTACAATACAACACAATCATTATCTATTATTATCTTTATTAATTTTCCCAACTTTGTTAGGGTCGGTTCTAACAAGATGCGATTGAATATTTGCTATATCTACTGCTTTTTGCAAGGTTTAAGTTAAACCCTATTCAAATTATCCATCACTCTTGCTAATCTCACTCCCACATAAATAATTGCATGCTACTATGGTTACCCGACTGCCAAAGGAGAGTTATGTGTTTGACGTGTATGTATGTCCGTTCCTATGTCCGCCGGTAACCACTCAACGGCTCAACCAATTTAGATAAACGATACGTCATTGAATTCGTCTTGATGGCACGAGTGTCACTGGGTAATACAAATTATAAAAAAAAACAAAATGGCGGACTTTATGCGCTTTAATGTGCGGGATGATTTTGAAAATCATCATTAGGTGTATATTTTTGTGTCTGTCTATGTCTTAATAGCGTATCACTAACGTAAGGTAAGGTTAGGAAGCTCAAGCTATATTTACTTACATTTTGCATATAAATAACTAGCTGATTCCCGCAACTTCGCTCGCGTTTGAACCCCGGTACACCACCCGTTATAAGTGTTGTAACAAATCCGACTTTGTTTTATATATTAGATAAATAATTTACACAAAAAGTTGGACAAACCAGCGACAATTAAAATCGTAATCACGCTAAAACCACGGCGCGTAGCATGTCATGTCACGCGATATGCATATTGCATTTTTACATAGACACTAAGCATGGTGTTGTAACATTACAAGACAATGTTTTATTAAGTGTTCATGAAATAAAAATGAAAGCGGCGCACCCTGAGCATTGTCTTATTATTGCTAACAGAGCATATTCTCGGTACATTATACCAAACTAATATTTTAAACACAAAAGTAACTCTGTCTGTCTGCCTTTCTGTCTGTCTGTCTGTTGCATTTTCACGCCTAAACTGCTGAAGAAATTTCTTTAAAATTAGCTAAGGATAGATTAAGTAAGTAGATAGATTGGGTTACATCTTGAAGAAAGGCATAACTACTTATAACATGTTAGGCTAGCTTTTGTCCCAAAAAGCCTTTGCGGTATGAGTAAAATCACCACAGGCAACAGCTTTTGAAAACGGCATGCGGTATTTTTGCTGACGATAAAAGATAAACTGCCTATAACAGTGTTTCCCAATTAGTGGTACGCGTACCCCCAGGGGTACGTGAAGTTGCATCAAGGGGTACGTGCGGCTGTCGGTAAAAACAAGAACAATTTCCGAAATATTATTTTATTACTATCATCAGTAAAAACAAGAACAATGTCCAAAATATTATTTTATCATATCAGCGAATCAGCAATAAAATATTTACTGCTATTTTGCACGACCTACCTTTGCGAAATCGGATTTTCAGCCATGACGAAATTAAAAACTAAACATCGTCACAGACTGCAACTTGAAGACGATTTAAGACTGAAGCTGACTGAAGGACAACTAGATTTTCAAGAGCTGTGCAAAGAAAAACGTGCACATTTTTCACATTAGCGTCTTCGCCACTACATCATATTATTTTGATTTTCACTATTGTACTGTAATTTGAAGATAGTAAATGTTATTTAAACTGACTTATTTTATTTATTTATCACTAGCTGTGCCCCAGCCTATCTGTTAATCCAGGGTGTCAACTACCTGTATACCAAATTTCATCAAAATTGGTCCAGGCGTTTGAGCGTGAAGAAGTAACAAACATACATACACACACACTCACAAACTTTCGCATTTATAATATTAGTGTGATTGCTACAATAAGGGGTACGCAGGTTTGAGGTCTTTTTTGAAGTGGTACGCAGCAAAAACTAATTGGGAACCACTGGCCTATAACAAACCATACGAACAATATAGCACGTGTTGTCTTCCACCCCTACGTTAGGTGGGTAGCCGTGCAAGTACTTAATCAAATCGTAAGAATAAATACAGAGTGCATATTTTTTATGCATTTGAAGAGCTTAATTATGTAGGCCACACTTAGAGGAGCCCTTTGCCCAATAGTGGGACACAAAAGTGGCAACATAAAAAATAATTACCTAAGTTTATAATTGATACTTGAATATTTTTGATTTGATAAATGGACAGCTACGTATAATAAAAAGATATTTCATTTGCCGTGGATTCATTATTAGCAATACCAATAATTATTATTTTCCAAATTACGTTTGGTTCTTACATGTTATAAAAAGTACTTTTTCAGCAGTTTTTGAACTAAAGCCTGAAATTAATAGTCACAAAATAATAATGAAAATACTTAGAAAAGTTGTAGTGGTAATATCAGACAGGTACTTAAACAATATAAACCTTGTATTGATCGTGCATTGCGTCTGACACCCGGGCCGATGCCGTGACATCCTTTAACATAACGTGTTGTAACTAAACACATTATTTAACACATTGTATGTGTTTGCTGGCTTCAATACAAATATCATTTTATACGAGTATGTTTATTATATCATTTTGTATTTATTTGATGCTAGAAATGACTGCAGTACCTATAAAATAAAAATAATTGCAACTGTTTTTTGCTTTCACGGAAACGGCAATGTTATGATATGAAGCCTTCTTGAAATCTTCAAGTTCTGGCACTGTATAGTGGACTAACAGGTAACTTCTTATAAACATACCAACACGTTAAAACCCCAATGACACCCCAGACCTGGGCATCGAATCTGGAATCCAGGCCCTTAAGCGTAGCAATCACGCTTACTTCGTTTTTTTTTAAACATTGTACGTCTGTGTATAAAATAATCTGTTATTAGTTAGCCTAGCTATATGTAGGTAAATAGTTGTTTTGTTAGCTCATAACAATCATGCGATAAGCCGTCACAAGCCTAGCTTATTAGGTGGGTAGGTACCTTTTTATAGTGCCGAACATCCTCAATGATCGACCGATGCCAGGGGGAGAAGACGGTGGGGAATGTCAGATTCCTGCATTGCACTCTGATCCCTGATCCCTATCACCCCTGCCCTCTGATCGCGGCCTCGATGGCCGACAGTCTTTTTCCATACCTTCTCAGTTATTTTCTTCCCTTGTATTAGGTGGAGAGTGGAACGAGTCCATTCTCACCGGAGCACGGCCTGGTGGTCCGTTCGTTCGTATATCTGTTCCGGTTGATCAACGAGAGGCCAGAATCCCATTTTATATTGAAGGCGTCCTTCTTGGAAATTTACAATGAAAAGGTAAGTACGTTTATTTATCTATATGCAGGTAGGTAGGTAATAATAGTTTTACCTAAGTCGGTATTAAAATTAAAAAAAAAATCTATGCTAGTTTTCTGACCGTCTCTTATTCTACCTTGATCAAGGAGGCAAATTTCCAATCTCGGTGTAGCTAGCTACGTTCGAAAAATAATACGAAGAAACTCTGGATATGAAACGATATTTCTATACTAATATTATAAAGAGGAAAGATTTGTTTGTTTGTAATGAATAGGCTCCGAAACTACAGGACCGATTTCAAAAATTCTTTCACCTTTGGAAAGCTACATTATCCCCGAGTAACATAGGCTATATATCATCACGCTACGACTAATAGGAGCGGAGTAGTAATGAAAAATGTAGCAAAAACGGGGAAAAAATTATAAGACCACGCAGGCGAAGCCGCTGGCGGGAAGCTAGTCTCTAATATAATCTTAATTATCATGTTGTAGGTAATAGACCTTTTAAACCCGGGAAGTGCGAGAAAACCGTTGCAAGTGCGGTGGTCCAAGGAGAGCAGGAGTTTTTACGTAGAGAATCTGTTCATGGTGGACTGTGAACAGCTGGACGATTTGTTTGCCGTGTTGGAAGAAGGTCAGAAATATTTTACTATCCTATTTTCTTCTAGTGTTTTGTCCAGCAGATATTTCGCGACGAGACATTCTTGCTATTGATTTCTATAGAATATTAGTCAAGGTAGGGCAGGTTTTTGTTTTGAATTCCACCATTTTCCACAAATTTTTAGGATGTTCATTTATTTATTACAACTGTTCTTTCCTTCATGCCGTGTTATTTTATAAAAATCATCACGTAGTATCGTTGCGATCTGTTTTGTCATATTATCCAGGCATGCGCAACCGTGCAGTAGGCGCGCACGCGATGAACGCTCACTCATCGCGCTCGCACACCGTGCTGTGCGTGCGCGTGCGCCGCGACCTGCGACAGGACCGTGACGTCACCTGCTCCACGCACGGAAAGATCAACTTCGTGGACCTGGCCGGCAGCGAGATGACCAAGCGGACGCACAGCACCGGCAAGACCCTCGAGGAGGCCAACAACATCAACAGGAGTCTCATGGTGCTCGGTCAGTGCTAACAACGCCATACTTTGTTACTCCTTATCTAAAGGTAGTTCTAGTTGTTGGACAACAATCTCAAACCCTTAAAGTCTTATTTGGCGTTCATAAGTTTAGTAGGGTCCAGGTGAATTTGTGACGATATTTTACAGGAGAAAAACTTAAGGCTTCACCTCACTGTCCCATCATTGCTCATTAAGAAGAATTCCAAGATTGTAATTAAAGTATCTGTACAGGTTATTGCATAGCACAGCTGAGCGACGGTAGGAAGCGCGGCCACATACCTTACCGGGACAGTAAGCTCACCAAGCTGCTGGCTGACAGCCTCGCGGGGAACGGAGTCACGCTCATGGTAACACCAATAAAAGTATATATTTTCAGGTGTTTACACGTAACGTTCCTCAACATAGTTTCTCTGTAGTTCTGAAGTGTTTGGAGGCCTCAAAAAAGTTTCCTACTCACTTTTTTACTATTTTACAGCCAAATATAGAAAAAAAACCACTCCCTTTAACCCGATACCTTCGTTTGGTTGCAACTAAAATTGGTTTTAAACTTTTTTATCATCGGTACCTACAAATTTCTTCTGCTACTAGTACTAAGAAAAGGATTCTTGTGTGGCAATAAGAAAATAAAAAAATTGCAGATCGCCTGCATAGCACCGACGAGGTCCAACCTGAGCGAGACGGTCAACACTCTCCGGTATGCAGCGCGTGCCAAGAAGATCAAATCCAAGCCTATTGTCAAAATGGTAAGGGTCCAAAAAAAGGACCATTATAACTTTGATTACCAATACTAAGGTTTTGTATAGAAGATACTTGGATAGTTTCCAAATAACAGAAGTTCTGAAAGCACATTGTTTGTTAGGACGCAAGAGACGCATTGATATTGAGTCTGAAGAGAGAGGTGGAAGCTCTGCAAGCGGAGAACCAGCACCTCAGGACTGCGCTACACGTGCAGACAGACTACAACCTCGACACATATAGTAAGATATAGCTTCACTACCTTCTTGTTCACGGATGCCATTGTGTATGTATATCTTGCTCCTCCAAATAGATTTTCCTGCTTTATATTAAGTAAATGGGCAAATAGTGCCATTGTCTTATTACTATAACAAAGATGAAGCAAATAACTTGACTGAAAAGCAGTAGGGAACCAAAATCGATATCGAGACTAGCAGAAGAGCAGAAAGGCGATAGATCAGGTCGACTGGATGGCTTTCTGCTCTTCTAAGTGTTAACTCATCTACCTAACCTACCTAGATGGAGTAGACCATTTTCTTCTTTTCCCACTATAAGATTCTTAAACTATTACACATTAGTTTTATATGAATGTGACCAAGGTGAAGAATAATGTAAAAGAAGAAAAGAAAATCCTCTGTTATCCTTACCATACACCACCAGGTCAACGGCGCACTCCGACTCAGATCGAGCCAAACAAACTATACCAGCTTCCTCAATCAGAACTAGTGGACCTAGTCCAACTGCACATGCAGGAGAACTCAGCGCTAAGGACCGAGAACAGCGAACTATTCGGAGTCAGGGACCAGCTGCTGCGAGACCAGGAACTCCTTAGCAGGGAGAACGAGAGGCTGCTCAAGAAACTAGAAGACGTTAACTCGTAAGTTTCTTTTTTTTATAGTGTGATGGGCTCATGCCAGACTTGGCAATAGATGAAGATGATGATGAAGGCGCAGAGAAGCTCCCTTCACCTAACCTTGGAAGTTAAATTTAGAATAATATTCTTAATGAGTTTGATCAATGAAAAAATCAAACTCATAGAATTTAACTTCCAATCTTATCTAAAATCGCCTAGAAAACTCCTAGCGAAATCATCAATAAGTTCGCCTTTTTAATAGGTCAGTGTGCCTTAGAAATTTGTGTCAGGATTTGGTATACCTAATCGGAAAAAACTTACTCGAATTCTTCATATTCATAAATCGGTTCCTAATCAACCTAAAAATTAAGGCGTTGGGGAGCACCTGCCAACACTTGTTAGTAGGTACAGTGAATCAGATTGATCAAATGCTCATCGGATCTTCAATGTAAAGAAACTAATGTAATTGTTCATAGGACTATGTTTGGATTCAGCTGATACTCCGGCAAGAGCCCCGCCCTCTTAGGTCAGTTGGCTAAAGCTTGTCAAAAGATACTGAGTGCATGCCTCACAATACCTACACGAAAAATGTATAAATCTAAAGTTGAAATATCCGTTTTATATAGGTAATTGGCATGTAAAACTAAACGCATGATCTAAATTAATTACTTACTAAAGAATATATGAAGCACTACACCAAAACACGTGTGATATTTAGATATAGAAATGTAGGTATAATTTGAACAAGCAATTTTGATGCATTTTAACGATTTTGTTTCTGGGATCCCAATGGGGGTCAACCCCAAAACACTTGTGGTTCATTCGAGTTATAATAAAGCGTGGACCTACCTGACCTAGGTATGGCCTAACTAGGAATGTGTGTGATGAAATCTGGATGTTATATTTTCAGTGTATGTGTACGCTCACCCATCATACCGGCGCGGCCGACGTATTCCGGTTCGAACGACACCAACATCTGGACCAACACGGCCAGATCCGCCAACAGTATCGACAGTGCAGGAAGCTAGGGTCACACGTAAAGGTGTCCTGCAAAAATTCAAAACTGCCTCGTCTAGTGGTCCCAAGCGCCACTGCTATGCTAGGTCCTGGGTTCGATTCCCGGGTCAAACAAAGTGTTCTTGGGTTTTACATGTTTTCTGTGAAATTCACAGTAGCAGCTTGGAATAAGGATTTGTCCCCAGTTGATGGCAAAAGACTTGCCCCCATTACATAGGACCTCTGCCTTACCCTTTGCCCCTTCGGGCAACGGCCCCTACGGCGTGATTATGTATGTAATTATGTATGAGTTTCGAAATTCGTCAATGTAGCTTGAGTGAAACCTTTTTTATTGACAGAGAAATGCTTCTAAACTTGCCAGATTTTGGGACTAAATAATTATTTAAATTTAATGTGTTTTATGGATTGACATGTTCTGTATTCTTCGAGATGATGTTTCTACATAATATGAAACGCCCAGATTATAATTACAATATAATTAAACTCTGTAGATTGATGATAAATAAAACATTAATTATTGTACATAATTAGCAGCTAGCATAGACAATAAATGTTTGTCAATAGACATTGTATTTTGGAATTGCGTTTACATAGTTTTGTAAATAGATAAGAACTAGTAATCTAGACTATGAGTGATACTGATAAAACTATAACAATGTTACAAAATAAATAATAAGAGAGTGTTTGTGTGTTTTATTGAATATTTATTTAAAAATAGCAGTTTCAGTAGATAATTTACCTACTAGAAAGACGGAGTACAGATAAAATTTTGTTTTGTTATACGCAATTAGATAATGTAACGTCTCGGAAGAAGCAATGCACTTTATTCTAAGACACATGCATTGTCATATTATCAAATTACTTCAGAGTGCATTAGTCAAAATGTAAAACGAACTGAAATTAACATACATTTGTAATTGTCAAATCGGCAATTGCAGCTTAACAGTTGATATTTCATGTCAAACTTCAATGTATCTCAACAATTTATTTTTTTTATTTCTTCCACACACAAGGGTACTTATGAATAATTCCTTATATCCCAAAATACACATCAATAGTCCGATATATTAAAACACTACTGCTAATGTCTTCTAAAACCATATTTTTTCCTTTCATAGAACAGATCAGTCTTTGAACTACCCAAGTTCACAATCTTTGGACAGCCATCTCTCTGTAAGAAAAGCAGACAAGTTTTGAATACAATGTAGTTGGGATCTTAAAAAGAACATTTATATAATGAATGTTATAATATCTATTCTTAAATAAAGAAACAGTATTTTTAGCAGTGCTGCCATTTTAGCACTTTCGGTGCAACAACTCCCATTTTTAACAGTTGTCAACTAGCAGAAAATCTAGCGCTTTACTGAAATGGTTGTTGACTGCGGGGAACAGCAACAAAATCAATGTTATGTGAAATGCATCTATTTGACTCCTAATTTAAAAATAGCATTATAATCAAGGGCTTTTTATAAATCACACTTGTTTAGCAGAACCTAGCGCTTTTCTGGAACTGATCTAGCCCCCAACACTAAAACGGATCTGGCAGCACTGATTTATAGAGGAATGACAGCTATTGTGTTAAGTAATTATGACAAACAGTTTTTTCTGTTCAAGTAGATTTAATATAACCCACTACAAAACTTGGCACCTTTAGTTGATTATCTAAGACAAAAATTGACCAAGTACCATGAAATTGACTATGTTCCATACTTTGAAGTAGCCTATAGTTTTTTCTGTTCAAGTAGATTTAATATAACCCATATTAAATCTACTTGAATAGAAAAAACTATAGTCAATTTCATGGTACTTGGTCAATTTTTGTATTAGAATGAGATCTAAGAATCAGATAAATTAAGGAACATAGCAGATAGGCAAAGCATTTCCTGGATATTTAATCCTACTTACGTCTTTTTCCTGTATAGTACATTCTTTGCAGTAGTAAGCGTCGGAGACGCCGGGGCCGCCGCAAATAACGCATCGGCCTTGATAGGATCCGTAATTACACTCGTCGCATATCCTCACCAAGGTGCAGGGCCGTACGTATGAGTCGCATATCACGCATTTACCATCACATTTCTCACACAAACGACCAATAGCTAAAACAGAAGTTATACCATAAAACATTTTGAATATTGGTTATGTTTGCGGAATATATTGGAGTTTCGCTTACCAACGCCTGGTTGTTTTCTACAGAAGATAAGATCTGGATGATGCTTAGCCATAATGAAAGTTCAGTTACCGAGAATCAGTTCACTGGAAACCCTATTTCAGTAATAAAATAACAACTGAATCAACGAAATTCAACGAATAACCTCAAAAGTCAAAAACAAAATGTTTATTGTTGCGTTCTTAAGTCTAAACTAAAAAATCAATTTCAGTTTCAGTGTACAAGTTTATTTTTGTACCGAACTTTGTAATTTAGTATTTCTTCATTTCGTCTCTATTTTTAGCGGTCTTATCTTTAAATATTTTTATACATAAATATTAATTTAGTAAAGAAAATAAAAGTGATTTTATTAACAAAATCATTTTTTTTTGTTTATTCGTTTGAATCATGGACCATGGTTTTTGAACGTACAGTTCTCGCCAAACTTATTGTCCGGGTTGAAGTTGGCACGAGCTAACTTTAACCCAGCCGCAAAAATATTGGAGAAACTTGGAGTCTTGGAGAAAGAAAAATGTTAGGGCACTGGGCAGGGAAGGGAAGGTGAGGGAAGTTTGTTTAGAACATTCAACATAGGTTTAGAAACGTAGGAAGTTAGATCGTATCAAGTGGACTTGATATTTCATTGACACTGTTGATCTTTTTGATACAAAATATTTTGATACATTTCAATTTACATTCAGAATATATCACAATAAAAAATTGGATAAGAATTAAATAAAAAATGTTTTAATTTATTTATTAATTCTCTGGAACGACATGCAGTTTTAAAATTTATCAAAATTTGTCACTTCGGCTTTGACAAACATTTTGACGTTTAGTAGATTTCTGATTTTGACGTTTTCTGTTGATAGTTAAAGATCGTACACATGTTTCTTTTTCCTGTAAAATTTTAATAATTCTATGAAAATGACGCCAGATGTAGAAAGCCAAAATAGTGACGACGATAGTCAGCAATCTGAGAATGAAGAACCAGAAGAAGAGCAACCTGCAGAACCGGCGACCGAAGATAAAGAGGACAACACAACGTTCAAAGATTTGGTGCGTATACACCATGCGGGTGTATTTACAATCATTTGAAGCTAACTCCTCGAAAAAATCATGCTTATAGCTACATAAAATTGTTTGGTTATTGTAGCTTAAGTATTTTAAAATGTAAAAAAACAACAAAATAATTTCAAGTTGAGGTTATGTTATTACTACTTTTTAACTATTTTAGGGAGTTATTGACGTATTATGCGAAGCTTGCGGAGAATTAAAATGGACGAAACCATCAAAGATCCAGAAGGAAGCGATACCAGTGGCACTGCAAGGCAAAGATATCATAGGTTTGGCTGAGACTGGGTCAGGAAAAACAGGTGCTTTTGCACTGCCAATCTTACAAGCCCTATTGGAGAACCCGCAAAGATACTTTGCTCTGGTATTGACTCCCACCAGAGAACTGGCATTCCAGATATCTGAACAGTTTGAGGCACTCGGTAAGTTTTACATGATTAGTGCTTAATGCAATTCCCTGAATATTGTTATTGAGAAAATTTTAAATAGCATATTGAACTCTGATTAACTAAAATAAGTTAGTGTATGTATGGTTATAGTCCGCGCAGTACTAGTTGGCGCCTTAGGCAGGGACAGGGGTGAGGCGGTGGGTAAGTGTGAATGAAAGCAAGCACACTGCGCGCAGGCAACCCCGCCCCTCAGTCACCGCTCACCTACCTAAGACGCGGCCAACTAGTTCCCCACAGACTATAATTGAATTCTTTAAACAGCAAATGGCTGTTAATGGTTGAAAACAATCAATGTTTTTACTGTGTTTTGTCTGTAATTTACACTTAAAACCATACTTAATCAGACACATCTTTATAAACAGGTGCTAGTATAGGAGTGAAATGTGCAGTGATAGTGGGAGGCATGGACATGGTGGCGCAGGCCCTCATGCTGTCTAAGAAGCCTCACATTATCATCGCCACCCCAGGAAGACTTGTTGACCACCTGGAAAACACTAAGGGATTCAATTTGAAGGCTCTGAAGTTCTTGGTAAGTAGACATGGTTCTTATCTTAAGCTTAATTAATTCAATTAAAGAAAATGATTCTACAGAGGGTATTAATTACTGTTTATACTAAATATTCTTTGACAAATTATAGGTTTATTGCTAGGAATTAGACTAAAATCACCCTGTTCAGGTTTAAACAATGTTTTTCCTTCACAATACTTATAAAAAGTATCAAGTAATTGATTGAAATGAAGTATTTTGCTTTTTAAAGAACAGAGTAGCAGAGTACTTCATTATTATCAAATTGTTATTTGTGGCGATCTTTAGATTAATACAATTTTATGACTGCTTTGCTACTCTTATGAAACAATATACCATCACGCCTGTATTCCCCGAAGGGGTAGGCAGAGGCGTACCAATGTACACCCACATTTCGCCAGTATGTTTTTTTTTTAATTGAATTGAATTAATCTTTATTTGCTATAAGTATTGGTACAGTTCGGTCTTAATTATATACTTAGATTCAAAACACTTAGTCATAGTGTTGACATGCAAATATTATGTTAATTGTTACTACCAAACATAAATATTATGAAATAAGATTACATGCGTTATTAAATTACTTATAATTAGCCAATAACAAATGTAATTAAATTAAATTAAAGTGTATTCAATAAACTCAATGACATTTAATACATAACAACTCATTTACCAAATAAAAGTTTTTTCCACTCAACCAGGCCTTCAGTTTCTTAACAAATCTCTGGAAGGGTAGATCCTTAATATCACTAGGTAGAGCATTAAATACACGTCCACAAATTACAAAGCTACTTTTGTTAAATAATGTTGTCTTTGGAATTTTCGGCAACACAATTCTGTTACGATTCCTGACACTCCTCGGAAATGTCTCAGTAGCTTTTGTGAACAATTCTAGATGTTTTAGGTCCCATGTAATAGGGGGCGAGGCTATTGCCGTCAACCGGGCACAAATCCAGACTCCGAGCGGTTATTGGGAATTTCACAGAAAACCCAACAACACTGCTCGACCCGGGAATCGAACCCAGGACCTCTAGCGTAGCAGTCGCGCTTGGGACCACTAGACCTATGAGGCTTATGAAACAAATAATAATAAATAATTGTATTTCTACATAAATATTGGCTTAAAACTTAACTAATTCCTACGCAACACATATAAAAAATGATGGTGTGAGCACAAACTGTTCCTAAGATTGTTTTATTTAACACCACCAGGTGATGGACGAAGCAGACCGTATCCTCAACATGGACTTTGAAGTAGAAGTGGACAAGATTCTGCGCGTGATTCCGCGCGAGCGTCGCACCTATCTGTTCTCTGCTACCATGACCAAGAAGGTGCAGAAGCTGCAGCGTGCCTCCCTGCAGGACCCCGTGAAAGTGGAGGTTTCCACCAAGTACCAGACTGTTGACAAGCTGCTGCAGTACTACTTGTTTATACCTGTGAAGTATAAGGTGAGAATAAATTGTCCTTAAAAAAGGACAACAAAAATCTACTTATTTAAATCTCTTTTGTGGAGTACTTAATTCATACCATTTAATTAACTAATTTCTTGCTATTCTTAGGACGTATACCTCGTGCATATTCTTAACGAGATGTCGGGCAACTCATTCATCGTATTCGTGTCGACGTGCGCAGGCGCATTGCGTACTGCACTGCTGCTGCGCAACTTAGGACTGGCGGCCGTACCCCTGCACGGGCAAATGACGCAGAACAAACGCTTAGCAGCTCTCAACAAGTTCAAGAATAAAAGCAGATCTGTGCTCATTTGTACTGATGTTGCTTCAAGGCAAGTTGTTATGGGAATTTATTATCATCGAAATTCGGTCGGCAATTGTACAGAATGTCGTTTTCTTTCTCGTCCCTGTAAGCCATCATAAATATCATAATTCCTTTTTCATATTGTATTATCTGTTATTTTACAAATGTCTTATAAATTGTGAGTATAGTGAGAGAGAGAATAGTGAAGATATTCAAGTTCAACTTTCTGTATTACATAATAAGTATAATTTAGATGTTTTGTGTTGTTACGGCAATTTTTTCGCGATTGATCAGATGAATCATGCTGGTTTTTATTCCTGCAGAGGTTTGGACATCCCCCATGTGGATGTGGTAATAAACCTGGACATCCCACTGCACAGTAAGGACTACATCCATCGAGTGGGACGCACAGCGCGCGCGGGGCGAGCCGGGAAGGCCATCACTTTTGTATCGCAGGTCAGTCCTCTTGACTCCTCTTACTGCCCGCTCCTATATTCAATCCGTGGATAGATTTGCTTAACCTTTTAAACGCCAACGTCAGCTATACTCGACATGCGCAAGCGTGCCGTATGCGCCAATGACAATACAAAGTATTTTTCTGTGACAATAAACAAGTCACAGAAAAATACCAAATAAACATAATAAATAATTACTTTTATATTTTATTGGCATTTTGTATTTATATCGATTTTTGAGCTTGTACAGAACACAGCGATGTCGTTCAATGGCGTTAGACATTTTTTGTATAACATTCATACAAATAATGTCTAACGCTTTGTCAAATGTGCAAATATTTGCTTACTACAGATAGTCTTCTATCTCTAGTAAACAAGCAAATCTTTAGTAGTCCAAGGATGCACCCCGTACTTTTCAAAACAATTATGCCTATTAGGGGTGAAATGACCTGACAGTGAAAGGGTCGATGATAAACTATTCTATATAGGTACTTACAAAACTTTAAATGAGTGTTGTACCCCAAATGCCGCGTCCGTCGTCCACCAATATATCTGGAACTAAGTTTATATAACTTATAGCTATCATCTAGTTTCATTGTATTGATGGTTTTCTAGTACGACGTGGAGCTGTACCAGCGCATCGAGCAACTGATCGGCAAGCAGCTGCCGCTGTACAAGACGGAGGAGAGCGAGGTCATGGTGCTACAGGAGCGCGTCGCGGAGGCACAGCGACTCACTAAGATCGTACGTTACATACGCTACACTCTAGACTCTATTCAGCACCATCTGCATTAACGCTTATGTAGCTAAAATGATTAGTCAAGTTTTGTATTGAAAATTGAAACTGAAAATTTGCAACGTTATGTCCGAACTCGGAGATGTCACAACCTAATCAATCATTAGCTAATAGAAACCCAGTATATCTGTAGTACACTGACAAAAAACTCAAATATGGAAAAATTGGCCAGATATAGTAGCCAGTTTGCTGACGATTCGTTAACGTTAATTTCATTTAAATCGGTTCAGTAGTTTTGGCGCAAAAGCGCGACAGACAGACAGAGTTACCTTCGCATTTATAATATTAGTAAGGATAATATATAATTCACTTACCCGTAGCAATTCTTTCAATAGGCCTTCCTGTTTCACACAGGCTTTACCGAACCGAGTCTAAGTTACATTAATATCACTTCAACAGGAAATGAAAGAGCTAGAAGATAAAAAGAGCAGTAAAGGTAAGAAGCGCGGTGCAGACTCCGACGATGACACGGAGGAGGCGGCCGGTGTGCGCAGACGCATCAAGGGCAAGCCCAATCACAAACATGGCGGCAAAAAGAAGAGACGTTAATAAATGATTATATTATGAACTTGTTATTGTTTTATTTTTGAAATTTTCCTCTAATTCAACAGGCAGTGAATATTTCATTCTAATCCACATTCGTGTCGCTCATGTCCTAATGTAGAATTACCACTACTACTTCCATTACTATAAACTGATGCGACATAAATAAGAACAGATAGTGTATGAATAGGTATGTTTTTGTAAAATGTAGTCGACAAAAAATTAATAAACAGGCTAATATATCTGTGTTTTGACAAAGATTGTGTAATGTGTTACGAAAAATGTGTAAAAATGCAGGTGTTGTTAGCTGCCTACATAAACCAAACCCATACACATTATAAAACAAAGTCCTCCGCTGCGTCTGTCTGTCTATTTTCGATAAACTCAATAACTAGCTAGGTCTAGCTGCAGAGTGAATAATGTATTAATTTATGTAGGTAGTTGTGTAGTAATTTTAGTTTATGTTACCTATCTATACTTACTCATAATTGCATCATTGTTGTGTATCGTTAGCGAGATTCTGCAGAGTAGTATTTACTGCAATCTGGACAAACCTTCGTGGTTTTTAGATTTTAATATGATTAATTGTAACTAAGCTGTTTTGTAATAATAATAAAAAATAAAAATAAACTACTGCACCGATTTTCATGCTGTTTTCGCCAATGGATAGAGTGGTTCTCTATGAAGGTTTTAGTAAATAAATTGTAATTTTTTTGTATATTATGTATGCCCGTATGCTTCCCTTTTGTTCACTGAACGTAAATTCAATACCAAGATAACAAAAACAACCCAACCTTGGAAACACTTGACCCGGTAAGGTGGATAATTGCAAGGAACTGCAACGGTCACCAGTATTCACATAACGTAATTATTTTCGAGTTATTTCTATTGATTTAAAATACATCGGAAAAAGTATCGATTTGGTCTGGTTTTTATTTATTTTCTTCTATGACTTCGGTTGAGTAGATGTTTAGACAATTTTAATATTACTAGTAGAAGGTATTCTATGATCAACTGGAGTTTTATGATCAACGTGATCCATAATAAGTAACTGTTACTTTAATACTGAGCATTGTAAAATATTGTTAATTTAGAACCTTTACATTTTGGACCATCCAGGTAAACTGGGCATTCGTTCAGCCTATGAAAAGATTTCAATTTTATGAGACTTACACTCTGCTTAGGTAAGTACTGATGTTAGTAACCTTAACCGTTTCGATTAATTATAGTTAAGACCTAAATAAAGTTACCTTTCTCGGGTCTTGACTATCCCTTTTCCTTTTTCCAATAGGTTAAGCAAAACACAAGGCCTGCACCAAAACATCTTTTATATAAATGTAATGGGAGTCAGAGCGATCCTCAAACGAAACAAATTTGTTCAATGCTTTCTTACAGTTTATTCTAAAAGTAAACAGTCATTTCTTTCTATAAAAAAATAAATAAAAAAAAGAAATGCGAAAATTGCGTCGCGCCCGTAAACACGGCGCGAGCACTTGTAAAAACCGACGCACTTAACAACTAAGCCATTAGGAAGAAATCACAACGTTGTTTTAATTTTTTTAATCGTTATTTATTATTTCTATACAAATAGAACTGTACAGATAATTTTTTAAATTATTTACCACATTTCATCTGCTCTCACGATAGACTTTTTACAAAAGTGAAAACTATCAACATTACGCACGTAATAAACGAGATCGCGCGCAGTTACCGCTTACCTACCGCTTAACTAGGGACTCGCCGCGGCGTCGCTCGCAACAAACAACATACTACACACATCCTGGAACACCGCTGTCGCTCACTGAGCTCTCACCGCTCGCCACATCACCACATCGCCACATCAACACGGGGAACGCGAATCTAATTGAGCTGCGCGACGCGTGTCAACTATTATGATTTATATTTAAATACAAAATTACATTATGGTCTGAAGAACAATTGGAAAACAAATTATCTGTTGGCTCACTAATAGAAGTGTGAAGGCGACATCATCTGGCAGTACAACTATTGCGTTCGCGTTCTGTATGTAAACCCTCGATAATATACTCTTTCACCTCGTTACCAAAGCGGTGCCGGTGCATCACGATAAATTTATCACAAACAATAAATAAGTACAATTTATATATATACCGTATATCTATCCAATAATATAATACAGTGGCAGTGTGACATGCATGCTCTTACATAATTTAACTTTTGTTCAAATTTAAATGCACTAACTAAAATATACATAATTTTAGAGGTGAAAAAGTGTATTACTTAGCAAACTAATGAAATCACACTGGAGGTCCTTATTGTAGTTATATTTAGGTATCTAAGCCGCCCGCACCACCGCCCTGCACTGTTCGTTGCCCCCCGAAACTTGTAACAGTTCCAACAGAACACTGACGCTTACATTCGTCAGTATTGATCACAATTATAAGAAAACTAGTCAGTCTACAAAAATTAAGATCACAAATGCATGCGGCGTGGTGCGCGCGAGTTAGCACTTAAAATAATTTCAAACTATTCCAATGTCTATACACAAGTTAAAAACAAATGACCCGGGCCGCCCTCGAGTCGACTTTCCTTTTAACAAATCACGCCAGTACGTACTGTACGTTTGCTAATTTTGAAATTATATTTAAGCCATACGCTCCTAAAAATGCTCCAATAAAAGTACTACAATTAAAATGTGCGTTAGCCGTTTAATGGAGATTTTACATCACTTTAGCTTTCGTCGGTCGAGGATGTTAGGCCGATCACTGGGCAACGACCATAATCAACAATAATCACTATTTGTCTACCGCGCAGCACAAATTATTGGTAAAATGTTTTGTCCAGTGATCAGTCTACCGCCACACCCGTCGCCGAGTGCTGTCCGCAGTGGTCGAGGCCGGCCCGGGCCCTATAACAATATCACATGTTTCGCTACTAACAACCTTTTATGGCTGAAACTAATATTCACGTTATCTTTCGCTTGTTCTTGTGTACAGTGTCAATCACTTCGGCTTCAATACAACTGACTTGTCCTCACAAATTATTCCATTTCACAAACTGCCAGAATATGGTCAAATACAATAAATACTATTGTTTTAGTCAGAGTTTACTTTTGGTTCGCAGCGAACTCGTTGAGATACCCTCGCCCGCGAGAGCTGTGACTGCGCCGGTACAAACAAAAGCTGTAGTAATTCTACATCTGTCCACTTTGGGGCAATAGGCCTCCCATCGGTACTGTCGCCCATACACTACGGCTATATCTCACACACAACAGACTTTCACCAAACAACACATTCAACATCATCCACGGAGTCACTCTTCATACTGAAGTATTCAGATCAGTTGTGTAAGTGGGGCTCGTACTGGCTGCACTGCCGCGTGCTGCAGCGGTGCAGCGGTGCAGCGCTGCAGCGGTATGCAGCACTGCGCGCATCACATCGACGTCATCAATACTGCAACAAGGAATGAAGTGTGGGGCGCGGCGGCGGCGAGCGGCGACACTACTGTACACTGTCACGCTCAGTTCAAGTCACGGTCCTCTAAGTACTTATACTCGAACGTGAAGCCCTCCTTCTTGCGCTGGCCCCACTTCTCGTAGTCAAAGTAGATATATGTGCCCTGAAATCACAACACAATGCCATTACAATATAATCTGTTGCCATTCCTTTTATAATATTTGTAGACGGATATTAATTAGCTCATCTTTCCTAGCGCATATTGACGGTGTTAGCATTTTTTTGCAATTTGCTACTGGTTCTTTTGACATTTGGATATGTTACCTGTTCGTACTCCTCATTGATGACCTTGGGCTCCTCATGCCTCTGGAACCACATCATGTACTTGGTGTGGAAGCGCCAACTCTGCTTCTTGAGCGCCTTGGCAGCGAGGTACTGGGCCTTAGTGCCCTCCATGTAGTAGAACACGAAGAACAACGTCTCCGTCGACAGCCGCTGGAAGAACTCTACGGAGTCCGAGTGGGGTAGTAGCACCTGTAATAAAAACTAGCGATATAAGTCTCGCGAGTTGCTAATGGGCTAGAATCTTGTCTAATTAACCTCCACCTGACGTCATCCGCCGTACTTGCCAGCTAGTCGTGTTACCGCGTACTGAGAGCGGTTACGTCATTTTTACGTCACCAAGATGGCCGCCAGACACATTATCAATTATTTCTAGTATTTAGTTTTCCCAAACCCGTAGGAATTTTCCAAAAACCTTTCATATCGGCTGCCTACGTGTCATATCTGTGTGCTAAATTTCAGCCCGATCCTTTCAGTGGTTTTAGCTGTGCGTTGATAGATCATTCAGTCACCTTTTCCTTTTAATATACAGTAGTACTCCACCCACCTGGTTGTAATATAGGGGCGTCGGACATATATTCCTGGGTAGGTATACCCTCGTTCTCTCCGAGTCAGACGGGTGCGGCATATGGTAGAACGACGATTCCAGCATTTGGAATTGTAGCTGATGTTCCTGCAAACATATCAGTATCATTAATTTGATAAGGCTAAGGTTTTGGGGTCAGCTATCAGTCCGCAGACGTCCCGGTCGATCTTGAAGATGGTTATTTAGTTTCAGCGTCAACGGGTAATCTGTATTATACACACATAATATCGTAAACGATACGGCACACTTTTTTTTTAATAAACCCTGGTGTCATTTTTACACAGCACCATCCAGTCCCAAACTAAGGAGAGCTTGTACTATGGGTACTAGACAATAGATAGAATACTTATATACTTTTATTTTCTAAATACATACTTATAATATATAAATACTTCAAAATACTGAGGTGTTTTCAAGCTTTTATTGGTCAATTAATAACCACGGATGGAATAGTTCGGTTTTATGCTTGTTCCTAAGTGTAGCACTGTATGCTATAGATTAGTTTAAATAAATAAACCTCGTTATTCTTACAGAGTTAAGTGGTAGCGGGCCTAGCGGCGCTACGCCCAATAACGGAGGAATGTGCGCTTGCGCTAGTGGTATCCCTCGTCTTAAATTCTGAAACATACAAAAAGTAATTGTGTTGATCAATTTAATTATGACTTTTAGAAACCGAGTTATACAGTATTTTTTATTGTTTATATAGAATGGAAAATGTTTTAACTGGTAAGATATCAGTTTTTTATACACGATCTAGGCAATATTTCAATTTCATGATTAGCAATTTGTATGTCTGACCAGTCAGTGATGATACCTCATGGCATTTTTAGTTGCGAAAAATTTTCATGGATGGCTCTCATACCGACAAAAAATTGCATTTTCCTTCCCTTGTCATATACGTCTTAGATCAGAAACACGATCAAAGTTCTAATCATATACTATGCTATTGTTAACATGCTACATGAGGTACAGTTCTCGCCAAACTTATTGTCCGTGTTGAAGTTGGCACGAGCTAACTTTAACCCGGCTGGAAAAATCCGAGAAAGAAAAATATTGGATTTAAACGATTTCTAACGACAGCCTACGACTTGAGCTTTCGTTTTTATTTAATACAATTCAATATTTTTCTTTCTCCGATTTTTACGGCCGGGTTAAAGTTAGCTCCTGCCAATTTCAACCCGGACAATAAGTTTGGCAAGAACTTTTATGTGCATGTGTAGGTACCTGTGGGTGCTGGTCGAGGCCGGCGCGCTGCACGGCCTCCTGCGCCATGCTCTTGAGCGAGGCCGTGCCCGCGCCCGCCCCCGCCCCCGCCCCCGCGCCCGCGCCCGCCCCCGCGCCGCCGCCCGCCGCCGTGCTCGACGCTGAGCTCACTCGCCCACTGGAAACACACCACTATGTCAAACTAATGCATAACAGATGATAAACTCCATATTTAAAGGATCTTCAGATTACGAGTAAAATGAATAAAATACAGAAGACAAGTTTTTTTACGAAAATAATTATCAAATAAAGCAGTTAAATAATAATAATATCAAGACAATGACAAAAAAGTGAAATATACCACTCACTCCCCACGAAATGTTAAAAAAAACATGTTAAAACTTTTTCATGAGGACCCAAAAATAAAGATCTAAGGTAAAAACTAAAGAACTGTACCGGAAATAAAAATGTAAGCCCACCACAGAATTTTACACCAAACAAAAAATAATATTTTATAAATCAACCTACCCCCTTAAAAACAGTAGGCGTGTTATTTCTGAACACCGCCTTAATTATAAAAACCATAATCTATAACTGCATAAACGAATAGCATATTGTCCTCAATAGTTTATTCCATTTGTTCCAGTGAACTTGAACTAGTAAACTGGCCCAGTAACCTTGCTACACTATTCTTGACCTCCCTAAGACTGCACTGTGCGGCAAAATCACGTTATGCAATTTTTGTGTATAAAGAATGTCAAACATTACGATTAACATAACAAAATTAAAATTTGAATAATTCAATAGGCGATTAGTGAATCAATGTTACGTATAATATCTTCAACTTCAGATTTAAAAGAAAATAATTATTATCTAATAACTAGCTTTTGCCTGCAGCTTATACAAGATATCAGGGTCTGCCACCCCGAAATTTGGAATAAAACTCTTTTTTTTAACATACATTTTTGCAAACAACAACTTTTGTGTTTGTTTAACTTTCATCCCCTTTTTTTTTGCGCCTGAAAATGCTTTATGCACCGTCACGCCGCCCGGGGAGGACGGCGCGGTGTGTGGGACTCCGCCCTGAAAAGGACGTCTACCCACTAAAAACAGACGGGTGACGGCCTCATCACCGTTCGGCCGGGGTCACAGGTACGTGTGGACATTCTTCCGTGACAACTTTCATCCCCTATTCCAACCCCTTACAGCCCTTATTTCTATCTTTTTGTATTTTTTTAAGCATTTTCCATGCTAAGATTACAACTTATTTTTAATGAAGGAAAAAATCGGCGGGCGGGCAGGGTTCGAACCTGCGCCTTCTGGTTCGGTACACCAGACGCTCTGACCACTAAGCCACCTCTCTTCTTCACAATAGATGACGCTACGTCACCTTAAGACGTAAATTAGAATGTGGAGGAATATTTCGACTGGCGAGCAGGGCGAGCGGTGGCTTAGTGGTCAGAGCGTCTGGTGTACCGAACCAGAAGGCGCAGGTTCGAACCCTGCCCGCCCGCCGATGTTTTCCTTCATTAAAAATAAGTTGTAATCTTAGCATGGAAAATGCTTAAAAAAATACAAAAAGATAGTTAATAGGTAAGGCGGTATCATACGACATTGAACTAGCTGTAAAGTTAGTCGTGTCAGTTGTGAAAGCATTCTTCACAATAGATGGCGCTACGTCACCTTAAGACGTAAATTAGAATGTGGAGGAAGATTTCGACTGGCGAGCAGGGCGAGCGGTGGCTTAGTGGTCAGAGCGTCTGGTGTACCGAACCAGAAGGCGCAGGTTCGAACCCTGCCCGCCCGCCGATTTTTTCCTTCATTAAAAATAAGCCCTTATTTCGTCATAAAAAGTAGCCTATATCCTTTCTCAGGCTGCAGACTATCTGTTTACCAATTCTCATTTAAATTGGTTTAGTAGATTTTGCGTGAAAGCGCGACAGACCAAAAAAATACTACAGTAACTACTTTCATTTGGTGATTGCATTTATAATATAAATATTAGTAACGCCAACATTCGTGTTACCTAAAGTAGATGTTCTATGACACGTATTTAGTTATATTGCTATCTAGACTGATTTAACACTGACAAACAATCATTACAAATGCATTCTGTATGAAGTTTCAATTCATACACCGTTCATTGATTACATTGAAACCTTCAACCCTCGCAACCCAATGACCTGGTTGAATCTGCCATCTATTACCTAGTGGCCTACATTGGTGCTCTTGACCTAAATCCATATTAGATCACGTCACCCGTGGCGTTTCCCTTTCCGATCGACTGAAAAAGATAATTTTGGGGTCTACTCGTTTTTATGGTCACTATTTTTTGATAATGGTGTAGGTATTGTTTAACTCAATTGAGTAGACAATGGATAACTGTGATTTTATCTACATTGTCATGATAAATACGGTAACCTCACCATAAACATTATTACAGCGTTAGCTTATGTAATTAATGATTTTATTTAAAAACCTTATCTCAACAGGATAGTTAGTTACGTTTAATTTCATTTAGCCGCAAAATGTACCGAAAAATCATTATTTTTTCTTCAGATTATGTCAGATTGCACCCTTTAGGTAGCCAAATATAATCCAATTTGTATTAGTACTAACTTGTTAGCGACATGCTGCGGCGTGTGGTGCGGCGGCTGGCTGGGCCCATTCACGGTGATCGGCGACGCCGCCGTTTCGCTCGCACTCGCGCTTGACCCAAGAAGCGGCACTGACGAACTCTTTGACGTCTGTCAAAACAATACTAAGCTATTATACCTACTAAAAAAGTTAATGTTTTAACGGAAAAATAAATGTCATATTTATTTATACTGCATATGGATGTACTTTTCATTTTCAAGTGTGGAAATATCGGATATAATGATTTCAAACAGAGTACTGACTGGCGGTGGTTGCGCGGGCGCAGGCGGCAGATGCGTCGTCGTGTGCGCGGGTGTTGTCGACACCGGACCATTCTCCACTACTTCTGCAATAAACACACAGAAATACCTTTTATTGGCAAGAAACAACAGTGTCAAAGAAATCCCAGTTTAAATAAATACCTGAAAATTTTCAAATCGTGTATTTTTTCAACAGGATACAAATATTTTCGGTGTTTATACTTTTTTTATTATTTCATAGTTTAACACGCTAGGCAACCAGACTGGGCAGCTAGGTCCGACAGGCACAGTCCAGCCAATCCAGCGTGCCTAAAGTACGCTAGATTGGCCACAGACTGGCTGCCTAGGTCGTTATCTGCAGAAGAAATAAGGACACGTAAGTATTTTTATGTTATTTTTAATGTGTCTTATTAATATGAGGTGTATGTATAGTCACCGTAACCGATCCATGTAGATAGAAATATGTATGAACATGAAAGAAGCAACAAATTAGTAGGTTCGTCTGTTATTATTCTTTCCATTAACAGGACAAACGCACTGATATTAATACATTTCACAAAAAAATATATCTATATAAAAATGAATCGTCGAAAAGTTTGTACGCGCATAACTTCCGAACAACTGCATCAATTTGAATAATTATTTTTGTTGTGATCGTTATTGTCAGAAGAATATCTGTATGTAAAATTTATTTTTATTCCACGGGGAAACGCATGGGAAGCTGCGCAGGGGCCGCTAGTTTGTAATAAAAAGAAGCTCGAAGGCTATAAAACAAATTTTTTCATTGTCCTACATTTTCTTTTCTTAGACTTTTTTTGCATTCAGAAATACCGTGCCGTATTTAAGAGTTTATCACGGCAGCATGAAATCGTTTTACACTTAAATCAGTATGAAACGTGTACTTTTATCGATCACGCTGCACGGCGGCGGTGGAAGGCCGCTGTTTACAAACACACGCACGTGGCGCGTGAGTCAGCGCGAGTACTACGCTACGTTCACGTAAACGCATCAATCAATTCAACGGTTAACGTGCAAGGATTCGGTGACGTGTTGCTGTTTACGTAACGTATAAAACATATTGGATATTTAAAGTCGTTACTGCAGTAAAGTCGTGAATACAATTGGATTGTTAATCGCTTTGATTTTGTGGTCGCAAAGTGCGGTTGCAAAGCGTAATGTCCTGGCTTTGATAATAGAAATAGAGATAGAGATTTATTCTTTCCATTAACAGGACAAACGCACTGATATTAATACATTTCACAAAAAAATATATCTATATAAAAATGAATCGTCGAAAAGTTTGTACGCGCATAACTTCCGAACAACTGCATCAATTTGAATAATTATTTTTGTTGTGATCGTTATTGTCAGAAGAATATCTGTATGTAAAATTTATTTTTATTCCACGGGGAAACGCATGGGAAGCTGCGCAGGGGCCGCTAGTTTGTAATAAAAAGAAGCTCGAAGGCTATAAAACAAATTTTTTCATTGTCCTACATTTTCTTTTCTTAGACTTTTTTTGCATTCAGAAATACCGTGCCGTATTTAAGAGTTTATCACGGCAGCATGAAATCGTTTTACACTTAAATCAGTATGAAACGTGTACTTTTATCGATCACGCTGCACGGCGGCGGTGGAAGGCCGCTGTTTACAAACACACGCACGTGGCGCGTGAGTCAGCGCGAGTACTACGCTACGTTCACGTAAACGCATCAATCAATTCAACGGTTAACGTGCAAGGATTCGGTGACGTGTTGCTGTTTACGTAACGTATAAAACATATTGGATATTTAAAGTCGTTACTGCAGTAAAGTCGTGAATACAATTGGATTGTTAATCGCTTTGATTTTGTGGTCGCAAAGTGCGGTTGCAAAGCGTAATGTCCTGGCTTTGATAATAGAAATAGAGATAGAGATTTATTCTTTCCATTAACAGGACAAACGCACTGATATTAATACATTTCACAAAAAAATATATCTATATAAAAATGAATCGTCGAAAAGTTTGTACGCGCATAACTTCCGAACAACTGCATCAATTTGAATAATTATTTTTGTTGTGATCGTTATTGTCAGAAGAATATCTGTATGTAAAATTTATTTTTATTCCACGGGGAAACGCATGGGAAGCTGCGCAGGGGCCGCTAGTTTGTAATAAAAAGAAGCTCGAAGGCTATAAAACAAATTTTTTCATTGTCCTACATTTTCTTTTCTTAGACTTTTTTTGCATTCAGAAATACCGTGCCGTATTTAAGAGTTTATCACGGCAGCATGAAATCGTTTTACACTTAAATCAGTATGAAACGTGTACTTTTATCGATCACGCTGCACGGCGGCGGTGGAAGGCCGCTGTTTACAAACACACGCACGTGGCGCGTGAGTCAGCGCGAGTACTACGCTACGTTCACGTAAACGCATCAATCAATTCAACGGTTAACGTGCAAGGATTCGGTGACGTGTTGCTGTTTACGTAACGTATAAAACATATTGGATATTTAAAGTCGTTACTGCAGTAAAGTCGTGAATACAATTGGATTGTTAATCGCTTTGATTTTGTGGTCGCAAAGTGCGGTTGCAAAGCGTAATGTCCTGACTTTGATAATAGAAATAGAGATAGAGATTTTTTTTTTTCCGATGGTAATCTAAGTTTCTGCCTGGTATGGGCTCCAGCTATCTATTCCATGGTCTGCAGGCATTTTTCAGATTGGAGACACGACCATGCAATTTGAATATTAGATTTCTCAACATTATATTTAATATCAAAAATACTGGTTGCAAAAGTTCCAGATAGATGACGGCAGAGCTGGTAGGTGTACAACTCAGCAAACCTTTGCTTCCACCCTTCGGATAATTGGGAGTAGGAATATAAGGCTAAGGTATAACTACGCTGATCAACCGATCTGCAAGGTTAAGCTCCGCTTGCCGAGGTCAGTCTGTGGATGGGTGACCATTATTAACACATAGAGACCCCTCCGTGCCTCGGAGAGCACGTAAAGCTGTCGGACTCGGTTGTCATACGAACAACTATGATAATCGTTAGTGGTAGTCAGAAGCCCAAAAAAAGCTTGACAACTAGTCTATGCTTCGAATATCGGTATTGCGGCAGTCGCTCCGTGTAAAATACTGATATTCAGCCGCATCCGGTTAGACTGGAAGCCGACCCCAACATGGTTGGGAAAAAAGGCTAGGAGGATGAGGATGATGTATGTATAAATTTTCCTCATAATAACAAAACACTAATATTTAATCCAATAATAACAGGTAGGTAATGAAGCCAAAACATCACATCTCCAACCATCAAAATGAGTGATTGATATGCTAAATAATAGCACGCAAACTTAAATGTGACGTAAAATATTTTGTTTCCAAAGGATTCTGGCGGTATGTTTACAAACAAACAGTAACCGTACAATTTAAGAACATGTGTTTTGTGTAACTCAAATGTGTGAATACAGAGTTCAATATCGGGGTCATTGGCCATTCTCACGATGTATTTTGCAGATTATTTGGGAAAGGACATAATTATCTCTTCCGAAATAATATAATTAGGACCGTAACAATTAATGTTATAAATCATAATTAATTTTGTTACTCCGAAAATTCTTGAAAAACGAAAGCCACTTTGGTATAATTATGGTTTTTGTACATAATTATTCAAAAATGAAAAAGTAAGTCTATATACCTATTTTAATTTAAATATGAATACATTATGTAAATTAATTTAAAACTTGCGTTTACGTGGATATCATTTAAACAAGAATATCTAGGCACAGATTCAGACACGAATAATGAACTCATTCAGTTTTTCAATAGAAAAGATTTCAAGATAGAGAATATTAATACACATTTTCCCGTTGTCCTTTACACAAATGAAACCCACACAGGTATACAGGTATTAATCTATACTAATATTATAAAGAGGAAAGATTTGTTTGTTTGATTGTTTGTTTGTTTGTAATGAATAGGCTCCGAAACTACTGGACCGATTTCAAAAATTCTTTCACCTTTGGAAAGCTACATTATCCCCGAGTAACATAGGCATCACGCTACGACTAATAGGAGCGGAGTAGTAATGAAAAATGTTGCAAAAACGGGGGAAAAAATTATAAGACCACGCGGGCGAAGCCGCTGGCGGGAAGCTAGTATCTTAGATAAAGACAAACTGTATATGTAGAAATACGATGACATTGCGATGAAAACGTAAATATATTCAAAGTAACATCATTTTATCATGTCACCCATAAAATTGTTATGTCAATTTCGTATATTTAATTGAGATTACTGCCGGATTTTTTATAAATATAATGTAAAGCACAGCGTATAAAAAGTGCGGCCATGTGCTCAGGTGTGGGCAGCAAGACTTAGGTCAAAGTAAAAAACTATGATATATTGGAAAAAACGTTTTTTTGATTAATTGAATTTTTTTCTCATTTATATTCAATTATATACAAAAGCGGAGCCCGCAAGTCCTGCTTCGTCATCTAAAAAAATAGTCATCGAGAGAAAATTCATGATATAATTAAATAGTATTTAAGTACTAAGAATTTTACTTTTGTTTAAATATATGTCACCCATTTCTTTGTTCCATTATATAATACCATACATTGCCATACAAACTCAACAAACTTTGAGGGGTTCCATATTTCAGAAATTAAAGAGAAAGTAAAGTAAGATTTCTGAAACATGTTATTTTGCAAAACAACAAAAGAAGTTAAAACCAAACATTGAAACATCCAGTTTACAAATTCAATATAAATACATGGTAAACTTGACATTAAAGCTTAAAAAATAAAATTATTTATAAGTTTTATCACGTAGTGCAAGCACACAATACCAAACAATTTTCTAACTATAAGACGCTAGTTCTAAAGTGTCTAGTCACCCCGGACCGTAAGGAAAAAGGTGACGTAGCCTTGCTTTAGTCTCCGCTCACCTCACAAAAACAACCGTCATGAAGAACCAAACATATCCCACGTTCCCCATGAACCAGCAACACACCATAACAAAACAATTATGTAACTGCCATTGAACTTCACAGAAATCACACAAAACATAAAACTACGCAGTTCTTGACATAGCCGAATCAATTCACGAATGCCACCGACATTTGTAAAAAAAAACATGCACACACAACACACTCGACATCAATATCTTTACCATCGTCCATATTTATCCTACATTCGCGCGGCAAACCATTGTTTTTATGTTTTCTTAATTATTTCTAATGTTAGGCACAAGCCTCGTCCGATACAGCCTAGCGACTGAGCTGACGCTCTCGTCATGTCATCGCACTGGCTTCGAGCCAATTTTTAGCAAATTTTACGAATATTGGCTGAATGCCAGTAAACGATTAATCGTTTTCGTAATGAGTTTGTCGGTCACCGTGTTCCATTCATTCGCGTGCGATAAACGTTTTATTTTGTAAACAATGGAAGCGTTCGTTATCGCGTTTAGTTGTGTTGATAACGTGTGTATTAATTATGCCTAACTTTGTGTATGTTTGTGTTGTTATCGTTCGTTAGAGGAAGTTCCACGGTAGCGCTGGCTTGTTAGGTTTCAATTGTTTTCAGGCGGCATTTGCGGTTTCAAAGCGATTAATATTTCATTCAAATTCTCACCATACCTACATGGTATTACGATAATAAATTTGTGAGTAAATATTAAAAGCATAATTATATGTATATTTACTAGCTGATCCGGCAAACGTTGTTTTGCCATATAGGGGTGGGTCACCCTTATCATTTAGGGGTATGAAAATTAGATGTTGGCCGATTCTCAGACCTACCTGATATGCACACAAAATTTCATACAAATCGGTCCAGCCGTTTCGAAGCAGCTTAGTAACAAACATAGCAACACAAGAATGTTATATATTAGATTATCCTATTTGTTCGTTCAAGTTGCCAATCAAACAATATATTTTGGCAAGTATTATTGTCAGTCATGTGTCAGCGCTCCCTTATTTCATTTGAGACAAATTTCCTGCCAATTCCCTAAATAACCAAGTAAAAGTTCTCGACACAACAAAGCGACCTTTTTCAAGTTTTCAACTTTTAAAGAAACCTTTTGCGTAAATACTTAGTATTTTGTATGTTGATGTTATTAAATACCGTCGTTTCGGATCCGACTTGGATTCTTACATCGGGTTTAAAAAATATGTTGAGATAATGTTAAGATAAAGTTTGCCAAACGCACGCCTTCGAGTAGGATGCGAGGCAAGGCCTCATACCTTGAAGGGGTCCAGTACTCCTGGACTTGTCATGGTCGTCATGAAGCCCGTGGACGTTATGGCAAGGTAATGTTAGTGCGGTACTAGTCCGACTGCCGACATACGCTGCACTAAGTAGCGGCAGATCTATGAGGATTTCCTCAACCCAAAATAAAAAATAAGCTATCCAGAATATTTCACACACCTTCCCTATGCGTGAGCAAGGGCTGCTGTGAAATGTGGACATCTGTTTACTAATAACAATTTAATTTATTATTAGTAATTTTTTCCTTCATAGATTACTACAGTCAGGCCTCGGTACAATTCACAGCTAGGGAACTGGTTATGAACATCTTACGAAAATGAAGCGGAGTATGAAGCATAGAACATACCAAATTCCATTCGACACAGGAATTTGGTATGTTGACGATGTCAATTTCATTTTCATCGCGTTACATAGCTTTATTTATAAATCAGAAAAGGGATACAATAAAACCTCCGAAATAAACATCTATTTATACTAAAACAGTTAACAGTGATTGATTAAATTAACCTTTTTACCCCTGCAAGTTAATAAGGACAAAGTATAGCATAACAATACACTTCTGCTTACCATCGTGTTGTTTTATTGTTAATGTAACATATAAATTATTATTTAAAAGAGTTAGGATCTGTTTCACCATCTCTGAATAGCTGTTATTCGCCAGATAAATTGTAACAAAATTTGTATGAAATTATCTGCCAGATGATTTAGCGGAAACTTGCAGAGTTCATGAAACAGGCCCTTTAAAATTGTTTCTTAAACAAAAAAGTAAATAATGCATGTATAAACTCACCGGTGGTGTTGTTAGGCTGCCGCGGGTGGTGGTGCGGTGGGCTGGGCGCCGGCGCCTTGCTGGCCGCGCCCGCGCCCGGCAGGCCCGACAGCCCCGACAGGCCCGACAGGCCCGACGTGTTGTTGCTTATGCTGCACATACACACTGCGCTCACTCACTGCCGCACCACATACCGCTACACTCACTCACCACCGCTAGGGACATCTCTTCAACTACACCCTACCCCGTACGCCTCTTACACCACTCAATGTCGCGGCGAACAATGATATCAGTCACAGAAACAAAACCACTTGTTGCGTTCAATTCAAATTAATTTACAACAAACTACATCTGTAATCTAGTGCAAATCAAATTAAACGCGTATAGTTAAACATTAGACAGGTAAAAGTGTAAAAGGCTGGCACCTGCCCACCTCGACTGCATTTACAACGACGCCACACTTGTTGAGGACAAATATGTTTAGTCAAACAAAACAGAACCTTTCGTTTCTCAAAATAAAACGGATTGAAGATCGAACATCATAGGAAACTCTTATCACGAACAGAAACGTGCCTTCCCGATACTGCACGAGTCACTTACACTATCATTTTATAAATAGAATCACATAAAATCAATAACAGCATGTATAAATTATAAGTATGCACACCGCGTGTTGATAAATGGGTTTTGAAACTTATGGCTTGCATAGCAGAGATCAATATAGAATGCATCGCTCGTCAGGAATGCGTCTGCTAGATATTTCATTGAGTTTTGAAGAGATGTCGCTAACTGCCCTCTACAATGAGCCTCTAAAGTTACAATGTATGGCGGGAAATTCGTATCAACACAAGTAACGATACTTCAAAAAATGTAAACATACTGTATCTTTATTACTAATGTGCTTTTGTGAATAGCTGTGCTGTTGATCGTGTTTATATTATTGTTTACTGATAAAAACTGCATTTTAAGTCACAATTCCGCTATATTCGCTATATTGTAACTTTATAAGCTTGTTGCAATACAATATACAAATCGTCTAATTTGAATTCAAAAGTACAAGTATGTATTTTATTCTAAAATGAGCTTGAGTCATGCGCGCATTGAAATGAGAACAAAAAACTAACTTGGGAGTCATTTTTTATTCTCATTTTTGTGATATTTCTTTATATTCAACTACATATTCGAGCGTGTTGAGAAGTATTTCAATGAGAGATAATTGAATGCACTAACTGCAAGAAATCACAAATTTAAATGTATTCAAACGCAATTGTTTTCTTTTCAACTCTCACATTTATACTAGGTAGGAAAATTATGCACTTAATACTATTTTTTTATGACGACCAACCATCGACAGTGTACGCCAGCAGATTAATATTGCGTAAAAAAAATCGCTTTATTTCGGTACATAACAAAAAATGTTTTTATCAAATTTACGTGTATAACTGAATCTCTCATTGAAACAGCTCTCATAATGTGGGTAATTACATAAAGGTGGTAATAAATACACTTGTGTCAGTGGACTGACCTATTGGTGGATGCTGCGGAGTTATTGAGCAAGGAACTAACGTTACACGTGCTGTTACTGACCGCGCTCGCGTTCACCGCGCGCAGCGGCAGAGGTTTTACCGGCTGCAAATATCAACACAACATCATTTACCACTTGTGTCTTCTAGATTGGTTTTGGGTTCTTTTAGATAGTTTTTTTTTGGTAACTGTACTTAGAGATTTTTACATTTATGTTGTGATTTAATGGAAAGTAATATTTCTCATTTTAAAGTATGTTCAACATAAAGGATAATTATACCTCAAATAAATTGCAAACTAAATGGCATTTTTCAGATTTTAATTAATTAATTTAAATGGGATATGGTGTAATATGAATATTTTATTAAACAATTGTAAAAATCGTCACTTACCAAATTTGTATGTATCGTCGGTGAAAAAGACAGATCGCACACCTAGAACAAAAAGGGCGTAAGTGAGCACACCATATTTACAGAAGGGGAAAAATAATATTTTGTTATAAATATAACAAAAGTTATGTCGACATGCGGCACTTTTGTAAAATTGGTGTTTTTAGTTACGCCTTTGTTGTTCTAGATATGATAAATACAGAATTAATTTATTATTTATAAGAAAATAAGATTTTTCTCTGGTTAAATTTTTCGAACTATGCAAATTAGATCCTCGATTGAATTAAACAGACAAAAAGTACATAAAATTAATGGGGTATTTGATTCGAATAATTTTAGTTAGATCAAGGATTGGTGGCGCGCCAAAGTCTGACGTATGTTGTTGGACAAGAGTTCAATTTTACTTGTATACATCGAATCGTGTTTATTGAATATAGTGGTCTATATAATAAGCACACAGTGACATATAAACACAGTTTATCGTAAATATACATCAACAAAGTTTACATGAAAAAACATTCGGTTTTACATGTAACTTTATCAAAACTAATTTAACGAAATACGATATCGAAAAGATTCGTCACACGATAACCGTACTAAGATTCGATCATCGAAAATTAGTCATATTTTATTCGTTTTTTCATACAGTTAGAACCCAAAACTAATCATATATAGCAATAAATTTGGAAAATCCACATCAAAACTCCACGTAGCAGTACATTAGACAGATAATGAATAATACATATATGTGTAATGGTATGAGGTATGTTTGTGTGCGTGTGTACTCACTTTGGATATGATCTCTTCTTTTTTCTTTTTTTCGACGTCTATGGAGTCTGTTGAATGGTTGTGTACCTCTAACGTTGGTGATGTTACTGGACTTGTACCTGGAAAATGATATATTTACATATTTAGTGATTGTTGGTTATTGTAATACAAGATAAAACAATTCGAGTATTTTTTTTAAAGTACGTAAAAATTATGTATGTAGTTTCTGACGCACTCCATGATAAAAACTGCATTAATCCGAGAAAAACACAGCTTGCTTATCATTCATTTATTGCTATATTATGATGACAAAATGTGGAAATAATCTAGATACGCTAGAACGGGTTCTGCTTCATTACCTTGATGTATAGCGGAATACAATATCACCATTCTTTAGGAACTTGCTAGTCATGCTTTTACTGTCTGATGGTGACGAAGCAAGTTCCAAATTTTAGGGCAGTTTTTCTATGAATGGCCTCGCAAAGGTAGGTAATGCTTTTTATAACGAAATTTCTATGACGCCTACAGGGTAAAATTAAGTAAAAACTCCTATTGATACATGCAGATTGAAAAGACGCTGGTGACTGTCAGAAGTGTCAACGTTAATTAACGAATACATTTTAAGTGTTTACTCTGTGGTCCAGTTCACAGACTAACAAATGGAGGCGTAATATCTATATTTTTCTTATAATCATCACTATCTATCACTGCATATTATAAAACAAAGTCGTCCGCCGCGTCTGTCAGTTTGCGATAAACTCAAAAATTACTGCACCGATTTTCATGCTGTTTTCACTAATGGATAGAGCGGTTCTCGAGGAAGGGTATACATATAATTTGTTTTGGTATATGTTGATAATTTATAAGAAATACCCAAGACATGCGGCGGAAAGCTAGTCTACCATCGTATAAATTTCGAGACGTATTTGAATGTTGAAGGGATAGAGGAAGGCCGAAGTAAAGATGGATGGATTGTGTTAGGTCGATATGAAGGGATTGAATGAGCAGGTGACGGCTAGGGGTGATGAATATAATGGTGATGGTAAAGGATTGGCTGCGCCGACCCCAAATAAGTTGGGGACAAGGGCGATGATCGACGTACCTGAGAGCATACTAGTAGGAGATCCTGCGGAGTCGTTACTGTTGTTGCTGTCGGTGGTGGCGGAGGAGGGCAGCCCGACGCCGCTGAGCTCGATCTCGTCCAGGCCGCGGATGTCGTCGTAGATGTACTCGTTCTCCTCGAAGCCCGGCTCTTGTGACGAGTCGATGTAGTACTCCACGTCGTCCTTTATCCTTCTTATCTGCAATGCAAGCGGCATCTGCTTAGACTTGAGAAACATTTTTAAAACAATAACATATTACATTTTAATCTAAGATCTATAAAAACATCTAAAATGGTATCTTTCTTATTAGACTATTTCGTATAATATAGCAATTTTGCCCATAAATAAATAACAAAAAAATTGTGAAGTGACCTATGTTAACCAGTTTGACTACAATGATTCTCTCTGTGTGGGCATGAGCATTAATTATATCAATCAGTTACTTTTTTATAGATAAGATAATAGACAAAGGAGTTATGATCCAGCTTTAAAAAAAAAATTTGATAACCAACCTGTTCAACTTCAACGGACATGTTGTCAAGCATCCTCAGCAGCGTCTCTAGCTTCTTTATATGGAACCTGTGCTTCTCCAGCTTGAGTTTTAAATCCTCCATGCGGTCCTGTTTCTCCTTGTCCAACCTTTTCTTCTTACCCACTAGCAGTGACTCTATTTCAGACTCAAATTGATCAACCTGGAATTGAGATTTTTTTGGATTTGATAGATGTCTTTTGTTTTTATGTGAGGAGCGCACAGCTTATAAATTTAATAAGATCAACCTGTGAAGCGCTGACAATCGACATTAAGACATATTCTGACCTGGTGATAACTAAGTGAAGATTTGTTTTACCACCCATTCTAGCCTGGAATTGTGTGTGACTATTGGATGTTGAAAAGGCTAGGATGAAGATAGATGATGTAACATCTATGAGCATGGTGATTATGACAATATCACTGTAGCTATAAGCATGTTGTTTATAGAAAGATATATTATTGCAGTCCCGAACCGTGTTCATTGTGGTAAGTAATGAATCTAATATAGTATGTATACCCTGCTTTATAGTACGGAAAATCCTTTTGGATGGACCTGGGGAGGCGGTGGAAGGTTATTTCGGACTCCTACCGACTGAAAATCGCACTTGCCTTCCTTTGCCTTATCGTCTTAGCTATGAGCTTCGTGGCATTCACGATCGTGACAGCCTGTGATAATCATCAAACCTTATTAAGAAGTGCTTCCTACTTATATATACCCCTAAAGAAATGTCTGGAAGGGACTGATTTTACAATCCGATACAAACTTAATGTCGACTCGGAACATGACGCGAGTCACTGCGCAGTAACGAATTTATATAACAGCATGGGTAAGAGGTGGGGTACTGCGCAGCGAGTAGCTAACTTCCGAGCCGCCATTAAGTTTGAATCGTACTGTACTTATTGTAACTGAACGAATATACAACATCAAAGCACATCAAAACTAAGTACTGTTCCCGCCAATCTTTGTGTCTGGCCTGTAGTTGGTGCGACCCAACTTCAACCAAGATTCCAAGATTTTCAAGGAGAGAAGAAAACCAAGATTTTTACGGCCGAATCTTGAAATAAAATAAATAAAAACGTAAGCTCAAGTCGTAGGCTGTCGTTTTAATTAATTTTATTCGAATCTTTTTCTCTCTCCGATCTGTACGGCCAGGTTGAACTTGGCTCGTATCAACTTCAGGCCGGACAAAAAGATTGGCGAGAACTGTAGCTACATACTACGTTTGCCAGGTTTTGTACAAGCTCATACAAAAGTGAATCAGTGTCCTATTAATTAAGTATGTAGAAAAATATTTCAGAGCGTTCAATACTTGGGAATAGAACTTGCATTCTTCCAGAAACCGTAGATTGAAAGGGTATATATAATTATTTATATTAGAGTATACTCGTATACCAGTGCAGACGGCTGCGCGATGCGATATCGATGTGAAGCGCGCGCACTGGACGTCCGGCGGCACTTGGTTGGCCCGGCGGCATACGGCCCAGTAAACGGGGAGCCGCCGGCACCAAACCGTTGCTCGATGTGTTGTACCAACAAACATTTCAATAGGGTATTTGACTGGAGTTTAATTTATTAAAAACTAGCTTTCCGCCAGCGGCTTCGCCCGCGTGGTGTTATAAATTATAGCCTATGTTACTCGGGAAAGATGTAGCTTCCTAATGGTTATTAATTTTTGAAATCGGTTCAGTAGTTTTTGAGTTTACTCAACAAATATACAAATCTTTTCTGTTTATAATATTATAGTATAGATAAGAGACTATTGTAAAATATAATTAATAATGATTCCTATAGTGAATTCTAAGATATAAGCGTTTAAAGTTGGTGGTGATGGAGAGGGGATACTCTGTCCCTTTCCCGCAATACGTCTTAGTATAGAATTTGTATGGCGTACTTCTTTGTGTTACAAACAAGTATAGTGGACTCTCTTTTTAGTATAGTATATTTTTTTATTTGTAATACAAATGTGGAATCTTGTTATTAGCAATTCGTATATTTATATATTGTTTTTTACCTTTGTTGTTAGTCTGTAAGCTTTCCTAAAATAATATAAAATTGAAATGCTGATTATAAGTATTTCCTTATTTTTGAACCGATTTTAATTTTGTTTTTAGTTTTCGGAATATATTTGTGGTCAAGTTTTTAAGGCCGTAAACATTAATCAGTCAAATAGCCTATTTTGTATGAGATACATGTTGGGTATAACTTTTTCTAGAGAGAATTTCCAGTTTTCAGAAATCCAAACTCGGAGAATATCCAATGGCAGTGCACCTCACAGAACGATGGCTGATCCATACATTCTTCATGGAGTAGCAAACAAATGAATTGTATTATTTTGTCTGTCTCATCTCCATACACCATTTGAGATAGCCATAAAAATTAATCAGTCAAATAGCCTATTTTGTATGAGATACATGTTGGGTATAACTTTTTCTAGAGAGAATTTCCCGATTTCAGAAATCCAAACTCGGAGAACATCCAATCGCAGTGCACCTCAGAACGATCGCTGATCCATGCATTCTTCACGGAGTAGCAAACAAATGAAGTGTATTATTTTGTCTGTCTCATCTCCATACACCATTTGAGATAGAGAAGAGTAATGTCAGTTGTTATTAGTGGTTGACAGTTGCACAGTAGTGTTATTTGTGCGACAACACAGTGCCCGCGAGTGTACCCGCCCCAGTCACTTCATTAGTTCACTCCTCCGCGTATCTGCAGTACTCACTTGTAAATTAAGTGCGTCGATGGAGGAGACGAGCCACGAGGACATCTCCTCGCGCTCTTTCTGAGCAGGGTCTAGTTTTTGCGCCGCGCCCAGACCCTCCTTGGAATACGCCTTCGTTTTCGTCTCCCGTTCCACTACTTTGAACCTTTCCATTTGCTGAAAATAAAAAAATGGTTCTAAATCAATTGTTTCATTTCAAAACCGCACATTTGTGTCGTTTGAATAAGTTATTGAGTATTGAGATATTAAAATACTCCTACAGTTTGTTAGTTATTGTAGTCTTCATTTAAAGCTGAGACAATAAATCTTATGTTTTATATACATACTATAATTTGTAGTTATCTACACCCTAATCATTGTCGGTTAAGTCATTAATAATCTTGACACTTGTTAAGTAAGATTTTTTATGGATATGAATAGTTTTATTTACTGTAATCTACAGAACAGAATGTTTATATGGATCTTCGTAGGTGCCCTTAATATAATTAATACAGACTGGGCAATTCATTCTATGTTTACATAATAAATTAAAAGAAAAACAGTTGTACCTAAGAGAAGAAAACAATGAAATACATGTTACAAATAATCCCTATAAATACAAATGAAAAAAATCGCCTTTCGAAACAAAGGTGATAATAATCTGATTGTTCTTTTTTATTAATCATACAGGTTATTTTTAAATATCATATCCTCATACCAGATGACAATAAAAACTTATTTTAATTTATCAACAACATTTAATGCCCTACTGCTGAGCACAGGTCTCAAATAACAAGGGTAAGGAAAGGTTATAGTTTACCAAGTTGGACTAGCACTGGTTGGAAGAAAAAAATCCTTCAAGCATGCTAGTTTTCATAGGAAACCTTAACGCACCATAACATTGGCGCTCTAGCCTATGTTTTACCCTTTGGATACAGTATCTTAGTTCAACAACAAACAACACAAGTTAACAAGTTCTGGATAGTAGTTAACGGAATCCCTAGTGTTGTAGGTCACCACCAAACTGACTTTGACCAAAAAACTTTAAATGTGAAATGATGTGACCTAATAAAAACGTCATAAAAATCATTTTCAGAATGTCAGTTTCAGAATGTTTATGCAGCCTAATCATTTTATTGGGGACATCAAAAATACATGTCAACAGTATTAAAGTGTTGTTGCATTCAAATTGAATGTTGACTCTGAATTTAAAATCGATTTTATCTGTGTCAGCCATGTATCTAATGTATGGAAGATTGTACACAGGATACGGTATCAACGGCCTTTACGATTTCAAAACTTTTGCAAGATTTCCAGAAGTCAATAAACACCTTAATGATGAATATTTAATTAACAAACAATAATGTTATAAAAATAATATTTTCTGTTTTAAATTTCAATAAGAGAAGCCACTTTCTTGAAGGACAGAGGGGCTGGTATAGTGAATGCACATTTTTCAGCAACATTTTCTCTAGATAGTCTACTTCAACTATGTATTCACCTTAAAGGTAGTGAAGAACTAGGCATGCATCAGTTATAAATCAATAAGACATGCTATAATATGCATTTTAAACCCTGAACTCAAGTTGGGGTGCAGGGTTGAGTGTCAATGTGGGGTCAATGTAATTGCCGATATCACAATTGTATACAAGGAACATGTCTGTGATTCTGTATATTGACTTGTATATACTCTATTTTACTAAGGGGCTCATGGCTAAGTACCAAACATGCTGATTTACAAACTCATAAGGATTAATTTGCCATACTCTTTACACACAATTAGCTGCAACTCAGAGAGTATAGTCAAGTAGTAAGAGTTAGCCAATAGGTTGTTAGGAAAAAGGTCCTAATCCTTTTTCCCAATTTATCAATTATAATTACCTAATCAAATCTATATAAAATAAACAAGTGCAACTATACAGTGATAAAATATAACACAGAAGCTACATTTCAGTTAGTGTTTTAGTGTGTTCTGTGTATTATGAAATGCAAGTATATCTTACTGATAAGGCATTGTGTCACAGATTGAAGATAGATCATGTCTTGTCTTTATGAAATAAGGGGGTGTGTCTATAAATTATCTTAGAAACATGTTTCTTAACTCTGTTGCCAGATACATTTGAAGTTACTATTATCTCAAATGGTCACTTGTATGCAAGTAAGTTTTCTCTGCAATGGTATCAAATACATAGATACCTATGTATTTGATACCATTGCAGAGAAAAGTGTATAATGTACCTATTTGAACCTTTTTTCATTATTATGGGCAGACATAATACTTGTACATTCTATTATTTGGAAGTAAGTTAAAATGGCTTGGGACTTTGTGGACACAATGATACTAGTTAAAAACTAAACTGAAAAAACATATCAATGTGCTACTGCTTTAAGGGGTTTTAATAGTTTTTTTAAACAATTCTGTTTTAATTACTCCATGAAATTAGTGATGGATGTATTAGAAACCACAGATATTTTTCTTTGAATGCAAAAATACTTGTTATTCAAAGAACTTCTCTAATACTTTTTTTTGGCAGTATAGTCAGTACCACAATAAGAAATCTAACAGGTCAGTAACAATGAATTATTTATAGAAAACAAGTAATTTAATATTTTCTAATCTGGCAAGAGGTGTGTATGTAGAGTAAACTCCAGAAATGTAATATGTGTGAAGGTAGTAGCAGAGATTTGTGAGAGCAAAACCAACTTATTTGATGAATTAAAAGACTTTTTAGAGCCTAAGCAATTAACTACAAAACAGAAGTTGAAGTTTCATAACTTTTGTGTGCAAATTAACTAGAGTTATGAATCAAAAATGATGCAGTATAGGGCTGAATAATGGATTATTATTGCAAGAAAAATAAAAAAACCACCTTCTAACATTCTAAATCTTTTGGGATTCCAGTTATTTTTTGTCTCATTAAAGAATGTGAGGCTATTTATTACAGTAAGTAAATAGAAACATGAATGGTGGAATATATTAATAAATAACATGAATTGAAATTGACATTATCAACTTATGCCCGATATGAGATATATTATAAAGGAATTTATTGATTACTGCTGTAGTCCACAACTTCATTTATTTGGACAAAATGGTCACAATAAAAACAAAGCCTGTCACTTAGGGATTCTGTAGTTTTAAAAAACAAACAAACAGATGCTTTACAGTTTACCTCTTTACAATATTAGTGAATGGAATAGTTCTTACAAATAAATATGACAAAGGATTTCTGTGGGGTAGAGAGAATAAAATGCTTATGGGACAAAACTAATTATCATTCAGAATGAAAGCCTTTAACCATCCAAATGGAGCAGTAAAGGGTAAATACTCAGCGGTGATCGTGATACTTCCTTACCACCATCTACTTTGAACATTTTGATAAACTTATAATAACCTAATAGGAACCTTTAGCCTAGTTTCCATTGTTTCACATTAAAATAATATCAAATATTTGTTGTTGCTCTAATTGTTGTGAATGTATGACATTCATTTAAATGTCAATAAGAATACTATTGATAACAGAAAATTCATATAGATCTGGCACAAATTCGTATTCTAATGTGGGGTAAAAACCACTTGCAATGTGGGTATATCAGCAACTAGATTAGAATAAAAAAATAAAAAGTTGTATCAACTCACTGTTTCTATTAGTTTCCTATATTCTAAAAGTGTACTCTTATCCTTAATCTCCCCGGAGGCGATCCACGACTTGATCTGATCCCGTAGCCTCTGAAGCTTCTTGATCTCCTTCTTGAGGTCTGCCTCATACTTCTCCTTTTGGTTACTGTTCGTCGCATTGTGTACCTTCTGCCAGATGTCATCGAACGTCTCCACGCCCTCCGTTACCTTTTTTAAACACCTGTCTATTTCACCTGCAAACAACATAATTGCGTTAACGCAAACCTGTTTCGACTAAAAATCACTTGAAAGCAAATCAATTTTTCACGTTTTTGTTATGAATCTTGAGGGTAGGCCTGATAACGTTTGACTGGCTGTCGATGTTGATAGTTCACAACAATAAAATCGTGTCAGTCAGTACTACTATGATAGTAAGAAACGCGGCAGTTCAAGTTTTGCAGACCACCTGTACGCGTTGAGCTCTGTACGCGTATAACTAGCACACATTTCACATATCCTGCTCGCCACCAGTGGGTCCAGTACGCCAGAGGTCTCATCAATTGACAATAATGCTCTAGAACACGTACCTACATCGGTTGGGGTCAATCAATCTCTAACCTGATAACATAACAAATTACCTTGTAATTTCCTTGTCGCAGCCATAGCTATTTACACATAAGGACGAACGTTCCGTACATATCCTAAACATACAAACTATTTACAAGAAAATGCACAAAAATTATTGATAAACAGACAAACTACACATCTGAAGCTTTGTTCGATTCCAAGATGGCTACCGTACACCGCTCGAAGTATAGTGTCTGAACGCATTCAGGCTAACCACCACAGTGAAATCTTGCCCCGCGCCTGGAATGGTAATTAGCACGAAGCTTTCATAAATAATTATGAATTATAAGTTGTCACAAATAACAACAAACTTCAAATTTTCCACAAAATGATTTTAGGTACGTCGCGTAGACCATCAAGAGCGCAGGCGCAAAATAATAGAGCAAGGCATAGACAAAATAGCAGGTAATGAAAATAATAGGGTTTTTGTTGTTTATGTATTCATAATCTATACAATATTCTATGTATTGAAAAAAATGATAGGATAAAATACATTATAAATTAAGAATGATTTGCTTTGAGTTGTTTAAAAATAATCACTGTCACTATTATTTATACATAAATCAGTAAATGAAAACAACAGCTCTATGTCGTTGGTTTAGTTTTTAAGTTTTTTCGCAAGAGAGCAGCACTTACGCTAATGTGCATGCAGTACTTGTACTATTCACCACTAGAGGGCGTTAAATTAAAATTACAGAAGGCCAGCTGAGCCATGATCCGAGCCATCAGAGGCCAGAGCTGAGCCAGCTACATTTTTTTACAGAAGGGAGTTGTTTGCTAAGCCTATCTTCTTTTCTAGAGATGCTGCCAGGGTAATCCAGTAGTTATTACAACATCGACATGATAACATACCATCATCCCTGTAGGTATCTGTGGTTAGACAGAGGGTATCGTTCGCCAGTAGGTACTCAGATTATGTTTTTAGGTCACATAGGCAAAATACTGAATCTTACTAGAATTTACCTACTTTATAATAGGTACCTAACATTTTGGGTAGGTACTTGAAGTGTATCGCAATGATGCGGCATCGTAGCAACAACTTTTGGAGGGTTGGCTACAAACAACAATGTAATGGGTCGTTAATCGTTATATTGTAGCTTTGATAGCACCCTTTAATGACAGAAGACATCGTAAATTAAGCTGGTTTTGTATCTTTCTGATCCCTGACCAAATTAGAAACTGAAAATTTAATGAATGATATCACAGCTACTGTGAAAGACTGGATAGACATAAAAATCGAGTTAAAACAACGACTGGCTAATTTATTTACTAAGCACTTGTTATTTATTTATTTATATACGCTTTATTGCACACCAACAACACAATAAAAACAGTGAGAAAAGAAATTAATTATACAAAAGTTAATGTACAATGGGCGGTCTTATCGCACAAAGCGATCTCTTCCAGACAACCTTTGGATGAACAGGAAGAAAAGAAACAGACAGTGGGTAGTGTAGGCGTACAAAAGTAGTTATTTATTATTATTATTCAGCCATTATCGTCCCACTGCAGGGCAAAGGCCTCCCTACCCTCTTTCCATTCCTCACGGTTTAAGGCTATTTGGGACCAATCCTTCCAGAAGGAATCAAGCTCATCCCGCCATCATACAAAAGTAGTAGGTACATAATAATCTACTTATTTAATTACTTGTTTAACGATAGTACAATAGTAAAACAACTGAAAGAATGTAAATACAGTGTTCATTCGGTTTCTGTACTCTGGCTTTTTTCTATAAAATTTTGTGGGTTTGATCGCCGCACGGACCTATGCATGATATATTTATGACCTACGGACATTAGGTACTGAATCTGGAAAGTTATTGTTTGTAAACGCATCCGCAAAACCGATGTGGGGGTTCTTTATAAGTCACTTGTGGAGGATGAATTTGCGGCGAAATAAATATGGAACTCATTAGATATTATTAGTTTACTGGTACCAGTTGTACATATACCTACATATAAATGCTACATTATTTAGAACGACCTAACCGAGTAGATGCGGGGAGACGACTGCCGCGCTGTGCAAGTCGCTAGTACAATGCAAATCTAATGCGTCAGCAGTGTCCCTACACCTACAAATCTAAGAATGGAATAAATGAAATAAAGAAACAAAATCATACAGCAGTATATTTATTTATAAATCTACAGCAGTTTTTCAGAATTCGATACAAGAGTAGGAAGGCAAAAGATATTCCTATAGGTATAGGTACTGTGAATCCCACGCATTAGTAAATAGATATAGTAGAGTAGATCTCATCTAGTCAGGCAATTGCTTTAACAATCAGTTATAAAAATATTTGCCACAATCTACTCCACTTTTGTGGTCTGATTTTGTTTGCATATTAGATTGGTTGGTTGCTGATCCTTGAGAGCTATATGTACTTACGTAACAAATCTAGGCTAAGTCTCAAACAAAACTCGTCACAATCTTGTTTGAAACATGTGGATACATATTAGGTTTATAGATAGGACAGATATAGGTCTAGTAGATACCTACTCATATTTAAGCCTGTGAGAATTTCCTTTTTTCTGTGCTTTCGAGTTGAGTCGTCACTTCTTAACCTGCAAAATAACATATAATCTAAGCCTGCAACTCACACATTTCGATAATTTACAAAGGAGTTATACGTAACAAATGTAGAAAAAATCAAACAAATATGTAATTGTATAAGCGCTGATATGATCTTCTTTTGATTCTGTTGCTCCCATAAATGCTATAGTACCTACAACCTACCTATCTACCGATAATGGGCTGGCACGCGGCCACTATTTATAAAATACATCATTTGAATATAACTTGTTGATGATGTGTGACGCTACGAACGAGTACATGCCCTTCAGTGGGTTTACAAGATCTAAATCCAGAAATGAAGGCTCGACTTTATAAAACACTGCTCGAACATTGAAAGAAAATGTATGGAGATGACATTAGCGACAGCCCGATTTGTCATTACCTTGTGTCATTTCCATACATTTTGGTTTTATTCGTTTATCGATTCGTATGTCTTTCAACTTGTCTACAGGCTCAGGTCTGTAGCCAAAGCCAGAAGCCATAGGTACTGTACCTCAACCATGAGTTTTATCGAATGGCTTTCGATAGGTTTTTTACGCATCGAAACGCTGTAATCTCATAGCAGATTTTAGTTCCTTACGTAACCGCTAGAGGCGCTGCGAGGGTTTCCCATACAAATATTTTACCGCGTCGCTAGCGAGTCTAGTGAGAAAAACTCATGGTTGAGGTACTGATGCCGGCCGGCGAGTGGTGACAACGTGAGGCAGTTACCAGTGTCTCGACCATGAGTTTTTCTCACTAGACTCGCTAGCGACGCCGTAAAATATTTGCATGGAAATCCCTCGCAGCGCCTCTAGCGTTTACGTAAGGAACTAAAATCTGCTATGAGATTACAGCGTTTCGATGCGTAAAAAACCTATCGAAAGCCATTCGATAGAACTCATGGTTGCGGTACAGAACTAAGTAGGTACTCAGTACCTAAATATAGAAATAAAAACGATAGTACGGTTAACAACTGCCAAATTTTGAAGACACTAAGCAGCTAAACTTTTAATTAAGGTAAAGTATCAACGTGTAGTACTAGTAAGTGTCCTATAATCTCCCATTTCGCTCTTCTCTCCACTCTCTCTTCTCAGACTGATAATTTCTATTAATGAATATTCCATGGTGCGACTTTCGCTGGGAACTGTACCTTATGCTTTATTAACAAATGAGTGTTTGTAACATATTTAGCACAGTTTTCAGACGTGACTTCAGTTTTAGAGCCGAGAGCCGATTTCACACACCCCGCGGTAAACAACATAACAGGTCCTCTTTACACCTCGTTTTAAGTAGCTAAATAATAATGCTTTGACAAAAAGCCTACACAAACTAATACAACGATAATTTGACTTAGATAAAGTACTTATTAAATTGTAGGTAGTTATATGGGACAAAATAAATAAATAAGTTGACCCCTAGAATCAAGAGGACCTACGAAGCAAGTTTTTTTGTTTATGTGGGAAACCATCAAAATGGTGCCAGATTTGTCAACTGTGCCCACTCCATTTGCTGATGATTGCCATCAGGGTGATTTTAGTGAGTAAGGGCCTGTTCACCACTTCTGAATAGCATCTAACTGCCGAATAAATTAAATAGAACAAATTTTGAATGAAATTATCTGCCAGCTAATTTAACTGGAACTTATCAGCAAGCTATGAAACACGCCCTAAGAATCTCGAGTCTAATCCCCAAAGACCCACGAAGTACGTATCTAAATACCTTTCGTTTTTTTATAACTGTGTAAAGAGCATGGGTATATTAGCCAGTACACCGCTGGGCAGTTTGTTTGAAGTCACATTGCGTCACAACGGGCCGGGGCAATTAATCAAAGTTCTTTGTTCACGGCGACACCAACATTGATTCTCGATTATGTGCTGCAAACACGGAACGCAAATATTCAGGGCCAACACTGGAGGTTCTGCAATCACAACAAATTATACACTAGAGTTATAATAAACACAGACGTACAGTTCTCGCCAAACTTATTGTCCGGGTTGAAGTTGGCACGAGCTAACTTTAACCCGGCCGTAAAAAGCGGAGATAAAAAAATTGGATTAGAATGATTTAAAATTACAGCCTACTACTTGAGCTTTCGTTTACGTTTGACAGAGTGGTCGTGGCTGCCTGACTTCTATGCGGCCTGGTTACTACAAGTCGCTCCAGCGAGCCTTCATTTCTGGAGATATGCCCAAAGAACTTCATTATTTGTAATTGTACAATCGACGAAAGTCTGTCTTGTATGTATCTCTTTGAGGATGGAGTTCTTTGAGGAGGCGGGAAGCTAGTACTATATATAGCAGGGCTGAAAATAAAATCGTTTACTGATGAATCATAATTATATATTTAATATTTATCTACATAACATTTTAATCAGTCAGATAATTTTTTACAAGTTTCGTCGCTATGTTATACTTTACAGCCGCGTGCGATAAGTAAGTCCTTAACTATTAATATGCACATGAATTCTAAGGGCCTGTTTCACCGCATCTTATGTAAGTTCATCTTATGTCCCCGAGGTTGCTGATGTCCATGGGCCGCGGTTACCACTTACGATCAGGTGGGCCACCTGCTCGTCTGCCACTGCAGACAATAAAAAAAAACCTGATTTGGCAGTCCAAATTCCGAAAGATATGCTATCACATGGGCTATCTGCTGCACAAAGAATGATAATTATTCATTTACACTTAAATTTTTAACATCGTAGCTCCCGAACGGATGAACCGATTTTGATTTTGTTTTTTTTTTTAATTGAAAGGTGAATTAATCGGGAGTGTTCTTAGCTATGTTTGATGAAAATCGGTTCAAGATGGCTGCTGCCACAAAATAACGAATTACATATTTTTTCACAACTCACTCAATATGGGTATCAAATGAAAGTGCTTTACTAGGAGATTACTATGATAAATTTCAAATCCAAGATGGCCGCCACCAGAAAATGGTAATTAGTTGTCGAGGTTTTCTAAATATTTATTTATAGTTTATGTTTAAAACACTGTCATTGTTTAGAATTTTTACCTTTGTGGTAGCAAATCGGACTTCAGTGACGTCATAGCTATAAATTATTATCATTACAATCTAGGTACTATAAATGCTATTTGTATTACTTTGACAAACAAGTCTAGTCGTTAATGTAGTAAATTATATAGTCATTTGATAATAAACTTGGATGTTAATTCATTTGCCGAAATTTTATTGCTTGTGTTTTAATGATACCTACAGCACGTAGATCCGGTATTCCGGTCATTCCCTTATGCCAAATTCTGATTATTCTGATATAAGAAGAATTAAAATGAAATCACTTTGAAAGAATGGCAATAGTTTCACACGGTAGAGAGTATTTGATTCTTTAAAAAATTAAAGAAAAAACCTGCCACAAGTTTCCTCGGACCTTAAAATCAGTTGAAGCCTTTTTGATGTGTGTATGAATTATGTAGATTTTTTTATGATTAATAACTTAATAACGACTTTAAAATTATCGATAATATAAATAATTTATTACCACAGATAAACTAAACACATGTAAAGTAATATTACAGTGCTGGATGATTTAAAATTAGGATTTATCGAGGTAAAGCCAGGCAAGCCTATGTCCATACATATATCATCCTATGTTCATATGTGGATACCAGTTAATTAAACAACATACCATCACGCCTGTATTCCCCGAAGGGGTAGGCAGAGGCGAATATACACCCACATTACGCCGGTATGTTTAGGTCCAATGTAGGGCGAGCCTATTGCCATCAACCGGGCACAAATCCAGACTCCGAGCTGCTATTGAGAATTTCAAAGAAAAACCCAACAACACTGCTCGACCTGGGATTCGAACCGAGGACCTCTAGCGTAGCAGCCGCGGTTGGACCACTAGACTAACGAGGCAGTCAATTAAACAGTATCAAATAATTCTAAACACTTCTGGTAACTAATTGTATTTGAAGGCCTTGTTACACTTTTCTAGACTTGGGCGGGCAGCAAAGTTATAGTCCGCGCGGAACTAGTTGGCCGCGACTTAGGTATGTGAGCGGTGGGACGGCGGGGCGGGGTCACTTGCTTTTGTTCACAGTATCCCGCCGCCTCACCCCCGTCCCTACCTAAGGCGTGGCCAACTAGTTCCGCGCAGACTATACTTAGTAGAAATTTTAAAAACAAAATTATTAATAACTCCTTGTTGAATTGTTTAGAAAACACTGTTCTAAGTGTTACCACGAAGGTATTCTTCGTATTATTTCATCCAGCAATAGATTTAAACGTATTTCAAGGGTTGTAGAATGTAATTCATTCAAGTGCTAAGGCTAAAAATATATATCTTTTAGTGTAACGCTATGAATGGGATGGGCAGAACGCCAAAATACTTTAGATTTTGACCTCACGTCGACTTCCATGTGTGTACGAGGGAAAGATGCTAGTAAACTATTTGGACAAGACGCCTGTATATCTCAGTGTTAGGCAGGGATGTACTAATCTACTAATGTACACGTTCACGCACAGTTCGTAGCTCAGTATGTTTAGGTCCTATGTAATATGGCACATCAGAGTGTTATTTATCACTTTGACGTAGGAACCGACCGAGGGGTCGATTCCAAAGTCAAAGTGATAGTTAGGCTAATATTCAGAGACGATGCTAAGCGTAAATCGCTTCCGTGTGTCAATTTTTTATACTTTGACCTATGGAAGCGTAAGTTTTCGCTTAGTTTCGTCTCTGAATATAAGCCTTAGGTTGAGATTCAGAGAAAAGACTCTGCATGAACTTACGCTTCCGTATGTCAAATTGTAATACAAATTTTACATACGGAAGCCTTACTTTACGCTGAGTATCGTCTCTGAATGTTGTTAGCCTTAGGCTAATATTCAGAGACGATGCTAAGCATAAACTAAGACTTCCGTATGTCAAATTTGTATTACAAATTGACATACGGAAGCATAAGTTCATGTTGAGTCTCGTTTCTGAATATCAGCCTTAGAGTCGAGAAAGGTCGAGCATAATGTTATTGGATTTCCTATGAGATTCTAAGGATCTAGTAGTTGTGCCCGGTTAATGGGATCTAAACATACCAGCGAATTGTGGTGTATCCTATATTAGAAGGCACAGTTCTGCCTAACCGTTCGACGAATACAGGCGTGATGGTATGTTACGTTATGTATTAATCTTTAGGTAGTTAAAGGAAAATTAGTTAATACAAAACATTTCTATTTATATTAATTATATGTATGTATATCCGCGAATAAATTAAAAATTGAGAAAACCCGACACGAAATGTAATTAGCCATTTTGTGGTGACGGCCATCTTGGATTTGGATCTTGGACACACACACACACACACACACACACACGCACGCACGCACGCACACACACACTGACACGTCAAACACATAACCCACCTTCTGCAGTCGGGTAAAAATGGATCAAAAGTTGTATAATATTATCTGCCGAGTATTTTAAAGTGAGTAATGTGAGTATGCATGAATACGGGTACGTATAGCATGAATAATATGCAAAACAAAATTTTCGCAGATTGCCTATAACGCTATAAATCATGCAATTGTTTACTACACAGTACACAGACATTTTTTAAACACCGCGCCTCTCAAAACGGACACCTTATTGTTTACTGACCTGTTGAATGAAAAATTATCGGCCCATTTATATACCTATTATATATTATTTTAGGTATAATATAGACAATAACATTTACATACGAGTATCATCGCGCCTGTATTCCTAAAGGCTAATTCAAAACCATATTGGAACAAAAAAAATTTTTAAGGAGTATCTATGTAGTTTCGTACAACATAAGTTCTTGACATTTCTTTACCTATTATATGGCCTCTTTCACCACCTCTGGATAGCCGCTAACTGCCGAATAAATTCAAAAATGAAATAAGTATGAAATTATCTGCCACCGGTAACTTATTGGTAAGCTGTGAAACAGGATTGAATTATAGTTTAAGTGGAGTTTGAACAACTTAATAAAAGGATTATTTCTTAGAATATATTTTTAAAAAGGTCGCAGTAAAATCAAACCGTACACGTACAGGCTGATTAAGATCGAAAACAAGAATAAGTAGCCATTTACTGTTGATAAAAAATTAAAAAAAAAACAAACATTAATGGCGTTAACAAGGTTTTTTTAAACAAGAACTGCCAGCACCTTCTTGTTTTAATTAACAGCACGTGACGAAAAAGGTTGTATTAACTCATTTATTTTCATTAAGGACCAAGGATTTTGTTTTACCAATTAGCAACACCACATATATTTATTGATTAACATATTATATTTTGCTACACAAACTGCAAAAGTTACAGTATTCTTTCTGTGTACCTAACCTAGGTACCTTTATACCTTACCACAACCACAAAGAGTTTAGCAATAGAAAATATCTGACTCCGACCTTTGTAATAAGTTCCTAAGTATAACTTCCATAGAGATTGAATCAAATCGATAAAAATATTCGATAAAATACAGGCAGTTTGGAGAACTGCCAAATCCCTCTCTTTGTATATAGGTTCATACATACAGTACCTACAATCATGATTTACGACTAAAGTATAGTGATCTATATTCGTGCCGTATAATTTATATAAGCTTCGGCGTATGTTTTAAACTTTTAACTGCATAAACTAGGTAGGTACTCTTTTTACTGTCGATAAATTAACTAAATCAATCTTTAGTTGAATCAATAACCTAATGGTCTCAAACTATACATATAGATATAGGTAGGTAATTATACCTATTTTAGCTTTATTTAAAAAAAAGAAGTTGTGTCAATTTAACATTTTCTGCTTAGCTTACCTACATAAAACGTTCTGATATCATGAATCTGATCTAGATTTTTAGGGTTGCGGTAAACCTTTTCTACCACGTTCTCATATACTTATTATATTATGATTCATCCAGCGGCCATTTAGTGAAGTGATTAGAACGCCGACCATGGGGTCGGTCGTGAGCTTTTCCATGTTACAAATTTTAACTCCGAGCTACTAGATTAAATACTGAGAATTTCCTGGTAAAATCCAGTAACATTGCCTACTCAAACTGAGAAAACCTTAAAAATCTGGACCTCAAGTTCGGCAACAGTGCCTAAGCCGACTATAAATATATAAGTTAAAGAATAAAAAAAATATTAAATTAATCAAAAAACTATCATACTATCAAACATATATCAAAGCACTATTTGAAAGTGTGCACAAATAGAGAAGCAGAAAATAGTATTTATTTATTTTTATATAGAAAGAACAATAAAATTCATTCTTACTTTTGTGATCACGATAAAATTAATACCCCCACAGTCCACAGACTATAATGTGTTTTTTATTGGTACATAACTAAATACTTTTGCACGCCGCCGGAAAAATCGGTCGTTGACTATGCCTAAAGAAAAATAATGTTCGTTAAGATTTTCCTTCGGCATCAGTTGTAGCTTGGAAGGCGTTGAGACCGCGCGTGTTTCTCACGCCAATTTTCCGATAAAATACGATAAAGAAAATCTATGATAAAATAATGATTTGTTAACAGAAATACCGTACTTAGTTTAATCTAATATTAGTTACTTTATGGTGATTTCCAAATTCATTTTAAAAGTTAAGGGGTTATAGTGAAAATTACTTTTTGTTTTAACAAAATGTAGTTCGGGAAGAACTGCTTAAATACTAATAAAAATAAGATGTTATGACAATATAGAGGAAGAATGATGTGAACAGTGGTCATTTGATTGTGATGAAAATGAATCGGAGACTGTCTTTTTGGTCCATTGTCCTACTTTTCCTCGGTAAGCTATTTTATTTATAACTAGCTTCCCGCCAGCGGCTTCGCCCGCGTGGTCTTATAATTTTTTCCCCGTTTTTGCTACATTTTTCATTACTACTCCGCTCCTATTAGTCGTAGCGTGATGATATATAGCCTATGTTACTCGGGGATAATGTAGCTTTCCAAAGGTGAAAGAATTTTTGAAATCGGTCCAGTAGTTTCGGAGCCTATTCATTACAAACAAACAAACAAACAAACAAATCTTTCCTCTTTATAATATTATAGTATAGATTATTAACAGAGCTAAATGTTTTTTGCTTTCGTTTCTTAAAAAAACAATTAAAAAAAACTATTTTCGTTGTTGCTTCGGTCGTTTTTTTTCTGTCCCGATGACAGACAATGATGTGACTGACAATAATATTATAATCACCTATTGTTTCCGTTACTATTGTTTTATTAGTTTAAATATGAACAACTTTAATGATTTTGTGAAGGCAAAATGTATAGACCAAAATATTTATATAAATAGTTTTGTTATTGCAAATTATAAACTATAACAAGCTTTGTGAAACGTTATGGGCCTATTACACCACGTTAAATTCCTTGGCAGTTAATATCATAGGTACACATTGTGTTCCAATTTTGAATTTATCTAGTGGTTAGCGGCTATCCGGAGGTGGTGAAAATTACATATACCTACGGTTTATAAAGTCGTTCGTGACCAAGAAACTGAACCAGACACTATAAACATAAAAAATCAATTATTAAAAGAAACAAAAAACCCGACTGCGTAAAAAGTACTAACTAAAAATCTAAAAACAAGCTCTGTGATGTTGGAAAATGTATTGCAGGCGGGACAAGCAAAGAAACAATTTTGTTTATGAACGAACAGCTTGTTGTTTTTTAGTTAGGACTTTTTACGCAGTCGGGTTTTTTGTTTCTTTTAATAATTGATTTTATTTCCTTCTTTTCATCATAGAATCACTAGGTTCAATCCTTAAAATATAAATTAATGCAACTAAAGATCATTTTAAAAATCAGTTTGCACATTAAAGCGTATAAAATCCGCCATATTGTTTTTTTTTAAATTTCATGTACCCAGTGACAGTCGTGCTATCAAGACGAATCTAATGAGGTGTCATTTATCTAAATCGGTTGAGCCGTTGAGTAGTTACGACCGGACATAGGAACGGACATACATACATACATACATACGCGTCAAACACATAACCCTCCTCCTTCGGCAGTCGGGTAACTATCACAGAACGCAATCGAGAATGCCTGAAATAAAAGATGTATGCTTTATTAGCGTAGGGGTCGCGCGCTAGGACTTGGATTCGATTCCCAGGTCTAGCAGTGTTGTTAATAACAAAAGGCTCGCCTCTTATAGTGTATATGCGACCTAAACATACTGAACATTTATCAGTTATTTTATCTGCCTGCCTGATTATTAATAATAATAATAACTGTTGATTCAACAGTAACAACCTCTGCCTATCCGTTTGGGGAATACACGCGCAATGAAATGAATGAATGGTATGACATACATCCTGTGGTTACGTGATGGTCACTTGGTACAAATCATGGCTTCTTAGAAGAATTTGTTTACTTTAATCTACTCCAATTAAATGGTTTAATAGAGATTAACTAAGGAGCAAGTTCAATCAGTTATGATTACAACAATGCGACCTTCTTCTTTCAAAACCTTTTTGACAGATTATAAATGTCTTTTTAACTATTTTGTTTTTAAAAAGCTCAGGATATTTTTTTAAAAGCACATGATATTTTTTTAAAGGAACAGGATATTTTTTAATTTAAATATTAGTTTTGAAATTTAAAATGCCCACTGCGCAAAATATTGCTCTGTCCGGTCAATCCGTGTATACAATTATAATTTAAATTGAGAGCTCACGCGAATGAGTCGTGATCAGGTATTTGCGAAGTACCGACACCTGCTATTTGATTATTATATTAGTTATCGTTTGTGATATCTATTTAGTTATCTAAACGCTCTGGGCCCCTTATGGGGAATTGTAAACAGCAGGAAATATCCGACTGAAAATTAATGTTATATAAATAAACAGTCAAACAGTTTTTGACGTCTCTAGTAGAATTTCGTCGTTAATTTTTAGCAATATCTTGATATTTCAGTTGAAAATTCCTGTATCATGCCGACATTCGACATTAATTTACGACACTAGACATCAACAACAGTCACGTGATTGTTTTTAATGATATAATAACTCGAGTGATCCGTTAAGCCGTCTTGAGCAAACATTAATCACTCAAGTTGGATGTGTTTATCAGTCATTGTAGAGATGACGATGTTAGTAGGACAATAGGGAATATGCGTCTGACTTAAAAAAAGGTCAAATATTTTTTTTTATGAACTTTATCGTTTTAGAATTATGTCTATGTAGATATTTTTTTATATTATTTCTTTTTTGATGAGAAAATAATTATTAAAAAGTCCAAAAAAACTGTTGGAAATTCAAATCACTAGAAACGCTACACTATCGGTCAAATGGAATATGACGTCAAAGTCTACTAAAACAGTGTCTGTTGTACGTGGTTGTTTGGTTGAGAGAACGTAGACTTTGACGTCTCGGCAAGTGCGCCAAAATCGCGGGTGTTTAAAATGCCAATATCTGTCTCATAATTTAATAAAAATTTTTTGTTACTTAATTTTAGTTTTAAGGCGCTGGAATTTTTTTTACGGCTACATAACGATATAAAGTATCGTTTAAAAATATAAAAAAAAAATGTGCATATTCCCTATTCCTGCCGTGAACCTACTCTTTTTGATGGGCATTGACATATTATGGCTTGTCAGAAAAAAATATTCTCGTCATTTATCTGTTTGTTTGTACTTTTCACCACCTAAACCTAAACTTTTCCCATCTAAACCGCTGAACGGTTTTTTTTATTAACTTTGCATACTGTGGGTGCATGTATAGGTACTATTAGGGCCGGATTTAAGGGAGGGCAACAGGGGCTACCCCGGGGCCTCCACAAAAGAGGGGCCCCCACAATAGAGACTTCGAAAAAACCTTCAAATTCCGGCTAGTAAACACTAGTTAACAAGTTTTCCTTTGATCTTTACCTCTACCTTTGTACAAACATGATTATGATTATTTATTGAAAAACTCGACTGAATTTTTTTTTTCATTTCATTTGGATAATAATTTGGGGCCTCCACACCTCTAAATCCGGCCCTGGGTACTATAGACTAAGACTGGGCGGACCGCATGTCACAATGACACCCTCAAACTTGGTCCCAAAATGGTCTTCTCCGAACCAACGTGAACTAGTCCGCGATCAACTAAAAAACAAATACCATGCGATAATAATATCAATCACGGGTATCAATAGATCTCAAAAAACTTGTAAAATCCTTGGAATATGTTTAAAATGGCTACAAAATATAACTAAGTACGATAAACGACCCGTATTTTATGTAAAGTTATTTAAATTTCGAAGCAATAATTCTAAACTGATAAATTCAATGTGATTTTACTGTTTTTTTCGTGTTTACACATGCTAAATAAATCTGAATGTTTTCACAAAACGGTCACGGCCGTTTAAACCTATTGACAAATAGCTGTTAGATCGTGAGCAACACATTACAATACAATTGACATTCGACGATCTCGCAAGACGAGCACAAAAATTCTAGATACCTATAACTTCTTACAATTCCATAATATTTATTTTTCATTTGTATAAACCATTACATCTGGCATTATAAGACAGGGCCTGTTCACCACGTCCTAGTAAGTTACCGTTAAATTACTTGGCAGATCATCACTTGAGCCTACTGATGTCCACTGCTGGACATAAGCCTCTTTCATGGCGCGCCATTTCTCCCGGGCCTCTGCCTTCCGCATCTAGCTGCTACCGGCTATCCTTTTTAGGTCATCGGTCCTTGGCAGATAATTTCATATAATTTACCATTTTTTAATTTATCCGGCAGCTATCCAGAGATGGTGAAACCGGGCCCTAAGTATAGACTCCTAAAGCCTACCGAAGTCAAAGGTTTTGACACAAGACTTCGCCTTATTTCGGATAAAAATAAAAAAAAACAATCGGTACTTCAGCATCTCGCTACTACTTCAATATGTTATAGCGCGGTACAATTTGCCGCCCGTGGCGTTGCTCATCACTCATCAAACTGTATTCGTACGGTCTAGTGACCTAGCACGTGTCATATAATGTCATATAACTTCTTTATATGCAGTCACAAAGTAGTAAGTAACTACTCTGTGACTAAATTTGTGTGTACAAAGTTATGCTGTTACATCATCATTCTAGCGGCTAGCCCTTCCTATTATCGTTGACTGCTGCAGTTGTCGTACTTTAAAGGTTAAGAATATATCTACTTTTTGTTTTGTTGTTTGGTATTTTGTCTTGTGTCGTAACTGTCAGAATAAACTTTCTTTCTTCTTCTTTTATTTCTACGATAAGCGTCTGAAATATGCTGCTGAGAGCGCTCTGGAAACTCATACGAAAATGAAAGGGGCGACGCAAATGAAATGGTAAAAATATTACCTCATCCAGCACCGAACCGCAGCAAGCAGCAACCTGAGAAATCTGCTTGATACTGATTTTGAAAGTTTACGTCTACAAGTGGAAAATGCTTAAAAAAAATACAAAAAGATAGTTTACGTCTAATCTAATTTACAGAATTAATAAGTTTATTAACTCAATGCTTGTGTTGATTGTAATTTTAAAAATACATTTATTTATTATCGATAAAAATCATTAAGGCTCACTAAGCAACACTTATCAATATGAATCTTAACAAATGCAGATGCCAAATCAACATTGAAGACGAAGATAGCAGTCATCAAATGAAGGATTTTCCGTAATGCAATGCACAAAATGAAATTGCAAACAAAATACCGATAAACTAAATAAAGCTGAGAATTGATAATCAACATCGATACCGAAACGATACCTACTCGATAACAGTATCGATAACCGAAAATAGATGAACAATTTATTAATTTATCAGTACCTGTTAAAGTAATTATTTTATCAACATGAGTTAATTTTAGTTAGACTTTTTACAGTCGGTAATTTTATCATGCGTGACGTAAATAAAGGTTGTTTTAATACATAGACATATTATTTACACCAATTCTGTTAGGTACTGAGAATTTAATTAAAAAAACAGCGGTTCCATTTTCGGTTCATTCAACTAGATAATATTAATACTTATTAAGGCGATAATTTTCTGGCGCGAAACTATAGAACCAATCTATAGTTCTGTGCTTGGTGACCCATTTTTAGGGTAAATAAATATTAGTGTGTGAAATCTTTATATTATTCTACTTTCTCTGTATTATAACTTCAGCCTAAATCCTGGATACGCCAACTGAAAACACTGAACCTGTTAAAATATTCCGATTGAGTAATTTCTGGCCAACGTTATGTCAAGCATGGCGATCTATGTTTCTATGTCGCAGATAATTTTAAAGCTGCTGAATTACCCTTATCTGATATCGCAGTACTTCAGTATACAAAAGTCAAGTATCCACGTCATACTTTGGCTTAATAGATCAGTTCCAAATAAACTGTTTTACTTATATTCGTAGAAACTATTATTATTTGGAAAGCTATAATTCACATTCAAATATTTTATTTCAATTAGACCATATAAGTATGTACTTTAGTCAAACTAGTTGCACGGCTCCAAAAAAAGTGACTGACTGAAAAGACTTATTGAGAAGAGCCGGAAAGAAACTCCAGAGTCACTCTTTATATAAAAAAAAAGAATATAGTTACAGTTTATATGTGAGTTTTGAGGGTAGTGCAGTTTGATCAGTGTTAGGTGTAAGAGTTTTATATATAAAAAATATAGGTAGCTATAGGCAGTAAGAGCTGACCAGTCCCGACAGACAGCACCCGTTTACAAGCACGAGTACTGTTTAAATAAAAGGTGCTAGTAACGTGCCTGTACTGAATCCAATATTTCTAAAAATGGAGATAGAATAGACTTTCTCTACAAAAATAATGCTACTGGCTGTGTGATAGTAAAACCCACAGCCTATAAACAAACAGTGGTAAGTATTAGTCAGGATTTCAGGAACTAAGGAGGCAGTCAGACTAATTTACTGAAAGCTAAGGTGGAGGCAGCACAACCTTGATAATAAATCCAATCCAATGAATATCACTGCAGAATAATCTATGCTGGTAAAATGACAAGTACCTTTTTGTTCTAGAATATTCTTTCATGACACTTAAAGAAAGAAGGGAAAAATTTTAATCAATTGATTTCTATCTATACCAATATTATAAAGAAGAAAGATTAGATTTTTTGTTTGTTTGTTTGTATTGAATAGGCTCCGAAACTACTGAGCGATTTGAAAAATTCTTTCAGTGTTAGATAGCCCATTTATCAGGGAAGGTTATAGGCTATATACCATCACGCTGCGACTAATAGGAGCGGAGTAGCAATGAAAAATGTTGCAAAAACGCTGGAAAAAATCATCAGAACACGCGGGCGAAGCCGCTGGCGGGAAACTAGTTTGTTATGAATATAATTACATATTCATTAGGAGTTCAGCATATCCTCAGGCTTCCTCTACAGAACGGTGGAGATTTTATGATAATTAGATTTTATGATTGTCTGTCATAAAATTTCCGCAAGAAAAACAAATGAAAAACTACAATAAAACTTCTACTCAAATTAGCCTAGCCGTAATAACATCGTTCACGCCTACGGACAACAAAATAAGCAAGAAAACGTATGATAATAAAATATCCACGCGCATCAAATCAACATATCATTATTTGCGTCAATTTATTATGCCAACGGTACTGTTTTATGAATAAGTTGTAAATAGAATGAGTTTTATAGGCGCACTTTTTCATTGATCGTCCACAAACAGACTAAATAATAATAATAATAAATAATAATAATAAAGTTTATTTATTTTCTCATAATCATAATCAATTATTACATTACACATAATAAAGTTGTTATTTATAGAATTATCTTTTCTCTACGTGGGCTGGATTAGATGTTGGATTATAGATACACGTATTTCATTGCCATGACGTGCGTCTCCGATATTTTTTTAATTTTTGCTTCTAGTACTTACCTATCTAATGATCCGCCTAAGTAAAATCAACCATCGCCACATAAAGTAAGATCAATAGCCAAAATATCTGTTGATATTAAAAAGTTATTGTACCTATTTCATGTTATATTTCGAAAGATTTTCTGATCGTCAGAAATTTCTGCATTATTGTACTTTTTAATTTTTTTTTACCAACACAAAAAAAACCGGCCCGGAACAACCATCTACAGGTCATAATAATATTTATTCTGTGCGGGGATCGGAACCCATTGCTTGTGGCGCAGCAGCTGATCACTCGACCACTACACCAATGGGGCCGCCGCAATTTTATAATAATACCTAGGTACTCTGTGTATAACCTCTCCATCACAAACAGTTATTACAAGTAATATCAAATAGTTATAACATAACATAAACTGTATTTTTTACCGTTTCAAGTATTAAAAACACTTCATAATGAGTGCACTGACAATCAATATCCTATACTTGAGTGTTATCTTTAACCAGTGTACCTATTTATTTATTTGTTCCTGCGCAATGTACACTTCAAACTAAATTAAACGTTTACCCTTTTATTGGCTACTGATTTATCTATAAGATAAATATTCTGGGCGATTTTACACAGCACCATTTAATACCAAACTAATTAGTTTGGTATTAACTAATTAGTTTGGTACTAATTAGTTTGGTAGAGCTTGTACTATGGGTACTAGACAATAGATATAATACTAATATACTTATTTTGTAAATACATACTTATAATACATAAGAAACATCCAGGCAAACATAAACACTTATGTTCATCTCGTATATATTTGTGTCGAGGGAATCCGACCCACAACCTTAATGTGACTCGAACCACTAGACCACAGACGTTTTCATTTAAGTAAATTTAATGATAATTTAAAACGTCGCGCATGCGTTAAACGGCAAGGAAAGAAAGAAACACAAAATGTTTACGTAAATCTCAAAGGGAAATGGAGCAATAAAATCGAAATGTCTTATTTATCGCTAGTCTAGCGGCAAATAATCTTTATTTTTAAACACTGGCCACCAATTACAATGTACTAATAAATATTATGGGTTAGCCTGAATCCGAAACCGCCAGACCTATAAAAACGTAAAATAAATTATTATTTTGAAAATACTAAATGTGTTTTTATTTTACTTGTCGACGGTTGTAAATTGCTAAACTATCCATGTATTTATGCTGAAGCAAGAAATGGGTATTCCCATGCCAGAGCATTGTTAGATATAAGCTCACAAGCTTCTTTTGTTATTTGATCTGCGGATCAGTTATTAAAACTATAGAAGAAACGACTACCTCCATCTTTATAAAGCAGAGGTATTTTTTTTGTTTTGGCTACATTGACTAATAATAATTGTAAGTAATTATTGCTCACCTACACCATTATAATTATGAAAAATGTGCTTATTATATCAAATCAAATGTAACAAACTAACGGCCGAAGTTAATATTTACTGGTGATCGAAATTTAACATAAAGACCATAGAAGTATATGTCAAGAAAATTACGTCGCCAAGTTAATTAAAACTAGAAATTAGTATTTTCTCATTTGCTTTTTTGTTCGTTCCACAAAGAAGCTAAACATGCTATACATAAACTCTATTATGCAATAAACACGTACAAATTCAGCGGGCGTGTAATATGACAACCATGGACAGAGGTTGTGTGGAATGACGTCATGTACGGTTTTAATATAAGTCGTCCAGAAACGATTACCTACCTACTATTGTACAACTTAACATCATTTCTATATTTAATGACTAAGTTTTATATGAGAAAAATAATTAGTGTTCTATCTATACAATGGGTAATAAAACTTCATAGTACTTATGAAAACAGTAGTAACTATAACTATTATCATTATGTTCCTAAAAAGTTTAATCAAAGTGCATTAATTATGCAATACGCGTTAAACAAAAAACTAATTAACTATTCAAAACACAGATTTATCATAAACAGCCAGGGGGGGCTAGACAAGTTACATTTTGACATTCGCATCGACAAACAAAATGTATGGAAATGACACAAGCTTTCGACAAATCGGGCTGTCACTAATGTCATTTCCATACATTTTGTTTGTCGATTCGAATGTCAAAATGCAACTTGTCTAGCCCCCATGTATACCTAACTTTTCTGTTGACTGTGCCTAGTTTACTGACTTTTAGATCATGCTTAAATAACAGATGAGCATTGAACAAAATGATTCATCAGTATTATTTGCGATGACATGGAGGCGGGACGCGGAAAGTTTCCGAAATTCTTGGGACATAAAATGTTCTGTTTGATTATTATCTCAACACCTACCCACACTTATTTGGACATTACTACAAAGACATTAATCTATCGCTTATGAAGTTCACCATTAATGGAGTTGTTAATATAATAAATATATACGTGTTTTTAATGTAATAAGGACTTTAATCGACGCAGTGGTAAAGCAATCCTATTTCGGAATAAATACTGTATGATTCCTGTACGATTTTATTGCAACGCAGTAAATCAAAGGCAGTTTATCTTTAGTGTTTTCTCGCTTTTACTTTAAGGACGTCTTATATTATTGAAAGAGTTCTAAGAACTTGTTAAAAACAATGATAGTTACTTGTTAGTGACGCCATTTGTGCAATATTTGTTTATAAGTATCTTCAACTACACACAATAAAGTGTGTATTGTAGATGTTAAATAACACATACATAGTTTTTTCTTTAAAAAAATGGGTTACGTATAAATCTTCAAAGTGTTAGTCGAGATGTTGAATAGATAACGCGTAGACACCGGTAGGCACCGCGTATACCGCACGTACGCGCCGCGAAGGGTCCTCGTAGGCGCAGCGTAGCACACTCGTAGGCACCGCTTAGACCCCTCGCAGGCGTCGCGTAGCACGCTCGTAGGCACCGCGTAGACCCCTCGTAGGCGTCGTGTAGCACGCTCGTAGACACCGCGTAGACCCCTCGTAGGCCCAGCGTAGCATCTTACCGCTTGCCTTCCTTGTCCTTTAGTCACCGATATGGGTCAAGAACACCACCACGATTTTGCTTGGTGTCAGGATTTTCTACTATTCTTTTCCTTGTGGCAATTTATGTATTAAGGGTCGATTGCCTACGGTACAATGAACCTACTGTCATTAGGCATCCTGATTTACAAATACGTAAGTTGAACGATAAGCAAAAAATAAATTTATGGCTTAATTACTTGTTTTTTGGTTTAACAACGCGTAAATCCTTATCGATCTCAATCATAAATAATGGAATTTTCCACAGTGCAACACAAGCAGATTTCAATTGCTTATTATCTGTGGCATTAAGTGGTTATGAGCAATACGAGTGTTTATCGATTGTCTTTCAAATATATGGAATGTCAATATCATCAGATAATCCGACTCATCGCCACGGAACGCGCGGTCTTTTTATAGGATTTTCATTTTATTACCGTTGTGTTTGTGATATTAAAAAGTTAGCCCTAGTTTCGTTTTTTGGCACGATAACAAAATAAGTGTTTTACGATGCGTTTTAAAAGATACCTGCATATTTTACATAGGTATAACTGATCGCATTTGTATGCTTCTTTTTTTTACCTCAACAAAAGATGAACCACTACTTTTATTTTTATTATATATGTGTAAGACGACATCTGTGGTCTAGTGGTTCGAGTACCGGACTGCTGATCACGAAGTCGTGGGTTCGATTCCCACAGGACACAAATATTTATGTGTTGAATATAAATATTTGTGTTTGTCTGGGTGTTTCCTATGTATTATAAGTATGTATTTACAAAAAAAAAGTATATAAGTATTATATCCATTGTCTAGTACCCATAGTACAAGTTCTGCTTAGTTTGGGACTAGATGGTGCTGTGTAAAATGTCCCAGGATATTAAATTCCTGCTGCTGTGTACCAGCCATGATATAGTAAAATGCTTCTACTATAGTCCACGCGGAACTAGTTGGCCGCGCCTTAGGTAGGGACGGGGATGAGGCGGCGATGATTTCACAGTAACCCTACTGTGAAAAAAGCAAGCACCTCCGCCCCTCTGACCCACGCGCAGGCGACCCCGCCCCTCCGTTCACATACCTAAGGCGCGGCCAACTAGTTCCGCGCAGACTATAGCGACTTAATTTCCATAATAATACAAAGTGATACCCATTTTAATAGTTTAATATACTGTTATTTTGGATTCTTGGTCTCGTCAATAGGCTTATTATTATGCTTATTGCACCGTGGAACTGTCTTACCTTTCGGGGATAGTTATAGACGCGATAATATTGGTGGTCTAGCCTAGGGATACAATATAAACATACAAAAGAAATAAAGCTCCTTAGCTGATCGACTTTGTGGCTACCTATACGAGTAGGTATCGATATCACTGCGAACGTAGTCGGTCTGCGATCGCTACATTATACATTTCCAGGTATATTGCATTACGTACCTACCTACATAATTAAAATAGGTTCATTTGTAAACGACAAACAACCTGCAGACTTGTGTCGATGATACCTGACAAACAAATTGCGTATTTATTTATGCGTGTATTTATTTCTTTAATAAATTTGGGTTAACTCACAGCTTGTGCATACAATTTATATCTTATGTTAATTATTTTAATTTATTTTTATTATTACAATCATTGTTCTTACACAGTAGCCAATTACGGGTTAATCAATATTCTCCAAAAATATGACGAATATACAAGAATAATAATAAGTAATATAAAATAAAATTGAGCAATAAGACTAAGTAGTGGTAGTTACACTATATGCTGTTCTGAGTGACTTTAAAACTTTGGATTTAAAAGAGTTCAAGAGTATGTTGTTTTGTTCTAATTTTGTATGATTTAACATAATACCATCACGCCTGTATTACCTGAAGGAATCGGCAGAGGTGTATTAGTGTACCCACAGTGCGCCGGAATGTTTAGGCCCATTGTAATAGGAGGAGAGTATTGCCATTAACCGAGTATAAATCCAAGCGAGCTGCTACTATGATTTTCATACACACTACACTACATAACACTGCATGGCCCGGGGATCGAACCCCTAGTGTACCTTGTAGCTGCGCTTACGACCACAAGACAAACATAAAAACTAACTAATCAAAATAAAAAGGCAATTTACAATAATTATGAATTAATTTAAAAACCTGCGTCTGTGTATTACAAATTAGAATAAGCAATATTCTAGTCTTCAATTCAATGTCATAAACATTCATTAAATGTACATTCCTGCATTAGATTATTATAAACAAGTTTAAGTTACGTTTATATTATTCTTGTTCTTATTTATTTGAGGCGTTTTGAATCTGTAAAGATATTATTATGACTGCAGTGCATTAGAAATGTATACGTTCATGTCTAGGCCAGTCTAGGCTTTCTGAGAAAAGATAAAACAAACTGTCGTTTTTTTATTGATAAGTCTATGATTTATATTTTTTAATAACAATGAATATCAAAGAAGTTAGTATTCTTATCAAAAGGCAGAGGCTTAGAATACCGTGACTAAAAAAGTTACTTTTAGCAAGCCAATTAATATTTAAAACCTGTAGCTGATCTATGGCAATTTTCTCGTATCAATTCATATTTAGAACCACAGTAGTAGCTTTATGGCAATTTTCTAAGTGGCCATTGTTTATTTCTAAAAACATAATAATTATGTTTCAGAGAAAAAGTTCGAACTTTCGACGTTCCTCTTCCTTTCATCGCCAAGCTACCGATACCACTCGTAACTCGGAACTATTCGGAAGGAACCTTGCATGAGGTGCCAGGTTGTGTAAAATGTACATCTTTAAAAAATAACCAGCTTAAAAAACATAAGAGCGGGTTTATTAATAAACAATGGTATTTTCACATTAAATTAAAGTTCTTGTTGTGTATTTTAAAGGCTATTGTCTCATGTTCCCCGTCGATAACTGTTTGCTCTTAAACTAATTCAATTAAAATTGTCAACTGTTTGCCACGTGTTTCAATTTTCTTAATTGAATTTTTTCCTTGTTAGGCGAGCGTATATAAATATTGATTTTTTGCGAGTTGTATGTGCTAAGTTCCCTTCCCTACAGCTAATTAGCTAAAGTATTTCACGAAAATTCCCTTAGCCTTGAACGCGTTTCTTATGTGAAGATTTTCTTAGGTATGTTTTTTACCTTGAACATTTTTTACGTGTTTTCTACTTCGTAAGCTTCCTAGTCGCGCTACTGGAGGTCCTGGGTTCGTTTCCCAAGTGAAGCAGTGTTTTCTATGACATTCTCAGTAGCATCTCGGATAGATTTGTACCCAGTAACGACTGAAACTAATAACCTATCTGTAGATTGTTTTTCCTACTAGATATAGAAATTTGTCATTACTACTATAGAGCTTCTGTCAAATTTCGATCTCCAGTAGGGAAAACAATGTACAGATAGATTATTAATTTCGGCCGTTATTAGGCAATAAACTTGCCTCCTATTAAGTTGGACCTAAACATACCGGCAAACTGTGTGTGTAGATTTGTACAGCTCTGCCTAACCCTTCAGGGAATACAGACGTGATGGGATGGGATGGGATGTGTTACGTTGCGTTGCATTATTAGGTTTAATAAACTAGATTATGCTCAATTATTTATTATCCTCAAAACTCACATATATAAACTGTTACCATATTCTTTTTTTTATAAAGAATGTCTATGGAGTTTTTAGCCGGCTCTTCTCCATAAGTCCCACTTTTTGGAACCGTACAACTAGTTGGACTTTTCAAAAGTACTACTTACCTATATGGTCTAATTGAAATAAAATATTTGAATTTGAATATGCTCTACTATCTACTGCGGTTTTCATAAAATGTTTTCTTTGATACCAGATATGAAACCAGCAACTTAGGAAAAAAAACACTATTCCATTACATGTCAATAATGTAGAAGTCGTGATAATTTTATGTTGACAGTTCCAGTTAGAGGTTCGTGACCGTTTCATTGCAGTCGATGTCTGGGCAAAGTACTTAAAGTTACAGAGATACACCATTGCTGAACTTGAGTTTATTAAAAAATATAACCAATGATAATTAAGTTTCTCCAAATCCCATACCAATTTCCTAAAACATTATAATATATCGTTTTAAATTCGAATAATAATAATAATAAATTAATTTCCCAAGAATACAGTATACACATCAATAAAACATCAATAAATAAAATCGTTATGTCCAAAAACTATGGAATTATTGAGCTAGTTGGTAGAATTATAAAATTATAATACTGCGGAGATCTGTATTACATTAATAGTGATCCCTGCCCCTTAAACTAGGGTAACCTGTAAGAGGCAGCAGAATGTAGACAGGTTTTAGTAAATTTTAGAATTTTGTTAAATTCTGTGCAAAATTTTATGCTTCTAGACCGGCTTAGAGACACTATGGTACCATGGTACGCCAGATTAATGTAGGTACCTAAGTATAGATATATAACACGTCTTAAAACCGGCATTTTCAAAAAGGCATTTTTATGCATGTTGTTTACTGAACCAACAGACCACACAGCTGAAGCTTGTACAACGATCATAACAAAGATAAGATATTATATGATAACATGAACACATCGTGTTCAATTACCCGAATATTTCAGTTTAAATGATAGTCATTAGCGTGATATTTGATATCGCATTTTCTTCTTGCCGTACCAGGTAATTAGGTCAAGTGTATGACAAGAAAACATTCAGAAAAAAGCAGTGAAAGCCTCGAGATATTCATATAATGCCATGACAATTTCTCGAGTTTAAATCCGAAGCACCGACTAGACTTGCCTAATATGGGCTATAGAAAAACATCGTGAATTTGTGAGAGAAAATCTCCACGCCTGAAAAATTTACTCGCCTTTCCTTTTGAAGGAGGGCGAGAGATTCTGCCCAGCTGTAACACAGTCATGGTTGATAATGATGAAAGAATTATGAAAACTCGAACGGGTTGAGTCACGGTAAACAGAAAAAAATTGTTTACTGCGGTTGAGTTGTAGCGATTCTATTTTTGACAATAATCTTCATGTACATCAATTCTGTGAAGACCTTCAGACATATTTTTAAAATTAGACAAATTGGGACCGGGCAGATCATGTCTCCCGCATGTTCTTGCCCCCTCCCCCCCTAATGAACATGGCTTTTCTTTCTCCAAACTCGACTTTTCGAGCACGAGAATCTGAAACAAGTAGCTCAACAACAGGAAAAGTGAAAAAAGAAAAGGATCGAAGGAAGAAATGAAAATCTTTGCTTAGGAATGGGACAGTACAGATATCCCATCAAATAATATTTGACCGAGATGGTGGGATGAGCTGGACTCATTCGAAAAGGACTGGTTGGAGATTGAAACTTACAGAAAGAGGTGGAAGAAGAGTAGGGAGGCCTTTGCCGTGCAGTGGGATATTACAGGTTTATAAACAAAATTGCAGCCAATAACACACTTTTTTTTGTGTGTTGTGTTCCTGTAGTGAGTAAGGTCGCCAGAGCTCCTTCTAAGGATGCGCTGCGCTGGCAGCTAGAGGAATATTCCCTCAAACTGTCGGTGCAGTGAATCCTCCATAAACCTCTAAGAGGTTTTTTAGGTTGGCAACACGCGAGTGATATCCTTGGTGTGGCAAGCGTCCATAGGCTATGGTAAACGCTTACCATCAGGCAAGCCATATGCTTGTTTACCATCTCAGTGGTATAAAAAAAAACAGTATTTCCATTGCACAATCCTTCAGGAGTTAAAACTCTTCTTTATTTCTGGAATTTATTGTGTTTAAAGTGTAATCGGATCCAAAGCTCAAGTTCAGCACAAATTGCGTCATCAAATTATATAACTTTGTGCTAAATGCACTGTGCTAATTCTGTGTAAGTTGTTTTAAGGATGACCCACATACATACGGTTTGATCTTTACCCACCGAGCAGCTGAAAATGCACATAGTATCAAATTGTGTTTATTTTATTAATGTAGGTACACACAATTAGGAGTACGAGTAAAATTTCTTTGCATTGTGCGTTACGTCTATTGCGGTCTACATGATATCTACACCCGCGACTACGCGGCTTCAACGCAGGATCTACGAAGCGTTTACGCAGCAAATATCTTAAACCAAAGCCAAACGAATAAAATATGCCCAATGTGAAGACCTTCTAAGTTATGAAAACAACGTTGATAATGTTCACTGTCCCAATTTTAGAAAGACTCGAGTTTATTTATTTATTTATTGATTCGACCTACAGTTGATAATACACATGATCATAGTAAGATTATAAGCACTGTTACCTACAATATAAATCAGCTAGCACAGCATTCACAAAAAAATACAATCGGATGTCAAATTGAATTATGTTATTTTTACATGTTTTTAAAAAAAAACTAGTATACCTATACTATTTTATGTGGATCATATGAAGCAAAATCTGCAAAAGTATCCCATATTTTAATAATTAGTTTCGAAAATGCAATAACTCACAAATAAGACAAGACTGTTGTTTATCGTGAAAACGAAATGGTATTCAGTTGAAACAGTTTATGTTCCTTTCATCTGGGCAGTTAGCAGTAATATTGAATAATATTTGTAAATATATCACGCTTATGATCCCTAACATGGTGAGCAGAGATATACATATGTATGTACCTACTTAATTAGGGAACCAAAAATATGAAACTAATATGGCCTGGAACTCACGACACAGGGAACCCTAGTGTGAGTTTCAGGAATCAATGCATTGAATGTAATTTCTTATACAATAAAATATTCTTATTCTTAATATTTTTTATGTAAGTACCTAGTCTCTTTTGTTTTCTACTGCTAGGCTAAGACCTTCCCTAACTAGACAGTTTTTTTTTATCCTGGGCCTTTTTCGTCAACCACGCCAACTCAAACTAGAAATTAGAATAACATTTCTCATCTATAGTAATATTATAAAGCTGAAAAGCTTATTGGTTTGGTTGAACGCGCTGCGGAGCTGGACCGATTTTAAAAATTCTTTAAGTGTTAGATGATCCGTTTATCGAGGAAAGCTAGTCTATCATCAGGCTAAGACCAATAAGAGCGGAGTATCAATTAAAAATGTTGCAAAAACGGGGGAAATAACCTAACCTAAATAAAAAATTTAGAAAACCCCCGACATGAAATGTAGTTAGCCATTTTGTGGTGGCGGCCATCTTGGATTTGAAATTTATCATTGTGTATAGTATTCTCCTAGTTAAGCCCTTTCATTTGATACCCATATTGAGGGAGTTGTGAAAAAATATGCTGCTGTAATTGTATTCGCTATTTTGTAGCGGCGGCCATCTTGGACCGATTTTCATCAAACATAGCTAAGAACACTCGCGACAAATTCACCTTTCAAATAAAAAAAACTAAATTAAAATCGGTTCATCCGTTCGGGAGCTACGATGCCACAGACAGACACACACACTCACACCCCGTCGTTTTTGCATCAGGGGTTAAAAATCTGCTATTACAGAAACGAAGTCGTGGGCAGTCTCTAGTACCTTTATAGACTGTTTGCCTCTCGCTTCGCCTAAAAAATAACGAGAGCGCATGGTGAAATCACTCAATTATTCTTGTGTATCGGTAAGATCTATCAAACAAAGTTTGGCAAGGCCGACGCTTATCATGGTAACATTCGACACGTCACAGATAACAATGTTTTTAATTGACAACGATTGTTTGCTGAAGTTAACACACATGGCGCCGCCGCCGAAGACACGAATTTGAATTTTAGGTACTACTTCCTAAAATTTGTTTCTCACGAACTATAGATAGATATTATTTTGCAGAAATATAAGAAAAACTAATGAATAAATACCCACTTTACGTAAAAACTATATCTACACTATTGGAGACAGTAAACCTGCGGATTTGTGTGTGTGGGAGAGAAAAACTTCTCATGCACTATAAGGTCTATTATAAATGCGAAAGTAAAGCTCACTCTTACCTTTTCACACTTTACCCCCCTGAACGGACTTCAATAAATTTTGCACAAAGATAAGGAGACCTTTTGTCTCACTCCTCTGCGATACGAGTGAAATCACAGGCAAAAGCTAGTTATCCAATAAATTATTTTTAAACAAAAATCAAACCGCCTCCAAAAAACACCTAGGAACAACTCCTCCTTTTTTGAAGTCGGTTGATAATAAAAGAAATAAAATAAATACACAATTTGTGTTCAGCTTGGTGATCAGTAGTAAATACAGTGTAAGTAATTATACAGATAGTTCGTCTGTCGTAAAACTGAAAAGCATGTAGTTGTAGAGCACCTGTGTTTATTGCAATAAGCTCCGTGAACCGCACTGATCGTCTGGCATCTATCAAACTACTAAACTACCCATCAATCGCTATTTCAGCACAATTTGAGTGAAAACTATACTCACTACACGTGGCTCGTATACCCGTTTGCCGACATAAAAGTATACGAGTAATTAAAAAAAAAACAATTCATGATAAATTCGAATTTTTAACTCTCGTAAATTAATGTCACTTAACCTACGGAGCAATACGTTGCACAAAGTTATTCGTAGTCAGCAATGTAATCATCATTCATGAATAAATTAAGCCGTTTCAGGATCGAGATAGATCTACTTATATGTTTTCCATCAAAGTTACGTAGATCCAATAATATTTATTTATCTTAACACTTTTATAACTAGTATGCCATGGTGGCATAGCTGAAATTCCTCTGATTTAATCGATCCAGCAGTTGGATTCAGTTGGGCTGCAGCCAACCCTGCCATTTCAGACATTACTTTAACGATACAGAACAAAGTGAATTTTGCTATCTATTATGTATTTAAGATTTTCCACGATTATTGGGTAAAATATATCTAATTTATTTTAGGCAATTGCACTAATAAAATACTTGTTTCAGTACATTTTTATAAGTAATTTGAAAACAAAATAAGAGCTAGATACAAAATTAACTTTTGAGGTGCCAACCGAAAAAAGATACTTATGTACTTACCACAAAATGTTGTGGTAAGTACATAAGTATATTTATTGGTTCGGACGAGAACTGAATTATGTCAGTGTCAGACACTTGCACAATATCACCAGCTTTATGATTTAAACATCTCCAAAAACAAACAAACTCATCAAAACAAATTTATCTATCATTACATTACGTATTTATGGAATATTCTAAGTAGAAATCTAAACATGGCCGACAGGCCGACTATGCATTATCTAAAAAACAGTATGGGACATCTCTGTGTTCACTAGAACTAAATAAACAACTGAACATAGCTATTATAATATACTCAACTGAAGCTCTTTATTCTGATAATGCGGCCATTAAATATATTTTAGAGAAAACTTATTTCAGCCAGTTTAAACAACTTGTTTTTATTAACTTAATACAAAAGTAGATAAAAGCAAACTCTTTTAAATATTTCTTTAAAATGATCATAAATCTGCGAATACCGATAGATCACACGCAGCTGGATGTAGGCAAGGCAAAAACATTACAATGGAAAATTATTAGTAGCGAGCTTTCCAAACATTGTTTGATTAATTTAGTGGTTCTATTAATACCGGTGTTATGTTCAATATGTCCATGTCTACACTCCCACGCTGTATTTGTACGGATGCTGTTCAAATAGACGGACACTTACGAAGTTTATGAATCACGAAAAGCTTAATTAATTAACCACGACGATATTATCCGATCTCTTTTCGGTTCCTTTATACGGCTTCGCAGCTCTATTATTGAGCACTAGCTTGCCCAACTTGATGATGTATTTAGTGGCTTATAACTATATGATGAAGGTCGGTACAATGTTGACTATTGAATATGAACCATATCAACTATTAAATGTAACCAATTATGTAGGTACCTTGTACATACATAATTATTAATCTATTTTCTGATTTCGTTTCTAAGCCGATTTCTACAAAACTACCTAATGTTCGACTGATTGAGAAACTATTAACTATTAACTTCTAGACTTTATTCCAGTGTTATTGTGTTTTTCTAAAACTTTCTTGTGTTTTTTGAAATTCTTAGTAACAGCTCTGAAGTGGCGTTTGTGCCCAGCGTTGCTCCCTATTGCATGGGACCAACACATACCGATACCGCTGAACTGTGGGAACCCTTCGCGAATACGGGCATTTTCCTATATTGTATTTGGTTGTTTGTTGCAGTGAGCAGAGAGGCGGCATGTCACGCGATGAGCGAGAGCGTGTCGGTGGTGCTGCACCAGACCAACATGACGCGGCTCACGGCCAAGGCCATCCATGCGGCGGGCTACCACCTGCACCGGGTGGAACACCTGTTAGTATTACCAACCGCACAAACAGACTGAAAAGGTTGAAACAAGAAGTATACTGTCGTCATACAATAATTACTTGTTATTTCAACCTTTTTTCCAAACCATGTTTGGGTCGACTTTCAGTGTAACTAAGTAGATGCGGCTGACGTGACTGCCATCAGACCTATAGGCTATACTTGTTACTAAAAACGGTTACTTCAGTTTGCTTATTGACTTGATAGTTTTACAGATATTTCCATTGCCGTGTGGGTAACTAATCATTTATTCTTTTAATTTGACAAACAGACAGACGTGGTGGGACTTTGTTTTATAATAAGTAGTGACAGTGATCTTAAGAGTCTGCCATTACAAAAATTGCTCCATCCGGGAATCGAGCCCGCCGAGACCCGACTTTTTAGGGGAAACCAAAGTTTTTATATAATTAGTACTTAATTTCATACTTCTTTCAAATTCGTATCTTCCAATATTATGACGTGAGTCCATCCAAACAAGTTACAATTTAGATCATTACGCATTTTTATCGCGTTCGGAAATCTCTTCATTATTCTTCGGAGCTGGCAGTAACGCCGACCGCCGCCCGCCACAAACCTAAATCAGCATAGGAAACGTTTTAACAATCGTTATTTTTGTTTCAGATCAATAATGGATGCGCCCAAACTGGAGCATATCGCCGTCGAAGATCTGACTAAGATGCCTAATCTCAAATCATTGTGAGTTTTATTTCCGATAAAACGAGTTTATTGACTTCCAACGCATATTTCTTGAGATTATCGTCCCATTTCATATTAAGTATTTTCCTGATTTTCTAGAGAACCTCGTTTTCTAAATATATCTTAATCCTCTTAGACTTTTTCCAATAGCCTTCTAGTCTGACAAAATGCTGGAAATCATTATTATCACGGAGCATCAGCGAGCATCAAAATCAATCAATCAAAATAGTTTTATTTTCACATAGACCTTATGCAGGCACTTATGAAATGTCGAAACTAGGTGCACGGTTCCAAATTAGTCGTTTCCTATGGAGAAGAACCAGCAAGAAACTCCATGGTTACTCTTTTAAATTTTGTTTTTTTTACAATATCTGCTACAATAATATATGGATACTTACAATATGAGAAAACAATCTAGAAATGTTTGCCAAATATATTACAGATCATATTTTTATAGACAATACCGATATTGAAATAATTCAGAAATCAGTAATACCGATATTCTTATGGTATGTCTCCACCAGCGTTAACATTAACGTTAAAGCTACGCGTTAAGTTACGACGTAACTTTAGCAAAGTAACACATCTGCGTAATGCCGATTTTAACGTGTTAGGTAAGTACATAATATAATAATAAACTGATTCTCAGACATTTCGCGATCGTCAAAGGAGTTCGTATAGCAACCGTTTTTTAAAAAGGATTTTTTATTTAGTACGTAGGCCAGCGAACACCATTCGAATCATTGATGCTTTAGTGAAAGCGACAAGGTTCAGGCTAAGAAGTTCCTATTGTCTCCAAATTATCAAAAACAAAAAAAATACTATCTTTTTGTATTTTTTTAAGCATTTTCCATGCTAAGATTACAAGTTATTTTGATGAAGGAAAAATCCTGACCGCCAGCCGATTTTTCCTTTATTAAAATAACAAAAAAAAAATTTCATTCTTCTTCCGGGGACAAACATGTTGGACATGTTGAACAGACGTCACACCATAAAAAACTTCCCACGCCCACAAATTATAAAACCTGGATGACGCAAGAGCGGTACCTACCTAATAAAAACCGCACTATGTAATGCAAACACGACACCTAGACATAAGTACCTACCCAGTAAAGTTTAGGTCTAGGCTAGGTCATGACGGTAACATTTTCACCCATATTACAAATGCGTTCCTGATGTAAAACAATGTACCAATCTCGAGTTCAAAAAAATCAATGGCACGCAATAATTCGGATAAACGGTGAATCCTAAAAACTCCTACGGAGATTCTTCTCAAATCAAATCAAATAATGGTCAAATGTACCAATAAGTAGGGGTGTCAGACACATATACAAAACATACAATGGTTGTCTTATGTTCCCCAGGTTTATAACGCAAGCTCCGCGGCTCCACCGAGTGGCGCCCCTGCCGTCCCTACCCGAGCTGCGCACATTGTACGTATGTATTGCATTTAATTACAATAATTCCCATAAATTGAAGTTTATATCATCTCACAAATACCACACCTACTCCTTATCTGGATAAATACCTCCTCTTTGGGGGATGTTTAGCACGCTTGCACACTCCCTCAGTCAGTCACTTGTTTAGGCCTACCAAAAGATAGATTTACCAGTCTAGTCTAGGCAATGTAACAAGGGACTATCATATCGATGTTAAGACAAAAGTGGTCACACTCACGATACACAAAAGAACCACGAACCAACCAAGAGGCAGTCACCACTCACCAACACTAACTTGTAGTAGTTACGTTATAAAAACTTTCAGCTCATTCTTTACTAAGTCTGTGATTCTTCAAGTAAGATCATAAAGTCATAGGAGTCAATGTTAGAGCTAGACTACTTAATTTCCTTGCATTGCGTGTTCCATCTTCGACCCCGTGCGAGACTTTGGGCAGGCAATGGGAAAACGCATTCAACTCAAGGACAAGAAAACCATAATCTGATTATAATTTAGGTAACCTACCTACTTCCACAGCATAATCACGACGTCTGGTCTGATAGAAGTTCCCAACCTGAGCCATGTGCACGACAACAAGAAGGATAACAACTCGCTCGCCTATCTACAAGCTATGTAAGTACATAAATAAGCATCCCTCCGATATAATAGATCAAAGTTTTTCTCAATAATAATGAACGTAGATATCGCCAATGAGTTCTTATGCACCCGTCGCTCAGTGCTCCGAGTTTCAGTGTACTTGTATGGATATTCAAAGGAACAGTGGCGGCGTAAGACCTAAATTTTATGTGGGCAAAATTCATTTTGCGGGGCCCTCTGCCAGCGCAAGATTTGCATAATTTTTCGGGGCGCGAGGCCCCCTGGGTCGCGAGGCCGTAGGCGGTGGCCCACGTCGCCCACGCCTTACGCCGCCACTGCAAAGGAATGGAATTTCGGTAGGTATAGGAGGTTCATATACTTAATCATACAAACACCACTTTCAATAATATAATGAAAAAAATGCAAAGGTTTTCTTTGTGAAGTCTTACATTGTATTATACCTACTTAGGTTTTTTTTATACCACAAGGGTGGCAAACAATCATGCAGCCCGTTTGATGGTAGTCGGTTACCGCAGCCTATGGACGTTTATAACACCGAAGCGTCACTCCCGTGTTGTCGACCCTGCAAAAACCTCTTAAAGAGGTTTATGGGGCATTCACTGCGCCGACAGTTTAAGGGAATATTCCTCTTGCTGCCAGCGCAGCGCATACTTAGAAGGAGAGCATCCTTATGTGTTTTTTTTTGTTTAAATTTGGCAGAGACCTGGAAGGCAACCACATAAAGCGGCTGTCCCCGCACGCACTGCGCGTGCGCGCCGATCAAGTGTAAGTCCCTAGGTACATACGCAAAATGTGCTATATTATTTTGAGTTTATTTCTTATTTGCTAAACGTTAGCTTGTTACGAAGTTGAGTTTCGTGAAGAGTTTAGTGTTTTTCTTGACTTTAGAATTTAGTACAGAATAACTAATAGTTAATACTACTTATAGTATACAGAATGGCCAATCTCCACCCGTTCCTAAGCATCGGATACCGCAAGCTTAACCTGAGATACGCTTACGATACTGCATACGCTATGCCTGTTGGCATTCGAATCGGAACGTTTCTATGGAGTGTTCGAAGTATGTAATACCAACAGAAAGTTAATTAAAAATGTAAATAATCGACGAATGATAATACAACAATAACATTATAAAAGTACTTTTGCCTCAGAAAACTATTACCTATTAGTTCACGAAGCTTCCCTGATTTTGTAGAAATTATACAGCAAGAGCTTAACTTAAAACTCAAAATAAACGAAAAAATAGTATTTAAAGATATGCGTAATGAACAAAAGCTAGAAATCTCTTAATGCTGTGGCACTTAATTTGCCTTAGGATAAAGAGCGATTAGAAGAATGAAAATTCTGATACTAGCCTATCAACCCTGAACCATCTGCGCCAGCTAATCATATAATATATGTTTTCTATTGTTTCTGTAGTCTAAAATAACGTGTTAAAAGTTTTTAAACGCGCGCACCATTTGCAAACTAGAAACAACAATAAACAAATTAATGTAGGAAAAACAAAAACAAATTAATGTAGTGCAAAAACCGTCGAAAACACTTTGGAGGCCCCTCTACTTTAGCTAATGTCTAACTCATGAAGAAACAGTTCGCAGACAAAATAGAAAACAGTGGATCGCGGAAATCCTGTCCTAGCTACCCTGTGGCATGTAAACCACTACGCAAGATAAACCAATTTTCTTTGATGATCTGTCTGTTTCAATATTTTCCCATGCAATATCTTCGTAAATATCTCACAGCTTATCCTGAGATAATATATCTAATCTAGGCTTAATTAGTTTGCTTTAGTAATTGCAACTATTACTGAAAATTATCTTTATTGCGGCACCAACTATGCGGCCCATGCGGGTTTAGCAGATAAGTTCACTATTCTAGATACAATGTAGAACATAGGTACCTTCTTTATATTAGTTTAACAGTACAATTCTTTATTTGATAAGTATCCGATTGTTTCCATTAACAATTTCTTGTTTGCAGTTTCTACTTTGTTGCAATATTGAATTTTGCTACTCTTGTAAGTAATCTGTGTTATGTGACTCGATTTTATTGCATAGTGTTACTAACTCAGTAGTTATATCTATTTTTTTGACGCAACGGCTTAAGGCTTGGTAGATTCGGGTATATCAAATCCCGTGCGAAGTACATTAAATAGCAGCCTATGTTCTGGGTCTTATGGTCACGTTTCATGATCTGGGTGTTATGATGCATTGAGAAGTGTAGGTACCTATACAATTAAGAGCTTCACATTCTAAGAAACTTCAATAATACATTTTTACTTCATTGGGATATTATAGAGAACATGACGCGAAATATTTTCTCCATTAATCTATTTATTCTCTATTTATATTGGCTAATTGGCTTCTATCGATCACAGGTCCCTCAACTATAACTTACTGGAAGATGTGCCTGCGTTTGCGTTCAAAAATGCACAAATTTCTAAACTGTAAGTTGCAATATTATTTTCAGTGCTTTTTATAAGTTAGGTATCGACTTTAAAGTAGATATCATTTGAAATCTGATATTTTTTTAATTGATAGAAGCATAATGTCAAAATTACGAAATTTTTAATTGATTAGCTATCATGTTTATCTATGATATTTGTATATTTCAGAAGTTTTCGGGGGAACACCAAACTGAAACACATAGATGACAATGCCTTTGCAGCAAACTTGCTCCTCCGACAATTGTAAGTATTACATACCTATTACTACTGACATATATACATAACTATATCATATATGCCCAGCAGTGGTGAAGGCTCTATACAACTTTATTACGCCGCCTACCGGCTTCCTTTTGATTGAAATCATCGTAAGCTTCGGCTTTCCTCTTACAAGAATATACTCTTTGCTACTAATGAATACCCGTATACCCTGTTACTACAAAAAACAAATGGAAATTATAGTTACTTCTGTGATTTCTCTTGAATATAGAGCCTAATTCAAGCTCTCTTCTCTTCTGTGCTTTCCCAAAATATAGGCCTTAATTCCAGAAATTATAAAGTAGATCAATATTATGTTGACCTTTTTGCAGAGATTTAAGTAACACCGCTATTACCTCCCTGCCCACCACTGGCCTGCAGAACTTGGAAACCCTTAGGATAGAGAAGACGCCCTCGCTCAAGTACATACCATCGATTTACGAGTTTCAGGTAAGTGGGCACCCTATACAAGTCTCCAGTACTTTAATAAATAATAAATAAATATCTTAGGACATTTTTACACAGCACCATCTAGTCCCAAACTAAGCAGAGCTTGTACTATGGGTACTAGACAATGGATATAATACTTATATACATTTTTTTTGTAAATACATACTTATAATACATAAGAAACGCCCAGACAAACACAAATACTTATATTCATCACATAAATATTTATGTCCTGTGGGAATCGAACCCACAACCTCGTGATCAGCAGTCCGGTACTCGAACCACTAGACCACAGACGTCGTCAAACTTTAGGTACTGTTACCTGCTTTAATATAGTAGCAGTAGTAGTAATTTTCGATCCAGTGAGAATTCCAATCCAAGTCGAACCCTCTACCTGTGACCTCTGTTTTCTTTTATAAGTGCTATGTCTGTGTTTACATTATCCATGTACTATGATGACAAATAAACTTTTATTATTATTTTATTATTACCTACATATTTAAAAAATATTCGTGATTTTGCAGAGTCTACAGAGGGCGTACCTGACGCACCACTTCCACTGCTGCGCGTTCCGCTTCCCCGAGCGACACAACCCCACGCGCCACAAGCTCTACGAGACGCAGATAGCGATCATGAAAGCGGTAACTATAATAGTTAGGCTATAATATAAACACGGGAGGCTATGGGTGGGGCCGCCCTAGAAAGACTTATACCGACCTTATTGGTCCTTCAAAAAGGTCAGGTGCGTAGTACTAGCAACCGGCGCGTGTGTATGACAAGATGTATGAACGTGAAAGCTACAGAAATATGAAAGAATCGTAACAAGTGGCGGACTCTAGTTTTTGCCTACTCCTGTGGGGAAAGGAGCGAGTGTATGTACCTATGTAATATAAACACTGATGGCAAGACAAGACACTGCGAGTCCCGTATAGAAAGTAAGTGACTTAAGGGTCCGTCCTACAAATCGACCCATTTTGATACATTTTGATCATCGATTGCAAGGAACCGAATAGGGGAAAATAAAAACTGAGCCATGAATTGAAAAGAACAGTTCCTTTTATGTTAGAGAGCCAAAGCGGATTTTTTAAATTATTTCCATATTAGTGGTAAATCACGAATATTGACAACTCTTTTTCCGAAAAGTTGCGTTCGAGTGACGTTTGATCGTCGCTAGCCAAGAAACTATAAGTAATTATGAAAGTAACAAATATGTATTAAATACAGTACATACTCTTCTTTTAGAGAGCCAGGTTACTTTTTTCAAGTTTTATACAAAATATACCAGAAAAAAAATGATGAAATAATTTAATTTTTGGAAAACTTCCTGTCAAATATGTATTTTTTTCTATTTTTTAGAGGCACTTTTACGAAATTTAAAAAATAGTGTATTAAACTTAAGTTATCCTTTAAATAGAACGTAAATTTATATTTTCAAAAAAGTAATATTTTCACTGTGAAAATAATAGATACATTGAGCTATAATATCGAGCGCAAAAACTCGATCGCGCCAGTAACCATCGGGCCATCATTTATTTGTGATAATTATTATTGAAAAGATCAAAATTGTTTATACGATACTACGCCCAACCTCGAGCCGAAACATAGAACTCGATTGAATTTACCTAAACTCGAGCGAGTCAAATTTGTGCACGGCCTCTTAAGGCCTGTTTCACAACTTACTGATAAGTTCCCGTTTAATTACTTGGCAGATAAATTCATACAAATTTCGTTCCTATTTTTTAATTTATTCGGCAGTTAGCGGCTATCCAGAGGGGGTAAAACAGATCCTAAAAATACGTGAGACTTGAACTTAGAATACGTTTCTGGCGAATTACGAGAACACCTACAAGAAAGGCTGAATTTTATTATAGTCTGCGCGGAACTAGTTGGCCGCGCCTTAGGTATGTGAGCGGCGGGACGGAGGGGCGGGGTCGCCTGCGCGCGGTGGGACGGAGGGACGGCAGCGCTTGCTTTTTTCACAGTAACCCGCCCCCTCACCCCTATCCCTACCTAAGGCGTGCCCAACTCATTCCGCGTGGAGTATACCTACTCACTACCAAATAATTGGTTTTCACTAGTAAGTTATCTACTTTATTTCGTTGCATAAACTTATTAATTGCATCAACCAACAGAAATGCGGGCAGCAGAAGTCGCCGAAGGTTCGGAAGAGAAGATCGTTGGCGCCAATCAAAGCGATCGCCACTCCAAATCACAAAAACGATACTGAGTACGAAACCTATCATTATAATAATTATAAAACAAAATCTCTTGATCACTAAAACAATATAATTATAAAGATATTTATACATATTATTATTCACAATATGTATCGATTAGGATTTGATGATTTTCCGATAACTGATTCAATATGAATCCCACGATCCGACCTACCGACGAATATTCAACAATCCAGTTTATTTTACCCCTGGTTTTGAATAAAAAATGTGTTTAAGATGATAATAATATTAAGCATCGCATCACCTTACGTTTCCAGCGATTCCGTAGAGGATGACGTGTCAACGGCCACAGCCAGCGAGGAGTACGATGCCAACATGATGGACGAGTACTTCTCGGACTCGGGCAGCTGGGAGGACGACGAGGACCAAGGGGAGTTCCACGAGCCCGTTAACAACACGCTGGGGGTCGGCTTCGCTATCGTATCCGCCGAATGCGGCAACTTTAGTATCAGGTGAGCCCGAAAAGGTGGAGCTGCTGAGGAATAATTTAGAACGAATTGATAAATAGCCTAAAACTGAAGATACACTAGGGGAGTTTCTCGAATACGAGAGCCCTCTAGACCTCTCACCGTTTGTTTACACTAGGCGATCTAGTCTAGTCTACGGTAGAATTCGCCTCTCGAAAGCGAGTATTGCCCCAAAAACTCTCCTCGGTGTGCGCGTGTGAGTGGACGTTTTGGAGCCCCATAACTGAACTTATGTCCCATCTTTCCAGCCCCCGAAAAGTGGACTGCTTCCCCGCTCCAGATGCGCTGAATCCTTGCGAAGACGTGATGGGCTGGTCATGGCTTCGAGCCAGCGTGTGGTTCGTCATCACAGCGGCCGTCGTCGGCAACGTTGCCGTTCTTCTCGTCCTCCTCACCAACCACACAGAGTTAACTGTCCCGAGGTTCCTAATGTGCCATCTCGCTTTCTCGGACCTCTGCACAGGACTCTACCTCTTCATGCTAGCAGTTGTAGATCTCAGGTCTTATGGAGAGTTCTTCAATTACGCCTACGATTGGCAGTACGGTGTGGGCTGCAAGATCGCTGGCTTCCTATCAGTATTTTCCGGACAACTGTCCGTTATTACGCTTACTATAGTCACGTTGGAGCGCTGGTTCGCAATAACGTATGCAATTTATTTGGAAAGGAGGATCTCTTTGTCAGCCGCAGCCAAGATTATGATGTGCGGTTGGCTGTACTCTTTCCTGATGGCTGGCTTGCCGCTGGTCGGCGTGTCAGATTATTCGTCTACCTCAATATGTTTGCCAGTTGAGAGCAAGGATGTGGGTGACGCAGTGTACCAAGGATCGATATTCATGGCGAGCGCGCTGGCGTGGGTCACCATCGTGGTGTGCTATGTGCAGATATACAGATCTTTGGGAGGAGGTGAGAATTATGGAGGGCGAGGGGCAGCAGCCGCCGCTGAAAGGAGGATCGCGAACAAGATGGCTCTTCTGATTGGGACTGATTTACTTTGCTGGGCGCCCGTCGCGTTCTTTGGAGTGACGGCTTTAGCAGGAGCTCCACTAGTCGATGTCAGTCATGGGAAAGTTCTCCTAGTATTTTTCTACCCTTTAAACGCTTGTGCAAATCCTTTCTTATACGCGATATTAACAAAACAGTATCGAAGAGACTTGATAACGTTGATCGCCCGAACTGGTCATTGTACCTGGCTGGTCGAAAAGTACAAGCTCGCAACCACGCCCCCTCCGACAGGGCACACAAACCCGTCTGCGCCCGCGCAGATGGTGCCCTTAGTAGATTCCATCACATACCAGAGAAGCCAGTCACAGATTAAAGACAGTAGCGAAGTGCCGCTTTAAGTGTATAGATTTAATTTAGGTTGCAATGACACTATTATATTATGGTTATTTATTTTTTAATTTGGAGTTTTATTGATGATCCTACTAGACCTGAAATACTATTAAATGTTATTAAATTGGACATAAGGATTTAATATTTTAGAGTAATTATCATAAAAAAAAATAAGTATATTAAATATTTAGTATATACATTTATTTACAAACCCTTAACTCAGAAACAACTGAGCATGTTCTTCGAGTTCACTCAGCACCTTACTATCAAGATAGTCCACCACAAGTTTATCACCTTCTAGCAGAACTTCACTCTTCATCAGCTCAGCTACTTCCACATCCATCTTAAGTGGACTGATGCAGTAACCATCCAACTGCCTGAACAACCTTAACTTTACTGGACTCACTTTGTTATTATCATTTTTAATATTGCAAGAGTCACATATACTATCAATTGATCTACCTAGACTCCATTTTGAGCTAATAAATACTGGGACTGTATCTTTTATATCTGGATCTAAGGTTACAGATTCAAATTTCGTAATTTTTTCTTCTTCTTGGATGACCCTTATTGGCTTGGGGTCCATGTCTACAGGTTTTCTGATAGCAAAGTATACTCTGTCTGATACTGGGATGGTTTTTGGGCCGACAGCCTTTTGTTTTATCCTCATTAAATGTATTTTGGAGGCAGTCTTTACTTTTGCTGATGATTGTAAAGCCTTACGTATGTTTTCTGTAATCTGTAAAAATATACAAAAAGTAATAGGTCATTATTGGAAGTGACAAGCAATAGGGTTGCTGAGGTCTGATGATAGTTGCTTTGTGTAAAATACTGATATTAATCCTCATCTGGTTGGACTGATAGCCAACCCCAACATGGGTGGAAAAGGCTATTAGGAAGATTAGTCACCTATTTTAAAACAAATAAAGGTATACAACAGACATTTTGAGATTAAATAAATGGTTATGTTTCAGAAATAAGGGAAAACCAACTTTTATAAGATAAGAACCAAACTAGATGAAACATATATTTTTTAAGAGATACTAATTACCTTTTCTTGTAAATGTTTGTTGGCCTCTCGAAACTGTCTTTTTGGTGCCTCTAATTGCTCAATCTTGGCTGCCATTGTTTCGTCATCAATTTCAGGACAAGAACTATAAAATATAAACAGCATAATTAACTTAAAAGTAAAAAAATATATTGTGGCAGGTGTATTGTAGGTAAGATACCTGGTTAATGAAATATGAATATGTAAGACTAAGAACAGCTAAAAGCACTACTCTATAATATGGATTTATTGTTGACCTCTTTGGTCTGAAAGTCAAAAAAGAGGTGAGAAGAGAAGTTTTTTTTCTGTTACATCGAAGCTCCTCACAAGACTGCAGGCAAATCATCAAACTATGTAGTAAGTGTGGACAGTGAAGCAATAATTTATTCATCTTAGCTGTAGGAAGGTTACTAGGAGTTTTAGAAAGCATAGATTCAATAGTAAATATTTATAAGATGTACTTACGGATGAAACCTATGTTCAATACAATAGTGTTTATTACACTTTGGGCACAACATTTCATGTAGATTTCCCTTACGACATCCTTTTTCTGAGCACCTAAATATTTGGTCATCATTTTTGAGGTTAACTTCTTTAGGTTTTGGCGCCAACTCGCAGTCACCAGATAAACAGTGTTCGTTGAAATGTTCACGGCAGAATACTTTACCGCATTTGCACTGGAGTGGTAGAAAGTCGATCTGGTTGCAGTTCTGTTTCTGACAATGTTCACCAAGTTTTGGAAATTCCATCTTTGTAAATATTAGATACTAGACCTTGAAGAACGATAAATAGTGTCTGAATCTAGTCTTTTCTCTTAGAAGAAATGTGGAAATGAGAATTGAATTCAATTTCTTTAAACAACAAAACAGACAAATAAACACTGACGATCTGATAATCTGATCATCTGATTCTGACATTTCAAATCAGTGCGTTCCAGCTTCTGGCTTCTTCAATAATGTTTTTATTACATTATTGACGTTTGAGAAAAGGATAGCGCTAAGGAAACACCATGAATGACTGGTCCGACCGATTTCGGTCATGGCGACCGCTTTATGGACTCTGTTGTCGCTGGTGAGCTCGCATGTGGCTTATGTAGCCAATTTTCTTGGTAAAAGTTCTAGAGCATTGAGGGCATGTGAGCTCACCATTGACGATATTGTAAGAATGAGCCGCAGGTGGTCGGGCTTTTAATTCATCGCGCTTGGCGTCAAGCTCAGAGCGCCGTTGCATTTCGAAATCACGGACTTTAGTTTGCACCAAAGTCCGCCACTCGGGTCGTTTAGCAGCCTGCTGTTCCCAGCGAGATGGTTCGATGTCGCACCTTTTCATATGCCGTTTGAGAACATCTTTGAACCTAAGGAGTTGTCCGCCGTGCTTTCTCTTACCTTCCTCAAGTTCAGAGTAGAAGATGCGCTTCGCCACTCTCTGTTCTGACATCCTGGACACGTGACCGCACCACCGAAGTTGGCGCCTCATAATATAAGCCTCAATGCCACCTACATTGGCTCTGCGCAGCACTTCAGTGTTCCGCACACGATCAGACCATCGAATTCTTAATATTTTTCGTAGACATTTGAGGTGGAATCGGTCTAGCATGCGGATGTGCCGGCGGTACACAGTCCAGGTTTCAGCTGAGTATAAGATGTTAGGCAGCACGACTGCCATATATACTGAGACCTTGGTAGCTAACTTCAGGTCGTGCGAACAGAAGACCTTGGCATCCAACTTACCGAACGCTGCTGCTGCAGCACCGATCCTGCTGTTGATCTCTGCATCAAGGTCGCACTTAGATGATAACATGCTCCCCAGATATCTGAATTTGTCAACTTGCTTCAGCTCGTCCTCACCGAGTTTAATGGTCAGTTCCTCGTGACCGTCGATGTCCAGAGACATTATCTCTGTCTTTTTGACATTGATCTTAAGGCCGAATTTGCGACAAGACTGGTCGAGATCGGACATGAGCTGTTGCAGTCCGCCTGCGGATTCTGTCACAAGACATAGATCGTCCGCATACAAGATCTCAGTAATCACGTCGCAAGAGACTTTTGTGCGGGCTTTGATACTCGCTAAGTTGAAGATGTTGCCATCTGTGCGGAAACGGATGCGGACACCCTGAGAAGAACTTTGTAAGACCTCTCGGACTACGACTGAAAAGTACAACGCAAACAACGTGGGCGCCAAGACACACCCTTGCTTTACCCCACAGGTAACGGGGAAAAAGTCTGATTGCTCACCTTCGACAGCGACGCAACACTCCATGTTGTCATGTAGGAGTCTAATAAGTCTTACAAACTTCTCCGTGCACCCTATCTTCTCTAGCACTACCCAGAGAGCTTCTCGAGGCACACTGTCGAAAGCTTTTTCGAGGTCGACAAAGCAAAGATATAGGTTTCGCCCTTGCTCTCTACTCTTCTCTTAAATTTGCCGTAGTGAGAAAATTGCCTCGCAGGTGCCTCGGTCAGGTCGGAAGCCAAACTGAGTCTCCGGCAACAGTTTTTCAGATAGCTTGACTAGGCGGTTTAGTAATATTCGGGCAAACACTTTCCCGGGAACTGATAGAAGTGAAATGCCGCGGTAGGAGCCACAATCAGAACGGTCGCCCTTGTTCTTATATAGGGCTCTTATGCGTGAAACTTTAAAAGTAGATGGCAGGTGCTCCTTTTTCCACATAAGATCAAAGAGCTCCCATAATGTACGAAAGAAACACCAAGTATTTAAATGTTCCATTTGACAACTTACGAAACGTCACATAGTGCTGTCAATTGAATTTGAGAATGTCTTTTGCAAAAAAGTACGAAAATGACAGTCATTATCCGTTCTGAAACTAATTTAATTTAAATGAAATCCCGTGGTAATGTGTAGCTTTGTAACTTCATAATTTTTTATCATCTTCCATCTAACGGTAAATAAACAATAGTTATTGTTTATTCGACGTTATTGACGACGTCTGTGGTGTAGTGGTTTGTATACCGGACTGCTGATCACGAGGTCGTGGGTTCGATTCCCACAGGACAAACATTTATGTGATTAACTTAAGTGTTTGTGTTTGTCTGGGTGTTTCCTATATATTATAAGTACTTATTTACAAAAAAAAAGTATATAAGTATTATATCCATTGTCTAGTACCCATAGTACAAGCTCTGCTTAGTTTGGGGCTAGATGGTGCTGTGTAAAATGTCCAAAGATATTTATTTATTTATTATTCGATACCTAGTTTATCAACATTTCAGTTTCTCGATTTCGGATCGATTATACTTCGGATATTATAAATGACTGATAAAAACCGATAAGTACAGCCTTTATCCCATGATGGTAATATTGCGTTTATCGCCTTTCAGTACCTAGCTACTTATAGATTTTGGCCATTGAGTCATTGACTGTTATAATCTACAAAAATAAAATAAAATAAATTTAAGCATAATTTATTGCAATATAAAACGAAAATAAAACATTTCACTTAGAACAGAACATGAAACAAACACTTTTTCATCTTTGATTTCACTTAACTCAAGGGTAACGTTTTATGAAACCTAAGACGAGTTTGAATAAAAAAAAGGCGCTTTTAACTGTAAATTACAATTCTGGGGTAAATTTTTAACGTATTACAACTTATTGTAAGACAAAAAATCTTCACACTTTTATGGTTACAGCGCCTGCATGCCAAAAATGACGCCAGTCAGGCGAAAGGAAACCTTAAAACACCCATACAAGTGCCAGTATCATCTGACATCTAAACTTATTTTTTTTATTATAAGTTTTTTAAAGACTCCAGTTTACCTTTATGTATTTTGTTTATTTACAAATAAATAAAATTAAAGTGTCCGTTTGTAATAATATAACATAAAATGAACAGCTTTGACTAAATGCATAACAAGATCAAAACATAAATTAAAAAAATTGTTTCTCTGCCTGTTTGTTCCGGCTAATCTCTGAAACAGCTGCGCCGATTTTGACGGGACCTTCACTCACTGATAGCTAATTTAATAAGGAGCAACTTAGGCTACATTTATATTAGAAAATTTATTTATTAAAAAAAAATGTATTTGTAACACCGTGGGGAACAGTTATTTTAAAATATTTTCATGACTGTTCTCTATTACTAAAATATTATTATTATTAATATGACTTGTATTGTCACCGAGAACGAACAAACACGGGCCCTGAAAATCGGTACTCGGTGTTTAAAATGAAATACTTTTTACGGATTCTATCGCGTTTAGTCTGCCCGTGACCATGGACGCTGTAAAGGGTCTGAAGCGTCGCGATTCTCTGGTTAAAGACTTTTGTATTTGTCATAAAGAAATTTACATTTTACCTGAGAAACACCGATATTATTTAGCTCTGACAATCAGAATAAAATACATAAGTAAATAAAATACATAAGTAAATATAATACGGTTAAAGTTGTGGGTACTCCAAAAACTCATCGAGTCACAACACACAAACTCCGACAAAACGATGCAGAGAGGATTTTAATTATAATAACCGCGATAGAATCCGTAAAAAGAATTTCATTTAAAAATGTCTAATATTCGCGTAAGTGTCACAAATCGGTACTCGGTGATACGGACTTATGCTACTCCTGGATAAGTTTCAACGTCGCTTTCGCTCCCTTTAGCCTTTTGATCTCGCCTTCAGATTGCGCAAGTTTCTCAGTGTTTGTCTTCTGCACCTCGGCGGGCACTTTGGTCGCGTAGTCTTCAGCTGCCATCGCCTGCTTCATTTTAGCTATCGTTTGTAAGAGGAGTTCTTCCTTCTTTTCCAGCTTCGCTATCTCCTTTTGTGGGTCGATCAGGCCCTGTAAAAATATTATATACATTTTAATGATTCAAACTTGAAGTAGCTTCTAGTCTGTATGATTTGTGCGAACTATATGACTATTTAATGAGGAGGAGATACAGGTGATGGGCGTTTCCTCAGTCTACCGCCGAAGGCAGATGACCATCACGCCTATATTCCCTGAAGGGGTAGGCAGAGGCGTACTAATGTTCACCCATATTTCGCCGGTATGTTTAGGATCCATCAAGACTCCGAGTTGGCACTGGGAATTTCACAGAAAACCCAACAACACTGCTCGACCCGGGGATCGAACTCACAACCTCTAGCGTAGCAGTCGCGCTTAGGACAACTAGATCAACAAGGCAGTAGGGTAAAATGTTTATACGCTAGTAATAAAAGTGCAACCTTGTATATTAAGTTCCCTTCGGTTTGCTACAGTTAATCAGCAACTCTCGCATACCAAATATGATAAATATCTTTAGAAATAAAAAATAACGCCCTCACTTAACATACCTTCAAAACCACGTGCACTTCAACCTTATTAGAGACGGTCAGTATCGCGCATCCGATCGGAGGCTTTTCATCACAGAGCTCACTGTTGGCCAGCGTCTGCAGGCCTCGGAATAGAACCCTCAGATCAACATTGAGCTCCTGTGATAGGATGAGGTGCACCGTGGTCTTCTGCTTGTTCGTCAGGTTGTACTCGGCGCGGGTGGACCGGATCACGTGCACCATTTTGAGGATGGTCACCACGTCTTCCTCGAGGTATTTATCACGCCAGGGCGCGTCAAAGGTCTAATAATGAAATTTATAAAATTAAAAACCGTACTGGAGCCCTATTAAGAAGTGCTAAGGCCATCATTATTACGTTGCAAAAAAGAGATGGTGCTATCCAACTTGTATAGCAGCATCTCTCTCTCGCACTGGAACGACGATGGCTCGAAAGCTTCATAATGCGGTTCCAGAACGCATTACAAAATAGACGCCTAACAGATTACTGACCAGCCTACTGACAAATATCTTTCCGACCATTAACATTAATTTGCCAGAAAGTTCCACAACATTCTTGAAGGCGCAGATAAAGATTTTCTAGTATATTTGGTGGTCAGCTGTGTCCCCGTCGTGGGAAATACAATCTATTTAAATAAAAATATATAACTAAAATGTGTTGCTATGCTCAAAACGAAAAAAAAAATACGAGGAAAAAGTAGAACCAACCTAGAGAAATATGAACAAGGTCTGCAGGAACAGCTAATATTAAACATAACGTGGAATGTTTTATTCCTTTCAAAAGCATACTCACGGTAGGATATTGGGCCACGCATATGGAGGGGCAGTTGGTATTTTTTCTGGGCAGCCGCTGGTACAGCTCCTCAGTGACAAACGGCATGAAGGGACTGAGCAACTTCAAGCCGAACTCCAGCACCGTGTACAGCGTGCGCCGCGCCGCCACCTTCTTCACCTCCGAGCTTGACGCGAACACAGGCTTTAGATATTCCTGAGAAAGGAAGAAGATATACATCTCAAACTTCGTAAACTATAATCTATAGTAGTAAACCTGGTTTTAATCGATTTTTACATGTATAGTCCGCGCGGAACTAGTTGGCCGCGCCTTAGGTAGGGACGGTGGTGAGGCGGCGGGTTACTAATGAAAGCAAGCGCCCCCGCCCCTCCGTCCCACCGCTCACATAACTATGGCGCGGCCAACTAGTTCCGCGTGGACTATACATGGAAAACGTAATTATATTGTATTACTTTTTTTTGTAAATACATACTTATAATATACTTATAAGAAACACCCATAGAAAGTGTGGTGTATATTTACATCTTTGATGTATTTAAATTATTTCATGGGTAACTTATATTTAGGTAATTGGAAACGATGTGATCTGCATAGAGTAACATCCTCTAGGATTGGACAGTACATTCCCAAAAATTAAATTAAACTGCCAAAATATAAGCACTTACCAGATATATATCGCAAAGGTCGTACAACCACAGGTGGTAGCAGTTCGTTGTAGCGGAAGGGAAGTCGTAGGCCGCGAAGCTTTCGTTGATCTCCTTGACGGCCAGCGCCAGCCGCGACAGCATCCAGCGGTCCATCGGAGACAGCTTCGCGGGGAGAACTGCCTTGTGCGCCTGTGTTTCATGTAAATAACGAATAGGTCGTTTAGGCTTTCATGGTCGTGGTGAATGTCACGTAGCCAGGCCATGACTATAGAGCAGTGGTTCTTAACCTTTTAGAGATGAGGGAACACTTGACAAATTTTTGACTTACCCTAGACCATAAACTTTTTGCAGGCAATATACATTAAATGGAATTAAAAAGGCTATATACCATCACGCTTATAGGATCGGAGTAGCAATGAAAAATGTTGTAAAAACGGGGGAAAAAAGTTATCAAGACCACGCGGGCGAAGCCGCTGGCGGGAAGTTAGTTGATTATAAACTTGTGAGACGTTCGACTTTCAAGTCTGAGGTAAACAGACAAAACTCATAATTTGTCGAACCTTTTGTTGTTCACGGGGGAAACCTTCGAAAGGCTGCCGGTCTCTGGGGATTATACCAGTGGCCACCATCAGCACATGGAGGGGGCACTGCTTCCAGACTATGCCAGAGCCCCCCTATGCCCCTGTGGACTCAGCACTAACCTAACATCTTGTTTCCTAGTCTTTTCTCAACCATGTTGGGGAAGGCTTCCAGTTTAACCAGATGCGGCTGAATATCAGTACTTTACAAGAAGCGACTGCCATCAGACCTCCGCAACCTAATTTCAGCACTAACGTAACATACATTCAAAAAAGCTTCTACCATCCTACAATGTTGTATGTACAGTAAATACTGACCTCATACACAGTGTCCTTAGGGAAGTACATCAGCGCAAACTTGGTGGCGTTCCAGAGCTTGTTGCAGAAGAAACGGTAGCCCTGCACGCGCAGGATGTCCAGGTTCAAGTCCCGGCCCTGCGTCATCGCGCACAAAGCGAACCTGGTGATAGGAAATGGATATACGGAACAGCTGTAAATAGTATTATAGTGTCGTAGAATGGGATATTACAATGCTCAAACTCTGTCACTAAGATTAAGATACTCAAGTAAAACAATTTTTTTTAACTAGTATTTACACAGGTACTTGTTTTCATTGCCATGTCTAAAATGTTTTAGATTTTTTTTTTATTATGTATACAACGTTAGATTTTGTTTACCCGAAAGCCGAAAGTAGTTTATTCAGAATCAGTAACAGAATCGATTACAATGGTTTTCTACCTATGTTCCATTTGTGTCTCAAAAAATTATTCAATTACACCCAATTTTTATGGGAAACGAAAATTGGAGCAAACATCGAAGGGGAGGTCAATCACTCGTCTGCGCAGCTTAGCTACACTACACCTTTAGCTATACTGTGTACCCACTTGCGCGCGCCCCGGGAAAATTACTAACTTTTAGAGCACGTCACCACGTGAGTTTCAATATGTTTTTTATTTTTTCTGACCTTAATCCAAACCAAATCAAATTAAAGTTGGCGTGTTTCGGCTTTAAGGTAAACAAAAACTAACGTTGTATACATTTATATGTATAACATATATATGGCATCGAATTAGATTAATATAAAATTATTATTATCATGTCTAATAAACAATTGTAGGATGAAAAGTTGACGTATTAGTACCTGAGCGCATCAGTTCCACATTCAGGGATACCATTAGGGTAGTCCTGCTTCTGTCCCTGCTTGGCGCGCTCGATCTCCTTGGGGTCCAGGTTGGAGTCGGCCAGCTGCTCGTGCAGCTGTTCCAGCGTAACCCCGCGGACCACGTCGACTGGGTCGATGACGTTACCCAGGGACTTGGACATCTTGCGGCCGTGCGCGTCGCGGACCATTGGGTGCAAGTACACTTCTCTATGGTAAACAATAAGGGCTGATTAAGGCCGGTTCCGCACATCCGATCCGAATCCGTGAAAAAACTGACTAGAGTAGTTGTAGAACTATTTGTATGGTAGTTTACGCACTAGATCCGATTTACGTTATCCGATTTCTCTATACAAAAAGTTCTGCGACTACTTCGAACCGTATTTTCGCGGGTTCGTATCGGACGTAGTGCGAAAACGCTTTAAATACTATAAAATCCTCTTTGAATGGTGATAACAAACGAGTGACGTAAAAGTCAATAAAATGATTACCTAAGGTATGATGTACTCACTTGAAAGGCAGTTTCCCTAACAGCCGCTGTCCGAAGAACACCATCCTCGCGACCCAGAAGAACAGGATATCGTGACCAGTCTCAAGCAGCGAGCCAGGGTAGAACGCCTGTACAGGTTAAAATAGTTGGTCTAATACAAGTTGGAGACTTTGTTTATGTTGATACGATCCCAGTAAACGCTTCGCCCTCCTTGCGTTCTATATCTCCAACACTTCGAAGTAGCGTTGTTGTCTGTTAAACTAGTTTAGCGCATATTTATTTCGCACACACGTAATCTCGCATATGTAGTTGTAGCAATCGGAATCGGAACAATACTCAATACTTTATTACTTTCCATAATGTTTTATAATCTATGCTAATATTATAAAGAGAAAATATTTGTATATTTCTGTTGCAAAAACTACTGGACCGATTTAAAATGGTCATTAAAATCTTTCCCGATTAACATAGGCTATGCTAGGGTGAAGAATCTGGCGAAAAGCTAGTGTTTTATAAAGATTGAGTAATGGAGTATAAATTACTTAGATCAATTATTAGGACCCTCTTGAGCATAGTAAAATTAGGTATGCTTTTACTTCATCGAACCTCTAAATCATCCGTCTCATCCGGCCACCCGAATATGGAGAAGGTGAAGAGTCCGGAGGAGAACCAGGTGTCGAGTACGTCCTCATCCCTCGCGAGCTGGATGTCGGCCACCGGCACGCCGAACTTGGAGGACGCCTTGATCAGCGCCTCCTCCTCAGTGTGAGCGGATACCCAAAGCTCCTTGGTTTCCTGCAGGAACAAGGTATAGATTGATGCTTCGTGGTAAGAAAGAAAGAGAGAAATGAATTTATTGCTTTGCTTGCACAAGACATACAATTTTTTAACAATAGAAGCAACTAAACAATATATTTAAACAAAAAAAAAGAAAAAGAATATAAACCTACTCAAAAACATTAATGGCATATTGTGTGCCTCGTGGCTGCGCTAAATAGGTCCAATTCAGCATTTCGTCAGGCCACTAGTGATTGACGCTGATTTTCAACTGAACCATTGCGAGAAAATGTGTTGCACAATATTAGAGGTGTATACAGTAAAAAAAATCATAACAGAAAACAATAAAGAAATAATGCATATTTCGAGCACTAGCATATATTTTGATTACATCTCGACTTTACACATCAACCGTTGAACTGCCTTCTGGGTTTGGATTAATAAAGAGCTCAGATGAGACCAATCGACAACCAGAGCGCGGAAGATGCATAAAATCGAAATCGATAAAAAAATACACATATTTTTTTACAATTTATTTTAACTATTGCTAACATAAGCTAAATAAATATAAAAAAAAAACAATAATTTTTGGTTGTTCTCATCTCTATCTAAGCAATCATAAGCAGAGATCGGAATGGGTAGATTTCCTTCAATTTAGGTTCTTAGAGGAAGTTATTATCCTCGCTACACTACTTAGAACCATATTCCGTCATGGTCGTGGTGTATATTCCTGTTCCCATTGCTAATTCAACATTAAAGGGCAAGAGAGCAAGTGCAGTTTTTAGTCTGTATAACTCCAAAATACCCTGCCGCCTCTGCAGGTGGCGGGGAGGATCCATCAGGATTTTCCTCACCCCAAAAAAGTTTAATATGTAATGCTCTGCCTATTTCGACCTTTGTTCATAACTGACAATCAATGCTAACAAAAACACTAATAAAAATGTATTCAACTAAAACATCGATAGTACAAAAATACATGCTAGCATGTCTTATACAAAAATTTAAAGTCAGCATAACACAATAACAATAATTATAATTATGGTGCTTCATTGTTTATAGAAATGATAATTGAATCTATTAATTCCCAATTTTTTTATTAGTCTTTAAGGTGTAAATTTTTTATAATATATTTTTGTGCACTTTTATGTTTGTGCTTCTTAAGAAATTAAATTATTATTATTATTAGATACATTTACTCAGTATATGAGTGCTCGTTCAGAGAAGAGACCCGTGCCCAGCAGTAGGGGAGGGAGTTAAGTTTTGCGATACTTTGATGGGTCTGTCCTTTTTCGGTTAAACTTATTACATTAGACTCGAAAATTTTAATGAAAAACGTACCAAGTCACTTTCTAGTTTGAGGAAATTTTATACGCCTTTTTATTTATATTTCTAAACATTTACTATTTTACTACTAAAGCTTTTAATCTGTACCGGGCAAATTATATTATTGCTAAAATATCCACAGAACAAAAACGACATGCAAATGACGTGGCAATTACAGGCATTGGTGCTTGCATAAAGGATTTTCCCAGTATCTGTGCCGGTAAAATAGGCCTGTGTAGAGATTGGTAGAAACTTATCGGTAGTCGGCATCTTTAAGTACTTGAGTTTGCTGCTATAGGTTGTTTACAGAAATAGGTTTGGTTTGCACCAATCGTACCGACCGGCGAACTGTGTATTGATAAGTTTGGACCTAGAAAACCTGTACAGGCTATTGACAGCATCAGTGCCATATTTAAGGAGGAATAATTGTTTACAACTATTCGTAACTAGTTTGGTTTTTATGGTTCTTAATTTAGATTGAATTTTGAAGTTAAATTTTGGAGATTATTTTCTATTCTATGTTATTTCTATGTTCTGTTCTACGTTTGCCCTAAAAATATGGCACTGACACAAACACGTTGTAGAATGCAAGCACCGTATAAATGCGAGGCGCGTAAACTCCTGCGACATACGGTATGCGCGGGCGGCGCGGAGGGCGCGGCGCCGGGCGGGGCGCGCGCGCGGATGCGGCGGTTCTTGCGGCGCCCCGAGCGCGTGTGGCGCCGCCGCGGCGCCGACTTGCTGCCGCGCTCGCCATCCTCCTCCTTTGTCACCCACCAATCGATCAGACTCCACTTGTTTAGTCGATTAGTTACTTTGATTACATCACTAGTTTTAATAGAGATCACGCTCCTTCAAAATCTCTTAGGTCCACATAATAAAAAATCGGTTATTAAAATATAGGTGTCTGTACGTCAACCATGAGTTCTATCGAATGGCTTTCGATAGGTTTTTTACGCATCGAAACGCTGTAATCTCATAGCAGATTTTAGTTCCTTGCGTAATCGCTAGAGGCGCTGCGAGGGTTTTCCATACAAATATTTTACGGCGTCGCTAGCGAGTCTAGTGAGAAAAACTCATGGTCGGGGCACAGAAACTGTTGCTTTGAATATAAAATGTTGATAGATGTTAATTTATGAAAGTAACATTAATTATTGTTAAAAGATGCTTAAATCTGTTAAATAGCGCTGTTAATCCTTTTAATCACTCTCACAAAGCCACTCTTTCTGTTTCTTTTTGACAATAACTGCTCACTTTTGATTAATCTTGACTTAAAACGTTAGTTACCCTCCTTACCTCTTTATTAGGCAGAGTGACCCTGTAGGCGGGTATCCTGTGCCCCCACCACAGCTGGCGCGAGATGCACCAGTCGCGGATGTTTTCCATCCAGTGGTACCAGATCTTCTCGTGCACGTCCGGAATAATCCTCAGCTCGCCCATCTTCACTGCTTGGACGGCTTCCTCCGCCATGCTGTCGCATTTTATGTACCTGTGTGTTTGTAATGGTCAGCTAATAATATCTGACAGCACGTTCGGCGTAGCGGCGGAGGGATCTACGAGAGTTGTGTATGCAATACCCGCACGGAGTTTTGGGTCTGTGTATTTGTGTAGGTATAGGAAAATATGTGTTCAGAAACGCACTTAGATACAATAATAACCTAACCTAAATTAAAAATTTTGAAAACCCCCGACACGAAATGTAATTTGCCATTTCGTGGTGGCGGTCATTTTGGGTTGAAATTTATCATATGTATGTGTATTGTATTCTCCTAGTTATGCCCTTTCATTTGATACCCATATTGTGGGTGGTCTGAAAAAATATGTCATCCGCTTTTTGTGGCGGCGGCCATCTTGGACCGATTTTGATCAAACATAGCTAAGAACACTCCCGACTAATTCACCTTTCAAATAAAAAAAACAAAATCAAAATCGGTTTATCCGTTCGGGAGCTACGATGCCACAGACAGACACACACACACACACAGAGACACGTCAAACTTATAACACCGCGTCGTTTTTGCATCGGGTGTTAAAATAACAGTGTGGGGACAACGATTCACAAAGAGATATAAAACATACTATATTCGATTTCCAGTTCGACTAAATACGCCTGAATATCAGCAAATCAATTAAGTAATGAATGATACTGAAATCTGAAGGTATATAACTGGTCTAGTCTATTATCGATTGATGATGGCATTCACTTAAACTGGAAAACTTGCGGACATGAGAATAATTTAATGAACAAGTTCTACGACAAGAACAACTCGTACTTTTAGCCAAGAGAACTCACCCTCTCTCCGAATAAAATACAACTCACCATTGCGGCTTCAGCATGGGTTCCACCACATCCTTGGACCTGCTGCAGAGCGGGACTACCATGGGGTGATCTTTCGTCTCCTTGTACAGGTTATGTGACTCCAGCGTCTTAATGATGCTGCGCCGGACGTCGAAACGTTTCATGCCCTATGAAAATGAACATTTAGATTTATGACCATTGAATCTTGATATTCGAACCTTTGACTCAAATCAGTAAGCAATAAAGGAACAATTGTCTCGTTTGTCAAATTAGCTGACATCGGGTGTAATCATATAACATCGTCCGAAAGAGATGTCTGGCAGATTTCGCACGAACGAATACCGACATTAATGAAAATATTTATTTAAAAATAAAGTCCAATAATATTAAGGGCCTGTTTTACCACTTCCTAGTAAGTTCCCGTTAAATTACTTAGCAGATAGGTAATTTGATATAAATTTTGTTCCATTTTTTAATTTATCCGGCGAGACATCTAACATAGGTTTTGTTCCAGTGCTGTGTCACTTTATTGACATCAAAATAGCAAAGACAACAATATAATAACCCTTCAAGTAACAAAATACAGACATTTAAATGTATCTATTGTTTTATGGGGTGGACCCCATAATTCACAGTGTTGTTGTTGATTAGGTTAGGTTTTAAAAGTTTTTAAAGGTACATACTGCGAACGGTCCACAGTTGGGCAGCATTTTGCCTTCATCATCTAGAATGTTGATGAACGGCAAATTGTGACGCTTGCCGATCTCGTAGTCGTTCGGGTCGTGCGCAGGAGTGATCTTTACCGCACCTGTTCAAAAACATTATTTTAACGTTAAAAACTTTTAAATACTTAAAAGAGATTACAAGAGTTCCAAAGCTTTAAAAGTTTGATAGCTGCTGGTCCACATCTGCAGACCTATCGTACTCTGTTCAGCGGTTTAATGCTCTCCAAATGGAAGCCGGCGCAGTCCAGCAGCATTGGCTTTACAACCTTATCTGTTTGCAAATAAAGTAGCAAATGCAATGTCACCTATAGAACAATATTACTATGGATTGAAGTCTAGTCACAGCGCAGGCTGTCTCATATAAAAAGTTAAATACTAGATTAAAACATTATCTATACTAATATTATAAAGAGGAAAGATTTGTTTGTTTGTTTGTTTGTTTGTTTGTTTGTAATGAATAGGCTCCGAAACTACTGGACCGATTTCAAAAATTCTTTCACCTTTGGAAAGCTACATTATCCCCGAGTAACATAGGCTATATATCATCACGCTACGACTAATAGGAGCGGAGTAGTAATGAAAAATGTAGCAAAAACGGGGAAAAAATTATAAGACCACGCGGGCGAAGCCGCTGGCGGGAAGCTAGTATATTATAATATAACTAACCAGTTCCGAAGCTTATGTCGACGTACTCGTCGGCTATCACCGGTAGCTTTCTCTTGAGGATCGGATGCACCAGATTTTTGCCGATCAAGTGTTTGTACCTGACAATTACAAAACATTAACTTAAATCAAAAGATTACACCGATTTTATCGAAACCCGTACAGGGGCTTGAAAAGGTGACAGGCATTTTCGCATTTATGATATGTCTTCATCTGTCATAGTAATGGTTTTCCTATTATTCTAAATGCGAAAGTAGCTCAGTCTGTCTGTCTGTCTGTTGCGCTTCCCGGCCAAAACTGCAGAACCGATTTAAATCAAATTTGGTACACAGATAGTCTAGAGCCTGATGAAGGACATATGCCACTTTTTAATGCTAAAAAGTGGCTGTAAGGGGTCGAAAGTTATAAGAAATACCCAGACCACGGGGGCGAGCCGCTGGCGGAAAGCTAAGACAGAAATTATATTTTTGCAAATAGCTCTTTCAACGATTCATCAGCGAGAATAAAACTCCTGGGAAGCTTCCAGCACATACCTGGAGTCCTGAGGATGCACGGCCACGGCCACGTCTCCGAGCATGGTCTCCACGCGGGTAGTAGCCACTATGATCTCCTGACCCGTCTCTTCCTCCTTGTACGCGAAGTGGACTAGCACACCGAACTCGACCTACAACAAGATGGTCATTTTTTTTATTTATTTTTTTTATTGATAGGAACAGCAAACAGTTACATTATAAAAACTTACAGTTAATTTAACATATAATCAATTTAGGTTATAAAGTAACCCACAACGCTGTCCACAAGTAGGCGTAAAGTTTAAGTAATGAGAGAGCTAATTACTAGGAGTATTGATAGCAGTACGTGTGACTATAAAATGAGATCGAATGATAAAGTAACGACTATAAGAAAAATAAAGTAAAAGAAACAATTTGTTTGAACTTATAGATGACAAAATTATACAATATTAGGTTATTAAGTTATATTTGGTCATGTGCTCATGTTATCCTAACCTCTCAAATATGTTGGAGTCGGCTTCCAGTTTCAGCAAATGCGGCTGAATAACAGTATTTTACACGAAACGACTACCATCAGAACTCGGTAACCCAATTACCGAGCAATACCAAGTTTTTACCTTTTTGGACTTTTCAGCAGGGACCGGAACCAATATGACCAATATATGTATTTTTACCGTTATGGTCGAGGTGAATGTTCCTGATCCATGGCCATGAGGGAAAGGACAAGTCATGGCAAGGGATTTTAATCGGTATGAATCCGAGATACCAACTCCATGAGGATATACCGCACCCAAAAAAAGGATGTATGGCAAAATTATGATCTTGGTAGCTTAGTTGGTACTTTAATGATTGCTCTACCTTTATCCTTGGAATACAATCGTTAAAAAATATGAAAATTTAAAGGACTTTATTTTATTACTAAAAGTATGTGAGATATATCATAAAAAGCCCTAGTAGTAAAAAATACACAATCATGAAAAACACAGCTACCCACCTTCTGGTCATATCCAGGTATACTCAGCATGGTCCGTCCACTGAGATCAACCTTATCCACTTCAATATCTGAGATGGCACTCTTCAGGGTACAAGACCAGTTGACAAGTCTGTTAGCCCGGTAGATGTCGCCCTCGTCGTGCAGTCGGATGAACGCCTCGTTGACGGCGCGGCACATAGACGGGTCCATCGTAAAGCGGGCCCGCGACCAATCGTAGGAGGACCCTAGCGAGCGAAGCTGCTCGTAAATGCGGACGCCTTTTCTAGGAAAAGAGTTTTGTTATAATTATCATTATGTTTATAATCCTCCTGACACATCAGTTGTTAAATCTTATTTGCATACATTTTTGGGACGTTTTACACAGCACCATCTAGTCCCAAACTAAGCAGTTTGTACTATGGGTACTAGACAATGGATATAGAAAGTAAGAAAAAGTTTATATTTGGACTCACACAGATAAACAAATAAAACACAAAGACACCTATAAAGTTATAGCAACCCTGTGCGAGGCCAAATCTTTTCACAACTTTCTCTGCAACACTACCCTACAAACCGGAACATAATTATGTTAGCACAGTATTGCTTAGCAGCAGAACATTTAGCACGGTAATGGCACCACCAGCAGTAGAATTTTTGAAAATGTTTAAACTTACTGTTCCTTCCACTCCCACACTTTTTTGATGAACTCCTCTCTGCCAAGGTCGTGCCTGGTCTTCTTTTCCTCGCGCCACAACTTCTTCTCCACCACTACCTGAGTGGCGATGCCCGCGTGGTCGCAACCTGGGTTCCACAGTGTGGTCTTACCATTCATCCTATGATTTAGAAGAGAATATAATTATTCAGAAGTTAAGTTTATATATGTGGGAGTGCGAGAATGACCAGAAATTAAAAGGATCGTAGAGTATGTGTGCGAGTGAGACAGAGTTTGTGTGCGAGCGAGAGAGAGGGGGTGTGAGCTGAATGAAGGAAAAAAGGAATATGGCGTAACGGACGATTGTTAAGACGGACATAAAAAGTGTGATATCCCTCTAAAATGAATAATACTAATTTACTATGCTGCGCGTTTTATTTTCTCCACATATATTCAAATTCAACTATTCTTATTTCAATAAGATCATATAAATAGGTACTTTTGAAAGGTCACACTAGTTGCACAGTTCCAAAAAAGTAGGACAGGAGAAGAGTTGGCAAGAAACTCCATAGTCACTCTTTTGTCGATTATTCTCACACATTCCCAAGTTTTCTCTAAATATTACCAACTTTATTTGGGAAACTACTCAAGTAAGCAATTCTCCACCTTGACAACGGGGTAATGAAATTGATAAAGTTAGATGTCTTGTTCTTGTAAAAATATAAGGAAATAACACAAAAAAAATATTTAATAAAATAAATAAAAATATTGAAATAAAAAAAAATGTAAGTTTATTGAAAGTAATTATTTTTTAATAAAATTTTAAATTCATTATGAAGGTTTATTAAAATTTTAAATCAGTGTCAGTTCATTTTTTAGTATTGTATTTCGACATATTATGTATGTATAACATATGTACTGTGCCTCCACATATTGTAATAAATTCTGTTATGACAGATGAAGGCTAGGATGAAGAAAGGATATTTAATTACCTGTGCCACCTAGTCAGTGCATCTTGAACAGCATTGGTGAGTGCATGACCAAGGTGTAGGCTGCCCGTCACATTGGGAGGAGGGATCACCATCACAAACTTGCCTCTTGGATTCTGTTCCAGGACGGATTTACGCTAAAAAAATATAAACAAAGAAACGTTAGACATCTATGGAATAAAATAGTAAACAATTTGTGGGCTTCTGCAAGGCAAGCGAAAGATTCAGATGAACGCCAGTAACCCCTGAAAATGGTGAACTGGGCGAATTAATCCCAACAAGAGGGCTGATCACCTACCTGGTGCCTGCCAGTATCCCTGAATATAAATAGAAACAGTAAACAATATTCTAAATACTTTACTTTTCTTAAATAATTATATTAACCAAGGCTCGATTGGAGCAGTTTTCAAGTAAGTGCCTAATCATATTAATTATTAATATTTATTAATGTATTGAAATGTGTGGTTGTAACCATTTTAGTTATTCAAAAGAATTAAGATGTTGTTGTCTGTCTCTGAAAAGTGTCTTTAAAAGATCTATGTTGTGCACAAAGCAAAAATACAGATCATATCGTTTTAGTGAATAAAGTTAACTCTTGTCATTAATAAACATGAGAGATGAGACCCAAAAACTGTCTTCATTAATTGCTTGCTTGCAATTACAAATTGCTTAGTTGACTGTACTACATTTTTTTAACTTTGAATACATTACAATTATATTTGTATGTCTTAATGACAAAACATAGCACACTAAGTATGTATTACTAATAACTGAGACCATATTGTATCACCTATGTTTCACAAATAAATATATAATATGTGAATAACTGGATAGTACAGTTTGTGCCAAACTTATTGTCCATTGTTATTAACACGGCCATAAAAATCTAAAAATTGGAGCAAGAAAAATATTGGATTAGAATAATTTATAACGACAGATTACGACTTGAGCTTTCGTTTTTATTTATTTCAATCTAATATTTTTCTATCTCCGATTTTTACGGCCGGGTTAAAGTTAGCTAACGCCAACTTCAACACGGACAATAAGTTTGGCGCAACTGTACAGTACTCAACATATCATTATAAACTGAGTGCTCTATAAATCTATGCATACATAATTACGCTAACTTAAAGCATGGTTGTTCATACTTACTCCATATTCAGGTTTGAAGAAGCCCTGTTTCTCCCACCAGTCATACCAAGCTGCCTCCACATACTGGGGGCTGTAGGCATCGGGCATGGGACCCACAATGTCCTTCTTTTCACCTGGTGCTGTATTTGCCGTATATATAGCACTCTCTTTTGTTTCTTTAACCTTTTTCTGGACAGGAACATGATTTATATATATATGAGATATTATGTAATGTAATTTAGGTATATTATATTATAAACTTGGCTGATATTCAGAGATGAAACTAAGCATGAACATAGGCTTCCATACGTCAAATTGTCATTCAAATTTGACATATGGAAGTGTTACTTTACGCTTAGCGTCGTCTCTGAATATTAACCTTAATGTCTATCATACACCATTCTTTTTTTAAGGGGTCATTGTATTGCTAAGTCTAGTGGTCTTAAGAGTGACTGTAAAGCTTGAGGTCCTGGGTTTGATACTCAGAATGAGCAGTGTTATTTGTTTTTCTACAATCTAACAACACTGCTCGACCTGGGAATCTGCAGTCTGTTTATCCTTGAGATTAGCTAAATTCTTTGATATGGTTTATCATGAAATAGTAGTAAAGATAAATAAACAAATAATTTATGACGGGTAAGTATAACTTTTAATTCTCCTATATTTACTGTGATCTATTCTAAACTAAGTAGGCATTGTGTATAAAGACAATATACTGACGCAATGTAACTAATAATTGCGGATATACTTTCACCACCAGAATACCAGATATTTGATAACCTATGAATTTGGTAATCTAGAGTTGCAAAATACAAGCATACACCAATTTAATGGAATATTCAATAAATTTACGTACCTATTTAAATTAATTTTAAGACTCAAAAACATACCTCTGTTTTATCTTTTTGCACAGCTGGCGCTGTGCTCTTTTTGTCCAATTTGGCTTTGAGTTTTTCTAATTTTGCAGCCTTTTTGGCTTCTTTCTCAAGTTGTTTTGCAGTCTTCTCTTGCGGTTGGTCCTCTGTGGTACCGTTCTGTACTTCGGTTGCTTCGGTATCAGTCATTTTTACTCGGAAATTATACAAATTTAAATATTGAGCGAAATACACTTAGCACGACAATCACCACATTTCTGTGATTCTGTCTTTCTGAGTTTGTGACATGACATTCTTCGATGTAATGTAGGGATGGGTAAATAATGTCGATTTATCGAAGATGGATTATTTTTTCACAAAAAAACTATATTTTCAGCAATATTTATTTTTGACTCGGGTTTTAATTTTGATAATTTAAGTGTATTATTAGTAATCTAATGGAATATAGGTAATAAGTTATTACCTATATTCCATTAGATTACTACGTACGTTACGTTACATACGTAAAACAAAAGCGTTCATCACAGATTACTATATTGTAGCAAGCTAGCGTTCATTTGTTTTTGTTTTGTCAATGGTCTGAAGCTATTATTCAGAGACGACACTATGGGCCTGTTTCACCACCTCCTTTCACCACCTTTCCGTTAAATTACTTGGCAGATAATTTCTCGTTTCTCGGCTCGTTGCTGGTCAGAGTGCCTAACTTACGGGCTTTCTCCCTACATTTAGGGGCATTCTTTTACGTTCGATTTAACAAAATTGAAAAATTTCTAATGTGATTTTTCTAGTGGCGTCTAGTGATTTTCCTAAAAAGCACCTGGTGACATTGCTGGGGTCATTGCTTGCGGTAATGACCGGACGTACGATCCAAGTAAGTTTGGCTTCTTGACAAACTCACTTGGCGGCTTTAAGAGTGCTTCCAAATTTTACGTTGACACACGGGCAAGCAACAAGTACGCTGGAGTTACCCACCCGTCTATCCGGCCTTTTAAAGTAAGGGACGAGTTATTATGATGCAAAAAAATACGGTATATCGATATTTTTTACTCGATATATAATAATATCGAAACGGATAATATCGATATTTTATTCTATTTGCCATCCCTAACGTAATGTGGAGGAGGGCCACACCAGGCCACACCGACAATTTTATTCATGACAGATGACAATGACATAAGGGTCAATGAATGAATGAATTAGGAATATATGATATTATGAATTGCAAGATTTGACAATGAATATTTTTCTTTCTCCGATTTTTACGGCCGGGTTAAAGTTAGCTCGTGCCAACTTCAACCCAAACAATAAGTTTGGCGAGAACTGTAGAAGCCAGAAGCCTGGGTGGGGGTGCAAAAATTCTTCAATTTATTTCTTATTTATTTTATTTATTTATTTATGTACACACTGAACCAGAAAGTTAAAAAAAAAAATAATAATAATAGGACTATAGTACAAAGGTACTGCTTATTTCTATAGAAATCTCTTCCAGCAGACCTACGAGAGGAGAATTAAAAAAAAGAAATGTAGACAACAGTGTGGGAAAAATAACATGTACTAATACATACAAGCCATGGAAGTAGTAAGTATACTTAGTATACAATACGAAGTGTAACGAAGTTTGACATATTAGTTCCATGATACAAGCAAACACATAAATTACAAATTAAAAAAAAAGTACACCTATGGTACAGTAAATAATACATATAATAAATATATAATGCATACTATAATAAATACACAATAATTTATATAACCAAAAATATATAAAAAGTTGCAAACATGATTTCAAGGTGTTGACGAAAGGTAGTGCTCTTTAACACGTTTCTTCAAAATTGATATAGTTCTGCATTCTCTGATTTCTGGAGGGAGCGAGTTCCACAGTCTAACCCCGTGCACGGAAAGGGAGTAAGAATAAAAGTCGGTTTTGTGGGGCTGGAATTTGAGGAGGGTACGGAGATGGGACCTGCAGGGCGAGTCATTAGAACGAGTATAGGAAAAACGTTCCCGCAGATAGGAAGGGGATAAAGGATTATGCAGGGTGTTGAAAAGGAGACACAAAATGCGAGTATTCCTGCGAGAGCGGATTGGGAGCCACTTGAGTATCTTGCGAAATTCAGAGACATGGTCATACTTTTTAAGGTTGAAGACAAAACGAATACATAAATTTTGCAGTCTCTCAAGTTTATTTAACAGCTCCTCAGTGGCATCCAAATAGCAAGCGTCAGCGTAATCAATTATGGGTTGAATTAAACTTTGAGCAAGGGAGATTTTAGTTTTTAAAGGCAAAAAGTTCTGGAGACATTTCAGCGAATGAAAGGCGTAATGCACCTTCCTGCTGACATCAGCGACTTGAGCACCCCACGATAAGTTACCGTCCATAATCACCCCCAGGTTTTTGGCGGTAGATGCGTAAGCAATTTGAACACCGTCAAGATATAGAGGCGAGAGACTATTAAAATTAAGCTTATTGCGGATGTTTCTGCTACCAATGATTATAGCCTGGGACTTACTGGGATTAATACGCAAACCAAAGGACTTGGCCCAAATACTAACACATTCCAGGTCATGGTTCATGTTAGCGATGGCAAGTTCAATCTCAGAACTAGAAAAATGACTGTAAAGCTGCAAATCGTCTGCGTAGAGATGGAAGTTAGAAGATATAACCCTGGTGACAGAGTTAATGAAAATTGAAAAAAGAAGCGGAGAAAGAACACCACCCTGGGGTACACCCGCACTGAGGTCACACCAATCAGAAAAAGATTCATCAAGGCGGACCCGCTGAGAGCGACCCCGAAGATAAGAATCAAACCACGCGATAGACGAAGAAGAAAAGTTGAGGGATTTAAGGATACTAAGGAGTATATCGAAATCTACTGAGTTGAAAGCACTGCTGAAGTCTAGTAAGACAAGGATGGTAAGGGATTTACTTTCCACGGCCCAGCGAATGTCATCAGTGACTTTCAAAAGTGCAGTGACAGTGCTATGGCCAGGACGAAAGCCTGACTGAAAGGGGCTTATGAGGCTATGACTAAAAAGAAAAGAAGATAGTTGACAATGGACGATATGCTCAAGAACTTTCTTTCTTTTAGATTTACGGTAAACGGACGGAGTGAAGGAAAGGAAGTCGGAATGAGGCGGTTAAATACTGGAACGCAGAAAGAAAAATACTGGACCGTTAGTACCGTTTACCGTCTTATAAAGTACTCTGTGGTTTACCGGTCCGTATCATCATCTTAACAGCCTATTGCCGTCCATTGCGGCAACTTCAACCTGGCCGTAAAAATCGGAGAAGGAAAAACATTGGTTTAAAATTTTAAAATGACAACCTACGATTTCAATTTCAATTTCAATTTATTTATTTTGTGAACATAGGTGATTACAGGTGTTTTTACCCGACTGCCGAAGGAGGAGGGTTATGTGTTTGACGCGTATGTATGTATGTATGTATGTATGTATGTATGTAAGTATGTATGTATGTATGTATGTCCGTTCCTATGTCCGGTCGTAACTACTCAACGGCTCAACCGAATTAGATAAATGACACCTCATTAGATTCGTCTTGATGGCACGACTGTCACTGGGTACATGAAATTTAAAAAAAAACAATATGGCGGATTTTATACGCTTAAATGTGCGAACTGATTTTGAAAATGATCTTTAGTTGTATCTATTTATATTTTAAATCATCATTTAGGATCTATCTAGTGATTCTATGATGATTTATAAACTAAAAAGAAGGAAATAAAATCAGTTATTAAAAGAAACAAAAAACCCGACTGCGTAAAAACTACTAACTAAAAATCTAAAAACAAGCTCTGTGATGTTGGAAAATATACATTTTCCAACATCACAGAGCTTGTTTTTAGATTGTTTGCAGGCGGGACAAGCTGTTCGTTCATAAACAAAATTGTTTCTTTGCTTCTCCCGCCTGCAATACATTTTCCAACATCACAGAGCTTGTTTTTAGATTTTTAGTTAGTAGTTTTTACGCAGTCGGGTTTTTTGTTTCTTTTAATAATTTACTATAAATATCTATTGTACGAACCATGTCCCGCCGAAAGGCATACAAAATTAGATTAATAAGATTAATAATTAATGTTAAAGAATATGCACATGTCAAATTAATGTCATGAAAATAGGTAAAATTATATATAAGAAAATAAAAAATAAGAAAAAAAAATGATCAAAACTTGTCATCCAGATATTCCTTGACTGAATAATATACTTTTCATCCCACCATCTCGGAAAGTGTATTTTTACTCTTCGATATCTGAGTGCAAAAGTCGTTTTTATCCTCTAGAGAGACAAAGTAAATTGAATTTAGAACATCGTGCTTTTACCCCCCTGGCGCCGAATTTATCATACAACTTTTTTTTAATTTGTTAAAAACTCAGACTTGGAACCTTCCCTAGGTTCCGAGTCTAAACGCAACAAAGTATCGATATATGTCGAATCGATATTTTTTGAAAATATCAGTATCGGTACTGATATTTTTATTTAAAAATATCGATATATGGGCGATATATCTTAAAAACCAAATTATAAAACAACAAATCAAGTCGACCAAAAACAAAAAATACATAAAACATAATTTGTTATATTACATTAAATAAAATTTGTTAAAAAGATGTTAGTATAAAAAAAGTATTCCTTTTTGGGATTTTATAATCTTAAAACTTATAAATGTTTATTGGTCTGTAAAAAATATAGATTTTTATACCTTTTCGATACTTTGAATTTTATATCGATGCATCGATATATCGAATTATTAAATATCGCTCAAAAATATCGATACATTAAAAAAATGATATCGATATTTTTTTAACAAGCCTACCGGAACTTCTTGGTGTACTTTTTTAAGTCACTAACACCAACATTACAATACCTAACAAAAATATTACACTCAAGTAATTGTAGCAACGTTACTTTCAATTTCTCTTAATTATACCTAGTATTATTTGTTATAATTTAAAGAATAGGTATTCTGTAAAACTTACCTATCATATAGTATTTAATACCTAAATTGAAATAAAAGTATCTTGTGGTTGTAAATGTTTTTTTAGTCATTTCCTCGCTGAGGTGGAATGAAAAGTTACGTGTTGCACTCGAGTGCAAAGATTTTTCACCTTGTGCTCTTTTAATTCCCTCGCTGACGCTCAGGATTCTAATTTTTGAATCACTCGCTCCGCTCGTGATTCAATTTTAGAATCCTTCGCTTGCTCGGTCATCAAAATTGAGCACGCGGTTAAAAAGCAACTTTGCACTCTTGTATAACAAATAACTATTGTCATTTAGTAGCTTAAATAGATTACGTTTAAATTCATTATTATTCTTACTACTTCTAATATGACAAGGTAATTTGTTATACAGTTTTGGTGCCATTGCGTAAAAACATTTATGAGCAAAAGTAGTTCTGGTGGTTATTCTTTCTAATTCTCTAACTTATCTGAGCGACGTTGACTTTGTACATTATTAAACAAGTGTATGTTGGTTTTTACAAACATCAAAACCTCATAGATATACAGTGACGGTACCGTCAGAATATTTAAATCCCTAAAGTGTGGCTTACATGTATCTGTTGTTCTTAATTTGCAGATGGCTCGGATGCATCTTTTTTGTGCTAAAAGTACGGAGGATATATTTGTAGCATTACCCCAAAATATGAGTCCATACCTTAATGTGGAGGCTACTTTGAGCTTTCATTTTCATTTATTACAATCCAATATTTTTCTTTTTGCGTTCCAGTCAGGGTTGGATTCCAACCCACAAAAAATTATGCTACATGGACAATAAAATAATACTATTTGCCCAAAATTATACTACGTTTGACTTTTCACGTTTTTTTATTGTACGTATTTTTAATGTTAAATTTTTTGACGTTTTCCTTTTTCCCCACAAGGGTAAAAATGTATTCGTATTTTTTTTTATTCATTTAAGGCGTAAGGCGTTTTAATTACATAAATGGAAGTACCAATTTTTTTTTTTTTTATTAATTCCCAGAAATACTAGAGATTTGCATTTTTTAGTGTATTTGTAAAAAAGATATCAGGACTTCTAATTAGCTAAAAGAAATTATAGTAACTAAAAATACTCCCATTAATTAGCACCTCTTTATATCGAAAATCTTTTAAAAAACGAGCGCTTTAAGTATTTTGATGGTACTCCAAAAGTGAACAAATAAATGTGTAATACAAATCATTTTTGGCGACAATTTTGGCGACAATGACGCTATCACTCAGGCAAAAGCCACCATTTCTAGCAACGAAGTCGCTAAATTGACAACACTACGTTTGTATTTGGTAATCCTGATTAGGTGTTGCCGTACATACAGAAATTCCCGACATTTTAGGGTAAATATTAATAAGTAAAAGGGCTCACTTAATACAAATCGGTCGACATCAAAATTATGGTATTTTCGCGTAGTATAGTGGCATTACGATACTACATACTACACACTATCAAATAATGGTACAAATAGTATTATAATACTACGGAATCCAACACTGGTTCCAGTATTTAACCACCTCATTCCTACTTCCTTTCCTTCACTCCATTCAGAAATGTAACCTACCGAATTAAATCGAATACGGATCCAGTATAGTACAAAATCGACTAAAAAGTGTAAGTGTTTCGTTCGGTACAGCATCTCAGGTTGCAACACTAACTAACTAACTATAACTAAACGCCATTTTGTTTTTCGTTTCTTGCTGATCGTGATTGAGGCGTGCTCGATAAATTTTATTTGAACTTTACACGTTCAATAATAGACTGAATTCGTTTTATCTTCTTTTTATCACCCGGATTCATCACGTCGGATAACATGTCGGATCGAGAGGTACTATATTTAACCGTAGTTTGTGCCGTACGTCTAGCATTCCCGCCGCGTGTGTTTTATTTTGTCGGCGGATCGTTGTACATTTATTGACGATAATATCGCTTTGGTGATTTCAGAGGAGTCGCTCGAGGACTCGGAACGGGTCTCGGGAGCCGGCGCCGAAGCCTGCCGCGATGTCGCGAGGTCACAGCCGAAGCCGGTCTAGGACGCCGCCCCCGCCAAAAGCTTCGAGCAGAAAATATAGGAGCCCGTAAGTCTGTTGTTAGTGCTTGTTGGGTTTGGGAGCATGTTTATTTAACACTAATCTGACGAATATTTGGCATTGTAATAATGTTAATCTAACAAATAAGTAGGAACTTTATAACCTCGTTCTCAAGGGTAACGTTAGCGTGTTGCGCAATGGTGGGTATCGCTCAAACAGTATACCTACTCGCGCTTCAGGAAGTGTACATTTTCGTAGTCATTTATTCTAAATTTGACCTTGCTGACACTGGTCAGTGGTCACTGACGATTACTTACCCGATCGTTTGAATTTGCGAGGCGTCTGTAATTGCTAAGTTTGTTCAATAGTTATAAAATTATCATAGCAACGGTTTTATCAATATTTTGTATGCGTTAGGTGAAGGGGGGTGGGGGGAGTGTTTCGTTGGCGCGGGGTGTGATAAGAAAGTACCTAGTAAATAAAGTGGCAATTATTATTTACATTGCTGGAATATGTGTATTCTCGGTTAGTAAAGTTACCAACATGCTTTACATTGAAACAAAATATTTTTTCTAATAAGTGTCATTATTTGAGACATTTTATACAAAGTACCCAAATACACACACACAGAAAATAACTGATAAGTAAAATATATGAAATTCTCTTCTAAAAGATGTAACAAATGAAAGGAAACAGTTGACAACAAAAACATAAGAAATTCAATTCAAATTTGTCATAACAGTTTCCCTGTTGATTATAAATTAACAAAATTCAAATTATGAAAAAAAAAAATTACACTAGTACCTGGCTAGTTGTTGCCTTCATAAGTTTTTTTACGATTTAAAGCTGGCAAACAAGCAAGCAAACTTGTGGTGGATGTAAAAAAACTAAAACCTTGTGATTATTATTAACCAAAAAAAATACGGCTAAATTGGTCGAGTGCTTCCTAAGCGATGATCTTTCAAAATTATATGCTGTAGTTGATTTTTAGATTATTAACTAGATTCATAACAGTTTTAGAATCCACCTACTAAAACTTTAACCAAGTACCTAGGTACTCTTTACTGAAAGACATAAGGCGTGTTACATAGGTACTGTTTTGTTTGTCTCCTTCATTGTGGCAAGTATTTCAAGAAAATTTCAGAATTAGATAACTTCTTCATATTATACACTTGGGGGCACAAAAACAATAGATTTTGCATTTAAAAAATGGGATATTAGGCAATTTTTTTATGCTTGGCCCTTTTAGTGTTTGTGCTCTATCTACTCTGCAATTTATGCATGGCTACTAACAGTACATAGTACAATAAGTTGTCAAGTTTTCTGCTCACAATTGGCTCTAATTTGATAAAAAATAGATGTATATGACTGAACTAGGATTACCAAAAGTCTGTTACAGTTTACAAAGATATCTATTACTATTATCCTTGACGTGTGATCAATAATATTGTGTGCAGGAAACCTAGACAACAGCTTTTGTGAGTTTCTTTCTTTTTGGTGACCATTATTTATTACATAAATTATCACAGATCATGAAAAACATATTTTAACTTCAGCTATAATGAATTTGAAACTAGACATTGGATTTCGACATTTAAAATGTATATTTGAGCATGAAGATGAAGTATTCATTTCATAATTCCTACAAAGAGTTTATTGTCATCTAAAATACTTAGGAACTAGATTTAGTTATTATCTGAGATGGACCTATGTTCAGCAGTGGAGAATGGTAGGCTAAGTTGAATTGATTAACAAGAGCTACATGCAACTCTTTACATAACTACTTTACATATCATCTGAAAAATTTATTTTGCCCCATTATAAACAAGTCCCAAAATGTCAAAATCCAATAAGTAGTCACCAAAAAGTTTAGCTTTTCGTAGTGTTGGCTTGTGTGTGTTCTTGCATGTTAACTGAGCGTTCCTGCTGACGCTAGGTCGGCCTCCAGGTCGCGGTCGCGGTCGGGCTCGGCGCGGCGCGGGTACCGCTCGCGGTACTCCCGCTCCCGCAGCCGCTCGTACTCCCCGCGCGGCTCCTATCGCCGCTCCCACAGTCATAGCCCTATGTCCTCGCGTCGCCGACATATGGGTGACAGGGTGAGGAGTGATGTTTATGTGAATACCTTTTATAATTATTCCAGTTCCACTAGATTTAAGTTGTCCCCGCATGCAATTAAGGCTTGTATACAGTGGCCCATGTTTGAAAAATGCATTAAAATACTGCATAAAAAGACTTATGCAGCAAGTTTCAGAGCTTTTGGAGCTGTTTTTATTGTCCCAACCTAAAGAAAAGAACAGTGTCATACATGCACTTGAATATACAGGCATAGGCCATTGTGTACTGAAGCAACTAAAAAGATGGCAAGCAGATCAGTTTGCTGTTGTGTTGGTAAGAGTCCACTAAATTAAAGCTGACAGATTGTCGCAAATACAACGCGATTGGTTTTCTTCGATGTTTATCCTTTAGTCGTTACAGTCACTATTCAACCAATCGCTTATTTGCATTACTATATGCAAATATTTAGTTTTAAGTTATTTTTAAGTTTTTTTTTTAACTTTTAAAAAAACTACTATGAGTTATAACTTTGATATTAAAATTTGAGCTTTAACTGTAAACTGGTGAAGTCAACTAATGAAACAAATATGTGTACAACAAGTCAAGTATAATTTATAAATATATGGGTAAACCATTTGACCATCGAGCAAATACCTAAGTACTTTATCTCAGACACAACAGAAAATGAATTGATTGGTTACCAGCAGTAAGAAGATACTTAACAAGTTTAAAGGCTTGTATTTAATTTCAGTGTTGAACAATTTTCTACTGTCTTGTTGGTTTTTATAGCAGTCCTAGCTAGTCAATCCCCATGTTCAAAGAAAATCTAAATTTTTTACTGAAATGTGAAACAATGAATCATACTGGGACTGCAAATACCTATAGAAAAAACAAAAGCACATACATAAACTCAATTCTTTTGTTTTTTTTCTCTGAGCCATATAAAAATTAAGGCTCACCTACAAGAAAATAGACCCCATGTACCGTCAACAGGAAAACCCAACGCCGTCTAGATGTCTCGGCGTATTTGGGCTCAGTCTGTACACTACCGAGCAGCAAATTAACCACATCTTCTCTAAATATGGACCCGTGGACAAAGTACAAGTCGTTATTGATGCTAAGGTGAGTTTTTTTTATTTAATAAAAGAGCAAATACAATAGAATTCTTTTTAAAATGAGTCTATTTTCTATTTATGGCAGCGTTTCTATAAAAAATGTCACTACAATACTAAATATACTTACCAGTTTTCGTCACTGAAGGGTGACGTCATTTAAAATTAATTTATAAATACTTACTTTCTGGTCAACAAATTGAAATAACTTGAACATTACTAAAGTATTGCAAAATTACAAACATATTTGGTCTAGCATGCAGCTGGATAAACATACCTAGTTTTCACAATTTCTGTCCAAAAGAGTTATAGTGAATCAATAAATCATAGCTGGATATCAATTGATCCACTTCATAGCCTACCCAACACAATCTACTTACATTGTTCAATTCTCTGATAAAAAAAACAGTCTTGTCTGAATGCTTTTATTTATTCTGCCTTGTATTAGTTTTATACAGCAAAACTTTTCATTTGAATCCAAGCCTTAAAGCTATAAAAAGCCTTAAAGCTTAAAGCTATTTTTTTTTTAAAAGAGTGACTATGGAGTTTCTTGCCGGCTCTTCTCCATAAGTCCAACTTTTTGGAACCGTGCAACTAGTTTGACTTTTCGAAAGTACCTATTTATATGGTCTAATTGAAATAAAATATTTGAATTTGAATTTGAATTTAAAAATCTGCAGTAAATAAAGAGGAGTTATCAATTTCAAGACTATTATCAATCAAAAATGGTAATCACGTATTTATTTCCTGAAGTATCGCTCATTTTACTTGTCCTACGCTTAAAATCGTTCCAAAACTGACTTCACTGTAATAAAGCTTACTCCATTAATTTTAGACCGGCCGTTCTCGAGGATTCTGCTTCGTGTACTTCGAGAACCAGGAGGACGCCAAGGTCGCTAAGAACGAATGTACCGGTATGGAGATTGACGGGCGCCGCATCCGCGTCGACTATTCTATAACACAGCGCGCGCACACGCCCACACCCGGCATCTACATGGGCAAACCTACGTAAGTACATATATCGTAATGCTTAACATTTACCCCGTGTGTGTGTGACGAAAGGTTTTCTAACCCTTCCCGGGTTACTCTGGTATTGACATCTCGTCAGAAGCAAGAAAACATCTAACTTAAGTGGTTGGGCGTCTTGGGGTTGGTTGGCTGGCTGGCTTCCTTACGTCGGTCGCAATCTGTTGTAAAGCATATTTTGTGTGCGTTCCGGTAAGAGTTCCCCCTCTCGATTGCCTTGCAGTAGATATGGGCATTTAAGGTGATTCTGAGGGTTATTTTCAGAAGTACTTAACAACATTCCTGATATTGTAGATGTGAAAAACAGGGTACTCACGTTATGTTCTTGCTTGTTTGGATGGCAAATACCACAAAGTTACCATAACCCATATTCTTAGTTGTCATGCTCAAATCCAAACTCCAGGCTGGTACTGAGATCTTTGTTACCAAAAGAAAAACTACACGAACCCGAGAATTGAAGCTGAAACCTCACATTAAGCAACTGCATGTTTAATAACCAGACTATGGATGGATAAAATTAGAGGCCATCTTTCCAAATCACTCTGCAGCCAACAGACGTTTTCATGCATACAAAAGGATGAATGTGTGACTTCTAAGTGTTGGTAGATCATAACTATAAACAGATTTAGAGTAAATTGTCTTCAAGTTAGAGCTATTTACTTAAGGCCTGTTCATACAAAAACAAGTTGGGAAGCCGTTTTATACAACAGTGTATACAGATATGATATTAACTGTTATTTGCTTTTCAGGGTAAGCAGAGGCGGCGATAACGGTTATGACAGACGTCGCGATCGAGAGTGAGTATTTGTCCATACTATTATTATAATGAGGAAAGATTTGATTGTTTGTTAGCATTAGATAGCCTCCGAAACTACTGGACAGATTTCAAAAAAATATTCTACCATTAGAAAGCTATATCTTTACTGAGTAACATAGGTATATATTATTTAGAAGTAATACCCAGACCACGCGGGCGAAGCCGCTGGAGGAAAGCTAGTCCTTAATGAAAGACAAAAAACTAGTCGCCAACGAGTTGTTAGTGATTGGTAATCGTGCTCTGTTTGGGGGATAGTTGATAAATAATAATCATTCTTTATTGGAATCCTGAACTTGGTTGTTACTGTTAGGTACCTGTATCTCAGGAGATATTTCTTTCAAAGTAAGGCACCATAATTCGCCATCAATGCCGATCACGTGTTATTTCCCCCACAACTAACCACACTCGTGTAAGAGGATGGCACGAGGTTGTTTCAAAAACCATTACTGGCACAGATGATAATATTGAGTCCTTGGTGTAACTGTGTGCTCGTTGTTTGTTTGCAGTGACTACTACTACCGCGGCGGCGGCGGCGGGTACCGCGAGCGCGACTACTACCACCGCGGCTACCGGCACCGCTCCCCGTCGCCGCACTACCGGCGCCGCCGCTACGAGCGCGAGCGCTCCTACTCGCCGCGTAAGTCCTATTACCACCAAGAGCGGTAGGCCACCGTGACCTACATCCTCTACTATACCTATACCTGTACCTACCTACCGCATCGTCACCCAATTATTTGGTATACCAATAACAACGTCGTCGTATGAATAACAAACATTGCAATCAACTGCAAGGCCTTCTTAAGGCCAGTTATTTAAGCGTCAGTATTCGTAAAACAACTGACCCTTAACAATCTATCGGACTGATTGTGATTTAATTGAGTAATGAGTAATTATGGTAAACTTGTGGTGACGAAGCACTTGGCAATCACAAAGCTGAAATTACTCGAATAAATTACAATATCAAAATAGCTGACAGCGCCATTCTAAGAATTGTTATTTACTAGCCAAAATAGCTCTTAAAATAGTAGATTTAATTAAATGTTAGATTGGTAAACCAATTTCTTGGGTCACCATAACTGCAGGGCTACTCAAACTTTAATAGCTGTAACTAACTGTAGGCAAGTTTAACAGTAAGTTGTTGGTCATTAGTTTGTAATTTTTTGGTGAAGGGTAGCAAAAAAATAATTAAAATGATCTTAGTGTGATGTCATTATTTTGAAATATTTAGACAATAAATCACAAGATACATAGGAACCACATTCTTAATTTGGCTGTAACTAATCAGTCTTGAGGATCCTCAATGGCTGTATAGTCAATAAAAAATGTAAATAGTCAAAATTACCTAGATAGAAAGTAAAAAGGTTATAATAAGAGGTTCTAAGTTGAATGTATGAAAAATTATATTAGTTTATTGTATAGTTTTAGTAGCCCTGTATAATTGACTAGCTAATGTGCAGTAAATAGCTTACCCCTCAATGTAAGAATATGTATGACTAAAGCTCAAGTAAAACTGTACAAAATTATTTGTATTATATTATTTGTGACAGACACAAAGTCAAGATATTCCTTCTTTATTGTTATGTTATTGGATTTAAGTGAGTCAGTGCAATCTTTCCAAATAAATTTTAATTTCAATTTGACTGGATAATAATCTCACGAAATTGTGAGGTTAGATTTTTAAAAATTCAACAAAAATGTTATGTATTCATTTCAAAGATACCTTTCCATATACCAAAGAATACAGTCTGGGAACTTCCATACATTTCTCCCATGAATTGGTAAATAACTTCAAAATGTATATAATTAATGTATGTGATTGTATGAAGTGGGGTCTGTCTTTGAATCTTTGTCTTTAGTTTATAATATTAGGTATAAGTTTTCTGAATGTTGTTTGCTATTTCTGTTGTCTATCAATTTATTCGTCATAACTAACACGGTAAGGTTTTACCTTATTGTTTAATCCGCGCATGATCAGAACAGAATAATCTTTAGAGCAGATGCGCGAAGAAAAATATCTGTAATTTTTAAGAAATACTATGGCAAAGTTTACATCCCTTCTGACCATGCCTGGATTATGAGAAGTATATGTACACAGAGAAGTATAATATATAATGTCATGTAGAATAAATTGATAGATATTATGTTGCCACTAATATCGTAGCATCATAATTGATTATACATTTCCGTATAACACATAGTTACTCCCATCTTTGACTTTGCAGGTCGTTATTAGTAAGTTCGTGATGCTGAGTTCAACTTCAGACATAGCATAGCATTTTGATACAACAACAAATCCCAAACAATGTCGACCGGTGTCCTATGCATTTATACTGTACCTGTAACGGCCGGTTTAGTCTTAGGATGTAATGTTAACGTTTGTATACAATTTTGTAACAGGCGGGCCGCAGCCGATCCTCCGGCGGCCACGCGGCCCCAAGAGAGAAGCTCCTTTGTGTTAATTATAATGTGATGAAAGGGTCTAGCATATAAGTTAGCGTGTAACGCCCGCGCGGGCATAGTTGCCTCTAGGATGTAAAACTAGCTCTAATAAAGATTTAACACTAAGTCTAATATTGATTTTGTTTGTTTGAAAAGGTATTGAAACAAGAAGTAAAGGATGAAGTTCCTTGAAACTAACTGTGTTGAAGTTTTGAAAATGTTTGATTGAAAAGTCGTTTCGAATGGCGCTCGCCGGACCCGGGACCGGCCGCGGCACCGCGTCCGTGCCGTGTCGCAGGCTCGCAGCGACGGCACCGGCTTGTCGAAGCGAAAAGAATATGATCGAGTTAGCCGCTAAGTAGGAAGCCCAAGCTTTGCGAAGACATTGAAGAGAGAAGTCGCGCGCATAGATCATATTCTTTATCTTCCGACTGTCGTACATACATTCTAAACGTTGTGGCGACGTGACCTTGCATTTCTCGTGTTGCTAGTTACATGTATTATTATGTATTCGGATGTATCGAGTCTGGCATCTCACGTTATTAGCGTAGCGTTGTGTTGTACGACTTGTTAATAAACAATAGTTTTGTAACGTCATTTATGGTTCTTCTTCATTCACTGCGGTTAGTCCCACCTACTCTATCCATGGTATCCTTTCTTTTCTCTCGACTGACGTTGCGTGGGGTCTAGGATCGCATTGAAATACAATGTAATCATGCCACACCTACACAGATTTAGTTCAGTCTTAGTTCAGTCTTATAGACAACTAAGAATTTACATAAAAATGAGTTAATTAGCAAAGTAAAGAATAGTATTATCGATTTTGTACTTTAATGACCAATTAAATTACTGTAAACAATTTTGTTCAAGCTTATGAAGAAAGAAAAAATACCTTGAAGAGTGTGGTCACGGTATTAGTTCAAAGTAGTATTAAAAACATCTTTGAATAACATTATTTCTCACAAAAAAAAACCTTAATTTAGCTTCTATTCCTAAATGATTTTCTTAAAATGGTAAATACTTTCCTTGATCCTACGTCAACGTAATTATTGACAGACCGACAGACCTACGGGAGATGCTGGTATACCTTGCTTTTATATCTATATTATGATATTAGTATTATCAATTGATATGTAATTTTGATGGCATTTAGTTAGTATAGGCTTTTGTAAGTCCTTGTATAAAAACTGTAATGACTCAAATTGGCTTCTCTATGTAAAATCACCTAGATACATGCACTAAATCATAGTGAAATGTTACCAAATAATATGTCGTAAGTCAATTATACATTACTTTGCATTTTGTCTTTAGTAAATACCTTCGTCCCCAGCCACGCTCTGTTCACTCTTATGCTAATTCTGTTTAAAATCTTAGTTTAACTTAATAGCATTACAGTTTTGATGCAAAGTAGATTTAGAATAGAATGGGTACTATATTAGTCAAATAATATTAACAAATTTCTCACTATCAGATTTTATTAAAATTCTTAACAATTATTTATGTATAATTATTATAAATATACCACATAAACGTGTCGTGTTGGCACTCACCATGGCGACTACACTAACAGCTAATCAAATTAGAATACTCGTAAAATATACAAATAACATTAAAAACAATAATTAGCAACGTATGACCGTTTAGCATTACTTTGCATTGGACGTGATTTCAAATATGGCGGAATTGTGTTACTTAGGCTACGGGACGTGGAATTTTTAGCAACGTTTGATTTGAAGCCTATCCAATGCTAAAACTATGTAATAAAAATAATTACATTCAAAACAGGAAATTGAAGATTAAAAGCGTTGGATTAACAAAATCTTAAGTTTCACTTAGTAAAATGTGGCTTCAAATCCAACAGTCGCTTTAGATATCTGGAATGCTTTCACTTAATACTGCTAAAAATAGTACACTTAGCTACTTGGTAAGCAACATTATTACAATATATTTATACTTATTCCTAGCTGAAAATACTACATCAGTTCGGCCACGCGTGCAAACTAAAATATACAAATAATATTAAATTATGATTAGCAATTGCTTAGGTAATTAATGTTTTGTTTTTATCACTTCAACTTATAGATTAGTCTCCCCCACCTTACCCAGGAATCAAGGTTTAGGTCGGTGGGTGGGAAAAATAATTTATGTTGCTGTCACAAGGGTGTACGACTGCGTCTATCAGCACAGCTTAGAAGCGACGCGAAGTCGTTCGAAGGCAAGCAATGCGGCAATGCAATTCGAATAGCGTGAGGTAGTCTAGTTGTAGTCTTTCAAATAAACGTGGTGATACGCATTCGACCCAAGTCGATTCCGGGTGTGTCCGGGTTAATAGCTTTCTTCCATAAGGGTCTTATGAAAGAAAGTAAAAGAAACTGTCTGTCTATGCCTAATTAATTGCTAATCAGAGTTCATAAGACGATTACGTCACGGTACAGTTTTACTGAACATTTGCCAATAATATTGGATAGTTAATGTACTGTATGTGCTTTTGTCTTCTTCATTTTACTTTCGGTATGTCAAATTTAATCTATTCGTAATCGATCGAATTTACGAGCGCACAAAGACATCCATTACAAAAAATAGCAAAATCATTTATTTTAATAGACTACAATGGCTTATAAAAAGCTGTAATAATCGGCGAAGTTATCCTTACATAGTTTATCAAGATTTGGAAGGACTAATATTAATTCAGCTGTCCATGAAAATAAATACAAAAATTGGCAACACCGCTCTTTTAAAGCGCTACTAAATCTAGAGTTGGCCGAGTAACTTATCCTAGTGGCAAGAATGGAATGAGCTCGAAACAATTTAAACTACAATGCAGTCTACACTATGTACCGCAATAAATATAATTGCTAGGAAGTTATGTACATACTATTGACTGTAAGATAATATTAGATATAGATTGAACTACATGCGACACTATCAAAATAACGTCTACGTAAAAAAAACAGCATGTTTATGGCGCGGCTGTTCTCGCAAAGGCTAACTGCAGAGGGTACATTCCCAGCGGGTTGTAGTGTTTTCGAAGTATGTCGTCACCACAACTCTGTGCCTTTAAAACATCGGTTAGACTTATAATTATTTGCCTATTTTGTCCCACTGCATGGAGAGGAAGGTGGAAAGAGCAGGGTAGTCTCCTCTTTTTCTACTTCTCTCTGCCTATTTTAATGTGCTCAAAGAAAACGACCCAAGGGATTATGCCAACAGTCTCACTAAAAAAAAAATAGCGCAAATAGTTCTCTATTTATAGATGGGACACCAAATAGCACTAGTATCATATTGATGCGAAACGGCATTTTAAATACGGCGGCTTATGTTAGAATTAAGCGTTGTTGTACAAAGTTTTATGAAATACTTTCTCAATACAACACATGTAATATTACACTCATTTTGTTCTAAACAACAGTGGCAATATTTACAAGCACTCATATACGTTGGTAATGCGAACGCCATTTTCATAATCTCGCCGTAATTAATTAAGTAATATCTAATACAAAGAGATGTGATGTGGTCAAACTTTTGCCCGGAGGATTAATATTAAAATTGATTGTAGCACATTAACAATACGTCAAATCGAAAAATAATTGAAATTTGACTGATTAAATACTACTGATAATATTTTTTTTAATGATCAGCTAAATATCCTATATACTTTGTAGAGTATGAAAATGTTGTTAATGCACTTTTTAGATATCAGTGTATTGTAGAATGGAATCTAGGTGTAATTACCTGCTGGACAAGTATTTCTAAAAAACGTAATTATCTTTAAATTAATACAAAATGTTATGTGATTACTAACATATTACAGAGTGATCACATTGTGATCTGGGTTCTATCTATATTACAAGCAGTATATTATTACACTATGTTTTGGTATTAGGGTAATTAAAATATTTGGTATATGTAGCTATGTTGTTTGCGTCCTAGATCTATTTGAATTTTACGATATGTGAGTGTGTTTAGAATTTCTAAATTTAGTAGATGCTGCATACATTGCACGAGTAAAAATGCAATTTTGTTACGAAACATTAATTATTGTTTTTTAGTAACACCTCCCTACAAAGTATTCAAGCTATAGTTGTACTTATAAAATGTATTGTAGTTTCACTGAACTATTGATTCAATATTATTATTATTTGTGTGATGCCTTCTTTATATAAAAGTGTCCCTGCATATTCTCGCGACCCACACGATTTTCGCGTCCTCCAAACCGTTATATAGCAGATACTATCACATGACTGCCTTGCAATAGTTGTAATCCCGCAGTTATACCTGTTGGTGTAGGTGTGATATATTCCATATATTGTTCCGCTGTGAGAGTTACAAGAGCAGCGTGGCGTGGTCCCGCTGCAGGCGGCGGCGCGCGCGCAGCGGGGCGGTGGCGAGCGCGTCGGAGGGCGGGGGCGGCCCGGCGCCCCGCGCGCCCCGCTCCTGGTAGTACACCTGCGCGCCGCCGCACGACGCACCCACTACCACGCTCTCGTCACTCCTGTGTACAGACACTCATTATTAGGCATTTTCAATTATCGAATTGTATGGTGATAATAAAATAGTTGTCTCTAAAAGAAATATCTGTTTATGCATTTTCGGAACCATGTTTTACTTTAACTTATCCCCACCCCCATTGTAATTAATGGATTAGTCTAACTCAGATTAAAATGTATCATGAAATACTCCATTCCGCTTCCAATCCTTACTTCCTTTGTGTTCTCTTCATCATAATACAATTCTTAAGCTTGGCTTCCAATGGAATATGAAATTTACTGTTGCGTAATTATATTTACGCTCACAGTGAAAACCTGGCTTTATTTCTAGCCTTTTTTCTTCTGATCAAATATACACTAACGTACAAAATCTTATCCGCACACTCATCCAGTGCCTCGACCATGAGGTTTTCTCACTAGACTAGCTAGCGACGTCGTAAGATGTTTGTATGGAAAAAACTCGCAGCGCCTCTAGCGGGTACGTAAGGAACTAAAGTCTGCTATGAGATTACAGCGTTTCGATGCTTAAAAAACCTATCCAATACCATTCGATAGAACTCATGGTTGAGCTACAGATCAAATAAACATTAGCGTACAAAGTTCAGCACCGTCTCATCTGCACACTGTTCCAGGTCTATGTTTTGTCACTTGACTACAGCAACTTACCTCAGTATAAACTCGGACATCTCAGGGTCTTCAACAAACTCGTTATGTATGAGTCCCATAGTGGCGATGTCGAGGGCTGCCCAGGGCCCGCCCTTTCGCACGGTGCCCCAGTCGGGGTCCAGCGTCAGGTAGCTGTAGTCTGTCGCCTCACCCACAGCTGCTAGAGGTTCCATGCATTTCTGCTCGATAGGGCCTAGTGCATTTAGTGAAGTTTCCCACTGAAAACAAGAACAGGTGATACTATTTCTCCTCCTCATAGGCCTGCATAACCTGAGACAGTTAATTATATAACAGAAGTTATTTGTGTTTTCCCGTCATAATGACGAAAATTACCTATCCTATCTTAATAATGCCGTATAGGTAATATGCTCATAAGCAGTGAATTCCTCACCAGACTATTTATGGTATCCACGTTGTTGGCAGCCTCCGTGTCGATTAACGCCAGCAGCGCCATATTGTGCAGTCCGCTGACGAACAGTGCACATTTGACAGCGTGTTTGCTGTACTCTGGTAACAGTTCTATATCGCTGTCCGACTCGTCGTCACTTTCAGAGTCTGCCTGTTGAGGTTTTGGCCTGGAACGTTTGTGAACAAAATGATTTTGTGGCGTATTGAGTTTTTCTATGACGCCTAAAAATAGATACAGAGATTTCTTTTTACGTAAATTCGAGAAATGGGAAGACGTAGCACACATTTGAGCTGGCGTCCATATTATAGAACGAAAATAGCAGATAACTCTGATAAATAATTATATAAACCTATCATATTATTATTTACCTATCAGTAAATGTGATTTGCCTCTCAGCAGCCGGCGTGGGAAATTCCTTCAGTTCTAACGGCGTCATAACCCTACTGCTATAGCCACTGGACTTGTCTGAAAACGCCAAGTGACTCAGTTTTTCCATCAGAGGGGTCAGTTGTACCCCAGTCAACTTCTTTTTGAAACTGGTTGCGTCAGAATCAGAGCTAATTTGAGTATCTGTATTTTCATTCAAAGACTTCAGGGGTAAAGATAATGATTTCCTTCTCGACTGATCAGAAGGCAATGTTTTTGTTGAATCTTTTACTTTCTTTTTGGGAGTTCGTTGAGGTGACCTATTTAGTTCCGAATCAAAGTCTTCAAATTTTTCTTGTTCACATAACTTCATGTTGAAAGTAAACATATTGTCATTAGTATCTTGTTTCATCTTCGAATAATGCTGTTCTAAGTACTGGTTGAACAGGGACTCCGATATGGCCACACCGTCGTTTCTAAATACTGGGAACAATGGGTCGTTTATGGTCATAGTGCTAGGGTTCTTAGAAGTATCTTCAGGGGAAGGAGTATCGTCGCGCAGTGATACTTTCGATCGTTTCAACTTGAATTTGGATGTCGCACGATTCGATAACTTTTTAACCGTCTCTTGTAAGTCCGTAACGCTAGCCAATTTTCTGATAGGTTCGGGCTTATTGATATAATGGTCTGCGATACAATTAATGTCTAAATTCATCTTATTGTCTCGTGTCTCGTTTTCCAAATTGATTTTGTTACAATCTTCTATATTTTTCAAGACATCTGGTTCTAAAACTGTTTTGTCATTGTTCTGGCTTTCGGGGATCTGGCAAATTGAGAGCATGTTGCCGTGCAAGCGTTTGTATTCGACCATAGGGGTGGAACAGACACTTGTTTGACCTGTGAAGACCTTTTCATTTTCTTGAATGTCCTCGTCCAGGGATTTTTGTGTTTTGAAGCTGAGCGAGAGCTTGGTGGGTCTTTGCCGTGGTTTGTTGGTGAATGGGACTACGTCTGGCATAACCGGGGGTTTCCTCTCCTCGTCAGGGTTGCGTTCCTCTCTGCTGGGGGGTGATATCATGCTGTGGTCTTCTTCGGGAACTGCGGTGAAGAGCAGCGACTTGTCCCGCTTCATAGCAGTTTGGGGAAACTCGCGGAGTTTTTCACGTTCAGTTTCTTGATTCTGTAATGCGAAAAAAATGTTGATGCTTAGCTAAACTAGGACCTAGTATCACAGACTGTTATAAACGGGTGGAACTTAAAAATATTTTTATAAGTTATGTAAACTGTATTAAAATTTTATTTCACCTTTTTAAACTTGGCGATAATTTCCTCCCCGTTCTGGTGAAACTCCTGTATCTTTTCCATTTGCTTCTTAAGGTTATCATATGCCTTCCTGCCCACGTACACCACCAGTAGTTGGGCACCTAGAGGCAAGGGCGTCTCTGTGTCCAGGGTCTCGGCCGGAGACTTTATCCTATATGGGTCCACCACTGTGAGGTACGACGTGAGCCCGGGAGGCAGTTGTGTGGAAATAATTCTGTGAGAAATGAGAAACAATATTGCAGTGGAGTCATCTTACGATTGTTTTCGTTATTGGAAATGGAGATTAAGGACATTACTTATATGGAACTTGTGTAGAATTCCGGCTGTTAGATATTAGTAGTTTTATCTATACTATTATTATAAAGAGGAAAGATTTGATTGTTTGTTTGTTTGTATTGAATAAACTCCGAAACTACTGGACCGATTTGAAAAATTCTTTCAGTGTTAGATAGCCCATTTATCGGGGCAGGCTAGATGGCTATATACCATCACACTACCACTAATAGGAGCGGATTAGCACTGAAAAATGATATCAAGACCACGCGGGCGAAGCCGCTGGCGGGAAGCTAGTTAGGAATATAATTACATATATTTAATACTTACTTATTATTATATAGTATGACGCCGCCCAACACACCTTTACTTTTTCTACAGTGTTCTAGTATTTGCATGGACTCCATGTAAACTGATGTCGCACTCTGAAACATCCACAATATTACCACAAGGCTACGAAAGCTAGTAAAATACAGCTCTCGCCAAACTTATTGTCTGGCTTGAAGTTAGCATGAGCTCAACCCAGCCGTAAAAGCCGAAGAAAACATAACAAATAAAAACGCGAGCTCAAGTCGTAGGCTGTTGTTAAGTCATTATAACATTTTATTTTTCTCTCGATTTTTATGGCCGGGTTAACGTTGGCTCGTGCCAACTTCAAGTCGGACAATAAGTTTGGAGAGAACTGTACTCCTTGAATTGGGAAATTGGGCAGGTGTTGTCTGAATTTGACACCCTCACCAAAGTAAATAAAGGTTGAACCATATTATTATAATAACTCTATGATGCACAGAAAAAATCTTTCAATGCGCATCGAGCAGTCTCCAGTGATAAAAGTAGCCCATATTGCCTAGCTTACGTAAAGTCCAGTGTCTTTAGAGACATCAATATTACTAAGCCACGTTTTATTTGCATTATAAACTTTTACTGACATCATAAATTACAAAAAATCTGGTTATCACATCTAACACGTCGGTGCTGTTTACATTGCCCCATGCAACAGTTGCAGGGCAGTGGCATTCACTTCAGTACTATATTTGCGTGAGATAAGCAGCAAGTAAACACTCCACACTTATGCTATCACTATCAAGGATGTTTTAATTGTGTATACCACTACTGGCATAATGTGAGTCACGAACTCCCGAGCGACTTGCTCACTTTCGCTTCTATTATCTATTTTTGTTGGATTTATTGAAGAACAATCTCAGTAGGTAGGTAGTGTAGGTACTGATTTTATAGTCATGTTTAATAATCTAATTCATTGTTTAGCTAAGTAGGTACCTTATACCTACTTAGCTAAACAATGAATTATCATGAAGTCATCGATTTAATTTTAAGATAGTTTTGGAAGAAGACAATCAAATTTGAAAACGAATCTGAAGATATGTGACCCAAATTCTTTCTTAAAACAAGAAAAGTGAGACCTATTATTAATAATACAGTAAGTCATTCAAGTCCTAGACAGTTGAATAATAATAAGCATAAGACATATCCTTACCTTGGGCAAAGTCAACATTGGCACCCTCTGGAAGATATGGCAGCCGTACTGCAGCACCGGAAGATATGTCTCGAGCACCTGGTAGAGCTTCTCCGATAAGCGGCGCGGGTCCTCCATCTGTTCAGCCAGGACTTGAAGGTCGCCATGGTACACCTTGATCATGGAGGTCAGCAGGTTGGCGCGGTTTTTGAGGACCCAGTCTGGTATGTTCCGGTCGCTTCCTATTGCCTGTTGGATAAAATGGGGAAGTACAGTTTCGCAGGAGGTAAGTACGCTGTACACTAGGTAATGCGTCATTACACCGGCGGCTTCTAAAGGGTCTTCTGCTCTAGTAACATTAAAAGTTTTGACTATTTCATCATCTGAAATCTGGATGCGAATGCCAAGACTTTTTTGGATGTCAGAATGTCTAGATAATCTTAATAAAGGAAACATTATGGTCCCGGATTAACTTTTTATAAATCATACATCGTAAACGGAAAATCAAAACAGTCAAACCGATTGACAGATTCGGAATACCATCGTAATAGACTTAAGATTCAGGTTTGATTTATAATTAAGTATTTTCCTTTCATTGAAGAAGCATCAAACCTTGTTATAAGTATTACAGTTTAATTCTAGATAATAATGCCTGACTTTACACATCAGTAGCATCTCCTTACCAGAATATATCTGCCGTATTCCCTGATGATGAACTTGCCGCTTTGCAGCGTTATGGCCACGGGCTGCGAGAACAGCGCCTTGATACAGTGTGCAGTTCCAACAACCTGAGAAAAACAAAGATAGATACCGGATAATAGATCTTTCTCTCCCCTTGATACGGTATTCTAAGCTAAGGATCACGGGATTCATTCTCACGTCAGGACAGGTATGTTGCTTGACTGTATGTATATTTTACCATATCATCACACAAAGAACTATTAGGCAGAGGAAATGTACCTCCACAGTTCGTCGATTTGTTTAGGTTCATGTAGGGGGCGAGCTTATTGCAATTAATCAGGCATTAATCCAAATTCCGATTTAGATAAAGATTCCTAATGACACTGCACGATCTGGCTATCGAATCCAGGATGTCTGGTGTAGCAGTCGAGTTTAAGACCACTAAAATAACGAGGCAGTTAGTACCTATTAGCAATCTAACTTTACTTGACCTTACGTTTAGGTAATAATACTTCGACGACATTATGAATACATTAGCAAAATTACATCACGATTCTCGAGGGTTTCCATGAATTAGAAATGTCATTAATTTTGAATTTTATCAGACAGACAACACTACGTAGACCAACTTCAAAACTAATCTAAAAGCTACTGATATGTCGTGAGGACATTGCGTGTTGGTAGATGTCTAGAAGTTGAAGTTAGAAATGAGAGCTGAAAATGAGCAACACATTGTCTTAACAATATACACCTACTTATTTTATTGGTGGAATTTAAATTACTTACTAAATCAAAACAATAATACATGCATCAGCATCAGTGAATACGAGTATTCTACTCAATCGTAGTCTTTTTGCTGTAATGCACACAGCTCACATACATACAGCTCGATCTTGGGGTCTTCTTTAGGGCCAGAAAACGTTAACATTTTTTCGTTTTATGACCTATTATTTTACACGACCCATTATACAACACTATTTCTAAGATACTGTGAACAAAATAACAATCGCTATTACTAATTAAATTCGGGTTTAATTAGGCTTCTGCAGGATGTCTACTCGTTGAACAGGTAAACAAGTTTGAAACTGCGCGCTCAGAGCTTACATAACTAGAGCTCGAGCAGGTTGAACATTCCACAGTTTATGATAATGGACATTTTCTAATCATGTAGTTGTCATCTATTTATTGTATTGGCGAGCAGGTTTGTAAGTTTTGTAGTAATAAGTGTCTCATTGTTTTTTAATGGCCGGTATGCATAAAAATACACGCGAATCTTACCTAATAATATGATGGTTTTTGTTGATGGGAATCCAACAACTGTTTTTTTGCGGAATAATAATAATACATACTTATTTCAAGAAAAGGTGTACAGTGAATCTCCTTACTAATGAAATAATGGTCATCCTCACCAATACAAGGCAGATAATAATTAGAGCAGAGAGAATGCTAGATCGATGTGTTTTTTTATAGAGAGAACGTTAGCGGGTCAAGCCGCTCTCATAAAAATGCTGATGTTAGGTACCTCGGTACGTAATATGCAGGCAGGTTAATTTTCATCTTCGCCTTAATGTTTTAACAACTTTTTACTAAATCGTCCTCATTGACGAAGAGGATTACTCAATCCTATTTTCTTAATCAATTAGGTACCTATGTAATCCCAATTATGTTTCCTTCTATAAATCTATAATCTAATAAGACAGAATGTAATTGTATAGTTTAGTGTTTATGAGTTAGCCGTGTTTCAGGTTGTAGGTGCCTTATCCTATATTAAAGATATAAGCCGGCTATGAAACTGACACGGCTTCCACGTTGAGGCGCGGCCTAATCCAATTTCGGTCATAGCTCCCTTGAGGGACCACGGTAATGAACAACGCTAAACCGTTGGTAGACTGAAAGTATACATTACTCAGCAGCATTTTCTACCTGAGAACTCCTCTCTATCTTCCTGAAATTTATTTAATTCTGCAGTTACTTCTAGTAGTAGATATTTACATAAGGCCTTCCTGTAATTAGACCGTATCGATATATTACGGTCTGGAAAAAATATGAATAATGTTTGTCGCAAGTAATTGCAATAATATTATTGAAATCGTTTCTAGACGAAATTACTTTACATACTACCCTCAATACGCCCGTATTAAATTTAATTTTTTGGCTAGCTTGGGGGTAGTTAGAAATAATTAATGACGTGTGTGGCACGCAAGCGAGTAGAGATCTCTGTATTTCTTCGTAAAAATATAGTAAATATCGGCGGAAAATTAAGTTCACAGTGCGGTTTTTTCGTTTCATCTTGGTGTTCAAATTCAAATTCAAAATATTTTATTTCAATTAGACCATATAAATAGGCACTTTTGAATTGTCACACTAGTTGCACGTTTCCAAAAAGTGGGACTTATGGAGAAGAGCCGGCAAGAAACTCCATAGTTACATGGACGAATTCAAGAGAAAGAGTAGTGTAACGCGTATAGGACATCACGCAGCACTCCTGAAACCAGGTACCCTTCAAATTGTTTTCTTGTTTAGGCATGGTTGTGGCAATAGGATTGTTCCCTATTTTTATCTATTATGGGACCACCTAAAACATACCTACTCGCGAACTGTAGGTGTACAGAAATTTTTATACATTTCTGCCTAGCTCTTTGAAGATACAGGTGTGATGGTATGAAAGTTATTATACTATCGCGGCTTCACTGCACTATAAACTACACCGAAGTATCAGAATCAATGTATGATTTTAGTCCATTTGTGGAATTTGGATATTATTTATTTATTCAGACATAGATAAGGCTTACAAAATATTTGTAGTTTTGCCTTATAAATATTTAAATAGGCTGAGTGACATAATGAAGAATGAAATGAATTAATAGACCTTAGGAATCTGTGCTTTCTAATCTGAATCTGTAATGGTAATAATAACTTGTAAATATTTATTACAAATTACAATAACTCCTAGTATTTCTTTTTATAAATTGGACTTCAAATGCCATTTATTCCTACTATGTTTATTATTATTAAAAACAATACCCTCCTTCTTCAGCAGTAGGATAAAACATATTATGCATACTAACCTGTCCCGCTAGTGCATGCCTCTGTGTGTCGGACACCCATCCTGGATGAAAGTAAAGCACCGCATTGATGGGATCATCCTCCTCAGATGTACAACACAAGGTGTCGTAGACAAAAACTATCATCATCTCCCTGTAAAAGAAAAGATTATGAATAATGATGGAATACAATCATGAACTTAACCTTCTAGACATCCTCAACGTTACACCACTGGGTATGGCTTTCTTCTCAGAATGAAAGGTCCGTCATGCTGACCTTGTATAGGTTGGAGACTTGACATGCTATCTAGAAAATCTCTCAGGCATCGTGTTTCATCACAATGTTTTCCTAAGCAAGTAGAGAACTTTCCTTAGAAACTAAGAAGCCTTTAATAAAAATAAGATTAGGTACATAGCTTATTTACATAAATACAAAATAATACACAAATTATACAAGTTTCAAGTTTCTAAAAACATAATTAAAACAAGTTTTTGCCGTGGAGTTTCTTGCTCCGGTATAATGAAGACTTATTATAATATATTTGTGAGCTGATAATATCAACTTGCAACTATGTTAGAACATAATATCTTTTATGGTACAATAGTTCACACTACAACAATGTAAGGTACACCTATTGGTGTAACCTGTCTGTAAACCCTTACATTGTATCATCATATACAATCTTTAATAAAATACTTGCATTGAATTGGTGGATTAAAATGACAAAAAATAAAAATTATAAAATAGCTTTATTATTACTCAGTGATAACATAGCATACTGGTGAAAGAATAATTAAAAAGGGTTTAATAGATATTGATTTCATTAATTACAATAGAAATAAGAATCTATTCTTTTTATAATATTAGTGTAGGAAATAAAAATATTTGATTGAAGCACAGTGTGAGCTTTCTGTTTTATTCTCAATAATTAGCTATCCATTAAAAAAATCAACATTTCATAATATCAATGATTACTATGTTAATTATTCTCATTAAGTAATTGTGTTATTTTGTAATCTAAATATTGGACAGCATCATTAAACTTTTTTGTAACTATAATGGAAAAACCAATTTAATTTGATCATTTCTTCATCAACCACTGGACATATCCACATAAAATCAAAGCAGCAATAAATTAAAGAAATAGAAATTAATTCCGTGGTCATAAATAATACCTATCTTAATTTTATTTTACTACTTATCAGAACCTGCTATTATAGTTGGGATCAGAAACGGAAAACATACACATACATAAGATTAGTTTCTATAATATTGCCGTAGATTAATATACCAGTAATCGGAGATCTCATCAGTCGTGTCTAATCAACCGCAAAAAATGTAGGCGACACATCTATATTGAGTTTCTGTCCATAATCCAGTTAGATTCTAAACAGAAATATTATGTTACTTACTTTGCCATTTTGAACGTTTTTCTCGCCTCGCTTCACAGAAACAAACTATTTTTTACACCATATCAATATTTTTTTGTGAAAATGTTATTAATAATGCTGATAGATTTAATAATAATCGTTTATTTTCATATTTTACAACGGAGATAGTGAACGGCCGTCCACACACGGCGACGTCTTATTTGACACTTGTAAATTGGGTGTTGCCAAGATTAAAAAGATTTGGTTCTACCATTTCACCCAATAAGCTTAACTCTATATTTTACTATGTGTAGCAGTAAGATTGAGGTTTCTATAAACATCATGTACTTAGTTAAATTATGTACAGTAGGTACGTTGAGTATTCGTAATATATTTGTGTTACTGCAGCTGGCAGCCCTGAGTCTGAGAAATAGTTTAATTTTGTCACGTTGATAAAAGATGGCGTTGTGTGCCATTAACTTGTAATAAACTTCATGCTTCTATTTTACGAATTTTCAGTACATGTACGGCAGTACGGGAACCTGATTATCCTAAAAAAATACATCCTTGACCAAATGTGACACAAATGCACCTATGATATTCATGCAACCTCATGAATATCATAGGTGCATTTGTGTCACATTTAGTACAGCGAGAGAGAGAGCGTAGACTATTCGAAGACGTCATACAAATATGTTCTGGCAATCTTCACGGAAGCCGAAAAATCTGATATACTTTGACTATAATAATATAAATAAACAGAATGGCAACCGAATATTTCCAACGATGTCTCCCAAAAAGAACACATACCTAGCTGTCTGCTGTATAAGCGCTGCCTGTGTTCTAGTGGTTCGAGCACCGGACTTCTGATCATGAGGTCGTGGGTTTGATTCTCAAGGACACAAATATTTATTTGATGATATTTGTTTGCCTGGCTGTTTCTTATATTTTATAAGTATGTAAGTACTGACCTACTAAAAAATATGTAAGTATAATAATCCACTGTCTAGTACCCATAGTAGTTTGGAACTAGATAGTGAAGTGCCCGGTCTTTATTATTAGTGCTTTTAACAAATTTAAAAAAATATGTACATGAATTTGAAACGGATGAGGATAGATTATTAAGGAAAAAAAACGGGTAAAATTGCTCCATTAAGTGACATCGCAAAGCATAGTCCGCAATATCAGGCAGTTAAAGTATGTAACAAATTACCATTAGCTCTAAAAGTTGCATTTTATACGGGTTCATTCAAAAGTAAGCTTAAAGCATTCCTATTGGAAAGGTGTCTTTACAACATTAATGATTTATAAATAAATAAACTGACATACTTATATTTTTGTAATTCTGTATTAATTTTAATTTTATAATTGTATTTTTGTGCATGATATTCTGTTTTATGTCATTTTTTTTAATCAAATCTAATTTTTATTGGATAATTCTAATTAGGTTATTTATTGTAATTTTTTTTTTATTTTTTTTTTCTAATGTTTTATGTTGTTTGATATTCATACACAAATGCATTTTGTTCTTGAATAAATTGAATTGAATTGAAAGTGCTGTGTGAAATTTCCCAAAATATTGAAATATTTATTATTCCCATAAAACGCAAATTAGATAGGTATACCTATATATAGCTGTATATCAGACGTATGCGCACTTATTAGGTAGGTATTATGTGCGTCATAAAAATCACAGAGCATATATTGGTAATAATAGCTATATCTACCATCCGGTTCCGGTGAGGGCTTTTTGTTTGATGTGCCGAGCGTCCGGTGCGACCGACATTAGGGTACTCTGATGAAAACATTACAGAATTTTAATAAGATTTAATATTTGAAACACATTATACACATGTTTGAACATAGCCTTTAAATACTTAGATGTTGGTCTTCTGACTGAATCTAACTATAGGTATTAATTGATATACACAATGGTAGTTTTATTAATCATCATGTTTCTACCCCTGTCCAAATTCATTTGGGTTCGGCGCTATCATTTTCTGCATTTTATCCTTTTCTGCCGTTCATTTCTGTTAGTCGTCACCTCCTCAGCCTCATTCACTCCCTTTTCCATCATATCGATCTTATCATAATCCGTCTATATTTTCTTTGGCCTGCCTCTACCCCTATGTTTCTCCATTCATTCATTTATTTTATTACTCTTTTAGTCACGTGCGTTTTATCCCTCCTCATCAGTCATCAGGTGCCCTTATAGTCTCTGGCGCCTCTTCCTTGTTATATTACGTTTTGTTCGTTCTAGTCACTACACATCCACGTCAACATTCTCAACTTCGCGTAGTCTTTTTTCATCCAGAACCAATATGAAAAATAAATTAAACTGTGATTTCATTTATGATTGATCACTATCTTTTTGTATTTTTTAAGCATTTTCCATGCTAAGATTACAAGTTATTTTTAATGAAGGAAAAAATCGGCGGGCGGGCAGGATTCGAACCTGCGCCTTCTGGTTCGGTACACCAGACGCTCTGACCACTAAGCCACCGCTCGCCAGTCGAAATCACGTTCGAAAATGCTAAAAAAATTTGCTTATAAATATCATAATTTGATTACTGGTAGATTTTAATGCCTTTCGACACAAATGCAAAATTGTGATTGATTTCCATCACAGATTGAAACTGATTTATTGAAACTCATAATGTGCTGCTAGGTTCAGTGACTTGCTCAGAATTTCATGTCATCAGTAGTCGCGTCACGGGCGTCGAGTCAAACTTGGCGATGTCACGGAATAGTTTCTTGGATACAGAAGAACCATTAAAGCTATTGACAGTGTATAGCTATTGAGCTCCTTAAATTATGGCTGAGCCATGATAATGCATGCGTGCCGGCAGTTAGTTGGGACTGGTCTACTCAAAACCGCTTTTTCAAAATTGAAAATATTTTATTTCAAATGGACCATATAAATAGGCACTTTTGAACAGTCAAACTAGTTGCTCGGTTCCAAAAAAAGTAGGACTTATGGAGAAGAGCCGGCAAGAAACTCCATAGTCACTCTTTTAAAAATAAATCCTTGATGTTTCTTTAGTTACCCATTGATGTATAATATAATATAAACCAGCCTAGCCCTGCAGTTTGCCCTTGTCATGCTCACTTAAATGTTCTGCTGATGGTGGCGTTGTGTGTCGGGTCTTTTTATTCCCTATAACATGGTTGAGTCAAACGGCGCCGATACACACGTCATGCTCGTGAACGGGTGCTGTCTGTCGGGACAGGTCAGCTCTTACTGCTATGGCTATTTTCTTTTCCTTTCTATTATCTTAATCCTTACACATCGAACTGCATTAGACTCATATTATTCACAACAAAAAAAATGTTACTGTCTCACTATCTTTTTTAAAAGAGTAACTATGGAGTTTCTTGCCGGCTCTTCTCCATAAGTCCTACTTTTTTTTTGGAACCGAGCAACTAGTTTGACTGTTCAAAAGTGCCTATTTATATGGTCTATTTGAAATAAAATATTTTGAATTTGAATTTGAATTAGAAAGACAGTGAGACAATATTTTTTTTTTGTTGTGAATAATATGAGTCTATTGCAGTTTGATGTGTAAGTATTAATAAAATAGAAAACAAAAGAAAATAGCCATAGCAGTAAGAGCTCACCAGTCCCGACAGACAGCACCCGTTCACGAGCATGACGGATGTATCGGCGCCGTTTGACTCAACCATGTTATAGGGAATAAAAAGACCCGACACACAACGCTACCATCAGCAGAACATTTAAGGCGGCGACATACGTGGATTGCGCGTTTTGGGGGTACATTAAAACGTTTTTTCTCCCTAATCTTTATCGGAAAAAATCCAAAAAAAATATATGTTAATCTACACGATACAGAGCAAATGCGTCTCGGGCCAGATTTTAAAAAAAAACATTTGAAGTATTAAAAATAAATGACCAAAGTAGCCTCCGTTTTCTTCGTTACAACCTTTTTTCTTTTAAACTATGAACTGTAGGATTTTTTTTAATCCATCAGAATATTAAATAGTACTATGCCGAGAGTACTCTCGGCTCACTTTTTTGAAAAACTTTTTTAATTATTTTATATGATTTTTTTACGTAATCGATACTCGCAAGTTCCCTGAGCAGCCCCTCTGTCGCCCAATACTTTAGTGCGGGACGAGGCGCCGTGCTGAACGGACCTGTGCCACTTTTTTCCGCAAAATGGAGCTACATACTCGATACTTTTGTGTATTAGTAGTAGTATAAAGGGTTTATCAGTGTGTGTAAATCTTACAATGTTTTGATAGGGTGAGCACGGTGCTAGCTACAAAACAAAATTTTAGCAGCTCGGGATACTATTTTAATTTTTAACTAAGTTCAAGTACAATTTTTTAAATTATAGGTACCTATTGATTTTAACTTTATAATGTAAAATAATTTAAATTAAATTAAATTCAAGATGGCGAACCTACTTATTTTTTTCATTAAATGATATGGGTATCAATTTCGAGGTTTTTTGGGGTGTTGATTACGAAATTGCCATTTGTTTTGAAATCCAAGATGGTGGACATCATTTTTTTTGTCATAATTGACATGGGTATCAATTTCGAGGTTTCTTGAGGTGTTGATTACGAAATTGACATTTATTTTGAAATTCAAGATGGCGGACATTATTATTTTTCTATTAATATGACATGGGTATCAATTTCGAGGTTTCTTGGGGTGTTGATTATGAAATTGCTATTTATTTTGAAATCCAAGATGGCGGACATTTTTTTTTCATAAATGTGACATGGGTATCAATTTCGAGGTTTCTTGGTGTGCTAATTACAAAATTGCCCTTTATTTTGAAATCCAAGATGGCGGACATTTTTTTTCCCAAACTGTGACATGGGTATCAATTTCGAGGTTTCTTGGTGTGTTGATTACGAAATTGCCATTTATTTTGAAATCCAAGATGGCGGACATTATTATTTTTTCATTAATATGACATGGGTATCAATTTCGAGGTTTCTTGGGGTGTTGATTATGAAATTGTCATTTATTTTGAAATTCAAGATGGCGGACGTCATAATTTTTTCATTAATATTACATGGGTATCAATTTCGAGGTTTCTTGGGGTTTTGATTATGAAAGTGCCATTTATTTTGAAATTCAAGATGGCGGACATTATTATTTTTCTATTAATATGACATGGGTATCAATTTCGAGGTTTCTTGGGGTGTTGATTATGAAATTGCTATTTATTTTGAAATCCAAGATGGCGGACATCATTTTTTTTGTCATAATTGACATGGGTATCAATTTCGAGGTTTCTTGAGGTGTTGATTACGAAATTGACATTTATTTTGAAATTCAAGATGGCGGACATTATTATTTTTCTATTAATATGACATGGGTATCAATTTCGAGGTTTCTTGGGGTGTTGATTATGAAATTGCTATTTATTTTGAAATCCAAGATGGCGGACATTTTTTTTTCATAAATGTGACATGGGTATCAATTTCGAGGTTTCTTGGTGTGCTAATTACAAAATTGCCCTTTATTTTGAAATCCAAGATGGCGGACATTTTTTTTCCCAAACTGTGACATGGGTATCAATTTCGAGGTTTCTTGGTGTGTTGATTACGAAATTGCCATTTATTTTGAAATTCAAGATGGCGGACATTATTATTTTTCTATTAATATGACATGGGTATCAATTTCGAGGTTTCTTGGGGTGTTGATTATGAAATTGCTATTTATTTTGAAATCCAAGATGGCGGACATTTTTTTTTCATAAATGTGACATGGGTATCAATTTCGAGGTTTCTTGGTGTGCTAATTACAAAATTGCCCTTTATTTTGAAATACAAGATGGCGAACATTATTTTTTCATAACTGTGACATGGGTATCAATTTCGAGGTTTCTTGGCGTGTTGATTACAAAATTGCCATTTATTTTGAAATCCAAGATGGCAGATATTATTATTTTTTCATTAATATGACATGGGTATCAATTTCGAGGTTTCTAGGGGTGTTGATTATGAAATTGACATTTATTTTGAAAAAATTTGCGCATTGTATAAAAAATATCCTTTATACATTATAATATACCTCCACGGGGCACGCGATGCCAGCGGTACCTACGGCCTCCGGCAATATTGACAGATAGCTAGGTAAATTACATTTACTGTAACTATAGGCAAGTGTATAAATATAAGAAGTATGGTCTACGCACACTATATGAGTTAGCCATTTGGGTTATGCCTATTGTTATCAAATCTTAAAAATATATAGATTAGAAACGTACCCATTTACCATTTTACCCTTTGTATTGTCCTCTTGAGTCTTTAATTTCGAATTATGTTTTTTACATTTTCTTTTGTCATCCATTTTGAAAATATAAATAAACATAATTATAACGCACAGAATTACTTTATTACAATTACAATAACGACTAAGTATATTTAAATAATTTATGTACACCAATACACGCTAATATTAAATATTATTATGTACACAGACACACAAAAATAACCCCATTATATGATTACTAAAAAGCGATGCAAGTATTACGAAACTACGAGTATGTAAGTACTTCGATTTACAAAGCTCTCGCGATCGCGATCTCGCGATTTGCGAGTTAAACGTAAAAAAATAATTTTAAGTAAATAATTAAGAGTTATTATTACAAAATCTGTTAATAGTAGGTACTTGCTTGTTTTTTGCCTACACATTTTGTTTTTTCTAATTAGTTAGAAAAAACAAAATATATCTATAAGCAAAAACTTGCTATCGGCTATCAGCTGACCAAGTTGCTGCTACTTGGCTTTTAATTAACTGTAAGTTTTCCGTGCAATAAATAAATAATAAGCAAAAGGTTCCTTCAGTATCATATCTAAATTTCTTATAGAAAAAATATTATTCAACGAAAACATTTCTATCAGTAGAGGTATTATAAATTCAATACAAGTGTTTTTTTAAAGAACTCCAAAACATTTTATGCCATGCCTTTAAACTGTCAATTGATATCATATATTTTATCATATCGATATATAGCCGATAGCAAGTTTTTGCTTATAGATATATTTTGTTTTTTCTAATTAGTTAGAAAAAACAAAATATATCTATAAGCAAAAACTTGCTATCGGCTATCAGCTGACCAAGTTGCTGCTACTTGGCTTTTAATTAACTGTAAGTTTTCCGTGCAATAAATAAATAATAAGCAAAAATAAATATAATAAAAATAAAAAATATTATTCAACGCAAACATTTCTATCAGTAGAGGTATTATAAATTCAATACAAGTGTTTTTTTAAAGAACTCCAAAACATTTTATGCCATGCCTTTAAACTGTCAATTGATATCATATATTATCTGAAAGTCTAACACTGATAATAATAACAAGCAAACAAACCTTTTTATCATTCCGTATAAAAAACTATAATATTTAAAATTATTTATTTAATCGGCCGAAAAATGTAGACAACCCTAGTCTAAACGGCAGTCGGGCGCCCAGTCTTGTGTGAGTGCAACGCGTAGTCAGTGCCAGGGGGTGCGGCAGCGCGCGCGGTGTTTTTCATCGGGAACGCCCACTCGAGCAAGGTCAACGGCGTATATCGCAGTCTTAAGTGAGCATGACAAACTCAAACTGCAGGGCTTTGGTTCTTTCCTCAAAAGGCTATTTTACACATTACCCTACATCGTCGTAAGTTAGGAAATGCCGGCGCCATATAGTTTAAAAAAATGTATACATTGTCTTGTGTCTTTAAAAGTACTATTACTACTACGGCCGGGTTAAAGTTAGCTCGTGCCAACTTCAACCCGGACAATAAATTGGCGAGAACTGTACTTTGTAGCAATTTCTTTTATCACACTTAGTTTAGTTTTGCTAGGCATTTTCCGTACTTAGCCTCTTAATTGGGCCATTGTGCGTGTCTCCTAATTCTTCCTACTCCAACCAGCCCAGTTCATCAAACTTATCCTGTCCCAATTTACGTTTGGTGTTTCTTCTATTCATCTTCACGTTCACGTTATTATTCCTTTGAATTATATATCATCTTTTTTCTAGTCTTTTACGCTTCGTCTCCATCAGTCCTTTCATCCCGCCAAGTCACGTGTATAAATTTTTTAATTCAAATTGTAGTCTATATTTTTGAGTCAGTATTGAGACGTTTAGTAACAATTTGGTCTTCTGTTCTATACATTATTTTGTGGCGTACCTATCTCTTTATTTTTCCCCTGCGAGTTGCGCCGTGTGCGGAATACGATACCTAAGGAAAGTTTATTTGTCAAGGAAATAAAAAAAAAGTATCCGGAGAAATTTTCTTGTTGAGCAATTAAGTTCTTGGAGAAAACAGACTGGACTGGTTTAAAAAAAGCATAACGACATTTTGATTTCATCCAGGAAAATTATTACGCCTGTCTTTTTGACACGTAATACGTACCTTTCGTTAAATGATTACGTGGTGTGTACGGCAGTGTACGTATGAAAAGACTGAATGATACTTCTAAATCAAATTCCTGCTCTATTGGTCTAGTGGTTGAAAGATTTTCTGATATGAAAATAGTGGCAGTCACAGTAATAGACTTGACCCAAATTACATTGGATCTAAAGCCTAAACGGCTACCCTGGCTGGGAATTTGTTGGGGAGATGGTGTGATGAAAAGGTAAAAATAATATAAAATAGGTTATACCCTCTCTTACAAAATTCTCTTGCTTGTAGCAGGTACAGTAGTAATTCGATTTTGGAATCTTAAACTACTTCAGTAAAGTTTCCATCCAAAATCATGACTTCCGCAGACTTACAGGAAACCTAATTTCCGCATGACGAAACCACACACGAGCCAGTTCTAAATTTAAAAACATATCTGTCGTTACCGCCCTTCTCCGTCATACAAGTAAGCCTTCAAACATGTCCTAGATCACGCGTGGCCAGACTGGTTGAAACGAAAAGGCTGGAATGCTGTCAAGCTAGACTGCCGCGCCTTACGCAAAAAGTTTTAATCAATATATTAAAAAAATATTGTGTCGTAAATTAACTGGATCAGATGCTTGGTTGAAAAGACACCAGCTGAAACTAGGTATTTCTTTAAATTTGGAAGTTTTTAAGCTAAGTATATAATTATACAAGCCTCGTATAGTAAATGAAGCTGTCGCTATAACCTATTAACCTCTCACACGCTTAGAATGCAACCTATGCGAAAATGTGCAGTATGCAGGTGCATATATGACTAATATTGCCATCCTTTTCGTTTCCCTACAATTTTTGCAAATTAGAGCAGGAAAAATATAGTTTTACGAATTTCCATGATAAAAAATATCGCCAATTTTTTTGCACACATGGTGCAAACTACATATTTTACAAATAAAACGTGACCTCTGTTATTTATTGCTTACTCTTAAACGCTTCTCAAAAAGTCCTTAGATGGATGGATTTGGTCATTCCAAATGATCAATATTTCTGATGGGTTATGAATCCCATATTTTTTGTTTATTAACCCTGCAGATATTAGTATCATCAGTTATAAAGGTCAGTTTTGGATGCAACCTCAAGCGACTAGAAGTTCACAGAGTATCACTCACTATTTCATCTAAAGGTCAAATGAACCGGATCCTTACTTATTGATAGTAAGGTCAAGAACTTGTTACAATAAGAATAAAAGGTGACTGATGTGTTGCTATTACTACTTATATGAGTATTTATAATATTAAAGGCAAAATGAAGGCATACTTTTAGACGAGTGTGCAGTTAAGTACCTAGTTATATTTATGATCACGGAATATTTGATTGTACTTATTAACAATTCAGTACGCCTCACACCGTTATTTTAATAAGTAACATCGTAAAGGAAGTTTGGACCGTTCGTAATGTTTAACTACCCGCAAATTTGGCAAGTTACTCCGAAAATAACCGTTAAATTTCTTGGTCTATTAGCGAGTGTCCTAAAACCTTAGAAAAATATATTTGCGGAAACCAAATTTGACATGGGTTACATCGCTCGGCGTGTTACGTAAACCTTTATGCTTAATTATGAGTCGCATACGCCGTAAGGTCGTAGAAAGTGAATCGACTCGTGTGAACCGTCAAAAAAACCGTCGGCCATGTTGGCAGTCTGTGGCGCGCAGTCCGCGCGAGTCGACGCTTCCCGCCAAAACTTGAATTTCGAACGCGACTTTTCAATACTTTTTATATCGCGTGTTCACGGCCAGTGTCAATATAGTTTTTTTATGTGCATTGGATCTACTTCGCATGTGATGTTGTGAATAATGTGAATAACAGTTGTGTTTAAAAACAGAACTATCGATAGATTCTTTGTGTAGTTGCATTTTCTAAGGATGGGGAACTTTGATAGGACGAGTTGGTTTTATACGATATTTAAAATGGTAAGTTCTAATTTTAAAATAATTTAAGATATAATTGTGAAAGTGAAAAAAAAACAAAATTATTTATTTTTACATGTTGTTTACCTGCGAGAAAACCAGCAGTAATGTGATACAACCTAATTATTGCTCGTTATTGTGTTTCGTAACGACCATTATGACTCTTATTTCCATAAGTCATACGTAATCGTACGAAATTGGTCACTTTTACTAAAGGCAAGGAATTCATCTGCGTCCGGATTCGATTAGTTGGGTAACAAACTGGTTAATAATTTAATAGATACAATCGCAGTTCGAGTAAAATCGACTATGGAATTTCACTCGATTTGTTTTGCGATTTCTCTGTTTGTTATGCGCGGTTCGGAAATGAATATAATAGTATTTCAACTTTTATTTTTAGGATTGTTTAACTGTGTGAATATCCTTTTCTGTTAATATATAAAGCGATTACTTGAAATATTATTACAAAAAATCTCGCTAAACCTTTGGAATGAAATAAGTATATTTAAAAAAGATTTCCATGAACTATTAAAATATGTAAAAAACTCATTTGTAATAACTAGGTAACGCACAATTTGGAAAATGAAAGTGGGGTAATTAAAAATAAATTGAAAGAATTACCCAAGCTCAAGCTCATAATTTGTTGTTCATTTAGAATAATTAATGTCGTAAAAACTGTTATTAGGCAACTATGTACATACATCTAGGTTTCTACTTACATAAGTCATTAAACTGATATTATTGACTGACTAATGTTTGTAAATAAATATGATTTACTGACAAATGACTACTTATATTCGTAAAACCTTCTTGTATTCTTGATGGCATTATAAGAAGTATGTAATTTTTCATCGATACCTACTATCAACACCTGTACCACCCACATTCCACCGCTATATTTACCGAGGCAATTTAAAGCCTATTGCCACAGACTGCCAGTTGCTAGTGTCTTTAAAATTGACAGAATGTTTTTATTTTATTGTTTGCCATTACTCCGATTCCGTTGCTATCAGATTAACAGTTTATCAGCCGAGCACATAGGATAAAAAACGTTACCGAAATAGCAACCAACGATGTTTTATAATAGTATTTTTTTTCTACATAGTTAATTTCTATTATGAGTTCAAATTGACCACAGCACAACTAATGGAGTTTACTACATGTGCTTGGAATGTAAACCAGAACAAATACTGGTTTAAGCGTAGTTTACGTAATGATAAGTCATTTGGAATCGAGATTCTGTTGATAGGGATGTATGCATTAATATAATCTACTTATCTATACTAATATTATAAAGAGGAAAGATTTGTTTGTTTGTTTGTTTGTAATGAATAGGCTCCGAAACTACTGGACCGATTTCAAAAATTCTTTCACCTTTGGAAAGCTACATTATCCCCGAGTAACATAGGCTATATATCATCACGCTACGACTAATAAGAGCGGAGTAGTAATGACAAATGTAGCAAAAACGGGGAAAAAATTATAAGACCACGCGGGCGAAGCCGCTGGCGGGAAGCTAGTTATTTAAATAACAACGTTAAAATGATTGAATACGAACAAAAAATATGATCACTAGTAACACTTGTAGTAAAAACGCAATATTCTATATCCGTCATAACTGTCATAAGTTTGTGGCTGTTCGGCGATGCGAGCTGCGGTTGTAAATATTCCGAAGCAATCATTCTACAATGAGCTTTATGTCACTTTTATGTTACTTTTATGTTACTTTTATGTCACTTCTATGTCACTTTTATGTCACGTTTATGTCACTTTTACGTCACTTTTATGTTACTTTTATGTTACTTTTATGTCACTTTTATTATTTTTCCTTTGGTGTACAATAAAGTATATTCTATCTATCTATCTATACATGGCTGATTGAAATAACTATAGATTATCAAAATGTTAAATAAAGCAATTGGAAGGTAGCTGGTGCTTATTTTCCTTTTGTAACTAATAATGAAATGTAGCACAATCCCTTCTTTTTTGTAAAATTAATGTACTTTTGGAAATAAATAGACTTGTTATTATTATATCTATCTACAATAAATTTATACTAATATTATAAAGCTGAAGAGTAACTACTAGGCCGATTTGAAAAATTATTTCACTGTTAGATAGCCCGTTTATCGAGTAAGGGCTAGGCTATATATCATCACGCTACGACCAATAGGAGCGGAGTATCAATTAAAAATGTTGCAAAAACGGGGGAAAAGTTCAAAATCAACGGGAACGAAATCGCAAGCAAAAGCTAGATATACTAATAAAGATAGTATTAGCCCAATACTATGTTAATTAGTGTAACAGTGTAACATGTAGCTTTTTCCCATGTAATAGGGCGTTGGCAAAGACCTTTATTATATAAAGGCTCAGCGGCTCAGCTTTGCCCCCGACGTTGCTGATGTCCATGGGCCGCGGTTACCACTTACCATCAGGTCCACCTGCTCGTCTGCCACTGTAGGCAATAAAAAAAAATAGGTGTGGGCCTCATTTCTTTGACGACGTCTGTGGTCTTGTGGTTCGAGTACCGGACTTCTGATCACGAGGTCGTGGGTTCGATTCTCAAAAGACACAAATATTTATGTGATGAAGAATATAAGTATTTGTGTTTGTCTGGGTGTTTCCTATGTATAATAAGTATGTATTTACAAAAAAAAAGTATATAAGTATTATATCCATTGTCTAGTACCCATAGTACAAGCTCTGCTTAGTTTGGGACTAGATGGTGCTGTGTAAAAATGTCCCCAAATATTTATTTATTATTTCTGGGGATCGTATTACAGACGAAGCTCTCAACCTTTTTCCTACTATATTGGGGCCGCTTCTAGTCTACCAAGATGCGGCCGAATAATATTTCAAAATAACTGCTAGTGATAACTAATTTCTGGCCAATACGGATACCAATGATTATATCCAATCGCTCGCAATAAGAACAAAGCCTTACATGACAAGAATTCTGTAATTTTTTGCATAACTTATGTTAACCTACATAGCTGTAAAGCGGAATGTCATTATTTAACAATGTAAAGATAAATGATTATTGAATAACCTTTGTAACTGACATTCTAGTTATGTTGCTATGCCTCCAAATGTTAATATCACAATAGGTCAAAGGATTCGAACTGGTGACCTTTCGATTGGTAAATGACTTTTAACGTTTGGACTAGTGGACTGATGACAAGATGAGTTTCTCTGAAAAAAAAAATTATTTTCAACATTTAGTTATCAATGGGAAATCTCTACTGGGAATTTCACAGAAAAACCACTTTGGGAATCTCAATCACACCGGGAATCGAAACATAATTGGACCTCTAGTGTAGCAGTTGCGCTTACGACAACTAGGCCATTGAGGACAATTTTTTATCATCATCTTCCTAGCCTTTTCCCAATCATGTTGGGGTCGGCTTCCAGTCTAACCAGATGCGGCAATTTTTGAGGACAATTTGAGGTCATTTTTTTATAAAAATCGTAAATGGTTGATCATAGATACATTATTATGTATTTAATTGCGCCTTACAACTTACAATTCTGCGCACTCGAGAACTGGCGACGCGTCCTTGGCTGCGCGGGCGCACATTCCCCGTCGCGGCGGATTCCGGCTCTTCTCAACTGACAATACATAGATACAGTATTATTCATACGCTAAATATAAACATAATAATATATGTAATACTATGTCCTAGTTGATAGCTACTGATATTTTGCCCACTGGTCTATTTAAGTAGCGGCAGATGAGAATATTGGGACCTAGGTTTTATTTCCAGACTGGGGTTGTTAGGTTCAATTCCCACATGACACAAATATTTATTATGAACATAAGTGTTTGTGTTTGTCTGGGTGTTTCTTATGCATTATAAGTACCTATGTATTTACAAAAAAGTATTATATAAATATTATATTGCTTGCCAAGAACCCATAGTACATGCTACGCTTACGCTTAGTTTGGGGACTGGATGGTGCTGTGTAAAATGTCCCAGAATATTTATATATTTATATATCTAGTCATACTTTCAACTAGATTATAAATAAAGAAAGAAAGATAGAAGAAATTTGTTTCTTATGTATTATAAGTATGTATTTACAAAAAAATAAGTATATAAGTATTATATCCATTGTCAGTACCCATAGTACAAGCTTTGCTTAGTTTGGGACTAGAATGGTGCTGTGTAAAAATGTCCCCAAGATGTTATTTATTATTTAAATAACATACATTTGATAAGACTAACAATATAACAAGCTAGGCATTGTGCCAAAAGGGCCACAGCTCAGTTGCAGTGATAGGGACCTGACGCTGAACCCAACTTAACTGTAACTTAACTGTAACTTAACTGTAACTTAACTGTAACTTAACTGTAACTTAACTGTAACTTAACTGTAACTTAACTGTAACTTAACTGTAACTTAACTGTAACTTAACTGTAACTTAACTGTAACTTAACTGTAACTTAACTGTAACTTAACTGTAACTTTAAATTTTACTGACTATAGTAACATGTATTTGCGGTTTAATAACATGTTGATCAACGCCATTAATAACATCATAATTCCTACCAATATTGTACGTAATCGATTACTCAAGGTCATAAAGTTAATGAAACATCATAGAGTTCACTTGCACTCAAAACTTTCGCTTTTATTACGAAAACAACTCTCCGAGTGAGAGTTTTATTTATGGTTTCAAGTTGTACGCATTTATGTGGCGTTCATACAAAAGAGTTCAACGCGTGCAATATAAAGGTGTAATTACGATATTATTTAATTTAAATCAAAATGGCTTTATTAATTGGTTGCTTTTAACTTAATTAAAAAACCGAGGAGGTTATGGAGTAGGAGGTTAATTATATATATACATTTGTTTTCAATGTTCGTTTGTTCGTCACGAGTTTGTTTTTTGGGAGATGATTTAGTTCATATTTGATTTTAGGATTTTATCTTTAGAAAACCGACTCGTTGTTTTAGTGGTCCCAAGCGCAAATGCTCCGCTAAAGATACTGGGTTCAATTCCCGGGTCGAGCAACGTGTTCTTGGGTTTTTTTTGTGAAATTCCCAGTAGCAGCTCGGATTTGTGCCCGGTTGATGGCAATAGGCTCGCCCCCTATTACATAGGACCTAAACATACCGGCGAACTATGGTCGTACATTAATACACCTCTGGCTAACACTCCGACGAATACAGGTGTGATGATAATATTTAAAAAATAACTCCCCAAATTGTTTAATATTGTTTCTTTTCATCAAGTTGAAAATTGATTGATATTCGCCTGAATATGGGTATACATGAGGTGATACATAATTATAACAAACTAGCTTCCCGCCAGCGGCTTCGCCCGCGTGGTCTTGTAATTTTTTCCCCGTTTTTGCAACATTTTTCATTACTACTCCGCTCCTATTAGTCGTAGCGTGATGATAAATAGCCTACAGCCTTCCCCGATAAATGGGCTATCTAACATGGAAAGAATTTTTCAAATCGGTCCAGTACTTTTTGAGCTTATTCGTTACATACAAAAATACAAATCTTTCATAATATTAGTGTAGAAAAGTTCTTTATACCATATCCTACCTTGGGGGCTAGACAAGTTGCAATTGACAATCGAATCGATAAACAAAATGTATGGAAATGACACAAGCTTTCGACAAATCGGGCTGTCACTAATGTCTTCTTCTTCTTCTTATTTATTTATGGCAATTGGTGCCGATGTCGACAATTCTGCCAATGTCAAAGTGGATAGGTACATTTAAATAATATTACAAGTAATAAATTGCTGTACTTTGTAAAATATTTCAAAAACAAGCAAAATGGCGATCCGCCATGATCAGGTATCTTCTCGACAGTCTGTTGACTGTTGGTCACTAATGTCATTTACATACATTTTGTTTGTCGATTCGAATGTCAAAATGCAACTTGTCTAGCCCCCCTTAACATGTGTGCAAATATGTAGTTGTCTTATAAAATATTACATGGAGCACACACTTATTTATTACTATTAATATGAGAATTGCTACATTGTTAATTATATACCACACACGGTGGCTTTAATTTCATGGTATCTAAATTACATAGAGCAGTAGGTCAATTAAATACAATAGACACCAACAGACTAAAAAAGTTTGAACAAAAACTGGTACAGACACGACTTGACCGCACGACTCATTTCATAACTATGTTTTTATACTGTGGTTTATTTTATTTATTTATTTCGAATTTTTGATCAGAGTTATAGTTTTAGTTTTATACTCGTTGTCTCGTAAATACTTGTGTTAGATAAGGTATTTAGTTAGTTATTTCGGGATTATTTTAGTTTATTGAATTATAATAATATTGAAATTATATGAACACCTCTTAGGTTCGATTCCCAGGTCGTGCAGTGTTATTATCAATTACCACAAATATTTCCTTATATTTTTTACTGATACTTAAAATATTCGAAAAACACATCTAAGGCAAACGCGAAACTCAATCTTTGTTTTTATTTTATTAACATTTTCGATTCAAATAAAGGCAAGATTCGAACCTGCATGCTTCATTGCGTACATCGGACGCTTTTGTCAATTAATTTGTCGAAGTCTGTTTTTACTCGACTGCCCAAGAAGGAGGGTAATGTTATTAACATTGGAGAATGATTAGCACAAGTAAATCCATACTAACATTAAAAATGCCGAAGTAACTGTCTGTATGTTACCTTTTTACGCCTAAGCCACTGAACAGTTTTCAATAAAATTTGGCAAAGGAATAGATTGCATCTCAAATTAGGATATCTAGGTTACCTTGGACGGAGGAAACTGTGAAAAAATTAAAACCTAAACTCTATTTCAAACTACTAATCTAATTACCAATCGATACTCAAGCTCAATTTACTAACATAATATAATATTATAATCATAAAAGCTAAGTGTATCAGTATCAGTACTAGTTGACATTGTCAGCGCACGCGCACCCTTGAGGCCGACCGCCCTTGAGGCCGACCGCTGCGTAACCCTTTACTTGCAGCAAAGTAAACTTGTTTATAGTTGAGTTAACGTTTTCGTATTAACAACCCTCTAGTAGTTATGATGCCTGACAGATTTTCTCAATAGGCCAGCAATGGTGGACTTTAGCCTAACCCTCTCATTGGCCCAGCAGTGTGACAATAGGCACAGTTCTTTTTTGACGACGTCTGTGGTCTAGTGGTTCGAGTACCGGGCTGCTGATCACGAGGTCGTGGGTTCGATTCCCACAGGGCACAAACATTTGTTGTGATGAACTTAAGTGATTGTGTTTGTCTGTGTGTTTCTTATGTATTTTAAGTATGTATTTACAAAAAAAAGTATATAAGTATTATATCCATTGTCTAGTACAAGCTCTGCTTAGTTTGGGACTAGATGGTGTTGTGTGAAAATGTCCCAGGATATTTATTTATTTATAGTTCTCGCCAAACTTATTGTCCGGTTTGAAGTTGAATTAGATCGTGCCAACTTCAAACCGGACAATAAGTTTGGCGAGAACTGTATATAGTAAATGGGGATGGTATGTAACGCAAGCGCATGTAAATTTGTGGAATCTTATACTATGGTATCCTACTACTATCATAGTAGAATATCATAGTATAAGATTCCACAACTTTACATACGCTTTACATGTGAAAGTCTGTGAGGTTTTTTTTATACCACTAAGGTGGTAAACAAGCATACGGCCCGCCTGATGGTAAGCGGTTACCATAGCCTATGGACGCTTGCAACACCAGGGGTATCACTCGCGCGTTGCCGACCTGAAAAACCTCTTAGAGGTTTATGGAGAATTCATTGCGCCGACAGTTTGAGGGAATATTCCTCTTGCTGCCAGCGCAGCGCATCCTTAGAAGGAGCTCTGGCAACCTTACTGCAGGAACACAACACACAATAAAGTGTGTTATTTGGATGCAGTTTTCTGTAAGGTGGAGGTACTTCTCCAGATTGGCTGCTCCAGATTTGAGCCATTAATGGCTGTGCCCTACCTCTCTTGAGATATGTATTTTTGATAGATGGATGAATGTTTGATACTCTTTCAAGCAAAAACGACTGAGCGGATTTTGATGAAACTTTACAGTATTATAGCTCACTAGCTTCCCGCCAGCGGCTTCGCCCGCGTGGTCTTATAATTTTTTCCCCGTTTTTGCTACATTTTTCATTACTACACCGCTCCTATTAGTCGTAGCGTGATGATATATAGCCTATGTTACTCGGGGATAATGTAGCTTTCCAAAGGTGAAAGAATTTTTGAAATCGGTCCAGTAGTTTCGGAGCCTATTCATTACAAACAAACAAACAAACAAACAAATCTTTCCTCTTTATAATATTAGTATAGATACGTCAGAATAACACATAGGATATAAAAAATCTTTTAGGATGTGTAAAGCCGGAGGCAACACCTAGTAAACTATAAAGGTACTTTTAACATCCATTTGTGAATAAATCTTATTTTTGTTACCAAAATATACTTTCACTTCAAATAAAAACGCAATGGTTGGCGCGTCAACGACATGGTTATGGTACTTATGTGTACATTCCAAATTGATGCTAAATCACTACGCGCTGTCATTATGTACACAAGTTATTATTTATAGCACGCATTATAATTTTATATGACGTTTCGAAATTTTATGTAGAACTAGAGACAGCAATATTAACAGCTATGGTTGCGATGTAGCTTTAAGCTTTTGAATTACGCCAAGATGAAAAAAAAGTTGCGTTTACATAATATATAATATACTAGCTGACGCGGCAAACGTTGTTTTTCCATATAGGGGTGGGTCCTTATCATTTAGCGGTATGAAAGTTGGTCGATTCTCGGACCTATCCGATATGCACACAATATTTCACCAATCGGTTCAGCCGTTTCAGAGAAATTTGGTAACAAACGCCGAGACACGAGAATTTTATACATTCCCTTCGGGAATACAGGCGTGTTAGTATATTCTAGTTTGTGGGTAGGTGTGTATAGTGGAGATATCAGCCATTTAAGCTTTTGATGCTTTACTTACGTCACCACTGTATCCGTTCGGCAAAGGTCTATGAAGCTGTGATTCAGAGCTTTTTGTATAAAATTCCAATGCGTTTCATTACTGTATGAGTCAGCGATGCATCCTGTGTAGAATGTCAGATGCTGACAATCGGTGATAATTATTTATAAAGGATCTCCTTTGAACCTACACGCGGAACCTACAAGAATCTAGTACCTAATCTTAGGCTTTTTTGGGTTTCTGACGATTGTCATAGATAGTGACCCATCCATTGACTGACCGCGACAAGCACAGCTTTACCTTACACTCTCCCCAACTACGTAGAATAACGTATAGAAAAAGATATATTTATTTTATTTATTTATTATTTTATGCAACACAAAACGTACTTTGGTGGATGCCTAGGCTGTATTCACACGGCGTATTTTTCCGGCGCAGATGACGTGTGATAAACGCACTTTAAAACTTTAAACGAGATTCAATCGCAGAAAATTATTGTCAAAACAAATCATTTATTCTTGTTAAACATAGGTAAAATACAGTTCTTTAGTGTTACAATGGCACGCTATATTTTGTCGCTAGGGCATACAAGTTATAATATTATGTTGTCATGAATAGTTTAATTAATATAACAGAGAAAATACAAAAACAACATTGTGTTTTCTACTTGCGCGTCGTCCGTCGTCGGTTGTCTGAATACGTCTTTAGGCATACCAGTGAATTATTGAGCGGTGCAGACATTAATTAAAGACGAAATTAAATGAAAAGAGGCCTCCTTCGGCATAATGAAGTGCCATGTTTTTAATAAATGGCTATGAATAAGAACTTGTTCTTCCATATAGGGACATTGGTATTCGTGACTATTATTGACCATACTCGTCTTCCTTGAGTCGCGTCTTTAGTACAGGTTTCACAGATAGTGCCTACAAAAATTTACCACAAAGTTGACCTTATATTTATATAGTTATTTTTAATGTATTTCTCATTTTTTTTTGTTGGATCAAGTTGGCGCCAATGGAAAATTAAGAATGATCTTTATGTCTACCTGGTGTTTACATGCTTATTTTCATGCCAGTCTCCGATCGGGGTAGACAGAGACTAGTGTAAATCGTTCTATAGTTCGTTATACGTATGAGTCATAGTTTACTATCATCATACTATAACGCCTGTATTCCAGAATTTCCAGAGCTCTACCTACTATAGTACACCCACAGTTCGCCGGGTCCAAACTCCAAAATCCAAACTCCGAGCTGCTACTACCCAACAACACTTTACCCCAACGTCCAAAGACTTTGGGCATAGTAGTCGCGTTTAGAACCATTATTAGACTGAGGCAATGGGCAATTTTAATAGAAATTCAACATCCTACAACACGCGGACAACGTTTCATTTTATTAAAAAGAAAACGAAATCCATCAAGACTTCACGCTTCTTCCATAATCTAAATCAGTCGATAGAATTGATTATAAAAGATCTTGATTACGTTAAGGACCACTAATTCTACTAATCATGGTTGCGCAACCGTGAACTACTGGGTGCTTTGTTTGCACCGAGCGAGACTAACCGTGAGAACTGGCTTCTAACGAAATCTGTAGACCTGACGAAAATGGACGAATGAAATCAGTTATTTTATGATAAACTGAAAGTTACGTCGGTTAAGCTAATATGCACGTACGAAACAATTTTGTCTTCGACTTTCTAGTGTCGAAACTATGGCTGAAGACGAGATAATATGACAATATAATTATGTCACGGGAGGTGTGTGTAGGAATGGTCCTATCGCAGCCTTTTTTGGGTGCGGCAAATCCTCCTGGATCGCCGCCACAGCCACCCGGGGTGGCGGTTGGTGGACTCGTGCCAAATAAAAACATATCTTGCCTCATGGGCCTTGCCTCCCTCATAGTACATGGGATCTAAAACAATGTACTTGACCAAAAAGTGTGTGAGGAGATTTTTACGCGGTCGGCAACGCTTGAGAGATCCTTGCGCACATCATACACATCAGGCGGGTCGTATGCTTGTGTGGAGGCAACCATAGATAATACACTTAGAGGTGACCAGGCGGGTGTTATGCCTGGCGGGCCATTGCCCGTCGGTTGATATCGGGTATTTTTGAAAGTCACACGGTAAACTTTACTTGCGCGATTCAGGATTTTTACTTTGCTTCAAAGATGTCGCTACACTTGTTTGTGGTACCTAAATAAAAAAATCGCGACAGGTCTAATATGAGCCTTGTCACACATGCATTCCATTTCGAGTTTCATACACTAAACTATGTCATTGCTATTCACACTACATTTACACAATTACCAAGATTCCACTTCACACGTTCAATGCTCATTTTCCGATCGGTACGCAGTTACTGTGTCGCAATGTTCAAACTTACGTCCGAACGCGTAATTAGTGTTTGCTAATGAGTAAAGCAGCTTTCTATCAATATTTCCTTTAGGAATAACGCAATTATTTGCTGGCCGGAATACGGAGGCGGAATACAATGCGATTTGAATGTATATGTAATATGCAATGCTAATGTTATTAAACGTTTTCGCATAAACTGTATCCTTACAAATCTTGTTCGAAAATGGCTATAAATTTCTAATGTTCTCCGTAATTAATAGGACACGTAAAGCCGTCGGTCCCGGTTGTTACACGAATTCATTGTTAAAAGATAGTCAGAAGTCCAAAAAGCTTGACAGATAACGGCAGTGACCAGAACTTTGGCAGGCAATTGTTTCGAGTATAACACTGATAATAAGTAGTCAGTATCATCTGGTTAGCCTGGAAGCACTGACCTGACATAGTTGTTGATAAGGATGATGAATCTAGTATTTAAAATATATAATGACTTTAAAGGATCTACTAACAGAAATAAATATCATTTCATTTCAAACTCTCACTAAATTTTGGAAACCATTTACCATACTATTAAGTTAGTTATGTTAGGTTAATGTTTATATGGTTGTTGAAATAAAACTACTTTTTACGGATTTTATCGCGTTATATTGATATTATTTTAATCCCGACGTTTCGGACCCTTTACAGCGTCCATGGTCACGGGTGACTAAGGTGGTAGGCGTCTTGAAGTTTTGATTACTAACAGCTACCCTACATTTCTGTTAATCATTGGCAATCCGATTCACGCAGAACGAGCTCACCGTATCCTTCGGTCTTGCAGTTTTAGGCTTGGATTTAGATTTAATTGAATCTATAATCGGGTTCCAAGCAGGTGGTAAGACCCAGCCATCTTCTCTATTGAAATTTGGATGTTTTTGAATTTCAATGGCCTCACGAATCATCCTGGGTAGGAATCGGTTTTCTTTTGCGAGGACTTGTGGTTGGTCAAATCTGATGTAATGCCGGGCCTTGTCAAGGGTGTGCTCACAAATTGCAGACTTTCCAGAACGGCGGTGTTTGACATCAGCGATGTGGTCCGAAACGTCGGGATTAAAATAATATCAATATAACGCGATAAAATCCGTAAAAAGTAGTTTTATTTCAATGTCTAGTATTCGCGTAAGTGTCAGAAATCAATTTATATGGTTGGTTTAAATAATAAATACATAATTATGTTGGGCATAGAAACTTATAAAATAAGAAACTAAACTATGCACGCAAGGATTAATAGCCATTATCTAGAGGTTATTCACATACCCTTGCGTGAAGACGTATAGAACCATGACCACTTTTCTAATCAAGCAATCATGCAAGATATTGGACTTTCGCTCGCTCACCTCTGACCTGCAAGTCTGGCGCGCAAGTGACTATTTTTACGAGCCCCTGGCTTGAATCATTACACAAAATGTTTACCTTCTCTGACAAACTTGTTTTTTTTAGTTTCACTATCATTTGTTGCGATCTTCTGTACCATGAGCACTATCTAATTGCTTTCGATAGCTTTTTTACGCATCGAAACGCTGTAATCTCATAGCCGATAGTACCTTACGTAACTGCTAAAGGCGCTGCGAGGGTTTTCCATACTTAATGTTCTACGGCGTCGCTAGCGAGTTAGTCAAAAAAACTCATGGTCGAGGCACTGATGTGATTAAGATCTGACTTAACTGGTTATGTTTCGAAATGAAATTATCAACAGTATGGAATAAATTGCAATCAAAATATTTTGTGTTAATGCCGCTTATGCTGAGATGCAAGAGCACCGCCCTCCCACCCGCTTAATTATGGACATGCAGGGAGAACCAAGTTATTAGTGCAACATGCATACCCAAACCTATGTGACGGACGACACGTGTGTCGCCTCTCTGCGAGGCATCATCAGGTGTGACGCCGAGGTGTTGACATCAGACACGCGCTCGACTCTTACGAGAGAGTTTGGGTCATAAAGACAGCGGATAGAGCGGCTTGAAAAGAGGTGAGGACTTTGCCCAGAAGTGGATGAAATGGGGTAGAAAAAAAATTTACGGTACACGAAAAACATTGCAAGAGAAAATAATTAACTCGATAGCATCTAAACAATAATAATTGTTTGTTATTTACCGCAGTTAAAGTAAAGATTATAATCAAGATAAGATCGTACCATATTTAATTTAAACAAGATTATATTTAATTACGATCTAATTAGTTACCTATGTAACAATTCATTCAACTTAAAATTATATATTACATAGAGTTATGCTACACGAACAACAGGAAACAACTGTAACATGTATCGACGAAGGTTTTTTAATCTTTCCTACCGTTTACTGACAGTATTTCCGTTGGTAATCCTGATAATTACAGTATTGAAACGGTGATTTAAAACGATTATAGATAAAGACTAACTACAATTAATGCAACGAATGATGGACAATTGTAATTTAGCACAACTTATTGAATCACTAGCTTTCCGCTAGCGGCTTCGCCCGCGTCGTATTATATCTTACATCTCCTATTTCAAACCCTTACAGCCATTTTTTCGTATTAAAGCCTATGTCCTTTCTCAGGGTCTAGACTATCTGTGTACCAAATTTCAGTTAAATCGGTTCAGTAGTTTTGACGTGAAAGCGCGATAGACAGACAGACAGAGTTACTTTCGCGTTTATAATATTAGTAAGGATAAAAAATGCAAGCACAAACATACCTTAATCTATGTTTGTAGATAGCTCGAACGCTGTAAACTTGTCTTGGTTTAAATGATTAAAAGTAACCCGTATTAATAAACTTAGGGTGTTCCACCTCCGGATAGCCGCTAACCGGCGGATAAATTAAAAAAATGGAACAAATGTTGTATGCAATTATCTGCCAGTTAATTTAACGGGAACTTAATAGTAAGCTCTGAAACAGGCTCTTAGTATTTTAAATGCAAAAGTAACTGTCTGTCTGTAACCTTTACGCCTATACCATTGAACAGATTTCGATAAAACTTGGCAGGGATTAAAGGATACCTATTAATTACATTCTGAGGAAGGACATAGATTGCTTTTTTTGTCTTAAAAAAAGGTTTTGGGAGCTAGTGAAACTACGTACAGATACAGATGTGTCAGATTAAGTCAATGCAACAAATAAACAGCAAAACATTTTAATACAGCACCCGTTTTCGAGCATAAGGTGTGTTGTTAAGATCAACCATTTTGTAAGTAATAAACTAAATCATTTAGTCATAAAAATGTTGCACTAACATTACAGAATTGCGGTTCAGTCAGCTTTCACAAGAGTTAAGAAAAGTGTAACATTATAATTAAAGCTTTGACTTCCTAGTTTTGTTACTAAATAAGCTGTAGGTAATATGGATAGTCAGTCAATGCCATCCAGTCTTTCAAAATCCTTCTAAAATCAAATCCATCAACAAATATTCTATTATCTGCGAATTGGTGAAATCCATTCGCGTCTAAGTCCAGTAAGTAAATAACTCAGATATATATAAACTCTACAGAGAAGGTTAAAAAACCCACCATATTTAGCAATTTCTTCTGAATCAATTCATAATCAGAATACATAGCGACTTCTTAGTAATTGTAAATCATAGTATGATTCTTTATATGTGCCCTTACTATTGGTTACTATTGGTTACCAGTTGAGTTTAGTGTCTTATCCTAATGGCTCTGTGATTTTAATGATCTTTTGTCTCCTACATAAAAGGGTTTCACACATGCCACCTACAATTTAAGAAGGTATCACTTATCTCCAGAAAGGTTATATACTATTAAAAAAACAATGAATGAGTAGAATTAAAAGTAAAATCTAAACATACTGCACGGGTCAGCGCTTCCTAACAAAAACAGAGGTTGCTCCCACGCAAAACAAACAGAATAGGCATAATAGGTACATTTTAACGGCTTAAGATGATAATCATCTCGTTCGCACTTTGCATTGCTGGTTTTATACAAGGTTCCTCGATAGATATACAATAGAACTCCGCATTAGATAAGTACGTGTTGATGTTATCGTCGTTTGGAGAAGGTAATCAAAACAATTGCGGCCTTACATGCCATTGTGTGGCTTTTGTAAAGCGCGTGAGATATTTTGATGAATTTTGAAGGTTCTTTACCGCCTTGGGAATGTATACCTAGGTAGTTAGGTACCTGCATAGTTATTATGTTCTTACCAGCATGCTGAGAGAAACTTTATTTCTCCTATCTGCTTGAATAAATAAATCTCCTGGGACATTTTTACACAGCACCATCTAGTCCCAAACTAATCATAGCTTGTACTATCGGTACTAGATAATGGATATAATACTTTTGATAGAAAATATCCTTTTCTGTGTGCGTAGTTGTGGGAGAGTAGTCTGTATTATTGTTTATTATTAGTGATTATAAGTATTAGAGAACTGATGTCTAGTGTCTAGTGATGGTCTCAGTTAAGTTACACAGTTGCAGTACAAAAATCAGCCCTATTGGGACCGCATACGAGCTGCCCAAAGGACAAAATATCTGACTTGATTTGTCGCTGTCAGTACCTACATTACGAAGTCATTTCATTTGTATATAAAAGGGGAGATGACTGACTATCAAAACTATCAAAGCACTGAACGGATCGGGCTTAATTTTTAAATATGATGAAGGCGTCCGCTAAGCAAGGATTTTAGGAAATTCCGCCGGGATTTTGTGTATTTTGTGGAAAAAAAGTTCATTAGAAACTGTAGCAGGCCGTCACCTCGGGGTGTATTCTCATAACATTTACATAGATGAGCGAGAAAGTGCAACGTGCCCCGCGTATCAATCGATAAACTTATTCTTTCACTTTTCATTGGAATTTTTGCGACACCATGCATTGTCGAGTGATTTCTAGAATAGTTCGTTATCTATCCACATTGAGAATGAAAGTTTTGCGAGTACAGAATTTTAAATTGCGTGTTGCTATGTTTGTTAGGTTTGTTTGTTGTTATAAGAAGAAGGGAAAGAAGAACAAAGGTTGTCTGGCAGAAAATGCCTAAGGCATTAAGACCACCTTTGTACATTCTGTACATTAAGCATAAATAAATAAATAAATAAAAACTAGAATTGCAGGTAAGTTGACATACACCTTATACCACTATAATTTTTTAAGGTTTTTGGACGCTAAGATCTGGATCTGAGTTCAGTAGACTGACCGACAATGGAGTAATAGGGCCCCGTTGGCACCCTTCGGGTACAGAATCCTAAAAAGATAATAATTTATTTTTAATGAAGGAATATATCGCCATGCTGCTCGCCAGCCGATTTTTATAATAACTTGTAATCTTAGCATGGAAAATGATTTAAAATCATAGGTACTAATAAAATCAATTATTAAATGAAACAAAAAACCCGACTGCGTAAAAAGTCCTAACTAAAAATCTAAAAACAAGCTCTGTGATGTTGGAAAATGTATTGCAGGCGGGACAAGCTGTTCGTTCATAAACAAAATTGTTTCTTTGCTTGTCCCGCCTGCAATACATTTTCCAACATCATTTAATAATTTAACAACATTCATTTAATAATTGATTTTATTTCCTTCTTTTTAGTTTATAAATCATCATAGAATCACTAGATAGATCCTTAATGATCATTTAAAATGTAAATTGATACAACTAAAGATCATTTTCAAAATCAATTCGCACATTAAAGCGTATAAAATCCGCCATATTGTTTTTTTTTTAATTTCATGTACCCAGTGACACTCGTGCCATCAAGACGAATCTAATGAGGTGTCATTTATCTAAATCGGTTGAGCCGTTGAGTAGTTACGACCGGACATAGGAACGGACATACATACATACATACATACATACGCGTCAAACACATAACCCTCCTCCTTCGGCAGTCGGGTAATAAAAATAGCATCATACGTTTTTAGTTTTTAACTCAGGTAGTTAGCGTGATTCAAGAATCAAGTCACATAACTTTTTTCACAACTTTTTCTTACCATAGATAATAAATCTATTTGCTTATTGGTGCCTCGTATAGGATTAGCGCGAGCATAACAGCTGTTACCAAATTCATTAGCGGCACACTTCACCTCTCAAATGCATTGCATGACTAGAATCTGCGTAATATTTGACAGTCAACACGCACGCGAATTTAGCCTTTTTTGTTATCTATCGTAAATGTTATATTCCCATGAATACTTAAGTGGTATTTGTACACCGACCCACATATGTTTTGGGTTAAAATTGCGTGTCAATTGGAAATATCTTCGCTTTTATGTAAATGTGCGTGACAGCGTATTAAAGTAAATATTTTGTTAACTGTGTTATGGATCTCGTGGCAAGTGCTGCTTCTGACACTGAGGTTCTGGGTTCTATACCCAGTTCCACTAAATTCTTATTAGTTTTTTATATTAAGTACCTGTATATATACTGTAATATACCTCCGTCTATTCAGGAAATACAGGAGTGATAAACATTGCATTATTTTGATTATAGAGTTCTTAAGAAAAAAAAACTTTTAAAACAGTACCATTTAGTCCCAAACTAAGTAGAGCCTAATAATATATGGGTACTAGACGTAAATAGTGCAAATATATAACTTATTATGAGAAACACCCAGATCAACACACATAAAATTCATCAAATAAATATTTATGTCAATAACCTATCTACGGATACAGAGGTTCCCATATAAATCAAGTAATCCGCCACAAGGCTTCTAGAATTGCGCCTAACTACAATCGAATCACCTAGTTAGTCAAACTACCTCTCTAAATAGGAATTTAGTACATTCATAGTTACTATCCGATGTGGTTAGATGTTGCAAAATACGAGCAGTTACACCGAAAGCCAGCTTTATCGAAGCAATCTGAATCGAGAGTTGTATTGATTAGAACCGATGAATCTACTTTCAAAAATCTCCAGTGTTTCAATGAAGCCTGACATTTGGATTAGATAATGATACAGAAGTGTATCAATTAAAGTGAGGATTGTTTTCGTTCAATTTACTTTTACTTTATAAAATATAATTAACTAGCGACCCGTCCCAGCTTCACTCGGGTGCAATGTAGATTCTCTTGGCTTTTCTCTAATATAATATGCATTCTAGGTATACACACCTACTACATATAAACCTTTCTCTTAAATCACTATCTATTGCTGAAAACTGCATTAAAATCCGATTCATTTAATAAAATCGTATTAGATTTACTTCCGTTTATACAAACAAATTACAGGTAAAGGTATTATTATTGATATTACCTTAGATATGTATTATAATAACTGCCCATTTCATTATCATAATCGTGATTCTCGGCTTACGATAGCTAACAGCAGGTCCCGGGATCCCGGGATATTTTCTGAGCCTTACGCTTGTCGAAATTTAATCCCAATTGCGAAGCTATGTAATAGCATGATCTGGTCTTGTGATCAGTATTGTGATCTCACAATACTGTCCCACTGCTGGGCACGGGTCTCCTCTCATTATGAGAGGATAAGGCTATTAGTCCACCACGCTGGCCTAATGCGGGTTGGCATAATTTAATAGCATATTTTAAGTAACCTATTCTGTGCTAGTAGATAAGTAACTATTAAATTCGATATCTAAGATGAACTTAGTATTATTTAAATTACTTTTGCTTCACTGTATTGTTCGGTGAAGCGTGAGAAGTTATTGCAGCGCTCGTCCCAAAAAACTGTTGTCACAATCGCTGTAGGTATCTTTATTGAAGATGGCGTCATAGATGCTACATAAACTTGTCATTCAGGAGAGGGCTGGCATCTCGGCGTTGAAGCTCAGTTTGACAAGACCTGAACAACGAATACTAGCTAATGTACTACTGGTAGAGGATGCTTTGCAGCTAGCAAAAAGCAAGCAAGGATTCGTTATTCGGGTCTTGCCGTACTGGGTTCCATCCATTGCATCTCCGAGAGGGCTTAGTCCTATCCCGATTTATAACACCTTCTTGTTTGTTGTTTTATTGGTTACTGATTTCTACCGACACCTTGGTTATTTTACCGTCATGTAGTGAATAAATATATTTTGAATAAATAAATACATATTCCGGCAGGATGGCAGCATAACAAAGCATGATAGCAGCGTGCCTAAGCAAAGGGGACTACCGGTACATTCTTGGTAGATCCCATATAAGATCTAAAGTCGTAGATCCGTAGATCTCGGAGCCCTCTACTCAATGTGCCGTAAATTTTTGGTAGGAAACGTCCGGAATAATCTAGAAAGGAAAGGTGGAGAACACTCATAAGCATATTCACACGGATATAAAAGATAAACTTGACTAAAAGAATATAAGCTCCTTACAAACTATGCAGTTGTAACAGTTAAGTGTTAACCAAACAGGAAAGTTGTTACATAACCGTGTTTTACGCACCGTCACCCTCACATTGTATGCACCTGTTATAGCTGGTCGTGATAACCACGAAAAAGATTTAACTGTAAAAAATTATAATGTAAAAAGTGACAGATCTCTATGGTACTCGTCAAGTGAAGAAAAAAAAAGATTTCCTACAAAATTGTAACATTTCTATCTACGTCGGATCTTGATAGCTTTAAAACAGATTAGGTCCAAAAAGAAAGAAATGGAGGAATTAAGATTGTATCTACGACAACACTTAAACAATTTTAAAAAGCTAGAAAGTTAATGTAGATTTACTGATCGTTCTAGGCCAAGCTAATTAATATATTTCTAATACATAACAACAGTAAAAGGAAATGAACTACTAATATAAATAGCGGTATGTAACCTTATGCCACGCTTCGGCGCGCGCGCACCCAACTGTCAGCCAGTTATCTATAGTAGTGCCTACAGACTACAGAGCAATGTCTGACAAATCAGATGTTGAAGAATGTGTAACGTACCTAAACAGGGACTGAAAAGTCGTATGGGAAACCCATTATGAAGTATGACAAGGAATTAAGGGCGTGTTTCACCACTCCTTGATAAGTTCCCGTTAAATTACTTGGCAGATAATTTCATATGAATTGTGTTCCATTTTTTAATTTATCCGGCTGTTAACGGCTATCCAGAGGCGGTAAAACAGACCCTAAGTATCATATTTTTATTTATCTGCAACCCAATTTCCGGGAATTCCCAACGTCCAAATGAAAAACTGGTTACAGTTTCAGAAGTCCTGGGCTTCTGACCAGTTATAGTAACTGGAACCAACTTTCCGACGTGCTCTCCAAGGCACAGAGGGGGCTCGATGTGCTGTGGTGGTCACATCCATATACAGACTGCTGCAAATGATCAGCCTAGTTACCCACCAGCAAGCTCGGCTTTTTACCAGTTCCGTCACTCTTCTAACCTTCTACACTAATATTATAAATAGAAAATATTTATATTTTTGTTTGCAATTAAACTAAACTAAGAATTAAAATCAGAATTTTTTAAATCGGTCAATAGGACCTATATTGTCACTGAGTGCGAAGCCGGGATGGGACGACATAAAAAGTATTTTTTATTATGAAGGTACCTATAATAGTAGTAAGGACTAGTAATATAACCATTATACTCTAAACTATTCTATGTATTAATGTATTTCTAACCGAGGACTTCAATCTCGTTGAAGTCCTCGGTTAGAAATACATTAATACAGTTGACGCAACAAAACAAAAATACTGAAAAGAAATCAAGGAAGTGAATGCAATGTAATGATTGTTCATTTTCTACAATATTCTCCACCTGATGACGATGACGTGAGCTATGAGTGCACACTTTCACACGGATGAGGGCGTGCCAATCGCGGTGGACGTTATATACTGATTATTATCATCCGTTTTAGCTGTCACATGCTCATATTGCAGCAGTGATAGCCTAGGGGCATGACCACAGGACTGCCAAGTCCAAAGGTCTCGATTTAAAATCGAAGGCACCTCTGACTTTTCGAAATCATGTGCGTAATTATGGCATGCGAAGTCTGCCAACCCGCAGTGGTGGACTTTAGCCTAATTCCTCTCATACTGAGAGGAGACCCGTGCCCAGCAGTAATAAAATATTAATCATTGTCAACACAATTAAATAATACTTATGACAAACTGTCAATTGATAGCATCAAAAGCACATGTTTTGTTATCATATAAGACAAATATCTGCACATGCCTAATGATATACAATCATTAGACAATATCAATTTAAAGAATCTTTGAATCATCCTCCTAGCCTTTATACCCGACTGCCGAAGGAGGAGGGTTATGTGTTTGACGCGTATGTATGTATGTATGTCCGTCCGTTCCTATGTCCGGTCGTAACTACTCAACGGCTCAACCGATTTAGATAAATGACACCTCATTAGATTCGTCTTGATAGCACGACTGTCACTGGGTATATGAAATTAAAAAAAAAACAATATGGCGGATTTTATACGTTTTAATGTGCGAACTGATTTCGAAAATGATCTTTAGTTGTATTAATTTATATTTTAAATCATCATTTAGGATTGAACCTAGGATTCTATGATAATTTATAAACTAAAAAGAAGGAAATAAAATCAATTATTAAAAGAAACAAAAAACCCGACTGCGTAAAAAGTACTAACTAAAAATCTAAAAACAAGCTTCCAAACAAGATTCCCAACCATGCCGGGGTCGGCTTCCAGTCTAACCAGATGCTGCTGAATATCAGTATTTTACACGAAGCGACTGCCATCAAACCTCCGCAACCCAATTTCTGGGCCGATATTCGAAGCATAGACTGGTACTCAGATTTTTTGGGCTTTTGACTACCACAAACTAATAACCGGGACCGGGTGTGATAACCGGGACCGACGGCTTTACGTAATTTCCAAATTCACGGATAGGTCTCGATGTGTTAAGAATGGCCACCCATCCACAGCCTGACCTCGCCAAGCGTAGCTTAACTTTGCACAGCGGTTTATCAGCGTTGTTTTAACTTAGGACGAGCTCTTCAATATATAGAATCCAATATAAAATTATAGGTACTGGTGATCTATCGTGCTGTTCGTGTTGATTTAACATTTCTCTAACGTAACGGAATTTCCTAAATTCTCATAAAAGCATTTCTAGCGATGCCTGTCTGCCAAATTTTCGTAACTGCAAGATATTTAGTTCGTTTATGCTTAGTATCGACTAAGCGTAAACGAACGCTTCCGTATGTACAATTTTAATACAGGCTTTAATTTACGTTTTTAGTGATGGTCGTTAGTTGGTTTAATTTTAGAGTTCACAGCCAAATCCTGCGGCTGAGGATTGCAGGATTTGCTTAGGGGTGAGCTCTATTTTTTCCTCGATGAAATTAGGCATAAAATTCCTCATTACAATAGTCTCTCTAGTTTCGATCATAGTGGTATTTTCATTTGCTTGCAAGTTTTGTCAAATCTGTCAAAGATATTAGACCACATGCTTGTTTCGTCTTTTGTACAGCATGCTTCAAATAGCCGGCGTGGCATATTACGCGCATCTAGTATTAAAAATAACTGCCCGCTTAATGTCAAAGTCGTGCAGTAGTCTCACCCCTGACATTTTCGTGTTTACGAAGCTAGCAACAGTTAAAGAACTTACAATGCTCGTGGGCAGACATTTTGGACTTGTAGTACTAGCTATTATCAAGTTGTCAGTTTTCTGTAGTGTAAGAGATCAGTTCCCCTAGCCAAGTTGCAATCTATAGTTCGGAATGACAAACGAATACAAATAAAATGTATGGAAATGACATTAGTGACAGCCGACAGACAGCCCGATTTGTCGAAAGCTTATGTCATTTCCATACATTTTGTTTCTTTTCGTTCGTCGATCCAAACGGAATATTTTGTATAACTTGGTATTTAGCTGTGCGTATTATAATGTAGTATTAACGTACTGATAAAAATATATATTTCGGAATGCGGTTGCTAATTATTGCCTCCCTCTGACAAACATGATTTAAATTTTTGCTGTGTATACTTTGACTTTTATGTTATTGAAATGAGATTATTCTTATTCATGCCATCCTAAATTAGATTTATAATTAAAAAATCATATATATTTACATAATGTACAAATTCAATGAAAAAAATAAAAATAAAAACCAAAATTTCCGCACCTAGGCCATCCTTAAATAAACTCGTTTGTTAGCCTTGTTCACTTGTTCATTCATACAGCCTATTTAGTACAAAACGCAATTCTTGTTATTAATTGCTTTTGCTACAAATTCTCTTTTTTATTACTACATCTATGGTCATCAACAAAATTCAAATTTTAAATTAGGAATACTATTTTATTATTGACAATCGACTAAAGGAGTGTATCAACTTAGCAACTCGACTAATTTTGGAGATGTGACATTCTAAAGTTAAACGCGGAAAAATCTTATTAAAACAGGCAAGAGAGCTTGTAAGTAAATAATACTACCGACAAAGAAAGAAAAAGCTATCTTACTAGTACTACTTTAAAATACAAAATTAAATGTCAAGTCGGTATGTTAATAGGGATCTGGCCTTTTGCAAGGTCGTACCAGTGTTTAATATGTCAACTTTGACATTATTAAAACTCGTCGACGGATTGCAAAATGAGAAGATGAGCTCAAACAGGAATTCGGTTAACGATTTCATTCGAGTACTTATGTAAAAAATATTTTAGTGAATTGGCATATTTATTACTTTAGTAAAATAATTAATAGTAAAATAAATACGACGACGGTGAATCAAATAGGTTAAAAACATGTTTAGAAGCGATTTTACAGTTTAAAATAAGGAAACGGGATTTTTCTTTTGAAAATGCTCGTTCTAGAACGCATGACGTCTTACGATTTACAAGTGTGCCTAATGCCTATGTTATGTAAACATTAGTCGATTTTGAGAAAGTTGATTATGGTATCGAATCGATAGCTCAAATATACAATAATCGGAAGCGTTTATCTGTGAAAACGAATTGAATGGCAATCGTTTAGTTACACTTACTCGACAAAATAAAATTTGCTACAATTTCAATAGTTGTTTGATAGTAATGTAACAATTAAAATAATTGTAGTTTAAACGTGACCAGGGTTGGATTCAGACCCTCAAAAAATTATGCTACATGGACAATAAAATAATACTATTTGTCCAAAATTATACTACGTTTGACTTTTCACGTTTTTTTATCATAGGTATTTTCAATGTTTAATTTTTTGACGTTTTCCTTTTTCCCTACAAGGGTAAAAATGCATTCGTAAATCTAAATTTTTTTTTTATTCAGTTGAGGCGTAACGCGTAAGGCGTATTAATTACATAAATGGAAGTACCAATAATTTTTATTTTATTTTATTAATTCCCAGAAATACTAGGGATTTGCATTTTTTTATGTATTTGTAAAAAAGATAACAGGATTTCTAATTAACTAAAAGAAATTATAGTAACTAAAAATACTCCTATCAATAAGCACCTCTTTACATCGAAAATCTTTTGAAAAACGAGCGCTTAAAGTATTTTGATGGTACTCCAAAAGTGACCAAATAAATGTGTAATACAAATCATTTTTGGCGACAATTTTTTTTTCTGACGCTAACACTCAGGCAAAAGCCGCCACTTCTAGCAACGAAGTCGCTAAATTGGCAACACTACGTTTGTATTTGGTAATCCTGATTAGGTGTTGCCGTACATCTGTATGTACGGCAACACCTAATCTAAAATGTCGGGAATTTCTGTAAATTCCCGACATTTTAGGGTAAATATTAATAAGTAAAAGGGCTCACTTAATACAAATCGGTCGACATCAGAATTATGGTATTTTCGCGTAGTATAGTGGCTTTACGATACTACATACTACACACTATCAAATAATGGTACAAATAGTATTATAATACTACGGAATCCAACACTGAACGTGACGGACTACTACTTATAAACACTGTTTCAATTAATTCAATTTAATCGTATATAAGATCATTGCGTGTTCGTTTTTTAATGTACTTGGCTCCTTTTGTGTTCTACTGCTAAGCATAGGCTTCCCATAAGTCAGTCCAGGTTTTATCCTGGGCTTCCTCATTCCACACTGGGAAAAGCGGTCGAAACTTGATATCCAAACCTCATTTTTTCTTTACTATAATATGGTCCTCTTCACCGTATCCGGTGACAGCGACCCTCGCTAAATTTACTTTCTGTCATGAGCCCTTAGATGGCTAGAAAATCCAAATTTCGTTTTAAAAACTCGGTCACATCGTGCACAAAAGAGCTGATTGAACTCATTATAAGAGTAAATATAATCTAAGTCTATAGGTACCTTACTCGTAGTAGCAAGCAGTTCCTATTTAGTAACATTCAAAGATATTAGTATGATAGCAACCGTTTTGTATCTCCTTATGTAACGCCATTAAAGTAGCCATTTTGTTATGTCTAAGCTTTTAACAAGATGCCCAAGGCTTTAACATAGTGTTTATTAATAAAAAGAAAGTTTTCGATGTCATTTACATTACCTACACGGTGTTATGTAAATTAAACTTCTATAAAGTAATATAACATATCATTACACCTGTATTTCTCGAAAGGTTAGACAGAGGTGTACCTGCTTGTACACACACACTTCACCGCTGTTTTTAGGCCTCATGTAATAAGAGGCGAACCTTTTACTATTTATTACCTGGGCTTGAATTTAAATTCCGAGCTGCTACTGAGGATTTCATTTCATAGAAAAAAAAACAACATTTTTGCTAATGATGGGGTTGGCATGTCCTTGTTGGATAAAAACCCGCTAATAATAAATAAAGATTAAAAAAATAATCATTTTTGCTGAACTTGGGAATCGCATATATGATCTCAAGCGTAGCAGGCCTACAACCACAAAGCTACAGTGGCAGTTTTTGATAGTAAGATCACCCTACTATGTTACTTAGTATGTTGTAATTTGGTCCAGAAAATACTTATATATGAAAACAAGTTATTTACAAGTTTAACAAGTATAGAAAATCCTTGTTCTACTTTAAGCCATCACAAACTTTATAAGTACATAAGTCATACTCGTTTTTGACGAGTACTTTTATTGATAATTATATTAATATAGTACTTTTGATAATTACTGTGATATAGATGAATATTTATTATGTATTAAATAGGTGTTTTCGGGGCTAAGTTACATTTCCAGTCTCAAATGATTGCAATAAAAAAAATATGATGTCATATCTGTCGGTTAACCTGTTCTTAACCTCCAGATAATTAGGTTTAAAGATATTTATTCTCAAACAGACAAACAGTCACTTACATGAGAACAATGTTGATCACAATACATCACAATACAAGTCGTTCGAATATGCACTTAAGTTTCTAACACAATTAGGTATTAATACACTATAATAACAACAATTCACAATAATTATACACAATAGTTTTGAATAACGTAATGCGCAAGTTTAGATTTAAATACGTTAAGTGAACTTTCATTTTTAATAACTGATGGTATTTTATTATAAAATTGTGCACCTTCATAAGTAAACATTTTTTTGCCGTAGTTTGTTCTTATCTTGGGTAGTACGAGAAAACTAGCTCGGCGTGTGATTCGCTTAGTGACTTGTTTTAAACATACAAAGGATAAACTAGTATGGAGTGAGCTCTTTAATATTTTCCTAACAAGAATGCAAGTATTGTAAACATAAAGTTGTTTTATGTTCATCAACTTAGTTTCTGTGTATATTTTAGAAGTAGATGTTAAATAATGGTAGTGAAAAAGTATTTTTATAATTTTATTTTGTATGATTTGGAGGTCAGCTAGTTTTGTTTTGACGGCACTGCCCCAGATTTCTATTAAATATAGTAAATGTGATTTAACCAGGGAGTTATAAATGATATACCGTGTCTGACGCGGGATACACCGAGCGATACGTCTAAGTGATCCAGTGAGTGATGATAGTTTAGTTCTGATGTGTTCGATCTGTGCATCCCACGTCAAACAACTATCTAGTCTGAGGCCAAGATATTTTTCGCAAGTTTTCTCTTGCAGGACTACATTATTGATTTTTAAAGGTTCGTGGGACGGGATTATTTTATTTTTTGCCCTAAATATGACATAACACGTTTTTGATGCATTGATTGTTAAAAGATTGTGCTGAAACCAGGAGAAATAATTACATGCGTAATGATACAAAAATGTCAGTACCAATCCTAAAGATAAAAATAAAAAACACATCGGATCGACTATTATAAAAACACCAAAATTTATAATGCGTAATTTCATTATGTCAGTCATTCGTAATGCAAAAAAAAAACAGGTAAAAAAACTGCCTTTGCGTCAATTTTACTTTCTTTGCTTTTAGAAACTTTTTTACTCTTTATATTTTATTAGATTAGGTTTAATGGCTACAAAATTGGCTGCCAGTAATTCGTCTGCGGTCCACTACGCTCCAATAAACGCATAATTAAACCAAGAGCTAGGCTCGACTGGTTTCACAATGATATCAACGATAAAATTAATCTTAACTCAGAGGAAACTGAGGTCGTACTTAGTAGGAATAGGTTGCAAAGTGCATATATTTTATTTATGTTTTACGTAATCAGTATTACATTCTTTTCCAATCTCCTTCCAAATTCCTGCATATAATTATATTGATTTATGTATCTGTTGTATCTATGATCTTGTGCAGCCTCCTTTATGAGCATTCATATAAAAAGACTAACCTAGTTTCAAGAAACCTTTTTTTTTGTTTGAAAATGCTTTATGCACCTTCACGCCGCCGCCCCGGGGAGGACGGCGCGGTGTGTGTGTTATTCCGCCCTGAAAAGGACGTCTACCCACTAAAAACAGACGGGTGTTCGCCTCATCACCATTCGGCCGGGGTCACGGGTACGTCTGGACATTCTTCCGTGACAGTTTCAAGAAACCTAACCTAACCTAACCTTTTAAGGAACCTAACATAGTTTCAACAAAAGACATCCTGGGGGTTGTTTTCCTTATCTTTATGAACTTTTACTTTGATACTAGGATCGGCTGAATTTTATTCTTAATTATGAATACACCCTTCAATACCCCTTTAACCATAGGTACTTGACTACTACATCAATGTATAAAGTACGGAGACTATGAATTTGCGCGATTAATGGCAACACCCTAAAACTATTTGGAAGTTAGTAGAAAGAAAGAAAGAAAGAAAGAAAATGAGTTTATTTTCGTCTAAAACGACGCACAACATAATAATAAATACATAATTATAGTAAAAACACACAAGAGTTTTAGAAATATAAGTAAAACAGCTTCAATCAAAAGCATAAAACAAAAAGAAAAAAAAAGAAAAAATCATGCTTAAATCATGCTTCTGACAACACATAAGTGTTTTTGGTAATTTCATTTATTCTTGTACAAGACGACGCACGAAAAATTTTATGATATTAATCCAAGGTCATATTATATTACATTATATCTATGGTTCATACATCTAGTAGTGTAGTTAGTAGCGTTGGTTTTCTACTGAACCTAACTTCAGGAAATATAGCATGTGTATGCAGTAATATCACAAAGTCTTAATATTCAACATTATTGAACATAGTTGTAACGTAGCGACGTGTGAAAGCGGTGCGCAGGCGCAGCAGCCGGTGCGCATTGCGAAACTCCCGCGCACAACGCCGCCACTGCGTTCCGGAGTCACGCCTTGTGAAACATCCAAGGAATCTGTCCTGCTAATAAATAAGTATATTAAACGCTAAATTACCATAACAAGCGTATCGGAAAGTGAGAGGGAATAGGAATTGCTAATAACTTTTTTCCTGTAGTCTTTGAATCCAGAGTTAAATCGTTAGTCCGGTTACCGGATCATTTACTTTACTCATTTACTTTAACAAAATCTAAATAGCCAGTAAAACCTTATTGAAATAAGTGTAACTATTTATTAACCCACGACGCAAAAACGACGGGTGTTATAAGTTTGACGTGTCTGTATGTGTGTGTGTGTGTGTGTATGTGTGTGTGTCTGCTGTGGTATCTTAGCTCCCGTACGGAAGAAGCGATGTTGATTTTGTTTTTTTTTATTTGAAAGGTGAATTAGTCGGTGGTGTTCTTAGCTATGTCTGATAAAAATCGGTCCAAGATGGCCGCCGCCACAAAGTAGCAAATTACATATTTTTTCACAAATACCTCAATATGGGTATCAAATGAAAGGGCTTAACTAGGAGAATACTATGATAAATTTCAAATCCAAGATGGCCGCCACCACAAAATGGCAAATTACATTTCGTGTCGGGGGTTTTTTAAATTTTGAATGTAGGTTAGGTTATATTAGTAGAGGCGTAGGTACAATATACAATACATAGTGACATACAGTATTCCAATATACGGCTGCTAAAAGGCTGTTAAAAAAACAATGGCTAAAACAATCTAAATTGATCTACCCATCCAACGGTTCAATGACTTATAATTTGGGTGTCTTTAAGACGAGACTGAATCGGTTTCTTCTAGGCAAGCACGCTTCATCATAGACCACATCTTTGCTTAACATCAGACGAGTTGTGTCCAGCGCAAGCCTATCTACACTAATATTATAAAGAGGAAAGATTTGATTGTTTGTTTGTATTGAATAGGCTTCGAAACTACTGAACCGATTTGAAAAATTCTTTCAGTGTCAGAAAGCCCATTTATCGGGGAAGGTTACAGGCTATATACCATCACGCTACGACTAAAAGGAGTGGAGTAACAATGAAAAATGTTGCAAAGACGGGGAAAAAAGTTGTTAAGACCACGCGGGCGATTCCACTGGCGGGAAGTTAGTCCAGTTAGTCACAGTATCCGCGTCACACCGGTAAATCAAGTCTGATAGGTGGTGCCTCTTGTCACTGGTATGTATATGGCAGGATGTTGCTACGTACGTCACCTTTTTCTTGCAGAAATGTGGATATCCTCTCCATATCTTCCGTATTCTGTTTGCAACTACCGTTTAGTTGTCTTGTTCTAGTACAGCAATCTTTTTTTTAGTTCCTCCTGTGCTATACAAAAAGACATTTTCATCTACGCCTGTATTCCCTGAAGGGTAACAAAGATGCATTAAACGATACCTACAGTTAGCAAGTTTGTGTCGAGCTTGTAAGTATTGATACTTATATAAATATGTATTTGATGTATAATGACCAAAATTGAAATATCTCATAAATTTAACATTAACTGTCACTAATTAATTGAACGTTATGTACAGTAATAATTGGACTTCACGTTTATGTATTGTATCTTGTCGTAGTTGTAATGAATTATCTTAGTCTGTAGTCTGTCACTCACTGTCTGTAATCTTCGACTGTACTTATTGAAATAAAAAAAATAAAAAAAAAAATAGAAAAACCCTTTAACGTAGCTTGAACTACGAATAGAACAACAGGGATGATTGGAAGTAAAAGATATGACACGTACAGACGTCTGTGGTCTAGTGGTTCGAGTACCGGACTGCTGATTACGATGTCGTCGTGGGTTCGATTCCCACAAGACACAAACATTTATTGTGATGAACTTAAGTGTTTGTGTTTGTCTGGGTGTTTCTTATGTATTATAAGTATGTATTTACAAAAAAAAGTAGATAAGTATTATATCCATTGTCTAGTACCCATAGTACAAGCTCTGCTTAGTTTGGGACTAGATGGTGCTGTGTAAAAATATCCCAGCATATTTATATTTATTTATATGTGCTTCGACCCAAAATAAATTGGGATAAGAGCAAGAAGATGATAATGAATTTGGGATAAAACCTAAGTTTCACGCTTGCCAGTCGCTCATGACCATTGAGTCTGTTGGGGAAATACTTAATAAAAATAATTTTACTTTCGATTGTTAACATTTTGCGATGTTTAAGAAAAGAACCGGCTTTACTTGAATGGTATGTACCCTTTTTTTTTTTTTTTTTGCGTCTGGAAATGCTTTATGCACCGTCACGCCGCCCTGGGGAAGGCGGCGCGGTGTGTGGGACTCCATCCTGAAAAGGACGTATACCCACTAAAACCAGACGGGTGTTCGGCTCATCACCATTCAGCCGGGGTGCGGGAACGTGTTGACATTCTTCCGCGAGAATGGTATGCACCCGGCCTAACCCGACCGCTTAAAAAAGAAAGTGATATAACTTCCTTAACTCGTCGTAGTTATAATTACAACATCAATCACTTGTATTACTTGTTTCTTAAGTAATGGCCCGTCATTATCTGTGAAGATTACTACAGAGCTCGGACAAAAGCTAACTGCGTTCGAAAAGGGTTTGTTTTTCAAAGAGGTCGATGACTTGCTAATAAGCAGTGAGTCATTGCAGGGTTATCAATCATTATTATAACAACTTTTATTATGTATAATTATTATAAGTCCCTACACTATATTTTTCACGATTTGAGAACAATGTGGACATTTTACACAAACACACACACAACAGGAGATTAGTGTTTTCTTTTGATACATACAACAATCGATGTTTTACTTAATTTTATTAAAAAATATGTAATAGTGTGAAAGGTCAAATTTTTCTTAGTAATTTGTTGAATGACGGTCTAGCAAACATGTGTCTTGTGGCTTGACAGCCCTGCCACTCGTGCGCAAGTTTCGTCAAAGATTTCAATCATTAAAACCCATTGATGGATTTCTTAGTCGATGATCTGTGACGCGGTTGCGTCTGCGCACAGAGAAAGAAAGAAATTCATTAAATTCGCTTGTAAACAAATGGTTTTACTCAACGTTTCTTGTTATTGATAGTTTTTGCGAAACCAAGAAATAGATTCTGTGGCTTTGTTCAAAGGCTATAAAAATGTGTAGTAAAAAGTGTACAGAATAAAAAACATAGACCTACCCATTTAGTGATTCTTTAGACTTATATTTTTTTCTTGTTTCATATACTGTATATTTTCATTTATTGTCCTTTACAGTTCTCGCCAAACTTATTGTCCGGGTTAAAGTTGGCGCTAGCTAACTTTAACCCGGCCGTAAAAATCGGAGAAAGAAAAATATTAGATTGTAATAAATAAAAACGAAAGCTCAAGTCGTAATCTGTCGTTTTAAATTATTGTAATCCAATATTTTTCTTTCTCCGATTTTTACTTCCGGGTTAAAGTTAGCTCGTGCCAACTTCAACCCGGACAATAAGTTTAGCGAGAACTGTACATCCTTTTAAATATTTGTTTTGTAATAATTTAGCGAATACTATTGAAGGATTCAAAGCTCCCTTTTACAGTATTCCGAATCTTTTCACTGCGTGATCACACTAAGCTGACTAAAGTAAGCTCGTGTATTCGAAATAATGAAGATATATCAATAGGTAAGATATACCAACGTTGGAAATGTTATAAAACCCTGAGAAAATCCATCCAATCAACATTTATCTGCTTTTATTTTTAGTCGACGGTTTTTACAGTCCTTAGTTTTTGTGTGTATATGGCGCAACTGTATTGTAGGTAGGCACAGTTATGTCAATCGCGTGCGTAATAAAATTAAGTGGTACCTGCCATCATTGGGTCAACGACAGTTAAGTTCTGACTACAATCGGTTATAGGCAACCCTTTTATATACAGGAAGTCGGTCATACGGTCGTATTACTAATTTAATATTTCATAAAGTATTGCTAATAAAATATTATAGCATAAGCGGTATAAAATTTTCTAATAAAGTTTTGAAATTGGCGCAAACGTCACGGATTCATTTATCTTTTGCGATAGTTTAACAAAAACGTTTTTGTCTGTTTCTGATTTTTTTATTATAAAGCAGCATCAAAAGCCCATACAACTCAGCCCAAATTTGTACCGAAGCTACAGCTGTTAAGTTGATAGTTTTTACCATGAAATTACTATGAAACTGATAATAATCTGCCGTAATGGCGTGCGTTTGACATTCCGAAACTGATACTGACAGTTTTTACTATCAAATCACTGCGTAACATAACATAACATAAATAATGTGCCTAAACGGCGTGATTTTTCTCAAATTAAAAGTTTTTTTTTCTAATCCCCCAATCAACATTAAAAAAAAGTACGACTAGAGTTTTAACCAGCGTAATACGAGTTAGTTTTTCCAATAAGTGTACCTTCGGTACATCATTTGGGCCGATTTCGATAGCCTCCTTTGAGTTCGTTTGGCATCACCTCACCTGATGGTAAGTGACGATACTGCCGAGGATGTTCCACGTCAAACTCAAATAATGGCTATTCACTCGCACCTTGAAGGTCCCTAAATTATAAGAATCAGGAAACAGAGCAGAGAGAGACTTCATTATTGGCGATACTTGTATCATCACGCCCGTATTCCCCGGAGGGTTACGCAGTGGTGTACTAATGTACACCCACAGTTCGCTGGTGCTCAGGCCCCATATAATAGGGGGTGAGCTCCCATTATGTAGCCCGAATGGCAATTATACCCAACGGTGTAATTACCTAATACAATCCGTAATTAACTCACAGGTCCAAAAATGAAGCAACACACGACCTAAGGGATTGCACCGCTTGCGCCAACAAATTACCATGGCTATGCTAATTTGAGTGAAATCTACCGTTAAACTGATTGACACGAGCACTGCGCCCGCGCCGCCGATGATGCTCCGTTACGCGTCAGCGATGGCGCAAATCGCATGGGAAATTGGACCTGCTTGCTTGCTTAATTTTGGCATAATATTTTAACCAACTTCAAAAAAGGTAGAGGTTCTCAATTCGACTGTATTTTTTTTGAATCGTTATTGTCCTTTACTTCCTTGAGGTCAACTTTCTGCCAATCAAAGGTTGGATGCTCATCATAGGCAGGTACTCCTAGCCTATTGCTATTAGAGAAGGCTTCCAGTCTATCCAAATGTGGCTGAATATCAATATTTTGCACAAAGCGAATGCTAGCAGACCTCCGCAATCGAACTTTTGGACCGATATCTTAATGAGTGTCACCATATTTTGCCATCCAACGCAAATTTTCATTTATTTTATTTATTTATGTATTATATTCGGAATTATTTTGATTATAAGTAGTTTTAGGGGACGAAAGATTCTTTCTTAGGCAGGATTTGGACCTGCTCCCCTCGGGCTTAGTACCTTCACCAGCTATCACTTCTTCTACTTCTCTTGTCGGTGCAGCATCTTCCACCGCTCTCTGTTGAGAGCTCACTCAGCCCTGGACCTTATTTTACGTCGCGACTTTCAATTACTCCTTCATTTTGTGTTATGCAGCTTAGTCTCGGCCTATCTCTTCCTCTTTTTCGTTCTATCTTTCCTTCTATGACGTTTTTAATATTATAATTCGACGTGGCGTATAAAGTTGCCTATCAATTTACCCATTCTAGTCTCTAAAATTCACTCAATTCAGTTAAGAATAGCCTGATCAAAAATCGAGCTCGAATAGACAGAAGAACCGATATTAGGTCACAGTTTTGTAAGCGGTTATAAATTTTATTTCATTTTTATTAGGTGTCATAATTGCGTGAAATTGGAATCATAATAAATAATGTTTATAAGATTGCGTTTGCAGCGTGTTATTTTACGTAATATTCTAACAAGATTAATTCTGAAAAAGAAATACCTAAGTATATTTTGTTTATCAAAATAGTAGAAGGCACTTAGAAAACTTTGAACGAAAAAGAATGGTAGGTCTAGAGAGAAAGACTAGAGAGGCCTTATTTTCTGTTTTCGGTTAGTACGCAGTAAATTAAGTACATAAACGTTTGAAGGAGGTGGCGGAGGAAGAGGCGAAAAGCAGTGGATAACTGCTATTTTAGTTTTAGAGCGTCCAATTAAAAAAGCCTTTTGCTTAAAAAAACCTCGAGGAAAGCATAATACTTTCTACTTTAGTATTTGGCACTAGGCTTAATGACGAAACCTAGGTATTCAAGCAATAATAATTAGCCAACTGTTTAGTGCCGAAGTATCGGGGTAACCCTGCGTGCGCGCCGGTAAGAATACCAATGATTAATTTCTTTGAAACTCCTTAGTAAACATTACTTGGCCAAGTTATAAGCGACAGCGGAGTAAGTTTCAAATACCGTTTATCCTCATTACGTTTTATTTTCCCTTATTTCGATATTTTGTTTTGTAGCGGCTAAGGACGTCACTACTGTTGCGTGAAATGACGATTCCTATCAGAAACAAGTATTTTCCAAGTCTTTTTGTGTTTTACGGATCGAGTTGATTCGAGTCCTGCTTTTGGAAAAGTCCTCTCAAGATACAGGGCTTTGCCCAAAGATATAGAGGGAGCCGCTGTCTTTTTAAAACTACTCAAAGCTACTCAAAGGACCTTATTATACGTTACCATGTACTCCGTTTTGATGTTACTGCAGTATTAATGTAGGAAGTATGAAGTTAAGTGACAGTTGCATAAGTATCTAGGATTGCAAGATTAAAAAATGTAGGCCTCGTAATCGAAACCATAGATAGGCATCACACCTTTTATGAACGGCAAAGGAATCGAGTAACACCATTTCCGCGAAAGTATTTTAAAAAGAAATACTAGTTTTCCATTTTCTTATTTGCGTAAATACCAAACATCGAGAATAACTTATTTTTTGTAGAGAATTTCAGAGAATTTTACTACACCTTGTGACCATAATATACGCAAATTGATTAGAATTTATTGTAAAACCTCTTGTCTCTCTTCCTTTGGCCCGCAAAAATGTCGCAAGCCGACCCGCATAGTGATGTCCCTATACACAGACCTCATTACACATAGACCTTATTATCTGTGTGTTAAGCGCCGCATAACTATTCAGACTTCGTAGTCCTATTATATACTTCTTAAGGGCCCCATAACACCACCATTTATCGTTTATGAAAAGCTGTTGCAACGGTGCTAATCCTTCTTTAGTTTTATAGTTAGCTAATAAATGGCGTGTGTAGCATTTTACGGGTTAATTTTGGCTCACTTGGCTGAAAGTTGATTGTGCGATTAGTGTAGAATAAAGGAACTTCGCCACTACTTTTCGCCATGAGTAATGGCTTCGAATTTCACCCTAGAAAAGTATTTGTGTGTTCCGCAGATATTTTAGAGTCTGTGTAGACTTTGTGACTTTTTGGAAAGTCTCCCGCGACACATCTTTACTGCGGGAGCTTTGTTTAAGTTTCTGCAATAGGTACATACATACTGATTATTAAATTTTAACGGAGAACACAGGTCATACACATTTTCTTTTTAATAACTAAATATTTATCCGTGAAAAGTAGTTTTGTTTCAATGTCTAATAAAACCAGTAACTATTTGTTGTCCGTCTTAGAGATAGTTACTGCACATACTATTATTTATTTTTAACGAGAAGTATAACTCATTTTTATCGAATCTTACTGTCTCCTCTCTTCTGTCTGCTACTGTCCACCTGAAAGCTTCCAGCGCACAGTAGCAGTGTATCGGTACCAATCGAATCGGTTAACAAGTGCTTTTTTTAGTTTTTAATAATAAGCATTGTGCGGAATAGTACCATTATTTGTTGATTCTATTTCAAAATGGCAAACGGAGCTAAAACAATTTTTCTTAATTCAAATTTAGGGACGTTACATCATGCTTTAAATATTTGTTAGATATAAAATTATGACAAAATCAAGTTTTTTAATGCCCAAACACCTGTATTGGAACGCGTGTGCCATGTTAACAAAATTACGTAGCATAGAAAGCGATATTACAAGTGATGTAATAGGGCGCGGCCGAGATGAGCCGACGCGCCCGAATGGGCTTTCCATTTTCAAAATCGAAGGATTTGATTGGCGGTTACAGCGTATGATTCGTCTTAGTATTCTATTGTTTTTAGTTTTGACAATGTTTGACGCGTTGAACAATACATAAGTATTTCTTTAGTGTAAAACGATTTGAAAGTTTAAACAAAACTTGGTTATTACCTACTGATGTTGTATTAAGGTGAGTTACGTCCCCTACGGTTGGAAACGGGCCTCCTTTGGTAGATTTATTTTTACATCAAAAACTTATAATTTCTTTATTTTTTTCAGGTACGTATACTCTAAGGACTTTAAGGATGTTGGCGTCTTTGACAATGGAATAAAAGGTTGTAGAAATCCAATTATTTACTGTAGAGATACTCAAATATAGGCTTAGGTCAATACCTACATTCTAGTCAAGTACCAAGAGTAAGTTAACTTTATTTAAGGCTAAATACTTATACACTTGAAAGAAGTCTAATGTGAACTTAAATAGATCACACGTAAACACAAAAAATAAATAAATTAGATCTATAGAAACGACTTTCTGTCGTCAATACATAATAACAAGACAGATAATTGCCAATTATTGCCACATACCGCCACCTGATTGGCATAGGTACGAAGTGGCATTTCCTACAGTCGCTGGCATGCAATACCTATCTAATTTAAAATGGCCGCCAGATCTAGATTCGTTTTTAATTGACTACAAAGTTCCATAGAGTGCCTGATGATTTTAGAATGCAATTAAATATTTTATTTGACGATCTGAATAAAAGTTGAAATAAAGAGGTTGATTGCTGAATGAATACATGACGTAAATAGAGTTATAAGTAATGAGGTTAATTTATAAAGAGTCCTTAATAAAAGTTTTTAACATACTGTAGCTTTTAAGTCAGTAAGAAAAGCGAACAGTTTGTAATAAGTCATTGACCGACATTGATTACATCACAAAACGCATTAAAAAAGATTAAAGAACTATTATGTTTACTTCAATAGCAAATCGATTACTTTGGTTACGATTCTAATTACGAATTTAGTCGATTTGTTGTCATTGTCTATTATCACGAATATTTAAAAATAATTTAAATTGGACTTAATAAACGATTTTATTTATTCAATTCTTTATTTTGAGCTGGTTATCAATTGTAGATAGTAATATTAGGTACCTACAAACGATAGTCGGCGTGCGAAAAATCTATTGAGCAACACTTTTGTAACTGGCTGTTTGTATTGTATTGTCTATGGCGTGTAGACGTTGTTCCAATTTTGAAATTATATTATTCGTTGAAATTATACCTTTATTATAATAATTATTTCATCAAAAAAGAGGTTAAAATGGCAGGCAATGATATTAAAATTGTAGTATCTTTGTTCACGTTACAATTTCATAATATTTGGCTCAAGACCACTTTTATTATTTACTAACTGTCTCGCTGTGTTTAATCACTGTGTTCTCGTTTTTCCCAATTGTGGAAATTTCCCTCAATCCTTTCTTAGCCTAACCTTATACCTACGACCTACATATGCGCGTAAAACAGTTGTTACAGGACAAACATTTTTATTTGCACCTAAAAACTAATTTTAGACAGCATTGACAGCTTATGAACAATGCACCATTCGTTTTTTTTTTACTAGACACAAGGACACAATTGTTATTCAGCCTCTAATTCGGAAACGATTGTACATCGAGAAGATTTATCTAATAAGTACATGTTTGGATTTGTAAAGTGGTCTTATTTAACTTGTAGATGGCCCATCATGGCCCTGACCGGTGTCCGAATGATACAGCGTGTTGTAATGTAGTTTGACCTTGACAGTTCTGTGAATAGGATAACACTTTGACAAATTCGCCTTTTGGTAGTGATGTGTCATTCGATTTATTATCAAATCGATATTAAGTAGCTAATAATCGCATGTTATGAAACTTATTCAGTTTATTGGTAGGTAATTGATTAATTATGCATCGATTTGATTTGATGAAGTAATAATTTAAACCTGTTTATTTAAGATTAATGGTAATATCATTAATGATCCATCGCAAGAAATAGCATAGTCTCGCCCCCTACTACCTACACGGTACCTTAAACATGTCGGCGACCTGAAGGTGTACATACATAGAGATACACAATACAATTCTGCCTTCTGCCTAACCTTAGATAGGAAATATAGGCGAAATGGTATATTTTATTGAACAGATGACCTTAATAGCCCAGTAGCGGCGTGTTCGCCTTCTACATTAGGCGACGGGAGACTCGATTCTTGAATTCAGGACCTACCAAATTTGCCTTGCCCATAATCCACGTTCCAAGTGCGTAGTTCATTATAATCATATATGTCACGCACACGCACAGTACAGGAAGTCCCAGTGGGTCAGGGGAGCTATTAATGTGTTTGTTATTTATTTTATAGAAAATTGCGTGGATCAAACATCTTTAACTAAGTGTTTTAGCCAGTTTGTGGTTGTGTACTTGTGGACGTTCCGCCGGGAAAACAGCGAACAGAGAATTGCCATTTATTCCATAAACATTCTATAGAATAGGTCAATAGGTAAGTGGTAATCTTTGCAATCATTTACTGTAACCTTTTCCGTTAACTTTTAACGGGGGGGGGGGGGGGGGTCTGCGCTATAGATGGAGGAGGAGGAGGAAGAACCGTAAATTTTCAGTTTCTATTTCTAGTGCCACTATAACGACACATACTGATTTATTAACACTAATTAAAAGACGTACGGAATCCTTTATGTGGGGGTCCGACTCGCACTTGACCGGTTTTTATTCAAGCATATATGTGTGCAAGATAATTCAAATTATAAACAAACACAAGTACCTGTAAGGAAAATTTGTGTGTTGAAATTCCACACATGTTTACAATTTGTGTGGTACTCACAGAGTCAAATACCTGTTACGAACTAGACGGAGTGTGTAATGAAAGTGAGAGTGGACCGGAACCAGCCCGGCATCCACCTGCGCCGGCGCAACGGTGACGTCACAACGACTACTATTACCAGGCTACCGATAGCCGCTCTCGACTCGTCTATTTTTAGAAGATAATTGAGAACAATTACTAGGTATAATACAATTATTTGCCGAAGTGGTTCTCTTTTTGCCTTCTAGATTGACCCTGGTTGTTCTTTTTACCCGACTGCCGAAGGAGGAGGGTTATGTGTTTGACGTGTATGTATGTATGTATGTATGTATGTCCGTTCCTATGTCCGGTCGTAACTACTCAACGTCTCAACCGATTTAGATAAATGACACCTCATTAGATTCGTCTTGATGGCACGACTGTCACTGGATACATGAAATTTAAAAAAAATCAATATGGCGGATTTTATACGCTTTAATGTGCGAACTGATTTTAAAAATGATCTTTAGTTGTATCAATTTATATTTTAAATCATCATTTAGGATCTATCTAGTAATTCTATGATGATTTATAAACTAAAAAGAAGGAAATAAAATCAATTATTAAAAGAAACAAAAAACCCGACTGCGTAAAAACTACTAACTAAAAATCTAAAAACAAGCTCTGTGTCTCTCTCTCTCAAGAAACAATTTTGTTTATGAACGAACAGTTTGTCCCGCCAAGGCGGGACAAGCTGTTCGTTCATAAACAAAATTGTTTCTTTGCTTGTCCCGCCTGCAATACATTTTCCAACATCACAGAGCTTGTTTTTAGATTTTTAGTTAGTAGTTTTTACGCAGTCGGGTTTTTTGTTTCTTTTAATAATTGATTTTTTATTTGGTTTCGTATATTCGAGTGTCTAGTAATTATTGTAACGTTATCATGAGTAAAAATCGTGGTAGATTTTTTAGATGACAGAGGACTTGACTACGCAATTATGCATAACCATAACATTCAGGCGCATGACAGTTATGGCATAGTGTAGATCTAATTTATTACACTATGGTTACGATATGTTATTGTAATATGCCACTGCTGGGCACGGGCCTCCTCTCAGAGGGGTTAGGCTATAGCCCACCCCGCTAGACTAACGCAGTTGGCATTCTTCACGAATCGTTTTTTTTTCTTTTTTTATTATAAATTTGAGTTCGTTTGGCAGCACCTCACCTGCTGGTAAGTGACCATGCTGCCGAGGATGGAGCACGCAAACTCAAATAATGTCTGTTCACTCTCGCCTTGAAGGTTCCCAAATTATATGAATCGGGAAACACAGCAGCCGGCAAAGAATTCCACTCGTCGAGAAAATCTCTTACATGTGGTTTACTCAAGAGGTTTTCCTTCGCCATTTTATTTTTTATTTAATTATTTATTTATTTAAAACTTTATGCACAAGTTTGTACAGAGGCGGACTTAATGCTATAAGCATTCTCTACCAGTCAACCATAGCCATTTTCGCACGTGGTTAATGATTAATTAAGTATTATACGAACGTCATTTCCAAAAGACAGGTGTAGTTTCGAACTCGTTAGAGACATCATTTTGTGTCTTACTATTACTTATAATATTACTTCATAGGAGGTAGATTCATTTACTGATACAAATTATAATTGCGTCCAGTTCAGCGATGCAACTTTCATATTAACAATTAGGTATCTTATTTTATTACAATGTAATGTAGGATTATCTGATAACTTGTTGTATAACAAGAAATGCGAAGCCTATAATAGGCTTTATTAATTCTTTAAAAGATCATATTTATAGAAATAAGTAACTTCATCATCATTCATATTTTCAAAAAGATAACCTTCTTCGAACCAGTTCAATCAATATCCATAAGGTCAATGAAGTAATGCCCTAATTACTTTGGCTATGACTTCGTAGGTAACATTGATATTACATTACATTACATAAGGCGGTGCGTCGTGTGTCCGCACTGGCCTTGCCCCGCGGCTCCTGTTACATTTTTATAGCCTTATGTCATTGTAACGTCACACTTTTAATTATAGTTTGTGGTTTCAAGAATGAGGTTTGGTTTTACGGATGTTAGTTTTTTGCTGCGTGTTTTATTTGAAACGAGAACCAAGAAGTGGTTTGGTATGCCTATTAATTAAAATAACGGTCTGCGTGTATAATCACTCAGAAAAGGACATGTATTGGAAAAATTACCTAGTGGGATAGTTTGTAGTCAAACACACATTAAAAAGAACTACCCGTAGTTGTTGCGTTATTCGCGTTCATCTAGCTTTTCCTAATCTTGCGGGAATTTCTCAAAATTTTATTTAGATGCCTGTAGCTTATTAACAACTTATCTGCTATTAATTCAGTGGCTAAGCCTGTATTGTAAGAAGTTAGTGTGCAAGCCGTGTCCTTACCTAATTAGTGTAAGTGTTTTGCGGCCGTTCTAATGAAGTCAATCAATAAACAAATTATTAATTACTTATGTTAATGCTACTTTGGACAGTTTTGAATGTACTAAATCATTAAGATATCAAGATTAGCTTTCAAGGCATAACATGTTAATGTTTATGGAAATAAATTAAAATGGAGGTCAAAATGTTGATGGCAGAACCATGACGTTAATAGTTATTGCTTTCTTGAAAAGAGAGAAGTCATTTATTTAGCCTACAATAGCATACCATCACTTGTATTTCCCGAAGTGTTAAGCAGAGGTGTACTGGTGTACATCCACAGTTCGCTGATATATGTAATGGGGGGAGGAGGAAACCTGATTGCAATCAGCCGGCCACAAATCCAGATTGCGATCTCCTATTAGGAATTTCACAGACAAAACCCAACACACAACAACGTACCCCACCCGAGAATTAAACCCGGATATCTAGCGTAACAGTCGCTTAGGACTACTAAACCAATGAGGCAAACAAACAAAAATATCAACCGTAAAAAATGCACAAAAGGTTTCAAACATTACCACTTAGCCACGTGTCGGCAAAAGGTCGCGTTTCGCAAAAGCGATTTAACATCGAGTTGCGATCGCACGACGCGTTTATAGTGTCAAGTGTGTGTCGCAAGTGATGTCTTTGCCTTCAAATTTGTATTTTAATTGTTCTATGGTGAAAGATATGTGTACTGCTGCATTTTATGCGACGTGTATTTCGAGTTCCGCACTCAGAGACGTCACTTAACACAATGAGTCATTATGTAATGAGACCCAGTATATCTTAGTACACTGACAACAAATTCAAATATGGAAATATAGGCCAAGATATAGTAGCCACTGTATGATAATTAAAATAGTCTGTCCAGGATTTTTTTTGCGAACCCATTTTTAATATATTTTCTAATTCCCGCCAGCGGCTTCGCCCGCGTGGTATGTTATTATACATAGAAACCTTCCTTTTCAATCACTCTATCTATTAAAAAAACCGCATCGAAATCCGTTGCGTAGTTTTAAAGATTTAAGCATACATAGGGATATAGGGACAGAGAAAACGACTTTGACTTCAACTTTTTATACTAAACTAGCTTCCCGCCAGCGGCTCCGCCCGCGTGGTATGTTATTACACATATAAACCTTCCTTAAGAATCACTCTATCTATTTAAAAAAACCGCATCAAAATCCGTTGCGTAGTTTTAAAGATCTAAGCATACATAGGGACAGACAGACGCGACGGAGGACTTTGTTTTATAATATGTAGTAATCTATCTATTAAAAAAACCGCATCAAAATCCGTTGCGTAGTTTTTAAGATCTAAGCATATATAGGGACAGACAGACGCGACGGAGGACTTTGTTTTATAATATGTAGTGATTCATTATAAAATATGTTTCATTCTATTATCAGCTCGGTGAAGATCGATGTGGTTCGGATCTTACTTAGACTATCACATTTAACTCAACTAACAGATCTGTAAGGAATTCTTGGTGTCGCGTGACGCGCTCGGTAACTGGAGCGACGCTGGCGCAACGCCTCACTTGCGCGTGCGCATATCCTAACGCAGACGCATATTATCTGTGCACCATAATTAATGTTTTGTTTAGGTAAAGCAATCTATACGTTTTAAATATCATTAGTCCACTTGAGTCGGGTGTTCGCAAGCAGAGATGCTGAGCCGGAGGTGTAGAATGTCAAGTCTGTATATTATGGCGTTTTTGGTTTATTTACAAGCTCTACAAAACCTCCTGATAACGTGCGGCCATCTTGGTGACGTAAAAATGACGTAACCGGCAAGTACGGCGGATGACGTCATATGTAGGTTAATGAGACAAGGTTCCAGCCCATTAGTAACTTGCGGGGCTTATTATCACAAGTAGCCGTGTTGCTTTTAAAAAAAATTGTGCACTAGTATGAGATGATAATTTCTTAGTTAAAGATATATCATTATTTACACCATTGGTAGCCCTAAAATGAGACCATTCAATGCAATGTCAAAATATAAAGTTACTCTTATCAGTCAGTCAGCCAGTCATCAGCAGACATATAAATTGGAGTGATAAATAATACATATTATGTAGGTACTTTAACCAAAATGTAGTCGGCAAGTTGTCCAAATTAAATGCAAGTTATTCTGACCATTCACTGACCGGTTAGACAAGTGGACCGTAAATTCGGAGCAAGAAAAATATTGGACTATGATAAATAAAAACGAAAGCTCAAGTCGTAGGCTGTCGTTTTAAATCATTTTAATCCAATATTATTCTTTCTCCGATTTTTACGGCCGGGTTAAAGTTAGCTCGTGCCAACTTCAACCCGGACAATAAGTTTGACGAGGACTGTACATACTTATATTCAGTTAAATATATTGAAAACCTTTTCCGACTAAATAACTGTGAGCAATGGGTCTTGGAATACGCAATATTTACGGAATATTTATATTAGAGGCCTGTTTCACCGCCTCTGTCTAGCCTCTAACCGCCAGATGAATTAAAAAATGGTACAAAATTTGTATGAAATTATCTGACCAGTAATTTAACGGAAATTTATCAGGAGGTGGTGAAACAGTTACTAGCTTATTAATGGCGGCGAAGTAAAACATCGTGAGGAAACCTTCGTATCAAAGAATTCTTCGTTACTCTCTCGACAAAAAATGTATTACAAGTAATACGAAAATCTATAGAGTTTACAGCGTACATACATTTGCCTACATTGCATTGAACCAGTCCAGGCTGCAATGCAATGTAGGCATAGCATACGAGAATTTTGCTTCAATTAAATTCCTTTCCTTCTACTAAACATTTTATTCTTACTTATTTGGCCATTGGTAATCTATGTTCGATATTTGAATTCCATTTTTATTCCAAACTTATACGTAATGGTTTTATATGGCCTGATATAGGTAGCTTATTATACAGTTCAATTTTCTGACTTCTTACATATTTGTTTAGTCTAATTATAAATAAAAAATGCTGTATCATTATAGAACCTCTCTAGAAATTGTATACATGGCCTTAATTATAGGTGGTTACGAAAACTGAAAAAACGCTGATACTCAAAATTAATTTATACAAAAAAAAATATAAACATGTTTTGTGAACATAACATACTACCTATCGTGAGCATGTTACACAAACGATAACGTCGTGGAACCGCTCACCCTGCGCCCTTTGATAATCCAAATACGGTTTTTAGTTAAAGAAATATTGGAAAAGTTACCCGGAAGATTGCAAAAAACTAAAAAAATGTTTTTCATTTATGATTTCAATTTCAATGTATTTTTATTTCTTATGAGTTCGCAGTGATGACTAAAATACCCATTAACCTATTTAAACTAGTATTTATTAATAGATATTTACAACCGTAATGGTGTGCAAAGCCGTTTATTAAATATATCCTGTTTTATAATTTTCAATATTCGATAGGTACACCATTTAATGCTTCCTATTCTCATTAAAAACATAGCTCACCTCCAAGTTAATGTGACCTGCGTCAATTACCTTTTAATATCGATGATTCATAATTTAATAATGACTCATTAATTATGTGTATTACCTAATATTATACCATGTAAATATTTTATTAAATCGTAGTTTATTTATTGTTTAAATACAAGGTAATGATTTGTATCCGTAAAATATGTCTCATACTTAAAATTAGATTAAAAAGTCTACTGTTATGAAGAAGAAAATAAAACACTTTGAAACACAACGCAACATCACCAAAATGCCCTAACCTACTGTGAGACTAAGGGGCTGTGCCACCACTTCTGGATAGCCGCTAACCGGCGGATATCTCAAAATTAATGTATGAAATTATCTGCCAAGTAATTTAACGGGAACTTACTGGGAGGTGGTGAATATGGCCCTAATAAGAATTTTCCGGGTAACTTTTCCAATAGTTCTTTAACTAAAAACCGTATTTGGATTATTATAAACATCAAGTGATGTTCTTATTTGACAGCATTTAATTTATATAGACTAAATAGGTAATCATTATTGTAGATACTTGTAATTTGCATATATTCAAGTAATAGTTTCATTATACTCATAACTTACTTTAGCGTAGTTATTTACATATTTTCATTTGCATGCCGCTGTACCGGCAAAACATGTTAAACTTATACTGATACTGTAAGAACCCTGTACCGTGTTTCAAGCAAATAAATGTTATTATTATTATAAAGATACGAAATCACGATCAGAAGTAGATGATAGCCTAGCGATAAGACCATCGGTCTGCCAAGTAATAGGTTTCGAGTCCGAATCCTATCGCGCTTTTCGCAATCATGTGCTATTTATACTCGCAAACAGTTCTCGCCAATTTTTTGTCCGTCTTAAAGTTGGCACGAGCTAACTTTAACCCGGCCGTAAAAATCGGAGAGAGAATAATATTGGATTAAAATGAATCAACGAAGACCTTATTACATTTCAGTTGAATTTGTTTGGCACCTACTCAAAGTTTTTTAGAAAGTCTAAAAAAAAATTTATTTTTGGCTTTTTAGTTACTTTTTTTGTTGGTTGTTATTGTTATTAAAAAGTTGTTATAATCCGATATTTGTTTCTCCAGAACTAAGATTTTTTAAGTACCTAACATAACTGTTACATTATTCGTAACTGCCCAAATATATAGGTATTTTCTTTGATGTTATACACGAACCACTTTACGAAACAAGTTTTCAACGCCAGGACATATGGTTCACGGTACCTTCGGTAGCTAACGGGAGTTTCACTACATTTCACTGCGGCCTGCTTCCTAGTGGCTTAGAAAGTGGATGTTACTTACAGATCATATTTACCCGTTCTGCCAACTAACTGACCAGTTATAGTCTGCGCGGAACTAGTTGGCCGCGTCTTAGGTATGTGAGCGGCGGGACGGAAGGGCGGGGTCGCCTGCGCGGTGGGACAAAGGGGCGGGGGCGCTTGCTTTTGTTCACAGTAACCCGCCGCCTCACCCCCGTCCCTACCTAAGGCGCGGCCAACTAGTTCCGCGCGGACTATAATTTATGACTGTATGTTTGATGGAGCCCTCGAAACTGTTGTTGCGTTCCGTGTTTTGGGTTTGATGTCTACCCGAGGTAAATATTTGTGTGTTCCACGGATAATGGTTTCAAGTTTGGATCAAAACCATCATCATTAACCCATATACTGTCCCACTGCTGGGCACGGGTCTCTACTCAGTATGAGAGGGATTAGGCTAAAGTCCACCACGCAATCCTGATGCGGGTTGGCAGACTTCACATGCCGTCGAGAAAATCATGCAGGTAGACCTCTACCGTTAAAGCGAGTGATCATTACGCACATGATTTCGAAAAAGAGGTGCGTACCTTGGATTCATACTCGAGACCTTGGACTTGGCAGTCCAGTGGTCATACCTCTAGGCTATCACTGTTATTTTTAACCCCCGACGCTAAAACGACAGTGTGTTATAAGTTTGACGTCTGTGGCATCGTAGCTCCCGAACGGATGAACCGATTTTGATTTTGTTTTTTTTATTTGAAAGGTGAATTAATCTGGAGTGTTCTTAGCTGTGTTTGATGAAAATCGGTCCAAGATAGCCGTCGCCACAAAATAGTGAATTACATATTTTTTTACAACTCCCTCAATTTGGGTATCAAATGAAGGTGGAAGCTCCGACAGGCCGTCCATACATTTTTCGATCAGTCTTTTCGCTAAACATAGACACTCTTTGTTCAAACCGAATCATTTTATCCCTTTTCTACAATTAATTGTGTCCGCAATAAATATTTTTAGAAAATAACTACATTTATTTACTGAGAAAAACAGTCGAGAAATTCAGGCAAAATTTACAACTTTCTTACATGTGTGCGTGAGTTTAGATAAGCAAACTAGCGCCAAAAAAGCGTCATCTGTACTATATTGTAGTCTTTGAGCGCCATGATTGCGATAGTTTAGAGATTAAATGCTAGATGGCGTGCTGGCGTTACTATTATTTTGTTAAATCAATATAATACGTATTATAATTGATTTTTATTTCCTTTCCTACCTTTCACAAACAGGTTTCAACGAAAAAAACATTATAATAACATATTATAACATGTAAACAATTTTTTATGAACTTTATTCGTAAATTGTATACCTATATGATTTTTGCTACGTTGCCGTTCTTCGCAACCGTGACCTACCGCAGAAGAAAACGTTGCCGTTCTTACTTCTTCGTTCGCTCGATTGAAATGTAACAAAATACAATTTTCAAGCTTGCTTGTATGCTATAGTATTGTCACGCGGATTTTCTCGCGTGTTATTTTGCGATTGAAATTCAATATCTCTAGTAGGTATGTATTTGATTCCAATTTAATATAATTTCATATAGGTAGGTATACTACGTGTTTTGAATAAATTAATATTAATATACCCACAAGTAGTAATGATTCAAAAACTGTAAAATAAAAGGTAGGTATACTATCTTTCAGCGATAATATTAGTAACAGCAAGGTGGCCCGTGAGTTGGATTTTAGGCGCTGAAATCTCGTCACAATAGGTACTTATTACTTACATACGTCTCAAATAGGTTATTATATGATTATATTATTATCAATTATTGTATTATTATTATTATAATATTAATAATTAACCCACCGAAGTAGTAGCAAAATTAAGTTTGCAAATATTTGCAAAATCGAAGTACTTATAAAACACCTAGAATACCTTTTACGCATTTTGTGGTTTCAGACAGACAAACATTATTTTTAGTTTGGTTATACAATGTCGTGTAGGTACTCGCCGCGTGTGGTTCAGTGCAGCGTCACAGTATACATAGAGGGAACAGTAGCGAAACTAAGCCTAGTTGAAGAAATAAATACAAGACGCTACATTGAAGCAGTAGGGTTGTAACTCTTAATGTTTTTGATATTGTTTTTTTTATTGAATCTTTTTTGTTCTGTACTGATCAATCTATCGAATTGAAATAACTAGCTTACAAATACAATATAAATAGGTAATCTAATGGCGTCTGTTAATCTCAGGCATGGCAAAGGAAATGGCAGTAATTTCAAAATTCTAATACTTACCTACTCTTTAATCTCTGCATCTACACATCAAGCTGCATCATCCTCATTACATTACTATTCACAACAATTGTTACTGTTACCACCTTCGATCAATAATAGTACTAGATTTCCGATGTGCGCTTCAAAAATGGCCCGAAAAATAATAAATTTAATAAAAAAAAAAAAAAATTAAATTAGTATCGTCCAATCATAGCCATCGTTAGGACGTCGAAATGCCGCAGTCTGCCTTCAAAAAATGTTCAAAATAGCTTGTCAGGCCAATGTTTGCTATACGCAGCGCACCAACAATTGTAACAAATATCGACTATTTCAAATATGATTCTATTTTTTTATTACTGCGTCTAGTTTCAAAATAGAGTAAGCAGGAAATTGTCAACAATATTATTATCCTTGTTACTTAGACTTAATATAATAATAAGTTTAATTTTAGAATTTTTTTTTTGTTATTATCTGGGGGCACGGCAGTGCCCCCGCCAATACGAGCAAAAAAGTGGCACGGCCGTACCATACTTTTCTCGAAGCAATTCAGGCCCCAGGGTTTTCGACCCCCTATAACTTCGTTGTTGATAAAACTTTAAGCCTGAATTTTCAGTAACCAAGCAGGCATTGTATAAAGCAGGCATAAATACAGCATATTTCAAATTTCAGTCAATTTGAATCAGTTGTTTAAAAATTATAACTAGTCAAAGTTTCGTAATTTTGTCACTCACTCACTGACTGACCGATCATCAAAACTCTAAGGCACTTCTAGCAGACATAGAAGCTTCAAATTTAGAATACAATTAGTGTTTAGTGTATAAATCAAGGGAAAACTCAAATATTTTAGAATTTCGTTCTAGTTTTCTAGATACACTAACTGCATAAATAACTTTGTAATCCTATTTAAATGTATAGGATTACAAAGTTACATTTATAGTAAATGAATCAGTGTACCTGTATCTATCTATACTATTATAAAATCGTAAAAAAGTCGTGTCTGTGCATTTCGGTTAGAGTATATAAACGATCGCGAACCCATAAAAGAACCCATAAAATCCACAAAATTAATGAGCTTAAAGTAATCGCTCAGCTGTTGCGCCAAAAGTTAAAGACAAAACATCTAAAGAAGAGTCATAACAGAACATACCATCACGCCTGTATTCCCCGAAGGGTTTAAAGAGTGTAAAAAGTGCGAATGAGGATAAGCCTCATTCGCACTTTTTCAACTTAAAACCTTGCCATGGTGGATATCCATTCTCTGTTACGAAATTGTTAGTATTTTTAACATAATTTTCCTTCCAATCTATTGAATAAGTTAAACATTATGCTATCAACATAACTTATTTAGAGTTTGAGTTTGTATCACACGCTTGATCGAATATCTAAACTAAACTTATGTACTCAGCGTACTGAGACCAGAGTTCACTTCCAGGCTAGGCCGCAAGGTGTCTATGTCTAAATATATAAATTGTATTAGAATAAAAAAATCATTCCTCAACCCCCTAAATTAGGGGATAAAAGTGTACATGGGGCTTTCGTCAGGTTTCAGAATATTTAAGGTTCTAATAATTTTAATAATTTTACTATTACGAATAATAATATCACGCCTGTACTCCCCGAAGGATTAGGCAGAGGTGTACATTATATACACGCACATTTCGCCGGTATGTTAAGGTCCTATGTAATAGGGAAGCAGCCTATTGCCATCAACCTGGCACAACTTCAGACTCCGAGTTGCCATTGGGAATCGCGTATGCTATCACCATACTACCATACTCTCTAGAGTGACTATTTGTAAGGTGTTTACCTTATAAATTTTGACTTTAGTAGTCGAATATAATTGCCTAAGAGGCATATATCGCCCTGATCTACTTATACATACATACATAATCTCGAAAAACATAACCCTCCTTCTGGCGCAGTCGGGTAAAAAATATTGTCATGAGCAACTTACAAAAAGAAGTGAAATCCCACCAAAAACATTTTCATGTAAAATGTTGCCAAGACTATCAAAAAGTCATCAGATCTCATGTGCCAAACTTCTAACTCTACAGGCCCAAACTCTACAAGCCCTAATTTTACAAACTCTACACCTCAGCCAAAATTTGTGGCTTGGCCGTTTTCGTTGCTACAAGAACGTATAACAGAAAAATAATGAACATTTTTCACATAACGCCCATGATGTGACGGGATGTGACAAACAAGATCTATTTCAATCTTCTTTATACTTTAGATCCTTACACAACCGGCATTAGATTACCGTATACTAAAAATGTGAAGGGACTTGATGAAGACACCTTAGATCTTTTGAAAGTGAACGAATTATTTTTAGATCCCGAAGTTCATCAAGTATAAATAACGTAACATTTAGTAAACATTACAATTAATTAATCTGTGTTCGATTCTAATCACATATTTTTTTAAATATGTTTTTATTATTTAAATTGATTGGTATTTTGATGTACTATTTTTTTCGGTATTTGGTTTTTGTAAACATTAAAATAATAGTATTCATTGCTAAAAAAGAAACATTGAACATTTTTGATAATTTTGAATTTGTTTTTTTTTTCATGTATGGTTTTAAATTTAATCATAATAAATTACATTCCATTTGCCATACAAGCCATATACACTATTCTATATTTGTGCAAAATTTTAAAATATAATATTCAGAAATAAAAAAGTTATTGATTTTTAATCAGAAACAGACCTTTATTTTTCATAGTGGGTCGGTGCGGTTGTTTATTTCGAGCGTTTGTACCTACAAACGTACTAAAGTCCTAGTTTCCGGACTGTTTCTTTTATTATAGACTGTGGCAGCGTGCAGCAGACCTTGACATAGGTCAAATATGTGGGTGCGTTCAGAAAATTGATTTACGGAATCATTGCATTTGTTTAGAAACAAACAAATCATTGAGTTACTTACAAAAAAATAATAGACGTGATTTATTGTTTGTAATTAAATTACTTTTATTAATTATGTAATATTTTTTCTTATTCGTCGATCAAGGAATAAGTAAAATGTTACTTTAATTTTTATTGTTTTATTTTCTGTTATGACTGTTATGAGTTTAGAACGTACCCCTGCAAATAATCTTTATAATCTGTAATAATAATATCATATTCTGCCTATTCTAACGGATTCTAGTTAGAATACGACTGCGAATTCTGCGATCTCATTACATGGTTGTGAAATTCGATATCATTCAATTTTATTCAAATACCGAGTGTGTAAAAGTAACATCTTCTGTTGTATTTAATTTGTGTGGGCAACTGTGACGGCTGGCAGCTACTACACTCAAGCAGCTCACATAACAAGTCTCATGGATATTCCGACAATGTCGGCTAATAAATTTCGTCGTGTTGAAAAAAAATTAGGCAGTGTGTGGTTTGAACATTTGACAGAGGAAATTAAAACTGCTGGTGAACAAGAAAAGTCAATTGCTATTGAGAAAGGTCATGTGTCTTCAGACGGTGTTCCATATATTACTGTTTATGTAGACGGAGGATGGTTGAAACGGTCATATATGGCCATAACTTTGATTCACCTTCTGGTATGGTAAGTATTTTACTAAATACAAATTTGGTTCTGTAAGACTTTTTTAGTTTGTGCAATATTAACACATGTTTCTTTTCAATAGGCCTGCATTATTGGTAAAGAAACTAAGAAATGTCTATTTCTTGGTGTTCGAAACAAATATTGTTATACCATGTCAATATTATGAAACAAGAAACATGGATATGAAAGCACATAATTGCTGCAAAAACTTTACTGGACCATCTACAGCAATGGAATCACAAATTATTGTGGAAGGCTTTCAAAAGAGTGAAGAAATACATCAACTTAGCTATTTGAGTTTTATTGGTGACGGAGACTCCTCTGTATTTTCAAACTTGAAAGAGAAAGTGTCATATGGAAACAAAATAAAAAAAATCGAATGCAAGAATCATGTAATAAAAAACTATACCAGCGCACTCTACAAGGTAAATAAATATATCAAATATGTTTAGATATCTCAAAATTTGTGAATCATAATCTGTATTCATATTTGTATGTTCTTTATTAGATCTTGGCCAACACTAAGCTTCCACTTTATGGGCGAAATATTTTGAAGCCAAAGGTGATGAGGCTTACACAAGTGGCACGGAAAATTATAATGTGTAGCAGTGAGAGTGCTGCTATGGCAACTGATTTGAGAAATGGCCCGCTCCATGTATTTGGAGTACATGAAAACTGCAAGGATTATTATTGCAATGTCAATAAAACGGATGCAAACGGAAGTGAAAAGAAACAAGAAAACCTTGTTGAAAGTCTGAAAAATACTGCTCCAGAGGTGTGGGCTCTGATTTATGCAGCCAATGAAAAAATCGCGTTGAAAGCAGGTCGTTTGTCAAATGAGACAACAAATGTGGCTGAAAACTTTATGAGCATAATAAATAAATTCAACTCTGGAAAACGAATTATTTTAGGAAGAGGGGGTTCTTACTAGCGATGCGTTCATGTGGCAGGTAAATATAAACACTCATAAATTGTTAGTAGGTACTAGTGATAGATGCTTTGATTATCATGGTACAGTGTTGTTTCTTTGTATGTTACATAATCATCTATTTATATTTTATTAATATTTTATATAAAACAATATTCTGTCTTTCAGGATTATCGCTTGCTACTGGACACAAATGGCATGAAACAGCCTGGAAAAAGCAGACCACACAGAGCCCAGGGACACATTTCAAAAAATACATAAAGCGGAAGGAACAAAGCAGAATACGACAGAAATCTTCGACGCGTAAACGATTGTTTGCTCCAAGAGAAAAAACCCAACCGGACAAGCACTATGGACCTGAAGCTTGTGATCCAATTGATATTGACGAAGCACAATTGAGAATACAGTGTGAAGAATGGTTAGCAGAATTCCAAAAGTCACCAGAAAACATATCTCTGATTGAAATGTCTACTGTAGGGCAGCATGAGAATGATTTATATACTACTCATAGAAGTGACCGTTTGACTGCTAGTCAATTTGGAATGGTAAGTTTATGGTATAATTTTGTTATTAAAAATGGTTACTTACACGCATTTCATAATTATCCATTTCTGGTAACATTGTGATATTTTATTGAATATGTAGGCATTGATGCTGAATTAATTTTACTACCCACATTTATTTATCTGGACTTTTATGTTTACAGATTTGCAAACGCCGTACTACCACTCCATGTCACAATCATGTGAAAGATATTCTATATCAAAAGAATATTTGTACAAAAGACATGTTATATGGGCAGCAAAATGAGAATGTAGCAAAAAGTATGTTCATGCAACAACATAATAAAATTGTTAGGCCTTCAGGTCTTTTTATTGATGAAGAATTTGGATGTTTAGCCGGCAGTCCAGATGGTAATTTTTTCTCTATCAAGCTTCAATTTTATTTATGTATTTGGCAAATATGGAAAATTATAATGCTAATTATAAACGCTACAGACCAAGTATTACAAGCACTGTGGGCGATCGCATGTCTTGTATCCTTCCAACTTATAGCTCCATTTCAGTGTATTATATTTTATGACAATTTATTACAGGTATAATTGAAAATGAGAGAGCTGTTGTTGAGATCAAGTGCTTTCAATCATTGGCGAGGAAAAATCAAAGTCTAGAGGCAGCTGCACTAGAAAAGAAAAACTTTGCCCTAAAATTAGACAACAGCATTTTAGTTATGAATAAAAAGCATGATTATTACTATCAAGTAAGTAAATTGATAATTGTATTGCATGTCCAGTTTATAATTTCTTTCAATGTCTGTTTTTCTTTTATTATAATTAAAATATACTATTTCAGGTCCAAGGGCAAATGCGTGTTAGCAAAATGGAAAAATGCTACTTTATATGTTTCATTTCAGTCACTGAACCTTTGACTGTTATAGAAGTTTGCAGAGATGATGAATTTATCAACAATATGATACCAAAGCTATTAGACTTTTTTTAAAACTGTATTCTGCCCGAAATCATCTTGAGACGTGTTCAAATAAATGCTACATGTATAGATTTGAATGGTATGGCTACAATCATGCTATACATTTTCAGTATAAGCTGACCTGTATTGTACGGAATTCTTATACAATGCGGGATCAAATTACACTGGATGTGTATAGATGGTGTAATTATGTAGCCGTGTACGAAAAACTTTCGTAGTTATGCGTGCTTGGACATTATAAATTATTATTTCACCTACCTGGTTATAATTACATAAAAAAATGTATTTTTGGTTAGTTATCTCATGTATATGTATTAGTTTCTTACGTCTGTTATGTATAATTTCTGTATTATTGTAATAATATTTGATGCAATTATAATATTGTATCAGGCATCATGTGTCACTTCAAATTCTTTTGTTTTGGTGATTAAATAGTGTAAGGCGATAAATAAAACAATATCTATAAACTGGACAGTCAAGTTTTTATATCATGAACAGACAGCTGTGCTGCTGGGGGAGTTTGTTGCGCCATTGTTTCTTCCCAGCGAAAGCATTAGGAAGTGGTGAAGAGTTTTGGGGGACTGATTCTCAGCCTAATTTGAATAAAAGACTTGATTTTATATGAGAATACGTTTTATTTTCCTATCATACATACATATAACTCATGCCTTCTTCCCATTGAGGTAGGCAGTAACTACAGAACACCACCTGCTTCGATCATTACAAATACTCCTCTTTTACGTTCATACAGATTAATCAATGATAATACACGCATGCCGGTCGCGAGTACTACGTACAGTATTCACACCACATATGCTTCGCAAGGAACATTTCATTTGTTTCCTATCCTAATCGTTTTAAATATAATTATTGTAGCCGGCGGCGAATTTTTGAAATACACGCCATCTAGTGGTCAAGTTTCTAACAAGTTTTTCTCGTCTGTGTGCGTGTGTAAAGTGTGTAAACGACCTATATTCAACGGCAGATATGTTATGTGTCGATTTGGGTGGATTTTGAGGCAATGTTATGAACAAGTTCAATAAAGTGTTATATTTGAGATCAGCAAAAACTACTTCTACGTCTTATTAATGTTCTAGTTAGACATAAAAAAAATAAACTGTAAAATGTTGACTACAGCGCCATCTAGCGGGAAAATGGCCGGGAGCAGACCGTATGTTCCGCCTTATACTGTACAATATTATTTTCAAATCCAAGACGGCCGCCACCACAAAATGGCAAATTACATTTCGTGTCGGGGGGTTTCTACATTTTTTATTTAGGTTAGGTTATCGAAGTTTGGATGATACTAAAAAAAATATAATATGTGACCATTTCCGGAGTATACGTTATCAAAAGAAGAATGGTCGAACTGACATCAACAAATTAAAAATGAATTGAGAACGTCCTCGTTTTTCAAAGTCGGTTAAAAAGTGTGCATTGGTGTCATTGCCCTTTATCGAGTGTGCCCCTTATCCACTCAGTAGACACGTGTGACGTAATAACGTTTCTTCTCGCAAATAATAAGAGCATGAAGATTCTTATCTACACACGCAACGGTCTCAGTCTATGATAATGTTATTATGTAGACCACAGTCTAGTTATTATTTAATCTGTGCTAATAATGACAAACAATAAACTTATAAACTTAATAACGACCGCCTCATTTGTCTAGTGGTCCCAAGCGCGACTGCTACGCTAGAGGTTCTGGGTTCGTTCCCCGGATCGAGCAAAATGTTGTTCGGTTTTCTTTGAAATTCCCAGTAGCAGCTCGGAGTCTGGATTTGTGCCCGGTCGATAGCAATAGGCTTACCCTTTATTACAATAAAATAGCGAAATGCGCGTTTATATTAGTACGCCTCTGCCTATCCCTTCGCGGTAGAGATGGTTCGTTGACAGTATTTCCCTTAATGAAACGTCAACGTTGATTTCCGTTCGTCAACTAGTTGATCAACTAGTTAAATTCGTCAACGAGTTAACGTACTTCTAATGTCAACTTGCAACGTAAACTGTTTATTGATATGAACGGTTTTTATTCAACGCTACTTTTATGTACGTTACTTAGAGTTCAAATTGTATGAAATGACCGTCCCTCGCGACTTACGTTATTATTAACGTTAGTTTTTTAAATTTGCTCAGTTCGTTTCATTTTCGTTCTCGATTATTGAACGAGAAGAACGAGTTAAATTCATAAACGTCGTTGACGAATTCAACTAGTTGATTCATATACAGTTAACGTTAATACGTTGACATGAGATCAACGGTTGATTCAACTAGTTCGTTGATTCAACGCTCATCCCTACTTCGCGGAATATCGGCGTGATGGTATGTTATGTTAATAAACATAATATTAGATGTAAAAAATGTCATACAAAGTTTTGGTATATTTTATCATAGTTCAATTTTGTATTACTACTTATTCCTATTGTTTTAATGGTTATGTTCGTAAGGAGGTGTAGAACTCTACATACATTTTCTAGTTTCTCACCCAAGGTATGTTTACAGGTCCAAGTAGAAGCCAGACTATCTATACTAATATTATCAAAAGGAAAGATTTGATTATTTATATATTATATTTGTAAGAAAGGTACATCAAAACTGTATAAACAGTTTGACTGTGGGATTCTCCGAAACTACTGGACCGATTTGAAAAATTCTTTCACCGTTGGGAAGCTACACTATCCCTGGGTGACATAGGGTATAATTTATAAGAAGTACCCAGACCACGTGGGCGAAGCCGCTGGAAGGCGGATAGTACCTAATTTTTCTTTATTTGGACGCCACAGGTAACCAACGTTGATGTCAGCAGAATAAAAAAAATGGCACCATTTCTTTAGTCTTCTAAAATAGATGTTAGCGGCGTTGGAGACGTAATTCTTCATAAAAACTGATACACCTAAGAGCAGAAGACATTATATAGATTTGACAGCAGATAAGTAGTAAATTGTAGAGACGTAATCGTAATACAAAAAAGTGTTACAGTGGAGATTCTAACAGATATAAACATCGAGAGCGCGCGTTTAGTGACAGCCCGATTTGTCGAAAGCTTGTGTCATTTCCATACATTTTGTTTGTCGATTCGAATGACAAAATGCAACTTGTCTACCGGCCCTTAAATGATTACAAACATAGGTTTCATTAAATTCCATAAACATATAAAAGTAAAGCACATAAAAAAAAACAAATCGGTATGATAAAAAAAAGTATGAACCAGTCGTGCGTACGTTGAAAGTGAAATGCGGCTTTCGTCGGAAGAATGCTGCCTCGCTCAGGAATCGATCCCGCGGCGACTGTTGCGTAACTAGCGTGTGTTGGATTCTCGCGTTAGGGTTCATTGGGCTGAGATAAGGTTTCCTTCAGTATTATCATACCTATATTCCCCAAAGTGTTAAGCAGAGTACTGCTGTTTACCTAAAGCTGTATTTAAAAGGTATTGAAAAAAGTTTCAATACTCATAAATCTTGGAACCTACTATCATAAAAGCACTTTTGTAGTGATAATACATTTCCTAGAAGCAACTAGATAGCATTTATTGATTTAAAATCAATTATATATTATTATTGATATATTTTTTACTGCAAATAACCCCAACTATCGCCCTGTTTCATTTGATCCACGGTTTTCTGCCCACGCTGTATATCCCATGTAATATTATATTATAAAATTATAAAGTTTGTCTGTCTGTCATATCTGTCTCGTGTGTATGACAAGATGTATGAATGTTGAGGAAACAAAAGTCCGCAAGAATCGAAGCAAGTGGCGGTCTCTAGTTCTGCCTACCCCTGTGGGAGAAAGGCGTGAGGGTTTGTATGTAAAATTACCTATAAATTGAAATGAAAATAGTTTTATTTTCACATAGACCTTATACAGGCACTTATGAAATGTCGAAACTAGGATCACGGTTCCAAATTAGTCGTTTCCTATGGAGAAGAACCGGCAAGAAACTCCATGGTTACTCTTTTATCTTTTATAAATAAAATAAAACCTGAAATTGTCAAAATTTACATGTCTAAACTGCCTAATTGGTCTAATGTTCTTAAGCGCAGTTGCTGAACGTTGCTGAACGAAGCGGGTTTCTTCGTTCGATTCCAAGATGAAGCCAATCTTTTGAGAATAAATGCTATTCCGACCCTAGCAATCATCTTGCTGAATAGCTAAACTTAATCTGCAATACTTATAACCAACATTGAGGAGCTTGTGCTGAAACGAAACAATTAAATTGATGTGTTTCCAGAAAAAATAAATAAACATACCTACATTATACATAGTAAAATTCAATTTAAACCAAGTGAATACCATACATGTTATTTATACGGAACACGCGTCAGTAACCACAGTGCACACTCGTCTCCTAGATAAGTTTTTTCTCATCAATCACCTATTCCTTGCATTTGATTCCTCATTCATTTACATAAATAAGGTTTTGACTACGAGACTTGTGTAGACAAAAAATATAACTACTTTTGGCGCTAGTAGCGAGTTGTGACCTAAAAGCGATTTATGTAATCAGAGTTAATATTGGATGTATGTTGTAAGATTTAGACAGGCTGATGAAGGTATTGGTATTTATTATACATACTATTTTGGTAAAATAAAATAAATTATTTGGGACATTTTACACAGCACCATCCACCACCATGACCACTGGACTGGGTCTCGAGTTCGAATCCAAGGCACGCACCTCTGACTTTTCGAAATCATGTGCGTAATTATCACTCGCTTTAACGTAAAGGAAAACATTGTGAGGAAACCTGCATGACAGAGATTTTCTTGACATGTGAAGTCTGCCAACCCGTCTTAGGCTAGCGTGGTGGACTACAGCCTGATCCCTCTCAATATGGGTTGATTCTTTTATTTTTATTTTTACAGAGCACCATCTAGTCCCAAACAAAGCATACTTAATTTTTTTTAAATTATATTAAACAAAAAACACCCAGACAAACACAAACATTATTTTGTATTCATCACATAATTAATATTTGTATCCTGTGAGAATCGAACCCACGACATACAAGGCAACTTACTAGAAATATTACTGGTGTTGCAGCGTCTATAGGTTGCGGTTACCATCAAGCGTACCATATATTTGATTGAAAAATACCTCACACAACTACTAAGTCTAGAATGCTGACATTTGGAACATAGGTTTATTTTATAGTTGAAAGGATTTTGGGAAATTTCCCACTGGATTGGGAAAAACGAGTCAAAAGCGTTAGTACATACATACACTAGTACAATATAAGAAAACACATTAACGCGACACAGTCCCACCATTAAACCAGATATTTCCCTAACAAAATAATTAATTAAATAAAAAAAATACACTGAGTTACTTTTTATAGCGAATGCAAATTATTTTATTACTTCTCACAATTAAAAAAGTATTCAACCTAAATTAAACTATCCGTAAACGCCAGCACGACCTACAATGGTAAATAATTTAGAAAGTGAACACCTTAAATGTTTAAGATCACACAGATCTTTTTGTTTATTATATTAACTGGCGACCTAGATGGTAGCTCCTTTTTTACCCGACGACACGGCAAAAAAGCCGAAGGAAGGGTTTTATATTAGGCAGTCTATGTATCTTCCTATCTACGTATGTTCCACTACAGCGCCTAAAGTAATCATCTGATTTTGATGAATGAGGTGTCAAACGATTCGTTATTATGGTCCCGGTAACAATGGCTACATATTACATAAACAAAATCAATACGATGAATATTACATGCAAAAAAAGAGCGAAATTAAAAAAAAATAATTGCTATCCTATCGAGTGGCATATGAAACGAAAGAGGAGAAAATTCTGAGTTTAGAAATACCTATACTAATATCATAAAATTGTAAAATTTGTGAGTTTGTTAGTTTGTAATTTTTCGAGGTTTTTTTTAAATTTCTTTTTCTCCATACAACAATTTAATGTTGTCTGTTCCAATGTTGATATTTTCCATGAAAGTCGTAATGTTTTTAAGAATTCTCTTCTTAAGCTAAAATTTGATCAATATTTTAACACAATGTAACTTTTTTTCAAAACTTAACTTTCCTAACACGTTTTTTACTTCTCATAAAAAATGTTTGAATGTTGTGTACAGTCATAATTTGGACTTCAGGTTTATAAATTGTATGTTAAAAGCATGCTAGTATGTAATACTTAATCTGTGGTCTGTTTCTGAACCTGTTAAATAAAATCAAATAAAATAAAATACTAATATCCATACTCAGACCAAGAAAAAAATCTAGTCTGAGTATTCATACTAATATTCCCCCTCCTTTAGTCGCATTCCTCAATGCTGAGGGTCATGACCTTCCCTAGAAATCACTTTTTCTCGGATGATACTTCGCCATCCCTTTCGGTCATCCGCCGCCGACAGCATCGTGAACCGTAGTTGAATGAGTGGAGCGGATCTGGGGGCTAGACAAGTTGCATTTTGACAATTCGTCAAACAAAATGTATGTAAATGACATTAATAACAGCCCGATTTGTCGAAAGCTTGTGTCATTTCCATAGATTTTGTTTGTCGATTCGAATGACAAAATGCAACTTGTCTAGCCCCCCTGGTTCGTCCAACGCGTGAACGGACGTCATACTAATTTTATAAATGCGAAAATAACTCTGTCAAGCTCTTTGTATGTTACCTTTTCACGCCTAAACAGCTAAAAGGGTTCGATAACATTTTGCAATAAGATAGATTGCATCCTGAAGACAGACATAGGCTGTTTGTCTCTAAAAGTCTTTAGGAATGCGAGTGAAACCACGGACAACTGCAAGTCAAATGTCATAAAGTGTTGCCAAAGATAAAATGAGAAAAATATTTAAATACCCGCAGTCTTTCCCACGATACGGCAGTTGTACCAACAATATCATATAATTTACTTTCACGTAAATAAAAATATGTGGGATATTTCGTTTGACATTAGAATAGTCTTAAATTGCTTGTTTTTAACGTTACTTTTTTGACATAAATGGAAGTGATATCAGGTTTCTGAGATTAAAGTGTCGTAGGTACAGTGTATTATAGGTTATGTATAGTATAGTATATGATTTAGGGTAACAAGAGAAAGGGTTACTAATAAATAGAATAAAGGGTCAGAAATCAAATCTAAATATAAAAACATTATACATTTACATTTTATTTCTGACACGTTTTATTTTTTCATTCCCGCTGTAGGGCAAACAACATTTCTAACACTTACGCGAATAAAACTACTTTTTGTGGATTTTATTGCGTTTAGTATATGTAATAATTAATGATATTTTTTAATGCCGACATTCGGCACCTTGTTACAGTCTCCATGATCACTGGTCTACCCGTGACCATCCAAATTGGTCAAGCCATTCACACATGACGTGCAAACAATAATATCTTATTTTTATTTATATAGAAATAAGATATTGGAAAGTGGAAATCTATATTATAGGTGTTTGTGTTTGTCTGAGTGTTTCTTATATATTATAAGTATATATTTCCAAAAAAAGTATATAAGTATTATATCCATTGTCTAGTATCCATAGTACAAGCTCTGCTTAGTTTGGGACTAGATGGTGCTGTGTAAAAATGTCCCAAGATATATATTTATTTATTTATTATTATTTATAGTCTCTGCCTACACCTATAGGAAACAGGCGTGAAGCTATGTATTTATAAAGAAGATATGACCTTTTACTAAAGTATGCCTGAGGACACAATCGAAGACATGATACCAGAGTGAAAGGAATTAGCAGAAGAGGATTAGGAATGAATAACCTATCACGAATAGAATTGAACACGCATTTTTTAGATTAGGAAATCTTCAGGCTTATATTTAACTGTACTTACAAACAAAGAAACAATTTTGTTTATAAACGAACAGCTTGTCCCGCCTGCAATATATTTTCCAAAATCACAGAGCTTGTTTTTTAGATTTTTAGTTAGTACTAAAAATCTTAGTTAGTTTTACGCAGTCGGGGTTTTATTAAAAATAATAATTCATTTACCAACTTGATTGATTCTGAAAAGAAACGGTATATTTTTAGCCTCGTATATCAAACAAACATTTATATATCAAACATATATCAAACGAACGATTTGTTTCCTTGGTCTAATCAGTGTACTATCTAAGACTATTTTACATCTTAAATGTACCTACTTTATTAAACACTGAATTTAAAATTTAAATAAATCAGAAATGTTAGGTTTTGTATTTTTTTATTGAATTTGTACATTATGTAAATATATTTGTATATAATTATGATGTGTCATAATTTTTAATATAATGTACATATCGGGATTAAATAACATAATTAAAATATTTACATAAAAGAAAAATGATAAACACCTACAGAGGAAAAAAAAATGATTAAATGTAAATGATTTAAAAAGACAAATATTCAATATGTAGTATTTAAGGTAGGTAATAGTAGTAGTTACTGCACTATGATATTACTAAAAGCATGCACAGATTTCCTTTGCCTCACAGGATGTCAGTCTGATAGCCAATATAATCAGTGAGCACAAGGCACAGTTTACGGTGCAGCAACTTCCCATGGTGCAACCGATTCGGAAAACACTTGCGACTTCACTTAGCGGTTTATATTATGCCGATTGTCGCTATGAACCTATCGAACCAATAATTATTATTATTGGTATAATTATTAATTGGTATAATAATTATTATTATTGGTTCGAAACAAGCAGTTGTTCAACGTATATAAATTCAATTGACAAAATTTATGGCAATTATAGATTTTTCAAAGACCCGGCAAACTTCGTACCACGGCTACCACCTTCGTCGTCAATAAATAAAAAATGTTGAATCAATAAATTTAAAAAAAAACCTCTAAATCAGTCAATCCGTTCTTGAGATATTATCAAACGCAGTTCGGCGTTCCATACAAAATATATGGGAATATTAATTTACTTCGTAATTATTATTTTTTTCGTTTCGATGTTTTTATAATTATGGGTGGAGACAAATCCAACAAATTAATGATCATAAAAATTGATCCAGCCGTTCTAGAATTTAATGTCACCATTAATTCATCTTTATTTTATACTTTTACTTTATTAACTTTTTTTTTAACATTTTTTACTTTATTAACATTAATTATTAACAACATTCAAATTTAAAAAGTTGATATGTATTATAAGGTATAAAACTCTATCAGACAGTCAACTCAGATAATATCAGTAAAATACTTTTCACATTAAATGATATCGTTACTTACATGGTGATTTGCACATAAATATGTGCTCTAGCGCAGGCGCAGGATTACACCACGGCAATCATTTATCTGTTAACTCCATATTTCCTTATTCTCCAGTGACTATGCAAAGCGGTTTTTAAACGGCGGCCTGCGAACGATCTTATGCAAGCTGAGAGCAATAGCAATAACAATAGCATATGCAATTTGTTATGTAAATCTCTAATAAATTGTGTAAAAGAAAAGTTATTCGTCGCTAGTGTGATTCTGTATTATTTATTTATTCAATAAATATTTTAACATACTTAAAACTGGTTTATCGATCTGCAAGGTGACGTTGCACGTGTCGCGATCAGACTTTAAATGGGTTCAAATTCTTAGAACATGGTGGAAACTCATAGGAGAGAAGTTGGGGAGAACATTAATAAGGATTCCGGCAGTGAGTTCCACAGTAGAGCAGTTCGCACTATATATGTGGAGGCAAAACGTTTAGTGCGGGATTTAGGCACTTCCACCATGTAGCGATGGCGCCTTGCCGTAGCCCTGCTTGTCCGGTAGTGGAACGGGGATGGGGGAACTATGTCATGTAGTTCCGATGCACGCTAGACTAAACCTATAATTTGGGTGTCTTCAAGACGAGAGTGAATCGGTTTCTTCTAGGCAAGCGCGCTCCATCGTAGGCCACATCGTTGCTTAACATCAGGCGAGTTGTGGTGGAGCGCAAGCCTATCTAAGATAAAAAAAAACCTGTAGTCAGCTTAGCAAATATCTAGGTATATTTATTATTTGTATAACGGCAAAATGGATGGATATACAGCAGGACACCTCTGCATCTACCTTCAGGAAATACAGGCGTGATGTTATCTATATATCTAATATATAAAATTCTCGTGTCACAGTTTTAGTTGCCATACTCCTCCGAAACGGCTGGACCGATTTGTATGAAATTTTGTGTGCATATCGGGTAGGTCTGAGAATCGGCCAACATCTATTTTTCATACCCCTAAATGATAAGGGTGACCCACCCCTATATGGCAAAACAACGTTTGCTGGGTCAGCTAGTTATGTTATAATATTTACATCATCCTCCTAGCCCTTTTCCCAACCATGTTGGGGTCGGCTTCCAGTCTAACCAGATGCGGCAGTATTTTACACGAAGCGACTGCCATCAGACGTCCGCAACCCAAATTCTGGGCAATACCGATATTCGAAGGATAGACTGGCTCAGGCTTTTTGGGCTTCTGACTAACGCCAACGATTGTCATAGATGTTCGTATGACGTCCGGGACCGACGGCTTTACGTGCTCTGCGAGGCACGGAGGGGTCTCGATGTGTTAAGAATGGTCACTCATCCACAGACTGACCTCGGCAAGCGTAGCTTATTTTTTTTTTTTTTTTTATTATTTATTTATTTATTTAAATACAAGCTTACAGACTATACATCCAAAACACTTATATTTCAATTTGGAAAAACATTACAAAAACAAGACAATTTACTATATCAAGAAGACATTTAAAACTACTTACATATTATAATAACTAAGAAATAGATAAATACATTTACATATTTGATATGGCTTATCAAAGAAGATATCCAGATCTATGTGCTGAGTTAACAGTAAATTAAGGAGCATGATTGCTCTGGCAGTAGGTGCTGCGGCACCTCGCCGTGTGCGTACTCCCGGGGGTTCAACAAATAACTTTCTCCTTCGACGTGGTCCTTCAACGCCCTCTCCTCCCACTAAGAAACGCCGCGGTATTCCGCCAAAACCCACACGCTCTAATGTGGTTGGATTATCCACCTTGTTCGTCAGTAGACGGTGGTAATGAACCAATAATAGTAATTTCCGCCTAAGTTCTAAGGTGTTTAAGCCCACCATTCCCGTGACGAACAATGATGGGTATAGGTAAGGATAGTAACCATACATCTTCTTATAGATGAACCGGGCGAACTTTCTTTGTACTCGTTCTATCAAAAAGCTTAACCATACATATCGGTTGATCAGTTACAGTTACAGTTTACAGAATTTTTCAAATACTTTTTCAACAAAATTATAAAAGAACTTTACAGACATAGAAATACATGAAAGACTCACAAGAAAGTATAAAAGAAAGATGTTCAAAACATACATAATTCATATCATGTAACATACTCAAATTCCGATCCGAACCATAGTTAATTGATTAACCACACGTGTGGTGGTTAAGTCGTAACGGTTAACGTTGGGTAACTGAGTAACCGTGACGCAATGATGGGCACCGGTGGGCAGTGAGCGTGTTAGATAATGTAATTACTGTTTACATAGTAAGTGAACATCGACTGATAAGCCTGTTTTGATTGTGGATACCTAATCATGGTGCTCATATCACCAACGCGGCAACGCCTTACAAGTAACGTCACCTAAGAGATTTTAAAAGTCTAATAACGCCAATAAGCTAAATACATTTTTAATGAAGGAAAAAATCGGCTGGCGGGCAGGATTCGAACCTGCGTCTTCTGGTTCGGTATACCAGACGCTTAGACCACTAAGCCACCGCGAGCCCCGCTCGCCAGTCGAAATCTTTCTTCACATTCTAATTTACGTCTTAAAGGTGACGTAGTTAGACGTTATATAGACGTTAAAAATAACTTGTAATCTTAGCATGGAAAATGCTTAAAAAATACAAAAAGATAGCTAAATACATTTTTATAATTAGTGCGTAAGTTGTTTTCTTTACCCACAGACAAACCGTGAAGACGGTTTCGTGGGGCTTTGCTTAAGACTGCGATATACGCCGTTGACCTTGCTCGAGTGGGCGTTCCCGATGAAAAGTACCGCGCGCGCTGCCGTACCCCCCGGCACTGACTACGCGTTGCACTCACACATTGACTGGGCGTTTAGACTAGGGTTGTCTACATTTTTCGGCCGATTAAATAAATCATTTTAAATATTATAGTTTTTTATACGGAATGATAAAAAGGTTTGTTTGCTTGTTATTTTATCAGTGTTAGATTTTCAGATAATATATGATTATCAATTGACAGTTTAAAGGCATGACATAAAATGTTTTGGAGTTCTTTAAAAAAACACTTATATTGAATTTATAATACCTCTACTGATAGAAATGTTTTCGTTGAATAATTTTTTTTCTATAAGAATTTTAGATATGATACTGAAGGAACCTTTTGCTTATTATTTATTTATTGCACGGAAAACTTACAGCTAATTAAAACCTTAGTAGCAGTAACTTGGTCAGCTGATAGCCGATAACAAGTTTTTGCTTATAGATACATTTTGTTTTTTCTAACTAATTAGAAAAAACAAAATGTGTAGGCAAAAAACAAGCAAGTACCTACTATTAACAGATTTTGTAATAATAACATTCTTAATTATTTACTTAAAATTATTTTTTTACGTTTTACTCGCAAATCGCGAGAGCTAACCCTCTCGTCGAGTCTTGCCAAAAACTTCAGTTCAGTGCAGGACGAGACACTAAGCTGAACCGACCTGCGACACTTTTCTTTGTAAATCGAAGTACTTACATACTCGTAGTTTCGTAATACTTTCATCGATTTTTAGTAATCATATAATGGGGTTATTTTTGTGTGTCTGTGTCTGTGTACATAATAATATTTAATATTAGCGTGTATTGGTGTACATAAATTATTTAAATATATTTAGTCGTTATTGTAATTGTAATAAAGTAATTCTGTGCGTTATAATTATGTTTATTTATAATATCAAAATGGGTGACAAAAGAAAGTATAAAAAACATAATTCGAAATTAAAGACTCAAGAGCACAATACAAAGGGTAAAATGGTAAGTGGGTACTTTTCAAATCTATATATATATATATTTAGTATTTGTTTAAGATTTGATAACAATAGGCATAACCCAAATGGCTAACTCATATAGTGTGCGTAGACCATACTTCTTATATTTATACACTTGCCTATAGTTACAGTAAATCTAATTTACCTAGCTATCTGTCAATATTGCCGGAGGCCGTAGATACCGCTGGCATCGCGTGCCCCGCGGAGGTATAAAGGATATTTTTTATACAATGCGCAATTTTTTTCAAAATAAATGTCAATTTCATAATCAACCCCCTAGAAACCTCGACAATTCGACATTGATACCCATGTCAGTTATGAAAAAAAAAACCGCCATATTGGATTTAAAAGTAAATGACAATTTCATAATCAACACCCCAAGAAACCTCGAAATTGATACCCATGTCATATTAATGAAAAAAAAAAATATCCGCCATCTTGGATTTTAAAATAAATGGCAATTTTGTAATCAACACGCCAAGAAACCTTGAAATTGATACCCATGTCACAGTTATGAAAAAATAATGTTCGCCATCTTGGATTTCAAAATGAAGGGCAATTTTGTAATTAGCACACCAAAAAACCTCGAAATTGATACCCATGTCACATTTATGAAAAAAAAATGTCCGCCATCTTGGATTTCAAAACAAATGGCAATTTCATAATCAACACCCCAAGAAACCTCGAAATTGATACCCATGTCATATTAATAGAAAAATAATAATGTCCGCCATCTTGAATTTCAAAATAAATGGCAATTTCATAATCAAAACCCCAAGAAACCTCGAAATTGATACCCATGTAATATTAATGAAAAAATTATGATGTCCGCCATCTTGAATTTCAAAATAAATGGCAATTTCATAATCAACACCCCAAGAAACCTCGAAATTGATACCCATGTCATATTAATGAAAAAATAATAATGTCCGCCATCTTGGATTTCAAAATAAATGGCAATTTCGTAATCAACACACCAAGAAACCTCGAAATTGATACGCATGTCACAGTTATGGAAAAAAATGTCCGCCATCTTGGATTTCAAAATAAATGTCAATTTCGTAATCAACACCTCAAGAAACCTCGAAATTGATACCCATGTCACATTTATGAAAAAAAAATGTCCGCCATCTTGTATTTCAAAATGAATGGCAATTTCATAATCTACACCCCAAGAAACCTCGAAATTGATACCCATGTCATATTAATAGAAAAATAATAATGTCCGCCATCTTGAATTTCAAAATAAATGGCAATTTCATAATCAAAACCCCAAGAAACCTCGAAATTGATACCCATGTCACAGTTATGGAAAAAAAATGTCCGCCATCTTGGATTTCAAAATAAATGTCAATTTCGTAATCAACACCTCAAGAAACCTCGAAATTGATACCCATGTCAATTATGACAAAAAAAATGATGTCCACCATCTTGGATTTCAAAACAAATGGCAATTTCGTAATCAACACCCCAAAAAACCCCGAAATTGATACCCATATCATTTAATGAAAAAAATAAGTAGGTTCGCCATCTTGAATTTAATTTAAAAAATAATTTTACATTATAAAGTTAAAATCAATAGGTACCTATAATTTAAAAAATAATTGCATATTAACACGCAAGGTAACATTGTACTTGAACTTAGTTAAAAATTAAAATAGTATCCCGAGCTGCTAAAATTTTGTTTTGTAGCTAGCACGGGCTCACCCTATCAAAACATTCTAAGATTTACACACACTAATAAACCCTTTATACTACTACTAATACACAAAAGTATCGAGTATGTAGCTCCATTTTGCGGAAAAAAGCGACACAGGTCCGTTCAGCACGGCGCCTCGTCCCGCACTGAAGTATTGGGCGACAGAGGGGCTGCTCAGGGAACTTGCGAGTATCGATTACGTAAAAAAATCATATAAAATAACTAAAAAAGTTTTTCAAAAAAGTGAGCCGAGAGTACTCTCGGCATAGTACTATTTAATATTCTGATGGATTAAAAAAAATCCTACAGTTCATAGTTTAAAAGAAAAAAGGTTGTAACGAAGAAAACGGAGGCTACTTTGGTCATTTATTTTTAATACTTCAAATGTTTTTGTTTTAATTCTGGCCCGAGACGCACTTGCTCTGTATCGTGTAGATTAACATATATTTTTTTTGGATTTTTTCCGATAAAGATTAGGGAGAAAAAACGTTTTAATGTACCCCCAAAACGCGCAATCCACGTATATCGCCGCCTTAACTATGTAATTTTGAAAGTTTTAATAAAGATTCATACATACAAACAAATATTTATGTAACGTTGCTGATGTCCATAGGCGGTGTGGCGACCACTTACCATCAGATGGGTCACCTGCTCGTCTGCCACTGTAGGCAATAAAATAAAATAAATAAATAAATATTTTTAGTAAATTAGTAATATTTTTAGTAAGTTAATTCAGTCTGTAAAGCAGCAGTGGTGTACAGTGATATATATATATATATATATATATATATATATATATTATATAGTGAGTGCATAGTGTCGCAGTTTATACACTATTCACCACTATACACTCACTACCTATATCTATCACTGTACACCGATTGTGTCTGTGTGAGCACGGGTGTCTCTAAGCGCTAATTCGTAGACACTGAGTGTACGGTGGATAGTGTCTTAAGTAGTCTAAACTTACCTAGTGTGTTAGTGTGGAAACATGCAGCATTATCAGGCGGGTTGTATATAAGAATACAATTCATATCTAGCACCAATAGCAGGTCCATACATGTGCAAGTTTAAGCTGCGCTTGAGCTCCTCAAAACTTGAAAAAATAACAATATAACAGGACATTTCTTTGACATTGTTTTAGACGGTTTGACGTGCACTCCGAGGCACGGAGAGGTCTTAAAGTACTCTATATTAATAAGATATTTGACACAGGAAAACAGACAGACGTCCTGTATTCCTTATAGATAATTAAATCTGAATATTCATAACACGATACCGATACTGTTACCATTGTCCGCGCGTTACGGTGGGTTGGTCAGCAACCTTCGTTGATAACGGTTACATCAACCTATATAACTTAATTGGAATATGTACGTGTGTTGAAAGATACGAGTTCTCCGTGTGAGGTTAATGGTTAAGTTTTTAAACGATGTGTGGTCATGGAATACGATATTAGGGAACTATTCTCTCTATCACTGCTTCGTTGGTCTAGTGGTCCCAAGCGCGACTGCTACGCTAGAAGGTCCTGGGTTCGAATCCAGGGTCAAGCAAAGTGTTGTTGGGTTTTTCTGTAAAATTCCCATTAGCAGCCCAGAGTCTGGAATTGTGCCCGGTTGATGGCAATAGGCTCGCCCCCTATTACATGGGACCTAAACATATCGGTGAAATGTGGGTGTACATTAGTACGCCTCTGTCTACCCCTTAGGGGAATACAGGCGTGATGGTATGTTCTCTTTATCAATGAGACTATTTTTTTTTGTTTTTTATACCACTAAGGTGGCAAACAAGCATACGGCCAGCCTGATGGTAAGCGGTCACCATAGCCTATGGACGCTTGCAGGTAGGGCACAGCCATTTATGGCCCAAATCTGGAGCAGCCCATCTGGGGAAGTACCTCCACCTGGCTATGGTAACCGCTTACCATCAGGCTGGCCGTATGCTTGTTTGCCACCTTAGTGGTATAAAAAAGGAATTATCCAGACACTAAATGAAACTTCGAGTTGCAACGGAGAATTCATAGAAATCAGGGTCCCGCAGGACAGAATTATTTATGTGATGAATTTAAGTGTTTGTTTATGAGGGTGTTTCTTATGTATCATAAGTACGTATTTACCAAAAAAAACTTAGACCAATGATCAATAGTTACCTACAAATAGTCAATTTAGTCTATAGTCTGCGCGGAACTAGTTGGCCGCGCCTTAGGTATGTGAGCGGCGGGACGGAGGGGCGGGGTCGCCTGCGCGCGGTGGGCCGGAGGGGCGGGGGCGCTTGCTTTTGTTCACAGTAACCCGCCGCCTTACGCCCGTCCCTACATAAGGCGCGGCCAACTAGTTCCGCGTGGACTATAGTAATTAACAAATAAGTATTTATACGAAATATTAGGAAATTAAAATAAAAAGGTCATTATTGTCGCATACAGTGCGGTTACAATGAGGTCGATTGAAACTGGGGCTTATTGTGACTGCACAGAAATTCTTGCAGTTTTGACATAAGTGTGCAACTATTCTATTATATAACTGTTCAGAAATGATCCAAATACCAGTTAATTTTCATTCTAGAGCTAGCACATTATGTGTAATAAGTTTATTATAATTAAATTAATTATAGTATTTCAATGTCATCATTATTAACCCATATACTGTCCCACTGCTGGGCACGGGTCTCCTCTCAGTATGAGAGGGATACTGTCACCACTACAGGTCACCACGTTAGCAATAGTGATAAATGTTCCTACTAACTTGAAAGCTATCAAGAGGGGGAATTGGCCCTCACGCGCTAAATTCCAAATACACACTATGCTAAAATAAAGCTAAAATTACTAGAGCTATGCTAAAATAATGCTACAATAGTGACAATAAAACAATCAAATGCTATATAAGGCAAAATAACCATTCGAGGCGGTGATTATAATAGATTTATAGCCATTTTCCTGTACACCCAGTAATTATTTACATGCGTGTCTCGAATTTTAAGATGGCGGAAACGAATTTATTGTCAATATTTGCATATATTTGTGCCATAAATATTTATAAAACAAATAGCTAGTTAACTATAAATGAAGATTCCAATAAAACTTAAAAACAGGTTAAACAACATTGAAATAAAACTACTTTTTACGGATTTTATCGCGTTATATTGATATTATTTTATCTTAAAATTCGCGTAAGTGTCAGAAATCAATAGGTTAAACAACAGTTTAAGTACTTCTTTATGTTGTGGTTTACCTTGAATGGTTTGGAAGCTTTTTAATTTCTTTTAATATTTTTTTAATTATTTTACGCATTTACGCATTCCTAAATTTTTTATTTATTTATTTATCACAATCATATTATATCATTATAGTTGTTTTAATATAAAATAATTTAATTAAAATTAAAATAAAATTTGATTGTTTGTTTGTATTGAATAGGCTCTGAAACTACTGGACCAATTTGAAAAATTATTTCAGTGTTAGATAGCTCATTTATCGAGGAAGGCTATAGGCTATATACAATCACTCTACGACTAATAGGAGCGGAGTAGCAATGAAAAATGTTGCAAAAACGGAGGAATAATTTAAAGGCCACGCGGGCGAAGCCGCTGGCGGGAAGCTAGTCTTTAATAATTTGAATAATTAACGTACATCACGATACCTCTACCTAACTCTTTAAAATTACACGGTCATGATAGTACTTTTATATACAACATTGATGTTATAATCTCCAATCTAAAAACATGTTCAATTTCCCGAAGTCGATGCACTAATAACTCGCCATGCAAAAGACATCAACGCGCTGCGCCCGCGCATCTTTTTAGTGTATTTCAAAAGTAACATTATTGTGTATTTTAAACAATGCACAATGGCGGCGTTCTTGCCGCGTTGTGAAGGAAGTGTGTATGTATTGTGTGGTCGAACTCATGCAGGTAGTTCAAGTTCTTGAAACTGTCTAGTTATGTGTGTTTTTGTTACAATTGCTAAACGATTGACTATGATAGTGTTGTAATAGTTTTACTTTCTGCGTATTGGCAGGTTAGGCTTGGCGCCTGTTCAATTTAAATTTAATTTTTTTTGCCTGCCTGCCTCGGTCTAGTTGTCGCTAGAGGTCTTGCGTTCGAATCCCGGGTCGAGCAGTGTTGTTGGGTTTTTCTGTAATATTTCCAGTGGCAGCTCGGAGTCTGGAATTGTGCTGTCCTAGGTTCGAATCCCGGGTCGAGCAAAGTGTTGTTTGGGTTTGTTATCTGAAATTCCCAGTGGCAGCTCGGAGAATTGTGTCCAGTTGATGGCAATAGGCTTGCCCTCAAAATAATATAAAATTATAATGATTGAACGATGCAATTGCAACAACTAAGTAATTTAAAAAATCATTAAAACTAATTGTTGCAATTCCATCATTATTAATTTATATTTCATTATACTTAATAATTATTATTTCGTTTTTATTTAAATAATTTCACAATTTAATTACGTAATAATTATACTTTAAATTGCAATGCACGTTATTGTCCGAGTCGCGTTTACTAGGACAAGTCCTTGTAAAGGAATTATTCCGATCCGTCCCCTCGCTCCGTGCCCTTGGGGGGACAGATCGGACAAAAAAAAATCGATCTATCCCCCTATGAGCAAGGAGGGGACAGATCGAACTATATTCACTCACTAACAGTTTCATCTGTCCCCCTATCAATGATAATCCCCCAAAGAATTTAATATAATATTCTTGATAGTAAAAAAATAAATTATACAACACTGCACTGCAATAAAAGACAGAGGTAGTTAGCTTAGGTAGGTTAGCTGACTAAAGGCTCTCTCAGACAGACGCGGTCTATGCGGTGACTAATTAGATAGTAATTATTACAAGGGACCGCCAAAGCAGGCCACATCTTTCTGGGTCTCTGGGAGAGGTTTTAACAATTCGTCAACAATTCGTAACACGTCAACCATGATAACTATAAAATAAAAGAATATATATATCATCTTACAAATTTTATCTTCCTGCAGCCCTTTATATGACAATCCTCGTTGGTTTAATGATCAAAAACACCGACTGCTAAGCCCTGGGTTAGATTTCCGAGTCAAGATAAATATCGGTGGGTTTTTCTGAGAAATTCTCTTTAGCAGCTCGGAGTATTTCTGCTCGGTTCGTGGCAATTTACAAGACACATACTTGCGAACTGTGGGTATGTTGTTACAACTCTGCCCAACCCTTCGGGGAGCACAGGCGTGACGCTATGTTCCATATGGAAATCCTGCTTTAATCATGCCAAATCTCGAAAGCTCTCATATGTACGCAATGTGCTTAAGGCGAGGCATTCACACTCTGAATCTGAAATCGCACCCCCGCACCGCGCCATCCTCTTACACCCCGCAAGTACTTCGTGGTTTGCGATCGTAGGCTCGCGCTGTGGAACACAGACGTCATAGAGAGACATAGAGTCGCGCTTACTATCTTTATTTTTGTTGTAAGAATATTAATTTGAACAATTATTTTGTGTAATGTTAAATGGACATTTTAAGGGGTTGTTCCCAGGGGTTACCGATTCTATAATCATATTCAGATTATGCATAGGTTATCTTTTGTAACTGTATTTTTTTTATAACGTCATGTATGTTTGTCATCATCATCAACCCATTAACCGACCCACTGCTGGGCACGGGTCTTCTCTCAGAATAAGAGGGGTTAGACTATAGTCCATCACGCTGGCCTAGTACGGGTTGGCAGACTTCACACGCCGTCGAAAAGATCTCTAAGGCGTGCAGGTTTCCTCACGAAGTTTTCCTTCACCGTTGTAAACGAGTGATAATAATTATTATAATATGTAATTTTCTTCAAAGTTAATTGTTTGATCATAATCATTTATGCTAATGAGTATTTTGTCTTGTCCACAGGAAGTCACAACATGGCTGTCACTACTGTTAGCAGTTATTACATTAGGAACACCAGGTAACTATGTGATTTTAATACAGCTGTCTGACCCTGAAGCTAAAAGGGGTTTACAAGAATGACTTTATTTAATTGATGACACGAACGGCATAGTGGCTAAAAGATCAGCCTCTGCGCTACAGATCGTGGCTTCGATTTCCTGGATTTGGTGTCATCTGCCCCTGGCGCATTGTGCCGTCGACGGGGCAGATAGACCCCAGTAGCCTCGACGTCATAAACAATAAAGTATTATTTTGTTCCCGGTTTTGCGTTTACCGAGGAGAATGGATTAGAATGAAAATGATCAAGTTCTACTATTCTATTACTATTCTATTCTATTCTAAGACACAGCCATTGTACAAGAAAATATTCCAATAAAAAAATTGCGCACTACATGGTTATTTATTACAAAAAAAAAATTACATGCAGAGTCATCCGAAAAGACATTTTATAAAACCTTGGACCGAGACATCTTAGAGCAAATACATTTCACCAGTTGACGTTTACTTGTGTGCAAATAAAGAAAATATTATCCCTTCTTAAAATAAACTAAAACGTATATTAAAGAACGCTGCGCATGCGAGAAATACGTACCTTTTTTCTTTTTTTTAAACTGGTCACAATGTATGTTCCAGCGCATCTTTTAAGCCCGGCTCCACATGATTTTCAAAAGAATGGTCGCTGCTATATCTGTAAACATCTCTATTATATACTAGCTTCCCGCCAGCGGCTTCGCCCCCGTGGTCTTGATAACATTTTTCTTCCGTTTTTGCAACATTTTTCATTGCTACTCCGCTTCTATTAGTCGTAGCGTGATGGTGTATAGCCTATAGCCTTCCCCGATAAATGGGCTATCTAACATCGAAATATTTTGTCAAATCGGTCCAGTAGTTTCGAAGCCTATTCAATACAAACAAACAAACAATCAAATCTTTCCTCTTTATAATATTAGTATAGATGTATTTAATACATTTAAAAATAAAGGTACCGTAAAAATCTGTGGACTAAAGAGCTGGTCTTCCTCGATGTTTTAATAAAAACATGTCAAGAGTTTAATTTATAGCCTTACATTCATATTTTTACTAGTACACACGGCAACATGATCATTGATCAACTTATATAGTTCCACACTAAATTCGCCCTTATTGCAACGAAACACGGGCGGTACAAAAGGCCACTTGTACGTATAACTTGGTGTGTCTGCTGTACTTGACGAATCTTCTCCAAGAAATCCAAGGATATAAATATTCAACATTTAAATCCGCATATCATTTAGAAACGAACTTAATTCTTGAGGAGCTAAAGTTGAAAATGTAATATAAACCGTCAGTATTTTACAATGTCATGCAGTCGTGAGCGGTTGGAAGTGAATCCTGAACAATGGGTCATTAGTCCCACGTCCACTCGCCCACCGCGGCGATGCAGCGAGCGACGACCTTTACTTGCATGCGTACTTGCATATATGCTACATACATACATTTAGATGGGTGAAAGATATCAGACGGACGATAATGATGGCGTACCTACTCGAATTTTCTATGCATTTGTCAGTAACAACTCGGAGTTTGGATTTGTGGTCGGTTATTGACAATAGACCTCGTCTATCTCCGTTATACTTCACTAAAAGGACACCGTGACTGATTAATATGAACACATAATTATATCAAACCACTGAATGGATGGGGTTGAATTATATACGACGACTAGTATATATATATATAGCGGCTTCGCCCACGTGGTCTTAAAACTTTCCTCCCGTATTTCAACCCTTTACAGCCCTTTTATCGCAATAAAAAGTAGCCTATGTCCTTTCTCAGGGTCTAGACTATCTCAGTACCAAATTTTATTTGAATCGGTTCAGTAGCTTTGGCGTGAAAGCGCGACAGACAGACAGAGTACTACTTACGACAGAATACTTTCGCATTTCGTAAGGATAAGGTTTAGGTGTTTATAAAGGACCATTACAAACGTATACATGAAACATATAGGTATATTGTGTGTAGGTTCATGATCTCGGAGGCTTTATTCACTGTTGTGGAATTTGCATTGTGAGTCACAAGACAAAAACATTTATAACTGTGTTGTACTGATAAATTGAATTTATTATCCATAGTTGTACTTAGCTTAGTTTATACATACTTTCACAGTTTACGTTACCGATGCAATAGTGTTTTGGCCGAATACCAAATATTCGGCCACGTTCTCGGCCTAAGCGCCGAATATTCAGCGGCCAAATATTCGGCTATGACGCGTGATTGGTTGGAAATAATAAAACAAGTACCCGGATAGGCTAAATACCGGATAGCCGAATATTCGTGGCATCACCAGTTTACTAAGTTTGCAAACTCGCAGCAGACATACAGGTGGTTATACCACTGAGGACAAAACTTCAACATGAAAATCAATCCTACTAAGCATTTGTCAGAGCTGGAACCGTGTGAACACGCAACAACTTGTTCAATCAATGGTGACGATGCGTTTAGTCTCGTTTAGTTTGTTACAGTGTTGTCAGTGTTGTCACTGTGAGGTGGCTGATACTTTTTTATGTCGGTGTAATTCCGTTATACACAAAATTATTAAAAAAATTGGCACGGTGATGTTATTTTCGTAAATAGGTACATTTTGATCAAGACGCTTCTACGAAATATTGGCTATAAGTTTTTTTAAAGAAGATTTATTCAATAATTTATGTTACTAATATCCATTAGGGCCCGTGTACAATAATCTATTCCTGATTCTTTGCTTCGGAATCACGCTTTTACACACAAAAAACATACAGTGGAATTGAGAACCTCCTCGTTCTTTGAAGTCGGTAAAAATAGAACACAACCGCTTTCACATAAATCTATATTAAATAAAAATCTTTTTATATTAATAACAACACTGCATCAGGGTTACCAAACATCTATCAAGTATTATTTTTAACAAATGTTACCTAAGAAGAATAATTGTTTAATAATTGTATTGTTGATTGACAAACGATGTAATGAAATGTGTATTGATAGTTTTTATTAATAGCTTATGTTTCGTCAGTGAAGATGATTAGCGTATGATTGCTAAATGAATGGCACATGTTTTGAGGTTAAGTATCATTGCAATTTTAATAGATATTAATCTGAATCTAGGTCAATATCTGTAACGAAAAGTATGGCCTTTATTTTTAAAATAAAGCCCATGTTTTAATAATAATAAATATCCTAGGACATTTTTTACACAGCACCATCTAGTCCCAAACTAAGCAGAGCTTGTACTATGAGTACTAGACAATGGATATAATACTTATCTTTTTTTTTGTAAATACATACTTATAATATATAAGAAACACCCAGACAAATACAAACACCTAAGTTCATCACTTAAATGTTTGTGTCTTGTGGGAATCGAACCCACGACCTCGTGATCAGCAGTCCGGTACTCGAACCACTAGACCACAGACGTCGTCCGAGTATAGACTTTATAAAGCCCGTGTTTTAATATCGTAATAATCCTACTTTCTACTAATATAATAAACTAGCTTTCCGCCAGCGGACGGATGGATGTTTGTTACTCTTTCACGCAAAAACTATTGAACGGATCTGGATGAAATTTGGCACAGAGATAGAACATAGTCTGGAGTAGCATATTGGCTACTTTTTATCCCGGTAAAATGTGTGGTTCCCGTGGGATAGCGGGCGAAGCCGCTGGCGGAAAGGTCTTTAAGTTAGGAGTATTTAGTATACCTATTATTATGTTTTACAATTGTGATTTCTCGTCACACGGTCTGTTCTCGGAAATATATTTTTTGTATGAAATGTGTCTCAAGACACGAGAAGCAAAAAATAAGGAAAAAATTCATGGTTATTAACTTATCGTAGGTAATGAAATAAAACTACTTTTTACGGATTTTATCGCGTTATATTGATATTATTTTAATCCCGACGTTTCGGACCCTTTACATCGTATTCTTATCGTACCCTTTTATCGTACCCTTTTTATCGTAGGTACTTAATTACTTTAGTAACACATTCATGCTTTTATAAGCCTGACATACTTATTCTATATTGAATTTATTCGATGGGTTGTTGTATATGCATGCTGTTATGTAATGGCTGATTGTGCTTTGCTCTTGTAAGTAATATCCTACTGTACCCGACATTAGCAAATAAACTTGATTTGATTTGAAGCTTTCAGAGCACTAAAATGTACGGAAATGTATTTAATTTTTTCTTGACGACGCCTGTGATCTAGTCGTTCGAGTACCGGACTGCTGATCACTAGGTCATGGGTTATATGCCCACAAGACAAATATTTATGTGATGAATATAAATGTTTGTATTTGTCGGGGTGTTCTTATGTGTTATAGGTATGGTTTCTATTTACAAAAAAGTATATAAGTGTATTTAATACTAATAGTACAAGCTACATGATTAGTTAGGGAACAAGATGATGATAGTTAAGATACATCACAATTAATTGTCTTTTCGCTTGCGAGACTTTAAGCTAATGAACTAAATACGTAACATAGATTTTTTTTTATCAAATTCTTGCACAACCCTAGCGTGCAAAGTAGTATTTTCATAATAATTTTCCGGTGCGTTAGTCATACTGATTACTGAGTAATATTATGGGAACTAGACACAAAGTTGCACTTTTAGTATTTCGTAAGTCTAGATATGCGATCGTATTGGTAATATTTCAAGCTTGCCTGTTAAAATAAACACAACGATAACATATACCTTAACACACTTGAAAAGTATAATCAAATAAAATTAGAATGTGGTTGAAATGAACGTATTTGAAACTAAAAAGCTTCTGACTATAGGTATACTTATTGTTACTGAATATAATTTATCAGTCATTTTGACTGACATAATCGAAGAAATATAAATATCGGTTACGTGAGAAGTAGTTAAACTGTGACCACACTGTGAATCGAATTGTAGGCAATATACAATATACTTACAAGTACTAACATTGTAAAGAGAGCCCGCGGTACCTACTATTCTCAAAAGTACTATTGACTGATAGTTAAAATTACTTTTGACTCGTTAACAGTTTTGGCTGCAACACATAACACATTTGTCTATAGTCCATACGGAACTAGATGGCCGTGTCTTAGGTAGGGACGGGGGTTAGGCGGCGGGTTACTGTGAATGAAAGCAAGCATCCCCACCCCTCCGTCCCGCCGCTCACATACGCAACTAGTTCCGCGCGAACTATATATATATATATATATATATATATATATATAATAGTAGAGATGGTCATCTACATTTATGATAATTGGAAAGTAAATTACAGTTGTACATAATGTATTGTCCGCACTTTTCCCGGGCCGAGGAAAGCGAAGCGTCCAGTGACGACGTGTAGCTTGTCAGGCGTGAAATCACTGACATTTATATTGGAATGATGAAAGAAAGAAAAAACAAGTATATTTTAACATTTCTCCACATTATAAGTGCATTTATCTACAGAAAAAAAACAAACAAATCAATATTAGCGATTAGACCGCCATTGTATTGTCTAGTTTAATTGTTTCTTTACCCTAGTTTAATTGTGTTCAATAAAGATTATTCTATTCTATTAGTCACTTAGGTAAAATTACTGTTTACCTACTGTTGAGCTCGTGATGAATATTTCGGATCCCTAGCAAAATTATTACTAGGCAAGGAAACAACACAAAAGATCCCATTTCTTTATTTATGCATTATGTACAGAAATTTACAAAGGCGGTCTTAATGCCTTAGGCATTTTCTGCCAGACAACCTTTGGTTGATGCTGAGACGATCAAGGTAGATGCATTAATAGGGCATGAATGAGAGGTAAGAGACTAAGGCTAATATTCAGAGACGACGCTAAGCGTAAAGTAACGCTTCCGTATGTCAAATTTGTATTACTATTTGACATACAGGGGGGCTAGACAAGTTGCATGTTGACAATCGAATCGACAAACATAATGTATGGAAATGACATTATTGACAGCCCGATTTCTTGAAAGCTTTTGTGATTTCCATACATTTTGTTTGTCGATTCGAATGTCAAAATGCAACTAGTCTAGCCCCCCAGACGCGTAAGTTTACGCTTAGCTTCGTCTCTGAATATAAGCCTAAGACTATTGTGTTGAAGTGTTTGTTGGCTATCACTAAGATAAGATAAAGGCGATTTTTAGTCAGTACGAGTTAGAGATACCTTATAAACTCCGTGTTGCTACGATCACTAGTTTAATTAATAGTGTGATTAATAGCTGAACCACTTTATTCGCATAATAAAATAAAACAATGAAGTAATATTGTAATCTAAAGGAATTTATACCTGATTTCCACGGAATAAAACGTTTTGTATCGGCTAAACGATTGGGCTCGGTGCGCAAGAGTTTAGTAAACACCGACTCGCCGTAACTTATTACTTAAATGTCAGGTATGTAACCGATAATGCAACGTAACCGCAAAGTTAAAATTAAGTAAAAATCTATAGGCTTTTCGTCCACTACATTGTACATTTTTTTATTTGTTGAATTGAATTGAACAAGACAAGATCAATAAAACAGTGCACATACATACACACCTTATACAAAGATTCGAACGAACGTCAAAACGAGGATAAAATCACAAAATGACGTTAATGACAGCCAGATTTGTCGAAAGCTTGTGTCATTTCCATACATATTGTTTGTCGATTCAAATGTCAAACTTGCACACATGCCCTGGGGTAACAATCAGACGACGTGAGCTTCAAATATAAAAAATAGTTTGATTTTTGACAGCTTCTTCTTCCAATCTTCTTCTTCAATTACATTGGGGTCGGCTTCCAATATGAGCGACCGCCATCAGCCTTTCGTAGTAAAAAAAAACATTCATCCAATTCTATCTATAAAAAAACTAAAGAAACAATTGATGTTCCACGTTGCACCATAGTGGTTTAGGAGCCTATTGCTGGCGTTAGGTAAGTAGGTACTATGAGACTCGTCTGTGTTTCTGGTTTGCTCAACTGACGGTGAAATCAATTGTTGTGCTCTTAAATATTCAGTAACATTGAGTTCAATAGTTTTTCTTAATTTTTGCCGATGATTTTTTAGTGTTAATGTGATATTCGCTGAACTAAATAGCAGATAATTTGATTATTAGGTGTTTCTTTATAAAATATTGACAAAGCGAGATTTCGTTTAAAAATAAAATCTTTGTTACTAAGTCAACTATATATTCTTTATAGAATGATGTACTTATATTTGTTTTAGCCTCTTGTTAAGCACTTTATCTACATACAATTCTTCTTTTTGTTCCAGCATCAGCGAGCGAGCCCCGCGTGGTGTGTTACTACACAAACTGGTCGGTGTACCGGCCCGGCACCGCGCGGTTCAACCCCCAGAACATCAACCCCTACCTGTGCACACATCTCGTCTACGCCTTCGGAGGATTCACCAAAGACAACACTCTCAAGCCTTTCGATAAATATCAAGATATTGAGAAAGGTTTGCAGTATTTTCTCTCTTGTATATATTCCCGATCTCGAAATAATAATCTGAATCAGTTTTATATTAAGTTGGTTCCATGTTGGGCGCCAATTACGCTTCTTTATTATTGTTAATAACACCATTGAATAAGTTATCAAAGTTATTTTGTACGTGTCGAATATAGATGAAATAACTTTCAAAAATGCTACACAGACACCGTTTTAACATTCCAAAGAGTCCCCGTTTGGGCGCCAACATAATTTTATTAATCTACCTGCATTTCACCGGTTAAAATCTTTGCAGGTGGCTATGCCAAATTCACCGGGCTTAAGACATACAACAAGAACCTGAAAACGATGCTGGCCATCGGAGGGTGGAACGAAGGCTCCACCAGGTTCTCTCCCATGGTCGGCTCCCGGGAGAGGAGGAAGGAGTTCGTCAGGAACGCTATTAAGGTTGGCTGCTTAATTTTAGGTTAATTGTTATTCGATACGGTCCTAATACAATGTCTTTATGAGACGATGTATCTACTGATTACTGACTACTGAGGGTAGTAAAAACAACGTCAGTCGACATGATATTGTAACTACCACATTTTAAATTTAGGTTTGTTTACGAATCTAAACATAATATTTTGTTTCGAAATTCTGGGACTTAGTTTAAAACCCTAGAAGTGGTCCCATTTAAATTTGAAAGAAAAATTTCGTCCATTACGTAGAAAAATTGGGGATTATTGATTTTGATCATTCTTTCTTCCATTCCAAAGCATCTTTCTTTATGCTTAAGTCATTTATTTGGAGACTTGTGGGAGGTTATTAACTGTTAAGAAGACCACCAATGTCTTTAAACACTATTGTCTTGTGCCTACACCATAGATATTAATAAGCCTACTCACACAGTTTCAGTGCAATGACGCATTATATTGAGTCCTCATACGGGCATGATGTTTATATCGAAAGCTTTTCATTCTGCGTTTGCGAGACATTAACTTTCTCCATAGAGACGTAATTACATAGCACATTTCTACGCAAAATTAGATTAGAAAATATCACTACAATGTTGTATATTATGAATTGTATGCTCTCTATGACTTTGAGAAATACTTCACAAATGATAACTTTTTTAAATTTCTCACAGTAACCTTTTGTATAACTATTATTTTAAGAGAATTTCCGGAATAACAAAAGTAATGATTTTAATTTCTATTACAAGCTCTTTTCACTGGTGTTTTCTGTGCTTTATCATTTCTTTTAGACTATAATTATAGTCTGCGCGGAACTAGTTGGCCGCGTCTTTTTTTTTTTTTTTTTTTTTTTATTGAATAATACAAGTTTAACAATACATAATTAAATGATACTTGTCATACCACACAAACCATTAAAAGTTTAACCGTGGTATGTCAGTCACATCCTCTCGATACTTTTTCATGTATTTTTATGTAGGTAGTATCTAGTTATAGCCTTTTTATTAAATTTTTGTACATTTATAGTATTATGTATTTCGACAGGGATACTATTCATAATATGAGGTAGCATATATTGCGACGTCCGCATCCCATATACATTTCTATATTTAGGCAGCTTATAAATAGGCAAGTATGTCAGACAGCGTAAAGAGTTAGGTCTTACATTTTTTTCTAAGTTTACACAGTTATGGTATTCTTCACTTAACACACACACACATACCCTGTCGAAAACATTCAGAACTTGGCAGTGTTTAAATAAACCGTTGTCGTCGTCTTTGAATTTTGTTTTAATTTTTTTAGGTACGATAATTTTTAATATGCTCAGTTGTAATCTATAAATGCTCTCAACATAGGTCCTATATGTGCGTCCGTAACTACTTAGGCCATAACTTATTACGGAGTCGGCAAGTGCAAGATACATGGTTCTAAGAGTTTTATATGGTAATGGGTATGTGAGCGGCGGGACGGAGGGGCGGGGTCGCCTGCGCGCGGTGGGTCGGAGGGACGGGGGCGCTTGCTTTTGTTCACAGTATCCCGCCGCCTCACTTCCGTCCCTACCTAAGGCGCGGCCATATTATAATTTAGAGCTGAAGCTCGCCGTTTCACTCGTATCGTGTTTTCTTTTCGCTCGGCTCCTAAGAGTCTTAGCGTGATGTATTAATACTGTAACCTTCCCCAAGAAATGCGCTATCAAATGCAAAATGAAAATTTCAAATTCCATTGGTAGTACCAGAGTTAGCGCATTCCAACAAACAAATCAACTCTTCAGCTTTATTACTTAGTACAGATATAGTTATGAGAGATCTTTATTATCAATCAAAATCAAATGGAACTATCTACCAAGTAAGTTAACGGGAGCTTACTAGGAAGTGGTGAAACTGGCCGTAATTCTTCTGAATAAAAAAAAAACACTTCCTTTTAAACACTATTCTTTTTGCCATCACCTTCATTCCTAAACTCTAAAATATCTACAGAAGTATTGTCTTATAAAAGATGTTCGCATTTAGGTGACAATTTCTAGTAACAATCATCATCAATCTATTAATTGCCCCACTGCTGGGCACGGGTCTTCTCTCAGTTTGTGAGGGATTAGGCCATAGTCCACCACGCTGGCCTAATGCGGGTTGGCAGACTGATTGTACTAGAAACAATATTAACAGATTATTTTCCTTCTCAGTTCCTCAGACAGAACCGCTTCGACGGCTTAGACCTGGATTGGGAGTACCCGGCCTTCCGCGATGGAGGGAAACCGAAAGACCGAGAGAACTACGCCAAGCTCGTGAAGGAGCTTCGAGAGGAGTTCGACAGGGAAGCCGAGAAGACCGGGAAGCCAAGGCTGCTGCTTACCATGGCGGTGCCCGCCGGCATCGAGTACATACAGAAAGGGTTCGATGTGAAGACGCTGAACCAGTAAGTTTTATATTTATTTTATTATATTGAGATGAGTATAGAATAGAATATTCTATCAGCAAAAACACACACCAAAAACCAATATAAGGAACAATTTTATAAGTTTTAATAATAATAAATATGCTGGGACATTTTTACACAGCGCCATCTAGTTCCAAACTAAGCAGAGCTTGTACTATGGGTACTAGACAATGGATATAATACTTATACACCTTTTTTGTTGTAAATACATACTTATAATACATATGAATTTAGATGGTATACATGACTATACTAATTTTTATTTTATGGTACTTAGGACCAGTAGGACCAGTAGTTAGGACTTTGAAATAAAACTACTTTTTACGGATTTTATCGCGTTATATTGATATTATTTTAATCCCGACGTTTCGGACCCTTTACAGCGTCCATGGTCACGGGTGACTAAGGTGGTAGGCGTCTTAATGTTTCAATTACTAAAAGCTACCCTACATTTTTGTTAATTGTTGGCAATCCGATTCACGCAGAACGAGCTCACCGGATCCTTCGGTCTTGCAGTTTTAGGCTTGGATTTAGATTTAATTGAATCTATAATAGGGTTTCAAGCAGGTCTGGTATTCGCGTAAGTGTCAGAAATCAGTATAGCCTAGTCTTTTTTAACCTTTGCTGCGCTCCTGGGATCGGTTCGAGCAAATTGTTGGTGGGTTTTTCGGTGAAATACCCAGTAGCAGCTCGGAGTTTGAATTTTGATCCGATATAATACTTATATATGGCACTATTTTACGGACTGCACTGTGAGTGTACCGCTATACACCTTACCTTACCCTTCAATGCGTGATGTATGAGAAACCTCAGTTGTTTTTAAACTTCATTTGCCTTGTAATCACTGACTACAGGAAACATTAACACAGCAATGTTATTTGCAGGTACCTTGTAAATCTCGTCCACTAGGTAGATCACCCTGTTCCATAAAAACAATCATACATATTCATACAAATTCCCCTTACAAAACTAATACATGCCAAGTGCTATGGTGACATTGTACAAATTACCAAAGACTACACACAGCAAATACTTAATTGTCACATGCAAATACATTGCGCCATACATACATACATTACATACACCGCTCATACACATCACGACACTTGCTTAATTTACTAGTTCAATGTCGTATTGCCTAACATATCGGTCGGTGTTGGTGCAAGTAATAGGCTGCCGGCGTTTTGGTTACGATGGTAACAACAGCGCAGGCAGACCGCATTTATTTATTTTGGGATAAAAAACAGTTACACGTTACGGTTAACATATCAGAGCAGATGTACAAACGTGTAACCCACACTATTATCCACGAATTAAAATGAAAACGATATTGAGGAAAGAACGGACGGTCGAACATTCATTACTAATAAATTAAAGGTATTAACCATAACATTTGACCACCTTTGGCCACCTTGAACGGAATATCCCTTATGCTATCCCGTAATAAGTTAGATTCCCAGTTTGAACAAATTTGTTTATTCTGTCGACTGTTAATAAACTTTATTGTTACAAGAACAGCGACATGTACATACATAAGACAGTTAATAGGTCAAAAAATAAAAATAAATAAACAAACAATAATAGACCTAACTGTACGTCGCCGTTGTTTATAACAATAAGGTCCCCACTCAGCGTAATGCGGCAGCGTATTGAGTCGCTACTGCGCTGATTTTGGTGGGTCTCGCATGACGTGTGACGTCACTCAGCGGTGGTTACACCACATTGCTGATTTTTTCAAGAAAAAAAATATAAATAACTGCGTCTAGGTACATCAATCCCGCTCAATTACTTACGTAGTACTTTGACTAACTTAACTAATTTTGACGTTTTGATTTTTTCTATTTGATTCTACACGAATAAGTTAAATATTTGTTTCAAAAACGATTACGCTGGAGTGAACATTGTTTTTGTTTTTACCATGGCGAAAGTACATACTCGCAATGTTATAAAAACATTAAATTAAACATTATAATACTTACTTAAATGAATTGTTAAAGTAAATAAACAAAGGAGGCGTATATTCGAAAGTTGTTTTAATTTATATGTACCTTACTTTCTTTGAATCAAATTGTATCATTATGTTTATATTTAATTTAAAAAAATTAATGAATCATCATTCAATTCGGCGAAATTTTTGAAAGTAAATCTTCATAAATACGCTCGCCACTACAAAGTTAGTCCGTCGTGCTCCGAGCTGCGAGAATGTCACACGATCGAAATTGGAATGTTAAGCCGACGACAGTACCTTTAACGACTGTAATGACAGTGCTTACACCTCGCACGTAGTGGTACTGCCAACGTACCATTCACATTCTGAGAGTCAATGGCGATAGTTAAATTAGTTTACTCAATACGTTTGTTGCCGATTGGCCATCTACATTTACTATTAGTAGTACAAAGCAAATAACGGAGAAATGAAGATTAGTTACTGTGTTACATTGTTGAAATGACTGCCTTTTAGAGTTTTGTTTGTAAACTAGCGACCCGCCCCGGCTTTGCACGGGTGCATTCCCTACTATAATATGCATGTATACTACATATAAACTTTCCTCTTGAATAACTCTATCTATAGCTTAAAACTGCATCAAAATCTGTTTAATGAAATGTGTTTTATGAAATGATAAAGAACGATGGCGTTATCAGTTTATAACTTTATTTGTCAAATGCAACTTTTAAAAAATTACGTGATTACTTGCTGCCCGTGACAGTTTTTAATAAACCAAAAGTATCATTACTGTGCGTTAAGATAAATATTAATTAATCCTTCATTTGGGTTTTGCCGTAGTCGAGTAAAAATATCTTTTGCAACTACCGACTAGTATTAACTCGTTAATTCTTAAATTTAAATTTTGTTTACGGGGAAAATCTTCAAATTGCTACCGGTAGGTCTCCACAACGGTGCTACTATACTTCTTCATTCAAAAACACCAATGAAAGAACATTCCCATTGACGCTACAGATCCCATAGTGCACTTACTAGTTGCGAGTAGGTACTTGCAGTTTCGCAAGTAACAGCTGATTTGAATGAAGCACACAATGCATTGGAGGTTTGAATACACAATGGGGAATGCTGGTACGGTGGCCATGGGTGGTTATGCAAGTTAGAAGACCTTGGCAGTCCACATGATGTGCAAGTTTACACCTTGGGGTATTTTTGCTAAACACGTGTGTGGAACTCTCAATTGATTTGCACATTTGGTTTTAGTCTTTACCTAACATGGCTACACAATCAGTACGTCAACCATGAGTTCTATCGAATGGCTTTCGATAGGTTTTTTACGCATCGAATCGCTGTAATCTCAAAGCAGATTTTAGTTCCTTACGTAACCGCTAGAGGCGCTGCGAGGGTTTTTCATACAAATATTTTACGGCGTCGCTAGCGAGTCTAGTGAGAAAAACTCATGGTCGAGGCACTGAAGTAATAACACGAAAGTTAGAATATTAAAAATTATTGTAAATATTACAGTACGATTAATAATAATAAAAGTGTTTGTCTGGGTGTTTCTTATATATTTTAAGAATGTATTTACAAAAAAGTATTTAAGTTTTATATCCATTGTATAGTACAAGCTCTGCTACTATGGGACTAGATGATGCAGTGTAAAAAATGTCCCAAATTCCTTCGTCAACTGGTCTAATAATAGAGGATCACATTCCTCGAGGAGTTGCGAAGATCTTACTTTTTTATGTCGGTTACTTTTTCTAAACGTACCGGTGACTGTGGGTACTCTTCTGCCTAACCTTTCCGGGAATACAGGCGTGATGATATTAGATTCCATCCCAAGTTTCATCAAGCGTTGGCTACCCTACAATCTTCTAAACAATGTGCTAATTCCCATCCGTCCTTAAACGCTCTGGTTACTCCGCGATTTAGCGGCTTTGTTTTACACGATTTACGTAAAGCGCTAGAGAGAACAATGGTTGGCTTTATGATTTCGGTTTAACGATATATTAAGTACTGTTGGGTGATGAAAACCGGTGTAGAACTAATAGGTATGATGCAATAGATTCTAGGCAGCCATAGGCATTATATATGTATAGTTAGAGCTATACTGATGAGTTTTTCTCGGAAAGTATCCTATATCCAGTCTTAGTTGCCAACAATAATTTTGCAATTCCGTCGAATTAACAAAAAAATATTATGGTGCTTCGTGCTGATTCATGGGGATTTGTGCCTATAAACTCTATAGTTACATAACGCTAAATACCATTTCTAGAAAAGCTTAAAATAATTAGCATGGAAAATGCTTCAAAAAATACAAAAAGATAACCATCTAGATTGCCTTTCGTTCATTACGCCAGAAATGACGGAATCCTGTCAAGTTGTCAGCACTGGCTATAGCCTAAATACCTATATTTTATTCTACCTACATTATAAGTATCATAACCATAGGCACATAAAACAAAACTTCACCTTAGGTTATTCTGCGATCAACGTAATGATTTTGGTATGGTAATAACCTGCCGATATTTTATGAATTGTGGGCGAACTGGTTGTACACAATATATGCCGCCCAGTCCGCCCAGTGGAATCCGATTAAATTATGACAGGCAAAGTTCAAGGTAAAGCGGTTTTGGGACTATTGTTAATGGTGTGACTCTTTGTAATCTTATTATCAGCTTTTAAATGTCTGACGAACTTCTGTCATGCGATTATATTACTATTTGGTGTATATTACTCTGTAAATCCTCTTGTATAGTATGAAATATGGTAGAAACGAAGATTGAGAAAGGTATGTTAAGATGGTTTGGGCATATAGAGAGGATGGATTAACGGAGATTGACCAAACAAGTTTATAGTGGGAGCAGGAATGGAAGAGTCGGGATGGGGTCTACCGCGGCGAACGTACAATGACAAAATTGCGGACATTCTCAAAAAAGCAAGGTTCATAGGACCCTAAACCGACAAGCAGGCATGGGGAGGTTGATGAGCATAGATGAAGCGAAAGTTGTGTGCCAGGATCGTAGCAAATGGAAAGCTATAGTCTTCGGAAACAGGCGTGTAGCCATGTATGTATGTGTCTAAATCCTCCTTCTAGCCTTTTTACCAAGTATATAAGGGTCGGTTTACAGTCTAATCAGATGCGCCTATTAGTATTATCTTCGTAGCGGCTGTGATCAAACCTTTGCAACACAATATCTGGGCTGCAATACCGATATTCGAAGGATAAACTGCAGGTTGTCAGGCTTTTTTAGGTTCTGACTACCACTAACGATTGTCATAGTTGTTCGTATGACAAGCGGGACCAACGGCTTTATATATCTATCAATTTATCTTTCGAATACCGGTAATGCCCAGTTATAGGACTGCAGAGGTCTGATAGCAGTCGGTTGGTTGAAAGGGTTAGCAAGGTGAAGATGAGTTAACAAACTTGTGGTTTGTTTTTTTTTCTATCCACCCAAATACGGAATTATTTATGTCTGATATTCACTAAAACTATATATTATAATGTATCTAAGTACTAAATTAAAAATCTATTCCTAAATATAACTAAAATAAAATAACTATTTACAATAAGGCATCAAAAAACTCCTTCGCACCGCTATCAGCTGGATAATTTTTAGTTATACACAATTTACTATTTTATTTTGCTTCTCCTGATCTTGAAATTAAACACATACACATTCAAATATTGCACCTAAGATGAAGAGAAAGGACATAATGCCTAGGCACGTTCGTTAACAATACCTAGGCACTAGCGATCGTGATTCATAAGTCATTAAGTGTCACACAGAACATGAAATACCGGTGCTATGCGTGTACACTCAAGGCTATAAACAACTATAGTCCACTTTGGATTACATAAGTAGTTAGTTATTTAAGACATTAGGTTATGTATAGGTACTTAATTGTTAATGTAAAGTTTTGATCCGAAAATATAAATAAGAGGGTATCTCATAAAGTTGGATTTAGTTAAACCTAGACCAAAAAAATATTCAATATTCATTACCTTTTAGTCCATATTATAAACAGAGGACTTTTTTAAACCCTGGATTTTTCCTATTTTTTTTTATTAGACTGATAAACTACTGCTAACTAGATAAACCCAACTTTAAGACCTGTTTTTCCAGCCCTGGATTGCCGGTAACCGCTGGATACATTTGTATGATATTATCTGCCAATTCATTTAACAGGAACTTGTGGAACAGGAATGTTGAAACGGGCCCGTGTTATTGTTATTGATTTGTGTTTCAATTTACTTACTATAAAGTTACTACTTCGTCTAATGGAACTACTGTGTTAATTTTTAAGTTCAAACGTTATACTTTATTATATACCATACCATCACGCCTGTATTCCCCGAAGGGGGTAGGTAGCGGCGTACTAATGTACACCCACATTTCGCCGGTATGTTTAGGTCCCATTTAACAGAGGGCGAGCCTATTGCCATCAACGGCGCACAAATCCAGACTCCGAAATGCTACTGGGAATTTTACAGAAAAATCAACAACACTGCATCAGGGATCGAACCCAGGACCTCTAGTACAGTCCAGTCAGTAGTCCAGGACGTAGTAGTCGTGCTTGGGACCACCAGACCAACAAGGCGCTATGTTTCAGTTACTTGTTATTTCAAGTTTATTTACATCTATAAATGTTTTGTGTTTTAGGTACCTGGATTGGATGAACCTACTGTCGTATGACTACCACTCAGCATTCGAGCCGGCAGTCAACCACCACGCGCCCCTGTACCCACTAGAGGAGCCCAACGAATACAGCGTGGACAACGAACTTAACATTGTAAGTATTTACTTTATATTTATTTATGTCCTCTTCATTCACCCTCGCGTCACGCAGGTTCTTCTGCTTCAAGTGCCTCTCCAATAGCTGAACGTTGGCCATCAATTCCGAATATTTTTCTCTGTCTTTGGCGAGGTGGAACAGCTTAGCAGCACTCGTGACTCCGGTCCATTCGCAAATGTTCCTCAACCAGGATTTTTTTCTTCAGCCGCGTTTTTAGTTTACGCAGGTTCATAAATTAAATTAAGGCCTATAATATTCCTAGAACTCTCTTTCTATTTGTGCTAACCGTATGATAATCCGTTTAGCAGTTTCTGAGATAAGCCCATAAGGGGGGGATTTTTTTAATTTACAATGCAAGACAAGCACCTCCCTACTTTCCTGACTCCTTCTATTTTGGGCCAATCCTTCTAGAAGAATTCAAAACTCATCCTACAAAAGCAGCCATCTCGAAGTGGAATTAAGCTTTTAAATGAGCTGTGAGTTAAACAGAGCACTGAGTGGGTTCTACAATATAGCAGACATTACAAAAAAATCTCATATTTACTTTCTATTTCTTCTTCCAGGACTACACGATAAAGTTCTACATTGAGAGCGGTGCTGACCCATCTAAGTTGGTGCTGGGTATACCGACGTATGGACGCTCCTACACTCTGTTCAACCCTGACGCTGTCGAGATCGGCTCCCCGGCTGACGGCCCCGGAGAACAGGGGGACGCCACCAGGGAGAAAGGATACTTGGCTTATTATGAGGTGAGGAAGAAGTATATTGCTTCTGTTGTTAGGTTCGGTTACTGAAATCATGGTTACTTCCTTTAAATTCAAATCATGTAAACAATCAATCATTTAAAATGAATTGATCAATGAAATGTAGACTAACGCAAAATATAATTAATTGAGTATTCAAAATAACTGCCTCGTTAGCCTAGTCTTAAGTACGACCGCTAAGCTCGAAGTTCTTGTTTCGATTCCCAAGTCGAGTAAAGTGTTTTTCGGCTTTTTCTTTGAAATTCTCTGTAGCAACTCGGAATTGGTTTTGGATTGGAGAGTAGAAACCTTCGGGGAATACTGGTACGGTAATATTATATGTTACTTAAAACAAGCTACTTTTTCCAGATTTGCGAAGCCTTGAAACCTAAAAAGAAGAAGCGTCAGGCATCAGACGAGGACTCCGAGGAGTATTCTGATGAGGAGGAGGAGGACCAGGAGTGGACGGTGATGCACCCCAACCGTGACGCGATGGGCCCCGTGGCGTTCAAGGGCAACCAGTGGGTCGGCTATGATGACGTGGACATTGTCAAGAAGAAGGCTGAATATGTCGCCGAAAATGGACTTGGAGGTTGGTATTACCGCGAAGTGCTGCCCAAAGAACCTATACCTCTTTAGTACCCTGGATCCTCAACTTCCTGACACGTAAATGATCTTAAAAGATTTTCAAGATTTAGGGCATGTTTTACCACCTCTAGAGCTGCTAACCACCCTATAAATAAGAAATGGATGGAAAGTAATTTAACGGGATCTTACAGTACGCGCTTACTGAAGTTCGCTGTTTAGCTGCGCAGTATAAAATTTTTAACCTAAACATTCCATCGCGCATTCAAACGGCTAAGTTAGTACAATCAGCATTAGATATATCGGGACATACAAAGTGTTCAAAATTATCATAACTAAGAAAACTGGTACAAGGACTATTCCAGAACGAACATACTAAACGGCAACTGTCATTGTGAAATACACTTTATCACATTGAGATAAAGTTAAATTTTCTTAGTTGTTCCGATCATTTTGAACATTGTATCTGCCGGTATATTTGACTGTACCACACAGATAGTGCACCAAGTATATTCTTGTTCCAGGTATAATGTTTTGGTCCATCGACAACGACGACTTCCGCGGCACGTGTCACGAGAAGCCGTACCCGCTCATCGAGGCCGCCAAGGAGGCTTACTATGGCAAACTAGGGTAAGTCACTAAAATTTTCCTCCTCCTTGAGATGTTCTCACTGCTGAGGGTCGTGATCTCTATGCAAGAGTTTCTTAAGAACTATGTTATTTTTTTTGTAGAACAATTTTATTGGGATTCTTATCTAATTGTAATTTAATCTAATTCTAGTAAAAGTTCGAACTTAAACTTTATGACCTGTAAGCTCCCCAATATTTTGCGAAAGTCATTAGAAAATATAATAATGTCGAAATGTAGAAAAAACAATAACGTCATGTAGATAAATCTCTTCTCTTACCGCCATCTAGGTGTTATGTGAAGAACTAAAGTTATAGTAATGTGTTTGGTTGGAATTATTGTCCATGGACGGTAACGAACGTGACGCCGTATTTTTTTTGGATTTTGGTTCTATTCTCTTAAACACATGTTTCTATGGAGTCTCTATCAAGTGTCTTGAGTTTCTTGCCTGTTCTTCTCCATAAGACCAACTTTTTGAAACCGTGAAAATAGTTTTCAACTTTTAACCTACCTTTTACCATAATGTTCTCAAAATAAAACATTTGTCTTTGAAATAAAACTACTTTTTACGGATTTTATCGCGTTATATTGATATTATTTTAGTCCCGACGTTTCGGACCCTTTACAGCGTCCATGGTCACGGGTGACTAAGGCGATAAAATCCGTTTTATTTCAATGTCTAGTATTCGCGTAAGTGTCAGAAATCAGTACTGGCTTTGACTAAAATAGGTATAATAAGTAGCTTAGAAGTTAGAAGACTTTTCATAACGCAGTTTTTTTTTGTAATAACAACAAAAAAACATTAGTGCTACAATCTACAACACTCATCATCTTCCTGCCCTTGACCCATTTTTTTGGGGTTCGGCGCAAAAGTCGGTTACTATCTACAACACTACAATATAAAAATCATTCTCCTCATCAACAGAACGACAGACAACTCCGTGACCCCTAAGAAGACTACAGCCGTCTCCCGCACCAGCAACAGGAGGAAGAGCAGGCCCAGAAGCACCACCACCACTACCACTACCACCACATCACCTAAACCCGCTTCAAAGTAAGTTATTACTTGACGACGTCTATGGTCTAGTGGTTCGAGTACCGGACTGCTGATCACGAGGTTGATTCCCACAGGACAAAAATGTTTATGTGATGAATATAAGTGTTTGTGTTTGTCTGGATGTTTCTTATATATAATAAGTATGTATTACAAAAATAAAGTATATAAGTATTGTTATATCCATTGTCTAGTACCCATAGTTTGTACTCTGCTTAGTTTGGGACTAGATGGTGCTGCGTAAAATGTCCAAAGATACTTATAAAAAAAGTGAAGTGAAATCGCGTAACATACATACAAAAAAAAACATAATACAGAACCTCCTTTTTTGAAATCAGTTAAAAAGATATTTTTTTTTGTTAGCCGTTGCTTTCCCACTGGGTACTTCCACTGCTGAGCAAAGGCCTCCCACAGTTCTTTTCATGTATTCGTATCTCGTGCCGCCTTGAGCCTGTCCTCGCGGTATAATTCTGTTTAAATTAATTGTTTCTTTTGGCTTAGGAGCAACAAACGCAAGCCCAGCTCGAGTATTACGAGCACGACTCCAGCTTGGAACATCATCACGCCAGAGCCGCCCACCACCCCCGACCCAGGATCAGGTACTGACCAATATTAATAATAATAATAATAAAATTTAATTCAGGCAAAGTAAACCCATATACACAAATTATTAACAGATACATAAAAAAAGACAAAATTATACAGAAAATTTTTAAAATAAGGTCTGAAGAACATAAACAGCTAAAAATGTTTTTTTTTTTTTTTTACTACTTCTACTTTGGCGTTTAATTTTAAATTAAAACTTTCGCTGCGACAGTTGCACCATAGTATGTTTATCGCAGCAATGCCTTATGATGTAGCAGTCAAGCCTGCTTGCAATCATCTTTAGGATGGTGTTAGCGCTCGCCCGCACTCTGCGTACCAGTGACATGGCACGCTTTCGCATGGTCGCGTAAAAGCAGTCCGTGCGCGCGTCTGCGAACATTGTTTCCTTTATTGTATTAAAAATGACCAACAAACCAATAAGCATACGACAACGTCTGTGGTTCGAGTACCGGTCGTGGGTTAAATCCCACGATGGTCATAAAGAGTGTTTGTGTTTTTTTTTTTGGGTTTTTATTATGTATATGTGTATGTATTTACAAAAAAGTATGTATGTGTTATATCCATTGTCCAGTACTCATCGTACAAGCTCTGCTTAGTTTGGGACGAGATAGTGCTGTGTAAAATGTCCCTAGATGATTTATTTATTTATTAATTACATTTACAGTTATTATTTATATTTATTATTATTAGTTTAGTTTACAGCACTAATAATTTGCCCACTCTGCCCTGCTTCCTAATATTTCAGCTGTACTATAATAATAACTCTTTTCAGACTTCAAATGTGTCGACGAGGGCTTCTACCCCCACCCGCGCGACTGTAAGAAGTACTTCTGGTGTCTCGACTCCGGACCTTCCAACCTTGGAATAGTCGCTCATCAGTTCACTTGTCCTTCAGGTAAGCACATCTTTGTGGAAAGTTTGTGACTATCATAGTACAGGTATTGGACGTATCTCTGTCTCGCATTGTGACTTTTATAGTACAAGAATTATGTATATCTCTATGTCGTCATATGTTAAGACTGCCTTAACAGTCTGGTGGTCATAAGGAGTATAGAGTCTAGGGTTATTTTCCCAGATCAAACAATGTTATTGGGTGTTTCTATAAAACTCTTAGGCTAATATTCAGAGACGATGCTAAGCATAAACTTAGGCTTCCGTATGTCAAATATTAAATTATTATTAAATTATTATATTATTTTGCGCTTAGCATCGTCTCTGAATATTAGCCTTAGTACATAACAGCTCAGAGTTATTACATAGGACCTAAAACGGCTTTGAACGACGACTGCAGAGCCTGTGGTGAATTTAAGGAAACAGTGCAAACACATCTTGTGCGATTGTGACGTCCTGACGACGAAACGGGTGAGTCTTCTCGGCAACAGGTACCCGAAGCCAGAAGATTTTAGGTTCCTTTCTCTCAGTTGGTTAGCCGCCTTCATGAACCACGTCTTCAAAGAGTAAGGAATATACGGTAATGGGGACAACACAAAAGATCCCATTTGGTCGAAGTGTTGCTGGCTAAACCAGGCCCCATAGCAAGATAAGATAAGATAGGATCTAAACATACCGTTAAACTGCGAGTGTCTACTGTACCTATACCTTCATTGCTAGGACAGTATCACTAGTTTTTTCTATCTTTGTTATACCTATATTAAAGTATTTATTTTTGTCTTTGTCTCTTCTCAGGACTGTACTTCAACAAAGCGGCTGACTCCTGCGACTTCGCTCGAAACGTTCTCTGTAAGCAAAAAGCCGATACCACCAAAGCACCCGCCACGAAAGCTCCCACCACCAAGACTATCCCCACGACTACCAGCACCACTACCACTACTACCACCACTAGAAGACCCATCAGGCTCAGTACGAAGAGCTCTTCGCTGTTTAGGACTACTACTACTACAACGACTACTACTCCAGAACCAGAAGTGAGTTTAACTTATTTTTTTCTAAGTATACCTTATGGGTGCTATATTAGCTTGCGGCCACCGAAGCCATTGGACGTTTACAACACCGAAACACTCACGTGTTGCCGACCCCACTAAAATCTCTTAATTCCCTTATTGAAGAATCCCATGCTGTAGTCTCTAGTTAGTGTAATAACAATAAAGCATTGTCTAGAAGTGCATTGATGCCTTCTGCTCTTGCATTTTTAGTAACGCAAGCCTTGTCCAATCAATTGAATGATACTTAAGACATGACATTTTATTTAACCTTCCAATTTTTATGTGTTGTGTTTTTAAATGTTTCGCAACTTAGACTCACTTTTCAAGTGACCAAAATTTGTACACCTTTCAGGCTTAACATCTGTTTCTACTAAACTTAATAACTGTACTTTATACCTAATTACCTACCTATGTTATACAAATGAAAAATTGATTTGATTGCTTTGATTTAACATACCTGTGTATGTAATTCACTATCTTTTAAAATTTTTACAGTAACCATCTTTAGGTAACATTAACTAGTATCAATGATGAGACATTGCTACGTTTTTAAAATATACTATTATGTTATGTTTTACAGTCGGAAGAGGAATACGAGGATGAAGCACCTGGAGAGCCAACTGATGAAGATGCCGAAGACCCGAGAGTGATTAAGGAACTGATTGACCTCATTAAGAAAGTTGGTGAGTAACTACACACTTATTATATTTTTTACAGAGTAAAATGTTAATTTTGTATGTAGCTTAATTTGCTTGCTGTAGCATAATGCTGAGATACGGACCCATTTTGGCATCGTACAACAAGATAACGGTCTTACTTAGGTTAAGACTTGAATGTATTGTTTTGTTGTTTGGTATTTTGTCTTGTGTGGTGACTGTCGGAATGATGTCATTTCTCCTATGAAGTTGTAGTAGGCATTGGAATGGAAATGTCCAAAGTGACAACATTTTGGAAACTCCTTGGTGCCTTAGATAGCTCTCGGGCTGGAAGAGAGTATACCTAACATGAAAGATTATATGTAATTATTTTAATTAATAATTTAGTAACAAAATTACATCTAAGTATTTATGTTGTGTCAATTAAAGGTGGCATCGAACAGCTAGAGAAGCAACTCGGATTAGGAGAAAGCAACCAGGCGAGCACGGGCGGCGCCGTCACCACTACGCCATCTTCCTTCAACAAGAAGCTCTACCAAAAAGTACTCGAGAGGACACGAGGAAAGAACAAGTAAGAATTTCTATTAAGTTTTGTCTCCTTAGTAGAAATAAATGAATCTCGAAATGTAAAATATGCTTGGATTTAGCTTTATGCTTAGAACATTGGATACATTTATTTGTTATTCTGCAGATTCACTGGTGCCAACAGTATTCTTGAAAGCATTGGACAAAATAGTCGCAGAGGACCACAAAATGCAGGAATAGAACCATCAAATGATAGAGATAAGCTATTGCGAAAGGATCGACCACAGTAAGTTTAATACTTTTATATATTTTGTAATAATTTTTCATTTGCCAATAATTTCTTTCGCCATCAAAAGAAAATAATTATCGTTCAATACTTAACTAGCATAATATCATCCAGGTATACAACAATAAATCGTCAGCGTGGATCTAAATCGACTACTGAAGCTACTGTTGAAAATGAAGAGGCTGAAGAAGAAACGGAAGAAAAAGTTCCACAGGTGTTCAGAGCTAAAGCCGTGGATACAGAGTCTAGAGGAGGAGGAACTTCAAAGCCATTGCAATATGTTAATATTCGGAGAGCGAGGCCGACGACTTCAGATACTGCTGATGATACTGCTTCAAGGTAAGATTTTATGATGATTTTGTTGGTACTTTTTATTTGGAGATGATGGTGTGATCTGTGATTAAAGCCTGAAAAACTTAATGATAATAAATAATATAATAAAGTCAACAAGTTTAACAATATGGTAAATCAACCTTATTTTTATCGTTGAGTTCGTACACTTATCCTACCCATTTTAAGCTTTTATTTTCTCTATAATAAAACCCTAAACACCTAAAATATTTAATCGTTTTACAGAAACGCTCTATTCGAACGCGTAGAGCCTCTTGTCACGATATCTGATACACCAAACTCCCTGGATATACTGAGCGCAAGAAGAGAAAACACGCCAGAGTACGTGACTATCAGGAGACAGCGACCAACCACCGAGGAAACCACTACTGCACAGTGAGTTCTACTAGCTAATAATATACATAATATTACGAAATATTGTTTTAATTCTGTTTACTAAACAAGGATATTCCTCTTTTACAGATACCAAAATTCCGACGAAGAAGAAGAACTCCAAGAAACGGCGTTAGAAAGAGAAATATCTACTCAACCTCAGTATACTTCTATTGTTCGGTCTCGCTCTACCGTCCCACCTACTGAGGAGCCTAGCTCCGAAGCACCTGTACTAAGAGTACGATCCACTACTATCGCAACTGAGGAAACCAGTAGTCCTGATCCTACAACTGTCCTGGCTGTCCAAATATCCTCCTTACTTAACTCCCCGAGCTCCGCTGAAATTGAAAGTCCTGCTACTGAACTCTCAGCTACGACTACTGTAGCTGAACCTACGACTACTGTAGCTGAACCTACGACTACCTTCACTACTACAACCACGACTACTACAACTGCTGCTCCTTCAAGTGCTTCCACGCGTCGTACATTGATCAGACGGCGTGGTTCAACCATTGCAACTCCATCCAGTACGGCAGCTCCATCAAGCACCACCCAGGTGAGTCCCAGGAATTATACTTTCGTAAGGCGACGACGACCCTTGCCTAGTCCTAACGAAATATCTTCGGATTCGGACAATTCTGTAGAAGTATCTCGTAAAATTAGATCTACTACTCCAGATAGTCGTGAAGTAGACAACGCATTACCTAGAGAAACCGGTACGAGAAGGTTTAGGGGTAGGTTTCAAGCATCTCAGACTGCCCAAAATGATGACAACGTACCCGCTGCAGCATCTCCCGTCTCAAGAGGCCAGTTCAGGCCTCAAACTTTAAATGCCGATGAACTTGTTTCGTTAACACCTATTGACGTAGAACCTCAATTTGTTCCAAGACAAGCTTCTCCCAGTTTTAGTACAAGAACTGACAGACGTTTTCGTAGACCTACTAGCGCTTCTACAGATGCGATACCTGATAGTGAAGGATCTGCTGCTACAGTAGAAGCAAGGCGACCTAACTTGCTTCCGCGGGGACGAAATCGCTTCACAATAAGCTCTACAACAGAGGCGATAGCTCAGTCAACCTCTGTACCCTCTATTGGTCAGAGAAGACCAACATTTGCAAGATTCACTCCGCGTCCTTTTTCACGATCGACGTCCACAACTGCATCATCTGACGTTGATACTGCAAACACAGAAGTGACTGAAGAATCTTCAACGCAAAGGATTGCTGCTCGTCTTCCTTTTGGTAGAACTAGACCATCATCGACTCCTACACCGAGAATACTAGCAAGAAAATTACCATTCCCATCTCGGCAATCAACAACACAACAAACCTTAGCCATTGATGATGAGGGCGATGATGATGAACCTGAAAGCAGGAGTGATGATATTTTACTTTCTGAAAGTGCCAGGGAGGAAAAAGAACATGATGAAAGTGATGTAGAAGAAGAAACACCTAAACGTAGAGTTATTATTAAGAAATTGAGGACTCCTGGTGCTACTGACAGTGAAACTATATCTACGGAAGCTATTCCTATTGATGATTCTGGTAAAAAGAGATTTAGAGTGATTAGACGCAGGCCAACTTCTTCTACAGCAGCGCCTGAAATCATAGTATCTACTGAAGGTCCATCTGCACCTGGAATACAAAGAATTCGCAAGATAATTCGTAAGAAACTAAAACCTACTGAAGATGAACCTGAAATAACGACCAAGAATATTGAATCTATTAACACTTTCGGGAGCTCTACCCAAGAAGAATTCAACTACGGGGAAAAGACTAAACCTTCCACTACAACTACTGAAGTGGTGACAGAGCCGATTATAGAGGAAGTAACTGAGTTTTATAAAGAGAAAAAAATTAAAGTGGAGCTACAAAATGAAAACATTGAAATAAAAGAAGAATTGACAGAAAAAATAATTAAAAAGAAAGAAGAAACACAGGAAGAAGCTGTTGAAAAAACTACGACGACTCCTATTGAGTCCGTGTCAAATTCAGATGCTAAACCGGATGATATTAAAACTGTAGAAAACAATGAAGATATTATTTCAGATATTAAAACTGATATTGAAATGAATACTGATAGTACCTTCAAACCTGATGAAGGAAAAGATGCTCTTGAAACGTATAATGGAGATAATAAAACTGAAACTGATTCAAAATCTGAAGCAGAAGATAAACCTGAAGTAACAATTGTATCGAATGGTGAGGCAGTAAACATATCTGAAAATAAAGATACTCCTGTTACTGAATCAGCTATCACTGAAACTGATAACCCACCAACAGAAACTACGACTGTAAGTACCACTGTATCAACATCACCTTCGAGTAGACCTAGATTGCCTTATAAGCCACGTAAGAAATTGTACACACCATCCACAGAACCTTCAGTTCCATCTACTAGTAAATCCTATAGCAGAAAATACAACCCGGGAGTGTACACTAGTCCTCCAACAGTAGACAGACCACTGTTTAGGCCTACGTTAAGCACAAGAAGACCATTCTCTTCAAAACTCTTCACTAGAAAACCTTTCACGCCAAGGACAACCCAGAGATTGGAAGATGATGAAGAATATAACGATGAGGAAATTCTTGAAGAGGAAGAACCTGAACCAGAGAACCCATTCGTTTTTGTACCACCGAACCAATTGTTTACTAGAAAACCTGACTCTGAAGAAGAAATAGAAGAAGATGATGGGGTATTAGAAGGTGATAATACTGAAGAATTACTAGATGAGGAAGACGAGGGACCTTATGACGAAGAAGTTGTGGAAGAAGAAGACACTCCCGCACGATTTTCTCCAACAACAAGAAGACCTGGCTTTAAACCCCGAGTTGTTAACTCAAACACCTTCAGAACTTCTACAAGTACTACAGAACTGCCAAAGAGATTCCCAAGCTCTCAAAACAGAACTGGAATCATTACTAGATTCAGTAACAAACCAGCAATCGATGGTAAAAAACGTGTCCAAAATGTACCACCTGGTTACAATTCTCCTGTGAATGCCCCTAGACCAAAAGGAGTTTTACCTAATCTTGGGAAAAATAGTAATTTTACCCAAGAAGCTAAAAAGGGATCTAAAGATGTAACAACTACAAGTGCCTCCGTTGCTGAAAGTGAAACTACCACATTTATTGATGATGATTATCTCACAGTGACTTTAACAAATTTAACTGACAACAAAGGGCCAACGACATCCGAGGACGTTTCTACAACAAATACCGTTGAAACAGAAACAGCGACATTCCAAATGGAAATAGATAATAGTACTGATGATTATTTAGAAAGTACTGAAGGTACTACGAATTTCCCAACAACACAAGATATATCAACCATTCCTCAGACTGAATCTGACGTTAAAACGACTATAGTACTAAATCCTGTAACGTATACTGTACCCAATACAGAAGTTACTACAGAACTGGTACCTACCACTACGACAGCTACTCCGCCACCTTCGCCACCAGCTGTTATAAAAACACAATTTAACAAACTATTCTCTATAAGCAGAGTCGTTGAAGTCAATTCAAAACTAGACAAACATCGCTTAAATAAAAATAACGAGACTACTCTCATCGAAGAAGGCAAAATTATGGTTGAACAGAAACCCGTCGTTGATAAAATTGGTGAAGTCAGTAGGTACAGTCTTATTAAAATTGTTGAAGATGAAATTCCAATTTATTTGACTAAATTTGGTCATGTTTATCCAGTTGAACATCCACCTGAAAATCATATACGTATCGATGAAGCAAGGAATGCTAGAGCCTTAGTTGAAACTTTCTCTGATACACCAAGAGAAAATCTAGTTGCATCCGAGAGTGTCAATGAAGCTTACAGGCATATAAAGAAGGTAACTGATTCTAAGGCCGATGATAGTACAAGTAACGTAGAACATGTTCCCAATGACGACTTCTTATCTTACGTTAATGAAGAAGGCAAAACCGATAAAGACCAAAACGGTCCACTTTTCGCTCAGTGGCAATTCGTTCCTGCAGCATATGAAAACGAAAAAGTGAGGTCAGCTAAAAATTATGAAATAGTTACACCGCGTTCAATGCTGACAAACCCATCTACTTTGCCTTTAGAAGGACTATTCAAAACTGAGAACCCGCTAATGGCTCCGAAACTAAACGATGATAAAAATCAACCATTTGTAGTATATTCTGCGTCAATACCAAACCAAAAAGAAGACGGTAACATTGTAAAACTATCTGTCTTAAAACCTGAATCTGGTCGCAGCATCGTTACATCTGCTAAAGGTCAGGAATTCCAAGGAGCCTCGAACGATGAGATAGCCACAGTAAAATATCCTATTAATATCTCAGTGGTACCGCAGACTTCTGAAGGTACAACAGTATCTTCTTCTACTACATCTGCCATTGTTTCTTCGAGTACAACTATGGCGACGACAGAAAGTTCATCCAGTCCCATCATAGATCTGCTTTCAACCACAGTGCAAGCTATTACCGAAATCTCAACTACTCCTTCAACAGATCTGCCTTCAACCACAGAAACTGTACTCGAAGAGACTACTACAGTTAAAATTTCACCTCTCGATGCTAAACGTGGCAAATTCGCGTTCCCCAGACGACCAATAAATAGACCCTCTAATTTAACCAGATTGACCACAGCACCGAGAATTGTCAAGAAAATAAATGCAACAGTAGTATCGAACTCGAACCAGAAAGCAAACAAAACCACTTTTAGTCCAACAAAATCTCGTTTTAGTGCAAACCGGGTACAGAATGTCCCAGTAGATCTAAAAAAGAAAACGAATACTCCCAAAATTACTAAAACGTTTACTACAACAAAATCGTATACCACAGAAAGCCCAAAGACAACAACAGAAAGGAAAGTATATTTCAAACCAAGGCCTAATTTCAGACCCGCCTTCATTCCCAGGAAAACAACCCTCCCTCCCGTAACCGAAGACACTTAAATCCAGCAAAATCTAGTTCTAACTAGTTTTAGGCGGCTCCCAACATAGTAGGATCCGGTTTCTCTGGCCATAAATAACATGATTGACTGATAGTATTTTTATAATTGGTTTTTAATATCCACGCACGGTCACACGTATGATCCAAGTCCGAAGATATTTATCTGTTACGAGATTGCAAGGTTTTTAAATTGACAAATTTTGGTGTCTTAAAAGACAATATTATTACATGATATTTACTAAAATACTCTTTGATACTGATGGGATAACTTGTATATATAGGTACACAACATCATTATAGTCATATTTCTTAGAGATTTTAATAGCTTTAATAATATTCTAGGTTCAAGATGAAAGTTTTATTGTACCAAATAATTGTATTTATTAGTTCGTTTTGGTAGAAGAGACTTTCACTTTTCAAAATGTCATAGGTTATGATTAGATTACATTTTATTTAAAGGTTTTATTATTATATTAATAATTATTAATCGTTACCATTAAATGTAAATATGGCTGATTAGGATTGGGATGTTTTTGTAATAATGTGAATGAAATATTGTAACATTCAAAGATAAAGGTTTGTAATAAAGTATTAGAATTTATATCTTATGTTATTTTAGTTTTAACAAACTTATTGTATCAGATAATTATATTTTAAGTAAAAACCCTTTTACCAACTTTTACGGATACTAGATTCGTCACAATATCCATTTTTTTTTGCATCGCAAAATTTTCACCTCTAGCAGTTATACTAAATTTTATTATTTTCGTGCTTATCCAAGGCTGGGATTTACAGGTAAGTGCTTTTACTACTTATCCTCTTTAGTTTTTAGCAAAATGTTTATTTCAATTTAGATTTTTTTTCCTTAGCTCAAAAAACCGTTTTATACGTATTCTACGTTATAATAGTTATTACTATCTACACTGTCTAAAAATGCGTCGATATCTAATACTGGATTCAAATCCTGACAGTTGATGGCTTAACTATTTTTATTGATAGCTTTGTCATTATCTTCAGATACTCGTATGAGTCAATCCTCTATTTCTGCAATATCAATCGTGTCTATCGACAATTTTATTGCGATAAAAAAGTGTCAGTAAGGAAATACTCTTTTGGTATGCTTAATTGTCGCGTTGATGCTTCAGTGATGCGTGACCCGAAGGCGCCCAGGGTAATTGTTTTGCTATTTTGTCTGCTAATTAACGCTTTCATTGAACAAGTTAGTTCCTTACAGTTCGCGAATAATTTTCTTATATCTATTTATATACTTATTACCGTCATCCGTGTTTTTGTCATCGCCTTTTGAAGGTGCATTGTGCTATTTCTTACAATCTTCGGAACAATAGGTGGCTATTATTGAAAGACAATCGGCTTCCATAGTCAAAAGGTTTTCTCAGCGGCATGTCAAAATTATATTGTTGCGTGGGCATTTCATTAGAAATTGCGCATCGTATCTATAAAAAGATACATATATATGATTTTAATTGGTTGTTCTAATAAAACTAAACAGTGTTAACAGGAAAAAGATTTATTACACATAGATGTAAAATTACAAATAACGAATGCCTAATTAATTATACTTAATACATATTTTATTTTTCACAATGCCGCGTCCTAGAAACAAGGATGTCTTAACCAAAACTGGGTGTTACTCAAATTATTATCGCAAAATGCAACTAGTATATACATCTTCAGCACACTTTTACGTTTTTGTAGTAACCTTCATGTTGATTGGCAATTAAAAACTTATGTTAGTAGATTAGGTCAAGTGGTCTAAGTTAAAGGCAGTTCTCACTAATCCTAGCAGCAAACATTTTGCTTAGGCAAGCGGGCTGGCAACCAACCATGCCTACCCGCATTAGGCCAGCGTAGGACTATAGCCTAATCCCTATCATACTGAGGAGACCCGTGCCCAGCAGTGGGACATTATTAATGAATGAAGCGGGCTGTCGCCAGCCTTACAACTACTTACGATACTCTTCGTAATTCCTTTACATTATCCATGGTCACGGACTAGATGCTGTCTATGATGTGAAATATCAGATATTTCGTCAACGTACGTCAACGTACTACTTTCTTATTAATATTTAATACAGAATCTGTACATTTTACAGATTTTATCAAGATAAACCTGTAAAATGTAGTCTTCTTTCTAAGTCTAATAACTGAGTACGCGTAGGTGTTAAAAATCAAGCTTTGTTATTTAATGATAAACTAGGTATTGCCGTGGAATCACTCGTACCGCAAACCTATAAAAAAATACAAATATTATTAGTGTTAACTATATTAGTTTAGAGAGATTGGCAGATAGATTATTCAACATTGCACAGGCACACTAAGGATTTAACCGGGCCCAAATTCAAACTCCGAGCTGCTACTATTTTCATAAAAGAAAAACCCTATAACACTTTGCTCGTCCTGGGAATTGAACCCAGGACCTCCAGCGTAGCAGTGGCGTTCGTTCGCAACCACATTTCCATTCGTCATTGCTGAATTCCTTTCGGGCCTTTTTCTACGTCCTTGGAGACCGCGTCAAGCCTACTGGGTTAAATTTCAGAATCATTGGGAAATAATAAGTGCTTACGGATTGTAATGGCAAAGTAATTTACAGTCCATTTAAAGTATGAATGAGTCAGCTAACAATGAGTACTATTGTGAATGATTCAAGCCTTTGAATATAACGTTGGGATATTAGTTAGTTCAGTAGTACTATTTGTTACACATAGCTTTCCGCCAGCGACTTCGCCCGCGTGGTCTTGATAACTTTTCCCTCCGTTTTTGCAACATTTTTCATTGCTACTCCGCTCCTACTAGTCGTAGCGTGATGGTATATAGCCTTCCCCGATAAATGGGCTGTCTAACACTGTATAATTTTTCAAATCGGTTCACTAGTTTCAGAGCCTATTCAATACAAACAACCAAATCATTCCTCTTTATAATATTAATATAGATTATGCAATCTACCTTATGATAGGTAGATTGCCATTGATACCATCACGCCCGTATTCCCGAAGGATTTTAGGATTTTAGGTCCAAAAATACTTGCTGGTTTCTCCTTTATACTTAGGGTTACCTACTTATATTAAATTATGGCTAATGGTCGCCAGGAACCTTATTAAGTTAAAAACTAATCTTTTAGCAATGACCCGCATTGGATTAGAATTTTAATCACACATGAGACCTACAGTGCCCTTCACTTTTACGGTTTAGCTAACAGGCGATAAATGAAACCTACAGTTAGTAGAAATACCCAGTTTATCATGTGATTTATGTCTTAACATGATTGTGGAATGAGTATTACTTTAGTAGGATTAATCATTGATAAAGACGAAAGCTATTGATCAGCAAATTACGATTTTATGAGTAAACTAACTGACAACCTGCGTTTTCGTCTGCGTTGCTGTATTTTACTTTATCATATACTTAAGAGTAAAAAAACTTCAATAACTTTACATTAAATTTATATTTTTCGGCCCAAAGTCTGGGAAATAAAACGTAGAAGAATTCATTCAAGACCTCTATATAATATATAGGTCAATCTTGTACATTGTACTATTAATTTTGGCTATTTATATAAAAAAAATGATATTATTTGTATCATAGTTATAACCTTTTGGCGATACAGCCGGTCATCATTCGTAAAGTCAGTAATTTGTACCTATACATTAATTTATTTAAACAGTATAAAATGTATAAAGGTATTTGACGACGTCTGTGGTCTAGTGGTTCGAGTGGCGGACTGCTGAACACGTGGTCGTGGGTTCGATTCCCACAGGACACAAACATTTATAGTGCTAAACTTAAGTGTTTGTGTTTGTCTGGGTGTTTCTTATGTATTATAAGTATGTATTTACAAAAAAAAAAGTATATAAATATTATATCCATTGTCTAGTACCCATAGTACAACACACAGTACAGTACACAGCTCTGCTTAGTTATATTTATTTATTTATTCTAATTTGACGATGTTAACCAATACTTATAAACATATTCGGTTGAGATGTATACCTACGTATTCAAATGCGGTAGGGTCCAACCCTAGGCCATACTTAGCTATCATCAATAAATAAGCTAAAGTCGTGACTCCTGCGCATCTTACGATACAGACTCCTCGTGATTCTCGTATACAAACCTGCTTGTATCTTTGTCTTATTCATTCATAGTACTTACATGCTTAGGGATTTCATCATAGTAAGTGCCGTAGGTAGCCTGGCAAAGCCGTTGTTGAATATATTTCTAAACTACTCGTAAAACTTTTGGTAGGATAGCAAGTTATACAAGGTGGAAGGGACATCGACGCACTAACGTCATGACAAGGTTTCACTCAAGGTCAAAAATAAAATGACTTAAGTCATTAATGTAGAAAATGATCGGTTATTACAGATATTGTCATTTTTGAGCGCGCAGTGTATTGCTAAAAACGCGATTATAACGCTCCGCGGTGAATGTTATCGCGCGTGCGATCCGAAATAATTATGTTTTAATCATAAATCTAATTTAGTAGATAGAAATAATGTTTTTTTACACGTTTAAGTAAAACAACTGCAGAAAAAATTGAAACATTGATAAAAAAAGTTACGCATAATTTCAACGCGGGTTCAAAATCATGAACTCATGGTATTCGGATGTGCTGTCGCTGTCCCTTCCACCTTGCTACTATATACTACTAGCTATTGCCCTCGGTTTCACTCTGAACCCGATTTTTTTTGACACAAATGGTTTCCTATGTCCTTCTTAAACCCTTACTAAATAATATGTGATAATAACCTTTGCCCGCGGCTTCGTTCCCGGTTGGAAAGTTGTATTTTTCCCTCGTTTTTACAACATTTTTAATTAATACTCAGCTCCTATTGGTCGTAGCGTGATGATATTCGCCTTCCTCGGTAAACAGGCTATCTAACACTGAAAGATGATATTAAATCGGACCAGTAGTTCCTGAGATTAGTTAAACCAAACAAACGAACTCTTCAGCCTTATAATTTATATTTTATTTTTTACTTAGGTACATGTTCGGCTTTGTAGTCTGTATACATACGATATATAGATAATATATTGCTAGTGTTGTATCATCCGCGACCCACTTGTAAGCCGGTTACTCGCCATGAATAGCAAATAGATTGTTCGTATAGAGCTATTTGTCTTATGTGACTGATATCTATTTTCAGTGACGATAAAATACTTTTTGATTGAAGAAGTATTCTTCTATCGTTTTAGATTATGCTATATTTTTATTTATCATCGTCATAACATCATGCTTATATTCTCCGAAGGAGTAGGCTGACGTGTACCTACCTATATAGGTACTGCAGTAAAATCACAGCTCGCCGGTGTTTAAATCGCATGTAATACGGGGCGAGCCTATTGCCATCAACCGAACACTGCTAGTGTGTGGCCAACGCTGGTGGTCATCAAAAGCCCATACAACTCAGCCCAAATTTGTACCGGAGGTACATGACAGCTGTCAAGTTGATAATTTTTGCCATAAAATCACTATTATATGAAACTGATAATAATAATCTGCCGTAATGACGTGCGTTTGACATTCCGAAACTGACCCTGACAGCTGTCAAGTTGACAGTTCTTTCTATAAAATCAAAGAAACAGTTAATAGTGTGTCAAAATGGCGTGATTTCTCTCATCCCCCAGTCAACATAAAAAAGTAGAGAGTCTAGAGTTTTAACCAGCGAAATACAGGGTATTTTTTCAAATACGTGTACCTTCGATACATAATTTTACCGATTTTGATGACCTCCTTTCACAGAAAAACTCTAGAACACTTTACTCGACACGGGGATCGCACCCAAGACCTAAGCTCTAGTAGCGTAGCAGTCAATATTTCTATACTGTGGTAACAAGATTTCTGGAAGAGATTTCTATAGAAACAAGCAGTACCTTTTTACTATAAGCAGTCCTAATTATTTGCGACTTTAGAATTTGTTCAGTGTGTACCTAGGTTCATAAATTAATTAATTAATAAATAAGATTATGGCGGTTACCTACCTGATTCGTAACAGCTTTTTTGTTTATCCATTGATATTACTCGTACATGTTATTATGCGCCAGGGAAAAAGCTATCTTACCAAAACTTCGTAATAATCTTGCTCTTGTTTTTACGTAATATACTTACTCGTAATTATATCTTGAAGTGAAAGTTCAGATTGAATAATATTGATTTTATTATGATCGGAGTAAAAGTAATATGTAAGCTTTACCTGTATGTTTTGTATGTGCCATTACACGGACACAGAATGTCACACACACACGAAAAGACTACATAATCACTGTGTTCGATAAATCATTGGTATCCTTATCAATATCATCCACACAAAACATATAGGTAAGTGCTTATTGGCACAAATCCAAAATCCAAGCTGCTACTTAGAATTTTATAAAAAAAACAATAACACTGCTCGACCTAGGAATCGAACCCAGGACCTCGAGAGTAGCAGTCGTGCTTAGGACCACTAGGCTAACGAGGCAGCTATCTGCCTCAGTTACAAATGATTTCAAAAATTGGAGCTGCAAAGACTATAAAAGCTACTTATTAAGTAACTTATAATTAGGTACCTTAATTTTTTTCTGGCTCAATTGGTCCCACTGCTGGGCAAAAGCCTCCCTCTTTTATTAAATTATTTTTAACTAGCCGATTTGCCCGCGTGATCTGGGTATTTCTTATAAATTATTAAAACAAATCTATCCCACGGGAACCATAACTACATTTTAGCGGGATAAAAAGTAGCCTATGTGCTATTCCAGACTATATAGTCTATCTGTATCAAATTTCACCCAGATCCGTTCAGTAGTTTTTGCGTGAAATAGTAACAAACTAACAACCATATAACCATCCAACCATACATCCAAACTACCACATTTATAATATTATTACGATAAAATCCATTTCGACATGTAGGTATAATAGTCTTATTTTCCAAGTCTTATTTTTAACAGATTAAAGGTGTTGTTGGGTTTCGGGTGAATCAAGGAAACACGCAAATTGACTTGTTTTATTTTAAAAGTTCAATCATTATAGATACTCTCTTTTTCAATCCGCTCTTGTTGTTCTTTAAGTCTTCTCTGTTGTCTCCATGTCTTCTCACAATTGCTTAGTTTTTCATATCACCAGATTCTGGCTACCGAGTTCAATCTTCATCTGTCTTCCATCTTTGTTCTGAAACAAGATAAAATAAATTTCAGGAAAGGTTGTTTTGGTGATTGTTGCGGGTATGTTAGGACTAAGGCTAGATGAACGGTGCCAGCAAGTTAAAACTCTATACTAAACAGACTAAATTAATTGGAGGATATTCTAATTTCTTTAAATCTTTGTATGTGAATTGTTAGATTATATTTCACTGGTACATATTGCGATAGCATGTGTGTAGACACTGTAGATCAGTTATTGTTAATCCAAAGTCGATATAAAGTAATATAAGAAGGTTTCTCACTCCGAATAAATTTAAAATTGTAGCCCTATATAAACCTCTAAGAAAAAAAGGATTTTATTCCTTGCATTCGGGTCTCGGGCGCTTGATGTCATAAGATTTCGTAATCTGTGGTATCTAATACTTCAATACCGCGTAACTAATACTTAGTTAGCTTTAAGGCCTTAGGCCTTACAGCAAAGTGTTAACGCGGTGTTGGGGAATCACTGACGATTTCCTATCGTGTTAAGTTTCTGGTTCTGATAATCACTGCTTTACCATATGCGCTAATTTCGACTTAAGCTTTTATCTCTATTTGGTTTCATCTTTAAAATTAAGTAAATGATAACAGACAAAGACACTATGTGTTTTGAGTATATGTTAATTATTTTGCGTCTAGACTTTTATGTGTATAGCACGTTTGGTTCCCACGCAAACTGTGAGAGTTGTTCGCATCTGAGAGGAATGGCCGGCGTCTGCCTCTCCGCGACGATTTCACTACATATACATAATATTGGAATCTTGAAAGTCAACGTGTTATATGACTATATATACTAAAAGGTATTTGACGCACAAGGCAATAAGTTGCCTTTTACCATACATACCATCAATCCTGTATTCAACGAAGGGTGAGGCAGATGTATACATTTACGTCACAGTTCGCTCGGGAATCGAACCCAGGATCTCAGCGTATCCGTCGCGTTTAAAACCATTAGGGTGACTAGGCTATTGAGGAATTAATGAATTATTAATATATTATTAAACTACTCGTAAACTGGAACATGACCAACATAAATACTTGTCGTTGACATACAATTATATATTAATATAGCAGTGATAGCCTAGGGGTATGACCACTGGACTGCCAAGTCAAAGGTTTCGAGTTCGAATCCAAGGCAAGCACCTCTGACTTTTAGAAGTCATGTGCATAATTATCACTCGCTTTAACGGTGAAGGAAAACATCGTGAGGAAACGCGGAAAAGCGTGGTGGACTATAGCCCAATCCGTCTCTTACTGAGAGGAGACCCGTGCCCAGCAGTGGGACAGTATATGGGTTGTTGATGATGACAAGCAATTGCATCGGTCGCACCTATGTAATTTGCGCGCGCGCATTTCTCGCAGAGTATCGACGCGCAGCATCCGAACGGAGAAAACTACTTTCTCTGAGCAAATGACTTGTTTAGCGAGATGTTATCTAACCGTTATATCACTGACAAGCTTTGATTTGCGTCATTATAATTAATTACGTTTTTATTTTGCACTAGTCTGTCAGCTAGCTGCCCTCTTTCGTCTCAATGCGGTTAATTAAAAAAAAACTTTAAAAAATTACTCGCTTTATAATAATATAATATGTATTCCATCTTCCTTCAGTATCTACCAAAAAGTCCGATTTAACCCTTTGTTCATGGTCACTGAGTAATTAGATTAGTTTGAACTACTCTTGGTTTTCCAGTGTGTCAAACGTTATTAATTCCTAAATAGTGAAATCAGAAAGCACGAAGGACTAAATAAGGCTATTTTACAAATAAATGTATAACGTCGTATATCCCATGATTAAATTACAAGTCAAATTGTTACATAGAAAAACATGAACACAATTTATAAACCAATTTATTTTAATGAGAATGTTTTGCAACGCATAATTAATTGTTTTTTTTATCTCACGCAACGTACTTCATTATTTAATTTAATAAACTTCAATAATTAGGAAGAGTATTGCATTGTATACATAATATATGCTCATGAGTCATAACTGGCCGATAAAGTAACTTGATATCTCGTCTTGTGTATCTACAACAAAAATATCAATTGACCTATCTCTGTAAGACACAAATTAATAAAAAAATAGATTATTTTTCCTGTTGGGATATCGTAATCGATATATTACCTATTTTAACAATATATCTTCTATTTGTGTTACAATACTCCGTCTTACCGACTCGCGGTAAACCGCAACGATGCGGACAGTAACGTATATTGTGCACATGTATGATTTTGAATCAAATGTGCGCTTTACAACTACAAAACTACATGCTCGTGCGCACTATTACCTATGTAGTTGTGTAATGACATAACTAGGTCGATTCGTACTTTTAGTAATGTAAGTTAGATCAATATTGACAAGTGAGTGAGTTTGAAAGCAAATATTATCATTATTACATTATCGTACATTGATTATGCAAGCCCATGCTTGCTTTTTTAATTGAGGAGAGATGTCATAGTCATAAGGTGCACTATGGGACAGAAATCATCAAAATACGAACTATGATATCAGTTTTCCCAATTATTAAAAAAAAATCTATTTTTTATTTTATTTTTAAAGCTCTACTGAGAAAGTTGCAGGCAATCTTAAAAATACATTCAGGAATTAATTAACGTAGAAATTATTACAAATAATATTTAAAATGAGATGGTTGTGTGATACATTTGCAGTCGGAATGAATTCGCTATAATGATCGCAAGCAATAAGGCCGTTCTATATAATTAATTTGCACAAAACTACAATTAACTACAATTAAAACGATACTCGTGTAAAAGAAATAATGACTCGTTGAGTAATCTTGTCTCTAGTAACTACAGATTATGACTAGTTTATGTTAATTTACAATTACCACGGCATAAAAACATTGATAGTATTGCCACAATTTCTCGTTTCCGCTTCCGTTTCACACTGTACCCAGTAATTTTGCGAAAACTGGTTCACATTCTCATTACATTAACCGGTATGTTGATGAATTATGTAATGTTCACCTGTATTCCAAACAGAGTAGGCTGAAAAGGCCCTTTGTTAAATACCTTTGCCTCATAAATGTTAATTTAGGCACGCTTAGTCTATGGATTTCCTTAAAGAGTTTCTAAGGAGGTTGAATATGTATGGTCAGTGTAACATATTTGTATAAATGGACTCAGTTTCCTGTATTTTAAACTAGAACATACCTAATATTTTAGACGGATTAGCTTGAATTGTAAAGGCAATTTAGTCGTGATATAACTAATACTTACGTGAGAAAAAGATGTAACATTTTCTAAAGCTGGCTGTAGAAACAACATTTTAATATGAACTGTCATTATTAATTTACATAGGGATTCAAAAAATTGCTGCACTGTGTTCTAATAAGTACTAAAGTTTAGATCGAGATTAGTATGAACTTAGACCAGTTTAGGCTATCTCAGTCGAAATAATACCGCAATCTTATCCCCTATATGGCTTTACGAACTAATGAAGCGATCCCGATGTCCGCACCGCGGCTTCTTGGTTACTACATACTCCACATTCCTTAACAAACATTGACATGCAGGAAGACGTAAACACTAGCCAATTACCTAACACAGATTAAATAGAAAGCCCATCGGGTTGGTGCGACTTTTTTGTCGTGTTGCGACAGTCGTTATGCAAATTCCATTCATGATCAAACAACGCGTCGCCACGCCTGTGTGTGAATAGCCGGCTTTACGCTGTAGTAAATATTTAAATAAAGGTAGATACTTAATAGAGGAGGCAGGGATTTGGTGAAATCTCGCCTCGCTAAATAGATATGTAGAAAACAGAGACTGTAGAGATGCTAACCAATCTAGGACTTGGAAGTAAGTCCAAGTTTAGGAGCGAATCAGACTCTCTATCTCTTCTTGGCTATACGTCCCACATGGTTACCCTTCCGTATACCTCTTCTTCACTTCATTCTGTCCAAGACAGTCTGCCTGACACTCAAACCTTGTTACAACACTCTACATGTCTTTTTGAACTACAGTTCCTATGTAGTGCCAATTCGACCGTTCCCTAAGGCTGAGATTCAGAGAAGAGACTCAGCATGAACTTCAAATCAAATCAAATCAAATTTATTGCGTTCCATAACTTACGCTTCCGTATGTCAAATTGTCATACAAATTTGACATACGGAAGCATAAGTTCATGTTGAGTCTCGTTTCTGAATATCAGCCTAAGAGTTCTTCTGAGTCTAGGAGCGAATCACTTTAAATATTTTTTTAATTAGCTTATTTTTGATACCTTTAGGGCTTGTCTCACCTCCTCCTGAAATGTTTCCGTTAAATTACTTGGCTGATAATTTTATAAAAAATTTGTGTGGAGGCTAGATTCAATTTTTTTATACCATTCATGTAAATTTTTTATTAAATTCTAGAAGATATAATAAAATTTTATTCACATGTCGTCTTAATAATGTCATAAGGCTATATCAGTGAATGTTACACATCATCAGCTGATCGGATATGGTCAGTGACGCGAGGTTGGGCAACGTAATCGCATGTAAGTGGAACCCTAGTTCCGTCACAGATGCGCGTGAGTCACGAACCGGGATTCTGTCGAATGGGAATTTGAATAAGATGCAATATTAAATTGTGTCCCATTTTGCCTACAAAAATTGACACTCAATAAGGATTGGAAAAACGATTGAACTTAAAAATGTATCTATTGTATATAAGTAGTACCTACCTATAAATATTTGAATGAAATGAAATGAAAATTATAAAAGGGGAGTATCCCGAAAGGGTACGATTCCCGTTAACTACTCAATGGCAGTATCTACTTTAAATAGCATTATTTCAAAATGTAAGTAGGTATACGTGTGGTTAAGTCTGCCTATCACACATTTCTATTACAAATCATTCACCATTAACCCTTTTTTACTCACCCATGCTGCTGAAAGAAATTTTTTAACATCATTCTCACATTCATCATCATTATCACACATTTCAAGTCTAATCTTGATTAATTTCGGATTTTAGATTTTAATTGTAATTTTTGTTCAAATTTTTCTATCTTTCTATTTGTACTTGTATATTGTCATTGAAGAGCGAGCCCTCCTATCACAGGTATGTCTTTACTTAAAAGGAGGTCTCTATGTAAGATTTGTACAAGTTTCTGCAATAAACCTTTTTATTTATTTTTATTTATCACACAGTCATAGTAAATATAAAATCTGGGATAAATAGTAGTCACAAGACAAAAATTAAACAGCCTATATCAAAAGGAATTTAAGTCCGCCAACCTCAAAGCCTATGTGTGCTTTATGTTAATATATTATAAATATAGTCGTAACAAAGCAATCAAGGCCCACGCATGTTATCCGAACTATGCAGGCTGCCATAACGAACTAGCCACGGTAAGATTAGAACGATTCTCGATTAATCGGTAAAGAATTTCATAGATAATAATCGATCAGCTCAAAAGCGATTTGTTATCGATTTAGGAACTCATGATTTTGAATAAAACATGATTTTGATACAGATATCGTTACAAATCTGGTGCTTACGAAATGTTAAGCGGCTTCCAGACGTTCAGTCTTAACTGAACAGTTCTAACTGATCAGTTGAACTGTTCAGTTAAAACTGTACGTCTGGAAGCCGCTTAACATTTCGCTTAGATTCGCTTTACATTTTTAATATAGTTATCTCTAAAAATCATACTTTTCCTACATTTTAGATAAACCAGTATAATGCCAATAATCTATTCTCGAATATCGAACAGAGGTCTTATTTTGAAATATGTAAGTTACTAGGTACTAGGTACTACGCACAGAGGTTGCGTAATGAGTATTACCTTTTTTATTAAAATTGGAATGAACATGCCAGTTTTTGCCATAGGTATGTACTCGCTACGCAATTTAAGCGTTAAGTTTCATGTTTTTTATTGATATCTCAACTGTGATCTAGTTTTTAGCGAGCCCATTATAAAGTATAATGATACAGATACATATTTAAAATATGCGTGATTAAAAACAATGTTTACATCGAATAACTACCGAGTGCCTACTTATTATTATGATAAGTTTATTTAGGTACGCGTATTTTCTAGCTATATTTTTGACAAATTTTTGTTTCATCGTGAGAATTGAACAGTTTTTATCTAGATAGATACCTAGCAAGTTCTATAACTTTTCTCGAGTTAATTTGTGTCCGTTATTTTTTTTTAATCATTTTTTAAAGACAGCCCCATGTAGTAGCTTCATGCTTCTACCTACTAGGCTACTGAAGTTAAAGTTATTATTGAAGTATGGCCTGTTTCATAGCTGCTATCAGCTGGATAAATAAAAAAATGGAACGATATTTGCATCAAATTATCTGCCAAATAATATACCGGGAACATACTACAGGTGATAAGGCCCTTAAAAAACGACCAAACAGGTGCGATTACTCATACAATTTTGTCGTTATAAACTTCTTTAATGGCCTTAGAGTCAAATGTTGCAACAAAACTACATTAGTAGATTTTTCTGTCACAATCGCGCGGGAAAATGAGAAAATTGAGAAACTGTCATGGACGTTACACCTAATAAAACGTTTTGTAAAGAACTTACGCATAAGGTTTTTTTATGGTATATTTATGTATCAACAAAGTTGGATAATTAAATAGGTACTCTTTTATGATAGGTAGGTAATAATTTAATTCTAGCGTCGCAATTAAGTTGCAGAAATGAACTTAAAAAAATAATATAAACTAAATAAAATTATAATTGAGCATAAACATTTATTTAAAATTTTAAATAAACGTTTATGGTAATACTAAACGCTTCAGAAAATCGCAACTTTATAAATAAACTTTTTATTTCTTTAGTAGGTAAGTGTTGCCAGTATCAATCAATTTTTGACGGGCAAGCATGAACTTCAATTATCAATTTACAATAGTTTGTTAATTTCTTTTACAAAATACACGAGTTTGTATTGACTCACTGAATGGTACTAAACGCCATTACAACACAAGGACACATACTTTACATATTTAGTAGTTGAAAAAACCACAAAGGTTTCATGGCCATCCGTTCCATCACGTACAAGCTAATATTTTTAGATTTTTACGCAATTATTAATAAAAGACAAAATTATATTATAATTATAATCACGCCAATGTCCACTAAAGGTTAAGCAGAGGTGTACTTACTGTAGGTACACCCACGGTTACGAGGGGCAAGCCCATTGCCATCAACCGGGCATAATTCTAGACACCGAGATACTACTGGGAAATTCATAGAAAAACCCAAAAAACTCCTCGACCCGGGAATCGAAGCAAGGATCTCTAGCACAGCAGTCGCCCTTATGACCACTCAGATCACTAGACTAATGAGGCAGTCTGCATAAACTTGCAATAAAAAATTACCGAGATTGAAATATTATTATTTATTGATTACCGAGAATTTAATGAAGTTAGATAAGTATATATTTTATATAATAAATAAATAAAAAATAAATAAAATATATTTTCAACTACCTATTACAAGTTTCTTCAAAAACAAAAAACTAAATTGACAAATAGAAACGGACTAAATTGAAAAACAAAAACAAATTCAAATAATATTTTCAATTCTAATTTTAAGCCTCAGATTAAAGTCACACAAACTTACAATGTTACTTTTTTTTCCGAAACTACCATGCTGTAATTATAAATAGCACAGCACACACAGCTATTATACATAATATGTATTTTCAACACCAATCTTAGTTGGTGTTTAAAATATGAATTTAATGAAGTTAGTTAAGTATATTCGTGACTTACTTGATTCTGGTGCTTCCTGGTTTTAGAAAAAAGATAAGTCAGGTAAATCACAACAGGATTTGAATTATGACAAAGTACAAAAAATCCACAACATGGTTTCTTTACAAATCTATCTACACTTTTTGTATTTAAATTTTAGTTTCACTTAAATAAAAACCTTACAAAGATAACTTATTTATGTACTATTATGAAAAATTTTACATGTTAATAAACGTACATACTTACTTAATGCAATAGTTATGCGACAAGTCGTGATCTACGGATTTGACACTAAATATGAGATATATTATCTATGTATTTATGTAATCCTCGCAGGAAAATCTATTTATCACAATAAATGAGCGCTGAATGTTAAATTGAATGCATAACACCATAATATCATATGATACGAGGAGTTTTAAAATATTCTCAGGACTAAAAGATTCAGGTTAAAGTACTTAGTTGGATATAAGAGCTCTACGGATCGGCATAATACAACCTCAACTCTCAACCCTTTTTGGTATTACAAGTTAAGATAAGGCAAGTTTCTTCAAAAAGAAAAAAACTAAATTGACAAACTGAAACTGACTAAATTAGAAAAAAAAAATCAATACTAATTTTAAATCTCAGATGAAAGCCGTTACACATGCTGATCACAGTTACAACTTACAATTTTACGTTTTTTTTTTCCGAAACTACTATGCTGTAATTATAAATAGCCACTCATACACAGCTATTATACATAATATGTTGTTCTCTGGAAAAATACACGCGACGCAGAAATAATAACGCATTTTTTTACAAAGGAATCTTAAGTATTTCACAAAGCAACACCAGGAAAATCAAAGGTTTCCACTTAACATTCTTGCTCCGTATATCGTAAAGCAATAACATTGTTATTCAGCACTCAGAATGACCTTTAACTCAATTCACCAGTCCATGCAGACATGATGAGCATACATGCATGAGAGTAGCGTAAAACCTGTGTTTACGCATGCTTTACATGCGGTCGTAGTCATAACTTTGTGACGTCAGTCTGTTGTCAGTGTTGTCACCTAACAAAATGCTGCTCAAGTGTTACAGCTGCTGTTTGGAGTCAACATAAAAAAATAATGAAAAAATTTAGTTTAGGCGGTTGATAAAATATGATGAATCGAGATAGTCACTGAAAACCAGCGCTGTGTTGTGGCTCACGTCACATCCAGCGTTATGCTGAGACCTCATTGTCACACCTGCGCGCTGTACAATGGTCATTACATTTTATTATTTTTATAAAATTCGTATTTACAGTAATATTAAAGTTTTTTGTATGGCCAGATTGCACGTGTTGTTTTTGTGTGGCAATAAAATCTTATTCTTTTTATTATTTTATTAAAATAATGATTTGCAAAAAGTGTAATACAACATACTCAAGATAACATAACACAAGAAGAAGAAAAGTGGTTGTTTATACCAAAATTTACGCTTGAACGGCTACACAGATTTCAATACAATTTGGCAAGGAGATTCATTGCATCCTGAGAAAGGAGAGGCTATATAACTTTTGACCGAGTAAAACCGCGGGTAACAATTAATATAGCATCACATGAGCATCATTTCATTTATAAAGCCTATAAGTATAGCTCGCATTGATCAATCTTCGCGCCAATTTTAGCAGCGCAAGGGCGACCACGCGGCGTATAAACTTGAGACAACACTAGTTATTGGGTCATGGAATTACAAATGTCTTCCGTATTTTTTTGCGTAGTTGTTGTCGTAGTAGCCTTTATTGTTGTTCAGTATACAACCTTTTAAGATTTCACAATTTATTGAGAACAACAGTAGGTACTAAAATTACAAGTCTGCCATAATAATAATGAGCGGTATATAATATCGGTAGGAATTCTATTATTACTGCTAGTTGTAAGTATATTTTATCAATTAACATAACCTGATTAGGTATTACAAATGCCATTGAAGAACTAGTTATTGTAATCTGATCTACCTACTATGTGATTAAGAATTAAGAATGTACCTCTTATTACACTTAGTTTTGTTAATGTTTTAATTAACATCTGTTAATTATGGATGGACTAGATAATGAATCTTTAGTTCGAACGGCAATGAAATAAAACATTATTATCCGTCACATCTTTGGATTATCGTCATTGATATATTATGTCTATGATTGTCGTTCGACGTTTGTCTGTCTAGAATAAAAGCAATAGCATTTCAACAATATCACCATCATCATACAAAAAAAGAAATAATGCGCTGATCAAGTAAATTGGGATATGAGGCAAGAGTTTTTTTCTTTCACGTATGAAAGAAAAAAGACTAGACTAAACTAAACTAAAAAGAGACGTATCTCTATCAGCCATCATCTCAATAGTAGCCGCCAATCAGAGCAATATATTTTCCATTCATTAATGAATACGAGAACAACACTACGGAAATATTGCTTACGGAATACACAGCCAACAAATGACGCGCAAATTCTTGTTTGCCTTCATACAGCCTACTGAGCTTAAATTGGAATATTAAATCTTCACTCGCGATAAATATTCCAAGGGCAGAACAACCAGTATGGACTCAATTACAAAAGTATTTTATAATCTGTGGCAAGATGATCAGTGGTTGATCACCTTGAATTTGTTGTGTGTGATTATGGTACCTACAACATGTTGAGCGTCCCACCTGCTCATCTACGTAGGTACGTTGATTTAGTACACAAATATTATTTACGGTATGGTTTTAATGATTCCTTAGGAATGCTGTAAGTCTGTAGAAATATTATCTAAATAAGTTTGTAACTAGGAATTAGACGAAATACAATTTAAAATTGTGTATATTAAAATATGGTTGCCTCAAAACCTGATGAGCATATTATTTTCATTTTATTCCAACTATTTAATAATTTAGATTGCATATACCTATTAATTATAATAATAAACTTAGTTTATCGCTTAGAATCTAAACCTTACATGATGATTTACCAATTTTGTCCCATACGACAAAATCTAACTAGGTAGGCATAGTTAATATTGAAGCTGACCGGCTTGACACGAGGTAAACCGGTGTAACTTTGAATCCCATTGATTAAATTTATAGCTCGTTACAGTTTTTATAGACCTTTATTCTAATATCTACAATCAATTCAAAGGATTTGGTTCTTAAATTCATACTTCTATAAATGTCTTTACGTCCTACATAAATAACGAACAAACGAATTCTCCAATAGCCTTCAAAGGTCTAAACAATATGGAAACTATTGTTATGATAGATAAAGGCTTAATTAGTATTAGGTACTTTTTTAATCTATGAAAAACCTTGTAATTCGATGCGTTAATATAAAAATCTAGAAAACAAACATACTCTGAATACTTATTTACACAACTCAGAAGTTTTAACTAAAAACAACAATAAAAAATATTCAACAGTTTGGCTTAGTGTATCTACGTTATAAAAACTACAATGACTTTGTCACGGAATAAGGCTCTGACCACATTAGAGTAATGCGCGATTTTTTGCGCAATGTTTTAATGTAATAGACTGTGCATAAAGCATAATATTTTTATAATAATGTGACACGATTACAGCGATTACTATTAATGTGTTGAAACTTGTGTGCAATGACTGTCATGCCAAAACTGCTTCAACAACTTAAAAAATGTAAAATTACCTGTCCGCTTATACGGTAATCTAGAAACGCGAACATTTGTGTAATCATGCGGATTTGGTGCTTAAAAATTCATCATCATCATAATTTATTATGTTGGTCTAAACAATAAATCAACTGTTCAAATTCCTTTAGTTAAAAAAGTATGTGGTAGAAAAATCTAGCTTTGGGTATTGTTTTCCCTGCAAATAATCCCATGACACTCAAACGTCGTCAAATTTCTATATCAAATGTCACTTTGCTCAAAGAGATTGCTTTTTATTTGGTGTCTTCAGGAAATATACCTACATTTTTATTTGGAAAAGAAACATAAGTTATCAAATCCGGAACTCCCAAAATATTGGAAAATTAATTTGTGAAAAATTATAACAGTTGTCAAAATGTTGTCAGGCTAACGCCTGCTCTCAATTTTAGAATTCCACTGAATATTCAAGCAAATATGTAACGTGTGAATTGGCTTTGCATTAATATTAAGTGAGTCAGCGTGACAATGTAATGAAATAAGGTGTGGCAATGACGAACTGCATAAGACCTTACGATTAAAATTGTTGACAAGATATGAATCAGTTGAAACAGGTACCTTTTGTAAAGGACGCAATTACCTACGTCTGAGTAACCTACTTTAATTATGGAAGCCAAAACCAAATGTAAACAAAACAATTGCACTACACGATTTTTTATTTATTTATTTTATTTTTATTCTAATCTAAAAAGATAGTAATATCGACTAATCCTCCTTGTCCACTGCTATACAAATATTTTCACATAAAAAAAAACAGGATGAATGAATGACAGTTAACAGCTGTAGTCTAATCCCAAAAAAATTGTTGTCGTCGACTACACTGACAAGAGGAAACTAAACGTCATTATTTTAAATTACAACTTCCTTCTGACTTGGTTAACGATTAAATAAAACTATTTCATTGGTAGCCAAGTCGGTGAATCACTAAGGGTCCATAGTCTTTGACATATAACCTTTATTATAACAAGGAGTGTTTAAAACCAGTCAGTTGTGTAAAAGATTAACCATCTGGCTCTTGCGATTTAACTAGTCGGACGTGCGTGAAGATGTATTGGCTAACTCTTTGACACTACTTCGATTTGAATAGAATTTAAGAACCCTACCTAACCCTATAAACATAACTATGTTTTTTTCAGTCAGAGCTCTATGCTATTTCATCTCACTTTTATAATGTTACAACAGCTGCACGGTTGTTCGGAATGGCTAGTTTCAAAACTAGCAGTCGCAACTAGACATTTCATAAGTTCTTGTTTATGGTGTACCTAGAAGAAAATAAAAAAATATTTTGTTGATTTTTATTTGAAACGGGCAGATCCGTTTCACATTTTGAACGTTTAGTCAACGTCACAATTGCGTACCAACCCCGCATTTATTTATCTTTCCGCTCCGCTCATAACAAACTGCTGCGCGTCACGCACAGTTTGCGCGCCAACCGACCGTGCACGTAGACACGAAAACCATGATGTTGTTTAAACTTTAATATATTAAATTATTATCAGGCATACCTACCATGCGTAAATGCGAAATACAATAAAAAATACTAGATTTTCACCTAATGATTAAATTATGTCGAGTTAATTAAGTAGTAGAATGCGAATGAAATTTAATACACAATGTAAGAATCTCACAGTGTCATTAAGTGACTCATATTAATGAGAAGAAGTTTACGTAAGATTTGATAACTTTCTACTTTTATTTTTAAGTTTAAATAGGTGCCATCTGCCAACGGTAATTTTATTACTTACTTAATTTCCGAAAAGATAAATAAATAAATAAATATCTTGGGACATTTTTTTTGCACAACACCATCTAGTCCCAAACTAAGCAGAGCTTGTACTATGGGTACTAGACAATGGATATAATACTTATATACTTTTTTTTGTTGTAAATATATACTTATAATATATAAGAAACACCCAGACAAACACAAACACCTAAGTTATGACCATGACACCATAAATGTTTGTATTTTGTGGGAATCGAACCCACGACCTCGTGATCAGCAGTCCGGTACTCGAACCACTAGACCACAGACGTCGTCAAAATATAGATAGATAGGAGATACTTAGCTTAATGTCACACTAAAAAAAAAATTGTAAGTAGGTATTTATTTTCTATAGATTTATTCAATTACTGACATATTTACTGCTAAAACTTCCGTAATTAATTACAGAAAAATTAAATTAATGCCTTTTTTTGGGTCTACCACCTGGGGAGGCGTCAGGTTGTCTTACCGATTTGCCTTCCTGTGCCACCAGAGTCATATAAATACTATGTTCCCGATCAGTTAATTTAACGTAGGTAGATGAACAGCACAGTAAATCAAACGTGAATTAAAAAAAAATGTTTTACAAAAGGAACTTATAAAATGAAAAATACAACATTGTGAAATCACAAAAGTTGACGCTATAAAACAAATTATGAAGATAAGAATGCCGATTTCAAATTTAAATGAGATAGAAATATTTTACGTAATGCGTAATATTTTATCCAAACAAGTTTTTGGATGGATTTCACTTGTTGAAGATTATGATAAATTTTTAGTTTAATAATCAACCTTTGTTTAATACTGTCCCTCTGCTGGGCACGGGTCTCCTCTCAGTATGAGAGGGATTAGGTTATAGTCCACCACGCTAGCCTATTGCGGGTTGGCAAACTTCACACGCCGTCGAGAAAATCTCTCAGGCATGCAGGGTTCCTCACGATGTTTTCCTTCACCGTTAAAGCGAGTGATAATTACGCCCATGATTTCGAAAAGTCAGAGGTGCGTGCTTTGGATTCGAACTCGAGACCTTTGACTTGGCAGTCCAGTGGATAACCCTAGGCTATCACTGGTTTTCTTTTTTTCAAATATGTAATTTGGATTACCGATATAATATTGCTCTACCTATGGGTAATAAAAATTAGAAATGTACAAGTATTTTTAAGTAAACATTTTAATAACTAATTTATAACAGTATTGTCAATCATAGAATACTATTTATCTACAAACGCGCCGATGACGAACATAATCAATACTTCATTCAAACTTTTGTACCGTAAATAATAGATTAGTTGGAGTTTTCTGTAAACACAGTTTGTATTAGTTAATTAGCCTGGCATCTATTACTGGAAAAATTAAAATCATTTTATTTTAATCATTCATTACGCAAATAACTTTTTCATACCACAATTGTTAGCAATAGTGACACAAAATATGGCTAATGTTTAATGATTATAAACATTAAAGTCCGGATGTAAGTAATTTATATTACCTAAATCACAACAAATAAAGTATAAACATAATGTATGTAGGTCATATTTTTTCTGTTTCAGTAATTTAACCACAAAACCAACCAGTCTTATACGTATTACAACTTCTTTGAGTTGAAATAATCTCTAAACCGCAATCAAACTTTACCTTCAGTGTAATTTGCTAAACAACTCAAATTATTTGCTAACAGCTAAAGTTTACAGACCATAGACACAAAATTTTAAAGTGGAAACAAAATTTTAATTATTATTTAATACCTAGGTTCTTAATCATAAATTTAATTCTCGTTATTTATATTTTTAGCTGGTGAAAAGTGTCATTATATTTTTACTTTTATCTTTTTGAATAGTTTTTATTCGTAGAACTATTATATAACTACTACTTATTGGCAAATTCCATGGAAAAACAAATATTAATATAATAAAATAATCATAATTTATTCATTTCTTGCTATTTAAAATATTCTAAAGTATATTATTATTGTAAAAATGTTCTTAATAATACTTGTTGAACAATATTTATTTGTATAACTAAGTACCTTATCTAGCTAGTATGAACAAAAATCTAATAATAAATGTATGTTTTCACTGTTCACAATCATTTTATCTAATAGGTATTTCATTCAAAGCGGACTACGGCTGAATAAAGCTTTCATTGAAGTAAAATAATCTATAGAAGCCTTCGCAAATATTGCGCAATTCAAAGTTCAAACTAGACTTTTGCATTGATAACATGGATATTGTGACGACCTTACAAATAGGTATACAAACAAAGCTGAACATAGTAGGCATTCTAGGTAGCTATGTACCTATACAATATACAAAGTTACTCCATTAAGTCGTAAACAACATTCCATTCAGGTCAAATCCCAGACAATTCACAACTATATTATATGAAAATCTTATATACTAGGTAGATACTTAAATAAAAATGACTAACCGTTTATTTTTTCCACAGGCTGCAAAGCGCAGTTTCCTTCGCCGTACAAAAGCGACCGCGCCACCAGACACAACGGAGACAGAGTCCGCCACAGATAAAATAGAAACCACCACAAACAAGTTCACTAGACGCGGGAACTCCAAATTCAAATCACGAAAAGAGGCTGAACTCGAGAAAAAAGGTTCCACTGCGAAAAACGAGGTTGAAAATGCTTCGCGTCGGCCATCTTTGAACGGCGGCGCGCGACGTAGTGAGCGCCCGACTCGCAAGTTTGTTCGAGTGCGGCCTGGGGGGGCAAACGGTGAGTCCGGTTTTGCTCTAAGCTATTTGTTTTTATTTTCTGTCGACTCTACCAGTTTCCATGGAAAGCTGAGGGAAACTTGCGGTGAAGCTAGTTCTAGCGGTTAACCTATAAATGTGACATGACATTGGCACTACACTTTCTATAGCGTAAGGAGGGGTTTGTTTGTAGTAAATTAAAGATTTACGGACGTTGCATAAGAATTTTTCAGTAATTTTTAGCAAAGATATTCTCAAAATTCGAATTTGACGTTTTTAGCAAAGAAAAAACTTTCTTTACGCTCCAAACTTGTTCCACCACAAATTATACAATTTAATCACCTCGTTATGTGCATTATATAATTTAGCTGAACATCGGATTTTTCCAATCGATTCAAGCCCTTACCAGTCTGAGTATCGAAGGTCGGTCCGATTAACTCTCGTCACGATTTCATGGTGTAATGATAGCCGTGAGTGCTAACTATAGCTTTTAGAAGGTGGTAGGTCGTTGACGTAGTGCAGGTACTGTTGTGGGATAGTATTTCAAAACCGACGCTGATAACATTTGGTTTTTGATTCGAATCGGCATCAGAATCGAATTCGTATCAAAAGTAAAATGACAAAATATCTAATTGTGTCCAAGTTAGCTACACAATCTTCAACAGTGGGCTCAACCAAGCTGTTAATATTATGATTATTTTTCTGCCCTTGTCCCAATTTATTTGGGGTCGGCGCAGCTTAACCTTTATTCCATTCATCCCTGTTCTATTGACTTAAGAGATTCTGATCGTTTTCGGATCAGATATGTGCGAAACGACTCTTACACAGTCTATCCATCGTTCCCTCCGTCCTTCTACATTCATATTCATCACTTTACCTAGCTAAGTGGGCTGCTAATATACTGAATGCATAACCATACCTGCTTATGTACCATTGTGCTTTTATGAACGCCCACCTGAAGCCACAACAATAACATGTTTGATTTAATAGGAGTGTCAGTAACACCCGGCCTTCCCATCACAGACAGAGATTTGTTCTTGAAACAAAAAGTATTTATGCAAAACATATTGATTTTAACACTGGCCACATATAAATTGAGATGGCTTTACTGTTCTCAACATAAACAAAAATTAAGATGATATATATTTTCACCCCATAGTGTGACGCAGCATAAGATTTGGACCAGAACCTTCGAAAAACAATGTTTTGCATATTCGTAGACTCTGTATTGTAGTCATTTCTGTTACATTGCCTTTCGAATCGGGCCACAATAATTTGCAATGATATACGGCCGAATAACTGGATTTAATAAACTCTCCAAATAATATACATCGGTCAGTCCCATAGTTAGGTTGGGTCTGATTCCACTTACAAATTCTTAGAATAAGTAGGTACCCGACTACCCGTATTCCCTTGTATTAGTGTATTTGCAGTTTTTGTATCACTGCGACATGTGCGACTGTAGTCGGCCTATTTTAATCGCGATTCGCCACTTGATGAGTTAAGAATTCACCGCTTAACGTAGCGCATGTCACAAACTGCAGGTTTTGCTTAGAGGTCTTCATTTCATCTTGGCTTAAAATAGAGGCTTAGGTATAGTGCCTCGACCATGAGTGTTTCTCAGTAAACTCGCTAGCGACGCCATTAAATATTTGTAGGGAAAACCCTCGCAGCGCCTCTAACGGTTACGTAAGTAACTAAAATCGGCTATGAGATTAGAGCGGTTCGATGCGTAAAAAACCGGCGAAAGCAATCGATAGAACTAATGGTTGAGGTACTGTGCGCGCGGCATAACCTGGCCGGAGTAAAGTTAGTCGTTTGAATGCGCAATGGATTGTTTAGTATTTTTAATGAAGGAAAAAATCGGCGGGCGGGCAGGATTCGAACTTGCGACTTCTGGTTCGGTACACCAGACGCTCTGACCACTAAGCCACCGCTCGCCCTGCTCGCCAGTCGAAATCTTCCTCCACATTCTAATTTACGTCTTAAGGTGACGTAGCGCCATCTATTGTGAAGAAAAATCCTGCCCGCCCGCCGATTTTTTCCTTCATTAAAAATACTTGTAATCTTAGCATGGAAAATGCTTAAAAAAATACAAAAAGATGGATTGTTTAGGTTAAAATTTGTATACTGCACAGCTAAACGGCCAACTTCAGTCCGGAGTATGCCGCGCGTAGGTACTGTACATTACTTTTCCTCATAGTTTATAGGAGCCTCTCACAGAGACCTTTGACCGGCATTACATAAGGAACACCTCACGGCGCGACCTTATCTCTGGGCGGTGAAATCGATCGCTCTCACTAGATGAAAGTCATGCTCCATTGCAGGTCGGAACTCGACTCAAAAAGCTATACCTAGTCGATCATATTCATTATCTTTTTTCTTGCCACGGTCTAATCAAAAACACTTGGGCTAACAGAGACGATGCTTAGCGTAAAGTAAGGCTTCCGTATGCCAAATTTGTATTACAATTTGACATACGGAAGCGTAAGTTCATGCTGAGTCTCTTCTCTGAATCTCAGCCTTGGACTAAGACAAGTTTTGTTAAAATGACTTAATTATTAGGTACAATAGTTGGTTACTATAAACAAAATGAAAAATAATACCTATTGAATAAATTAAGTCTTCTTTGAAACTTTTTTTCGTAACGACTTTGGGTATTTGGTCAACACATTTCTGTGACATCATCGACCTTAAATAAAACGCAATAAGAAATAAAATCAATTATTAAAAGAAACAAAAAAACCCGACTGCGTAAAAAGTACTAACTAAAAATCTAAAAACAAGCTCTGTGATGTTGGAAAATGTATTGCAGGCGGGACAAGCTGTTCGTTCATAAACAAAATTGTTTCTTTGCTTGTCCCGCCTGCAATACATTTTCCAACATCACAGAGCTTGTTTTTAGATTTTTAGTTAGTACTTTTTACGCAGTCGGGTTTTTTTGTTTCTTTTAATAATTGATTTAATTTCCTTCTTTTTAGTTTATAAATCATCATAGAATCACTAGGTTCAATCCTAAATGATGATTTAAAATATAAATTAATACAACTAAAGATAATTTTTGAAATTAGTTCGCACATTAAAGCGTATAAAATCCGCCATATTGTTTTTTTTTTAAATTTCATTTACCCAGTGACAGTCGTGCTATCAAGACGAATCTAATGAGGTGTCATTTATCTAAATCGGTTGAGCCGTTGAGTAGTTACGACCGGACATAGGAACGGACATACATACATACATACATACATACATACGCGTCAAACACATAACCCTCCTCCTTCGGCAGTCGGGTAAAAAATAGGCCCGACCACATCTTGGACAAAAACCCTTTTATGGTCATCCGTGGCCCGTGGGAGGAAAACTTAGTATTATGTATTTTATTAATAACGTCTCAGTCTCAATTAGGTACTTAAGTGTGAATGCTTTGTAATAATACAAACATTAAAAAAATACTAATAACGTATTGGTGGCACTTAGCGTGACGTGATCACTCGCATTCACTTGAGCTTCGCATCGCATTGAAGATCTTTTACCCTTTTACAGCATTCATACTGTAAAAGTGTGAAATGCGATGAATAAATGAATCAGCAAAAATAATATTTTTCGTCTATATTATTGATTTTTAGTTTTTATTCGTAGTCCTACTGCAATGAACTTTGCCAGTGTTTCAGCAGTAGTACGTACCTACTACTACTAATTTAATTTAAATATGACTCTCGTTGATTGTCACCGACTCAAAATTAGTTAAATAAAATAAAATGAAATATGTTATTTATTGCTTTTTAGTTCCTATGTGTTTTTTGGAGGCGGTTTGTTTTTTGTTTCCTACTGGAACTGTACTCTTGTACTACAGTTCCCAGCCGGAAAATAAGATTGTAACAACTGTAAAACACGTTAAAATATAACGACAAACCAGCCTAGAGTTCGACCTAGACATTCCGGGGACGTTGTCCTCACTTGCCAGTGTTGTGTAGGCCTCCGCGGAGGTCGGACACCTGAACTGGTAAGAAATGCTAATATTGACATTACTATGTAAACTAAGTCGCGGTGATGTCAGATCTACAGAAGTGTCTTTTTTAGATCCGTTTCATCTACAGTTCTCGCCAAACTTATTGTCCGGGTTGAAGTTGGCACGAGCTAACTTTAACTCGGCTTTAAAAATCGGAGAAAGAAAAATATTGGGTTGTAACAAAAAAATAAGAAAGCTCAAGTCGTATGCTATCATTTTAATCCAATATGTTAGTTAGTTAGCTCGAGCCAACTTCAACCCGGACAATAAGTTTGGCGCGAACTGTACTCGTCATACTTTATCAAATCATGCTTGTACTCTGTGAAGGCAGATTCAGATGATAGAGTTAAGTCTAATAGTCATTATCGGAGAACATTCCTAGCTTCAGGCTTTAAAGGAATTTCTAATAAAGCACTTAGAATAACAGGGGTTAGTTTACCTCTCCATCCTTTTTTTTCGCGTTTGGAAATCCTCATGGTAGTCACCCGCCCCGGGGCGGGCGGGGGGGTCTGTCAGACTCCTGCTGACTAAAACCAATCCCGGTGTTCCCACTCGCACTTGCGTTGCTATCTGTCTACCAAATTTCATTTAAATCGGTTCCGTAGTTTGGGCGTGAAAGCGCAACAGACAAACAGACAGTTAAGTACTTTCTCATTTATAATATTAGTAAGGATAGGTGGATATAGGATATTAATGGAGAAAAAGCAAATCGGTCCATTAGTTTCACAACAAATCTTTCCTCTTTATAATATTAGTATAGATAAGTACCCACAAAATTTCGAAAAGTCAGAGGTAAGTGCCTTGGATTCGAACCCGAGACCTATGACTTAAAAGTCAAGTGGGCTACTAGGCTAGGCTTACACCTACATGTTGTCTATTAATAGATTACCTCCATTTTAAAATAATTACTAACCCATCCATGACTATAGAGTGAATTCAATGAGTGAGTAAGTGACTACATACAAAGTTAATGAATATTCAAATAAAATTAGTTTAATAGTTCACTGTGAAACACTATCTAGCACATTGGTAGCGGTGCGTAGAATTATTAGCATTGCAAGTCCAAGAGCACGCAATGTTGTAACCAAGAAAACTTGAATGTATGAAGAAAATTCATCTGCGCTAGTAAATACTAATAAATATTTTTGTTGATCTGTTCGAATTCCTTTTACTAAGATGGAAAACGTAATTGTAGGACGTTAGTTTGTCGGATTTCTTTACAATTGAATTACGCTCGTGCAAGCCTTCCCTGAAACGAATTTTTTCGCCCCCATTTATTTTACTGATATGGAAGGCAGTAAAAGTACTTAAGTCGTTTAGTTACCCATAGGCCATAGCCCGCCCTAAAGCATTTATGCCCTGCATGCTATGAAAGACATCTCCATAAAATCTATCAAATATTATTCAAAGATACAAATGTTCGCTATGAATAAGTACATATAATACGTTCCTTAATAGTTGTTAATAAAATTTTCAAGTGCACTGGAAATTCGTTCGATTCTTATTGTGGTTTATTAAAAGTAACTATTAGTACCCTTGCCTTAAGATTGCACTTAGCTTCAAGAACCTCACTTTGAGAATACTAACAAAATCTTTCATTAAATGAAATGCACCTTCACATTCTTGTGCTCATCTAACGATGTAATCGAAATCTTACAACACCCACGTGACCTGTCAAGCAAAAAAAAATAAAAACCTAAATACGTAACGTGATGTCACATCTAAGGTTCCCATCGCGAACACTTTCCATCTTAACAATACAGTTACGTCATTAGCGAGTGATGCGCCCGCGCCGGCGGCACTGTGGGTTGACCCAGAACTTTCTCCTGTAATAATTTGTTGGTCTGAAAATTTTCTTATGTTTTGTGATAGTGTACATTTTTAAATAGTAATAAGGTTACATATAACATAGCAAGCATATGAATTTCCTCAGAATGTTAAACACCAACACTTGCCATATTTAGACTTCAGTTATTAATATATAAAGCTGAAGAGTTTGTATGTTTGGTTGAACGCGCTAATATCAATAACTACTGGTCCGATTGGAAAATTCTTTCAGTGTTAGATAGCCCGTTTATCGAGGAAGGCTTTATGCTATATATCATCACGCTACGACCAATAGGAGCGGAGTATCAATTAATAATGTTGCAAAAACGGGGGAAAAATCAACTAGGGCGTAAAGTTGATTTTTATCCCGTTTTTGCAACGTTTTTGTAGAATCTACGGGAACGAAGTCGCCGGCAAAGGCTAGTATTTCAATAGGGGCTTATTGAAATAAATAATTATTTCTTAGCTATTAAAAGTAGTAATTATTTAGTTGCAGAATATTTGGCAATCCGGTGATAGTGCCAACCTAAATCAACATAGCAGCGGAGTGAGCTACCGTCTCAATACAATCAATTGCTTTGTGATGGGTCCATAATTTTTTAGTTCTGTTACATGTCAGATTCTGTGATGGTTCTTGGTCCAGCCACAAATGGTGAGAGCCATGCTGCTTTTGTTCACGTTTAGAAAGCTCAGCTTTCTTTTCGGCTTATGAGCTGTCTATTTTTCCCTAGATCTTTCCAGATTTTCTGAATGGCACTGCAACTAAAGTACAGTTTTCGCCAAACTTATTGTCCGGCTTGAAGTTGGCACGAGCTAAGTTCAACCCAACCATAAAAATCGGAGAAAGAAAAATATTGGATTGTAAATTGTAATAAATAAAAACGAAAGCTCAAGTCATAGTCGCACGTTGCTCGCTATGGTCGTTTCAAATCATTTTTTTTCACTCCAATTTTTACGGCCAGGTTGAAGTTAGCTCGTGCCAACTTCAAGCCGGACAATAAGTTTGGCGAGAACTGTACTAACATGCATCGAAATAATGATTGTTGTCGAAACAATCAGTTGCATCCATTGTTTGGCAATGTGCTGACCGTGAACATTTTAGCATCTCCTTGCTAACTTGACCAGGCCGAAGTGATTTGTTCGACTCCTTTGTAATAGCCTTTTTATTACAAATACTAACTGTACCTAAGTGATGTTTATTTAGCAAGGTTGCAAGCGGGGCCGAATCAATTATGATATTATACGCCAGCCAATGACCCCAGGGTCGGTATCTTAATGATGCCTTACATTATATTGTCATGTTTTCGATTGCCAACCTAACTTTTAGAATTAGAATTTAATATATTTTACCAAGCACGTAGGAGTTTCCCAAAATCGTCAAAATGCATGACCTAAGCAGGTCATAACTATAGCTATAGTTGGTTTGAGATGCGTTGGTATATTAGTGAGTCAGTCACCTTTCCTTCTTTATTATTAGTAAGTCATACAAAAGTATTAATTCGAGACTTGAAACAGAGATCCATACAAAAATTCATATTGTATGAAACAATAAAAATGGTATGAATTTTTGTTTTAAATATCTGAAGACCTACTGCATGCAATACATTGATTATATTTGACTGGCCATCGTCACAAAATATTATCGTTTGTTTTTCCGTACTGTCAGTCGACTGTCGAGATAATATCTCTCGATCATTTCCATACGCTCTGTCAAGGGCACGTCGACACCGTAACACGATTCTGTCAGGATCATTGTCTAGTTCAGAGCATACAATCTTGATACCTGTTCTGATAATAACAACTGATTTAATACATAATAATATTATTTGTTTTGTCATAAGAAGTAATGTAAATACAAGCTTACAATGCGTAAGCTTTACTAGTTCATTCTAGTTTTCTTGTGCAGTAACATAATTACACATCTAATATCAAGATACCAACCTAAGCTACATACCCAAGCTAAGTATGGAGAGTTGATTGGTACGGAACAAGGTGTTCCGTGATGGAATTCAGCCAAGTTCTATAGCGTACTTAACCAATTGGTCAAGCGCTCCGTCAATCAAAGCGTTCCATTGCTGTCCCCACTTGCCTTTCTCTGCTGCCTCTCTGCTGGGCCAATTACCATATCATTTCGATTATACTACCGACCAGAACGACTCGTTATGATTCAATTTTTAAAAATCTACCTGATCACTTAGGTACACCTACGTGAAAGAATACCGTTTGTATATACGTTTGTGAGGATATTTCACTTTTCAGTCTTCTAATATGGTTATGTTTATCGGAGGTTCACAACTGTGAAATTCCCAGTAGCTGCTTGTACTTTAATTTCAGTTCAGTTAATGGCAATAGGCTCAGCGCCTCGCCCCCTCTTACAAGGGACTTAAACGTACCGGCGAATTGTGGGTGTACCCCAGTACCCCTTTGCCTAAACTTTCAGGGAATACAGGCGAGATGGTATCTATATTTATATACTATAGCTTCCCGCCAGCGGCTTCGCCCGGTCTTGATAACTTTTTTCTCCCGTTTTTTGCAATATTTAGCGTTGCTACTCTGCTCTTATTAGTCGCAGTTGAAGTTGACACGAGCTAACTTCAACCCAGCCATAAAAAAGGAGAAAGAAAAATATAGGATTGTAATAAATAAAAACGAAAGCTCAAGTCGTAGGCTGTCGTTTTAAATCATTTAAAAAAAAAAAACTCTCTCCGATTTTTACCTCGTGCCAACTTCAAGCCGGACAATAAGTTTGGCGAGAACTGTACCATCATTTGGCTCGTCTTTGCCGCTATAGACCATAACCAAACCATTGCTCATATTCGTTGCCAGACGTCCGTGTCGCAACGTCCAAACTATCTCGCATCAAGCCCATCATATCACACGTTCGCGTGAGAGTAATCGGTGCAATTAATACTTCTTTCTCGTAACTGTTTCCTATTCGCAGTCGATCTGTACGGAAATTAAACGTTGCGTAACACTGTGAGATATCGATTCATATTTCCTTGAGATTTTTGCGATAGGTACCGGTGATTAAATCATACTGGCAATTAATTGAATAAGTGTGCGTTTGAGTAAGTCCCTGGATGGTTTTAGATCACTGGTTCTCAAGCTGGGGTATTCTGCTGTCCCTAAAAGTCGCAAAATTCACAAGGAAACGTTATCGCCAACTGCAACGTTGAGAAACTATGGTTTAGATTCACAATTGTACCGCGAAACACAAACCAGTTCTTGAAATTTGGATAGGAGAACCTTAAATGATTCGGATTTCATAATAATATACTCGATGACCCAAAAGAATAACTTTTACCATCAAAAAATATTGAGCATAAAAAATCAGAATCGATTCTTCCAATTCCGCATTGAACAATCGAAAGTAATACAACACCCATAAAAAACAAACAAGCAAAAGTTAAACAATCCATTTCAATTATCCACACTTTTAAAACTGCAAAAACATGGAGGCATTTGCATAAAACCTCCATTCTTCAGAAATCTCAAGCTTATACAACCTCAATAAGTAAACAGAAAACAACTGGCGATAACAATAGCAATTATCATCACAAGAGATGAGGTGAAAGCGACCGGTCAAGTGTAACGTTGGCGATAGCAAGTCACTTTCATTGTGAACACGTAATGCTTGCCATACCGATGCGACAGATTATTGCATGAAAGTCATTGCTCTTGGTGATTACGTGTGACGTAATTATGGGTGAAAAAAATAAGTGATTCTTCTGAGGTTTTGAGGAAGCAACTGAGGAAGCACTGGACTGCCAAGTCAAATGGTTTCGAGTTCGAATCCTAGGCACGCACCTCTGACTTTTCGAAATCATGTGCGTGATTATCACCCGCTTTAACGGTGAAGGAAAACATCGCGAGGAAATCTGCATGCCTGAGAGATTTTCTTCACGGCGTGTGAAGTCTACCAACCCGCTTATCCCTCTTATACTTAGAGGAGACCCGCGCCCAGCAGTGGGACAGTATATGGGTTGATTATTATATTTTGATGTTCTTATGTCAAAAACTAGAGCAAAAGAGTAACCATGGAGTTTCTTGCCGGTTCTTCTCCATAGGATAATTTCAATAATTTGGAACCGTGCACCTAGTTTCGACATTTCATAAGTGCCTGTATGACGTCTATGTGAAAATAAAACTATTTTGATTTTGAGAGGCATATTTTCATTTGTGAAAAACATTCTACATAACATACCATCACGCCTATCGCGTCCTGGGTTCGATTCCCGGGTCGGTCAAATTGTTAATTGTTATTATGGTTTTCTATGAATTTCTTGGTTGCTCGGAGTTTCGATTTGTGCCCATGCTGACCTAAACATGGCGACGAACTGTGGTGTGTACAATAGTAGTAGTACCTACACCTCTGCGTGCCTCTTCGGGTATACAAGCGTGATGATAGTAGGTATTTTATGTGGCAACGTCATTACGAAATAGATGTGTTTGACATCAAGGTTGCCCCTACGCATTAGTTTGCCTCTGTCGCGCAATGGGCGTGAGAAACTAGACCGGAGTGACTGTGCTGAACCCTAATACACGTATATACATATATATACTCATGTGTATTGTGGATGTCACATACTTCTCAAGAAAAAACAGGACTTTGAGTACTGCATTGTATTCATTACACCTGTCTGATAACTTGTCTATTTATTCTAGGCTTTTACATATATAGTTCTCGCCAAACTTATTGTCCGGGTTGAAGTTCGCACGAGCTAACTTTAACCCGGTGGTATAATACGGAGAAATCTTTTTGTATATTTTTTTAAGCATTTTCCATGCTAAGATTAAAAGTTATTTTTAGTGAAGGAAAAAATCGGCTGGTGGGCAGGATTCGAACCTGCGTCTTCTGGTTCGGTACACCAGACGCTCTGCCAACTAAGCTACCGCGAGCCCCGCTCGCCAGTCGAAATCTTCCTTCACATTCTAATTTACGTCTTAAAGGTAAAGGTAGGCGTCTGGTGTAGCGAACCAGAAGACGCAGGTTCGAATCCTGCCCGCCAGCCGATTTTCCTTCATTAAAAATATCTAACAAAATGTATTATTAATCTAAGAAAAAACCTTTACTTGTCACAGTGACACGTGCAATGTGCATGTCACAATCGAATTGTTCAAACAATAAATACAACGTGAATATAATAGCAGAGTCGAACTACATTCATAATTCTCTACACACGCGCGAAAAGCATTTCCCTGCCCTTGCTTTGTGCAGTCGGGCAAAAAAACGCAACATACCGTTACATGAGCGCAAACCCTTACAATTCTCACGCTCTGGTTGAGCGGCGCATGCGCTATGGTGTTTTACTTCACGTTGGGAAACGTCACACGGCTCTCGATAGGGTAACGCTAGTGACTGCCATAACTAGGTTTGTGGGCTTCCAGATCAATGAATGTATTGGTATTGCGTGATGATGATCTGGTTCACGCAAGCATTTTAATTGATTAATTATAAACGGTCCTCATATACTTATATTTTGTAACGTGGTCGTCGATGGCTGTGATTGTGAACAACTGTAGTCGTCGGCTATATGAATAAATTATATAAATTTTAATTAAGTACCTATTATAAATAACTAGTATTATAATAATATTATAATATTATACCACGGGGTCTTCGCACGGGTGCATTCTCTACTGTAATATGCATGTACTACTGCTGAAAACTGCATTGAAATCTAAAAAGATCTAAGCGTTTAAAAGATCTAAGCGCACAAACAGCGAGAGCGACTTTGTTTTATAAATAATAAAGATAATTCAACGTAACTAACATGTGATTTGGAGCAAGGTGCGTTCGACGTTGCCTCATAGTTTCTTCCCAATTAGTAGTAGGTCCCTGGGAAGACACTAGTACTAGCCTGCAAATATTTTCTGCAACTAGGAGTACCGCGTAGGCGCCCCATAAACATACATTCTTAAATGCCCTGTTAAGTTGGTTTCTCCTAAAGAAGACTAACCAAAAACTTATCGCTATATAATTTATTCTAAGATTAACCAGTGCAAGTGTCTCATACTCAACATAACCTACAAGTATTCTAGTGTTTTACTCAGATAACTACACGGTTTAAAATAAAACAATCAATCAAAATATCATAATAATTTAAAATATATTATGATATTTAAATTATAATATCATTTAAAATATATTATGATATTTTGATTGATTGTTTTATTTTAAACCGTGTAAATATATCATAAAACCTTAAAAAACCCTTTTCCGGCCCCGCACGGAAGATGGCATTCCGTACACGGCAATTAAAAGATAAACAATCAACAAGAACAACACTATAAGTTGCCCATTACTTACCATACGTCGTGTACAATTATGTAGTTAGTTACTTACAAGCGACCGCGAAACACCAGTGGCGTGTCATCGGTAATAGCTACTGTGCGGCAAAAATAATTGCTAACAGTGGGTGTACGTGCTTCTGAATAATTATTTTATGGTGATTACGATGTAAAAGTTGTTACAAAATTCTTGCTGACCATAATTTTGTAATTTAGATGGTACAAAATGGTTATTTTTTTGAGAAAGGGAAAACTTTATTTCTTTCGCCTGAAACATAGTAGTGCTATCAGAACTCTTTCACGAGCTGCTGAAGGGTTGTATTACGTAGAAATCTCACATAATGATCACTATACCTATCTACTTACTCAATGAATCAGTGAAACACCCTATGACACTCCCAGAAATTCAGGATCCGAGTTCGAACATGAATTTTCCAAAATACATAAAATCGATAGTTGCATACCTACTATTTCTTTTTAAAAGATTTAAATTTTCAAAAAGATGATATAAAACACTGAAAAATTTGTGTCGTTGACTTTTGTAAGAAACACATAAAACACACAAAACATTAAAAAATATAGTTAAGTGTGTGTGAAAAATTGCTAATGATCTGTCTGTCTGATTATTTATCTACAGCTTTCACCGAACATACGTTCTTCGTCATGATATATGATAAAACGTGGATATAGAAATTGGAGCGAATTAATCAATGTCTCATACGCGTGAACTCGTCATGAGAACGGTGCACGTTGCGCTTGCGCCACCGATGTCAGCCTTGTTTCAAGTGATGCTATTACCAATGAAATGCTCTTAATTTCTCGACTAACATTCGCTCACGATCATCTTGTTAGTAAAAGATAAATCATACTAATATTATAAATGTGAAAGTTTGTGAGGATGGATGGATGTTTGTTACTCTTTCACGCAAAAACTACTGAACGGATCTGTATGAAATTTGGCACAGAGATAGACTATAGTCTAGAATAACACATAGGCTACTTTTTATCCCGGTAAAATCTATGGTTCCCGTGGGATAGCGGGCGAAGCCGCTGGCGGAAAGGTAGTGTTGGATAAAATAAACATGGTACGCAATCAAAAACAACGGATGCCTGCGTCATTGAGCTCATAAGTACCTATTAACAATTGGTCTCAAGAGCAGCAATTAACCGTTGGATCCCAAGTTTGATTAACAATTAGAGGATTGCGTATTTCTATGAAATTCTTGGGTTTGTGCACAGTTCTAAAAGAGCAAACGGCACACTACTATAATAATATATAGATATTATATTATCATTTATTGCAGCACACCGAAAACTGATGCAAAGTAGAATAGTACTTAGTACCTACATACACATTAAGTATACCGCTGTCTTAACTTACTTTCGGGGACAGGCGTGATGGTATTACCTTTATTTTATGGAGGGGCACCGTCCACCGTGTCATTCTAAATGTCCACTCCAGGACTCCCTCATGCAACGCCTGTTAGGAGTTTAAAACACGTCTCCTGGGAGACTGAATGGGGTCTCTCCGTAAGAAATATACGTAGAATAAGAAATCATAACAATTATTTGAACGGCAACACCGTATTAAGATCAAGTCGCACAATCTACATTCGTCATTTTATTCAAACGACACCCACATTGTTAGCGCCGTCCGGCGCCGGCGCACGGCGTCCGGCCATTTCACGCTCTGCGCACGAACAATGGCGCATCTTATGTTTGTTTTTAACGAACAGCCTGTCTTGGGAGACCTTGCTTTTATGTACCTACATTTTGTAAACTGTATGCATCATTTATGATTATGGCAAAGATTATGAATTGAAGTTAGTAGAGCTTGAAATGATATCAGTCGTATTGTTTTCCTCTTGTGCATGTCCTAACCACTCTATTAATATTGTTGGAATTTCACCAGTTTACAATGACTAGGTACAATAGGTACAGTTTACAGGTTTTAATGAAACAATTTAAATAAAACCCGGTTAAACAATTTCTTTCAAATAAAGGTAATTTTGACGGATTTCATCACGTTATATCGGTTATATCGATTATAATTATAATATCAATTACATAGGATACCGATAAAAACAATAAAGTTGTGTTTTCATGGCTTATAATCGCGTAAATGTCAAAAACCAATGACATTTTCCTTTGCGAAGATACAATACAGTTTTACAAAATATTCGGAGAAGTCCCATAATTTCTCAATCGGGTTAGAAGCATACCATAACATACTAACCAACCTCCTCTTTCCAGCAAATATATCCACGTCAACAGCGGCATCCGTATCGTCATCTCCAGCGGTAACTCGGCGTCCATTCCGCATAGCCAGCCGCCGCCGCCCAGCTCTCTCTACCACTACCACTACCACGACTACAGCTGCACCTACTACTACTGCTCCTCCTACCCCTGCTGCCCCTCAAGCGGTCACCAACGCGTACGAGGATGAAGAGTCGTTGCAGGATATTGGTGATATCGGTAAGTAAGCAGTGAGTTGTAAAACAATGGAGGTTCCTGCACCCAGGCCTTGGGGTATAAATAACTGCCATAGACATATAATAACTGCTAGGGCTGTACTACAGGGTTGTACAAATCCATCTCAGGCACCAGACTCTCACAAAACAGGGTTGCATTGCTTTTATTAGCTAATAAGTACTGCACTTAAAATATGCAACCTTTTTTGTGAAGAGCGATGAATGATTATTATTATAACTAGATAGAACCGGATTCAGGCCCGGTTCCTCCGATGGGCGGGTGCATAGTACTGCATAGAGAGCGACTCCGATTCCTAGTTGCCCGCGGTTGAAGGTTGTGATGATGTAAAAATATTTCTCAGTGCTGTTAGTGCTGGATTTTATAGATTTGTCATAACTCTAAAGTAATGTGAATTTTGCATCACAGCGTAAAAATATTTAATCACAAGAAGGTTAAAATTGCCAATGAACAACAAGAAAAACGTACAAAAACCATTATCAAGATCTTTACGCTTTCTATTCAATAGATGCAATTGAAGACCCAACTCTAGAGCCCAGAGTTACCAAAAAGTCCTACAAGCCAACTCGTCGTCCTCTGGTGAACTTGAAGGATGACGTCAAAGACCAGAACCCGTCGGCGACCAACGAGGAGGAGAGAAAGAGACAGAGCAAGAAGTATAGTGCGACCATCAAACAGAACCAGCTGAATGACCTGCTGAAGTCGAAGAGTCAGGAGGAGACGACCACGGAGACGAGGACTACTGTTGATGGTAAGTGTTCTTAAAGGATGGAAAATAAGACAGAGAAGAAAAGTAGGGTAGCTATACTCTGGTTCTGATAATTTATGTGTAATTAGCTAATGCCACTATATAATAAATTAGGTGCCCAGATTACCCTGACAGTTAATTAATGATCAGTAAACAAAAGTATATACTATTGACAATGCCATAATAATACCACGGCCAACAGCGACATAAACATTGTGGCTTTATTTCGTGGCGTCTTAAGTTCTCATCTTATCGTATCGTATCTCAAGTACTTCGATCAACACTATGTACCTTCATCTCAGTTTATTCGATTACATAAAGTATACAATCTTGTTTAGATACTGCGTCTCTATCACTCCCATAAACAATCGAAATATTTAAGATTTGTGATACGAATGATTGAAATGGAGTTTCATATTTCCCTTTCAGATATTAGCGCAGAGACAGCCCTAGCTATAGCAGCTCACCAATTGATCACAGCTCCAATCCCCAGCATAACCGACTTTGAAGACGACGTGAAGCCTACAAGAAAGTCACAAACCACCGTAGAATACAAATATACGAGCCGCGAGTACAACGAGTATACCGACAGCGGAACGCCTAGCTATGACGAATACCAAAGCACTCCATATAAGACCCCCGTAGGAGCTTACGATCAAACAACAGCTTACAGGATCCCAACAGACTTTGATTCCACTAAAGTCGGTGATTTTGAAGTCCCTAAATCCCAAACAACATCATCTGCTGGATATAAGACTGATTACGCTGAAACAACATCGGATGATCCTTACACTTCAGAGTTTGACGCTCCAAAGATTTCAACCACTACTTATGACATTCCAAAATCCACTGGTTTCGCTAACACGGCAAATACTGCTAACCTGGACTACATTCGCACAAATACTAACGATTACAGTATTACATCTGGATACGAATCTACCAAAAATACACCAACCGGTTTCACTACATCTGTTCCGACTAACTACCCTAATACGGTGACAAATCAAGACTACGTCAGGACTACCCTCGGGGACGCTTACGACACGAGAAGTGATTACAATTCCAGAGTATCCTCATATTTACCGAAAACAACTGCAACAAATTTCCCCAACACAATACAGCAAGAATACGCTCGAACAACTGGTAACACGTACCTGGATACCTCAACGGAATATTTTTCGAAGACTTCACCTACTTACGTTCCCAAATTCCCTTCTGCTGACTACCAGAACACGATAAACCAGGAGTTTGGTAGATCGACACTAAGCTCATATGACAATACTGAAACTGAGGTGAATTCTCCAAGAATTTCAACCACTTTGACCCCTCCTGTACCAGCCCCGACGAGATATTTCGAGCGTACGACATTCGCTGATACTCCAACTGAAAACTCTCCTAGAATATCAAGTGGTTTCGTTCCTAAGTCCACTGCAGCGACAAAGTCTACAAGGGGTGGTTCTAGGTTTAGTTTGTCTTCGGTAAATGCTAATCCTACAGGATATACCGGAGTACAAAGGTCGTCTACTCCAAGGTTTAGGACTGAGAAGTTGATCCCGGTGCCAGTAGTGAACACTGAGTTCTCGACGCCAGCATACACAGCCTCAAGCCGGGAACCGTCATACTTCACAAGAGAATATCTTCTGGAGTCACCTGTTACTAAAACTTATGATGGTAAGTCGATATAAAACCGCTGAGATAAATTTTATAAAGATTATATTCTTGAATTTCCAACAGTAAATGATATATAATTAACTAGCTTCCCGCCAGCGGCTTCGCCCGCGTGGTCTTATACTTTTTTTCCCCGTTTTTGCATTATTTTTCATTACTACTCCGCTCCTATTAGTCGTAGCGTGATGATATATAGCCTATGTTACTCGGGGATAATGTAGCTTTCCAAAGGTGAAAGAATTTTTGAAATCGGTCCAGTAGTTTCGGAGCCTATTCATTACAAACAAACAAACAAACAAATCTTTCCTCTTTATAATATTAGTATAGATATCTTCCGTGGTCCTATTCTTCCTTTCATTTCAATCTAGGTACCACCTTAAATTTTCTCCGTTCTCTCAATTTTTTTTAAATTGATTTTTTCATATATAGGTGTTTTAAAATCTTGGGTTAAAATCACACATGAAGACTATTTAGGAACTTATTTGAATAATTCCCTAAAACCCGATAATCTTTCACAGAGGAATACCAATACCTTTCACCGGTAACGACACCACAAACGCCCGCACCTCCAACGCGTAAGGTCGTCCGGAAGAAGATCCAGCGCAAGATCTCGACGACGCAGCGCCCTACCACCGAGCCCCCGTCCTCGACCACACCTATACCGCGCCGGGTATCCAAGAAGCCGTTCGAGAAGATTCCCAAGGGCCCTAAGAAGACGTTCAGGCCGATAGCTAACTACGACTATTATGACGATGGCGATGAGAAGGTCGCTGTCAAGTATGTGGAAAACGCCAAGATTGTGATGCGTGATGATGGTGAGTTTTGTACAGGCGATCTGTGCCTCGACCATGAGTTTTTCTTACTAGACTCGCTAGCGACGCCGTAAAATATTTGTATGGAAAATCCTCGCAGCGCCTCTAGCGGTCACGTAAGGAACTAAAATCTGCTATGAGATTACAGCGATGCGATGCGTAAAAAACCTATCGAAAGTCGTTCGATAGAACTCATGGTTGAGGGGCTGATCACACAATATCAATGAATCAGTAAGCAGTAGTATTAGATTCGCAACATTCTATTTTTAGGGGGTTTAAGAGGATTCTCGTCCTTTCACCTTCAAAAGAACCTCTTTCATCAAACAGTCTTATATACGTAGTAGTAGTCTTATATAAGTAGTCAGTATGTCACTGAATTCTCTTAAACGGTTGGACCGATTTTGATGTCATCTTTTATGTATGATTGAGTGGGTCTCTTGATTCTTTAAATTCACAATTGGACCCGACACAGTTCAAGGACGACGTCCCATGGGTCAACTAGTTGTTGATTATAATTTTATTATTATTGTTTGCAGGTCACATCGAATGCCTAGATATAGGCAACTTCCCGCATCCGAAATCGTGTAAGAAGTTCATATCGTGCGCGCGCATTGACAACGGCTCGCTGCTCGGATGGGAGTACATCTGTCCCAAGGGGCTCAGTTTTGACCCCGTCGGGGGCATCTGCAACTGGTCAGCTGGGTTGGGGTGTGATGAGAAAAATGTTTGAATAGAAAGCTTAAGTTTTTGATTCGGTAAATGTGATAAACAAGGTTATTGAATAAATACTAACAAGGTCATTCAGAATCTAAGCTGATTGCTACTTAGGTACTCAAATTTCTACTTCAGTATCATGCACTCTAAGTTGATTTTTTAGTAGCTTAGGATATAAAATATAAACAAAAATTGAGAGTAAATTGGTTATTTGAGTTGGTACGAGAAAATGTAGCCAATAACCGTATGACAATAGGTATTGCAGTATTTTTTCAATAATCCTGTTATTATTCCTATGATTTGACTATAGCAACTTAACAGATTCGTACTTTATTGATTCGTCAAAATATTTCATTATTAGAATTTAAAAAAATGCAGACTCATATATTTACGAGCAATTTTTTACAAACTAATTGAGTATTTATTTAGAAAATGGAATGAAGTTATTTTTAATGAAGGAAACATCTTTTTAATAATTACCTACTTCAGAAAAATACTAAGCACCCGTGTAAATAATTAATTTCTTTATTCAATAATTATTTTATATCTAATTTAATTTTACACTATTTTTATACTTATTTCAGTCTATGTTATAGTATGTTTATTTTAATATTTATGTTAATAATATCAAAATTCTGTAAAAAAATATTTGTGATATTAAGTATCCTGTATTGTTGACTGAACAAAAGTAAATTAAATTCTATAAATAATATTTTAGTAAAAGAGGAGTAAACGCAACTAAAGGCACTGTAGTTATGTTCTGTCAAAATGTTATTATTTTGTGGCAACATTTTACTACGATATTTTAATTGGCAATACATTGCCAGAGATTCTCAACATTTTGTCACAAAGGGATTGTACGACCTTTTTTTCGTATTTTCTCCCATGTTGTTTACTCCTTATAATTTATAATTCTAAGTCAAAACGTGGTACTTTTGTATCGAATTCGTACGAACACTGCCAATAATATACTCGTAGAAATAAGTTCGTATAGAAGTGTGTAGGGCAGAGCGAAATCCTGAATGTACCCGCTGTTGTGGTTATACATACATTTCAGAATGTGCCTTAATTATTTTACAATTTTAGCTATTAAGATTATTGAGACAATAAAAAAATATAATTATGTGTTTGATTTTATTTAAATCGAATTTATTTCTATTGGGCTTTATAAATTAAGTCCTATTTGTATAAATTGCTTTTATATAAATTTAGGTTTATAGATGGCCTGGTTATATCTTCAAAGAAAATGTGTTTTCATTTAACAATTGACGAGATAAACTTTAAATTTGTCCGGTTTTTGCGTTAATTACCGGTTGATTATGTAACTTCATTAAAATTAAAATTGTTACATAAAATGATGTAAAAAAAAAACAAACCGCAAAAACACCTACATTTACAGAAATAGTGAGCAAAATTGTTGCAAGCCTTGCTATATTAATTACTGTTGTAAACCCTGGTTATAGACCATCTTTTGTGTTGACGGACTTATTCAGGATCCAATCGAATGTTTGTATATCATAATTATCCGGGTCACGATCAAAATAATAGACCAGATTCTCTTAAAATACCTACATTTATTTACAAAGTCCTCTTGCTAATATTAACGTAGCCTATGCCGACGCACGTCATCTTGATCTTGTTGACGGGTGTGACCCCCTCATCATCAGACTCCTCGTCATCATCACCTGACCGCTGCACCTCCAACTTGAACATGACGCCGAAGAACTCCTTCAGGTGTTGCAGGAACGTTATTGTGTAATCTGAGAGGGGACCAACCTGAGGAGATAATGGTTTATTAGTTGTGCAGATTACAGATATATCAAATTGTGTTTCAATAGTCTTGTTAACAACGATGGAACTTGCTTTTGATTAAAATGAATATAACATTTATGAATACAGCATAGCTAATGGAGTAATAATTATTGTTGTTGTTTTACAAGGAGCATTCCAAACTGGAGCCGTATGATAACTGATACTTGCATAGTGTTGTATAACGTCCCGAAAATGTATGTAATTTAATTGAATCGAATCGAATTGAGAAAGACGCATTCCTAATGTTTCTGTAATTTATTACCGATCTCAGTGAAAGGCCTAACCTTACCATCTGTAAGTTGTGTTCTATCTTCTATTTTTTAAATAAGTTAATACAAAGCTGACTCACAATGCATTCACTGACGTCCTTCTGACCGAGAGCCATCCAGAGCGCGCACAGCCACTGAAATGAGGAGTCGACGGTGCCTCCCCGGTAGATCTCGTCGAGTAACCTCTGTGCACACTTGCGACCCAAGTCCTCCGGTAGTGTGATCTCACCGGTGCCAACGTCCATTGATTTCTAGATTAAAGAAAGCATTTTGTAAAAATCGTCTGTGATTTCAATTTTATAGAGAACTAGATATCCGGGCAGACCTTGTTCTACCCTATTTCTGTAAAACAAAGTTTAAACGTTTTTTCTCTCCATAAGAACTTTCCTCAAACTTAAAAAGAAATCAGGTTCAGTCGTTCCGTACACAGTGTTTGTGTACAGAACGGCTGCTGAACCAATTTGGCCGATTTCCTGATTCATTTTTATTTATATAGATAGATAGATTAACTCGAAGTGTGTCGCTCGCCTCGCCCCTCCGTCCCCCGCTCACATACCTAAGGCGCGGCCAACTAGTTCCGCACAGACTATAGTTAAAGTGGTACCAGCCACTGTTTCGAGTCCTGCTGCGGTCGAGTTGTTCCAAGCAAAGTGTCCACTGGCAAGGAACTTCCGCAATTTCTTGCAGAAGTAAATTGACGACTATTTTCCACTGACAGTAATATGTATTACTATTAGTATACACGTGGGACTAGCAAGTTCGGCAAGTTACTAAAACATTCAGAAGTCTACTTGCTAGAGCGTTGGATGTCGCTTGCGCATGTCAACTTGTGCAAGATTTATTGCTAGTGGACACTTTTTAAATCTTAAATGGATAAAATTCAAACAACATAGAATATCGATAATTTTACGATCCGATCAACCATCCAAGTTCGTGAATTCAAAATTCGAACTACCGAACGAAAATACCGACATTATTAAAAGTGAGGGTAGTAACAAAAATCTTCACTTCACAATGATCGCGCCACGACACTGTCGGTCTGCCTGCGACCAGCTTGAGACCAAGAGCTCTTTAGTAATCGTGTCTGGTGTATTGAACTTAGAAAGAATATAAAATTATGTCTCAATCAGACTCGTGTCTGTGTATTACATTGGAAATTTTAGTGCTTTTTTTTTCAATAGTGTGGGTGAATGACGTGTTTATAAACTAACTTTTAAAATGAATATCTGAAAGTGATACAATAGATGATGGATTGGATTGAGAGGATGGATTTAGAAACTCGGTAAGTTTATCAATGTAATATAACTTTATTGTGAAGTTGATCATGTGCACTTCAAAAAATTTGTTCATGAATACCCACAGATCATTTCCTTACAACACTGCATTCAGCCTTTAACTGGTATTGTCTAGTTATTACAAATGATCAGTGATCACTGGAAAATCACTTTAGCTGATTGAATATATTTTAATAATGTTGCAAGTTAGTAATCTTTATGTGGCGGTAGATAACTTTTATGTTTATTATAGCGACCCGCCCCGGCTTCGCATGGGTTTGAATTTCTTGTATTTTCTGTACTATAATATGTATGTATTATACAATATAAACCTTCCTCTACAATCACTCTATCTATTAAAAAAAAACGCATCAAAATCCGTTGCGTAGTTTTAAAGATTTAAGCATACATAGAAATATAGGGACAGAGAAAGCAACTTTGTTTTATACTATGTAGTGAAGTGTATAAGGTCATAAAATAGTTCATAATTATATTTGATAATGAAGGTTGGTGTACTAAAAAATACATTATACTTACTGCCTCAGCACAGTAGAATGTCTTCTCATTCGTTTCCGCGACGAGACTGACACCGAAGCCGGGGCTCTTGCCCGCGTTCGATCCCCGACATTGATCTGTATTTATGTAAACGTCTGGAAGAAACTTGAGCATTACCTGTTCAAAGAAATACTAATGGTTAATCATTTTTGGTTATTTTAGACTATGAACTTTCGTGTGCAGAGGCCTTAATCCAATTCAATCAAATTCCATTCCACCCTTGTGACCTTAAATTGTTAACTTAAACTACCCTCCTATTTAACTATGAATTAACTGCTGCCGCACTTGTTATTTAGCTAAGTATCAAATTACTGTAGGCACACTGGATTATTACACTGCCAATCGCAGACCTGATTAGCTACTTAGGTACTGCTTGAAACTCTGGTTATTATTTTGTCAATGAAACATGCCTCTTAAAAGCTTAGTCATAACATTCACACATTGACATCTTACTTAAATTTAAATATAAACATAAGTAAAAAAAAAATCATTTATATAAAATCAATCAAAAAAGTTTATTAAATACTTTTTGCTGTTTATCGACTTACCCCTTTAGCTGCATCAACAACTCTGTTAGCCATGGTAGGTGACACCCGCAGTGCATACACTATGCCACGTATTCTCTTCACAAGCCCCCATTGTGTCCATTGAAGGGGCCGCAGACTACGCCGGACTGGACATTTGAACACTACCTCACCGCCTCCGAGTGGCGGGGCTCCTAGAATTCCACATTAGCATTTAAGATGATGACAAACCATTCTTGTGGAATTATGATTGATAAAATCTTGTTTTATTTAATTGAAATATAATAGTGATCTTCATGTTTTTGGTGAAATTGCTAAATAATTATTAATCTTTCAATACTTAAAAACTTTTGTAAGGTCTGTTAGAATATTTATTAAACATTATTTCACAATAATACAACCTTATTGGTTGAAACTCACCTCTCCTTACAACTTTCAACTCCAGTCCATCATCAACTAATATAAACTTCAGCAACACTGGCAGAGCTGCTGTCTTGATCTTATCTACTGACACGTCCAGATCACTGTGAGTCACTCCCTGGAGGACGGCATTCAAAGGCTCTTTACAGAATGGTCCCAATGCTAACAGAATTTCTAAGTAGTATCCTGTAAATTAACAATAACTTTCATTTATAATTTAGTTTATAGATAATTTATTGGAACAGTAAGGATTTTTTTTTTGTTTTCACTGCGATAAACCAATAAATACTAACCTATACCGCGCTGCGGGCTACAACTGTGTGTAACTTGCCCGCCCACTAATATCCCAGGCTGGTAATAAACAGAAGTGCCCGTCTCACTAAGCTCCACCCTCGTACCATTCGTGACCTTGTCTAGAAGCCGTATCAAACTCACTTCATACTCCCGAAGACCTGGGTCATCGTGCGTACTCCGAATCTCTTCTATTTTTATTGCACGACCACTCAGAGTGGCCAGCAGCAGCCTTTGGCGAAAGAAATTGCTGCCCTTGTATACAAGTAAGTCGTTGTGTACGGTTGCTGGCATTTTTTTGGATTTATTGGTCAAAATAAAATTGTAAACAAAACATGGGAAATGAAAACGTGCGTTTCACACTTCGTCTGTCATTGATGGATGGATGTCTCATGTCAATGTCATGCAATCAAACTGTCAAATGTCAATGTCATCGATATTTCGATCTCGGTTTCAAAGATCAAATCAAACCGAATGGGATGGTAACACATTTTGTCCACACGGTTGCATAGCCCATCAAATAATTTATTGTTTGATATAGAAATGGATATACAATACAAAACAATGATGGCTTTACCGCGACTATTCATAATCAATAGGAAAGCAACAAAACGAGAAAACGTGACAACACTGACAGTGACAACTGTCAGTGTCACTCAACAGTCAAAACAAACTTTAAGGTTATGTTTTGGAAGTTGGAAACTTGGAAGACCCACCACGAATCACGGTTGTTGTTTTCCACAATAAACCATATTTATTCCAAGCAAATGGTATATAAGAAACAACCATGAAAGTCTCTGTTGGTGAAGTTGTTCTTCCGGGTGATATCTGCGAAGAAATCGCTGCAGTCGGCGAGAAAAGCAAAGTTATTCTTGGACCAGGATTACGAAAAGACATCGATGGAATTTTCATCACTAAAGCTGGAACTCTGAAGAAACGGGCGCCTAATACATACTGGGTGGACAACTACCAAAAGCGGTACATTCCTGCACGAGGGGAGAATGTTTTAGGGATCGTGGTGCAGAAGGCTGGAGACATATTTCGCGTTGATATCGGAGCCAGTTGCACGGCGTCATTATCCTATCTCTCCTTTGAAGGTGCTACGAAGAAGAATAGACCGAAAGTGCTGAACGGTGATGTCGTATACGCCAAGATGCTTGTGGCTAGTAAAGATATGGAACCTGAAATAGTATGCGTCGACTCACACGGGAAGAAGGGACGTCTGGGAGTGCTAGAAGACGGTTTCTTGTTCAAATGCTCTTTAAACTTAATAAGAAAGATATTGAATCCTGAATGTCCACTATTAGACTCCTTGAAGAATGAATGGCCCTTTGAATTAGCAGCAGGGTTGAATGGCAGGATCTGGATTAAAGCTAACACTATGAGGGAAACTATTGCATTAGGAAATGCAATTTTAGGTTCAGAATATCTTAGTAATGATGAAATCAAAAGCATGTGCACCAACATTGCTAGTATATTGGCGGGACATATTTCATAACATTGTATGATCTTTCACTACATTATAACTTCTTTTATAATAGAAATACATGTTTTAAGTCCAATAATTTATTTTTATTCTTGACCAGTGAGTTTATAATTCCCATTTTTGAGGCCTACCTGTTTTCTACTTCTTTACTACTATTAGAATCAGGGCCGGATTTAAGGGAGGGCAACAGGAGCCCCTGCCCCATAGATTAATATGATATATTGCCCTGCCCCAGGGCCCCCACAATAGAGACTTCGAAAAAAATGCCTTTCAATTCTGACTAGTAAACACTAGTAAACAACTTTTCCTTAGATATATTTTTTTCGCAGTTCTACCTTTACCTCTACCTTTGTACAAACATGATTATGATTATTTATTGAAATGCTTGACTGAATTTTTTTTTTTCATGTTATTTGGTTAATAATTTGCGTCCTCTATACCTTTGTTGCCCCGAGCCCTCCACACCTCTAAATCCGGCCCTGATATGAATATCAGTAAACCACTTCTGCTTCTCACTTCCATGTTCCATTAGCAGCTCTATGCCTTCTGAATTCAAGTTGCAAAACTATTCAACCCTGAAAGCCAGTGCATAGCTCTCTGACAGATAGCCATACATTTATCCTCTGTGATTAAACTATGCCTAAAATAATGGGCATATGAACAAAAACTCCCTCATCTGTTTAACTGTAAATAGTTATTAGGGTGTATGGATTTTTTAAATAAAACCATAAAAAACAGTGATTGGGAATTTTATTTTGGCAAATGCAACTAACCTAATCATTTCTTCTCAATACATAATGTAAAACTACATCCATCTGTATTCCAACCATTGTTCTCTTCTAATAAATATATATTACAGATGGCGGACGTCCGACGTTTTCTATGTACAGTTTTGCGTGACGTCGCCGCCGTATATTACAACTATTATAATAGGAGTCGACTGACCAGAACAATTTTCCTTTATAACAATAATTTAGTAAACAATAAAATAATGAGCTGTTATTTATCTTTTTTTTTTTCATTTTAAATGATATTTTTTAATAATAATTGATGGTTTGATGGCAGCCTTTTTGTCGCGGGTTTAGAACTGTATTCGTCCACACAATAGTTCAATGGGCCACTGACAGATAAGTTCATGAACAAACTTATTAGTTAGTGGCCAAGTCATACTTCAATCATGGTCCATGGTTGATTCCTGGTCAAGTTAAACATTGCATACCATGGACTGGCATGGTAACCAATGTAAAAATTACCAGAAACCACCCACAGTTCAAAAGACAATATCTTTATTTTGTTTAAAAGTTTACATACCTACTACATACATACTGTCTCAATATCGTAACTTATTATTAGTAGGCTCTTCCACACATTAGTCGCATGTGATGTACACATAAGCTAGTTTACAGCAACGATTTGGCATTTCAAATAAAAATAAACATCTTACAGTTCAAACTATTTCTCACACTGAAAGATCCATTCTCAATTTTTCAGTCATAATATCTAAACCCGCGACACGGCATATACATCGTCTGTATCTCTGCCTAGAGTAACGATAAGCCTCTTAGCGACGATAATAAGTGGTAACTTTTAAAAAGATACAAACTGATGCACTACAGCTTGAATAGTAACTATCAAGTTTTAAACTTTAACAACCTACAAAAAGGAATGTTATATTATTTTATTTACAAAACGTTTGTTTTCAACAGGTAGATATTATTGGAACTAATATTTCACTCAGAATCAAGTCCATTTTTAAATTGCTTATTCAAGCTTTGTGGATGAATATTTTGAATCGAAGTACTTGTTTGAATGACATTAAAATTTTTATTTCCACTAAATAACGACTTATTTGAATTTTTAAAGTAGCATCAACAAAAATACAAACTCCAATAATATCAACAACTATTGCAAAAATTTTGACGTTTACTTAAAAAACTGCTGTTACTATAATATAATATCAAATAAATTCGTGTGTCGTACCGCAAGGAGACTATGATAGAAGTTTTATTAAGAAACCTGTAAAAATAATGTAATAGGTATGAAAAATGTCAACTCTTAGCCTAGTAGAGGCTGAACAATTAAATGCACTGATCTTTGCGTTTTCATGATGAATTCTTATAACTATTTCACGACAGTAAATAATAATGATGCTGACTGTACACGATACATTCAGTGTTTATTGAACAGATAACTAAATAATGACTGATCTTTACACATCGTCGCGCGCCGCGACTTAGTCAACTTTAATGTAGAAGGTTTTTTTTTCAAAGGTTTGCTTTTTTATTAATCTAGTTTTAATTTTAACCCTGTAAAGATATTTTTTATCGATATTGCTATACGTTTCAGTACAGTCACGAGTATAGATATATAAATGCTTACCAAAGTGCTAGAGTTATTGGCATGACTGAACGATTGCAACTTTGAGATAACATCAATGTCATATAATACTATGTCCGTAATATCACAACATTTCTATCAGTACTTTAGGAGAAAATCGCGTTTGAATTTTGCTTTGTGTATACATAATATGTATACTCATAACTGTACATATAGCGTTCTATTCTATAATCTATAATTAGCATAATCATTTCAATTACAACATGCATTTAAGTATAATAGAGGCAATCCTGTGAGGCACGAACGAACTTTTTGACTTCACACATAAAAAAACGATCGATATGCATTCTTACTGTTGCAAAAATTACATAAAAAATCATAGAAATGTATTGTTGAAACATACATAACATATTTACGATCCATGTCTTCAAATTATACGTGCTTAGGTGTCTTGGTTTTACAAGTAGGGACCAACTTACTTCACTTACATACTATTCCTATAAAAAAAATACCAAGTCTGACATGTTTTAAGTCAAAAGGCTCGATTTCGTAATTTTATAAGTATGTACAAAAGATCAGTGCACTAATTTCGACTGTCCTAAGATCCAAAAACCATTTTGTTGAAATTTTAATGAGAGATATAAAGCTATTTCTTTTAATAATTATGTTTATTGGGTTAACACAGATGAGAGTTTTTTTTCGTATGTGGTTATTGAATTTGTCGAACACATTACGGAATATTACATAGTTAAGTAAGATCTTTTGAACGTATTATAGGTAAGGAATCATTATCATCATCATCCCATTGTCCCACTGCTGGGCACGGGTCTCCTCTCAGTATGAGAGGGATTAGGCCATAGTCCACCACGCTGGCCTAATGCGGGTTGGCGGTAGGCAATAATTTCTGCCAATTAAAGAATGATTACATACTTGCATATAAGTTCAAGTATACCCGAAAAGGTACCCATGATTATTTATCAATAACTTTTGTTCTGCGACTTTAAATCAAAGGAAAGAAATATAAATCAAAATATTTTGCCTGTATACATTGTTATCTTGTTGTGTTTTTTTAAGCATTTTCCATGCTAAGATTACAAGTTATTTTAATGAAGGAAACAACGTATATTCACTTAAATAAAATATACATTATTTCTCCAAATTGCCTGCTTTATGTATCCGTATGCCCTTTATGTGTTAAAAATAATTGTAAACAGCTATCTGTCCTTGATTCGATACACTGCCGCTTGCGCATGTCTAATAAAAAAGTAAAGATTTATTTATATCTTCAAAAATTGTCTCATAATGGTTTTTCATGACGATAGAACAGTCGTTTAATCGATCACAGCAAAATCGCAACACTGTACAAATATTTACATACTATCAACGAAGCAGTCATTTTTACGAGTTTTTTCTTTTTTTTTACTTGTATTAATTATTATTTTAATTACGAAAATATAATTTATTCTATCGATTATTCGGAGATCAAGATTGTTTACTTACAATAGGTTATTAACATATTTTACATTTTAATTTATAAATGTTATACTAAGTATCGTTCACCCGTTTGTTGTTATTGTTATACTGAATATAACCATTTGTTATATTATTGCGTTGGAACAATTTGGGAGGACAATTTTTGTGATTGTCTTTTTTAGATTACTATGATATTGTGGGCAACATAAGATTGAAATTAGTCCAGTATTTAATATCCAGAGTATTCATCTTCCACGTGAGTGGTATTGATATGTCATTTTTTAAATTATTCTGATGAGAAGTACCTATCATCAGGGCTATAAGTTTTCCCTGTGCTCAGTTTTATCCAAATTTGTTCAATGTTTTAGTCACAACGAATTGCAAACACACGGATCAATTTACTTTCGAGTTAATAATGTTAAAAACACATAACTCTCCTTCGGCAGTTGGGTAAAAAGTAGCTTCCATTTTGGCGGATAAAATAAAATTATATTCTCAATCATGTATGATAATTATTCTCCCGAGAGTGGAAAAGTAGGCCTTATGAGACAGACAGTTTATTTATTATCATATTATATTTATCTATTCTCGTTAAAACGTTTTTAAATAACACTTATTTTAATTTAAATAAATCATGCTAAATGTTTAGACGATATAACCAATTGGCATTAAAATTTTTGATTCAATAAATACCTTAAAAAAACGATTTGTAACAAAATTGTTCTCCCAATTTGTTGAAGAGGAAAATAATCTTTTTGACACTTCAAATATACAAGTTAAAATAATTACATCTTTTCGCGAGATTGGTGCGCGAATACTATACTTGAGTATGGGGAGGGTAGTTAGTTATAAAAGTCCACACGTCATTATAACATCTTATCTACATGACATATCATACATTCGTCTCCATTGTAGTTGCTAAAATGTTCTCGATTCTATTTTAAATCGTTTTGTTGACTTCGATTAAATGTACGTTTTTTTATCAATTGCTATTTTAGCAATGTATCTCTTAGTCAGTTCGACTTTGAAAGAGTATTTATTCAATCAAAGTCCGTAGTACTGTTACAGGACGCGAGAGGTAGTGCAGGGTCGCGAGCCCGGGTGAGGCTAGCCGGCCTCAGAACACGGAGTCGGCCGAGCGCGACAGGTGCACGGGGTGCGAGGGCGAGCGCGCCAGCCGCTTGCGGGGCAGCTTCTGCAGCGTCGTCAGCAGGTGCGGGAAGTCCGGCCGCTCCGACGACCGGTACGACCAGCACAGCATTAGGATGTCCTGTAAATGCAGATTACAAGGTAGTCGATAAATTTTAGAGCAGTTACTAATTGGGGCATCTACATAAAAAAAATACTTCTTACAAAAGCAAAAGCACTTATAAAAGCAATGATAGCCTAGGGGTATGACCACTGGACTGCCAAGTCAAAGGTCACAAGTTCAACTTTTCACAAGGTCTCAACTTTTCGAAATCATGTGCGTAATTATTATCACACACGGAGACCCGTGCCCAGCAGTGGGACAGTATATGGGTTGATTATTATTTTATTATTACTTACAAACAATATTGGCGCACTTTAAAAGGTTTATTTTAAAATTTACACAGTTATTTTAGGGCCTGTTTCACCACCTCCTGATAAGTTCCCGTTAAATTACCTGGCAGATAATTCCATACACATTTTGTTGCATTTTCGAATTTATCCTGCGGTTAGCGGCTATCCAGGGATGGTAAACAGGCCCTTAATGTTTTTATTGATGGAAACTAGCATGGATTCCATCATTATCAAACTAAAATACGAACAGCTTGTTCATTGGAGGAAGTAACAATACAAAAAATATCGAAGAAAACAATTATTTAGATGGAGTAGCAAAATACCTTGATATCTCTAGACGCCTGCATGTTCGCTAATGACTGTTTCACGCCCTTCCCGACCTGCCAGATAACAGCTTCTGGGGGTTGACCTTTGAAGGGATACTCTCCGCATAGCAACTCGTACCACACGGTGCTGTGAACATAGGTAGAGTTCTTAAGTTTTTAATATTATAACCAAATAGGAACCTCTTTTGAACATTAGCATAAACAGATAGTAACCCTTTTTTGAACACTTCCGAAAATTATAAATAAATAGGTGGATTGTAAGCAAGTATTACTTAATATTTAACCACATCTGAGCTTAATATTTGGTGTGATAGTGGTCAAATGGAAGCCTATTTAAATGAAAATTGTAAGTACAACCTGGATACACCTCAGAACCTTTTCATATAGGCTATAAAGTTATGATAAACGGTTTTGTAAAGAGAATTATCTCATTTGTAGTATTTACTTCCTCTACTCATTGAATAGTGTACTAATAAGTGTTGTTTAGCTCACCCGAAGGCGTAGACATCGGTGGCCTTGGAGAATGGCAGGTGCAGCGATGCGTGCGGCGTGAGAGCGCGGCACAGCTCGGGCGCCAGGTAGCACAGCCAGCCCGCCGGGATGCCCAGCCGCGACCCGCGCACGCTGCACATACAAGCCAAACGCGTGATGAACGGCGAGGAAAGGGTTTTGATGCAGAAGTTTTAGCTTCCCTTTGTTGCTTCAGGGATAATTAAAATAACCTAACCTAAATTAAAAATTTAGAAAACCCCCGACACGAAATCTATTTTGCCATTCTGTGGTGGCGGCCATCTTGGATTTGAAATTTATCATAGTGTATAGTATTCTCCTAGTTAAGCCCTTTCATTTGATTGATACCCATATTGAGGGAGTTGTGAAAAAATATATAATTCGCTATTTTGTGGCGGCGGCCATCTTGGACCGATTTTCATCAAACATAGCTAAGAACACTCCCGACTAATTCACCTTTCAAATAAAAAAAACTAAATCAAAATCGGTTCATCCGTTCGGGAGCTACGATGCCACAGACAGACACACACACACACAGACACGTCAAACTTATAACACCCCGTCGTTTTTGCGTCGGGGGTTAATAAAACGATGTGACGACGTGTATCTATTCAAAAACGACCCATTTCTATTCCCAAAAACTTAGCAGAAAAAATCCAATTGTATTTTAAACTAACCTTTGTACCAACTTGTTTCCGAAGCACAGTTTGGTAACACTGAAGAGTCCGAAGTCCGTGATGACCACCTTACCGTTCTCCAGGAAGATGTTCTTCGTCTTCAGGTCTTTGTGGATGATGCCTCGCGCGTGCAGGTAGCCCATGCCCTGGGACCAACGAAACAAGAAGTCAGAAGAATCGGAATCATTACTAAATGTCCGTTAATTATCTCAATAATTGTATCAGATCAGAATCAAATTGGGGCCACACTAATTGACAAGGACTGATTGATTTGCAGTCAAAACTGTCAAATATTAACAATTCCGAAGTAATATGCTAATAATAATAGGGCTAATAGTAATAAGTTCAGCAGCGATTCTGACACAACAAAATAGCAGACTTGAGACCTAGCTGTTCAGATAAGGTCTTTTGCTATAGGTCCTGTCGTGTCCTGTCCTGTCCTGTCCACATTATGATTTCTAACTAATTTTGATAATGTAAATATGTTTTTATTGCTTTTTAGTTCCTATGTGTTTTTTGGAGGCGGTTTGTTTTTTGTTTAAAAATAATGTAAGACGTTCTATCAAATGTGATGCTGACTAACCTGTGATATCTGCTGCGCCACAATAACACTCTTGTTGGCGGTGAACTTGTCTTTCCTGAGGTGGATGTGTGTGTAGAGCGTCATGCCCTTGCAGAGTGACGTCACGATGGCCAGCCGCGGCGGCTTCATGCATGCGCCCATGAACAGGACCAGGTTCTCGTGGCGAGTCTTGCGAAACGTTGCCACCTGCGAAAATGTTTATAATTAATTATAATAAATTTATTAATGGTTTTGATGTGAGTGACACCTTGATTGGCATTTCTTAGAAATAAGCAGATCATTCAATAGACACCTTATTTATAATTTTGGTAGGTATAATTAAATTATAATTAAACTAGCTTCCCGCCAGCGGCTTCGCCCGCGTGGTCTTATAATTTTTTCCCCCGTTTTTGCAACATTTTCATTACTACTCCGCTCCTATTAGTCGTAGCGTGATGATATATAGCCTATAGCCTTCCCCGATAAATGGGCTATCTAACATGGAAAGAATTTTTCAAATCGGTCCAGTATTTTTTGAGTTTATTCGTTACATACAAAAATACAAATCTTTCCTCTTTATAATATTAGTGTAGATGTAGAAGTGTAGATTTATAATATTAGTGTAGAAGTGTAGATAAAGTATTTTAAATTCAATTGTTAACGTAAGACACGCTTGTTAATAAATTGAATATCATTATTTTGATATATATATACTGAAACAATTTTAGAAATTAATTTTAACCCAAGACCATTTTATATTACAGTATGCCATTTTATGAGCAGTATAAATTGGCCTTCTGACTAACTAATAAATAAATAATCTGGGACATTTTACACAGCACCATCATGCTTGTACTATAGATACCTACTAAGACAATGAATATAAAACTATACCTACTATTGGGAAATAAGGTCTGATTGTTCTTAGTACAGTTTCTTTTTCATTGTATTCCACTTTGTAACCTAGCTAGGGCATCAGATCTAAATATCTATTGTTCATGTAAACTGTTCCTTACATGTTATCCTAATTTGTAACAGACTGCACTTATTTTTGTAATATATTTAAATAAATAAATAAAATCTTTCATAGCAGAAATCTTATTGTTTTTTTTTTTTTGTAAATACATAAGAAACACTCAGACCAAAAAAAACTTCACCCTATCTTACCCAAGAAGCTTTTGACTTTATTTAAATAACTACAATGCTAATAGAAATTTAATATAAATACATAATTTTATTGTATCCAAAAGAAATATGTACCTTCACTGTACCATACTCAATTTGTCATGCATTGAAACGCAGTGGATTGTATAGTCGACCATAAAATACAAAAAGATAGTTTAATAGGTAAGGTGACATCATACGACATCGAACTACCTGTAAAGTTAGTCGTGTCGTTTGTGAAGCATTCACAATAGATGTCGCTACGTCACCTTAAGACGCAAGTTTAGAGTGTGAAGGAAGATTCCGAGTTGGCGAGCAGGGTTCGCGGTGGCTAAAAGGTCATAGCGTCTGGTGTGCCGAACCAGAAGACGCAGGTTCCAATTCCGCCCGCCAGTCGATATTTTCCTTCATTAAAATAACCGGTAACCTTATGGAAAATGCTTAAAAAATACAAAAAGTAAGTCACCTCGTGTTTGAATGTGTCGAGCGGCACGCAGTCGTCGCTGAGCACGTGCAGCACCTTGACGGCGACGGCGCCGTGCCAGCTGCCGCGGTACACGGTGCCGAACCGACCCGTGCCGATCACCTCGAACAGCTTCAGCTCGTCGTACGGGATGTCCCACTCCTTCATGGACAGCTGTCGGACAAATTGCGACGTGAAACATGTTGCTATATTTAATTTAGTTTCAGTTTGTTTCTTTGCTGAGGATCAGGTTCGTTATGCATGAGATATGTACGTATTAACAGCTACGTTCTTGCTTTTTAAGGCTGATTACTACTACTAGCACTTCAGCAAATTCTGAAAACCTAGTGTTTAATAAAAAGATGGAGGTCTTCTTTTTATAAATCACTCGGTTCTCAGAATTTCAGCTTGATGAGAATGTGCTTTGATACCGGAATTCGTTAGACAATGTTTCTTTACCAAAGAAAAGGTTAGAGAATATAAATTTACAGTAACTTTGTTTTAAGATTAATTTTGTTTTGAAAACTAAAAATAAATAAAAGTCAAAAAGCAGTCTCCAATACTATAAAATACAATAATAAGATAAACAAGTTAGTATTAAAAGAACTGCCAAGTGCAAATATATCTATGGTTAGGTCTATTGGCACTTGGCAGTAGTCTAAAGTAACAGAAAACACTTGAGCGTAATTACTTACTTCTTCGAATAATCTCCGTCTTCGTACAAATAAAGACATTATTGTAGCTTTTTAAATGTTAACTTTAACTTCAGTTTATAATAACAAACTCTTTATAGTTTGTCTTTTTATGATCGAACTATAAAACATGTCTGTCTGTGATGTAAACAGTTCATAGACTTTTTTAAAGTATTGTTACTTGTAAGGTTGCTTTGCAATAGCCAGATAACTTGTTAAAATTAAGGAGCTACACTCAGAAACTACGGCACGACTACTATTTTCATACAGTATTCACTTATAGAAAGATGGAATATTTAAGAAGGCTATATCTGAATTTCGTTGGTTTGATACTCATCAGTCATCACACAACCTAAATGTAACTTGATTCCTTGACGCAATCATAAGTCAAAGAGTGGTGAATGAAAGACGGATAGACACACGGACAACGAAAGTGATCCTATAAGGGATCCTTTTTTTTCCTCTAGAAGTATTGAATGGATAAATATATTTTTGATAGCTACTGTGCAAAAATCTGTTAAATTCGACTATCATAAATTCAAAACACTAAGCAAGCTTTGTCTTTAATCTTTCACTGCACAACAATTCAAATTTTAATATAATTAGAATACTGCTTATATAAAAAAAACATTGTTCACACGACAGACTTAATTCCAGACATTGCTCAAATCACAACTTATTATTAAACTTCTTCATTAAGACCCTATAATGTAATATAATAAACTTGAAGCATTGTGATACTTAAAATCTTAAAATTTACACCAACATTGTTGAATTTGAAAACAAGAAACTTCAAAACACTTTAAAAATGTCTTAATTTTTTCAAAAACGAACAACAGCATGACTTAAAAACGAGCGCGAGTTAATTGTACAACAATTAACAAATGTCCGTCTGTCGCTATCATGACCGCGGTGCCGCGTTATCTGAGGGAGCCCGCCCTCGCAGACACTATCTGACTAATGGCCGTTAAAATAACTACTGTTCCCTACGAGTCGTTTAACTGTAGTGACTAAGCGAAGGCACATTATGAGTGGATACTTAAATTGTATACCTACAGTATGTGTAAGAAGATTTTGTATGTAAGTTCCTGTTAAATTGCTTGGCAGATAATTTCATAAACATTTTGTTCCATTTTTTAATTTATCTGGAGGTTAGCAGCTACCCAGAGGTGAAATAGGTCCTCAGGTTTTTAAATTTTTTGACATACCATCGCGCTTGTATTCCCGAAGGGATAGGCAGCATACTAATATACAATCACAGTCCCATGTCATAGGAGGCGAGCCTATTTGCAATCAACCGGGCACAAATCCAGACCCCGGGATACGGGACCACCCGTATCCCGGGGAAAACTTAGCACTGCTCGACCAGCGAACCGAGCCCAGGACCTCTAGTGTAGAAGTCGCACTTGGGACCACTGGACCAGATGTTAATTAGACATTATCTTCGACGCTTCTATAGTGCTTTTATCTCGTTTTCGCATGAGACTTTCGCAGGTTACGTGACTATCCCACGACATCTACAGTATCGCGGCGTGTGTGTGTGTCGTGGCGCGCATGTAAGCCTGGTTGGAGTAGCTTATTACTTATTATGGTACCATTAAAACTATCACATGGAGATAAAAATAATGTACTCACGCTATTTTGTCTGGGCCACCGTGGGTCCACGTGTTTGTTGGAGAGATCCAGCGAGTCGCCGCGCTGGCACCCGCCGCTGTCCGTGGAGCCCGAGCCCGACAGGGACACGCATCGGGAACTGTCACCTGCAACACATCGGTACAATGTCACGATTGTCCTACTTTCCGTGGAGGGGAGAGGTCTTGAAAGGGAAGAAGTCGGGGAGTTCATCACGCTGGGAGCCACTTCATCACGCTTTTGTTAGAAAACCCAGCATGCTTGCAGTATGCTAGTACCACTCACGTCATTATAAGGCTCCAAACAGTTTCACTAAGTTTAGTGGTGTATTTATATTGTAAAACCCAGAGCCCGAGAGAGCCGAAACACCCTACGTCTAAGTGTCGTGTCGTCTAGTGGTTCGAATGCCGAACTGCTGATCACAAGGATCACAAGATCGGGGTTCGATTCCCAAGGGACACAAATAATTATGTGATTAAGTGTTTGTGTTAGTCTCTGGGTATTTCTATAAGTATGTAGGTATTCGTATATACTTATAGTATGTATAGTCGACCATAAAATTGCTTTACCACCCTTAGAGTGAATGTCGTTTGCACATTACAAAACAACAAGGTCTATTTTTGCTTACAAGACCAAGTGGCAGATTGATAGCCTTAGTATATTAAAGGAGATGTTTCATTTTCGGCCATAAGATGTACATTTATTGAAAAAGAGTAAAAAATACCACGAACTTGGGAAAAATATTCTTTTGTGAATTAAATCCTGATTTGTTGTGTACAAAAAATAATAGTTTTTCAATTATTGCCATAATTCTATTCAACATGGCGTCTTACAGTTTGCTTAGTTCAGAAATCATGTCACATAAAAATATTTCAAATGTAGTATCACGTCGACATAAGTATGAAAAGTATGTGTTCTTGTAATAAGTAATCATTACTGTTTTCCTACACACCATTTTCGAGAAAATATAAGCAATTGTGATAATTTTCATCGTTAAAAAAATATAGCAGTAAATGATTTTCTGGAGTCTATTTCTGAACGAAAAATTCAAAATGACATTTTGTTTGACATTCTGTTCACTATTAACATCAAATGACTTATTATCCATTTTATATATTACTGCCTGACCCAAAAGGTCTGAAAATATACCCTAAAACTCCTGAAAGTAAGTTTTCCTTATTCAGTTAAAGAGTTTCTAGGTTTATAGTTTATGGAAACGCCATCTCTACAACCTGTCACACGTCAAATTATTTATGTTTGACAAACGTCAAACATTTTTAATTTTAATTATGTGCATAAAAACCATTTAATACTATGTAAAATATGATACTTTATTCTATTCAGGGGTTTGTTTCCCAGATTTTCTTAAAGGTACAGGTTATGGCCTGGGTCCCATACAAAAATGAAACATGTCCTTTGGACGGAAGTTTTTGTCAAAAGTGGTAAAGCAATTTTATTTAGTTGTCTAGTACCCATAGTAAAAGTTTGCTTAGTTGGGACTATAGATGATGATGTGTAAAAAAATGTCTAAAATTGTCAATGACACAATGTCAATATGTCACTGTCACAATGTCAATGTCTTACCGCTTTTGACGCTCGCCGTGAGCTCCTCCTTGTTGTCTTGATGTCGCGGCGACTGTAGTGACGAGTGATTTGGACTAGATACCACCGGCTTTAGTTCTGTGAACAAACATAAATCTATACTAATACTATTATTATAAATGACAAAGTTTGGATGGATGGATGTTTGTTATTAAATCACTACACAATTTGGATGAAAGGAGGTCATCGAAATCAGCCCAAATGATGTACCGAAGGTACACTTATTGGAAGAAATACCCTGTATTACGCTGGTTAAAACTCTTCATATTTTTTATGCTGACTAGGGGATGAGAAAAAATATCATTTAATTTGAAAATACCCACGCCATTTTGACACATTGCTAAGAGTTTCATAGTATTTTTATAGTAAAAACTGTCAACTCGACAGCTATCTGCTGTGAGTATCAGTTTCGGAATGTCAAACCCACGCTACTATGGCACATTTTTTTTTTAATATTTGGGGACATTTTTACACAGCACCATCTAGTCCCAAACTAAGCAGAGCTTGTACTATGGGTACTAGACAATGGATAATTAATGGACATTATTATTAACATAGTAAAAAATATCAACTTGACCGCTGTCATGTACCTCAGGTACAAATTTGAGCGAGTTGTATGGGCTTTTGATGACCTCCTTTGGTACAGATATAGATTATAAGTAGTCAATTAGTCAATTATAAGTAGTAATAGCACACAGGCTACTTTGTATCCCGGTTCCCGTAGGATACATTTGTTTTATTAATTTATAAAAATTATCCAGACGACGCGGGCGAAGCAGCTGGCGGAAAGCTATAGTAACTTATAAATATTACTGTCTTATTGGTCTAATGGTCGTTAGCACAACTGCCACGCTAGAGCTCCTGGGTTCGATCCCTAGGCGAGCAGTTATTGGATTGTTCCATAACCTCGGGAGTTTGGATTAGTGGCCCGATAACAATCCTCTGTTACATGGTACTGTGGAGGCTCTCGTCCTCCACAGCAGCCGGGTTTAGGGTATTGATAATTATAAAGATTATTTATCGTTAACTTTGTTTATTGGGAGCACTAAATCAATATTACATGTCATGGTGTCCGTGACACAACTACTTCTAAAACAGTCTACGTCATCATTTTTTATGAATGCTTGCTAACTGCAAGTTGTATACCAAATATTGGTAGAGACCTTTGTGGTCTCTACAGTGCCTAAACATACCGACGACGATGTAGGTGTACAACAGTACACCCCTTGGGTGAATACAGGGGTGATGATATGTTACTGTATGGGGGGGTTTCATACGATGAGGTTACTAAATAAAGGTTTGCAACAATAATATATACTTTACTGGCCGGTACACTATTGTAAATAATTATAATTAGACTTAACTACTACGATCTCACTGCTTGTGTGCGGGTAGACGATTGCTGCGCCGCGCTAATACCGTTGTGCGCCAGTATATAAATTTAATGCGCTACGGAGGTTCTGGGTTTTTCTATAAAATACTCAGTGGCAACACGTAGTTTCTCACGCTCTTCACGCCCCGTTTATATGGGTTACATTAGTGCGACTTTGAATAATGATTATTATAATTAGAATGTATGTATGTACGATTACGATTAAGCCGGTGTGTCCCCTTTGCCCAGCAGTGGGACACACCGGGCTATCCGTAATCGTAATTAATATAGTATACACACACTTTCCAGCAAACTAAGCCAAACCTACATTAATTATAATTTTATCGACACGCTAAAGACACCTACCTAACCGTTAGGGGGGGAAACGTGATGGTATGTTATGTAATACAAGTAATACGTTGGTACTGACCGGGGAAGTGGAACTGCTGCTTGGTGGTGGGCGGGTGGTGCAGCAGGTGGTGGTGGTGCGGCGTGACGGGCGGCGCCAGCGCCGGCGACGACGGCGTCGAGCTGTTGCACGACGACGTGTTCGACGACGAGTCGGGCCCGCCCTAAGTATACAAACCTCTCATATGCTGGGGCTACATTAGCGGGCGAAGATTCGTGTCGCGTTGGCACGCTAACAACATCGTGTATGCGATGTTCTTGTGGACTAAGATTCATTGACCCAATACATCGTTCCGGGTTGAGGAGTGGTGTGCTGTGCGGCTAGGTAACGTCTTCGCCCGAATACTACGCGTTGCAACAATTTAATCAGCCACGCGTATCGCGTTAACACGAATATTCGCCGTAGAAATGTAGCCCCAGCAATAAAACTAACGATGACACGACACAAAACTAGTTATACTGACACCAAATGATCCATGTGTATCATAGAAATGTAGATGAATAAGTTGTGAATAAAAAATGTAATAAATGTATTGTTATAAGAAATTATATGTCGACTGCGTCCATAATTATAATTAATATCTCGGCTTCGAAATTGTATTTTTATCAAAATCGGTACAGTCATTTAGTTGGAGCTCAGTGACATACACACACATATACGTCTAATTTTCAATTACCGTAAAAATATGCTATTCCATTCGCTATTTTGCGATTTGAGAGTTAATACCAAAGTAAAAGTTACTCGTAATGATGAGGACCTATTTCACACCAATAAGTTCCCATAAAATTAATTTTCAGATAAGTTTTTACCAATTTTGTTCCATTTTTATATTTATCCAGCGGTTAGCGACTATCCAGCCCTACTAAATACCAGCTCCTTAAATTTTTAATTTACGGTTATTCAAAAATAGTGATATATATTACAATTCTTTTCTACGTGTATATATGTCACTGAATCTCCTACTAAATGGCTGGACCAATTTTTATGATTTTTGTGGGTTGGCAACTCTGTGCGGTCTCAATTCACAGTTGGACCAGATAGCGCTGCGATCGTGTTCTAGGAATTTTAAGATTTGGACAGTGAGCTTGTATGCATGTATAATGAAATTAGTGTATGTAGCAGAGATAAGAATATTGAGATGGATGTGTGGAGTAACAATGAATAAAATCAAAAACGAGTTTATAACAAAACGTCTGAAAGTTGCGCCAGTGGCAGACAAGTTGGCATGGGCACGTGAAGAAAAGGGATGATACATGTGACTAGAAGGATGTATAGATACGAATGTAGAGGGGTGAAGTGGTAGACAGGCATCAAAGACAATAAGGCTGGATTGTATTAATGCCAATATTATTGAAAATGTCCAATGAGATGACGGACCCCAAATAAACTGGGATAAGTGCAGGAGAACGATGATTGTGAGTGAGTGTAGTGTGTAGTTTGTAGTGTAGTGTGTAGTTGGTAGTGTAGTTGTGTAGTTACCGCGTGATGCGGCGCGGGCGGCGCGTGGTGCCGGCGGCGGTGCGTCAGCGACGACAGGAAGCCCGCGCCGCGCCCCGGCACCGGCGACACGTACCCGTAGTACCCGCCTGCACACAACATACAGTACTCGACAATCTTTTTGGCCGGCCCGAAGTTGACACGAGCTAAATTCAACCCGGCTGTAGAAATCGTAGAAAGAAAAATATTGGATTATAATAAATAGCAGCGAAAACTCGTGTCGTTGTAAATCTTTTTAATCCAATATTTTTCTTTCTCCGATTTTTAGGGCCTGGTTGAAGTTATGGCACCAATAAGATTGGCAAGAACTATACAGTAGTCGACAATCATTGTGGCTCACCTAAAGTTAGCATGAATCAACTTCAACCCGGCCAAAAAAATTGAAAAGAGAATTATTAAAACTCGAGTTGAAGGCTTTCGTTTCTATTTATTTTAATTCAACTTCAGCCCGGCCAAGAAGATTGGCGACTACTGTACCTACCTCATACCCCATCCGTCTTCACCTCACCCACAGGTACGACTAATTCTTAGTGTTTGATAAACTTGCATATGACGTCATCAGTCGGATACGAAATTAACACTGATTTATCAAATTTGGCGATTTAAGACCCGCATAGGGCATCAACACTACTGATGTCAGGCGGTTGTATATACGCAAGTTGCACGGTAAACTTCACTTGCGCGATGCAGGATTTCTCGTTACGTACAAGTTCTTACGTAGGTCGATAGATGTCGCTACACTACCTATACCTATGTCATTGTGTATATGTCAAAATCACAAATACCTTAGCTATTTTCCAACACATAACATGAATATAAAACATAACATACCATCACTTGTTAAAATAGATTTATTTCTATAACTTAACATCAACATATATCATAGCATGCCTTCACGCCAGTATGGTATTCACCGAAGAATTAAGCAGAGGTATACTTATGTAATGTACAGTGCGCCGGTATGTCGCATGTCGCCGAAATCCGCGCTGTTATTGAGAATGTCATAGAAAAACCCAATAGCAGTTTACTTGACCTGGGAATCGAACCAGGAATTTAAGCGTAGCAGTCGCGCTCACGTCTACTATAGTAACGAAGTAGTTTTTATCTACCATTTAGTGTTATTAGCAGACTACTGTAACTACTCATTAAATAACAAACATGGACGATATTTTGTAAAGTAGTAACTACGAGTACTTCTCTCAGATCGTTTTTCTTAATGCGGATTCCAAGACATTTTGTTAAAAGCTAAACCTTAAGATGGTCGACTCTCTGGATGTTTCCAGTTATAGATCCTGGCTTATAAGTCCCTCAAGTTGCTAAAGGGCTGGAACCTTGTCTAATTAAACTGCACGTGACGTCATCCGCCGTACTTGCCAGCTAGTGATGCTAACGCGTCCTGAGTGCGGTTACGTCATATTTACGTCACCAAGATGGCCGCCAGGCACATTATCAATTTGCTACCAAATACCAGGGCTGCAAAAGTAAGGATTTGGCGTGGCATACTTTTCCCTATATGAAAATACCTCTTTTTGTAAAGGTCACTCCCGATATATTTCATATTATAACTAAGAACAAGATTAAAACAGTGTTGCATATACACTTACCGTCTTTGTGAAACTTTTCTTTGAAAGCGTCCACAAACTCTGGCGGTAGGCCGCACGAAGGAGGTACTTTGCTCTCGCAGTCCCTGTAACAAACAACGTCATAATTATTTACCTTATAAGTATAATTACTTAGTTATATCGTGAAGATTTATGTTATATGTTATTGATAAAAAGTACAAATTTAAATAATTTAGCTGCCTTTATGAGATAGAACGTCTATATTTCTATAAGAAACTATATTCCGTGAAAAACTCCGAATAGTAATTATAGAAAATACTCCAGACTCATTCTAGTTTTTTTTTATTGTTGTATGTTCGATTGTCTACGCAATGGCGTATAGAGAAAATTGAAAAAAAAAACAGAATTTTGAATACCTGTGACACTTGAACTTGCACTCCTTGCACTTGAGTCCGGAGCCGAAGAGCATCTGCTTGTCGCAGTAGTCGCACGTGGCGATCATGTTGAAGGTCTTCGTGAAGCGGTGCGCGATGTCGTGCGCCATGCAGCGCGACACCGTCGGCGTGCGCGGCGACCGCGGCGCCGCCGTCTGCGCCTGCGCACACACACACACTACGTCACTATGCGCCCGGCTGACACGACTCGGAACATCGAAGGGTCAGAGGGATACTGGGAGTGTCGACAAGAGGCAATCTACCATTCGATTTGACGTATTATATTATATTATTTTATTGGCTCTTCACAAAAAAGGTTCCATATTTATGTGCACAGGTAGCTATAAAAAACAGTGCAAACCTGTAGTTCGGGTCAAATACGACGAATAAGCACGAACGAATACACACAAAATATATGAAAATTATATTAATGAACGGTCAAGTCAAGTGTGATCGAAATCGTATGTTTGTCGCTTCGAATGTTAGATTGCAACATGGTACACAGACACAGTTTGTTCAACTTATAGAAAGCTACGTGATTTTATTCAGTAATTAAAATGTCGTAATTAAGAGGTGAAGATCGGGCTCTGTGGCGTTCACTAAAGTGCCTTCTAGTGAATACGAATAGGGGCTGATCCTGATGATGATGTTGACTTTTTAAATAATCCTCATTGGAGGTGAGAATCTATTGTCAAATAATAGATTTATCATAAAAAAATACGACGTGATTTTTAATTGACTGAGAAGACCGAGAGGTAAATTTTTTTTTCATGGGCAGTTTGAACAAACTGTGACGTGTCAGATAGTTATAACACGTAACGCGTTAGATACATGTTTTATACAAAGTGTTATTAGTTAGTGTGTTATTGGCTATTTACATTTCAGTTGGTTTAATAGTGTTATATAAGTTAATAAAATATGGTGGAGTTACGTTGTCTCCAGTACGGGCTGATATGGTCACCACACCATCACGACGATTTCGATTGTTTTTTTTTTTTGGTGTTTCCGATTTTTCTATTATACATACATATACCGTCAGACCGATATCCTCCCGAAGGGCTAGGCAGAGGTGTACTAATGTACACCCACAGTTAGCTGGTATGTTTTAGGTCCCATGTAATGGGGTGTGGAGGGACGGGGAGTGTTGTCCTCCCCGTCCCTCCACAGTAGGGAGGATCCTCCGACCAGGCGGTGTTATGCCTGGCGGGCCACTGCCCGACGGTTGATGTCGGGCGGTTGCATATATACAAGTTGCACGGTAAACTTTACTTGCGCGATTCAGGACTTGTTGCTTCTTTTCGTACAACTTCTTATGTAGCTCGATAGATGTCGCTACATCAGGGGCAATGCAATTTTTTCTGACGCAAATTATTTTTATAGCTAAGCAATGAGTTCTATAATGTGGTAGAATATACACGAATAGTATCGAAGTACAGAAAGCGTTAGGTGTTACAACTATCTGTTATTATAAGTCCCGCAAGTTGCTAATAGGCTGGAACCTTGTCCAATTAACCTGCACGTGACGTCATCCGCCGTACTTGCCGGCTAGTAGTGCTAACGCGTACTGAGAGCGGTTACGTCATTTTTACGTCACCAAGATGGCCGGTAGGCACATAATCAATTTGCGGGGCTTATAGTGGCGTGTGGGGGGTGGGGTGTAGGGGTGTGTATGGGGGGTGGGGGCGCATGCAGTACGCACCGGGTCGGGCGCGGGCGGCAGCGAGGGCCGGCGGCGGCGCGGCGCGGGCGCGGCGCACACGAGCCCGAGGCGCCGGCTCAGCCCGCGTCCCTACCGAGCCCAACCCAACCACTGCTGTAGCTCTAGCTCTAACTTTAGCTCCACATACCATATGCACTGCTTCTTACTCATCGCTAGCTCCAATTCTATACCTCTCTATTGAGATAAATCTAAATCTATCGCTAACTTGCCAAGCACTATGAAAACTTTATATTGAGAAGAATTTAAGTCTAAACTAAATTATTGGAAAGACCAAAATTTAAAATAAAAAGGTAAGACTAAACCTGACAGTCACAGTTGCGGACGAAATATGCATAAAGGAAACTTTCTACTGTATTCTAACACTAAGGATCAAAATGGCTTATCTATAACCTTCCATTCCCTAGACTGACTATAGCTTGTATGTATAATATTATGTACTAAGAGCCGCACTCAGATAAGTCACTTAGCGTAATGAATCATTATAGTCTGCGCAGAACTAGTTGGCCGCGCCTTAAGTATGTGAGCGGCGGAACGGAGGGGCGGGGGCGCTTGCTTTTGTTCACAGTAACCCGCAGCCTTACCCCCGTCCCTACCTCAGGCATGGCCAACTAGTTCCGCGCGGACTATAGCTAATAGACACCCAATATATTTTAGTACACTGACAACAAACTCATATACGGAAATAGGCCAAGATATAGTAGCCACTGTTTATTATCATTAACGTTAATTGACGATTATGAATGCGGCCCTAAGCGAAATACCTAGAAACGGGACAATAACTACACTTGTTATTTACACGTGATCAAGTGCATATGTAGTGATAACAATACAAAAATGTTGATTATTAGCAGATATATGTTATTACAAGATTATTAAGCAAGTGCCTTCGTGATTTCTGCATATTAAACCTTAATGTTATTGGAATAAGCATATGTGACCAGCTAGAGCATTTCAAACTATTTTTATTAGTACCTAACCTATTGCTAATGTTATTTACAAGAATCTTAAAAAACTGAATGCAACCTTATTATTTATATGCTAAAAACATTAAAGGGGCCACTGTACACATGGCTATACATTAGAGACATTTTCGGAATAATGTTACCTAGGACAGCACTTAAAGCTGTCGATCCCGATCGTCATACGAAGACATATGAAAATCGTTAGTCAGAAGTCCAAAAATCCTGACAACCAGTGTAACCTTTAAATATCGGTATTGCAAAAAAATGCGTCTCGGAGGTCTGAGATAAAATAACCCACATCTGGTTAGAGTGGAAGAAAAAGCAAGCAAGAAAATTGAGTTTTGTATAGATTTCCAGTATAATAAGAGATCAGCTTTTACTGAAATGAGTCTTACTAAACTAAAAACAAAAATCTTTTACTTAAAAAAAATCGTTTTATACTCAACAAAATGTGACACAAATGACTCGTGATACAAAGACCCCTTAATTTTCTTCTTTTGGTACTTAGATAAAAAATAAGGCTTTAGGTAATTAATCAATAAAAAGGATGGACAACTTACTTGAGCCTTTGCAACGGTAACTAATTTCTAATAAGAATCGTAACTTGCCTAATGCCTAGTATAAACAGTGTATTGTAGATATAAATGTAGCGTCTTACATTGTTGTAGTAGGCGAGCGGGCGGTGCTGCGGCGTGTTGTCGGACTCCGTGCCGTGCGGGGACGCGGGCGGCGTCACCTCCACCGCGCCCACGGCGGATGACTGGCTGTTGTCGCTGACGACAAGGGATTCTAGTTAGTTTTGTTTAAATCACAACCTAAAAGCTGTCAAAGTTTGAGAAGACTTATATCAGCCTATTGCTGTCCATTGCTCAACGTAGGCCTCCATCCCGGTCTTGGACAGCTCGCATCCATCCACTACGTCGCTCCATCGACCGTCTGTGCGTCTGCAGACATGGCCGGGCACTTCCACTTTAGCATACTTATTCGTCGCGCAATAGCAGTGACTTTAGTTCTTTTTTGAATGACTTCGTTGCGAATTCTATTTACCAAAGAACTCCAAGCTCCAAGCACTCCATGGTGAGTGTCCACATTTCGGCTGCGTAAGTCATCATCATCGCTGCCTAAAGCCAGATACTCCCCACACTTTAAACCTACTTAGCGCATGTTACAAACACATGTGCGCATGTGCAAACGTTATCTCGCTTATGTACAGTTCTCGCAAATCTTATTGTCCGGCTTGAAGTTAGCACGAGTTAACTTGAACCCGGCGGTAGAAATCGGGGAAAGACAAATATTGGACTAGAATAAAAACTTAAGCTCAAGTCGTAGGCTGTCGTTTTAAATAATTCTAATCCAATATTTTTCTCTTTCCGATTTTTACGGGCGGGCTGCTCAGCTAGTGCTGACTTAAAGCCGGATAATAAGATTGGCAAGAACGGTAGCGGGGTAGGCATCATAATCGGAAAGTTTCTCTCGAGTGTCCGAGGTGTGGTGTGTGGTGTAGGAGCTGAGTACCTGAGGTCTGAGGCGTCGGGTCTGACGGAGAGCTGCGACTCGTGCGAGCGCGACTTGGTGAGCGCGGCGGGCGGCGGCAGGCTGCTGTTCTGCTTGCGCTTGGGCGCCGGCGTGGGCGGGGACTTGCCGCCTGCAACAATACATGTACTTATATAAACTGGATTTTCTTCTGTGAATAGTCTTCTTTTCTCTTAATTTTTGACTTAGGTGAGGCCTTTGCCCATAATAGGAACTCAAAAGAACATAATTTTTTATGTACCCTATAAAAAAAAATATATATTATGAAACAGTTTTTTATGTATGGATTGCGTTTGACGTCTACCTCACCCGCTGGTATTTGTCGATGCGGTCAACGATGGCGCACGCTTGCCTATATACAACCTATTCACTCGCCTCTTCACCTAGTGATAGTAATAAGATTAAGTGTGTTTGACTTGTATGTTACTGCGCAAGGACTGAGCGCATGTCACAATGACACCCCCGAAATAGTCCCGAAATGGTCCCAAAATGTCTTTCTCTAAACTGAAGTAAACTAGTCTGCGAACGGCTCAAAAACAAATTCCATGCGATACTAACAAAGATGGCGTTAGTGTTGCTGTGTATAGTGACGATGGGACGACCCTATGTTTACACCGGCTTTACACGATGGCCCCAACGATACAACCAATGTTGGCGTGAACTGGTTTTAGCCAATCAAATTGCGGCAACCAGCCACCGAGTGTTGGCCCCAACGCTATTTTCTAGATCCACACGTTGGGCAAGTGGCGTTGGGGCCAACGTGTGGAGCCGTTGGTAGTGTTTAAATCAACTCGTGCGTACCTTTCTTGTTGTGCGTGTTGGCGTGGTGGTCGTGGTTGGCGTGGCGCGCGCGCGGCCGCGGCGAGGCGCGCGCCGACCGCTCCCACGAGTCCCAGAACAGCTGCAGCTCCGCGCCGCCGCCGCCGCCCTCCACGCCCTCGCCGCGACCCAGCGCCTCTGGGAAACACAACATATATGTACAGTCCGAGCATCCACTAATTACACTTGGCATTGAACAAGATTACAACTTATAACAACAAAGGTATGAACATTTTGAACGCCAACCTCGGCGTGCCCTGTACGCCAATGACGTCTATACTCGACAATGTTTATTGTATCTGATAATGGTCACAAAAAAATACCATTTATTAGGTATAATAAATAATTACTTTGATTTTTTATTGATATTTTGTATTTATATCCATTTTGGACCTGGCGTACAGTACGCGGCGATGTCGTTATGGCGTGGCATCCAAAAGGTTAATAAGTTTAACAAGAAGCAATATCACCCTAAGTTTTTATTCTGATCGGATTCTAATTGGGCGTATTGCGAAACCGCTCTTAGTAAGCAAACAGTTTATCTTATAATCCAGCTGATAACGTTCTTCTAATGATAGTGACGTTAACTCACCGATATACGACCGGAGACGTTGCATGGCCCTGCAGAGGCGCATGACTTCCTCGTCGCGCGCACCGGCGAGCAGCGCGCGCATCTCGTGGTCGGAACGTTCCCGCAGCATCTCCAACGACGCCATGCGGGAACATACCGTCTGTCAAACAAAGTGTTATAGGCACTATAGTCGCTCTGTTGTAATATGTGTTATTATGACTAATAATACCGAAACTGTGCATAAACAACCAAACTGTAAGATAGTTCCTTCCATGTTGGTTTTAGAAATTATGTTTTGTTCTAACAAAGTACAGAGAGTATACAAAGGCGGTCTTCATTATTGATGAATTTATCAATAAATAAATGAAATGAAAATAATAAAAGCAACGAATTTATGGTAATATGGTGGCATGATAGCCCAGGGATAGGACCACTGAACCGCCAATTAGTTAGTCTAGAGTTCGAATCTAAGGCATGCACGTCTGGCTTTTCATAGTCAGGTGCATACCCATAATGAATTATTTACTCACAACTGTAAAGGAAAACATCGTGAGGAGACCTGATTTTCTCAATTATTTGTAAAATGTTTATTTAACTTTTTATAAGTACCAATCCTATCCTATCCTACTTAATATTATAAATGTGAAAGTTTGTGAGGATGGATGGATGTTTGTTACTCTTTCACGCAGAAACTACTGAACGGATCTCGATAAAATTTGGCACAGAGATAGATTATAGTTGGAATAGCACATAGGCTACTTTTTATCCCAGTAAAATGTATGGTTCCCGCGGGATAGCGGGCGAAGCCGCTGGCGGAAAGCTAGTAATTTTATAAGTTAAAACATCAGTTTGTTACTAGCATGTAAGTTGCCTAATAGAAATCTCTGCTTTGATCGCAAAAAGTAGTGATTCTGGAAGGTACATACGTCGATAGAATCTTGGCTGAGCCCCACAACCCTCAGCCACAGCGCGAGACACGGCACGTCGCCGAGCTTCCGCCGCAACTCCTCACCGAAGCTGGCCTTGATCACCAGCTGACGGGAGAAGTGTTTCACTAGCTTGCCCTGCAAATAGAAAAGTAATGTCTTTTGTAATAGGTACTACATCAATTATTATGTGGAGTAGGAATAAGGGGTTTACAGTGTATAGATATTGGTTGCTGTGTTTTGGATATGATCATGTCTAAAGTATTCACATGCTATGGCATGTTTGTGACTATAGAATGTGTGGTGATACATAAGCATGTATGGCTGTGAATTTGTAATCAAATATATTATACCATTACAATGACAATATAGCGGACTGATGTTTGATTTCTTCAAAATTTCATACTTAGGAAAAATATACCTAATCATAAACTTTATATCGGAAAAACCATAAACATAAACAGTCCACTAGCCTAACGAAATGTTGGCAGCCTTCTTGTATTTTTTAAGCATTTTCCATACTAAGATTACTAGTTATTCTAATGAAGGAACAAATCGACTCGCGGGCAAGACTTGAACATGCGTCTTCTGATTCAATACACCAGACGCGAGTCCTACACGCCAAGTCGAAATCTTCCTTCACATTCTAAATGATGGCAGTACAACTCTCATCTAAGCTGTCAAATATTAAAAGTAGAAGCTGCCACAGCCTGTTTCTGATCTGACTGAAAAAAGTTCAAACAAATTAACTGACTAAACACCTGAATATTGTATTATTGATACTAATGAAGTTGTTTGTAAAATCAGTTTACAATACAATTTATTGTTTTAAGCTATATTTGTCAACAAACCACATGCATAAACAAACAATATGTAGGGTTTGTGTGTCAAGATATTATTACATGGAACCTTAGTGCATTGACATTATATTATTATTTTGAGATCAAGGGCACCAAAGCAGTGCCATCAAGTACAAAACATCTAGAACATTGTCTTGAAAAAGTGTCTTTAAATAATATCATATAATATTTTATGATTACCCATAAGTGGATGACCGAGTATCAAAACTACATACCTACTATACTAAAATAAAATTATTGCAGAAAAACACTACAAAACTTTTCATCTACACACACAGTATCTACACACTTTCACACCATCTCTAAATATCATTTAAGACAAAAATGTTTTGAGAAGGTGACTATTTCTCATATTAGTATTTTCTGATTTTATTAAATTTGCAGAATAATCAAGAAAACAATAATATATAGGTTTTCAAATTACATAACTAAATAAATAATTATTCTGGGACATATTACACACCACTATCTAGTCCCAAACTATTCAAAGCTTGTATTATGTTACCTAAATTTTAAAATACATACTTATAATACAAAAGTGCCCAGACAAAAACAAACACTTATGTTCATCACATAAATATTTATATCCTTGGGAATCAAACCGACAACCTCACAACCAGCAATCTAGCTTTCAGACAACTATACCATAGACATCATCAAAGTCACTCAAAAACAGACTTCAATATTGTTTTATTGACAGGAACACTTCAGCTGGTGTAATGGAGTATCATATTTGCATTAGAATTGAATCACTTGGGCATAGAACAGCCATTGTTGATAATGTTATGGCATCAATGACACATTGCCACAAACTGCTTATGACGCTGATGATAAATGTTTGTTGGTATAGCTTTATTCATTTGTCATCTGATTCGGTGTGACAATAATACTAAATGAGATTGGGTTTTGTAACTTAGGCAGTAATGATACCTGGAATTAGGCACTATAGGGCCACACTCAGAGACATCACTAAGTGACATCTTAACCTTAACCTTTAATGAATAATTAACTAATTATACCCAGTATTTCTTAGTACACTGACAATTCAAATATGAAAAAATAGGCCAAGATATAGTAGCCACTGTTTGTAACAATTCATTAAGGTTAAGAGATGTCTCTGAGTTGGGGCCTAAGTGCATGAGATTAGGTTTTTTAACTTAGGCAATTATAATAGCTATAAGGTACCTACTTAAGTGCTTTTTCCCCAAGAATAATAATTATTAAAATAGGTACAAAATTAATTATGTAATCAATAAAAATGATATCACTGAGAAACATTAGATGCAGGCAGGTTTCTTGTGGAAGTCTATAGAGGAGGCATGATATGATAAATAGTAGAGTGGAGTAGTTGTGTGTGAAGTAATAATGTTCCAGAGACCATTCCCTACCGACTTTTCTGGACTTTTTAAATAAAGCGATATTGTAATTCAAATGATAGCTTTTGATTTTTTATATTGTTGTTGCAGACATAGACTGAGTTTGATTTAGAGCTTTAAAAAGATTACATTAAGATAATTGTAAGAGCTATGACTCATACATGATAGTTGCGGTGATTAAAATGCAGTATGATGTCTAAAATGACACCTGAATCTTTTGTATTTCTTAAACTTTACAGCATTATATTCCTGCTAGCTGTCTAGCCAAGTCTATGTATTTGTTTGTACAACTATATGTATAATCTTTAAGTACTTATTACTTAACAAGCAACAAATTACAAATTAGTTATTCATGTTCTTTACAGCAGGATCTCAGCACAATTTGCAACTCATAGTAGTTTAATGGATACAGTTTTTTTTGTAATAACAATACTTAGTGGAACAATATTGCCATTATTAAGCAAAGTAATTAAAATCTTAGAGAAATCACATCTATCTATTGCTCAAATTGTGACTCATCCTTCCTTTACAAGTAGAAACCAATGGATCAATTTAAATTCTTAGTTATTCACTGTTTGGTCAATAGCTAAGAATAAAAACTGACAAACATTTTACTCTCTCTTGAGGAATGCATTTTAATGAGACTCATTAGTGTTAAAACATGCCATTTCACATAACATTGACTGCTCACATACAAACCTACTTTTCTACACTTAGATGTCCACATTATGTTGCGAAAATAGCGTCAGAATAGATGACACAACCTAAAATATGGCATCAAAATTCAAATATACCAAACGAAGGGTTACAACTTTTAATCGCGTGAAATTCGAAAAAGGTAAACATTCAAGGTGAGAGGGAGCGGCGCGCGCGTACGGCAACGATTTCCATAACGGCAATGAACTATTCACCCCAGTCCTTGAGTGCAGCAAAGTCCTTGAATCCCGGCCTCTCGGTGTAATACTTTCAAGGGCATACCCCATTTCCCTTACGTGTACAACGAGTTGTGAAGGTTAGCATCCCTACCTCCAGGGTCCGGATCTCCTGCTGCGTCAGCTCGGCGCTCGTCGAGCATTGTGTCCGTAAACCCTCGAGTCTTTCAGCTGAAACGTCGATCATGGACTGGATAGTCTCTATCGTTTGTATGGCCTCACGAACTCTCTTTATTTCGTACTCGTTCTCTGCATCCATTACAAATATCACAGCACTTTACACGGTCCGCTAATCACTATACATAAGTAAAAAACACTTTATTCATTTTATAAAAATGAATTTACAAAACATTGCAGATGTTGTATTGCCGAAACAGCGGCCATATCCGAAGAAAATCTATATTTTAGTCTATGATCATGCATTGTATAACCAAAGACAACTCATATCTGACAGTTGACTTGTCACAAAAATGAAATGTCATTTAGACAAAACCGTGTATAAAAAAGGGAAAAACAAACATGCTTCCATTTCAATATATAAAAACCAAAAAAATTGGAAACAAATTGATGATAAAATACTTATTCATTAAAATATAATTCAGTTTAAATTTGTCTATGGTTCTAAAGCTTCTTATTCATGAGCATTTTGTTGTTTAAATCAAAATTTGAATTACTACATGAACGTTAAAACCTGTAAAACCTGTTGGTCTAGTTCAGTAGACTTGTCAGACACAAAATTTTGAATAAACTTCATTAGTTCTATACAAGGTAGAAGGGACATCGATTCACAAACATTGTGACAAGGTTTTATTCAAGGTCAAAAATAAAATGACCTAGGTCATTCATGTAGAAAATAAATAAATATCCTAGGACATTTTTACACAGCACCATCTAGTCCCAAACTAAGCAGAGCTTGTACTATGGGTACTAGACAATTGATATAATACTTATATACTTTTTTTTTTGTAAATACATACTTATAATACATAGAAAACAAAAATGATCAGTTATTACGGAGATTGACATTTTTAGCGTGCAATGTATTGCTAAAAACGCGATCATAACGCTCCGTGGTGAATGGTATCGCGCGCGCGATCCGGAATAAATAAAATAATATTTTTTTAACTATACTTACTAATGTTTTTTATACGGTCAAGTAAAAAAAATGTAGAAAAATTTAAAAATTGATGAAAAAAGTTACGGAAAATTCAACGCAGGGGGGTCCAGAATCATGTACTGAACTCATGGTATTCGGATGTGCGTCGATGTCCCTTCCACCTTGTATAGATTGCATCACTTTCTTTCTAATAACTTTAAAACAAAGAACATGTTAGAATGTTCTCATCTAAATTGTGACAATTTGAAAAATGGGACGTAACGATTAACTTTCTTGTATATTCTTTTTTGATCAGATCTTGAATTGAGGGCACAATAAAATCCTGAGTCTAAATTAAGTATTTTGAGACTATTCGCTTAATTTTAGAAGTTAATAAAAGCGTGCGGGTGATGTCTTTCTTGGTGTATAGGAATCTTTATTTACAAATGTCATTTTATTTTTTAAACATAGCAATATTAACTAGATTGTCAAATGAGATTTTATGAGATATAGCAACTATTTTATAGAATCAAATAAATAAAAAAATAGTCTATGATAGGGATGTTCGATCCAGGGGCTTTGTATCGATATTTCGGATCGCAATGGATCGTAATACATTGTATCGATTCAAGTATCGATCCGATTGATTTGATACGATTTTTTGGATCGATCCAGTATCGTATCAAAAATTTAAAATAAAATAAAATTTGTTGTAATTTAAAGCATCAAAGTTTAAGTAGTAGAGAAATAATATTTTTTTTTTACACTGGCCAATCTTTGAATGGGTACGTAAAAATTATAATCTTGATATACGCTCTGGATCTAGATTGTAGATTTTATTTAAAGTGGGTGTCCAGCGAGAAAAGACGTTCGGAGGGCACAGACGTTCCTAACCACAGAACAATATTACTTGTTCCTACCACTGACAAATAACGTAGGGCTAGGTTGATTTTTTATGAATTGATCTATAATCTCAAGTACCTAATCATGCTGAAATTGAAGGTATATTGAAGAATATAAGATGTAATAACTACTGATTTAACAGTCCACCGCCAGAGAAATATTTATATTAGTGTAATATGAACCTGTTTGTTGTTATAAGCCATACTTTGGAGTTAAGGAATGCAGTATTAATATTACGAATAAATATTAAGGTTACAGATTGTATAATATTTTAGAATTTAATACAACAAATTTTTCGATCCGATCCTCATAGTATTTGTATCGATCCACTAATGGATCGAAAGCCATTGTATCGATACAAAAATCGGATAGATCGTATTCCTTTGTATCGATCCACACAAGTATCGGATCGGATCGAACATCCCTAGTCTATGACTTTTATCAATGGGGAGAAGACGTTTGTTGTGAGATTTGTTTCCTATTATTTCGCCTTCCGTCGTTTAATTAATTCTGTGTAATGTAAAATAAATTGATAGGGAATATATCTTTTTTACGTTACGAAAAGTACAGATTGAAATTTTTTCTAAGTGTCTAGATGTAGTTTTAGTAGAATGTTTTTCGAACGTATATTGTTGTCTGTGTTCTGCCTTGGAATAGAAGGTAAATACAATTATTTTTTTATATTACCGGCGTAAACTAAAAACTTATTTATTAAGTAAATCTATAGAAATACCCATAAAATATCCTAGTGATTACTTAATTTTTGTTATATTTGTAGCCTTCCCCCGGGCTCTAGCCGATGAGGTGGAAATCCGGGATGTAGCTGCAGACAAAGGTACTAATGTGACTATACCTTGTGGCAGTCTAAATGCGACACTGTTGCCTAATGTGCAGTGGGTGCACCGGGGCAATAGGACACACCACAAAGTTTTGGTAAGTGGATTTTATAAAAAAAATACTGATTACCTTTTATACATTTTCAATTAAATTCAAATACCCATTCTTTTAATCGTCAATATTTTTGGATCTGCCTGTAAAGTAGGTAATATTTTTAATCATTATGTACTAAAATATTTAGACTTTTTGAGGTACACAAATAATAAATCTTAATAACATGTAGGTAATTAATAATGATTAACAGGTGTTATTTGCAATCTGGCATGGCATCTATTTACCTAGTAATTATTATTAGCATTTGCATAAGTCGTGCAAAAGCAAAATTGCTTAGCAGACAGACCTAGAAATGAAAACAACATTACCTAATTGGCCAATTTAGAATAATGATGGCTTATTATATGCAATATATCAATAAAAATAAACGAAGATTCTCATGAGAATCTAATCAGATTTAAATAAGAGAAGACAATTAAGAGAGAGATGATATAAGTATCACAGAAATCTGTGCATAATACCTATTCAATTCAAAAAATAAATGTTTTACCACAATAACTATGTTACTGACTAGTGCTGAGTGGTCAATGTCTACCTACATTATGCAAGTAAATCTGTGGCCATTGCCTTACCTTTGATTCATATCTAACCATGTTAAGTCTAGGATAAAATATGTGTAGATATATAATCTAAGCATGAACCTAGAATCCCCCTCTGCTTCAAAGGATATATTTTCTTTTAGATTGCTGCTAAGATGCCCAAAATTACTGTTGAATCTCCTTCTACATACATGGCTACCAGTTATAGCTGTTTCTCCAAGTGCCCACTCTGGTTCCAATCCAACTCGGAACTTCACTTGAGTACCATTATCCGGATTCCGATCCGATGTTTGGCCTTTGTTTCTTTTTAATTATCCTTAGCGTTAATTGCATTAAATGTTGTCGTCGGTCCTTTAATTAACGAGTCAGTCAACTCGTGGACCTATATGTCGGTGCTGCTAACGTATTGCAGTCTAAAACATTTTATTTACGCACGTCTTGTCTTGCGGCACTGAAACTAATCGATATCAATATATTCCAAGCGAATGCCGCTGGACGTCACGTGCATTGATAATTGTTAGGTTCAAAGACTATCACTCACCAACTCATTTTCCTTAACTTGTTATATCTGATGGTAGGCAGCAAAACAAGCCGTGGTAAGAAATAAAGACGCTACCCTGCACGTAATGTTATTATTTTGTTGTTGTTGCAGCTACAACAATGGTGATAAAATTAGATTCAACTTATTCAAGTTATCTTAGATCGTTGTATTATCTATTTTAACATTATATAGTCCTAACCTAATCCTGGGTCTATGTTTTGTCTCACGATTTTCCTTTATCAGTTATTCGAGACGTAGATTCAAAATTTAGAAGCACATGCCCTAAAATCGAGAAACAGATCTCTGACTTGGCACTTCGTGGTTATCATTATATTACTCGCATATGTACAAATGTTTCGCTGTAGTTTGATTGTAGTGGCAATTTTGTAATCGTTTAATTAAATAAACAGATTAAAATTGTGGCAGAAGTCGCTGAATCTTCGAAGTATCAAAACTTGGTGTAGTTTAGATTTAAAAATCGTCCATTTATACAATAAATAAAACAGAACAACTTTGTTATTAAATGACCTTACACTACTTATATAATCACTTTTTGAATACGCCACTTGAAACAAAACCACTTAAAAGTTTTATTGGTTTTGTTAATACCTAATATTTTATTTGCAGTCAACGTACCCACGTATATTGTTCTACAGACAAGTTAAAGGTCAGCTGTATAAAATATTGCTTTAATATTATGTTAATTTTGTACGTTGGCTTCATTTAAATTGCATAACTAAACAATTTCTTCGGCGAGATTAGTAGCTACTTGTCTGAAAATTATTCTTCGTCATTTTACTCAGAAGAGTAAAGATTTAAGAAATAGGTATCACACTAATTTAAACAAATTAATTATTTAGGTGGTACGAGGTAATATTGTATAGTCACACATTATCCAACATACACTTAAAAAACAAATGTGTAATATAATTAATTAAAATAATATTTTGACTAATGTCCATTTGACCTGCTTCTACCCAGCTCGAAGGTTATAGGTACATAATTTAATAAATTATTAAGTCGGGCATAATTAGTAAATGTTTTCAAAACCAGTTCATTATAAAAAGTAATCTGTCAGCCAATCTTTATATTGTTAGTTTTTTTTTATTTAAATTAATTTGTTCATTAGTCTTTTATAGATTTTTTAACAATCGTCTAGGAGATTGTCTATTAGGCATAGACAGATTAGATTTAGAAGACAACGGTAAGGGAAAAAACTGATCAAAATACATAAGATTTAATGTATAGCCATAGCCATGAAAGGTAATGTATGGGTAGGGAATAGGGAGGTACCTACTTTACGTATAAATCCTTCAATCCCATTTGCGAATCCGTGAGCCAAGCGGAATAGGAAACATATTATTCGCCACTCATAAACGTTCTTTTTTATCGTATTTCGGTAAACAATCAACCGTCAGTGCCTATAATAAAACCTCTCCGCAACGTTCGTTACTAAATGTTCATAAAAAATATACGTGCGCATAAAAAACTTGTCGTTCCTTAGTTTAGTGTCAAGTTATTGCTTAGTGGTAAAATAAAAGATTGGGGGCCTCACCTCACCATCTCCAAAGTTCCCGTTAAATTACTTGGCAGTATGTTATTTATTTATTTATTTATTGAAATAGTACAGCCACATCAAATACATCAACACTTACGCTAAATAGACTCTTAAAAACTAGGACTGATGCATCTGACAATTGAGGCGTACATAGCATTTACTGCATCATTATACGATAACACAACAACTAGCGAAATAATAATAAAATAAAATCAGTCCATAACAAAACTAAAACTATGTTATTAATATAAGCTTGGCAGGTAATTTCATACTAATTTAGTCCTAGTGATTTTCTTTCTTTCTAAATTGCCAAGTTGCTTTGCCAAACATTAATTTGCCAAAAACACCTCCCAGTGTTGTCAGGAGCATGTTTATTTTTTGTATGCTGTGGTTTTATAATCACTACATAGTATAAAACAAAGTGGCTATCCGCCGTCTGTCTGTCCCTATGTATGCTTAGATCTTTAAAACAACGCAACGGATTTTGATGCGGTTTTTTTTAATAGATAGAGTGATTCTTAAGGAAGGTTTATATGTATAATACATGACTACGCGGGCGAAGCCGCTGGCAGAAAGCTAGTATTCAACTAAAACTTTGGTCTTTTAGCATAATTTTGGCGCTATCCAGAGTTGGTAAAACAGGTCATTAGAGTTCTTTTATGTGTTCCGTTTTCTACTTGTATTGTTGTCTTTGCCCCCTGGTAAACTCAGACTCGGAGTCAGTCTCCGAATAAACAAGGATTCGGGAGGAGCGAGACAGTCATGTGCATTGGTTCAGTAGACTGTTTTATTTGAAACCCACCGTCACTGACTACAACCGACAGTTTTCAGACGCAAACCGGTAATCGATTAAATTCGTCATCAATGGCCAGTATTTTGTACATACTCATACATAACAACTTACATTACAAGTAGTATTTACGTTGTGTTCTCGTATATAAACACACGAAACCTGTTTGAATATGTAAACACTTGTACAAACTTACAGCTAATAAATATTTATGAGAAGAGACAAAAACTTAATCGTTAATGCACAAAAAATGTTGTATCTACCTAGATTATTTTCGTGGTTTTATTTTTTAATTTAAAATTAATTATTCCCCTGTTAATGTTTGTATGTTTGCTTTTCTAATGGTTTATCTATTTGGTTTTGATAACCGTTTACTATGTCTAATAAGCTGCTCCAAATTTTGCTTTTTCTTCATTAAAAGTTCGAAAAACTAAAACCTCTTTCTATTTATACCATGTCTTTTTATTTTATTTTTTTAAGTCTACGCTATGATAGATGTTGTGCTTGGATAATAAATAGGTCCTATTCAGTGCTAAGTGGTTCAGGTAATCAATGTGACATTTAGAGCACGCACCCACAGATAATAAAGATTATCTTCAACACGATGGCGTCGGTTCATCACGTTTGTTTGCCTAATGACATAATGATGTAGGTAACCCTGTTCGTGAATTCGTGAGGGCTCTTTGCCATTGATGTCCAATACCGCTCGGTCGTCTACGGCCTCCCTCTAATATATGGGGGTGAATATGTAAAGCAACTGTGCCACATTGACAGAGATTCGGATCATTGATTTTGTCCCATTTTCAAAGGGCGTCCTTTCATGAAATTGTGTACCTACTTTAGTAGTGTCAATTGAACAGGAAATATGTATATCGAAAAACCTTGGAAGACCTCTAAGAATCTTTTACTTAAGGATGAAATTCGTCACGCCATTAGGAAAGAGTAAAAGAAAAACAAAAGATTACAACTATTTGTTAGTTTTACATTTTGTAAACTGACCCGTTGTCACGTGTTATTTCTGATCTGAATGTTGAGGTCAAACTAAGACAACTAGATGGGAAAACATCAAACTATTTGCTCTTTGGATTCTTGGATCGGTCTGGTTAATTTTGGAAGTTGCGAAAAAAATCAACTCCATAATAATAACTCCATAAATCGATTGACAAAGCATAAAAGGAAATGCAATTCAAAATGAACTTGTAATTTTAAAACCGGTCACCTGCAAAACTCGCGTGTGTTGCCACTAACAATAATTACGATACATTTACTGCCTGTTTGCTATTTATGGCCAATTGTTTAACGACTGCATTACATCACATGTATGGGCGTGCATGTAAAAATGTGTTTAACTGTAAATAATGAGAAAAATAGGTCAAAGTCAAAATCATTTATTGAAAGTGGACTACTTTTTGAACGTCATTTTTCAGATGTACGACATACGATATGAACCCTTATGTGGGACTTCATTACTCCAGAAAAATATAGAAGTACAAAGTTTCAAGCGATAAACTATATAATTATTATTTTATTTTCATTAGATTATTTTAACTTAACAGCTGAACCGGCTGGAAGGTAGCTAAAAATCATATAACTTACTGCAGCTTACATTACCTTAATACAAGCCTATGGGAAATCAATTTAACTGGCGTAGTCTCTACATCGAAAAATGTATGGTATCTGCTCAATATTTTCAAGTCACATTTTCCAATTCCACTACGAATCCTTACAATAAAGAATTGGTAACATGAATTGATGGCCCTTGAACAACAGTTTGACAGTAAAATATTGTTCATTTGTGTCATGTCATGTGCAGCAGTCTGTCATGAGCAACCCTAGTTCGGTCCTGCCCCCAATTTTATTTGGTTTTTACACCTTGTGTATTGTCTTTTTAGTCTTCTTTGTCTCGAATGTCATACGGACATCCAAATCTATAACTGTGCTCTTCATCATCACCATTTATCACCTTTGTTAAAGTTAATTCTTGGTAACACCTGCACATGATACTCAAAAAAATTTCATAATAAATTATACAAATTACGGGTTATTGCCAGACTGACCACGGTAAGCCTATATCTACATAAGCCTCTCTTTAGCATTAAATACTTTTTTACTATTAAAGTTCTAAAAAAGAACTTCTTAAAAAAATACATTAAAATTGGCGCTTTATAGATGAACATTAAATCTTTCCCAATTTATATCGATGCGATGACGTCCCGCAGTATCAAAGCCAGCTGTGAAAGGCTAATTGGGTCGGCGGCCTTTTGGGACCTCTTTACAGTGATACCGGGAGGACACTGATACACATCAGTGTACAATCTTTGGACCACACTTACGATGTACAGGCGAGCTAAAGTGGCCATTGAGAAATTCCTCCGACGTAATGTTTTTTCGTAGTAGATCCACAACAAGTTTATATTGGGAATCTTATTATGATTTATCCTATGTTAATGCCTTTTTACCTGACTGCCTAAGAAGAGTTATTAGCCCTCTTACCCTTTTTGCGAGGCACAACTAACAAACTCACTAACAAACTCTGGTATTGACTTGAGTGGCTACGCACTACATCTTATCCGAATCCGTAAAAATACGGTCCAGTGTAGTCATAGAACCTGTAAAGGATTCAGAGCGTATTAGTCTTATAACAGTTCAAAGCCGTATGTACTACAGCACAAAACGAGGGCAAATGTATCAAAAATTGTTAAAAAATAGTCTTCTCACTGATTATCAATGATATAAATGTGAAACCCTGCTCTCGTCTACCTATTAGGCTATATTATACCGAATATGAGATGTACCTACAGGAAGAGGCTAATTGGGTCAGCGCCCTGCTCGGACCTTAGTACGGACCGTACCGAGCGAGGCCAGAGCATACCGGTGTGGACCGAATATAACCTTGCACTTGCAACCAATTTGAAGTGGCTATTAGGGCAAATAAGCTTGATATTGGTGCCTCTGTCTGGTTTGAATTCAGCTGGGAAGTGGGAAGTGTTGACTTCAATTGTGTTGGTATAGGGATTGGAAATATTGAAATGCCCTTGTTATATATCAGTAGTACCACATATTTACCATTTCATAGTACATGAAATACATCATATAAAAAGTGTAACAAGCCGTGGACGTTTTCACAGTTTTTCCAAATTATCGGAATTAGAAATCTCCAATGTCTCAAATTGGCTAATACCATTGATAAATGTTTAAGATGATAAGTAAATAAAAAATATTAAATCTTCTTTGTGTTAAGGGTACATTAGTAAAGTGATGTTTGTAAATAAGATAGCAATAACGAATAAATCGGCAGAAGCATTAGAAGCATCAATACCAGACATCGATTGTCCTTGAAAGATGATTACGTGCTCTTTACTTGTCCCACCGCAGAGTGGATCGCGGCCGTGGATTCGCCAAAATATTTTTTTGTTTGAGAATTTCGTATTTTTGAAATCAACAGAGGTATTTGAACTTATGTTCCGTAAGTAGATGTGTAATCGAGCTTGAACTTTCTATTTAAACCAAAAATCTACCTTCCGTTTGGAACTGCGAAAGGTAAACATATAAATAAAAGTTTTCTGGCAAACAATCTAAAGATTGCATCTCTTCACTTATTTTTACCAGAATAACAAATCAGTATTTACTTGTATTCTAATAGTATTGAAGTTATAAAACAATTAAAACAATTTGGCTAAGTTGGTGCCAATTCTTCTTTTTTCTTATGTAGCTAAAATAAGTGCAGTAACGCTAAAAAAATGCATTTCATGTACCCAATGACACTCGTGCCATTAAGACGAATCTAATGAGGTGTCATTTTTCTAAATCGGTTGAGCCGTTGAGCCGTGGAGTAGTTACGACCGGACATAGGAACAGACATACATACATACACGTCAAACACATAACCCTGTTTCGGCCGTCGGATAAAAATGTCAGTTAGTTCACTCTGTTACAACAGTAACAAATTGAGCCCGGTATTGGAGTAATAAAATGTTGATGAAATTTTGGGCATAACTTAAGTTCCAAGAGCATTTTTTTTATTAATGAAGGAAAAAATCGGCGGGCGGGCAGGATTCGAACCTGCGCCTTCTGGTTCGGTACACCAGACGCTCTGACCACTAAGCCACCGCTCGCCCTGCTCGCCAATCGAAATCTTCCTCCACATTCTAATTTACGTCTTAAGGTGACGTAGCGCCATCTATTGTGAAGAATGCCTCACAATTTTTTTTTCCTTCAATAAAAAAAAATTACTTGTAATCTTAGCATGGAAAATGCTTAAAAAAAATACAAAAAGATATTTCCAAGAGCATTTCATTTTGGGTATTCGAACCAAAACACTTAAGTTTATTTACCCAAATCTATCCCCATAACGGGCCCTAACATGCTATCCTTATAGTCGTACTTTCCTGAAACCAATTTACACATGCAAATAAAATCACTTATTGCCATTTTCAAATTGGTATTTTAATGGTATATCTTTCTTTACAAGAGGGGGTCGTATGTAATTCCTCCCTTCAATGCACTTAATCAGGATTAGGGTCGTGCATTTTCCATTTGCTTAGCTCAGCTTCGGCTTAGGGGATGAAAAACCAGTTACGTTTCCCGTTTGTGAAAATTCGCCAACGGAAAGATTTTAATGCCGATATATCATAAGAGCTTGGCCTTTTCTGGTTCCTTACACTGGATTTTCTCCTTTTATTTCTTTCATATCGCGGAGTACCAGGATCGTACATACATTATCATGGTCATCAAGATCATAGTCTAACGTTACTACTCAGCTAGGCTTTTCTTACTATTGAGGTATGTAAAAATGAAACCTTATTGCCAGAGCTTAGGTGCCAAAGTAACACTGATGTAATGTTGAATGTAAATGCAAATAATTAATAATTAAAAAATGATACATTTTGTTTACGTTTACGCAAAAACATTATCACTGTTACAGTTTTATATTAAAAAAGATATCATCTTACATAACATCAAATAAATTGCAAAATAATTCCGGCATACTTACTTACATCCAAATATCATAATATTTTATCTAAATTTTTATAGCTACTGCAACTCGTCCCCGCTGTCCATCGTCGACCTCGACAAATCTGGATACAACTGGTATTCATTTGGAGATAATCAACGTGCTCCATTACGCTCCATCTCTTTCTATCACATTCGAGACAACAAGGACCACAGTCTCGACATACTTTTATTGATTCCCAAAGGATTTGAGGTTTTGTAGGCCTTCCTGAAAATCGAAATACTTACCGAACTGACAAGGCTTAACTGGTTTTGTTTGGTAGTTTTTTTCAGACGTTCTACACAGTTCGTCCCCAAGGAAGTGATATAAATCTTTAATCTGGGCACGCTTTGTTGCACTGTCTTCCATTCTCTACGTGTCTGTAGTTCTGAAGATTCTTGTAAACTCTTGTAAGATTCAGTAACGTCAAGAATATATGACCTATAAAAATCCTTGCCTTTAAATAATGACTCAGTTGTCTTAAGTCTTCATGAACTCTTACGATCGATACATATGTATAATTAAAGTTACGGCAATTTGTGATGATTTAAATTTTTGCAACAATGTTTCTTTCGTCTATGACGAAATTAAAATCTCCAAGTAATATCAATTCAGTGGTATTAATTGAATCGAGATCTTGCAAAGATGGCTGCCGTAAAATAAATTGGCCGATGTCTCAATTCGGACAGTGCTCTATCTATTTATAGTGGTCCTATCAACCGAGCAGATGTTGCTTGATAGAGCTGATGAATAAGATCCTTTTATTGTTCTGTCAAGTTCAATACTGGGACGATGAAACCCGTAATATATTTGGGAACAATGAAGTTGTTATACCTAAGTCATTCAGATCGTGTATTCCAGATTATAAATTATCATTCTGTTAGTAGGTTTCTAGTTTCAGGAAATTTGTGTGCTTGCACGCATTTAGAAGTACTTTGATAGAGTATTTCAATACCTTATCCAATATCATTTAAAGTAAATAGTTTCATTATGGTAAAACGGGTCTGAGTAATTTCAAAATGTTTTACATTATATTACGACATTTAGGGGCTATTTCATAGCTTACTATATATATATAAGTCACCGTTAAATTACCTGGCACATAATTTCATACAAATTTTGTTCCATTTTTTAAGTCAGTTAGCGGCTATCCAGAAAAACAGGCCGTTATTATTATATATCTACCTTATAATTCAGCTCTCAGAATCACAGCGTTTGTTGAAAGAATTTTCCTATTATAATTATTTGGTTCTAAGCCCCTAAAGCCGCAAGGTTGTTTAACCGAAGTATCCTCACGGCTCCTACTTATTTCAATTAAATAAGAGGGGAGGGATTACTACTATCTGTTTAGTTAATTAATTAATACTTACAAATGTATGGTATAGATAAGATGGCAGTGGTATGATAAAGTTGCGAATACTGTGTTGTTTTTCTAAATTAGAATGAGAACTGTTTCGATAGTTAGCCAATGTTTGAGTCAACTTTAGTCGAGAAATTGCCAACAATTGGTCTTAATTCGATATGTTTCTTAATTCTGTTATCATATAGTTACCTACTGTCTAAAATCTGTATCTACGTCTTTACCATCTAAGGCAATCGCTTCATATCTAGACCAATCAACATTAATAGCATCAATATCATTTAATATAACACTGACTGTAAATGTAACATTAAATAAGAAAATTTTACGACCATAGTAATCTACTTTAACGAGTAAGTCAATGTTTGCCCTCATTTCGCCACTCTTAATATTTTTAATCAAAATCTCTCTGGAGTTGATGTGGACTTGCTGTTACATTATATTTTACACTATAAACACGATAAGCTGCGTTATAAATAGGAATATAGGATTGAAATAACAAAGTAACTAGAATGCTAGTTTACTGGAATTAATATTAAAGGCCACTTTACTATAGAGACGTCTTAACCAAAACTGTCAACAACAATTTCCAGATGCATTAAATTCGTTTATATTTATTGCCAATTCCTTTGTTTCATGAATCACGCCATTCTCTTTGATTTAGGGGAAACTTTCTTTTGATGTCTTCCACCTATCTTGCCGTCATTTTCTTTTTCCTTTTATTCGGGCGTCCACGTTTCTGCTTTCATGAACCAATTTTGTTTTCTGGAAGAGTCTGCTAAATTGATTCTACCTCAACTTTTGCAATCTATTCGATGAATGCACTCAATTTTATAACCGCCACGGTCAGCTCATTTCCACTTCGATCCAATTCCACTTCAACATGTTTTGACCTACAATATTTACACGCAATCACAAGTCGCAACTGATGTAGCATCGAACGAGCGGTCTGCTGCAAACATTTTTTATAACCATTATAAAAATAAGTACATTGAAAGTCCATTTGATAGCCTTGGTCAACGTTGCTTTGATTTCCTCGAAGTTAGGAGCACGTGGTGCAATTGGATGAATAATTGATGTACGTACGTATTCAAAGTAACTGGTCTGTCATTAAATTTCAGTCTTATGTCATGTTCGTCATGGTTACTTTTTGCGCTATTAAATAATAGTTAGTCGCGTGTGAATTGTTCTATTCTATAATAGATTGCTATCAGTTTTATTATGCCTATTTATGCTATTTAATTTATTGATTAGATTTTTTTTCATTCACTATAAATGAACACTATACCTGAAACAATAATTTTATTATGTTAAAATTACTATTCAAATCTTTAAAAAATAACACTATAACATTATCTACCTCGCAGAATATCCTGAAATTTACTGGAACAGTTAACATGAGGTTAAAAACGAAGTTGACGACAGCACAAATTTTATCAACGTCAGTTGCAGGCCCAATGCCGATTTGATAACGGTCTGAAGGTTTTGTTCGGGAAAATTTCAACCGTTATAAACTAGGTTGTATAGTATAATAACATGTTTCTGCCAAATTTCACGTGTTATTATGGAATATACCTAATACTTTTTAGAAAAAGAAATACCTATTTCTGCTATCTTGTTTCTAACAGTGAATCTATTTATTATAGAAGAATTCGGTAGAAGACTTAAAAACGAAGACTTTTCACAGAGTTCGCTATGCTCTCTGCACAGTCCCAAACTGAAAACGGCTTTGTTGATGGTGTTGGCACTAGCCTACTAGATGCAATTGCTTCATTTACCTGCCAGACTTTGTTTGACTATTTTAGGTACAGGTTGACATAAAATCTAAGAGGAACACCTTTAAGGCTGGCTATATTATAAGCTTTTATTTGTCCTGATCTAAGAGGATAATTGACAACTATTAATGTTTCACGGAGCCTGTTTTGGCCTTTCATGTCTTTTTTCTTTATTTACCTTTCCAGTTTTAATATTATCTCTTATTGGAATAATTTAACGAGGTGAAATAAATGGATATCGTTTCGCTTTGCCAGAACAAAAAAGAATTTTGAGGTTCGAAGAAAAACCTTAACAAAATTACGCTTTACCGATACGAAAAGCTACAATATCCTTAAATCCGCTCCTCGGTATAATTTGCCAAGCGCCAGACATACCTACCGGACGTGTCTTTTATCAATATCCCATCTGGCTAGCAGCCACCCTTCTGCCACCCCGGATGAGATCCCTCGCGTTCTTTGTGTCCAGATATAGCTTCCGCTTTTCTAACATTTTCTTAGATATATGAGCAATGTTTGGCGCCTCGAGCATGTATCAATTTAATAAAAACGTTTATTTCGGTCTGTTTTGAAATATTGGCTGTATTAGATGTGTAAGATCCTGTAAATAAAAGGCAATTCTGAGAGAATATTCCGACGCTTGGCGAACTGGCAATCTATTAAATTGCTGATTTGTGTACTTCGATATTTTGCTTGGTACTTTATTCATCATTAGAGTTTTGCTTATTCAGTCAAAATGCATAATTATTATCGTTTGTTCATATCAGTTGTGTCGTTCTCAGTTATTGCACCAGAGTCCAGACAAGTTATGGTAGTCTAATTTAATTGGATTATTGCGGTGCCCGTAGGATGCTGTCTGACCTATCTTCAGACTTAATACAATTATGATCCAAATCCGTTTGTGCTCTGTAAATCCAGACAACACTTGTGGGAGGGCAAATAGGATATCTGAGATTAAATCAAGACCGTGGGAAGCTGAATAATATTTATAACAAACACAACTTGAAGTTTTGGCAACGAGATTGATTTTTTTTTCATGTTGTCATTGAATGATTCCGAGTCCCGTTTACCTGTGACTTGGAGTTATAAACAAATGACTGATTCCCCCAACTCTTCGGAGTACAAAGCTATTCAGTGTACCGTCGTTTAATCATAGACAATGAGCGTGCTAAAAGCAACTGTGCGATGTAATGGTCTCTTTTGTCTTGTCACAATGCGCTGTGTGTTTGTGCAACAATATTGTCATGATAATGTCTTTTTTCAGAGGCACACGACACGTTTTTGGTTGACAAAAACGTTTGTCTTATGTTGTTTGTAGCATTTTATATTCTTGATTTTTTAAAACAATTACTGTTTTGACCAGCGGCTTCTAACGCGCAGGACTCAGCCAGTCAAAACGCGTTATAATCTCATGGCTGTAGTTCCAAGATTAATGTGGCTGTTTCATCCAATTAACCCCTTTGTAGGTCAAACGGCTGTCTCCAAATTACCCCTTTTGCGCCTTAATACAGTGACATACTTAAATTTTCATGAAACGGTATACTAAACTTGTAAAATAACAATATCCTTGACCACAGGAACAGCTTTTATTGTTTCCTCTTCGCAAAAATGTGCTATGCAACCCAATGCTAATATTACGTATCAAAACTCTTTTCCTTAAGTTAATACTTACAACTTAGCGATGATAGAAGTCTGATAGTAATAACGAAACTGTTCCGTCAATAAAGGAACAGTCTCCAGGACTTTTGAAGGACCTTCATCTAGAACAAACTTATGCAAAGCATCACTGCCTCCATTCAAAATACCAGTTTGAAGCTCTCCAGGTGCGAACAAGTTTAAATACGTAAACAGAGACTTGTTTATTAATTTCGTTTAGCTCAAACTGGAACGGCCTGAACCAATTACACTAATTATGAATTTCTCGGCAAACAGCACGGGCGACTCTGGGTAAAGTTCGTTCAAGCAGCCTCAGGTCACTGATCTTTTATGATGTTACGTGTACACTCTATATAGTTCAGGATAATTAAGAAGATTTCAGTATCCATACTTCCATATTAACAGATACCTATTATAGATGCGAAAATAATGTTTCACATTCACATCCTCATACTACTTTACTGAGCCCAATTACTGTGTTTGCTCTTTTGCAGTTTATATCGTAAACTTGACCGCTGTGCACTGTGCAGTGACTTGTGAACAACTTGAGTTTAAATGTACATAACGTATGTGTCGCTTGACATCCTACATACAGGTTATTAGAGATCCGGAACAGAAAAATCTCAATGCGAGTTTTCCGCCGCATATAAGTCAATGATACACCGTATTTCCGGAAATTGTATCGGGTATTCCGGCCCGGAATTCCTGATGACATTACGAGTATTCAGCTGGTTATAGTATTATATCGTCAATAAACCATGGGGAAGCTGTATTTCAGTAATAAGAAGTCAATGGTTATTACCAATATTGATTGATTGATTTATGAGTTTATTTGCAATGATAGTTTAGCTGTCTGCCACTATTGGTGTCTGTTTTCCTAGTACACCGTTCCCTTTAACCGCTCGAAGGTCACGAACATCAAGGACAGGCTTAATCATCAACTTTTTTACTGTCCCTTTGCTGGGTACGGGTCCTCTCTCAGAATGGGTCAATGAGGTGTTAGGCTATATTCTACGCCGCCAGGTTTTAAGTTTTCTTTCTCCTTCAGCGCGTTCTTCGTGCCGATTGGTCAGCTCCGGTGCTCTTTACCAATCGGAACGCCGAACGTAAAACCCAAATGATGAAATGAAACACATAAATTCCGATAAATTAGTGGTTGAAGAAAAAGTCTGACGTCTTACATGGCTTTCAAAGTAAAATGAAAAGATTTTCAAAAGAAATGCCTAACTCAGTCTCACACGAACAGTACTAAAACTTTTCAATTAAAACCTTCGTGGAAAAGTTTTTGCGGTTTGCGAACTCAAACGGTTCCCATACGTCTTGCAGTTCGTGGTTATGATTCAGCGGTGACTTCACGACTGTTCGTGGGGGTGCATTCCATTAACAGAGGGTGCGTTGCCCTTAGTAGGTGACTCATATTTAGACGGGGTGATAATCTGTATAAGTTAGAAGTTTTGGCGATTCCACTGTTTGCATTTTTTATGGAAATAATGAACATCATCTATCATCATCTATCTCTTTCTGTCTGGAGTCTAAAGTGTGTGTTTTTGTCATAAGGCGTTAAATAATTTAAAGGAGCATATTGCTGAACAATCACCTTATTAACTGTCTAGTATTCAGCCTTCGCACTGATGAAGGTCCAGATAGAGAAAGGCTTTAAGAAATGTATTATATGAGAAATTAAGAAGCAGAGGGTCTGAGAAAGGTTTTAGCAATTGCTGGACCCAATCCAATATCCAGGATTGCTACACGGAGTTCTATCCTCAACAGATCAAAAAGCTCTGGGATATCAGTTTGAACACTGGTATACCCTTGTGCGTTGTGATAAACAGTCATTTCCTCTAAACACTATTGATTGTTTTGATGACATAGATTTACCCTTGAAACTCGACCATTCAAAACCTTGTTACATAACATTTGAATTGTAAAGTTCATTCATGCGAGAACCAGTATTAAACATTCACGAATGAATAACGAATTACGATATCACTAACATAGGAAGTTGTAAGTGTTGGTTTCCATGGGCGACTGGAAATATGATTCCGATGAAAGTAAATGGCGAATGATTATGGGAAGGCAGAGACTAATGGCAGATAAAAGGGTCTTTCGCCGATCCTCCCAAATAAAGCACCGGAGATAGCATGTAATCCTAGGCTTATCTATTTATATCAATAAATGAAATTAAAACATAAGTCTGTGATTTCATATACATACTAAAATATCTGAATTTCATTTCGTCAAAATCAAAACAGCTCTTTATTCCACCGAACTTATTTCATTCTTCCCCATAACTTTTCTTATTTAATTCTTCCCATAACTTTGCAAAGTTACGAAGTTTCTCTCTTAGTCAGTTATGCTTGCAATTTCCGTTGCATTTCTCAGGCCGCGTTTTCACACACAAGAAAACTTTTACTAAAAGTATCTGCAATTTACGAGTGACTGACAAACTGTCGAATATTTCCCGATATTTTTTTCCTTTATCTGAAATCTATACTCTTTGGTCTTTCATATCTTAAGTTACTATTTTGGCTGTTGATTGTGATATCATTTGATTTGGTAATTAGTGTACCAAAATATTTATGTTGTTTCCTCAGTGCCCCCCTGCTAAACTTTTATCAATTTTGGCTAGTGCGTGTTCTACAAAACTGTTTTCCTTTCTATAGACGTGAAGTATATTACTGCATTTGCCGCTATCGCCTATAAATTGGCACGTACAAGGCAAGAAGTAGACACAGTTTAGTTTATACTCAACAAAGGTAATAAAGTGTTTACGACAGCCGGCAGGAACGTGGTCACCGTATAGTGTAGTTGTCTGACTGTCCTGGTGGTATACACCAGGGTTGTTTAATGAAGATGTGGAAACTATGTTATGTCTTGGCTAAGACATGAGTTTTTACAGAGCTCCCTTGTAATATCTATACTAATATTTTAAAGAGGAAAGATTTGATTGTTTGTTTTGAATAGGATCCGAAACTACTGGACCGATTTGAAAAAGTCTTTCAGTATTAGATAGCCTATTTATCGGGGAAGGCTATTGGCTATATACCATCACCCTACGACTAATAGGCGCGGAGTAGCAATGAAAAATGTTTGCAAAAAAAAAGTTATCAAGACCACGCGGGAGAACCCGCTGCCGGGAAACTAGTATGAGACAAATATGACGACATTTTATGATTACTTACTGGAACCTTTGTCCTAAATTAGTATTAATATCATAGAAAAACATATCACTGGTTTTTGAAGCTACATTGGTAAATCAGAAAACAAACTGAGTGAGCCTTGTTAACCCGTATATCCATATTGATATCTTCCATAGAGCATACTTCAAATGCCAGCAGTCAATTCATCGTGACTTCCGTCTTTAGCTTATAAGGTTAGCTAGACAAAATAGTAATTAACTCTTCGTATAGTTCGTTGAATATCGAGCTCTGTGGCGTTCGCTAAAAGAGGCTTACGTCCAGCAGTGGACTAATACGGGCTAATGATGATGATGATAGTTATACCATTATCACGCCTGTATTCCCCGAAGGGGAAGGCAGAGGCGTACTGATGTACACCCTCATTTCGCCGGTATATGTTTAGGTCCCAAGTAATAAGGGCCAGCCTATTGTCATTAACCGGGCACAAATCCAGACTCCGAGCTGCTACTGGGAATTTCACAGAAAACCCAACAACACTGCTCGTCCTGGTGATCTAACTCAGGACCTCAGGCGTAGCAGTCGCATTTGGGACCACTAGACCAACGAGGCAGTTACAATTTATATAATTATAATTATAATATTTGTTTCATCATAAATAGGTAATACAATTGATCACATGGTGCACCGTTGTCAGGCAGCTGCACTATCAACCTGCTTACATCCATACTAAACGTTTAACCCTCACTGTCATCACTGAATACTATAAATTAAAGTCCCCCGCAGCACTGAGTTCGTTTGTCCGGGCTAATCTAAAAAACTACTGTACGGATTTTCATACGGTTTTCAGCAACAGAAAGAGGGTTTGTCTAGGAAAGCCTTTGCAAAACCGGGGCCTGTGCTAGTTATTGTAATTGTATAGATCAACCGATTAACCCGGCCCGTTAGAAAAACGGATAGAGATAAGTTTTGGTTCAACCCAAGAATAAAATTGTGATAAAATGCTGCATTTATGAGCTACTGCCACCCGCCTCCTAACATAATTCATCCGAAATAGCGGCTAGACGCAATGTCGGTTTTACAAGAAGCATAAAAATAAGGTAGCACCTGCATAAAATTGTTATTCTGCTGCTAAGTTTTGTTAATGTTTTGTACAACCGCAGCTCTGTCCGAGCATGTAACGGGGCGTATTTTTAATTAAGGGGTTTTGCGATCATGCCTACGGTGGTGATACAGAGATTACCTTAGGTATGTTTTGGATGGATGTCAATTGTCTTCCTTACAAACCCAAAATGTGCTTTATCAAAAGGTTTCAAAAGAATTCGCTGGATAAAAGCCAGTTCCCCTCGATTGCTTTGCAGTCGGTAGGGGTTTTTAAGGATTGGCAACGCATCAACAACACCGCTGGTGGTGTTCATGGGCGGTAATGACTTACCATCAGATGGCTCTTCTGCTCGTTTGCTGACATAACCCATAACCCATAGTAACGATAGCGGTAAAGTGACATAACCTATAAGAAAAACTAATTTGGGAGAGGCCTGGGATGTGTTAGGCACAGCAGTGCCTTCTAATAGTCTCATTGACTGTGTTAAAGTCAGTTCTTAAGATACGCGTCATTGCATCACTGTATTAAAATATATCTTCTGTGAATGTGTGATCGTGATCATACAGTCTCCAAGGATAGCATTATCGATGTTCAAACCACTCGTCCAAGTCTATAAACCCGCTCAAACTTGCTAACTCCGCTCTGAATAAAAATGTGGCATCGACATACACTGCACCGCTCCAGACAAGGTTGATTTAGTACTTAGCTTAGAGCACTTTAGCTACTGAAAATACACTTACTGTATATTAAGTTTACAGCTGGTACACACTCGATGTTTACCATCATAGCGCGTCAACACGCCCCTTTTTGTGAACACGCTTGACGAGATTTTAATATCTAAAATTGGCTCCGTTGTATGAATATTTTCAGATAAGAACACGACAGATCTGCCAAGCCATAATTCTCTAAGGTGTTTTGAATTTCAATACATTTAATTTGAACTAAGGTCTTTAGTACTGACGTGCAGACTGCATTACTTACTTTTGTGACTATTGGCTAACACCGTGATATAATCTCAAAAGTTATAGTCTCATATCTCGTGCCAAGACAATGATTACGGACACGAAACAATGCGATGTCAAAATTGTCTCAGAGCCTGTATTCAGCACCAGCTGTTCTCCTTGTGATGTCAGGCTTAGACCGCCGCTGCTAAGTTTTAAACACCATACTTTTATAATGGCCTTAAGGCGAAAACCCACCGCGGCGCACGTAGAGTCTATGCACGTGCGTCAAGCTTCGCTTTGCAAGAAAATGTATCTATTGCAACCCACGGACACGCTACGCATGAATTGTCGTCATTGGCACACGCGTGGCTTGCTGGGATATGGCGCCCCATAGCTCAATGTCATGCACGGCACACAGATTCGTGTATAGTGTGTGCTGCAGTGCAGAAACGTACGCAGCTGAAATGCGCCGCGTGTTCATGCACCGCGTGTTCATGCACCGCGTGCGCCGCGCCGCCGGGTATCCACCTGTACAAACTATGCCTCTTTGAAACACGCTTCAAACTACCTTTAGAGATTAAGAAAAGGGTTCTCCGCTACCACGTATAGAATAAGCTTTGTGCTGGAACGTGAAATACGTACAGATGCGAAATATGAACGTGAAGTAACGCCTGTTATGGTCGCAGCCTTCTACAATACTACTCCACGAACAATGTGATACCGTATTTTGTTTTTTGTATGAGCACACTTGCTTTAACGCACACGGCTTATGTAAAAGAACGCATAAGGCTTATGTAAATCAACCGCTTGACACAACCGTAGTTTGTGCACTACTTAAAGATTTGTGTTTTTTTTTGTTTTTTTTTAGAGTAAAGCTACAGACATAATGTTTTGGTCGTTATCGGGTCTTTCTACAAGGAATAATCTATTTTACGTAGTTGTGTCTAGGTGCTTAGTCGTGAAAATCTTAGTTGGTTGAATAGATCAGACATCTAAAAGTGGCTCCACTGTTTCGCTTATAAATGAACCTCGATACTATGTACAACGTCCTTCACATAATGTTGATCGTAATCATGTTAATAAGTTCAAACTGCAATATAGTGGTGTTTGACGTCATCCAACACGTGACCACAAAATGTACGGAAGATGTTCGAAAAATAAAAACAAAACAATATCAAAAATTAACTAAATCTTTGTTTAGTTTTTAGTTTATACGTCACTATTAACATTTTCAACAAATAACAGCAGAATGGGTTTATAGATATTCTTGGCGTAGATGTGTCAACCTTAGTGTTTGATATTCAAGCTTATTTTTTATACAATTCCTTCAAAAGAACAATTTCCATGAGTGCAGTAAATAACAATTTATCCATGGCGACCTTTCAAAGTCGCCGAGAATATCTTCCATCGCAATGACCCGTGCAATATGTCGCATGACCGCATATTGCGTAAATTCAACCATATTGCAGAGGCTGAGCATTTGCTTCAAATGTTATTTACTTACAAATATTTATAGTGATCTATCTGTGAAATAGAACCGTAGTGGAGAAATCTGCCACACGGAAAAGAAACAAGGGGCTCTTGACTCCATGGGGATCGAGATGAATGCGATCGCGATTACAGGGAAAATCGACAAGTGTCATTGATAAAATATATTCTGCTCTGCAAAACTATGGCCTCTCTGTCAGCTTTCCAACTCGCCTGTCCGCTGTTAACGACCTACATACATAGTTTCATGCCTGGTCCCCATTGGGGTAGACAGAGCAGAAACTAGATTTCCATTTGGTCCCACACTCCAACAGCAATGGATCATAGCCAATAAATTCGTAACATCTGTAAACCGTACTTCCCTTGCAAGTGCGTTTTTCTGTTGATAGGAATCCGAAATACCCCGACTCATACCCGACAAAGCAATAGCAAAATAAGGTTCTTTTGATAGGACTAGTCAATTTGTAGTAAACAGTGGACGGAGCGGGTTGGAGAGACAAGGAGGCCGAACATATTTATTAACCACACAATAACGTTGCAACAATTTACTATTTCTGTACAATGTCATAACTGCGAAAATTTAATGGCAGTCTAGACTAGTAATAAGGATCTCGTGGCCTCGGCTCCAGAAGGATTTAAGTTACTTACCATTTATGACGACTCGGCTGAAGCGTTATAACTTTTGCAGAAGAAATTTGAGCAGTTTATCACGGTAACGTTTTCCTTTCCCAAGTTCTGGAGAAAGATTAGTTTTCTTTGCTTATCGTTTTATACGATTTTCTTTTTGGATGACGGACGTTTATTGCTAACTTGAGGGATTTTGTAACTAGCATCAATTATTGCGACAAAACATTTTTTTTAAATCTACTGCTATGCTGGTTCTTTTAGACGAAAGGACTGTGTCGTAATATATAAACGAGATAACACTAGAACAGTAGAAACTCACATTATAAATATCGGAGTATAGGAAACAATCCCGCTTCGAGGCTTAATACGGGATAGCACAAGATTCTCATAATGTTGTATCCTTACGATGTTTTGATTGATGACTTCCTTTACCTTTCCCAAAGTATGAAAAATATACACATTAGTTACTTATATTGGAATGTATATAACCTTTTTGGGCGGAGAAAATGCCCGTGCCTGCCCGACCGTCTGTGGAACTGGAGTGCTTACATGGAACTTGTATTCATTGAAATCTATGCGGGTGTCTTCGTCTGTTGTCGATGTCATATAGGGGCCACGAGAACGTATTAAAATTTATCTTGTAAGTCGAGACTACCACTGAACCCCGACTTCGAAGATTCAAGCTAAACAGCCCTTAAGAGCTACCAAAGAGTTTCAAAGCTAAAGGCGAGTCCCTTGGCTTTGAAACACTTTGGTTTAACAAAAATAATAAACGTAAGCATTTGTGCAGCGTTATAAGGAAGCCAGGCATCATAAAATAAATAGCAGGTCATATTCCCTACATCCTGTGTTTAACCTCCTAAGTGGAGTACACCACGTCCTCACATAACTCACGATAAACGCCGTGTATTGGCGAGACCACCCCGCACGTTTCACGAAAAATAATGTTTATTATACCAACCCTGTTATGCACGGTGTGACCTTTAAACCTTGACATTGGATGGTCGTGCGTCGAAATAACTACCTATAAGAAAATATGTACGTCAATTGGCCTTTAAAGGTCATTTATTTTTAAAGAATATATGCATAACGAAAAAAAATTTCGTCTTTACTGCAGAAGAGCTTCAAACCAGTTCAGTTATGGTCCAAATGCAAGGCTGCACTCTGATAGCCACGGCTAGACATTTGGAGCACTGGCTTATACCGATATCCTGCCTAGCAAGACTTATAACCTCTTAAATCGGTTGAACCTCAGCAGTTTTCGAGCCAAAGCCCGACGCCTCTGTATATGTAATGTATATTGGTAATTCATTATCGATAGGCTGTCAGTAATGGATAACCATAAATACTAACACAGTGTCGTTAAATTGTAAGCCAAACGTCCTCCGTAATAGATGGCTTCCATTAATTACCCCTCCCCCTCGCTTAACAGTCTGGTTATATAATTAATCATATACCCAACAAACTTGATTTGTGTGGATCATTCCTGACCTGACCTCAAGTTTTTGATATCAAAGCTGCTCCCTAAGGGAAGTGTTCCATTCCATTTAATGAATGTAGGTAATCTAGTCCAGAATGTGGTTTTCACGAGTAAAAGCCTCGATTTCTTAGTTGAGATCATTAGGCCTCTAGATAAATTGCAGTCTCATATTTAAAATGTTTAATCCTGCCGGAATCCTTATTCTCCGAGACTTATAATTTGGGTTGTCTTCAAGACGAGAGTGAATCGGTTTCTTCTAGGCAAGCGCGCTCCATCGTAGGCTACATCGTTGCTTAATATGATTCGAGTTATGGTGCAGCGCAAGCCTATCTAAGATAAAAAAAAATGTAATGGAAATGTCTTCAACCACTGCACTCGAGAATTTAGCCATTTCCAGACAGTTTCATCGCATTCGTTCGTTTCTGATGTTTATAGTAAAAACAAGTAAGCTCTTGAATAGACTAGACAAATCCACTTTTCACCCGAAATAAGCGAAATAAGCTGATGTCAGAACCTACTCTCGTACAACACGGTCTCTAACACAATTTTCACGGTTACTTAAGCGGGCCTACAGGACGCCGTAGTTTAATTTCACGCGGGTGAAGCCGCCGCTACTTGCTAGTCAACCATAAATTACTTTAACGTCCCACATAAATAAACTCTTGCAAAATAGGTCCTCTTTAACGTTAAATTTATTCTGTACTGTTGATGTTGCTGCCATGTATTTCGAGAAATATAGATGCGCTTTCTATTTAAACTGAGCTGATACACATCGGCTATATCCAATCACCTCCTGAAGCTGCATTTTTGTGTAGCCTGTACTGTCCTACTGTCTTGTTTATTTACGAACTAGAGTATATTAGCTTAAAATCTGGCAGCGAAAAATTGGCCTTATTTTCGTGATTATATGTTTTTTTCTGTAGTTTGATACAAGACATCTTTCCTCACAAAATTAAATCTCTTCGTCATCGCAACGAGCAAGAGTTGTTATCTCTTAAAGGTTCTTTTGAAGTTGGACGATTCCAAACCGTATCAGATTTATCTTATTACAGTCTAGTCTAGATAAGTACCTGTTTACTTCATAAAACCGAAACCTAAACGTGATAATATTATCCCAAGCCCATGTTTATTTTATCAGATCGTCGGAGCTTACAAATGGAACGCTCAATTTGCGCCAATCAGATAATGGTGTGAGCCTTTCGATATGAGCTAATCAAATCATGGAGGGCCTAGTGGCTCTTTTGAGTGGCCATTTAAAATGTATTTCAGTATGAATATAAAAACATAAATACACGAAACTTCATCAAAGAGCTGCCAAAAGGTTTTGTGTATGGATATGAGGGAAGAAGAAAGATGGATGGACTGTGTGAGAAAGAGAAGAAAAAGAAAAAACGGATATAGATAGGTACAAAGGAAGTCAATAACGGGATGATGGCTGATAAAACTAGATATGGAAGAAAAAGACGAAATCAAACCAATTGGACGGTAGCAAAAAGTGGGTCTTTAGGAAAAAAACATATACTGCTTCGATCCCAAGTAAATTGGAACAAGGGCAGATGGATGATGAAGTATCACACGTTCTGTTTCGATTATCACCGTGCAAACCTTATTTATCTGTCTCTGGGCAGATTCGTCTCCGTTTTTATCCTAATCTTCTCTGTTTTATTTTTCAATCAATTAATTACTTACGTAGACCCCAAGTCAATAGGGATAGGGGCAGGAGGATGATGATGATGATGATGACATGTATTTCAAGCCTAGCTGTATCCTATTTATCTTTTAAAATATAATCTGTAATATATTTCGCAAACATTTCTAGATTGTTTTCTCATATTGTAAGTATCCATATTATATTATTGTAGCAGATAACATTGTAAAAAACCAAAATTTAAAAGAGTAACCATGGAGTTTCTTGCCGGTTCTTCTCCATAGGAAACGACTAATTTGGAACCATGCACCTAGTTTCAACATTTCATAAGTGCCTGCATAAGGTCTTTGTGAAAATAAAACTATTTTGATTTTGATGATGAATCAATTACTTACATGTCAGTTTTCAGTGAGACATCAAATTAAAATAATTCACACGTATTCCGTGATTCTTGTCAATTTACAAAACAATATTGCTTCTCCAGTTATGAAAGTGACATTATTTATAAGTCTAGACTTTTCAGGCAGCGACCTTTACGCTTTATATTACAAAACATGGGGCTGACCTATTGTTCTTTATAAGCAATGCCTGTATTTTAAGAAGAATAGTCGATATCTTGAGCCATCTCAAACGAACCTCGTCTCGTCCCTGGATACTTTAGAAGCTATTGTCGTCTTGGCGCCAGACCGCGAGGCATTTAATTGAAGTGCCTTTTAATAAAATATCTATTTTATACAATGATACAGCGCTCCGAATTTCGTATTTATTTCCAAACTTACTTGATTCTCCTCTCCCGTAACGTCATGCTGAGTAAAATAGGTAAGAGAGCTACCTATGTCCTACAGGATACCTTTGATCTCTAGATCAAAATAGAAACCTAAGAAACGTTTAGTTAGTGCCTAGAAACCATTGAACTGGAAGAAGTTTGTACTAATAGGTACGGTCATTTCGCGTAAGTTATAAAAACCGAATTTGTGACCATGTTTAACGACAATATCAGTCTATACACTTTTGTTTTATTACTCAATGGCAATGATATACCAGCTTATAAAATCAGTCATGGGAATAGCATGGTATGATAACAGATTACGATTGAGTATAACAGTATTTTTTATCTATAAACACCGTACTCATGAGATTGTGCAACACTGAGGTGCTTATAAACATACCATTGATAAAATAGCATTATTGTGAATGTACTATTGATACATAACAATAGTTTCCCATCTACACAAGGAACGTGTGGGCAGTGTTGCCAACTTTACTATCGTCTTTGTAAATCTTACCCCAAAAAATAGCTAGTAGTTAAAAAAAACTAAACTTTATCATTGAAATCATAGTTCAATTCAAAGCAAAGTACCTTATTTTTAGCTACAAACTTTTTAAAATGTATGTACAAAATAGCTAAGTTGGCATCAGTGCGTGTAGGACACAAAGGACACGACGAACCACACAAAAATGACGTCGATATTTGAAATTTTCCCACCTCATTCAACTATTTCCCCCCTCATTGCAACAGATCAGCGAAACCGCAAATTCTTCTCCATATCTGAACATAACGCATGATAATCCCACTTACGTAATATTTCCGTAACCACCACATATAAGTGCTGTAACATGGTTATATACAACTGTTGATACCTAGGCCCGGCAGACGTGGGCCACTCCATATCGATCGCAGTTCAAGGCTTTGCCGAAGGCCATACGGTGCCTACATCATTCTATACTTGGCTAAACGGTGGTGCAATGCTGGTGTCGCCGAAATTGCCTCAGCAAATATTGGCATGACAGAATTGAACTACGAGCATTATACTGATGGATTCTTGCGTTATTTTCCGCTTCATTTTACGATAATACCAAGCGTACACTTTGGTGGTCGTAGTAAAGTTACCTGTAAAAAAGTACCTCCTGGAAAATATTATACTGAACTTAAGCAATTCTGCTGTATTTGATTTAGTATTTTAGGTGACAATAGCAGTGTAGCATAAGACCCGCCTAATGTTACTTAATCGCTTGGCTTTACGTCCCTATACCTTGTAGTTAACAGTGGTTATTAATTAAGCTCGTCACCCATATACCTCGGCAAACGTCGCTGTGTCAGAAAAGGGTATTTACAATGTTAGCAAGGTAGCGTCCCAGATTCATTTGGAATCATTCTAATTTACACCTCCCATAAGTTTTAGCAGTCGACTGCCATCTAGAAATGCATATGTACTGGTTATAAGCATTGATAAGTAACAAAGCAAGCTTGTACGCAAGATTTATTAGCACTAGGTTACGTCTAGGTTCACTAGATCCACAGATCACAATATTACGTAAATACCGTTAGCCCAATTCTCTCAGTTGACTGTGTTCGTAGTTTCCAACTTTGCCGTTAAATTTGCTGTTCGCCAATATTTATGTTTGCCGGAATTAAGTTACGGGTATTAATCACGTAATGGCTTTTGCCGTAAATTTTACTTTGTTCACTTACGAGTTTATGTTAGGCTATAAGTACTAAATGACAGTCGTCGTTTATGTGATCGGTCAATTTACGTCTGTGGCCCAGTGACTTCTCGACCTATTGTCTAGGGCTGTTCTCCAGCATTAATTCAAATACTTATCGCCATTTTGGACACGTTTACGGCTGTATATGATCTTACCAATAGACCCCCGTATTTATGATCGTCAGAAATTATTATCACGTACCGTAATTGCCAGATTTTTTAAATATGGTCAAATGGCCATATTCCTTCCTCCGGAAGAAAGGAGAATGTTCCCTTAGTATTCTTGAATAAAAACCTACAAAGTTCATGCGTCGTTTTCAACCGAATCCAAAACATTGGAAGCGTTGGAACTTGCACTAAAAAATCGGTTCACTGAATATAGGTCAGTGTTTCGTCGCCCGTTGCTGTTGGCACAACCAATTTCCCTTAGTTGATCCTTATCGTAAGCGAGTTATTGGATACTAGTAGGCCAACTCATTCTGAAGACTGGTATTAATCATATAAAGTAACGAGCATGGGTTTGGAGATGGTCACGTCACTTATTCTTTCCACTTAGAAGAGAAACAATAGAAACGGGAGGATAAATTCACCGTTCAACCTTTGTAAGTTTTGCTGTCGCAATATTGCCGCTAAATTACACCGAAATGCGGTTCCAGGACTTCCAGGGACCATCCTCAACTGCACCAGACTCACCAGAACCTGTGGGTCACATAAAACACATATTTTTACTGACTTAGTAAACATACATATGTTTGTCTTCAAAATATTGCTACTTTGCTTATACAAAACATGATGTATCATAATATTTCAAGTAGCGGTGCGATGTCACGCGATACCTTGGAGGTCACAGGTGGAATTCGGATAGATAACATGGATGTCTTCAAACACGCTACAATAACTATACTTGCATAATCACTGCACATAAAAACATATGTGAGGCACAAAGGGTAATGCAGCGTAACTTTGACTTAATGTGTAAGTGGGCACATGACGTTGGACTGGCAATTAATGCACAGAAAACAAAATTAATGCATATTCATTCTCCTTACCTGAAATCACTCTTTGTTCCATCTATTCTAGCCCATGATCACCGCTGTCTACATCAAACGGGCAACCAGTGCACGCGCGGTTGCCAAACACTACAGTTAGTATCCAACCATACGTATCTAGGTCTAACTATAGACGAAAATTTTAACTGGGGACCACATATCGATAATGTATGCAGTAAACTAAGATCTATACTATCGAAGCTTTATATACTTAAATATAAATTACCATATAAAACTCTTAGAACCATGTATCTTGCACTTGCCGACTCCGTAATAAGTTATGGCCTAAGTAGTTACGGACGCACATATAGGACCTATGTTGAGAGCATTTATAGATTACAACTGAGCATATTAAAAATTATCGTACCTAAAAAAATTAAAACAAAATTCAAAGACGACGACAACGGTTTATTTAAACACTGCCAAGTTCTGAATGTTTTCGACAGGGTACGTGTGTGTGTGTTAAGTGAAGAATACCATAACTGTGTAAACTTAGAAAAAAATGTAAGACCTAACTCTTTACGCTGTCTGACATACTTGCCTATTTATAAGCTGCCTAAATATAGAAATGTATATGGGATGCGGACGTCGCAATATATGCTACCTCATATTATGAATAGTATCCCTGTCGAAATACATAATACTATAAATGTACAAAAATTTAATAAAAAGGCTATAACTAGATACTACCTACATAAAAATACATGAAAAAGTATCGAGAGGATGTGACTGACATACCACGGTTAAACTTTTAATGGTTTGTGTGGTATGACAAGTATCATTTAATTATGTATTGTTAAACTTGTATTATTCAATAAAAAAAAAAAAAAAAAAAAACTAGGATAGAATCCAGAATGGTCTGATTTTGTTATATGGTCATTTATTAAAATGATATGACAAAATCAACGATGAGTAAAATGACATAAAGTAACAATGTTTATTTAAATTATGTACATTTTGATAATACCGCACGTCCTTTAAAAAAATCATCAGGCAAAAAATAAACCCATAACGAATTGGGTCACATAGGTTTTTTATCATCGGCGGATCGATGGCATATGCCTGTGCCAAAATCCGAAATCTATACCATAAATCATCGGCCAGTTTCGCTACCGAAACCAATACTTATTTTTTATGAGGCAGTGATTTTATGAAATTCACCTAAGATCATTATCCAGTTTGCTGATCTTGCTGATCCCGCAGGTAACTGGCAGTATGGCTTGATGACATCTTCTGTCAGCAAAGCTTAAAACGATTATACCGCTTCTTGCAAAATGATGTCTATCTTCGGGATCCTTACTGCAATCCTTTATTCTATCATATTTATGGTGATATTCTGTATTGTTACAGACTGATCGTAGTTTGTTGCTCACAAACATAGGCGTAGACGACGCCGGGCTGTACGAGTGTTCAGTAGAGAACGAGACAGCGTACGTCGACAGAGTCAACCTTACTGTGCGGAGTGAGTATTTTGTTGTATACACGTAAAACTCTTTCTCTGGTAACCAAATGCCCAGGCTGGACATTGGAGAACTTACCCAATCAACAGCAAGCCAACAAGAGAAGCCTGGTTACCTGAGTATTTGATAATGCTGAGTAAACGCCGAGTTCAGTTTAAGCCTAAGTGACAAGAAGCATTAGGTATTTAAGGGGAGAAACATTAGCTGAGAGAAATAGGACAGTTTTGGAACATCATAACAGTATTATACCCCGGAAAAATATATCTGAATTGATGCTTTGAGCTATTCTGATAAATTTTGTTCTTTTCCAAAGAGCACCCTAAACTGACGACTGAGGAAACTGAATGTGAGGTTGATGAGTATAAATAAAGTGAAAGTGGTATGCCAGGATCATAGCAAGTAGTCTCTGTATACCTCAATAGAAAACAAGCATGAAGCTATATACTTTTCCGCTTCATAAATCAACGATATTCGGTTGCTACAGTTTTGATAAAAAAAAACTGTCAAAGTTCAGTGAAATACCGCAACTCAATGTTCTAAACTTTTAATCATATAAGCTGGAGCTGACTCGTGTTCGCACGATCCTGCATTGCTAACGAAGTTTTACTTTACTCCTATATAATTACCGGGGTGTCAGTTCCCGGGCTGCGGGAAGTTTAGTGATGTGCTAGTTTTGCTACTTTCTCAAACTACCAGTGTTACAGTGAACGAGCGAAGGACCTTTCATACAAGATTGAAATGTTCCTAAATGTCATATTCCTAACTTGCTTTTGCCCGTGAGTTCGTTAAAAACGAGGTATATATATCCTAAATAAATAAGGCATAAATATAGTATGCATAGAAAGACTAACTAAAAAAGCTTGAAATGTGTTGTATTTATTTCTTATGTGCCTATGCCTAAATACACAGTTTCATTGTTTTATCTTCTATAATGACGGACTCCCATACGGCCTTACATCCCCTATTTCACCCCCCTTCAAGCCACAAAAGGTGTCCGATGTCTAATCTATCTCTGAACAAAATTCGATCAAATCAGTTAAACGGTTAAGGCGTAAATGCGTAACAGACAGACTGTCGGAATCACTTTCGCATGTATAATATTCTTAGGCATATTCTTAGGTGCTTATCAGTACAAACAGATACCAACAAAAAATCTCTGGAGATAATTGATCACGGCGAAATTTCCGGATACTCAAACCACCCTAACACCCCGGATACATCCCTAACCGCTCCGGACGGTCCAAATAGTTTCAATTCCCGTCTCGGATATCTAACAGCTCACCACATACTTGTTTCGGTCGCACCATTCTTCAGAGAATCAACTCATTAAAGACAAGTATCAATTTGAGGTCAAGTAGAACTCAGTGTTCAATAAATAGCCACCTGTTACTGCTTTCGGTGTTTAAGTACTGCAGCGCATGTTAATGATGCTGCTTCGAGCGAAGCACCCTTGACGCCCTGTTTTCTACCGCCGAACGTAAATATGAGCAATACTTTAAAAAAATCGGTTGGTTTTCTATTTCAACCCTTTTTTATTGCTATGCTTTTTTATTGCTATTTTAAGTAATGACTTTTCATGTAAATGTAACAGCTAGAAGTACAGTTTGTAGATGAGTAATCAAAATAGGTACATATTGTAATCCCTATCTCCAAGCTACAGAAGCCATGTAAAGCTGTTACTGCGCTGCGGTCGCTTGCAGTCTGAAAATCTCTGCTGCTCTGCTGCTGTACTTGTGCACCGACAGTTTGCCTTTTGCGAACCGACAAATCCAAACCCCATGGTGTTAATGAGAATTTCATAGAAAAACACCCAATAACACTTTGCTCGGCCTTGGAATCGAAATCGGGACCCAGCGTAAGGAATCAATTCGATCATAGACTTGAAACTTATAAGGAACTTACTGTATAATATGTACGCAAAAAACAACAGTTTTCCAGCGGTAGGTTCTTCTTCTTAGCACGAATAATAGAATGAACTGAATTATTTATTTATATCGATCGTTTAAAAACAACTAAGTGTAGCAAGTACAAACACTGTTAACAACAGCGCAAACTGTGCATTGAATCAGAGGAAACTACACAATGAGATCAATACAATAATCCCGGCGACACAAATAGCAATAGAGACCATAATTTGTGTTAACAATAGGACAGAACTTACTTGCACAAGTTTGTTGTGACGTCGTGCATTTTCCGAGTACCGAGTTCCGAGTATCTTGTGTGGTCCCTTGTATGCAATTCATAGTAGCCAAAGAAGTAGTAGATAAATATTGAATTAAATGATTTAAAACGACAACCTACGACTTAATATTTCGTTTTAATTTATTACAATCCAATATCTTTCTTTCTCCGATTTTTACGGCCAGGTTGAAGTTAGCTCGTACCAACTTCAAGCCAGACAATAAGATTGGCAAAAACTCGAATTTACCAAATATCCACCTGTCTTCAAATCCATCTCACCAGCGGTAATCTCACTAAAACCGCAGCCAATTAGCAATCTAGCGTAATCCAGCTAGACTGACAAAGCAGCTGGCTTATCAGGCCTTGTAGAATGATCTGATCACGACATGTTGCATTAAATATTCACGCACGTGAGTCGATACTAGGAACTGTACTCCTCCACAAGCAAGCTGTAATTATCAATATTAGTTTAGTTATAAGAGTAAATAGCACGCAAGTGAACGCTCTGAGATGGTTTTTAATTGCAGTAGAAGGAACATCACTATTTAAAATCGTTCCGTTCAGTTTGCTAATTTGGGTATTCAGATTCTGTGCCTCGACCATGAGTTTTTCTCACTAGACTCGCTAGCGATCCCGTAAAATATGTGTATGAAAAACCCTCGCAGCGCAACCTCTACCAGTTCCTTACGTAACTGGTAGAGGTACCAGTTACGTAAGGAACTAATATCTGCTATGAGATTACAGCGTTTTGATGCGTAAAAAACCTATCGACAGTCATTCGATAGAACTCATGGTTGAGGGGCTGATTCAGGCATCTGGATGCACGCATTTCTTTATTATTTACTAACTAGCTTTTCTCGCAACTTCGCTCGCGTCAAGTTTGAACCCCGCTGTTTGTTTACTTCGATCTTTTAAACTACGCAATTGATTTTAATGCAGTTTTCAGCAATAGATAGAGGTTTAAGATAAAGGTTTTGTATGTCCATGCATGTTATAGTAGAGAAAAGCCGAGAAATTACATTTCACCCGTGCGAAACCGGGGCGGGTCGCTAGTCAAATTATAAATTAACTTCTGCCCCTGCTGCAATCCAATAACACCACACCAACCTTTAAGCGAAACCCACCATATGCCTCAGATAAATAATTAATTAAATTAACTAAAATGCATTGCCAAATTAAAACCATGAAACCTTTTAAATTCAACTAGCGCGTTCTCTCGGCAATCGATAAAGGCAAGGCGCGTTTACATGGCAATAGAAAGTGATATAATCAGATATAAAGCAGAGCTAATATACTTACATATTTACAAGTGTAGTACATATAATATGGTTACTAAAATGCAAGTGCAAAGTAAATGTTGAAATACAAATAAAAATATATTGCACATTTAGGTAAGTACCTAAAAATTCTTAGCAACATTTAACAACTATCCAGAGCTGGTAAAACAGGCCCTTTCACCACCACCAGCTGCTAACCACCGGATAAATTCAAAAATGGAACAAAATTTTAATGAAGTTATCTGCCAAGTAATTTAACGGGAACTTACTAAAAGGAAACAGGCCCTTAGGTAACTAAGTATGTGGCAAAACATTTAAATCTTAAATAAAAAAACTTAAACACATCTAGTCTTTATATTTTGATTAAATCTTTAGTACCAAGTGTTGGTCACACCGTCATTACAAAATAATGTCGTATACTCCCCGTGATAAAATCATAACGAGAAATTTTGTACACAATTTATACCACTAAAAAGCTTAACTCTACTAATTATACAATTTTCTATATTGGCAACATTGATTACCTACTTTGAAATATACAAAATGTGCGTTTGCTACGCAGAACATATTTTGTTTTTACATTATTTTTTCGTACAATACCGACGCAGGTGTCCTTATGTGACACCTAATTATTTCGCTGTAAATTGTAACCCTCCTACTTTTAACTAAACAGAAAATATGGTGAAAAACTGTCGTTTTTCCAGAGGCCTACTGTGAGAGGCTGGTTGGGTCCAAGTGAAAAAAAAATTGACTCGAGTCATAAATACAGTGACTTCCTCATTTCATATTCAAAAATTGGTGACTCATATGAGGATTTTGAGCGGGCTTTTCTAATAAAGCCTTAAGCCGTGATGATTGTAAGGAGAGCAGCAGTGGCTTTTGCCATGCTGTGGAGCAACCGAGCTGATAATAATAATAATTTCATAGAAAATCATCCGAGTGACTCGGCCACTCGAGTGGTAATCGAATGAAATTATAAAATGACTCGAGTCATTCGAATGACAAAATCTGACTCCAGTCGCATCACTAGCGCCAGTATCTGCACTCATCAAGAGTTAATGGCTGCTATATGTAGAAAATACTATGGACGTAGCGAAATACTTTTGCCATATAAATGGCCGGCAATACAATAAGAAGCAGAAGAATGTTTTAATAATATTCATATTCCATGCAGCATAACATATATAATATTCAAAAATAAACAATATTCCCTCTAAATAAAATGCACATACATTGCCGCCCCACATTACCTGAAGACGAGCGCGCCGCACGAAGGTCGCGTAATGACTGTCATTACCCATCAAACATCATAACCTGACCTCCCGCTATACACTGCACTTCCCCCCATCACTTGACAAATGCTCGCCAACAGAGCAGCGGGGCAGGTCAAAAATGACTGGTGGTTTATAGCATAGTGACGTAACGACGTGTCGCTGGCCATTTTTCTCATAAATATGTGTCGGCTATTATCGTTAACAGTGCTTGTTCATGACACGTATTGTAGAACTAGGGCTACGCGATTTAAACTAATGATTGGTCCGGGGAAACCCTTTTCAAATTACTTTGTAGTAGGCGACTGGGTTATGCCATGCATGTCATGCAAATCGGAGACCCGTTGTTGCTGCGTAATGGTTTACAATTGAGAAGCCTAGGTTCATTTGTTAGTAAATGAAAAGTGAGTGTTATCAGAGGCGCCGACTCTGTACGTGCTCGGGGACTGCAGCACCCATGAAACCATAATCCATGACCACAGACAGCTTAATGTAATTAGTAGGTACCTAAGTACCTAAGCGGTACTCTAGTACCTAAGCGGTTTTGAACAATATCTGTACAACCTGACCCGTTTGCTCAAGCTTGATCAAGATCAAAACATCTTCTTAGACTGTATTCTTTATCTGCATGATCACCTGATCTGTCCTACTCATCTGTTCTTCACTACAAAGTCCTCCACCGCGTCTGTCTGTCTGTTCGCGATAAACTCAAAAACGAATGCACCGATTGCTGCTGTTTTCACCAATGGATAGAGTGGTTCTCAAGGGATGTTTTAATATATAATTTGTCTAGTTTTTGTATACATTGGCTAAAATATAATTATATTTGTTGGAGCTGTAGGCAAAGCCACTGGCGGAAAGCTAGTTTAGCATAAGCACCACGGGGTTGTCTCAAAGTCGACGCCCTTGAGTATTACGATTTTCATCTATACCTAATAAGGGCGTAATTCACTTACGTTTGACAAATACTATCTATATACGTATATTATATGTGTATGTTAAGCTAATTGGATGTCTAGCCCACCACACGGATCAATAAAATGTGATTTAACCGACACACAGTTGGCAAATATTTGTTTTGAGTAAACGAACACTCCTACATTCAATCGTTCCTCACTTACTATATATAGCACCCCAGTTTTGACAAGGTCGGTGTTTGACACTTCCGTCATCATAATCATCATTCATCACATTAAATGCCATCATGGCTATATCCGAAGAAGGTTTAAGCAGAAGTGTACTAATGTACACCCACAGTTCACCGGAATGTTTAGGTCCCATGTAAGTTGAGCCTATTGCTATCATCACTGCCCGGACAAAAATGCTCCGAGCTGGTATTGGGAATTTCACAGAGAAATCTCACTACACTGCTCGACAAGGGAATCGAAGCCAGTAGTTTTAGCGTGACAACAACACCAACGAGACAGTCAGGCAATAATGACAACAACAGTCTAAAAGCTTTGTAATTTTGCACGCGTATATTCTTTCAGAATTTTGCTTCAAAGATAATACTTTTAACAACTTTACACAACCCTTAACAGGATTACAACCCCACTGGGGTGTCGCGGTATGGACGACAAACCATAAGCCAAATTGCGGTTAGAAAAGCCATCTTTATGAAAATTCCCCCCTTTGTTTCATAATTTCTCTTTCATATTCGAAATCAGAAATATTATTAGAAATGTAACCAATATAGATGACAAAGTAAAACCCTAAAATATTTTTCCCTGTTGTTCAACGCCACAGCTCATTTTTGTCTACCTTTTTTATTCTGTCTGTAGCAGCCCGAAGTTGGCATTTGTGGCCCGTCAATTGCCATAGGCCCGCCACCTTTTATGGGAAATAAAAATACCGGCGAACTGCCGGTGTAAATTAGTACACCTCTGCCTATCCGCTTGGGGAATACAGGCGTGATGGTATGTTTGTTTATGTATTATTATTATTTCTTCGACATTGTCAAAATATTTTTCATTTTAAAATTTCTATATAAGTCACCATTTTTACCCGACTGCCGAAGGAGGAGGGTTATGTGTTTGACGCGTGTCCGTTCCTATGTCCGGTCGTAACTACTTAACCGATTTAGATAAATGGCACATCATTAGATTCGTCTTGATGGCACGAGTGTCACTGGGTACATGAAATTCATAAAAAATCTAAATTGCGCATTCGTATACGCTTTAATGTGCGAACTGATTTTGAAATTGATACATTGATACAACATTTCAGAAAGAATGGTATCGCCAGAAATACTTGTTCTGCATTTCCTAATTGAGAATTCGTAATACAAGCGAATTTGTCGTACACCCGCATTGCGTAACACAGTCCCAACTTCCCAAGGGAGACAGGGCTTTTTGTATTATTCAGATTCTTTTCGAAAATATCGTAAACCTCGACACGTTGCTTTACGTGAAACTCATATTAGTAAGACTAACTTTCTACCGGAACTTCGATGGCGTGTAAAGGATCTCAATTAAACATTCTCTAGGATCATGTGTCTATCTATCAGTGAGGGAATTTTCAGTATCAGATCATTATTCCTGGAGACAACCCCTTACCATACAGACTAACGAGTTGTACCTCTTTATGTTATTAGTAAAAAGTATAGATTAAAAATATGTCAATTAAGTATAAGTAAATTAAGAAATATCTTAGCGAAGAAAATTGCACCTGAAGAGGAAAATAAACTCCTTGAAACCTTACAATGATTTTGCCCTAGAAACTGGACGAGTTTCAACAAAATTAATTACACGTTTTGCCAACCCTATATCCCTGGCAATTAATATACAGCTACATAATATTAATATGTATCACGTGTAGCATTTTATTGTTAAGAAACACGCGACTATTGTTGAGGAATATTTTGACTGACGCACGACCAGACGGCGTGGCTGGGGTAGCCCAGATTTTATTGTTTTTATGCTAGGGGTGCAACGTGTTTAGATTAGCCGCACGCGATTCGATATTGTTTTAAAATGTGGTGTTCCAAAAATAAACGATGCTATTGGATTGGTTGTTTGCTTTCCTATTTTCTGTTCTATTTTGGAATTTAAAATAAATGGATCCTCAACATTTTAGTTACCCAGCTAAAGGATATGCTTATTGCTTGCCAACAATTATTATTTAGGTTTACAATATGTAGTTCTGAGAAAATACAAGTTGCCAAACATTTTATCTTTCCAATAGCAAAAAACAATTCAGAAGAGAGAAACTTAGATGTTTTTTTAGAAAAATATGTAATTCGCTATTTTCTGGCGGCGGCCATCTTGAACCGATTTTAATCAAACATAGCTAACACTCCGGACTAATTCACCTTTCAAATAGAAAAAACAAAATCAAAATCGGTCCATCCGTTCGGGAGCTACGATGCCACAGACAGACAAACCACACAGACACGTCAAACTTATCCCGTTTACCCGTCGTTTTTGCGTCGGGGGTTAATAAATAATTTATCTTGATATCGTCGGACGCTCATTACGAGTTTCTACATATACGGCATGTAAACAACGAAGTTTTCTGGTCACGTACTCACTAACTAGTATGTCTTGCCCTTTGTGCACAAAATCGTGGGCTGCATTCCACTTAAATGTCAAATGTAATTTTAATACTAGTTGGACGGTAGAAGTTGGAGACGTGCGTCCTTGATTACAAACTGTTGGTGCAGAGAGTTTGCGAAAATATAATAAATCAGAATAAACGAGAGACAACATTTTTCTATGATGGATAGTGTCGACTAGAACGAGCACTAAGAATAGCAGAAGCCAACACACTACTTAGATCTTATTGCAATAACAATAAGCTGTCAGGGTCCAATCTGTAAAGATTTTTTTTCCTTTTTTCTTAAGTAAGATTGGATCTTATAGAGGAGAAAACGCGTCCGCCGCAGTGCAGCACGTAGAAGCCATGGTCCACTTAACCGTGTCTTCTGCCTTCAATCTAATTTAACCGTCCTGTCTTGAACGTGGACCTTGTATGTCCAACGTGAGCCATTGTGTTCTGGAGGCAAGCGATGCTATACAGCCAATTTAGGATGAACAGACAAGCTGCGCACGTGAGCCAGACGTAGCTTGGTATTAAAATGAAGCAGATTATATCTACAGTAGCCTATTCTCACGCTGTTCACTGGAGCGTGTTTTATGTCATTATACTGCGGCGTGAATAACCGTTATATAAACCTAGTGATTGAGTAGGGTAGGGCCTGCCAACCAAATGTAGACCTAAGTTAGGTGTTGTCTGTGGTTTCATTCTCATCCCAAACAACTTACACGACGTCGGCAATAACGCAAAAGAAAGTGTAATTAGGTAGTTTACTGTCTATGTATTTACTTAAGTAAATTCCATTACAGCGCCTAAACTACTTATCTGATTTTGTTTAATGAGGTGTCAATCGATTCGTTATTATGGTCCGGGTAACATGCTATATTACTAGGTAACATAGAGGGAAGATTTGTTTGTATATTTGTATTGAATAGGCTCCGAAACTACTTGACCGATTTGAAAAATTCTTTCAGTTCTAGATAGCCCATTTATCGGGGAAGGCTATAGGCTATATACCATCACGCTACGACTAATTGCGAAAACGGGGAGAAAAATTTATCAAGACCACGCGGGCGAAGCCGCTGGCGGGAAGCTAGTATTCTATAAACAAAATCACATTGTCAAAAACAACTATTGTCGAGTCAAAAAATAATCTATGTCCTCAGAACTAATTAATTTGCAGAAGTCCTAGATCCTGATTAAGGACATGGTTTGACTGTCTGGTGTAACTAATCATAGGTGTTCCATTACGCTGTCGCTACCGGTACTGTACACTGATACTCGGTATATCGAAGTTGTATGTCGTGCCGCGTGTGCCAGCATTCATCACGTTGACAGCACTCGCTTATGTAACTGACTTCCTCACGAGGAAGTTATATTACCTGCCAGCTCTGATTAAACTGACTCGTCCTTTCTTGTCTGTTAAACTATTTTACATTGTTTTTCTTTTTAATATTTGTAGGTATCCGCGATGTTACTCGGATCCCAAAAGTTTATATTTTTTAGTAGACAATAGTGCTTATGTTCCTCAGGAACGCACCGTGGCAGATTCGTCCTTAGGCCCAGTAGGCCCAAATTCATTCATGATAACAACTGTTTTAAATATTTTATTTAAATGTGACATTATCCCTGAAACTTCGGAAAATATTACAAACTAACAGCTAAGGCCCCAACTCAGAACCGTCACTTAACCTTAATGAATCGTTAACAAACAGTGGTTACTATATCTTGGCCTATATTTCCATATTTGAATTTGTTGTCAGTGTACTTAGATATACTGGGTCTCATTAGCTAATGATTCATTAGGTTAAGTGACGTCTCTGAATGCAGCCCTAAGTATTATTCACTACTGAAGCGAAGCCAAGACTGAATCTGAAAATGTAGTAGACAGAAAGTCCATTTCTACACGGGAAACTTATCAAGGCAGTCGGTTGATCTAAACCTTTAAAAAGCCATCTGAATATGTCGCCTGACAGACGTCGCCTCATGGGTTTTATACATATAAAATGTTAAAGAAAAACGAGTATGGTTTTACGAATAGCTATCATAAAACTTTGTACATTTAACTAAAATTTTCTAATCCAATTTGTCGTTGTCCACAGCGGAGCCGCCACCGCTGGTGAACGTAACTGTCCACGCGTCCACAATCCTGGCGCTGATCCTGTGGAACGTGGCTGGCGATGGCGGCCATCCCATCATAGACTTCACCGCACAGTACCGCTCGGCGGCGCCCGTCAACGGCAGCCTCGAGCCGTGGAGGCCCATCAGCCCTAACCATATCAGTCCCAATTCGGTAAAGGTTTCTTATTTATATAGAAAGACGAAAATGATGCAGTGTGTTTGTTAAAAAACTGCGCATGCGACTTCATCATCATCATCAACCCATTAACTATCCCACTGCTGGGCACGGGTCTCCTCTCAGTATGAGAGGGTTTAGGCCATAGTCCACCACGCTGGCCTAATGCGGGTTAGTAGACTTCACATACTGCCGAGAAAATCTCTCAGACATGAAGGTTTCCTCACGATGTTTTCGATAATTACGATTTCGAAAAGTTAGAGGTGCGTGCCTTGTTTTCGAACGAGACCTTTGACTTGGTAGTTGGCAGCAGTGGTCATCACTGGCTATCACTGCGTGCGATTTAATTGCACAACATAATTTATGTTAATATTTTCTTTTCAATAACTTTCCAGCGGCAAGTAGATGTGTACCACTTGGACACGAACGCGTCTTACTGGTTCCGGGTGTGGGCCACCAACGCCCTGGGGCCGGGCCCGCCGGTGGAGGTGCTGGCCACCACGCTGTACAGCGACCAGGAGGCCGGTGAGTTCCAACTTATATCTGATGTTCTTACCAATGATAAAATGTATTAAAAGTGCTTCGAAAACTTAAATCCCAGACTTTCTGAGTCACGGAATAAAGGGATACTTCATATATATAAGTAAGTATTACAGTGTAGCTCTGGTCCCTGTCTGGGCGCCATTTTTCTTTGACCTTTTTTGGAACAGAGCATAAGGTACTATAAATCTTTCTAATCTATTACAACCATGACTAACTGACTCTTGGTTTAGCTCATGGTGAATTGGGCACACAATATATGCAAATACAATATTTATCATTCCATTCAGTTTCTATAAGGTATCACTAATGTATTTGAAAAGAGATAATTCGAGCAGTACAGTACGCGCGGATTAACTAAGCCGGGGTGAAGTTGGCCGTTTGAATGCGCAATGGATTGTTTCGGTTATAAATTATGTACTGCGCAACTAAACACTGACAAACAGCTAACTTCAGTCCGGCCAAGTTATCTACCGCGTACTGTAATCCAAATGAAATAATAAAATCCGATTATTGCCGTTGTCCAACACTACGATATCTTTCGTCACCATTAAAGCTCCATCACAATGAATTGGAGGCGTGTTTCCATTTATGTAAACGGCCCAACTTGTGCAATCCGCAGAGCTGTACAAGCACTTCTTCGAGGGCGCGGAGCAGTTCGACACGCGCACGTGGGTGGCGGCCGTGTGCGTGGTGATGGGCACGCTGCTGGTGCTGGCGGCCGGCACGTGCTGCGTGCTGTGCCGCGAGTGGCGCCGCCACGGTGAGCCCGCGCCCTAGCACACGCCCCTGCCGCGCCTCTACTTCATGTGGGGCTAGCGACCACCTACCTCCTACGTGCTCGCATGATCCGTTCCACTTCGTCGATTCTTCGGTCAAAAGTCGAGCGATATGTCCGCTCGTTTTTTGTCAAGTATTCCAATTTTAAACGGTCGTTGAATCAAATGATTGTGTCAATTTGTATCGATCGTAGTCGACTTATTGCTTGACTTTGCCAAGATTGTAAGATTCGACGAATTTTCGCGCTCAATTTAGTTATCTTCCATTCCATTGATAAAATTTTACTGATTTATTCTATTAGACTTGATCGGTCATACGAGCATTGTAGAATTTATATCGATAGTTCGATTAAGGCGATCGATTTGATAATTTGATCGTTATTATGCCAGTAGCAATAAAAAAGGCAATGATTAGCTTAATGATACAATCTAAATACCGTGTAAAGTACAGATGAACAATAATAATGTTAAATTAGTTGATTATTCTAACAGATGATCAACAATAAGATATATTATGCTTCTAATAGAGAAGTAGGAGTAAGTACGTTCATTAATTTATTAAATAATATATTTTAAGAATTTATGTCGAACTTAGATCGAACGTATAACGTTTCGCATTCGAACTAAGTTCGAATTTGAAAAATCAATTTAATGGAATTAAAATGATTCCTATTATTGCAATAATAAAAACGCTTAGATCTAAATGATAGCATAATAAAACATTTTTAGTAATATTTAGATTCTTCAAAGCACAACTTTACAATTTACTTCGCACAGCTTGAAGTTTTAAATAAAAAATAATTATAATTACAATATTTCATAAAAATAAGTATTACATTAGTGCCAATTTTTACATTTAAAAACAAAATAATCTTCCAAAAAAAATCCAAATAGATTAGATTTTTCTATAAAATAAAAATAAAGAAATGGTACAAAAATATACATTTTAAAAAGTTCGTTAGTTTCTACGCTACGCGATTGGTGCTACGCAATTGATATTAAATATAACCCATTATGATACCAAAAAGTAATCGATTGAATCTCGCTTTATATAGTTACCTATTGCTGTAATGTTGCTGAAGATTTAATAATTATACTATAGTTAGGTATAGGTAGATTCTCGGAAAGTAGATAACCAGTATATTGTTTGTATGTATTTTGTATGAACTATGCTTAATTTCAATAGTAATTGAAAGTTTATTTGATGTTGTTATGGGAAAGACTGTTTAGTTAGTCTATGCGCAACTGCTACGGTAGAGGTCCTGGGTTGAACAGTGTTGTTGTGTTTTTCTGTGAAACTCCCAGTATCAGCTCGAAGTCTGGCTGATTGCTGGTAATAATCTCGCTCCCTATTACATGGGACCTAAACATACCGGCGATGTGTACAGCAGTAACTCTCTCTGCTTATCCCTTCGGGGAATACCGGCGTGATGTTGATTGTATGTCAAGTAGGGCAGCGACAATATATATATACACATAATATACTGGCAAACTTTCTGATAAAGACTAGGATACGGACCAATCATAACTACTGGACGTCAATTATAACAATAGCATTGAGTGATTATGAGCGTAGAGTACAATTAGCAAATATGATTATTTTGCAATAATATTACTTTACGCTATTATGATTACATAGCGTGTATTAAAAAAGAGTACCAATAGTTAAATAAATAATATTTAATGTTCTGTAACAATAACTTGAAATCCTGAATTTTTAATAAAGCTCTTGTCTAAAAAAACTAAAGTCACTCAGCAAAAAAGAAATAAACTTAACGATTGCTTTAAAAATGCATTTTCTTATTTACTATGCAGATTTATTATTATTCATATTAAAAAAACTATTATTTTAAAAATATATAAACATTACACACTTTATTTGAATGAAATAAAAATTATATTCATAGCTACAGTTAATATTCGATTATCAGATAGCAAAAACTCTTTTACCTCGACTAATATATTATAATTATTAATTAAATAGATGTTAGAGAAATCAAATCAGCGTTTTTTATAAATTGATAATTATTATAATTATCCAAAAGGATAAATTATTATAGGATCCATTATTCCGCGTGTAAGACATTGTATTATTTTTATTCAAAGTAAGTATAAATAGTAGTAATATTAGTTTTAAAATCGTTTAGATGTAGGATTAAAGAAAGCTTTACCGCTAAGTAGTTGACAGTATATTCTTGCCAAAACTATTAAAAAAAAACCTTTTTACACTCAGTGAGTTTAAATTTTATGTGATATATATTCCAAAAAATATAATTCCCAAATTTGTCATAAAGACTATTATAGCATTAAGATAAAATATAAAGCTATCTGATCAATATTACCTTGCCTTACAAATAATATATATAGTCAAACTTTGATACTAAAATAATAATACCGAGGGAGTATAAAATAGTAATATATCCACCGAATTTCAATAAATATTTACACTTGCACTAACTTGTGATGACTTAAGGACCACTGTTATCGTACCATAGGACCACTTTTTACATCTACTGCTTGTAAGTATAACTATACTAAAGTAGCCGCTTAGATAGGCTTCGATAGTTATTTAAAAAAAGCAATAAGCGTAATAATACGTCGCATTAAATGCACAATAATTATTAAAATTAGGCACTATAAAATAAAATTATACATAGGTAAGAGGCAGAATAACATGATTTCCATAAAATATTTTTAATCGTGTGATATCTTTCAAATAAAAGCGATAGATTTCGTTATCGCGTAAATAACATATTTTTGGAAAAAATAAGTACCTAGGTACTGTAATTTCGGCGGTGTTTACATTAACAAGCACATAATTTATATTCAAATCAACAACTTAAAAAGTTCTTATACTAATTTTATTTTGGTCAGTTTTTCTCACGTGCATGTAAGAAAAAAAATCATCTATTTAAAACAATAATACATTTTGTCGATTGGAAATTATGTGTATGCTCAAAACATACACGTGGGTTGAGAAAACAGATACATTATATTCCATAGCATACCGCTCAACATGTGTTAGTGACAAAATGATAAATGAGTTTAAATTAAAATGAGAACGTAAATATAGTTCTTATGAGCCATTTGTAACAAATAAACCGAAAGAACCCTTGTCTTGCATAGCCAGTGGTATTTCACCTTATTTTTTTTTTTAGACATTTTAATTAAAATTATGGTATTGATAAATTATAAAAAAAACTCTACGAAAATAAGTATAATGCAATGACGATAAAGAGTAATTATAATAGAGCTCTTATGCCAATTTCAAAGTTACAGCTTATAACAATAGTAATTAGATTTTTCAGATATTAGATTTTTAATCAAATGAGTTGCTTGGCATAGCGCTCAAATGCATTTCAAAGACGAATTTCATATTAATTTTGGTTTGAATTGCTGATCGAATATTAAAGATTACAAAAATTAAAATATGACATTCGTCTGCATCAGCAAAATGTGTCGAGAATTACTGCGTCTCTTCAGTTTTGCTATAACAATGTAGACAATAGAAAATCGCTCTTAAGTTAATGCAGATAAAGACGAATTTTGAGAGCGAATTTCCACTCTTCGATCTATCCGCATGACTTTTTCATAAATCTTTTAATACCGAACAGTGCCAGTATTTGGCTTCTGCCAATTTTTTATTCATTCGAGATTTTTTTCTTCTTTCCCCTCTATCGCACTCGCTTGGAACGCACGCTTGGACTGCGGGGCCGCACACTAACAAACAAACACACACACTCATGGTGACGGTATGTATTACTAACTTAACCCACCCGACCTATCCTTGACTTGATCCTAAAGAGTACGTCGAAGACCAAGACGTAATGGAACTAGTGCCTAATATAATCCTGAATCCTGGCTTCATGGAGATGGACCCCATCAGGCCGCGGGAGCCCCTCGCGTCTTCCATCATCAAGTCGGCGGAGTGTCCTGGCCCCGGCAAGCCGAGGCGTGTTTGATTCTCGTCAATACTTAACCTTAGGATATTCTATCGCACCGATTCCGGCCTATTATCATGATCTTTGGCGACGGACGACAGGACTGTTGTGGTTGATAAGAGCGTTAGAGTTTGGACTATAACCAATCAGTAAATATAATAAGTAAATCACCATTAATTGGTTGCAGAACTGTTAACATTCAAAACTTATTGACAGATCTGACATTACAAAACGTCAGTTTGACAATAAACATTAGAATTATTATTACGTCATGCGCGTGATTCTAAGGTTTGTATTCAAAATTAAAATAAACAGTTATTATGCTTGCACAAATGACAAGATATACTTCTTGAATGATGTCATTCATATTGAATTCTGATAACAAAAATACATTTTGGATGGATGGGGGATACCTGATACTCGTTGATGATGTTCAATGAATTGTGAAAAATAATGATTTCCCTTTTCCGCTGGTTTTATAAATCTTATCATGTGTTTTAGAATTTGTCAAAGGAATGTTATCTAGTCGATTGATCAATGGAATATATTTTTATAATACCAAAGGACATTTTGATCGTCCTTCCAGCTTCATCATGCATCATCTAGCGGGTATCAGTAACGGGCCTCCTAAATGCTAGGGTAAAGATGGACATATCAAAAAACATCAGTTCTGTTTCGTTAGCCAATCGGAGCGATAGGGTAGCCAGGTTATCTGGCGGCCAGTTTCTCAAAAGTTGTGACAATGTTGTATTTTCCCTGTAAAATGTCCGTAGAAACTAACGGTTATATGTCAATTAAAATTAAAAACTGCTCACTGACTTAGACAGCTATCAAAACTGACAGCTGTCAAATTAATAACTGGGAATGCTTTGTGAGCCCCTGGAGTATTAATTTAGAAATCCGTTAAGTAAACTAATTGCTCAACTTTTAAGAAACTGGAACTGCCATTAAAAGCAAATAATAAGCTTATAATTAATCACTGAGAGAGATCATTTCTAGTTTTGTAAGCGTTTCATGTTTAACCGTAGTGGTGGTTGCCACGTTAATAAATTACGTAGATTTCGCTGTAATATTGTACTTGTACACATTTATTTCTAAGAACTGATGCTTGCATTTACTTTTTATACATTTTACACGTATATGATGTAAGTCTGACAAGGACGCTTTTTTGTATCTATATTTCATAAGGCTGGTAACACCTAACCGCTTCGCACTGCTGTTTGCTGCTTACAGATTATAAAACATATGCAAAATATCCGACTATAATGCTGTAGCTAGCAAGCAGACCAAGCATCTATATTTTGTGATTACGTCACAAACTGTGCTACCATACTTATAAAATAATCTCCTTTCTGGCAACCCCAACATCTGATTGAAATTTTTTAGGAAACATATTGCTTAACGTTCAATATTGTTAATGTTGCTAGCTATACATAGTGATAGTATATTTTAATTATATATTTTGCTATATTTTAGATGATATTTTTATAACGAGGATCTCATGTATTTAAGACACAACATTTTAATGTTAAAACGTTGGTTTATTTTCGAATTTTTGTGATTTTAAATGCTGTGATTATTATGTTTTCCTTATAATTGGGTTTTTTGGTAATTAAGGTAACGGATAAGTGTATATATATTAATATATATCGTATATGGAGACTGGTGCAATGGTGTTGAGTAACATACTAGTTATATATGTAGTGGCGTAATGTAAGCTTATTGTGGGATCGCCCAGTGTAGCGTAGCCTTAAGATACACTGCTTCGTTAACGGTTATAATAAAAGACAATATGGTAGTGGTTGTATATTATCTGTGTTATGTCCTACGACACTTGAAAGGCAATGAGGCAAAGAACATAGGTTATATGAGCATCATCGGAATTTTTATACCTTCAATTTGACGTTTTCTATTTGACAGATGACATTTAGCGCTATGAGAACAAAGCAAAGGAATTATTGTGTAACGGTCATTTGAATTCAAAATACTACAATTATTATTATTATTTTTATTATTATTTATTCTTTATTATCAGGTAATTAAGACCCATAGAAAACAATACACAAATACAAACTATAATTAATAAACTAATACATAATTATAACATAATATCTATTGACTACGTAGTGTCGGCGACGTAGTATGTTGCGTGGTGTCATGTAGCCTTCCGCGAAAACGCCGATACACGACACCCTTCGGCCAAAATTCTTCTTTTAGGAAGGTCTCTAAATGGCTATTCGGGACTCGCACCACAAAAGATTTAAAGTTCACTTTGTGGCGCGAATCCAATTTCTCAACCCTCACGGTGAAGTTAGTTTTGACTCGAATATACTCCATGATTTCTTCTGTCTTCGTGGAGTAATGTAATCGCGACACGTACAGCTGCGTCGAAGGAGTAGCGGGACGCAGTAGCATGTTCGGTCCGGTCAATGCAGTTACGCACTGATTACGACAAGTAGGCTTCTTCTTCTTCTTTTTCTTCTCTACCTTTATGAAGCCTTCTTCGTCGGCCCGTCCTTGGCTTGTTACCAGTGGGGTTGGTAGCATGCGGTGAACTGGTGCGGGGGGCCCCTGGGCAGATTTGGGTTGCCGCTGATCTTTAGTGAGAGTTTCAGTAACGGCTTCCGAGTAAGCACGTCTTGGTAATGACGTACTAACGTTCATCGACCTTTCCACGACAGGGGACGCGTGGTGAGGTTTTGCAACGCTTGCATTGCAGGGGCCGGCGACGAGTTACAATAATTATAATAGTTTGACAATAATTACATTTTTTCTTTAACTCTATAGTCTCTATATATTTTACAACAGGCTTCCCTATTATATTATGAGACCTAAACACCGGCGAACTGTGGGTGTACGTCAGTACACCTCTGCTGAATCCTTCGGGGAATAGGCGTGATTGTGTTTTATGTTACTAAAGATTTGTAAATAAAAAACACCAGCGATGATATTTTATCAATTTATTGTAATGTATTGAAAGAAAAGGATCTTCCTCCTAGCCTTTTTTCGCAACTATGTTGGGATCGGAAAATATCAAAAATTCAAATCATTCCAAACGTCCAACCCGCTAGCTAACGTGCCTCCCACTACTATAGAAAAACTTCAAACAAATGCGTGAAAATTTTCCGATGATTCTTACATAACTGGATCATTAAACAATGTCGTGATTAATAAATTATAATGAGTGTTACCAACGTGATCACGATGTTATATAAAATAAGTTGATGTTAAAACATTGTTGTGTCAAAGTGTAGAGCGGTTTATTTTTGTATGCGACCTGTATACATATCAGGGGAGCCTTAGGATGTACAGAGATATACATAGTATTATATATATAACGGATTTTAACTTCCTTCCAATCTGTGTACTTGCACGCTTAGAATACGATAGAAGAAAGATTTTTTAGTTAATTCAGATAGCGTAAAATACCCTGAAAGTCTGTCATGAATTGGAGAATTTAAGGAAAAGCTGATGGGTTGTCTTAGGTCGGGGATGTGATACTCAAGATCGAATCCAGATCACTAGCATAGAAAAACAGACCTTATAATACACATTAAAGACGAGTACCTGAGTAGTGAGTACGCAAAGCCATTTAAAATATTTAATGTCGTTGTTACTTACAGAATTTGACATGATTAATTAATTCATTATATATAAAAGTAATACTTAGCGGTTCTAGATCCATTTTATTGTATCCTATTCTGTTTAAAAAATCGAAATATTCCGATTTTATATCTAGGATTTAACTAAGTGTGCAAGTCAATTTCCTCCTTGAATAGCTCATTGCCTTTCTGTGTTCTCACTACCTTCCATAACTGTTCTTGCACTCTGATAAAGTAAAAATATTTATTATTATAATAATTATTAATAAATATCTATATCGAAAGAATTACTGTTTGATGGGATTTGAGTACAAATATTTCTTTGTATTCAAATTCCACAGGCACTTACTAACTGATATTCCTACCGCGTTGTGCTCGCTTCATTAAACGAATAGTGTGTAAGTGTTAGGAGATCCGAACGCACGATATTTTTCGACATGGAAACTCTCTCTCTGTCTCCTATATAATACACAGAACACTAGAAGGAAGATCGAGGAAATTCATTAGAAAATTATGCCATCGCTCTAGGCGCGGTTCCATCTGCCAGAAACTCGCTTTGCTAATTAGAGATTGTTTTCAATGATAATTTTTGACAACTTTAAGCAATGGAATCGTTGAGTCTGCAGCCATATTGAATTGATATGCATTTTATAGGTAGGTACATTTAATCAGAAATTAACCTCGTGGTTTTAAAATTTCCGATATTTACTCTTAACTTTAGGTTTGATACATCATTAACTACCATATGTAAGTAGGCTTTTTCACAATCGTTTTTATCTTTACGATATCGATATTAACTTGTGCGCATGTCTGACAAAATGGCTCAGGCGCATCATACCCCAATATAGTCAGAAAAAGTCTTATATACCATAGGATATAATAACAGTGCGTTCGGAACTCCAGCAATTGATATGTCCGTCTCGCGTTTATATGTGCTATCGTGTCAATTATATGTAACTGTCTGCATCTGTTTGTTGCGTGTTGTGTCCGCCATGTCGTCTCGTGCTTGCACTTGCTCACTTATTACAAACGTTAGCATTACATGCGGGTTTGTGGTTGTGTTTTAATAAGAGAAAATATATTTACAGTTTTAATCTCTTCTCCCCATAGTGGAGAAGGGGTCTGGTCTATTCTCTACTCAACTTTAAATACTTGTTTGTGTCATTTCTTATGTTTTTTTTTACGATTAAAAGTTCGAGAGCAATTAAATAGCGTGACATAACTGTCAACGCGCCGCGTCCAGACTTCTTCTTCAGCATAATTACATCCATTGTTAGATGTATGCCTCTTGCATGGCTCTCCAATGAGATCTAAATCCGGCGATTGTTGTCCATGTCGTTCATGCCCTCTTTTTTATATCGCCCGACCACCTGACTGTTGGTCGACCGATAAGAAGCTGAAATGTAACTTTCGGCTTCTTATAACCGTATCGTATTTAGCAGTATTTTTTTTATTTATACCCGAAGGGATAACAGTCATTTATTAGGTAGGTTTACGTAGGATAAAAGAAAATAGTCATAAATGTTTCAATAAGTACAGAGTTTTGTCTTATTGCGCTTTATAAAAGTACTTGTATTGTTATAATACAACCACAAAACCGCATATCTATCACGAGTGTGTGCACTGTTTACCTACTCCATGCTCTTCCTTTCAAAGTATATTTATTAACAAATGATTCATATTTTTGTATCGAAAACGGTATTCAATTATTTACAACATGTAATTGTGTTGTGAGACGAAACGCAAGAAATTATAAGTACTAGTAGTTTATTATAATAAATTGTGGCGAAATTGTATCTAGAAAAATACTTTCCTAGACCCGTCCTAACGTGCAAATAAGAGTGGGCGCACATTACAGACTGTAGGATTTCAGTTCATTTGGAAATTCGATTTTTTTATTTAAATTTTTAAAACTAAACTGATTCCTAAACTTCTTACCTTTCCGTCTTGCAATGTTGTTGCCCGCTGGTCTGTAAAAATACTATAAAACTTTTTCTCTTTATCATTCTCAATGTATTCTGCAAGAGAGACTTACAAGTAAATTATGTACCTACATAGAGCTTGTAGACAAACATTATGTATTAGAAACATCCGGCTATTAGTGGTTTGATGCAAAGTTATAATTAAGGAAAGGGAGAAAACAACTATCTGTAGGTATTTCAGCTTTTTAGTGTTGCCTTGCATTATGAGCAGTTTTTTTTTTAAATTGGTGTAACGAACCAAAGAATCAATGAGAGTTTTTATTTCACGAAAATATTTCATTTTAACAGTAGAATGGTTTGCCGTAAAAAGAAAGGAAATCACCTGATTTAACGATGGCTGCAGACATAAACTGTACTTTTGTTATAGTAGACCGCAAAAGAAAGTATTATTTGAGGTCCCGGGACAATTCAACATTTCGTCCTTAGATCAAAAACGACGAATCCTATATGAATAACAAAATCAAATGAGAGAGTATGTTGTAAGAGATATTAATAATTATAATTTTGTATCAATCTACGTCCAGCCACGACAACTGTCTACGCCTACTGAATGCGTAGTTTAGATATAAATGGTTGTTAGACTAAGTGTTGTCCTAGACTAGTTGTTGAACGCTAGCGTAGAGGGCGTGGAAGACGGTGAGAAGACTGCCAAGCAACGGGTAAAGGTAACGTAAAGAGCAAAGCACGTGACACTTTGCATCAACATACATCGGAGGAGTGATAAAAGTGAATTACTTATAAGTAAAATTATGCGCCTAGCATTCTTTTATTTAAAAAATATTTGAATACATAATTATGACAAGCTTATGATGCTGTATGTAAAGTAAAAAAAAACCGCACCCAAATATTTTTTCGAGTTATAAATTCAATTGACATTTGGAAGTAGCGTTAACAAAATACAAGTATGAAAATCTCGAACGAATCGGTCATTGAGATCAGAAACCACGCTTCCGATCTCTCGGTCGAAACTAGACATTAGATTATCAAAATAACGTTTCTTTTGAAGTTTGCTTAGGCGCATTATTACTTTTATGTACTGAAGTGATTAAAAAGTGATGGAAAAAAATAGGTTGTGACTGTTTAACCATTTGTGTGTTGATGCAAACGTATAATGTGTGCGGTGTCTTATTTGACTTTATAATATCATGAACGTTGTTTTTGGATTTGCGAATGAAACTTCGCGTTTTACTGTACCGTGTATAAATAAAAAGTCGAGGTATTAAAGTTGAGTAAAGAGTATTGTGGAATGGTATTCGAATTGAAGCAATTTTGTATCATATCGATTAAGTGTTGCGGGGTCGATAGGCTAGGAAGAGCCGCGGGCCACTGCCAAATTTTTGCTACTGTGTGGTTTTATTTATTTTTATATGCATGTTTATTTTTTTTTTGCTTACTGTACCAGTATATTAGATACTGCAGGTCAGCATGCGTTTTTTATCGTAGCTAGATAAATGCTCGGTGTTCTAACTAATCAAACAAAACTGTTCAATCAATTAAGAATTTTCAACATTTTAATGAACATGTAATACAATCATTAAATTTATATGAACATATTTTTACAATTAATGGTACAAGACGATTACTCTTGTACCATTTGTCGTGATGTGATTTCGATCAATTAATGGTCGGGAAATCGATTATTCTCGCGCTAATAATCGTTCGAATTCGCATTTGATCGATTAATAGCCGAAAAAATTGCATGAGTAGAAACATGTGGGAAATATATTTTATGTGGATTTCATGTTATTCTGTCGTATTTCAGTTTGTGCACTTGTAGAAATAATTCTCGTACAAAAGGCGTAATATATTTATAATGTGAATCTAGTGCTAACTGCAACGATTTTTAGGATTGTATAGTTAAGCTCAGGATATACAGTGGATTTTGATCTATAAATCTAGCAATAACAATCTGAAAATCCCGTGGATACTGATAATTTATACATTCTTTAGAGAATTATATAAATTATCTTTATCTAACGGAACATACATAACAGTTTCTATGGATATCCTCGGCTTGACAGCTATCGGCGTCGCCTCCGACATATTATATATCTAAACTTTACTTTATATTAAAGTAATAATTACATTAGGTTAAGATTGCCTTTATAAATTAAGCACGTCCAGACGGTGAGGGCTGCAGCGAGTCGTTCTTCGCTGAACAAGTTATTCTAATGTCACACTGAATATATACAAGCAATGCAAACTTTATTATTACTGCAAATCTGCACGATTACGTGACCGGACCCTAGGACATACGAGCTAAAAAGCGGCTTTAAAAATCGGAGAGAAGAATGTTTGATTAAAATGATTTAAAACGACAGCCAACGACTTGAGCTGGTCGTCTTTACTTATTGTAATCCAATATTTCTCTTTCTCCGAGTATTACGGCCTTATTAAAGTTAGCTCGTGCCAACTTCAACCCGGACAATAAGTTTGGCGAGAATTGTACACCCTAGGCTATCAAAATATTTCTACCTATACCAGAATACTACTCTTTATAAAATTATTTTATTATTATTTTTCCATGAAACACTGCTCGTATCTATTTAGTGTGCTAATGTTACCAAATATTGTTTGTTTATTAATCGCATTCCTATTGTAAGACTATAGTAACTGGATATTATATTCTATAGATCTGCACTCGATGATATTAATTTAACTAATCACCCATTCACTTATCATGTTGTTTGTATGAATACAATAAGGATGTCACACATGTCTTTAGTAGCCGCAGTATTGCTGGTTCCAAACGTAATTTAATTTGTTCACTGTGAATTTGTGATTTTGTAATGGAGTACTTAGTTATTCTGTGTTAGGTCTTTCTCGTATTTACTGATAAGACTAGTTTTGTCAGTAAACTTCTGTATAAAGCTCGGATTTTTTGTGTGATAATTGGGATTGTGAATAGAAAATACGACTTCTAATATCACGGTGCTATGAATTAGATTTTTTCTCTACAATTGTTTACAAACTTACAATGGATTTTATTATTTTGTCTTATTTAGCTACTTGTCATTTATAACAATGTATACAATGAATGTATTTTTGCGTTATCCAATCGCAGTGAACAAATTTAATTTGTCATATTATCTTTTATTCAACTAAAAAAATACGTCCTATTAATAAATATATAAAAAGATATGTAAACAGCAATGAAGGAATTACAAGTTTTTTTTGTATGTATTATCTAATATTGATTGATATGTGGTCGAATCTAAAATATGTTTTGCTTACCAAGTATAAATAAGTAAGTAGGTAATCGGCGAATCTCATTTTTATTCCAAAAAATATAATTATGTGCAATAATATATTATTTTTATACAGTGTTATTGTTTAATTTTATTATATTATGTGATTGTGGATGGTAAAACAGTTGACTCAGTATCTAGCCAAAAGTATATAGTAATAACAAGAACTATCTTTTTTAGTAGATATTGCCCTACAACGTGCGTTCGGTGGTTCAGCATATTTGCGATGTTATGTGGAATTAAAAACTACGAACTCTAGCGATCATCGCACTTACACTAGGTACTGGTAGGATTTCAGCTAGACAATAATTTTCGTTGAACACATTATAGGACTTTCTCGCTAATAAATGAAATTACGGTCGTGCAGTTCACAGAGTTAAGATTTTTATTCAGTCATTGTAGTTGTGTGAACCTTCGGTCAATTAACTTGAAAAAAACTTAAGTTTCAACAAAAATGCAGTAATTAAAAATAATGATGTCAGAGAAAGAAATCAAACAATATAAAATGCAGTTTTCAATTTTTAATTCATGAGTCAACTTTTTTACTGTTCCCAAAGAGTTATTTCGTATGTTTGCGTTGAGTACATACGAATTGTGATGCCCGTCGTAGTACATAATGTTAAGTACATTGTTGTAGCTGATGTTGGAGATCATTCCCATTAAAACTACATTTTACACAATGCATTCGTTTTATTTAAACCTATAACTGAGTTGTTTTGACATAAAATTGCATTGGTTTGCAAAGGCGAAAAAAAATATTTTTTCAAGTTATTTTTAATGTATGTATGTCAAGTTATTTTATTTGTAATCTTAGCATGAAAAATGCTTAAAAAAATACATTTTTTTTTTATTTAAAAAGGTAAACCTAACTTAAAACAAAAAGAAAAACAAATAAAGCTGCCGTGGGTGAATTATTTACGTTGTTAGTTTTTTATATACCAACGTAGAAGCCTTTTATCATACAAGGCAGCAAGAGTATAAGTACCTAGGTACTTAAATCGTAGTTTTTTAAGGTGAAGAACCGTATGAATAAGTCGTGTACTAATTGACGATGGTGTATTTATGCCAATACTATAGTAAAGTGCATCTTAGAGTGAAGGATAACCGGTGGTGATGAGTATCACGGTCGTGGTCCGATGCTGGCAAGATCGGCTTCCAGGGCCTGCAGAAGACACATTTTACTTCAATTCATTATAATAATTTAGTAAGTGGGCCAGTCTGTCATAGAGATGCCCAGTCTGTGCACAAAACCGGCGGCCGGTTAGTAAAACTGGCCCTCAGATGCGGTATCTGACAAGCCATCTTTGACAGGCCGCCGGTTTTCCCCACTAAGTTACGGTTAATTATTGTTTGCACGTTGTCTTTCAGTTAGTGAAATTGAGAAATATATATAACTATAGGATTGTGTTTTCTTTTGCACTCAATAGCTCCTAAGCGTAAAATGTATCTAACCTATGAAATACCTCTGCATTAGAATCGCACCTTCAAATCCAGGCTTCGTATCGCGTCTTGCAGCTCCAGCAAGCCAGGGTCATCAGGCGTAAAGACACAGCACTCTTCGTCAAAGAACCTCTCCATCTTGAGCCGAAGCTCCTCATTGTAGCGGCGCCGGCTCTCGGCCAGTTCTGCTACGTACGTATCTTCTACCTGATCTATTTCATCCTCGGTGTCTGTTGACATAAAGCTGTGGAATAGGTCGGTCAATTTAGTGTATTGTCAGCGTAGGTAGATACCGTAGACAGTATCTCTTTGCTGGGCACGAGTCCCTTAGAATTTATCTTTAAACAGATTTGTGTGTTCTCTAAACAATAAATGTAATATATCAAACAACATGGCGGGTCCTGCGGGACTACATTGACAATATTACTTGGGATACTATTACAAAATACAGGTCCGGTATTACAATATCTAATTGTTTGAAACTATTACGAAATCATGATGCAATGAAAAAAAAAATTTCCAAGATACAAGGGGAACAATGCGGGTAGGTTAAAGATGTCATACCATCGGTCGGTGAATGAAGTTTTGGAGTAGGTACTACTAAGTAATCTGAATATCTCAGGATTTTAACATATCTTATCTTATCTTATCTTACGGGGGCTGGTACAACCAGCAACACTTCGACCCAATGGGATCTTTTGTGTTGTCCCCATTACCGTATATTCCTTACTCTTTGAAGACGTGGTTTACGAAGGCGGCTAACCCACTGAGAGGAAGGAACCTAAAATCTTCCGGCTTCGGGTACCCGTTGCCGAGAAGACTCATCCGTTTCGTCGCCAGGACGTCACAATCGCACAGGATGTGCTGCATAGTTTCCTTGAATTCACCACAGGCTCTACAGTCATTGTTCAAAGCTAGCTTCATTTTATGGAGCATGTCATTAGTGGTGTAGTGCCCTGTAAGAGCTCCAATGATTTTAACATAAGTAACCCATACTTATATACATTACTTAAACTTTACGCCTACTTGTGGACAGCGTTGTGGGTTACTTTATAACCTAAATTGATTATATGTTAAATTAACTGTAAGTTTTTATAATGTAACTGTTTGCTGTTCCTATCAATAAAAATAAAAATAAAATAACCATCTTCCATTCCTGTTAACTATACTTAGTACCCAATTATTTTTGTAGGACGTGACCACGATAAGAATGACTTTGTACGCCGAGTAGCATAGTCTAGCATAAACTATTTAATCATTTTTGCTAAGTATATACAATTATAATTAAGTATATACATACATATGAATCATATATACCTACCTTATGTTATGTAGGTTAATCCTTGTGAAACAAAGTGATGAAATTTTGACCATACTTGGACAATGGATGTGACGGATTGCGACCATGAGATGTGTCCCCTCCCCACCCAGTCCCCACAAAACAGATTGTTTTTATCCCTTAGATTAACCTTTAAAGTCAAAATTTAATAAATACCCTTTTATTTACCTAACCTCAATTGAACAATTGCTGTTACATGTACAAAACTCCCATTGATTTGTATTTGTACCTATGGGCTTTTCGTACTGTGTAAACCATGTTTAGCCTTTTAATTAAGTATGTTTAAATGAATGTACTTACCTAGATACAATATGACATGTTCCCTACCTGTTGAGTGAAGCTAGATAGTCAGACGGGAAAGCGTCCATGGCTACTCTCATGTGGTCCCGGGGGTCGCTGAAACTGCATCTTTTGAACTGCAAACAAATTATGAACTTAAATAGAATTTGAGCATTTGAATAAATAGATTTATAAACTATCGCCAGACTTTATTTCTTTCTCCTTTCACTAGGTATCAATCTGAACATCGAAAGTATGTAGGCTAGGTACAAACGATAATGCGACCACTGTAAAATCTGTTCCAGCTACAATAAGAAAAAAACCGAGTGAAGTATTTTGTGGTGATACCTACATCTTATAATACATTACGGTTATTTTTTTTCTCACCTTTTTAAACCGATTCTTAATACCTTACCCTGCACAGTCTTCCTTTTCTTTGTTCTTTTAATAATTTGTTTTAATTTTTAATTTTTGTTAACTATACTTACCCTCTTATAAAAGTCGTAATCAATCTCGGAATCAGTCATAGCTCTGGACAGTGGAATGCTAGAGTCAGTGCTGATAGTTCCTCTCTCACATTCCCCCAAGCTATCGGTGAGGAAGCTGTCGCTCCTCAAGGAGAGGGAATCCTCCGGCTCTGCCCATACGTAAGGAGCCAGTGTGATCTCCGGGATTTCTAAGTCCTCAACCATTTCAGAACGGTTCTTCGGTATAGATTTTAGTAATGTTTGGAACATGTTCATATTCACTGATTACCTATTACAGTCCTCGAAGATAATTGAATACCTGCCTGAATAAGTGAATAGCTTTATAATTAATGCATAATTTAATAGTTGTCTAAACAAAGGTTGTTACTGTTTTCAGGTCAATGGGTGGCTCGCAAATTGAATGGACGTCTTGTGCCCTTAATAGGCCGTTAAGCGGAAGGGTTTCGGGTGCGTACTTCAAACACCATATTTTAAAGGTAAAATTAAAAGGAAATTACAACGCTATGTTAGAAAGTAGGTTAAGTGGTTAATTTTAACTAACCCTTCATCCGTTTTGATCTAAGCTACACAATAACGGTTAATGCCAGGTTAAAGATTATTCCAGATAGCATGTATACTTGGCTCGTGAGATTTTTTTACTCACAATAGATCCTAAGTAGGTATCTACTTGGGTATTTTCTTTGTTTTTTTTTATTACACATACAATCAGAACCCAAACTGCATGTGTAGCTAATATAAAAATGCTATCACTGTACCTCGAAAAGGACACGAGTAAGGAGGGAGGGACGCATTAGTGAAAAAGTATATAACAAGTAGGTAAGGTAAGGCTTTTCGAAATTCGAAAAAGACCGGTTATAACGGACAGAGAGAAGTGGAAGAAATGGAGAAGCCTTTGCCCTACAAGCTTATAGAAAAAATCTTATGTTAAAATGACTTTCCCTAATATCTATTCACTTCACTAGTGCATCCTAATCCTACCGAGTGTAACGTTCTACGGAGAACGTTAAACTCAGCTCGACAAAGCTTACACAAACACTTCAGAAATCGCACGAATCATACAACTGTGAGCAAAAACGCGTCTCAAATCACGTATAAGTGAGATGTGCGACACAGTTACCGGAACTGTTAGGCAATAGCAGAGTTTGGTCGATGGATACGTGATGGTTGCCACGCGACAGCACACGAGAGAACTCACGTTTGCACGACAAAATTATGTCAGCGAGAAAAGGTGTTTTAGCTGCAGAGAAATCTTTTTGGAAATGTGACCTAAATTTTGTCACCTTTATTTTCTACTGTGTAAATCATAGTTAAATATGTGTTTGAAAAGAAGAGGGTTATATTAGATTCCGAGGGTTTACCCTTCAAAGTGGAATGTTGTTCCCCATGGGAATGACATTTGAAAACGTCAGATTTGTCGAAAGCTTATGTCATTCCTTGTTTCTATTCGTTCGTCGATTCGAATGTTATTCGTTAACGTTACGGCGTTATTGCAACTTGGCTACTGGCTAGTCTCCCAGTGGTGACTAGTCTCTAACACTCGCACATTGTCACCTTAAGACCGCCATAATACTTTTTGGTACTAAAATGACAAATGACCATAGGCACTAAGGGCCGCCTGATGGTAAGCGGCAGCCACAGCCCAAAGACACAAGCAAACCAATCAATCTACTATATCAATCGCGCATTATTAACTTAAGACGTCAGGCGTTAGTCTTGCGCAATAATTTCAGTGGCTATATTTGTTTTTGATATTGACCCTTGCTGATTTGTACTTAATACTGATATCAATAAGTAGTTTAATAATTAATAAGAACTTGTTAACAATAACTCTATTGAGTATTCGCAGAATAAATTAATATTTATCGTATGACTAGGTAAAGTGTCGCGTTGCATCAAACGCCTTCATTGTTCTTGCGTTCGGAAACTATTAGTAATGTGATAGTCAATTGACCGCGTGTATCGTCCTGACAATGTCTATGTTGTTTACTTCCATGGTAGGTACCTATTCATATTTTTATATACTCCCGTACAACAAAGGCCTACGTACTACTGTAATGAAACCTAACTGCCTTCTGAGGAGATGAGTTTTTCCTTTGTTTATCTTAGGTAAATTGCTCTGTCCATGTCATTTCGCTGTCATGAATGAATGAACCGAACATAGTGACATAGACTTTTAATGAGTAGGTACTTACCTTTGTTTGGCAAATCGTTTCAATGACGAGGAACCAAGAGAGGGCCTAGAACGCTCCCTTGAGGGACACCGTTATTGTTACATTGTAATAATGTAGCTGTGTAATGAAGTTTACTTTTTAAATAGGTAAATTTTATATGGAGTGGAGTATTGATACTTTCTATTATTTATGTAGGTAGTGTAGGTAAGAGCAAGATCTTAAGATGAAACTAGAGATAAATAAACTTCTAAACGACACCGGGCCCCAGATAAGCAATAAAATAAATTGTCATCTTATTACAATAAAATAGCTATTCCTCATAAGCCGGACATAAATAAATTACACAATAATCCGCTATGAACGACACTTGTGGCAAAAAGTCAAAATATAATTTGAAGTTATGTACCTACGTACAATGAACTCTTTGACCGTCCGAAATAAATGACTGTGCCTAATACAAGGTCAGTCTTAGATTTACTTGCCAATGGTGTCATAATTCATAATATGATCATATAAAAATATTAAATTTACGGAGTCGTTGTATTGTACAGAAATAATTATTAATAGTTAAGTGCCAATACCATAATGTAAGAGATTTATTACACTGTGCCAATGCGTTAAAGGTTGTTTAAGATGCATAAAAGGTGTATAAAGTAAAAGAGGGATTAAACTAAGATTCGTCGAATAGCCTGTTGATAGAGAAAAGATAATGTGGACGTGTGATTATTCTTTTGTTTTAATTTATCACCTAATCTAAAACAAAGGATTGTTATAAGGATTCCTATTTTTTCCGTCTGAATAAAGTTCTCCGTGTCCTTTTTACAACTGTAGCTTATTTGTTCACAATATCAACTAAAGGACAACAGTATTGCAATGTGAGTTGACCGATATGATGTTAATTACGCGGAAAATAATGGTTTAGGTACATTCTTGCGGCACCATTGACTCATCGTGCAAACAATGATAGACGTTGTTGTCGTTGTAAACAATTCAATGCTTATACTGAATTATTTTTTAGGAATCCCTCAATTATTCGGTTATTATCATACTACTTATTTCATCAATTGTTGAATTTTTCGTACCTTACAAAGGCTAGGTACGTAGGCTCTTACAAATTCCATTGAAATAGCTAACACCGTTACAAACAAAAATATGTAAGTAACAAATACTGCTCCTGAACCTAAAACGTTTCCATTTTGAAATGTTTTGGCAGAAAGCTTGCTTTCATTGCATTATATTCTCAACCCTATAGAAGAAGTACTTTCTTATTCAAGCTTAAAAATAACAAATATACGGTACCTAATGGTGACCCAGAACAAGCTCTTGGAAAGAGCAGCTCTTGGCAGAACTACAATGTCCACTTCAATTGGTTGATAGATGCGCGAAAATTTTATTTGGGCTAAAACTGAAGCTTTCTGGACCTTTGGTCATAAGAGAGTTTGGAGCTTTCAGAAAGCAAAACAAAATTGTCAAGCTATAGGTCTTGGGTATTAGCCCCTTGTATTTCCCGTATAGAAAAGACGGAACTACAGGCAGCTTTACCGAAACCTAGGGTTACTGATGAGGATAATCAAAAAGAAAAAACACCATTAGATTTATTCACTATAGTGAACTGTGAATCTTTAGACAGGTAACAGGTACTAATTTAGTAATAGCAAAATAGATCCATTCAGTAACTTTTTTGGTATTGTATGTAATGTAACAAAACGGACGATGGAATAAAATTACATCATCTTGTAGTCTTTAGCTCACCTATTTGGGACGACCCTTATGAAAAGAATTATAGTTAGTATGTAATACGGTAATGTCTCCTATGGATAAATGTCCTCAGCACAGATGACTAAATAGTTTGCCCTCGGTCTGAAAAAGGCAGAGGTTAATGTCAGAATCCTAGTGACTACTTAACTAGATGAAAGACATCGCATCAGGAGGAGCGCCGGTAATCCATGAAGGGATCCACCAAAATAGGGAACTGGGCAAAATAATCCCAGCAAGAGGACTGTTCGCCCGCCTGGTGCCTGCCAGCATCCCCAATGATAAATAGAAATAGAATAGAAGCCCATCAGGAGAAAAATCCAAGAATTCAAAGTCGCTATATCCAGTTATCCATGTCAATCTTATATATATAGGAATAGAGAGCAGCGTCGTTCGGAACTGTTTACGTTAGTTCTATGGCACGCTGCCCAGCTGCCACACTGCATGACGTTGGGCGCTTGCCCTGTCCGCCTGATTGCCCTTGCACTTGAAATGTCCCTACAGCGCACATGCAAGAGACAGATGCAAAGATACGAAGATATCGCCGTCTCAGCCGACGGCTAGTTCCATAGAACTCTACAATCAGCGTGGAGATCGCACATCGCGGGCGCGCGCGGCCCAACTCGATTACACGATTCCGTTTCTCAGTCATGCCCCGGTAGTGCACGCAGATGGATGTGGTAAACGGGTCGCCGTCGCTGCGACTTCGCGGCGGCGTGAATAGTGGTGGTGATAGTAAAAAACATGAGTTGAATCTGTGTCCGAGTGTGATGTCCCCGGAGACTCAGCGGTTGCTGCCGCCGACCACGGAGACTATTATGACGAAGCCGTTCCCTATTAGAGGTAACTAAGTATAACCGCTACTCTAGAATAATGGTTCCATCCTCTCCGACATCCGACTAAAAATAAGCCGGACGCGTGAGTTTGTGACAGCTGCAAGCTCACCGACACATCTCCCCGTGGAGAATCAACTATTCAACTGCCACTAATTTGCAATAGATGCGTTCACTCGCTTCGGAATTGGACCAACTTACTTATTTCCCCTCATGACTTTGTAATGTGTTTCGATTATGAGCAACTTAGCGGTTGTTAAAACTGGTATTATTTTTATAATAGCTACATACCAGCTAGACATCAGCGAGAGTCAGGATAATTTTAATTTAAAATTCCTATTTCGCCACCGTTCAATTAATCGGATTAATTTTTCAGTGGAGTCTCTCAAGTTCGTCTCTGCATTCGCGCTTAAACTGTTGTTTATTGAACTACATCAGAAGTAAAGTAACTAGTCCTCTTTTATAGGTATTTACTTCTAAAATGGTTCTTAAAAATTTGATCGGCTCCTGTGCCAAATTTATCGATGTTCCGTGAAGTCTTTTATTACAAATAACCGACTTATACTTATTAAATGCGCAAATAACCTATAATTTTGTATGACAAAGTTAATTGAGTTTCAGAAAAAGAGTCTCTATATATTAAAAACATGAAACTATAATTATTATATTTTCTCTCCTAACGTTATCTTTTTCTTGTCTTGCTTGGTTTAGTGTCACTTCATTTTATAATATGCAGAAGATTTAGTATTTATTGACTTTATTAATGATGGACTTTAAAATGCTAATAACTGTAATCATTTTATTTTACGGTTTTGTATCATGTTCTCGCCGCGTGATCAGCTTATGTTTAGTGCTTCTGTTTCCAAAACTAATCAGGCGATTCCGCTCATTATTCAAACTGTAAATATTTTATTTATTTATAGCTCTACGAGGCTACCTTAATATTTTCTTATCCATTCTTTGATAAATTATCTATATAATTTGGTAATTCCTGTGAAAAATAAATAAACGCGTAAATTTTATTTGTTAGGTATCATAACTAAAGTTTAAAACGAAGTTTTTACGATCAAAACACAATGCCGTGGTAATAATTAAGTCAGTATAGATTTCATTAAAAGGTAAATAGATTGTAAGACAATAGAATTTTGTAATTTGGAAAACAATCCATATTTGTATTAAATTAGATCGCTGCTGATTAATGTTGATGTTTCGACAGAAATACCAACATTAATAAAATAAAATAAAAAAAGTCATTTTTAAGTTCGGAATTCGTGCGATGTAATAATTAAACCATTCGTGTTCTTAGAGTCGTGTCCTTATATTTTGTTGACCCACAATCTATCTAGATGACTAGCAGTCATGTGACTATCATCCGTTCGCTCATTGAATTATAAATATGTATCTATATGTATATAATTAACCGGTTCTACTTACAAACACAATAACGCCAATAATGCTCTGATACCTGCTTAGGAAACTGATATTTTATGTATTCTTATTTTCAATGAAGACGTAAGTACCTTTTCTAAGGAAAATGTATGAATTCAATTAATTTATAGCTTTGGGAATTTCCAAAAGTAAACATTTTTTCTCTGAGTAGAGCTAATAGTCCGGAACTGGAATAATTATTTAACTCGGGATACTTTTATAAAAGGAAGTAAGTAGACCCGGGCTGTGTACGATGACTGAAACTACTAAACACTATTTTCTTTTTAAAACAAAGCCACAATTATAGTACTTAGTAATAAAAGTTAAAGCTATTTTGTTGCGTAAACACGCATTGAAAATACATTTCAGATAAGATCGTGTGATCCAATATCAATATTTCTAGTAATCAATTTCTTCTCGGTTGCACTAAGTGGGGTACTTAGTGCAATCGGTAACACGAGGTGCATTGATGTTAACGACGAAGTTATAGCGATAATGTACCTGTCATACTCGAGATAATAATATTGTTAGTCACCTGCCAAATAAATTTCAGGATTTAAAAAGTAAAAATAACTAGGTACATTGGAGGATTGCAATTTTTGTTTGGACTTTTGTAGTATACAACTTTTGCTTTTTGCAATTTTAACAGGTCTACAACTCCCAGAAAGGTTTATGGCAATAGTAAATGCACCAATAACTACACCAAATTAACGACTTTATGCTAAAACCTTTCCTACAAATTCTGCAACCTTCAAATTTAAATTAATTAAAGCTATCAAAACTTTTTACATGTTTAGGAGCACGAAATAGTAATTGTCGCAATTACTATCGCTATGCGAAAACTTTATACCCAAATAAAGTTTGTATTTGTCAAACACCTTTAAAAGATAACTGGGTTTGCCGAGACCGCACCTGTTTCAATAATGCAAAATTGCAAGCATTATATACTCACGCGACGGATACCGTATAATGTAATGATGATTGTATACTTTGATCGGTTTTTGCTAGAGCAGTTTGTGGTTGGTTAGGGATCGAAATTTCTGGGCTAAGCCTAACAATGGGACTCAAATTGCTTCTTAAAAAGGCCGTGGCTTACATCTATTACCTCTAATGATTCGGCGTGTCCCAGGGCACTATTCTGGGACCCGTAAAATAAAAACAATCACGAAAAGTAGTTTTTTTTATTTCTATAACAGTAAGTAAGAGATAATCAGTCGTAGTGTGTACGACACAATAAGGGAGTAATGTCATTCCGTCCTCTGTTCTGCGTTAAAATTTGTCTTAGAATTACTTAATATCGTACGTATAAAAAGTTACGATTGCAGAATTCGAGACTGTATTTTTATATCTTGACTTTCACAAATACGTGGAATGCCAAAAGAAATTTGGTCCTATCTGCTGATATTCTTATTTGAATAACTGAGGCCTACAATAGCTCGCTGTCTACTGTTTTATATAGGGCAAGTGATTCTGTCTATCGATCCTGCCACGCAATGTCAGCTACTCTGAAGGTCACAGTTCTTAGCTATCTTGCTGTTCGGCCCGTCTTACAAAGGCCGTCCCAAGGATTGGGCAATGACCTAATTCCTTCTATTGTATAAGAACGATAAGACATTAAGAAATTACTCGAATGCTTTAAGTACCTAACTATTCAAATTTTGACTCGCAAGGTTAGTGCTCATAAAAATAAATTACTTTTGGAAATACTTTAAACCCAAATAAAGAGAGCCTAGGGATAAAACTAAAAATTGGTTTCAAGTAGGATTTGAATCAATGCGAACGTCCGCGAAACGTAAGCGTCCGGTAACGCAACCGGATTAGTCAGAAGATGAATTTTTAAATGTCTTCTGGTACTCACTGTATAGGGTAACCATTCCTTAACACTACATTTTACGCTAAGTTGTGCCAAAATGCCATTTGTGCTTCTTACTATCATAGTCGAATAGATAAAGCATTTCGTTTCCAATTCGTATACTATTAGCTAATTTCCTTAATTATACTTGTAAATACTTGTAATAAATGCTGTGTCGTTCGTTCAATTACTAGTTTTAGGTACGTTTCAGGGTCACGTTTAGTCAGTCTTGTTTATACGCAAAAATACATGAAGTACTTCTGAGTTATAGTTTGCAAAATACAATGGATCTACCAACTTACTCATTTCTAATTGTTTTTAAGAATAGGTAGGTACAACAACAGCTATTTTTAAACAGTATCAATTATTCCCATCACTTCATCAGCCAGTAGGTGCTAATTAGAGTTGCCGCGAATAGTGTTTATAGCGAATAGTCGAATACCGATTAATCGCCATTCACTTTGGCGAATAGTCGAATAACTCGACATTACTATTCGACATAAAAAAAAACATTAAACACATTAAAAATATGAAAGTGAGCATGATTCGGAAACTCATAAACTATTTTGGGCATGTTTTGAAGAACCATCTATTAAGCAACCTACTGAAGAGCAACCCAAGAATGCCACTGCTGAAGAAATCGCCAACTACATCGCATTAGCAAAGGCTGACAGAAAAATAAACCCATATGAATGGTGGGCTTTGAGTACCAATAAGAATAGATTTCCTTTTTTAAGTAAGCTTGCTTAACGATACTTAATCACACCAGCAAGCTCTGTTTATTCAGAAAGACTATTTTCCGAGGCAGGTTTATTTACGAGGAAAAACGAAACCAACTTCCTCCAGAACGTGCAGAAAAATGTTTTTTTGCACCACAATCTGCCTCTCTTGGATTTTAAATATTAATTAAATAGCCTTACTAATTTAATTTCATGAGTATGATAGGCACAGGCACATATGATATGACAGATAATAATTGATATTGTGTATTGTTTTATTAAGGAAAATAATTAAAAAAATGATTATTTTTAACTCATTAGTTCTTTTGTTTCGTTAAAAGTTTATTTTCGACGACTATTCGCCGAATGCCGAATAATACTAGCTATTATTCGGTATTCGACGAATATCAAAAAAATTACGAGTAATGCCGAATACCGAATAATAGCGAGTATTCGCGGCAACTCTAGTGCTAATCCTTTGTGTTAAACTTGATCTTCCAATGATTAATAGTAACTGTCAAAAGAAATATGGACATAATTGCCTTAGATACTCCTAAGATTAGTGATATCTCTGTCTCTCGAAGATCCCTTAAGGCGGCGACATACGTGGATTGCGCGTTTTGGGGGTACATTAAAACGTTTTTTCTCCCTAATCTTTATCGGAAAAAATCCAAAAAAAATATATGTTAATCTACACGATACAGAGCAAGTGCGTCTCGGGCCAGATTTAAAAAAAAAAACATTTGAAGTATTAAAAATAAATGACCAAAGTAGCCTCCGTTTTCTTCGTTACAACCTTTTTTCTTTTAAACTATGAACTGTAGGTTTTTTTTTTATCCATCAGAATATTAAATAGTACTATGCCGAGAGTACTCTCGGCTCACTTTTTTTAAAAACTTTTTAAATTATTTTATATGATTTTTTTACGTAATCGATACTCGCAAGTTCCCTGAGCAGCCCCTCTGTCGCCCAATACTTTAGTGCGGGACGAGGCGCCGTGCTGAACGGACCTGTGCCACTTTTTTCCGCAAAATGGAGCTACATACTCGATACTTTTGTGTATTAGTAGTAGTATAAAGGGTTTATCAGTGTGTGTAAATCTTACAATGTTTTGATAGGGTGAGCACGGTGCTAGCTACAAAACAAAATTTTAGCAGCTCGGGATACTATTTTAATTTTTAACTAAGTTCAAGTACAATGTTACCTTGCGTGTTAATATGCAATTATTTTTTAAATTATAGGTACCTATTGATTTTAACTTTATAATGTAAAATAATTTTTAAATTAAATTCAAGATGGCGAACCTACTTATTTTTTTCATTAAATGATATGGGTATCAATTTCGAGGTTTTTTGGGGTGTTGATTACGAAATTGCCATTTGTTTTGAAATCCAAGATGGTGGACATCATTTTTTTTGTCATAATTGACATGGGTATCAATTTCGAGGTTTCTTGAGGTGTTGATTACGAAATTGACATTTATTTTGAAATCCAAGATGGCGGACATTTTTTTTTCCAAAACTGTGACATGGGTATCAATTTTGAGGTTTCTTGTTGTGTTGATTACGAAATTGCCATTTATTTTGAAATCCAAGATGGCGGACATTATTATTTTTTTATTAATATGACATGGGTATCAATTTCGAGGTTTCTTGGGGTGTTGATTATGAAATTGCCATTTATTTTGAAATTCAAGATGGCGGACATCATAATTTTTTCATTAATATTACATGGGTATCAATTTCGAGGTTTCTTGGGGTTTTGATTATGAAATTGCCATTTATTTTGAAATTCAAGATGGCGGACATTATTATTTTTCTATTAATATGACATGGGTATCAATTTCGAGGTTTCTTGGGGTGTTGATTATGAAATTGCCATTTATTTTGAAATCCAAGATGGCGGACATTTTTTTTCATAAATGTGACATGGGTATTAATTTCGAGGTTTCTTGGTGTGCTAATTAAAAATTGCCCTTTATTTTGAAATCCAAGATGGCGAACATTATTTTTTCATAACTGTGACATGGTTATCAATTTCGAGGTTTCTTGGCGTGTTGATTACAAAATTGCCATTTATTTTGAAATCCAAGATGGTTGATATTATTATTTTTTCATTAATATGACATGGGTATCAATTTCGAGGTTTCTAGGGGTGTTGATTATGAATTTGACATTTATTTTGAAAAAAATTGCGCATTGTATAAAAAATATCCTTTATACATTATAATATACCTCCACGGGGCACGCGATGCCAGCGGTACCTACGGCCTCCGGCAGTATTGACAGATAGCTAGGTAAATTAGATTTACTGTTACTATAGGCAAGTGTATAAATATAAGAAGTATGGTCTACGCACACTATATGAGTTAGCCATTTGGGTTATGCCTATTGTTATCAAATCTTAAAAATATATAGATTAGAAACGTACCCATTTACCATTTTACCCTTTGTATTGTCCTCTTGAGTCTTTAATTTCGAATTATGTTTTTTACATTTTCTTTTGTCATCCATTTTGATAATATAAATAAACATAATTATAACGCACAGAATTACTTTATTACAATTACAATAACGACTAAGTATATTTAAATAATTTATGTACACCAATACACGCTAATATTAAATATTATTATGTACACAGACACACAAAAATAACCCCATTATATGATTACTAAAAAGCGATGCAAGTATTACGAAACTACGAGTATGTAAGTACTTCGATTTACAAAGAAAAGTGTCGCAGGTCCATTCAGCTTAGTGTCTCGTCCCGCACTGAACTGAAGTTTTAGGCAAGACTCGACAAGAGGGGTAGGTCTCGCGATTTGCGAGTTAAACGTAAAAAAATAATTTTAAGTAAATAATTAAGAGTTATTATTACAAAATCTGTTAATAGTAGGTACTTGCTTGTTTTTTGCCTACACATTTTGTTTTTTCTAATTAGTTAGAAAAAACAAAATATATCTATAAGCAAAAACTTGCTATCGGCTATCAGCTGACCAAGTTGCTGCTACTTAGCTTTTAATTAACTGTAAGTTTTCCGTGCAATAAATAAATAATAAGCAAAAGGTTCCTTCAGTATCATATCTAAATTTCTTATAGAAAAAATATTATTCAACGAAAACATTTCTATCAGTAGAGGTATTATAAATTCAATACAAGTGTTTTTTTAAAGAACTCCAAAACATTTTATGCCATGCCTTTAAACTGTCAATTGATATCATATATTATCTGAAAGTCTAACACTGATAATAATAACAAGCAAACAAACCTTTTTATCATTCCGTATAAAAAACTATAGTATTTAAAATTATTTATTTAATCGGCCGAAAAATGTAGACAACCCTAGTCTAAACGGCAGTCGGGTGCCCAGTCAATGTGTGAGTGCAACGCGTAGTCAGTGCCAGGGGGTGCGGCAGCGCGCGCGGTGTTTTTCATCGGGAACGCCCACTCGAGCAAGGTCAACGGCGTATATCGCAGTCTTAATAAACTCATTAATAAGTAGACAGAAAGACGCCACGTCATATCAACCTTCAGTCTGCTATGACATATTGTAATAGGCTCCACTAGCGTGTTGCTGATGTCCATGGCAGCAATGACTACTTGTGATCAGGTGGCTCGTCAGCTAGTTAAGTCATGTACAAGGAGATTTAGGACTTGTTTTACCACTTCTTAGTAAGTTTCCATTAAATTACCTAGCAGATAATATTCCTAATGTAAGTAATATCATATAATTTTTATTCATTATTATATTTTTATTTTATCCGGCGGTTAGCGCCTATCCAGAACTTTTTACACCGGCACAGCTAGTCTATCATAAATGTCTTCTATCATAACGAAAAGTTGCAACCTTATCTTAGTTGAGGATTGCGGAGAGATTTTCCCTGTTTGCCAGGTGGATTAGTGATCACGCAGCTGTGATGAAACACGGTTCGAGAAAACCCTTAGATACCAGTAGGGTTGCTTACAACGTAAGTTTAAAATTTCAGCTTTCTTTGGTAGTTTTGGCTCATGATCAGATCAATCAGTCAAACGTTTTTATAAGTTAATCAGCCTAGTATGTCTAACCCGAGTTTTAGCAGGTGTATAAAATATTATTGTTACCGGATAAATAACGTTGTGCCAAGGAACATAAATATAAGTTCTTACATGGTAGACACAGGCAGCGAAACTGGCGTACAGCCAAGTTATGATATGAACAATACATGGAATAATGTTTACGCTATTTCTGGCTGTGGCAGAGTTCAGTTAGGTACTAGTTTGCTTTGCCTGCCCAAATGGGGATTGTAGGAAATCAGAACTCACGACTCTTGGAAGAACTGTATGAAACACGTTATATAACGATCTTCTTCTTCGTGTCGATGGTACGATATGAACTAAGTACTTAGATATTCTAGCGAACGTATGAATATGTATATGTTATATACCGATACAGCAATTTAAAAGTATAAGCTATGTAACTTGTAAAATTGCAATTGCATTTTTTTCGAACCATCTGTCAGTAGGTACACTAGGTACATATCCTTAACTTTATTCTTAAGAATTGTAAAGATGTAAGTTTCTTAGTGCATCTCCCTCTTTTTTCGTTCTTTTTAAGGTTGTCTGGTAGAGAATGCCTGAGGTATTAAGACCACCTTTGTACACTATTTGTACATTAAGAAAGAAATAAAATAAATTACTATACAGGACCCTGGTTTGAATCCTGCCTGAGAACTTATAAATCTCAATTCCATGATTTCAACTCTTAATTCATTTGCGATGGCATGCAGTGACCACAGTTCTAAGTTTAGACGTATTTATAACTAAGTCTGACGTATTTATAGCTTAATCTGCTCATAGTTTGTGTAGGAACATGGTTTAAGAACGTGGAACGGCGTGGCGATCACGCAAACACAATAGAGTACAGACCGCATAATGAGTGATTAGTGCACAGCGATAAGTAGGTACTGATTCAGAATAACTTTGAAAGTTGATGCCCTCTTATCTGCCCAATTGTTATTTTTATTTTACATTTAGGTTACGCTTGAACTCCATTCGCTAACACACATTGAATGATCCCTATTTTTTTTTGTTTCGGTCTATCTTAGGTATGGTCTTAGATTTAATAAGGTCTAAGGTTGGTCATCATTTATGTATGTACATTATTGTACATAGTCATAGGTTTTATTGGATTTACAAAACAAAATAAATGCTAAATGACTTTAAAGGTCTCAGCCGAGGTTCAATCTGCGTCCCTGAAGTTAAGTACACAGCGAACAGAGTTACCGAGACAACGTCTTCTGTCTTCTCTTTCCAAATATAGAGAGCCACAATTCTCTATCTTCTCAAGTCTATTTAAACTAAAAAAAAACTTATTTGTAGGAAAATGTATCTCATTCTCAACCACTTCGTTTTTAAGGAAATATCTCTACAATTGGACCAGTCTCGATTTCTCGAAATTATTAAAAAAATGTAGCGCCGCGCCACCCACCGCGACGAGTCCTTGACCTAGAAAGTGTAAACGCGTTCAAATTCTTCAACGAACACAAGTCCAGACTTTCAATCGGCTATTTCGCATACATCGAAAAACCTGTATTTATAAACTATATAATTATTATATAGGTATTCATCCGGGCAGCTGCGTTGGCCGATAATGTGTGAAATCACGCGCCGACCGCGTGGCGCGGCCGAGATAACCACACAACAAATTGTGTAACGTAAACCGTTGCCATAACAAACGGCGTGTTTATTGTCATAGACTATGGTAATTGTTTTTTTTAGAATAAAGTCATCAAACTGACAAAAGTGCCTCGCGTAGGTGTTTCACATTCTTTTGTAGTTTCTTGTGTTTTAGTTAATACAATTTTGCTTTAAACTGCTATTTAAAATAGTAACAGTAGTTACGCGCTAGCACGTCCCAGGACGCTTTGATGTCCGCGCGCCGGACAAACATTTGCTCCATACTGATATCAAACCCGCGATCTCTAACGAAGCAGCCGATTGTTCGACCACTGCGATACAAATAATTAGACCCAAAAAATATTTTTAAAGTAAGTACATTAGAATTACTTAAAAATAATTTAGGAATATAATTGAATAACGATGTTACACACCTTCATAAAACTTATCATCATCATCATAAGATCAGCCAAAAGAGGTCCACTGCTGAACAAAGGCCTCTCTCATTGACTGGTCCCAGGTCCAGGTCCCAGGGACTGGTCCTATCCGGTCCTCCGGTCCGCATAAGCATAAGTTTTTAATTGCAAAACTAGCATCATACAGTATTCACAGACAAATTAGTTACTTAAGTACATAATTGCATAGGTACATAGTATACTTACATAATACTCGTCGAACAACTTTACTAACAATGTACAGGACCTATTTAATGTAAATCAACACTGATTGGTATGCTATGAACCACGTTCCACAATGACTACTGAATCGTGTCTGGTAAACACTAATAAAAACATTAAAAACTAATTCCATCCGGTCACTGTTCCCAAATCACGGTGATACTCAGCTGTTATAAATAACAGTGATTTGTAGATATTCCTAATCTCCGATTTATGTGGTTTAGTCCTGCCCTAGAGCCATTGCTGGTGCATTCCCGACTGCCTAAAATATAGAAATTATCACTAAATTTCGTCCAAGTGGTGAGATCCTGGTGATCTGTAACACAGGTCTACCTAATACTGACACCAGCCTCTCACAAAGGAATGAAAATTGCCCTATATTTATTGTGATATGTAATTGTACTTACCTTTGTGAATGAGAGAAATAAATACCTTATTATTATTATTAAAATTCCTACTGATTGTAGCTGACGCAGACGCAGCAACCGAGAGAGGGAATTCTCACGCGCAAAAGTCGAACACACAGAGGTTCTTGACGTCAGACTGACCTGACAGCGGTCGGGAGCCAGTCCAAGGGGTTCCTTACAATCGACATAATTGACTTGAGATTACAATTATAGAAATTTTAATTTATAAAATACTAGTTTCCCGCCAGCGGCTTCGCCCGCGTGGTCTTATAATTTTTCCCCCCGTTTTTGCAACATTTTTCATTACTACTCCGCACCTATTAGTCGTAACGTGATGATATAAAGCCTATAGCCTTCCCCGATAAATGGGCTATCTAACATGGAAAGAATTTTTCAAATCGGTCTAGTACTTTTTGAGTTTATTCGTTACATACAAAAATACAAATCTTTCCTCTTTATAATATTAGTGTAGATGTAGAAGTGTAGAAGAAGTAGCTCACTAGTATATCTAGTATGCGTACCTAAAGTTCTATTCTTCTTCTTACTTCTTCCCTACTTCGTTGAAGGCCGTGCTACGCCGTATATTCGAGAACCTTTATGTCGCAGACAATTTAACGTCGTAATTTTTTTTCAGTAACCTAGACTTTTTCTGACATTATCTTATTCTTTACTTATCAAAGGTCAACGTCTAATAAACCTTGGCAACATTGGTTATTCTACAATCAACTATCTACAAAGTATCGTCAAACAATAATAAACAAATAAATGTAGGTAATCATCGTTGAGATAGCATCGACGACTTGTTAAGCTGTTGAGAACAGCTTTATCAACAACACAGTTGTTCAGCTTATCTATACTTAAATAGAAATGGGGACTGATTATTTAAAATATGTTGTATAGTAGCCCTATCTATAAGTAGTAGACAAGATACGAGAATGAGAGCATTAACTTAGTAACAGTTCTCACCAAACTAATTGTGCAGAAAGATTTAAGAAAGATATAAGTCGCAGGCTTTCGTTTTAAATTTTAATCCAGTATTTTTGAAGTTGGCTGGGTTGAAGTTAACTCGTGCCAACTTCAAGCTGGACAATAAGTTTGGCGAGAACTGTAATGGTGAAAGCTTTTTTCAAATCGGTCCAGTGGTTTCGGAGCATAATTCAAACTGCAAATAAAGAAACAAATTTTTCCTCTTTAATAATAATACGAGCTTATGTAGATATTATTATTAGTACCTATAGATAGATACTGTGTATTCACAGGTGTCAATCAGCTGTCAGTATTATTGAGTTTATGCAAAAAAAATACAGGAAAGTTGATACCTTACCTTCGTTTATGATTGTGATACTTGAGACGAGACAATCTTGTAGAAAAATGAGAACTTTTTATTTCTGGGTTTTTGTGTTCTATTTATGTTATTTATGTAGGTACATCTGTAATTTTTTTAATAGGCTGGAGGCACATTATAATTCTTCCCTGTCAATAACTCATACATACTCTTATAAGTGAGTGAGATGTGATTTAGTGACGACTAAAACGCATTTTTGTTCATTGAGGTAATATGAGTTACGTAATACCAATATTTATCATTTAGTGTGCACAATAAATACACACGTCATTTACAGACGTAACACCAAAGCAGCGTAGTGATGTGACATCGCATGACAACAGATAAAAAACTCAAATAATTTATTTTTACCAATCGACCTTGTGCGTCTGGTGAACCGGTTGCATCCCGTGGTCTCCAGCGTGCTGTGAATCACGAATCCACGATTAGTGACGACTCTTGACCAGATATAACCACTTACTGTGTCGTATTTGCCATCATCAGGATGCGTTTGATGAAACAGGACGTGCATTGTTATATACAAGATACAGGCCACTGGTAATTTTTTTTGTCCAATATGTTAGTTCAGGCTTCAATCAAATTGAGTGTTGTGGCACAATCCACAATGCATTTTCTTTTTAGCGAATTCGATACAATTATGCTTTTTTTTTTTTTTTTTTTATTAGCCATTACTGTCCCACTGCTGGGCAAAGGCCTCCCCCAGGTCTTTCCATACACTCTTATGAATTATGCTTTTAACTAAGTAATTCGGGACAGTACCTAAGTAAAGAAAAAACAGTAAACCTATTGACGTATTGTCTGCTTGAAGTCTTTAAGCGAATACAGTTCGCGCCAAACTTATTTTCCGGGTTAAAGTTAGCTCGTGCCAACTTCAACCCGGATAATAAGTTTGGCAAGAACTGTACCTAGGTACCTATAGAGATGTGAGTATTGCCTTGCATTTGAAAATGAATTGAGTAAAAGTACCTAGGTATTGCAATTTTTACTAGTCTTAAGTCTTATAAAAAAACTGCCTGTAAAGAAAATTGAATTACACCTGAATAAATAAAATCACATTGTGATAACAATACTTTCCATTAATTCGTCAATCATGGTAGTCATGGCATTGTTTAGTTGACATTGCCGTAACCAGCTCTTGTCTGTGTAGGAGAATAAGAAAAAGAAACATTTATATTAGCATAAATAAGAGTTACAATTTTACAAAGTACTTTAAATGAAAATATTTGTTGCCATATACAATGATTGTCATTATAATTATTATAGTGGTATACTTACTTAATTGAGTACTTAACAAGAAAAATAACAAACATTTTAATTTAGACATTATTTAACACTGCTGCAACTGTTGCTCGCTTTTTCAATCGTATGCCAAAGGATTTTCTAAAACAAAAGGTAGCCTATGTTTTTTATTAAGATGTAATCTATAGCTTTGCCAAATTGTATCTTAATCTGCTCAGCAGTTTAGGAGTGAAAAGGTTACTTTCACATTTATGATAAAGGTAATATGGACATATTAAATCATAGTTTTAGGAATGCATAAAATTATATATTTAGGTAGTACATTGCGTACATTATTAACATTAAACAATTTTATTTTGTACGCTTGCAAAATGTCTTAGGTTATCAATACACTAAAAATATAAATTATTAAGTAGACCTACTAACTATAATTTGTTGCAGTTTTTACCAAACGCGATACTTCGGTCTGACCTAATGATCTTGTCACACGACACTCTGTGCTAAATACCTATAGCATACCTAATACATACTACTACTACTACTACATACTAATACTACATATACTTACTATATCATTAGAAAACACTACCCTCCTTTTTAGGGTCCGCCGTACACCAAAAGCACCTATAGGGGCTATAGGTACAGTATATTCTATCGCCTCTATCGGTCGCCCTTAAAATTAAGGTAGGACCTATGTACAGTCAGCATCAGATATATCGGGACATACAAAGTGTTAAAAATGATCGGAACAATAAAAAAATCAAACTATCAATAATTATATGTATTATCTCAATGGCAATAAGACTATTTCAGAATGAACACACTACATGGCAACTGTCATTCTGAAATACTTTATCACATTGAGATAAAGTTTAATTTTCTTAGTTGTTCCGATCATTTTAATTAAACACTGTATGTGATGCTGACTGTACCTAGTTAAATTTATTATGATGTGGCTAGTCGTAATCTATGATACAAATTTAAAAATACGCTTAGGTACAAAGTATTTGTTTATTGAAAGACAAACATTTATTAATCACGGTCCATGTGTAATGATGATTATCCGGCGATGTGTACATAGCATTAGGTATGTTGTGTACAGTGTAGTTTATTGTGTTGACTGTACAATGTACATTAGTGATAACTTCTAGCACGCTCGAAAAACGTGCGCAAATGTATTCAGTTATCATAAGTATGTCGAATTATGCAGCAACAATTACTAGACGTAGCGAGAATTACTAAACGCATAGGTGCAATATAAATAATTATATTGAGCTCAAAATATCAAGCGTAGGTAGGGTTGCCAGGACGCCAAACCTAATAGCCGGACAGACCAGCCAGTTTGACCGGACATTTGAGTAAAAAAGCCGGACTCCCTCCCGGCGATAGGGATGTCGGAAATTCAAAAAATATCGATATATATCGTATCGATATTTTTAAAAAAATATATCAATATCGATATTTATATTTTCAAAAAATATCGATATATCGATATATCGGCCAACTTAAAACTAAATTATAAAACAGCCAAAAAAAAAAAAAAAGGTCATTTGTAATCTTTTAACTTAAATTTTTAAAAGATTACAAATAAAAATATCGATTTTGATATCTTTTCGATACTTGGAATTTTATATCGATACATCGATATATCGAAATATTTAATATCGCTCAAAAATATCGATATATTGAAAAAATAATATCGATATATCGATATTTTTTCAACATCCCTACCCGGCGACCGACAGTCGGCTGCGCACGGCCACGCTGGGTAGCTCGCTCGTTTGCGAAATGTAAAAAGCCTAACAAAAGCCAGAACCGTTTAATTTGGCCGGACACGCAATCAATAAGCCTACCTATGTCCGGCTTTATCCGGACGCCTGGCAACGCTAAGCGTAGGTTACGACCACTAAGCTTAAGGCTATATTATATTGTAGTCTTTGGCTTAAGGGCAATTTTACGTCCCACATGTAGATTATTTATTGTTAGACAGACAGAGAAATCGTGTTACCTAGTGGTCTGAGAAAGTGCACTACACTTTAATAGACTGCTTTATTTAGATCAAAGCGTGGGATGCACAATGGTTAGATGCGGCCAGTGGCGGAAATGACATCAAAGTTAATTTGTGGGCAAATTGAATAGAACTGGAGTCGGCCATAGACAGACGTTGCGTCGGCGTAAACCAGCAGAGAGAGATGTCGACTTTTTAATTTCACTTATAGTGGAAGCACGTCCAGTTCACTGGGACAAGACAAAGGAAAATTATAAGGATAAAAATTTGCCTAATAATTTCGTCGCCTTAATAGGAGCAGAATACGTCTTTCGCGGTCCATATCTAGACAAAAACAGATCGATGGTTGCTGCCTTGTGCCCGCGGTGCACCGTACATGGCACCGTGCCGTCTCCCGGTAGCGGCGTCGTACCGTTACACGGTGGCCGGTGCCGTACCGTAGACATGATTGTGTCCACTCCCTAAAAAAAGTATTGTAAGTAGGTACCTACTTACTGGTTTCTAACACTTACACGAATATTAGACATTGAAATAAACCTACTTTTTACGGATTCTACCGCGTTTTAATATAGGTAAGTAATTCAAATCCCGACGTAAGTCCCCCTTTAGTCTGCCCGTGACCATGAACGCTGTAAAGGGTCCGAAATGTCCATGTCCATCAATGGATAATTTCCGTTAATAAAGATCAGACTGATAAAGTACCACACATTTACAATATTTATCTTGTCTGATGCGCAAATAATACTAACATTCGTCAACGTGTGAACTCAACTGATGACTCAATGCCAACATGTTTAGGTAGGTACACATAACAGGTATGTCATACATACTGCATTATGTAAACAAATACACAAGCAAACCACTTATCAAATCTTCAAATTAAAGACTTTCAACGATTAGTTCTGCTACATAAAATTTTCAGAGGTTGGTTTTAAACTGCCATCTCAATCAAGTAGTTCCTGGGTATCGAATCGGGAACAAATCAAATAGATTGGATAAATTTATTGCAGACCACCTCGCAATATCATAATATCGTTACCATTTCAAAGTGGGGGTAAAATCAGTTTTGGGGTAACTATGACTGCCGAATTGCGCCAATATGAATGCTTCTAACACCATTCAACACCTCGGTAGTAAGTTCTCATTAAATTACTTGGCAAATAATTGTTTATATAAAGTTTTCTTTTTTAATTTATCCAGACGTGGTCGAAACGTGGTGAAACATGCCCGTAACAGATTACAAAGTAACATAATACCATAGTGTAATAAATTGTTATACTTTTACTAAATTAACAAGAATTAACCCCTTTTATTCTACCATTCTACAGTGAGCCCAATCGTGGTCGGAAAGGATTTTTATTGAACCAAAGTACACCTAGGTCAATAAACTCTTCGTGTACGTGTAAACAATAGGCTGTAATCGTTACGTATCTAACGCGTTATGAAACCTTATCGACACTTCTAGTGCTTATCGGTATTGCTGCAGCATTAATAACTAGGTAGCCTAGTTGTCTGCATGGCTGTTCCTATGTCAGATATGGGAATTCCCACGGAATTTGGTGAATCAGACAGAGTTTTCGAAGTTAGTCAAGTATGGGTGGAACCATATTTGTGGGATATAGGAGTGTCATAGGTAGTAAGTAAGTACTGTAGTGTTCATATCATCATACGTTTTATTATAATTATAAACCCTACGTAAATATAGCACTTGTGTTCACTTCCATTTTTGATTCTTGATCAAGAACTTATGATGGAAAATAATATTTTCAAACAAAAAGGAAAGAACCAGGTAATCTGAAGAAAGATTTAGATATAAATAAATAGGATAAAAAATGCAAAACTAAAATCGAAGAAGAAGAAGATATTAGATTAGATATCGTGAACTTAACTAGTCATGAAAATGTTAGAAACAATATTGTAAGTAAGTATTTCAACCAAGTTGCACCAAGTATAGAATATACAGTTCTCGCCAAACTTATAGTTGGCGCGAGCTAACTTTAATCCGGCCGTAAAAATCAGAGAAATTAAAATATTGGGTTAGAATGATTTTAAACGACAGCTTTCGTTTTTATTTATTACAATCTAATATATTTCTTTCTCCGATTTTTACGGCTGGGTTAAACAGGTTACAATAAGTTTGGCGAGAACTGTATTTATATTTACTTTCGTCGACAAAGATATTACTACCTACGTCTATCGTCAATTCATCAATAAATAAAACGTTATATAATCGACAACCAAGACATTATTATCGCTCCAACGACACACAACGTACGCAATACATAATTTGGAACGAACTGGTTTTACCCAAACAAAACATTAAATATGTCATCAGGTAGTTACGTTTATGGCAGTGATGACTGACAGCCATTTTCTTTAAAATTGAATTAATAACAAACGAATATTATTAAAACCTAATGACAGCTGCTGCACATCTTATTTCTCATTTCATTTTGTTACAAATTTACTAATATCTGATATTTATGATGTAAGAACTTACATTACTTTTTCAAATAAGTATAAAATACAAATTCTGCTGTACCGTAACTATAAGATAAACAACCTGCAATATTAAATTAAACAGCATCCTAAAATTAAACAGGATAGGTATAAATTGAAGGTACATAGCTATCTAGAGTTCAAATCAATTCATTGTTAATAATACATTTTTGGCACCAACTGCATTCACATAGCGCCACGTCTGTTGTTAATGGTTGTTTTTGTTTCAAACAGATCTAGTAAACACACCCGTTATAGACCGAATAGTTACTAACATTTCTATACGCAAATGGCTATGAATATTAAGAATAGGGATAAAGAAGTATATGGCATGAGATTTACGAATCATTCTTTGACAATAACTAAAGTAACGTTTAGAGAATGAATCGGTCCTAAAATACTGCCTTGAGGCACCCCTAAAACATAAACTCAAAGGACCGACTAATGAGCCTATCAAACGCTCGCGTAAAGTTTATGAATCTGCATAAAGCGTTACATTACAATACTTTGTCATTGTTGTAATTAAATCATACAAATCAATAAAATTGAAGGAAACGCATAGCTATACGTATCTACTAGAGGTGTGCGCCGCGCCGCCACGCCGCCGCCGCCGGCGGACCTGAAGCACGCCGCCGCCGCCGGTCGCCAGACCGGCGTGAAATCGGCGTGTCTTTTTAAGTTTATTTCATTGACAAATAAACGCCTAATCAAGTCCTTCAGAAGCTATTTAACTCTGTCATACTCGAGAGCACAACGCCAGAGGCATAGAACAGACGCGTAGTGGAGCTTTTCTTCAAAAAAGGCGATAACACCTTATTGAGGAACCTATCTCGCTTCTAAGTCATGAGTACAAGTTGTTTTCAAGGGTCATCACGAATCTTCTCGAGCGCAGGTTTGATGACTTCTAGCCTTCAGAACAAGCCGGTTTCCGAAAAGGTTAGTACCAAAGACCACTTCCATACGCTACGGCATATTTACAGAAGACCGAGGAGTGTAATCAGCCACTTTGCTTAGCGTTTGTGGACTATGAGAAAGCCTTCCATTGAAACTTGGGCGATGTTGCAATCTCTGCAGCGCTGACACATTGACTATCGGTATATCGAAGCGTTCTTCTTCTTCGTGTCGAAGGTACGACGTTTTAAAATTAAATTTGGTGTGCCCAAAGCTTCGCTACATTCACACTATCGTCAGTTGCTGCGCAGAGGTGCCTTAGATTGCATGTTGTGGGGCACAAAGGACAGGATAGGAGGTGCACCATTGTTTGCGGCACAGTTCCACAACCACACGCTGCAGCCGTTTCATCGAGATAGCCCTACTTCATCATCATCATATCAGCCTACAGAGGTTCACTGCTGAACAAAGGCCTCCCCCATACAAGGACCGGTTATATGCCACCTGCATCCAACGACTTCCAGTGAGTATATCACTCATCTTCAATTTACCGACGATATCGATATCGCAAAATCGCTTCATGAGCTCAGCACAATGCTCAATGACCTCAACAGTTTCCTAGCAGATGGGTCTTAAAAGAACATGGGCAAGACGAAAGTTATGTCAAACGCTCATGTCGTGCCCATCCCAATATCCGTTGGGAGTTCTGCTCTCGAAGTTGTTGACGAGTATGTCTATCTAGGACAAACCGTCCAGCTAGGCAGGTCCAATTTCGAGAAAGTGGTCCCTCTTCGAATCCGACTCTGCTGGGCAGCGTTCGCGAAACTTCGCAACGTCTTTTCGTCAACTATACCACAATGCCATAAGACAAAAGTCTTCAACCAGTGTCTGTTACCAGTGATGACATATGGCACAGAGACGTCACTCACTATGGGCCAAAGCTCAAGGTCACTCAGCGAGCTATGCTTGGTATTTCTCTACGCTACGAAATCAGAAATGAGGAGATCCGTAGAAGAATCAAATGACCGATAAAGCCGAAAGGATTAGCAAGTTGAAGTGGCATTGGGCGGGGCACATAGCTCGTAAAACTGATGGCTGCTGGGGCAGAATGGTTCTGGAATGGATAGCACGCGCCGGAAAGCGCAATATGGGACGGCCTCCAACGAGACCTGGTAAAGGTCGCTGGTAGTCGTTGGATGCAGACAACATACGACCGGTCCCTGTGAAAGTCAATGGGGGAGGTCTTTGCAGCAGTGAACCTCTTTTGGCTGATATGATGATGTTGTAATATGTTGTTTTTTCTAAAACTAGAAGGTAATAAAACCTGAATTGTCTTTCTTCTCTTTGAAGTCTAACTCAAAAGTACTGACGCCGATTTCACGCCGGTTACGCCGCCGCCGCCGGCAAAATTTTGCCATCACGCCGCCGCCGACGAAATTAAATCGGCGCACACCTCTAGTATCTACTATGTGATATTTTCTGTCTCTGTGTAGATAAGCAGTAATTCCCTGTTGCGACCGCAGCAGTCGCGTAGGTTTTCATGTAGGCTGCACTTTCCTTAATGATTCCATTCATTGCTGCCTCTGATATGTCTACCTAAACTGTGGCACTGTGTAGCTCTCCAACAAATAGATTTTTTTCCATATTGACAATTTGTCAACAGCTGTGCCTGCTTTCGAGTTCCAATTTATCGAACATCGATAGTAATTTCCCGTCTGCTGATCGTTTATCGACCTCAGTCCTCATGTGATTGCGCGTTCATTAGAAAACAAATAATGGCGAGATTTCTGCTGTAATTTTGTAAGCTTGGGGGTAATACATTTTATAGGTTATTTAGGTAGGTAATTAAATATACCTACAGATTATTTACATTATTTAATTATTTAATTAACTACAACGGATCCACCAATTACAGTAACTAAAAAAAAGCCTAAGTTTATTAAAATCTACAAAACAAAGCAAAGTAAATAAAAGAAGGTAAAAACACTTTCATACCTTCCTCTCACAGTACTTCTGACATACCAAAATAATCTTCGTCCACTCATCCGCAAACAGATCGCCTGTTGGATTAGAATCCAAGAGATCGTTTAGCGCGGCCAGGGTGCGAGGAATTGGCGACTTAGCATGTGCAACGGTACGGCATGGGGGTACGGCAAACAGCCTGTGTTTCTTGCCCCGGCAGTAATTGTCTGGGACAAAAAAGCACGCCAGCACGCGAAGCAGATCAGGAGCGTCAATAGCGCCACGGAGCGTCTTGCAGGCTATTGTGAGCTGATCTCGAGCTTGCCTTACCTCTAGCGAGTTATATCCGAGGCAACCCAGTAAGAATTTTGTCGGATAGAGGTAAGGATAGTAGCCACGTGTATGCCTATAAGGGTACAAGGTAAAGGAATGTCGTTTTTTAAAATATAAAAAGAACCGCAGAATACTTAAAGTTATTGGTGCATTATAGGTATATTATGTTTACATAACCCTGCTTCAACGTGTACGTACGTAACGTATAGGTTAGATTACTGCAGTCGAGCTACGCAGGTCGGGAAGTCAGATCCATTAGCTAACGGATAACGCGCACGGCTGAGCAGTGAGAAGTCCACGCAGTATCGCGGCTTATATTGTAGTCTTTGATCGCGGCTGTATTCATTGCAGCGACGGAATGCACGCGAATATGGGGCCAACTCAGTCGAACTAGCGAGCAGAATACAGCGGAATGAATTCCAAAAATAAAAAAAAGCGCGAGACATTTAAATTTCTGATTCTAACTATTCTGATTTTAGTGAGAATTTGTCAATCGTATTACAGTTTCGAATAGGATCCTCTTAGCTCAGTTCAATATTTTCCACAGGCCTTATCATTCAGTTTTTTTATGTACTTAATTTCTAAATGTCATCACATCATAAATCACTTAATTTCTCTCTTGCGCCCAAGAGCCGCTAAATGGCCTAAGACGACCGACGCCGACCCTGAATATTTGTGACCACTTACGCTGAACTTTGTAATCCCACTACCATGGGCGTACCCAGCCTTTGGCCCAGGGGGGGGCAGTTGAGGGATTTCTTACCCCCCCCCCCCCGGTCCCTCATCTCCATAAAAGAAGCAGTGGAATTTCAGCAGAATTAAAAAAAAAATTGCTCAAACCCATCGAAAAATTGACAGCAACTATCAGAGTAAATAATATGATAAACCGAATTATTTTGTCAATTTGTTTCTACCTATTATATTATGACCCCACGTGGAACGAGCTTAGAGCCAGCAACAAATTTTAGAACTGGAAATCGGATGAATTTTAGCCGGTGCGCTTATAGCCGATCATGTTAGCCTAACGCTCGATTATACCAAAATAAATAAATAATAAATTATTTGCAGATCTACTTAATTATTGGCTAGCATAACCGGCATATAGGGATTCATAAAGTATAAAAAAAAGTCAGTAGTAAAGTAAATCAGATGAATTTCTGACCGGTATTCTTATAAGCCAGTCATGCTAACTCAACGCTTGATTTATCCGGGATTTATAAATAGAAAAAAAAATTGCTTAACGTAGCAATGAAAATTGATGACTAAGAGTCAGCAAACGAGAAGTCGAAAACTTGGACCACCCACCTTGGACAGGTTAGGTTAGAAGGATACTTTGTTTGTTACTAGGCCTCCAGTTATCTCACACAGTAAGAGCGAGCGAAGCGAGCTCGAAAATTTGGCCACCTACCTCGGACAGGCTTGGTTAGAAGAGTAACTACAATCAGTTTGTTAACTATTTCCAGGTGTCTCATGTAAAAGCGAGCTCGAAAATTCAGACCCAGCCTGTTTGAGGAGGGTCCTCAAACAGGCTGGGTTAGAAGAGTAACTACAATTATTTTGTCTACTACCTCCAGGTGTCTCATGTAGGAGCGAGCGTAGCGAGCTCGAAAATTTTAGCCACCTACCTTGGACAGGTTAGGTTAGTTAGAATGGTAATTACAATTAGTTTGTTACTACCTCCAGTTGTCTCATTTAAAAAGGAGCTCGTAAATTGAGAAAACCCACTTAGGACAGGCGATGTTAGTGAAGGGGGTTTCTTACTACCTCCGTGCGGCTATTGCTGCCCCTTGGAGGCTGGCTATGGCTCTTTTGACCGTAGTGTAAATACGCCACTGTAAAGGTTGGATGAGTATCCGAACCGGTATCCTTATAAACCAATCATGCTAGCTTAGCGCTCGATTTTTAGGGAATCAAAAAAATACAATTATAATAATTGTGTTGCTCAACTTGGTTAATGACGCCTTGAAAATCGGCAATAGGATATCTTTCCGGGATCGCACGAGTTTCTGACCGGTTTTTTTATAAGCTCGTCACTAGATTTTTCCAAAACAAATAAACAATATAAATTATTTGCGCATTTTTTTTTTGGTAATTTTAGGCATAACTAATTATCACGTCTAGCAAGAAAATCTCTTTCAGGCATATATATTGTCAGTTTGTCACGTCGAGCAAGAAAAATCAAAACTTAAGTTAGCTTAACCGGTTAATAAGCATAGCGATTGGAAACTCATCTGATCTTTGAAAGATGTGTTTCTCAATAATAATTGCTACCTCAAACAACTGAATTATATTTTACTGGTTATTTTTTAATTGTTGTTTTAATGAGGTCTTCAGCAACAAATATTGGTCTATTTGTTTCCCTGATTATATAGTATGTAGCTATTTTTATGCTATCTTTAAGTAAAGCTAGCATTGTTGTCAATTTTGCAACCAAATCGTTTTTGTAGCAACTAATTGTTGACAAAAAGCAACAAATAGTGAATATTTTTCTATTTTGTCAATTTTTCACTGCCAGTGTTATTGTAACTTGTGGGGGAAAGTTTGTTCCGTCCTACACACAACACGAAAAAGGTTTTTTTTTATCTTACTATAACTTTTATCTACGGGGCATCCAAGTTCCAGGGGGGGGCAGCTGCCCCCCCCCCTGCCCCCCCCCTGGGTACGCCCATGCCCACTACCATACCCACAACACCATCTGTCTATTCCTTGTACAGATATAATTACTGCCAATACCCCGACAACGTATTTTAATCAATTGAATCGCGATCGTAAGATCTTTCTCTGGCAGAGAGAGCAGAAATTCAAGATATGTGAGGGCGTGTCATCTCTCGCCGGACTAAATGCAGCTTAAGCTATTTTAGTAACAATAGTGCGTCAATTATGAATTCATTTAGAACTACATTAGGTAATACCTCAAGAAGGCAAGTCCGGACAGTCCGGACATGTTATAGTCATACAGCATGTAGGTAAATACAGTTTTATTCAGGGTAAAGTTATGGACACCTTTCCTAAAACAGAAGCCACAGACAGAGGTGCACGCAGGTCCTGGCATCCACCTTCCGACAGTTTTTAAAAGATAGGCTATCTACCAGCATTAGCCCAAAGGGCTTACTAGTCCTACCCTCAAATCTCGGTATCATCGCAAAACCGCAATCTGCGTAGGCTTAAACTACTTTTTACTGCTTCATTTCGTTCCCAGATTAGACCGGTTGGTTGGCCGGAAGGCGCGGCTCACTACTCGGAATGTTCATTGAGTTGCTCTTGAACGTATTATTGGTTCATGTACTCAGTACCTACCTACAATGAGTATCGACTACGTACGTGTCAAATTCGACACAGTGTCAAGGGCATGACGTACTTAGCCGACTGTAAACTAAATTAGCGCGTCCCACCCACCTGACTGTTCACTTTCATTCACCGACAAGTCGTGATTCGTGACCAGTGACGTCAGATAATGTATAGGTAAACATATTGGGCTATTATTAATAGTTATTGGAGTCAAAACCTCAAAGCGTGTTCGCCTGAATTGTAGAGTGCCACAAGTTACAGCTCAGTAACCGAGCAATATGCGATATCATACCACTTTACCACATTCCGTTATGCAACAAGTGTCTTCTCTAGCTCTTGTTGGTGCAGTTCACCATTGTTCTCTCTCTACGAAGGAGAGTAGAGAAACATTACATAATATACTTAAAAATAAAAGTCCGAAAATGCATTCCGTTCCGAAAATCATCATCTCTTGATCATGATTGTGCATCTCTTGGATTCGAACTTGACACTAATCGGCAGGCAAATACTCAATGGCCATATCACTAGGCTATCGCCCACACTGAACTAAAAAATATTCGATGCTTTTAAATTAACATAACACCATCTGCCACCTAGCGGAATTTGTCGGAACCTTTATATTTAATTGTCTGTATTTACAGTCATCACTTTTAATAATGCGTTGGCTTATCTACCTAGTCTGTGCATCACATGTAAGTATAATGTAAAAGAAAATTTTCAGGACAGGATCTTGTTGCTGTCAATCTAAAGATGGTTGGGGTTCGAGGAAGATATGAATAGGTTCAACATAGAGATGTTTTTTTTAAATGTTGCTACTTACTAGGTACGGGGCATAAAAAACCTTTAACGGTTTGGTTTTGGTGGTGTTTGTAGGGCTAAAATATCTATAACTTAAAGGATAGTGTCCTTAGCTAGGAGCCTTAGATAGCATTAGCTTAAAAAAGATAGGTAAATTATGGTGAGAAGACTGGAAAGTAATTGAAAAAGCTATACCATGATATGATGATTATACAGACGATCTCTAATAAGATTATTCAATGAACATTCGGTTCACAATAACAGAATATTTAGCCGGCTTCACTTCTAAGTTCTAAACCAATTTTCGCGGATTAAGTGGATTATGGTATGGTAATCTGTAAATCTTATTTCTAATTTTATTTTACCCGGGTCACATTTAGCTTAATTAAATTGAATCGAGTTGGGACGGACGGACGCAACATGTCTGTGTTTATTCTGTATGGGCCGGCTCCGTGGAAAACGATAACTTAAAAATACATCTGTATTTTATCATAAACGTCTAAGAAGCTAAACAAAGATTAGCATTACTTATGCTAGACTAGGCTAAAATATTTAGATGGACTTAGGAACGAATAGTTATTAAGTTGACGTGGAAAAATTATGAGCTGTTATCATACAATTTATGTAAAGGTTATCGTTTGGATGTCGTCAACTGGCTCATCAACACACGGCGTGATCTCTGACGCATTTCTCCCACTAGAATAGTTATTGAGGTTAAATTCATTCGTCGGAATCCTTACGCAAATCTTTAAAACAATACCTAATTATTTAAGTGTGTTCCGTCACAATATTTTAAGAACATTATCATTGCTTGCTAAACCGGTACTTTATTGCTGTTCATCTGTAATTCTTAAATATTATTTAAATTCGTACTTATTTCAATTAAGTTAGTTATTTTTTACTATAAATCACTCAATGATTAAAACCTGCTTCGAAATGTAAGTATCTGGCCTTTATAAAAACTGACTGAAAAGACTCCTGTCTATATACCAAGTAAAAAAACTGTCAAATGTCAATCGATTAGCCGTCGCGTAGACTGACATTGACAGACAGAATTCAGAATTGAAACAGTACGTGAATTGCCGTCGGTAGAGTTAAACGATTGTGAAATAATTTAATTTACTAACAAAATACCGTATTTATTCTACCAGCACCGGTAGAATATAACCCTCAGTGCTATGGATACAGAAGATCACCGCGCTGAAGGTTGGAAGTTCCTGAACAAGCAGTATTTTGGTGATGGTTAGTGAACAGTCTTGGTTTGCGAATTTTGTTGGAGAATTTAGCAGTAGTTTTCTACATGCTGTCGTCACAATGTCACGCATATTTCATAAAGCTACGAATTCTTTACATCCCGTTAGTAAGAACTCTTAATAGAATATATTTTTAAACTAAGAATGAGTTCCTGCCTGAGGTGTTGGTTATTCAATAAATGTTACGATTATGAATATGATGAATTATCAGTTAGATAATTACAATGATATTATTACCGTGTTGGATAAAGCTATCAAGCAGGGGTAAAAACTGAGTTAGAAGATTATAAAATATTGTTTTTATGTGTGTCAAGATCAAAATATTGAAAATTTTCAAGCAACATTCCTTGATAGATAATCTAATACTTGAATTTTATTTACTGATCATAATATAGATATGTTTGTAAATGCTAATCACCAGTCATATACATCAAGGCTAGGCTAACTAACAACTATAAAAATACTAATATTTATAATATTATCTATGATTTTATTCGATTTATATTTTTAAATTACTAATTCAAAGTCACTAATCAGTCAAGGCTACACCTAAACTCAGTTATATTATGCTGTGATAACTTCAATAATTTCTTAAATTAACATAAAGTAAACAGATAAAGATGATAAATCTCATGTTTCCCTTCCTGATAAGAAGCACAGGTCATTACACATTCTGCCTCGTAGGTACTGATAACAGTAGCCTAGACTTGATATCTTGCAATTAACTTAATACTTGATTTATTATAATTAACCCTATGACCTATGGAAGTTGGAACACTCACTGACCTTGCTTTATACATTTGTTGATTTTTACTTGATGTTCAGGATAAATAGAAGCTTATTCATTTAAAGTGATATAAATCTAATGGCAGATTTGCAGTCTTGGCCACCCTAGCCATGTTGTAAGTGACAGGCAGATGCTGCGGGAGAGTTTTATAATACTTAGTGATAATAGTGATTTCTTTTGCACCAATAAAGAAAAATAATAATAATTATTATTATTATGTTGCTACTACTGGTACTGTAAAAAGTACCACCAGTTTGGTACATCACTTCCAAATAAGCTTGTTGTATACACATTCAATAAGTTATTAGTAATTATACTCACAGTCAATATAGGAAAATATTGACTTGTTGTATCAGTGTATCATAAAACTCAGCATAAACAAGTAGTTGATGATAACCTTGTGCAATACTGAGAGGCATCACATGTTCTCTGTAAACATATTATAAGAATGTTTACATTTTAACAAGTATGGTTTTAATTCAATACAATTATACTCCTTTATATTTCTTTGCATATTTTCTTTTACGGAATAACTGATCAGTCTAGTTTGCCGATGAGAGTAAGCTGGGTGTTTTGGCTGGTTTCCTAGGCTGAGAAGTGTTATTAAGTTATCCATAAAATTCGCAATTCAACAGCTTGATTCTCGATTTGTGTCCTAAAATGTGAGACATATCAGCACTTCACTGGCGTCTTAAAAGACTTTTGTAAAGTAGCTATAATATAATACTGTAAGTTCCATCAAAATCCGTTCAGTCGTTTTTGCGTGAAACAGTGATAAACATCCATCCATCCTCACAAACTTTAACATTTTTATAATATTAGTATGATGGGATGAGTGGACTAGTGACTGTAATTTTTGCCTAACTAATGAACTTGTAATAAGTAATGCGGAAAATCCTTATGGATAGCCCGCCGCGAGGTGAGGGAGATGGGTGGACCGGTCTCCTGCCGACTGAAAACCGTATTTGCTCTTTCTACCACAAAGCAAACTTAGACTTACGATCGCATTAAAAAATATTATGCAGGATTGTTTCTATTTTTTTTGAAAACGGAATCGTGATAAGTATATTATATCCTTTTTGGTATAGAACACTTTTTAATGTATGTTTTTCTTCTGACAGGTGAACGCGCTAACTATGTGAACATACCACATGTGATCGCGATGGTCGGTCTGCCGGCCCGCGGCAAGACATACATCTCCAAGAAACTGTCCAGATACCTCAACTGGATAGGAATCAACACTAGGGGTGAGTTGTCAAAAGTAATCATATCTTTTAACTAGGTTTTGCCCGCGACTTTGTTCGCGTAGAAGTTGATTTTTCCCCCGTTTTTGCAACATTTTTAATTGATATTCCGCTCCTATTGGTCTTAGCGTGATGATATATTATAGCCTATAGCCTTCGTCGATAAACGGGCTATCTGACACTGAAAGTTTTTTTTTTATCGGACCAGTAGTTCCTGAGATAAGCGCGTATAACCAAACAAACAAACTCTTGAGCTTTATAATATTAGTATAGATGTGATATTCATATGATAAAATATCTTGGGACATTTTTACAAAGCACCATCTAGTCCGAAACTAAGCAGAGCTTGTACTCTGACTACTAGACAATGGATATAATACTTATATACTTTTTTTTTGTAAATACATACTTAAAATACACGAAACACCCAGACAAACACAAACACATAAGTTTAGCACAATAAATATTTGTATCCTGTGGGAATCGAACCCACGACCTCGTGATCAGCAGTCCGGTACTCGAACCACTAGACCACAGGGGTCGTCAAATATGATAGAGGAACACGGACATAAATGGAACTAAATAAAGAAGAAAGTGACACGGTTCTAATACCGCAAGATGTTCGAAGGAGTAAACCATTGACGCGATAAAAAGAAAGAGAAAGAGTTCTACTTGACGGGTTCATTCTACAAATTGTTAGCGGTCCCTCCCCTCGCACGGACGAGCTACATCTTCATCAATCATTCTGACCGTTATTTGCTGAAAACCGTATGAAAATCGGTTTGGTAGTTCTTGAGTTTATTTCGTTCAAAGAGTCAGGTGACTAACACACAGTCAGACACCTCAGGGAGAGGCAGAGGTGCACTAATGTTAACCCGCTTTTCGCAACCCATGTAATAGGGTCGAGGCTATTGCCATTAACCGGGCACAGCTCCCAAACTACAAGCTTTTACTGAGAAATTTTAAGAAAAGCCCAGTAACCCTTTCCTTGACCTGGTAATCGAACCCAGGACCTCAAGCCAGGATGCCAAAAAAGGGCCGTCTATATCACATACCAAATCCTTAGCAATTTTCCGTTGGCCAGTTTAGGCTTGCTCTACAGGTCCTGCAGGTTTTGATCAACGTCATTTTGTTGATCCGTTTAAATGCGCCACAAAAATACCAGTAATGTTTACAACCTAATTTATTAAAATTACACCTCAATGGGCCTTATGCTAACGGGTTGTACATGTGTAATCACGCGATGTCAGGAGCGCCACTGTATCGCTGCAGCGTATCTGTAATTATAAGTTTACTGATGGATATTTAAAAAAAACGTTGGCAGGGTAAAGCCAATAGATTACTCTAGATATATTTTTTACGAGACACTGCAAGACCCGACAATTAATATTGTAGTATATCCGATTCCGTACGTTAGACCTAAGGACTGAAACAAAAAAAGACGAACGTTTTTCGATTATATTTCTTATCGCTTCTGTATTTATACGATTTGATCGCTCTAAAAACCCCTGATGGAACCAAAATGCCACCAAACATGCGCTCAAATCTAACCACACGTATAGTACGTAGTAGTTCTTCCTTGGTGACCTGTACCCCAACCATGAGTTCTATCGAATGGCTTTCGATAGGTTTTTTACGCATCGAAACCCTGTAATCTCATAGCAGATTTTAGTTCCTTACGTAACCGCTAGAGACGTTGTGAGGGTTTTCCATACAATATTTTACGGCGTCGCTAGCGAGTTTAGTGAGAAAAACTCATGGTCGAGGCACTGTTGTTCGGCCAATTGACCGTTACGATGGACAGTTTCTACAATTTACCTGGTTACTGCAGCCACTGGTTTACGTGAAGTCCCTTAGCTAGTAATTCCGCAATTGCAGAGACGTGAAAACAGTAAACTGTGAATGCATTAATAGTCGGATAGGGTCGATTTTGCTTGTAATCCATCCCTACTAAATGCAAAAGTTACTGTGTTTCGCTTTCACGCTTGAACCACTTAACCGATTTTGGATGAAATTTGATACAAAGATATTTTAGATCCTGGAGGAGGACATAAGTTATCTTAAGTTATCTTGTCGCGAAAAGAGGGTGGAAGGGGTGATAGTTTGTATGGCTGTCCGTCATTATCCTTATCCTTTCTAATATTATAAATGCGAAAGTAACTCTGTCTGTCTGAGGTGCTTTCTCGCAAAAACTACTGAACCGATTTAAATGAAATTTAATAAACAGATAGTCTAGAGCCTGAGAAAGGACATAGGGTACTTTTTAATGCGAAAAAAGGGCTCTTAGGAGTTGAAATAGGGGATGAAAGTTATAAGAAATACCAGACCACGCGGGCGAAGCTGCTACCGGACGCTAGTTGAAGATAAAACAACGCAACTTTGTTACAAGTGACTTCAAATTTTGACCTTCATGGGGATGAAACTTCATATGGAAAAAAGTAACTATTCCACGCAGATAAAGTCGAGTGCAAAAGCATGCAAAATATAAATTATAAACAGGTCATCTGGTCGTGTGTCGCGTGTCGTGCCTGTGCTCCCACGGTGTCGTACGTTGCGCCGTGGAAAAAGGCACTTGTCGTTTTTAACTGCATTGGCGCAAAAGCAATCATCATTGCATAAATATGTTTGATTGTTATCGTATAACCACACATTAAAGAAATATTATTTGTAGTCTATATAAAAACACCAGCAAGTATCCTGCATCTTCATATATACTAGCTATTGCCGCGATTTCACTCGCATCCCAAAGACAAAATAAACACCTATGCCTTAACAATAAACCTATGTCCATATTTTTACCCGACTGCCAAAGGAGGGTTATGTGTCCGTTGAATTGGGACAAGCAAAGAAACAATTTGTTTATGAACGAACAGCTTGTCCCGCCTGCAATACATTTTCCAACATCACAGAGATTGTTTTTAGATTTTTAGTTATATCTAAATCAATTCAGCAGTATAGTGGTATAGGCTTGAAAAGTACAAAGTAACTTTCGCAGTTATAATACTAGTTTGGATTTCTGCGGGTTACGAAAATTGCAAAATTATTATCTTAGTTTCTTGTAGGTCACTATTCCCACCTCGAAAGTGGCGAGGCGAAAAGCCCGTGATCCGGAAAAGCTGTGCTCGGTGGGCCATCCATTATAGGTGGAGTCTGACACACCCCATCCCATTCCGGGTCACGGAATAGGTAATAGCAAATCCATGAGAATTTCTACACGAAATAAAGGTCCTTGAATTATAATATTGACCATAGCAAAATTAACTTCATGCTCAAAACAATTATTATAATTCGCATTATGTCGACTCGTCACCTAAACACCATTATTGTAATTGTTTAGGTCCGGGCGCAAGTAAAATGTAATAAGAACGGCCTAACTCATGTGCTATGACGTCATTTTACTGGATTTAGGGAATTTTGAATTTTGTTTTCTTTATGAGTCCGTAGTCAAGGGGTAGCAGTGATGGCCTAGGGGTGTGACCACTAGACTGCCAAGTCAAAGGTCTCGAGTTCGAATCCAAGACCTCTGACTTTTCAAAATTATGTGCGTAATTATCACTCGCTTTAACGGTGAAGGAAAACATCGTGAAACCTGCATGCCCGAGAGATTTAGGATTTAGGCTAGCGTGGTGGACTATAGCCTAAACCGTTTCATACTGAGAGGAGATCCTTGCCCAACAGTGGGACAGTATATGGGTTGATTATTATTATATATGTATAGTAGTCAATATTTGTAAGTGGAGGAAATGGGGGCAGACCCTTGCTCAAGAGTGGGATAACACAAACTAAATAAAAAAACATGAGTCAGCTTTATTTACAAACCAAAAAATTTAAAAAGTTTGCAATCGTTATGTAGTTTCTGCTTACCCAATGGGAAATAGGCGTGAGTATATGTGTGTATAATATTAGTCTCCGGTGTACTAGCTGTACACTACTCATTGGTCTATTGGTTGGAAGCACGGATGCTAAGCTAGAGGTCCTGGGTTCGATTACCGAGTCGAGCAGTGTTGGTTAAATGCGGATGCGGATACAGCTCGGAGTTCTAGATTTCTGCCCGGTTGATGGCGATAGGCTTTCTGCCCGCCTATTCTTTATCAAGATCCTCTCTCATGCCAGTTCTCACTTTTTTGCCGCTCGTACTATAATTTTGCATAATTGTTCTTTCTCATTCATCATCTCAGGCTTTTTGCCTGTTACATGGCCTATGCCTAAAGAAATCGGCCATATGTGGATGTACCAGCAATAGAGCTCGGATAACCCTTCCGGGAATAAAAGCGTGATGATGTTGTTGTTTTTGTAATAGTTGTATTTACTATGGTTGATGGAAAAGCGATTACAGCTCTTCAACTACACGTGGCGAATATGCTGCCAGTGCCAAAACACTTACCATAGATATACATATGGACGACGTATTTCTATGCTAAATATAAATTGTGTTTGTCGAAAACATTTTCTTTTATTCGCAAATCACAACAATATTTTCACTTGTTTTTTCGTTCCACAAGCACAGGTAGATAAATAGTTCCAGTTCAAATTTTTTAGGGTTCTGTATCCGAAGGGTGCCAGCGGGTCCCTATTACTAAGCCTCAGCTGTCCGTCCGTCTGTCAGCGGGCTGTATCTCATGAACCGTTCTAGTGTCACTAAAACGACATTCCTAATGTTATTGATACTAATTAAAAATGGCACGGTATTTGAGTATTTGATTCGAGTCGCACATAAAGAGTAGGTCTTCGGTACGTCTCGATAAATCAAATAAGGTTTAAGGCTGATATTCAGAGACGATGTTAAGCATAAACTTAGGCTTCCGTATGTCAAATTGTAATACAAATTTGACATACGAAAGCGTTACTTTAGGCTTAGCGTTGACTCTGAATATTAGCCTTACTTTTTTAAGTCGGTTCCTACAACGTTAGACGACGCGACGTCGCGGTAGGCCCAAAAGTAGATGGCGGGACGAGCTAGACCTTTACTGGAAGGATTTGGCCGCAGATAGCCCAGCAGATAGGCCTTTGCCCTGCAGGGGGACGATAATGGCTGATAATAAGCTGTATTTTCATAAGTGTTATGTTAAGTTATGGATTAGCCCAGGTCGGTGTCCCATTACAAAGCTCTCCAAGGGGCCTCTACGCGTTGGACCTGTGTCCCCCCGCAAGCCTACCAAAGGACCGGATGTCTACCTCACAGGACAGGAGGCATGCCATGACACCGTAAAAGGAGATACAAATAATAATAAGTCGGTTCCAAATTATTCATTTCCTATGGACAAGAACCGGCAAATTAACTCCTTGGTTCTAATTAATTAACCACAAGTATAAGTATTTAATTGTTTTTTTTTGTTGCAGTTTTCAACCTGGGTGAGTACAGGCGGCATGCGACGACGGCATACACAAGCCACGAGTTCTTCCGCGCGGACAATAAGGAGGCGATGGCGATACGGCAGCAGTGCGCGCTGGACGCGCTACACGACGTCTGCGAGTGGCTCGTCAAAGGTGGCGAGGTCGCTGTGAGTACACCATCACCTCATAAAAAAATAAATATCGATTTCAACATAACATATCAACACGCCCGTATTCCTGGAAGAGTTAGGCAGGCGCGTACTAATGCACACAAAGAGATCGCCGTTTGTCGGTATGTTTAGGTCCCATGTATTAGGGGCGAGCCTATTGCCGGCTGATGGCAATAAATAGGCTCAAAATCACCACAAATCCAGACTCCGAGCTGCTACTGGGGATTTCACAGAAAAACCCAACACCACTGCTCGACCCGGGGATCGAACCCAGAACCTCTGAAGTTCTATATACATACACTCACGCCTTTTGCCACAGGGGTAGGCAGAAACTATTGACCGCCACTTGCTACGATTCTTGCATACTTCTTTAGCTTTCTCTCTATTTGCAATCTTAATAGTACAACGATTTCTCCGAGATTGATGATCCGTTTTTGGGGACTCTTTTTTGGACAAATGTATCGTTCGAATGTATATGTTAAGTATTCCAATAGTGCCTCCCTGTCTTTATGGAAATTTTACATACATTCGAACCTGCGACCAACCGAACCAGAAGACGTAAGTTCGAATCCTGCCCGCCAGTCGATTTTTTTCTTCATTAAAATGGCTATATTTTTTTTGGGCATAAAAATATCAATAAATAAATTTTGGTAAGAGAAGCCGGGGTAAAATTTTAGCATGGAAAATGCTTAAAAAAAACCAATAAATATAACCCTATTTCAATAATTAAATTGTTTATATTCTACAGGTGTTCGACGCGACAAACTCGACGCTGGACCGGCGGCGCATGATCCGCGACATCGTGGTGCACAAGATGGGCTTTAAGCTGTTCTTCGTGGAGTCCATATGTGACGACCCTAGGATTATCGAACAGAATATTATGGTGAGGTATACCTTTGCCGCCTTATTTATAAACAAGGTTTTGTTATGCTAGGACTATAGTCCACGCGGAACTAGTTGGCCGCGCCTTAGGTAGGGACGGGGGTGAGGCGGCGGGTTATTGTGAACAAAAGCAAGCGCCCCCGCCCCTACGTCCCACAGGGCGCAGGAGACCCCACGCCTCTGTCCCGCCGCTCACATACCTAAGGCGCGGCCAACTAGTTCCGCGCAGACTATAGTTCATCTATGTTTTGTCACTATCAGATGATTTTAATATGACTGAAATAGGAAAGAGACAAAATATAGATTAAGAACTCCTAGTCTAAACCTTGTTTATTAAAAAGGCGGTTAGGGACTAGCGGCTAAATCATTGATTGTTAGGAAACTGAAAAAATACCACAAAATTTGTATTTTTCGGTAGCTTTTTTTTTATTCTCGTGTTTATTGGATACAAAACCTAATCTTTCATATAGAAGTTAATCTATTATTTAAGTTAGAACTAGGTATTTTATTTTTTGGATCACTTCATTTAGATTGGCATTAACATGATACCAAGCATGGTTGTCTAGTATAGTCGACCATAAAATTGCTTTACCACTTTTGACAAAAACTTCCATCCAAATTATATTTACTAAGGGTCATTATCAATCTGTCACTTGGTCTTGTAAGCAAAAATAGACCAATTTATCGCTTAAATTTGGAGCAGCCTCTAGGGGAGTACCTCCTTACCTACAGAAAACTGCAACCAAATAAAACACTTTATTGTGTGTTCTGTACCTGCAGTGAGTAAGGTTGCCAGAACTCTTTCTAAGGATGCGCTGCGCAGGCAGCAAGAAGAACATTCCCTTAAACTGTCGGCGCCTTAAACCTCTAAGAGGATTTTTCAGGATCGGCAACGCGTGAGTGACGCTTCGGCGTTGTAAACGTCCATAGGCTGCAATAACCATGTACCATCAAACGGGTCGCATGATTGTTTGCCACCTTTGTGGTATAAAATAAAACTCGAATTGCCCTGAATGATAATTTCTAGATCCAAACTGGCCAAATCATAACAGACCATTTCGTAACAGGAAGTAAAAGTGAGCAGCCCGGATTACACAAACATTCAGAACACAGACAACGTGCTGAACGACTTCCTACTTCGAATAGAACACTATAAGGAGAAGTACGAGCCGCTGGACGAGAGCATGGAGTCGGAGTACAGCTTCATGAAGATCTACGACACCGGCGAGAAGGTGGTCGTGCACAAACACGAGGGGCACATACAGAGCCGCATCGTGTATTACCTTATGAACATACACATCGTGCCTAGGACTATTTATTTGACTAGGGTGAGTTTATTATGTATTTCTGATGAATATAAGTGTTTCTATTTGTCTGGATGTTTCTTATGTATTATAAGAATATATTTACAAAAAAAAGTATATAAGTATTCTGTATAGTCACGAGCAAAAGTTCTAAAATGATTTTTTCATTAATGAATGATTGCTACTTTGTGATAACACCAATTTCACCATAGTATTGGTACGTAAATACTATGTTATCACAAAATTTGTATCAGTACTTTAGGAGAAAATCGCTTTTGAACATACTACAGTTTTCGCCAAACTTATTGTCCGGCTTGAAGTTGGCACGAGCTAACTTCAATCCGGAAGTAAAAATCGGCGAGGGAGAAATATTGGATTAAAATTATTTAAAACGACAGCCTACGACTTGAGCTTTCGTTTTTATTTATTACAGTCCAATATCTTTCGTTCTCCGATTTTTACGGCCGGGTTAAAATTAGCTCGTGCCAACTTCAACCCGGACAATAAGTTTGGCGATAACTGTACAGGCTATGCTTAGCTTGGAACTAAGATGGTGGTGTTGTGTAATATGTCCCAGAATGCATTATACATACTTTGTAGCACGGTGAAAGCGCGCACAACATAGTGGGTCGCATCGGCGGCGACAGCTCGCTGTCGTCGCGGGGGCGGCAGTACGCGAAGGCGCTGGCGCACTACATCGAGCAGCAGCAGATCCCCGGCCTGCGGGTGTGGACCTCGTGGATGAAGCGCGCCATACAGACCGTCAAGGACGTCAAGGCGCCGCAGGAGAGGTGGAAGGCGCTCAATGAAATTGACGCGGTAAGCTGCTATTTTACATTTATAGAATAAGTATTTACGTGTAGAAAGAGCAGTGTGATAAATAATACATACACTCACATACACACTAAACAGTGGTAGCCTAGGGTACGACCACTGGACTGCCAAGTCAAAGTTCTTGAGTTCGAATCCAAGGCACCTCTGACTTTTCGCAATCATGTGCGTAATTATCACTCGCTTTAACGGTGAAGGAAAGGAGATTTTCTCGACGGCATGTGAAGTCTGCCAACCCGCACTAGGCCAGCGTGGTGACATTAGCCTAACCCCTCTCATTCCAAGAGGTGATCCGTGTCGTGTCACAGAGATAAGCAAATAAGATACTGTCTTGCTACGATTGTGTATACTTAAAATATCCTGTCAATTGCAGGGCATATGCGAGGAGATGACGTACGCGGAGATCCAGCAGAAGTACCCGTCGGACTTCAACGCGCGCGACGCCAACAAGTTCGCGTACCGCTACCCGCGCGGCGAGAGCTACGAGGACCTGGTGGCGCGCCTGGAGCCCGTCATCATGGAGCTGGAGCGCCAGGGCAACGTGCTCGTGGTCTCGCACCAGGCCGTCATGCGCTGCCTGCTCGCCTACTTCCTCGACAAGTCCGCTGGTCAGTACACACATGTTTATTTTTAGGCTTAAGTTTGCCAACAGGACAATATTACTAAGCTTCCGTCGTCCGTCCTTCTGTCTGTCAGCGAGCTGTATCTCATGAACAGTAATAGGTAGAGAGATGAAATTGTCAGTTTCTATGTATGACTACTACGTCTATTGCGCGCAACAACATTTGCAGCGCACGCGCAAGTTCCATATTACAGACGTGAACGATTAAAGATTAACCCTCTCCCAAAATTTCAAAATGTTTGTGTAAATAGACAGGTAGAGTCTAGTACTTAATGCCATTTATATTTTGATTACAAAATGGCTTGCCAAAGACAAAACATAAATATTTGCTACCCTTGACCATAGACGCTAAACTTCGTGTCCTAAACGTCGTGATTTGATTCCCACAGGACACAAATATTAATATGATGAATAATAATAAAAAAAAAGTGAACATCAAAATAATTATCACTAGACCTCACACTAGGATACCCTGGGTAAATATAAGTGTTTTTGTTTGTCTGGGTCTAGTATCCATAGCTAGGCTCTGCTTAGTTTGGGACTAGATAGTGTTGTGTCAGAACTCAGTACGATGTATATTTTTCAACACTGTGCGCAGAGGAGCTGCCGTACCTGCACGTGCCACTGCATACGGTGATCAAGCTGACGCCGGTCGCGTACGGCTGCCGCGAGGAGCACATCAAGCTGTCCGTGCCCGCCGTCGACACGCACCGCCCCAAACCTTCTGTGAGTACACCTACATACTAACTAGCTACACAATAATGGTCCTTATGATGATAACCATAATGAATAAATACCACCCATATAGAGTAAGTGGCCAGGCCCCCTCAGATATACTTTATCTTCTAAAGGAAGAAAAGTGGGGCTTTGGGTACTCCTCATAGGTACCTCATGCCAGCATTAGGACTTATTCACATACGACATTAAGCATGACGTCATGTTGATGTTTATAGAGACGGGTTTTCTCGGTTCCAGCGCATTAACAATCGGCTTATAAGTTAATAAGTTACAAGTTCACATTGTAACCAAAATATTTTTCTTATCATAACGATAGATCAAAAGAGAGAAGAAGAAAGAAAGAAAACTATATTAGACATACAAGTTTTGTGTCTTCTACAACCTGTTTTTTTTTATCTACGTTATAGAGCTGTTGTTCCAACCTAAAAAGAGTTCGTGGCATCAACACTCACTTGATCGATAATCCAGACAATGCTATCCCAACACTATCATAATGGGACAACACTAGCTACTGTCAATTAGTTCATAGTTACGACTTATTAGGCGTGCTATGATTACAATAACAAAAGCTTAGAATACAAGCAATGCCGTTTGGTTTATCTCTAATTGCAGTAGAAAAAAAAAGTGTGAAAACAATAACCTGTTAAAATTAAACTTTAATAATCTATGTTCGTAGTAATAGTATTAGTTGAAAAGCTTTATTTGTGTCGCGCCGCAGTTAATCTAGCCATTTAGCTGGCTTTGCCTACCACTAACTAAACACTTGTATTTTATCTACAATTCAAATCCAGTATTATCGATTACTTATATATACTGCTGAAGTCAATTAAAGTTGATTAAAACATTATGTACAAAGGAAAATGCCACTCAGAACACCAATCTTTAGGTGCCAAGTATATAAAAAGATTTAAATTTAATGCTAGTACAGCTGTAAATGATAAGATCGATTAGTTTATAGAACATTTATCGATAATAGCTCTTCTTTCTTACAAGTAAGAGTACAAATTTCCTACTGTATTAGAAAATATCTGCCACTGCGTCTTATTAATCTAAAAAATAAATCACGTGATCATGTCTTTATTTTCTTTTTTTAAATATTAAAATTCTGAATTACTCATTAATAGTAATATCAGAACTCACAAACCATAAACAAACAATACTTCAAAAGTATTAAAAAGTAATTTATTTGACAGGACGACGAAGACGCGGCAGAGGTCCAAGTACGCAATGTTTGCAGCATGAACTAGCATAGCATAGCATACATAGCATGGGTGTAGTATAGATGTTGTTGTAAAAACTCGTATTCCATCGTAGACAATACCTACTCCATTTAGGGGACTAAAAGACAAAATGTAAACAAAACAGTTTTTATTTGTTGTAAGAATTAACTGAATTAATAACAAAGGAATGCACAGCTCTTTTTATACTATTTAAGGATCTGTATCAGCCATACTCAACCTGGGGCCCGCCGGGCCTTTGTGATTGGCCCACTTGGAGTACATTGAAAGTTTTTTAAATTCGCGCCCATCAGAGAAACTGTGGGCGTGTTGAGTAAATAAAAAAGGGAATATGTGGAATATTGGAGCCTGGGCTGGAAATTGTTGCCCAAAAATATAAAAGCGTCCAAAGAAACGTTCGAAATTGCCAATTTTTTATTATGTTTTTATTAACACCTAAATGACTAACCTAAATATTTTTTGCGGCCCGCGACATCAAGACCGAAACGTGTTTGTGGCCCCGTTAAAAAAAAGGTTGAGTATGACTGATCTAGATTCTTAAGATATTCTCAGAATATTCAAAAATGTCCTACTCGTATAACGAAGCGATCTACAAAGAAATCTAAAGCTAGGTACTTAGTGGTAGTAGGTGGAAATGGTCACACCAAATTTTTTCACACGCCTGCTTTATTATTTCTACGATTTTCTCTCACTGTTCATCCCCTGACTTAAAAGATGCTGTGGCAAGCGTAACACAAAAAAAAAATTGCATTTTGTCTTTCGTGTCCCTAATTAATGTTCACATGATTTATAGCAGTCTTTTCAGACCGACGTTGAGTCTAGCTATCAGGTGTATAAACAATAACATAAATACGTAAGGTATCAAAATATATTACCCATTCTACGGGCCCAGTAGATCACTAAAAAAAATGATGAAAGAATGAACGAATGATTCAGTAGGAATTTATTAAATTCCACTAGTAGCAGTTACTGGTAGAACTTGGTAGATTTTCAGGTTCTGGTTAACTATTGTATTGAGAAGCCGTGTGATGCACGCAGGTTTCATTGTAATTTTCATGAAACAATCCTGAAGGGTTTTCTGCCCTATTTGTATTGAATGAAAAAAAAATAGGTTTTTTATTCGACAAGCCTGGTTTAGTTTATTCTAGAACTCGCAGACATTTGCATTACAAACTCCGTCTTCGCAAGGAATTATGATTTTTTACAGCAACACATTTAACACATTTTTTGGCGGGAAAAGTGACAGTTTTCAGGTGGTGGTTATCTGTGTGTTTGGTTGTAACGGAGGCGGAGTTCTTTTTTTAAATAAAACCGTTTTTTTTTTGTTGCGTTCCAAATTGATTATTGTGTTTATTATTTTGGATATTGTATATGTTTATGTATATATTACGGATATTGGTGTCGCACCATATAATTTACCGTTATTTCCCCTCCCCTTTCCCTATTGGGTAAAAGTAATAGGCAAGTCTTTATGAAGTCCCACAAAACTGGTGATGGGTTGTTCGGAAGGATAACAAACTCGTGTAATTTTGCTTATTTGTAGAGAAATGCTCATAAAAAATTAAATTATAGTGATCACAGTAAACAATTAAATAAAACGATCAATTTTATTCGTAAAACTAACAATGATTGAGTGTTTGGTTGTATTATGTTAGTATAGTGAATAACAAAAGCATGGATTGACTTCCATGTTATTAATTTCTATGACCACAAGAAACAGAACCAGGTATTCGTATCGATAAAGCCTACGACGGTGGAATAGTCCGTGTTATTTCAAAATTAGAATAACATTCATGTAGGTATTAATACAAATTGCAGTAGGTACCTACTTACAACTATATTTTCAGTTTCACTATAGAGTTTCTACGCGCTTATAATTTTATTTAGTTGGATATATCTATCAAAGCGTCATTTGTCTATGATTAAACACCTACCATAGATAAAATAGGACGTTTGTCTATAGATAGGGATGACATCAACCAATTCAATGTGCCAGTTCGTGTACTTAAATTGTATTTTTTTTTTTTCACTGTGTGTTCACTGAATTTCAACACCATTGTGATTGTTGACATAAAATGAACCCCTCCAAATTTTCCCGTGAAATGGCGACAAGCAATCACCCCCCAAACTTGAGCTATGTAGATTTCCATAAAGATGGGCATTATCAGGCCTTTATTAATCTGGGGATTCTGGCATATTATAATATATACAACTCGCTTTTAAAGAAAACACTGTTAAGAAGCCTGCCCATCTATGATAATTGGAAAGTATAAAGTTAATAAATATGTTTAACTTCCAAGTCGCACTATGTATTTTAATGTGGCGGGCTCATATAACCTCCGTCTAAAAGAAGATCCATGCCAAACAGCGGGAGTAATGGGAAATTATTGAAAAAATACAAGAACTAAGGTTTTTTTCTCTGCAGGTGATACCGGCGCCGCCTATAAAGCCGCCCGTGCCGCCCGTCCTCAACGGCGAGACGAACGGCGAACAAACCCAGGAAAACCAGTCGCATTAACATTGTATACAAGACATCGTAGATAATGGAATTAAAATATTGTCCATGCTAGTTCAAAAGTTTAGAGTAAAATGACATTTGGGATTATTTTTTCTGTGTGAACGACTTAAAAAACGAAACAAATATTAAATGATGTGGTTGTTATCCGTGACTGTCTACAATCTGTCAAGTCGACGAATTTGAGACTGATGCTAAGTGAGTTTAGATTTTTTAAATTTTAAGTCATGTTACTAAAAACACGTTCACACACGGCCGTTTATCAGCGTTCACTCAGAGTTAGCGAGGGGTCACAACATCCGGTGATAAGTTTTTATTTTCTGTTAAACAGAAATCCGACGATTTGTTTAAAAAATTTCCGCCTTGTCGCTGTTGTAAAAATATTTCGCTAGCGCTGCAGCGCTTTACAACTAACTATTCGAAGCTTTGTTTGACATTTTTCACACGGCCCGGCCGCTATCAAAAGCGCTTGAAATGCTAACTGGCGTCAAACGCAAGTACGGCGAACAAAAACTGCGCGAATTTTCGATACTGTACTGTGCCCCTACGCTTATATATTTTTATAAGCTATCTTGTTTTGTCTAGTTAGCTCCTATCATCCTATCATATTTATAAATAATATTTAACTATACATAAGAATTTTTACAAAGTGGCTATGTATATTAAATGTAATATTGTAAAATTGTAATTTTAACTTTTATTTAAATATAAGATTATCATAAGTGGGTCCTTGTTTTTTATTTCATTACCTTAATTTTTGTATACAAGGTGGAAGGGACATCGACGCACATCCGAATACCATGAGTTCAGTACATGATTCTGGACCCCCCTGCGTTGAAATTTTCCGTAAATTTTTTCATCAATTTTCCAATTTTTTCTGCAGTTTTTTTTACTTTAACGTGTAAAAAAACAATATTTCTACCTACCCAAATTAGATTTATAATTAAAAAACCATTATTTCATTTATTTCACTCAAAACAGCAATGTAAATAAAACTCATCGTCAAAGGCGCCGACAAAGGCCGCGCGCGGCGCGTCGGTTCAATTCAAAGGAGCAGCGGCGTATGCAAAATTCTTTTGTATTTCGCCGATTTTGAAATTATTTTTTATTAGTTCCTAGTTTTCGCTCGTGGAGTGCAAACGTATGTGCAGTTTGTCGCGAATTTGCGATCTTATCGTAAAGGTATCAAAATCAAAAGTAACTTTCTTAGTGTGTGAGTACTTGTGTCTGTGTATTGTTATTGTTTTGATTGCGAAAAATTTAAAATGCATTCCGTACAATACTTTACTGCCCGTGAATATGGGAATTATGCTCATGTGCTATGGCGAAGCACATGGAAAAGGTCAGTGAGTTTATTAATAATACCTACATTAGGTACTCTGAATCTGTTTTATGGAAATAAGTTTATTTCCTCGCATTTTCATATCCTTTTTGGTATAAAATACCTGTTATCGGTTATAAAATTAATTAACTTGATTTTATGATTGTGGTATCAACGTTTAGGTGATGTTTTGTAGGTAGGTATCACGAAAACAACGGTCGCGGACTCACAGCAAATCGCGGCGGTGACTTGAGTGAGTAAATAGGTAGGTAGTTGCGGATCGCACGCGTGATAACATTCACCGCGGAGCGTGATCGCGTTGTTAGCAATACACTGCACGCTCAAAAATGACAATATCCGTAACCGGTCATTTTCTACATGAATATCCTAGGTCATTTTATTTTTGACCTTGAGTGAAACCTTGTCACGACGTTTGTGCGTCGATGTCCCTTCCACCTTGTATATGTATCTATTATAAAAAGTATAAAAAAGTAATCGGAGTGATATTTATTTTCCACCGATACCTATTGTTATCTTATGTATAAGATATAAATGTATAAACGTAGAGGAGCTAAAGAAGTATGCAAGAATCGTGGCAAGTGGCAGTTTCTAGTTTCTGGCTACCCCTATGGGGAAAAGGGAGTGAGTGAATGTATGTTATCATGGGCGTACCCAGGGGGGGCAGGGGGGGGCAGCTGCCCCCCCCTGGAACTTGGATGCCCCGTAGATAAAAGTTATAGTAAGATAAAAAAAACCTTTTTCGTGTTGTGTGTAGGACGGAACAAACTTGCCCCCACAATTTACAATAACACATGGCAGTGACAAATTGTCAAAATAGAAAAATATCCACTATTTGTTGCTTTTTGCCAACAATTAGTTGCTACAAAACGATTTTGTTGCTCAAACCGATCTTACAAAATTGACAACAATGCTAGCTTTACTTTGTTTATTTGTTTTGGAAAAATCGAGAGTGACGAGCTTATAAACACACCGGTCAGAAACTCGTGCGATCCCGGGAAGATATCCTATTGCCGATTTTCAGGGCGTCATTAACCAAGTTGAGCAACACAATTATTATATTGGATTTTGTTGATTCCCTAAAAATCGAACGCTAAGCTAGCATGATCGTTTTATAAGGATACCGGTTCGGATACTCATCCAACCTTTACAGTGGCGTATTTACACTAGGGCCAAAAGAGCCATAGCCCGGAGCGCCAGGCTCCAAGGGGCAGCGCTAGCCGCACGGAGGTAGTAAGAAACTAATTGTAATTACCCCATACACTAACGTCGCCTGTCCTAAGTGGGTTCCCTCAATTTACGAGCTCACTTTTACATGAGACAACTGGAGGTAGTAACAAAGTAATTGTAATTACCACTCTAACTAACCTAACCTGTCCAAGGTGGGTGGCTCAAATTTTCGAGCTCGCTACGCTCGCTCCTACATGAGACACCTGGAGGTTGTAGACAAAATAATTGTAGTTACTCTTTAACCCAGCCTGTGCGAGGAGGGTGGCCTCAATTTTCGAGCTCGCTCTGCTCGCTTTTACATGAGACACCGGGAAATAGTAAACAAACTAATTGTAGTTACTCTTCTAACCAAGCCTGTCCGAGGTAGGTGGCCAAATTTTCGAGCTCGCTTCGCTCGCTCTTACTGTGTAAGATAACTGGAGGTCTAGTAACAAACTAATTGTAAGTAGGTATCCTTCTAACCTAACCTGTCCAAGGTGGGTGGCCCAAGTTTTCGACTTCTCGTTTGCTGACTCTTAGTCATAAATTTTCATTGCTACGTTAAGCAATATTTTTTTTTCTATTTATAAATCCCGGATAAATCAAGCGTTGAGTTAGCACGACTGGCTTATAAGAATACCCGTTAGAAATTCATCTGATTTACGGTTCTGAGTTTTGTTGATGACTTTTTTTATACCACTAAGGTGGCAAACAAGCATAATATATGATACGGCCCGCCTGATGGTAAGCGGTTACCATAGCCTATGGATGCTTGCTACACCAGGGGTATCATTCGCGCGTTGCTGACCCGAAAAACGTCTGGTTACGGAGGATTCACTGCGCCGACAGTTTGAGGGAATATTCTTCTTACTGCCAGCGCAGCGCATCCTTAGAAGGAGCTCTGGCGACCTTACTCACTGCAGGAACACAACACATAATAAAGTGTGTTATTTGGCTGCAGTTTTCTGTAAGGTGGAGGTACTTCCCCAGACTTTCCAGGCAACAATAATACATTTCATCATCCGTCATCATACGACGTCCGGTTCTATTTTTTTTATGCTGACTCTCCAGGCGACAATAACCATTGCAGCGTAGAGCAAGAAAACTATTATTATTATTTGATTCCAGAAAAATTTTGAGTAGCGTGACCGGTTTATAAAAGGATACCGTATAGTCAGAAACTCTAAGAAAAGCTCCGATTCTATATTTTGTTGTTGACTCTCTATGCATCAATTTTTATGAATACCGGAAGAATCGAGTGTTGATCCAACATGACCGGTTTACAATGCATCAGAGTCATCAACAAAATGTAGAACCGGAGATCGGGTAAATTTCTGACCGATATCCCTATATGCCGGTCATGCTAGCGGATAATTAAGTAGATCTGCAAATAATTTATTATTTATGTATTTTGGTAAAATCGAGCGTTAGGCTAACATGATCGGCTATAAGCGCACCTGTTAAAATTCATCCGATTTCCAGTTCTAAAATTTGTTGTTGGCTCTATGCTTGTTCCACGTGGGGTCATAATATAATAGGTAGCAACAAATTAACAAAATAATTCGGTTTATCATATTATTTACTCTGATATATTTACGTATAGTTAGCATTTTTGTCGATTTTTCGATGGGTTTGAGCATTTTTATGCTAAAATTCCACTGCCTCTTTTAGTGAGATGAGGGACCCAAGGGGGGGGGGGGTAAGAAGTTTCTCATCTGCCCCCCCCTGGGCCAAAAGCTGGGTACGCCCATGTATGTTATATTTGGATGACCTATCAAATTGTTTTGGGGTAGGTTTACTAGGTTTAGGTTACAGTTCTCGCCAATTATTTTACGGCTTGAAGCTGGCACGTGTTAACTTCAACCACAAAGAAAAATATTAATAACTAGCTTCCCGCCAGCGGCTTCGCCCGCGTGGTCTTATAATTTTTTCCCCGTTTTTGCTACATTTTTCATTACTACTCCGCTCCTATTAGTCGTAGCGTGATGATATATAGCCTATGTTACTCGGGGATAATGTAGCTTTCCAAAGGTGAAAGAATTTTTGAAATCGGTCCAGTAGTTTCGGAGCCTATTCATTACAAACAAACAAACAAATCTTTCCTCTTTATAATATTAGTATAGATAATATATTTAAATATGTAAATACATTTTGATTAAAACACCTAAATATTCGACCTATTTAAAATAGGGGGAGGGCATGATATGGCTAGATATCATAGAAGTATCAAGTATACTATGTTTATATATAATTTGACAACACTTCTATCGGCATCGGGGCTGGTTAGCTCTAGCTACGGAAGTATTTCAAAGTATTTTATCATGTAAGTTCCATGGCTCTGACTCCAAATATAACTTTATATTCAAACGTAATGTAGAGTTTGACATCCTTATTTCATGTTTTTCCGCTCTTGAAGTCCGTCTATTAAAACAAAATAGCGCAGTCTATCTACTGTGTGACATACTATCAAAGTACACAAATCTCCGAGTTCTTCGGCGTTGCCTCTACTTACATGTAGATGGCGCAACCAGTATCTCAATAAGCTATGACGTGATGTGTTAAACACACATGGGCCTATATTTAATATTATATCTATGCATGGGCCGTGCTTGCTGACCGCCCCGACTTATACGAGTGCCGAGCTAGCACAGTATTTATAAATCTACTGTAATACTAGCGTTACATCGTAACTTATTTTTCAAATCAAATCTTTATTGCGTTCCATAAAGTTAAAACAGATGGTAGGCTTATAACTAGGGATCAAATATGGACCCTGTCGGGCACAGCATATTATTATATTTTGTATAATAATGTATGTACCTACCTACCTGTATAGGTATTTTCACATTGTATCTTAAAACCCTACCCATCCCAAACTTTGATAGTACATAGAATACTACTTATGGAAACTTATTTTACAAATTCACAACTACCCCCCACTTTTCATACATTAATTTATTTGCCGCCAATTCATTATTACTGTTCTATTTTCATTATTTGATTTGCTTATTGAATTTAAGCGTAATAGGCTGGTACTCCTACTCACCTATTAATATAAGTGCATTACGAAGACATGTGAATCAATTTGAGCCAGAGCGGCGCTCGGCGCGGCGCGTCAAATGGAAAATGAACCTACACACATAATTATGTATGTACATGTATAATTTTGATGTTCCTAAACTATGGTAATGATGTCCGATAATGCCTAACTACTTATGATAGTACTTTTAAGGTAATTTCTATTAGAAGCATCCAATGAAGCATCTGTTTTCTCTACATAAGAGTAAAATGCAGCTGTTACGCAGGCTTGATACCAGGTATGTGTCCGGGCGACCTACATAGCTTTTAGTGTGCAAAATAAACGGGCTGGGCGAACGTATGTACTGTAACTAGATAACTATGTAACATGAACGGCCACGTCTACATACAAACGTGAGCAATCAATAAAATACTATAGACGGTCATGTACTACCCTGCCTACCATACTATAGGTAAGTAGGTACCTACCTCCGCGTCCCGGACGACGGCTATGGAAACGAATAGAGTTGATTTTTCATTTTTATTTTTTTGATTTTCGTAACTATCCTTGTATCACAGTACCATTGTTTAAGAAAAGAATCGGACATAGGTGCCCACCTACCTAAAAGAAATATTAAATTTGAATTATTCTTGTGATAAATATATGATTAAATTAAGTATTTTATTTAGTATAATAGTTCAAATTACAAAATCCTAATTTTATCAAAAAGTTAGAGCATTAAAATGCATGAAGTCAATCTTATCGATTGCAATATCGATTATTTACCATAGATCTAGGTCTACAGAAACTCTTTTCTCTATTCGTCACAGCTGTCAATGACATTTCGACGTTCGAAACGTATTTTTACGAAATGTATTTTAGCTTATTTTCTTCGTCTAATCGTAAACTTATATAATTATTTCATTAAAATACCAGTAATGCATCATATTATAAAAGTACATTAATAATGTGCTGATGAATATAGTGGATTCTTTATACGCTTGATAACAAAAATGGTATCAACTTTGAATTTAGACGAAAAATATAATAGAGGTGCGTGCGTCATATTTTCAATGTGACCTATTTTACCGAAACAGTAGATATTTATGTGGCTTTCGTAATACTATTGGTGTGTTGCAGTGAGGAGGAATTTCTGTTTTTATTTGGATATTCAAGATCATGGTCTGGCCAGATCTATATCTCGCCGGATTCAAGACATGGGTTTGGTAAGTTAGTAACATTATGGTATTTACCGCCAAAATTGTTATTCTTTCAAAGTAGCACATAGCTATATATCTACATACGCTGCCACATAATTTTTGGTTATGTACAGTATATTATTGTGTGACCAAATCGGATAACAGTAATTTTTATTTTGTGAGCCTCGTAGATCAAGTCACCCTAATTTGGTCACGTTACATACGCTCTGTTTCACGATTCGAGTGTCTTTGATTAGATGTAGTACATACGATTTTTTAAAAGAAAATAATGCTAAATTATGCAAAAAAGAGTTCCTTTAAGTGCTTTTGCAAGAAGTTTATTTTATAAAACGTTTTTCATTATTTATTTTTATGTAATAATTTGATAATAATTTACTGCCGAAACTAGTTTAATGCAACAAAAGAGTCGGAACACTCGGAACGTAATTATGTATAGACCAATGAGAAGCATCCTCCCTTCCACTCGACAACAGCGCCTCTGGTGGCCAAAACATCAACTAATGTGAAATATCTCCATCTTGTATGACAGATTTGTGTTTGTTGTTACTTTTTCGATTTTATTTATCAATTGTGTATAAATACGTTTAAAAAGTGTATCAAACGTTGCATAATTAACCTGCAATCTCATAATTCAACGTGTAATATAGACATTTGGATACCATTTAGCGATAGAAGGCAAATCTATGAGTGACGAACATAGTGGTCGTCTGAGTGACTAGTATATAGTTACTTATTTTTGTGATAAGCGGAGCGCGGGGGCCTCGCGGACGGCTTTTATGTAAGTATATGCAGCGTATATTATTCACACGTACATACCGACATAACGATCGTGTCAGAATTGTTTAGAAAACACTTTAAAAACAGTTGGAGTGGCCAGTGTGTCGCATAGCTTGCGTTGAATTTTAGGTCATCTTTTGTACGGTCGCGTTGGAGCCGCCGCCGCACCGCGAAATGCAGCGGCCCGAGGCCGCGCGCCGCGCTCTCTCGTGCTGCGTTGCACTACATCCATTTTAAAAGCCGTTTGAAATGTAGTTTCCTTCGGGTTACGCGTGTGTCCGCTTAATTTTTGACAGTTGATATTGCTTACAATATACTCAAGGGTATGTGAGTCTTAAGACCAATGTCTTAGGGGTGAGATTTGTGTGTAGTAGTATAGTGTGTTATTTTTTTGCGCGGGACGGTTGGCGCGAGTCGTGGAGGGCGCGCTGGCGCGGTCCGCCGGCGTCGGCTCGATGTGTCGACCATATTTCAAGGAAAACTTGCCGATGTGTGTTCCGCCGCGTCGATACTCACAGCGCTGATGCCCGCCCCGTTACATTGTGCCGTCGCATGCATCGTTCAATAACATATTCCGAGAATGCCCTCTGACCAAACGCCGTCAGTCGCGCTCGCAGCGAGTAGGTAGCACCGTAGCAGTTGCGACACATACATTACGCGTATTAGGTCAGCCTGGTGCAATGCTGACTTTCACATAATGTCACTGCACACTGCATTACCTAAACAAGTAAATAATAGTAACATTTTGTAGACAGTAAATTCTATATGAGTTGCCAGATATTGGTGCAATCATAAACTTATTTGATGCTGGCAACATTAAATTAATTAAGACTATTCATGAGAGTTCATTTTATCAGTATTTTTATTCTCATGTAAACAAGATAGTGGTTGTGTAGTACATTTATCAATAGTTACAAATCTATTCCTGAGGTCTGCTACATGGAATATAAATGATAAATATTACAAAACCCAACATTACATTTTAGTGATCTTATGTTCAGTAAAACACAATAATTATGTATGTTATCACTTTGACAGATGCAAGGAATGGTTCTGTATTAAAGCTGATAGTCAACCTTTGTATAGAATATGATAACTTGTTGATTGCAAGGTTAGCAAGAATAAACAATAAGTGTGTATCTAGTAATTTAAATGCACTGACCAGCAAAAAAATTGGAACAACATTGTATTTGATCATTTTAAAATATTTCTCAAATTCGTTTGACACAATAATGTTTTTATTTAATGAAATAGTTAGTGTAAAAACTAGGTTTCTTACATAAAAATGTTATAATATTTGTTTGGTATCAATATTGTTTTACATTCCCATAAAAATATATAATCATTTTTGTATTTATCATCTTCATTATTAATACATATGTCATAGATATCAGTGTAAAAATGCATGAACTATCTTTGCAAGTATTTATACATGTAATTATATTGTATGGTGTAAGGCCCGCAGTACTAACTTTTATTTGGTTGTATGTATTTAAAGCATTTCTGAAAATTATCAATTATTTTAGATAAGTTGGCACCATTATAAGGAAAATCAAAAACTACAAAGTACTTCATGTTCATGTTTTTTTCTAAATATCTTGAATTAATCACTATCGGGGCTCTTATTATCATATGTAACAGACACTTAGCCAAACATCACCCAACCTGTTGCTCTAAACTGATATTTATAAGTAATAATATATATGTTACGTTTGTATGAAAAGAAATGCTAAAGGTCAGCAGATCAAGAACCCTTTCAAAACAAATATGTATATGAAGTACCCTTAATCTTCATGTAATGTACTGTTCTATTAATAATTCAGGCAATTGCTATCTAGCTAGCTTACAGAGGACATGCTGTTTGTTAGAATGAGACAGAAACAGGTCTACATACTAACAATTTATTAAATGTCTTAATCAATAATTAATTTTAATTGAAATATTATTTCATTTCTATAATCATAAATATTGTATTTCATACTCTGGCACACAGGCTTAGAATATTATATTTCTGAAGTGCAGGTTGTAATTTGACACAGTCATCATATGACACATAACATGAGCCCATGGTGTGTTCCGTAAGCAAGTGTCACTTACATTTTATGTTGGCCACACAAACCTTGTAAGCTTCGTTCTGAAGAGAGAGACAGATTCTACCTTTTTTATTGCTATAAAAAGTCAACAAGTACATCAAAATAAAGCACATCTTAATGGAATATTATGTAATTGGAATAGCATCAGCATATGTAATCACCTAATAGTCCTCAACTTAATAATCTTAATAGGGAGCTCATAATCTGAATTGGATGTTCATGGACATTGGTTATGTTTACTTGCAGCAGCAAGAAGTATTCCTAACGTCTCGCGTGACGCACGTGGTGCGGTCGCGGAGCGCCGGCGTCGGGGGCAGCGGGGCCGCGGCTGGGGGCGGCGGCGCGTGGTGCGGGGGCGGGGGCGCGTGGTGCGGGGGCGGCGCGGCGCGATGGGCGCGGCGTGAGGGGCGCGCGCGCGCCGATGCCATGCTGGAGTGCGTGCGGCCGGACCCGCCACACATCGCGCACAACCACAAATACGTACAGCTCACTGTACAGAAGGTACACACTACACACTCACCACACATAACCCACGATAAGTTCCAAAAAGGTTCTGGTTTGATGGATAATACAATATAACACGAATTATAATTATAAATATCACAGTTAGAGGCTTTGATATTCTTTCTTGCTGATATATCCATGAAATTGTTACCTTTGTTTTGTAATATTGTGATAATTACTCCTTAGAATAAGAATAGTATGTTCCTTGCTCCTTAGAATAGTATGTTTGTATTCATACAGTTTTTGTAAGATAAGATTAATGTAGCCAAAGTATGTAGGTCTTCATAGAGCTTGTTGCAATCTAATATCTATTCTATGCATGCTACTTTCTGTCTTATTAACAAATTTTCCTTTTCCTTCTAACATGTCTGTTTATATCTTAATATGGCGCTTTATTATTATATATCTTTACAAAATATTTATTAATCTTTCAGGCTATAAGTCTATTGGATAAACTGTATGATACATTCTTCACGGCGTCGCGCAAAGCGCATGTCACGCTCTTCACTAAACATTTTATCAAGATTGAGTTTTTGGACAAGTATGATATAACATTTATAAGAAATTGTATGTCTTTTCCCTCACTAACAACCAAAACACCTAATTGTTATCTTTAATTCCAGGCTGTGCAGACCGATTTACAAAGAATTTGATGAATGGCCTGAGATATCTTTAGAACCAGACCCACCAAAGGAAAAGAAGAAAGAAACACCAGAAAAGATTACTACTACTAATCAAAATACAAAGGATACAGCAATTGAGAAGTAAATAATAGTAGTCGCGTTAACTTGAATTGAATAAACTTAATGTGTTCTTATAGTACAACGTTGTTTACAGAATGACGAGAAAAAGCCGTCCGAGAATCAAAGAGCGGGAAGAGAAAGAGGTGAAGGGCGGGTACTGCGAGATGTGCAACACGGAGTACGTGGACGCGGCGCTGCACCGGCGCTCGCCGCACCACGTCGCCTTCGTGCGCGACCACGCCAACTTCCTCGCGCTCGACTCGCTCATCGGCGCCGGCGCCGACGTCGCCACCTTCCTGGACAAGGCCACGCCTATCAACGGCGAGCGCCGCTCCCTCCGGAAGATGTGCAACGGGGAGCTCGACCAACCCAAGAACAAGCGCTCCAAACGGTCGCAGTCGCCCGACTCCACCGTCAACGGCAACCTAAGTCCGAGGCGCAACGGAGTGGTAGAAGACGAGAGGAAACACAACACTCGGTGCAGCAAACGAGCTAATGACGCGCTCACCGAAGACCGCCAATACTATAAAGTAGTCGGCGTCAGTACAAAGTTACGTTCGAGCGGCGGATTTGCGAACAAAAGAAAAGACTCACCGCCAGCATGTAACGGCACTAAACCTTTAGTGGTTAAGTTTAGGAAGGTGCGGCGCTCAGAGTTGTCAGTACTGAGTGATGAGGCGGAACAATTTATGTTCCCTAAGCGCGCCAGCTCGACTAGTTCCACATCTTCCGACGATGACGACAAAGAGCTCAGCGCGCGACGAAAGAGTAGCCCGCTGCCGCCGCCGCCCACCATAGAGAGACGGAGGCAGGCACGCCCGCTCGCACTCAAGGAAGAGTCTTCAGAAGAGGACAGCTGGCCAGAAGACAAACGGAGGCGGAAAAAACGGGCACCAATTGTAGCAAAACGGGCGCGCAGAGTGCCATGTAAAGCACAGTCTACAGAACCAGAACCAACAGTTGTAACACCTGAGGTTGTAGAACAAATTGTGCCTGCAGAGCCATCAGTACCGCCTGACGGAGAAATCAGTCCATTGAGAGAAGATCCTATAGAGAGATGTATGAAGTGGGAGGATGGCAAGCTGAAGTATACCCCTGCTGTGGAGCAGCTAGAGTTTGCCTTTGAGTCTGTGCCCCAGAGCGAACCTTGGTTTGAAACATTCAAGAGACAAGATGAGGATAAGGTGCTCGCTAAAAATATACCACAGTATTTTGGTAAGTTGTTACTTAATTATAGTTACGTATATATATTTTTTTAATATATATTTTATATCTTGAATTGTGTTATTAAACATGTATTTTGTTTGTTTGTTACAGCACTATATTCAAAATCCCCAAAGTTACCATATGAAATTGGTCAGTTACCACCTTTGAAGCCAAATTGCTGTCCACTGAGTGACTTAGTAAAACATGAAGAAAAGCCTGGACCATCGCGGTCTTACGGGACACGGGGGATGAAGAAACAAAAGCTCAGGAAGCGAACAGCCGCATTGTTAGCGTTGGAGGGACATCCGAGAAAATCACCGAGGGAACACGCGTCCACACTAGCTATCCTAGGCTCTGCCGGCCTGGTACACCGACGGAAACACGCGGACGACTCCAAGTCGACTGCGTCAGAGGACACCATCAGCGATACACACAGCAACGTCAAAGTTGATTCCGTTCTTTCCGAAACTCAGGAGGCGTCGGAAAGACTACAGCAATTCTTATCAGAAGTGTTCGAGGACGCGGCGGAGTACGACGTGTCAGACGAAGTGATGGATGGTGAGGCGGCTGTCACCACCTCTACGAACTTGCCCGATGTGTCCAGTTTAGTGTCAGAGTGCGAGAACTGCGATATTATCCGAAATGAGATTAAGGAGGCGGCAGACAGACCCAAAGGCAGACGCGGGAAATTCAAAAAGAAGAACCGCACTGGCTGGCCAAATAAAAAGAAGCAAACCAAAAAGAGCTCCAGAACAAACAGTGTCGATTCTGAAAACAAAGTTGATAGTAGTTTAGACCGGTCGTCGGCGGAACCGCCGGACGACGACACCACACAGGACACCATCAGCGAGGAGGACACGAATCTATCAGAGACTGAGAAAGAAGAGACAACCATCATAGAAAAATCCAAATCGGAGGACTCGCAAGACAATACTCTCACTGAAGACACAACAGAGGAGCAATGCAACTCAGCAGAGTGCGACTCGACACAAGAGTTATCAGACAGCAAAGATAAGACGTTACAGGAGTTGAAAGTACTGGCAGAAAAGGCAAAGGCTGAACAGAAAGAGGAACGAAAATTACGTTCAGAGACTGAGGATAAAGATGGCAAGAAGAAGAAACTCGGACTGGGTGGCTGGCTGCTGCCTGTAGTGCGCGTGGCTCGCGTGGAGCGCGTGGGCCGCATGGGGCGCGACGAGCGCGTCACGGCGCGGCCGGGGCCCGCCGCCACGGGGCGGGGGGCGCCCGCCAGCGCGGGGCGAGTGGGCCCCGCCGCCGCGCGCCGCCTGCGCTCTGGGGCGCGCACCCGCCCCGCGCGGCACAGGTAGCGCCGACGCTAACCTCATGACCAAAGGACTATGTCTTATCTAAACCTACAGTCGAACAATCAGTAGTTGTGATCGCGTGCCCTAGCGATAAAGCTGCCGTAGACAGATTTTGTTGTTATTTATTTTGTAAATACGCAGTTGTTGTCTATGTAAGAATGAGCATCGCCATTTTTGGCGGTCAAAACTGGGAGTATCAGTATTTAATTTTTTGTTAATAGAAGAATAATATATCTCGAGGCTGCGAACTTTGGGTTGAAGTGTACATAGTGGTTATATATTTTGAGATATGGACTCATGCATGTGTGTGTGTAAGAACAGTGCGGTGCGTAGATGTCGCGAGCTTAGTCTGTATATAAATGTTATTATTGTATGCTTAGATAGTACCTTTCATGTATAAAGATAAATGGAGATGCAGGAATAATTTTGTAAATTCCATAACTTATATGAAACTTAAATAACTGAAATAATAATTGCTATTCATAGAAACCATAGGTAAATAATTAATGTGTGTTAATCTCAATGTTGTCTGTCTGTACCATTACCGACTAGTCAAACCTGATAATACTTTTGCTGACACATTTCATACCTATTTCTGATCCCATCTCCTTTATCTATGTGAAACTTCATCAAAATAAAGTTGTATAAATACTATTCTCTATTTGTTGTTTAATTGCTACCTCAAAACTTGAATAAAAAGAATAGTCGCAGTTAGCGGGCTCTGGTGAAAATGTTATCGCGCCGGCCTCTTCTACAGGCCTTCTCATGGCTCTGCCCCTAATCTCATCCTAATCAAGTGGGAGTGTAAAGAAATAATCCAACAACATTGAATTAAACTGATTTTATTGTGTGCTCTCTATGGTCTAATGTTTAGTTGGAAGAGCGAGAACTGGTCGTTATCTAGACCCGCTGCACGCTGGTTTTTATATCGAAGACCTTAGGCCTAGGGGCGATTCCACCGTGACTCGTATCTCGCGCCAAACGTTAGGTACGTCCAAAAGGAGCGTACCGCGCGCGAGCATTTGGGGACGAATTTAAACTTTGTCCAGACGGGGCGAATTCTCCTCGATTCACTCGAGCATATAACGCGCGACATTTGCTTCCAAACGGAGCGTACTAACGCGCGAGCATTTAGGCACGAACTCGGGTACCTATGTTAGTGGAGGGGGCGAGTCAGTAGGAAACATTGGATTGTTCCAAGTTGAAGATGGTCCGAGTACTACTATAATTCAAGAGAGGGATATTATTAGCTGATTATTCTGTGAAAGGTACCGCGGCAGGACATATGATCAAATTTTCTGTTTGTTAGCGACAAACAGAAAATCAATAAAATAAATAATAGTAACCAATCATTCCTGTTTTTTTCTCTCAGAGTCATAATCTATAACAGAAAATATTAACACTACTCCTCCCAAGCAATGCGTTTCAAAATTCTGTTGGCATAACAATCATATCAGGGGAAATTCCGTCTGGAACTGAACGCAACAAGGCATATTCTGGCGAAGTGCACGCGATTTTGAAAAATAGCGCGATGCTTGTTACGTGGCAATTCGCTCCTTCCGGACAAGACATTATCCAGAAGGGGCGAATTCACCACTGAGTTTAATTCAACATTAAATTGAATCAGTACTTATTAAATTTTGCTTTGTTATCCCAAATAAAATTAAGGTAGGTAGATATTTGTTCAAATAGGCACTTCTAAAATTATTGTAATTTTGAACTGCTACAGAAAAAAAAATTTGTTGCAAAGAAATTCATAATATATTATTTGACAAAAAAAGAATTTCAAAGGAATATTAGTAAAATTGCAAGATATTCAATGTTATCAATTGCTTTTCAAAGTTAAAATGACAATTAAAAACCCTTGCCATGTGTAACTGAAGCAATTTATTTGTTCATATCCATATTGACCAAATGAAAAACAAATGATCTACTCTAACAGGCATATAATCGATAAAAACAGAATTTACACTTTATACATCTTTAGAGATGGATGTTGGATCAGCATAGTTTACATTGTTCATTCTTAATATGAATTATTACAAGTAAATAAATCAAACTAAACCCTAAAATCCATGTCTTGATATCTTAGACCAGTTGTGTTCTTACACCACTGCAATTTATCTATTTTGTTTCAACAGGCATTGTGCACAACTGGCCTTAAATTCCAGACAAAGGTTTTTCCTTTAAATTTATTCATAAACATCCTCTTTGTCAGCAATGTATTGGATTATATCTTTGGGCCTAACCAGCCTTTCTGCATCCCCATCAGGAATTTCAAATCCAAATTCGTCTTCCATCGCCATTATAACCTCAACATGGTCCAAGGAATCCAGACCAAGGTCATTTATAAAGTGGCAATCTACACTCAGCTGAAAAAGAGAATTTGTTATGAATAAGATGCTTTTAGGTGCTGAAGTTTTAACAGTCAGTAAGCATAGATGCTACACAATTCATAACATTCAAGACTGTCAGAACATAAATAATTCCAGCAAAGGCTACCTTTTCAGGATTAATTTTGTCATAAAGTTGCAGAACAAGTAGCACTCTGCTTTTAATTAGTTCTAACGTGAGTGGGGCCCCGCCGCTGTAGTTGCGGACACTGTTATTCTGGGCCTGAAACAGAATATCATGGAAATAAATGTTGTGCATGTACCTTCACACAACTGAGCTTGTCGTAAGCCTTGCAAACTTTCAGCACTCGGTCCTCTATTTCCTGTGGCGTGGGTTTGTGGTGCCCACCCGTAGAGTACTGTTGTGTTCGCTGTACCTAAACAATTTGGGTAACACTGTACACATTTGTTATGCAATAAGATTTGAGGTTATTTTTTTAAGGTATACCGATATACAGCTATAGAAGTTGTAGATGTAATGAATATTGTTTTCGACACTCATCTGACCTAAATAAAACTTCATATATGCCCAAAATCCGTATCATAGAAACTGATAAGACCCTTACCCCATTTCGAAGACACTGAGCGTTGTATGATTTAATGGCAGCATTTACTGTGCTATATTTTTGCTGCAAGGCTACGGTTGAAAGCCGGCATACAACCGGTGTTCTATATGTGGTGGACTTTCGAAATAATCCACGCAGAGCACTTCGCACAATATTTGCAGCAGCCATTTTTCAGACTTCGAAATGATTTGATTTGATCATAGACATAGACAAGACAAAAGACGAGAAATCTAGAACAGTACAATACCGTAGATCGATTTCTGAAACGTCAAATTATAATTTTTTAGTGTGCGCACCACGAGTCATGCACGAGTCGTTGCCCTTTTTGGACCACAATTTTTACAATTATGGTGCCATCAAAAAACTAAATATTATTTATAAACTAAATATTTATATGTTGTGATTGAAGCTGAAAAACGGATTGAGCATAGAATTCAAATTGTTAAACTAGGCAGATTATTTTTCTGTGGTTGTAACTTGAAAATGAAAACGTCCCAGATTTGTCTTTGACACGTCGTCTTCTGTCATCTATCTGTCAGTTTGAGTTTAATATTTTTCATTGTTTTTGTGAGAGCTTATGTTGAGTCTTGAGATGGATTTATTGTGTGTTAGCATTTAAAAGTTGGGAAAATGGGTAACGCTGATACAAAACTGAACTTCAGGAAAGCTGTCGTACAGCTTACTTCAAAAACTCAGGTAAGTATTTCAAAATAAGTTCAATATTTTATTTACGATGTTGAGGTATTGATGTAATTATTTTATTTCAGCCTATTGACTCTTCTGACGATAGTTTTTGGGACCAATTCTGGTCTGAGAGTGTTACCAATGTTCAGGATGTGTTTGCCCTGGTGCCTGGTGCGGAGATCCGGGCGTTACGCGAAGAATCTCCTAATAATCTCGCCACCCTAGTGTATAAGGCCGTGGAAAAGCTGGTGAAGATGGTGGACAGCAGTTGTAGGACGCAGAGAGAACAACAGACTGGTAGGATATTAACTACCTACTTACTAACACCTTGATGTCTGCACTTACTGCTGTACTGTATAGCATAAATAATATTCAATTTTCATTCACTATAAATCTATATATATGGTGTAATGAATCATAATAATGAGCAAATACTGGCATTTGTAAAAACTAAATCATTTCTCAAATATTATTACATAAGTACATACTATGTGTAATGTTAATTTGGCACCTGTATTGCAATGTTCTATCTTCTAAGCAAATCAAGATATTTTATTTGTTTTTTTTATTTATTTACAAAAAGGTTTTCATTTCAGTAGGTTACATGAGGGTCTTGGTGCCTAAAAAAATGTTTTTTTTAAATATCTTGGGACATTTTTACACAGCACCATCTAGTCCCAAACTAAGCAGAGCTTGTACTATGGGTACTAGACAGTGGATATATATACTTTTTTTTTGTAAATACATACTTATAATATACATATAAGAAACACCCAGACAAACACAAACACCTAAGTTCATCACATAAATGTTTGTGTCTTGTGGGAATCAAACCCACAACCTCATGATCAGCAGTTTGGTACTCGAACCACTAGACCACAGACGTCGCTAATTTTTTTATTGTATGAAGGCAAAAAATGGGTTTTTAAGAACTTGTACTGCCTTATTGCAATTGAAACTAAGTTTGATAAATGGGTTAGCAATGTACTTGTTATTGCATGTACTTGAAGAAAAAAATGTCATGGTTGTATTGTGAAAAGTGTGAGACAAATTATATGAAATATCAGGTCTTATAAATAAGAGGAGAAAGGCAGCCCCAAATGAAAAAAATGAATTGTAACTCATTTGTTTAGTTTTATTTAATGATTTCAGTACATTGCAACATCTGTCAGTTTTCAAGGCCTTAATAATAGTTACAATTTCAGCTCTAAATTGTGCACGCCTCCTGACAAGAGTGTTGCCATACATGCTTGAAGAACCGGAGTGGCATGGCTTCTTCTGGTCTTCACTGCCTGCAGCCGCTGAGAATGAGTCAGTGCCTCTGGCTCAGTCACTCATCAATGCTGTTTGTGTGAGTGATATTTAATTATTTATTAAATCTCAATGTGTTTGAGAATACCCCCTTGAGGGTGTTTGAAACTTTCAGGGGGCAGTAGACGGCCCCCAAGAAAATTGGGTGGTGTGGTGATATTACATAATTAGTAGCTGTTTCACATTTTTTGCAACAGAACACCCAATTGGGTGCATTCTTCCTCATTGTTTGATTAAAACCCATGCCCAACAACAGGACAGTAAATTGGTTGATAAATATGGAGGCCTTATTATAAAACCCATTATGAAAAAACAAAATAAGAATCGGATATCAAATAATAAGGAAGTTACAAGTATTTTAATTTTATGTTAGACACAGAGCATAATATAACGACCTGTGACGTCAAAATATGTGTCCGGCTAAATAGGAAAGAGACACAACATCCCCCCTGAATCCCCACCAAGAACTTTAAAAGTCAATTTAAGTTATTGTTTCAATAAACAATTTATAATTCACTAGCTTTCTGCCAGTGGCTTCGCTCCCGTGGCCCTTTTTTTTGCAATCCTATATCCTTCCTCAGGCTCTAGGCTATCTCTGTACCAAATTTCATTTAAATCGGTTCAGTCGTTTTGGCGTGAAAGTGCGACAGACAGACAGAGTTACTTTCGCATTTATTATATTAGTAAAGATTATATTTTTTACTAAGCCTGTTATTTTGAACAAATCTAACACCAGTACACTAACTACTCTATTTATTTATTTTATTTACAGGATCTACTTTTCTGTCCTGACTTCACGGTTACCACCACAAAGAGGGCGGGTCCCGTAAGTATTGATCCATAGATAACATGTTCTATCTTATCTATACAGTATTGATCTCGATATCTCGCCGTTATTTATAAGTGCTAATGGACGAAACTAGTTACAGTGACGTCATAAACACACTTATCTTATACAAGTTTAGTATTATGAATAAAAATGCCCATATAATTAGGTTTATTTAATGTTAAAATGACCACTAGTTTAATTGTCGTCGTCCCAAGTGCGTCTGCTATGGTCTTAGGGTTCGATCCACAAATCACAGGTGTTAATTGAAATTGAAATTGAATTGAAATTCTAAGTGGCAGCTCGGGGTTGGGGTTTGTGCCCGGGTAATAGCTCGCCCTATATTACGCGGGACATTTACGTCACACAAAATTAGCCCCTCCCCCAATCATTCATCTCGGTTTATTTATCATTCCATTCACGACGGTTTTTCTAACACAGAATATAACACATATTGTACTGTCATACGTTTCGCAAATGAGGTTGGTATAAATAGGCAGGATGCGTGAATAACAATTATAACGATATTTATTATTCAGTTGACATTCCCACGATAAATCCATTATCGCTATACTTTATCATGCGGCGCTTGCATGTTAAGTAGGGTAGGGGAAGGGCGTAATACCCGGTTGTCATGGCAACAATTATAACTTCTGTTTCAGAAAAATGAACAGATAAGAATGTAATAGAATGCATGCTTATAAATTCGTCATTAGACTAGCAGTTAGAGAAATTGCTGAATATAAATGTTTGCTCACGGAGCACCGAGAAAGCGCGAGCATTTTTTGTCATGTTCAAAAATTTATGCACTTCGTAATAATAGCTTTAAAGTTTATATTCGACTATCATAAAAAATGCTCTCCGCTGCGCTGGAGCAACGAGTTGTGTTGCCCCTCCAACCAAAGGAAGGATCCTCTGACCTTCTTCTTTAGGTACCTCTTCACTACTGAAGGTCGGCAGGCATCCTTTTAAATTCTTCCTTGTTCAGTGCCAGTCTGAACATATCTTCTACCTTCTTTATCCCAGTCCATTGTCGGATGTTGCGGAGCCAGGATAATTTTCTACCAACACTTCTTTTGCCCGGAACTTTCCCATCATTATTGTTTGCAGCAGTTGGTAGCGCTCATGTCTTAAAACATGTCCAAGGTACGCAACTTTTCTCTGTTTGATAGTACGTACAAGTTCGGGCTTCTCTCGTGTCATTCGTTTAAGGACTTCATTCTCCTTCATTCCAAGGATCCTCTGACCAGGCGGGTGTTATGCCTGGTGGGCCACTGCCCGACGGTTGATGTAGGCGGTTGGTACAAGTTCTTTTGTAGCTTGAAAGATGTCGATACAAAATTATTTGTTCCAAGGTGGTTCATTTATCTTGATTTCATGGTCACACTAGGAAATATAAAGGAACAAAGGAGCTCACCCCTAAGCAAATCGTGTAGTTTATGATAGCCAGCGGGTTTAGCGTTGAATTCTAAATCTAAATCATCAAGTGGCGATTACAATAGACCGACTGCGGCCGCAGTGATACTATAGCACATAAACATAATTATATCGCACTAATAGACCCGCTGCGAATAGCCAGCGATGCGTTTCGTTTGACCCGGCGCGGTTCAACACCACGACAATGGAACGTAAATGACCCCCACACATCAATGCCCGCTGCTCAACAGAGTGAATATAAAATCAGCCTTATTACAATGACTGATGTCACTGTGAGATTGCTTGTTAATGTATTGATTATGTTGATTTATGTATACAAGTTGTTTTATGGGTCGTGGGTTTTGTACTATGTTTATATTACACGTTGTTTTCACTTCTCTTAGGGCACGTCCATTAATTACGAGAGATGGGGGTCGAGTCGAATCTCACTCAATCTCACGTGGGGGGGGGGGGGTCAGTTGGTAAATATCATGTCTTTTTTTTTTTCGAAAAATCACCAATTCGCCGCACGTAATTAATGGACGCCCCGTTGTAGACCTCCTATTGCTACGGTTTCACTTGCATTCCGTGCTCGGCCAGTGCCGGTGATGGTCGTTGAAATGTAAAAACGGATGAATGAATGTTTGTTTTTTTTTTCATGTAAAAATTTCTGAATCGATTTTGTTTAAACTTTACAGTATTATAGCTTATACATCAGAATAACACAGGATATAAAAAAGTCTTAAGATGCTAGTAAAGCCGCGAATAACAGCTAGTATAATAAAAAAATAATACAGTTTTCGTCAAGCTTATTGTCCGGCTTGAAGTGGCACGAGTTAAATTCAATCCGGCCGTAACAATCGGAGATTCAAAACGACAGCCTAGACTTGAGCTTTGATTTTTATTTAATAAATCCAACACCTCTCCGGTTTTTACGGCCGGGTTGAAGGTAGCTCGTGCTAACTTCAAGCCGGACAATGATATTGACGAGAACTGTACCCGGTATCAAGCGATGGTGGGTCTCTAGTAATGTTTGCGTTGTCCGTACATTGGTCAGGAGCGCGCGGAGGAGCTGTCGTCGCTGGACAGCTGCGAGTACATCTGGGCGGGCGGCGTGGGGTTCGCGCGCTCGCCGGCGCGCGCGGCGGCGCACGAGGCGGCGCGCGCCGAGCTGCTGCGCCTGCTGCTCACGTGCTTCAGCGAGACCGTCTACAAGCCGGCCGCGCACGCCGCCTCGCACCACAACAAGTGGATCGCGTGAGCTCATACTATATTAACCTAACCAACTCAACACACCACACAACCGCTTTTAAGTGTTAACTATTAGTGAATGAAAAATCGATCAGTACAACGCTTTAATGTCGAAGATTTTAGTTCCTTACGTAACCGCTAGAGGCAGAGGCGCTGCGAGAGTTTTCCATACAAATATTTTACGGCGTCGCTATCGATTCTAGTGAGTAAAACTCATGGTCGAGGCACAGAGCTCAATCACGGTTTTCTCTATAATTTATACCAGGCAAATCTATTCTCAAGTACAGATGTCAACTTGACAACTATCCCGAGATAACTGGCTTGGTATGACGTCATTGTCTATGTTTGATGCCTGTCCCCAGTTACCTGACCAGTCCGGAGAACCGGCACGCGCTGCCGCTGTTCACGTCGCTGGTGAACACGGTGTGCTCGTACGACCCCGTGGGGCTCGGCCTGCCCTACAACCACCTGCTCTTCGCTGACACGCTCGAGCCACTCGTTGAAGTTAGTATCAATACAAAACCCTTTTTTTTATACATATATCCTAGGACATTTTACACAGTTCAAAACTAAGCCGAACTTTTACTTCGGATACTATAATACTTATATACTTTTTTTTGTAAATACATTCTTATAATACATAAGAAACACCTAATCTATATCAAATAGTTGGCCGCACCTTAGGTATGTGAGCGGTGGGACAGAGGGGCGGGGTCGCCTGCACGCGATGGGATGGAGGGGCGGGGACACTTCACGGAAACCCGCTGCCTCACCCCCGTCCCTACCTAAGGCGCGGCCAACTGGTTCCTGTACCGGCTGTACCTCGCGGTGTGACTCTATTTCATCAAATTTTTAACATTCCAGTGGGAATTTCACAAAATCCTTTCTTAGTGGATGCCTACATCATAATAGTTGTCTCAGTGGCGGCGTAAGACCTAAATTTTATGTGGGCAAAATTCATTTTGCGGGGCCCTCTGCCCTCTCTTAAGTAATGCATAATTTTTCGGGGCGCGAGGCCCCCTGGGTCGCGAGGCCGTAGGCGGTGGCCCACGTCGCCCACGCCTTACGCCGCCACTGAGTTGTCTGTGTGCCAAATTTCAGCTCAATCCTTTCAGTGGTTTGAGCTGTGCTTTGATAGATCAGTCAGGTCATTTTCACCTTTTCTGTTATAATACAGAAGATTAAGAGCCTATTCACCGCCTCCTAATAGGTTCTCGTTAAATTACTTAGCAGATAATTTCATACAAATTTTGTTCCATTTTCTATTTTATCTGGCGGTTAGTGGCTATCCAGAGGTGGTGTAAAATGCCATAAGATTATATAAAAGCGAAAGACGCTGACTGTTACCTTGTCATGCCTAAAACCCTACATGTTAATTGTTAGATGCGTCAGTTATTAAGAGTGTATTTAGCGTAAGTGTTGATAAATCACTACATAGTATAAAACAAAGTCGCTTTCTCTGTCCCTATATCCCTATGTATGCTTAAATCTTTAAAACTACGCAACGTATTTTGATGCGTTTTTTTTAATAGATAGAGTGATTGAAGAGGAAGGTTTATGTGTATAATACATACATATTATAGTACAGAAAATACAAGAAATTCAAACCTATTCGAAGCCGGGGCGGGTCGCTAGTAATATAATATAATAAATAAATATCTTGGGACATTTTTTACACAACACCATCTAGTCCCAAACTAAGCAGAGCTTGTACTATGGGTACTAGACAATGGATATAATACATATATATTTTTTTTTTTATGTGACTATATTTAATGTGGCTGTATTATTTCAATAAATAAATACATAAACCCTGAAATAATGGCAAGGAGGTAGACTGCATTCTAAAGAAGGAATAAAATAGTACCCATCACAGCGAATTGTTTCTTTTCTCAAGCTATAAGTGTTCACAGGTGGCACTTCAAGTGTTGATCGTAACCCTCGACCATGACACCAGCAACGCTATCAACGAAGAATCCGATGAAGTAAGTACAAATTACCTTACTTATTTTTTTTTCTTTATTTACTAAATATACCGAATAATTTTAGTTCAAAATCACATCGCAAATTCGTCATTGACTTCACTTGCGCTGTCAGCTAAGTTGACTCACTCGGTCTTAAAAGCCGAAAGCCTCCCAAAAAGTTTAGTTATATTTTCTTTGTTAATGTTATATTCCTGTTTACACAACCAGCCTCTGCTGGGACCTATGAAACAGATGATGACGGTATGACCGGCTATAAATTGCTTTTTTAATGTTTACACCAAAAACAAAAATGTTAAATCCAACTTTTTTTACAGACTCTGCCAGATAATTTGTTTATCAACTATCTGTCCCGGATCCATCGTGACGAGGATTTCCAGTTCATCCTCCGAGGAGTCACGAGGCTCCTGAACAACCCCCTAGCACAGACATATCTCCCTAACTCTGCTAAGAGGGTCAATCTGCATCAGGAATTGTTGGTGCTCTTCTGGAAGATGTGTGACTATAATAAGGTTAGTTAGTTCATGAGATACCACATATTTTAAAACGTTAATAAGAAAAATTACCCTCTCGAAGGTCGAAACAATTGTTTTCCTATTATATCTTTTGAAAAGATCTATTCTTTTACTATAAAATCCTCAATATCAGTTCGAGGTTTGGATTTGTGACCGTTACAAAGAAAGAAAGTTTACCTTATTACATGGATCCGAAACGTACCGGCCAACTATGTATGTACTTTGTAAATACTAGGAATATAATAATGTATCTTTTTGTATGTTATGAATCATTTTCCATGACCATTCGCGGTGGCTTAGTGGTGAGAATGTCTGGTGAATTTAACCAGAAGACGCAGGTTCGAGTCCTGCCCGCCAGTCGATTTTTTCCTTCATTAAAATCTATACTAATTTTATCAAGAGGAAAGATTTGATTGTTTGTTTGTATTGAATATGCTCCGAAACTACTGGACCGATTTGGAAAATTCTTTCAATGTTAGATAGCCCATTTCATTCAGGGAAGGCTATAAACCATCACGCTACGACTATGAGGGGTGGAGTAGCAATGAAAAATGTTGCAAAAATGGGGGGGAGAAGTTATCAAGACCACGCGGGCGAAGCCGCTGGCGGGGAGCTAGTAACTTATAATAATGTATATTCTTTCTTGTTCCAGAAATTCATGTACTACGTTTTGAAGAGCAGCGACGTGCTAGAAGTATTAGTGCCGATACTTTATCATCTCAACGACTCCCGCGCAGACCAATGTAAGACATGTTACAGTTATATTATCATATCGCAATATCTTTTTTGTATTTTTTAACCATTTTCCACGTTAAGATTACTAGTTATTTTAATTAAGGAAAATATCGGCTGGTGGGCAGGATTCCAGCCTGCGTCTTCTGTTTCGGTACACCCTACGCTATCACCGCTAAGCAACCGCGAACCCTGCTCGCCAGCTAGAAATCTTCCTTCACATTCTAAACTTACGTCTTAAGGTGACGTAGTGACATCTATTGTGAATACTTCACAACCGACACGACTAACTTTACAGGTAGTTCGATGACGTATGATGCCACCTTGCCTATTAACTATCTTTTTTGTATTTTTTTTGTTGACTGTACTTTCAAAAGGTTTCTGAATTATATATGTTGGTGTTGTCGCAGCTCGCGTGGGCCTGATGCACATCGGCGTGTTCATCTTACTGCTGCTGTCGGGCGAGCGCAACCTGGGCGTGCGCCTCAACAAGCCGTACACGGCCACCGTGCCCATGGACATCCCCGTGTTCACCGGCTCCCACGCAGACCTGCTCGTCGTCGTCTTCCACAAGATCATCACGACAGGCCACCAGAGACTACAGCCCCTGTTTGACTGTCTACTCACTATACTTGTCAATGGTAAGCCTTATTTCTGTTATAAGCCCCGCAAATTGATAATGTGCTTGACGGCCATCTTGGTGACGTAAAAATGACGTAACCGCTTTCAGTACGCGTTAGCACCACTAGCCGGCAAGAAAGGCGGATGACGTCACGTGCAGGTTAATTAGACAAGGTTCCAGCACATTAGCAACTTGCGGGATATATAGTTTAATTTTCTTTGTTGTTCCGATCACTTTTACTACTTTACATGTCCCAATATATCTGATGCTGACTGTACCTTTACATCATCATCATCATCATCCTCATCATCATCATCCTCCTGCCCTTATCCCTATTCACTTGGGGTCGGCGCAGTATGTCTTTTTCTGCCATACATCTCTATTAGCCGTCATCTCATCATTCACTTCCTTTGTGGTCATATTCTTTCTCACACAGTCCATCCATCTTTTCTTTGGTCTTCCTCTTCTCTTATATCCATCCACATTCATGCTTAAAACCTTTTTAAACGGTTACATGCTCTTCAGTTCTACGCATCACATGTCCATACCACACTAAGCGGTTACTGCACAACTTTTCAGTAACCGGTGCTACAGTTTCAAACTACCACTTATATACTTATTCCTAACTGTACCTTTACAATATATTTAAATTTTTGTTAGTTTCTAGTAGTAGTTAACTATTTAATGTTGTCCCTAGTATCACCGTACCTGAAGACGTTGTCGATGGTAGCATCGACGAAGCTGCTGCACCTGCTGGAGGCGTTCAGCACGCCGTGGTTCCTGTTCTCGCAGCCGCACCACCACCACCTAGTGTTCTTCCTCCTCGAGATGTTCAATAACATGATACAGTACCAGTTTGATGGTGAGCCGGTGAATTTGAATTTTATTCTAAGTGTTGTGGAGAGACGACGTGTGATGCCCCTCTTCCCTCCAGAAGGAGGATCTTCCGTGCAGGGTGTTATGCCTGGCGGACCACTGTCCGACGGTTGATGTCCGGTGGTAGTATAATGCAAGTTGCCCGGTAAATTTCACTTGCGCGATTCAGGTTTTTTTTTGCTTCGTACAAGTTCTTTTGTAGCTCGATAGATGTAGCTACAGTGTCTTAAAAAGATTTGTTTGCAAAATTAAATATAATTTATTGATTTTCATAATAATATACACGATAAAAAAATTAAAAGGGTGGGGATGGAGAAATGGCCCGGTTTTGGCTCTTTTTATATTTAACTCCGATTTTCGTGGGGCAGGCAACTCGAACCTAGTGTACACAATAATCCGCAAGCGCAGCGTGTTCCATACGCTGGCCAACCTGCCGCACGAGCACGCGGCCATCGCGCGCTCGCTGGCCGCCGGCCGCGCCCGCGGACTGGTCGCGCACAACACTACGCTACCCAGGTAACCTTACATACGAACACTATAATCTTAAAACTAAAAATAGCTATTTTTTTGCCTTAAAACTCTTAAATCTAACACATCAAACTGCACTATCCTCAAAACTCACCTATAAAACTGTAACCGTATATTTTTTTTTAAATAGTGGCTACGGAGTTTTTGCCGGCTCTTCTCCAAAAGTCCCACTTTTTGGAACCATGAATTTGTTTGACTTTTCAAAAGTACCTATTGTTATGGTCTAATTGAAATAAAATATTTGAGTTTGAATAAAAACATAGTTTAAACGATCCTGTATACTGTACCACATAAAAATAGTTTTAATAACATAACGTATATACTAGACGCACTATTGAACGGTATGGATAATTTTATGCAAAAGTATTGCAGTACTCAAAAAATTAATTAAAAATCTAGTTTTAACGAAGTATTGTGACTGTGCCAGGTCCCGCAGCGCGGAGTCCGTGGCGGAGACGCCCATGGAGGGCTCCCGCCCCGCGCAGCCCGCCGAGCCCGGCACGCTCAACCCCACGCTGGCGGACACTCCCGGTAACATATACACGTTACTTTCAGATAATCATGTCATACATGCATTTAGCTTAAATCTAGGTCCATAGCGTCAAGTGGAAGCAGAGGAAAATCAAGAGAATTTCAACAAACAACAAAAACAATAAAAAACAGTCACGAGCAAAATAACGTATATACTAACAAAAGTGCTAAAGCAATTTTCTCTTAAAGTACTGATAGAAATTTTGTGATATTACGAACACAGTATTAACGAACCAATACTATGGTGGCATTGATGTTATCTCAAAGTTGCAACTGTTCATTCATGAAAAATTGCTTAAGCACTTTTGTAAGTGTATACATGTTTTTGCTCGTGACTGTACAGTTATTAATGGATGGATGCAGCGACCACAGCTTGAACATACTCAGTCATTCATTACATTGGTTATCTATTGTAAAATACGTATACGTCTAAAATCTCAAGCCAAACCATCAACAAAAACTACAGTATTCGCGTGCACAGCGATCAGCACGATGACGGAGCGCGAGTCTGCGCACCCGCCGCCGCAGCGCCTGGAGGGCGAGCCGACCGACGCGTCCGACGCGGCCGACGCGTCCGACGCGTCCGACCCGACCGACGCGACCGACCCGACGGACGCGGCGCCCGGCGGGGAGGGCGACCGGCGCGCGCGCCTGCTGCCGCAGCGCGCCGGGCCCGACGGGGAGGACCGACACGACGACAGGGAGGCCACTGATGACACTGAAAAGATCACTGTAGCACATGTTAGTTATCATTGTTATTATCAACATTGTTTATCATTACTTCCCAGAATTTGTTCCTTATTAGCGACACTATCGAATGGTGCATACACAAATTTATAAAAAAATGACTTACTAAAAAAACTGTATTCTGTTCTTTCTTTTTTTCACATCAACGGTTTCAATTCCATGCTAGGACAAACACTGATTTTTATAATCCATTAATACAGTTTTAGTTTTGGCCCGATATTTCTTTGAATACTTTTAGCATTAATCACCGATTTGGCCATACACACAAGAACTTATGTAGGCTGTGAAACAGGCCCTAAATGCCTATTTCACAGCTTACATAAGTTCTTGTTATTTTAATTGACTGATAATTTGAAACAAATGTTGTTACATTTTTTTATTTATTTTGCGGTTACCGGCTAACCAGAGTTGATGAAACAGGCATTTAGTATTTTTTTTATTTTGGTGTCAAACATTCTAAGACGAAATCATAATTCTGCAACCTTGTTGCAACCTTAAACTTCGTGAATAAAATTATAACCATTATGTTTATACTTTTTTAGAGGAACAGCATCCAAGTAAGTAGTTTTGGCCGTCGCGAGCTGGAGGGTGGCGGCGAGTGGCGGCCGTCGGCCGAATGGGTGTCGAGCTGGCGCGGCAAGCTGCCGCTGCAGACCATCATGCGCCTGCTGCAGGTGCTCGTGCCGCAGGTCGAGAAGATATGCATCGACAAGTATGTCTTACCGCATATATCCTCTTATATCTTATCTCTCCTCTACCTTATATAGCCTCCCCCAAAGAGCGTCAACCATCCCGGTCTTGGGCAGCTCGTTTTACCTTATACCTTGGATAATTCAGGATACCGAGACATTTGAATTTTAGGGACATTGTGTAATAAAACATTGTATATTTGATACAATTTATGAAGTTTAAATTTAAATGAGGGGTTCAAGTCAACATTTGACTACCCAGACCCCCTATGACATCAAAAGCAAATCAAGGATTTTTCGTGTATTAACTAATCGGTGCACAAGCTACTGGGGCTGAGCAGTGGGAACTGGTTAACGGGCACTTCCTTCAAACTTCAGTTATTTCTCTACGTTGTAAATCGCTGGTCTCTCGTTTATTCATATAAATTGTCTTTTTATACCACTAAGGCAAATGACCCGCCTAATGGTAAGCGGTCACCAGGGGCGTGCACAGACATTTCATACCGGGTATGCACAACTAAAATAAAAAAACTTATAAGTGTGTAACTACTTAGTTTCAGCCTGTTTCGGTATACCATACCTACCACCTACTCTTCCGCGCGGGCGGCGCGCTAGGAGGACGCGGTGCCATTGGTTTCGCATGATGTTTGTTGCGACCATTAAAAATAGTTAAATAAGAGATTTATAGGTACTAAAAACGCATAAATGATACATCCAAAGTGGCATTTGAAAGGGCCATGAGATATTTTTGTAAACAAAATGCAAGGAAAACTGTAAGATGTGTTTGTGTACACAATCTAATAACCAGATATAAATTAGGTATCATAAAAATTTATAAAAAAGAAAGAGTAGTAGGTACCTATTACCTTTTGTTAGTTTAATTCAACCCGGGTACACACCTTCCCTTTGCAATCAATTTAACTGTTCCCCCAAAAGAAAACGTTATGTACATAAATAAACACACTCTTCACTAACACAGGGTCTCACAGGTTAACTTTAAATTTTTTACAATAAACTCACGAAATAATTATTTACACAATCACTTGCGCACAGAAAAATAATGAAAAGTTCATTCAAAACAATAACAAACAATATGGCGTTAAAAAACATTGCAATTGTTACGAAATAATACAATACTATACCTACAATTTATGTCAACCCTTTGCAATGAACAATTACGCAGTGCCTTTACGGCTTTTCAATTTGGTCGGGTTGCCAAATAAGCTATGCTTCCAAAACTCGCACACAGCTAAAAGTTTTGTTGTGTAGTACAGAGAAAAAGTGTGACTGTGTGCGTGAATTCGCAAAATTTATTGTACTGCAAATAAGCAGAATTTTGCCTGCTTCTGCCACGGGTTCTAGGGGAGCCACTTGTGCGATGATTATTCGCGACGGCGAGCTCGATCCAAATAGTTCCCAGAAAAATTTATAGATGGCGCGGAAACCAAATAAGATTATTGATTTTGATTATTCTTGATTAATTTTTACCCGACTGCCGAAGGAGGAGGGTTATTAATAATGTTTGCTATTTATTATTTAAAAATTTAGACTCCAGGGTATGCAGTGCTTATTTGCATGTATGGACCGCACGCCACTGGCGGTCACCGTAGCCTATGGACGCATGCAACACCAGGAGTATTACTCGCGTGTTGCCGACACTTTATAAATCTTTCCACACCCTTTTTTAAGTTCGTCAGATAAGATTTCAAAAAAAGACATATTTTAGAATTATTGACATGAGTATGTTGTGATGTGTGCAGGGGCCTGACGGACGAGTCGGAGATCCTGCGGTTCCTGCAGCACGGCACGCTGGTGGGGCTGCTGCCCGTGCCGCACCCCATCCTCATCCGCAAGTACCAGGCCAACGCCGGCACCGCCGCCTGGTTCCGCACCTACCTCTGGGGCGTCATCTACATACGGTCCGTATCTATAAGTCTCGCCAGTTGAGAATAGGAACCTTGTTTAATTAAACCTCCACGTGACGTCATCCGCCGCGCTTGCTGGCTAACGCATACTGAGTGCGGTTACGTCATTTTTACGTCACCAAAATGGCCGCCAGGCACATTAGCAATTTTTGGAACTAATACTTTATAAACTGGACACAAATCATCTGAGCTGCTTTTGGTAATGATAATTACCTTAATATTAACACTTTGAAAGTTGTCTACCGACTAGCATCCCTGTTTGATAAGGCGTACGGCGCGTTTGTTTAGGTCTGGCATCCGTATAAATCGACATAGCCGAATGGTAAAATCAATTATGTAAATACATGCTCGGGGAAAAAGGTCGCATTTACTTATACAGATGAGCTGATCAGCAAGAGCCGAATGACAGCAAAACATAATAATGTATAGTCTACGCGGAACTAGTTGGCCGCGCCTTAGGTATGTGAGCGGCGGGGTGGGGTCGCCTGCGCGCGGTGGGACGGAGGGGCAGGGGCGCTTGCTTTTGTTCACAGTAACCCGCCGCCTCACCCCCGTCCTAAGGCGCGGCCAACTAGTTCCGAGTGGAGTATAGTAATTGCATCGTTATTCGGTTCTGATTTGTTTGTTATACAAATACTGCCAAACTCATGTGCCAAACAAGTGTGTGAACCCTTGAACCACATAAATCTCAACATTGAAGTCATTAAAGTTATCGATAAAATTCTTACCTTGTTTCTAAAATATTATTCTGAATCTACAGTAACGTGGACCCACCGATATGGTACGATACTGACGTAAAACTGTTCGAGATACAACGCGTGTGAGCGCCGCCACCGGCCTACGATGTCAGAATAGCTCCAATCCTACTCACCCTAACATACGTCGGAGAGTTCTTCACAGCACAGCGCCGCAAGTTGAACATTATCTATTTAAATTAATTTCTTTGATTATGTTGCAATATATCAGAGTAAAAGTTATTATAAATATCGCGATATTCGTTATAAAAATCGGTGAACTTGGGTGTGCTATTTATCTAAAGGATAAATATCTTTTTAAGCATTTTCCATGCTAAGATTAAAAGTTATTTTGATGAAGGACGTCACCATGAGACGTTATTTTAGAATGTGAAGGAAGATCTCCGACTTGGCGAGTAGGACTCGAGGTGGCTTAGAGGTAGTAATCCAAAGACTAGAATAGAGGTAGATGGATAACTAGGTCAATAAACCTTTATTAAAATAAAGAATAGCTAATTTATTTTCTCGAATTTGATATTGATGAGTAATAGATTTAGTCAGGTTGTAAATGATGAGGACAGAATTTGTCGAAGAACTGCCATAAAAAAAGAAGCTTAGCGAGGAAAAAAAAAGAGGAATGTCGCTTTACAGAAGATAACATTCAGAAAGTCACTACTCGCCCCGCTCGCTGTCAGATTTGTCCCGGATTGAGTCTGCGGTATACATATTTTGAAAGAACGTGGAGACCTGTGCCCAGCAGTGGGACAGTTAATGGGTTGATGATGATGACCCTAAGCAAGCAAGCTAGGAACCATTGGACTGCCAAGGCAATGTTTTCGAGGTCGAATCCAACGCACCTTAGACAAATCATTATTAATTTAATTAACAAGCGCTTAAACCTCGTGAGGAAACCTGGAAAACCAGAGGAGACATTTTTACGACGGCATGTAAAGTATGCCAACCCACACTATGCCATCATGTTGGACTATAGCCTAATTAACCTTATTCTACGGAGACTGTGGAACAGTAAATAGGTTGATGATAACTTTAACACACCCGAGTTGACTGCTTTTTTAATATGAACGTTAAGTATTTTTCTCATAAAACATACGTAAATAGATAAAATATGATATGTTGTTCAAAGCTTTCTTCGTTTTTACTTTGAGAAATTTAAATTTTACTCTATGTTTTTTGTTTATTCTAAGAAATATAGGGAAATTTGTTCCCAGTGAATATTGTAAAGTTGGAATAAGCTACTTTTTTCTCTTTACATCACTCATAAAGCATGACAAGTGAATTAAGTAATGCCATTGTCAAAATTATTAAGTTTAATTTATTCATCTTCCTTCAAATAACAATTTGACTGTATTTTTTTATTTAATTATTTATAGGAATTCACCGATGTATTAAATAAATAACATAACTTCCACTGAAAATAAATTTGAAAAATAATTTTTTTTGAAGTTGACAACATTTTACATACTGAAAGAGAGACAGACACAAAAGATTTTATTTAGATGTATGGTATATATTATATATTTTACTCTTGACTTAAATAAATTGACATTTATTTAGCCTGTTATCTGTAACATAAATAAGACGGCTAAATGCTGGTATTAATGTTACTTTAGTCAATTGAGTATTTGAATAATTTCATAATTATAAACTGTCCATGTCTTATGAGCGCTTTACGTGTAACTTATATTGACAGCTAGTCATATTTTTAATCTGTGTAATCATAGATGAATATCGTAAAGTTATGAATGAATGTTTTTTTTTTGTTTATAAGCCTGTTCACACGCACTTAGCCCTTTTATATGATTAAAGTACCTAGAGAAAACCTCTAAAGGGGTTCTCACGCTGGACCACAGCCTGTCAAACTAGTAGCGAATGCAGTAAAATCCTATAGCCGCTCAGCCTATTGGAAAAGTAAAGGCAAGTGCGGTCTTTCCGAGATATCCTGCCGCCGTCTCCCCAGAGGATTTAACGAACTCTTGAAAAAGTCTTAATGGAGGGTTATTTAGGAGGGCTTTTTGGCTTTGGGGGTAAAAATAGATCCTGTCTCTCTTAAATAGGGATAGAAAGGGATAGGTATATTTGAAATCTTGGATTATCATAGACAATATCTCTCATTCAAAGCAGGTATATAAGCTCATCAAGTTGATCTCACAGAATGATGATACGAATTCCAGTCGCGTGAACAGGCTTCAAACGAATGCTGTACGGTACAATGTTTTTGTTTTAAAGGAATTGTTTTTTTTTTGTTATAGAGCCTGATAAGGCAACTATTTTCCTTTAGGTACGTTTCTGCATGTTACCACAATAATGATTGAAAACGTAATATTTTTAAAACAATACTAAGGGCCTGTTTCATAGCTTACTAATAATTTTCTGTTAAATTACTTGGGAAATCATTTCATACAAATATTGTTCCAATTTTGAATTTATCCGGCAGTTAGCGCCTATGCAGAGGTAGTGAAACAAGCCCTAAAAAATATAGTTTTACCCAAAACGATGGCAAATAACAATCCGAAAGTTATAAAAAATACGTTTTTTTAAGACAAAATTCCTTATTATAATGGGTTTTGGATTGTAATACCCATTCCGAACAACCTTGTATATTATTTAAAGTTTATTTGAAAACAAATTAAATTGGCACTGTTTTAGGATAATTAATCGAGGCTTATGAATACGCAATTATGATGTACATACATTCCATGTGATGGTTTTATTTTAATTATGAATTCATATTATGTTTTTTATGTGCAAATGATGTTGATGTAACATAGTGTATAATTAGTTTAATATCAAATTTACAAACTTACGTATTTATTTATGGCCGATCCATACGACATTGTAATTCTACTAATTAACTTTGCACTAAATACAAATTGGTACTTGTTTCGACAATTTATAGTTGCTCTGGGGTTCTGGGTACATATATATATGAGAATTGCTGTTTGCCGTACTCATGATACGGGAGAGAAAAGCCTAATGTGACGTAAATTTTTTTTTCAATGATGATGCACCATGATGAGCACCTTAAAACCAAATACACAGGTTGAGGACACGGCGCACAAGCCGATCTCGGAATTTATATGTATTCCGTATATTGAGAGGACAGCGTACACTGGTAATATGCCTTCCTCTGCCATAGCATTAGTTTTCCTATTGTTTCGACCCTTAAAAGGTTATATAGCTTGATATGTACGTATATTGTATGTAATTTCATTTACCACATAATGCTTAAGGCCGGTGTACAACGCTAAGGTACCAAATCTTGTCGTGTGGTCTAGGCTTTATTGTCACGTTCAGTGCACTGTCGCACATTGTTTGTGTAAAATAAAATAATAGGGGCCTTAGTGGACCATTCTAATGAGAGATATAGGTTAATACAAATTCTAAAACATTAATTATTAACGCAAAGTATTAATATGTTTATAAAATCTAGTGAATATAAATTGTCTTAAATTTCCTGCATCTATAAAATATGCGTGGTTGGCCCAAGGTAGCTTAAATATTCTCCGGGGCGCGGATGAATTTCAAAATGTGACCCCGGCCGAACGGTGATGAGGCGAACACCCATCTGGTTAAGTAGGTTGACGTCCTTTTCAGGGCGGAGTACCACACCATAAATCATTTCCAGATGCATATGGTTAGAATATAAAAACAGCTTTTTTTTTTTAATATATACAGTAATTCTTTGAAAATATGATTAGTAATGTTGAAAATATTCCAAAATTATAGTTTCGTTTATAATAAATTCGCCACTGCGGCCCGCTCTTAGTGTTATTTGTAATTTAATAATTTATTTGACACAATCACTGTACTTAATGTTATGTAATATAGAAAATATATAATAATGTGAGCATACAACATGAATGTTTACTTTACTGAGTTAATATTACCACTTCTACGAATAATATAATAGTTTCACGCATATACTAGCTGTCCCGGAATACCCTTCTCTGCCCCGTTACGATTATCTTTGGTATGCCTTCAAGTTGATTAGAGTTTGCATGTCATTTCTATTTCTATAATAATCCTAACGTTTTTTTTTTGATTGACGTCAAATGTTTGACAGCTGGGAACAGAGTGGTTTGTATGGTAAAAGAAAATTGTTGTTTTTACTTTTTTCCTCGTATTTTTTTAAGTTTTTTCTCTCCATAAGAACCTTTCTCAGACTTCATCTAACACAACAAAAGAGAAATCAGCCAAATCGGTTCAGCCGTTCTCGAGTTTTGAGCTTAGCAACACATTTAGTGATTCATTTTTATTTATATAGATAGGCAACAATATTTTATAAGCAACGCCTAGTCCGTCCCAAACCGTAATATTTAATGTTCGAAATTATTATTTCGTCAAGCCGTTGAGTTGAGTTTATCAATAAAACAATAAAACACAGATATACAATCTTTAATAACGAAGCGTCTGTTATAAAAGACGAACTGACCAGTCCTTTTCTATAAAAGGAACTTATAAAAATTATAGTTTTGCAAACGCCAACAAAGTAAAATTCCAACTAAATAACATCACATTCATTAGAGCTAACATGACTAGACTTATATTATCATATTTAGCTGTGTTGTACTTCTTGTGTGTGATATATACCTTTTAAAACGATACGTAGATAATTTTTCTTTGTGCAAATCGATAATCGATACTATAGTCGATTTTTCAGCGATAGTCGGTTTATTGTCATCGCCACGAGGTGAGTTAGTTAACTGCAGGATTTTCTTAGACGTGAACTCGATTATTTTATATCAGTTTCATACCAAGATGACAACTGCCATACCATCCGTCCATGGCTCTAGTTCTCTCGTTTAGGATAAAAATATCCAAGAAATACACAAAGAGTGCAACACCGCTTTATTGTTATCAATTCTCCATTTACGATATAATTAATGTTCTGCTGCAATAACGAAGGGTTGCCAAATGCAATATTTTAAAGTAAAATTACATAATCAGAAGATAAAAGATGCAATATTTTGATATTGTGAATTGCATTTCAGGATATTATTTCTTTCCAACGTTTTGTGCTTCAATGGTATTAAAAATTTAAGTGCATGGTTTCAAATACTACCAAGCATATTTTATTTCAACGCTGGTAACATCGAAAACTCTAACTTTTGGCAACCCTGTTATAATCCGCTATAACTGCAGATGTTTTTATTCATGAAATTGGCTGTGCACTATCGTGCCATTTTAATGGAAGTTAAAGAGTTTTTACAAATTTCCTAACCTTACACTTGATCTGCAAATATTATCTTGCAGGATTTCTGCAAGATGGGACGTCTATAACTTTATTTGATGCAGAACGAGTGTAAAATTAGGGCATCCATGATAAATTATGTTAGCACACATAAATACATGTTTCCTTACCACAGACATACTAAACTAAATACTATACTAAACATGTACAGAATAAATGGGGTTTAAATTATTTCTAACATTATATGCGATACAAAACTAGTTCCGGAGACAATTCTAAAAAATATTTCAAATATTATATTTTTTGCCAATTATTGAACACCGTATTTATTGTTATTTACATTTAAAATCGACTTATGAACGATTGCGTGATGATCCGTAAAACACCTAGTTACAATCTATATAATGGCGATAGTTACATCGAGATCGCTATAGTAGTTACGGACAGAAAAATCTTAAGTACCGGGCAGAATTAGTGTGTGTAAGTGCATCCGGCTTAATATTAATCTAAAACGATCGTTGCTATTTTATTTGAAAATTTAATTTCACCAGAATCTGTAATGTAGTTTTAATTATAAAAAAGCAACAGAACAATAATTTAAAAAGTAATAGTTGAGTATTTGAACTACCTACTTATGTTCTGACGTTTTTTTTAATTCAGTTTCTGTTGGATTATCCCGGAGATATCTATTCACGCGATTTATACAGCCATCTCTTGTTTAGCCTAATTCGACATCGACTGCTATTTTTACACACGCTTGGAAAAAGTAAATATTAAATTCATTTACGGACAGTACATTGTTAAGTCCACGATATCAATTTTTCATGAACAATTTTAAGTTATTTATTCGTGATGCATTCGTCTACTTACAAAACATACATGGACACATTTTTTCGCTTAGTTTCCCTAAAAACTAAATTACTTAAAACAATATAAAAAATAACCTATATTTAAAATTCTTAAAACAGGGCTTAAAACCATTTAAGATGTGGTTTTGTTATTTAGATTAATTAAAAAATACTACTGTTGCCCAACAGTGCCTAAATTTTGAATAATGGGTAGGGAAGGATAATGTTAGGAAAAGGTGGGGAAAATTGGAAAAAGAGTGATCGTGGGGATAATAGAACGTTATGGTGATTGTAATGGTGATATTCGTGAGTCAGGATATACATATAGACTACGTGTATTGGGTAAGGTTTGGGGTAGATTTATTATAAGGCCTAGCTTAATTTAAAATTGCGTGTAAAAATATGTACTTACTAAATGGTTCACTTTCTTAATTAGGCATTTAAACAAGCATAAAACATCTTATTTCATTATTAGATTTTCGTCATAGACATAAAATGCAAACAGTAATCAGAAAGCTTTTTCAAAACCGCGCGGTTTTTTTCTTGTACTTGCAACACAGATATGGTTTTTTTTAAACTGGCGATCCCGTCAAATAAACCTTTAAATACTGCCAGCTACAAAAATATAAAGTTAAAAACTTTTACTTATTTTCGTGCGTGCAAAATCCAGTTTTATGTAAAAATTACCTGTGAAATGTACTATTGTGTAACCTTACCCTCGTATACAGTCTATATGATAAACTCCTGGCTCACGGGCGCCGCTAGCTAGCTGAGTGAGCTGTAGGCGGGGGGCGGAGGGCTAGCGTCGCGCCCGGGCATCAGCACGGCGATCTTGTACGGGGGCGGGGCTTCAGGGGACTCTGTGCTCGGCTGCGACCGCTCCGACGACTGCAGGAGGGTCGCCAGCGATATGTCATCCGATGGTTCTGATGGCAGTGGCTGAAGATATGAAATTATTTTTGCTATAATACTTTTTTATTATACAGCGGTCGGGCGGCAGTGTGTATGTGTGTACGTACGTGTCGGTCTCGCTGCGCGGTGGAGGACACGCGGTCGGGCGGCAGTGTGTGTGTGTGTACGTACGTGTCGGTCTCGCTACGCGGTGGAGGACACGCGGTCGGGCGGCAGTGTGTGTGTGTGTACGTACGTGTCGGTCTCGCTGCGCGGTGGAGGACACGCGGTCGGGCGGCAGTGTGTGTGTGTGTACGTACGTGTCGGTCTCGCTGCGCGGTGGAGGACACGCGGTCGGGCGGCAGTGTGTGTGTGTGTACGTACGTGTCGGTCTCGCTGCGCGGTGGAGGACACGCGGTCGGGCGGCAGTGTGTGTGTGTGTACGTACGTGTCGGTCTCGCTGCGCGGTGGAGGACACGCGGTCGGGCGGCAGTGTGTGTGTGTGTACGTACGTGTCGGTCTCGCTGCGCGGTGGAGGACACGCGGTCGGGCGGCAGTGTGTGTGTGTGTACGTACGTGTCGGTCTCGCTGCGCGGTGGAGGACACGCGGTCGGGCGGCAGTGTGTGTGTGTGTGTGTACGTACGTGTCGGTCTCGCTGCGCGGTGGAGGACACGCGGTCGGGCGGCAGTGTGTGTGTGTGTACGTACGTGTCGGTCTCGCTGCGCGGTGGAGGACACGCGGTCGGGCGGGAGTGTGTGTGTGTGTACGTATGTGTCGGTCTCGCTGCGCGGTGGAGGACACGCGGTCAGGCGGCAGTGTGTGTGTGTACGTACGTGTCGGTCTCGCTGCGCGGTGGAGGACACGCGGTCGGGCGGCAGTGTGTGTGTGTACGTACGTGTCGGTCTCGCTGCGCGGTGGAGGACACGCGGTCGGGCGGCAGTGTGTGTGTGTGTACGTACGTGTCGGTCTCGCTGCGCGGTGGAGGACACGCGGTCGGGCGGCAGTGTGTGTGTGTACGTACGTGTCGGTCTCGCTGCGCGGTGGAGGACACGCGGTCGGGCGGCAGTGTGTGTGTGTACGTACGTGTCGGTCTCGCTGCGCGGTGGAGGACACGCGGTCGGGCGGCAGTGTGTGTGTGTACGTACGTGTCGGTCTCGCTGCGCGGTGGAGGACACGCGGTCGGGCGGCAGTGTGTGTGTGTACGTACGTGTCGGTCTCGCTGCGCGGTGGAGGACACGCGGTCGGGCGGCAGTGTGTGTGTGTACGTACGTGTCGGTCTCGCTGCGCGGTGGAGGACACGCGGTCGGGCGGCAGTGTGTGTGTGTACGTACGTGTCGGTCTCGCTGCGCGGTGGAGGACACGCGGTCGGGCGGCAGTGTGTGTGTGTACGTACGTGTCGGTCTCGCTGCGCGGTGGAGGACACGCGGTCGGGCGGCAGTGTGTGTGTGTACGTACGTGTCGGTCTCGCTGCGCGGTGGAGGACACGCGGTCGGGCGGCAGTGTGTGTGTGTACGTACGTGTCGGTCTCGCTGCGCGGTGGAGGACACGCGGTCGGGCGGCAGCGGCGGCGGCGGGCGCGCGCGGCACAGCGACAGCGCGCAGCCCACGCCGCACACGCACGCCACGGCGGCGCACACCACGCCCGCCTCGCCGCCCGCCGCGCCCGCGCCGCCCGCCCCGCCGCGCTCGCGGATCACCTGAACACACACGCACGTGTTACAGCTCTTCGTGATCTCGTATTTAAACTTTCTACCTAAAGATGCCCCATCACCGAAGTTTTATTTATGATATTTAGCATCTCACCTAGATGTCTTTTCTGATTTTATCCCAAACTATATGTATTATACATATTACCCTGATACATAAAATAACAGGAAATCCTACCGCGGAGAATGTTAAAATATAGAACTTCAATATACCCCCAATTCTTTAGACTTTTTAAAACAGACCTCCGGAAAGAAAATGTACTTAGGTATGTATAAATACCGCAGTTTGTTCAAGTTGTTTACAATACCGTAGTTCACAGCACACGTGTGTTACGTACGTAGGTATAAAAAACAAAACACGCAACGTTATTTTTCTGACGTAACCCGCTGTATAAAATCGCGATCAAATTCCAGAGCCTACTAACGTAACCAGCAACCCAGGTAGGTCAAATTGTTAACCACTGGAAAGCTATACATACATATATATGCGTGAGCGTGACTCACACACACACGTCTTGGATGTTGTATGCATTATGTGTTCGTATCGAGATACGCATTTGTATTGCAAATGTCATGGATCAGTAGCATTCAACACGACCACGACGGGCTGTGATCCGTTGTAACAACAGACCCCCATCAGTGCGAGGCTCCTGGCTCCTTACCTAGGGCGCGCGTGGATTTCCGTGGACTCCCCAGGTCAGCCCTCCTATCTCGTTGTTTTTTTTTATAAACGGTCAATTTAAACAAAACCGGTACTACCCAAACACTATCCGTAAGTCGGCGTCATTACCTTTCATTCTCAGTAATTTCTATTTAATTATAACTTACATCAAATAACAATTAATCAAAAATAGACTTACGCTCACCTGACGATCACAATAGTACTTAGCTCCCGCTAAGAATACCGCAGCCAGCGCGAAGGAGACCAGCATGCCGAACTTAAGATGCGGCGCCATCATGGGCGAGTGGTGGAGGCCTAGGGCTGCGGTACGCAGCAACGTGTCGGGCGTCACGGAGCGCGCGGCCGCCAGGCTGGCGATAGTCGGCTGCGGGGGCTCCGCGGGGATCTCCACGTATAGGCTGGGCTCATCGTTCTGTCTCCGCGTTGCATGCACCGCCGGCATCGGTGGGGGCCTAAGAAGTGTTTAGTTGAACAACAACAGAGCAGCAAAAAAGACACACCAGGATTATGTTGTTTTTGTAAGTAGGTAATAAGTTTATGAATTCAATTCCCAAGGTGAAGTTTCAACCCCTTTCCAGGTAGCCGTTTGCTCATCCACGAGACCACTTGTCTGAAGGTGAAGCTGTTATCTAATTGACCTTTTCCTTTTTATAGAATGAGGGTGTCTCTGGTGCGAACTTCTCTCTGTGTGACCAGTTAGCCCAGTGGTGAGCCCCGACTTCACTAGCAGCTATGGTAAAATTGAAGTGTCTGTCGACCGCCCTAGGTTGCCCAAAGATTGATAATACAAAGGAGAGAGCACACGCGATGACCGCTAATCGCGTACTGATCATTAATTAAAAACTAATTTGTAAGCTGAGGTAAAAATACTTTTTAGACTGTCGTTTAGTAGTAACCGTTTTCTGTTTCTGGTGATTTGGTTATCTTGTTGCATAGGACGCAGACGTACCCGGCATGTCGGTGCGTGCGGTGCGGGCGGCGCGGCGGGCAGTCGACGGCGGCGAAGCGATGCACAGGCGCCGCCATGCCCTTGCGCCCCCCGCCCCCGGCCGCGCACACGCGACCCCGCGCTCGCCCTGTGCAAATTACCGATCCCTGCACTTGCAATACATAACGTCAAACAAACCAATTGATGGTCACCATGCCATCATTGATTGGATGTAGCTTGTTTGGGAGTGTCTTCATACATCAAGATCCCTCCATAACAAAAATAGTTGGTGGTTGTAGAAACTAAAAGCTTAATACAGAACACCTAAAAGGAGATAAGACATCATATCAAAATTCTTGACAATACATACCGGCAGAGAGTGAAGATGGAACACGATGGCGGCCGGTGTAAGCACACTGGCTGCGTTTATCTATCCAAAAATGCATCGGAATGCCTCGGTGATAGCTGGTGGAGGAATATCAGTGGTGGTACAATGTCTTCAGTCTACGGCACATTAAACCATTGTATGGTGTTGCTGCAAGTAGAATTTATTAGGTGATATGAGGGGTAGGGGTGTGTCACATAGCCAGGCTTTGATAACCCAAAATTTTCTTTTTTTTTATTCTATCCGAAACAGTAGCTTGTTTCTAAAATTGATTTTGTTGAATCTTCCTGGCTACAGGCATGGCTTGTGGGTAGTATTCATTTGTGCTTCTAGATTCTAGTGTCCCCAGTGCCAACACATTAAGGAACCTTGAAAATGGTTCATTTTAGAGAAGGGTGTGCAAGGAGTTCCTATCAAATAAATACTATATAATTAAATACTATACTACTACCTACTGGATAAATATCATATTTACATATCTACAGAAGAGATGGGATTAATGAAATACCAAAACTATCACAAATATTTGTTTAGGTAAAGTATCAAAGTTCAGACTTCTATTTATAATAATTTACACCAAAAATCTGACTAAGTTATTTTTGGGAAAGTCTTCCAGATTACGATGAATAATAGGCAATGCTCATAGTCAATCAAAGAATCAAGGTTCATAAAATAATGTTTTTTTGAAAAATTTAATCTTAGGATTATCATCATAATCTGTTTCTTGTCTAAGTAAACTTAGTTACCTTCTGATGTACAAGTAATTATAAACTGTTCAACTAGACTAGGAGTCAGCTGTTCATATCATTTAGGTGCTTGCAGGCAAAAGACTGACCTATCTAGTGAGTGGTGACCTATTTTTAAAGTCTTTCCCTGTATCACACCCACTGAATATCGAAACATTTGACCATTCCTTACACAATTACATATATGTTTTTTTATCACTAGATACCCTGTTAAATTTAACAATGTAAAACAATTAAATGCTAAAGTTATAGTGAAAATCAATCCATTTCTGTAAGCAAGTGGTTCAATGTTACAAAAAACGAAACTGACAGAAAAATACTTTACCTTCCTATTAACGTTTTTCGCAAATAAAAATTAAGTATCGAACTACAATGAGCTCAGAATTAATTATAAAAGAGATCCCTAATATCTTCCATTCACAAGTATTTTCACAATATTTTACACGCACACGACCATTTAAAGCCTGATTACATAATTAAAAATATATAAAAAATATCTAAATACATAGCTAATAAACTTGAAAATAATTCTACGATGTATTTTTTATATGTAATAAAATAAATAATCAATTCACTATTGCACTGCACTTGACAGCCATTTGTGGGCGGGGTGCGCGCGAAGCAAAACAATCATAGCTACCAACTGCGCAAAAAAATCCAATCAATAGGATTTTAATCAATTAACTGTTTTTTAAAACAAGAAACATATACACACATTAACTCTAAATAAAATATAGCCTTGTTTTTTTCTTGTTTTAGAATTATTCAAAATTTACAATGCTCAATATATTCCGTCGATTTGTTAAACATATTTTTATGCTGTATGATTGTAAATTAATGAACTTAAAATAATTATTAGGCAAAGAATTTTCGTATTTAATTATAATATAATATATTCAAACACCTTTTGACTTTACAAGAAGTAAAACGTCTTTATGCTTTGCAATGCAGTGCCCCTGTTCAAATTTACCTCTTCAAAGTATGGAGAGGATTTCCGGAAACTTCTAGAGTATAGTTATTCAGTTCAGAAACCTATCGTGGAGTGTAATTAACAATACAATGTTTCCATCACAATTATTTAGTTATGTATTTCTTTTATTTGGTTATTAATTTATGTAAAAATTAGGTAGATACCTAATCTTAGCTTTTAATATTTTGTTCAAAGTACATTAATAATATGTATTTTATATTTTTTATATTACTTCCCATGGTAAATATTTCTGAACGACCGAATAGTTTATATACCCCTTCCATCCCACGCGACGTCAGAATACGGACAAGACACGACAAAATCCGACAAATGACAATTGACAGGTGTGTCTTGTGTGCGTGACAGCCCTAGCTTGCTACAATATATAATATAGTAATCTGTGGACAGCACTAGCAAGTAGCAGCTGAACTACGCAGCTGAGGTTTTTATCGTATTTTTTAAATCGGGTTCGTCGTTGAATTTAATCATTGTTAGCTTGCTACAATATAGTAATCTGTGATCATTGTTCATTGTTGTTGTGCATGTGCGTTACGGTCCGCGGTCGTGTCATTGCACTTGGCGGACGCGTCGTGGATTTATATAAAATTCGGATTGGCATGTCAAGTCGTGTTTTATGATATAATATTGCAATATTATTTTTGATTATTAAGTGCATTGTGGTTTGTGCGGTCAATATGTTAATATCAAGACATTCAAGACACAGGGCTGATGACCGTCAGAGGTCAGCGAAGCCCTATTGCCAGTGTTGGAAGGAGAACAGACCCACACCGTGGGAGGACCCCAGTGGCTGCACCTGCGGAGAACACTCAAACAGTAAGTACCTAGTCCACAAAGAAATTAAGACTGACCATGGCATTCGAGTTATTGTCAACATTATAATTACTTACAATAATGATTTACGAAAACTAAACAAAGTTTAAAAAGTTGAAATGATTTGACACATGCAGATAATGATGTCTCTTGGGGATTACAAAATATTAGTTTCAAGGACTGTTGTTGTAACCTGGACACTTTCACACAGTAACAAGTGAATGAACTTCATCTATTTATATCCACCAGTAATGGTTATATTTATATTTATGCTATTAATAGTGACAAAAAGTAAACACATATAATGCATGTATTAGGTATCTTTATTTTTACATATGTAGAAGGTACATTATGACACATAATATTTTATGTTATTATCTCCAACAAAGAATACACCTTTCATGCTATATAAAGTACAACAATTAGTATCTAACCTTGTGCTAATGTTGATGATTTGTAGAAATGTAATATCAATTAATTTTTTTACTAATACAATTCCCCCATGCCTTTGCTCTGAAGCAGTTCCAACCCGTAACAATGAAATATTGATGAACAATGCAACATTGATATATTGACCTTTGTAAAAGTTTATCGGAACCTTGATACTATGTAGAAAGTTAGTTGATAAGGTTCTTTGTAACTAACAGTTCAAATTACTTTCTATCATATTATAATTTCTAATTATGATGAAATGCAAAGCTTTTATTGACTTTTACTCAATTAATAAGTTGAAATTAACTTGCCTTGACAGTGTTTCAAATAAAACTATTCCAACAATCTTCTTGTTTTGTCACAATCATTTGTCTAAATATATATTTTTTCCTGATTATACATGTACCATTTGCCACACTTGAAAATCTATACTGATACTATAAAGAGGAAAGATTTGATTGTTTGTTTGTTTGTATTGAATAGGCTCCAAAACTACTGAACCGGTTTGAAAAATTCAGTGTCTGAAGCTGCTGGTGGGAAGCTAGTGTTAAATAAAAGAGTCATCATTGCTTCTTATTGTTCCGTTTCTTACAGTAAGTGAATGGCAATGGGAGATGCCCAACACCACAGCCACAAGTTGGGTGATGATGTGTCCTGAGAAGAAGCAGGTGACCTTCCACCCATTCTACAGCTCTGGTACCGCTGCTGTGAAGGGTGACACCCCATTGGTGAATGACTACCATTACTATTGGGAAGTAAAGATGCTGACGGAGCCATACGGAACAGACATTGTGAGTAAAAATTATACTTATTATATAGTATACATATAGACTAGAAAATAACCCAATAAATATATTAAATTGTACGAAAAGGCTAACACACACACAATAATCTGTAAGCAATAGCATTCAATAGTCTTGGGGCCTGTTTTGCCACCTCTTGATAGCCGCTAAGCACCAGATATATTAACAAAAAGGGAACAACGTTTGTATGAAATTATCTGTCAAGTATTTTAACGGGAACTCGGTAGGAGGTGGTGAAACAGGCCCCTAGACCGTTTCAGTGTCAAGATAATTATCAGTATGTAAAGTAACATGTGTTTCTTTCCAGTAAAGGGTTCAAAAGTCAGAATTTAATAATATGTCAATACGGTCAAATCCATACACAAATACTGCTGTCCACTTAGTTTGAATCGTGCATACTACTGTCTACTATGTCATGTATAAATGAGGACATTTGCTATGTCCTCATTCATAGTTCTATTTCAATAATATGTAAAATAATTTACATAAGAAGCTAATAATTGTTGATGTTCCATTTGTTCCAATTCCAATTGTTGTTGTGGTTGCCATTTTTTACTATTAATTGAATACTCTTGTGGTACAAGATAAATCTGTAAGTACAGAAAGAATGACTTTCTTTTGTTGCAGTCAGGAAGAGTTAGTATATTATTTTGTGAAGTAACCCTAGTGATATCCTGATAACTGATAAGTTATCGTTTAGTACCTAATAAATTTCAAATGTTTCTTTTATTTGAATCAATATAATCTTATCTATTGTTTGGCTCAATGTCTGTCTGGCAGAAGGTAAAATTATTGTACGTATTTGTAACTACATTGTCTGTTAATTCCATGATCGCGTCATTTTATAGCGTTGGAGGACCAGATTTAAGCCAATCTTTATTTCACTGGCTACACAGCCTCCGACCCAGGACAAAGTTATGTTTACACATTAGTTGTTTATCCTCCTAATATCTGTCAACTGCGGCCAGTGGTAGAAGCGAACTCTGACGACGATTATAACTGTGCAATGTTTTGATAACACCTATCTGTGGTCATTCATCATCTCGTTGGTGTTAATTATATAAACATTTCATGCAGAATACAAACACGTCATATCTCACGTGCCTTGTCAGCTGTTATAACAATTTTATCTATACATATAGGGGCAGTCTGATCCGCGAGCCCACCGCCTGAAATCCCGTATTTCCTACTACGAAACACTAGGTTTCGTGCGCCCGCGCAACTTCTCACGTGGTTAGACGTCGCCCTGTCGCCCTTACTCTTTTATTTTTACGGTTCAATTGACGCAACGTTTAAGCCATCGGCTGCTATGGATAGTGGGTTCGAACCACCATATTTTTATGGCCTACAGATAGTCGATTCTGGCAATTCTGATCTGAATGTAGTTCTTGTTCCTAAGAGACAATACCGATGAATTCCGCATTTGCTTTTACCTGTGTTGTCTAAGAAAGCTTAAAAAACAAAGCCAAGCAAAAAATGGCCTGCCTGAAACAAAAAAATTGATATATCATACGTCATTCATGCTGTAATTTTAGCATTTTTCACTTTGCAACTTTAGCTATTGGCACAACGCCACAATGTCATGTTGATCAACAAGCGCAAACAAGTGTGTTGAATGTGAATTGTTTTTCTAGAATTATTTAAAATAGCTTCCCGCCAGCGGCTTCGCCCGCGTGGTCTTATAATTTTTTCCCCGTTTTTGCTACATTTTTCATTACTACTCCGCTCCTTTTAGTCGTAGCGTGATGATATATAGCCTATGTTACTCGGGGATAATATAGCTTTCCAAAGGTGAAAGAATTTTTGAAATCGGTCCAGTAGTTTCGGAGCCTATTCATTACAAACAAACAAATCTTTCCTCTTTATAATATTAGTATAGATAGAACACAATTGACCTTCGTTTAGCTTCCGGTGATTGTGGGGACATTTTAAGCATGTTTATTATTATTTTTATCGGTATAATCTTAGATTAAATACGTATTAGGGGATAATGATGACTCTTTAGATTCTAACGGGGCTAGAATATGTTACACCGCTAACGAAAGATCGTAGCATTTTCTTTACATTCATGAGATTACAGTTTGTAGTTCGTCGGTGAATAGCAATCGCGCAAACCATTGAATAATTATGCTAAATAATATTAATATGTGAAAAACATGTCACTGCCTCGTTGGTCTAGTGGTCCCGAGCAGAGGTCTAGAGGTCCTGGGTTCAATCCCCGGGTGGAGCAGTGTTGTTGGGTTTTTCTGTAAAATTCAAAGTACCAGCTCGGAGTCCGGTTGTTAGCAATAACATCGCCCCCTATTAAATAATAATAATAAAATAAATTAAAAATTTAGAAAATCCCCGACACGAAATGTATTTTGCCATTTTGTGGTGGCGGCCATCTTGTGTATTCTCCTAGTTTGATTTGATACCCATATTGAGGGAGTTGAGGGAGTTTCATCAAGCATAGCTAAGGACACTCCCGACTAATTCACCTTTCAAATAAAAAAATCAAAATTAAAATCGGTTCATCCGTTCGGGAGCTACGATGCCACAGACAGACACACACACACAGACACGTCAAACTTATAACACCCCGTCGTTTTTGCGTCGGGGGTTAAAAATATTATAAATACTTAGAGATCAACAAAAACAAATTTCAAATATGGGGCATATATCTCGCTTCGCCCTTACTGACCAACACCTTCTAAGATTCCCGATTGTTTATTTTATATTCTTAAATACAAGTGTATATTAACAAATATGAGTGATCTTAATTTGTCTGGACGGAGGGTAGCCTGGTGAACTGTACTAAAGGTTCCAACCTACATCAGACACCAGCCTCTGTATTCAATGCAATATCTAACTCTGCATAATGAATAAATTGATGATGAGAAAATAAATAAACATTGAAATTAAATCAGAAATATATTTATTTGACATAAAAAGGTACACAATACATGTGAATCCCCTGGTCAGTGACTTCGCCTTTACATTAATACAATAATTAATTATTTCATTAAGTTATCAAAAACATGTGTGTGTGTGCGCGTGTGTGTGAGTTTGTGTGTGTGTTGAAATAAAACTACTTTTTACGGATTTTATCGCGTTATATTGATATTATTTTAACAACTATCCTACATTTTTGTTAATTGTTGGCAATCCGATTCACGCAGAACGAGCTCACCGTATCCTTCGGTCTTGCAAGCCAAGTAGTAATTGAAACGTCAAGACGCCTACCACCTTAGTCACCCGTGACCATGGACGCTGTAAAGGGTCCGAAACGTCGGGATTAAAATAATATCAATATAACGCGATAAAATCCGTAAAAAGTAGTTTTATTTCAATGTCTAGTATTCGCGTAAGTGTCAGAAATCAGTTTGTGTGTGTGGTTATAAAGTTATCTATGCATGATCATGTCTTCAATGTTATCATAACTGAATTCATTGAGCCACTTTACCACCATTATTTTAAATTGAGAATTTGTCAATTTTTTACAGGTTTTATGCACTTTTAGAAAAAACCTTATTATTATATCCTTATTTTCAGATGGTAGGCGTCGGTACCAACAAAGTGGACATGGCAGACTCTTTATTCACGTTCACATCGTTCCTGGGCCGCGACGAGGAGTCGTACGGGCTCTCGTACACCGGCGCCCTGCGCCACAACGCCGCCGTCAGCCGCGACCACTCCGGCTTCTGTAAAGGCAGCATCATAGGCGTCAAGGTGGACCTCTGGCAGGGCACGCTCGAGTTCTATCTTAACAGAAAGTCACAAGGTACGTTTTTTTTGTTTTCATAGGCTTAATAGACCAAAATAGCTGATGGTTAAATTAATGAAAAAAAAATTATAACTTTTGGAAATGACCAAATAGTTTTCCAAATAGGTTAAGCAGCTCTGTCTGTTGACTTGAGAATCCAATCTCTCTCGTGGGAGTCAAGATCGTGACGTTGTTTAATCATTGTCACCTTCTAAATCCTGTAAAATAATTTCGACCAACCATCACTCTGTATTCCCCATGTGTACTAGTGCACACCCAAGGTTTGCTACATAGAATTTCATAGAAAAACCCAATAACCCTGTGCTTGAGAACCTGGGAATCGAACCCTGTACCTCTAGGGTACCAGTCGCGGTTACCGTTTCACTTATAAGGCAAAAGGAAATAATTTCTATGGCAATTTTAGTACAGTCAGCAATTCAGCATCAGATATATCGGGTCATACAAAGTGTTCAAAATGATCGGAACAACTAAGAAAATTAAACCATATCTTAAAGCCACAAGGACTATTTCAGAACACGAACACACTACACGGCAACTGTTATTCTGAATAAACTTAATCACTTTGAGATACAGTTTAATTTTCTTAGTAAGTTGTTCCAGTCATAGAGCGATATCTGATGCTGACTGTACCTACAAGCCGATAGGAATGACTTTTACGCAATAATATTGTTTATGTTTACCGTTGTTTATAGTTGCATATCAGACTATCAGAGTACTGGTTATCACTTGCTGATAGCGCTAATAATGTAGTACTATTTACTCAGGTCAAGTCCTTCTAGTACTCAAATGATAACGCTATGATAAGCCTAGATACGCTAAAGATCAGAACCTACAAGTAGTTACATATAATATAATGTACTGTCAACACTTTATTTGTATGAATATGGTACAAAAAGAAAGGAATTGGACATCTGGTGTACCGAACCAGAAGGCGCAGGTTCGAATCCTGCCCGCCAGCCGATTTTTTCCTTCATTAAAAATAACTTGTAATCTTAGCATGGAAAATGCTTAAAAAATACAAAAAGATAGGAATTGGACATTTTAGACGCCCGCCGTTCACGCTACCTGCCCTGGAGTACACGGTAGTCTTATTGAGTTTTTCTGGAGATTGAGAAGTCTGGATTGTTACCTGGTTAATAGCAATGGGCTCATATTAGATGAGACCTACCCGTTATGGTATCCAGGTACCTAAGTATGTGTTTTTTTTATCTATACTAATATTATAAAACTGAAGAGTTTGTTTGTTTGTTTGGTTGAACGCTCTAATCTCCGGAACTACTGATCTGATTTGAAAATTCTTTCAATGATAGATAGCGTGTTTATTGAGGAATGCAATAGGCTATATTAAATAATACGAAATAACTATATTAAAATAAATAGCAAAAATAATACAAACTTATAATACTTACTACAAAGTATATATTATATTATAGTCATAAACACAAGTTCCTGCTCTCTTCTACATTTGCCGTGCCTGACAAGGCCCACACATGTTGCTTCTTATATGATTGTTATCATCTATTTAAATTGTGGAGTGCAATAAATGTATTGAGTACTATATATCATCACGCTACGACCAATAGGAGCGGAGCATCAACTACACGGCCTCTGTTTTTAGTAAAAGCTAGTGGCATGAGAAATAATATATGTCACATATTTGACTCACTGATTAACGCGCGAGATACCCACCTAATTAGTTGATTAATAAGTTGTTATGTTCAAACTTGGTCAGTGACCGAAAACAATATTTTTATAGCTCCATATACAATTATATCTACATGAAACAGGTCGCTTAGAATGTTTACAAAATACATGTAGAATTATCTACATAATAAAAACATATCTATAGAATAATTAGGTTAAAAGGAAAACTTTTTATAGATAAGTAACATTGTAAAATGCGTGACGAATCTAAGGCATTGACCTGATGCCATACTGATATTATAAATACGAAAGTAAGTCGGTATTTCAATTTTAAACATTTTTCCCGAACTATGTATTAAAGAAAGATGAAACGATCTTCCAAGTAACAGGCCGTTAAATTACAAGCTCTGCATATGTAGTTTTTGAACTGAACCAAATTTAAACTTTATAGTGGTGTATTTTGTAGTTTCTTTTTGTGGACTTTATAAGGTCTGGAGTTCGAATCCAAGGCACACGCCTCTTACTTCGAAATCATGTGTGTATTATATCACTAGCTTTAACGGTGAAAGAAAACATCGTGAGGAAACCTGCGTGTCTGAGAGATTTTCTCGACGGCATGTGAAGTCTGCCAACCCGCATTAGGCCAGAGAGGAGACGCGTGCCCAGCAGTGGGACAGTATATGGGTTGATGATGAATGAGTGGTGTATTTAGGAGTCACACGGGACGCAATGACACATTAAACATTGTATTACAGGTATATCATTCTACAACCTCCGTCGCCACCAAGCGCTGTACCCAATGATCTGTTCCACCGCGGCGCAGTCGTCCATGCGACTCATATACGCAGCTTCCTGGCAAGCCTCGCTCCTGGTGGACGCGGCGAAGATACTGGCAGCCTCGGTGAACGAAGACCAGACCCTTGGCCTGCCTCCTGGACTACGATATACTCTCAAGTCACAGTTCTGGTTGACCTTGCCTAATCAACGTAAGTATTACTTTCTATGAAGAACTAGCTGTTCCTCTTGGTTACTTGTATTCATCAGGGTTTCCCCAATCCTGTGAGAATTTTCGGAAATCCTTTCTAGCCTAATGCCTACGTCTTAATTATGCCTCTGTGCCTTTTTTGGTCTCGCACAGGGTTGCACCATTATTAGACAAGTTTCTTTTTTTAAATTTATTTTTGTTAGCTGTGTTCTGTACGAGTCTAAAATAAACGGTTTTCTTTCTTTCTCTGTGCACTGATCGATCAGTCAGTCACATTTATTTTACTTTTATATATACCTATCTCATCGAGTGCGAGATATTCTGTTTTTAAGTCTTTGTCTTTTGCCCCCCTAAAACCACTCCGATGACCACCATGAGTCAGACCTGCACCATTGTTCTTGTCTTTTGTTTATCACAACACTTAAAGCCATTCAGTTGCACTCAAAAATCGCCGCTATAGCAACGGAAATAGGATCTAGGAGCGAGCTGTTAAGCTTGCCGTGGCGTCGTTAAGCCTGCGTTTCCATTTGTGAGGAATCTGCGTTTAAAACAGAAGCAAACAGCCTATTGGTGGAATTTCACCGTTAAGATAATTAACTAGTGAAAATGCAGCCTTATGCTGTACCCACCGCACCGGGGGCACGTCCGGTGCTCGGCTTGTAAAGCTGGGTCCAGACATGTTCTTTTGTCCGTACCGTACCCCCGTTTCGTAGGACCCTCGCGATCCCAATAACTCAGCCGGGCTAACATGCACGCCGCGAGAACATTTTGTCGACATTTATGTCGTGCTTTTGTTTCGTTTTCGCACGGGAAAGAGCGAGACAAAAGAGTAGACAAAATTTTGTCGTGGCGCGCATGTTAGCCTGGCTGAACTCTCCGCCCGAGGCACGTATCTCCGTAACTTAACTGCGATCATCGCGTGTTCATTTCTGCGTCTAGTGTCGTCCAACCATTTCGTCGAATGTGAAAGTCTATGAGAATTTAGCGATTTCTTGCGCGTGCTACATTTAACTATTTTCTTTTTCCTCTTCACGCGATCACAGACTGATCAACACAGTTCAAATTCTGTGGAAAAATATGTGTGAACTACAAAATATAGTTGTTAAGTCAAGGTATCTTTTGACTGGCCAAAAATACCTAAACATTAGTCTTGTTATCTACAATGTTTATTTTTATACGGAGCCGTCATAATAATCTTAATTAAAGTCATTTAGACTATCTAGGACCTACAAATTAATGTTATCTGTCGTTAAATGAAGTCTGTCGTTTATTACATAATACTTAAGCATTTAATTGCACTGCTTACTACAGTGCAGTTCATAGTACAACGTTGTTGTTCATTGATTCAAGATTACCGAATTTCAACGGGCGCACAATATAACTAACTAGACTAATAAATAACTAAACTAGACTAATTAGTAACTAAACTAGACAAATAGAACGGTCACTCTTCGCTTCACCCCGACTAAGGCTAATATTCAGACGATGCTAAGTATAAACTTAACTTACTTTACGCTTAGCATCGTCTCTAAATATTAGCCTTAGATACCGGTTAGATACCTTACTTTACTACTTCATACATGTTTCTCAGAGGGATAGGCAGAGACTATAGATTTCTACTTGCTACGATCATGGCACAACACCTTCGCGTCATATATTGTCATCAACCATTTCGATATCAGATGATGGAGTATCCGAATTATTACGAGACAAGTTATTACTGAATTCTCCTCTTCCAGGTTGTATCCTGGACGAAGAAGAAACGCATCCAGACCTGAACCGATCAACAAACAAATCTAACTCAAGTATGGTAAGTTACTATTTTTACGCTTAAATAATTGCATGTGGAATATTGTAACGCAAATAAAAAGAAAACCTATCAAATAAAAAACTAATTTACTCTAATATTTTACTATTAATATTTCAAAAATAAAATAATGAAGCTGGACACTGTCAGAATATTAATTTTCTGACGCAAGGAACTCTGCACATATCTTTTGTGGAGATCCCCTAGACTATCAGAATTTTGCCAGGTTAAGCCTATATAAATTTTGCTGTTTCACCACCTCCTGATAACTTGCTGTTAAATTACTTGGCAGATTATTTTATACATATTTTGTTCCATTTTTTAATTTATCCGGCGGTTAGCGGCTATCCAGAGGTGGTGAAACAGGCTCTGTGTGTTGTATAGATGTTATAGTTACAAACAAAGCCTTGTTTTAATAATTCGACGACGTCTGTGGCCTAGTGGTTCGAGTACCGGACTGCTGATCACGAGGTCGTGGGTTCGATTCCCGCAAGACACAAACATTTATGTGATGAACATAGGTGTTTGTGTTTGTCTGGGTGTTTCTTATATAATATAAGTATATATTTACAAAAAAAAAGTATATAAGTATTATATCCATTGTCTAGTACCCATAATACAAGCTCTGCTTAGTTTGGGACTAGATGGTGCTGTGTAAAAATGTCCCAAGATATTTATTATTTATTATTATTTATTAATTATCTATACTAATATTATAAATCTGAAGAGTTTGTTTGGTTGAACGCGCTTATCTCAGGAACATCTGGTACGATTTGAAAAATTCTTTCACTGTTATATAGCCTGTTTAATGAGGAAGGCTATAGGCTATATTGATACTCCACGCTACGACCAATAAGAGCGCAGTATCAATTAAAAATGTTGCAAAAAGGGGAAATATTCCACTTTTACGGGAACGAAGTCGCGGGCTGATCTAGTTAATAATAACAAGAAACATTAATTATTTAATGCTCAGTTACGTGTGCACACAAATAACGCTATGAATATAATGTTATAATTTTTTTGTGCTCTACACAGTGTACTTTTGGTGTTGGAATGAACTGGCCTTTTATTTTCCATAAAACGCATATCAGCTAGTTTAGCAAAAAAAGCTTACAAAATAGAACACGTGAGAGTAGTTCGTCTTAAAATTACAGTCAAACACTGTACTTATTTTTAACACCCTAAGATCTAAAATAATTAGAACATTTTGTTACATAGTCGTTCGAAATAAAATTGCTAGAAGAACTGTTTTAGTTTGTTAATCTGTTTTTGCCTGGAATTTTATTTTATAAATAGGTCTTAAGTCTTAACAAAATAAACAATAATTTTACTTGGTACCCCATATCCTCAGAGCATATTTATATATCTCTGCAGCATAAGAAACTATTACCGGACATAAAAATTATTGTTTGTGAAGTCGTAATATATAGTCATGCCGTATGACAGGGACACTAAAACGCATGCTAAGTTAATGCACTGTGCATTTTCAGGACTAATCTTTCAGTTTGGGGAACTCGACATATAATTATGCCTAACATATTAAGGTATTGAAAAGATCAAACCCATACTAGGAGCTATTAATTTGGGGCACTGCACAAAACATAAAAAATAAATATTGTACGATGAAAAAACACTTAGTACAGTCAGCAGCAGCTACTTATCTGGATGCAGAAACTGTTCCAAATGATCTTAACTAAAAATTAAATTACATATCAATGACATAAGGAAGGTGCCAGAATGAACACACATACGGTAACCGTCATTCTGACATGAACTGTAACACATTGAGATAAAGTTTAATTTCGTTAGTTCATAATTATGAACAGTGTTGGTCACGCCAACTGTACCAATATAATTACTATTAAATTTTATTGCATGCGTAAAAAAATGTCATAGGATAACACTGGTGCCTCTTCCCCAGTTGTCATCCGGCATGAAGAAAAAGCCCTGGCGTAGAAGATGGTAGCACTTGCAGTGACGTCACGCCTTTGTAATAACGTCATCGAAGACTGAGACGTATTTTTTTTAATTTAGAAGACGAGTAGACATCGAATTTATTATTGTGATAAAGAAAAGAAAGAAATTTTATTTAAAAATAATGGTCCCGGTATATTTTAGTCTATCAGCGTTTTGTAATAAATCATAAAGACTTAGATTTCCCTTAGTGACCTTCACACATCAGCGCGTGATCGCCGTGATCGGTTTTACTGACAGATTTTTTCCGAAAGTGTGCGTCCAGGCATTGTTTTGCCCTGCTTGTAAAATTATTGTTACGTATATGTTATGTATAAATGGTATATGTGAATAATCATAGTGTAAAGTATATTTTATAGATTCACATTTCGACTTTGCGCAATATAAAAAAGACCTATGTGCCTGCTAAAAATTGTTTGTTTCAAACGGCTGTGATTTTGAAATGCGTGCCTTAATTCTGGTATTAACGAAAACAACTCTAATTATTGTAAGCTATAGAAGAAAAAAAAAATGGGAACTACACACTTAAAAACACTGTATTGAAAAAATTGTACATTGTACTGCCTTGTCAATTTAACTGGCACTGCCAACTGTCACTGTCAACGAATTTTAAAACTGATCAATCGAAAGTCCAGTAATCCATCGAGCCATCAATGTGTCTGTGGCCATTCATTGTAAAGGTCAAATTCAGAAGGGCACAAATACGTAACACGAACTATATTATTTTTAAAAGTTAACATTGTATTAAAAATAGGGCTGCCATATTAATATTATAAAGAACTTTATTATTTCTAAAAGTTCTACAAATCTGTTCTTGGCCATGTTTTCGCCCCTGTGTTATATATAGTAACTAGGTTTGTATATAATAAATTGAACCTTAAACAGTTTCATTAAGATTCAATATTTTAAAGTTCTATTATTTATATAAAACTAGCTGTCCCGTCAAACGTCGTTTTGCCATAGGTATAGGGGTGGATCACCCTTATAATTTAGGGGTATGAAAAATAGATGTTGGCCGATTCTCAGACCTACCCGATATGCACACAAAATTTCATACAAATCGGTCCAGCCGTTTCGGAGGAGTATGGCAACTAAAACTGTGACACGAGAATTTTATATATTAGATTTAAATCTTCATGTTATGTAAACTGGAATATAGTAGAATAAATAGATAAGTTGAATTAATTGCGAAGACTGTAAATATTGATGATTATTATTACATTTTTGACATAAAATTTAAGACTTATTGCGCAAGAAACTAGTTTCATTTCTGGACCTAACTAGTTCCCATCACCGGCACAACTACTGGTCTCGATCCATATAGAGACTTAGGGTCAGCGCTATTTAGGCTGAGACCTAACAGATAAGGTAATAAAAAAACTGACGTTTTCCATAATACTTCAATTCATTTATTTTAACCTAATTCAAATAAAAAAAAGTGTACTTATTTAATGATTGGTTGTTGGATTAGATCTACATTATAAATTGCAATTTTTTTATACACGGCTTTGTTTTTTATTACTATTTATTTAAATTTAATTTAATTTATCTGCTTGATCATCTTACTTTGTTCTCTGTTACAAAAAGCTCACACCAAATAGTACATTTGACTTGTGGACCTAGGTAGAGGTGGGCGAAGTGTATCATTTTTGCGATTGGAACATTTGCATCTGGATCACTGAAATGTTCCGAAACACTGATATGTTTCATTTGGCTCATTTGGATCATCGACTCAAAATATGATACAGAATGTTTCGAATACATACATAGTATTTGATACGTAAGCGCGTTAGTGGTCATTTTTACGTGCATGAATACCGACAGCGAAAATTCGTACGAATTGAGTGATGCACTTCTCATTTTTATATCTTTCTGACTTATATAGATTGTAATTATTTCGCCCGCTTACACGCCAGTCGCGAGACGCGAGTCAATAGTTAAGTTACTCAGTGTCTCAATTTTGTCTCTCTCGCTCGCGGCTCAGTCGCCTCGCGAGCGACGCGTCGCGCGAAATGAGCGCTCAGCAAAGTAATGTTTCAGATCCAAATGATACGTTTGAAACGTTTCGAGTGAACCAATCTTTTGGATCACTTCAGTGATTCGGATCAGTGAGTCGGTTCTGTAAAGAGTTACACAGGCCTAGACCTAGGTACTTTACTTAGTAACTTACTAAATATAAATAATGTTCGGTTATAATTTTTATTAATATAAAATTTATTATTTAACATTATTTATTGTTTCAGTTGACCGATGCACTGCCGAGCCAATTCATGAATGGCTACTATGTTGACAACATCGAAAGGGATTATCGGATTGTAGTGTGGCAGTAGTTTAGATATATGTTAGGAGTAGGTACTAGCCAAATAGGTGAGAAGGAGAGAAGAAACTATAGTTTGATTCCACAGAAACAGAGTAGTAAGTAAATGGAGTAACAATAATACGAGGGTGAAACGGTAGTTCTTTTTCTACTCAAACTCTTCCTTAGTAGGTATCTCAATATAAGACATTCACATACAATGAGATTTTTCTACAAAAAATTTGTGTAACAATGAACGCTCCATTTCCTTGTCACTCTGTGATGCATAGCTAACTAACATACTTTAATATTATAATCGACTACTTACATCTATATTACTATTTTATAGTGTATGAGGTTTATTCTTTATTCAGAATATAAATTAGGATGTATTAGTTTCATGGAGGGGCTCGTGGCCAAGTTGTACCAACGCTGATCAACCGATCTGCAAGGTTAAGCTACACTTGCCGCGGTCAGTCTGTGGATGGGTGACCAGTATTAACATATCGAGACCCCTCCGTGCCTCGGAGAGCACGTAAAGCCGTCGGTCCCGGTTGTCATACGAACACGTAAGTATAACAATCGTTAGTGGTAGTCAGAAACCTAAAAACCATGAAAACCAGTCTTTCCATCGAATATCGGTATTGCCCAAAAATGGAGTTGTGGAGGTCTGATGGTGGTCGCTCCGTGTAAAATACTGATATTCAGCCGCATCCTGGTTAGACTGGAAACCGACCCCAACATGGTTGGGAAAAGGCTAGGAAGAAGAAGATTAGTTTCATTTTAGTAACCTATTACTAAAATGAAACTAATCTTCTTCTTCCTTCTTAAACCTGCACTAGATACCTGTTTAGACTAGGTATGGTTCATAATGAATGTGATCAAAAAAGAAACTAGCTTTTGACCGTCTGCGAGGGGAAGTTGATTTAGCTACCGCGTTAGCTATGTACCTACAGGTCTTGCCAATCTTTTTGCCGGCTTGAAGTTGACGCGAGCCAACTTTAACCCGGCCAAAATCGGAGAGAAAAGATTGCATTAAAATCAATAAAAACGACAGCCTACGACTTGAGCTTTCGATTTTATTTATTTGTTTTTATTTACTTCACTTTTACACGATTTTTACGGCCGGGTTAAAGTTGGCTAGCGCCGACTTTAGGCCGGACAAAAAAATTGGCGACTACTGTATCTGTATGTCTATGTTTACTTATTACCGTAAAGAACTATACTGAGCTGCTTGAGTGCTTGACATTTAACGCCCTCGGTCACTTTCATTATGATCCGTGCCGTACAATGTTTTATTTACAATACTTATTTAGAATTGAATAATTACAGTAATTATGAATTGTATTGTATTTAATGTGACGAGATGTACCTAAGTACCTATAATAAAATTTGATTGTGCTGTATGACCTATCGTTTTAGCCCTTACGTGGATACGCCACGAAAGCTTGGTAAGGATTTCAACGTATGACGAGGATTGACTGAAAACGACCGCAACAGCCCCAGTAGCAGTAGTATTTAAAATGAAAATGCCATGTACAACACTAATATTAATGTACGTTAACATGGAATTTGTCGTAGAGTTAAATTAAATGTGCATACATAGGTACTTAGAGCATAGCTCACACACATTTCACTTACCATTCGGTGACCCGCATGTTCGTAAGCCGGGTTTGCCCCTTATATTATAAAAAAAAAATATAGTTTTGCAGCGCTTAATATTATAGCGTTTGAATATACCTAATTATGTTAAAAATATATTTCTAAATATAAAATTAATTTGAATAAACTTGATGTGATTAATAAATTTTTAGTGTACCTACTGATTTTTATAAATAAAATTTATAAAAAATGTTTTGATTTTCATTTTCCATGAACTTTGTCATAATATAATTTAGGCTCCCAACAGTATTTATAAACTACTTACAAAGTACTATCCAAACCGATTGAAACCTACAGTTCTCGCCAAACTTATTGCTTACTTACGACTTGAGCTTTCGTTTCTATTTATTACAATCCTATAATTTTGTTTCTCCGATTTTTACAGCCGGGTTAAAGTTAACTCGTGCCAACTTCAACTTGGACAATAAGTTTGGCGAAAACAGACCTGTACAACATACAGTCATAATTATGCTGTCGTTTTTGATCCAATATTTTTCTTTCTCCGATTTAGCTCGTGCCAACTTCCACCCGGACAATAAACTTGGCAAGAACTGTCTGTAGTTATAGTTACCGATGACAGTACTGCGAAGTCCATTTGAGTGTTGGGGGCTAGATCAGTTCCAGAAAAGCGCTAGATTCCTCTAAACAATTAGTGTGATTTTTAAAAAAGCGCTAGACTATAATTTTTTTTTTTATTAGCCATTACTGTCCCACTGCTGGGCAAAGGCCTCCCCCAGGTCTTTCCATACACTCTTATCTCGGGCTATAATGCTATTTTTAAATTAGGGAGTTAACTAGATGCATTCCACATATCCACATAATATTGGTTTTGTTGCTATTCCCCACAGTTTCGAAAAAATCCAATTTTTTAAATGAAATAAAAACCCTGAATAAGTTTAAAAACATTCAGTGGAAATAATGTTCGTTTAGAAATGGTAATAAATACTATGTACAACTATTTCGATAAAGCGCTAGATTTTCTGCTACTAAAAATGGGAGTTGATTACCCTAAAATAAATTCCGCTAGACCTAGCAACGAAAGCGCTAGAATGGCAGCACTGACCGACGACGTACGTCGTACAGTTCCCGCCAATTTTATTATCCGGTTTGAAGTTGGCACAAGCTAACGTTCTGCAATCTGCAACTGGGTGTTTATACAGCTCTCGCCAAACTTATTGTCCGGGTTGAAGTTGGCACGAGTTAACTTTAACTCGGCTGTAAAAGCCGAAGAAAGAAAAATATTAGATTAAAATTATTCAAAACGACGGCCTACGACTTCGGGTTAAAATTAGCTCGTGCCAACTTCAACCCGGACAATAACTTTGGCGAGGACTGTACCATAGATATACCATAATCGAAACGTTACTATCGATCGATATTATTGATTGATATTATATTTGTTTCTAACGTACTATACTATTACCTATTCTGTGGTATTTGCTGACTGCTGTTAATGGATAGTATTTCTCTAACAGAAGCATCGATACTATCGATAGATTAATAATATCGTTTATGCATAAACTATCGATACGGGACTCCGTTTATCGATCGACGACTATCGGTGGCAACAAAAGTCTGACAGTCTGACAGTCTGACAGTTTGACACTAACTGACAGTGTGACAATGACAACTTTCCAGTTTTTTACAACAGCATTTTTATTGATACTATTGTATTTACCTTGGGTCGAGGAGTTGGTACTGTTTCAGATTACCGTTGTAATTATACAATACATTTTCGCTAGTTACGCGAGGGATTAGTCGTGGATTAGTTTGTGCGGATTAGCACAATTTGCGTTTTAAAATTTTCGGAGATCAATAATTATTAAACTTGTGTTTGTGTAAGTGAAATAAAGATTCTAAAATTAAGAAGTTGCAATCTTTAGCATTGTTTCTTAGTGATTACCATCGTCTTTTTGTGATACACCTACTTCCTATTGTACGTCAACGTCTCTACTAGAATGGTGTACCAAGTGAGTATTATTCACTATTTACCTACTTCTTCCTTTATTGACTTCCAACATGTTGTTTCGACGATACAGATACAGGCCTAGCAAAGTTGGGACCATTGGATGGAAACTCAAGTATTGTAGTTTTATTTGGGAAATAATTAAGTTGTACTTATTCCAATTATTTTTTTGCACATATGTTTATAATTTTTACATGTTCTTACAAACAATTCAAAAAATATAAAAAAAAAACAGTAGCCCACCGGTATAGGGGTCAGTGTCCAAGCTACTGGTGGTCAGGGCTCCAGGGAAAGGAACCTCATAACAATACTGCTTTCAGTATCAAGCCCTTTATCCAACCACCCAATAATAGCCTCCTAAGATTTTGATCGGGGCCCTAGGCTACAAAGTCTATTTCAGGTACAGGGAGAGATTAAGTTTTTATAGGTAAGACATGGCTATATATTCGGAACTTATGCTTCACATTTCCTGGGCGACAGGTGCGGCATAGGGTGGATCTCGATGACATCATAATAAGAAATAGGGCACAGGGTAGGACAACCTTGACCCCGCATTTTTGTAGTAAACAATTTCCATTTGAACTAAAGCAGACTACTACAGTACAACATAATTATGTCATAATTTTCCTTGTGAATTAAAACTGCAATTCATAGACAATGTTAAACAATCCTCCAGTGATTAAAAATGAGAGTAGTTATGTATGGTGGCCCTGAATCAAAAATTAAATGTTGAATAAAACTTGCTAAACAGGTTGTTTGACCCTGAACTGTCTGAAGAGTGTTTTATCACTGTTTTCTTTTTATAGTGGCTGTAAACTGTACTAGGTCAGAGAGTTGGCTTGGGGAAGGAATCCTATTCGTCAATTACTTACCACAGACAATAAAAGTAAATTGATAGGCTCATCACTACATAGTATAAAACAAAGTCGCTTTCTCTGTCCCTATATCCCTATGTATTGTAATAAAAAAAATTAAAAAAAATATATATATTGTGTGTAGTATGTTCACAATACGAGAACCAACCATGTGTGTGCTTCAAGATAATGAAATATAAAAGAAACTCGGGCGCCAGAAGCTCACACTTTAAAAATGCTACCGGATGCTTACCTTCGGTTCGCTTGGGCTTTTAATCTGCCGGTGGGAGTAGACAAATAAAAGGCTGAAGATCTTTTGTCTGTCTTTAATGCACTGTAGGTTATAGTATATTAGATTATATTAGAACTTATATTGTCACAATTAAACTAAAGGTTGTGAAATAAGGTTTTACATTTAAATTAATAATTATTGGTAATTATTGGTCATTATTGGTCACTATTGCATCCTGATTATATGTATAAAATAACGTACCTGGGAGGCACTTAATTTAGAATAATATTATTATATCACCATCCCAGTAGAGCGCGATGAGGTGGTCAGAACTCCCGTCGTTATGTGGGGATTCCAAAACCCATGAAATGTTGAATTCCAATTAAAGACGGATTAAAGAAAAACTAAGGGTAAAAAAAAAAAAACGCCGAGGCTGTAACAAAATAAGCCTGGATTAGACAAAAATACGATGACAAAGTACTAGTCGACAACGTGGTCATGATCAACGTAATCTTACCGTTTTTATAACAAACAAGGATTCGTCACCACATTGAGTGAGAACACAGCTAGGCCATTGCCTGTAAAAAAATCATAAGCCGAATAAACAAACCAGAACAATTTGGAAAACGAAGTTCAACAATGTGTTTCAAAGAAAACTTTACTCACCAATAAAATATGTATCACTCACATGAGAACAATGCCAATAGGCTTTAATAATAAAAAAATTAATACATTATATAAAAATTGTTACGAAATGTAACAGGATTAAAAAATAATTTCGAAAAGTTTAAAAAATGATCACGCCATGATCGTTACGGGTCGTAGAGTGTTGGAAGACGTAAAAATTGACAACTCGTTGACACCTGTCAAAACCAAGTACTGCGTACTTGCCATCACAAAAAATATTAAATTTATTTAAAAAATCGACTACCATGTAACGAGTATAAAAAACACGTTACAGTATGCTTAAATATTTAAAACTATGTGAGGGATTTTGATGCGTTTTTTTTAATAGATAGAGTGATTGAAGAGGAAGGTTTATATGTATAATACATACATATTATAGTACAGAAAATACAAGAAATTCAAACCCATGCGAAGCTGGGGTGGGTTGCTAGTATACTAATATTATAATAATAAATAAATATACCATCACGCTACGACCAATAGGAGCGGAGAAGCAATGAAAATTTTTGAAAAATGAGGGAAAATTTATAACACCACGAAAGCTACTTATACAATATAGTAAAAGTAGGACAGTAAAAAGTAGGTCAGTTACAGCAAGCAAGGACAGGCCGTATCAATTTAATGTCCAAACTTTAGTATGCATTATGAGCCTCATCCCTAGGGCAATAAAATTCATGACACAATGAGGTGTGCCTCTGTGGGAAACGCCACCCCCCCAAATTAAATATATAGGTTAATGTCTGCCTAAGGGATGACAAATCTGAAATTAATAAAATTAGTCTCCAGTAATTAGTAGTTTTGTATGTATTTTGACAAGTCAGATGTGAAAAGTATTAAATCTCTTTAAAAAAAAAATGTGTCCTGTGGGAATCGAACCCACGATCTCGTGATGAGCAGTCCGGTACTCGAACCACTAGACTAAAACGTCGTCACTGTTTGACGGACTGTCTGACTGTTTTTAGCGAGAACCAACTGTAGTGGGCGTGCCCAACTTCAACGCGGCGGAGGATGCGGCGGCGCTGCGAGCCGCCATGAAGGGCTTCGGCACTGATGAGCAGGCTATCATCGACATCCTCACCACGCGCTCCAGTGCACAGCGACAAGCCATCGCCCAGGCCTTCACCCATGAATATGGAAGGGTAAGCCAATTATAATAAATTAAACCTTTCAGAAATTACCGCATATATGAAAGAAAACGGCTCGACCGATTCGCCTGTTTTTTTGTTGTGTTCATAAATTATCAGGTTTCTATGAAATCGTCGTATATTATAAATGTGAAAGTTTGTAAAGATGGATGGATGTTTGTTACTCTTTCACGCAAACTACTGAACGGATCTGGATGAAATTTGGCACACAGATAGATTATACATCATCAGCACATAGCACATAGCTACTTTTTATCCCGGTAAAATGTATTGTTCCCGTGGGATAGCGGGCGAAGCCGCTGGCGGAAAGCTAGTATTAAATAAAACAGAGAACGCGAGAGGATTTAATAGAAAAGCCTAATTTTGCTTTTCTGTGGGAGCTGTTTTTTTTTGCCAGCAACACTTCGACCCAGTGGGATATTTTGTGTTGTCCCCATTACCGTATATTCCTTACTCTTGGAAGAAGTGGTTCATGAAGGCGGCTAACCCACTTAGAGGAAGGAACCTAAAGTCTTCTGGCTTAGGGTACCCGTTGCCGAGCAGACTCATCAGTTTCGCTAGGACGTCACAATCACGCAAGATGCAGATTTCCTTGTATTGACCACATGCTCTGCAATCATTGTTCAATTGTGCTTTGCTTCACCTGGAAATCAGACTAGCTAGATCAATGCAGCTAGGTTATTACTTGATTGGATTGACGTAAAATTTATATTTGCACATCTGAACGCAGATAACAGACATAAAATCTGAAAATATCTTCATCGTTTTTAGTTCAGAGAAAATGTTGCGGAAAACTTACTCAATCATTCTAAATCATAGCTAATTATATCAAAAGATTCATTGTATAGCTAGCATCAAGTGACTAATATCGTCCACTCCATGACGTCATAATGTGTTAGATGAATATACATAGATCAGACTTTCATTCGTGAAGTCAATGTCTTGACTCTGTGTAGGATTTTTATCATGAGTAAACTAAGTAACTCACTTTCACTCTCAAGAACTTTGGATGTGCATCTCTGCCTAATCCTTGAAGGAATACAGGCGTGATGATTATGTTATTTATACCAATAACACGGCTGCAGTTAAATCAATAAGAGTATGTTTTATTGATTTTTCAACGGCAAACTATTTTAATTCCCATGCATATTACATGGTGCCTCGCCCGAGCCCCGAGGCCGGCAACACGTAATTTGCTGTCAAGGTTGCTTTGCTGCTTCGTCACGATGTTAGTCATATTCCTTGACGTTTTTCTGTGGCAATCACACCATTCACACCATAGTACATTGTTTTGGTACCTTGTCAGTACTTCCGTGGATTTGTGGCGATCAAAAACGTAAAGATAACAACTTGTACTTCCCGAAGAGTTTGGGGGAGGGGTACTAATGTTCGTCCACAGTTCGCCGGTATGTTTAGGGGTCCCATGTAATAGGGGGTGAACCTATCAAAGCTACTGAGGGTTTCATAGAAAATCCCAATAACACTGCTTCAAGACCCAATCACAAAACCCAGGACCTCTACCGTAGCAGTCGCTCTAATGAACACTACCCTAGCAAGGCAGTAATGTGGAGGTCAAGATCAATTATGAGATGTTGCTTCGGCGGTATAAAACTTGAGTATAGACACAATACAAAGACTGGTATAGATCTATAGATGCGCTGATGCGGTTTTAACAACTGTTTTGGGATGTGTATAAATAGATTACGTACTAGAAGACGGCCTTCTAGTGTCTGGCTAACAGGCCCGGTTTTTCTATCCGTCGTCTAAATTGCCTTCTTACCTCTAGTATTTTGCCACAGATTACTAAATAAATACGTACTTAGTTACTACATAAATTCCAACTATGTTATTGAGCAATACAAAAAAATACAGCAGGTACATTCAATATTACAAAGCTCTCATGCTTTTATATTCTGAATACTGATGATCTCTAGATTAGAATACTATATAATTTGTACAAAGACCAGATAGTAAACACACCTCCAGTTTCACTATTTCTTGCGACTATGGAACTTCCCTACTCGTGTGTTGGAACCGTCGAAATCGATGTAATTGTATTTAATTGATCGCTAAGAGCGGTTTCGCACTACGTTTGATCCGAATCCGACCCGAATCCGTGAAAATACGGTCGTAATTAGTCGTAGAATTATTGTATAGAGAAATCGGATCTAGTGTGTGAACTACCATTCAAAATACTCTAAAGCTTGTTAATGCTATAAATATTGTCTATTTGGTCGATTTCCACCGTTAATCGACGAAATTTTATAAGTCTGATTTTACCATTGCAACAAAATCGATCGTAAATGACGTGCTAGCGTTTTCGATAACACTATCGAATAACGAAGAAAAATATACCTTATAAAACGAAATAAAGGTTCCTCTTATCTGACCATAAACGTTTCTATAGGACATCATCGAGGACCTGAAGTCGGAGCTAGGTGGCCACTTCGAGGACGTGATCGTGGCGCTGATGATGCCGCTGGACCAGTACCTGTGCAAGGAGCTCCACAAGAGCATGGACGGGCTGGGCACCGACGAGGACACCCTGGTGGAGGTCCTGTGCACCCGCACCAAGCCGGAGATCTCAGCCATCGTGGCGGCTTATGAAAAGAGTGAGTACTAATATCCTACTAATATTATAAATGTTAAAGTTTGGATGGATGGATATTTGTTACTCAATCACGCCAGAACGGCTGAACGGATATGGGTGAATTTATGGCACAGAGTGAGATAAGTCTGGAATAGCAGCGATAAATTATTAGCGAAAAAATTTATCCAAAACCACTTCATCTTTCTAGAATTAAATATTCAAACAATTTGCATCGATATAATTTTATTATTACTTGTTTTATATCTTAGTAGCTCCAACCTTGTCTAAATTTGTAATATTGTAACAATTTTATCGTGTGCTTCAGTGGTGAATGTTGTCTATACCTGTAATTGGCATAATATGTATCAGAACTTTTCTATGTACCTTTTCTATTGATTGTAAAAATATATATGCTGTTGGTGTACCTAATTAAATAAATAAATAAATAGCACATAGGCTACTTTTTATCCCGGTGGTAAATGTAGGGAAAGCTAGTTATCCATAATTGTTTAGAATACATAGATATTCTTATCCCTCAGGGTAATCAGCAGATAGAAACCGCCATTAGCTACAATTTTTGTATATTTCTTCTACGTAAATACAGTTCGCGCCAAACTTATTGTCCGGCTTGAAGTTGGCACGAGCTAACTTACAATAAGGACAATAAGTTTGGCGAGAACTGTACATTTTGTACATACGTGGTTTCGAGTACTACGCAAGTAATTGGTGGGTAGGTATATTCAGTTGTTGATTTACTTATTAGCAAGAAAGGAATGCGAATTCCCAAAACGCAGGATTCGTAGCTGCTAACATATGAAATCCTAAAGCAGATATAATTTTATTTTGGTATATCACAATCTTAGTGCGCAAATAAATATTTTAAAATGAATGTATACAGTGTACGGCCGCCCCCTCGCCGAGCACATGTGCTCCGAGACATCGGGCGACTTCCGCCGTCTGCTGACCCTTATCGTGACCGTAAGTAGTGTATTATGACGTCACAACGCTTGCACTTTGTACAAACTATTTGTGCTAACATATTTATGTGTAGAGAGGCCCTATAATAAAAAGAGACGATTTCTTTTTGTTTTTAAACGAAGAAGAAACTACACCAAACTACGTAAAATTTATGTATAAACTGGATGTATTTAACAAATTTTTACGCACGGTACCGAAAAAAAATCGAGGATTAAATATAAATTTAAATAAAAATTATAATGTCCTAGACAAAAGAAAGAAAGACATTATAATGTCCTAAAGATTATATTTTGCTGCTGCAGTAAATTATAGAATAGACTACTACATATTACCCAGAAAAAAAACTTGCTGAACTAGTTTCTTACACTAAGTAATTGGCTATTGTTATTTTTGCTTCGCGACCTTTGATAGATAAATCTAAAAGGTCACGCTACAATTAAACTTCTCTAAACCAAGTTAAGCATATATACATAGCTTGACGCCTGTTTCCCACAGAGCCAGGGGTAGGCAGAGACTATAGATTTAAATTAAGCTTGCATGTCGAATATAATATAGTCTGTAGAATGTATATACATATAATTTAAATAAAGCTTTAGCGATGTTATCTTTTGCACATTATGCTTTAATAAATAGTTTTTTTTTTAGTTTTTGAATACGGTAGCTATAACATACACTAGTTTTAATGTCCGCTCATTGGATCAGGGCCCTAAATCTGCTTTTTTACTGTGTCTAGTGAGAGCCAGTTACAGTTTTCCCTCTCGGTTTCGTTGCAGTGGGGCTTTTAAGGGCCGATAACGTATGAGCAACGCTTCTAGTGATCTGGTGTTGCAGTTGTCTATGGGCGGTGATGACTACTTACTATCCTGTGGCTCGTCTTGCCGGATTGAACAATAAATATAACAGTAAAAACAACAAAAAAGTTGAAATTAAATATTAGTATAAAAAACTAAAAAAACACACTGTTATAGAAAATCAAACTAAAAACTAAAAATAATATAATTGTGAAAAAGCGTATCTGTAAATAAACTATTAACTATTATTTATTTTCAACTTTTTAGTTTGGTTATCTCCAACTATACAAATTATTGCATTGGCATCGATCCTTGACAAGTGTGCAGAATTTTAAATCAATCCGTTGTTTAGATAGGTGAAAATCACGTTTAAAGATTCCGTTACATAGATTCATAGATAGGTAGGTAGATCAAGCTAATGAAAGCGTTATAAAAAATATTGATTCTGGTGAGTCAAAACGCCTTCGTCTTAAGGTCTTCGTCCATAAATTACGTGAGGTGTTTTTTTAAACTTTCTATCCCTCCCTCCCCCCCTGGTGAGATGTCGTCAGATTTTATTCAACCCCCTCCCCCATCCCCCAATCTCACGTGAGATTTTTCAAAATGTGGGTTTCTTACGTAAACCCGAAGGATTGGCATTGTAAAAAGAAAAAAAAATGCTTCGTGCTTTTATTTACGACTAGTTAAGACTAGTAATCAATATTGCTGAAAGTTTAATTATAAGTGTAATAAAAATAGTATAATTTTTTTTTTGTTTCAATCAGAAAAAAAATTGCGTGATATTTGCCGAGACCCCCCTCTCCAACGTAAGATTAGATGAGATTTGACTCGACCCCCCCTCCCCCCCCTTAAACATCTCACGTATTTTATGAACGCCCCCTAATGTACGAGACCTCTATACAGTGCTTTAATAGTGCAAGTCAGTGAAAGGGCTTAAACTGTATAGGTAGGTACTGCAGGCACGCACCATTAATTTTCCCATGACTTTCGCTTTTGCTTACTACTTTATATCCTTGGAGTTCCGTGATCAGTATTATTTTGTACATTTTTTTATTGATGTCTGTACAGCGTGATGTTATGTTTGTACATACATAAATACAACTGGTAAGTAAATTGCGAGTTAGAATGTCGTGTTGTTAATATATTTGCCTTTGCATGTCTTTTCCAAGGTGAAAATTGTAATTATTGTGAATATTTACCGTGATCGATATAGTGAAGTTTTTACTAAAAAATATTGTACTTGCTCTTGTAATGGATTTTGAAAACTATAGCCATCCTTTTGTAGTCCGTAAAAACGTATTCAGGATCACACAAAGTAAGTATGTTTATATAATTATATTTTTTTCCACTTACTACATAAGATGATAGTTAATTGAAATTTCCTTTTTCTTACAGCCCTTTTTTCGCATTAAAAAGTAGCATATGTCCTTTCTCAGGCTCTAGACTATCTGTGTGCCAAATTTCATTTAAATCGGTTCAGTAGTTTTGGCGTGAAAGCGCACAGACACAGACAGGTAAGGAAGTAAGGATTGTTATTATGATACGTATTTACTGATCACGGTACCCGGGGCGCTGCAAGGGCTTTTCCTACGCGTTGACATAGTCTGTGGTGCAGGGCGCGCGCGAGGAGGAGGTGGGCGTGGACCTCGACAAGGCGCGTGAAGATGCGCAGCTCCTGTACGACGCAGGAGAGGCCAAGTGGGGCACCGACGAGGAGGTCTTCAACAGGGTGAGTTGTGATTACCGTTATAGTTGGATCGTCATCAAAAATTATCATCAACATCATCAACGTATTAAGTGTCCCACTGTTGCATGGGTCTCCACTGCGAATAGGCCTTAGGTCCACCACTAGCCTAATGTGGGTAGACAGACTACACACGCCTTCGAGAAAATACAAAAAAAAATAGAGTTTTGTTGTTCGTGTATCTATTAACTTATTTTTGTTTGTAATCTTGAATGTTGCAAAATATTCGTCCCATCTGCTATTCTTACGTCATTTGTCGCTAAAATGACAATATATGAACTACTTATTATCCTACCTTTTTTTTGGGTAGTTCGGTAAATCCTCACTGATCCCCGCCACCTGGCGAGCTTTTAAGCCGTAACTTTTTCTACCTACGGAACAGATCCTGGCACACGAGAGCTTCGAGCAGCTGCGTGCTACCTTCGAGGAGTACAAGAAACTGTCGGGGCGCACCATCGAGCAGGCCATCAAGGCGGAGATTGACGGCGAGCTGAAGGAAGCCCTGTCCGCTATCGGTCCGTATACAAGAGATTTATCATATATAGCTTTCCTACAGCGGCTTCGCCCGCGTGTTCTTTTAAATTATAGCCTATGTTACTTGGTAAAGACGGAGCTTTCTCATGGTCAAAGAATTTTTGAAATCGGTCCAGTAGTTTTTTAGTTTACTCTTAATAATATTAGTATAGATAAGCCCTATAAAATAGCTCGTAGAACAGAAAGGTTCTTGAGTGGAGATCACGCACTGGAAAGCAAAGTGTGGTACGGCCTCCATCGAGATGGCTCGACGACCTGGTAAAGGTCGCTGGGACTTTTTGGATGCAGGCGGCATACGACCGGTGCCGGTGGAAGTCAATGGGACTGCCTCTGTTCAGCAGTGCACCTCTTTTGGCCGATATGATGAAGCCCTATAACGAGGTCACTGGACCTCTAGCGAGACATTCAAATAAATAAATTGCTCATTTAGGCTATGTACTATGTAGAGCGCGGTATAAGACCCGACCACGAAGTAATTGAGACAATTGTCCCACATTACATTCATACCTCAACGGTGACGCACCGGAACCGCGCAGTTGGAGCTATTGTACCCTAATTACGTATACAAGCGATCGATAGCAATATCTTATTCATGGTCCTTGGCTACTGGCGACCGAGCTTGCTCCTATTATAACTTTATTAATGACGCTTTCCGCCCGCGCGCTCTTGGTAATTTTTCCCCCGTTTTTGCATAATTTTTCATTGCTACTCCGCTCCTATTAGTCGCAGCGTGATGGTATATAGCCTATAGCATTCCCCGATAACTGGGCTGTCTAACACTGAAAGAATTTTTCAAATCGGTCCAGTAGTTTCGGAGCCTATTCAATACAAACAAACAAATCATTCCTCTTTATAATATTACTCTAATTTTGAAAAAAACGTTCACATTTATTTACTACTGGCGAACCGTTCGCAGCTTCGCCTGCGTTTCCCTGTTTTTACTTTTTTCCCCGTATTTTTTATGTGATTTCTCCATAAGAACCTTCCTCAGTCGTCATCAAACACAACAAAAAAGAAATCAGCCAAATCGGTTCTGCCATTCTCGAGTTGTGCGCAACACATTTAGGGATTTATTTTTATTTATATAAATAGAAGATAACTACCTTACAATTAAAAACAGAGCACATAAAACATATACTCTAGCTTGGTCGTTTTGGGGAAGTTAATGAAACCACTGGGGAATCTGGATCGCTAGGCGCAGTGGTATCTGCAGAAAACATCTTTTAGAACAAATAAAGTAAAGGAGATTACCAAGCTAATTCTACAGTTTATGACAACCGCAGGGTCGTAGGGTATTGTGATCGGTACTCGATGAGTAGCGACTACGACTACAGTCACTAAAAGATAACACAGTTATGATTAGTACGGATTCTGGTGTACACTACGTCTACGTAGTACGTCTACGTAGGTACTTAATAATCCGACTGCTCGCCGCACAAATACTTTCAGTGGAATGCGTGGAGAATCCAGCGGCATATTTCGCGACCCGCCTCCGGAAGGCGATGCAAGGCCTCGGCACCAACGACCGGACGCTCATCAGGATCATCGTCAGCCGCTCCGAGATGGACCTGGGAGCCATCAAGACAGAATACGAAAGACTGTACGATAAGACGCTGGAGAGCGAAGTCAGGGTACGTATTACAACGGTCTTCTGTGTCTTGCAGTGGAGTGCGTGGAGAATGTGCCCGCCTGGTTCGCCGCGAGGATCCGCAAGGCCATGCAGGGCGCCGGCACCGACGACCAGGCCCTGGTCAGGATGATCACGACCCGCGCCGAGGTAGACCTCGGGAACATCAAGGCTGAGTACGAGAGACTCTTTGATAAGACCCTCTACAGTGATCTGTCGGTATGTCAAATATTAATGGTGATGGGGGTTGGTAGGATTTGGAAGTGAAATCTTAAAAATAGTCAAGTCTATATCCTAATTTCCGTAAAATGGATGTTTTGTATAATTTCTGAGTCACAGTACTATATGTCGTTATAGTTAGTACAAAAATATATTTATTTATATATCAGAATTTAATTATGACCATAAAAGTTCAGTCATTTAGTGTCTTCAGCTTTGGTATTGTAAATATCAAGCTGAATAGTCTGAATATTTTACTATATCTTGAGTCACATAAATATTATAAAATTAAATGATTTATAATCATTCAGCATAAAGCAGTTCCAATAGTGGAAACAGCCCTGAAACAACTCTGACTATTTAAATATAAAGTATTGAATACAGTCCTTTAAAACTAAGAGGTAGCTACTATGATGTAGTCCACGCTGATCTATTTTGGGTTGGCAGACTTCACTTCCAAATCAAGATATAAAATTATAAGTAAAAGCTTGCTACTTTCAAATCTAAGCTTTTTGCACGGCATCCACTAAGGCTGTAGAAAAACACCTGCATCTTATTCTTTGCTATTATGTTCTAGATACTAGATAGTTAATAATATTATAATAATCAACCCATATACTGTCCCACTGCTGGGCACGGGTCTCCTCTCAGTATGAGAGGGATTAGGCTACAGTCTACCACGCTAGCCTAATGCGGGTTGGCAAACTTCACAAGCCGTCGAGAAAATCTCTCAGGCGTGTAGGTTTCCTCACGATGTTTTCCTTCACCGTTAAAATGATTTTGAAAAGTCAGAGGTGCGTGCCTTGGATTCGAACTCGAGACCTTTGACCTGGCAGTCCAGTGGTCATACCGCTCGGCTATCACTGCTTTTTTCTAGATAGTTATTTCATGTTTATTTATTTTTTTAATACAGAGATTCAATTACATTCTGAAATTAAGAACATAATTTCCATTGCATAGTTAGTTAGCTAGTTCATATCTTGGGTTTCAAAGATTAGGCATAGAAATAATCGAGCTCAATAGAAATATTCATATACTAAAAGAATAATTTAAATCGATTTCCGAGATATATACGACGGGTCACGTATTTGAATAAGATTCGGGACTTTTATACTTCTAGCACAATATTTAAGCACATTATGAGCATGAAAGTATTGCTTATTTGTCTATCTATACATACTATTACATACTAAGCATGTATATACTTATTTATATATTCTGATACTTTAAATATCCGATCAAATCTATCCATAGGATTTCGAGAACACCGTCATATTATTATATATTTTTATTATGTTAAATGCTTTCAATGTCCTTTTTTAAATTACTTGACACTACTTTCATGTTGTATGTAATGTGTTTTAATATTTTTCACCTTTTTTAACTCTACCCGTGAATGGACAGGAGGTGAGATCATTTTGTTATGAGAATATGAAAATATATAAATCTTCTTTCAAGCAGAGCATTTATCTAAATTCTATATTTAAACAATTATGTTTCTAGTTAAATTATTTCCAGCTTAAATTCAAGAATCACCTCTATATTAGTAAATAACCCACTATTCTAAGGCCCGTAACGATAAAATAAAAAGATAACAACCCAATATTTATAATATGTATTAACAGTTTATTATGGTTATGGCCGTTACGGGTCTACAAAATGCCACACAAAATGCTAATCATGTCGCGTTTTCTCTTTCCGCACGCCGCATGCGCATCGCTCGACGACACTACCTCTTCAAACTCAACGCCATCTATTGACAACGCACGGAACTACTTGGTAACGCCATTTTGGTTTTTGCGACACGTCAGCAGGGCGAGACCTCGGGAGACTACAAGCGCGCGCTCGTCGCACTCCTGGGACCTGTATAAACATCTATGAAGATAACGGAGATAAGTGAATGGAATGCTAAAGGGGCATGCTATATTTCCCCATTAATATATATTTCTTGATGCACTCCATTCGCTTATACCTCCAAAAATTCTAAACTTCTGTATCTTATGCAGACGTTAGAATAAGTTTTATTATGAATGTACTCAAGTTGTCTTCATGACACGTTACGTAGTTTGCATCTACATGTGTTTTTCGCAGTGTTTTTAAATGTATTCGGTCGACGGACCTAAACCCGTAGTACATAATGTTTTAACATTTAAGACATATTTTATTTTAAGCTCAAATAAGTAACAATGCAGCTTATTATTATTCATGAATAAGATTTTAATAATTTGTAGTATTCACAGAAACTGGTGATTTCAGTTTGTTTTACCAATTGTAATGAAATAAATTATTACAGAAAATGACAATCACAAATTGTTCCCTATAATAATTTGTATAATTATTTATTTGAATTCATAATATTATTTATTTCGAATATCCTCCGAAGTTTACGACATATTTTATAAATGTATGTTTTTTGTGCAAATAAAACAGAAGTACATTTAGATATTAGCACAGCCCTGCCTCAGCAGCGCGTTCATAGGATTTAAAGAAATATTTTAAGTGAGAATCTTTTAAAAATGTATGTTGGTTTCATCTTTTTATAAAAAAAGTTTATTGATTCTATTTTTTTAATGTTTATCGGAAAGTTTGCATTCCATTATCTTGAATCTTCATTGTTTGTTGTAGCTTTAATTTTATATTTACAAATAAAAATATGCAGTAATGTAGTAATGATTGTTTTCTTTTAGAAGGGGGAACTAATATTGACCAGCAATTAAAAAAAATTGACCATTTAGGTAGACAATAAAATTATTGTAATTAAATTGCGCATTACGACAACGTTACTTTCCTTTCCTACTAACAAAGACTTGAATTCCATGCATGATGCATTCTCGAGCCGGTAGACCGCGAATGTGAATGATCTGATATCATCTTGTATGTCTATATTGTCTTGTATGTCATGCCTCGGACGCGAATCTCTGGATGCCATGCCGTGGATGACGTGCTCTGGGGATAGTTTCACTTTCCTTTCCCGGGATAACTAATCGTTTGCTCGGGACAACAATGACGGAATTTTATTTCAAGTTATAATCTGTGTGTGTACCAAACAATGCCGATTAGCCTAACCTAAGTGAGATTGCTTTTGCTCGAGGTTCTGGGTTAGATTCCCAAGACAAGCAAATTTTATTGGGTTCGTTATTAAATTCTTAGTATCAGCTTGGGATTTGTGTCCGGTTAATGACAGCAATAATCCAATAACCGGGCACAAACTGCCTCAAAGTCTAGTGGTCATACGCTCGAGGACCTGGGTTCGATTCCCGGGTCGAGCAGTGTTAATGAGTTTCAGTGCAGTACCTACATAACAGCTCGAAGCTTAGATTTGTGCTCAGTTCATAGCAAACTTCGCCCCTTATTACAAGGGACCTTAAAAATACCGACGAACAGCTGTGGGTGTCTATATTAATACACCTCTGCTTTAACCCTTCGGGAAATAAAGGCGTGATGATATGATCTTAATGCAATAGGCTCCCTATTAGGGCAGGCGACATGTATGTCATTAGCCTAACCATTCTGGGAATACAGACGGTAGGAGTGTATCAAAATGTAGGCACACCTTATTCTCATACAACTTGCATCCTTTGTTTTTTACCCCATTGGCCATTACTGAAACAATAATATTCTGGGACATTTTTTACAAAACCCCATTTAGTCCCAAACTATAGTCCGCGCAGAACTAGTTGGCCACGCCTTAGGTATGTGAGCGGTGGGACGGCGGGGCGGGGTCGCCTGCATAGATTAATATGTTATATTGGATAGTCGCCTGCGCGCGGTAGGACGGAGGGGCGAGGGCGCTTGCTTTTGTTGCACAGTAACTCGCCGCCTCACCCCCGTCCCTACCTAAGGCGTAGCCAACTAGTCATAGATTAATATGTTATATTGGATACAACTAGTTCCGCGTGGACTATAAGCAGAGCTTGTACTGTGGGTACTAGACAATGGCTATAATTATAATACTTATATACTTAAAAAAAAAGCATAAACACCCAGACAAACAAACACTATGTTCATCACATGAATATTTGTGTTGTGGGAATCGACCCCGTGTTCAGAGCAGTCCGGTACTCGGATCACTAGACCACAGACGTCGTCGTCATTCTCAAAAATATTTGTCTGTAAGTTACCTTTTCAAGTCTAAACTGCTGAATAGATTTCGATAAATTTTCCAAGTAAATAAGAAGATGGGCTACCTTTTGTGATGCGAGTGTGACCACAAGCAATGGTTAGAATTAAGAAATAATAAAACTATGATTGCAAGTTCATAAAACTTATTTATTCGCATACCATTCGCACTCAACAGCCATTCGTTAACCGATTCTAACATTACAATATATAGGTATATAAACATTCATAAAAATACTTGTAAACATCAAGCTGGGAACATATGAAAATAAAATTTTGATAATTCGCCGCTTCAACTTCACCATACATTGTTTTGTTGCAAAGCGAAAAAAGGTTAGATATGTTTCTCTTTCCTACTTAATTTCTGATATTTTATACAATTTACACATAAGACAAACTTGAGATAGGTATTATTAAGAAGGCAGTGATATTTAAATTATAATTTATATTGAATAAGGTTTTAAGCTAAGAGAAGATTCATACTGAAATACTATTTACTCTCAAGAGTGACATAATTATTATGCATTATTTTTCCGGAGCAACAGAACTGTGATAGGCAGGTGGCAAAACTGGCAAAAAAATAACAAACATTATATACAATATTACTAAAGGATTGCACATTCATACGTAAACATCGAATCACTAAAACTAATTTACGCGAAAGCAACAGTAACTAATTTTACACGAAATACGTACACAATAACATCACAAACTGTTATTACATTATCAAAAATATTTGTTTACACTTTTAAAAGACACTTTCGTTACACTCAGGATTTAATTTATGATTCACATAAGATCGAGTTGAGTTTAGCTACAACATAATTATGGGTTGTGTAAACGTGAACAAATAATTTTGATAGTGTAAATTCAGTGAATTGAGGAACATACGCAGTAAGCTGCCGAAACAGTGAATGTATACTTTCACAACGCACGAGTTAAGCCCGGCACACTCTAGCTCATTATAACGCAAATAACAAACAATCCGACAAACAATTAGGCCCATTACCTAAGATAGCGCCCGTATATCTTTTTTTACAATTTATGACTTAGCTTAAACCTTTGGCGTTACACACTGAGACACGGGTGTCCCGGTCCTAACTGTAGCTAGCTCGGGTTTTGCAAAGCGGTCTTAACTATGATTATGTTACGTATTTACAAATTGAGCAGGTTTAGAGCTCTCACGATAAACATCGGAACTTACGTCGTGCACATGTCTATATAGTTGAGTAAAAAATCTAGAACATTATAACTTGAGTATTATTTCGAGCTAACTGTAGAATATCCCGCTCAATACCAACTTTACAAAACCCGCTCTAAATAGTTCGAGGTCTCATTTGTGCTAAAATTCGACAATTTACAGTATACTTACAATAATTTAATATGGTCTTGTGCATTTTACTATGTATTAGGCACAGTCGCATATGTAATGAAACCTCGCACATCGTCACGTCATTCGAACTCCGAGTACACTCTACAATAAACAGACAATTTTCTGTAGTCAATAAAGCCTTAAAATATATAATAGTCCCGTCGGTTTCACTAAATGTTTAACGTCCGCACGTCGGGACGGTGGGGCGTGGGTCCGGCAGCGCACGCCGCGTGGGCGATGCCCAGCGTGGGGCGTGGGGCGTGGGCGTGGGCGGGCGCCGCGCCGCTCAGTCGTTGGGTCCGAAGAACTTGGCGTGCAGCTCCGCCAGCGGCATCACCTGCTCGTCGCCCAGCGCCGGCTGCTGCTCAGCCTTCGACTGATCTCGCAGCTCTGGGGGGGTATCAACAGGTATGGTAATTTTTTTTGTTCTTTACAGCTAGAGAAACTAACAATAAGCGATTGTTGTCTGATATATAAGGGTACATTTGTTTTGGTATTCATATTAGTTCATATCGTAGGTAAAACTTATGTAAAGTTGGTAAAAATATAGAAGAGCCGCACCCTGCCAGTGCTGCAGCAGGCGCGTGTAGTGGTTGGCGCGGTCGTGGCGCTTGAGCTGCGTGAAGACGTGCACGAGCCCGCGGTAGTCGTACTCCAGCCCCGAGTAGCGCTCGCCGAACAACTTCAAACCTGAAAGTATTTATATAAATGTTTTGTAAATATTTAAAATATATATTTTCCATCCAAAGCAGAGGCATACACGCACTGTCCCGGTAAAAGAGAGTTAGTCCATGTCTATTAACTAGGCACACTGCTCGAGTGACGGAAAATGTCTGGTTCAATTTATTCATTCAGTTCCGTATCTACCCTGCTAACTGGTAAATCTTTTTGTCACGATGCTTTACACGCTCAGCTGTGTAAAGACGCGCATATTCTAATGCAATGTATACAAATTTCTAGTCAATCCATCGACTACTTCTGAATCAACTATATAATTACTAGCTTCTGCCCGCGGCTTTGTTCACGCCAAGTTTAAAGTCCCGTTACACCCATATAGGGGTTGAATTAAAAAATAAAACAGTTTTAGCGGACGTCCTACGTCATAATAACTACATCTGTGACCAATTTCAGCCCAATCCGTTCAGTGGTTTTAGTAATGTGTTCACTAGTCATGGTTACATTTTATGTATACACAAGATAAAGATTACTCACTGATAGATATTGATCGTAAATAAAGTTTCTCTGCGGCGCAGTGCATGTTCATGTGGTAGTTGTAGAGCGAGGCCAGGTGCCCGATGCTCAGCCCCACCTCGTAGTCTTCCGGCCCCAGCAGCTCCTCCTTTATCGCTATCGCCTTCAGGTGCATTGTTTCTGCATCCTGAAATTATATATTACAAATTAATATAAATAAGCGTTGTAAGCATCCAATGAACTGAATGCGTCACTTACAATCCCATTGGTTGTTTTTTTTTTATTAAATGATATAAAATTGTTAAAGCAAAACTATTTGTGAAGTTGTACCAGGTTTAATCGAAGGTGCTGACGTGTGTTGACGTCTATACATTTAAATTGCCTTCCCAAATCCTCGATTTTCTGTAGGTGCCCTGGAAGATGAGGCAATAGTGCTGCCACGGCGAAAATGGAAAACATCAAATCATAATGAATATTGATTTTATTTCAGAAATGTAGGCTAACCAGCAGCAGATCTCATCTAGATCCAATTGGAGAGCAATGCAAGGGGCTTACTTACGTTCATACAACTCTAAGGGCTTGTTTCACCACCTCTAGATAGCGTCTCACAGCCGGATAAATTCAAAAAGGAAAAAAAAAATTACATTCTCTGACAATTAATTTAACAGGACCTTATTATGTGGTGAAACATGCCCCTTTTTCTTATTCCGAAGATTGATCGATATTATTTGTGTAAGCTGACCTGGAACTTCTGCATGCTCTGGTAGAGGCGGCCGAGGTTGCCGTAGTGCTTGGCGGTCTGCACGTTCTTCTCGCCGAACGCCATCATGGACAGCGCCAGCGCCGCCTTGTGCAGCGCCTCCGACTCTTCCAGCAGACTGGGAGCTGCAAATTATTATTGATAATTATATTATTAACTTTATTTTAGAATAGGTGCTTAGATTTGAACTCAAAGCCAGGGTAATCATTGACTTTCAGAGCGGTTCCGCACTACATCCGATCAGAATCCGTAAAAATATGGTCCGGAGTACACGTAGAACTATTTTTATAGAGAAATTGGACGACGGAAATCGAATCTAGTGTGTAAACTACCATAAAAATTGTTCTACCACTACTCCAGACCGTATTTTCAAGGATTCTGATCGGATTCGGGTCGGATGTAATGCGGTACCGCTCTTAGACACAAAGAAATCAATTTATTTGTACAAATACTTATTTCAAGTAAAGAAATATTATTTAGCTTCCTACAGCACTTCTAGTGGCAACGTAAGAAACAAAATAACATTTGACATAATATTTTTTCTATATTTTACATTTCGCAAAAACTATCGCGTTGGTAAACTATTGGCACGGTTGGCAATGGTTAGAAGATGGCTAGGCTAGTTGTCGCGGAAGAATGTCCACACGTACCCGTGCCCTCGGCCGCACGGTGACGAAGCGAACACCCGTCTGGTTTTAGTGGGTAGACATCCTTTTCAGGGCGGAGTACCACACACCATGCATAAAGGATTTCCAGACGCAAAAAAAAATGGCTAGGCTAGTTGTCTCACCGCTCATGTCCTGTCCGGCGGGCGTGTCAAGCGCGATCTCCTCCAGTATAAGCGCCTTCACCCGTTTGGCCGACGCTAGCAGCAAGTGGTCCGGCGGCACCAGGTTCTGCATCCATTACATTTATTATTATAAATTTTTGGATAATTCGGTTTGATGTAAGAAAAGTGGGGTAAAGTTTAAAAACTTAATAGTAGTACATGCGGAATATCTTGGCCGGGGTGAAGTTAGCCGTTTGAATGTGCAATGGATTTTGTAGGTTTTAAATTTTGTAGTGCGCAACTAAACACTGACGAACAGCTAACTTCAGTCCGGCCAAGTTATGTCGCGGATACTGTAAAGGATGCTGGTGTGTGCTGACCTCTATGATCTGTATGGCGCGCTCGGCGTGCTCCTTGGCCTTGTAGAAGAGTCCGGAGGAGTACTCCAGCACGTACAGCGCGTAGGCGAGGTCCTCCTGCGCCGTCGCCACGTGCAGGCTGCGCCGCCCGAACACGCGCCGCAGCGTGCACAGCGCCTCCTGTGCACACGGATACATCAACATCGTTGTTATCATACACATTCAATATACTGGTGTTTTAGTATTCTGGGACTAAACAAGTTGCGGAGGCGCGGCGGGCCAGCGCCACGGCCTGCCGAGTGGTAGTGGTAGTGGTAGTGTACCTTGTAGACGGCGACGCTGTGCACGATGGAGTCGATGTTGAGCAGGTAGAAGCCGAGGTCGAGCAGCGCGGCGGCGTAGCGCGGGTGGTGCGGCCCGAAGGCGCGGCGGGCCAGCGCCACGGCCTGCCGAGTGGTAGTGGTAGTGGTAGTGTACCTTGTAGACGGCGACGCTGTGCACGATGGAGTCGATGTTGAGCAGGTAGAAGCCGAGGTCGAGCAGCGCGGCGGCGTAGCGCGGGTGGTGCGGCCCGAAGGCGCGGCGGGCCAGCGCCACGGCCTGCCGAGTGGTAGTGGTAGTGGTAGTGTACCTTGTAGACGGCGACGCTGTGCACGATGGAGTCGATGTTGAGCAGGTAGAAGCCGAGGTCGAGCAGCGCGGCGGCGTAGCGCGGGTGGTGCGGCCCGAAGGCGCGGCGGGCCAGCGCCACGGCCTGCCGAGTGGTAGTGGTAGTGGTAGTGTACCTTGTAGACGGCGACGCTGTGCACGATGGAGTCGATGTTGAGCAGGTAGAAGCCGAGGTCGAGCAGCGCGGCGGCGTAGCGCGGGTGGTGCGGCCCGAAGGCGCGGCGGGCCAGCGCCACGGCCTGCCGAGTGGTAGTGGTAGTGGTAGTGTACCTTGTAGACGGCGACGCTGTGCACGATGGAGTCGATGTTGAGCAGGTAGAAGCCGAGGTCGAGCAGCGCGGCGGCGTAGCGCGGGTGGTGCGGCCCGAAGGCGCGGCGGGCCAGCGCCACGGCCTGCCGAGTGGTAGTGGTAGTGGTAGTGTACCTTGTAGACGGCGACGCTGTGCACGATGGAGTCGATGTTGAGCAGGTAGAAGCCGAGGTCGAGCAGCGCGGCGGCGTAGCGCGGGTGGTGCGGCCCGAAGGCGCGGCGGGCCAGCGCCACGGCCTGCCGAGTGGTAGTGGTAGTGGTAGTGTACCTTGTAGACGGCGACGCTGTGCACGATGGAGTCGATGTTGAGCAGGTAGAAGCCGAGGTCGAGCAGCGCGGCGGCGTAGCGCGGGTGGTGCGGCCCGAAGGCGCGGCGGGCCAGCGCCACGGCCTGCCGAGTGGTAGTGGTAGTGGTAGTGTACCTTGTAGACGGCGACGCTGTGCACGATGGAGTCGATGTTGAGCAGGTAGAAGCCGAGGTCGAGCAGCGCGGCGGCGTAGCGCGGGTGGTGCGGCCCGAAGGCGCGGCGGGCCAGCGCCACGGCCTGCCGAGTGGTAGTGGTAGTGGTAGTGTACCTTGTAGACGGCGACGCTGTGCACGATGGAGTCGATGTTGAGCAGGTAGAAGCCGAGGTCGAGCAGCGCGGCGGCGTAGCGCGGGTGGTGCGGCCCGAAGGCGCGGCGGGCCAGCGCCACGGCCTGCCGAGTGGTAGTGGTAGTGGTAGTGTACCTTGTAGACGGCGACGCTGTGCACGATGGAGTCGATGTTGAGCAGGTAGAAGCCGAGGTCGAGCAGCGCGGCGGCGTAGCGCGGGTGGTGCGGCCCGAAGGCGCGGCGGGCCAGCGCCACGGCCTGCCGAGTGGTAGTGGTAGTGGTAGTGTACCTTGTAGACGGCGACGCTGTGCACGATGGAGTCGATGTTGAGCAGGTAGAAGCCGAGGTCGAGCAGCGCGGCGGCGTAGCGCGGGTGGTGCGGCCCGAAGGCGCGGCGGGCCAGCGCCACGGCCTGCCGCACCAGCACGCCGGCGGCGCCGAACCGCCGCTTCACCACGCACGCCTTGCCGCACGCGCGCAGCACCTCGATCGTGATCCTGCGCACCGAACACCACACTTCTATAGTGTCGACGTTGAGCGTTGGACGTCAAATCAAATTGAGCATACGGAACTCTGACGTCGGGTTTTAGCACGACGCTTTTTAAACTCTTGCGGCTTAAAGCACCAACTCAAAATTAGATATTAAGACAAGTCCTCGTGAAATGATATTGCCGAAAGTTGCACCCACGGTAGCACTTCTGATTTTTACTAAAATGGTTGGTAATTGGGAACCACGGCGAATATAACGATAATTCTTTTTTTACCGGTGCCGCTATTAGTAAGCCTTTCTCCTGTCGCCAGCTTATCGTCACGTCCTGGGACACCCTGTATAAATTCTTCATTTTATACACACATTGTCGCCAACTTATTGTCACGTTCTGGGACACCTGTATAAAATCATCATCCTACACACACTGTCCAGAGATTCTTATACCTTTATTTTACTAAAGTTTTTGTTGGACTACTGTAAAGATAAATAAGAGAGTTCGTTATAAATAAGAGAGTTCGTGTGTATACTGACTTGGGCGGCGTGTGCGGCGTGAGCAGCTTGAGCGCGCGCATGGACCACACGTAGGCGGCGGAGTAGTCGCAGCGCACGAAGAACAGCGCGCTGAACTCCTTGCACACGCGCGCCGCCAGCGCCGCCGCGCCCCACGCGCCCGCGCCGCACGACGAGCACGCCGCGCACTCGGACCACTCCTGCGCCTCCGCACTGCGCCGAAACACCCAAACGTCAAACACGCACATACAAATATAAGCACTACTATTTTTTTTATTGTATTTTCGCCACAATAAATGCTATATCATAATCTGCATAATCTGTTTTTAGGTCCCAAATTAACGTAAAATTCTGTCGATTCTGGATCCCCCTACGTTATAATCGCGGTCTTACCAATACACTGCGCGCTCAAAAATGTCAATATCTGTAATAACCGATCATTTTCTACATGAATGACCTAGGTCATTTTATTTTTGACCTTGAGTGTAACCTTGTACGACGTTTGTGCGTCGAAGGCCCTTCCACCTTGTATATATATAGTTAAAAGTTATCAAGCCTGTATTTCCATTACACTCTCAATTCGTCGGTATGTTTAGGTCCCATGTAATAGGGGGCAAGCCTATTGCCATCAATCGGGCACAAATGATCTGAGCTCCTACTGGAAATTTCACGGAAAAACACTGCTCGAAACCAGGGAATCAAGCCCAGAAATCTGGGCCTCAAGTTTCTCTGGCCCTGTTCCTGGTGAGTTTGATTCCTTGTACTTCTAGTTGGACCAACAAGGCAGTCTTATCTAAAGGTAAACATAAATAATATAATTTGGGCACGTCATCACCCACCAGTGGAAGTTGTCAAGGTCGTCAGTTTGTAGCGCCTTGTCACAGGTTTCGGCGATGGCGAAAGGTCCGTCGGGGATCTCCGCGTTGACGTCATCTGGCATGCCAAGCAGCTGCAGGGCAATGGCATACGTCTCCGCCGCCGCCGGGAAGCAACAGTACGCCGACTGTGTGTTTAGTAACCTTCAAAACAAATATTGGTTAATTAAGAATCACCTCACCTTTTTTTATTTTCTTCGTTTTTTGAAGGTAAATAAAACAAAACAAACAAATATATCCTAATCGCATTGAAAGAACGATAGAACTTTTAGGATTATTCTATTAATGTGGATTTATAAATACGTACATATATATTTCCCCGATTGCAGAGGTTATTTTGACTCGTATGACAATGATTTGAACGGGCTGCAACGTAATAGAACCATATCTATCGGTATTTTAATCAAGACGTTTATAAATCCACAAAGGTTTCAACTATATCATCACCATCGTCCTGTATTCGTCCACTGCTGGACGTAGGCCTTTCCTAGTGAACGCCACAGAGCCGGGTCTTCGGCTTTCCTCATCCAGCCACTACCAGCTGCCTTTCGGAAGTCGTCATTCCACCTAGCCGACGGGTATCCTACGCTGCACTTGCTTGCCTAGAGACGTGATCTCCATTCGTTTCAAAAATATAATAACTATAAATCTGCTCCTCATTCCGCTCGAAGAACCACTCAATAAATCTATGCTATAATAGCATAGTCCCCGATTCAATTCAAAGATTCAGAGAAAAGTCTGTATTATAGTAACTTCCGTATTGTTTGGAATATTTCTTTCATAGCTCACACAAATATGCGTGCTATGCAGATTACGCTATGTACTGACCGTTACATAGCAGTGATTATATGCATCAGTTATGCAAATGCCGGCACAATGTACGGTACATTATCATTGGTTACGACTTACGCGAACCAAAGACCTTAGTAATTAGAGTGCTGTGCTGATTACGAAAATACTGTTGAACTTTAGATATGGATAATCATTATCTCTCGTCAGGCCATAGAGTTTGTTGAACTCTGAATACCGCACTTGCCTTTCCTATCTTCACAACGGTGACCATTCGCCACAAACATGAAAGGATGTACACCTGTTAACCCAGGTTTGGTCTGAAGCCGACCTTTTCTTAGTAGGTATATATTTGTTGTGTAGTTATCTTTTATAGGGTAATAATAATAAAATACCACGTTCTCGGCATATAGGGAACTTGTTCCAGGCCCTGGACTTTACGACTACAATAGGCTAATGGTGAATCAAGAAATTATTGACAATATCAAATGGGACTTACCTATGACAGCATTCTAGTGTGAGCCTCTTGTAGTACGTAGTCTGTACCTGTGCCTGACAGAGATCACGACAGCGCAGCAGCACGCGCTGAGCGTCCGCATACCAGCCAGCTTCGTTCAGGAATGCACCTGTGAACCGCCCCAATAATTAGCAAAACTACCATTGCTTGTGATGTCGAACTTTGCTTACACCTTCTTATGTCTTAGGTGATGTCAGCAACATGTATTGACGACACGTTACTGTGTAATATCAGTCCCACTGCTGGGCATGGGTCTTCTTTCAGACGGTAAGAGGTATAGTCCACCACCCTGAAATATGTATGATTCCTCATTGGCATTTGGATCGGTATCCCGTAAGAAGTTTCTCGGTGGTGGTCTCTTGATTGATTACATTTACAAGGAAACTAAGGCTTCAAACACCTTGGTAATGATGCAAAACAAAATGATGATCACAAAGGATGTCTCATTGTCTTACATACATGCAACGCTTATCACGACACTGTATTTTCCACTAATATTTAATTCAGAAGTATATGATGTAATCTAATGTAGGCGACAATTCGTTGTTTAACAATTTGTTCTCGCTTCCTTGTCAGTGGGTTTGTTCTGGGTGTCAGATGTAATAGCCAATTGGTCTTTATTTACGTACTGTGCGGAATGGTAAAGGCGAGAGGGAAGAATATGACTCGCGGATAAATCCGACTGTATCACATCACATCTCTATCACATCACAGTAAGCAAAGCAGTATTTTTTAAAAGAATCTGTAAACTTGTTTATTACGTACCCGTAGAACTTTCAACATCAATTGTTATTATGAAATTATTATCAGCTTCACTTTTAAGTGAAAAAAAATTTGCTTTTCTATAGACATGATAGAGTCAGGATCCGAAACGGGAAGACATTGCACTTCCCGATAAACTAACATACATACATACATACACTCACGCCTATTTCACAGGTGTAGGCAGAAACGAAACTAAAAACTTCGATAAACTTCTGCCTAAGTATATCAATACGGAAGACTTGGATTGGTAATAAACCTGCATATCATATCGAGCCGTATCACTCACCCAGCCTGAGTCCAAGGTGTATGAGCGAGGTCCGGGAGCGCGAAGAGTTGTCGCACTTATCCAGGTAGCTGATGGCCAGCTCAGTCGACAGCTTCGAGCCATGCTCTGCTATAACTGCCTGAGGACAACGGAATAACGACATAAGCGTTGGACCTTGGTCATATACGAGCACCACCACGGATTTTAGTTGTACTAGTAGCTTTTCAAGTTGATCCCTTAATAAAAACTTTTGATAATCCTGTTTTAATATATATAATTAAATAAGGCTGCATAAAACCTTAACTAATGCAATCTTCTTCGAATCGATCGCAAAGGAGGTTAGAAAACCTACACTATTAAGTTACAATTTAATTAGTCATGGATAATTTTCACCGCTTACCGGGCTGTAAAGATATAAGGTACGCTGATTGTGTGCGTAGTGAAACATACAACACATTCAAACAGGTAGGTAGGGTAGTTGACACCATGAGCAAGTGAAAATTATGACACAATTTCCGCATACAAATTCGAGGAAATTTCTTACGATGTCATGACGTTGTAGATGGATGATTGTCATGATTAAAGACTCGTTACTCATCAATATTCAAATACGGCCGGTATGGGAAAAATACACCGAATTCAATTTTAAATATTCATGATTCCGATGAACATAACAATATTAATTTCAATTCAGTTTATTATGAGGGCTATTGAATCACAGCGCAGAGTCCATCCATATCGGTGACATAACTGAATTGATTGAAGCCCGGTTCAAACTTCGGACTCTTTGTGGCGCTAACAAATTACCTACGCGTAGGGTTGTCTCACAAAATGCTCTTGGGTCATCATCATCATCCTCCTGCCCTTATCCCTATTCACTTGGGGTCGGCGCAGTATGTCTTTTTCTTCCATACATCTCTATTAGCTGTCATCTCAAAATGCTCTTGGGTATTAAATATATTTATATAAGTACAGTTCTCGCCAAACTTATTGTCCGGCTTGAAGTTGCCACGAGCTAACTTCAATGCTGCGTGTTGCACGTGTTGCACGTGTCGTTCAAATGATGTTGGATATTATGCCAAATTGTCCGGATGCTTATTAAATAGACCAGGTACAGTTCTCGTCAAACTTATTGTCCGGCTGGAAGTTGGCACGAGCTGACTTCAACCCGACCGTAAAAATCGGAGAGTGAAAAATAATGCATTAAAATGATTTAAAACGATAGCCTACGACTTGAGCTTTTGTTTTTATTTATTACAGTCCAATATTTTTCTTTCTCCGATTTTTACGGCCGGGTTGAAGTCAGCTCGTGCCAACTTCCAGCCGGACAATAAGTTTGACGAGAACTGTACCTGGTCTATTTAATAAGCATCCGGACAATTTGGCATAATATCCAACATCATTTGAACGACACGTGCAACACGTGAGTAAACAATGTATAATAAATATCTCTAATTAGCGGATTAAAGATTGCAATCTTACTTGCAGTACCTATGAGAATAGAGTTTGTTTTATTTATCATATGACTTGATTATTTTGAGATCCAATTAATAAAACAAATTGTATTTACACAGATGTTTTAAACAAGTTATAATTAAGACTCGCAACTAAGTAGATTCATTTATAATCAAAATCATGCATAGACAGAAACTACAGACCGCCACTTGCTATTATTGCATAGCTTCCACGTTCACACATCCAGATAGAAAGATGAAAAACACTTACAAAAGTGCTAAAGCGATTTTTTTATGAATGAACGATCGAAACTGTGATAAAACACCAATGTCCCTATAGTACTGGTTCGTAAATACTATGTTCTCGTAATACCACAAAATTTCTATTACTAAAATCGCTTTTGAATTGTGCCAAGTGTACACATATTTTTGCTCGTGACTGTACATAATTATGTCCTTCTATGAAGCCCTCTCTCGACGCTGCCACTAATGTTCGCCTTATAAATTCCTTTTGGTTACCGTCTTTCATCCACTCTCTCAACTTGCCCAAACTATCTCAGCATATTCACAGTCACTAACATCATCTTTTAAACCACAATAGTGATTGCAAACACTTGTAATCGTACTAATAATATATATAAGGATCTACGTGACTGGATCTGAGAGCAATCTTGGGTATTACCCACTCAGGATATAAATAGACCAGCACACAAGAATGATGTATGTATAGAATAATATTTGTCCACGCTAGCCCTAGCAGGCCGGCGTGGATCAGTGTCGCTGTGATGAGTATGACGTCGCGACAAACTCGACGTAAACACTGCTCTGTTTATATTGAATGCGCTACGTGACCGTGAGATATATCTGTATGCACTTTGCTATAACAATGTGGGATTAAAAAGACTAAAAGGTAAATATTTTGCGGCTAAATATAGTGAGAAGGTTATGAAGTCTAGGTCACCAGGCGCCAAAATTGGACCAAGAATATAAATAAAGATTTTAAATATCACGTGAAACCAAAAAGCTCAAACCTCAGCTTGCACAATCTTGCTTTGATGAAACATTCAGATAGTATTCCAAAAATATTTTTCTACTGGAGACCATATAAAACAATTGAGATCTCAGGACGCTATTGATACAGGTAGATATTCCTGGCGTCGATAGGCTACTGTTGCCGCTTACTCTCGGGTGACCCGTATGTTAGATTGTCATATTTATTTTAATAAGAAAAGAGCAAAGGCCAACAATGCACATTCAAATGAATGAATTAACACTGACACTGACACTGGTTGATTCCGCATGCACTAACCTGGAAACACTGCAACAGTCTTATCTGTGCGCCAGCAAACCGCATCAACCGTTCAAATGTATCCAGTTCGGAGAGTTCCGCAGCCAGAATGCACAGACGCTTCTCCTGCAGCATCTGTAACAAAACACAAGTTATTATAATTATTTATTATAAATGTGCAACATAGATTTTTGATACAGTCGCAGTTTTAGTGTCTACCCACATTTTCAAATAATCGCAGAAAATAATGCAAGATGCAATATTACAAAATGAGTTATAATTAGAGTTGCCGCGAATAGTGTTTATAGCGAATAGTCGAATACCGATTAATCGCCATTCACTTTGGCGAATAGTCGAATAACTCGACATTACTATTCGACATAAAAAAAAACATTAAACACATTAAAAATATTTCTAATTTCTTCTAAGGTTGTGAGAAAAGAAAACAATAAAGTTAAAGAAATCTGTTTCATGTTATACATACCTACATATATGTAGTAAATTTAATTTTCCATTTTTAAAAGGATGATTATTTTTAACTCATTAGTTCTTTTGTTCGTTAATAGTTTATTTTCGATGACTATTCGCCGAATGCCGAATAATACTAGCTATTATTCGGTATTCGACGAATATTAAAAAAATGACGAGTAATGCCGAATACCGAATAATAGCGAGTATTCGCGGCAACTCTAGTTATAATAATAATATAGTAGTAGCCATTCACGATATTTTATAACTGGTATTTAATAAAATCTCAACCAAAAGCAACGGACGGCGGCATAATAGTTATATGTATGTATAGGAGGCAATGCTTTTAGAAAAGCGTAACGTTTGCTTTATGACCTAACTGAAGATTTTTTAGACAAAAAACCCCCTCTTCAAATTTGCTAAGTTCCAGAGAATAAGATGTACTTATTAATAATAGCGACATCGTAATTCACGCACCAGCTATTTGCGGAATCCACAATTTATCATCTCCAAAGATATCTGGTGTTACATTGTTACAATGAATACATTGTTTTCGCTAACAAATAAACAATATCAACATAGTAGGAATCGAATCCCGTTGCCGACAGCCTCGTCTTATAAACGTGCAATAAAAGCAATGGCTCGTGTCAACGAACGCGTTTCTGAAGACAAACATTGTAAAACTGTTGTATATTTTTTAAGCCATTCATAGGGTAACCTTTGGTAAAGGCGTCAAGCGAGAAACAGGATAACCTGACATGCTGCATGGTCAGAATGGGGCCTGCGCATTGAATATACCTATATTACTGCATCAGGACTGGACGGACCAATGACACCCGAGAACTTGGTCTTATAATGGTCTTCTCTAAACCGAACTGAACAGTGAACTAAAGGAGAAAAACAAACGCCATGAAATACTAACAAAGATGGCGTTCGTGTTTCTGTGTATGCGAAAGCGTCTGACAAAATATTCGGACGCCCTATCTTTAGTATTTAATTAAATCAATGGTCCTGCCACACTATTCTGTTGGTAATCACGTCACAATACGATGAAAAATGGGTGATTTGACATTCGCGCAAACCCTAGTTCCTACTCAATCACGAAGTGTCAAATGTGTCAATCCCATCTTCGTGTTCACGTCAACAAAATGTGACTTGTCTTTGGATTTCTTTACGTAAATGTATAAAAGAAAGCAATTTTTACAATGTACTAAATCTACTTAGATAATGGGGGTCATATTTGTAGATCATTTAAAACCAAAGCGAATTTCTAAAGGGTTTTGGTTAAAACGCAGTCATAATCTTTTGAACTCAATAGCTGGTTAGCGATAAAATCACATAGGTTTTTTTTAATAAAATCCTCCACAACTCTTAACTTGCGCCTCCCTTATTATAGGACAATGTCTCAGTCGATAACCGTTGGACAACAAACTCCATACACTGTAGCACTTAGTGATTCACACATACATTGTGCAGTGTTTTTATTAGTCCATACGTTAACGGATATCGCCTCACCTGCACAAGAGCTGTAGGCATTTTATAGGTCTCCTTTTTGTTTTGTTTTCATTGTTTGTTACTTAGTTCCGTTATTTGATGCAGTTCAGTGCAACCTTGCCGTATTAAATTGATGGTACTGACATTATAATTATGATTAATCATTTGTTTTTTCTGTATTGCTTTTTAAATAATTATTTATGCACATAATATAATATAATATTAATGTTTACTCCTGCTAGGCAAACATGACTCGATATGATTTTGTCGTCGCATGATTCCTGCCACGACAATGGTTGGAGACGAGATAATAGTAAGGTATATTATACCATGTCATGTTTATTGTAACGATAGAATAATATCTTCAATACCTATACATTACATTATACGTGTTTGATTTTATTCGGATAGAGATAAAATCTTTTGAGTCACGAACCTATCCGTCCGTAATTATTATCCATATAATCGTGACCTAGCCGGGTTGATGGATAGTTTTTTATTAGGTATATTATTATTCTCAGCAGTCACTGCAGGGCAAAAGGCCTCCCTTTCCTCTTTCCAGTCTTCTCGGCTGACAAATTAAAAATGTGTATGGCTTTATTCAAGAGATTTTGCATCGATTACAATAACAAAGTTGGAAAGACGACGTTTGCGTTTCCAAGCTCAGTACCTATAAGCCTGTAATTTATTAATAATCGTTGCAAGATCCCACACCCTGTTATCCATAGAATTGGAAGAGGGATACTACGATCAACAGTGTTCGTTAATGTACACATATGTAATACATTATAACACCTCTTTACCAAACACAATGTGATCTTCTACAAAGTTTATGATTACACTTTGTAAGTTATCGCTACAATCAGGGCGTTGTAGGTCACAAGTTAACTAAATTGTATACTACAAGATTAACTGAACGAATTTGTGTGATTTCCGACTCGTTTACAATGTGCACAAAGTTTTACCGTCTTCTTGGAAAATATTAAAAACAAAGTAAGGTTAAGATTATGTTGCCATACTGGATAAGCTCCTGACTTCGTGGGTTATCGGACTGTGAGTCATAATATTGAATGACTGTGCTTTAGGGCCAAATATTTCTTTAACCAATGCGCATTCGTGACGCAAGTGTTCTTTTTGCCAGATTGCACACTATACGACTGGTTGTGCAACGTGGCAAAAATGTGGTGTGATTTTTAATGTAATTTTGACATTCATTGAAATCATACGATAAGTGTTAAATTTAAAAATTAAATCCTTGACGGTTACAAAAGATTTTTTGCTGCTGTAAAAAAAGAGACCTACATAATATAAAAAGATTTTAAAATATTTGCATTAATAAGTTGAATAATAGGCATAGGTATTTCTTTACTCTGCCATTTTAATATTTTTGCACGCATAAGTTCTACACAAATTAAATCATTGTGTTCCAGTCTGATGCACAGCGCTAAAGGCTATCTGCTCTGCGTCTTCGAGAGTACTTTATATGCTCCAAATTACGTCCATATCACGATTGAGTCATTCACAATAGGTATCTACATAATCAACTCAGTAATCAAATCGAAAACAGTGAACTAAATTATATTTAGGCCATCATTGTGCACTTGGTCATCCGGTTGCATGTCGCAAACAATAGTGTGTGTCACGTTCTTATTCCAAAATGGGTAAGCAGGAGTACTGTGAAGGCTCTTGTCCTCCACAGTACCGGATCAGGGTATTGATAATTAATATTCTTGATTATTATTGTTAATAGATTTTTATTGGTAGCACTCAATCAAGTTCACATGTCATTGTCTGTGACACAACTCTAGTACATTCTACGTCATTATATTATTTTTATATGAATGCTTGCTAACTTGCCAGTCGTATCCAAATATTGGGAGCAACCTTTGTGGTCTCTACAGTACCTACTGTGATGTGCGAGGAGCTTGTTATGGTATTGACTTCGATGGTAGGTACTGACTTCCACGTGTATTCAAAGCGGACGCGGAACAAATAAATAGCTCTCAGGGAATAGTATTAGGAATGGAAAACGTTGACCGAAAACCAACAAGTACCTACAAAAAAAAGACAATTGTCGAAAGTGAGAAAGGTATAAGGTACCCTAGTTGTAGGGAATAGTAAACTTGGGACCACTGTGTTAGCAAATAATTAGTAAAATAAACACATTTAAATGAGAATGTTAAAAGCGAAAACTATCCATTACAAATTTCCAAAATCAGAATGATTAAACAAACGATGGTAATTGGGGCATTAGTCACGGTCGACTAATCGAAGATCTTTGACCCAAGAAAACCAAAACATGTTCCCTGTCCAACCATCGCCACGAATAGAATCATCGACAATAGACATTATTGGAAAAATGTCGTACAAGAAAAATAGGTAGAATAGAAAGGTATTCGTAACCGGGATCTGTACTGTTTATTTTGTAGGTACTAATTAAAATTTGCATACGAACAAAAACTCACTCGCTTTTAAATTCACTCGCTACCTAAATTTAAAAAATCATGGAGTATATCCATTATAAGTATTTGCTTAATGTATCGAACTTTGAACTATAGAAGTTTGTAATAGGGACGATTAGATACAATAAGCTGGAGGTAAGACGAAATTACGCAATTTACGCACTAGCTGAATTTTTTTTTTTTATATTTCTTGGGAAATTAAATACTTCACAATTTCTTGGAGCATTGGGGATCCTCATTCCCAACAACAGGCTGCGGCAAGGGCCAATATGTAGGGAGCTCGCACAAATACAAGGTGGAAAGGACATCGACGCACAAACGTCGTGACAAGGTTTCACTCAAGGTCAAAAATAAAAGGACGTGCGCGCGATCCGAAATAAATGAAATAATGATTTTTTTATTGTAAATCTAATTTGTGTAGAAAGAAATAATGTGTTTTTACATGTTCAAGTAAAAAAAACTGCAGAAAAAGTTGAAAAATTTATGAAAAAGTTACGGAAAATTTCAACGCAGGGGGGTCTAGAATCATGTACTGAACTCATGGTATTCGGATGTGCGTCGATGTCCCTTCCACCTTGTATACTAAAGTTTGCTTCGATGACTCTGATGATGATGATATGCTTCGATGACTTCGATATTTAACATCGGCCGTAAATATATTTAACATCGTGGCCCGCGCAACAAATAGTTTTGTTCGTATGTTCCTTGGCGAATTCGGGAAGGTGTCACTAAATGTGTTATCAAATAGCTCTCTTTAGTTATATTAATTAAGTAATTATAAGTGACTACATTGTTGCATTGGGCCTGTAAAAGCATTGTATTTGGTATAATAAATAATCTAAGCTACATAAAAAAACCGTCTTGGCCCTTTTCAGCGCCGCAGAGAGGGGTTCCAGGCGGAGAGGTTCCTGTCTGAAGCCTGGAAGCTGATTTAGCTGTAAAGGAAGGAAGGAAAGAGAGGCTCTAGAAGTTCAAGGCTTGAGTTCAAGCTGCAGAGCCTCTCTTTGGCTATGGTCGTAATTCTTGCCCAGGGAAGACGTTTTCACTTACATGATTGCATTAAGTAGTCCCGATTTCATGATCACATGATGTATACAGTGTTACTATCTTCTTTCTCTACTGATTTATGGCAATATATCAATAATGTGTGACAGCAGATATTCTACAATCTCAGCAATTTAATTATTATCACTACCTAGCCTGTTGCTATGGAAACGAATCACACATGAAACTGATAACATGCCACAATAAGCAGAACAACACTTCTTGTACGCGGCTGCGCACGAGTGGTTCATTGGAACTATAACTTAATTGTCATGACATACATATTATAGGTAAGTTTGTTTCCAACTAGATAACGACGTTTATGCAAACTGATTTACTAATGAAAGAACAGATATCTACTAGTATCGTGGAGCTTATCTTAAGTGTCATTAGTGTACTAGGACTAGACTACGTCTGTTTACTATATCTTCAGATGCCTTGTTACTTTTAGGACATGGTCAGGCTTCGAGGATAAAAAAAGGTTACGCTGAATAGGTCATTTACGAGAACTAGACGGCGCAGAGATAAGAGGGACAGAGGGTTGCGCACTTTGCCACACATGAAGGGGCCCTGCACATCAACAACGGTAGGTACATACGAGTGACGACGTATTGCAAAAATCTGCGTACCAAATTGTGCAAATCGGTGCGACGTTTTTGCGATGCGTCGCATGGAAATTTTTTGCAGGCACCTTATTCCCGCAGACCAGACCTTATCTCTGGATGTATATTAAACAACACCCAGATAATTTTCATTAAAAGTAGTTAAGATATATGTTTTAGAAGGATCGAGAGTCGAGGCCCTATACGTCTAGAAGATTTATTAGGATACGTTGCAATATCTAGCAGTATCAGCGAGCTAGTCCCATGGTAGCCAAAGAAACTACCTTTGATTGACCTGCCATTGACATAATATTCAAAATATATTAAATTGGTTCGTGTTCAATCAATCAACAGTTCGTCTCGCCCACTTAAGGAAAACATGTTACTATGCTACTAATAAATGGCAATAATTATACACGAAATAAATTGTTTTCAATTTATCAAAATCATGTGACAGCATCGAAATATGAAGTTGGTATCTCTCACATGACAAAAGGCACCTTGACCTCACCCCTTAGGGGAAAATCAATACATGACCGTCCAATTGACCGCATATCTTACTAATTTCAATCAATTGCCGGAGAGACGGGCTTCGGATATCGTGTAACCGGGAGATTGAGTCATTGGAATCATTCGGTCAATACGTTCACCTTACTTGTACCACCACTTAAAGAACTATAAAATATGTTTGTTTATTTAATTACTAAAATTTAACAGGTATTACTTACGTATTTTACCTGATAAATCTACTCATTTGTTATTGATTGACATGTTTATACTTTGGCGAGTATTAGTTCTATAGAGTGTTGCAAGTCTTTGTATGTGTAGAAGGCATGGACAACAACTTACCAACAAATAACGTCTCGTCTGTGAATTCTAAGTTTCTTTTACAATATGTGCATAAGAATAAAGGAATTACAGATGCACTGTCTAATAAATACACAATGCTCAACCAATTCCTTTGAACAAGACATACTCTTAACAATGGGCTAGGATAACCCTTGAAGAAATATTATTTACACAAAGGTAAAATATTTTTATTTAAATAATACTATTGTTACAAATCGATCAGACATAATTCTATTGTTGTATTTATGTAAATAGGTAAAGGTTCCATTAAAATTGGGGCCATTTTCAACCAGAAATTAAAAACTATACTAATATTATTAAAAGGAAAAATTTGATTGTTTGTTTTATCGTATAGAATATGCTCCGAAACTGCTGGACCGATTTGTAAAATTCTTTCATTATTAGAAAGCTACATTTTTACCGAGTCACATAGGCCATAAGTTATAAGAATTACCCACGCCACGCGGGCGAAGCCGCTGGCGGAACGCTAGTCTTAAATATTATAGTTAATACGGTCCAATTCGTGTCCGCCAAGTTGGCAGGAGAATAGATATTAGGGACACCTGAGATGCCATGCCAGAAGGATGCATCGTATGCTAGGTACTTTCCTTAATACAACAGAATATGGAGAAGCAAATTGACAAAGTGAAAGAGTACAGGAAATCAGTAATTGTTAAGACATTGCGAAATGGGGTGCACAGTTGCACAATCTTAAAGTATCTAAATTATCTTAGCTGTTCTGCAAGGGATTAATTTTTTTTTTTTTTGGATGGTGACATCACAATAACAGTAAACAAACAATATCTCATTAAGACATTTTAAATGCGGTATTAGTGCTAAAGTGTTTGCACTACAATTAACATACTAATTGCCTAAGCCGAGTACATGTAGGTAGTAAAGTGTTACCTTTTGTTATTGTTTCACTATGTTGCAATCATTATGGTTAATTATGTCATCATTGTAAAGCTTTACGTATTTATACAAATGTGTACCTACGTAGGTACAAAATATACAGAGTATTTAACATAATAACAATGTACATTAGTGTTTCAAGAAAACTATAAAGTTAAAACAAAAAGCCCGGGAAAAAAAAACAATAAAACAACAAATAATTTGAACCAAAATGGCGGATGCGCAGTAGTCGATTTTTAGTACATTTAGAACGCAAATGTACTGCGCAATCTTGCCCCCTAACCGTTAGTTTTGGTTCAACTTACATGCCAACATGCAAGCTATACAAGGTTCTGTGTTCAGAGAATTGTGCAGAAAGCTAAATAGCTTGCACAGATTTCTGTGCAACACGGAAATTGTAGTTTTTTTATGCCCTTACTGTCTATGGATAAATATTTTATGTAAACAATGACATAATTAGCATTGCACCGATTCCTCTTAACAAACAACTTTGTTACAGAAAGTAAAGTATGAAGCACATAGCAATAGTACTAGTCATATATGCACCCGCATACTGCACATTTTCGCATAGGTTGCATTCTAAGCGCGTGAGAGGATATTGTGTTTTATTTATTTTATATTTCTGGTTCAGACCTCACTAAAACTTGACTTTCAAATCGACATTTGGATAACTCAAGGCTATGAACGATAAATTTATGTAGGCAACCGTGACGCTCGAATATAACTTTTTTTTATTTTGTATAAGAATGCTTAATATTCCTTTAATAAGATAACTGTTTATAAAGTAAAGTTCCCAGATACCTATCATATACTTTGTAGGGAAGATCAAAAATTCTCTTTACAAAGTAGATGAGATACTTTGCGAACAATTTACAACTTAATTAAGCAGCCAAAATCGTAAAACATGTTGTAAAATGTAAACGTTTCTATAAAAATGTCCGCCAGTCACGAACTAGCTCAGTGTGTTTAATATTGCTATTAAAAAGTAATTTGTTACTTTCGTAGTCAACAGCCAAGAGATGGCGTGTATTGAATGGTATTGATCGAATTTGCCAGCAATCCCAGAACGGTGAGTTGCAGTAACCATGGCAACAGAGCTACCCTGTATAAAACTTACGTTTCATTCGCTTTTTGCGAAGTATAGCGGAACTAAGGATTTAGACGACATCATTATTTATAAGCTGGGTAATTACCGAAAATTGTAAAAATTTGTTTTCGTTGTTGGAGACGGTTTTATATATAAAGTTGAAAATTTTCCGTAGGAAAATGTATGCAAACAGGGGCCGTCTTGACGCGGGAGAACATACGGTGGTACCCGGCCGCAGAATCCAAGAGGGAGGAGGAAATATGAAATACAAAAGGTAGATTTTTATGGTTAGCAAGAGTAGGCTGACATTTCCACCCACTTTCGCATACACACATAGGTATGTTAGTATATGTATAAGTATGAATAGATTACTTAGGTACCGTAAGAGATGCAGTATACATGATAGTAAATCAGTCTTAAATATAAATAAATAACCGTATGTATTATTTGTGTATTTAAATAATGCACGTGGATAACACCCGTAATAATACACGTGTTAGATTATGTGAAGAGATTACACTCGAATAATATAACAATTACTAACGACGTCACGCCATTACGTTCAACGTGACAAATATTATGATTATTTTAGGTTAATAATACCTTGAACATTTTTCTAACTTCATGATTTTTTTTCAGGGATCTCCCTGAAATGGCCTTATCGTTTCAAGTATTCACTACATTACTTTTATTATTTTACCTCATGCACTTGCCCGGTGTTAGCCGGAATGTTCTTGATTTTCTCAATCCTGTGGGAATTTAACAAAAGGCTGACCTTATGCTTACGGTCTACTTTCATCCCCTATTTCAACCACTTACCGCCCCTTTTTCGCATTTAAAAGTAGCCTATGTCCTTTCTCAGGCTCTAGGCTATCTGTATACCAAATTTCATTTAAATCAGTTCAGTAGTTTTGGCGTGAAAGCGCGACAGACAGACAGACAAAGTTACTTTCGCATTTATATTATTAATATGGATAAGGAACTTCGTGTTTCACGAAGAACGCCAAGCGAAGTGCCAGCTATAGAATAAACAAGATGCATACACTATAAAGCCAGACTGCACAAATAATAATAGCTACAGTTTTAAAACCTGACAACAATATGTAGGTATGTGTATAGATAATTAGATAGGTGCACATACCTACACATTTTTTGTAGTGCAGTGGTCGATATATTAATAGTTTAGCACTAAATTAAGATGTTCAGATCAAGGTCAGTAACTCAGCGATTGTATGCCAAGTTTCTCTGCGTACCGCTGATTTATTGCAGTAGGTATTCTTCTGATTCCGCCTGAGAATGCTGCAGATAGTTCTGAAGATATAGTGCACATAGCTACTTGTATCCGAACAGGAAGTTGGTCTACCACCCAGAGTTGATTACCATAATTATCATCTCCAGCCCTTTTACCTACCGTACAAATATATTGGGGGTCGGCGTAGTACGTGGTTTTTTACGCCAGAATCTAAGTAAGGATCTGAGCTTGAACAAAATACTTGCCGCTCTTGTAAGTCTAGGACTAGCCTGTCATGACCGTGGTGAATGTTACTGATCTGAGCCATGGCAATATACGGTACAAGGTAACGCAAAAGTGGTTCTTGGTATGAGTACGACATACCCTGCCTCCCCAAGTGGCAGGAATCCATGAGGATATTCCGCATCAAAAAAGTTTGGAACTAGGAATTCACAATCTGTGCGCATCAGCTGTACTAACCCAAAAAGGGTCAACTTTTAGGTCCATTTTCCTCTTTAAAATTTTAAAACCACTAAAAGGAAGTAAATACAGCACTGAAAAAAAAAACAAAAGTTTTGTTTCCAAATCTAAACAGTAAATACGGCATTATCTGGGAAATGAATGCAAACAATAAATTCAGCGTTAGTCTGAAAAATGCTGAATTTATTTCTGGTGTCAATCGTATAAACACTAGCATAAAATCAATGGTTTGCCTAAAATCAACAATCAACCGGATACGGAAACATTAATTATTGTTTTAAAAATAAAATTATATTAAACACATCTCTATTTGAGTAGATTTATTGTTTAGAATATCCTAAATACGGCCGTTTAGATTTGGAATACCGAGATCACGTCTGTGTTCTGTTCTAGCAATGAAAAACTCCTTACTGCAGGTCAGTAAGGAGATTTTCAATGGAGTCTGACTGCCCAGAAATAAATTCTGAAACTGCCTTTGGATTTAATAGGACAGCTGCACAGGGCGTAATTCAAATAAAATCCTAAGTTAGTTTGGTGGCTCGGTTTTTGCCAAACCACATGCGGTTAAATATCATCGTTATTGTATAAAACATGATACTAATTCAAATTCAATATCGATAAGCGATGGTGTGGGTGGTGGCCTCGACACGACGCCGACGACACGCTGCGCCGGCGCGTCGTTGTTTTGTTACAACATTGCGCCAGCGCACCTTGCGCAACAGTGCTGGAGATTAGGCGTGTTGTGCATCGGTTAGAGGTGAAAGATTACTTTCACTTGTTTTGGGATTGAGACCTTCGCTGGCGGGAGTCTATAAACCTTTCTAACAAATAAGGGAGAATTAGGTTATGTTTAAAACCTTATGATAATACAGTAAAGTATTCTCCATTGCACAATTTTGTGAAAGACCTACGTGCCCCGGATTCATACGGGTTTAACCTTAATCCATAATTCTTCTTTCTTTTTGTGTAAACAATATGAAAACCTGTGCAGTTGTGTACCTGAGATAACCCTGTCCGTACAGACTCAACTCAGCGCTGCGGGGAACTTTAAGTTATAATAATTATGTAGTGATGACACAATAGGCGGTCTATAACAACCTTCGGATGGAAAAAAGAGACAAGGAACGGAATTGAATGAATGAATAAAAAACAAAAACTTAGGCCTTCTAAAACGTATTGCTACGATAATTTGATAAACTATTTTGCTATATCTTTTCCAATAGATCAACTAAGAAGGTTTTCTCAAAATATTTGGTTTACAAGGACTAAATTCTAATGAAAAACGCGGCTTCAATCATACCGGACGCTTGAACATGGCAACAATGGCACTTTGGCAGACAAAGGCTGAGTCAGTGCATTCTAAACTGACGATAACCGTTCTGCAGACACTTGAACTTTACAAGGTCGGCTACCAACTGGGAGGCCTGACGCTAGGGAACTACTGTATTGGACAACCTGGACGCCTAGTAAGAAAATAAAGAGCCATCACAGACCAATAAAAAAAATTGTCTAGAGGCCTACTTCTGAAATTTAAGAGCTCAGAGCTCTTGCCGGTGGAGCAATCGCTACTGTTCTCGATCTTCTGCCTTCCGTTTTACCTCTTGATACCTCTTGGACTCGCTCCTCACTTTTTCTGTCACTTGTTCTATAAAACAGGGTTTTCCCCTTCCCCGTTTTCCTTCAATTTTGTCTTCGAGGCTTACTACACGTTCAAAAATAACTAACGACATACATACGAGCTATATATAGATATTACTATACGTCGTCAGCTTCGTCATTTTTACTTATTGTTCCCCATTTTATACAATCCCGCTGAAATTACCCAAAAACCTTTCTTAGCGGTTGTCTGTCATAAAAACTACCTGGGAGCCAAATTTCAGCCCATTACCTACAGTGATTTACGCTGTGCGTAGATATATCTGTCAGTCACCTTTTTCTTTTACATAATATACAGATAACAACAGCTATGATCGCACTTATAAATCATAGGCTTATGCCGCATAGCACACCGGACGGCAGAATAACTAATAGTAAACCGGACGTAAATCACTAACTCACAACCTTGACCTCACCCGCTTGCACAGCGCAACTCGGTCATTCGCCGCACTACACAACACACAACTTGTGCGGGTTAAATCTTGCGATCATTCTGTACATCAAAGTTCTAAATAAATAGATAAAAGCAGAAGATCAGGCAATCCTAGTCTCTTTTGCGTCGGCGTGGTCACACGAGGTATGAGCACCGGGCTGCCCACTGTGCAACTGTATAAAGTAACCAAAACAGGTTTAATCAAATCGAGATGGTTTGGGCATGTCGAGGAATGGATGAACGGCGATTGACAAAAGGATTTATAAGGCGAATGTCAGTTGAAGCACCGGGAGCCGGGAGAAGACGCCTTAGAAAGACTTGTATACCGACCTTATAGGTGAGGTCCTTCAAAAAGGTCAGGTGCGTAGTACTCACAACCGGCGCGTGTGTATGACAAGATGTATGAACGTGGAGGAAGCTAAAGAAGTATGCAAGAATCGTAGCAAGAGGCGCGAGAGTATGTAAGTATGTATAAACTGAATCGAGTTACTCGTGAAGTAGAAGCGTTATCGTAGTATATCTAGACCTAGAAAGATATTCTATCAGGGATATGGTATCCAATGAAAGGTTGAGAGCGTTATGATTATGACACATAAACAAAACTGACTGTACCACGAAGCAAAGATGTTATACAACAACCTTGACCCCGCGCCAGCTTGCACAACGTGACCCGGTCAACGGCGCGCACAACCAAACATTTAAGTAACAGATTGAGCTTTGATTTGTTATCATCACGCACAGATACTCGTAGACCGTAGTGTTACGTTGACAAGTTGGGTAATGCACTTATGATGATGGCTTCGCACGTCAACGTAGAAATGCAACTATAAATACAGAGTCAATTAGGTGCCAAAGCGTATATTCCACAAAGTATGAAATGATCTGGATTATCTGTCAAGTAATTTAACAGCAGATGTCAACTTATAAAAATTCTAAGAGCTGCTTGTACCTTGACATTGGCAAAATCATCGAATGTTCGTCGATGGAGCCATAACCCTAAAAAAAAGAGCCTGCTTCACCATCTCCTACTCCTAGTATAGGAAGTTGCTGTCAAATTACTTGACAGATAATTTCATACTTTTGTTTAACTATTTATCCGGTGGTTAGCGACTATCCAGAGTTTTTGGAACTTAAAACGAGCTTACTGCAGCACAGACCAAGTCTGGTAACATTTACATGTTCTCTTTTATAATATAATATTTGAATTATTCTTAAACTTGTCCGACAATAATAATAGCATTTCTTTCCTTATATTTTCAATGCTTTGTGGCGACTACACAGACTTAGCTCTAATTGTGTTTAATGAATAAGTATTATATGAATTGATATGAGTAACGTAGACATCACATGCAACGGTTTTATACATACATAGAAGTGTGTGCGGTCATGCTTTTTGCGCACATAAGCGGCCATTAGTAAGTTTGCGAGCTATCTTTAAGCAACATACGAATCTGTATCTATTTACTCTATACCACAATGAGTTTGACGACTGTATCGTAAGCTAGTGAATCTGTCACTAATAATTGTACAGTGAATACGATTGTTAGCTTGCTAACAACGGTTGGTAGGTTGGTTCTGCTGATTCTACTTTTATAGAGCGGATAATTGTAAGATCTTAATTATTACTAATACTCGATTTGATATCTCTTTCTTTCATACTAACTTCTATAAAGAGATTTGTTTCCAAATGGAAAGAAGTACTGGATTACGTAAGTCCCATATATCACTCGTAATTATTGTCTTTGACTGTACCATGTCCGAATATTGCTTGAATTTATTTTAAACATTTGGTTCATATAGCATGTGCGTCACAAATCACAACTGACGTTAAAACGGTGAAAATTGCAAAACATTTAGTTTCAAGTGCAGAAGCACTTAAAAAATGCAATCAAATGTGCAATATAGCGAACTGTTTACAAATAACATTGCTATATGTATCTTCTTAAATATAACTATGAATGGTTTGAAACAAAGCGTCTGACTAAGATGACTACATTGCACAAGAAAAAATATTTATAAATTAAGTAATTTGTAGTGTTATCGATAGGTTAATAGGTTGTCATTGTCTGTGCACAATGGCAAGACATATGATACATTAAGTACCTACCTACTTACATATTATTTTCAACTGCAACTTTACATATTACTTTCATGGATGCTTTCCATCTCATGTCGGCAGTAGTGGACCTTAGCATAATCTCTGTGATAAAATTGATTGTGTTACTACGTGATCTTGATCGTGTAACAATATTGGCGCCTTCCACTTGACGTCATCGCAATTGGAACGAATGATTTGTTTTTCATGAACATTGTAATGTCAATGTCTCGAGAAAACATAGGTATTGAACCTCATACTACAACTTTACCTCTTTATATCTAAAATCATTTGAATGAGGTTTTATTTGCTTACTTAAACAACTAATCGACGTATTTGTGACCTAGATCAGGAGGTTCGAAGGTTTAATTTTTTATTGTGGGTTTTGCGGCTGCTACTGTATAGGCGATCTAAAATTACTTCTAAATCCTGCGACCGTTATAAAATAGGATTTTCTTAGGGGCTCCTATATTTCATCTATGCTTATTTTCGTAAATATTCTTCCAGAAGGGCATTTATAACCCAAAGGAGGGTGCTTTTGTTCAAGTTTTCTTTTCACCTTTGCAATGTTTAATAACACAAACCTATTATAAGAATCTACAACTCTCAAATAAAAATAAATGTTTTAGTATATTTTATGTCCAAAACAAACTTTATTAATGGTGCTCCGTATTTCAAACATGACATGATGGATTTTTTATTTAATCGAGCGGAAACCTGTTACATTACAGTGGAAGGTAATACGCATTTTAAATTCAAAACAAGGTTAATGATTCGATGGGTACAAATAAATGGAATAAACGAGTATTGACGGGATGTCCTCAATGTCTCCAATGCCTTTCCACTGTCAGCTCCGCAGAAGATACACAAAGATGCAGACGCAGTGGACTCTTCTTGACTAAACAGAGCTACACACAAACTTGCTCATCTAAGATCAAAAGCAGCACAGCGAGGATGTATAGACACCCTAAGCGTTTTGTAGCGCTTCCAACGTTATGGGGATCTCTTTATTCTCCAACTTTCACTGAAAGAGATCTGCGTCCAGCAGTATGAATACGGGCTAATAATAAATTGAGCTTGAAGAGTATCCCCTAAACAACGTGACAAAAATATCGCAAAAAGACCAATTTGTAATTGGCGTTTTCAAGAAAAATGTAACTTATCTATTTACGTCAGTGTAGAAATTAACAGGCCACATGAATCAGTTGTTTCTTCTTGCTTATAACTGTAAGTAAGATATGGGTATTATCTCATAGTTTGTGCAGGTGTTCTAGTTATATTTATAATATTCTGCATACAAAGATGCATTGTATAATATTATTGAAATTATATTGTTCATTGACCGAAACAAAATGGCTGTGTATTTAGTTGAGTTTGAGTGCAGTCTGTTTGTCTATTCTATATAATCTAGGATTCCTTTTCGTTTATTACAAAACTTTATCTATCAAGGTACTCATAGAGAGGTCACGCATTGCACAAGTATGTACATTGATACCGAATAGCAATCATACTCCGAACGGTACTTATAGTGGATCAGTTTGCCTGGTAACAATTGTTTCTAATCTGTGACATAGTGGTATAGGAATTTTTACATAGCAACTAGTCAAATGCCGTCGCGTGTCGATCGCTGAGGCAACGCGTACCTTAGGCTGAATTTCTATTCTTACTAACCGTCAGTGTAGACTGATTCATCACTACAGTTCAGCACTAAGCGATTCCAGATGAGTCAGTCAGCTAGATTTTAAAATGAACCTTAAGGCCACTTGGCCCATCAAATTTTATTTAGAATTCCGCAAAATATGAGTCTATTGTCTAACTCAGAGACGTCAGAACGTTAATGAATCGTTAACAAACTGTGGCTACTATATCTTGGCCTATTTTTCCATATTTGAGCTTGTTGTCAGTGTACTAAGATATATTGGGTCTATATTAGCTAATCATTCATTACGCTAACTCGCGTCTCTGAGTTCGGCTCTATAACACACAGTGGTCACTGCTGCATTAAAAATAAATAATAATAATCAACCCATATACTGTCCCACTGCTGGGGACGGGTCTCCTCTCAGTATGAGAGGGATTAGGCTATAGTCCACCACGCTAGCCTAATGCGGGTTGGCAGACTTCACATGCCCTCGAGAAAATCTCTCAGGCATGCAGGTATCCTCACGATGTTTTCCTTCACCGTTAAAGCGAGTGATAATTACGCACATGATTCTGAAAAGTCAGAGGTGCGTGCCTTGGATTCCAACTCGAGACCTTTGACTTGGCAGTCCAGTGGTCACACCCCTAGGCTATCACTGCTTCAGAACTACTACTTCATGCTGCATTAACTACATTTGAATTTGGCTGCAACTAATATTTGCTACAAAATACATGATTTGAAACTCTACAGTGCAAAAACCTTCATGCTGATGATGACAAATGATTTATTTAAAGCCAGCCATGCAAAACCGTGACCCGATCCGATATCTTATTGAATCGACTTCCTCGAATGTCAGCTGTCAACTGCTGCTTACAATTCATATGAGCACGCCGCCAAAATGTTTATTAACTAGTGTTGTACACACGTCGAACCACAATAAACATCGGCAACTTCCCTGTTTCGATTACAGGTTATGTATGGCTGTTGAATTATAATTAGGAGTTAACGCCAATTGTACAGACCTTGGCCAAATCCGTATTGGAAACGTACTTTATCTTGAATATTATAAATTGCAAATGTTTCCGAGCTATGTCATAGGGAAGTTATTTATATTCTGAAATTCTATATATATTCAAAAAATTATCATATTTGGGCACGTGTAACTGGTTTCGTTCAATTTATCAACAAACCGAGGTTATATGTACTGGTACTGATAAAGTATCATCATCAAGAAAGTTCCCGAGTGCGGAAGCTTTCAGAATTTAGTTTGACATGCATCAACAAAAATGTAGGCAACACCCATACGGCATACTCCTTAAGTCACTACCATATATGCCCCACCCATAAACGTAAAGTTGCGCGTACGCAACTACATCCGCGATGTTAAGTACCAAGACCTAAAAACACCTAACCTAACCAGTCGGACTTCTAATAAATTCACATAGCACATATTTTCCCAGAACCCGGAGCCAGATAATTAACAAACATAATTGTGACCAACGATCTCCGTAAACGCGTACGGCGCGTACAAAAAGGTGCGCTCGCGCAAGTGTGCAAGCAGGCCACCCGGTTACCGAGTTGGTAGAGCCTAGAATGTCTAGCGTATATTGCCTAGATACGGCCCAGTCTAGACTTGTGTGAAACGCATGACACACATTAACGCAAGTTAAAACAGTCGTATGTAAGTCTACCGATGGTGTGTGCGGTCCTTATGCGTGTGCAAACGATATTTAGCATAATTTGGTCAAGCCGTAAGACAACATTGCAAGGTAATCTCTGATCACCTTTGTATTCTAAATTTTTTTTTACTTTGATATAAAGGATTCATTTTGTTTTTATCTCTGTATTATTATCTGTTTTACATAATGTCACTGGTTGCTAAGCCATTTATACCTCCATAGTACTTACGGTGAACGTGTGAAAGTTATAATTAAAATCAGTCCTTTAGGATCTATAGCCTACTAGTAGCGGCACTAATGTTTATTAATTGTGGTGATTAGAATTTATGGTAATCCGGTCCTGTCAGGTTGGTCAGTCGATACTTCATCGATATTGTATGCTAGCAATGCGGTCAAAGCACCGACCATAAGATATTAATTGGTAATTGACGAATATAAGGACCTATAATCATATAATATCACCATCGACATGACAGGTTGAAAACCAAGTGTTTAGTTTTAACTTTGTTTTTAATATTTTCAATAAACAATGAAGGATGGATCTATCAACGTCTGGCAACAAGGTAGATGACAATCTGAAAGGCTGACTCATTGCAAATCTAGACAAAAAACAACGAAACCTGTCCAAACCAAACTAGATATTTAAAGTTAGACTTCCAAGAAAATACCAGGAAACAGAATACCAAAGTGAAGCAAAAAATAAGTGCTAACGACTCTTGAGACCGATTTGGCACTACACGGAAGTTACTGAAATATTTGCAGTGGCATGGAACTCATCAGAACGGCTAAGCAGGCAAAGAGGGGATTATTAAGAACTAGCCTTTGTCCCCGATTTAGTTCCCGTAGAAGTTTAGTCCCCCCCCCTCCCCGTTTTTGTAACATTTTTAATTGATACTCCGCTCCTATTGATCGTAGTGTAATGATATATAGCCTTCCTCGATAAATGGACTATCTAACACTGAAAGAATTTTTCAAATCGGACTGATAGTTCCTGAGATTAGAGCGTTCAACCAAACAAACAAACTCTTCAGTTTTATAATATTAGTATAGATATGTAAATTTGACATCATACGTAAAGCTAGAACATTTTTAGCATATTTTTATGAGCAATTTGGTACAATTCATTAAAATAAATAAAGGAGTAATTAATAATTTTAATTGTATTATAATTATTTTGAACTAACTGTTGCGTGCGATTTCACTCGCATCTCAAAGGAGCTGTTGCATAATGCCATATATCTCCTTGCCAAAATCGAAATCTGTTTAAAGGTTTAGGCGTCAAAAGGTAACACACTGACAGGTTTCGCATTTACGATACATTTAAGTATGTATTTAACTATTTACGTAATAGATCTAACGACCAATTTCTGTTAAAATAATTCGAGTAAACATCGCGCTACAGGGCCAGAAATCACTTTATTTGTAAACGATACTTTACTGCTAATGTTTTTGTTATATCTATAGTACAGGGTATAGGCGAGCAGTCTGGTAAACCCAATGGTGCACTATCCATAGAATCTGTGGGTAGCAACGCGTCACAGATCGATGCCAGCCGTCTGGGGCGGTGACTTGTCGAGACAGAATAGCTGTGGATACCTTCAAATGCTACATTCAGCGACTGTATATTTTGTGTTTACATAAAACTGATTATCTAAAGAACTTGAACTTGAGACCCTTGTCTGGAAGCAGTGTTTCTGCTCGTCAGTTAAGGATGAAACAGAAAAAGGCTAAAAAGCAAGCAAAAAAAAATATCCTTACTAATCCTTAGTAATATTATAAATGCGACTCTAATAACTCTCTCTATCTGTCGAGCCCTCACGCCAAAACTACTGAACCGATTTACATGAAACTTGGTGCACAGATATTCTAGAGCCTGAGAAAGGACATAGGATATAAAGGCTGTAAGTGCTTGAAATAGGGGATGAAAGTTATATGAAATACCCAGACCACGCGGGCGAAGCCGTTGGCGGAAAGCTAGTACAGAATAAGTCTAAGTTTTCAATTATCTTTGTATTTCATTAACTTTTTATGATAAAGTTAATTGCTTTATCAGTAGGTGGAGTTGTTTTCGAGATTATAATATTCGTGAACCGACACCAGTCTTAAGAAATGTGTAGGTGACAGTGTGCAGTAAGCCTTAGGGGCACAAAAAATAACATAGCCATCAGTTTTCTATCAGCTACGTGTAGATTACCATAACAACCTGTTTGGTTGAGAGCTTGTTTGATACAATGTAGCCAACTTGTACAAATCCTTTTAATCACCATACCGACATGGTACAGTCGACCGGCAGATGGTGATTAATGATCCTGTTTGTCAGTCCAAATAAGGGTTGGTGACGGGTACGGTAACTTTTTTTGACGTACGGAAAATCTTTATGGATCCTCGAGTATTTCGTTCTTCGAATCGAGTATTTTAGACTCGAAACGATTAAAAAACGCATTTCTTATCTTCTTTTTTTACTTATCATTATTATTCTACACAATCTATACATATCCTCTAGCTGACATTTACCTTTAGAATTATGACCTTCATCTTAAGCGTCCATTACTGGACTGGACACGACCTCCTAAACTTCTGTCTCTCTAAAGATACTTTTAAAGTTTGTTGCATTTATTATTAATATAAAATTATGTTAGCAACATTACGTATAAATACGAACCACAGCCTATTAAAATAGGAAATTGTGAACGCAGCGATATTGAGAGCAACAACCTATTTAAATGCACTTATCGATAAGGCTACTCGATAACAGCCCGGTTACTCGATATGACTTTGACGTTTGACCCAAAATGTATTCGATTTCTGTGTTTATTGTCAATGCGTGGTGTTGATCGTAAGTATACAGCCTAATTTAAGAACAGGGTTAGAATTACACCTCATTATTGTATTACAGAGCAAGTGTGGCGGAGAGTGCCCAGGCGTTTTTATTTGTTTTTTTGTGCACACATGAAACCTTTTTGATAACATTTAAAAGAAAAAAGCATATAGTACGTAAGTAGATCATTTTAACACACGTTTCCCGACACCGATATAGTTATTTACGTAATGCAGCCCGTATTGGTATAAACAGTTTGGCTCGCTTTCCTACTGTGTAAAGGCAGCCTAGCTTTGTTGAGGAGCCTAGCAGGACCTGGTACAGTTCTCGTTGAACTTATTGTCCGGGTTAAAGTTGGCACGAGCTAACTTTAACCGCATTCGATAGCCTGGCCTAGTTTGAACCCAGCCTAAGAGAACCCTGTCTTCAATATTTTCAGACATTTCATCAAGGTCAATATGGCGATATTTCCATTGATAGATAATAGTAGGTATACATTACCCAAAGCCTTAGCAAAAGTCAAGTTCCCGCAGATTATGACATCATCCCAATATGTTACCTGTAAATAAAAACAAACAACATTATTATCATTCTTATAACATGATAAACAGTTAATTACATAAGGACTGTATATGTAATTATGTATACACAATAATAAATAAAATTGAAGTGTATGTCTATGATTTGAAAATAAATACATTTAACAAACAATTAGAAACCACATAAAAATATAAACTGTTATTTCAAATTCGAGACTTAATATTTTATAAATTACCATTTTAGGCTCCGTTTAACGTGTTTAACTCGACGGATTTCAATGAATAGGGTTTAAATAGGTATCAATATATTTGTAGTATTAAGAATAACTGAATAAACGCGGGTAAAACCGCGGGACACAGTACAATATCGATGGTTGCAAGATACATTGCACACGAGAAATCTACCGGTATTTTAATTGTATCGATTTTACCTACCCTGAAGGAAAGTTACAAGTAAACAGATTTCCCACATTTTTTAAAACGTGACCGGGTTTTTTTCCTTGAAAACATTGCTTTAAACTCTTAATAACTTTTAAAGTTTAATTAGCTTAGACAGGCCCAAATGGTTGAAATAAAAAATAAATGAACATACATCTTTGGGACATTTTACACAGCACCATCTAGTCCGAATCCCATGCTAAGTAGAGCTTCTACTATGGATACTAGACTAGGATATAATCATACAATACTTAATGCTGATCACGAGGTCGTGGGTTCGATTCGCAGAGGACACAAACATTTATTGTGATGAACTTAAGTGTTTGTGTTTGTCTGAGTGTTTTTTATATATTATAAATATGTATGCCAGAACTAGTGTAACCTAGCATATCACCCGATACCAGCTTGACGTTGAGTTTCGGGACACCCTGTACCTATAAGTATTATATCCATTGTCTAGTACCCATAGTACAAGCTCTGCTTAGTTTGAGACTAGATGGTGCTGTGTAAAATGTCCCAGGATATTTATTTATTTATTTACTTATATAGTTTTCGTAAATACATAAGACACACCCAGACACTTATGTTCGCCACACAAATATTTGTGTCCTGTGGCAATCGAACACACAGCTTAATGATGAACAGTCCAAACACTCAAACCACCGGTCGTCAATTTATTGAATAAATGAACAAAGGACCTTATCGTATATAAGTAGTACCATTTATTGCATTGTATAATATGTACGCCATCCAGGAAAATACATAACATTAATTACGCAGTGTTTGTATTTTGCAGCGTCTTTACCAAGAAATAAAAAACGGTTTGCTCTGAATCATTAAGTAAAAATCTCAGATATAGGGATACCATATCGTAATTTAAAAAGCCCGGACAAAAACCATTAATATAATATCCATAACAACATTGTATAAGGTTTATAATTATAAGTGAATAACATTTGTTTATTATATTTATAATTGAAATATATTATTTTACAGTCAATTCAATTAAAATTAATAAACCATTAAGTTAAAAAATAATTAATCTAATATCTATTTTTGGAGTTCCTGTATGTTTGTGAAATAATAAATTAAGTTTAATAATTAACTAATTAGATATATGCCTTAAACATCATTGTACGCTGTCTGCACCCAAAAACTTTACCTATAATACAATATATTACAAAGTTTTTAAGGTTTTAAAGAGTTTATTCATTTTAACCGCAAGATTTGATTAATTATTAATTATACATAGTTACATCAGGTACGTTATTATAGTGTTACTTGTAATTATTGATTTAATTTACCTTATTCTAATATATTTAATATCAATTTATCTCATACCTTCACAATAAATACATCTTAGAAAAATAAAACCAGCAAACCAACAAGCATTTTGTGTTGTATCTTCTAAAGTGATGGTCACATATCAATCAAATATATAATATAACTTATATATGTAACTAGCTTCCCGTCAGCGGCTTCGCCCGCGTGGTCATGTATTTATACATATAAACCTTCCTCTTGAATCACTTTATCTATTAAAAAAAACCGCATCAAAATTCATTGCGTAGTTTAAAGATCTAAGCATATATACGGACAGACAGACGCGACGGAGGACATGTTTTATAATATGTAGTGATAATATGGCTTCATCTCTAAAAAAACCCTATTGTTTGGAACTTTAAAAGGTTATAGCGTCGAATTACATTACGAAAAGAAAATACGAAATCGATACATATACTCGGCAAAGTTACAGTCCAATACAATAAAAAATATAATTAGATCAATAAATATACTTATATAATTTGTTTTGATTTTTTAACCCCGACGCTCCATCATAATTGCCTTTTAACATGTTGATAATGCACTAAGAAGGTCGTTAAGGATCGCATAAAAGAAATGCTATCGAACGTTATTACGTACGGAGACATCAGCACTAAATGGTCGCCCCCCACGAAACGAAACGTACCTACTCTGATAGTACAATAGTACTTGATCATTAACTAATGAATATGGTGACTAGTGTAGTAGGAAAAAGATGTTATTTTGTTGACGACGCTGACGGTGTTTAAACGACCAGGGGGGCAGACAAGTTGCATTTTGACATTCGAATCGACAAACAAAATGTATGTAAAACATTAGTGACAGCCCGATTTGTCAAAAGCTTGTGTCATTTCCATACATTTTGTTTGTCGATTCGAATGTCAAAATGCAACTTGTCTAGCCCCCCAGTAGACATTTTGCGAAAGCGACATTTTGCGACTAAGCCGTTTAAATACCTGCCTAGGTACACTCCCTCGTTGGTCTAGTGGTCCCAAGCGCGACTGCTACGCTAAAGGTCCTGGATTCGAATCCTGGGTCGAGTAAAGTGTTATTGGGTTTTTCTGTGAAACTTCCAGTAGTAGGTTCGAATCCCGGGTCGAGCAGTATTATTGGGTTTTTGAGAACGTCCGCAATTTGGTTGAACTTGTACATTCGTCGAGGTCAACCCCTTCCGAATCTTCCATTCGTGGTCGCCACGGAAACTTCTTAACAGACCTTTCTCAAACCTCGTTACTATATAATCTTTCATACCACAAAGAAAGAAAGATCCAGAAACAACGCTCCCTTATCACGCTGTTCCTCACCCAATCTTTCAGTTACACCACACATACCTACTTCAAAAGCTGTCATCTCTCTTTACTTATTAATTTCATACTAAATATGTTACCTCATTACTTTTTGCAAACTGCAGCCCTGCACACCGCGTTGCACACAACCGCGACGTAAATTACAAATGGCGTGGTTGTCGATAAAAGGTCGCACAGGTTTATGTAAGCAGGCGAAAGTGAAATTTCGCGGAGCTGCGCGGGACCTGTACGAGCGTTAAGGCGGCATTTGCCTTCAAACCGCGAAAGTTTGTTTTATACCTTACAAGCTTCTTATAGGTCTTAAAAATTATAGTCTTCACCTCCAAAAAATATCATTATAGTTTTATCAATGTATACAAAAACTTGACAAACTTATACCTAGCTTCGTCGCTCAAATGAGCTAATTTGAAGTAACGTCACGGTGCACTCAAACATAATGATTTAGCCTCTCGAATGAAGAGTAAACATACTTTGACCTATATGCCTAAGAAACAACCCTTAAAAATCATTAAAGCTCACGTTATCGCGAGATAAGCGTTTCGCCAAGTTTCCATGCCGGTGAGTGTAAATTGTCCGAAAAATCTTGACAGCTGTAATTAATTATGAAGAATGGGACTTGTCCTAAAAATAAATCTGAAAGTGGTAATATATAAATTGAGTTATTTGACGAGTGCACTAGTTATTTTTGTAAAGTGTAACTAATTGTTAGTTATTTATCCTTGAATTTAATGTGGTGATAAGCTGCGGGTTATGTTTATTACATAAGTATAAATTTAGTATTGTAGTTGGTGTTGTATTTTATTAAATAAGAAATCAACTCTCTCTTTCAATCAACTTTTTTCGCAACGTGCTTTAGTAGTACAAGACAATTATTCAATAAAATATAATATTATCAAATAAATATTAGAAAGAAGTCATGCTAAAGTTAAAAACAGATGACAATATGCACTTATGCATGCATTGAGCACTAGAATAGAGATAAGAGACAAGAGTAGTTCGTACCGTACGTCAACAAAGACTAAGTACCAGGTCTACTAAATTGTCCATAACATTATTTAAACAAAAGCAAAACAACCGTATCAACTTGCAACAAAAGTTTACAATCGTTTATTTTCCTGCACATTTTACAATAATAAGTAGGTAATATATTGGGGTCGGAAACAATGTTGGTGACAATAATTATCTTGCGTTGATAACCTCAAATAGAGAGAGGTCTTTGCCCTTGGGAGCCAATAGACTCGCTTCATGGAGCAAAAATAGCCATTTACAATTACTGTAATGGCTTTATTTTGTGGTTGGAATACGATACCTTGCGAAACACATAGGAACAAAAATCGAGTATTCTAATATCGACGTTTTGTTAAACGAAATTAAACTGATATTCAGGATGGCGGTTTAAATACCTGCACTACAGAACCGACTTCAAAAATCCTTTAAGCATTAGAATGCTACATTATCCCTGAATAACATAGGCTGAATAGTACCCGGAGCGAAGTTAAGGGCGGGTCGCAACTCTCATAACACGTATATTGCCATTTCTACAGAGCGTCGCCTTAACAGCATGTCTACTAGAGAAATTCCCCTTGAAAAGCGAAAGGTGTTTACACATCACGTGTTTCTCGCTCTATGGCGTCTCGTTATCTTCCAAACGACAACCAGTTTAGAACCCAAACCCGTAGAAAAGGGGTTTCAAGAGTAAACGATGATAACGTTTGTACAAAGTTAAAATACATACCTCGTGAAGAATAGAGTTAAATTTCTAAACAAAATAATTCAACTTCATTAATTTTGTGGTGTTAATACACCAACCAAACGGTAATTATGTAGATGCACACAAAAAAACAACTGAATTCATACTCCCTCCTTCTTAGAATGGTAAAAAAACAGGCTCTTAGGACATGAATTCAATGCCGTCAATACTGACTTGAATAACCCTTCGAAGATCAGGTTTGACTGGACCTGATCTGACTGATGGCACGCATAGGGTGGCACTGCCGGTGGTACCGTTCCAGGTTCGATTACTACACAGAACAAGTACTTATATGACCGACATTCCTACCTACATGTTTCTAAGGACAGACAAAATATTAGTATAGTTATAGTCAAGCGAAGTTCAAAATATTCATATTTAAATACACCAAAATCCAAACAAAAGATAATTGAATAACCGTGCACAACTTGAAATCATCAAAGTTGTGCATACTGCACAGGTACATAGGTACCATAATTAATTTAATTAAAAATATTTACATTATGTGCAAATATTAGCATTAACAACATTTGAAGAACACAGTATCATACATAGACCGAATATTTTTAATTACGTATAATTATAAGGATAAAACTGTTGCAATTACTTAAGCTTAACGTATAGGTTACATTGTTCCAAAGAATTCATAAACAATTTTGTTATTTTTTTGTTGGTTTCTGGTACCTACATTGTTGGAATAAATATATATTTAGAACGGTCAATAATGAAACATATGTAGCAGTAACCAGTAAGAAATACTGCGATATTTCTTGTTCGAAACCAAAGGACTCTTCACCTAAAAAGATTCGACCCATCCAGACTATGACCGCAGCAATTCCAGTTTATACTCGCATTACCTAAGAACAAAATACTGTGTGCTCTTGCTACGTGGCATCTTTTTTTTCATCATTATCAATAGATTATTTCAATTTACAATAGTTGCAAAAATCATCAACAAGTAGCTGAATGAAACTACTATTGTGTTAAAAACCAACTGTAGAAATAAAGTTACATGTCCTTAGTTTACATTCATTAGCAACAGTTAGGTGCCTACTAGTACTAGTGAGTGCGCATGAGTGCACAGCGTAACCTTTCGTGGTCATATCCCGGAAAAATATTACACATAACAAATAATAAATTATCATTGTGTTTTATTATTGGTCCAAGTAATAGATTAGCTGACCGCCCAGCTGACCTCGGTCTACCTCGCAGAGAAAAAAACGTGGGGTCCTATCAACCGCCTTATCAACTCAAGTACTTAAATAAATATAATATTTCTTATGTCATGTATTTTTATATTGTTTGAATTCTTAGTTCACACTTACGTTATTAAGAAACCTTTTGTGCAACATTCTCAGAAATTGCTTTTTACATGACGACACGGCAAAAAGACTAAGGAAGGGTTTTATTTTATACCACAAGGGTGGCAAACAAGCATGCGGCCCGTTTGATGGTAGACGGTTGCCGAAGCCTATAGACGTTTACACCACCGAAACGTCTAAGGGAATTTTCCTCTTGCTGTCAGCGCTGTGCATCCATAGAAAGAAGTTCTGGCAACATTAGTCACTGCAGGAATACAATACACAATAAAGTAGGTTATTTGGCTGCAGTTTTCTGTAAGGTGGAGGTAATTCCCCAGACAAGTTGCTCCAGATTTGAGCGATAAATTGCTGTGCCCTTACCACTCTTAAAACAGCTCTCTAAACTGCAAAACATCTCAGTCTACCCAATTGAAATAGTTTGTTAGGTTAGTTAGTAAGTTCGTTCACTCCTTGATCAACCCTTTGGTCAATTAGTAAATATTATCCTATTTTGGGAGCGACAAGAAACCACCAAAAAAATATAATGGATTGAAAGTTTCACAAAAACAATAAAATTGTAGGTCATGTATTTTAGCACTTAGCCGTACAGGTACCGTTGTAGATACAGGCGCATTCTCAACAATATCTACCTACGGACAGTTGACTCACAGATAAGAGCAATGACCTCTATTCTTAAGCTATTAATCTTACCTGGCAGGTAATATCTGTCCACTGGACAAAGTGACGTTTTGACGATTCATGGGTATATGGGCATCCCAAGATCCTTTCACCACATTTCAGTCATTTCGCTTACATCTTACTGTCGCACTCAATGACAACCATTAACGTTAATGAAAAATAAAACTTTAATTAATGGATGGTCAAAATATCTTGGCAGCAAAAAATACAAAATTTAATAAGTAAGTAAGTACTATAAAGAAAATTCATTACTCTCTTTATTTAATAAATCTCTTGTTTCATCACCGTAAAAAAGTCTATGTTGTTTGTTGTAAGACGTTACTTTTTCTCTCTATACCTATAAAATGGACACATCGTATTGTTAACTAAAGACACTCTAGACATATAATTCTCTACATTAGCCGTCGATTTTGTCAACAACTAGACGTTAAGAGGCATGGTTCATTACCCTTAATTGACGTTTGTGAGTGCGGCTGTTGATTTACTTTACCGTCACACATAGATGCTACCACAATTATGACTTCTGTCCTGTACGTCAACCATGAGTTCTATAGAATGGCTTTCGATAGGTATCGAGACGCTGTAATCTCATAGCAGATTTTAGTTCCTTACGTAACCGCTAGAGGCGCTGCGAGGGTTTTCCATACAAATATTTTACGGCGTCGCTAGCGAGTCTAGTGAGAAAAACTCATGGTCGAGGCACTGGACTTTGAAATGAAGTCCTTATGCACTATCCAGCTGTCCATGTATTTAACTGCTGGTGTCTGGCGGCGCCTTTTGCGAAAGTAATGAGTTGACATTAATGAGCAGTTCAAGGAATAATTGCGTGATTCACATCTTTCTCTTTGCAAAACAAACAATTCTTTCGATCGTTATATTTACATGTTGATGCTGTATACATTATTCTATGAAAGCTTTTGGATGAATATTAATGTCAGAATTAGATTTAAGCTGTATTTTAAGCGGTCGTTTCTTCATGCACAATACACGTAAATAAAGTTCGATATTTTTCTATTTTTGTACATAATTGAAATATGTATTGGAAACCAATTACTTCAACAGCCAATTAAAAAGTAAAACTTATATGGAAAAAGTTGCTCAATTAAAGCTTATCAATCTCTTGAGTCTGAGTCAAGTTAATTCTATAGATCGATATAAAATGATCACCTCAAAGCTATAACTCATTCGTATCGATATTATTTTTCTTTTGAACGATCGACTTTCTTTCTGTGTGACAACATTTATTGAAATAACTACTTTATGTAGAATGGAACAAGGTGTTATATCCGTTGGACCGCGTCGTTTAGTTCACATGGCCGGTTTGCCTTCACCTAAAATGCTAATCGTTGTAGCGGTAACCGAGACGGCCGGCAGATATCTAACGGTAAAGGATTGCCTCTAATATCTTCCACGGCTGTTAACATTTCGACCGGATCATTGAAATAAGCCTTCCGTAAAGTGTCACTGTATAATGTACGCAGTAAACATTTTTTTATGAAGAAACTTTTTAAACTCGGTCACGTTTTGGTCAGAAAAAACGTAATTTCGTTGTACAGTTGTGTCAAAATTTTATTTTTTTATCACAGTGCTGTTGATTTTACAGCAAATTGTGATAGAATAGGATGATGTAAGGAAATTTTTAGTTCTAAAAATATTGCTGAACGATAAGATATGGACGAAGAAAACACGTATTTTTTTTGTCAAACACAAACAGTATTTGAATATTAGCATGATTTCACAGATTGCACTCACGTGGGTCACTTTTTCCAAATTACTCGACCCGGAATTAAATTTACTTCTTCAACAGCTAGACGAAAAGAAGAAGCGTTAATATTTATTTAAAAAAACATACATGAATGAAACACATTCTCTGAAAACCTGTAGTTCTATTACGCCGAAAAACTAAGGAAATTTCCTTGGTGAAATACGTCAGAAGACCCTGACTTTGGGACTCATTTAGACTTATGAAGATTTTAAATTAACTTTAACTTCCACCTCGGGTTTTACCAATGAGTCTTCAATCCGTCACAATTCTGAGTAATGGATAAAATTAAAAAAATACAATGTTTTTGAAAAAGGAACAACTTGATGTTACTTTTGCAAAGGACATAAAACGGAGGAAGTTTTATATAAATGCATTTAATAAATGACTCACAATTTTACTGTTACCAAACTTATGACCAGTTTACCAATGTTCCGTACAAGCTGCGCAATTATTGCAATTCAGAATTGACTCTAAATGCAGTGAAAAAATTAACCAGGCTATCAAGTTACCCGAGTTTGTGTTTGATTCACCAATAATAACAGGAAGCTAGGAAGTTTAACCAGTGCTAAGCTGGGGTGCGTAGAAAAATAATAACTGACTGACAAATTTTTACCAACGTATCAATATTTCCAATCTGGCTTCCTCTCTTAGGGGAAACTAATTAGATTAGAGTGGAACAGATATCATCGAATATATCGAGACACGCCAATTTGAAAGGAGTACCAATTACTGTAACCTGTCTTTACGTACCGCAAAAACTATGATCGATATTCGAGCCATAATCGTTCGATTGTATTTTTTATTGAACTCGCTACAGTCATCGGACGCTACAAATCAATAATATCGAACCGGGAATCTCGATCACTCAGAGTAAGTGTAATCGCGAATTTTGGTGCAATTTTTTCCTCATTTCACCACACAAACAAATGTGGATTACCCGTGTCTAAAGATGGTCACACGGCCTGCTTCATGGGTAAACTTGAGACTCAAGTCTCACTACCGTTGATGGTGTACTGTCAAACAAGCAAAAAAAAGTCTTCCGCAGTTTGAAAAAAGAATGGCATGCTGTGTGATTATGAACAAACTTTTATATTTTTTTAAGGCCATAAAAACCTTTTTGCAAAAATCCTCTTTAGATCTCCGTCACGTGTGTAGCTCCACCATTATAAACTCGTGTGATAATAAGAAGCGGTTACGTCATCACATCTCTAGTGACGAGAGCTGATAAACTCAGATAGTAAGATAAAGATGCAGTAACCTGTGTTATATGAGTGAACAAATAGATTGCATATATATTTGTAATATCGATTAGCTGTCAGCAAGAATCGATTAATTGGCGGTGTAACACGCTTTGGTCTCTTTTTCCCCAATCCCGTGCAACAGATCTATGATATTTCTTATTAATATCCTAATATCTATCTGATATTTCAGCCGTATTTCAATCTTACTCAACAAGTCAGAAGAAGCAAAAGGAATTTTAAACAAACAAGATGCTTTACTAAGCGACTAGTCTCGTCCTCAAATGTTTCCACTTATCAACAAATTCCTCCAATGGTATTTTATCAGTTACTGTTGACAAGTCGCCAGAATGAATCACTACTTGACTCCAATGACGAATAACAAGTGGCAACAAATCGTGCTACACCAAATTAATATCAATCCATTAGATAAATTATGCTCAGTCTTCGCTTCTTTAGCATTACTTAAACAATACTATACCATCATGCTTATATCGTGTACATGGTGTACGTCTACAGTTCTCCGGTATGTTTAGATTCAATCTAATAGGGGTGAGCCAATTGCTATCAACTGGGAAGGAATCCGATCTTCCCATGCAGGGCCAGATTAAACCATGTAGTACAGATCTAGGCATTACAAGTCTACTCTTTCCAGGTTTTAACTTAAAAAAAACTAATTAGACCACTTTGCCACACGTATGAAAGCAGGTGGTCCGTTCTTTGGGAAGATCGATATGATAAAATATAACCTATACTGTATAAAAAATAGCTAGGGATCTCGGGATTCGGTTCTAAATTTCATAATTACAGTTTCACAGTTACAATTTCACATTTTGGAATTGCTCAATATGGCCTTTTAAGCACCACAGAGCTCTTTTAAACTACTTTCTAAATGCCCTTTTCTCGAAAGTTTGCGAGCAAAATTAACGCGAATTCTTTCTGACAAGTTTTGAGTAAATGTTTACATTTGTCGAAATCTTATTTGTTTCACAGTGAAAGCAAAATGTTAACAGGTTTCTGTTTGATATTATTTTGAATGAGTATAGGTAGACCAGCAGCACGATGTACGATTACTGTGAAAAGAAAAATCTACGAGTATATAAAAAAAATGAATCACAAAATGTGTTGCTAAGCGCAAATCGCACAACCGTTTATAGCTCAAATCTGGAGCAGCCCATCTATAGAAGTACCTCCACCTTACAGAAAACTGCAGCCAAATATCACAGTTTATTGTGTTGTATTCCTGCATTGAGTAAGGTTGTCAGAGCTCCTTCTAAGGAAGCGCTGCGCTGGCAGCAAGAGGAATATTCCCTTAAACTGTCGGCGCTTGTGAATACTCCACAAACCTCCGAAATGTTTTTAGGGTCGGCAACGCGCGAGTGATACCCTTGGTGTTGCCAGGGTCCATAGGCAGTACGGTAACCGCTTAACATCAGGCGGGCCGTAGGCTTGTTTGCCACCTTGGTGTTATAAAAAAAATAAACCTCATCAGAATAACAGTAGGAACGTAGCTTAGCAGATTTCAGATCGATAATAATATTCTAAAAGGCATTAGAGGGGGCACTTGTTATCAACTAACACTACAAACAGTTCTGAAAACCAACATAACTGACTAATCCGGGCCATTAGGAAAATAAAATCTTCTTTATACACGACCAAGCAAATAAGGCTTGTTTACAGAATATTGGCTTTTATTAATGTTGGCAAGGTCACTTTAATTAGACGTAGTCACGGTTCTATATATTTTTAAGCTGTGTAGTTGACGACCAAACGATTGCCGAAGTCTGACGACAACTTGCGAGCAAAAATGAAAGCCATTTTATATTTTAAAATAAGAACACTTAACGAAATAGTGAAGAGACTGACTTCTGTAATACAGGTCTTACTAGCACAGGAGGCAGGATCCAAACAAATTAATGTAATCATTCCAATTGTCAATAAATATTTATAATTAATTATTATTACATTAATATGATATTATATTACAAGCTCTGCTTAGTTTGGGACTAGATGGTGCTGTGTAAAACGTCTCAGGATATTTTTTTATTTATATTATGTAAAGTATGATGAGAATGAGTTATAGTAGCTACAATAAAAATATCCTTAAAATTGGAGCCAATCAGGAACAACATTGAAGTAAAGCCAAAAGAGCGTTTATTATATTCTCATTTTCCTGTTTTCAAGCCTTTTATCGTTCGTATTTGTTACGCTTGAAGTGTTACGCGAAACGAATATAAAACTGGGCAGTGCGTATGTATGAAGTTCTTATTACCGATATCGCAATAAACACCTAAACGATCTGAAGAAACAAGATAATATCAAAACGGTTATCAATAAATTTGAAATAAATCGTCAAGTCAATAGGCGCATGGCATTAGGGGATTTTAATAAAGAAAAAACATTATTACATTTTTTTTTATCATTACTATGCGTACCAATTTGTGGCCGCCGCTAATAACGCAAACTGCGAGTACATTCCTGTACTTATAATATAAGCATTTGGCTAACACAACTTTTCTGATTTACTATCCCTTGCATAAACGCCAGTGAATTTCCAACACTACAACAAATCGATTAACCGAACCGGATCCTTGATAGGCTAAAAAACATATAATCTAGGTATAACTTTCGCCGTGCCAACATCTCATAACACTTTACATCACTAATGTTAGTTGCATCACCAAGGATTATCATAACTTATCTCGCTTCGTAATAAATAACTTTCTATCGAGGAAAATGAGAACGTTCTTTTTTTCTGTATGGAAACCATCAGTATTCTGTGTGGGTACACTTTCGATGCAATGGCTTGGTCGCATGACAATCGTGCGCATTTCGATCATTCGAGAGTCGCTGGTACTGGCCTGCGAATACGTCACTATTATCTATTCTGTATCAGCAAATAATACATGAAATATGTTATTTTAACTTATGTATACGTATAGTATAGACTTCTATTATCCGCAAAAAAAAGATCCATTATTAAAGGTGATATATTTTATTTAAATCATCCAAGTAAATGTTTCGCAATAATATAAAAGGCTACTGAATACAATACAATTTGTCTAAACCAGGATTTCCCAACCAGTGGGGCGCTCCCCCATAGGAGGATACCATTTCACATATCATCATACACCGGGCGTAGATATGTGAAGGAATGGGCATTGGGCATGTCCTGATTTTCGATAAAAAAAATCAATTTGCGTATTGCATATTGCAACGACAACCGACAACCAGAGCTTTGATGCAAAAAAAGGTTGGGAAGTGTTTCCCGACCTATTTTAACCATTTGTTCCCAAATTGCCCGCCCTATTGCAGCATAATTATAATAAATGTAGTGCCAATTTAAAACAGCACATAAGGAAAAATATTATATCAGCCCATAGCCCTGTTCGGTCTTGTATTCAATTTCATGCCGACGTTGGATGTCACCACAGTGCAAATTGCATAACTGTTTTAGTAAGTAAACAAGAGAAATGAATAGTGTCAATGACCCTGTAACCTATTCATTGTTGCCACACTATAATATTAAAGACTGTCGTGCCTCCTTGACAAGTTACAGACAGTAACAGGCAATCTATTGTTTTCAGTCGGGACCCAAAATAATGCGGCTTGCAGCGAATTAACACCACTAGTAAAAATGCTTGCAAATGAACACCCCAAACCACATGATAAAATTGCGGGACAATACCGGTTATACATTATGTGGCTATTAAATAATACTGAGTATATTTTAACATTATTAGGTACCTTTTAAGTTTGAAATTTTTACCTATGTTTTATTTATTTTGTTTTAACGCTTCTTCTTAAAAGCCGTCGGAGATATTTAATATTATAAATTCTAAAGTAGGTACCTATCTTGTTCTGTCCGTCTGTTACCTATGTTTCCAAACCTAAACGGCTTTAAGTAAAATTTTGTAAGGACCTAGACATGGGGAAGGGAAGGGTATAGGCATCCATCCTTTTGTCTCCAAAAAGTCCTTTGGGGGAGAAATATATAAGTGAACCGTGGCTCAGAGCAAAAAACCTAAAGCCCATGATTTGTAAGTTTAATTGGCCTATTACGTAGAACCTAAAAAACTTCCAGGCGACCTGTGGGTTTACGTCATTATACCCTGAATAACGAGGAATAGCGGGATGATGGTATATTATGCAATAAAAAAATCAATGATTATCTACCACACAAGAAACAAAACAACATAACACAAACTTGTGTCCGTATAAAACTAGAACGTCAGTGTTGTGAGCGAATTGAGCAATCATTGCTTCAGTGCATTGTTCGTCAGCAGTGCCAATACGACAGTTGAAGGATTTTGTATTCCGTATGACATTTATTGCCTTTGTCAAATTATAATAGGAAACTAATCAACTTAATTTAAATGATCGTTCTTTATCTATGTATCTATCATAGGCATGAGCACACAATAGGAGCCGACTTTTGCTGTCAAATGCAATGGGGGTATCTAGCCTATTTGGGCTACAAGCAAAAATTAAGTCCTCGTGGAAAACAGGACATTTAGCGGTTTTTTAACTACTACGAGGACTGTAATCGAAAAAAGTTTTGAAGTAAAATAATCGTTTGCTGGGGCCTCCGTGCGAACGCATTGATAAGGTGTGCCAATGGACTCAAATGTGTGATTTGGTAGGGTTTACAGGGGTTGCTAGGGAGTAATTAGAAAGGAGGCGAGGGACAGAATGGCCATAGTGTAATTAAAAAAAATATCCATAGCCTGATATTCTGATTCGAGTAAAGTAAAAATCAGTCCGAGATTGTTATTTAGCCACGAGTTAACTACTTAGGTATATGAAAATGTTGTAATATTATCTCTTGCAATAAAAATATTTAATGACCGTTAAATGCTTTAACTTTACACCGACCAATTATTTTGCACGTCCCTAGCCTTAATGTCTTAATTATACATTTTATAATTATATTTTTAAATTGGAACCACGATGCGATGCAAGGTGAACAGATGCTGGACTAGTGTAGGAATAATTTGGTATTATATTTATTTATTATTTATTTCGTATTTCAATTGGGTTTGATAAATCATAATTGGGTATTATGATTCTTAATAAAGTTCGTAAAGTCCTAAATTGCTACAGAGTCGCTATGGGTTCTTTATATGAATTGATTTTTATAAATGGAATTAATTGTGTGGCTTTTGCTCTTATTTACATAGGTACTATTAGCTCAATACAAGAAAACACAAAAATCACAGTGACCAAGTGGCAAGCAAGTCAATAAGAAATAAGGCGCTGTATCCTATTATTAATCTGTAGATGTAAAAAAAAACATTTCATATCTGGTAATTTCGGTGGCGTGGCGTGGCATTAGCGATTTGTTTTTATATTTTTTAAACTGGTTTACGTGAAACTCGTTACACGGTATTAGCATATTGTCAGAATAAGGCGAGACGAGTTGATTAATCACCTATTAAATATGAGCCATTTTATAATGTCTAAAAATATTTCTTGATTTCTAGAATTTTTTATAACATCGTGGGTACGCTAACACCGACATCTAGACCCGAAACATTGGCAAATATACACTGCTGATTGGTACCTATTTGTCTTGTGTAAGTCTCTCTACAATACAAAATGAGTATTGATTATTCTACAGTAGAGGTTATCAACCTTATTCTTTCCACCGTCACTTTGAGAAAAATACTTTTATGTATTTTTATTATTATTATAATTTCTAATCTTGTTTATGTATCGTGTGTCGCGAATCTGACACAGCTACTGCCACGATTATATACGTGTAATAGGCCCTTAACTCTTAGGCTAATATTCAGGCTGATATTCAGAGATAAAACTAAGCATAAACTTAGGCTCCCGTATGTCAATATGTCATACAAATTTGACATACGGAAGCATAAGTTCATGTTGAGTTTCGTTTCTGAATATCAGCCTTAGAGACGACGCTCAGCGTAAAGTAAGGCTTCCGTATGTCAAATTTGTATTACAATTTGACATACGGAAGCGTAAGTTCATGCTGAGTCTCGTCTCTGAATTTCAGCCTTATTTTCTTGGGGTCTCTTAGCTGACCCCAGAAAATTTCAAACACTCCACAAGGATCTCCAATTCCAGTTTTATGACAAAGACTGTCGAAGGATCGTCTGACGACTTTTATTGTTTGGTGGTGTCAATGACACACCTGTTTAAAGACAAAACAATGGTCGATGCGATGTGTGGTCGCATTATTAAAGTTTATGCACGATTATCGATAACTTTGAGACTACAGACCGCAGACAATACAATTTAAGTGGTTACTTTTGTACTGTACATTTCCTGTGTCAACATTATGGAAGTTTTTAAGAAATATAATGCTATAATAAAAAATAAATTTATGCACAGTGTTAGAATATTGCATACAGACAATGGTACTGAGTATGTAAATAAAGCATTCCAGGAATATCTTGACAAGGAAGGAATAGTTCAGGAACGCACTGCACCATATACTCCTGAACAGAATGGACGAATAGAAAGGGAAAATAGAACAATAGTAGAGAGTGCACGTTCTATGTTATATGCACGAGATGTTCCCTTGTTTCTATGGGCAGAAGCAGTAAATTGTGCAGTATATCTGTTAAATAGAACTTCATCTACGCAAACTCCTAATACAACACCTTTTGAACTGTGGAATAATATCAAGCCGCAGTTAAGCCATGTAAAGGTGTTTGGTAGCGTTGGTTATGTATACATTCCAGACCAACTAAGAGTAAAGTTAGATAAAAAAAGTGAAAAGATGTTACTAGTGGGCTATGACAATACCAACTATAGAATGTATGATACAAATACAAGAAAAATAAAGATATCAAGAAATGTTATATTTGATGAACATCAGATTCCAAATACAAGGAAAAATATAGCACAAATAAGTATTATTGGGGAAACAGAAAATACTGGTCAGTGTGAAGACCAAGTAATTATTGAAGATAATACTTTAAATGAACAAATATCAACAGATACTGAAGATAGCTTGTTGAGTTGTAATAGTGATGACCCATCATATGAACCATCTCAAGAACTAGAGGACACAATAATACACAATATAAATTTGAGACCACGAGGTAATAGAAACTTTGAAGCGAATCTTGTGGAATTATCTTTGCCCCAATCATATACTGAAGCATTGAAGAGTCCACAGAAGAGAGAATGGTCTGAAGCTATTAAAGAGGAATTGTTAGCACACAAAGAGAATAATACTTGGACTGCAGTTAAGAGAACTGATCAGCGAACACTTACTACAAAGTGGGTGTTTACTTTGAAGAGGAATGAGAATAATGACATTGTACGGTATAAGGCTCGTTTATGTGCACGTGGTTTCAATCAAATTAAAGATATTGATTATCAGGAAATATTCTCTCCCACAACAAGGTATGATTCTATAAGAATAATGCTTTCCTTAGCTGCAAAATATAATTTAGAAATTCAACAATTTGATGTGAAAACTGCTTTTTTAAATGGGTACCTAGAAGAAAACATTTTTATAGAAATACCTGAGGGTTTGTTAATTAAAAATGATTGTATTTTAAAATTGAATAAATCACTATATGGTTTGAAGCAGGCATCTCGATGTTGGAACAAGAGGTTCACTGAGTTTTTAATGAGGTATGGTTTTGTACAATCTCAAGCTGATGATTGTATTTATATAGGGACTTTTGAACAATGTAAAGTATTCCTAATAATTTATGTTGATGATGCCCTTGTAATATCTTCAAATAAACAACTTATCAAAGAAATAATAGAGTACTTAAAGCAAGCTTTTAAAATAAAAGAATTAAACTTGAAATATTTTGTAGGCATGCAAATAGAGAGGGCAGATAATTGTATTTATATTCATCAAGAAAATTATATAAACCAGATAATTGCGAAGTTTTGTATGTGTAATGCGAATCCTGTCAGCACTCCAGCTGATGTCAATGTTATTATGACAAAAAATGTGGATGAATATGTTGTTAATTTTCCTTATAGAGAAGCTATAGGTTGTTTATTGTTTTTGTGTTCTGTGTCAAGGCCGGACATTTCATATTCTGTAAATGTATTAAGTAGATATGTAAACAATCCTGGTCAACAACATGTAAATGCTGTTAAGCGTGTAATTAAATACCTGATTAATAGTAAACATTTACGTATAAAATATGGAGATAACAGCGGTCTTACTGGATATTCAGATTCAGATTTTGCAGGTGATATAGAATCACGTAAATCTACCACAGGGTATATGTTTATAATGAATGGAGGACCAATCACATGGTCCAGTGAGAAACAGAAGACCATTGCTCTCTCCACAACTGAAGCAGAGTTTGTAGCTGCTAGTGAAGCTAGCAAGGAGATAATCTGGCTGCAGCAATTAATGTCTGATTTGAGTGAAAATGTTGATTGTATTACACTGAATGTTGATAATCAAAGTGCCATAAAATTGATTAATAACCCTGTTTATCATAAAAGAACTAAACATATTGACATTAAGTATAACTTTATAAGGGAAAAGGTTAATTTGGGCTTGATTAAACTGAATTATATTTCAAGTAAGAATCAGTTAGCAGACATTTTAACCAAAGCATTGCCTGCTCAGACATTTGCCTATCTGAGAGATCAGTTTTTGTGTAGTAATGCATAAGTGTTATGTTTGTTTTTCTTTTATGCAAGTTTAATTTTAGTGGGAGTGTTAGAGAAATGAAAATTAAACTTGTCTATAGTATTGTTTGTCTGTGGTAGTTTCATTGTTTATGTTTGCCTTCTTTTGTTTTGTACCTAAAAAGGAACATGTCTTCTTGCCGGTTTTATTGTATGTGCGTTTTATAATAAATAGTATTCTTCGTTCTAAAGATTGTTTTTATCAAGAAACCCATTATATTTCTTAAAAACTTCCATAACATCACTTTTATTTTTAATAAAATATACATGCCGGTAACTTGTTGCAGCATCTTTGAATAATACAAAGTATTTCTTACCCTGAATTGATGGGCAACTCATTGGGCCGCATACATCACTGTATACTAAGTCACCTGGCTGTAGTTCTCCTCGCTTCGACTTATGAAATGGAAATTTGCACTGCTTTCCATAAGCACAGGCCTCACAAACAAAACCATTTAGCTCACTGTCATTCACTTTTAAGCCTTCAACAATATTATTTGCACTCATGGTTTTAATTTGTTTCATATTAATGTGTCCCAGTCTTTCATGCCATATTTTAATATCATTATGATTGTCTTGAACTAAGTTACAAGTATCTGGAACCACTGTTTTTATGTTTAATTGATACAAATTGTTTTCTGTGATTTTAGCACTCATCACTACATTATTGTCTTTGTAAATTAAAGCATTTGTATTCTTCTTGATAATAGAGTAAGATTTTCGTATTATCACACCCTCTGAAAATAGGTTCCTTCTCAAACTGGGTACATATAAAACATCATGCAGTTCGCTACTCTCCCACTGTCCATTGACATATCTCTTTATTAATACTTTGCCCATGCCACACACTTCTACTGATTGTTTGTTTCCTAGTGTCAATGATTTCTGTTTACATTCCAACAATTCCAAAAAGAAATCCTTTCTAAAAGTCATATGTGCGGATGCACCACTATCTAAGATCCAAGTATTCTCTTCTTTTTCACATGCGTTATTCTCTACATAAAATGCTAACATATCTGCACCTTCTTGTTGAGGTTTTCTAAACTTAGATCTTCTTGGGGCACGGCATTCTTTGGAAAAGTGACCTCTTTTCCCACAATTATAACATTCAAACCTGTGTTTGGTATTCTTATTTTGATTTGTAGCACTACTTCCCGGCATTGGTTCATTCTGTTTTGGTTTCATCCTCCAACCTTTATTAGCAACAAGAAGAGCTGTTTCTTGCTCATCATCTCCTGCTAAGCTTGCTTCTTCGTCCAACAAACGAGCAGTCAGATTCACGATAGTCTGTTGTTTCGAGTCTAGTGACATCCATGCTTGACGTAGTGACCTGTACTTGGTTGGTAATGTTCCCAATATCTTTGTTATGATTGCCATGTCACTCACTGTCTCGCCACTTTCTTTTAGTTGCTTAGCTAATGTTTCCACTTTAGAGATATGCTGAGCTACACTGTCGCCTGGTGCCATTTTATACTGATAAAACTTTTCATGAATAAACATTTTGCATAGCTCACTCTTTTGTTCATATATCGACTCAAGTTTCGTCATGATGTCCTTTGCATTTTCACAATTTTCTATTAATGTGATTTGTTTGAAGTCCATTGACGAGGTTATAATGTACATTGCCATTCCATCATTTTTGCACCAATCAACACAGTTTTTTTCTGTTTTTGGCAGTTCAATATCAATTCCTTTTGCCTTCAAAGCGCATTTAATTTGGAACTTCCATTGCCGAAAGTTATTTCCATCGAATTTTTCTAAATGCAATGGCCGGGTGGGATCCATTTTGAGGTGATTTCAACAATGAATGTTAACTTTTTCTTTGCCGCTTTCTTTCGTTCTCGTTTCGTTTCGTTTGTTTCCAGAGTACCCTGGGCCCATAACCTATTGGGTTTCTTGATAAAAACAATCTTTAGAACGAAGAATACTATTTATTATAAAACGCACATACAATAAAACCGGCAAGAAGACATGTTCCTTTTTAGGTACAAAACAAAAGAAGGCAAACATAAACAATGAAACTACCACAGACAAACAATACTATAGACAAGTTTAATTTTCATTTCTCTAACATCTTGTAAGTCTAATTCTACTAAGACTTCCCTATTGGTCCATTAAGGGCTTTGGCAGACATGCTACTTTTAGCATCGGCGATTTAGTCGCTGTTCTAAGATGTTACTGGTTATGTGGCATCCTCCTTAAATCCATATCTATTGGATTGGCGCCAGGTGTTATGGTTTATGAAATGCAGTAGGTAATCTTAATTATTCTGGTGAAAAAAGTTTGTAGGTATTTTATTTTTATTATACAGTATAATTTATACTTGCTGTTGCCCGTTGCTATAATACTGTAAAGTTTCATTAAAATCCGTTCAGTAGATTTTGCGTGAAAGCATAACAAACATCCAACCATCCTCACCTACTTTCACATTATTAGTAGGATTTGTATTTGCTTTTTTACATAAAATACAGATACAATAAAATATATATTAAGTATTATAACCACAGATTTAGTCAATTAGATTGAACGATAAGTGTGCACAGCATATGAACTTAACCACCAGTAAACTTAAGTGAGATTGTATTGTTTTACATAAACTAACACACTCAATATTTGAGACAAACAATGTAAATTGCAAACATTAGTGTTTCTTGTTATTGATCATTTATGTTATTGGGTACTCGAAATATTTGCCAAATAACAGTTTTTGTAAATAACAAATATATATAATTATTGACATTACAGCCAAAACAGACCAGATAGGTACCCAAAATTTCATAATAAAGTGATAACCATTTGATATCCAACAGTACTGTCAGCACCCCAGACCTTTTAAAAAGGAAAAGTACCCATTTTAGGTACTGACATATTTACTTACAAACACAGCACACTGAATTAGGGATAAAATCGTAGTAGGTATTATTATAACATGGTTGGCATAAAGGCAAAAGAAGTGAGAAACAATCATAGCAACTCAGTTTTTTTGGTGTCTACCTACTCATGTGAGACACAAGATGCCTTGTCTTATGTGTATGTATGCACATAAGACAAGGCATCTGATATTTAAGTTATAATCTATAGCTTGGATACCATAAACTCCTTTATGTTTAATGTTTTAAAGAATGATTGTTTGATATTTTCATTTCTATAACACCCAATCTCTCATAATCATCTTCGCTGAAAGATAAACTGATAAAACCTCCAATAATAACTACCTACATTATCTTTTTTCATTTATACACACAACATAAATTAATAGATACACAATTTGATAACATACACAAATACACAGGTTGGATATTTTATGTTTTTTTATCATCAGAGAGAGAAAGATTAACTACACAGCTGTTTTGAATTTCCTTTGCTACATTTAAAAACTTTTGTTGTTTGTATGTGAAATAGCCCTTGAAATAGAACTTGGGTCAAAAGATAAGGAGTCCATCTGTTTAATAAATCTAAATAGAAGATATATCAACCTGATATATTTACCTAGTTTAGTACTTCACTGTGAAGAGATTGTAAAAAGGTGTGTATAATATGAGTAACAGATTTTAAATCAGTGTATAACTAGGCACAGAGCAGGTAGTTCAATGTTTTTGTGTTCTAGACGAAACATCATCAAAAGGGGGTTACATTGAAAATTTGTAAGGTAGTGAAAGATTCAAAGTGAACTCCTGAGCCGAGATTGTGCTAGGAAGTGGCTACTTGAGCACTGGCGTATAATCGCACATTTTATTGCTACACAAAGCAACAAATTGGACTTTTATGGTGCGTATGAAACACAATAGTGTGCAGATTGATACCGACGCACGCTGCCGATCCGATGCAGCTAAGTGTTTCGTAACAAAGAGCGGATCGTATGACGGTGCAGCGCCGCGCGCCGCGGCCGACGCGCACCAGTGAAAGTGACTAGCTCGGGGCTCCAGCCACACGCACTGCCTACGTTCACGGTCACTAAAACCCATGCCATAATACTAAACATCCTACACAATCGATCACACCGTACCACTGATAACGATATTATCGCCAACAGCTACTAACATCTGACTACAATAACGGTATTCCCAGTGCACACTGTATTTTTTATCAATATGATCAAACTAGATAAAATGTGGCATAACTTACCTTGTAGTACACATCCATGCGGATGCTGTCCGGCAGCACGACGAGCACATTTCTACCGCACTTTGATTTCTGCAAGTAGTTCACTAAATTCGTTAGGCACAGGTCGTACAAATTATCGGGTATTTTCTTAACGCATAGAACCGGTGAGGGCGAAGACGCGTCAGCCATTTTGCCGTGATAAATGAACACTCACTTCACAGTACATTCATTTTGCTTTCTTGACAACCAAAGTGACAGCGGTGACATTCGCATAATTCGAACGAACTTCATGTCATCATGCGGTAAGCTCGGTTTTTATTGGTTGATGATAAGCTCGTTATCTAAGCTCAACTGAAAGATTCTTCGTGATTGGTTCCGCTGCTTTTCAAGTAAGTAGAAAATATCGATTATCTATGGAGAATGAAAAGGTAAGGACGGAGCAAAAACTTTGGCAAGAGATGATACTCAATACAACAGCTGATTGAGCTTGATCTGATCTGAACTGTTCATGGTCAGCCGATGCAGTTCGCGCGAAAATTTGAGTTCATTAGTCCAGTTTGAGTTTGAGTTTCCGTGTCTCACCGCACACAGCTTTATTATAAACTTTTGTCAGGTCAATGAGTAGCCTAATAAGTTTGGAAATCCAAAAAAATATTGCTTACCCTCTATATATATCCCTCAGCGTAATGGTCGTTATAGCAATCAGACTTCAATCAGCTAGATCATCATTTACTATTGATTTATGCTAAATCACAGTAGGTCTATGGATGGACCCCTGAGTCATATATAGTGAAACCTTCAATACGAAATAGTAATACTTTTTAGTGTAGCAAAATTTTTACTAGCTTATGACAAAATAAAATAAAATATTTTTTATAGCAACAGATTCAGTTGTAATAGAAAATAATTGCGGCATCGTAACTAGGCAAACAAGCATTTTCTTTTTTTTCTTCCAATCCTTGAATGTCGAGTGATGAGAAAATTATAAACACTATTAAATTGGAACAATTTATTTGAGAGAATAACTAACATAATATAGCTAACATTAAACAAAACATCACCATGACACAACTAAACTACGTTATTTAAAGCTGTCTGCAGCATAAATGCTCCACTCCTTAAAACTTTCATACATTTGATAAAATATTAAAATACGAGTGTATGTTGGCAAATAATTTAGAATCTGACAATACCAATCATTTTGCGAGTTAATTTTAATCTTACAATCCCTAAAATGTTTCGAGTATCCACTAAAGTAACTAATTTTATATCACTAACAAATTTGCAAAATCATTTTAAAGAAATTTGGCTTTGAATTTAATAACTCACAAAATATGATCTGGATATGACAGAATCTAAATTATAATATGGCCGGCACTGGATCAATGCGGCTGTATTCAAGGGCAGCATTACCAACACCAAATGTATTCAACATACAAGACTTAAAGAGTGGATAAAGATGACCTTCTTTTGTGGAAGTGGACCTGCCATGGTCTGTATAGTGAGGCGTTCGATAAACGCTCAGTTTGCTTTCAATTTACTATAATTCGCTGATGGAAAAATAGCTGGTAATACCGTATTTTTCAGTTCACTGTCAGTTTTAAAATTCGAAGTAAACTGAACATATAACGAATTCCTAAGAATAAAACATTTATCATCAATCCAACATTCACGTCATTTAACAATTCTTGTGTTGTATTTTTGGTCATTACAATTATTACGTTGTGTGCAATTTTTTTTTGCATTTTCGCGCAACATTGACACTTTCTACTTTATGGACTTTTAAAATGTCTCTGTATGGAGTCTATTGCTTGCCGATGGTAAATTGCGAGACAGTCTCAAGCAGGTTGATGTAGGCGCTATGCTCGTAGGCTGTGCTGAAGTCTGACAGCTTCTGGACAAAGTCATTGCTGATGCCCTTCTCCTCCAGCAGGTTCATCAGCAGGTCATACAGGTACTAGAAATGACAACATAAAATCAGTACAGAAAAATAAAACACTATTTACACAACAAGAACTAGATTTTGCTATGGCATTCGGATTCCTAGATTGTATATTAAAATAAAAATATTAAATAAAAAAATAAAACAGCTGCAAATAAAAAAACGAGCAAAAAAGAAATCTGTAATAATTCGTTACGAGTCGATTTAAAAAAAATACAAAAAGAACAAAGTGATATTGGATTAAAAATAAATGTAGCATTTCAATGAATATCTTCCAAACTTATTGGCAGATCGACTTCAAATCAATGCATCAATATACCCCGATTTTGGCACCTGACAACTACTTGTGTTATAGTATCAAGTGTGGCATAGAAATGGGGCGACCCGGATTCGAACCCGCGACCATAGCGTCACAAGTAAAATACGCGTATCTTGCCGCCAGACCACGGTGACATTGGATATGTTGGTGAAATTAATCTATGCTTTGAATGTTGAAGAAACATTTTGATAAGACTGACTAATGCTTTGCTTCTATTATTACTATGTAGTATTTTCAACAAGATAATCAGAAAATCCGTAGTCAATAAGGAGAATTCACTGCCAGTAGACCTCTGCAACCCTATTTAAAACCAATGTCAAATGCATCAATAAAGGATCGCAGAACTTCGGGCCAAGTCGGAATCGACTCGCTCCGACTAGTGTAGTGAACTAAAGACGAAACTGTGACCGTGTTTGTGTTTAATTCTCGTGTTCGATTAATGCTTTCTCGGTTCATTAATTCGTTAAACAGGTAAAATGTATTTTGTGAAGTATCCAGATACATACCCCGTCAAGCACGTCGCCAGCGACAGCATACACTTTGTCATTCCATTGGCCTTTGTAGATCGTCAGCTCGTCGATGCCAAAGACGTCGTCTGTTACATAAATTTGTAAGATTAACAAAATGTTTGCCTTTTCAAACTAATTATTTCAACACTTTATGACCCTATTATTATAGAACTGATGTGTGATTGTAATAAAGTGAAAAATATTTTACTTTAATTTACTTTTTACCTTAGTATTTACTTTTTACCAAAGTAAAACTAGATTTGAATTATAGTTTTCACTATCAAATTGTCACAATAATTAATGTAAAGGTAGCAATTATTTATACGGAAAGTGAACCAAATTTGAAAAATGAGGTTTCTTTTTACATTATGTATTGTCGTGTAGCAGTATTGTTCCATACTAACTGATATAAATTTATCAGTGGTATTCTACTTAACTGCACTAATTTACCCCACACTTGGCACCCGAGCATGCCATGTAACGACAATGTCGGGCGTGGCAATTGTGAGGGGAGTATCATCCAATGTAAATAGATCTTCAAAACAAACTTACATAAAAAAACATGCCAGATTAAAGCAGCCTATAATGTGCTCTAAACTTACTAAAAAAAGTGATGTGCCAGGATTAGAGATGGGCATTTTGGCCATAAGTTTATTTATGCCTAAAAAGCCGGGCAAATTGCCCATGAATTTATGTGTGCCCAAAATGCCTAGCCAGGCTGGTAGCTAATGAAAATCTAAAAGTCTTTACCTAAAAATTTCATTGGACCCACTTTTATGTTTTGGAATTTGAGTAGGTACTGTAGCGCCACAGCTGTGTAATATTAAAAAAATTAAAAGTTATACATACTGAACTCGTCTGCAGAAGCGTTGGAAGACGGCGGCTCCTGCAGGTATGAGCAGGTGAAGCCAAGTGTTGTGTCTCCACGGACGAGGTCCACCTCGAACTGCGGCCGCGATCGCATCTCAGCGAACTCCTGCTTCTCAGGCTGCACCTCACCCTCAAGCTCATCAGAATCCACCGTGTGGTTCACGTTGAATGTTATTTTGACACTGAAGAAATATAGTTGATGTGTTAGTAACCCCTTAAATAATAAATATGAAAGGATAACAATAATATAATGATTTTCTTTCAAACATTTTATTGAACTATATTATTCATTGTATTTATTTAAACAATATATTTGTAGCAGTACTGTACCATACTCACAGGCATGTTGCTCAGTGGTATTCTACTTGACTGCATTAATTTACCCCACACTTGGCACCCGAACATGCCATAGATCGGCGACGGCGGGCGTGGCAGTTGTGAGGGGAAAACATATTCTCTATTTTTTTAGTATTATTTAATTTTGATAGTGAAGTGAAACATACTTTGTTTTTATTGTGTAAATTCTGATAATATCCAACTATTTTATTGATATGGCTTTAGTTACAATTAGTGTTCCTAAAACAAATTAAGTTGTGCAATACATCTGATAATTATAACTGATTTGTAATCAATGATTTAAAACAAAAATTGAATGTCACATGCACTAATTTAAAAAAAATTAACTTCATTCTTTTATAATTATTTTTTGCCAGTTTGTCAGTTTGGACACATTGAGTAAACTTTTAGGCGGTACTTACAGTTCATCCTTGAGTTGTTTTGAGAGTACAACCTCGGCACCATCTCCGCACACCACAAAGCCATCCAGTTCCAGCGGCAGCACCTTCAATTTCTGAGCCTTGCGCTCAGCCACTATTTCTTCAGTCAGGAATTCTACTAGTTCCCTTTCACCTATAAATATGTAGAAGTATAGTAGGTATTAAAATAAAAGTTTTGAAAAAGACTGCTGTGAAAATTATCCACACAACGGAAGAACAAAACATTTTTCATTCTATGTAAATCATATAATGAAAAATGGAACTATTTCATGGATGTCATATCAGATGGATGAATATAAATAGAATACAATAGAATGGATGTAATGGCACTCACACTCAATTTGCATACTCTTAAGAGCAGATTTGGCTCTATTTAGAACTAATTTGACTTAAAATATATGCTTTTTACATCCACATTTTGAAACTCCATGTTAAGATAACTTTGAGTTAAAACAATTAGTTCCTTAGGCTCATAGAATTGGCATAACATAAAACAACTTTTAAGTAGCTGAACTCTGATGGTGCCAATTTAAAAAAATCTAAATATTAACTAAAAAGTAAAGAATTTCATGAAAAATAAAATGTATAAAGACTAGATAAATTCTCAAATCTATAAATTTAATTTTTCATTAAATTCTTAAATTAAATTTATGAAGACTTGAGAATTTATCTAGGCTTTATAAATTTTATTTTTCATGAAATTCTTTACTCTTAAACATCTCCTATAGTGTGACATAGTTTATCTATCTGATAAAATTTCAGTTTGCATGATGCAACAACATGCAAAGTTTGAGATTGCTTTTTTTCACCTAAATATTTAATCAGTAGTTTTCTATCACTAAAATTAAGTGGCCCATGTTTTAATGCAGAAACAAGACACAGGTCCGTGTTCCTGGATGTGAGCATGGTGTTGATGTCCCCTGCAGCTGGCACTGTGCCCCACATCATTGTGAAGGCACAGTGTGGCAATAGTGCAGGGAGTATGTGCACTGGTACAGTCACAAGCAAAGATATATAAACACTTACAATAGTGTTAAAGTGATTTATCATAAATTAACGATTGCAACTTTAAGATAACACCAATGTCGCTATAGTATTGGTTCGTAAATACTGTTTGTGATTACCATAACATTTTTTCAGTAGTAGTTTCAGGAGTATATTGATGTTGAATTTAGCCAAATGTATACATATTTATGCTTGTAATTTTACAATGCTACCATTATGGGTTAATTGTAGCCATGTGACAGATACAGTAGAAACACTGTTTTAGGGAATAGCGATTTGATTATTTGAAAAGCTATACATACATAATCACCATTGGATCAAGTTGTCTAAGTATATTTTTCATTTTTTGTAATATAAATGCAAGTACCAATATAAGTTCACTTTAGGTGCAAAACCATCTGGCCTCTATTCCATTTTTAATATTATAAGACTGTCATCATGTTTGATCACATTCACATATTTGTGAATTTTCACATAATTGTGTGACAGAAAACAACTAAAATAGGTTATGAACTAAACTAGTTTTTATTTTTTTTAATAGTCAAACGTTTTTTAATTAAATGGTGGTGTGGTATAGGAACATTTGTGAAAAAAAGCTAAGCATAAAATCTTACCTTATCTTGCTGAGGTTAGTGCGTGGGAAAGGTAAGGATGCTAGGACTCACCAAGGGGTCTAGGTTTGGTTTGAAGGGCTTGTTCAATTTCTGTATCTGAGGAAACGATGCCGTGTTAGATTATAAGCAGCCACAACAAAAAATAAAATTAAAACCAAAAAATTAAGATGATAAAGTGAAATCTCAGCAGTCGTGCGAACGAGCGTGTGGAGTAACCACATAACCTAAAAATTGAGAAATAACAACCGGCTATATTTTACCTTTTGTGTGCAACTTCTTCAAACCGCAACCGCAGCTACATGTGTTGGAGTGGTTGTGGAGCAGGGTGGATGAAGACGTAGGTCCGTCCAGCCTCTTTGAACAGCTCATGTGCCATATTCCCCTGGTGAAGTCACGTTTCACGGGAGCCTGAGTGCGAGTCACCAAAGCTACCGTTAACGTTGTGTTTTTGACGGAATTTTGTATTACCCTTTGAGCGGTTTTTACTAGGCTATTCATTTTTACTAAAATTCTGAAATGTCACGACAATTCTTGAAAATTTTTCGAAAAATGTCAGAAGAATACAATAGAACGCTGCCGGTCTGACTGATGAAGTTGCCAGCAGTGTAATTTACTTCTAAACTTTTTTTGTTAATATCTGTAAGAAATTGAGAATATCCGCAAGTATAGTAAAAATAAACCGTACATTTCCGCAACAAAAATTATTACTGGCGAAAATGCAAAAATGCGGGCCTGGATTACAGAATAACTGTAATTTACCGAACCAAAAATTCATTTATTAAGCTTACTAAGTGAAAACCACACTAAATATTTTTTTCAACTTTTACGTACGTCCTATTTTTTTTACGTGCTTGTAGTAAAAAGTGGCTGTGGATCATAGACTATTACAGAACTATATACTAATACTATTTTATGTAAATACAGTTCTCGCCAAACTTATTGTCCGGGTTGAAGTTGGCACAAGCTAAGTTTAACCCAGCAGTAAAAATGGGAGAAAGAAAAAAAAATGGGTTGTAATAAATAAAAACGAAAGCTCAAGTCGTAAGCTGTAGTTTTAAATAATTTTAATCCATTATTTTTCTTTCTCCGATTTTTACGGTCGGGTTAAAGTTAGCTTGTGCCAAAGTTAGCTTCAACCCGGACAATAAGTTTGGCGAGGACTGTACCTATCTATGGTAAATACCATATTTAAAAATAAATTCATAACCCAGGATGACTCAAAACAAATTACTGGTGCCTGAAAAGTTGTTGTTGTTGGCTTGTTGTGGTATAAAATAAAAAATAAAATAAATTAAATATTTCCATCACTAAAATCCCCCATTTAATTGACCTTTTTTCAGCTGTCAACTTTGCAATTTAATTACTGTAAGTTTAGGCTTAAAGGACATTGTATCCAGGGCCGTAAAATAAATAATAAAAAAAAATAATTACTGTAAGTTGTCAGTGTCAGCTGTTCGTCGTGTTCACGCTTTTTCACGTGGTGTTTTGAATATTGCGTTATAATTAATTATTTGCAATCTTTAAAGCTTCATCGAAATGGTTAGGAAACGTAAATTTGAAGCAAAAGACACCAATATCCAGCAGAAGTCTTTACCTGTTGAAGTTGTTATAGAAGACGTAACTTCTCATCCACTATGTTTGCATGGTCCTACTTTGTTATTTGCAACTGAAAAAGGTCGATATTACGCTTGCGCCTCGTGTAGGAACAAGGAATGCACTGTCCACATAGACGAAGAAGACTGGTTGAAGGAAAATGTCAGGAAACGCAACGAAAAGTACTATAGCATAATTCCGAAGATTGACAAGTCGGCAGCATGGAGTAATTTTAGCGAGGTTAGTTATGAACATAAACATTACAACTAGGGTAGTCTAAAATCGATTGCTGCGATATGTATCCTTATATCATTATATATCATTGTTTTATATAAATGTAGTTTTGCAATAATACTACTTTAAAAAGAATTGTTAGTTTAAAAATTAATGTAAAGTGATTTCTAGGTAAAGTCGCGTCATTATGTAGATCGAGCGTTCTGCAACACATGCGAGGAGCTGTACATAGTGTCACAGCCGTCTAAGAAACATTCCAAGGAGCACAGAATCATTACGCCCCTAACGGATGAGCAGCTTGCTCGACCCACAACTTGGCTACCAATGTTGGAGAATGATTCTGTAGAGGCACAGTACATGTTCACCAAAAAATCTGTTAGTGCTGTATTTGGGATACTTAAGAATAATAATATCAGGTATGTTGTTAACCTCGTAAGGCCCAACCTAAATTTAGGTCTAAATATAGTTGCTGGGCCTTACAAGGTATAATTTCTTTCGGCTCACACCTTCTTCCTATAAGGGGAGGCAGAAACTACAGAGTGCCACTTATAACAAATAACAATTTATATAAATTAGCTAAGTTGAAGAAAGAAGAAATAAACTAGCACCATGGATTCGCTTTTCAAATTGGAGATCTAGGTGTTACTAAAATTAGGACAGGCTGCCGGTTTTATCATTCATAACAACATTATAATGAAGTAATAGAGACAATATTTTTTATGAAAAATTATGCATATTTCAATGTTTTAATTTAAAATTTCAGCAATATCCTATGCATTGGCACACCGTCACTACATGAGGAGGCACAGTCCCGCTCAGATTTCACATCACTCCTGCTAGACTATGACAAGCGTCACCACAACTTCTACCCTCCCAACAAGTGTGTGTGGTATAACATGTTCAACAACTACATGTTCAACGGGAATGAGGATGAGAAAGTGCTCAAGAAGTTTTTCAAGCAATCCCGGTAAGCATATAGCTGTGTATTACACCTGCTTGCAAAAACATTGGCCCACCATTGACTATTATTATGTTTATCGGCTCTCAAATAAAGTGAGTGTAAACTGAAAGAAAAGAGTTGACCTGTTTTTTTTTGCATGCAACTATATATAGGTGAAGACTTGTGTGAGCACAGGACAGTAGATACTCTCCTCAGTACAATTACCACAATATTAGTCACCGAAGGAAAAAAAATATTGAGAGTATATCACAAATTGAAAGTACCTTTATTTCATTTTTTATTACTTTCAGAGTTGGTGGTATCTGCATAGTAATGGACCCTCCATTTGGTGGCCGTGTGGAACCACTGGTCCAAACACTGAAGGAATTGACTGACTCATATAGGAAGATTTGTGATAAGCCTGGGGAAGGCCTACTGCCTGTCTTGTGGGCTTTCCCATACTTTTCGGAGCCTTATATCACAAATATGGCACCAGAGATCAAAATGCATGATTATCAGGTAGGTAATTGTGTATTAAAGTGGTTATTTTACATTGTAACTCTGCAAGAACGCATGAAGATGTAAAGCAAGATTAAAGTATCAGATACTCTTTTAATGCAACTGCATGAGGTTCTTTGATCTGAGAAGTAGTGTAGTGGGAGTTTTTAGGTCACAACAGTAAGTAATATTAAACTCTTTTCAGATTGAATACACAAACCATAAGAAATTCCTGAACAAGACTAAAGATGGTCGAAAATTCGTGTCCCCAATACGATTCTTCACAAATTTACCTTTTCACACTATAGACCTGTCAAATGACAGCAACTACAAAATGTGTAACAAGTGTAAATTCTATGTGTCGACGTCAAACAACCACTGTCATAAGTGTGGTGAGTGCACAAGTAAGAATGGGATGACATACAAACACTGTGATGTGTGCAAACGATGTGTGAAGCCCACCTTCTTCCATTGTAAGGAGTGTAGGAGGTGCAGCCAGCAGAAGAACCATGTATGTGGAGTTATTGTTGAGAGTCAGGTAAGAAGTTTTACATAATTATAATATTCAGACAATTTCAATTAGAATTAGCTTTTTCCCCGCAACTTCGCTCGCGCCAAGTTAGAACCCCATTTTTGAATTGTTATTCTGTTATTCGGGGTGGAAACAAATCCAACAAATCAAAAACCATGTAAATCGGTCCAGCAGCTCTCGAGTTATAAGTGTTATACCAAAACGGACTTTGTTTTATTAAGATTTGTTTATCAAGAACAATATCTTCATTTAATTGTTCTGGCATTTCGATTTTAAAATAAGGCAGATCTTATTTTATCTTTTTAAATGTCGAAACAATATCAGATGAATGCTTATATAATGAAAGCATACACATTCAGAAACTTTTTGTGATATAAAATTTGACCACCCTTTTTGTACAACTTCTGAACACCATTTAAAAATAACTTGTTTTTTGCAGTCATGCTTCAATTGCAAAGAGAAAGGGCACAAGCAAACCGGGTGCCCACAGCTACAGGGAAGTAATAAAAAGAAACGAAAAAGTGCCTAATTGATATCACTGTATTACAATATTTACACAATAAATCACTATAAAAACACTCATTTTTTCTTGATATAATTAATACACTCGTCAAATCAACATGATTGGAATCTATAATCAAAGTATGCCTATACAAATAATTGTAAATAAATCAAAATGTTTATATATTTATGGAGGTAACTCACAAAATAGCTGCAGATCTCAGATGGCACTGAAACAAAAAATCTATTGTAGAACAACTGCTCAGACATTATCCATAGACTTTTTAAATATTACAGGTATTAGAGCAACTGCAGCTAAATAACACACTTTATTGTGTGTTGTGTTCCTGCAGTGAGTAAGGTCGCCAGAGCTCCTTCTAAGGATGCGCTGCGCTGGCAGTAAGAGGAATATTCCCTCAAAATGTCGGCGCAGTGAATCCTCCATAAACCTCAAAGAGGTTTTTCGGGTCGGCAACGCGCGAGTAATACCCCTGGTGTTGCAAGCGTCCATAGGCTATGGTAATCGCTTACCATCAGGCGGGCCGTATGCATGTTAGCCACCTTAGTGGTTTAAAAAAAATATAAAAAATGTTCATGACGTTTAACTTTTAGCTCTATTTATATAATACTAGAAACCCGTTCGCAGCTTCGCCTGCGTGTCCCGGTAGTTTTAAAAAATAAATCTGCATACCAACCTTCTCCTGACAATAACGAACACATAAAAGAAAGAGTTATCCAATTTGGTGCAGCCGTTTGGAAGTTATGCGAGTACAAACATTTCATTTATTAATTTTTATTTATATACTAGCGACCCGCCCCGGCTTCTTTGGGTTTGAATTTCTTGTATTTTCTGTACTATAATATGTATGTATTATACATATAAACCTTCCTCTTCAATCACTCTATCTATCAAAAAAACCGCATCAAAATCCGTTGCGTAGTTTTAAAGATTTAAGCATACATAGGGATATAGGGACAGAGAAAGCGACTTTGTTTTATACTATACTAGCTTCCCGCCAGCGGCTTCGCCCGCGTGGTCTTATAATTTTTTCCCCGTTTTTGCTACATTTTTCATTACTACTCCGCTCCTATTAGTCGTAGCGTGATGATATATAGCCTATGTTACTCGGGGATAATGTAGCTTTCCAAAGGTGAAAGAATTTTTGAAATCGGTCCAGTAGTTTCGGAGCCTATTCATTACAAACAAACAAACAAATCTTTCCTCTTTATAATATTAGTATAGATGAAAGCTATTGTTGATAAAACCACTTTTTAGTATAATTATTATCAAACAGACTAATCAAAAAATATCACCACACATTATATATCTTTTATAGTAATATTATTGACATTGTGTGAGCAACATCTATTATAGTATTACTAGCTTCCCGCCAGCGGCTTCGCCCGCGTGGTCTTATAATTTTTCCCCGTTTTTGCTACATTTTTCATTACTACTCCGCTTCTATTAGTCGTAGCGTGATGATATATAGCCTATGTTACTCGGGGATAATGTAGCTTTCCAAAGGTGAAAGAATTTTTGAAATCGGTCCAGTAGTTTCGGATCCTATTCATTACAAACAAACAAACAAATCTTTCCTCTTTATAATATTAGTATAGATATAGATAGAGTGGTATTTGATTGTTTGTAGGAAAAGAATATTATATCTGAATAATTAGCCTTACACTTCGGGTCCTGGGTTCGATTCCCAGGTCAAGCAGTGTTATTGTTTTTTTTAGCTCAGTCAGCTTAGAGTTTGAATTCCCTATATTAGAAACTAACGTCGCCCTTATTATATGGGACCTACACATACCAGCGAACTGTGGGTGTACATTATTACACCTCTGCCTAATCCTTCGGCGAGTACAGGCGTGCTGGTATGTTATGTTACGTCTTACCTTAAAGAACTTTGTGGAATTCACCATGATTTTCTATCCCTTAGCAGCAAAATAAAGATTTTTGATATCATTAGAGTGTCCTTGTCTCCAACTGAACACGCATAGGCGTTATAACAGCCGTAGATTAGACAAATGGTATCATTATCAGTACATACTTAACGTTGATCTTGTTGAGGATTTGTTGCGTGGATTCGTAGCGCGCTTCCACCTTTGCGGCCTGATCCAGCCAAGCTTGTCGCACTGCCAGCCATCGCTCTGAATGCGACGCCAGGAGTTCCTCGCGGCTAGGTGGCGGAGCCTCACGCTGGAACAAGGAACGCAACAAGATATTTTTTTTTTTCTATATGACCTTACAATGCACGTAGAATTAACTACTTAAAAAAAATTGCAAGTATAAAGCTCTAGAGAGACCGCTTTTTAAGCTCGCATCATTGACAGACGGTTTTAATCACGGGCGAGCAAACTCGCCGAGCCACAAGTACAGCAGAGCCTAAGCTTTCAATACTGGAAGGCGCCATTTTCCCATATTATTTGGTTCTTTTTACAATTAATCATGTCAATCGTAATCCACATAGCTTTATGCAGCAAGTAGAATCAGCATATTTTCATTATTCTATATATCTTAAATTATCAACTTAGAATTATAGTTATTAATTTCTTATTTCATGGATTGAAAACATACATAGTTCAAATTGATGTTGTCTTTGTTGGCTTTAAGTTGTTCAGGTAGTAGCGGCGGTATCTTGGACACGTGTGGCCCTTCCGGGCCAGGCAGCTCTATCACAGAGTCTCCATACAGCTCAGGCTCAGATTGATCTTTGCTGGAAAAACAATAAATTCGTTTTTGGTTAGAGCCTGTGAGTGGAAGTGTGCTCTGATGAAACATGGTGGATATTGCAAAAATATTATAACACATAATATACAAGGTGTAAGGGACATCGACGCACATCCGAATACCATGACTCATGAGTTCAGTACATGATTCTGGACCCCCTTGTGATGAAAATTTCCGTAACTTTTTACATCAATGTTTCATTTTTTCTGCCGTTTTTTTTTTACTTGAATGTGTAAAAAAACATTATTTCCTTCTACTCGAATCAGATTTATAATTAAAAAAACATTATTTCATTTATTTCGGATCCGACACACCAGAGCATTATAATCGCGTTTTAGCAATACACTGCACACTCATAAAATTACAATATCTGGAATAACCGATCAGTTTCTACATGAATGACCTAGGTCCTTTTATTTTTGACCTTGATGTCCCTTCCACCTTGTATGCTAGGCTAACCCCAAATAAATTGGGACAAGGGCAGAAAGATGATGATGATTCATCATCACACTGGTCACTTGGTAGAAGATTTAGCATAGATAAAAACAAGTTTATGTCAATGTATGTTTATGTTATTTAGGTCAACAATTTCATAGAAATTAGCAATTTACAATAATATTGTAATGTATGTGGGTAATAATTCTAACCAATATGTAATAACGGTCATTGTCAATCACTAATTTCGATGAATTTGTTGACCTGCAAAAAATAATATAATCAAGTTTAGCACCATACTAAAACATGGAAAAAATGCACTGCAAAACAAATACTTCCTTATTTGTACACTTAGTTAAACTAAACAATGAAGTCTCAAAATTAAATACAATAGTATCTCACCCAAATTGGCTGTAATTAGCTCTCGGCTGGTTAGCTATCCATGCCCTGCAAATGGGGTACAGCGGTGTGTCCTCTCGGAACTGTGACAAGTCCACACTTCGGTCAAACAGCTTCAGTACATATGACTGCCGGGGTGGAGACCGCATTCTCCTATATGATTGTTTGTCTTCATCATCTGATCTCACCTCTCTACTGAAAATTATGATTTAGTAAATCAATTACTGAGAAAGTTATGTATTTATTACAATGTTATATACATGCAAGTCCTAGTTTACAAAGTTATACATACACATTATATGAACTATACTCGGATGCACAATGAGTGCTTCAAGTTTTTCTTAAGGCACTTTAACAAATCAATATTACAGTCACAGTAATATAAAATAATAAACACATTTCAGGATCAACTCTCTGAACTCATAGAAAACTAGAAACTTGTTGTTACAATTCCCTATAAACATTCTTAATTTAAATGTATATTATAGATATAAATTGACAAAGGGGTGATTCAAAATACATTATAAAAAAAAATAGGTTTTCATTTTCAATTATGCCACAAACCTTTCATGCTGGTTTTTATCTGGAACATAATCAGAAGAAGCATCAGACTCTTCAGCTGGTTCCAGTGCATCCAACAAGGCTCCCTTGAGCCTTCCTCGAGCTGTAACCACTTCTGTAGCAAATAATAAGTAAAATCACATAATTCTTTGTAACAAATTCTTATTCTTATGGTTAATATTTTAAATGTACAGACACATTACCTAAAATGTTACGTTGTATGCGTAACAGCACTAATAATGATTTATTGTTTTTTTAGAAAGGCAGAAAAAAGACAATTTACTCTACGTGGCGTAAGTAATACATCATCGATTTCATTTATTTCCTCATGCATTAGCAAATCTTAGAAAATAAGTAATTTATCCACGCAATGTGTTGAAATACGAATTGTGGCCAGGAATATGATAAAAACTTCAATAAATAAAAATATTGAGTTGATTAGAAAGTGCTAACATAATTACCTTTTGCATCATTCGTATCTTTGTTGAAGCTGGGTTTTGATCTGCTTTTTATAGGCGTGAACAATCTCCTTCGTTTAGGCATCGTTTTAAGTTGAAAATAAAAATGTTAATTTAATTTAATGAAAACAAAAACAACATCGATAGATTTAACAAATTCGAATTTGTTTTTTTTAAAGCTTTAAAAAAATGGGCCAAGAGCGATCGCGATTATCGGGAATGTCAAGTTAGAAAAACAATTGCCTTATAGAGGAGGACACAAAAGAGAGAAAGAGGGGAACGAAAACACACTAATACCGGTTTTTAACAAAATTGTCACATCTCTAACTTTTGGTCCTATTCTATCTCTAATTCTCTATGGCTAATAGACTAGATAACTAGTTTTTTTTTTATTAGAGGTGGGTAACTCATTATTGCTACGAGTGAGCACGAGTGAGCTGATTTAATCACTCAGCTCACAGATCCGGAACCGGTTCAGTTTAAGACTCGCGGCGAGCCAATGCGAGCCGCGCGCCGAATCGAGCCGAATGAGCTGCCGAGCTGCAACAGGTCACGTTTAACTCTGCGAGCTAGACATTTTAAATTGATTTATTGAATTCATATCAATAATTTATTCTAGGAGAATTGGATTGGAGGGATTTACAAATACAGCAGGAGCTGAATTGAGCCGTGAGCTAGTCATTTTGTTGCTGAGCTGTAGCTCAACGGCTCAAACCCGTGCGATCTGACTCAGAGTTGAGTTACACATCTCTATGTTTAATAACGCCCACTCCTATTACACACCTCTATTTTTTATAATTTAAATTAAAATGTGTATGGCTTGAAAGACTTTGAATTGAATGTGTATCAGTAGGAAATAAAAATAAAAAGTATTATTCGTCTTTTTGTCAATTGTCAAAATAGTTGTGTACGAAAATAGCGAAACCAGAATTTCGCAAGGCATTTACGCTGTGTGGATATTAAGTTAACAGAAACTTGTCAGATTTATTCGATGATTTATAATGGCTACAACAGCGTATGAGCATGACGCTGATGGTAAGTATCTTTTGTTTACAATGGACCACCAAGTTTGTTTTTCAATTAGAAATTCTGCATCTTTTGGTGCGTGATAATATTCGTCTTGCTTGACTTTCCATTTATTTCGTGTGGCTGGTTCACAGCCGCTAAGTCAGTGAAAGTTGGTTGCAAAGTTTCCAAATGATAAATTATTAAACTTTACGCTGCTCGCTGCGTCAACTAAAACATTAATTTTAGTTTACTTATTATTGCCATTGATAACTTGCGTTTGGTACTATCATGCCACACTGGTGATTTCAGACCCGGCACTACAGCTCGAGCACTTAGTAACCTTATTTATTACATCCATCTATCTCATCGGTCCCTCAATGCTGAGGATCGTGACCACTATGTCTTGTAATTATTACAGGATGCAAATTCATCCCAGCTACTCAACGTCCCGACGGCACATGGCGTAAACCGCGAAGAATCAAGGATGGTTATGTGCCACAGGAAGAGGTTCCACTGTATGAGAGTAAAGGCAAACAGTTCAAAGCCCGCCAGAGCACAGGGCTTCCTGTAGGCCTAACACCGGAGATAGTGGCTCAGGCTCAGAAGAAAAAGAACCAGGGGGTCACTCAACCTATACCTGGCATGCTAATCAATGTTGACAAAAAGAAGAAGAAAAAGAAGACAGGTTTGTTTAGATGTCCTTACATTGTTTTGACAAGCAAACAATTAAATGTAAATAATTACCCATTTTACAAACAGTATTTTTTGTTATTTACATCAAGGAATAGCAATATTAAGTAAATAGAATATTGTGGACATTTTCGTCTTTGAGTATAAATATGGTTTGCTGTTTAGGACAATAGAAAATTGTAGAATATAAAACCCAAATTATAATTAACTAACAAGAACTCAATTAATTAAAGTTATTCATGAAACATTTTAAACTTTCTCTTCATGTAAAAAGAAACGTATGATAAATTATTTGTCATAATTAAATTGAAATGAAATGTCTAGAGTAAGCGAAGTTTGGGGTAAAAGAAAGCACTTATTGTGAGAAGCTTATGTATTATTATTGTGCATCTGCAGTTGTTTGAGACTTTAGTAAAAACATTTAGATTATGGATATATACATATAATCCATGGTGAATCTAAGCTTTCTTTATAATTTTTTAGGGGCTGATGAAGCAGCAGACAAACTAGCCAAGTGTGAGATAACGGAACCTAACTTTACAAGCCCAACACCTTCAACCCCTAACAATGCCCCAACAGACCCCATAAAACGTCTCAAGAACTTGAGAAAGAAATTAAGAGATATTGAAACTCTTGAGGAGAAAATAAAGTTGGGCAGCCTCAAAACTCCAGACAAGGATCAAAAAGAAAAATTGTCCAAAAAAATTGACATTATCAAAGAAATTGAACTTTTAGAGAAAAATAGTGAATAAGTTATACCAAATAAAATTTTATTGTGAAAAACTATGGAATCATGTCTATGGTTTGCATGAATGAATGTGTTCTCTGTGTGGGTGCAAATTGATGAATTATTTCTTTTATTATAAATTATTTACAAAACACTTTTTTGGTATTTTTTCTGGAAATACTTTGTATTTATTGAAGATATCATCTATATTGAAAAGGAAAAATAATGTTAAACAAATAACAATATTTAATACATCATTCTCAATAAATATTGTTTATAAATTGTAGGTAATGATTTGGAGTAGTAATTCAACAAAAATAATAGAAAAAATAGGTTGTCTCAACCTGTGAAATATCATAATAATAATTATTAGAAATACACTTCCTAAAATTGGTTAAGCTTATGTTTTTAGACTAATGATTTTATATTATTTTTAGACTTCATATTGAAATACAGATGCATGATGTGGCAAAGTATTTCATAATGAAGAAGTATTTACTGTCTGAAAACATAGCTTCTTTACAAAACCAAATCTATATCCTTATTCTACATATTATTATTTGCTAAATATTTGATAGCCTTATAACATAGTGGAGATACTAATATATAAAAATAGTATTATTATCTAGCATGCATGTTTTTTCAACCTTTTGTGTTTCAAAACCACATGATGATGGTCAAAAGGTGTAAAATTTATGCAAACATTATTTAAACAGCAGGAATATTGTATTTATTTTACGTTAACATGGGTTTGTATTGTCATACAAATGATGTTCGTTCCTCTGATACATGATTATGTGGAGCTTGCATGTTCTGGAAAATAAAAAGTAAATATCTTATCAAGTAGGTAGGAATATAACGTAATACAATTTACGCGTTTTTAACGGTTAACATGCGGTGTTGGGCAATATACCTACTTAAAATGTGATCGTTTAAACAAGGTCGCAAAACCGGTTTTCCAAAACATCATTTTCTGTGCCGAAAAATGTAACAAAATAGGTTGATCAGAACTTTTCTTACCTGATGATGTTTTAAAGGAACTCATTTCTTGCTTGTTGTCTAGCATATTTCCCTAAACATGCAAGAATTCCGATACAAGCAATTCCAAGTCCCAAAACTGTGGCCAAGAAATCTCCAAAATCGTAACCTTGTGCTGCCTCAACATTTGTTACGGTCAGCAAAGTAAATAGAAATACGCACAATTTGAAATTCATTGTTTTAGTAATTTTGGGGCTATTTTTATTGTTTTCAAGTGTTTTCGTTTTATTGTGTTGTATTTTTTGTCACGTCATGTTATGTTTGTCAATTAAACGTCAAGGCAAGGAAAAATGTCATCATCTTAACACATGTCACACGTCACATTGGTAGAGTGCGACCATGATAAAACTTATGAGTTAAAAGATGTGGCTAAACATTTTGTCTAACATAAGTCACTCGGTGAATGTTTATTTCGTAGATACTAACTAACGACCCACCCAAAGACTACAATATAATTGGCCGCCTGTGGTCGTCGTTGTGTTGCGAAACAACAAGACCAAAAAACCAAACTTTTTATTATAGGGCTAGAGTATTAAAGTGTTTCGAGCTAAAAGATGACGGACAGAACATTATTTTTAGCGGTGGGCGAATACTAATGATTTTGATAATCGAATTACTTTGGACTACTAATATTAATATTATTATATTCCCTACAACATGATTGACTCAAACAGCGCCGTTAGTATTCTATGAATTCTTAATTATCGAATCGAAGACGACTGACGACTGATAAGCTAACCGTCCGGCGCGTCGACTTGACTCGCGCTTGCGACTAGAGGTGTGTAACTCAGCTCTGAGTCAGCTCAATGATTCAGATCGCACAGGTTTGAGCCGTTGAAGCTCAGCAACAAAATTACTAGCTCACGGCTCAATTCAGCTCCTGTTGCATTTGTGAATCCCACTAATCCAATTCTCCTAGAACGAATTATTATTATGTTCTAATGCATTAAAATAATAATTTATTGATATGAATTCAATAAATAAATAATATAAAATGTCTAGCTCGCAGAGTTAAACGAAATGTTGCACCTCGACAGCTCATTCGGCTCGATTCGGCGCGCGGCTCATGTCTAGCTCGCAGAGTTAAACGAACTGTTGCAGCTCGGCAGCTCATTCGGCTCGATTCGGCGCGCGGCTCGCATTGGCTCGCGAGAGTCGTAAACTGAACCGGTTCAAATTGAGCTGATCTGCGAGCTGATTCATTGAATCAGCTCACTCGCTTGAGTCATGAGCTGATCTGCAGCTTGCGTAGTTTTGATGAGTTACCCTTACCCACCTTTACTTGCGACATCTAGTAGGGATGTGACATCCAACAAAAAAAAACGATTATTAATAAATCGATTATTTTTGTTTGTAATAAAATCAATTACTAAATAATCGGTCTTTATACTAAAAATAATCGCTTTTTTTAAATAATCGATTTTTTCCTTATTTTATTGAGATATCAAATTAAACGTATGAAATATCCGTAATTATGACTTTACTTATTAAAAAATCAAAAGTAATGCCAGTAATAATCAGCCAAAGTAATGTAATAGTAGTAATATTAGTTGTAATTAATATTTATAAATTAAATCAAATAAAAAATACGTAACAAGAAAACTTTCAAATTTGACGAAGAAAACGGATTCAATCCGTTATTCAAGTCGGTAAAACAGTCCTTGCCGTAAAATAGTTCAGTGCCTCGACCATGAGTTTTTCTCACTAGACTCGCTAGCGACGCCGTAAAATATTTGTATGAAAAACCCTCGCAGCGCCTCTAGAGGTTACGTAAGGAACTAAAATCTGCTATGAGATTACAGCGTTTCGATGCGTAAAAAACCGTTCGAAACCCATTCGATAGAACTCATGGTTGACGTACAGTTACACTGACAATATTATGTAAAGTTTGATTGGTGAATAGGGATGTTCGATCCAGGGGCTTTGTATCGATATTCCGGATCGTAATGGATCGTAATACGTTGTATCGATCCAAGTATCGATCCGATTGATTTGATACGATTTTTTGGATCGATGCAGTATCGTATCAAAAATTAAAAAAATGTTCAATATGTTGTAATTTAAAGCTTCAAAGTTTAAGTAGGAATATATTTTTTTACATTGGTCAATCTTTGAATGGTAATTGGTAGGGTAGATAAAAATTATAATCTTGATAGCCACTCTGGATCTAAGATTCTAGGTGATTGTAGATTTTATTTAAAGTGGGTGGCCAACAAGAACACGTTCGGAGGGCACACGTTCCTACCCACAGAATAATATTACTTGTTTCTACAACTGACAAATAACGTAGGGCTTGGTTTATTTTTTTATGAAATTATCTATAATCTCAAGTAATCATGCCAAAATTGAAGGTATATTGAAAAATATAAGATAATATAACTACTGATTTAACAGTCCACCGCCAAATAAATATTTATATTAGTGTAATATAAACCTGTTTGTTGTTATAAACCATACTTTGGAGCTAAGGAATGCGGTATTAATATTACGACTAAATATTAAGGTTACAGATTGTTTATGATTTGAAAATTTAGTACAACAAATTTTTCGATCCGATCCTCATGGTATTTGTATCGATCTACTAACGGATCGAATGCCATTGTATCGATACAAAAATCGGTTGGATCGTATTCCTGTGTGTCGATCCACACAAGTATCGGATCGGATCGAACATCCCTATTGGTGAATCAATCATGATTTTTCCGCCAAAAAAATCTTATAATCGATTATATTTTTACATCCCTAACGTCTATTACTAATTAGTAATTACTTATTTGTAATTACTTATTTGTTATAAACGAGATACCTAACTCGAGTGATCTTCATAACTGAAAGAATTCTATATCAGTATATCTCATAATCGTCCACCGCCCACCGCTAAATTTATTCTGTGACAGACAGAACTCAAAGTCTCAAATAGGGATGGCGATTCTTAACGAAAAAGATCGATTTTTGAATCGATTCGAATCGTAACCTAATAAATCGATTCACAAAAAAATCGTGGTCCAAAAGATCGATTCCTTAAAAATCGATTTTTTTCATGTTTACATTTACAATTTAAATATAAATCCATTTTATGAAAAGAAAAATACCATAATAAATGCTCTCTTATCAGTAAAATCACGGATTTTTTTGGTTCAGGGAATTCGATACTGAAAATTATTAAAAATTATTTTTTAATTAATTATTTCAATTATTTTTATTACCATGTCAAAGTATCAGGTCAGGTTTAAAAGAAGACATTTATTTTCTAAATGTATTTTTAAGGTAAAAAGTGAAGAAAATAGATAATTCAGCTTATAGTTCCCAATGTTTAATATCTAAGCTTTTTAAAAACAACAGCCTGTCAAGTCTACTGGGATCCAAGCGGTTCCGCTCATCACTTGCGATGTCGCCGGCAATGGAAAAAAGGCGCTCACAAGGAACAGATTACATGAAATAGATGAAATCAAAATAAGTGTAAAGTTAACTGAGTATCGAATTATCGCAAAAATATGGTCCCTGATTCTTTATTGGTAGAAAAATTAAAGCGCGCGGAGCGCGTCATTTAAATTCCTAGCTGAAAATAATTTTATGGTTTATACCAAAACTGAAAAAATCGAATGCCGATTTTCGAGGGTAGAATATCGATTCACTGAATATATACCTACATATCGATTTAAAAAATCGATATTTTTGGCTCACAAAATCGATTCTTCGATTAATCGATCTCAGATCGCCATCCCTAGTCTCAAACAGATGTCAGCGAGATTGTCATCATCGTTTTCCCGTTGAAGAGTTGGAGTTATTAATTTATTGTTTTTATTATCAAATCATTGGTTTTTCCCCTATTACATATTTATGATGGGCATTGGAAACATTGTTTGTTAGTTTTAAGTAGACGATTTATAAAAGACAACGTTGTAAACAATAATAAATAACCTTAACTTGGTAATGAGAAAAATTCCCTACGGGTAGTTTTTATCGTTAATTAGTGTATTTTAGATATTTAAAATGAGTTATAACTCTGGCGGGAGTAGTAGTAAGGGGTTTGGGTTTGCTGGTTTCACGATGCCGAAGCGGAATCCATCGAACGTGTCGCTCCACGCAGTGCCTCCCCCGACAACGGGGATGCACGCCGTGCCGCCTCCATCCACCGGCCTATCGAAGCAGGGCTACTCTACTATGAATTCAATAACGCAGAACGCTGTTACGGGAAACTGGGGGTCCCTGGGGAAGAAACGCTCGAAGACTGAGGATGAGTGAGTACCTGACTATGAACAGTCTATTTAGTTTATGAAGTAGTAAGTTCTTAAGTTAGGTGTATGATAACTTTGATGAGATGATAACTGAAGGATGTTATATGGATTATTCAAATGATTGTAAAAGGTCACCCTTTTACTTTTTATTGTAAAAGGGCTTTGAATTTTATTCCAATTGAACATACTGAAGATTTTGTGTTGTTGATTTTTAGGTACTTTGATGAAGACGATGAGCCTCCAACACCAGCTCTAGCATACATCCCAGCACCTGGGAGTCCTACATATGAAGCTGCTTCTAGTTCTAAGGTATAGATAGTATTATTCAAAATATTGATACTTAAAATGTTACCACATTAGTGATAACTTTAAATTACCAATGACTATACTGTGACAGCTTATATTGGTCCACTACTAGTAACAGGCCTCTACTGGTGAACATCACAGCTAAATAGAATCCATCCAACAACACAATTTATAAAGTAAAATATTATTAGATTTTTTTTACCAGTGTGGCTAAGTCAAAGGTATTTAAAGTTTTATTAAAAATGGCTATAATTATCATCCCATTTAATCTAGACTGGGGAAGATGATGAAGAGGATCCCCTGGATGCTTACATGGCTGGCCTAGAGCAGCAGGCTGCCAAAGACCTAGTAGCCAGTAAGGAGAATGCAGTTAGTGGCAAGGGAGACAGTGGAAGGGGGACAAGGGGGGATATTGATGAGATGGATGATGAAGAGAGCTATTATAAGTAAGATTTGATTATAACAATATAGTATTTAATAATATACACAATTATTTATTGGAGATTAATCTTACTAATATTATAAAGGGCAAAGTTGGGATGTTTGTTGCTCTATCACAGCAAAACTGTGATGATTTATACCTTGACTTAAGAATATTTAAAGTTACTACAGAAAACAATGCTGGCGAAGCCATGGACAATAGCTAGTTTTATATATATTTTGAGAAGATTTAATGTTTTTGGAAGACGGAAGAAATTTACTATTTTACAAGACTATTATCCTACTGTACGGATTAAACCTCCTTGCTCCTTGCTCCTCAACTATCTGCCTTTGCCTTATTCCATAAAAAATACATATTATTTGTAGCTAATTATCAAAACAATTTTTATCTATTTTTCTAGATACATGGAAGATAATCCTCTAAACCATGGTGATGATGGCTCAGATATTGAGATAGAGTATGATGAGGATGGCAACCCTATTGCCCCACCAAAGAAGAAGTTCATAGACCCTCTCCCACCCATTGACCATTCGGAGATAGAGTATGAGCCATTTGAAAAGAACTTCTATACTCCTCATGAGGATATTGAGAAACTGACACCACAGCAAGTTGAAGATTTGAAGAAGAATTTGGGTGTGAAGGTATATGATGAATATTCTATTAAATAACTGTGAATAAGTCACAGATTTAGTAATTTTAAAGCTCCAGTGAAAAACTAAAATGAGATATATTATTTTGAGCAATTGCTTTTAGGGACAATGTTAATAGCTTCACAGAAGCATATGCTCAAAAAATAGCTCTTCACAACAATGTAAAGAGTATTTCTTTTTCACTGGAGCAAAATCAATTGGATTACTCATAAAATCCTTTGTATCAATAATACTCTTCCTTAGATATCAGGGCCGGATCCACCACGGCCTGTCAGCAGCTTTGCCCACCTTGGTTTTGATGAGCAGCTGATGAAGGCAATCCGTCGCTCTGAGTACACGCAACCAACGCCGGTGCAGGCAGCCGGTGTGCCCGCAGCACTATCTGGCAGAGATCTTATAGGTATGCTAGCACATGATATAATAACTTCAAAGAAAATGTTTATGATTGTACATTTAATGGTAAAATATCAAGTTTGTCACATTTTCCCTACCATGTAATGGTGTAGGTGGTAGCGTGAGAATTTGCCACCCAGGGTGCAGACAAATTTTCTATGCAAAAAACAATCGCCATCCTTTTCGGCCTCCCAAAATGGTCCCAAGTTTGCCCTTCCTATGAAATTAAAAGGTTCTAATTTTTAGTTCTGATGACAAGATATCCCTAAAGTCCCGAAAAGGTCAGTCCGTCAGGCTTTAATTGTATTTGTTTGGTGCAGGTATCGCTCGTACTGGATCTGGTAAGACGGCGGCATTCTTGTGGCCTTTGTTGGTGCACATTATGGACCAGAAGGAGTTAGCGCCGGGAGACGGGCCTATAGGACTTATTCTGGCACCCACTAGAGAACTTGCACAACAGGTGAGGGACCTACAAACTAAAATTTTTGAGAGACAGAATCAGAGTTGAATGCGAAATAGCTCAATAGTCAATAGACAGGTTTGGGATCGATTCCTAGCTAGCCCAAGCAGTGTTTTTGGATTTTTCTATGGAATTTCCAGTAATAGCTCGAAGTTTTTATTCGAGGCTCGCCCCCTATTACAATACATGTGATCTAAAAATAACTGGTAAACTGTAGATGTCTATTATACGGACGTACCTCTGTTGATTACTGTGTTCTGTTTAGATAAAAATATTCTCATTAGTTATATTTTAAAATTTAAAATTTTAAAACATAAATTCAATTCTATTGGCCTTGACCTCAATCCATCTAAGTGCGAAATCTTTTTACCAGACACTACTGACAGACAAGTGACTTTACAAAAATTTAATGAAATCGCTCCTGACATCAAAATTGTTGATAAAAGTAGTCTTCATCTGCTAGGGTCCCCAATCTTCGATGAATCTTTTCCGTATTTCATCGAAGAAAAAATACAAAATTTTAATGACATTTCGGAAAGACTTTTCAAAATTAATATACATTCGGCTTTTACTATTATTAGATTTTGTTGTTTTGGACCAAAATTTACGTATTTTCTCCGTTCTTCACATTTGTGGATGTACCCACATCTTTTGGAAAAAGTCGATCGAATCATACGAAATTTTCTTTCTTCTCTTTTAAACGTGGCACTGGATGACCGAGCTTGGCTTCAAGCATCGCTTCCCATTCGTTTGGGTGGCCTGGGCATCCGCAAAATTTCAAGTATTAGTTTACCTGCGTTTATATCCTCAGTCCACGGTACTGATAAGTTGACCAGAGATATCTTAGGACCATCTCGGGTTGATTTTGAAGTGCCGTTCATGTCTGATGCTATGAACGTATGGAAAATGGCTTGTCCGAGTACGGTTTTACCTTTGATCCCATCTTCCCAGAGGCTGTGGGACGAGCCGCTTTGCAGTTTGACGCGGAAAGAACTTCTACATACGTCAGTCAATACTGCCGAGCGTGCTCGTCTGATGGCTGTGGGTGAATGGGAATCGGGTCTCTGGCTTCGGGCACTTCCGTCGTCCAACATAGGGACTATGTTGGATGACACAACTTTTCGGCTCGCTACGTGTCTTCGTCTAGGCGCTCCTTGTGTTGCTCCGCATCGGTGTCACTGTGGTGAAGCTGTCGGCAGCCTCGGACATCACGGTCTGTCGTGTTGCAGGAGTGCAGGCCGCATAGCGCGACATGCCAGCATTAACGACATTCTCCGTCGCGCTCTTGCCACCGCCGGCGTACCAGCTGTTTTAGAACCTAATGGCTTGGTACGTGACGATGGTAAGAGACCAGATGGTATGACGCTTTTGCCATGGAAAATGGGTAGGCCTTTGGTGTGGGATGCAACTTGTGTTGACACCCTTGCTCCATCCCATCTTTCAAGCTCAGCTGGCTGCGCTGGCGCTGCTGCTGCTGCTGCGGAGACTCTCAAACGGCGCAAGTATACTAACTTATCTGGTAGTTATGTATTTGAGCCGTTTGGAGTCGAAACGCTCGGTTCGTGGGGTCCGAGTGCTCGTCTCCTTTTTAAAGAAATTTCAAGGAGACTGGTCGACTCTTCACGTGACCAGAGGGCTGGCTTGTTTCTAGGGGAACGTATAAGCATTGCCATTCAACGTGGCAATGCTGCCAGTCTTCTGGGCACGTTGCCAGACGACAGTGATGCGGAGGAATTCTTCGACGCTTAGTGTAACGGTTTTTTTTTTTCCTCTGTAGGTGTTTATTATTTTTCTTTTATGTAAATGTTTAATGTTAGATTAGGGTAGGTTAATATTTCTTAAGCAGGTACTTATAATAATAATTATTAGATATGTTAGAATAATAATAAAATATATGTGACAGTTATATTTATAAATATAGATCTACATGGAGGCGAAACGTTTCGGCAAGGTGTACAACATTAGATGCGTGTGCTGCTACGGAGGGGGGTCCAAGTGGGAACAGTGCAAAGCATTAGAAGGTATGTAGTCTGTCCGTGTCAGATTTATTTGTCTTGAATGATTTTCTGCTATTGATTCCTGTTTTCATTCGAATTTAATTCAGGTGGTGGTGCCGAGATCATAGTGGGCACTCCCGGCCGAGTGATAGACCTGATCAAGTGCAAGGCAACCAGTTTGCAACGCGTCACCTACCTCGTGCTCGATGAGGCTGACAGGATGTTTGACATGGGCTTCGGTGAGTAGAATCTTAGATATTTGATCAGGTGAACTTTTAGTCATAAAAGAAATAAATAATGACTGACGCCACATTATCCCTAAATCTTGAAATATTTTACAGTAAATTAATCTTTAATCTATTGGAATACTGAGACAGGATTTTAAGATTAAAAAAAACTGATAACTGTGGGTAGTCAGTTAGCAGCAGCTTGGCTATATAAACCGTGTATCTGTGTTCAGAGCCACAAGTCCGATCGATCTGCAACCACGTCCGGCCGGACCGGCAGGCGCTGCTGTTCTCCGCGACGTTCCCGCGGCGCGTGGAGCGCCTCGCGCGCGACGCGCTGCACGACCCCGTGCGCGTGCAGCACGGCGCCGCGGGGGAGGCCAGCCATCTCGTCACGCAACATGTCAGGTCAGGATACTACGAGGCACCAACTAACTCGCGCGCGACGCGCTGCACGACCCCGTGCGCGTGCAGCACGGCGCCGCGGGGGAGGCCAGCCATCTCGTCACGCAACATGTCAGGTCAGGATACTACGAGGCACCAACTAACTCGCGCGCGACGCGCTGCACGACCCCGTGCGCGTGCAGCACGGCGCCGCGGGGGAGGCCAGCCATCTCGTCACGCAACATGTCAGGTCAGGATACTACGAGGCACCAACTAACTCGCGCGCGACGCGCTGCACGACCCCGTGCGCGTGCAGCACGGCGCCGCGGGGGAGGCCAGCCATCTCGTCACGCAACATGTCAGGTCAGGATACTACGAGGCACCAACTAACTCGCGCGCGACGCGCTGCACGACCCCGTGCGCGTGCAGCACGGCGCCGCGGGGGAGGCCAGCCATCTCGTCACGCAACATGTCAGGTCAGGATACTACGAGGCACCAACTAACTCGCGCGCGACGCGCTGCACGACCCCGTGCGCGTGCAGCACGGCGCCGCGGGGGAGGCCAGCCATCTCGTCACGCAACATGTCAGGTCAGGATACTACGAGGCACCAACTAACTCGCGCGCGACGCGCTGCACGACCCCGTGCGCGTGCAGCACGGCGCCGCGGGGGAGGCCAGCCATCTCGTCACGCAACATGTCAGGTCAGGATACTACGAGGCACCAACTAACTCGCGCGCGACGCGCTGCACGACCCCGTGCGCGTGCAGCACGGCGCCGCGGGGGAGGCCAGCCATCTCGTCACGCAACATGTCAGGTCAGGATACTACGAGGCACCAACTAACTCGCGCGCGACGCGCTGCACGACCCCGTGCGCGTGCAGCACGGCGCCGCGGGGGAGGCCAGCCATCTCGTCACGCAACATGTCAGGTCAGGATACTACGAGGCACCAACTAACTCGCGCGCGACGCGCTGCACGACCCCGTGCGCGTGCAGCACGGCGCCGCGGGGGAGGCCAGCCATCTCGTCACGCAACATGTCAGGTCAGGATACTACGAGGCACCAACTAACTCGCGCGCGACGCGCTGCACGACCCCGTGCGCGTGCAGCACGGCGCCGCGGGGGAGGCCAGCCATCTCGTCACGCAACATGTCAGGTCAGGATACTACGAGGCACCAACTAACTCGCGCGCGACGCGCTGCACGACCCCGTGCGCGTGCAGCACGGCGCCGCGGGGGAGGCCAGCCATCTCGTCACGCAACATGTCAGGTCAGGATACTACGAGGCACCAACTAACTCGCGCGCGACGCGCTGCACGACCCCGTGCGCGTGCAGCACGGCGCCGCGGGGGAGGCCAGCCATCTCGTCACGCAACATGTCAGGTCAGGATACTACGAGGCACCAACTAACTCGCGCGCGACGCGCTGCACGACCCCGTGCGCGTGCAGCACGGCGCCGCGGGGGAGGCCAGCCATCTCGTCACGCAACATGTCAGGTCAGGATACTACGAGGCACCAACTAACTTCTTATAACGACACGTTTTAACATACGGTGGAAAAGAAGAGCTTGGAGTTCAACATTAGAATTTCCATAATATGATTAACTTTGTAATGTTGTTCGCAGAATATTCCACAAACCAGAAGACAAGTGGTCATGGCTGCTGCACCACTTGGTCGAGTTCCTATCAGCCGGCAGTGTCCTCATATTCGTCACTAAAAAAGTACGTCTTATTTATTGACCATAATAACATTTTGCCATAATAACATTTTGTACGGACAAATATTTGCATGATATATTGATCTGGGTATTAGTGAATAGGAAAACTTGAAATAAAAATATCTTCTAATAAAAAACTCACAAAATAATGCATTCAAATTCAGAACCTCCTTTTTTGAAGTCGATTATAAAGAAAAAATACTTCCATTTGTAGTTAGAAGCGGAACAAACCGCAGCAAACTTAGGCGTACAACAATACGACGCGCTGTTGCTACACGGAGACATGGAGCAAGCGGACAGGAACAAAGTCATCACGGCGTTCAAACGCAACGAGAACAATATACTGGTAGCTACTGACGTCGCAGGTCAGTACTCACTACGACCCCAAACTACTGTTATTATTATTTTACGATGAATTAGCATCTAGTTCCTTCAATCGGTCATGGTCTAGTCCAGAAAAGCTACACAAATTGTTAAGGGATCGTCAGTTTCTCTCATGTCTCATTAGCATAGATCTGAGATCAGAATAGGTCGTTTATTGTTACTGCAAAGATTCCGTAACATGCAGCTTTGCGGGAGCTCTCAGGTTAACTCCAGCAAAGGGTCCTCTTAAGAACTGGTCTGGGAAATTAGGCCCCTTTCGTCGATAAAGGCGTGTGTATTATTTTATATCTATGGCCCGGTAGCTACCAAAGCGAGCAGGAGTGGAGAGGAGACGTTATTTCCACATATTTTCGCTTAGCTTCGATGGAAATGTACTAAGAGGAGAGATGTTTAATTTTTCTGTGGAATGTTGTGCCGCAAGCGAGCAAGCGGTGCGCCAGAGCCCACGCTCGTGTGCGCCGTTCCCCATTGCCTTCGACCCGCGCCTTGCACACCCGAAAGGGTCATTCGATTGACAGATTACGCAAAGCTCACATCTCTCTGATATGCATTTTCACTTTGGTGGAAATAACCTGCCAGCTTTGCAGCAGATCTCCTCTCGTCTCCTCTCTTCTCCGCTTTGGTAGATACCGGGGCTGAAGGTTTGTTTGTGCGTGGTTAGCTCGCGGCCTGGACATCCCGCACATCCGCACGGTGGTGAACTACACGGTGGCGCGCGACATCGACACCCACACGCACCGCGTGGGGCGCACCGGCCGCGCCGGCGTCCGGGGCGACGCCTACACGCTGCTCGACCGCGCCCGGGACAAGGACTTCGCCGGGCACCTGCTGCGGAACCTCGAGGGAGTGCAGCAGGTCAGTGTGTCACCGTCCGGGGCGACGCCTACACGCTGCTCGACCGCGCCCGGGACAAGGACTTCGCCGGGCACCTGCTGCGGAACCTCGAGGGAGTGCAGCAGGTCAGTGTGTCACCGTCCGGGGCGACGCCTACACGCTGCTCGACCGCGCCCGGGACAAGGACTTCGCCGGGCACCTGCTGCGGAACCTCGAGGGAGTGCAGCAGGTCAGTGTGTCACCGTCCGGGGCGACGCCTACACGCTGCTCGACCGCGCCCGGGACAAGGACTTCGCCGGGCACCTGCTGCGGAACCTCGAGGGAGTGCAGCAGGTCAGTGTGTCACCGTCCGGGGCGACGCCTACACGCTGCTCGACCGCGCCCGGGACAAGGACTTCGCCGGGCACCTGCTGCGGAACCTCGAGGGAGTGCAGCAGGTCAGTGTGTCACCGTCCGGGGCGACGCCTACACGCTGCTCGACCGCGCCCGGGACAAGGACTTCGCCGGGCACCTGCTGCGGAACCTCGAGGGAGTGCAGCAGGTCAGTGTGTCACCGTCCGGGGCGACGCCTACACGCTGCTCGACCGCGCCCGGGACAAGGACTTCGCCGGGCACCTGCTGCGGAACCTCGAGGGAGTGCAGCAGGTCAGTGTGTCACCGTCCGGGGCGACGCCTACACGCTGCTCGACCGCGCCCGGGACAAGGACTTCGCCGGGCACCTGCTGCGGAACCTCGAGGGAGTGCAGCAGGTCAGTGTGTCACCGTCCGGGGCGACGCCTACACGCTGCTCGACCGCGCCCGGGACAAGGACTTCGCCGGGCACCTGCTGCGGAACCTCGAGGGAGTGCAGCAGGTCAGTGTGTCACCGTCCGGGGCGACGCCTACACGCTGCTCGACCGCGCCCGGGACAAGGACTTCGCCGGGCACCTGCTGCGGAACCTCGAGGGAGTGCAGCAGGTCAGTGTGTCACCGTCCGGGGCGACGCCTACACGCTGCTCGACCGCGCCCGGGACAAGGACTTCGCCGGGCACCTGCTGCGGAACCTCGAGGGAGTGCAGCAGGTCAGTGTGTCACCGTCCGGGGCGACGCCTACACGCTGCTCGACCGCGCCCGGGACAAGGACTTCGCCGGGCACCTGCTGCGGAACCTCGAGGGAGTGCAGCAGGTCAGTGTGTCACCGTCCGGGGCGACGCCTACACGCTGCTCGACCGCGCCCGGGACAAGGACTTCGCCGGGCACCTGCTGCGGAACCTCGAGGGAGTGCAGCAGGTCAGTGTGTCACCGTCCGGGGCGACGCCTACACGCTGCTCGACCGCGCCCGGGACAAGGACTTCGCCGGGCACCTGCTGCGGAACCTCGAGGGAGTGCAGCAGGTCAGTGTGTCACCGTCCGGGGCGACGCCTACACGCTGCTCGACCGCGCCCGGGACAAGGACTTCGCCGGGCACCTGCTGCGGAACCTCGAGGGAGTGCAGCAGGTCAGTGTGTCACCGTCCGGGGCGACGCCTACACGCTGCTCGACCGCGCCCGGGACAAGGACTTCGCCGGGCACCTGCTGCGGAACCTCGAGGGAGTGCAGCAGGTCAGTGTGTCACCGTCCGGGGCGACGCCTACACGCTGCTCGACCGCGCCCGGGACAAGGACTTCGCCGGGCACCTGCTGCGGAACCTCGAGGGAGTGCAGCAGGTCAGTGTGTCACCGTCCGGGGCGACGCCTACACGCTGCTCGACCGCGCCCGGGACAAGGACTTCGCCGGGCACCTGCTGCGGAACCTCGAGGGAGTGCAGCAGGTCAGTGTGTCACCGTCCGGGGCGACGCCTACACGCTGCTCGACCGCGCCCGGGACAAGGACTTCGCCGGGCACCTGCTGCGGAACCTCGAGGGAGTGCAGCAGGTCAGTGTGTCACCGTCCGGGGCGACGCCTACACGCTGCTCGACCGCGCCCGGGACAAGGACTTCGCCGGGCACCTGCTGCGGAACCTCGAGGGAGTGCAGCAGGTCAGTGTGTCACCGTCCGGGGCGACGCCTACACGCTGCTCGACCGCGCCCGGGACAAGGACTTCGCCGGGCACCTGCTGCGGAACCTCGAGGGAGTGCAGCAGGTCAGTGTGTCACCGTCCGGGGCGACGCCTACACGCTGCTCGACCGCGCCCGGGACAAGGACTTCGCCGGGCACCTGCTGCGGAACCTCGAGGGAGTGCAGCAGGTCAGTGTGTCACCGTCCGGGGCGACGCCTACACGCTGCTCGACCGCGCCCGGGACAAGGACTTCGCCGGGCACCTGCTGCGGAACCTCGAGGGAGTGCAGCAGGTCAGTGTGTCACCGTCCGGGGCGACGCCTACACGCTGCTCGACCGCGCCCGGGACAAGGACTTCGCCGGGCACCTGCTGCGGAACCTCGAGGGAGTGCAGCAGGTCAGTGTGTCACCGTCCGGGGCGACGCCTACACGCTGCTCGACCGCGCCCGGGACAAGGACTTCGCCGGGCACCTGCTGCGGAACCTCGAGGGAGTGCAGCAGGTCAGTGTGTCACCGTCCGGGGCGACGCCTACACGCTGCTCGACCGCGCCCGGGACAAGGACTTCGCCGGGCACCTGCTGCGGAACCTCGAGGGAGTGCAGCAGGTCAGTGTGTCACCGTCCGGGGCGACGCCTACACGCTGCTCGACCGCGCCCGGGACAAGGACTTCGCCGGGCACCTGCTGCGGAACCTCGAGGGAGTGCAGCAGGTCTGGCACTGTAATCTGACAGGGTGACAGCTTGACAGGATCATTACCGTTGCCTTAAAAAAAAACAAAAAATTAATAGCTTAGAATAGTTATTTTACGCCATATTCTAGGCTGGAAGCTAAAACGATTATGTAATTCATTTTCACATTAATTTTCACCGTCCGCGGAGGGCGATGCACGCACATCTTACTAAACTTTTTCGATGTCATGTTACACAGGAAGTGCCGGAGGACCTGATGCAGATGGCGATGCAGTCCGCATGGTTCCGCAAGTCTCGCTTCAAGAAAGGCAAAGGCAAGAACCTCAACGTAGGCGGGTGCGGTTTGGGGTACGTAGTCCTTTTGTTACTATTTTGATATAACTTTTACGTATTATACTCGTACTGTAATGAGGATTTATTTGATAGTGTATCAATTATTTTAAAAGTTGCTGTGATAAGTTCACTTAAATTCCACCTGAACTGCTAAACTTAACTCATTTCTGATTTTATGACTGTAGTGTGTAGTACATTTCTACAGTAAATCGTGCTTATATTTAAAGTTGCAAATGACTAACATCAAGAATTCAGATCTTTAACATATTTTCCATTTTTTTTCTCAGTTATAAAGAACGACCAGGCCTACCACCACCAAAGGAGGAAGTAGCTCCTGCCGTGAACCTGGACAAGACCCACGGCCCCGCCACTGACAGACTTGCCTCACTCAAGGCGGCCTTCAGATCACAATATAACCAGGTAAGCTCTAGTTTGATTAGGTTGAACATCTCTGCCTAAAGTTAAATGCGATCATAGTAATGTTGCAAAAAAGAGATGGTGCTACCCAACTTATATAGCAGCATCTCTCTCTCGCACTGGAACAACGACGGCTCTAAAGCTTCATAATACGGCCTCAGTATGTTGTAAATATTTTGAATAAGGTGTATTTTGGTGTGGCGTATTATGTTCAGAAATATCATAACTTCTGCTAAAGATGATCTAAGTAAACCTATGTTTTAATTAAAATAACTCTACCTTTTTTTGTGATTTGACATTAAGAAGAAATTTTAGATGATTAGTATCGTATTTGAACACCATTCTAACGTCCAGTTCACAGCATCGACGGATCACTCTTGGGAGCAGACCAGACCCTCCATTCAGCCTGGAGTGAACGCCCCCGCCGCGCTCACTGCCGAGGAACAAGAGGAGAAAGCGGAACGGATCCGAAAGAGTGGCAAGAGAAGCCGCTGGGAGTAGCTACAGCACCGGTGGACTAGCCTGACAGCCTGACAGCTGTCAATCCCGGTTGTAACACGAACGTCAACGTGAGGTTATGTTTTGGTGGAAAGACGAACGTTTGTAATGTTGAATCTGACAGCGAGCAATGTATGAGATAGTGAATAAAGTATAAGAGACAATCAATAAAAGATTGGCAGTAAAATAAAGTATATTTAAGTTTTCTCTTATTTTACAATGAGTGGAGGCCTGTGCCCAGCAGTTACACAATTGTTATTCATACTTTTTTTATAGTAACCAATCGAAAATAATTGAATTATCTGGCGGTCATTATTTCGGGTTGGTCGTGGGTAATTGGATTGTGGATGAACAAAAGATCTAATGACAAGATTAACGAAAAGTAGGTAAATGAAATTTTAGTGTTACCAGCTTTTCGCAAAACATAATTTTACTATGACAGTTGTTTTTTAAGAGTTAATTTGTGAGGTGATAATCGTTATGGCACTCCCAAAGTATTTTGAATAATGGCTGGAATTATGTTAGACTTAGTTCTAAGGAAGTATTTGGAAAAAAGTTGTAGAATGTCCTTTTAATTTAGCAAAGCATGATAGGCTACTATCTAAGGGCACAAAAACAATAGCTTCGGCTTAGTGTCTGTAATTTGTAAACTGAAGGGTCATTGTTGTTACCAAATTGATGTCTACATGAGCTATAAAATGGGTCCAAAATGCCCCAATTAATTTCTGACATTAAGTACTATATTTACACAAAAGCCCCACTTTACTGCTATATACTGAGCATTAATAAACAAAAGTTATGTGTTTTGTTATGTAATCATGCATGGTTTACAATGATGTAATATTGAGATATTGTCTACTAAAAAGTATAATTGTCTATAAAAAGCCACAAACTAAAAAAAATGCCTTGCGTTGATAACACAATACCTCATTTATGTACTAGCTGATAGTGCCGTTTGAGAGTTCTATATAAAGTGTATACCTAGTAATTAGTACAGGTGATAAATAAGGTAATATATTTAGCCAAATATACTTTATACTTAGTGTTGCATTAAAGACATTGCTTCAACACATCCTAATCAAAATGTATGTTAGTATGAAATTGTGTTATAATAGAACCTATTTAAAAAAAGAACTTTTTTAATCTTATTGTCATATATTACGGATAAATAATTGAGTAAAAGAACCGTTTTGCAAAATGTAATATGAAGGGTTGATGCGCTATTGAAAAGGAATAAGGTATTTTTTGCCGTGGCGAAACATTTAGAGCAATCATGAAAAAACAATCACGCTGCATCCCTGAAAGATTAAGCAGAGGTGTACACGTACAGTTCTTCCGTATTTTCTACCGTACATATAGTGGGCGATTACGATAAATTGATTTATTACATTTGTAATTTAATTTAGTAACTACATATTTTAAACATGGGCACATAGAACTTGTAGATACGATTATTAATTCTTTTTAGCTACATACTTGACTTTTCAAACAAAATTTCAAACCCCGTTCTAATTTCACATACTATGGAAGCATCTTATCATCAAGACTGTTATGGTCAAGCAAATTAATTAAAATGAGAGAGAATAAATAAAACTAAACTATCATAAATATATGTGAAGCGTGGTATAATCATATAAAATAGGCTGTGATTATTATATACATTGCCTTCCATATTCAAATTCAAATTCAAAATATTTTATTTCAAATAGACCATATAAATAGGCACTTTTGAACAGTCAAACTAGTTGCTTGGTTCCAAAAAAGTAGGACTTATGGAGAAGAGCAGGCAACAAACTCCAGTCACTTTTAAAAAAAAAAGATAGTGAGACAGTAACATAAAATATAGATATCTGTCATTGTTCAACGCGCTATTCTAGTGGCATCATTCGATTGTGTTACGGAGTAGCAAGTAAATGGAGAGATAATGCGTGAAAGCAAATCTCTTACTAGAGATAAATAAGGTAGAAGGGAGGACTTATAATTTTATTTTCGGGATTCTAGGAAAAAAAAATAGCGCGTGGCAATAATGTCATTTAGTCCCTAAAAAATATAATTACACGGTGTTGCCAGTTATAGATTTTTTTTTGAGAAATTGACTTAATTTTATCAGTTACGGAACTTATTGCCGTTTATTACTATTGAAAAATTTAGTGCACTCCATTAACGAAGTATTCTATTTAATTTACTACTCCGTGACCCCCATCCACAATGCCATAGCGTCCGACATGGTTAAGTTCAATATTTTTTCTGTTCGGTGACTCTTTGACCTTCAGTCGGCTCTGAAACAAGCGAAGTTGGAAGCGGTTATTAGCGACTAGTATATAGTATATTCTCTATAGTTATGCTACATAAATAATTATTTATTTACAAAATGTAATGTTAGTAAAATATATTGCTTCATAATACTTTTTTCCTCCCATATTCTCAATCTTGCTTGTTTCAGGGCCCACGGCAGGGCACAATTTATTGATGTAAAAATGTACTTTATTGTATAGTGTGAGAGTTGATATTTGTTTGTACTCACTGTGGTTTACATTATCGATTGTTTTCATCGGCTATGTTAACTAAAACATGTGTTTTTGGGTTATAAACTTACTTCATTTAGTTAAACTAACAAAAAGACAGAATTATTGTATGGGAACCTAAAATAAGTGTGTACCATTTTATGTACATAAAGTTTAAATAAATAAATACGAGACAACATACACTCACACCAATTTGATCCGTGGGGTCCATGAAAAAGGTCCGGTGCGTAGTACTCGCAACCGAGGCGTGTGTATGACAAGATATATGAACGTGGAGTAGTGAAAGAAAAAAAAAGAATGCTAGAATCGCAAGTGTGAATAGCAAGTGGCGGTCTCTAGTTTCTACATACCTTAATGAATAAAAACTTTTTAACAAAACAGTAGTAAAGAAAAAAGGCGAATTATAATATAACCCTTCTTTAGTCCTAATTACTAATTTGAGCAGTGAAGTAAGTAAATTATAATAAAAACCATGTTTTAGTTAACGAAGTCGAATTTGTTTGTCAGCACGTTATTAAGGGATTATTTTTTAATTTTTAACTCAATGTAAATAGAAATAAAGTGCTATTTAACGATTATGCGTTTTGTTTGAATTTAAAATACTATGCAATGGTATAAGATGGTTACCCAAAGGTGTATTAATGTATCCCCTACCTTCACAGTTCGCGTGTATGTTAAGTTTCAAGTAATAGAGGCGAGCCTATTGCCATTGTCCGGGCATAAATCCAAGCTCCGAGCTGCTATTGTGTTATAGAAAAATTCTGCTCGACCTGGGAATCGAATCCACAACCTCGTGATCAGCAATCCGAAACTCGAACAACTAAATAACAGACGAAGAAAATACGTTGACCATATAGGTATTAACATTGATGATGGTGTTTAGACCTATCTATATAATATATGGGTTAAATACTTACAAGAACTTTGTGATTTAATGTGTGAACGAGATACATTCAAGTGTTAAGATTTTTAATGCGAAATGGCGATAATTCTAATTATATGCAGCTGTAACATACAAGAAAAAATACCGAGCTGTAAGGTCAACGAACCTAGCACGCTTGGTGGTAGAATGTGTAAGAATAAGCGCCTGCCTACCACTCGTGTGGATAATGTGTTTTTACTCACAATAATAACACAATCAACATTCAAACTGGGCAATCGCCTATCAAAGTTCACAAATTTCAAGATAATGTCTGAACTTTCAGTGTAGACTGTAGATTAGTTGTAGATTGCCGCGAATCTATCACTACAGAGACGGTTGGAGTCGGTGTGCGTGCCACCAGACAGTTAAGCGAATAAATTAAAACTTGGGCAGCCATTAACACCCGCGTTATTGCGATTGTTACTGAAATCGCGCCCTTTATCGCTACAAAGTTCTTGTGCTGATTGTAATCGCTTGTAATAGCTTAGATTTTGCTTGCTTGGATGAATAAATTGCAATGTTTTTTATGTGATATCCTTTCCTATTTTCAATGGAAAAATTTGATTAGGTTTACTAATAGGACAGAAGTCTAGTAAATGGTGCCATGTAGGGTATCAAGCATTCAAGTGACAGACCAAACTATTATTATTATTATTTTCGTTTGTTATTTGACAAAGCGATAGATGATAACAGACATATTTGCTCATCTTAATTATCTAAATACAAATGGCACACTCGGAAGTAGAGGTTTAATTTAATTCTATAACTTTAGTAGCTACATCAAAGCGCCTAGTTCTTGAGTGTTAGATTTCAAAGTAGGTACTTCGGATTCAGCTCTCATTATTCTCGAAACTTATTCATACTCCGTCAAGAGACGAAGTTGAACGCTTCACTTGAATCGTTCACCATTCCGCCAGGATGCAGCTATAGACAGAAGATAAACGGATATTGTTACATACATACCTACCTCATAATAATTATATACTTTCTGCCTGAAAAAGGCGTGTACGTAACTTTTTGACAATATTAATAATTTCTGTGAGTTAGTCAAATGTTCATTCCTATTTCCTTCAAAAAGCTGAATATTATGTTGAAACTCCTTGAAACTTAATCAGTTTTTCATGTACACTTTTGAGTCGGCCTTCTCCCTTGTCATTCGCATTGTGCCCGCCTGGGGGTGTAAGTTGCCCAGATAAGGCTCTGCGACTGTGTGGATAGTAATCCGAGCCATGCACAAACTGCCTCGCACGAAGTAAGAACTCGTGTAGCGGAACCAAGATTCTAACTTTAAAAGTGCCCTTTTTTTGTTTAAGATATTTCCTTAATAGGTTTTCCAAAGAACTTGTGTTCGTTTTTGTCAAACATTTTTGTTGCTACGAAATGGTTAAATTACAATAATCATATCACCCGAAAGAGGTCCACTGTTGAACAAATGCCACACACTTCCACAAGGATCGGTTATGGTGCCTGCATCCGCGACTCCAAGCAACCTTTATCAACATAAATTACTTGTTCATTCATTCTGAAAGTCCATAATTATAGACGAGCGAGTGATCATAGCTCATCGGTTTAATTATTCAGTAGGAACTTAAACACAGTTTAGGTTGTAGGATCGAGAATAAGGCTAAATTAGGTTTCTATAAATAAGGTTTCCTTTTAGCTATTTTCTCCTTGCTATTTGAAGTTTTTTGTATATTAGTTAGGTAGGTTTGCGTAACCGAAAACCCTTCAAATTATCGTAGCCTACGCTAAAGGTTCATGGGTTCGATTCCCGGATACGCAGCTCGAAGGAAAGTCGATTTCTGCCCGTTAATTACATGTTGCGGTTAATCTTAATTGTAACTAGGTATTACTACTAATACTAGTTAATTCAGTGTATTTATGTGGGCCGATCCTGGCGGCACTGCAATGCCGGGCCGACCCGTGACGGGAGTGGAGCGAGCCCCGAACATCCCGTCAGTTTACAAAAATCAGTTTAATATACTGGTCCCTCAGTGAGGGAACTTTCAGATATTAAGCTGAAAAGAACAGATACTACACTTTGATCTTAGCCAAAAGGCCGAGAAGCGATAACAATAACGTGTAAATCGAGGAGGGTCGTTCAATCGCGGAGAATCTTAACACCGCCATTCAGATTATGACGTAGAATGCACAACGCCATCTATCGTGTACGAGTGGAAACTTGGTATAAGTAGAATTTGTACAATGAAAATAATTATGTTTCATAAACAATAGAACGTAGCGAAGTTGAAGTAACAAAGTTTATATTTTATTAAAACATCAAATTACATGTTTGTTGATTTGATTTCTCTAAATGACATCTACACTAATCTACATCTACACTAATATTATAACGAGGAAAGATTTGTATTTTTGTATGTAACAAATAAACTCAAAAAGTACTGGACCGATTTCAAAAATTCTTTCAATGTTAGATAGCCCATTTATCGGGGAAGGCTATATATACCATCACGCTACGACTAATAGGAGCGGAGTAGTAATGAAAAATGTTGCAAAAACGGGGGAAAAAATTATAAGACCACGCGGGCGAAGCCGCCTAGATTTAATTTGAATGTTTTGATTTTTAAATTGAATTACGCTAAGTAAGTGCGGTTAGTGCCTAGTAAATAGACTTATTAGATTTTTGTCATTGCATTAGACATTAACAAATTAAGTTGATTAAAAAACTAACCCTCCAGAGGGTCAAACCAAATTATTGTTTTTCTTTTGGCTGCTAATTAATCTTCTTCCGAGAGGTTCCTTCTTCATGGGGATTATAATAGGTTTTCGCATAACAACTGGGATCGACGGCTACACGTGCTCTCTGAGGTACGAAAGGGTCTCGATGTGTTAAGAATGGTCACCCATCCACAGATTGAGGTCTACATGCATACATGTATTAATTTTATCTGTCTTATTTTTCACATGTTACGTTTCGTTATCATTATCATTCATCGCCCTAGCCTTTTCCTAACTAGTCTTCGACTATGCGCAACTCAACTAGCAATTTTCAAATTATGAATCATGTTTTTTTTTCAAATTATGAATTTTCAATTTTCTAGTTATGAATCATAACTTATTATCATTGTTATTAAACTTGCTTTTGCTTTAGCCGTGCAGAATATTACTTATTGGCCCTCCTTTGTTCTTACAACTGAACTAATTCAGAAATTTGTTATCATTGTAAAATATCTGCAAGTTTTACGAGGCGGAAATTCCAACTAGAACGGCGATCGTTGTTCCTAATAGCTTTTTAATACTGTTCATAGTAAAACCCTACATTGGCGCCGAAACTTGCGCGATAAGCCGTTTCGCTGGAGACTGATAAGGAACAATTTTAGTTACGTAACTATGTGTCTGTGTATTAAAGGGGATGAATATTCTTATAAGGAAGATTTTCAAGTTTATTTACCTATATTAATAACTACTAATAACAATCTATACTATCTATACTTCTATATCTATACTTCTATACTTAATATTATAAAGAGGAAAGATTTGTATTTTTGTATTTTTGTATGTAACGAATAAAGTCAAAAAGTACTGGACCGATTTGAAAAATTCTTTCCATGTTAGATAGCCCATTTATCGGGGAAGGCTATAGGCTATATATCATCACGCTACGACTAATAGGAGCGGAGTAGTAATAAAAAATGTTGCAAAAACGGGGGAAAAAATTATAAGACCACGCGGGCGAAGCCGCTGGCGGGGAGCTAGTAATATTATAAAATGTGAAAGATTGCGATTGTATGGTGGCATAATCGCGTTCTGAATGAAGTTTTTTTGAAAATTTTCCTTGTTGACCATAAGGTTCCTGAAATGGTCTTGAATATGGTGTTTTACAGTAATTGTTACTACTTGTATTAAAGTTAGGTATCCAAAATCATGATAACGAGTATGATTATTGCTGTAATATCAAGCAATTGCGCGGAAAAACTAACAAGTTTTTGTTCACGAAAAGAGGAAAGCGATATGATAAATAATAGCCGGCTCGTCCTCGAACAAACTTCCACGGTAACAAAGGCGGAATGACAGTGTAAACAGTGGTGTTCGGACACAAACATTAGTTGTGTGGCTGTATGCCGCGGCGCCTGTGCCTCGGGAAAATACTCGTAAACTTTGCGCGGCAATTTTGACAGCTATGGAAGTTTGTTTCTAGTTTTGTTGTTGTGCTTTTTACAGGTAGGTACTACGTATTTACTATCATTTCTATAAGTTTTTTTTTTTTAATAATACACTTACAATTTGGGATGACGTTGAAAAAAGTGCTTAGGTAGTGAAGATTATTTTTAAAACTCATATTAAATTATTTACAAAGTACAAACTTAGCCTAATTTTTCCAATGATATTTATTATTATTTTTCTTTTATATATTTTAAATAATACAATAATCCAAGGCAGCGCTCGTAATCACCACTTCTGGTGCTAATGTAGGGTTTGATTCCCACACCCCAAATATTTGTATTATCTACAGTAAGTACCCTATTTATTATGTTATCGTGATGTTAGGACTTGTGTTTGTAATCGCAGCCACATTACAGGACATTCAATATATTTAGTTTTTTTGTAGTCGTCTGTCGGGTTCTAGTGGTACTACTAACCCCGAGGGCCTGGGTTTGATGTCCAGATCGAGCGAATTGCTGCTGAGAAAAAAATATTATAGGGCTCCGTTTTATAGCTATATGGTATATATCTAAAAGCAAACCGCCAAACCGGGGATCTGGCCTCCGAAAAATACATAGATGGCCTCTTTGAAAGCCTATAAAAGATATCGAAGTACACTAAGGTACTTATTTCCTGAAGCCCATTTACACAGAAAGTTCGTCTCAGATATTCTATTATCGTAAGAGTATAAAAAACTTACCGCATTCCTTGTCATTCTGATCTTGGCATCCGTCGTAGCTCTTATCTCTGGTCTAAAGAGATTATCACTTCATTCCATAAGACATCATGACTCACACTAACAGCCATGGTGTCATGGGGATTAAGGTCAGCATTAATGAAGGTGAATAGCGTCATAGAATAGTGTCTATTCAATTAGTTTTTTAATTACTTACTTATTAATTAAGTACAATCTTATGTTAATAATTCAGTGAGGCATGCAACCGCTATTATAACAAAGTTTTTGCCACAAAATATCTAAGTAAATCTTTTGTTTTATCCGTTCTGAGCAAATATCACCTTCCCCAATTTAAGTTATCAACTTATAAAAAAAAACATTTTCAAGTTTAAGTACAGTTCGCGCCAAACTTATTGTCCGGGTTGAAGTTGGCACGAGCTAGCTTTAACCCGGCCGTAAAAATCAGAGAAAGAAAAATATTGGATTAAATTTATTTAAAACGACAGCTTACGACTTGAGCTTCCGTATTTATTTATTACAATCTAATAATATTCTTTCTCCGATATTTACGCCTGAGTTAAAGTTAGCTAGTGCCAACTTCAACCCGGAAAATAAGTTTGGCGCGAACTGTATCTTACAGCAAACTTATATGCTACTAGCTTCCCGCCAGCGGCTTCGCCCGCGTGGTCTTATAATTTTTTCCCCGTTTTTGCTACATTTTTCATTACTACTCCGCTCCTATTAGTCGTAGCGTGATGATATATAGCCTATGTTACTCGGGGATAATGTAGCTTTCCAAAGGTGAAAGAATTTTTGAAATCGGTCCAGTAGTTTCGGAGCCTATTCATTACAAACAAACAAACAAACAAATCTTTCCTCTTTATAATATTAGTATAGATTATGTAGTTATTACAAAAATACCATAATTACAACTAGGCTAGTGGACTGTTTATATTTTATGGTCTCATAAAAACGTAGACTATTTATAAAAAGAGCCAATCAATAAAAACAAAATTAAAATCGTTTGAAAAATAACTAAGTTATAGGCATATTAATTTTATGCTAAACCGAGAGCGCACTATGTCGACAATGTGACGACAATATTGTGCATGCGCAGCATGCGCCATACACATACAAAGTCTGTTATTTTGAATTAGACTTTTATAACTATTGGTCCATCATCATCATATTACCTAAAAGAGATCTACTGCTGAACAATGGCCACCCCCATAGGCTTTCACAAGGACTGGCCGCCGCCGTATACCCATGTATCCAACGACCTTTACCAGGTCGTCCGTCCGTCTCGTTGGAGGCCGTCCCATGCTGCGCTTTCTGGTGCGTGCGTAAGTGCGTAAGAAGTACAACGTAGAAAAAAAATTAGACATCTGACTAATATAATAACTCTGCTACTACTAAAACTAAACTAAAATGTATAGAAAATGCATTTAATAATTCTAAAAACAAGTATTCTATTCATAGACCACGTCCACGTACATCGCAGGTGTCCTAATGACTACAATTAGTCGCAAAATGACGGGCTATTCGTCAACCATTGTGATCTACCGACGGAAGGCAGTCGGCCGTAACGTGCAAAAAATATAAATAACTCACAATTAGTTATAAAAGTATAATTGGTGAGTGTTGAAGGGTACAGTAGAGATTGTGGGCTGTCATGTCCGTATGTATTGTTTTAAAAGAAGGTAATTATAGAAGCTTAGCTTAGTTTTATAAACGTAAAATCTTGGTTCATTTATACACTGTGAACGTTTCTGTCTGGATAAATCTTTCTAGAAGCAATCGAAGAAATAAATATGAAGAAAAAAAATCTTTATTGCTTTCCATAGAAGCTGTCTTGTAGTTTTTTGTTTTAGTTCTGATTTTAGTTTCGCCGTGTTACCAGAAACGATTTTAGTTATTGAGTATAGGCAAAATTTCTGAAATTCACCTATTTGACAAATAGGTTTCTTATCTTATCTTCTGAAGGCGTACTCTAAAGAAGGATAGTGTTTGTTGTGTAAGTGAGGAGATCCCCGCGTACACTTAGCGGGGCATGGGGGCTAGACAAGTTGCATTTTGACATTCGAATCGACAATCAAAATGTATGGAAATGACATTAGTGACAGCCGGATTTGCCGAAAGCTTGTGTCATTTCCATACATTTTGATTGTCGATTGGAATATCAAAATTCAACTTGTCTAGCCCCCATAGCTAAGTTACCGTATTCGTAAAGTATGTAGTTTATGCCACCTATTAATTGTCAACCAGTGCGAGTATGGTGGCCCACACCAAAACATTTTCCATTTGCTGAATTGCCCAAAGTGTCCGTACATCTTTGCTTTGAGACACTGACTGATGCCGCAATTAACGTGGCCAGGTACTGGGCCCAAGTATTATAATATAAAATATTTGCCACTGACTAATATTAAAGCGAAAACTAGATGGAATCTTATCACATGTAGATTTTACTTAGACGAGATGTCAACCGCTTCAATTGCTTGTATTATCTAATATATAAAACAAACTCGGGTTTGTTACAATACTTATAACTCGAGAACTGATGGACCGATTTTCATGAACTTTGATTTGTTGGATTTGTCACTACCTCCAATAACAGTATAACTAAAAAAATGGTGTAACGGGGTTCAAACGTGAGCAAAGTTGCGGGAATCAGCTAGTCTAATATATAAAACAAAGTCGGGTTTGTTACAATACTTATAACTCGAGAACTGCTGGATCGATTTTCATGATTTTTGATTTGTTGTATTTGTCACCACCCCGAATAACAGAATAACTAAAAAAAAATTGTGCAACGGGGTTCAAACGTGAGCGAAGTTGCGGGAATCAGATGTCAACCGCTTCAATTACTTGTATTATTGAGGATAAGTAATTGGATGATTGTCATCATCGTACCTAATCGCCTCGCAGAGACATTTACTAATCACTGTAAGCAGAAAGTCAACAAGAAGTGTGTTGATTTGATTATGATCATCACTAATGTTTATTCGATACAAACTTTCTTTCTCACCGATTTACCCTAAACATCAATACAATCACAATCGATTGTGTAACATTGATTACACGGTGTGCGCGGGCGCACAATGTGGGCAGAAATCTAAATGGCGTCGATTGTCGTACTTCCGGCGGAAGTGAATTATGTGGTGTCGGTCATGCGAGCAGGTGACCGTGGTCTGTTATCTGCGTGGAGTTGTTTACCAGATTTTGTGAACGAATATACGGTAGGAAGAGATGGTACTGATTGTGTTCGTACATAACCATATCATACAGTAACTAATCAATGCGCCTGGAACTCTTCGTGACGCGACACTTCGTAATATTTTCTTTGTAGGTAGATTTAAAAACTTCATTTCATTTGTAGTTAACAATAATTAGGTAGGTAGCTGCAACATTATTGTAGCAAAACGTGAAACCTTTGTCGGGCTTACCCAGAACACTGTACTACTTAGCCAAAAATAGAATATAAAATTATGTTGTCTTAGCGATGTAAGTAAATATATTGTATTTGTCGTAGTATTGTTTTTATTAGGGCGACTTAATCGCGTTAGTTTAATTTAGTAATTGATTTTATTTCCTACTTTTTAGTTTATATGTCAACATAGAATCACTAGATAGATCCTAAATAATAATTTAAATTTAATTTCATGTACCCAGTGACACTCGTGCCATCAAGACGAATCTAATGAGGTGTCATTTATCTAAATCGGTTGAGCCATTGAGTAGTTACGGACATAGGAACGGACATACATACATACATACATACATACATACGCGTCAAACACATAACCCTCCTTCGGCAGTTGGGTAAAAAAAATCTATAATTTAGATTATCTCTAATAATATAAGAACAATCTGTTGTAACTTTAACAAACATCAATTTTAACAGTAATCATTCTAAAAAAAAAGACATGCTACGTACTTGAATTGAGTCTTCGTTTAGCAGGAGCGATGGGGTCTGGAGCATCAGGCCTTGCCGGAGAAACGCCGGGTGGAGACCTGCGCCTTCCAGCATCAGGACTGCGCTTCTCGCTCAACCAGCTCCGGACACTCAACTCCTATGTGGACACCCTCTGGGAGGAAGATCAGAAAGGTTTGTGTCAATAAATCGTAAATTCAGGGGACCAGCATTAGGACAGTAATAATGAAATTTTTTTACCAGTGAATATTTGTGAGCATTCGTCATCAAATGATCTGGGGGCGTATTATGAAGCTTTAAAGCCTTTGTCGTTCCTGTGCGAGAGAGAGATGCTGCCATATAAGTTGGGTAGCACCATTTCTTTTTGCAACGTAATAATGCCTTAGCACTTTACAATACGGCCGCTGTCTCTCTGTCATCTGGGCAACATTATGAAAAACATGTTTTTTTGGTTTACGGGTGGTGGTACTCTCACTTACTAAACAGGACCGACCTTCAGGCATAGAACTATCCTCTTAAAAGAGTATCCAAAACGCTGCCCGTAGTGGACACATCCGTGAGGAAAAAACAACCTTAGAACCAAAAGGAAAATAGAAGAAATGGCTATCAGGTAGACTTTAAGTAGGTAACATGTTTTGTTTTGGCGACGAAGATAAGTAAAGTTTATACAGTATGCTATTTTCTTGGGTCGTTTAGCTTTTGGGACCGGGACCGCGGTCCCGAATTGCTCCTAAAAATACAATAATTATTTTTAAGTTTTATTTTGGGACCACATATAATAGTTATTGTATCTATAGGTGGAATCCGGGACCGCGGTCCCGGTCATAAAAGCTCTACGACCCATTTTCTTGATTTTCAATTAGGACGCATATCTACGGAGTTGGAGAGCGCAGTAGAGAGCCTGGTCCAGAGGATTGTTGACGGAGCTGGGCAGCGAGATCCGAGGTTCAGATGTTCTCATCTCATTGCGCTACACAGAGGAAAGAAGGTAAGCACAGCATGACAGCACGCATTTCCGTTGCATCTTGTACATCCTAAAGAACTCTAGCTATTTAGCATTTATTAATTCAAAATACAATAAAAAATAATTAATTAACATGAAATTTCCAAGCATCGCATTTATTGAAATCGATTCTATTTATTTAATTAATCTGGATCTGCGTTCAACAGATGCGCTCCCGTTCATTGGAGTACTTGGTGACGCTAGACTCTCTTCCACCTCTGAACTTCGGGGAAGAATGTCGCCTGCAGGACGGCCCCGTAGGTTACGGACGTGTACGCCTTGCAGGCAGGGAGGCTGACAAGTGGGACGAGTTCCTTACACCTTCAGGTTATCTGTGCAGGTGAGTTTGAAATGACGCATGAATGAATTTTGAAGAAGGGATAGGTCAAGAAATAATTAAATGATTTATGAAGGGATGTGGGCCAAGTGGAGCCAATTTGTTTAAATAAATCAAAAGAAGAACTGCCTAGAGGTACTTAGCGCGATTGCTATGCTCCAGGTTCTGGGTTCAATTCCCAAGTTGAGCAAAGTATGAAATTCTCAGAAGCATCTGGGAGTTTGGATTCGTGGTAATAAAGTAGTAATGCCCACTATTACATGAAACAAATATTCCAGCGAATTGTGGATGTGCATTAGTCTCCTCTGCCTTACCCTTAGGGGATACAATGGTGATGGATGGCATGTAATCCAAAGGTCAACATGCGATCTCCGAGATCCTTCACCTGCTCTAAATATCTCTTAAACTTACTTCTTCTTACAAACAGTGGGTTACATCGATGGCCCAAAATACAATTACATGTTGATGTTAAGGGATAAAGTCGTGGAGCGCTGGGTGGAGTTGATCGCGCGTTGCACGTCATCGCGCGGCGGCGGCGGCTCGCGCGTTCTGTGTGCACGCGCAGCACGCCACGCTGCGCCCTATCGACACTGCTACCTGCAGCGAGGTGAGTTTGTAACGATGTAATAAATTATTTTCACATTTTATTAATATAATAACATACCATCACGCCTGTATTTCCCGAAGGGGTCGGCAGAGGCGTACTAATGTACGCCGGTATGTTTAGGTCCCATACAATAGGGGGCGAGCCTATTGCCATCAACCGGGCACAAATTCAGACTCCGAGCTACTACTGGGAATCTTACAGAAAACCCAACAACACTTTGCTGGTTCGGGGGATCGAACCCAGGACCTCTAGCGTAGCAGTCGCGCTTGGGACCATAAGACCAACGAGGCAGTAATTTTATCAACGACATAAAAAAATGCTTTTTAACCAAAAATAAGGTCAAACCACTTAAGATTTGGACACAATTAACACTGATAGATCAGTTATCTATTAGTACGTAACATAAAACTTGTTATGTAGACATGGCAAGCACGATAGGAATGTAGCTACCGGCTCGTGGCGTCCTGGGAATTCACAGACACGCTGGCGACGTGCCCAACGTGCCCGACGTGCTAGAAGAATGCTTGACTGCTATCTTAGTCGGACTTTGAGAATTAGGAATTGAAATGTCAAATGCTGTCAAATGTAATTTTAGAAAATCACTCCCTGGACTGACGCCTATAAGGGAATTAACTTTACTAGCGGTTTCACTCGAACCCCAGTATTTTTTTACCTACGAAACCGGAGGAGGTTCTATGTTCGACTGTGTTTTTTTTTGAGACAAAAAGATTCGATAAAGAAATAGTAGTAGTAGTTAGGTATATCAGCAAGTAATGACATCTGGAAGATCTTGTAATAAAGTACTAAAGTAAGTAACTTTTAGTTACGTAAACTCCAAACCCTTTGGCGGATAGTTTTATAACGCACACTATTGGTAAAACGATACCAAGGCGAGCATAGCGAGAAAAAGCTTGTATTTTATAAAACCCTCCAGCTGTTTTTGGCCTAAAAATGTAGGCTTATACATAGTTCTGATTTCTGTGCGAATAATAGACATTAAAATAAAACTACATTTAATAATCTTTTTGTATTTTTTAAGCATTTTCCTTCATTATAAATAACTACATTTAATCAATTAAAATAATAAGGATAACAATTATATGAACGTAACGCGATAAAATCCGTAAAAAGTATTTTTATTTCTAGGCCTGTATTAATTTATTCGATTTTGGTAAACTAATGTAATAAGATTAAAATAATAATACAAAACATATATTTTTTGTAATAGTGTAACTTTGCCATGTGTGCTGCGTTTCTCAATTATATTATCTTTTAACAGATACCATTTACTCTGAAAAAAAAAACAATTATTACGATTTAATATTTCAGATTTACTACTATAACCTACAGCTAGACTGAAAAGACCGCTTTTAAACATGTATCATACATATATATAATTATGTTTCATGTAAAACAGAAGTACTTAGAGCTTATCGACCCAACTATTGCTGGGCACGGCATCGGAACTTCTATGAAAAGTAGTTCCGGTAGTACGCTCTGGCCTAGGGCGGGTTGATTAGGATCTGGGTCTACTATGACTTCTAAATATGAATGTATTCTAGTATGATGATGAATTGGTGAAGTATCCAGCTCTCCAGACGATAGTACTTGTAATGAATTTTTTGATGATTCTTTTGCCTTGTAAGTATACTGTAGGTATTTAAAGTAGGATTTAGCTTATCCTACCATTATATCTAATCAGAGAATAATAATTTAATTACCCACACATCACGCTCCACACACACTCGCTTCACATGCCCCCTCCGCTTAAAGTTGGAGAAGTTTTAATTAAAAAGTAAATTTCCGAAGCGGCTCTGCGCGATTGTACCGTAGACAGTTAAACTAATTAAGTTCTGCGGTTACCGCTATTGGAAACCGAGTTCTGAAGGCTCTTGTGGCATAGATTGGGAACGTTTATTTTTGTTAAGTGTTTTACGTAATGTGTGAACGCAGATAAGGGGTGCATGCAAATGTTTAAATTTTTAGCTTGAAAAATAGTCTTTAAATCTGAGATAAACTATGGTTTAATATACATTTTTCTAAGACATTTTTTTGTATTAATAAGGAGTTTTTTGTTGATGGTTAGCCCATTGTGCACTGTCCGTGGGACCCGAGGGATGTGACATTTTGAATTTATAAGCAAATCAAAAATTGTTTTACATAAACATAAATAACCACGCCTGTATTCTCCGAAGGTAACCCTTCATTACGTTATGCATAGGTGGACTATGTACAGGCACAGTTTAATTTAGGTCCCATCCATCTATCTAATAGGGGCGAGCTTATTTCCATTAACCGGGCACAAATCCTTTGGACCTGCTACGGGAATTTCATTCATCTACGAGTACAAAGGCATTTTCTAAGCTGTTAACGTTCGATATGAATACGATACGAATGCAAGAAAAACTATTGCAATATAAGCAATAGTTTTTCTATCATTCAAAACAAATGTGGAGTTCAGAACTCCCCCGGATATGACGTAACTATTTACCCAGTTTGACAGTTAGCCGCGGTTTTAGTCCCGGTGGATGAGACTGCAATGTTGTTTCCCACTTTTGAATTCCAACACATTCCAAACGACTATGGCGTTATAAGTTATGATTACTTTATTATTAGACATTTAGATTTTACAGTTAAATGTTTTATATCAAGTAGACTGTTATTACGGTACTATGAATTTTCAAAAGTTAGAGCACGGTTCCGTTCACGGTTCTATTCACGCCTTTTTCCCTTAGGGGTAGGCAGAAATGACAGAAGGCCACCTGCTACGATTTTTGCGTATTTCTCTATAAATAATATAATTAAATCTCTTACTTCTTCAAATTCCAGACGGTGGACATAAATATTAATAAGTTATGACTTTCACAGAACCTTCATTACGTCATAATTCTACGTCGCTACATTTATTTCATTAGCAACATTGTTAATATGAAGGCGAGTAGACATCCTAATATTTCTACACCAACCACTCTTGGGACCAGAATGAAATATGAAGAGTTTTTTTTAATAAATTAGGGCAAACTCGCGACTGAATGGCTCGGATGAATAAATGAAACTTGCGAAGTAGAAAAATGAGCTCTGTGTTCATCTCATTTAGCGGTATTTGTATGTTGATGAAAATACACGATGTACTGCAGCTTACCACAAGATAGGTGCCATGATGTATAACTGAGTGAGAATGAAAAAGACGAACCCCTTTTTATATTGGTATATGGTTTCCCAGATGAGCTTTAGCTGTCACTTAGTTGTGAATGCATACATTTGGTGTTAGCCTAGGACGTTTAATAAGCCTATGTGTTAGGACTAGGCCTAGGCGATAGGCCAAATACATAGTTTATGTGTTAGAGAACTATAACCCTTCTTCCAGCATACCCTTGATACGCTATACAGCAAAGACTATATTACTTGGGAGTATGTGACAACTAGTATAGCATCGAAAATAAGCTTCAAGATAAAAGCAGTGATAGCCTAAGGGTATGACCACTGGACTGCCAAGTAAAGGTCTCGAGTTCGAATTCAAGGCATGCACCTCAGACGTTACGAAATCATGTGCGTAATTATCACTCGCTTTAACGGTGAAGGAAAACATCGTGAGGAAACCTGCATGCCTGAGAGATTTCCTCGACGGCATGTGAAGTCTGCCAACCCGCATTATTTTAGCGTGGTGGACTATAGTCTAATCCGTCTCATACTGAGAGGAGACCCGTGCCCAGCAGTGGGACAGTATATGGGTTGATTATTTATTTTTTCAAGTTAGCAATGCATTAATATTATTTTCTTGATTATACCAGGATCAACACTACTCTCTAGCACGGATCGTCGCCTGGCGATCGTGGAAGGGGCAGCTTGGGTAATGGTGCGTGTTGGCGCCGGGGAGGCTGAAGCTAAGCTGATGCTGGGCGCCCGAGTCGAGGGGTGCAGCGCCGCAGCATACACCAATAGGGTGCCTCTGACGCATCCGTTGGCATTGTTACATTACACCAGTGCTCAAGGGGTGAGGTTCTGATGGAAGTTCATTACAGCATTTCTTTTTCCGTGTAGACATGGAGGCGTCGGTTCTTTGTCAGAGGTTTCATTTTATTATTTACTGACCAGACCAGTCAACTATCGTACATATTGGTAAACTGTCTTCTTTTATCAGTATCTTCTTTACCAGACATTTTCTAACTACATAGAATGCTCCTGAAACTCAAAGAAATGAGGAAGGGCTTACCATTCCTCTCAAATCGTCGTCTACGTCTTTACGTATACGACGATTTATGAAACAACTGCAGAAGAAAATGGGGATCGAGTAGTATCAAGGGGAAAAACAGAAAGTAGCCGATAAAGAACAGTGGCGATTGCTTCACCGACAAGAGATGAGCTTCTTAATAAAAAAATTGGTTATAAGTCCCGCAAGTTGCTAATAGGCTGGAACCTTGTATTAACTTCCACGTGACGTCTTCCGCTGTACTTGCCGACTATTGGTGCTAACGCGTCCTGAGAGCGGCTACGTCATTTTTACGTCACCAAGATGGCCGCCAGGCACATTATCAATTTGCAGGGCTTATACATGGTTGACTCTCATCCAGGGTTACTACGCAGTGGCAGTAGGTCCACCATCTTCCCTGGTATGCGGTGACCGCTCGTCCACCTGGCAGCTATGGCATCCGTCTCTGGAGGCTGAGCTGGACGCGCACTGCTCAGAACTGTCCACAGTGGCTAGGATCGCTGGGGCGTTGAACGTGCTGATAGACAAGATGAGAGAAGGAGTGTATCAGGTAATTTTATAAGAAATTAATGTAATGATTTATTGACTAAAGAGATTAAGCTCTTAAAATATGCCCTCTGTGACTTCGTAATGTTCTGCAATTCTTTCAAGGGGTTGTAAGCATAAAAATTGTTTTAGTATTGTGTCTATTAAATGTTCTTAGATGACAGAATTAGACCGTATAGACAACACGATAATTTGTTCAAGAAATTAGAAAGAACTATACATGGTGAAACCTATAATAACCGACTTCCACCAAATATAAAATGATGGCAAGTCAACAAGACTTTTTCTTTTCTCCAGCTAATGTTTGTTCATTGTTGGTAGGGCACACTCCGCGTCTTGAGTCGCTACGCAGCAAGTTGCTTGCTACGGCGTAGGCTGGACCGCTGCGGCGCCTACGCACACTCGGCGGCGCGGTGCTGCGTGGCCGCGCATGCGTCGCACCACTTACTACTGGCTTTAGACTCGTAAGTACTAATTTTATATATGTCCGTCCTATTCCAGGATAATCTTTGTGCGATAACTGACTTAGACTGAAAGTGGAAATACCGAGTCTACCTGTCCAGCTGCTTTCGAGCTGGTCTCGTGATCGCAAATGCGGTTGTTAAGGCTTAGGTTCTGGTTCCCATTTATTATATAGCACTTTAAGGTACTAGTGACGTGTGGGTGTGTGCACACCTCTGTCTAACGCTTCAGAGATACAGGCGTAATGTGCAAAGCACAAAATTAGTTCCAATATTTGATCGTCATCTGGGTCAGATTGCAAAACTGTACTTAAACTGATTTTTACTCGAGTTTCTACTTTATGCTGTCATCAATGTGGGTTGTAACAATTATTCCTTACTTTTGTATTTTTTAAGTATTTTCTAAGTATTTTAAAATAATACCAATTATGTAGGATAGGACTCACGGTGGCTTAGAGGTCATAGCGTCTGATGTATTTAACCAGAAGACGCAGGTTCGAATCCTGCCCGCCAGTCGATTTTTTCCTTCATTAAAATAACTGGATTTTTTCCTTTTATTTGCTCATAATCTTGACGTATAAAATCTTCCAGACTATACGCTCTGTGTGAGCGTGGCGGCGTGGCAGGCTACATATACCCGGTGGAGCGAGGGTCTGTGGTCAGGCGAGGCGCTAGAGATGCTGATTGGTTGTTTGATGCCGCCTGCGTCAAGAGCTGCTTGCAGCAAATGCACCATGTTGCTGGTGAGGCTTCCTTGTGATATGTGAACTATGTCACATTATTTATCTTCACCAAGTTTCAATCTGACTTACCCGTGGTTTACTTTCTCTGAATTTCAAATAGTAGGCTAATGGAAAGTATTCGCCAGCACAAATCTGTACTGTCGATAGAAAACAAGCTTCTGCTCTAGAACCCGGTGTTAAAACCACTTTGGACCTACGGAATCCAGTTATGGAGTCAAGTAAAAGTAACATACTCTGTCTGCAACGAGTACAAAATTACATTCTGAGGGAAATAGTTCTCGCTCCTTGCTTCATAAGAAATAATAAAATTCATGAATAACTCAACGTGTCACATCTAAAATCGAATGGTACAGGAACAGTACATCGGCCAGGAACAGTCACTTTCTCTTTATAAATTCCTCAACTATTGGCGGGTATAAACAACGGTCCGTTAATCTTAAACAGGTGAAGACATCCCTCTGACACCCTCAGACTTGCTGGAGACAGCTCTGCTCAGCCGTTGGGAGAGCCTCAACAGAGAGGCTAGGGTGTCGGCAGCGTCCAGCCCGACGTACTCGCGGCGTCAGCTGCGATACCTTTGGCGGGTTGCCAGTGAACTGCTCACGTGCAAGAGTATGCTCTGCTGTGTAAGTGTGGTAGTGGTAGTAGATCATAGGCGAGGGTTTAAGTAGGTATTGTGGTTGATAAACTCCCAAACCTCAATGAAAAAGGTAGTAGGTATGCGGTTCTTTCGGAGTGAACTTAGAGAGCATGGCCGCATCTACGTACTGATCGTCTGCACGAATCCTAAAAAATCATAAGCATGTCCTCAATTTATTTTTTAATTAAACAATCTCAAGCACTACATAATTAGGTGTTTCAGCTTTAGGTCCTTAAAGTTACGTAGCAATATGTCCTTTCACGTAACGCTATTTTAACTCTTCTTTTGCCAGGATAACCACGGTACCTTCAAAGCTAACTTAATTCAAATGACGTCATTGAACCAGGAGCCCGTCGAGGATCTGATTCACATCTTAGCCATCATGCTGGACCAGGCCCGCGATCTTTATCTGAACAACTTCCAATCCCGAAATGTTGGGGAGTTTAATAGAGATCTCTCTACTTACAGGTGAGTTTATCTCTAAAGCTTCGTAGTGTCCAAAACAGCTCTATTTCTTTCCTCTCGTAAAAAGTAATAGGCAACCTGGGCTAGTGCGGGTCGAAGTAGGGAGTAAACATAATATGGTATTTGGAATAAAGACTAGCTAGAGAGTAAAGACAGTCGATGGTGTTCAGTTAATTTAGTTGATTCAATGTGCCTAAAAATTTACACCTAACCTGAAACATATTTAGATTCATGTAATCGCAGATTGATCGTACCAGAGTTCGATCAGGCGTTGCATAAGATACCAAATTGATCATCCTCAGTCAAATATGATGCCCCTGATCTTATTGACGTAGTCCAAAATAGCATATACCAGAATATACCTAGTACTATTATTTAATATTCAACACCTAAACAGATCGAAGAAATGGAACAAATTAAAAGACTACTACGACGCATCATCAGCTTGTCTCATCGACACTGTTCGGAGAGACCCAGGTCTTCGTCAAGAAGACTTAACAGACCACATCGTTGTCATGAAGAACATCCTCAGTTGGCTCCATAAAGGCGCCAAAGACGACAAGAAGTACCTTGGACCAGTCCTAAAACCGTACTTGGATGGTCTTTTCACCAGTTCTATGGAGAATTCATGGTTTTTAGAAGACTTTGATGGGAAGAAGTGTGTCAAAGAGTTCGATGGGTTGAAGGAGTATTGCCTAGGAGTCCACGATGGAAGTTTGGAGCCCTGCATGGGGTTGCTCGATGCTGCCAAGAAGTTCGCATGGGCTAAGGCCATGGTCGATTTTGTGGACCGGTTTCGGCATATTGGTAAGTAAAATTTATATTTTTTTAAATATAACAACCTTTGGTGAGGTAAATAATAATGTTATTAATGTTCTAGCATTATTGTGCTCTAGATTAGTTATGTAACTCTTTAAATTACTAACAGAAGCATACGAAAATTAACGACTGAAGTCTCAAGATAACAACGCGCTAGTAACAATAGGTGTCTATAAGTTAAGCATTTTTTAAGCAATAATACTGTAAACTTTCATCAAAATCCGTTTCGTAGTTTTTGCGTGAAAGAGTAACAAACATCCATTCATACTCACAACTTTCACATTCATTATTAGTAGGATAAACACTGAATTCAATTCATGATTGTTACTTTTCATACTTTTTTTCTTACAAAGTGTTATTTGCAAGATAATTGTACAATAATACATACTCACTAATGAATAAATGCTAACATTACAGTCAGTTTGATTGTTTATTTACAAAGCTCTCGGGTTTACCCCGTCCCGGCCGCCGCGAGTTAAACTGTTGTGGTGAATTTATTGTGAGCGCTCACATTAAGCTTAAATGAGGGGACAATAGGGCATTGACCGCTGTGAAATTGTAAATCTATGAACATAATAATTTTAAATTGTTACTCGCTTACAACGAATGGATGGTATCGTGAGGAAACCCAACATTCCTAAAACATTATCTGGATGGCGAGCGAAGTCTGTCAACCCGCAGTAGGTCAGCGTCGTGGAGTATACCTAAACCTCTAATTACGATTAATGGGTTGATGATAATGATGAACCAAATAACTCATAACTAATGCGGGTTGGCAGACTTCACCGATGAGAAAATCTCTCAGCCATGCAGGTTTCCTCACGATTTCCTTCACCGTAAAGCGAGTGATAATTACGCACATGATTCGTGTCAAAGGTGCGTGCCTTCGAATTGAACTCGAAACCTTTGACTTTGCAGTCCAGTGGTCATACCCCTAGGCTATCACTGCTCTCATTAATTGGTTCACTCACATAGAAATAAAAAATCCTGTTTACGAAAGACTAACCCATACAAAAAGAAACAATAATAAAAGCCACTGTTTCACAATCACAATCCAGTGGATCAAAATTTCCACGTTGCGCTCGCAGTGAATACGTTAGTATTAACAATGACCAGGGTATTATGGGACACAATATCGTAGTGACGTTTGGTCAGGGGAGCTCTGGGCTCGGTGGGCAGGAAATAATGCTGGCTGTGGCTGGTTTTATGCAGATGTAGCTGGGCTAGATATGACTGGATCGATGTTTATAAAGAGATATATTATATTAACTGTACCATTGGAGGGAGGGACCTTTCCAGTAAGTAGCATTTCCTCAGTTTCGATGGGTCTTCTTTGCAATTAAATACATTATCTCGATTTTAATTTAATTTAGATTGACTGTTTCCGAATCGACTTTTTTGTTAGACTTATACTACTGCCGTCCTCAAGCTAAAATGCCGTTATCTGACATCTGGCCGATTTTGAATTTTTAATGCCAACACAATCAGAAGTCTCCTCGTAAGATCTGTTAGTCAGTACTTCTAAGTCCAAATATGACTTCTAGTTATTAAGTAGCGTACATTTTTTAAAACTGCCCACTTTTTTGTGCATAACTCAAAAAGTAGTTTTGGTACATAACGGCATTTTAGCTTGAGGACGGCAGACTAGTTCTTATGTCTGTATAAAATCATCGTTGGTTCCGGTTGTCGTACCTATGACAATCATCAGCTTCAGACACCAAAAATCTTGGCAATTTATCCTTTGAATATCGGTCAGTATTGCCTACCTAGAAATTGGTCTGATGGCAGTCGCTTCGCGTAAAATACCGAAATCCAGTCGTATCTGGTTAGACTGGAAGCCGACCCCAACGGTTAGAAAGAAGACACATAAAATTGTCCTATTTTGACTTCAGCCCGCGCAATGTTAACATCATAAATCACGGACGATGTCTGTTAGGACCAAGTTTAGCATTTGTCTGATCACCGTCAGCTACTTTATGGTTTTTTTAATTAAGACCGCCCTTCTAGTTATGTATCTATATCTTTATTTAAGTTTGAAACTACGTCGAGTTTCAAATCCCGCCAAAGTTGTGGAAACGGTGTTGAATCTAGGACCGTGAGCCGTGCATATCACACAGTATTTGAGTCTAAAATATATTTTTGTATAGTTTTATTATTTGTCCTACAACTACAACTAGTATCTAGTTTGGTTTATGGACTATGAGCACATGAATGAGTAGGAACCCGTAAAGTTTGTTTTGTGTGGATTGTGTTTATTTAAATAAATGTTTTTTTTTCTTAAACGTGGTTTTTATCCACTGGGAACATAATGATGGGTTTGAACCATTAGCTATATAACATATTATCATCACGTCTGTGCTTCGACCATGAGTTTTTCTCACTGGACTCGCTAGCGACGCCGTAAAATATTTGTATGGAAAACCCAGCAGCGCCTCTAGCGGTTACGTAAGGAACTAAAATCTGCTAAAGATTACAGCGTTTCGATGCGTAAAAAGCCTATCGAAAGCAGTTCGATAGAACTCATGGTTGAGGTACGGTATTACTCGAAGGTTTAGGCACGGGTTTACTACGCTGTCCACTAGTGTACAGTATGTACGTTCACCCACAAGTTGCCGGTATAATAAGGGTCATTAACCGGGCATACATCTAAACTCCGAGCTACTAGGTACTGAGAATTTCACGGATACCTAATTATTCGTATGTAAAAGGTGACGAAAGAGACTGTACCTCACAACAGGGTATCCTAGTGTGAGGTTTTGTGTTATTATTAATATTTAAGCTCTCTATGTAAAATCTTAAAATAAACTCATTATATCTAATAACACTTTGCCTGACTTGGGAACCGAACCTCAAGCGTTGCAGTCGCGCTTGGGACCATTGGACCAGCGAGAAAAATGCATCAGCATAATATAATTATGTCATTAAGTTTTAATGTGATCTATTAATTTGTTAATTTCTATATTCGGGCCAGTATACCTACTCTATACAGGAAAACTTTTTATTCAGTGTGCAAACTTCGTCAAATGAAACTTAAACGACTTTTATTAAACACCAATTTGTTATTTTGATAAGTCTTAGTACAAATGATCAAAGTTATCGTTAACGAAAGATGTTTACTTTGAAACTGATATTATGTTTACTCGCTAGCGCAGCCATCCCGCCCCGCGGGATTCACCCCCGCTGAGGCCGGCGCGTGAGTCGGCTGGCGCACGTGCCTATTGTTATTATTACGAATAGATAGGTGTCCAAATTTTGCTGATTTCAAGCCGGATAAAAATTTAAAACAAAGTTTTTAACTAATAATGGGAATGTGTTCTATTACTGATACTGAACTACCAAAATTTTTTTACGCACTGCTTAATAAGTTTTCCTGTATATTATTATACCACGTAATTCAATATGCACCAAAAATCTCTATAACGAGAATTAAATTCACTTTGAACAATATTCAGAATAATAAACGCAAGCTATGTGGATTCTTCAGTTACAATAGTTTTAACATATTCTACTGAATTTCGAATCCTTTGTGGTACTTGTGAATTCCTTCTGTGATTCTAAAAGCACTACGATTCTTTGCGATAGTATTTTGTTTTATTCCATCACGGACGTATAGTTACATGCAAAATTCTTAAAAACAAGGGATGCATCAAATCGACCGGCTCTTGTAAAATTATAGAAACTGCTCATCATATTTTCATGTCAGTTGTAGATAGCTTTAATTTTAATTTGACATTGATATAGTAATATACTCAAAATCGGCGCGTGTGTATGACAAGATGTATGAACGTGGAGGAAGCTTAAGAAGTATGCAAGAACCGTAGCAAGTGACGGTCTTTAGTTTCTGCCTACCCCTGTAGCAAAAAGTAGCGTGAGTGTATGTATGTATAGTGATATAGTCACATAGTCATTTTGTATTTGTTACCACTTAAGTATTCTGGTGTTTAGGAAGTGAGTAAGTAGGTTTGAAAATAAGTCAAGTACAAGTCACAATCTACATAATAACTCCTTCCCTTCTTTCAAATAAAATGTAAATATGCTCCTGCAGGTATTAGTAATTGATTAGTAATTAAGATAATTTTGATTAACAAATTCCTATTTCCTAACGATAACAAATAATTTATTTACAATATACACAGCAGCAGTACTGTCCGACGCTTCACTGTAGCTGCACCACTCCATGAGACATGGTGCAGCAGCGGTTCACGTACAGACAGTCCAGCCTGCTCGAGATCAGTGACAGGATACTGTTGTTGCTGCCCCACACCCTACGCACCAGGGACGCACAGCGCTTACGCATTATGGCAAAGAAACAATCCACATGAGCGTCCGCAAACATCCCCGATGCACTGCAGTAGCGGGGCAACCCCAACAGCACTCTAAACGCGTTGTTGTTATTATATGTTGTTATTAACGCTTTAATATTAAAATTTACCATTTTGTTCCAGATTTCCGTCTAATATTTCCTACGGAAGATGGTATGGCCATTTCGTACCCCATCAAGCTACCTTCTCGACGTGAACACAGTTCTGCTCGCACGCTCACGCTGAGCCGTCGTGATAAAGCCGAGGCCAAGCTACGGCTGGCCAAGCGATGTGTACTAGGAGCTTTCGCTGCTGCACTAGTGGGAGATAGACGGTAAGTAGACCATGGCATAATCATGGAAATGTGAGGGTGCACAGCGCGCCTAGCCAAGTTGTAATCTATAGTTTGGATCGACAAACAAATAAAATGAAAATGTATGGAAATTACATTAGTAACAGCCGACAGACAGATTTGTCGAAAGTTTATGTCATTTCCATACATTTTGTTTCTATTCGTTCGTTTATCCAAAGCTTGGACACTAAGGTGTGGCTTACTATGCGATATGTATGGAAAATGGAAATTTCTGCACTAACTCAACACTTGTATAAAGAGCAATCGCACCCACTGACGGTGTGTATAAAATTGTATAAACATTAAATAGTCTCAAACAAGCATAGCAGTGCTTGCTTGCAGCAGCCGTAATAGGGTGCAGGTCAGGCATTACTAGCTGAATGCATTTTGGGAGTAGATATCAGTAGAATTTACCAGTATGTAGAAGACGGTATGCCATAAAGCTCCGTACTGGAGTGGGATGGATAGTGAGTATAGAATTGTATGACGGTTATCCCCACACCATGTACATAGCTCTCTTTGCTCGCTCATATGGATTTGCAGTGAAAATACTACCACGCACTGCTGAGAAATTATTCAAATCGGTTCAGAAACTAATTGAGATTTTCTCCGTTTTTAATGTCGGTCCAATACTGGTTTGTTATCCGAAAGTTTGCGTCTCATAATGTAATATATCTACTATCAAAGGCGCATTTATTCGGGGTCGAGATGTGAACCGTTGCCATCCAACTATCGCGGCACACCGTATCATTAAGCACCTCTCTGGCACGCCGCCAGGTGCACCTGCCGATAAATTTCACTGATATTTTTAGACACTAATTATTTTGTTTCTGTCTGAAATACTAACTTCCTAACTAATATTATAAATGCGAAAGTAACTCTGTTTGTCTGTCTTTGCGCTTTCACGCCAAAACTACTGAACCAATTTAAATGAAATTTGGTACACAGATAGTCTAGAGCCTGAGAAAGATTAGTGCGAAAAAAGGCTGTAAGGGGTTGAAATAGGGGATGAAAGTTATAAGAAATACCCAGATCGCGCGGTCGAAGCCGCTGGTGGAAAGCTAGTGATATATAATTTGACTTATTCATCAGCTTTTGAGGTGGTAGCAATCTCTTGCCGAGTTCTGCTAGGTTGGTACTGTGCATTGCTATCTATATTCTACCGCTAAACAATAATTAATATGATAGTAACCAATAGGGGACATCAGTAGTGATTCTGGGTGTCGTTGGATGCAAGCAGCATACGCCCGGTCCCTCTGGAAGTCAATGGGGAGGCCTTTGTTCTGCAATGGACCTCTTTTCGCTGATATGATGATGATGATGAACCAGTATTGAGTGAAATAACTGGGCAAATTATGCTAATAGCTGAGGTCTAACGATGACTAGGCGCTGATAGTGGTAACACCACTATGGCCTTGTGCGGCTCGGGAGACGGTTATTTATTTTTTATTGTTGTAGTCTAGGTCAGTCATTAGTCAATGATCAACTTTGTGTCAACTGTAAACCATAAATCAGCAAAATAGTGACGTCAGCTGGCTTCCACAACCAGGCATGCAGGTTTCCTCACGATGTTTTCCATCAGCGTTAAAGCGAGCGAGCGCACATGATTTCGAAAAGTTAGAGGTGCTTTGGATTTGAATTCGAGACCTTTGATTAGGCTGTCCAATGGTCATAATATATTACTAAGCTAGTTGCACTATAAAACCAGAATTTTATACTGTTAGCATACTAACATGACAAAGTTTTTGACACTGCGATAGTTTTTCGGTGACTCCTTATGTCTGAATGATTTACATTACATTGCGTGTTGTGTTACAATCTAATCTGCTTATCTACTAGCAACAAGTATAATAATCCTATTGCTACAAGTCATATTACATAATGAATTATGTTGAATACACAATATCATGCGAGTCAATATGGCGAGTAGATAGAGGCGAATATCCACCACGAAGGCTCTGCACAAAATAAAAATAATAATAATTAATAATAATAATTAATAATCTATACTAATATTATAAAGAGGAAAGATTTGATTGTTTGTTTGTATTGAACAGGCTCCGAAACTACTGAACTGATTTGAAAAAACCTTTTAGTGTTTGATAGCCTATTTATCAGGGAAGGCTATAGGCTATATACTATTACGCTACGACTAATAGGAGCGGAGTAGCAATGAAAAATGTTGCGAAAACGGGGGGAAAAAATATCTAGACCACGCGGTCGAAGCCGCTGGCGGTCATAATAAAACAAATAGTGAAATCTGTCTGTATGGAAAAGGTAACTGGCTGAACAACGAATCTATCGCACAACCAAAACTACTGAGGGCCTATTGCATGACCTCTGGATTGTTTCTAACCGCCGATAAATTAAAACTCGAACAAAATTTGTATGAAATTATCCGCTAGGTAATTTAACGGGAACTTATTTAGGAGTTGGTGAAACTGAACTTAAGTCTAGAAAGCTGAAATTTAGAATAATAATGTTGTTTTATTTTATAACATAGGCATCCGCTATGAAAGAATTTTAGGAAATTCCCATGTATTTGGGAATAACTAGATGAACACAGTTACACGGGTAACAAAACTGGGCTAGTAATCATTTTTTTTTATTTCTTTTTTTGTGTTTTATAATAATGTATAACCAACACTTTGGCTATAAGCTAAAAAAGCTTAAAAATGGTCGTGTCTCACTTTGGACGAAAATAAATTGATTTTCTTTATTTTTTTCTAATCTATATAATAATAATTGCCGCATATATCAAAGAACATTACTGGAGAACGACCACCGATTAGGCTAAATCTTTTTTGTAAAATACATTGGGAATCGCAGGGCAAAGTTGCGCATTGGTCTAGTTTATGAATAATTCGTTATTCGTAAAACGTTCACGAATTCACAAACTTATACGTATTCAAGCAAAACCACGGCGCTTAAGTAGTTATACCGCTTTCGAGGCAAAAGTTTTAATGATGGCCAGTGGAAGTTCACACTGCTAACTCTTGATCTACGCTATTTAAACCGAAGTTAAAAGACCGTTTATTTTTTTTAGATAGTTATGACTGCCTTCTGTCTTGTATACTGTTCGATACCTGGGTGTAGCAGTTATTGGACTTTTCTAGGAAATTCCCTAAGAGTTTAGAGTTTGGATTTCTGCCCGGTTATTACAGCTTATTACATGGGGCCAGAACATAACAATGAACACTATTAAACGTGCTAAATCGATTTTCTCCTAAAGCACTAATAGAACTGGATATTACGAACACAGTATTTACGAAGCAATACTATAGTGACATTGGTGTTATCTCGAAGTTGAAATCGTTAATAAATGAAAAAATCGTCTTAGCCCTTTTGTAAGTGTTTATATGCTCGTGACCGTACATTATACTACACTTCTGCCTAACCGTTTATAGAATACATGCGTCGTGGTATGTTTGTCAATAGTTATAACTTGAATAAAGGACAAGACGCTACCATTTTATACTGATAAGTATCTACTTAATTTTTGCACTGTTTATTAAAATCTCCAAAGACTTGCAACATCAAACATCTATACGTATATTTTAGAGTTAGTTCGTTTGTCTGAGTACAATTTAATTTCTGAATAGTTTGCTACTAAGAGTTAGTAGCCTAATATACATTCTGTTTACTAATGCTTTGATTTTCAACAAATTCAAACTCTAGAGGTAAGACAAATCGTCTGACTATTAATACGTAGCTACAGTGAGGGGGAGCGAGCGATTTGTCATGCACTGATACGCGTGATAAGGGTTGAACGTCCCCTATCCGTGACGATGATTTGCAATGTATGCTGCGGTTGTGCTGCGAATAATTACCGCTACCGCTGTTCAATTTGTAGCAGCCCTGTGAGTTATGTTTCATTAATGTGGTACTAAAAACACACACTAAAAACGCACACGCATTTACCATAAATTTACTTAATTATAATGAATATTTTCCTCTTCCTAGGCCAAAACAGAAACCAATATCTCGTCATGAGAGCAGCGATGAGATTCTAGCAAACGTGAAAACAGGAAACTATTGGAGGACATCAAAACCAGACATCATCCCTTCTTCGTCCATCCAGGACATCTCCAGAGACACCCTGGACAGTCTACCCAGAGTGAGACGTCGGTCTCGGAGACGCCGACCAGCTACATCATCCGGGTTTCCAGAAATTTCCATTTCCGATCATGCGGATACAAAGACCATGAGGAGAAAGTACCATACGTTGAAGAGTTTAGTGTATACGGAGCCCGTAGAAAGTATAAGGGAGATGAGGGAAAGACCGCGGTCTGCTGGGTCCACTGTGAAAAATAAAGAGGCATTAAGTAGACCGAGCATTTTGGAGACCTTGGACTTCATTAATAGCGTGAAGAGTGCTTTATGTGGTAAGTACGGTTAACATTTGATATGTGGATAAAATACTTTTTGAATGGTTACAAGTTTTGAATTTGTAAGGTAAACCTTCAAAGTTAATCCAACTAAAGTTTGTTTTGAAATTACCGCTGAAATAATTTTAATATTTCCTTTGGAAACTTATGGATTATAAATGTGTAAACCTTTCCAAGATTCAAATTTGTTTTTCCGGGACACTGGAACAGGTTAAATAGACGAATTTGCTTGTCAGGCGTGCTTTAGCAGGGCGGTTCATCCCATTCGGGAGTATTTGTTGAACAATAAAACCCATCCGATATATTATCTAACTTTAATTTGGCTCGTGTTGATCAGCGTTGTGATCAAAGCTTGGCACACTTCAGGTACGGTTCTTTTCCCCCGAACATAATATCTATATACAATAATTCGATTTAACCCTGTGGTAATCAATACTACGCTTTAGTACCTACCTATGTAATAAATATTATTCAAACAGTGGAAGAATCAGGAGCCTCCGATGCAGAAGACTCCGCGTGGTCGTTAGAAGATGAGTGGCTGGTGGGCCAGTGTGCTCCTCTCAACCTAATAGCCGGCCGATGTGGTCTCAGCAGCTTACACCTAGCGCTCGGCGAGCTGGTGCTGGCGTTGCTGCATCGCGGCAGGTTCACTGTGAGTGTATATTCCATTAAAGATTAAAGACTTCTCCAGCTGGAATTAAGACTAGCATTTGATTGACTTACTAGATGTAGAACACGACACCTCAGAATAACTAATAGTAGTAATAAAGGCCACTTTTCACCCCTTCCCTACATGCGATACCTCACTACTTTCAGCATGGAGTAGTGTGAACACAAAAATTGTTAGTAGTAAGTGCAAGCCAGTGCCTAGTCGGATGTGTTGATTTCATACTTTAAAATAAATGATGTTATAATATTGATATTATGTTACAGATACTACAAGAGCTTTGTTCATTTTTGGGTGAAGGCAGCGAGGGCGCGCTGTTTGCTTTACACCGGCTTGCGAGAGCTGCCCGCTCTAGAAGCAGCGAGAGAGCCACGAGGTAAGGTATCTTACGTGATGACGTAAGTTAGAAGCCCTAGGGGCAAACATCAAGCTGGACATCATACCTATAACTCCCAAGTGATAAGCAGAGCTGTACACCAATGCGACGGTTCATCGGTAAAGGACAATGGGAAGAAACGTCCCCACCCTCCAACAGATTTCAAACAAGTATCATGTGAAAGGTCTTCGTGGATAGATATTTTTTTACTATGACGTCAATCCCCAAATATGTGGGGTTTGGCCGGTATTGGGATTTTTAAATATTCTAAGTATGGATTAAAACAATCGTCACCACGATCCAACAAAATTCAAACCAATCTCATGTGAAAGGTCTTAGTGGATAGAGATTTTTTTGCTATGACGACAATCCCCTAATATGTGGGGTTTGGCCGGAATTGGGATTCTTAAATATTTTAAGTGTGAATTAGAACAGTCGTCACCACTAACCAACAGAATTCAAACTAATCTCATGTGAAAGGTCTTAGTGAATAGAGATTTTTTTGCTATGACGACAATCCCCTAATATGTGGGGTTTGGCCGGAATTGGGATTCTTAAATATTTTAAGTGTGGATTAGAACAGTCGTCACCACTAACCAACAGAATTCAAACTAATCTCATGTGAAAGGTCTTAGTGGATAGAGATTTTTTTGCTATGACGACAATCCCCTAATATGTGGGGTTTGGCCGGAATTGGGATTCTTAAATATTTTAAGTGTAGATTAGAACAGTCGTCACCACTAACCAACAGAATTCTAACCAAGCTCATGTGAAAGGTCTTAGTGGATAGAGATTTTTTTGCTATGACGACAATCTACTAACATGTGGGGTTTGGCCGGAATTGGGATTTTTAAATATTTTAAGTGTGTTAGAAGAACAGTCGTCACCAGTAACCAACAGAATTCAAACCAATCTCTTGTGAAAGGTCTCAGTAGATAGATATTTTTTTGCTATGACGACAATCCCCTAATATGTGGGGTTTGGCCGGAATTGGGATACTTAAATATTTTAAGTGTGGATTAGAACAGTCTTCACCACTAACCAACATAATTCAAACTAATCTCATGTGAAAGGTCTTAGTGGATAGAGATTTTTTTGCTATGACAACAATCCCCTAATATGTGGAGTTTGGCCGGAATTGGGATTATTAAATATTTTAAGTGTGGATTAGAACAGTCGTCACCACTAACCAACAGAATTAAAACCAATCTCATGTAAAAGGTCTCAGTAAATAGAGATTTTTTTGCTATGACGACAGTCTCCTTATGTGTGGAGTTTGGCCGGTATTGGGATTTTTAAATATTTCAAGTGTGGATTAGAGAACATTCGTTACCACTAACCAACAGAATTCAAACCAATCTCATATAAAAGATCTCAGTAGATAGAGATTTTTTTGCTATGACGACTATCCCCAAATAAGTAGGGTTTGGCCGGTATTTGGATTTTAAAATATTTTAAGTGTGGATTAGAGAACATTCGTTACCACTAACCAACAGAATTCAAACCTATCTCATATAAAAGATCTTAGTAGATAGAGATTTTTTTGCTATGACGACTATCCCCAAATAAGTAGGGTTTGGCCGGTATTTGGATTTTAAAATATTTCAAGTGTGGATTAGAACATTCGTCACGACTAACCAACAGAATTCTAAACAATCTCATCTGAAAAGTCTTATTGGATAGAGATTTTTTTGCTATGGCGATAATTCTCAAATATGAGGGGTATTACCGGTACTGGGATTTGTGTTCTCCAAAGAATGAAGTTAGGTTAAGGTTAGGTTCGATTAGTTAGGTTAAGGTTAGGTTCGATTAGTTAGGTTAAGGTTAGGTTATGTTTCGCGGAGGGATAAAACGTCGTTCCTGTAACCCTAGCAAAGCGTCGCCTTTCACGGGAGGATTTTTACACGCTCAGAAAAAGTTAGGTTAGTTTAGGCAAAGGCATAACTTCTTATGTACTAACATTTCGGCGATATGCTTAAAGCAACATATAACAGTGGGTGAGCCTTTATTCTGCCTTTAGCCGGTCAGAAAACCAACCTCCAAGTTGCTCTTTTCAATTTTAGAGCCAATAAAAAAAAAACTCGACCTGGGAGTTGAACCCAGGACCTATTCACGCTCAGCCGCATTTTCAACCAATAGAGTAGGCTAATTAAGTAGACCATAAATGTGTTAGCAACAGAAATAAGAAAAATCATAGTAACAAAAAAATTTTTTTTTGTGATCGATGACCAATTTTTTGTACAAGTTCTATTATTATTTATCTGCAGAATATGATAGTAATATGCATTTGTTTTTTTATAAGAGAATAATTGATATTCGTACAAAATTATCCCCATTTTTGTAGATACGTTATTGCGTTTTTTTTTAAAACCCCATCGATTTCGTTTTAAAAACCCTTAATTTCTCTTTGTGTGGCTCCTAATGATCATATTAAAAGTCATCCCATGTCTGTTGGTGGGTGGGGACGGTGTCCATACAAAATCCCCCATGGTCCTTTTGGTCTCTGTTTGCTGGTGAAATTCTGCCTCCGAGCTGCTAATGAAAATTTCATAAAAATACTCGCTCAATAGAATAATTTTCATCTAGTCTCGTTCACATTATGTCATAATTGTATAGAAATATCCTTAGTTAACATTTCAAATACTCTCTAAATCTGATAATCTTTGGTCCCAGTTCATGGAGGCTACCAGAGGCGGAGGGAGCTACAGCAGATTCCCCTCAGAAGTACAGGGCGAGGCACCCAGACTACGTGTCGGGGGACGAGGCGCCGCCGCCGCCTCCACCGCTGCCTCGCAACTCCAGCATTGGGAGACAGGTATGATGTTATTATTTTATTAACTAGTATAGGCAAGTCTATTTCCTCCGTCATATTAACATTTTAATGTTTTGGTTTGCTGCCTCACCTTAGTTTAGTACAGTATATTTAATTATGAGGAGAAGGTAATAATTAAAACGAAACCCTTGAACACTATTGGCATTGTAGGGTCATGAATCAAACCGTAGTGGGTCATGAATTAAGTTACTTTACTAAAGGATACCTTTAGATACAAGGCTGCAAGTCACAACTTCTTCAGTTCTTCTTAATTTAATACTAAATATCCCTAACAATTTCTCCTGCAGGTATCCCAAAGTTACTCGGACTACCTCCCTCCAAGTCGTCTCCAACTTGAACCAGCAGTCACTCAGATCAACCCTCTTCTATCTCACCCTGGTTACACCGGCATTATTAACCCTATCTACGACATTAAGATGCCTAAAGACAAATTCGCCGTCAAGAGATCCAAGTCCTTAGGACGCAGTTTTAGTTCCAGAAATCTAGGACTCGAAATTACTAGGTATAATATAACGTTGGGTCATAAAAGTGGTAAGAAGACCAATGACGTGGTGACTGCTATTACTGGGATGACTGGAGAGACGGGGTTGGAGACGAAGGGGCATTTCTTCCAGAAGTACAGCACTGCGGAGGTCGTTGGGGACTCCTATAGACTTAGTAGGGTTACTATTGATTGAGTATTAGAAGACCAAAGCATAAAACTAGTTTATAAAAATGCAGTGATAGCAGAATTGATTACAATTGTGTTTCTTTATGATAACTGGCATATTTTGCGCCTAGATTACAATGACATATAAGAATGAATTGGTTGTCTTTTTTTACAACGCTGAACGAGGTAGAATACCTTAATGAAAATGATGTAATGAAAGAAATATAACGAAAATAAAAAAAAATGTAAATACAGTACAAACGTAATTGTCAAGCTGTATGTTTGTTGTAAAACCAGTGCCTGTCAACAAGTTGCAATCTCACATTCGAATCGACAAACGAATAAAAAAAAATAGACACAAGCATTAAAGTCATTAAATGTTGCTTTCATAGATTTTGTTTCTTCTCGTATAAATTGTACTTAAACAAAAGTGCCCATTTTAGCACCGCTGTTCTCTGTTGGAAAATCCTTTGTTGCTGTCGCAAACGTGTAGTTATCTGAGGAGATTTTGTGGTAAAGATTTGCAGAAATTTAAAAGCATATTGAAATTTCCTAGTCCAGAATATAACTTTAGCCAAAGTTTATTTTGTTTAAACAAAAATAAACGCGGGCCGATCAGTTATATACATAGGAATTGATTAAAATTATTAAGGAAATACAATATAGGTATTGTCTATGGGTTTGTAAATTGTTATTTTTACATAGTTTTGTTTTAAAGTCTATTTTGTTTATTAGAGTTAAGCTTGTTGCCTGCCAAATATATGAAATTATTTCGTGCTGCGGGTATGTAGGTATTTAAAATTACAAAATAACATTGTACTTAAGCATTTATGAGTTCCAAAAATTAAAGATTATAAATAAATTGAATATTTAAAAAACAAATGTATGTATGTTTTATTAAAAAAAACTGTATTTAATAGAAAATGATGGTTCCTTAGAGTAGTACACCATCATACTATTTATATCACCAAGTATCATAGTGGTGATATAAATAGTGTGATTACTTAGTATTGATTAGCACAGGTTATGTAAACATAAGGGTTGAAGGCGCTGTGCCAGTTTTAGAAAAATCTCATAATATGTTATGAGATTTTTCTAAAACTGGCACAGCGCTGGCATATGCTATGGCATATCATCACGCCTGTATTCTCCAAAAGAATAGACAGAGGTCACCAAACAAGTATAATTTTGGATCTAATGTAGTAAGGACGCTAGGCTAGTATCATTTAAGGGGTATATTTCCACAAACACATTGCTCGACCTGGAAATGGAACGCTGCTGTGCTGCTGAACAAATGAACATACCATCACGCCTGTATTCCCCGAAGGGGTAGGCAGAGGTGTAATATTGTATACCCACATTTCGCCGGCATTTTTAGGTCCCATGTAGGGCGAGCCTATATCCATCAACCGGTCAGAAATCCAGACTCCGAGCTGCTACTGGGAATTTCACAGAAAACCCAACAACACTGCTCGACTCGGGGATCGATACCAGGACCTCTAGCGTAGCAGTCGCGCTTGGGACCACTAGACCAACGAGGCAGTTTAGGCAGTGAACCAATGAAACCACAAAAATATAAGTAGTAAAAATTTTTTGACTACACTTGATCGATCAATCGAGCGGTATTTGACGTTCGCCCAATGGGGCGCGAAGGGCGAACTTTTGCGTTTCTTAAAAGCTCTGAATTAAGAGTTTCAGCTTGGAAGCTCTTTCAATACGAAGTTGGCTGGAAGTTATACCGATACGCACAGCGCTGTGTAGGGGGACTAGAAGTTTGATTCTTGCAAGATGTTCCAGTTTAAGAATTAAATTCAACTGAAAACTCACTGCTTTGTTATTAATATGATCTAAGAAAAATAATTTTGTCATGACGCAAAACAATGATCAAAACAAACTAAGATTCAGTTATTACATATACAGTTATTTTTGTCTTATAAATAACTAATGTTTATTTCATTAGTAAAACCTATATTTTGTATTGCTTTTCAGTTGTGTTCAAAGTAAATATAAATTTATTATAATTTTTCCTCGTGGAAGTAATATTTTGGTCTTTCTTTCCGGGAAACGAAATTCTCATTAAATTTTCAATAAAAATGTACACTACACGTGTAACGATGTGGACATGGTAGTCATTGTGTCGTATATACATAAATATGTAAAATGTATAGTTGATATGCTTCTGAAAATTTCATAGGAAAACTCAATAGCACTGTTCGACCCGGAAATTGAATTGAAGACCTCACGCACCGCAGGTGTGCTTTGGACATTGAAGCTTGTAATGAGTATTTCCTGCAAAGTTGTTATTAAAATTATACGAAACACGGAAAACCTTTTTTATGTAGTAATAAATAATTGATTCTCATAAATATATTATTTCAATTTATTACCCGACTGCCGAAGGAGGAGGGTTATGTGTTTTTATTACTTTTGTTCGTTTTCAAGTAATGAATAATTGGAGGTATGTATGGCGAATGTCGATGTGTACATACAATATTCGTATTTAACATACCATCACGCCTGTATTCCCCGAAGGGGTAGGCAGAGGCGTACTAATGTACACCCACATCTCGCCGGTATGTTTACGTTCCATGTAACAGGGGGCGAGCCTATTGCCATTATCCGGGCACAAATCCAGACTCCAAGCTGCTACTGGGAATTTCACAGAAAACCCAACAACAATGCTCGATCCGGGGATCGAACGCAGGACCTCTAGCGTAGCAGTCGCGCTTGGGACCACTAGACCAACGAGGCAGTCGGCATTATTCGTATTTACAATTTAAATATGTACTGTTAAACTATACATAAGCGAAAAGTGGAAGCGAAATACCTACCATTCTCTCAATAATAACGAAATCTCATAAAAATATAAAGCTAAAGTTAAAAAAAGCAAGTACCTAGGTAAACTCGTGGAAAAAAAGAAAAAGCGATCAACACGTGTAACAAGAATGGACAGGATAAGAAATGAGTTGCTAAGAGGCAGATTAAAAGTAGTACCAGTAAGAGGAAAGTTATTATTTGGTAATAATTGCCATAATCGTGTATTGCCCAGACATAAGGCGGCGGAGGTCTGATGACAGTCACTTCGTGTAACATACTGATATTCAGCCGCATCCATTAGATTGCAAGTCAACCCCGACGTGATTTGGTTTTTCTATGTGGTTGTTAGAGGCAGTACAAATTAGGTGTTAAACCCTGAATTCCAAACTAGGCAAACCTGTATATTGGAAGTCAGTATAATAAATTAATCCTAACTATCTTTTTGTATTTTTTTAAGCATTTTCCATGCTAAGATTACAAGTTATTTTTAATGAAGGAAAAAATCGGCGGGCGTGCGCTGGCTTAGTGGTCAGAGCGTCTGGTGTACCGAACCAGAAGGCGCAGGTTCGAATCCTGCCCGCCCGCCGATTTTTTCCTTCATTAAAAATAAATTAATCCTAAATTAAAATTTCAAAAGAAAAATTATACACCTAAAGAAGATTTTCAAAACAAAATCAGCCCGCACATTGAAGCGCATAAAGTCCACTATTTTGAAGTCCACTTCTTTAGAATTTCATGTACCCAGTGACACTCGTGCAATTAAGACGAATCCAATGAGGTATCATTTATCTAAATCGGTTGACCCGTTGAATAGTTACGAGCGGACATAGGAACAGACATACATACATACATACAGACACGTCAACCACATAACCCTCGTTCGGCAGTCAGGTAAAAACGCTAGGAAGAAGAGTAGGAGCGGTTAAAACAGACTCGGTTTCGTGTGCGAAGCAATCCTTCTGTATTGTATATTTTGTGTGCTACAGATACAAAGAGCTGGGATAACAAGCGAGATGTTATTTACCAACATAAATCAGTGGAGCTTGTCCGACAACAAAGGTTTTATGGAAGTATTTCCCGGAAGTGATGTATGACTGAATATGTGACGAGCTTCCTTTTTACCGAGATGTTTGGTACTTAGGAGAGGTCGTAGAGAGTAATATTGCAGTTATACTTTGTGACTATAAACGTAAGATCACGTGAAAATCGTATAATCGATCTCTTCGATTTCATACCAACTTATTTTGATTTTATATAGGTAACTGCTTCAGTAGGCTATTGGTCTTAGGTGCGGCTGTCATGCCATTAAAGTCCTGGGTTCGATTCCCAGGGCAAGCAAAGTGTAACTGATTTCTCTGTGAAATTCTTAGTAGCAGCTCGGAGTCTGGATTGGGGCTCAGTTGATGGCAATAGGTTCATCCCCTATTACATAGGACCTATCTATACCGACGAAAGGTAGTACACTTCTGTCTAACCCGTCGCGGAATACATGCGTGATGATATAATGGTGTGAAAAAGAAAATTTTAACAGCGGGCACAGGAATCCTGCATCCTCCTATACTACTTGGGGGAAAGGACATAGTAATGTGTCATCAATATATATTACTGACGTATCACCGATGTGAATAAATTCTTAGAAGAAAATTAACCTCGTTAACTTTACAAAACCTGATTTACAGTAGTTGGAAACCTGCAGTGAGGTAACATTTAAGTTTTATCTCGCTATAATGAGTCCAATCAGCCGCAATCCGGTGCATAATGAGTCGCTACACTTTGACCCAGTTGCGTCGCTCGTAACATATTGCTCACACTACTTTTAACTTCGGATTCGCTCGCTTTTGCATGTATTTTCGTATCCAACAACATTTTATTTTTGTGTCTCGTAACAGAGGCTTATGTGCTTGACAAGACTCAATATAATTGGAAGAATAAGGCCCAGAAGACTCTTAATTGAGAGGTCTTCGCCCTGCAGTAGGAGGATGATGGCAACACCTACACAATACACTTATATAAACACACATAAACAACGATATTTTTGTATGCATTATAATTTTATAGGTTTCTAAATGTACTGCATGCATGACAGCCTCGTTGGTCTAGTGGTCCCAAGCGGGACCGCTACGCTAGAGATCCTGGGTTCGATCCCCGGTCGAGCAGTGTTGTTGGGTTTTCTGTGAAATTCCCAGTAACAGCTCGGAGTCTGGATTTGTGCCCGGTTGATGGCAATAGGCTCGCCCCCTATTACATGGGACCTAAATATACCGGCGAAATGTGGGTGTACATTAGTACGCCTCTGGCTACCCCTTCGGGGAATACAGGCGTGATGGTATGATGGTATGTTTCTAAATGTAAATAGCCTGGGCATTCAGTATCGCTTTTAACTTGTTAACTGACTTACATTTCATAGTTTTGTTGCGAATAGAAGAAAAGCAGACATATTCACGTGGTAAACATTGAATTCTTTAGTAAGTTTACGTGGGGTTACATTTGACACATGATGTAAAGGCAAACCCAAAAGACCACTCGATGATAATACTAATTAGTCATCACTGTACACTCGACAAAAGAGTTAGGCATACAGGCTTGAATTGCCCGAGTGTGTTTAATAATGTATCACAGATTAAGTATTAAAACGCTGGTGTTTATAGGTGCCTACAAAATAATTACAACCTAAACTATGTCAAGTTGTAGATATAATTTACTGCATGAATATTTTTCCGAGTGTATGTACATAATATATCTGATACCTGAATTGTAGTTTTTCAATGAAGCACAAACAACCAGTGAAACGTAGTTAAATAGTTGAGTGAATTGGCACCGACAGACAGTAAATAACTCACGCTTGCAACTCGTTATTCAATTGAGGAAAATGGCTCAATCATGTATTGGTTTTGTTATTGTATGAGTGCGAATAGCCCACCCACTTTGCAGATACTCAGGTTCATACAGACCTGGGAGGCTAAAATGGCGACGTTTAATGAATATACACCAGTCAGCCCATGCCAACATGGTGTATATTCAATCCTGCCTGACTTTAGCTCCAGCCTCCGAAGAGTCAACACCTCGGCGTCGCACCTGATGATGTCTTGCAGAGAGGCTAAACACGTGTCGTCACATAATAATAATAATAAAATTTATTAAAAAAACTTTTTGTCTTAAGATAGCAAGTAGATAATACAAAGTATACAATAGGTATTAATATAACATGTGCCTGAACTAGGTAATCCTGTGTTTCGGGCTAGAGGCGCTAATAAAATCTAAAATAATCACAGCAAAATAGGTACAGAATACAACGGAAAAAATAATAATAATAATAAAATTTGTCAATGTAGAGACTTACAAAAATAATATAAAAAATAACAAAAACAAAAATAAATAAAGTTTACTTAAGTACAATTAATAACTTCTCTGTATCTTCGTAGGACATTGTTAGGAGTACTTCCTGGAGAACTTTTTACAATTAATGAGGTTGAGGGTTTACATAGGTTTGGGTATGCATGTTGCACTAACAACTAAGTTCTCCCTGCATGTGCATAATTAGCGGGCGCTCGGTGCTCTTGTATTTCAGCATAAGCGGAATTAATAATAATAATAATATTTTGGGGACATTTTTACACAGCACCATCTAGTCCCAAACTAAGCAGAGCTTGTACTATGGGTACTAGACAATGGATATTTATATACTTTATTTTTGTAAATACATACTTATTATACATAGGAAACACCCAGATAAACATAAATACTTATATTCATCACATAAATATTTGTGTCCTGTGAGAATAGAACCCACGACAACGCCCTCGACAATCAGCAGCTCATCAGCTGATCACGAATTAAAACTAAATTATTTTTATTGCAATTTATTGTCATGGATTTCCGCAAAGTAACGTCTAATTCCATTAATTACACTGTTTATGGTTGTACGAATCACGCGGCCCTAACACGTGAGTAAAGCCTTATTTTCTTAATGAAGTTGTAAGTAGATCATCGATCTCTAAAGTGTTTTCTGTTCGGCTGAGGCTTTCTAAAGATGTTTTGATTTCGTGAAGTGAAAACTGAATTTATGAGGGGATATTTTATTAGGGGTTTGGAGGAAGGAACGTACAGAGCCTTGAAGAAAAGCTATTTTACTAATTATTATTTTTATGGCCTCCTAAAAAAGTAGAATATACATCATCATCGCTGTCCCACTGCTGGGCACAGGTCTCCTCTCAGTATGAGGAATTAGGCTATAGTCCACCACGCTGGCCTAATGCGGGTTGGCAGAATAGAGCCTAAAAACAAAACCAAATCGGTAAAAAATAAAAAAAATATTAACATTTTATTATTTTATAGAAACAGACCTCTATAATGTGTACTGACGTCACATGCCAGTACTTGTTACAGATCAGAACAGATTTCTGAGGAAGCACATGTTTTGCCTTCGTCTCAAAAATTCCTGAGATGCGAGTGAAACCTCGACAAATTTAACATGAAACACCCACATTAACACTGTTAATTTCCCGTTGAATATTCTAGAAGTAACTGAAAGTGCTTTCAAGTAATACCTACCTACTTTATATTATGTGTTATGCAAACAGCCCGTACTATGTAAATGAAGAGTGTTTTGCGTAAATTACGTAGCGGCTACGACGCTACGGTGCTACGGCGTAGCACTCACTGCTACGAATTTCATGAGATATTCCTAATTGATCGGGTTTCTGCTTAGTAGTGTTTTAGATTGCTACCTATTTACTAGTTAACTGTAAATGAAGTTACGCACCCATATAAAAACCTGATTTAATAATTGTTATTTTAATCATCCATGCAACCAACCATGTTGGGGTCAGCTTCCAGTCTAACCAGATGCGGCTGAATATCAGTATTTTACACGAAGCGACTGCCATCAGACAACAACAACAACCCAATTTCTGGGCAATACCGATATTCGAAAGATAGACCTGGTTGTCAGGCTTTTTGGGCTTCTGACTACCACTAACGATTGTCATAGGTGTTCGTATGACAACCGGGAGCGACGGCTTTACGTGCTGTCCGAGGCACGGAGTATATTAATAATGGTCACCCATCCACAGTCTGACCTCGGTAAGTGTAGCTTAACCTTGCAGATCGGTTGATCAGCGTTGTTATAACTTAGCCACGAGCCCCTCTAAATAATAATGGAATAAATTACGTCACCATTGTGAGAGAAAATTTCGATCTAGCGGGCGGGACTCGCGGTGGCTTAGGTTGTATGAGGTGTATTGAACCAAAAGACGCAGGTTGGAGTCCTGCCCGCCAGTAGGTATATCACGCTTGTATTCCACAAAAGGTTAAACAGAGGTTTACGTGCGTACACCAATAGTTCGCCGGTGTAATATACTAGCTTTCCGCCAGCGGCTTCGCCCACGTGGTCTAGGTATTTTACCGGGATAAAAATCCTATGTGTTATTCTAGACTATAATCTATCTCTGTGCCAAATTTCATCCAGATCCGTTCAGTAGTTTTTGCGTGAAAGAGTAACAAACATCCATCCATCCATACATCCAATAATAATAATGTAATAATAATCAACCCATATACTGTCCCACTGCTGGGCACGGGTCTCCTCTCAGTATGAGAGGGACCCGATACATCCAAACTTTCACATTTATAATATTAGTAGGATGTGGGACCTATATAGGTCCCATGTAAGGCTTCGAGCCGATTGCTATTAACCGAGCAAAAATCAAAACTCCGTGCTGCTACTAGAATTTCAGAGAAAAAGCCGACATCACTTTGCTTCACTTGGAAATCGAACCAATAGCATCACACATAGCAGTCATATCCACATCGCAAAACACGGTGTTCACAATAGGTGACATAATTCAACGCTCCCATTACAATTCTCACACAACACTACGGTGATTTATTTACAATATCAATCTAGAAAATTCCAGCGTGTTTATTCATTGTAAGTGGCGGGTAATAGTAGCGAGTTGTCGGCGTCGTGTCCGGCGCGACACCTCTAGCTGATCGCGCCAGTGAGGTGCGACCCGAGCTGGATCGTGATTGGCGGGGTCTGTGACCCCTACTACGTGTTCACACGGTTATTAATTTGCAGGTTTATAACACGAGAACATGATGTATGTGTGACAAGACTCATACTTGCTATTGCAATATTTTACTATTTTCTTTAAATAATATTTTATAGGTAAATCTTATGCAAACTATGGAGTTTCTTGCCGGCTCTTCTCCATAAGATCAACTTTTTGGAACCGTGCAACTAGTTTGACTTTTCGAAAGTACCTATTGATATAAAACATTTGACTTTGACTTTGAAGATGTATGAAAGTGGATGAAGAAAAAAAACACTCAGTTAAACAAAACATACCATCACGTCTGTATTCCCCGAAGGGTTTAGCAAAGGTGTATTATACTAATGTACAGTCGCGAGTAAAAATATATTAAACACTTACAAAAGCGCTAAAGTATTTTTTTCGTGAATGAATGATCGAAACTTAGATAAGATTCTAATGATATTATATTATTAGTTCGTAAATATTACGTTCGTAATACCACAAAAATTCTTCGAGTGTTTTAGGAGAAAATCTCTTTTGAATTTTGCCTGGTGTATACATATTTTTGCTTGTGACTGTACACTAACAGTTGCGTGCCATGTTTAGGTCTCATGTAATTGAGGGCGAGCCTATCACCCGAGCTGGTACTGACAATTCATAAAAAAAATACCAATAACACTTGGAATCGAGGACGGCGAGGGGCGGGGCGTCGCGCCTTGAAAGATCATAGCGCCTATGACTAAGCTGGACCATAGTTGGAACTAGACTTCGCTTACCCTACAGCCAGACTACTTTGGAAGAAGCAGTAACTTCATTTTTAAGATATTCCGCAAATGATTCGAGAACGCAAGTCTCGAGACTACACAAAAAGCGGTTTATAACAGGCCATAACTAACGTACGAGCTAGTAAAGTGAGAACCGAGTGAGTATACCGTTAGTAGGGTCAACGAACACGTGCGTCGTTCTATAAGCCGCGGAAACAATCACTTATATTGTATCGCAAACGTGTCCCAGCCCTTGCGAATTGAACGGTAACGTGCGCGCGTACTGACGCACAGGGTTCTGTCGCCTCTGTTTATTTATACATAACTAGCGACCCCTGCGCAGCTCCACCTGCGTAACCCGGTGGATTTAAAAATACACACAACCTTGTCCTGACAATAATGAACACAACAAAAAAAGAATTATTCAATTTGGTGCAGTTGTTTGGAAGTTATGCGCATAGTTATAGTTATGTTATTTCGGCGATTCATATTCATTTATATAGATTTTGTCAGATCTAAAGGGGCATATAGGTAGCTCAATCAAATTACCAAATAAAATAAAATAAATAAAATATTCATAAAAGTAAGGCTGTTAAATTGTTAATGCAGATTTAAATGCACGATTTTTGTACAAAAATTACAAAAATTACCCAAAATCTAGCAATTTTCTTGAACGAAACAACACTATCACCTGCCATGGTATATATGGCACCTATGACGACTGACCCTATAGCTATGAATCTAAGTTTCCTTGTTTTAAAAATAAATGGAAAGGATTACAATGTAATCTAATATCGACACCTAATATAATACCTTAACGGGTCGTACAGGGGGGCTAGACAAGTTGCATTTTGACATTCGAATCGATAAACAAAATGTATGTAAATGACATTAGTGACAGCCAGATTTGTCGAAAGCTTGTGTCATTTCTATACATTTTGTTTGTCGATTCGAATGTCATAATGCAACTTGTCTAGCCCCACATGTTGTACTTATAATGTTAGGCTGAAGTTAAAAAGCCATACCATACTCTCATGCCTGTATTTCCCTAACAGCATAGGTATACACACACTGTTCTTATGTTTAGGTCCAAGGTGATCCCCTATTACATGACACGTATAACCGGCAGAAATCCAAATTCGGAGCTGCTACTAAGAATTTCGGAATAAAAACCAAAGACACTGCTAGTCGTACTTAGTGACTCGTACGTCGTAGTGAGTCGTACTCGTGACATCAGTGTTACCTTTTAATACCTTAGCCGCTGAACTAATTTCGATGAAATTTCGCAAGGAGTTAGATAACAACTTTACGGATGACATAGGCTTACTTTTATCTTAAAAAGCGTTAGTAAAATCACGGGAAACACAGCTGCTAATAACATGCAATATTATTTGCTAGCATAGGACCGTAAATATATTTCTTTTACTACAAGAGAACAGGTAAACACGTAAGAAAAAACGAGAAAGCCAATAATATGAAAACACATCATAATTTATCATTTTGCGATATCTCTCCGCCACTCATTCGTCTAGGGCGCGCGCACACGCGATACTTTAGGATATTAAGCGATCTGTGACACAGGTTTAGTTGTATTTAAGAGAGATTGGATTCTCAAGTCAACAGACAGAACGGCTTGGAAGGAAGGAAGAGAAGCATTTGCCCAGCAGGGGGAGAAAGTGGGCTAGTAACAAAAAAAAACTTGGGTGTAGTAACAACGGTATACAGCTTACACTAATTTCTTTAGACTTTTCGTACGCGCGGTTTCATATCGAACTATGTTATAAGCTTTATTGCAAGGAAAGCTTGTACAGTGCGAGTTACCTTTTACTGGAAATGTACGCTTAGCTTAATAAAATAGGCGTATATATACTGTTATATTGGAATCACAAAGCAACTTATATGACACAATGTGCTATTGCTGAATGTATGTGCTATTGTATACATACACTCTCGCAATACGCGACAGTTAAACACCATTTAACAGTGCAGTAATCGAATATACTCGTATCGTTTGCATTTACGCCTCGCGAGATCACTGATCACGACGCTTATAGCGATCTCGCGTGTGTCTACAGCCTAAGACAAGCAGTCGCATCGCTTTACTGCTCACTTTACAAATTAGCGAGCGAATGCCAACCCTCTTTACGCGATTGTGGAGATAAAAGGAGGGTGCGTTTCTCGTACGTGTGTGCTAAAATTGTAAAGGAAATTAACTTGTGTCTGACTGGGTTCTTAATAAACCATGTTAGGTGGTAGGTCCCTTGTGTTTTATTTTTAAAATTGTTTATCACAGCTTGTTCATCTACCAGTACTTTAGCGCAGCCATGAACGTATGTATTTATAGGAGTATACTTTTATGTACAAAAGTAGCACATAGGGTGGACTTTTTATAATTATAAATATGGCCTTGTAGACTCTGTGAATAAATGTGTATTTATTTAACACAAACTATGATGTTAGACTGTGTCAAATATTTTTCTTTTCTTTGGCTTGTTTTCAAATTTCGTACACTTACCTAACCCATACCTCTGCTATCACTACCAAATGATCACTCTTACACAATAAAGAATAAAGAATTTGTCTAATATAATTTGTCTGTTTTAAAATTCTCGTCTTTATATAATTTGAGATGAATAAATGTTTCCTTCTTTTTTTTTCATCTCTGGAGAGAAGACTGACATAACATCGCTAGGTTTGGCCGAGAAGTTGTATAAATCAATATCCATGTAATAAAAGGCCCAGGTTCAAACATTCAAGTGAAAGGTACAAGCCACATGTAAACAGAAACGCGAACTAAAACACAAAGTCCTTGAAAAACTAGCGGGTAATCGAAACAGTTCGGAACTACGTAGTTTGTAGTTAGGATGGAGGTCTATTGTCGGACGCCCACGGGCAGATATTGGCCCCAATATCGACGGGGCGTAGGCGTGGGTGGAGGGACTGGCTTTTCGCGGTCTACCAGACACAGTTTCACCCCAATGTGGGTTATCGAGAATCTAGAACTTAGTTATTTAACACTTGACAATGCTGGCGGCTGAGAGGAACGCTTTTGGTCCTTAACCTTCTAACAATAAGGGTGAATGTTGGCAACGACTAGCATTTTTAATTATGCATGATAGTTTCAAATAGTATGTCACGAACTGATGACGACGTCTGTGATCTAGTGGTACGAGTACCGGATTACTGATCACGAGATCACTTCAGTTAATTTAATCAAAATTAAATTAACTGAAGACCTATGGGGTATATCGGTTAATGTCTGTAAAAGTATAATTAACACAATAGCACCACACTTAGCGATAATATTTAACAAATGCGTTGACCATGGAACCTTTCCTGATTTGATGAAATACAGCAAAATTATACCTTTGTTTAAATCTGGAGACTGTCAAGACCCTGGCAATTTTAGACCAGTGTCTGTTCTACCTGTGTTTAGCAAGATATTTGAAAAGATCATGCTCAATCAAATGCTATTACATTTCAATATAAATAGGCTTTTTCATGACCAGCAATACGGCTTCACCAAAGGACGTAACACTACTGACGCTGGTATCAGTCTTATCAAACATATTTATGATGCATGGGAAGAGTCGCAGGATGCCATCGGTATATTCTGTGATCTCTCTAAAGCCTTTGACTGCGTAAGTCATAAAACTCTGCTATCAAAATTGGAGCATTATGGTTTGAAGCATAAATCGTTGAATCTTATCAAATCGTACTTGCAAGATAGGCAACAAAGAGTACAAATAAACGCAGCTAAATCGCCCGGCACTCAAGTAAAAATGGGCGTACCTCAGGGTTCTATTCTAGGTCCATTCTTATTTTTAGTATATATAAATGACTTACCTTACATGCTTGATGACAAATCGAAGATAGTGTTATTTGCGGATGACACGTCGTTAATTTTCAAACTAAACAGACGTGTACCAAATACTAAAGATATCAATAACGCGCTTCTTAAGGTCCATGATTGGTTCACAGTTAATAATCTAGTATTAAATGGGCAGAAAACTAAATGTGTAAAGTTTGCTCTACCCAACGTCAGGTGTGTGGAGTGTGACGTTATTTTAAACAGTAACAAGCTTGAGTTTGTCGACCAAACGGTTTTCCTTGGTATCAAGATAGATTCAAAGCTACAATGGGGTCCGCACATTAGGGCTTTAGCAGGACGCCTGAGTTCAGCTGCTTATGCAGTTAGAAAAATCAGACTACTTACAGATATAGCAACCGCAAGACTAGTTTACTTCAGCTACTTTCATAGCATAATGTCTTACGGAATATTGCTATGGGGCCGCGCTGCAGACATAGAATCCGTTTTTATACTGCAGAAGAGAGCTGTTAGAGCCATTTACAATCTACGTAGTCGAGATTCACTTAGGCAACTCTTTAAAGAAATAAATATAATGACAGTGCCTTCTCAGTACATCTATGAGAATATAATGTATGTAAGAAAAAATCTACACCTTTATACAAAAAAAAGTGAACTGCATGATTATAACACTAGATATAAATCAAAATTAATGCAGCCACAGTTTCGTCTAGCTAAGGTTCATACCTCTTTTATGGGGTACTGTGTAAGATTTTACAATAAAATTCCGGACCTAATTTTAAAACTCCCAGAAAATAAATTCAAGAAAATCATTAAATTAACCCTGTGTAGGCAAGCTTATTATAAATTGGAAGATTACCTTTTAGATAAAAATGTATGGGATAGTGCTAGTCCAGCTCCACAGGGTGATACCTCACTAGTCGCCTAACGAGAGAATTTTTATTATACCTTATACAATTTGACATGCTTAAATTATACACATGTTTATTATTATTATTTTTATCTGATGACATTCATTTATTATAATTATTATTTGACATGATGTTTTGTATGACATATAATAATATAGGTACATAATTTTATAAATCGAATTAATATATTAGTTGCATTAAAATAGTGAATTTATAAACTGTGAAGTACGAGTATTCTGCAGTCTGATATTACTTTATGTTTAATATTTATCTAGCTCGGCGGTCTGAGTATGTCATGCTCACTCAAATGTCCTGCTGATGGTGGCGTTGTGTGTCGGGTCGTTTTATTCCCTGCAACATGGTTGAGTCAAACGGCGCCGATACACACGTCATGCTCGTGAACGGGTGCTGTCTGTCGGGACTGGTCAGCTCTTACTGCTTATAGCTATCCTTTTTTTTTTTAAATAGGTAAGTACTTAATTTTACGTTTCGTGTCTTAATTTTACGTATCGAACTGCACTATCCTCAAAACTAAATGATTACTGTAACCATTTATATATATTTTTTTAAAAAGAGTGACTATGGAGTTTCTTGCCGGCTCTTCTCCATAAGTCCAACTTTTTGGAACCGTGCAACTAGTTTGACTTTTCGAAAGTACCTATTTATATGGTCTAATTGAAATAAAATATTTGAATTTGAATTTGAATTTGAGGTCGTGGGTTCGATTCCCACAATATACAAACATTTATGTGATGAACTTAGGTGTTTGTGTTTGTCTGGGTGTTTTTTATTATATTATAAGTATTTAGAAAAAAAAAATAAGTATTATATCCATTGTCTAGTACCCATAGTACAAGCTCTGCTTAGTTTGGGACTAGATTGTTACTGTACGTTCCTAAAATCATATGGTAGGTGTTGTGTTCAAAAAATAAATAAATATCTTTACACAGCACCGTAAAGATATTTATTTATTTATTTATTTAAATTTGAACACAACACCTACCATATGATTTTAGGAACGTACAGAATAAAAAAAAAAGTACATATATAGCTTAATGCCTGTTTTTCATAGTGGTAGGCAGGTACTATATATATCCACTAGCTACGATTCCGGCACACCACTTTCGTTTCATCTATGTTCATCAACCTCTCCATGCATGCTCGTCGGTTTATGGTGATCTTAACCTTGCCTTTTTTGAGAACGTCCGCAATTTGGTTGTTCAAAATACATTTTACATAATATATAGTTTTAGTGAATATCAGAAATAAATAATTCCTTCCCCATAAAAAATAAATACATAATTATAACACTGATAACTGGCCTGCCAACCAGGACAGCACAGATGATCCAAATAGTTAATAGAATAATATTATAAACATGCACCAACTTACCAAAACTAGGCCACCTTCAACCGTTTATGCTGTTTATCACTATTAGCACTCACTAATCACTATAAGTTTCATTCACTTCACCATTTTTTAAACACAGTCATTTTTTTCTAGAGGGTACATAGAAGATAGTGAGGTTCCTCTGTCAATAGGTCCATGTACACCGCCTCTCGGACGCACACTCAATCTGCGGAAGAAATACACTACCGTGAATGAAAACTATTTCGAAACTACCCGCAAAGTATCGCTAATAAGTGCGTTTGGAAACACCAACAGTGTATTCAAATATAGAATTATGTAACTATATATTGTATTTTTTTTTCTACTGAATTAGGGGAGGGCTTTGTCCAGGTTACAAAATAAGACTAGATGAAAATAGTAATTCTGTTATAGTTGACAATGTGACAATTATTTCAGTAGGTACTATGACTAAAAATTAAAAGGTTGGGCAATGTGTATAAGTATACAACCACGAACGATATAGTTTTGTTGCAGTAAAAATTAGACAATAAAATTATGGTCCAGTCTAGGAATCAAACCCAGGACTTAACATTCAGCAGCCGCGTTTCAATCTACTGAACAGTATGTAGTATGTATGTAGTTCTTCTAGTGAGGCTTTTAAGAGCACAATTTTTATACAATTCTGTAACTTATGCCACTGATAATATGTACCGTAATCGTGTGCGGAACTTTGCACTAGGGAAAACTTAGCTTTATTTAAAGGCTTAAATTGTAACCACAGGGTGTATGGAAAACTACTGGAAGCGGATGTTTCGGTTAAAACTACACCCTAAATAATTACGTATGTACCTACGTATCTATTAACAAAAGATTTATACGTCATTGGAATTTCTACTTTACGCTGTCTTTGATAAAATGTGTTTTGCATTGACTTGTTGTAGTATAAAGGGTCGAAGATATTTTTGGGGTCTTCATTTTGGGATGGAAGGTAGGTACGATGGTCCGTCCGTTAAATTGTCTTAAATGTTAGGAATCTATATAAATAATAGTTAATTGCCACATGTGTAAAACTCATTCTCCAGTGATAGCCTTTCATACAAGCAGTAGTTATGATATACTAGTCTCATCCTAGTGCTTCTAAACGCGATTGCTACGCTCGAGGTCTTGGGTTCGATTCCCAGTTCGGACAAAGTGTTATTAGGTTTTCTATCCTTCCATTCCTGATACACATAATATTAATACAAGGAATAAAAATAAATTTATTGTTCCTTCAACTAGGCTCCAGAAGATAAGTAATTCGTTCAAGTGCCAGTGTATACGCTTGTACAATAAAATCCCAAGCAATATTCAAAATCTAAGCTTGAACAAATTTAAATCTGTTGTCAAGCAGAAGCTATGTCTTAAAGGTTTTTACACAGTGAAAGATTATATAGACGACAAAAATGCTTGGGATTGAACTGTTCCAATGAACCGGGCTATTGACTCCATAATTACAACATTTCAGGCTGACATATATTTTTATTTTTATTTTATTATTACTATTTGACATTGCAATAATTTATAACTTGACATTGCAATAATTATACCAATTAATTATATCTTATATTGTAACATTTAATTTTTTACCTGCGAACTTTTAAATTGAGATATATTTTAACCGTAAATCTTTTATTATTGAGAAATTAACAATATGAACTGTAAAGTATGAGTACTCTGCAGGCTTAGATGTTACATAAATATAACTAGCCCCGCAGTCTGAGCCTGTCATTCTCACTTAAATGTCCTGCTGATGGTGGCGTTGTGTGTCGGGTCGTTTTATTCCCTGCAACATGGTTGAGTCAAACGGCGCCGATACACACGTCATGCTCGTGAACGAGTGCTGTCTGTCGGGACTGGTCGGCTCTAATTGCTATGGCACTAATTTCAATTCTAATACTTACATACTCTTTAATCTCTGAATTTACACATCAAACTGCATCATCCTCATTACTATTCACAACAATTGTTACTGTTACCACACATATTTTTTTTTAAAAAGAGTATCTATGGAGTTTCTTGCCGGCTCTTCTCCATAAGACCCACTTTTTTGGAACCGTGCAACTAGTTTAACGTTTCAAAAGTACCTATTTATATGGTCTAATTGAAATAAAATATTTTGAATTTTGAATTTTGAATTTTGAATTTTTTATAAAATTCTCAGTGGAAGCTACCTTACAGAAAACTGCAGCCAAATAACACACTTTATAGTGTGTTGTGTTCCTGCAGTGTTGCCAGAGCTCCTTCTAAGGATGCACTGCACTGGCAGCAAGAGGAATATTCCCTCAAACTGTCGGCGCAGTGAACCCTCTTTAAACCTCTAAGAGGTTTTTAGGGTTGGCAACGCGCGAGTGATACACCTGGTGTTGCAAGCGTGCATAGGCTACGGTAACCGCTCCAATTTCATCTCGGGTTAATGGCAACAGGCTCGTCCTGAGACCTAAACATACCAAAAAACTGTGGGTGTACATTAGTACACCTCTGCCTAACCGTGCGGGGAATACAGGCGTGATAGTATTATTATATTAATTTACTATTTTTTTTGTTTTTTTTTTCATTTATGTAGTACAGAGTAACCAAATTTTCCATCGCCAAACTGCTCACCAGTTTGTAGGCGCTCTGCTCTTTTAACAATTTAACCTTATACTACCTATTAACTACATTTTATGGGAAATATTAAACTAATCTAAAAAAAGAAAAAACTCAGAAGAAAAGATCTATTAAGAAATCATCAATTCCTTAACTGTTTTACGTTATTGCAGTTCTACACTGAAATTGAATTGTTTCGATCCAATAATATTCGGCACGGTAATTCCGTTTTCCCTGGTTCTCCCCATAAACGGGAAGTTTAGGTCTTACCTAAAAACGTTAAAAGATGTCGTATATGCACCGTTGTGTTTCTTCATTGACAGTCAATGTATTTTTTTTTGTTGCTGGGCAAAAGCCTCCCCTGGTCTTTCCATGTACTCTTATCTCCCTTTCTCTTATTTTTAATATAAGGCAAAAATAGGTAATAAAGAAAACCATTGTTCGATTCATAAAATTGTCAATGAAAAAAGAGCATAACGTACATACCTATATTATGTGACTATATTTACTGGCAAGGAGTTTGGCAATAACAAATTAAAAGAAATTAAAAAAGAAAATGGTCCACCTCATCACTTTTCGTTGAAGACATTAATAAATTATAGATAGGTAACACAACGCAACTAATATCCCCATAGAGAAAAAGTAAACTCCATTTTGAAAACAGAACTAAAAAATTTTAAGAATGTGACAGCTAGTTTTTTTAACTCTGTATTAACACTACACTAGCAACAAAATATGAAAAACGCGCGTCCTATAAAAAATATCTTTTTTAAATTTCGAACGTGCCTAGACAACAAATTGAGAGGATTATTGCACTCACTTCGGAAGTCTTACCGTCTCTGTCTTTTTTGCGAAGCCAGTATTGCGGTCTCACTCCAATTTTCCAGTTCACGCCTGCGCATTGAGGGTTTTCCCGAAAGATGTGGATCGGTCGAAGCTTCGTATGGTGAAAAAATATTATTAAAATTGAAGGTTTCATAGACTTCATTACGTTTTGGCTTTAATAATAAAAAAATAGATCTCTAGAATGTAACTTGCTGTGTAATATGCAGTCCCCATTTTTTTTGTTTCTTATTTTCTGTTCTGATTTCTAATATTTTCTGGTAAATTATTAATATACTAATTTTAGCATCAAATAAATATCTTTGTCAAATATTATATTACTTAGAATCCGATATAAGATTTATAACATAAAGGAACTATAATAATTTACAACAATATCAGTTACGCAAGAGGGGAGGCGCAGTATACGTAGCTTCGATCGTCGGACGAGCCAGAGTCAGCCTCTGGAACCGGCGAGATCTCCCGGGCGAACGTCGTGTTCGGACGGAAAATCCCGGACGCCGGCTAAAATTCGATCAGTGTCATCGTAATAATTAAAAAAGTAATCGAACTGTCAAAAAATGCGTCTGCCTCGATTTAGAGCTGTCACATTTGAATTTGAAATTTATTTCTTTTTTATTCGGCCGGTGTGAGAGTGGATGTTCTGTGTGTGATTGTGACCTTTGTTTTACAAAAACGGGTTTCTTTCATTGTTACGGTTATTTTTTATTGCGCTATTTTATAGTCAAGTTGTTGTCGATTTGTGATACCTATTATCCATTCTGGAACATGGACATTAAGGTAAGTTAAAGATACAATTTAATTACATAAGTAAAAGATATTTTATATTTTAACAATAATTTTTTATATTCATACTCTTTGATGCAGATAAACCTGACTTTGTTACTGAAAATTACTGAATTTGAGTAAGCCGTTATAATTACGATTCATTAAAATTCATGGCAAAGGCAACAAGTAGAAACTTCCTTACTTCCTACTGCCGGTTTTGAAGACATAACGGCATAATTTATATTTTTGCTTTTGTCAGCTTAGGGCCTACTCTAACCTTGAGATCCGAGGATTAGAGTTTATCTCATCACAGACTCTGGGTTTACCTGATTGAGGATGTAAGCGGGTAATAAGATTTTTGCAGATTTACTTTTTTTTCTTCTATGGGTTTCGATAATGGCAATTTTGCCATTCTGCAGAAGGTAATTATAATTAATTTGTCAATTAATGGTTGGAAGGTGGTGAAATTGGTAATTTGATTAAATTTTAGTACAGACTTGGCTTTTCTCTTCACCAAGGAATGTCTGATACAAAAAAAATACTTTCCCAATAAGTTTCGTATCTAATAGCCCCGTTATTTAAAGAAAAGCACTGTAAGCTATATGTTATAGGATGTGTGTAATTAAAATGTTAACTTATGGTGTGTGTGATGACTATGCTTCAATAGATCCCAATGAATGTTAGTTTCAATCTCATAATCACATAATACCACATCACATGCGAACTAATTATAGTGGCGTTTAAAATTAGCATCGCATTTGCAAGTGGCAATTACAGCTAACATTAAATGTTATCTATACAGATAAATAAAATTGAAGTCTGTTTGTAATTTCAAATTAGCACTTTTTCACTAAATGCATATAAAAGTATACACGGTACTTACATCAATATCTGTCTGTCTGTTTGTTCTGGCTAATCTCTAAAACGGCTGGACCGATTTTGACGGGTGTTTCATTCGCAGATTGCTAATGTTATAAAGATTAACAAAGGCTTTATTTTTGAAGAAAAAAAAGGATTCGAACCTGCGTCTTCTGGTTCGGTATACCAGACGCTATGACCGCTAAGCCACGCGAACCCTGCTCGCTAGCTAGAAATCTTCCTTCACTTCAGTCGTACATATTATTTACATGTATGCTTGTTATACTTCCCCACACTCTGCGATACATAGCGGAATAATATCGCACCCAGTCGCAACCCTATTTACGAGCATGTCAACTGTAAGTGTTGACATTTTTAATTCAAATAGCACCGTTTTTATGTTGTCACGTCTGGTCGTTGGAGAACCGCGGCTAATTCATTCGTTCTGTATTTCATGACTGTATTTGTAAACTGTAGCGTGTAAAGGGTTTTTTCTCGAATGCCAACACTGGAGGATGCTTAATATCGTGCCCATGTGTCCGTAACATGTTGTTCTTTATTCTGGGAAGCGGAATATCTTCATGGATCGTCTGCTGTTTGTGGAGACGGCAGGGTATGTCAGCCTCGTATCGAGAAAACTCGTAGTTGGCTAATACCTTGTGCTATAGTCATGACTTGATTCACAAAGACCATGCTGTCCCTGCTAAACAGTTGAAATCACCATCATCAACCCGTTAATTATCCCACTAATAGGCACGGGTCCCCTAGTCGAGAAAATCTCTGAGGTATGCAGGTTTCCTCACAATCTTTTCCTTTACCGTTAAAGCGAGTGATAATTACACTCAATGAGTCAGATCGCACGGGTTTGAGCCGTTGAGCTACAGCTCAGCAACAAAATGACTAGCTCGCGGCTCAATTCATCTCCTGTTGTATTTGTGAATCCCATTCTGCTAGAACGAATTATTATTCTGTTCTTATGCATTAAAATAATAATTTATTGATATACATTCAATAAGTTAATTTGTAAGTAAATAATATGAAATGTCTAGTTAAACGAACTGTTGCAGCTGGGCAGCTCATTCGGCTTTATTCGGTGCGCGGCTCGCATTGGCTCGCGCGAGTCGTAAACTGAATAGGTTCAAATTGAGCTGATCTGCGAGCTGAGTCATTGAAGCAGCTCACTCACCTGAGTCATGAGCTGTCCTGTCTCATCTGTAGCTCGCGTATTTTTGATAAGTTACCTCTAATCGCCAGCCAGTCAAACCACCCTTGCGCCGGAGTCTGTCATAAAACACCTTTCTGTGTGTTAGGATTTTTGCGCATGAGAGCCAGTTCCTCCTTTCGATTGATTTGCAGTCGTTAAGGGGTTTTAAGGGTCGGCAACGCAGAAGCAGTGCCTGGTGTGGCAGAACTGGCCGATGTGCATGTGCAGTGGAGATTATTTACCACCAGGAGTCTTGTTTGCTTACATAGACCATAAAAATCCCATAGAAACGCGCGATGCACTTTCAATATAATGTTCAGCAAGATTTTTTTTTCTCAGTCAAGTTAACAGTATATTATTCAAAATCAAAGTCAAGTCAAATGTTTTATTCCAATTAGACCATATTATCAATAGGTTAATTGACTTTTGAAAAGTCAAACTAGTTGCACGGTTCCAAAAAGTGGATCTTATGAAGAAGAGCCGACAAGAAACTCCTTTAAAAAAAATATCCTCTCAAAATATCCTTCTTTTTTTTTCTCCCTTAAAAAAATTTCTTTTCTGATATTATGTACAATATCTACATAATGATATTTTGTACCTGACGCCTTACCTTTTAGGCGAAGCTAAACCCTACATAGAAATTATGAGTATATTATCAGCAAGCCTTTTCTCAACTATACTATCCATAAGTACATGTTCGGGTCGTCCTCCTATTTACCTAGAGGCGTCTATACTACACTACATTATGTATTTGTGTGGTAATATCATTGACCTTCACAAGGTCATTGTATAAACTCTTTTGTACGCCTATGAGCACGGTACACGAGAATGGTGATCTAAATTGCACATTGAAATAAAATTACTTTATACGGATCAAGTATACGGCGTTTCAGATATTAAAGAAGGTCATCGAAATCGGCCCAAATGATGTACCGAAGGTACACTTATACGAAAAAATACCCTGTATTACGCTGGTTAAAACTCTAGTCGTACTTTTTTTAAAGGTAGGTTATTACCTACTACTTTTTTACCCGACTGCCGAAGGAGGTTTATGTGTTTGACGTGTATGTATGTATGTCTGCTCGTAACTACCCAACGGCTCAACCGATTTAGATAAATTATACCTCATTAGATTCGCCTTGATAGCACGAGTGTCACTTCGGGTGTCACTCACACATTCGGGTTTGTTTAAAGGACTGTCTATAGAGTTTCTTCTATTCTCCATAAGATCCACTTTTTGGAACCGTGCAACTAGTTTGACTTTTCGAAAATACCCATTGATATGGTCTAATTGAAATAAAACATTTGACTTTGACTTGACTCGCAGTGTAATTTCATTCTGCACAGCACATAACAATATCAAGACCTTTTATATAATCAAAACTGTTTTCCTAATTCTAAATAACATTTTCTATTGTACGTTCCATTCTACGTTCGCTCCACATTTTCTAAAGCGAGTAGGTAATAAATAAATCAGTTGTATCAAGCGAGGCGCGGGTCGACTGCCACAATGGCGCTCATTTGTTTCTACAGTCGCCATTTTCTTTTAGCGGGAAACAAATATGGCGGGAAATTTGTTGTCGTTAAGTTTAGAGTGGTGCTCTTTACCTTGAACCGGGGGACGATATAAAAATACGTAGTGGGTGTAAGGCTGTTGGGAACTCAAAGATTTTGGAAAATTGGGTAGATGTAGTAGGTATATTAATTCTTCTTAAATACAATAAGATTTTCAGTTTTTACCCGACTTTCAAAGAAGGGTAATGTTTTAAGTAACGTATACAATGCCTAACTTGACGAAGGGTCGCAAGCGTAGTTCTCAGCTTAGATTTTCGACCGACAAACTGTTGCCTAACCTTTTGGGGAATATAACCCGGTTGTTACGTTTTAAGTATGTTACGTTATAAATTGTTATGGCTGTATTACAATAATATGGCTATATTAGCAGCTCAACGGATTATAAGGAATACCATTTACCGAGACCACATGTCCAAAATCGACATCCTATACGAATAAATCATGTAATTTGAATATCGAAAAGCACTTAAAAAGTTCACAGAAAAAAGGTCAACAGATAACGGCTCGGCCCCACATTATGTGTTATGAAATGCGATTGGATTGCCTTTACCGCGTAACTTCTATATTTCACGTCTTTATGGGGGATACAACCCTTAGCTCAATGATTTGTTGGCAACAGAAATTGGCATTTACAGCCTTTACAGGTTAGAAACAGTAATAATGTTGTATGTAACAGATGGTATTATGTTCAGAACGGCCACTATCCGCCCCACCTAATTGTATATATCCCAGTGTGCCTTGTACATGGTGTTAGTGTTCGCTGTCTCTAAAACAAGGGTTAGCAGTATAAGAAGTAACGCGAAAGAATATAACATTTTTATTTATTTTATTTATTTAATCTTTATGCAACAAAACATTACAATGGCGGACTTAATGCCTAAGGCATTCTCTACCAGTCAACCATAGGGTGGTGCAGATATAATGTGGTAGGTGCAATAACAGTCTGTGAAAATTCTAATAACTACATTTACATTAAATAATACTTTTACGACAATTCTATCGAAAAATAAACATATATATATATATATATATACATATATATATACTGCCGTATACTGGCAGTATATATATATATATATACTGCCTCGTTGGTCTAGTGGTCCCAAACGCGACTGCTACGCTAGAGGTCCTGGGTTCGATCCCCGGGTCGAGCAAAGTGTTGTTGGGTTTTCTGTGAAATTCCCAATAGCAGCTCGGAGTCTGGATTTGTGCCCGGTTTATGGCAATAGGCTCGCCCCCTATTACATGGGACCTAAACATACTGGCGAAATGTGGGTGTACATTAGTACGCCTCTGCCTACCCCTTCGGGGAATATGGGCGTGATGGTATATATATATTATACATATATGTATAAAAGAAATATAATACCTAATATAATAAATACATACATATAATATATACCTTTAAGTTGTGTGTGATAATGATTCTGCACGAATTCTATCGAATAGGAACCTACGGAGATTCCTTTTAAATGAGTCTCGACTGGTAGCCATCCTGATTTCGTCGTCGTCGAACATCGTATTCATTATGTATACTTAAGAACAAAAAGCAGCCGTATCAAAATCAAACGTCAATTTTTTTCGTGTGGACACTGTACCTCCTTTTGTTAGTCCCTAGGACTATCTATATAAATAAAAATGAATTACTAAATGTGTTGCTTAGCGCAAAACTCGAGAACGGCTAAACATATTTGGCTGATTTCTTTTTTATTCTTTAATGTCTGAGAGTAATTTTATTAATATTTTTTTTTTATTATCATTATCTATTAATATCCCTTCATAATAGACTATTGATAATTTTCTTTTTATTTATATGATTAGGAAAAATATATTCTGAAAATGGAGAATTCAAAACTTTAAAGTGCTCTCCCGTAAAGTAGTGATTTTGTAAATCCGAATTTGTTATACGACAGTGTCGAAATATTCTGAAGACTTGTCTGAAACTAAACTACTGTGTGTTATCTATCTAGTGGTCCTTTAACTAATCGGACGTGACGTAGACACATATTGCCGGTCACACAGAATACGTTACTCAGAGAGCTTAGCACGATATGTTGATCTTAGCAAACAGACTGATGGATTGTGACGAGGAAGCATTTATGTTTATAACAAACATATACATTTAGTTAGTACACTTGCATTTACGAAAGCGTAAGTAGTAACAGCCTGGGGCCATAGCCATAGCCATGGCCATAGTCTCGAGATGGAATCCATGGAACGCATCTCTGGCTTTTCGTAATCATGTGCGTTACTTCTTTACTAATATTATAAATGCGAAAGTAACTCTGTTTGTCTGTCGCGCTTTCACGCCTAAACTACTGCACCGATTTAAATGAAATTTGGTACACAGATAGTCTAAAGTCTGAGAAAGGACATAGGCTACTTTTTAATGCGAAAAAAGGGCTGTAGGGGGCCTCAGTGGCGTCAACGCATTAAAGCCTAAGATGTGATAATTAGACTGATCTGAAGAACAGAGATCCGATCGCAAAGAGTGTGGTGAAGAGTGACAGGGTGACGAACATGTATAGCGTTTGCGTCTTGGTCTTGGAAACGAAAGATTTAGAGTTATAATAAATGTAGTTAGATGAAGGGAATAAAGGGTAAAAGGCTTAGTATTAAACAAAATCATGCGGATCGATTATTTGTACGCTAATTACCATGTGGGCGAAGCCGCTGGCGGAAAGCTGGTATTAAATAATCATCACTCGCTTACAACAGTAAAGGACAACATCGTGAGAAAACCTACATGCCTGAGAGACTTTCTCGCGCGTGAAGTGTGCCGACCTGCACTATGCCAGCGTGGTGGACTATAGCATAACCCCTCTCATTCCGAGAGGAGATCCGTGCCCAGCAGTGGGACTGTTAAAGGGCTTGTGATGATTCACGGAAGTAAAGCAGTTGGTAAAAGATTTAAAGCAGAAGAAATAAAAATTTTCACAGGTGCGGCCAAATTGGCCAAGTCGTCTTGATAAAAGATACTATAGTTATAAATACACATTATTCAGCAAAAGGGCCGTCTTATTTACATACTAGCTTCCCGCCAGCGGCTTCGCCCGCGTGGTCTTATAATTTTTCCCCGTTTTTGCTACATTTTTCTTTACTACTCCGCTCCTATTAGTCGTAGCGTGATGATATATAGCCTATGTTACTCGGGGATAATGTAGCTTTCCAAAGGTGAAAGAATTTTTGAAATCGGTCCAGTAGTTTCGGAGCCTATTCATTACAAACAAACAAACAAACAAACAAACAAACAAACAAACAAACAAACAAACAAACAAATCTTTCCTCTTTATAATATTAGTATAGAGTATAGATAAATAAAAAATAAATTCAAAGTTTCTAACATGAACAATTGTAAACAAACAGTACTACATTCTATCATTTTGATAGACCTGCCTACAATAATACCACTCAGTACCGACGTATCTCATAAATATGCAACAGAAATGGTTCGTGTTCGGCCGGATTAGCCAAAAAACCACTCTTTTTTAAACGCCTACCCGGATTTTAATCCCGTACCGTGACTCGGTGAAAATGCTTCATTACTGAGAGTTTTTGTACTGATTTGTTGGACTAAGTAGAAAAGCTAATTTGATTTTTCAAATATAAAAAAAGCGATTCGTGTTTTAGGTGGTTTGGAATTTCCTGTCTTGTCTAGTATCCATTTTATCGTAAGGTTGGCTTCCAGTAATATAATAACGAGATACGTCTAAAAAGGACTAACATTTTCTGTACCTACTACTTTAAAATACTTAGTTCACGTTGGGTACTATAACTTTTTATTGTAATAAAATTAAGGCTTACCTTTTTCTTGTAATAGATAAAAGAAATTGAGGTACCTTATTTTAGATGTAAAAATGAAATAACTCCAGTACAGGCCACTGTCATCCTAACGTGAACCAATGGGTTAAACGATCCCTATCTCAGTGTGGTCATAAATCGACTATCTATTTCAATCTATACGAAACTTAAACCCCTCCCACATTAAAAACTTCAGATTGCCATGAAAATCTGCCATTTTCAGAAACAAAGCGGCATTTAATAATGTGGCGTGACTGTGTGTAAATGTTGTGATATTGTTCGCAATACGTCGGTTATTCCGCACGAGGGCGTGTGTCGGGGCTCGTCATCTGTGAGATTAAATAGAATGCCAGTTTGGTTTGTGTGGATTATTTTTAGCTTTGGTAACACTGACAATACTATTGTGGTGTTGGCGGGAATTCCGACATATTTTTTTAAGGTCTTTATTATTTTTCTAACAGATGCAATGATTTTTATAACACCCCGTCGCCGTCGTTTTTGCGCTGGGGGTTTAAAACAACTGGTTACAAGCCTATGATTGTTGGCAGAAAACAAAACATTACAAGTGATGATGAAATGTGATGTCTTCAGGTATACATAGTACAGTATCTAGATTACTCAATCATATCAATCTATTTACCTAAGTATTCGATTTTAGTTGCTTAGCTAGTGATTCTGAAGAATCTTTTTTATCCCTATAAGTGACGAATGTCTTAATGGTTAATAAAGTGTTTGTCATGAGACTTACGAAAAAGCCGATTTAAATAAGATTCAAATGCGAATTAATCGGTACTTGGAACCAAATGTTAGCAAAAATAATGAACCGATTACGGGAATGGGGAGGGCAAGAGAGAAGCAAAATAAAAGGTACTCAATACCCTTAAAGTGCCGTTACCCAGTTTTTGCTTCCAAATTACACTTTTATTGTTGGTAAAAAACCTTTCTCAAGCATTTTAATTATTTCACTTATAAGATAATATAATAAAATGTCTGTTGTTACGAATAATTTTGAATGCTTGAGGTTCGAGCTGATTGCTCGGAATGTTGATGCGAATTCAATTGGCTATATTAAAATGGACAAAAGAAAGGAAGCAAAAAATATTGTTTGATAGCTAAGAATAAAACAATTTCTCTTCATATTCCGGAAAGAAACACGTACGTTTGGTGGTAGGCTCCAATGATTGGTTTGTCCAGCTACCACCCTCATAGCCACAATATAGGCCATTGCTCACAAAGACCTATGTGATGAGCTTTAATATCAGTGACCTACACAGTTCAAACTTCAACAGTTTAACGATCTCAAGTGATGGAATGTCTGTTACAGTATATCAAAGGGACAGTAAATGTCGCCTGAAGGGATGAATAGTGGAAAAGTACATGTTTATGTATAAGTATAAAATACATTTGAAATAGATTGCTGGAAAGTAATAAATAAAATCTGGTGCCAGGCAAAAACAATGCCGGTCCCTCATATAGCGTTTTATTTTTTAATCTTAATAATCATAAATATCTTAAAAGCTATTTTGTATCAGTTAAACATATGAAACGCACACCAAAAAGTTAAATTATTCACATGTCACAACCCTACTGTACATTTTGTTAAGGGCTGCCTGTTTCGTCAGACCTACACAAGTATGAAATAAAGAGTTTTAATTTCGTATAAAGAACACGTGTTGTACGACTACCCGTTGAGTTACTAAACAGCAGTTTACAGGGAAAATTAAAAAGGTATATGGGGCACCCGATGTTTTGAAGCATAAAGAATATAAAGGACCCTTTTAAACAAAGCTGGGTAACGGGAAAATGCTCAGCTAGAGATGGACTTTTTAAATTTTTTATGACTTCAAAAGCAGTGCGACTTTTTGGGTAATATACTTTTTGGGATACGTTTCCTCATAATTACGAATTTTTTCAGCCGAGTTAACTTATTTATATTAATTCATTAGCTTCACTGTGTCCTCATAGACATTTAATGGTTCTTTTTTATTATTTTTAAGAAGGCTTTATTAATGAGATTTTATAGAAATGTTGCCAAGATCGAATGAAAGCTTTGAGAAAGACTAAAAGATCATACTGTTATTTTTTCTAAAAACAAATCATGTTTTTTTATCGTAGTAATAAAGATTGATTTCAAACTCAAAAATGTATTAGTAAATAAAGGAGTATAAATTAAATTGTCTTGACGACCAAGGAACCGATAAATAGGTACCTACCTACCTACTGTACGTGTAGGTACTTAGCATGACGTCTATCATGTGAGGTCCCAATTTCCCAGCCTATCTAAACAGCCGGAAGCATTAATATCTAATACAATTTATATCGTTTACATAATAGAAACGTATACGTCACACGAGTATGAATGTGCTACGGACGATGAATTAATTTAATCTGTCCTTTTCCGACTGAATCCAGAATAATCGTCTACGGTTTTCGATCAATATGTTGATCGAAGTCTCCGGTAATTTCCTCATTTATTCATCATTTATTTCATTTAAGTAGTGATAGCCTAGGGTTGTGACCACTGGACTGCCAAGTCAAAGGTCTCGAGTTCGAATCCAAGGCACGCACCTCTGACTTTTCAAAATCATGTGCATAATTATCACTCGCTTTAACGGTGAAGGAAAACATCGTGAGGAAACCTGTATGCCTGAGAGATTTTCTCAACGGCATGTGAAGTCTGCCAACCAGCATTAGGCCAGCGTGGTGGACTATAGCCTAATCCCTCTCATCCTGAGAGGAGACCAGTGCCCAGCAGTGGGATAGTATACGGGTTGATTATTTATTTCATTTCATTACCAGTTTTGACCAAATACTGGTTGATAGGTATCTTTTCTTATGTTTTACCATCGCTTGTTATTTGTGGTCTAGGTTTTTGTTATTTTTAGTTTTTTGAAGTATAGTAATAAGATACCTAGCTTGCATGCATCTTGCATCATGCGTTATATTGTATAATAAACGTATGTTGCGTATGATTGTTTTTACGTCTATAAATTAGAAGAGCCACTTGTAGATAGATCAAAGTAAATACTGAACTAATAAAATAGATTGGCACAGAAATTAGAATAAAATACTTACCTACAGGTACCTATTCGGTGAGTGCGACTTTAAATAAGAACCATAAACGATAGTATAAAAATAATGAAATGTATTTTGGAGAGCCCTGTGGGTGTAAGGTAGGTCTTGTTGGTACGTAACCGGCGCAACGTGGTTACCGCTCAACAATGATTGACACCCGCAAGTGCGCGACCTCGCGCCACGCACCAAGGGGAGATAATAGTAGTGAAACATTGATTGTTAAAATGCTATTCTGTTCGACAATTTCGACAATAATATTATTTAAAAAAATTTTTTTTTTTTATTGACAACACTACTGCTCGTCATTGCTCTCTACACTATATTCTATATATCAAATACATAATTGTTTGACAGAAAGCTATGTAGTACAGACAAAAGCATGTGTATTTTTACATCGTCAGCACTTTACTAAATGTAAGTCAAGCGTGTTTGTTATTTTGCGTACGTACTCATCTGCTGGCTTGACGTTAAGCGAAATTGACAAGTGACAGCGCGCCATTTTTTATACCAACGGCAACGCTCGTGCGTGCTAAAATGCGGGATTTATTTTAATTATCATGACTTTTTTGCTGAACAATAAACAAAACGTAGGCGTCCATCATCATTATATTAATGAATTGCTTACATTACCTATTCCCGATAACAAAACAAAGGTATATACAGGGTTAAAAATGCAAACATTCGTTAAATTTATTGCAAATGGCGGTTGACAGATTTTCGCAAGTGTCACTTTTAAAAAGTACAATGTTGTTGATTTTTTATTTTTATTTGATGTGGTATCTATCCCTTTCACTAATTATCTATACATATAAAATGCTTTGTCCTGAATGACTCACTGACTGACTGACTGACTGACGGATCAACGCACAGCCTAGACCGCTGATCGTAGAGACCTGAAACTTATAGGGGGTGTTCTTTGTATGACGAAGGCATCCGATAAGAAAGGATTTTCCGAAATTCCACCCCTAAGGACGTGAAAAAGGGGGGCAAAGTTTGTATGGGACAACGTGATTCCTTGGTCCAATCTACTTCAAATTTTGCATAAAAATTCTTTGAAGACGTGTTTCGTATTTTATTGAAATTCATCCCCCAACGGGGTTAAAAAGGGGTAGATAGTAATTTTGCTTCGAAGATGATATCAATACTCCTTAGTCTTTTTTATTTTAATTACATATTATTTTGACACATGAGTTGTCAATTCCTTAGCAGCAAATAATGTCAAATAGTGAAGGCTCTTTAATCAAAGATTTATTGAACAAAGAATGAACAAAGATTTATTATATTCCAGATTAATAAATTTATGTAGAGGTGTAGGTGATACCATTTTTTTTATGCTCCTGGTGGAACAGGCAAGCAGTAATTGGCTAAAGTGAGAAGTAATCGTGATATCGCCTTAGCGGTCGCATCGCATGTCGCCTGGAATTGCTGATCGAAGGAGGTAAAACTGCACACTCCGGGCTCAAAGTTCTTCTAGATTTTATATAAATCGGCAATATACCCAAACAAAGTGTTAAAATGTCGCCAAAATATAAAAAAAAAAGTACAATGGCAGAAGTACTCCGAAAAACTAAATTAATTGTTTGGGATGTGAGTACTATGGCTCATAAAGTGGGTTACTGTATTGTCAGGAGGCGATTTACGACAAACTTTACCAGTAGAGCTCAGCGGAATGCGAGCGGACGATGCGGTCTCATTTGTGGCCTTCAGTAACAAAACTGAGTCTTACCAAAAATATGAGAATCCATCTGAGGGAGGTGTTACTGTCGGACAGTTCTCAGACCTGTGCCTTAAAATAGGAAATTGTGGAACACATATTAAAATTGAGAGTTGGCGCGCCAATTATGTTGCTGCGGAATATAAATCCATCAAAATTATGCAATGGCACCAGATTTCAAGTGAAAACATGCATCGCAATGTAATTTTGGCATCTATACTGACCAGATTGTTCTCGAGGAGAGTGTATTTATTTCTAGGATTCCCCTAACACCATCAAATTACCCATTTGAATTCAAGAGAGTGCAGTTTCCCACCAAAGTCGGCTTCACAATGACTATAAGCAAAACTCAAGGTCGAACTCTTAAGGTAGCGGGAGTAGACTTGAGGGACAGCTGCTTCTCCCGCGGGCAGAGTATGTGGCATGCTCCAGAGTAAGCGCACAGAGTAAAAAGATAATACCCCCATGAAACTTACACCAGATCAAAGGCCGAGTTCCGTGTTCATAAAATGTATATTATTTAATAAAATTTTATTAAATTTTCATGCTTATTTAACCTTTAAATGCCTACAATATAATAAGTATAGTCTATAGTCTGTAGTCTCTGATTACCCAAAGGCAAAGAGGCGTGAAGCATGAGCATGTATGTATGTGAATTTTATAAGTATTCAAACATTTGAAAATAATAAGTAGGTAAATAATTTATATTATTATGAAATAACAAAATTGATCTTAAAAAAAAATTAAAATCCTACTAGAAACATTTTCTTCACAACAACTTCTACGCGGACGAAGTCGCGGGCGTAAAATCTAGTTTATAATATAATTATTGATGATATTCGTAATTCAAATGAGTTAAGTTTTTAGAACGAAATCATTTATATTCAAAAATCAAAATGTCGGCCAGGAGCATAATTTTATTAAAATAATTTCTAAGTGCAATCGAATTTCTTGATTGTAATTTGCTGACGTATTCATTGCTCGTGTAACGATTTATCACGTAATAACTTTATAAGATTTTACATATAGATATAGATTTTACATATAGGTAATACTTATATATAGATATATGTAAGTATTTATAATTAACAAGACGCCCCTGGCGACACAACCCTCAGCCCTCGTTGACTCGCGTCATAATTAGTGACGTCGGGGCGTCAATTGCTCATTAAAGTACCCTGTAAGTATACAAGTATATTTAGAAGGAACACGTCGGAAGAAACCCTGCTAAAGATTAGTTGAGTCTTTAGCATTGAATAGTAGAAGGTGTTGTAAGTCGGATGTTTTTTAAAGACACCTCCTACACTGACATTAATTATTGCAGCAAAGGGACACAAAAGAGGCTACATAAAAAAAATATCGGTTATAAAGCTGATGAGCAGTGCTATGAGTCATAGTTATCTATTGGACTTTTGTATTACAAATTCTTTTTAATAAACCGTTTTATAGACTTGAATGAATTTGCAATTACAGGAACATTCTATCATCTATGTTTACAAGTGCACACCCATCGTCAATCGACTGCAAATGAGCTGTAATTTCGCGCTAATTCTTACTCACACGACTGCGTTGTTCTAGTAAGACTAAGTTGTCGCACTAGCTACTGCGAGTAGCGACAATTACGAGTGTCACTAATTGTGATTGCGAGCGGCTTTGTGTGGCGGTTTACACTTGCGGTAAATACATGTAGCTGGTACTGGGAGGCTAAAATGTGCAAGTTCATGTACGCAAATCTTGTTATGATTCTTCAAAAGTGGGCATTTTAGTTCCTATATACCTCTAGAAGTAACCTAACCAGCCGCTAGCCAACTGGCTAGCATGTATGGCACGTTAATATGTCGCGCATTATTTCGTCTTTACTTTTACCACGAGATAAAAGTCGACAAAATTATTTCGTGGAGCATTAAGATATGTTGAGAGAGCGATAGACGAGATCTCTGAAACTGCCAGTCGGATTTGATAAATTCTTAATAAAGATAGCCTAATGCGTAAGGTTGGTTATAGCCTATTTATTATCACGATACGGCTATTAGGAGCAAAATTCAATTAAACGGCGGCGGCGGCGCATAGCCAGTTAAAGAATATGAATGAAATAGTGATATTCATGCATCCTATCGTAAAACGTAACAAATATCGGCACACGTAACCCTAAAAAATATTGAAGGACCTTCCAGCCTGTTATAATATCGGGTTCTGGCATGGAAACCGCTTACGAAAATAGGCCTTTGGGATCTTACAAAGGCGCCAATTTAAGTCTTATTTACATTGAACAAGAAGTCGGGAACCCTTTGCAGCAGGAGCAATTACTACCGAGAATTAGGGTTCCGTTGCTTTCGTAACAAATTGATGTTTATGAAGTGTTTACTGTAGAACTTAACCGTTTTGTATTGGACCTGTGAAATGTGTTTGATTGAATTTTGAAACGATTCGATATAGTATGATAAACGTCAATTAGTTTTTAGTTTTCGATAAATGGTAACCCTAATCAATTGTTTCTATACTAATATTATAAAGAGGAAAGATTTGATTGTTTGTTTGTATTGAATAGCTTCCGAAACTACTGGACCGATTTGAAAAAATCTTTCAGTGTTAGATATCCCATTTATCGGGGAAGGCTATATACCATCACGCTACGACTTATAGGAGCGGAGCAGAATTGAAAAATGTTGTAAAAACGGGGGAAAAAAGTTATCAAGACCACGTGGGCGAAGCCGCTGGCGGGAAACTATTCTTTTATAAACCTCGATAATGTTCGATATTTCGTATTTCGAAATTAAAATCGCAATGTGTAAATGGTAGGTACTAGGTACTCAATTAGTGTCGTTATTTGTACAGTCGGCAGAGAGACAAAAGAGGCTTCAGCTGACGACATTTGCGCGCGGCTTGACAATCATTGCGTTATAAATAATTATACGACAAAAGGGTTTCGTATGTAGGCATGCATTGTTAGCTGCCTAGCTAACAATGCATGTATCTTGACACATAATTGATTAATACACAACCTTTATCAAAATAGGGATGTAATAAGCTGCATGGGTCATATAAACTCTATAGTTATCTAACACCGAAAGCACAGCGTGGGACGGCCTCCAACGAGATGGACCGACGACCTGGTAAAGGTCGCTGGAAGTCGATGTAGGCAACATACGACCGGCCCCTGTGGAAGTCAATGGGGGAGGCCTTTGTTCAGCAGTGGACCTCTTTTTACCCGACGACACGGCAAAAAGCCGAAGGAAGGGTTTTATGGCTGTTTGACAACAACAAAGTAATTTAAAGTATATGCGTATGTCATACCATCAAATTAAATTGATACTTACTAAGAGAAATCAATTTTGAATTTTGCCAAGTATAAATATTTATGTTTGCGATTGTACTAAGTTTATGAATTGCAAAAGATTACGGTAGAGAAGTTGATAGATAGATAATAAGCAATCATTAGTTACAATAAAATTCAATGTGTGTAACACCGGAGGCGCATTGGCTACTGATCACTGTTAACAATGCCGTTAACCTATTTTCTCTCCGTAAAAGATATTTACCGGGATATAGCCGGTTGGGTCTGATTGTGACCAAGGATACAATTTATCTATTGATTCTTTATATTACAAGAGACGATACCGCCATAGGATTTGATGCTTTATAAATAGAAAAATAAGATCGAAAAATAACATTTAATAAAACAAAACAGAATTATTTCCATTGTGTCTTCAAATTGGAAGAAAATACCCATACTTATAAAGACTTTTCTTCTAACTACAAATGAAATAAATAAGGTAAATATATTTCTGAATGAAATATAGATACACAGGTAGGATACATCCCTACCCGCTTTCAACACAAAAATAATTCAAAATAACAACGGTAAGTAACAAAAGAAAGGGAGTAACAAAGCATCGGTAAGTGTGCCACAGAGTAGAGACACGCAGAAGGTTAATTTTGCGGTGAGAAATAATAAAGCTGAAGAGTTTATACATCGCATAAGTGTATATTGCTTCTGTCTATGATTCCAAATATTGTATGTGTCTAGTCTATACAAATAAATGTATTTTCTTTCTTTATTTGTTTGAACACGATAACTTCTGGAATAAACCAGTTTGATCTGAGTAAAGAATTAGCGGTAGGTGAAACCGCGGCGCGCAGCACAGCAATGATTTAAATGATAGTTAAGTTCGCCAACGTGGCTGCTGAGCAAGAAGAACTGTGAGATTTACGAAAAAAAAAACAGTTTGGAAATTAAAACTCTATTATCAAAGTAAAAAGTCTCCTATTACATAGTTCCCAGCATTTAAAATGACGTTAACATTATGAATGTTTATAGTGGATAACATTCTACTGCAAATATGGATATTTTTAACATCGCGGAGAACCCTGGATAAAACTAGTATACGAGTATGGAGATTGGAATTACAAGGATCCCAGCAGTGGATGATTATGGTAATGACGTACGGGAAAACCAATTCTATACCAATTAAAATTGAGTATGTATTGTTGTGACATCTAGGACTGAGACTTTTGCATTATGTTTGATAGTGGCAGACAAACAGACATACATTGAAAGCTTTTATTGAAATTAGATGAGCGTCCAACAAAATTTATTTTTATTGCTTTTGAAAAGGAAAAACATTGTTCTAGCAATATTTTATACTCGGACTAAGTAAGCGACGGGTAGAGGTGTCAGGCTGACAACTGATAATATTTAAGATTTATAGTAAACTATAGAAAAAGGGGCTCGTGGCTAAGTTATAGCAACGCTGATCAGCCGATCTGCAAGGTTAAGCTACGCTCGCTGAGTTCAGTTTGTGGATTGGTGACCATTCTTAACACATCGAGACACCTCCGTGCCTCGGAGAACACGTAAAGCCACCGGTCTCGATTGTCATACGAACACCTATGACAATCGTTAGGGGTAATCAGAAGCCGATAAAGCCTGACAACCATTTTATCCTTTAAATATCGGTATTGCCCAGAAATTGGGTTGCGGGGGTCTTAAGGCAGTCGCTTCGTGTAAAATAATGATTTTCGGATATATTGTTGGGAAAAAAAAGGCTAGGAGGATGAGTAGGTAAACTATTGATAATAATATATTTGTAAATATAGAGCCGTATTAGGTGCCTAGACAAGTTGCAATTTGACATTCAAATCGACAAACAAATAAAAACAAAATGTATGGAAATGACATTAGTGACAGCCCGATTCGTCGAAAGGTTTTTATATTTCCATACTTACATTTTGTTTCTAATCGTTTGTCGATTCGAATGTCAAATTGCAACTTGTCTACAGGCCCAGGATGTCGCTACGTAAGTTTAGAATATAAAGGAAGAATTTGACTGGCTCGGGGGGTCGCGGTAGCTTAGCGGTCAAAGCGTCTGGTATACCTAACCAGAAGACGCAGGCTCGAATCTTGCCCGCCAGCCGATTTTTTCCTTCATTAAAATAACTTGTAATCTTAGCATGGAAAATGCTTTAAAAATACAGAAACATAACCAATCTCTCTTGATAGTACCGAGCTCGTCGCGCCGCATATGCCTGGGTCGACCACGCTGTCGCTTCACTTCACTTAAATAAAATTAAAAAATTAACATTTTAAAATCATATATTACGTAAAACTGTTGGATGCTTAAAAAGAAGTATATATAAACGCAAGGGCACGTTCACGTTACGGAAGCCCTAAGGAGACATTAAATACACATCTTACCCGCTCCCTCCACCCCGTATGACAGGTGACACTTCATGTCATCGTCACGTTCGAATTACTAAGTCAATGGGGACTGCAGTACAGTGAGTTCATTTTATGATGGCGCGCTTTTTTATGTCACTAGCATAGGGTTCAAATTCAATTGAACTCCGCATTTTCGTGAAATGAAGGAAAGATACTGCGCTTACTCCTTAAGGCGAGCTAGGATTTACTTATAAATTTTATGTTATTTAGTTTACGTAAAAAACTTTCTCATAACTGCCTCATTCGCTGCGACCGACTGCTACACCAGAAGCTAGCTTCGATTTCCAGGTTGTTCAACATTTTATTGGGGTTTTTGTATGAATTTTACTTCACCGTTAAAGGCAATAAATCTCGCCCCTGATTACATAATAAGCTCAAAATATCGGACAACTGGGTGGTGTATTAGTAGCGACGAGGATGCATGGAGGGGTTGATGAACATAGATGAAGCGATAGTAGTGTGCCAGGAAATCTATAGTCTCAGCCTACCCCTATGGGAAACATGCGTGAAGCTATGTATGTATGTATTAGCACGCCTCTGTCCAACCCTTCAGGGAATACAAGCGTGAAGGTATGGTAAAAATAGGGTATTTAAATAAAGGTGCAAGGGTAAACAATATCCATCTTGAAAGCATGTAGAAACAATCCGGCAAAAAACTAGTTTTATATTACAAACAAGATAATTTTACAATCTTCTTGAGAGTTATCATACTTAACTTAATAGCCATTTAACTTTTTATGAAGCTAGAACAAAAGAATAAGCGAGACGAGCTTTAAAAATATAATTATAAATTAACTTTGAACACTTCAAGAAGTTTTAGAGATTTCAGTGTTTTATTAGGTACATAGTTAATTAGCGTATTTTTACACAACATTAATTCCTTTTTTTGTTTTTCAATGTTAGGTTAGATGATGATGATTTTCTCATTGTGCAGTATTTAAGTTTGTCTTACTGAACTTCAAAATTGAAAATATCGATGTACTGTATTCATAAAATTCAAAAGTACGAATTACGTGAGTTAAAAAGTACGTTATCCGAATTATTTAATTGAGAATGTTCATAATCTCGTTGTACGAAACTTCAAAAGCTTACTATGCCGAATTATTTTATTGCGAATGTTCATCGCGATGTACGGTACTCCCAAAGCTTGCTATTCAGAAATTACTTTATTGCGAACATTTGAGTTGTGAGTTGGTAGGTTATCATCATCATCATCAGCCCATTAGCTGTCCCACTGCTGGGCACGGGTCTCCTCAAAGTGTGAGAGGGATTAGGCCACAGTCCACCACGCTGACCTAATGCAGGTTGGCAGACTTCCCATGCCGTCGAGAAAATCTCTCAGGCATGCAGATGTTAATGTTTACTCACAATGTGTTCCTTCAGCGTTAAAGTTCTTAGCGCTTTTAAAATGCTATAATTTTAGATATTTAATTAACTGTTTTGCCTTCTCACGAAACAACCAAGAGTCATGTATTGATAATATTCTAACGAACTTACCGGAAGAAAGCATAGGTCATACAAGAGTAGACTATAATGGTCTTGGTGATGGCCATGCGGGTTTATTTTGCAGTCTTATTCTAAAAAACGGTAACTCTAGACAAGAAACTAAATTCTATACAGCGAAACGAAAAGTTTTCTCGGAGAAGAATAAAATTTCTTTCAGAAAACGTCTACTAGAAAGCAATCTATCAGATTCGTATGTAAATGGCTTTCTGAATCAATTGCAAACATTATTTAAGTCCTCATTTAAAATAAAAACCATTAAGGTAAATACTAGCACTAAAAACAAAATAAGATGGATTTCAAAAGGAGTGAGAACGTCTAGCAAAATGAAAAGATTCTTGAACTCAATGAACAAAACGATTAATCATGAAACAATAATTGTATACCGCCATAAATATATAAAGCTGTATAAAAAGGTTATATCACAACTGAAAAAAAACTCGGTAAGAAAAGAAGTAGAAAAAGCTAAAAACCGAACTAAACAAATTTGGAAGACGGTTAATAGACATAGGAATAAGAACAGTAATAGGACTATTGAGACATATATATTTCGGATTGACAACAGAATAGTAAACGATACCAATGAAATAGCTGACATTTTTGCGAGATATTTTGATTATAGTACATCTGATATTAATTCTAATAAACACAAAACCCAGGCAATGAAATTTCTAACTGAACACTCACATAAAGTTGATACGGATATGGAAATGAGACTTACAAACACGAATGAAATTAAATTTATAGTAAATAAAATGGAAACAAAAGAATCTTGTGGGTATGACGGAATAACAATCACAGTGATAAAAGAAAATATTGATCTCCTTGCTGAACCACTATCAAACTTTTTTAATAATTGTATCAGTGAAGGTATCTTTCCCGATCAATTAAAAATTGCAAGAGTAGTCCCTATCCACAAAAAAGGTAAGAAAACCGACCCGAAGAATTATAGGCCAATATCACTGCTGCCCATCTTATCAAAAATATATGAAAAACTTATAAAGGACAGGATTGTATCCCATTTAAATTTATTCAAGATTTTAAACGAACGCCAATTCGGTTATCGAATGGGGATCGGTACTGTAGATGCGATTGATCTATTAATAAATGAAGTCTTAAGCAATCTAAACAAAAAAAATAAAGTTGCAGGTCTATTTTTAGATCTATCCTCTGCATTTGATACAATCAATCATGACATCCTACTTGCTAAATTGGAATTCTATGGAATCAGGGGTAATGTCTTGAGCCTTATAAAATCATATTTTACCAATAGAAAATATTTTGTTGAAATTAGGAATATTGTAAACGGACAAGAAGTTGTGACCAAATCAAAGTTGACTAACATTACGCGTGGAGTTCCACAAGGCTCAATATTAGGACCAATTTTCTTTTTAATATTTCTGAACGACCTTATAAATTTTATTATGAATACAATTCCAGATATTAAATAAATTATTTATGCAGACGATACAAACGCAGTAATACCAGCTTCCAGCTCTCAGGAACTTCAGCTAAAAATTAATAATGCACTTTTGGCCTTTAATGAATGGTTTCATGCTAATAACTTAAAATTAAATATCAAAAAAACCAACGCTGTTTTGTTCCGAACGACTGCGCGCAAGCATGAAAGTATCGAAATTATAAGTAATGGGGTAAAAGTGGGATTGGTTGACAGCGTTAAATTTCTGGGGGTCCATATTGATCAATTTTTAAACTGGAAACCTGAAATAGAGTCAATTGAGAATTCAATAAGTTCAGCCTGTTATGCCTTGAGAAGTTTAAGAGATGAGGTTGATATTGAACAGCTGAAATCAGTCTACTATGCTCTGGTTGAATCGAAGTTTAGGTATAGTGTTAAATTCTGGGGGAATAGTTACGAGTATAATATTAACAGAGCATTTGTAATACAAAAACGAGCTATTCGAATTATGGTAAGGATACCTCCGTGGGAATCGTGCAAAGATTACTTTCACAGACTTAAAATTTTGACTCTTCCCAGCCTCTACATTTTGGTTGTTCTAGTGGATATCCTTCGGCATCCCCTTAAATACGAAACGCCTGAACAAAAAGTAGTAAGATTAAAAACACGGAGAAAAGATCTGGAGACCCTACAATGTCCAAGACTAAATGTGGTAAAGCACGGTTGTCAGTATCAAGCAGTTAAACTATATAACTCCTTACCCGTTGAACTAAAAACTATTGATAGTCCAAACATATTTAAAAGTAAATTAAAAAAGCTTTTGCTGGAAGGGTGCTTCTATTCTATAAACGATTTTAAGTTCTAACATTTCTTCTGACTTCTGACGTTAAATTTATTATGTTTAGTTTTAATATTGCTATGTAACACATTCGAATACAATTGTGAAATTGTTCTCATGAATAAATAAATAAAAATAAAGCGAGTGATAATTTTATTACGCACATGACTTCGAAAAGTCAGAGGTGCGTGCCTTGGATTTGAACTTAAGACCTTTGACTTGGCAGTCCAGTGGTCATACCCCTAGGCTATCACAGATTGATAGGTTAGTAAGGAACTTATGTTATCTTTTCCTTTTATGTATACAGATGAATTTGCTATGTCCTAGATGTGGGCACGTAGCGTGTCAGATAAGCACGCTTTCAGTAACCTAATAGTGTACCGAGTGCTCTCGGGTACCTACGCGTGCCGAGATTATATCACTCTTGAGTACCTAGCTAGAGTGCTATGAAGACAGCTATTTTTTAAACCCCGACGCAAAAACGACGGGGTGTTATAAGTTTGACGTGTCTGTGTGTGTGTGTGTCTGTCTGTGGCATCGTAGATCCCGAGCGGATTCATGAACCAATTTTAATTTTGTTTTTTTTTTATTTGAAAGGTGAATTAGTCGGGACTGTTCTTAGCTATGTTTGATAAAAATCGGGCCAAGATGGCCGCCGCCATAAAATAGCGAATTACATATTTTTGCACAACTTCCTCAATATGAATATGAATACACTATGATAAATTTCGAATCCAAGATGGCCGCCACCACAAAATGGCAAATTACATTTCGTGTCGGGGGTTTTCAAAGTTTTCAATTTAGTTTTGTTTACATTATGTTAAATTTTAGTAACCTATCAGGGATACAAAGAAAATATATTTTTTATAAAATAAATTTTTATGCACACGTTACGGAACCTCACCCAGGAGCCGCGCTTGGACTTGACCAAATGGATGCAAATGTTATTTTTTTTCCTTTCTTTCTTTCAATGACTCTTAGAAACGTTTTTTTCGTTGGGGAACGTTGTTCGTTTTCCGGTGCGTAGTCCCTACTTCTTTTGCCTGGGCGCCGGCCGCCGCCGATCAGTTCTTGTACAAACTGTACAGTGTACAGTTCTCGCCAAACTTATTGTCCGGGTTGAAGTTGGCCCGAGCTAACTTTAACCCATTCGTCATAATAGAAGACAAAAATATTGGAATAAAATGGTTTAAAACGACAGCCTACGACTTCAGCTTTAATTTTTATAAAATACAATCCATTGTTTTTCTTTCTTCGAATTTTACGGCCGGGTTAAAGTTAGCTCGTGCCAACTTCAATCCGGACAACAAGCTTGGCGAGAACTGCACAGTCATGCATATTGTACCTACCACTGTTTCCATGTTAGAAAACCAATAAAACCAAACGAGGTTTTCGTTTGAAAATAAATGTCATTCAGCCTGAATAAGCCGTCTCGCTCGACTTTGACAAATAGCGGCCTAGTCATTCTTAATTCATACGTCACGGCTCAGCTGACGAGCCAAGCGCGAGCCAAGCGGCCCTTGGTAGGGGAATTGCGTTCTGGGGCGCAGATTTTTGGGGCGCAGATGAATTTTATATGATCTGTTTATTGCAGTTGCTTGTTTATTTATGTTAGTCTGTAGAAGGTGATGAAGATAATTTTGAGGTGTACCTACTTAATTATATATTAGTCTCTTACTCGTAAGCACGACTGCAACGCTGGATTGGAATTCCCAGGTTTAAGTAAAAGTGTTATTGAGTTTTTCAATGAAATTCTCAGTGGTATGTAGCTCTGATTTTAGATTTGTAAACGGTTAATGGCAATGGGCTCGCCTATTACATGGGACCTAAACATTCCGGTGAACTGTGGTTACACCTCTGCCTAACACTTTGAGGGTTAAGTGCGTGATGGTATTGAAATGTACGGCTGCGATTGAACATGCGACATTGCGAACTTTATCGGTTGGAGTTCGTTTTTTATGGGTTTGCCGCGCAGAGTTGAGATAGATCTGCGAATCATGTAGTAAATGACTGATACTGATGGATAGAGGCCCTGCGAGGCTCCACGTGCTGCCAAAAGTTTTGCTAGACGTTGCAAATAAAGTAACAGATCTAAAGGTTTATATATTGTGTCAGTAATTGATTCCAGAAGATATTAGCCAGGCAGACGTTCTTAAGTAGCAGTTAAGCTGTATAAGCGCTGGACAACAGATGTTTTGAGAACTCGAGGCTGTTATACTAGCTGTACAAGTACATGAGCTGTATATCCGGCTATACAGCTCTTATAACTCTAAATCTGGCCCCAAATTAACCAGCCTTGAGCATTATAGTAGGTTGTTAACAGCATTTAAGAGCACTAAGAGTTGTGCATGGGCTTTATAATGGCTTATACAGCTGTCAATACGCCTCTATCCAGCTCTTATAAATGCTTTTAAACATCTAAAAGCTGTTTAATAGCTTAGTATCGGCTATTGTTAAATATACAAATAAATAGCAACAAAAACTAAGCTAGCTTGCAAGCTTACGTCAAACTTTAGCATTGTCAGTTAAATATCGCTAAAAATTTGACATAAAATGCGCAATCTTCAATCCCCCTAATTCTGATTGATAGTCTTGTACACAGAATACTCGTATACGCGTAAAAAGCCTTACCGTGCGCATCAAGCATTTCTGACAGATGTTTTCTTCTGGGATACAGTTGCTGCATGAGGTAAAGCATACCACATACATACCATAACGCCTATATTCCTTGAAGGGGTAGCCAGAGGCGTACTAATGTACATCCACATTTCGCTGGTCTGTTTAGGTCCCACGCAATAGGGGGCAAGCCTATTGCTACTGGGAATTTCACAGAAAACCTAACAACACTTTGCTTGACCCGGGGATCGAACCCAGGACCTCTAGCTTGTGACCATTAGATCGACGAGGCAGTCTCAGGTAAAGCCACTCACAAATATTTACACTAAACCCGCACTGCAACTTCCAGTGTGTGTGCTCCTTACATGTGGGTAGTCAAATACTCGGCCGTCTACAACTAGGTCAACAGCCAGGGTTACACTGAACGGTTCGCCGGTTATACCAATTACATTGTTTAGTTCGCGGCATCGGCTATACAGTGTATGCAAGTGTGAATGGCTGACAGCATTGAAACGCTGCATTGGTGGAAGTTGGTCATTATCTAGGAAGTAGGTCTCGGTCCTTTGGTAATAGAGCGGATTGATAGTTTAAGGCTGTTTGTCCACCGCGACCGTCACCGGGACGTCACCGGCAACGAGATTATTTTAGTTCAAGATCCCGTTGACGTGCCGGGCGTGCGGTGGGCACACGGCCATATAAAATATGTATGTATCGCTAAATTGGCGCCGTCATCTCGTTGACGGTGACCGGTGACGGTGGTGGAGGACAAACAGCCTAAGGCGTGTCTCTTTCGTTGCGAGGGTCAAAGGTGGTGAAAATTATATTCGATGTATTGAATTGAATAGTTTACGTATCTGATAAAGTAGATAATTTAGGCTATGATGCGCTTTTCTTCAACCTTCTTTTTGTTGCAGACCTTTTTCACAATTAGAATGAAATATTCACTTTTTAGTTTCACTATATAAAATTTCATAAATCAATTAAAGTTCTATTACAAAGCAAGCATTCACGTGAAAAATTAACGAGCTAGCCATTGTAACCGCGCACAAATTAATCAAGTTAGTTCAAAATTTAATAGTTTACCGTTCTTTGTCCGCAGACGTCCGCCGACAACTACTGAAGCTGTGAAGATCCTCTCATTAAAAATGAACTGACATCTAAAGAAAAATAATGAAAACTTGATCGAGAAAAATGACTAACGTAAAATTAAAACTAATGTTCTTCTTACTAAACTCCTTACTGACAGCTGACATAGTCCACGCTAGACCCTACTCCAATATGAACTCTACAGACATCGTGATAAAGTATGGAAGTAATAACACTTTTAATTTGCCTATTGATCCTAATTCTGATACTCTAATCGTTGCTGAGGAGAACGAAGATGAAATAAGAGAAACTGATAGGACTTCAAAATCAGAGCTTGAAGATTTAATGAATGCTGAACAAGGCAGAGACGAAGATTTATCCAAAAAGGTCATGAGAGATCAGACAAAGGTTCTAGAAATACCTAGTGGAGAAGCAGGGGCAGTTGAAAAACAAATGAACATATCAAGTAGTCTTCTAGATGATATCATCAATTCAGAAACAGATCGAGAAGACACGATAACAGATATTTTATTTAGACCGGAATCGGAGTTTGCGGAGGACATGCCAAGATTTGAATTTCTCATTGCAGCAAAAATAAATGAAAGTGAATTTTCTAATAGGAGTGTTAATGAAACGGAAAGAGAGAGGAACAGTAGTGACGTGCTGAAGAAGGTGGACTATGTGGAACTGGTGGAGGTGGCGAAACCTTCGAAGGAGAACAGGAGCGCGTTGATGATGAACATCACTGGACATGAAGTGGATAATGATCTAGCTCCCGATACGAGTGAGTATTCAGATATGTTACATTGATATAAGTTTTCATACGTAACGATTTTCTCGTTCTTTCTGCTAGTTTCTACCAGTATTATGACATAAACGATGAGGTATTTAAAACCGTATTAAAATTTTATAAATTTAAAGCCATATTGAGTATTTGAACTGAGGAAAAATTAGACTTGGAATAATTGTGATGTCATCCCAGAACCACGTCTTTTTTTCTTTTTATAAAATTTTTGTTTTAACCACGCCTTAGTTATAAGTAATAAGTTTACCGAGTTACCAAGTAATTTGTTTACCTTGTGGTAAAAGTCGACTTCTCCCAAATATGCTACCTAACTTTATACTATAAGAGTTATACGAAAGAACAGGTCTACATCTTCCTTATTCCATTATGTCTTACACACCACGTTACATTACACCACTACATAGCTAGTACATGTGCATGGCTTATCTCTTGGTTCACCTGGCCCTCCAGATTGCTAAACTAATAATCAACATAGCTCAGAATGGAGCCATTGAACCGGATTATTGAATTAGACTGTTAGCTTGTTTGATTAGGGCACCTGAAGCGTATATACTACATAGGTCAGTTCGTAAAGGAAATACTACTGACAAAACTACGAGTGTGTTTTGTTTAATTTAAAAAGTGGGTAGTTTATTATTTTGGTGTAATTACTTTGATTATCTACCTTAGTAGTATATTGAGGGTGAACCGCAACCCAAACATAACCCCTGTTTAGTGTAAATGTTTAATTTGTCCCTAATTAATATCTGTTTACAATTCTGGGCTATAAATTTGTAATGTTATGGGGGTGTTTCCATGATACAAGCTTTGAATCCATGGTTGTCTCGCGTTCACTTATTCGTGAAGACCTTTAATTGGCATTTGTCGTTTACATTTTAATTAAGTTTCTGTTGTTAATAACTGTTCGTCTTCCAAATATCAAATAAAGAAATCAGAGAATAAATCTCAATGGCAATATTTTTTAAGTACCTTTACCTTTTAATAGGTTTTTTTGTCCATAATACGAAGAAAATAAAACCATGGTAAATACGAGTCATCTTTCGTTAACATTAACCGTCCCATGTCCATTTCATTCAATTTTGAATACAATTTCATAATAAATACTTGAATGAGGGTAGAGTTTTGTATGGCCCGTGTACCGTTTTGACAAATTATCGGGCCTTTATCAAAATGTATGTAGCCGGTTCGTTGCTGAGTACGAATTTGTATTCAGTCCGTGTATGGTATATTGCAGGGGCGGCAGCGAAGTGAAAAATTGTGAAAAACAGAATTTATGTTCTGTTAACTTTCGAAAAGTATTTCATACTTTTTTTCCGGCTTTAACGAGCTGCCTGGAATATTTCAGGTTTCTATCCCTTATTGTGTTTATTAGTCAGGGAGTCATTTTCTTCGGTAAACATATTCATTAGGATCTTGCAACGTAAATATGACAAAAATAAATTTGGAGGTAGTTGGAAAAAAAATGTTTGTAACACAAACAATTGTTGCAAGCGCTTGGACCAAACCGCATTCTCATACCTCTAATAAATGGACGAGGGTCTGTAGAGTTCGCAATTTTTAATTAAATTAGTACAAATAACAAATCATGCTTCATTTGTCCATCGTATTTGTAATTCAGAGGTTGTTTTACTTTGTTTGTGTAAATAAAATTAAAACCTGTTTCAACCATGTGTTTTCGCAATCTGTTATGAATAGATAACCGCTTTGGTGCAATGATTTTATTTGGGTGAAAAATGGAAATCTGCATGTTTAATTTTGTTTATTATTCATGTATATTAATTATTTAATTCGATATTTGATGCTATATTTAACTATATTTATTTTGGTAATATTATTTCAATTAGCGATGTTACAAGGTTTAGTCGGCGGGGAGGAGGAATAAGTCAGTGTATTGTATCGACAAAACTAAAACAACCAGTAACACAATTTCATTGTGCCAATAATTGGCTAATTCCTCAGCCGACTAATTGGTAGTTGGGTCACGTAAAATCGCTGCTTGTAACGATATAGCGTCGAGATTTTCAGCAAAGTCAAGATAGACCGGTCCCATGTTGGGCGCCAATTGGAACCCTGCCCAGGTTTAGAATGTTCGGTTCAAAGAACATCGGAAATTGACTTATTTGAAGCATGTAGCTCTTTAGCGGTGGAATTTTGGTGGAATCTACGGGAATAGTCCCTCATCCATAAGTAGGTATATTGGTTGCTTTTTGATTACGTCGGTGTGTTTCCAAAGATTATCAAATTCCTGTCAAATAAGATCTTAAAAGAGATTATACCATGGTATTTTAAATAAAAACTCAATAACGATAACTCATCGAGATGGTCCCCCTTTGGGCGCCAATAATAAAACTGGCGCCCTAACGTGGGACAAAAACTTTTTATGTGTATGTCTAATTTTGGTTAGATAATCTTTTTAGAAGACAACTATTTCGTAATAAAAGATGTGTTTTCACATCTTTTTTAACTATGGATGCTGAAATTTAAGCTCAAAACTAATTTTATTCAAATTAGACTAGTTCACTTTCATACGCCCATATTACAGTAAAGATATCTTGGAAACTACCTACCTATTCAGTATTCATGAATTGCCAAAACGAGCTAGGTTAGGTAGCACTATAGCCGGCCCAGAATAACCATAATTATATTCTTTTTTAGGTAGAATATAGTCATAAGAATGTAAATAAGCCTGGTTTACAATGGCGTTTCGGCCTGAATAGTGAAATGGTTCATAAAACTGAATAGGTTGTAGGTACCGACTAAAACAAAAATGGAACAACAAGAAACTTTATACAACACTGAGAAAAATAAGAAAAAAAAATTACTGACTATTGAATTGTCGCAATTTTATCATTTCTTTACATAGCGCGTAGACAGCATAATACATAAAAAAATAAAAAGTCGTAGATTATAGATACATTGAATTTATATTAAATAATGTCTGTGCTTATATTAAACAGTATCTTGTATGGATTAAGTGACGCAAATAGACTTTCTGACTACTGTAAATAAAATCTATCTCTTTTTGTTTCGACCTTAACTTCTACTTAAAAGCATACGCTTTATTTTGCTTTTCCAAAATAAATATGCACATTCAAACTTTTTATTATGAACATCAGAGTTTTCTCACAATATTCTCCTACGTTTGAGGGTAGAAAGTTGTATATTACGTTCATGAAATACGGTGCGCATCGCATCTCAAGGCTATTATGGGTTTATGAACTTTTAATGCCTCTTCTTATTTACGGAGGAGTAGGAGCGTGTGTGGCGGTAGATTGTTTGTGTTATATAAATGCTAGAGGGCGTTAGTGTGTTAGTTTTGTAAGCATAAGATAATATTTTACAATTGCTGTATTATTGTCTAGGTGCATTTCAGCGAGTCTGGTATCAAAATAACAACTTGACTTTACTCGAATAACATACTGTTTTGTGTTCAAATATTTATGTTTTGAAATAAAATAACCGTTGTAGTTTTGAGAGTAATCGAGTAAAATGTCTGAAACAGATATTTTTGAAGTTGCAGCAGTACTGTTGCTTGTTATTATTATTCCTGTTCAGTATACATTGGATGAATACTGTACGTGAAATGTAAATAGTAGCTAACTATCTAAATTCTAGAACGTTACTAGTCGAATAATAGATTTTTTAAATTAATCCGATGACTTATACCAAAATGAATTACCGATCTCACAAAAGCTTACAGTTTAGGTAGTTAGAAAATAAGCACTATTTCAACCCATTAGCAAATCCTCATGAATCCTCAATAGTTTTATCAGACTCTTGCCTTGAACTACACTGTGGAGTGTGGACATTTCCCACAAATCATAAGTTAAGGTTCAGAGATCACCATGAAATGCCGCCTTATGCTGTCCATTACATGGTAGGACTTAAGGCGTTAGCAAACTAGTGCCAGTGAAAAAATCCTCTTCATCATCAGCCATTTAATGCTAGTGTACTAGGATACCTTTCCATGTGAACTGTCGCAGTTTTGTCTGTATTCTCAGGCTACTCCGACATGCAGACTCTGTTCCTCGCGTGCTTCGGGACGCTTCTGCCGCTGCTCGCCATGCTCTTCGCTACGCTTCTCATCAGGTGAGCACCAAAATTTATAATTCTTATTATTTTTACTTTCGTTTGGTTTATTTTTGAGCCTCTTTGACTGCTTCGTTTGTGATTTTAAAATAACACACTATACAAAGGTTTGGTTAGGCAATGTTATAAGCACTATACCAGATAGTCAGAGGTACGTCGGTGTAAATATAATGACGTGTTTTTAAAAGGATATCACATAAATATGTTGAGCGGAGTGAGATTTTTCTATTTGGAAATTGTTATAAGCCAGAGGTGTGCTTATGTCTCTTATTGTACGCATGTCTGGGGGAGAGTCTAGGGGCCTATTTATTTTTAATATTTATTATTAATTTGACTCTGCAATTTGACATTCGAATCGACAAACGAATAGAAACAAAATCTATGGAAATGACACAAGCTTTTGACAAATCGGGCTGTCACTAATGTCATTTCCATACTTTTCGTTTCTACTCGTTTTCTTCTGTTCCGATTCATCCGAGAAATCCGTTGTACAAGTAATTCACTCGACAGCTTATACTGAGACTAAGTAGGTAATATTTAACACAATATTCTGACTATATAATACATATTGCCGACATTTAAATCTGAAACGTTTTGTAATCAAAAGCTGCGCAATCCGAGCTAATATTTCATGTCGCAATGAACAGTAATTATAACAAAACGTCTTAGAAACTGTATTGTTGCTTCGTGTAGAGGGCTGTCATATATTCTGGTGCCTACATCTTGATGGGCCCTAGTCTGCTATTTTAATTGTACAAGAATGGTTGTTGCTATTGAACAAGCGCCACACTCAGAAACATCAATTAACGTTGATGAATCGTTAGCAAACAGTGGCTACTATATCTTGGCCTGTTTTTTTCATATTTGAGTTTGTTGTCAGTGTACTAAGATATATTGGGTCTCTATATTCGTTACGTTAAGAAACGTTTCTGAGTTCGACAGTAAGGTAGGTATACAAATAGAGATCGGGTTAGTAGGTTTTTGGCCGAAAAGAAATGAAAACTAGGTTAAACCAGAACTAGACATCAAAGTATTAAAGTTAGGAGGAAATATATTACACCATTTTTATTCCCCTTCAATAGAGGATTTATGACGAATAATAGAGCATTACTTAACAGCATCCCAATACTTGCGTCTTGTGCCCAGCCTTATTTTTTTAAGCAAACGAAATTGAATCTCATATCCTCAACATATGGTGTAATATCCTTTGAAAAAGTTGAAGTTATAGAGCTTAATATAAGGACGTTTGCAAACGGAAGGATGGACTTACAAATAGTTATTGGATTTGTCGAGTGCACCCGACCTATTTCTGTTTTACTGTAAACGGGTAGCCGTATGTCGCAACTTTTATTTCTACCCTGCATTTGAGTTTCGTGAAGTGGATGGAATATTACAAAAAGTTTTTTGTTACATTTTAAGTATCGATTGTAATAAACTGTATATACGCCACTACTTTTTATTCCGAATAAAAAGTATGTACATAGTATGTACATAAGCTCGATTTTCCTATATTTTTTACAAAATAATAAGTTTAATATAAAATTATAAAACGTATATTCAAGAAAATACGTATGTAGAATATTTTTTAGGTTAGGCCGAGGTGTTTAAGGTCTCATGTAAGTATATAGCAGTTTGCTCGATCTGAGAATCGAATCCAGAACCTCAGCTGTGCTTACGATTAGAGTAATGAGTTAAAAAAATTGAATTTGACGGAGACTTTGTACCTAATAGCTTTTGTTTTATTAAAATAAAAACAAGCAAAATGGAACCGTAAAGACAAGAAAATTATGTATCTTTTTGTATTTTTTTTAAACATTTTCCATGCTAATGCCATTTTTAATGCCTTCATTAAAAATAAGAAAATTATGTTCAATAAATAAAATTATCACTGTGCTAGACTACAACAACCATTATCGTCCTAATTCTTGTCAATATACTTTAGAATACAATAATAATAAACAATTTGTCAGGTAAGAGCTTTTTTCAGGGCTCGGCAGTATTCGTACCCCGGCGCAGTTAACAGTAATTCGATAAACTCGGGTTGACCCGACTCCCTCATAGTGTTCAATATAGTCCATTTGGAGTCTATTGTATTAAATTAATGTACCTATCGTAGTAGGGTACATATCGTGGTGTCTGGTGGTAAAGGTCGCATAGTTGGATAATTGTTATAGATTTACTGCATAAATCAAATTTCCTAGTGTTTTGGTAAAGGTACGCTTCGTTACTGTGAGAGAAATAGGAATTTATGATTGAATGGCAGTGAGAGAAACATTGAAATAAAACTACTTTTTACGGATGTTATCGCGTTATATTGATATTATTTTAATCCCGACGTTTCGGACCCTTTACAGCCTCCATGGTCACGGGTGACTAAGGTGGTAGGCGTCTTGACATTTCAATTACTACAGCTACCCTACATTTTTGTTAATTGTTGTCAATCCGATAAAACGTCGAGCTGTAAAGGGTCCGAAACGTCGGGATTAAAATAATATCAATATAACGCGATAAAATCCGTAAACAGTAGTTTTATTTCAATGTCTAGTATTCGCGTAAGTGTCAGAAATCAGTAAGTGAGAGAAACAGTTATTTGTCTAACAGATACATGTGCAAATAAACATAATGCGGGCGTATGCATCCGCCGCTAGAGCGGATTCGCTACACTAAGAATCGTCCAACCCATCTATTACTAGACTGCGGCAATAAGTCTATAACATTCTGAGTAAACAATTCCAGGAACTCGTTATTCCCAAATTGATTCGTGCCACACTTCTGGAGTCTCCTGGGAAATCAGGATTTCGCAGTATTCACAGCGTAATAAGTTCTGAGTTGCAGCTAATGTTGATGTTTATCCACCTGACATAACTTCGGAATAATCTCTTAATCTTTGTGTTATATCTCTTCTGTTTATTGTTTATGCTTCGGATTGTTTCAGTTTGTTTGTTGTGTTTGAAACAGACTATTGGTTAAGTTTTTAGATATTTTTCACTATTGTTCTACCCCTGGCGATAGGCTTCACCTCTATAACACGAGGCCTAAAATACCGGAATTGTGAATGTACATTAGTAGACCGGGACGGCCTCCAACGAGATGGACCGATGATCAGGTAAAGGTCGCTGGAAGTCGTTGGATGCAGGTAGCATGCGTCCGGTCCTTGTGGAAGTCAATGGGAGAGGCCTTAGTTCAGCAGTAGACCTCTTTTGGCTGACATGATGATAAGTAGACCTCTGCCGTAACCTTTGGAGAATACAGGCGTAATGGTATGTTATGTTATATTGTTATGTATTCTGCCTCATTAGCCACATGGCTAATTTAGACCACTTGGTTGTAAGACGACTGCTCCGCTCGAAGTTAGTTGCGATTCCCCAGTTAAGCAGTATTGTGTTTTCTACGAAATTCTCAGTAACAGCTCGGAGTTTGGATATGTGCCCCGTTAGGCTCGCCCAATATTGTATAGGACCTAAATATACCGGCGAAGTACATTACTACATTTCTGCCTAACCGTTCGGCGAATACAGGCGTGATGCTATAAAAATACTTTTCGAACTGAAAAGCGTGTCTCCAAATCCAAGAGTTCCAAGACATCTGCTGAACAAAGGGTCTTATATAATTTATTTCATCGTAGATAGAAGTTCGCTATCCCTGCATCCTCCCAAGTAAAATTAAGTCGGTTTAAAACATATTCAGTGGCGAACCAGCTGGACGCGAGCCAAGCTGTTTATTGAATTCTATCTACTTTGCTTAACTCGTACCTTGACGTACTGTTGGAGAAACTAGACTGTTTTATATAGGGTAGACAGATATGATTTAGGTATATCATTATGGATTACTAGATGTCCCGGCAGACCTTGTTCTGCCGTATTTTATGCAACCTCTCATCAACTTGAAGGCATACAAAGATAATCTTAACGCGTCATTGTTTTGTTTTGATTGACATCAAATGTTTGACAGCTGGGGCCAGAGAGGTTTGTATAGGAAAAGGAAATTGTTGTTTTTACTTTTTTGTCGCATTTTTTACGTATTTTTTTCTCTCCATAAGAACCTTCCTCAGACTTTAGACGTTCAGACGTTCTAAGGTTCGGACGTTCTAAGACGGTCTAACGTTTAAGTTTTGCAACACATTTAGCGATTCATTTTTATATAAATACTTAGATATGAGATATAAGGCTCGTTTCACACGTACCACAACCACACCACATCGACACGATAAAAGATAATCAAGTTGTGGTTACGTGTGAATAGTGTCGCTGCAGCTTTTTGTAGTTGCGTTGTGTTAGATAGTTTATAAAAAAAACTTTTAGGTAGGGATCAATTTAAATATTCATCTAAAGAAAAGAAATACTTTATCATTATAAGTAGGTACTACACACAATTAGTTTTAGTACACAATTTTAGTAACTTCTTCCTAGCCTTTTCCCAATCATGTCGGGGTCGGCTTCCAGTCTAACCAGATGCGGATGAATATCAGTATTTTACACGAAGCGACTGCTATCAGACCTCTGCAACCCAATTTCTGGGCAATACCGATATTCGAAGGATAGACTGGTTGTCAGGCTTTTTGGGCTTCTGAATACCACTAACGATTGTCAAGGGTACTCGTATGACAACCGGGACCGACGGCTTTGCGTGCTCTCCGAGGCACAGAGGGGTCTCGATGTGTTAAGAGTGGTCACCCATCAACAGACTGAGCATGACAATTGCAGCTTAACCTTGCAGATCGGTTGATTAGAGTAGTTAAGAACATAGCCACGAGCTCCTTTTTAGTAACACAACAGTTAATTTGAATTGTTCTCGCCACAGGTGTTTATGTCGTCGTTACTGCCCCACCTTCTGCAAGAAGCCCACGGGTTCCACGGCATCCGAGAGCAGTGAGAAGCAGGACACCAATCATCAGCAGGTAAGATTATATTATAAGAATAAATATAAATAAAGAAAGCAAGTTTTATTGAAAATACACAATCCACACAAGACATTATTACATAAAACAAGACAAATACAAACATAAAATAAATCAAATCAGAAGATATACACAAACTAAAATTATTTCGTTTCGCGGAAATCACGGTTAAATAACGGTCAAATCACGGTAAAATCACGTAAATGTGAATGTTATATTCTCCTACTTTAAGACGGATTCTGTAACTAGGCGAGGATTATAGCCTGGCAGACTGTGAGCATTCAGTTGATATCATAACCGTACATGGTGCTGCGATCCTGGAACACAGACAAAGGTACTGTACCGTACCGACACTTCGACAGAAGTGTGATCGCCAGTCAGTCAAACCCCAGTAGGAACTTTGAGCAAGTCAGATATGTTTAATGGTAGTGAGGACACTGATTGACTGATCCGTCAATGATATCTTTTTACCCATATATAATGTCAAAACATTGCTGACACGTGGTTTTGTTGACTTTTACAACACAATATGTTTCTTTACAACGTGTTAAGAAGAATCACTTTTTTAAAAACGCCTTATTACCGAGTCCGTGTTGCTTTATAACTGTTTACCTATTTAAATGTATCAGTGTCAATATTGTGATCTGACTTTCATTAGTTAATATCCAACATAGGATAACTCAAATTTTGTATAGAGCACGTTGCGGATAAACTCCTCATTACATTTTGTAAGATATCAGATCAGAGAGAATTAACTTAGTGGTATACGCGGAACATTGGCAAATACCGTTTCAATTGAACACTGACCAAAGATTGGATAAAAACGGCGGCGGTTAACCGAACCGCCCCTGAGTTGACCGGACAAATATTAGCAGAGCGCGGCCGGACAGCGGCCGGACACTTTAAACAAAGATTACTTCAGCCAATATTTTCTATCAATAAAGTAATTGAATTTGGGTTGTTTGTGGTTTGCCCTGATAAAATATTAATTTTGAGATTGGATTTTTGAGGACGATTTGGTGCAATGTGTAGTTTACTAATATTAAATAATAATATCCTCGGACATCTCACACAGCACCATCTAGTCCCAAACTAAGCATCTAAGCTTGTACTATGGGTACTAGACAATGGATATAATACTTATATACTTTTCTTGTAAATATATACTTATAATACATAAGGAACACCCAGACAAACACAAACATTTATATTCATTACATAAATATTTATGTCTTGTGGGAATCGAACCCACGACATCGTGATCAGTTGTTTGATACTTAAACCACTAGACCACAGACGTCTTCGTCATTGTCGTTATTTGGAAATAAAATACCATCACACCTATTTTCTCTAGAACGGTTAGGTAGAGATTTACAGCCGTAGTTCATTTGTTGGTATGTTTTAGGTCCCATATAGGTGCGAGCCCATTGCCATTGACCAGTGACCACCATAAATACATCTTCAAAGATGTAGCCTCTTACATTACTTGACCCGGAAATCGAAACTCGAATCGAATCGAATCGAGGAGCTTTTGATCATTAGGCATTGGGGAAATCTTATTACCTATATGGGACCTAAAAAGCACATCGATACTATAGTGACATTGGTGTTATCTTTTTCAATCGTTCATACATGAAAAAATCGCTTTAGCACTTTTGTTAGTGTATACATGTTTTTCCACGTGACTGTACTCCTCTGCAATACCTTAAGAAGTCTCTCTAAGAAGTACCTCTGCATGGTCGTGCGTAACTTAACCCTCAAATATCAAAAACCTTACTTTTTCTGCCAAATAAACTTGTTAGAATGGCAAATAGAATTACCTGCCAATGTATCTCTTATTCATAGTTTCGATAAAATATTCCCTTTCCCTGATAAAACTCGTGTCGAATAGGCAAGCCGTCTCGCGGGAGCTGAGATATCGAGACTACGGCAGAATCAATATTAAGAACAGAACAGACAGTTTGCTATGTTCGAGATAACAGTTCAGAGGGAAAATGGACTTTAGATATCATGTATTATGAACTAATTGACAAAGGCTATGGGGGAGGCATTTCGTTCGGCAGTGGCGTTCAGCAGTAGACCTTATGGGGCCCCTTAGACTTCCACAAGGACTGGTTATATGCCACCTGCATCCGACGACTCCCAGCGACCTTTATCAGGTCACCGTCCATCTCGTTAGAGGCCGTCCTACGCTGCGCTTTCTGGTGCGTGGTCTCCATTCAAGAACATTTCTGCCCCAGCGGCCATCAGTTCTACGAATCTACGCTAAATAACAATACGAATACATAACACAATCAATTTTCCTTTGTGTATTTTAGACTAATTTGCGGGTTTCTCTCTCAAACGTTGTTAGTCTGTTGTCTGTACTGGCTAACTGGCGTTTACTAGACGTAATACAATCTGTGGAGCTAAGCTGGTTTCTGTCAGGTTACAAATTAGCTTACCTAGGGCACTGCAGCGTTTGGTTATTGAGTTGAACAATTACTTGTACGCTCGTTTGGAAAATATTAATTCGGACATTGCGTAGCTACGCTAACTGTTTCAATGGCGAAGTGATCAGTAGTATGGTAGGGATTCTGAATTCGATTCCCAAGTTGGGCAAATACCTAGTAGTGGTTCTTCCACGCGGACAACGCTTGTTGCGTGGCTGTGTACCTATGTAGATATAGTTGACATCTCAATACTGGTTAGATATTTTGATAATTTAAATTCATGATTATTGTAATTGAAACTACTACTCTTATCGATGTGCCCTTTTGTTCTTAATGCTATAGAAATATAATAAAATTTAGTGTTGACAAAACCCTTTTATGCATGCTGAATTAAGTAGGTAAATAAATAAATATATCCTGGGACATTTTTACATAGCACCATCTAGTCCCAAACTAAGCAGAGCTTGTACTATGCACTACTATGTACTATGGGTACTAGACAATGGATATAATACTTATATACTTTTTTTTAAAATATATACTTATAATATATAAGAAACACCCAGACAAACACAAACACTTAAGTTCATCACAATAAATGTTTGTGTCCTGTGGGAATCGAACCCATGACTTCGTCATCAACAGTCCGGTACTCGAACCACTAGAGCACAGACGTCGTCAAATCAGGCTAAGTAGGCAGAATATGATGAACAACAGTTGTTATCACCATATTTAAGGCAAATGTTTACTTAGTAGTTCATCTTGAGGGATTATGAAAAGTAAATAATTATTACCTATTACATAACCTAATCATTAACAAAACCTCAAGATATATCGCATTATGTAAGATTAGCCGTCAGTTATCGAACAATTACCTACAAGCTAGACTAGACGTGTTCTGAACCTAACCTAATTTATATAGTTACAGTAAAGTTTAATAATACTGTAGATCTATACGCACAATAATAAATCTAAATAAAACCTTAGTTATTACGTGTATTGTTCGAGAGTTAGGTAAATAAAACGCCTGCATGAAATTTGCAAGCAACGTGTTGTTTGAAGGGAGAATAAGAAGCTAATTTCTTTTAGGCTAATTGGCACCACATTATACCAAAAGTAATTAGCTCAATTAGTTGATATAAGATACAAAATGATATCCTTCTTAAAATGTTAAGTCTACATTTTAAGAAGGATAAGAATATCATTTACTACTAAATACTTTGTTCTTCACCCCTCACCGCTCAATGTCTGCGCTATTTTGTTTTGTCGGCGCACTGAATCCTCCATAAACCTCTAAGAGGTTTTTAGGGTTGGCAACGTGCGAGTGATACCACTGGTGTTGCAAGCTTCCATAGGCTATGGTAACCGCTTACCATCAGGTGGGCCGTAGGCTTGTTTGCCACCATAGTGGTATAAAAAAACATGCATGGTAATTAGGGGTAACAAGTATACCAACATGCTGAGTTCGAACGGAAGAGTCGAAAGAAGTCGACCTCCGCGAACGTACCTCAACCAAATTGCCCAGGTTCTCAAAAAAGGCAAGGTTAAGAGCACCCTAAACTGACGAACATGCATGGGGAGTTTGAATCAACATAGGTAGATGAATGGTGGTGTGCCAGGATCGTAGCAAGTGGAAATCTATAGTCTCTGCCTACCTCTATGGGAAACAAGCGTAAAGCTTTGTCTATATGGAGTATACAGCTAGTCTAAAATAGAAAAGTTTTCTCGTTTGCCGACCAAAAAAAATTTCAACTTCACCCATACTTTTACCAACTGTCATCAATACTGATAAAGTATTCTTAGCTCGTAAATTTTTGAAGTATTACCAAGTAGTTTCGATATTAACAATTCTAACGTTATGTTGGCAAAGCTGTTTGCCTTCTAGAATTGTCGTAACATAAGCATGGCACTCCATTAACTAAACTCCTGTTACCTAAGTTCACTGCGCATGTAGTAGACTAACCACAACTGCTTGCTAACATAAATACTGCAGGCGTTTACAGATTTTGTGTTGTTAGCAATGCAAGTGAAACTTAAGTTTGCAATGAAGTTGTGATTACATACCATCACGCATATATCCCTGAAGGGTAAGGCAGAGATATACTAAACGCTCCTCCTGAGATTTCTTATGGAAAAAATAAATTAACAAGTGATTTGTATAATTTTTGTTAGTGCTGCAATAGTTAGTTAATCACAATCATTGTTGTAAGTTAGTCTACGCGGAAAATTCAAACCTCTTTTAATTTTTCTCATGTGAGCAAGCTCTTACAAACATACCATGATGCCTGTATTCCCCGAAGGCTTAGGCAGAGGTGTGCCGACACCCATGTTTCACCGGTAGGTATGTTTAGATACCAATTAATTAAGGTGAGACTATTGCCATAACATTGTAATATAATTATTGCAATTTATAATCTACTTACCTACTACTAATTATTGTTCATCATCAGCTCAAATAGTTTAATCTCTGTTTCAAATCATGAATCAACATATTTGCCACCCGATCCCCTCCGAGCCTCTCAAGAGTATTAAGCAAGAACACAGTGCGTATTTGCGCGGCGTAAACTCTCTCGTGACGTCACAGAGGTCAGGCCGGAGGATTTACCTCCCCCCAGGGAGGGATCACACGTTCCGAAGATTTAGTGCTACCCTACGCGTGTTTACTGAATACTCTTTTGTATTTTATGAAGGATTCTGCTCATGGGATTGATATATTGAGGAAATTTTTTAATTTGTTAATATCTTTTGGAATATCAAAATGGGGTATTAGGTTTAGCAAAGCGAATTTTTTCTAACCTTTTTCATATTTTTTTAACTTCAACCGTTTTAAATAGGAGGGAACTACATTTTTTGTATTTTTTTTTGGGTGTATTATTGTCATTTTTGTATTTAGTTTTCTATTACAACTCGATTACAGAAAATTTATAGTCTGGATAGTCATATCTAATTATGTCTACGGAAATTTCTTTAAGATTTAGGTGTGTTCCGAAAATGATTTCGTTTTTTATTTTTGTTCATTACTATAAACTCAAAGTTCAGCAGTTACCATGACCTCAATAAATTAAATATTTAGGGCCTGTTACATAACCTCTATCATCTTCAATAGCTGCTAACCAACAGATAAATTAAAAAATGGAACATAATTCGTATGAATTTATCTGCCAGGTAATTTAACAGGGACCTACTAATAGTTAGTGAAACAGGCACCTATTTAAAGTTAAAAATCTTTTTTACAAAAAAATCTTATAAAATTTCTCCTAAAAAAATCAGAAAGTATTGCTACACTTAAACTAACCAAACAAAAAGAAATGACCGTACGGTCGTGTACTTCCATGCAACGGCCCCGAAATCGGTCGCAGGCGCATAGGTCAAACTACACCCTTCTCGTTCTCGCGGGCCAGTTAGAGAGGGATGGAAGCAGCGCTCTTTAGAAGCCAAAAATGCAGTTTGGGCAAGCTCGCAATCGAAGTAATGAGATACTTCGGGCCGTTGGCTTTTTGTAGAAGTTATTCAGTGAAGCTAATCGTCAAATTTCGAGGTGGTGGAACTCTGTTGCTATGCTCGTTTGGGTTGGTAATACCACCCCATTGACAAATATTTGTAGGAAATGTAGTCATTGAAATTACTAGATAATCTGCGTCTCAAGATGACAGCGCGAGTGATGTTACTGGAGTTGTTAGCGTCCAGCAAATGCCATTGCGTTTTAAGTCAAGTTAAATAATAGACAAAAATATTAACATTACTTTTTAGATAAATAATATCCCTGCATCCTCAAACGGTCAGGCAGAGGCATATTGATGTTTAACTACAGTTCGCTAATGGAACATGGAAACTTTTAGTTTCCATGTTCATGTGTATATTTTTGGGCAAGCTCAATTGCCATAAACTGGGCACAAGATCTAATTCTGAGATACTAATGCTCAACTGTCACTATTTTTTACGTTAATGGCTTCACTGCTTTCAGTTGGCTCGTTTGCCTACATAACCTCAAGTTCGAGTTGACCCGAAGAGGTGTTACCACCCAGCAACTCAGATCTGAGTGCCAAAGTTATGTGATTAACCAAACAACTAACTTAAACCACTCACTCACCCTTTCTCATTCGCTAGGTGTCGCTATAACGTAAAACAAATCGTTTAAACTACGGACAATAGTATTAATTAACTGATTGTTTGGCAACCAGTCGCGCGAACACGAAGCGGTAACGACACAGGGATGGACTGGGTCTGTAGACAAGTTGCAATTTCACATTCGATAAACGTATAGAAAGAAAATCTATGGAAATGACACAAGCTTTCGTCAAATCGAGCTGTCACTAATGTCTTCTCTATACATTTTCTTCCTATTTCTTCATCGATATGAATGTCAAATTGCAACTTGTGTAAGCCCCTGCGGCCCTGGGTCGACAGCTGTCATGAAAAAAATGCGATTCAGTATTTTGGTCTTACCACAAAAACAATCTAGGTAATCATAGGTGTTTAGTATATTTTCTGATCCAGTTTTGGATACGTGGCTCTAGGTGTCGTAGCGAATGTGATCACAAATCCTGACACAAGTCCTAACTATATTTTTTTAAAGTACAAGGCCGATTTACCCCTCTAGCGGCGCTACCCCTCTATGGCGGTGGACGAACCATGAAAATTTTCATCACATAAAAAAGGATCTAATCTACTATAAATATTTATTTTTTGGTGAAACCCTACCTACCTTTCAACACATTCCGAACCTCTTTAGACCCAAAATCAGGCTAATTTATGACATCATTTTGGTCCGACTATCTGGCATAACAGTAATAAATAATACGTTGTAAAAGGGCACATGAGGTTTATAAATCGTTATAAAAATTAGAGTGGGGCAAGTAATAAGTTTGTAGGTGCAGCACCTGTTATCGTGCCCAGTCCGGCCCTGTGCACTCGGTTCGTGATTTAATTAATTAGTGCTTGACAGCGATCGATTCAGCAGGATATCGACTTACTTGAAATTCATTCGGGTTGCCACGGCAATTTTGTTATTTTCATAGCAGTGAAGAAGAGTGAAAAGTTTGAATTGTAAATTAATTAATTTTGTTACGATTTATCTACTGAAGAATAGAATTACTTGAAAGTGGGAGTTTATTGTGAAGATATGTATTAATTATAGGCTCTATATTATCAATACAGCACATAGTTTTGAGTTCAATTTATATTTGCAGTTTATCTTATAGATCACCATTTTTGATAATATCACTCGTGGAGGCAACTTTTTAATGTATTCATAAGTTTTGAGAGATAACATAAAAAACATACGCCTGTTATCCCTAAAGAGTGGGTAGAGAAGTACTTATTATAATGTAGATACAGCACATTACGCTTGGTATTTCTCTACGCGACCAATTCAGAAATAACATAGCCGACATAGCTCAAAAGATAATAACCGATCCTTGTGGAAATCTATGGGGGACGCCTTTGTTCAGCAGTGGACCTCTTTTGGCTGATTTGCACTATAATTATAATGTAGGTACATCCACGATTCGACGATATGTTTAGATCCTAAGTAATATGGGGAGAGCCTATTGTCACATCCGGGCACACAAACTCTAATCTGTTACTGAGAATGTCATAGAAAAACCCAATAAGATTTTGCCCGACCTGGGAATCGAACCTTCAAGCGTAGCGGTCAGCATGTAAATCTTTGAATATAACCACTTCTATCAAATACTAAGTTATAAAACTCGCTTACAAGTAATGAAACCTTAAAACTTCGTTTCAACGTATCTTCGAACGCAACCAAATTCTACCCATACATATCTACTGCTCTAGTACTTACGAATAATGATCGCCTGCGCACACGCACACAAGCACTAAAACATGCACATGTAAAACAAACACAGATACGTTGCTAAAGTGTGCATGCGCTTAAATAAGGTGCGATGTACAGAAATGAAAAAGTTAAAACGCCTTTTGATTGGTATCGAATCATCGAATACCATGTATTCCAAATAAATCATCATCAACCCATTAACTGTCCCACTACTGGGCACGGGTTTCCTCTCAGTATGAGAGGGAGTAGGCTATAGTCCATCATGCTGGCCTAATGCGGGTTGGCAGACTTCACACGCCGTCAATAAAATCTCTCAAGCATGCAGGTTTCCTCACGATGTTTTCTTTCACCGTAAAGCGAGTGATAATTACGCGCATGATTTCGAAAAGTCAAAGGCTTTAGATTCGAACTCGAAACCTTTGACTTGGCAGGCCAGATCACTGCTCGTTCTGCTGCTACTTATTTCAGATTTCTTAATTTAAAAAATATATATGTTTTGGGACTCAGCATCATCTAGTCCAAAACTAAGAAGAGCTTGTTCATCTTGGGGCCATTATTATTTATCTATACTAATATTATAAAGAGGAAAGATTTGTTTGTTTGTTTGTTTGTTTGTTTGTAATGAATAGGCTCCGAAACTACTGGACCGATTTCAAAAATTCTTTCACCTCTGCAAAGCTACATTATCCCCGAGTAACATAGGCTATATATCATCACGCTACGACTAATAGGAGCGGAGTAGTAATGAAAAATGTTGCAAAAACGGGGGAAAAAATTATAAGACCACGCGGGCGAAGCCGCTGGCGGGAAGCTAGTACATTATATAGACACAAAAATTGAACAAGTAAATGTTACAAGGTTCCTGGGAGTAAACATTGATTCTCAGCTAAATTGGAAACCACACGTGGAAATGTTATGTAAAAAACTGAATCAGTATTCGTATGCCATCTACATGCTGTCAAAAACTGTTAATACATCCACTGTTCTAACAGCATATCATGGTTACGTTACCCCTCTATTAATGTATGGTGTCATGTTCTGGGGCAACTCTTCCGATAAAGAAATAGTGTTTAGAGCGCAAAAAAGAGGCTTGGGTGGCAACTCGACCACATGAAACTCGGCCAATGGTCGAGTAGCCACTTTTTGAAAAGATTAGGCGTCGAATCGGCCATTCGACTACCAAAAATCTCGGCCAATGGTCGAAAGAACACCTTTTAAAACTGTTGGTGGTCGAGTCGACCAAAAGCTGGAATTTATCAAATAACTAAATAAAATGTAGGTAATTATGAAAATTTAGATGTATTCCAGGAATAGCAATGATTTGAATAGCAATGATCCGAAAAGCAATTGACGTATTCCACGAATGGCAATTATCAATATTTTTGTCTATTTTGGTCAATATTTGTGGCCTATATTTTTATATTAAATTTTATTCCACGAATGGCAAATTTCGTCATGGTATCTACTAGTAATATGTTATTTAGGTCGTCATTAAATGTTAATATCGATAAAAGTCACCAGTGAGTTTATTTTTTTAATTTTAATAAAAAAAATAAGGACAGTTTGCTTGTACTAAATCAGCCTTTATAATATCGCATTCCTTTTTATACGAGTATATAGGTAAGTACAAGCGGCTCATCCCGGCTTCACACAGGTAGACATTCTAGACGTGTATTACCGGAATCAACATACAACGCCATGTTTTATGTTTTATGCAACCCTAGTAGATGCCCTGTAGACTGTAGCCTGGTATTCCGAAATCTCCCAGAACGTCAATATCATCATACACTACGCCCCACGCAACGAAGTATACTATCTTCATACAGCATATGCTACCCTAGTACTTTCTGTCCGATTGCCGAAGTTTATCTTCAACTATCATGCCCCAATTTAAAAAAGACAACTAACATTTAAAATTGATAAGCCCATCACTAGTAGCTACTATGACGAAATTGCCATTCGTGGAATAAAATTTAATATAAAAATATAGGCCACAAATAGCCATTGACCAAAATAGACAAAAATATTGATAATTGCCATTCGTGGATGGAATACGTCAATTGCTTTTCGGATCATTGCTATTCAAATCATTGCTATTCCTGGAATACATCTAAATTTTCATAATTACCTACATTTTATTTAGTTATTTGATAAATTCCAGCTTTTGGTCGACTCGACCACCAACAGTTTTAAAAGGTGTTCTTTCGACCATTGGCCGAGATTTTTGGTAGTCGAATGGCCGATTCGACGCCTAATCTTTTTAAAAAGTGGCTACTCGACCATTGGCCGAGTTTCATGTGGTCGAGTTGCCACCCAAGCCAAAAAAGATGCGTTAGAGCGATGTTTAGGATGAAACAGACTGAAAGCTGTAGACCAATATTCCCTAAAATTAAAGTGTTAACTCTACCCTGTTTATATATATTAGACATGATTATGTTTGTCAGAAATAACAACATTTTTTTTGGTAAATTAAAAAGTAAGCGGCACCGTTTTAAAATAAGCTTAATTTCTAATAGAACAGGACTTTTGAACAATAGTGTATTTTGCATGATTCCTAGAGTATATAATCATTTACCTAGTTCATTACTCGAAATTTCGAATAATAATGTTTTTAAGAATAAAATAAAGAAAATACTTTTGGATAAAGCGTATTACTCAGTAAAAGAGTTTCTTGATGATACATTTTGAAATTATTATATTTGTACTATTATTTCTGCATTGTTGACATAATACTGTGTTGCTGATGATACTGTGTTGACATGATTGGAACTATTATCCAATGAACTATTATGCTTGAAAGTAAATTTGCATGGCGTGAGCCTGAGTATGGCGACATAAGATTCTTGATTGTAACATCCTTTATACCCATATTCTGCGAATAAATTATTTGAATTTGAATTTGAATCATCATATACCTATAATTTTGTGTTCTGGGAACCGAACCCAGGAACTCGTAATCAGCAGCCGGACACTTGAACTACTAGACTGCTGAAGTCGTCATGGTAAAAATGGTTGCCTACCTTCGTACAAGTAACAAATTACAGATACAATGCAAAATCTACTGTTTAACTCACCCGGGGGCGATATGCGCATTGCAAATATTTTATCAACACCAGTGAGTGCTGCCGAGAGGGTTTCTGACGAAAGTCAGAATACACAAAGGGGTTGTACGACAGATCCAAAAAAAATACACAGCGCACATCTATTGATCGCACAGACTACACAACATAAAGTTATTGCCAAAATTTCCCTTTGCCCTTCATTTGTATGTGTGTGTAATGTGCAAGCGCAGACGTTTACTCACACAAGACGCACACATACAAATGAAGGGCAAAGGGAAATTACATACGTGTGTGTAAGCCGGTTTACCAATGTACATTTTTAGGGTACCCATACACCTATAAATAGTTTAATGAGTACTGCGAGAATTTTCGGGGATTATACTTCGCCACAAAGTATAGGAGGCATCTGTCCATTTTTTTTGTTGTTAAGTATTTCGCCGATGGCCTTATGAAGTCTTGTTAAAGGCATTGCCCTTTTTGGACGGTAATTTGAGTCTATGTATTGGAATATTTTCGTCGAGTCTGAAGTCCAACGGTGATGTCGTAAAATGGAGGTGAATGACGAAGGGGAATGTAAATTAGCGTTGTGTTTTAACATCGATTCTAATTACAAAATATGCTACTATTAAAAATATTTTAAGAGAAGTTTTTTAATAGTTTTGACTGGCCAAATACATAATAAGTAGTTTTAAACGATAATCATTTTAAATGGAAACATAAGCGGTGACAACTACACACTCCGAAATGCTACTGAATTGTTCGACCCGGGAATCGAAACCAGGTTCTCGAGCGTAGCAATCGCGGTTACGACCACGAGGTTATCGAGGCAGTTATTATGAACAATATATTTTTTTTAAATTACATTATGTAATATTATAACTGGATAGGTGAGTGAAGGCAAACATTACTTTTTTATTTTCTCGACGCGGCGTGTGAAGTCTGCTAACACGCGCTAGACCAGCGTGGTGGACTATAGCCTAACCCCTCTCATTCAAAGGAGACCCGTGCCCAGCAGTGGGACAGTTAATAATGGGCTGATGATGAAGTGAGTGAGAAAAAAAATAGGACATCCAACTCTTCCTATCTGATAAGAAAGTTTTAAACCTTTTCAAAATTCATATTTGAAAACTAACTATAAGCTTATACCTACTTTTTAGCGCTAGACAGTGAAATTCTTCATGTTTGCTTCGTTTCTAGATTGTTTTCTCATACTTGTGTAAGTATCCATATATTTGTTGTTGTAAAAAACCAAAAATTTCAAAGACTAACCATGGAGTTTCTTGCCGGTTCTTCTCCATAGAAAACGACTAATTTGGAACCGTGCACCTAATTTCGACATTTCATAAGTGCCTGTATAAGGTCTATGTGAAAATAAAACTATTTTGATTTTGATTTTGTTAATTTTAATTGGCACCACTCTACTGATAAATTAGCAGGAGTTTGAAACTTCCCCCGAACCCCGTGATGCAAATTACTTGCGTCTTGTGTGTTAGGTAACGGAGGATGACTTGAGTAATTAAATCAACAATTGCAGAGTACTTCAATTGAACTTTTGTTAGTTTACCCTTGTACTAGTTTACCCTAAGTTTTACATTACCCTGTATACATTGATTAATCAAACTAAAAGCATTGACATAGTATCATTACTTATAATAAAATATCATCACATCCACTGTTTTATTATATTATTGGATATAAAGACCGAAATTAACTTAAAAAAAAGGATAATTGGGCTATAAGCCCAAGCAACAATTAACATAGTCAGAATCTAACTAGAATTAACAAACATAACCAAAATACACAATAATTGGACAGAGATTCGATATCACTCGCACAACGACTAGCAGCAAAGCGTCGGACATAGAACGTCTGTACTATCCGTGATCTCGAGCAGAAGAGAGCCAAGTGACATATTAGCAAGCCTTTTGTCAGTGTTATTATGAAAATAGGTGGGTAACTGGGTAGTCTTGTAAAATTCATCTGTTTCCTAACAATATTTTATTTTATTGGTACAGAAACAGACAACAGATTAATTTTATTATTACATATTAAGTAGCAGTCTTCATAATATACAATTTATAAACCTGAAGGCAATTATGACTGTACAGTGTACGAGTACACAGCATTCTACAGTTTGACAATTTCTAGGTCGTTTAGGTCTCATGTGATAAGGGATGTGACTATTGCCATCGACTGGGAATTTCACAGAAACCCAATAACACTTTTCTAGATCCGAGAATCGAACGCAGGACTTTACAGTCTCTGCATTCACGTTACTGTTACTGAATTCGTGAATTCTTTTGTAGTTTTAAATAATAAGTTAGCTAATAATACTTTGTCTAGAGATTTTCTGTGTTTATTTTAATTGCCCGCTACTGGGAAGCTGTCAGCAGTTTGGAACTCCCCCGGCAGAGTCCCGGAACTCCTCCGATGCCAATTAACGGAGCCTTGTATGTAGCAACGTGAGACGACTGGGGAACTAGGGGCTATACTTCTTATGCTACGTATTAATTGTTATTCCTGCGGAGTTTGTTTCTTTTCCTTCCCAACTTTAACGCTAGAAAGGAAGTTTTTTGTACTGTGTTGAGCTAGACAATAAATACTGATACTTTTAGTCTTATCGAGTTTTTGATTTCATCAGTATACTATATAGTTGGCGTGTTTGACCACCTCTAGATAGTCGGTAACCGCAGGATAAATTAAAAATGGAAACATTTTTTTATGAAATTCATCTGCTAAGTAATTTAACGGGAACTTATCATTAAGCTGTGGAACAGGTCTTTAATATCTTTGAAAATATATTAAAGTTTTTAGTGGAAAAAAAATTATATCAGGCAGGGTTCGAACCTGCCTCCCTCCGGTTCGGTACACCGGACGCTTTGCCACCGTGATCACAGCCTGTGCTGTCGATTTTTGCTTCCACCTTCTTATATCTTCAGTGAAGTCAACAACATCTATTTTGAATACAAATAATTTAAAGAAAATACGCTACTGAACCCGGTATTTTTAAACAGGCATAGCATTTAACGTTAAGTATAGATCGCCTGGGCTCTACTGACGCGTACAACTAAATGATTTAGCAAAACATGTTCCTATTTCTTTGGAAAAACCAGATAAACGTTTATGTATTTGTGTCGTTTGACACAACAGAATGACTAACAGTCTATGAATTTTTATAGTGTACCTACAAAAGTGCAACCTTTATTGAACATACCTACTGTGTCATCAGACCCATCACCCAACCGACATTCGGAGTACAACAATTTCCCCAAAAACTTTTCCTCAAGCCCCACGTCTATTTTGAGGTAGGCAGAAGCTAATAAACACAATTTATTATCATCTGAACGCATTCCTCACACGTTGGTGCTATAACAAAAACCATTGGCCACCATTGTTCGGACAGAACTCCATACAATTGGCAACCCGAATAAATTGCTGCAAACTTTTGCAAGTACCCGCAAAAAAAATTCATGAACTTTTTGTACGTTGTATCAAGATATATTTTCCTTTGGCCATAGTGTTTATGGCATGTTTGGGGGTAACCGCAGCATCTTTGTAGCTGACCGTTTTTGGTACTAACGGTAATTCTGGTTTGCAATGTACCTATGTATGGGTTTTGAACTTTGTTATATATTTGCTTGAAGATTAATGTTGTAGTGGATGATTGAAAGTATGCCTTTTGTGGTCGTTTATATTGATAAAGAATGAGAACGATTAATTATTTTATCTGATGACAGTGGTATTGCAACGTGTTAAAAAATGTTAGAGATTTTTTAGTATTTCGGTATAAGTTGGAACCTGGAACATACTATGTTCAAATAATGTAGTTTATTGTTTAAATCTCGAATATAGTTACGATCAGGTTAGTAAGTTACCATTTTGTCATTTGTATAATATTACTTACAGTTCAAGTAACAAATTACAGAGTCACAATCAACATATTTTCTTTTATGGACTCCGGGGCCATACGCGTTTTTCAGAATATTGTATATTATTTAGTATATCATTACATACGCAATATTAATTCCAAAGATGATTAAAAATCAAGATTTCTAAAACTAGATTTTCAGTAGGGACCTAAAAATACTGCCTCGTTGGTTTAGTGGTCCCAAGCGCGAATGCTACGCTAGAGGTCCTGGGTTCGATCCCGGGTCAAACACATGGTTGGATTTTCTGTGAAATTCCGGAGTCTGGATTTGTGCCCGGTTGATTTGGCAATAGGCTGGCCCCCTATTACATGGAACCTAAACATACCGGCGAAATGTGGGTGTACATTAGTACGCCTCTGCCTACCCCTTCGGGGAATATAGGTGTGATGGCATGTTATGTTATGTTAAGTAAAAAAAAAGCACACACTATTCGTAGTACATACACAAGCCAACCATTCAGCTACTGTACCAATAGAACTATCGGGGGCTATTCAAATTGCAATTTGACATTCGAATCGACAAATAAATAGAAAGAAAATATATGGAAATGACATTAGTGACAACCCGACTTGTCAAAAGCTTGTGTCATTTCCATGCATTTATTTCTATTCGTTTGTCGATTCGAATTTAAATTCCAATTTGTCTACAGGCGCAGTGTGTTGAAGTAGAAACTATTTACGTCAAACCTTTCTCCAAATTCTTCTCACGTCGTCATACATAAAAGGATACTTGAAAACTTTTCAAAATTAGAAAAGGTTTCACTGCAAACTTTTCTGGTCGGCTAACGGTAAAAAAGTAAAAAAAAGTGTCAAATTTTCTTTGTCCCCGTCGCATGAAAGTGTCGAGATGTAAATTTAAACGAAAATATTATACGAAGAATATTTTTGTTATGTTTTTTCCTTGTAGGATATTTTACCTACAATGTTTTGAACGGACCATTCAGTAAATTATAATAGCTTTGTTGGTTGTGAAATGCAGAGACATTATAAATTACAAATATCATAAATGTGAAAGTTTGGATAGATATATGGATGGATGTTTGTTACTCTTTCACGCAAAACCTACTGAACGGATCTGGATAAAATTTGGCACAGAGATAGATTATATCCTGGTATAGCACATAGGCTACTTTTTATCCAGGTAAAGTGTATGGTTCCTGTGAGATAGATTTGTTTTAGAAGATGAGTATAGAGAATTACAATGTTAACATAGAATAATCTATCACATCGCATCTACCACATTTTCGTTTCTGCATCACCCTAAGGCATTTTAAGACCGCCTTTGTACACTATTTGTACATTAAGAATAAATAAATAAATAAATAATTTATAAGAAATATAAGGTAAACCACGCGGGCGGAGCCGTTGACGGAAAGCTAGTAAGGTTATATAAAGTTCGTTTCGTTGCCTCATTAGCCTAGTACTTACTACTTAGTGGTAAGCGCGATTGATTCCTAGAACGAGCAACTTGTTACTATATTTCTCTAAAATTCGCAGTACCAGTGCAATAGGCTCGTTCCCTTTTTAGATAGGACCACAGAATAAATAATAACAGAATGGCCACTCTCCGCCCCTCCCTAACGCCAGATACCTCAGGTCCCCGCATTATGCCGGTGTTCTTGCCGGACGGACTGCCAACAAACCCTACGCACTCTCACGCACACATTTGCATTTGCACGTGTACAAACGTAATTTTGACAAGTTTGACATTTGGTATTGTACTGTGCAGCGGTATCGGAAAGTTTGTATGGAGTGTCACAGTGGTGTGATAAGACCTAAACACATCGGCGAACTGTGGTTGTACAAGTACATAGCCTACACCTCTCTGCTTCACCCTTCGGGAATACTGGCGTGGTGGTATGTAATGTTAACGTGCATAATTATTGCGAAGCCAGTGTTTCGTTGCGTTTCAAAAACTGTTATAAGTTATTTATTAACGTAGGTATTAGAAGTGAAAAAAAATATGTGACTTTGTTTCACCTTTAATATCTCCAAACACTTCCATTTAGCACCATCTAGTCCCAAAATAAGCATAGCTTGTACTATGGGGACTAGACAATGGATATACTTATACTTTTTTTTTGTAAAAACACTTAGGATAATACTTTTAAACACCCACAAACAAAAACACTTAAGTTCATCACAATAAATGTTTGTGTCCTGTGGGAATGGAACCTAGGGGGGGGGGGGGGTCCATTCCCACAGGACCACAGACGTCGTCAAAGAGACGTCTTTTTGGAGATATTAAAGGTCACTTTTCTAATCTGCTAGACTAGAAAAAATATGGGAATATAGTAGTATTCGAGACACGATATTGGGTCGTTTATACTAGCTGGTGTTTAGTGGGGGAGTTCTGCTTAGTATTTAGAGCGTGACCCCACCTCAATTCAGCGTAATTATATAAAGTACCTGTCGTCTGGGTAACAAGGTAACTGTACAGATTTTCAGTGGTAACGTTTCTTTGGGCATCAAAATAGTGTATATACCTTATATGTCATCAATACTCAGTAGCAGTCCGAAGTTTGGATTTGGTCCCGATGAATGGTAATAGGGTCGCCCCCTATATGAGACCAAAAGATACCAGGCAACTGTGGATGTACATTTACACCTCTGCCGTACTCCTCAGGGAATACAGATGATGGTATGTTGTTAAATATTTGTTTTTTTTTAATAGGAAAATGTGATTTTCCTTAGTCCTAATGACTTTATTTCTCAACAAGCAATCTGTTGCGAACGACTTTACAAACATACAATGGAAATCGACATGACACGCTCTTGTCAAAATTGAGACAACCTTAATCTTTCCGTCAAGCCGATCGTCCGATAAGAGAAACATAAAAATGAAACACCTTACTCATTGCAGTCGGGTAAATGAAAAATGATACAGTACATAGGTCTTTAAAAGTATATAAAAGATTGATGCGTAATATTTGGAAGGCAAGCCCAAACATGCGACTTTCACTGCTAATAATAAACGCAAACTCGATACTTAAGGACGCGTGTAGGGTGACACCACCAATTATCTTCCATATCATTATTTATACTGCGCCATTATTTTCGCGTTCGTATTTTTGAAGTCCTGTGGTTTGACGCTTTGGAGTGAAAGGCGATATCAAAATGACGTTTTTAAAAGGAACGTGAAGCAATGTGTTTTCTTTTATGAGAGAATTTCTGATTTAAATTAGGAACAGTCCACGTGTTTCTATTGAAAAGGCAAAGGAAAGTCTCCACCTGTAAAGGTTCATTAGTTTCAAAATAATATCGGCCTGCCCACTGAAAATATCCTGTCCCAAAAATTTGACAATATAGAAAGATAAAACCTACTTCATATGATTATTACCTTCGGAATTAAATGTCAGAGACAGAGTTTTTAATAGTGCTATTTCTGGAGCATCAAATATTTATGGTCAAATTGATTCAATAACAAAATTAGCGAGCATACTAAAAATATACAATTAGACTTAAAACTTGAAGAGGGCTAAGTATTCTGTGTTAGAAAAACAACTTACATAAAGTAGGGCACTGTAAATTAAAATAAGTACACATGAATAGTTTTTGAGCGCGGTTTTACTCGGGTTTTGGGACAAAAGGCTACGTCCATCGCTAGCCTTAATTTATTGAAATGTGTATAGCGGTTTAGACATGAAGAAGTTACAAACAGACGGAGTTTTGTATTTATAAATATTACTAGATGTCATATTGTAGAAGAAGCCATTTCCACTGAAACTCTTAAGAAACAAGAGCCCTCGTTGTAATAAATATTGCTAAGATGAGTGTGGTGTCTAGAGCATGAGTTTAGAGCGCCGCGGTATATCAAGTATGAATTACTGATGTGACCCAAAAACTACGCCGTATGCTCTCAGTATTCTGAAACGAGATACTCGTAGTTTAGGGGTTAAATGTAAAACGTGTCGTGCACTGTAGTTTTCCTACAGACAGACAGGCATGCTTTTGTAACTTATGCTTAAAACTAGAAATATCTATGCTTAAAACTAGAGTCAAAAATCAAACGACTGTTGATTTTTGAGCATGGCCGAAATAAGCATGCCCTTTAGACTGAGGCAGTCAAATGTTCTATGAAAGCAATTATACCACAAATGTTTTTATCTACAAGCAAGTAAACTAATTAGCTACTTATACGCGCCTACACATTTCACGTTGTTTTTAAATTATAATTGGGGGACGGCAATTGAGTATTTTACCCTACAGTTTTTGCAATACATGTCAACTTTCAAACGTTGGCACATCTGCCTTACCCTTCTAATTAGCAGGTGTGCGCTCAGTTTTATTATTTTAGCTCTTATTGGACTTTCATTAGCCCTCTTGGAAGTTATCATACACCTTGAACTACCTCAGATGGATTGAGGAAAAAATCTGATAGCTTTATTTGAATATGCAGTTCAAATTAACATGGGTAGGTAAAGTGACGCATTAAGTATACATAAACTCCTCGATCAGAACGGTCATCCTTTGAAGGTTTCCCCTCAAAAAACAAAAAAGGTAAATGACGCATAATAATTAACTAAAATTCAGAAAAAGTTGACATTAGTTAATCGTACTCATCATTTTAGGAAGCACTCTTAGTAACAAAGAGAGTAAGAGGAGCTTCATAAGCTCCAACAGATGCTGCCTCTTCAGGAATCAGTTCTCCGACTTCCAGTAGACTCATCATACACAACTCGCTATCCACAAGTAAATGAAAGGTTATTTATGGAGTACTGAAGCGGTGTTTCAGATGTAGCCACGAACTTTCACCGCGGCGTTAGCGGAATACCTGGCCCTTCGGAGAGAGTCGGGTAGGGCAGCCATATTGACGATTACAAAACAGGACAATACATAACTTACACCTGTATCGCCCTCAGTCCTAAATGTTTAGCTAGAAGGGATGATACTGAAGTACTATACTCACAGTTGGCCGACAGTTTGACAGGACCCACGAAATTAGCAAGTTTGTGACCAGACATGAGCTGCTACTGAGGATTTAATAGAACAACCTGTAAATCGACACCAATACTAACTCTGCGACCGCACTTTCGACTACTAGTCTCTTGTGACATTAGACTTTTTAGAAAAATCCTGGAGTTTTCTCCAATTTAACTAATATGATTCATCTTGGCTGTCTTTGGATAGATGAGTTACACCAAGAGTTGACCTGAATTAAGTAGGCAAAAACGCTCCAAACATTAAAAAGACAGCACCCGATCATGTGTTCGTCCTTTAAGAAACTCAAACTTAACGCATCTAGTTGCGTCGTCAGTCCATCTTTTAAATATTTAAATCATGAATTCCTACTCAATATACATTATGAAAATAGTTTTATTTTCATATAAAACATATAAAGGCACTGATGAAATCTCGAATCTAGGTGCTTGGTTCCAAATTAGTCGTTTCCTATGGAGAACAATCAACAAGAAACTTCATGGTTACTCTTTAACTTTGGTTTACTATAGATACCAACTGCGTAACCCAAAGCAACATTGATTACAGTCTCATGGTTGCCCCACCAATGATCGATAACTTCAAAGCTCGCTGCGCCAGCGCCAGCGCACCGATGCTTTCTCCCGCTAACGCAGGCGGCCTACTTACGTGCGATTTGAATGAAATACGTCGAAATCGCACGTCGTTGCGCGTTCCCCGTTTTTACGTAATTCGGCTGAATTCGTAGAAACAACGCGATTACTTTGCGGAAAAAAAATCGCATGTGACATTTAACTTTTACTTTGAGGATTTGGCTTGTTGTAATTGACTTGATACTTAGTACAATTTTATGTACATACATTAATATACTTTTACTTTTTGCACCTTATATTATGTTTTTTGATGTAATTGTTTTTTTAACAAGAATCTTATGTAATATTCATACCGAAAGCAACGCCATCTACCGGGTCTAATTGTGTATTCAACGCATCCAGGTACCCATTGAAATCGGTCCAGCAGTTTAGGAGTAGTTATTTCACAAACACATGTACGAAAGCATTATTATGGTTCATACATTCATTCACACCTTTTTCCCACAGAGGAAAGCAGAAACTAGGGACATCATACCGTTATCCTCCGATATGTATTAAAATAGCTTTACTAGGCCTGGGAATTGAACTCATAAATAGTCGCGCTTATAACCACTAGTTTCGGCAATATTTCAATTCAAAACTAACCTAACCTAAATTAAAAATTTTGGAAACCCCCGACACGAAGTGTAATTTGCCATTTTGTGGTAGCGGTCATCTTGGATTTGAAATTTATCGTAGTGTATAGTATTCTACTAGTTAATTCCTTTCATTTGATACCCATATTGACAGAGTTGTGAAAAAATATGTAATCCGCTATTTTGTAGCGGCGGCCATCTTGGACCGATTTTCATCAAACATAGCTAATAACACTCCCGACTAATTCACCTTTCAAATAAAAAAAACAAAATCAAAATCGGTCCATCCGTTCGGGAGCTACGATGCCACAGACACGTCAAACTTATAACACCCCGTCGTTTTTGCGTCGGGGGTTAATGAGTATTACAAGTAATGTACTTACCAAGATTTTTTATTTTACGATATACATAGAGATATCATCACGTCTTCGATCGAAGATACAATATCCAACTTACCGCAGAAACAATGGATAGCTCTGGCATCAAGGAAGTTAGGATATACACAGACGGCTCCAAAACCCAATACGGCACCGGAGCTGGTGTCTTCTCGAATGACCTAAACATCAAAATATCGACCACCCTAGATAGGCTAAACACGATATTCCAAGCTGAATGCATTGGCATCACCAAAGCAGCGCAGGCAGTTGCAGCCAGAGAAGTCAGAGACCTTAACATCAAGATCATCTCAGACAGTGCATCTGTACTGCAAGCCCTAAGAACAAATAATATAACCTCTGCCCTTATATTGGAATGCCACAGTGCACTCCAATCCATTGCACTCACAAACAAAATAACTTTACAATGGATCAAAGGGCACAGCAACTCATTGGGCAACGATGCAGCAGACGACCTGGCCAAAAGGGGATCAAGGGAGGTAGCATATGGGCCGGAACCACTACTCCCCATACCCCAAGCCCAAATAAAAGCGTGGCTGCACAGTAGCACAAAAAAAACCCATCTAGAAGAATGGAAAAACAGTGAAGGATGCAGGCAAACAAAGAACGCCGTTCCGGAGATGACAACAAAGCTTGCTTGCAACCTCCTCAGATTAAAAAGGGATAAAATCCGCAAGGTTATAGGTATTATAACCGGTCACTGTCCGCTAAACAAGCACCTCTTCAATATAGGTGTGACCGACAGCCCCCTGTGCAGAGGATGTATGGAGGGAGAAGAAACGCCACAGCACGTGCTCATGGAATGCAGTAGTGTGGCAGAACAACGGGCACAAACTATTCAACACCCAGCATCGCTTGCAGAGGCCTGTAGCAATCTCAATAGACTGCTGGCCTTTTGGGAGGGCCTGGGCTGGTTAGAATAGGGAACGATTGAAAGACACGTACAATGGCCCAATTAAGAGGCTAAGTGCGGAAAACGCCCAGCTAAACTAAACTAAACTAAACTATACATAGAGATAATATCGCCCATAAAAAAGATATATAAAGAGTTTACGACATTTTTTCATTATGGTTGAACATCCACGAATCAGCTATGCGCGCGAATATTAAAATGTGTTGTTTTTGTTCCGAGTTTGGTGAAACTTTGGATTTTGTTTATGGGTTTAGGCAGTACTTACTTCTTACCCTTCTTACATGTTCTTAGCTACGAATTTGATTATGTAAATATCGTTAAAGTTATAAGTACCATATGGTCTAGAGAGCGACGTGGTGGCTTCGGAGCGTGTATCCAATTACCAGGTCGAATAAAATTAGAAAATTCGCTATTGAGCATTTTGGAGATTGGATTGGAATAGGGTAAACTGCGCATTTACAAGTCCCCTCTATGGGGCGAACTTATTGTGTTTAGTCGGGCACAAAAAAGAAAGGAAACAGAAAAGACAGAGAAAATTTTGGATAGCTTCGGAATCGAATCCGTGATCTGGCGTGTCTGCTAGAGCTAGCTTGCAACCAATAGATAAATGAGGTAGTTTATTTAGAGATAAATGATTTAGAGACTTTCTTAACAATATATAAAAATTAAATCAGTTCATAAAAAAAAGGTTTTTGCAAAAGCAAGCTATAACAAAAAACATCTTAATATTTTTTATCTTTTGAAAAAGAAAACTGACTACAAAAATATACTGTTCATTTTAACTGATGCCGAATCCACTTTAACAATAAATTCGAATCTATTTCCTCTCCTCCCCAAAACATGTAGGTACCAACTTCTTAACCAGTCATGTTTCGGAGGGCGAGCTAACCCGGGACGGATTCTAAGGAACAACTGAATTATAAATTTGACAAGTGGTTTGGGACTAGTCGAGTGAAGCCGACGGCTCTTATATGTTTTATTCCGTTAGTTACAGATTTGGGTTAAAGTGACTTGTGGTAGCTGTAGTTTGATTCAAGATGGCATAATTGAATTAAATGAAAAGAAGAGAAATATATCTATACTAATGTTATAAAGTTTTTTTGTTTGTTTGGTTGAACGCACTAATCTCCGGAACTGCTAGTCCGATTTGAAAAATTATTTCAGTGTTCGATAGCCTGGTTAACGAGGAAGGCTATAAGCTATTTATCATCACGCTTCGACCAATAGGAGTGGAGTAAATTAACTTTTACGAGAACGAAGTCGCGTGCAAAGGGTAGTAGTCAAATAATATTATTTATTTTGTTCAAAGTAGTGTAGCAGAAATACAGCAGTTCTTATAGTTAGATTACCTATTTAGCCTAGCGGTTCATTTGATTTGACCACGACCATGATCATATTGACTACGAGTCGACACGACCCCAACACGATAAACTTGCTACTTTATTTCAACGTTTGCATATTTTAATACATACATATTCACATCTCCCACATAAAATGGGTCTTTCAAAAAAAGGTAGGATGCTTCAAAGACGTTTACCGGATAAGGGTAGGGATAGCATTGTTGCCGAATCTTCGTTGCTGAATGCAAATAAAAGCGAAGAAAGCAAGAAGCCTTCCGGGTCGGTCGAGGTCCAGAGATTGAGATAGTCCGTGGAGGAAGGAATGTACCGACAGCAAATAAAGTGTGACCGGAAAAATAAATAATGCAAAATACAATAAAATATAATTAGTAAAAATAATATTGATAACTTTGTAAGCTCCTGGGCCAATCATTAAAGACTGCACATATATACATACATTGGTGATACCTATGTATAAAAAAGTTTACCTAAATAGACATACGCACTCACACACAGCCCTTCAACCATTGTATTAAAATTTTTGATCATAGTACAATTTTATTATGTAGTCATTTATTTAGTATCTTTAAGCATGTCAGTAATAACATATTTCTGTAAAATCGTCCTCTCCTGAGCCCCAAGATACAAACTATGCTTAGTTTGGGGTTAGCCGCTACTCGTGTACACTGTTGTAATTTTTTCTGGCGATAAACAATTTCGATTTGTATTATTATATTTACATAATGTACAAATTCAATGAAAATTGAAGAAAAAAAACAAAATTTCCGCACCTAGGCGTCAAAGTACTCCTCATCGCTGCCATCTGATAACGTGCCCAAAAAACTGGCAGCATTGTACATTGCCACGTTGAATGATTCTCTGGCCCAAAGAGTAGTCTAGTAGGGTCGATAAGTCTTTTGTATTATTTGTATTTATAGGTCCAAAGACTTTCTTTGATCATAGGTGTACGGAGTGCTTCTACACGCTGTTAAAGGGGTTTCGACCTGCAAGGTAATCGCCTTTTATCCAGTCTGCATAAAAAACGTAAAAGTAAAAAAATTAATATTAATAAAAAATATAAAAATAAAAAATAATATTTTTATTAAAGCTTTTATTATACCCATGCACAAAATAGCAATTACCATATTATTTTTGTTTATTATCTATGTATACATATAAAAATGAATCGCCGACATGTTTGTACGCGCATAACTTCCGAACAACTGCACCAAATTGGATAATTCTTTTTTTGTTGTGTTCATTATTGTCAGGACAAGGTTTATATGTAAGATTTATTTTTTAAACCTCCGGGAAAGGCAGGCGAAGCTTCGCACGAGCCGCTAGTTAAGTAGAAGTAATTATCAACATTTATAAAGTAATTATCAACCAATTTACTGTCCCACTCTTGAGTACGGGTGTCCTCTGACGATAAGAGGGAATAAGCATTAGAATTGGTTATTTTATCATTCGTCACAAAATCATGCAAAACCACAAAGAATCATAAGGTTTTCTTAACTAAAACACTCCAATGATTTAATAAAACATCCAATAATTACGATGCAATTTATTTTGATTTAAAAAAGATCGTGTGGTGTTACATAAATTGTCTGTGGTTTTAACCGTCTTTGGTATTAGTCAGTACGTAGTTCAACAGAATCCTAGATTTTCCTAAGGAAAAAAACTTTTGTCAGACAAATTCCAGTCTTAAGTCAAGGCGCGAAGGTTATTTTCCAAGGTTAATGTAGGTTATCCCCCGAGATACAATACTCTTGACATTACCTATGTGTCCGGTAATATACAAATACAATAATTGTTAATATGTTGTTTTGAAGAGAGGTTTACTAAAATAACTGATTATGTGAATACTAAATAGGGTTGACATAGTCGAATTTTGACTCAAAACCAAAATAAAGAATAAAATAATAAGAGAGGTAGGGCACAGCCATTTATGGCTCAAATCTGGAGCAGCCCATCTGGGGAAGTACCTCCAACTTACAGAAGCCTGCAACCAAATAACAAACTTTATTGTGTGTTGTGTTCCTGCTGTGAGTAAGGTTGCCGGAGTCTCTTCTAAGGATGCGCTGCGCTGACAGTAAGAGGAATATTCTCTTAAACTGTCGGCGCAGTGAAACCTCTAATAGGTTTTTCGGGTCGGCAACGCGCGAGGGATACCCCTGGCGTTGCAAGCGTCTATAGGCTACGGTAACCGCTTACCATCAGGCGAGCCGTATGCTTGTTTGCCACCTTAGTAGTATAAAAAAAAAAGTATTATTACCAGAATTATTCTGACTAACGCTTCGTAAATTCGTGACAAACCAGGTACTTAAATATTTTTGTAGGTTTTTAGGTTTATTTGCTGACGGTAGGCAGTTAAGATACATAGGTATTTCGCAACAGGCCTGTGTTGACCGTTAGCAGCCGCAAGATGGCGCCTCGGGCAGCCCGCCAATGTATACGTGAACAGTATTGAGTATAATTATTATTTGTAGGTACTTTATCTTGATTTGTCGGGGTCACGCTGTTTCAGGCAAATCCCAGTAGTAATTAAACCACACTCTGCCGCAAATAAGAGTCCGACATAACCCTCCGCCTTTCTAAGATGGTGGGTTTATGTGTTTTTCACACTCAGGGCCTATTTCATCACCTCTGGAAGCTGCTAACCACCGGTGATATGATTATGACCAAAGACTCCTGCTTTATAGGTCGTAAGATCGAAACTAAAGCACAAAACTCAGGCTAATATTCAGAGACGACGCTAAGCGTAAAGTAACGCTTTCTTATGTCAAATTTGTTTGTTGAAGCGTGAGTTTACGTTTAGCGTCATCTCTGAATCTTAGCTTTTTGACGTTTCGATATCATGTACAAAAATGTTGTAAGGAAACAGGAAACCTGCATGGTGGATAATAAACCTTACAGTCTCCTCTAAGAATGATCCATATAATTAATATTCTATTCATTGAGTCATACCCAGCATTGAAAAAGTTTATACGATTTTCCCCATAGGGGTTTAGGATAAGGTTTAGACAGATTGGAGCTGACTGTTTCTTCTACGTCTATAATATAATGTCGTACACCAGAAAAAAAAATCGTATTGCTTAAACCTAATAAGGTAAACTGGTAAGAAGACTTTAAGGATTCATATAAAAAATTAAGGAAATTGTAGAGGATAACACATTAAAAAAATTGGTGCTTTATGTTATATTTTGTCCTTGGAAATATTTAAAGACCTGCGGGTTTATAACGTATAATTGATCATCAAAAAATGATTTAATTGAATATGATTGACGGTCTCTCTAATCACTGAAGTTTAATTGGACCCCGGTTAAGTGCGAGTTGCCTGCATGGTTTTGGTGTTTTGAGACAGACCAGTTAATTTAAAAGTTACAATTGAACGCGTCACAACTAGAACTGTATTTCCTGAAAGTCTCTGAAATAAACTAATGTTCTTTCACTGGTAGGTCGCATATAATCAGATTTTTCAGAGAACTTTGAATTTTTCGAGATTAAAAATGTCATCTATGTCAATCCAAGCTATAAGCCATTACCATTTCAAATTTTCAGCCAAATCGGTTCAGCCGTCTTGCCGTGAAAGAGCAACAAACATCAAAACTTTCACGTTTAAATATTTTAAATAAGATGTACTTTGTTATATGTGCCGTCACCCTGTGGTTACCATGCAAAAGTACTCAGACAGTACCTAAGTCGATTACCGAAATCTCATCAAGATCTCGACGTTGTAAAAGAGTTGTAAAACGTTGTACACAGTGTACACGTTGTAAGCAGTGGGACGAAATATCGATGTAACTTTGACACTGAAATAAAATAATTTTTATTACTCAACTTACGCGTTTTTGAAATATAAGTCCTTATAGTAACTACACGTGTAGTAATTTCATTTATTTAAATGTGTTTTAGATAGAAAACTGCTACGCTAAAAGTCCTGGGTTCGAGTCTCGGGTTGAGCAAAGTTTTGTTGGGTTTTTCTGTGAAATTCTCAGTAGCAGCTCGGACTCTGGATTTGTACCTAGTTAATAGTAATAGGGTCGCTCCTTATTACTTAACTGTGGGTGTACATTAGTACACGTCTGCCTAACCCTGAAGGGAATAGAGGCGCGATAATATGCACTAAAATATTATCTCGTTTAATCAATCAATCTGAGCCATATTATAACAAAATTCCACATCAAAACTCTAAGTTAGACAACTAATTATCAAGATATAATCTTTCATTTCTGTCCAAAACCCATCAGAAAGTCATAACCGCGTCGTGTGGAGCACTGTGGGGGGTTGCGCGGTAAGGGGGGGAGGAGGAAACAGCGCATGCGCAGCGCGTTGCCAAAAATCTAGTCAAACTGGCTCGCTATAGTGCAACGCACTTCTCGATGAATGCGTGTGCGCCTGGAGAAGCAGAGGAGTCGACTTTGGTCTAAAATATTTGTATACATATTTGCTTGGAAAAAGTTCTGGAATAGTCGAAAATGTCAGTGTTCAGTTGTTCAGAAGGAAAATGCGAATGGATATTTAAGACTCATCGAATCATTAAACTTAGATGTATTTGCGTAAAAATATACGAGTACATGATTATTTTACAGATACACTTGCTAGTAATTTTGAGATGAGATGATTTGAGATGATTTTGAGGATAGTGAAGTTCGAGTAAATTCAGAGAGTATTAAAATAAAAAAATACAGCTTGTAGGCAATATAATTACGTTGAATAAATCTAAATTTTTATGATAGCTCATAGATGTCTTTGTAAACATTTTGTTGGATAGTATCTTCGTAAACGTACGTGTTTCGTTTCCGTTTTATGACACTGGTGGCGCTGTTTCTCTTCTCCATTAAATAATGTCATTTCGCTTCTGCATAATTATTAATTATCGTGTTTTAAGAATTCTAACGAGTTTTATTGAAATACTGCCGAAACCCAATAATATAGACTACTCATATAATTAGAATATCTCTAATAAATTAATGAAACTATGAATTAGGTTATCTTTTATGGCTTTGACAGGTCTTGATCGCGATCAGATACGTTAAACGTCCAAAATCGGGCGTTCAGAATTTAAACTAAGATCAGCCTTAACTGAGTTCAGTTTATGTTGGTGAAATACAAACCTGCGTCCTGAACTCAGTTAACCGCGAGAACTGAGATTAACTTGAATTGGTCGCGTTTAATTTAAATGGTGAAATCGGCTCTTAGCCATTTGCCCCTGATGAACAGCAACGCAGGTTGCCATAGGACACTATTTCTCAAACCATTAATTCCTATTTACATATCACATACTTTGCAAGGTACGCATTTCCACAGCATTTATTCTACCTTCATGTTTCTTCTACTATAACCAACAATCAATTTCACATATAGATGTCCAGCACATCATTGAGAATAGTCAGCCTTGCCTCTTTTGACTTTTCAAAATCTTGCCGTGCTTAAACTTAAACTTTTTTAAGACACAATGGTAGCTCCACTCCCTCTACTGTTCAGGTCGTTAGATAGTCATACGACTCAAGTAGGTGCATCTAAAAACTGCAACTCGATTGGGAGGCTGCGCTGAGGCCAGGGAGGGGGGACCCAAAAAAAATAAGAGTTTGCCAAAATGCGCGGGCGACGACCGGCCAACGACCTGACTAAGTTAGACCTAAGGACCTAGGTCTTAAGTGCGAATGTGGGCGTGAGTTTTTGTTGTGTTTTATTGTGTACTGTGTTGTGTTGTATGGAGGTATTTTCGGGGTTTTAATGACTGGTGTTGATTGGCTTGTGTGTGTGGAAAGGAAAATAGGATTGTAATACAATCTTTACAATGCACTCATTGTATGGCTTACGCGAAACGTTATTTAGGGCGACATTTTTGACGATGACTTTAGGAACACATTGGAGAATGAACTTGTTGTAGAATAGGGAGTGTTGCAGGGTGCAGTAGTGTTGTAGGAATTTGATTTAAAGCCGTTGGGCAGATTATACTATAAAATAGAGAAGATGGAAAAATGTCTTGACTGTGTGCCAAGGAAACATGCTTATAATTATTATTGTTTTACGACGCGGGTTTAATACCCGGGAAGTGCATATATTTATACTTTTCTAGACTGTTTTTTTTTGGTTATTTTAGTGAATTGAGGGAACATAAATCTAGTGGATTGTAGTTAATATTACTTACGCTAAAAGCGGAAAATCTGCGACCCCGGTAACTGTCGCCAAATAACATGTTATCCTACGTAGAATATATTGGTGGTCTTGTCGAAACATAAAGTGCGCGTGCGTTAGTGAGTTTGACATGCTTACACCTGATGGCGGTTTTTCATTATCCTCCTGCTTTTATCCCAATTTGTTTGGGGTCGGCGCAGTGTGTATTTTACTTCCAAACATTTCTATTAGCCGTCATCTTGTCATTCAACTCCTTTGTGCTTATATCCTTTATGACACAGTCCATCCATCTTTTCTTTGGTCTTTCTCTTCCCTTACATCCATCCACATTCATGCTCAAAACCTTTTTGGTAACATGCTCTTCACTTCTAGGATGGCGGATTTTATTTGCGCAAAATTTTCATGTATCGACTGCCACAAGGGGCAGACTCCTTCTCCGTTTCTACCGGAGATGTGTGATTGCGAGATGTGAGATATATTCCCCAATAGGCTGCGTTTTCTTCTGTTTTTGCGCAGCCGATTGGTAGACATTTTAGTAGTAGCCTCGTACATCACTCACTTCCTCAAATCTTTGGTGGAAACGCAGCCATAAGCCAGCCTAGAGGACTGACTGCTGAGCCTAACCCATAATTGTTATTCTCTATCTTTAGAGTAACCAATGGAACAGTAAATGGGCTGATGATTAATCTATAGTTTTGGACCACCTTAAAAATAACGATATTATTATACCTAAATCATCGTTACACCGGTATCCAATAACATAATATGAAAAATAACTAATTATATTCCCCAAGGTTGGTCACACCTGGCTACGCTACATTGCCTGTCAAAAAGTCGAAATACCATAATACTTTTTTATTTTTGCTATCAAATGCAAATCATAAAAGCCTTTGCTATACGACTTTCAACTTTATGATGAGGAAATTAAGTACATAAATAATATTTGGACGAATACATATCCACCAGAGAATTTCTATCTGGGTATGAAATGGAGTGACGACCAATTTTGGAAGACCTGTCCTGTTCCCTTGAATTGAGATTTTTTATGTAACGTTAGAGATCTTTTTATTTTGGTTTTTGTGACGTATAAGATGCAAGAGATTGCGTGTGAAGCCGAAGAAATATTATGTGGACCTATTTTAGGAGCTCCACATTTTTATCAAATTCTGTAATAAATAAATATTCATAATAACTAAGAAGTATTTTCTTCTAGCACTTTATACTTATTCATAGACGTTTAAAAGCTTCATATACCTAGTTACTGAAATCTATATAAATAAAAATGAATCGCCGAAATGTTCCCTATTCGTATTAATTTCGTAATAATAAACCGCCATTCACAAATGACATTTAAAAGATATATTGATTGAATATTTCGATGTCAACAAAGTGTGATATAGAAATAGAAGACAATATCGACCTCAGCTGTGTCTTGGTTTAATGAGCGTTTTGATATAATGGCTACCATGCTAGTTGCTCCAAATTGGACACAAGTTGTATTCGAACAAGTTCCACAAGCTTATATCGACCGAAATACAAACATATTACTCGATTATGTTTCAGTTTCGATCCCTGTGATTATTCTTATAGATTACTTCACAATATAGACAGATTTGTGTATGTACGCACTCAGAGTTCAGGAGAAAATATGCATGTCCCAAATTCCGCTTCCTCCCATCCCTTGTGCCGGCTACGTGGGCGAAGGTGAACGATTTGTCAATGCAGGTCATTAGTGGGCCCAAACGAGAGGATAGCTCCTTTGTCAGTGGCCTCATGTTAGTCATTACGAATGCCATCACCATTTGAGTAATAACTGACGTATTTGTGGTAAAGCATATGTTTTGGCTATTATTATAATTTGATGACTGACACAGTGGTGTGTATATACAATGTGTACTAGGTGGCGCTGGAGAGTGATTGAAATTATTGATGACTAGCTTCCCGCCAGCGGCTTCGCCCGCGTGGTCTTATAATTTTTTCCCCGTTTTTGCTACATTTTTCATTACTACTCCGCTTCTATTAGTCGTAGCGTGATGATATATAGCCTATGTTACTCGGGGATAATGTAGCTTTCCAAAGGTGAAAGAATTTTTGAAATCGGTCCAGTAGTTTCGGAGCCTATTCATTACAAACAAACAAACAAACAAACAAACAAATCTTTCCTCTTTATAATATTAGTATAGAAAAATAAAACATTGTATAATTTCTTAGTTTGTAGCTCAGTTACAGCAATATTCTGTGTTAGATAACAGATAGATAGCGTATTTTTTATGGTACATCAAAGGATGAATTAAAATGATGTCTACGGAGTCCATAATACAACAATGTTAAAATAGTATTTGTTTAACTCTGTTGGTAACCACCGTAAAACCATCATGTATTTTTGATTTGAAATAAATGTTGATTTGATTTGAAAATACTTGAGTACAATTAAAGAGGTTATAACGGGAAACAATTGGATGATCAAGGGTCGTGTAAAAATTAAAAAAGGGTGAAGTCGCGAAGTGAGGACGTTCCATAGTGTAATAAATAGACTTATTCATCTGAACTGTATATACCGATTCTGATAACGTAGTTTCATAAACACTTCTAATATTTTTAGGTAAACAAGAATCAGATTTAAGAATTGAAGACAAAATAAAAAGTTTTTCTTTCTTTTTTCTTTCTCTCTATTTAAGAAACAAATGTTTCAGACCTACTTACGTGGTAGCCCATTACGAACTTAACATTAAAATCAATTTTGGAAGTCTTATGTTTGTTCCCCTACCTTTGTTTCCAGTTGAAGTCTCCAACAGAAGAAACTCCTGGTACTTGTGTAGATGGAGAGGCGCCAGCTGCCAATGGCTCCATCTTCACCATGACGCTGAAGAACAACCACCTCATCGTGGAAACTGAGGAGAGAAACGTAAGCATTAATAAATATTGTATATTGTGTATTGTTAATGTTTTTTTTAATCTTTATTGATAGTGAAGGGGTTTGATCACATAGTGAACATGTCACCCCATAGGAAGATACAATATTTACTTATACTTAAAATTACTGAATATCTATTAACCTATTCTCCATACGCTTATGAACAATTTGTTCTGGTCTCCTCCGATAAGAGGAAAGACAGGATGCTGTTGCATACTCCACTATCACGCAATTTAAGGAATATATTATGAAAACTTATAGTAAATAATTGAGACCAGCAGTGGGACATATAGGTTGAAAAAGTTCCCAAACCGCCTCATTATTCTTAAGGTCGCCAGTGTGCTACTGTGGAACTCACTGCCGGAATCCTTATTCCCCGAGACTTATAATTTGGGTGTCTTCAAGACGAGAGTGAATCGGTTTCTTCTAGGCAAGCGCGCTCCATCGTAGGCCACATCGTTGCTTAACATCAGGCGAGTTGTGGTCAAGCGCAAGCCTATCTAAGATAAAAAAAGTGTGATTGCTAAATTAGGACCTCTGGGTTCAATTCACAGGTCTAGAGCAACAGTTTTATTGAGTTATTCTATCTACAGCTAATTGCAATAGATAGAATTACATGACTCCTCAAATATACAACAACCTAGCAACCTGGGGTTGTGCAAGTCTGTCGTAACATCTCACCTGAATTCATATAAGGTAACCGTTACTCATATAAGGTAACATGTTACGTTAAAGGTCCCAACATAGAACCTTGGGGAACCCTGGAATTTTATAAAAATTTTAAGCTTTTGTCGATATTATACGAATGTACAAACCATAAAACTTCAGAAGAACGATAAAAAATGCAATTCAAACTAAGTTTAAGTCTAAACATATCCGGATTAGGGTAGTTACAAAGTTATGTATGCACATGCATTCTGGCACACATTCTATCCAGTAAGCAAAGTTTCCTAATTCCGGACATAAACTGTCTGGCACTGGCTGTTCCACAGACATTCTACGTCACCGAGGCAGTAAATCTCGGTCGGGAACTTAGTCTTACCCTGTGTAACCTAAACTACATTAATAAAATAGTTAAGAAACTATATGTACATTAATTTTGTTACTACCTGTGGGGATACATAGAATTATTTATTGTAAATTACCATAAGATTTCGACAAAATTTGGCAAAGACACCAATTTCATAATCAGGAAGGATATATGAAATTTTTGTCTCAAATATTACTTTAGAAACCATCCTTTAATAAAACATGATAAATGATAAAGAAATAAGTTGAAAAACGTTTCTAACGTGAAAAATTTCTTTATATTCGGTTCCTTACCAAAAACGTGCCTGATTTAAATATTTGGACATCACTGTTATTAAAAAAAATAACCTGTGTAATGTACATTTCCAGGACATCACCAAGAACAGTCGAGAAACAAAGATGAAGTACTCGCCGGACAATGACGGCATATTCGTGGTGGAGGTTCAACAGTCAGCTGCGTACAGGCCCAGCAAGAGCATCCAGAACTCGCCACCTCAAGACCCTCAGATCTCCACCAACCAAGCCCTCATACACCGGGTCCCTGAGGAGTTAGAGAAGAAAATAGAGGATGACAGTGATACGGGAAAGTACGAAAGAGACAAAGCACTGGCTCTTTCTAGCACTGGTCTTTCAATTTCAGACTTATCAATGTCTTCAATTGGATCCCATAATGTAAGTTATTCTTATAGCAGCCAGATGGGTTACGAACAAGGTCCTTTCGGGTACCCGGTCTACGTTGGTTATGACACATCGAAAGATGCTGTTCCCGAGGGGATCATCAACGACAACTCTCAAGAACCTTTGATCAACAAGACTCCAACAGATCCTGATAAACCTGTAGTAACTGCAGCCATCTTCAAACAAGATTCTATCATTGGTAGCGAAGTTTTGCAAGGACCTGGGTACTGTATTGAAGGCTCAACTGACGGACCGTTATTATCAGATGTTCAAGCCAGAGAGTACAGCTTACAACACCTTCATGACCAGAAGAAAATGGAAAATGGTGTAGCAGTGCCCGTTGCGGAGAAAGTCGAAGGTTCCAAGTCTCTAAATCGAGCTGATAGTCTTCCTGTGCGGTTAGAAGAAGAAGAAGCGGAGAAAGTACCGATGCAAACTATCAAAGAAGACGAAGGTCCTGGGAAAGATACCCTGAAAGGTAAAAGAGCATCATTGCCTCTTATCAGGACCGATGCGTACGAGTCAGTTCGGGATGTAATTCTGCCTTCAGGATCCCCGAAATTTGAGAAGCTGCTGAATGAAACATCGCCGGGGGATTGCGGGTACGACTCACCCCCCATGATCACGATCACAGAGGAGAGTGAATCCAGCAAGTCTGACGGCACGAGTTAATTTAGCGTTCGTTTAAATGTGTATATAGTATGTTCCAGGTTTTTTTATTGTGTTAAAGGCAGAGTCAGGGAGAACGATGAAGGCGCTAAAGCATTTTATAAAATTCTCAAATGCATCTCAGTACTAGATGTTTTAGGATTGACATTTCAATCTAATCATTTATATACTGTGTAATGTTCTGTCCTTATCATTTTTAAGAACAATAAAGCGGGACGGTACAAGAAATAATACCCATTTCGGCTATGTTTTAGTTAATGAGGGTGACTTCATCATTCTCACTGGCACCGCATATCTTAGAAAATAATTTTGTAAAATCTATTAAAGTAGTCGTAAGCTTGGAGTCACCTCGTTTCAGTTCAGTTATGGTTCAGTAACTAGTAGCCATTGACCGCTCTGTGTGTCGCTCCGTAGGTGAATTTGTATAAATTAGATTTTTTTCTGGTATATTTACATGATGTATTTTACGTTAGAATGACGTTGCAGATGGCAATTTTGGAAGATAGGAATCTTTTTGGTAGTAACACAGGGCCTGTAAACAAGTTATTTAAAATTCAAATTGACGAATCGATAAAATAAAAAAGTATGGAAATGAAATGCCACATGGTTTCAAAGAGATTTGGAGTCCGACAAACAGGTGGCTGCCAAACAAATGCAGGTTGACAACCCGTTGCAGGTTGCATTATCATCCCCTGATGATGATGATGATGATGGAAATGATCTAATCCGACAAATTAAGGTTCATGAATTTAATTTCCATACATTTGTTTAGATTGAAATTTGTTTGGGCGTCTAAATAAGTTGTCAATTGAACGAACTTAGATGGAGTAAAGGGTGGATTATTGTTGTTGCGGGAAAGGGTTGAGCTTTTTTAGGGGTTGGAGAGGAAAGTACTAGTAGTCATTGGCGTAGCTTTTCTCTTGTAATTTTTATAGGATCTGGTTTTTAAACTGCCATCAGATAATTGTAAGGACTAGACTGGGATATGCACGATAGCTACACCCATTGTTGAAAGAAAAGTGAGTGTAGATTATTGATATGTAAAGCATTTTACGGTCAACTATAATGTTCTATTCATACTATAATGTCAATGTCATTTTAATAGGTCTTCGTTAAAGCTAAGAGGTTCAATGCCACCTTTATCTTATGGATCGAGTATACAGATTTGTGATAGTGTGTTGTTATTAAAATAAATACATCGTCTAAATATACCAGAATTTAGAGGATAAGATAAACTTCGGAATTTGAGATCTGATTCATATTTCAACGGTTAAATGTTAAAGAGTCCAGTTCTCCTAAGCAGTGCCGTCAATCATCTACTACATCCCAATCTGGATGATGATAATCCAGCATATGCCAGTTAGCACCAAAGGTATTACTAGGGCGTTGTCATCTTAAGACCTCAGTTGTTAAGTCTAAGTAACTTCACTGGTGGATTTGCTCTTCAAACTTGAACTCAAGAATGTTAGCACATTATTGCTCGTGGCTGTTATAACAACGCTGATCAACCGATCTGCAAGGTTTAGCTTCGCTTGCCGAGATCAATCTGTGGATGGGTGACCATTATTAACACATGTCTCGGAGAGCACGTAAAGCCGTCGGTCCCGGTTGTCATACGAACACCTATGACAATCGTTAGTGGTAGTCAGAAGCCCAAAAAGCCTAACAACCAGTCTTTCCTTCGAATATCGGTATTGCCCAGAAATTGGGTTGCAGATCTGATGGCAGTCGCTTTGTGTAAAATACTGATATTCAGCCGCATCTTGTGTTAGACTGGAAGCCGACTCCAACATGGCTGGGCAAAAGGCTAGGAAGATTATTGCTTAGAGGCAGAATATTTGGCATTGTGGTAGTACCACCTTAGACGTAATCTAGTACCAGAGTACTACCACTTTTTAAACTTGTTTTATACTTGTTGTTAGTACTTGTATTGTTTACTTTATCATTTAACCGTAGATCTATGTTACTAGGGAGTCGTTTTCATAAAGTGTACATTTCTGTTTCTAATCGTTGTGGCCAAATAGTTGTACGAATAGTGGTAAAGTTTAATATAGTGGGGGGAATATTGACAGGGTTGTCTTTGTTGTATTATTTTTATATGTATTATAAACGTCTTGCAAGACTTGTGAGGAAGCATAGGGCTAGGCCTCACAGAGGTTAAAGACGTTAAATGATGGGGAATAAAGAATATGTATTTAAAAATATTATTTTGCCAAATGTGTGATGGCCCTGTCAACATTTTAATTCAGCGTTTACACCAATTTCGCTATTAAATAGTATAAGATACTTATTGTTAAAAAGTATTTATAAATTAAGGAATTGACATTCAGTATTTAAAGCTCTTTCAGTTGTATTCGTATAGTTTATAAATAGATAAAAACGTTACTATATGTTAGCTATAGATAGTGTTAATTTTGCTCAGTTTTTTAAATTGATTTTAAAATTTTGATAGAATTTATAGACGTAATAAAAAGATGTGTTGCATTTTAAGACGTTTGGCGACTAGAGTGTAAAGTGATGTAAATTTTACTGGTGTTGACTGTCAACTTGGCGGGGGCACTACTCTACCTCTAGATGTAGGTAAATGCGATCACCAATTTTATTTAATTTGCATGACACATGACATGACACTGTGTTCCATTAATATTTGTTGATTAATCCATCTAGTACATACTTTTGATTAGAAATTAGATACGACAGGATTTTCATTGATATATTTAACTTTGCTTATCATTCCATTGTGTTACTCATAATATTTGGGATGGTTACTAAAACATTCGAGTTTCTGTAATTGGTGTAGTAACCAATGAGTTTGAACAGACAGTGGGCTGTGGGGAAATGCACGTAGCTCGAGAAAATACTTATCACTGCCGAATGTTACACTCTAGTTGACCGCTACCTTTACATGTGTATTTAGTTTGAGTGTTAGTGCCGTCCGCGAGACAAACGAAATGTTTACGTGCCAAAGAAGAGATGTCTACATTTTAATTATGTCGGTGTTACGGGTTATGCGAGAAAAACTTCATCAAAATATTAGATTATATGTCAGATTATATGTATAATGGTGGCTACACAAGATGATTCCTGACTTATCGCGCGGTTGGATGGCCAGCATTGGGATTGTAGTTTTAAAACCGTGAGGAAATTGTGGAGGTCGTGGGTTCGATTGCCACAAGACAGAAATATTTATGTGATAAATATAAATGTTTTTGTTTGTCTGCGTGTTTCTTATGTATTATAAGTTTGTATTAACAAAAAAATTAAATATGTAAGTATTGTATCCATTGTCTAGTACCCATAGTACAAGTTACATGCTTAGATTGGGACTAGATGGTGATGTGTATAAAGTCCCAGGATATTTATAAATTCGAAATTGTAAAGAGCAGCGAGAATATAGTTAGAATCATAGGTTCAAATTGATAATCAAAATACCTACTGTAATGTAATACTCAAATTTGAATCCGATGCTCCAAGTGAGAGATGACCTTAACGCATAACACTGGCATAATTTAATTGAATATATTCGCGTAAAACTATGAAATATAATTTTGTTTTAGGCTAGTTCAAAAGCTAAGAGTTTGAAAGATATAAATAGACATAAGTGATAATTATTGTATGTAAATGAATTTATTTCGCATTATTGATTTTAATATTTTATTTGAAGTTACTTTTATAAAATAAATTTAAAGTGATTTGCGCAACGCGTGTTTAATTCCAACGTAATATAGTGTGAGAATCTGTTCCAATATCGGACCGAGTAATTTAAGAAACCGAACACTGCCTGCTAAAACCAAAAAAAGGAAATTTCTAAGAACGCACAGAGATAAATATCCGGCCCAATTTGCGTCAAACTTATGTGGAATTGGGCCGGACATGTGATGAGCTGTGGCCTAAAGAATCACTGAGTGGGTCGTGTTAAATGCTACATGGCACTGGCAGACTAAGGCAAAATGGAGGGACGAGATTGAATCCTATCGTGAAGACTGGCTCTCTCATCTGCAAAGAACACATATACTCTCAGGTTCACACTTGTCCGATCCAAAAAGTTGACAAGTAATTGTTGACATTTGATTGCCATCAGTTCCTAACGTGTATAGGTATGCTGATGTAGGGCAAGATGGAAGGTGGAACAGTGTTAAATAACAGTGTTAAGTCCGTACAAAAACCTTAACTTCTGTCACCGTAGAGTAGTCACTGTAGGTAGTGCTTTCATTCAGTCCAATAGAATGTCAAAACAAGCTAAAATATTTACTTTGGATACTTATTTTAAAAGTAAATGAATACTTATTACTAGCTTCCTGGCAGCGGCTTCGCCTGCGTGGTCATAAAATTTTCCCCCGTTTTTGCTACTCCGCTCCTATTAGTCGTAGCGTGATGATATATAGCCTATAGCCTTCCCCGATAAATGGACTATCTAACACTGAAAGAATTGTTCTAATCGGTCCAGTAGTTTCGGAGCCTATTCAATACAAAAAAACAAACAAACAATCAAATCTTTCCTCTTTATAATATTATATTAGTATAGATGTCAAAATATATTTAAAACCGTTTCATATCTGACTATTTGTAAATGAAATACTTAAAATATAATTCTCCTGCAAATAAATCTTCTAAAGACACATTCACAAGTCAATGTTTTATATTTATTTTAATGCTTGTATTCGACGTTTTTATGATAGCAACACCACCTAGTATCAAGTATGGTCATACTATTAGATATTTTGTGCTATATTTCAGCTTGCTTCGTGTCTCCTATCTGTAATGTTTGCACTATAAGCTTTCTGATAACACTTTGAATTCCTATATGAAGTGCCAATCTGGTTAGTTCCGGAAAATTCCCATAGATGGCGCTAGTGGAATTAAATCTATTACAAATGACATCAACCGCCATCTACCGGGTGGTTAATAAAGTAAGGAGTAACTTAGGGGTGTGCATTTTGGTGTACCTTTCGGTTCGTTTCTAAGCGCTTTTCATTATGAAAAGTTCTGGAAAATCCTGAAAGATGGCGGTTTTTTTGTTTTTTGGTTGTATTTTCAAACTAGATTCTAGCATACAACTATTACCTAAATAGACCAATTTAGTGACTCAGTAACTTTTACTGTGTTGTCCTTCGAATGTTATAAGACCAGTGCTTAGTAGTAAAATTAGGAATTGAAGACCTCAGCTTGGCGCCCAGGTTTATTTATTCAAGGTACACCAACGACATATTTACAGAAAACTGGTTAAACTATTCATATTCAGGTTTAACTATTCATGATACCTTACACTAACAACTATTTAAGGTGCACTAGGATTTGTTCCTGTTTTGCTCCAGGTTTTCGTCTCACATTCCTAAAAAAATCCTGTTTCGTCCCACGTTATTTTTTATTCCTGTTTCGGGTCACTTTTTTAAATGCTACTTTAGTAGAGTTAGAAAAAAAAGTAAATTACAGCAATCTTATAAATACATAACGATAGCTTAGCCGAGGTTAAAAAATGGAATGAAAGGAGTTCATAAACCTTGAAATTGCGGTACAACTATCTCAGGCTGTCTCAAAAATAGAACGATAAAACTGTCCTTGGGAAACATACCATAAACGGACTACTTAGTAAAATTATCTTGAATCTATGTTCATACATCAAGTTAAAGGTGGAGGAAGCGGTAGGTAAATATTGTAATTGGATGTATAAATAAAATTGTATAACCATTAGATAATAAAGAGTCTTAATTGCTAAATCTTAATCAGAATCACAGATCAGTTACATTAATTATAATGGTTAAAATATAAAACCAGGCCCACTTTCTGAAAGATATTTTATTAATTTTTGTGTATTCATATCCATCGTTTGTGTCATTTTTGTGTATTCATAATAGGTTCGTCTCTTTTGGACCGTATAAAATTTTATTCATTTTAGTAATGGATGGTAAGCAAATGTTATCTGATTCTTCCATAGTATAAAGAACGCGGTACCCTGAAAGTAATAAATAATGCTCTATTAGGAGAGAAATTTTAAAATTAATGTTTGTAAAATGTTATTACCATTAATAACATTTTACTTTAGTAATATTTATATATAACAATCTAAATTATAATAAAAAACTTTGCGATCTCTTACTTAAGACGTCATACTTCCACAAACACTTATTTTATGTGGTAATTGCTCGTCACCATATTATTACTGTAAATGATAATGCAATGACATGATTGGTCAACTTGTTGGGTTTGAACTAAAAGCGTTGCGGTTCGCAAATCCTATTCTTTTATTTCAGGTTTATGACTTTACCTGCTTGTCTAGCAGGCACACACTTTGATGTTTTTTTAAGATCTTCTTCTTTTCGTGTCAATGGTAAATCAATGTGTTGAGTCAATTTCGTCATAGAGTTCGAGCCCAGTAGGAAGCCACCTTAATTGCGGCATCCGTTGCGTTTGTCAAGTCCTCGAGTGTGCAGGTGCATGGACACTTCGGGCACTCGAGTAAATGATACATGTCCTGGTCTGGAGCCCCACACTCGCACTGGATGATCGACGGATCAATAATCCCCCATTTTGCCAAATTGTGTTTACAGCGGCCTACTTGGGTGCGCAGTCGATTGAGTGCTTTCCATATAGGCCACTGCAGGTCGCGTCCGGGTGGCAGATGTTCCCGAGGTTGGACAAAGTTGGTTGGTGGTGGATACTGTGCTTCCCATAACTTTTTCCTGATATTGGTAGGTTGGTCTTGTATGGCTTTTGTGGAGCGGAGAAAACTCCTTCGGCTCTTGAGTCTACCCGGCACTATAGTGTGATTGTAGAGGGGATGTCGGGAATCGGATTCTTGGATTCGTTTCTCAAGCGCACATGCGACTTCCCTTCGTACAATAGGTGGAGCGATGCCAACCAACGGGTAGAGTTTATTGATTGGAGTCGGTTTCAGACAGCCCGATATTATTCGGCAAGTCTCATTCAAGGCGATGTCGACTTGCTTTGCATGGGCAGATCGGTGCCATACGGGACACGCAAATTCACCAGCAGAGAGGCATAGGGATCTGTTTTTTAAGATAGTATTGAGTTGAGTTTTAAAACCAATAATAATACAAGTTGTGTAAGTAGTCATATTTAGTTTTTATAAATGTATGTGATTCTAAATTAAACCAAATAAATATGACCAAAGCTATAGATAGTTGGTGTTGGTATACTGGGTATAACTAGTATGTCTAACAACAATAGTATGCAAAAATAATATAAACGTTATGCTAAAGTAGTAGGGTAAAAATAGGCTCCCGTTGCCTTTAATTAAGTATCTAGTATTACAAAACATGTTGAGTTCATAAAACATTGATAAAAATAAGATTAGTTAAAATATGTGTAATGATTTCTATGCTGTCTGTACAAAACATGTTATAAAATACATGAATTACTACTCGAGGCAAATCAAGAACAAAAAGTGGGACAAAACGAGCATAAAATAATATTTTATTCAAAAATATTATTTTCGAGACGAAACAGGAATAAAATCTAGGTCAGAATAGGATTTTTTGAGTAGGACTAAAGTCTATGGGGCAAAACAGGAACAAATCTGCACTAGTGATCCGCCCCCGCTTCGCTTCGAGTACTATTGTTATAATGTTATCTAAAAAGTAGTATCTATAGCACTGAGGGATAATGTACCTTTCTAACAGTGAAATAATTTTTGAAATTGGTTTAGTACATCCAGAAGTTACCCCCCCACAACCTCAAAAACTTTACCTCTGTATTATACTTATATAGAAGTATAGATTGAGGAATTGTGTGTGAAGATAAATTGTTCATGTCATTAGTACCACGAGTGGGGCTCGAACTCACTCACTCTCTCCGATTGAGCTAGTTCCGCTTCACTGCTAGCTATCGGATTCATTTGAAAAGTCACTATTTGAATACCTACAAGCTATGCTCGCGTCAAAAAATCTAAATCAGAGATTTCAGATATAAGTAGAAACAGTTTTACTATTTACTTATAAATGAATTTACACTACTTATCTAAAACGTTATACTAAAAATGAATCCAGCTAAAATGAACTGAACGACTCTTTTTAATGATACCGGTATAAATATTTGCAACCAGGAAGCAGCTTACGGAAATAAATCATAAAAAAATATAATGCCAGTTATTTATACCCCAGCGTGTGTTTAAAATACCGCTCTTCTAACTACGTACGTTTTATTCCCCTGGACCGCAGTCCACGAAAATAGGTCAAACAGCCGCGGTGTTGCTAAAAACGCGGAAAAAATTTAACTGATAAAAAGGCATTAGCTCCGTCACAAACATCACAACTACCCTCATCTCGCCGCTATTGATTCACTGCGGATAATTGAGTACACGCGTGTCACCCCCTCCACACGACACCCCAAACCCCCCCTCATCACCCCCCACACACACGCGTCGCACCTCATTTGATTACAACAGAAAAAGCGGCGAAAAATCGAGTAGATGCGATGCAGTAATCTACCCGTTGCCATAGCGACCGATATTAACGCGAGGGGGGTACATCACATAAATAGATTCCCACATAAGTCCGATTCCACACACGCGCCCCCACTCACCCCCCACATTTTTGTACAGTGTTAAAATACCTAAAACCGCCCCTCCCGAGTTTAAAAATGCCGCGCGGGCCTCAACGCAGATTAGCTAAAACTACGTATTTTTTACCCCACCGAGAGGGATCTGTTTTCTCTTTTGCCCGCTTGCTAACTACCGAAATGTGGGGGGTAGGGGGGCTGGGGGTCGAGGGTACGGAAAACTTTGTGTTTTAAATATGTCCGAAGGCACGCATTAAAACCGTTTGCGAAATACGAATCATTAGTGTGTTGTTTTACCCTTTCGTCGCTTTATATTTTTGTTTCGAGTTACATTTTTTGGAAACTGTTGCCGAGCTACGAATTAGGGTTATTAAAATGTTATTCAGGTACCTATTTTAGTATTTACTTGACATTAACAGTGATATCTTCAGAATAGAGGGTACTGTGCTAAGAGCAAATAGTCGCAATCAACAAGAACCAACTGCTCACAGAGATTTTAGTAATAAAGTATATTGCCCAATATAAGGTGTAAAATTAAGGAATAATTAACTGCTATAAGTCCACCAAATTGGTGGATGATGTCTCAGAGGTTAGTCAAGAAATACATAAAACAACTAAAACCATTGCTTTATAAAGTGTATTTAATAATCTACTTACAAAAATAGATATCATTTCACTTCGATAATTAATCAATTTCTGCTTGGAAAAGAAAAGATACCTCGGTTTCAAACTACATATCGGCACGGTAGCTTTAACCACTAACCTTTATCTGGTTATTATAGTACGGACAGTAATATTATTATAACTAAGCCGTTACCGGTTACAAACTTGTTGCTATGCGCTCTATCAATATTGTTTTGCGGCTGGAAATGCCAACAATGGGATATAGTTTACTTCGTAGTTAAACACGGGTTCTGTTGTACCGCAATTATTAAAGCTTTGTCTACTGATATCCCACTTAAGATTTAAGGGGTGTTTACCGATGTGGTAGAGTGGTGTTATAAGCTATGATTTATGGTGAAATGTCTTGAAATTCTCAGTAACAGTTCGGTCGATCTACCGGTATACCGGTATATGAATACCGGTATACGGATACCGGTTGTCGGTGAAATTTACATGGCTGTCTAACCCTTCGGTAAACACAGACTTGATAGTATGTTATGTATTGAAATTAAAACCATTTTCAGAATAAAAGTTCAGTTATTAATTATTTAGTTTTAATTACAAACTACAATGGCAGAGCAGAGATAAATTATTTTCAATTCTGAGTGTCGTAAAGCCACCCTCTTGTAAAAACGCGCAGGGTACCAAACAACCCTCTGAATTTAAAATGTCGCTTCAAATACGTCACAGATTAGCTAAAACTACGCGGGGTTATGCTCTGTCTCTTTCTAATGCCTTTTGTTTCGGAAAAGCCGTAAATAGACGCTTTATTATGTTGGTACACATACAGGTGCAATTCTTTTTTTCAGTTTTATGGTATCCTGTGGTTATTAAAAGATACCTCTACTAGCATTCGGCCAGCAGCTTCGTCCGCGTGGTCTTATAAATAATATAGCCTATGTTACTCAGAGAGATGTACCTAGCTATCTAATGGTGAAAGAATTTTTTTGTTTACTCATTACAAATATATACAAAAATATAAATCTTTTCTCGTTTTAATTAGTATAGATAGGTCTTTTATGGGCTTTCAAATGCTACCTTTATGTAAATATTCGAGATATTAAATCTTTCGCTATTCAACTTACGTTAAGGTACACGGTACCGGCCATTGCTATATGTTAGCAACCTAAAATCATACACTGAACTATATAATAAGTTATTCGTTATTCCAAATAAATCGATACGTCGGTTTCTATATATACAAGGTGGAAGGGACATCGACGCACATCCGAATACCATGAGTTCAGTACATAATTCTGGACCCCCCTGCGTTAAAATTTTCCGTAACTTTTTTCATCAATTTTTAATTTTTAAATAGACATTATTTCTATCTACCCAAATTAGATTTGTAATTAAAAAAACATTATTTCATTTATTTCGGATCGCGCGCGCAATAACATTTACCGCGGAGCGTTATAACAGCGTTTTTAACAATACACTGCGAGCTCAAAAATGTCAATATCCGTAATAACCGATCTTTTTCTACATGAATGACCTAGGTGATTTTATTTTTGACCTTAAGTGAAACCTTGTCACGACGTTTGTGCGTCGATGTCCCTTACACCATGTATACATTATATATGTAACCCACGAAATGCGTGTATAACATGAAAGGGGGAGCACAATGACACACATTTCCCTTGCATTCCTTCCCCGTATTCAAAAACTATCAATACTTCAAATTGATATGAGTGACTATAAAATGCCCCCTAACCTACATTGGTACTCCTCTTCCTACCGATATTAGTATTCTTGCCACATTTTACCCCAATGCATAGGTTACATAAAAATATTGGTAGCTGAAGAAAATGTACTTAATAAAATTAACAATGACTGATTCACAACGCGCACTGTTTAGATCCTAGGAGTGTGTTTTTTGTTGACAGTTTGCACAACAGATCCTAATTTCCTATGAAATGAAATGATATTTATTTCTGCATACAGAACTTTTCAGACACTTTTTTACAAGTCGATGTTTTGCAGTTTTGTGCTAGATGGCTCCATGATTGATACCTTATTTATTATGATAACAACTGTTAAAATAACATTGTGGAGTGCAATAAATATATTGGGTATTGAGTATTGAGCTAGTATTTCATCATTAAGATATTTTAAATAGTATTGGCATTAATTAATCTATTCTTGTATTCTGCCACTGTACGAAGTGAAGCATGTTATGACCACTGGACTGCCAAGGCTTGAGTTCCCTCCAAGGCTCCTAACTGCTCTAACGTTTTGAAATCATGTGCGTATTAATAATCAATTAAAAGGAAAATATCGTGAGAAAGCCAATGCCCTTGAGAGATTTTCTCGAAGGCTTCTAAATTTGCCAACACACGATGCTTAGTTTAGGCTATATATAGCCTAAGCCCCCTCATACTGAGAGGAGAACTGTGCCCGGCAGTGAGACAGTTCATGGGTTGATGATGAAGAAAATATGGCTTTGGCTTATATTTTCTGAGATTTTGTGACGACTAACAACGTTAGCCAGTGAGGATTTAAGTAAAAGGATTTAAGTTCTAAAAACGAATCTCAAAATAAAGATTAAGCAACCACAACCATCTCCAATTAACAGTTAAAGCTTATAAACAAATGCTTGTAACCATTAAAAACCCCGAACCAAAATTTATCGTTATTAGTCGATAAAACGGGAACAAACGGGCAATTTAGAAAAAAAATACGTTAAACGTTACATTACATACATAGTTACATTACATCGCGTGCTTAGGGTTGGCATTCAGTGATATTAAACCTTAACAGAATATTTTACATTTTTCTCAGAGTTACTTATGTCGCGGCAGGGTTGGGTTACAAATATTTCTGGGTAGGGACGGTTAAATTATGTAAGGTCGTCATTAAGTATGTCTAAAGTAAAGTATTTGGCGGGCTTAACACAATCATACTTTGATCCTTGCTAATATTATAAATGCGACGGTAACTCTGTTTATCTGTCTGTCGCGCTTTCATGCCAAAACCACTAAACGGATTTATATGAAATTTGGTACACAGATAGTTTAGAGCCTGAGAAAGGATATAGGCTACTTTTTCATGCGGAAAAGGGCTGTGAGGGGTTGAAATATAGGGGATGAAAGTTACAAGAAATACGGGGGGAAGCTGCTGGCGGAAAGTTAGTTATCTATACTAATATTATAAAAAGGAAAGATTTGTATTTGTGTGTGTGTGTGTAATGAGCAAACTCCTGGACGGATTTCAAAAATTATTTTACCATTATAAAGCTATATCTTTCCCAAGTAACATAGGCTATAATTAAAACTAAAACTAAGCGGTAAATAAGTTTCTTCGTATCGATTATTAACAATGAGAATCATACCATTGTTATGCAACGTTTAATAATTAACTCATTACGCCATTTTCTATCCCACTTCTGGGTACGGGTCTCCTTACAAAATGCCTTGGATTAGAAGTTTTACATCGCCTAAGCTAAATCAATTGATGCTAGATCATATGTGATGATAATTATTTAAAACAATTGATAAGTTTTTCGATTTTAAATAACTTTCGACAGAGAAATTCATTAGGTACCTATACCTACTTATAATTTGAACGCAAACTGTTCTTGTTTTAAAATGATGTCTTTCCGAAGTAATGAATCGATTTTAAACTAACACCTGCAAACGCTTATAAGTATATTACCCAGATGTGATTATAATCTCATTGGAAAAGGGTTAAAATGTATATAAATATATAAAATACAATGTTTTAGATCATCTCTGTTTTCGTACAGACCCTGCTCAGGGATACGGCCGGTACGTTTATTATAAAACAATATATTAGTTGCGGCCTCCACCTGCCCCAGTTAATTCCTACAGGAGATCTCTAAGCGCGTTTTATTTCCAAGCGATTTTAGATAGGGGTTGGTTTGCCTATCTAGCGGATGGCGGAAATCAGAAGCGTAGAGCGAGCAAGTGATTTTTATTCTTTTTATTTTAATGAGTATGCATCAATCATTTAAACCACCTAATTAATGGTAAGCGGCGACTGCGGCCTAAATATAGACGCTTGAAACAATTAGTATAGAATATAAGGTGGAAGGGACATCGACGCACAAACGTCGTGACAAGGTTTCACTCAAGGTCAAAAATAAAATGACCTAGGTAATTTTATTCCTGACCTTGAGTGAAACCGAGGCAGTGTCACCGAGCAATCATGTGCTTATTAAATCTCTCGCGAAAACATAATGAGAAAACTTCCGTGTCAGAGAGACATTTCTTCCACGGCGTGTGAAGTCTGCTAACCCGCAGTAGGTTAGAGTGGTGGACTATAGCTTTATCACTCATTTTGAGAGTCACGTGCCAAGTATGGGTTGATAATAAATAACAAATAAAAATATAGGTTGATAACGATGACAATTTCTCCACGATCGCTTACCGCTCCGCTCGTCGCTGCCTCCTATGACTGAGACCACGCATTAGAACGTTCTACATGTTGTGCACGATCGATGTCACCCTGAGGCGTCGTTTGAAACGCCAATAAAGTTTTTTTTTACCGATTTTGCTATACACGAGTGGGTAAAGTGAATTATAAGTTTTGTTCAGATGATTTGTAAGGGGTTATATTTTTAGCTGAATTTAGTAGGTGCTAGGTTACACAAGTGCTTAAAAATTAGTTCTTTTTAAATTAATTTTATTAGATCTAATTTTTCCAATCACGTGGGAAACTCGCGAAATCCTTAGTACCTACCTTCTTACCTATGTTATAAGAGGAATTTATATCCGTTGTTTGGTTGGTTTAAGCTGTAACTTTAACTGTCAGTTAGTTTTTTATATATATCTAATTAAGATAGATTTAGGGCAGTAAGTAACCCCTTCATATTAAAACTAAAAAATACTTTGTAGATTACGCCCACCCATCACTTACGACAATAACCTAGAATTTCAACGCTTACTATCTCCAAAATCCTTCAAGCTGAGGTGGTTGGTAGTCCGTAAATACAGTAATATTTTGTGTAAAAAAGCTAAGAACCGAAGAAGGCAGTATAGTAAAATTATATTTCATCGTCCGTAATTATATATTTTCTTAATAATTCTGAGAAGGGACGAGGAATAATTATTTTATATCCGAAATCAATACCAGTTTTCCTTCCTAGAAAACAAATTAAATAACTCTCAAAATTAAACAGAATGAAAAACTTTGTCCTAAAAAATTAATAAACAGTAGACTGTGCCCAACCCCTCACCACATAAAATATATTTGTTCTACATATACGTGTGCCCGGGAATCGAATTAGCGACCTCTGGCTACTTTCCTGTATTTGTTCAAGCGACCGCGACCCTCCCCCCAGGGTGGCATCGAAAAAACCCTTCAAATTTGTTAAGTTAGAAAACGGTTTCGACCCCGAACGTAAATTAAAATTTTAGCTCTTAGATGTAGTTTTTTGTTTAGGTATATTGTGTTTAGGTCGCTGGGAGTTGCAGACGGCATACCACCGTTCCTGATGGAAGTCTAGGCTTAGACCTTTGTTCAGTAGTGGAGCTCTTTGGCTGATATGATGATGATGGTGTTGTGTTTTAGACAAAAAAACTCTTTATAAAAGGTTCAAAAATAAGCTGGTGTTAAAAGTTTAATATAGCTTAAGTCTTAGTTTATTCATCATCATCATCACGGCACAGCTGGATCCAACTCCCTTTATGCATGTTCCACTCGTTTCTGCTCTTGGCTACTCTTAACTATTTCTTCCCCGCCACCTTTACTATGTGGTCGTACCATCATCTAGTCAGAGGACGACTGATCCTTCTACGACATGTCCTCGGTTGCCAATCCACGATCTTACGAATCCACTATCCTCGACTTTACGACATACGTGACCCGTCATTTTCACTTCAGACTAGCAATTCTACGAGTGATATTGGTGACTTTAGTTCCCATTCCGATAACCGCGTTAGAAAAATTGAGCATGACTCTCTATCAAACTCTGATTTAGAATATTATATGTTTAAATGCAAAAAAGGCTAGCAAAAATCGCATTTTATAAGCGAAACTGCATGGTGAGAGCAGTTTGAAAATAACACTAATTGATAAACCATTTAGTTTTATGTATTCGGATCCCAGGTACCCAAAAAGATGGAATTGTAATTTTACGAATGTCCGATTTGTCGAAAGAGTTTCGATTCTTTTCTAAATTAGAATGTTAGATTGCAACTTATCTAAGCCCGATATTGACGTCATTGGTGAGGTGTTCAAAAAGGGTCAGGTGCGTAGTACTCGAAACCGGCGGGTGCGGACGACAAGATGTATGAATATGGAGGAAGTAAGAGTACCTAATGCAAGAATCATAGTAATAGTGGCGTTCTGTAGTTTTTGTATAAAGTTTGTTTAAAAATGTATAAATCTGATGTAATTAGTATATTCCTTCGAAAATCAATCACTTACCTCCTTAGGTACAAAGGACGCATGTCCAAGAAGGTTGCAATGGTTTAAAAATACGCACAAAGTACCCTATGCTCGGTCCTACAGGGCGGACGAGGTCATCGTCCTAGGCACCCGAAATTCGAAAGCATTAAAAAAAGTTTCAAAATGGCCGCCAGACCTGTTACCGCGTAACATTACTCTATGCCAGGTGTTGCAAACTTTTTGCAATTATACTTCACAAAATAATGTTTGTTGCGGGAGTTTTTGGGCTAATATATTTTTTTATTAGATAGTTATTGTACTTAATGGCGGCGTCGTGTTTATGAGCTTAGTTTTGAGTATGTACGTTAATTTTCATAATTAAATGGAGCAGTTTTCTTTTTCATATATCTTCTGTACCTAATTTTTGAAAAGTTCGTCTACTGTCGAAGATTGTGTTTAGAGTAGGCATTTTGACACTTGTAAAATTTAAAACATTGACTTGTAAAAGTAATTTTAAAGCATTATATATATTTTATTGATGCTCTCCCATAGCAGGCTCACGTGATGGACTGTAGCCTAAACTATCTCATTCTGAGAGGAGACCTGTGGCCATCCATGGCATAGTAATTCTATGGACTCTCTCAATATTTCATGGGATTTAAACACTTCACATTTCTAGAGACCCAGTCTCGTCAAATTGTTACTAATACAAGCGATTAACGCTAACATTGGTAACTAACTAACAAAATTGAAGTGAATTAATCTTTCCACAGCTTTCTTCATAACTGCTGATTTTATGAAAATTTGAAGTCTGGAGTTCGGAGAAAGAAAGGATTTCTACACACCACATGAATGGAAACTAGTCAAGCTGATTTGATTCTGAGGTGCAAGCAATCGAAGGGTATTCAAAACCTGTTGGGTGATGGGGGACCTTTTCAACCGACCTCAAAAAAAAGGATGTTCTCAACTCGACTGTATTTTTTTTATGTTTGTTACCTCAGAACTTTCTGCTGGGTGAACCGATTTTGATGATTCTTTTTTTATAAAAATAACACATACATATTTACATTATGATTTCTAACTAATTTGGAGGCGGTGCCAAGCTACTAATTTAATTTAAATATGACTTTCGCTGATGCCTGTTTGGCACCGACTCCAAATTAGTTAGAAATCATAATGTAAATATGTACCTGTTTTTTTTGCTTTTTAGTTGCTAGGTGATTTTCGGAGGTGGTTTGTTTTTTGTTTAAAAATAATTTAACAGTCAAGTCACGATCATAAATATATTGTGTACAATTGTCGAATTCAAAAACTATTTTCTTTTAAAGTATTGATTAAAATTTGTGTAAGGATTTAACGAATCAATATTATTGATAACGATGAAATAATCATTTCTAAAAAGAAAGCTTTAAAATTTTAGTATGTGTATGTACAGTCAAGAGCATAAAAACGTAATTTTTATGCTCTTGACTGTACACTCTACATGTCTGTTAATAATAGCGGGTAGGTAGGTAATCATTAAATAACAGATTTTCATGAAAATAATTTTAAAATACTCGTAATAGCGATAAAAACGCATACTGCAAGCGTAGATGTATCCTGAACCAGATATTATAATAACCTTTCAGGAATTAAAATATTGAGCCGTGGGCCAATACGGAACGCCTATTGGCCGAGTTCATTGATTCAATAAAAAATATTCCTGTTGCTTACAATTCTCGGTTTTCATTAAAAAGATAGACTTGTTGGTAAATCCGATTTTAAATATTAACAGGGGAACGTTTAAAGGTACGTTTGAGGCTTATGTTTTATTTCTTTGCCATCGTAACTTCTTAAAGGAACAATTCTAACTCCGAGCTGCTACTGAGAATTTCATTGAACAACCCGATGACACTTTGCTCAACGTGGGGACCGAAAAGAACAAAAAAATACTTATAAAAGTACTAGCTTTCCGTCAACGGCCGCTGGACATAGGATCATCCCCTATTTCAACTGCCATTACTGCTCTTTTTCTCATTTAAAGTAGCCTATGTCCTTTCTCAGGCTCTAGACTATCTCTGTGCCAAATTTCATTTCAATCGCTTCAGTAGTTGTGGCGTGAGAGCGAGACAGACAGACAGAGTTACTTTCGCATTTATAATATTAGTTAGGGAGTAAGGACTAGTTATTCAGTAAGGATTTTTCCTTTATCAACTTTGTAGTATTGAGAAGCTCGATAGATCTTGGGCTGCCTTAGGGTAGTCTCTAACGAGGTATAAAATAGGTAACATAAAAGTTTCAAAACTGATCAATCTAAGTTAAGCTGCGCTTGCCGAGGTCAGTCTGTGGATGGGTGACCATTCTTAAAACATCGAGACTCCTCCGTGCCTCGGAGAGCACGTAAAGCCGTCGGTCCTGGTGGTCATACGAACACCTATGACAATCGTTAGTGGAAGTCAGAAGCCCAAAAAGTCTGACAACCAGTCTATCCTTTGAATATCGGTATTGCCCAGAAATTGGGTTGCGGAGGTCTGATGGCGGTCGCTTCGTGTAACATACTGATATTCAGCCGCATCTGGTTAGATTGGGTTGGGATCGGCTTCCCCCAACATGATTGGGAAAAAGGCTTAGAGGATGATGAAAAGTTTCAAAGCTAATTTACTCTACCAATTTGGCTTGTAGGTGTCCATACCCCATAAGACGTAGACTAGGCATTCGATGAGAACTTAGTTTCGTTTTTAGAGCAGTTGCGCACTACTTCCGATCCGAATCCGACCAGAGTCCGTGAAAATACGGTCCGGAGTATTCTTGTAGAGAAATCGGATAACGGAACTCGGATTTAGTGTGTAAAATACCATATAAATAGTTCTACGATTATTACGCGATACTGAACGAACTTGATACTGAACTCTTAGGCTGTTTGTCCACCGCCACCGGCACCGGGACGTCACCGGCAACGAGATGACGACGCCGGTGGTACATACATTCACTATGCCCGTGTGCCCACCGCACGCCCGTCACGTCAACGTGATCTCGAACAGTGCCTCGACCATGAATTTTTCTCACTAGACTCGCTAGCGACGCTGTAAAATTGTATTTGTATGAAAAAAGCGCCTCTACCGGTTACGTAAGGAACTAAAATCTGCTTTGAGATTACAGCGTTTCGATGCGTAAAAAACCTATCGAAAGTCATTCGATAGAACTCATGGTTGAGGGGCAGAAATAAACTCGTTGCCAGTGACGTCCCGACAAATAGCCTTAGAGTTCGGTATCTTGAGAACAACGTTTCGTTAAGCACGATATGTATTGTAGAAAAAGTGAGTTGCAACCGTATTGTATAGATGTTAGAAGTGCCAAGATGAGACCTCATTTGCCTAATAATTCACTGGCTATAAACCAAAATAACATCAATAACGTTATCATATTATTGCTTCATCATCATCAACCCATTAATCGTTCCACTGCTGGGCACAGGTCTCCTCTCAGAATGAGAGGTTGAGAGGAGGCAGTCCTGTGGTCATACCCCTAGGCTATCACTGCTTGTTGTCACTGCAGTATTGCTGAGCGGCAGAATATTTGGCAAACAACCCCGGATCTACCTTCAAAAAAAGTTACTAAAGGCATGTAAATGTGTTATGAAGTACTTACTGTTTCGTAAATTGTTATTTTTCCTGATTAACGTAAATATTATAGGTATAATGGTAGTCTTTTGTAACCTTCGAAGTTTAGAATTCGCGAAGAGAAACTTAACTGAAAAGTTTTTTATTTTTTCTTATAATCGTACGGTTAAGTTATCAATAATACTTTTTCGTATTTTGAAGTTTATAAAGTTGTTATTTGATGTCGATAATAATTAAATCCAGTTTGTTTTCAATAACCTTCTCCATTTTAACTGCTTTCCAAACACGAGCGAGTGCAATCCTATTTTCACTGGGTCTTTAACACCCAGATGTGAAATGTAACGCCTTGTAAATTTTTATGCGCCAGTACCAAAAACATTGCCAAAAATAACCACAGTTGAGCCCCTCTGACGTTCTCTACTCCTAAGAACAAGTTGCATTTCACCCGGCATACACACACGCGCAGCACACCCACACACTTGCGCGCCGCGCTAATGCACACCTGTGGGGCAAGGAACGAATTCGGGAATAGACCGGTCGTAGCCGCTTTGAACTGGCTTGCGCCGGATCGCAGCGGATCGCACTAGTTTTAGTTAGGGCGACACCCTAAATTTGGGACTTTTTAATTACGTCCGATTTGCTTTGAGATTCAAATTCACGGGGATGAAACAGGGGTAGCCGGCTGTAGGGATGTTGAAAATGTTAGATGTACTTAGGTGCCTAATTTTCGCAGTTCTGCTGTAAGTATAAAGTATGATGCTCAGTGTTGTGTTGTGTTGTTTTGTGTATTTGTTCTGTACATCATATTCGGTTTGAGGAAACTAAACGGCTGTAACAAACCTAATATACCTAGCATATAAGCAAGCAATCTTAGAGGACACATATATGTTGTAAATATCCACTAATACTAAAAAGTATGATAAAAAGAAGAATATATAAGGAAAATTGCTATGAACGTGAAGTCTGAAAGAAAACTGAAGACGCAAATGCTTCAATAATATCTTAGGTACATACTACTGCGATTCTTATTTCTGAATGTTTGTATGCCATAGTTACTGTATGCTTAAAGTGCCTTAAGAAATTACGATATTTTTATACTTAATTGGTTGGTTGGTCTTATGTGCGATTGGATCACTCGAGCAATGGTTGGGTTTTTTCTATAAAATTCAGTAGCAGCTCCGAGTGTCTCCCGGTTAATGGCAATAGGCTGGCCCCCTGTTATATGGGACTTAAACATATCGGCGAGCTGTGAGTGTACATTTTATTCTGTAGCTGTATGAAAATTACCCAAAAAAGTAGAAAACAATGTTCGTTTCCATTTTTAACAACGTTTTCTCTGAACAAATTAGTCATATCACAATTATGGTGTATGATGGCAAAGATTTAGATAGAATTTTTGTTTAATATGGCTATTTTAACATATAAAGGACTTTAGCGTAAGGGAAAGCAGTTCTAATTCAGCTTGAAAGATTTCACCTTAACAAACAAACATTGCAAGTTAAATAAAAGCACCTGAAAAGAAAAATTTAGATGGAAGTTTGAGAAGGTTTTTTCAAAATACGTGTTAAATGGTAAAATTACCCTGGACTTAGGACCTAGGATCCTAATGACTTTTCTAGTATAGACCTACCTAAAATTCTTTAGGAATCGCTTCATTCGCAAGTCGATATTATATAGACTTGCGATAACTTGAACTATTGGACTACCAGAACCTCAAAAGTAAATTGTAGAGGACACTTGTCTTTTATTTTTGTTGTAAATTGAAATAATTTCAGTTTGTGGGAGAAAACTGAAATAGGAATCTAATAAGGCCATTTATTCAAGATTATAAGTCGTTTATCAGTCGATTTTGTTGTATGCAACGTATGGAGTAGAGCCTAAAATTATTTTGGTAAGGTTTTTTCATCTATGACAGTATGTTTTTAGCGTGAGATATACCGAAGATAGCCAACCCGTATTAGGCCAGCGTGGTGGACAATAGCCTAATCCCTCTTATACTGAGAGGAGACCCGTGCAGAGCAGTAGGACAGGATATGGGTCGAATGATAATGATACCTAAGATAGATAAAGAAAGGCTTTAGTGGGAGCGGATTTAGCTATGATACATGGAATATCTCCGGACACATCTTCGGAAATGTAAACTTTAGTTTATCCTAAAACTCAAATCTAACCCAACTGTATTTTTTGTATTTGTCATTCTTTAATTAAATGTCATGCTTTAAAAAACTTTAATGTGTATATTGTTAAAATTACATCAATTACATCACATATCAAGTAATAAGTTTAATGCGTTTAGTTACCGATATGACACAGTTAAGTATAAGAATAAGTGCATTCGTTATAATGTTTTTTAAATTGTTTATAGTTTGTTTCAGGTTATTTCGAGTGTTAAATATAAAAAAACCAGCACGGAAGCAGATGGAAGGCGGAAGACGCAACACGAATCATCAATTTTCGGAGCGAACTACTTGTTGAATGCCCAGGGAATTCACCGAACGCAAGAGATCCAAGAAATGTGCGAACTAAAGTAAACGTCCTCGGCAGCAAATGTCTTAACATTAACGATGATCACTTCATTGGCGATGCACATTACTGCTTCAATTCCCGCACGATCTGCAAATGATAGCACTCTTTATAACAACAACAAAGAGCAGGCGGCGTCGTATAATTTGCTAGTTAAAAATCATACATAATTATAGCCCACCATTTTTCTACGCACTTTCGCGCTCCCACACTACCTCACTGACCGCGTGTACACACGTGACCGCAACGCACACACGCCCACCAACCAATAAATAGATTGAACTAAACGGTGAAATTTAAAAAAGGAACAAAACGAACGAATCGCTCGTGCACACATGCAAACCCAATGCAACCCAATCATTACACTGCATTTTTGCATTTTCAACTTTGTACACGAGCACTAAGGTCGCAATTTTAATGGGATTATGTTGTTTGTAGAACTAGCATGTTAACACATTACCCGTGCGTGGGAATGACGCTACAAACACAGCTACACATTTTTGATTATAGGAACACCGAATTTTCCACTCGTGTGTGACTTTTTCACTGTGTGAGTGTATAAGTGCATTCTTTCTGCTTTAGTATTCAGTAGAACTTATCAATGTGTTCCGTTAAAGGGTTAAGCGTGTGTGTTATTTTGTTGTTCACATGATGGATTTGCGTGTTTGTATTAGTGCCTTTTTCGTTTTTTTTTTCGTATATACGGCAGCGGACACACAGTGGGCTGTGTAAGCAGTGAAAAAATAATTTTAACTGGCACACTACAAAGCATGTTTAATTTTCGTTCACTCGTCCTGCGAAATGGAACGTCATTACGTTTTAAAATACGATGTGCGGCTTTTCTATATAATGTATATGCACTTTTTAATTTACATTGTTTGTTTAAATTCTGGATTCGGATATTTTTTGTTTTTATGTTGGCAAAGGAAACGGTTATTTATTGATTTGTTCCTATATCAGCTGAGGAGTTAATGTAATCCAGATTTTTGTTTTGCGACCAATGTACCTTCTTAAAAGAATAAACGTTTTCATCCTTCCTTGTCTTTCCTTCTTTTAGTAACAGAAGGAAGAATATGAAGAAGAAATTCAAAAATTTTCTTTACTTCTTTTTTGCAAAATGACTTACGACTTCAAGATCTGCAATGAATAGTATCATCAATAGAATGCGTTAGACGTGACTACCATCACGACTTCATTCTCCAAACGGTTAGGCTGAAGTGTACTAATGTAAGAGGAGCGAGCCTATTACCATTAACTGGTCACACAAATCCTAGCTCCCAGCTGCTGCTGAAAATTTCGTAGAAAACCCCAACTTACAACACAACACTTTGCTTGACCTGGGAGTCGAATCCAGGATTTAGAGTTCGCGGGTACCTCTAGACAAACAAGGCAAGTGGGAGGAATAAAAATAAAACGACCAAAATTCAAATCCCGAATATTACTTATAGACGTCAGTGAATAACAAAAACATTTGAATCTGGAATCCGGATGTGTCGTCGATTCGTACAAAATTTTCCAAACGCTGTAGGTACCTAGCTAGTTTTCTTAGCAAATTTTTGTGCGCAATAGTGACACAACTTTGCATAACATCGCCATTACCAATCTACGTAGATTATCTTGTTTTTTGTAGGGTTAGCAATAAAATGTGCATCCGTTCAAAATGTTATTCTGTTTTTAATTTGTTAAACAATATTTCAGGGTTAAAATAATCTATTTTATTCTAGCTAGATCACCTCCGATGATTATATTTTTAAGATAGACTAGCTAGCATCCTTCCAACGGTTCCGCCCGTCAGGGTATTTCTTATAAATAAGCCTAGCTAGTAGCTTTCTAATGGTGAAATAATTTTTCAAATCGGTCCAGAAGTTTCGGCGCTTCTTCAATCCGAACAAACAAACAATCAAATCGTTCCTCTATAATATAAGTATAGAGTAAAGATAAATGTATCTGAAAAAGTTATCATTATAATTATGGTTATTCGTTTACTAGAATTTTCATAATATAGTAACTTTTAAGTTTAGAGAAAACTGTCACACAATCTAAAAATTCAACAGTTTTAGACCACCGATCGGCATACGTTACTATTTTAGTCACAATATTTTTTTAAAGCAATTAAAAAGCTGTAGACTATTGTAACAAAATATTTGCGCCGTTACTTGGCCTCAGTTTTCATTTGCACTGTGGCTTACCAACAGGTAAAGTAGTGAATAGTGATCAAACGTAAGCCCATAGTGTGTAACAAAAAAAATTATATAAACAAAATATTTAAGAAAAAGTTTTCTTATCCATTACATTATAAACGCTACCCGCCGGATAAATTTAATAATAGAACAAAAGGAGGTTATCTAAAGCTCATACAACTTAGCCTAAATTTGTACCTGAGGTACATAGCAGCTGTCAAGTTTTTACCATGAAATCACTATGAAACTGTTATTAATGTGTCTTATTGGGAAGCGTTTGACATTTCGAAACTGATAGTGACAGTATATACTTTTAAAGCGGTATAGTTTTTACTATAAAACACTATGGAACTGAAAACAGTGTGTGGAATGGAGTGCGTTTTTTCAAATCTTAAGTTATTTTTTCTGATCCCCTAGTAAGCATATTGGGCAGACTTTGATGATCTCCTTTGTGTGAAATTATCTGCCACATAATTTAACGAGAACTTACTAGGAGGTGGTAAATTGGAAACAGGCCCTTAGAAGGAGAAAGTGGGGGCCTTTGCTCAACAGAGGGTACAAAAATATTGGAAAAAACCAATTAATTACAAGAAACTATCTAATATATAAAATTCTCGTGTCGCGGTGTTTGTTACCAAACTCCCTCGAAACGGCTTGACGGATTTGTATGAAATTTTGTGTGCATACCGGGTAGATTTGAAAATCGGCCAACATCTATTTTTCATACCCCTAAATATTTATTTTATTTTATGTCATTTTTTTATTCTTATTTTATTATGATTTAGCATTGAACAATACATAAATTTTAAAATTTCATTTTGCTATGATCAACCCCTATTTTTTAATCAAGATTACTTACATTGCGCCCATGCGAAGCCGGGGCGGGTGGGTTAGTGTAACTAGTAATATTCCATAATGTCTACTCTGCTACGACAAGTCAACGCCCCAGGCTAAAGGTGAAGGCGACGCCGGCGGCTAGACTATAGTTGTCGTAGGTCAGGGCAACAGATATGACTGAATGAATAATATAATAGTTAGTAAACGTAACCTTGGTAAATCGTGAGGGAAATAACAATTTATCTTGAATATTTCGTCGAAGGATCACTGGAATTAGGCTCGGCGAAATATCAATGATGTTTTATATATATGAAAGAATAATCATACCTAGAAAAAATTTGTGATTTATCGACGAGTATTTTTGTAAAGCGTAAATCCGTTTATTTTCCAGTGTAATTCTTGATGTAACATTCTTATCGTTATAAAGATTGTGATACAAAAGTGTCGAAAAATTTGCCATTTTAATACGTTTTTATTAGCTTGGTACGAGTATGTATCTATGAGTCTATATAATGGAATCTTTGAACATGATTTTCACCCCTTACAAAACGATGGATTGATGACCCTACAACATAATGGACACCTAGAGCTGATGATTGGACGTGTTCTTTTTTATTTTTTTTAATATTATTTTTTTGTTAATCACACTATGCCTAATTTAAATTTATTCTTCTGTAGTTAACATTGTAAAACTAAACAACGGATTTTTACTGCCGCCTGTCAGGGTCGCGGTGAATGTCAGAAAACCTATTGTCATATAGGGTAAGAGTAGAAAGCTGCGGTTTTTAATCAGTACCTATGTATCTGACATACCCTGCCGTGTTCCCAGTTGTTAGATATCATTAAGGTTCCACACTAGAATAAAAGTTTCAAGCTCGATAAGCTAGGTTAAAAAAAAAACTTATTTTAATACTAGGCAGACTCGTCCCTATTACCAAAACACCGAGCTGCTAGAAAAATCTTAATAACACTTTCCTCGACCCAGGGATCAAACCTAGTCCAAGCTTGACAAATTTGCTTGTCCAAGTAAGGACCAAGCTTGACAAAGTTCAAGCTTGGTCCCAAACACGACTAGGTTTGATCCCTGGGTCGAAGATTTTTTTTTACGAAAAAACAGTTTTCATCCACTTCTAATTCAGTTTTACTTTTGCTACCACTACTTCTATTCTAAGTCGCAATAGCACACAGCCTTGAACTGCGCGGGCATTGCTCTCAGTCTGGGGTCTAACCGTGTACCTAAAGGTATTTGAACCAGACAATTACGCAGTATTGATGGTGTTATGATTTTAAGCAACTTGACTTGACTTGTTTTTTTGTGTATATTTTGTAATGGCTCTTATCTTTGTGTAGGTTTTGGTTACGTAGATTTGTTGAAAAAAGAAAACCATATAAACCCATTTACTGTCCCACTGCTGGGCACGGGTTTTCCCTCAGTGTGAGAGGGGTTAGGCTACTAGGTCCACGATGCTAATAGATTTCACCCGCCGCTCGGCAGGTTTCCTCACGATGTTTCTTCATCGTTAACGCGTAATAATTAATACACATGATAACAAAAATCAGCGGTGCATGCTTTGCATCCGAACTCGAGAAGACTTGGACATCCAATGTATATGGAAATACATATTTCGCAACGAAAAAATGCAGTGTTTCGTAACTTATAATGACGATTAGAAGATACGATCTTAGAAGATATGACTATTATTATCACTATATAGTTATATAGTTTTGACTATATATATAGTTTTGATGTATTTTTTATTGTATTTGGCATTTTTCTTTAAGGAGCATTTAGCGGCAAAGCATTTCAGCGTTTTTTTTTATTCATAAGAACAATCAGCCGAGAAATTTCAGGTATTTTGAAAATTACCCGGTGTATTTGCAATAACCGCATTTAATAACCCTTACTGTAACCGCAACATGTATGCGCCCTCAATTGACTCACGATACGTGTAAGCCCCTATAATCCCCACGTTCCCCATGGGGAATTTATAGGCTTATTTTTCGACAGAACACTATAGTTTTTATAAATACACGCACGGTTTTTTCCCACAAAGGTAGGCAGTAACTAGAGACCGTCACTTGCTACTCGACAAACGAATAGAAGTAAATTGTATGGAAATGACATTAGTGACAGCCCGATTTGTCGAAACCTTGTGTCATTTTCATTTTGTTTCTATTCGTTTGACGATTCTATGTCAAAATGCAACTTGTCTACAGGGGGGCCAGACAAGTTGCATTTTGACATTCAAATCGACAAACAAAATGTATGTAGATGACATTAGTGACAGCCCGATTTGTCGAAAGCTTGTGTCATTTCCATACATTTTGTTTGTCGATTCGAATGTCAAAATGCAACTTGTCTAGCCCCCCAGGTCTCTTCCTACGGGGCTACAAGTCCAATGAATGCTGGAACACAGCCTGTCATGATTGTGGAAAATTTCTTAAGTCCTCATTGAGTCCCTATGACTACAGGGTGAGGAAGGCAGGAGTCGCTTTTAGTTAAAGTATCCTCATAGATCGTCTGCTAGGACGGAGGAGTTAGCTGAGACCTGAACCTGCTCTACCACTCTACAGCATATCCACACACTTAAGCCTTATCTTATCTTGCTATGGGGCTGGCATAGCGAGCAGCACTTCATGGGATCTTTTGTGTTGTCCCCATTACCGATATTCCTTAGTCTTTGAAGACGTGGTTCACGAAGGCTAGCAACCAACTAAGGAACCTAAAGTTTTCTGGCTTCTGTTGCCAAGCAGACTCATCTGTTTCGTGCACTTAAGCCTTACACTTGAACATTTTTCCCACAGGGAAGCAGAAACCACAGACCGCGATTTGCTATGAATTTGTATACTTCTTTTGCTGGTTCTTTGTTCTCTACTTCTTCGAAGGGTAAGGCAGAGATTTACTAATGGACACCCACAGTTAGACGTTACATTTAGGTTCCATGTAATAGGGGGTGAGCCTATTGCCATTAACCGTACACAAATCCAAACTCATCATAGCATTTCATAGAAAAACCCAATAGCACTGCTTGGCCTGGGAATCGACCCCAGCAGTCGCGCTTAGAATCATTAGGTTAGTAAGGCAGATATGTTTTATAATTATTACTTTCAATATTAACAGAATAGATAATAACAGTACCCTCTGACGATAATAGTCAACAAGAACGCTAAAATACAGGGGATCAAAGCCTTACATATCTATGCATCGATTCCTAACTTACTCGTATACATATATATACACTACATTTCCCGTCGCACGGAACCTTCCATACGTGTAATCCTATAATCGCGTGTTTGCTAGTGAACAATACGGCTTCCTCGCGCCAACTATTACACACACGCGCCTGTGTGCGGACTAGCGTGGCCGGAGCGTCAGCAGACTCACTTAGAAATAATAGGAAAATATATTTATTTTTACATTTTTTTTTAAACAGTTTAAGACTGTATTTTTTGAGGAATAAATCGTGCTTCAGCTTGTAATGAGTAGTTTTAAATGTCATGCTGCCGTGGTTATTTTATAAATAACATTATTTAGTCAACTCATGAAAAATATATATATTTTTCAATTCATTTTTTTACTTGTGCTTTTTTATTAAATGTCCATACAACGATAAAGCTCTGCTAACCCAGTAAATAATTTTTAAAAGTTTTGATTGTAAGAGGTAAACTTTGTAACTACTGATTCGATTCTAAAAATTATTTTACTGATAGAAACTTGCATTATTCTCGAGTGACATAGGCTTTGTTTTGTGATTATAATCAGAGAAACAAAGTTGACAGTGGAAGCTATTGTTTCTCATACCTTTAATTTCAGTCGTATCATTTTCAGACTGGAACTTTTTGGTCTCTGTGTGTCTTTTTTGCTGATAAATGAAACAAGAGGGTACTTACTTTAATTTTAAGTATGAAGTCAGGATTTAAGCGTCTGTGCCTCGACCATGAGTTTTTCTCACGAGACTCGCTAGCGACGCCGTAAAATATTTGTATTGAAAACCCTCGCAGCGCCTCTAGCGGTTACGTAAGGCACTAAAATCCGCTATGAGATTACATCGTTTCGATGCGTAAACCTACCGAAAGCCACTTGATAGAACTCATGGTTGAGGTACTGAATTTAAATTTTCTAGCCGTTACTGTTTACTTAAATCACGTTAATTCACCATTAAAACACTCTTCGTCAGTTCAGTAATTCGTCATCAGTCGATCACTAAATATTCAGGCTGCGTGCGGCGATGTTCATTAATTTAGATCTTCGTGGCTAATTGAGACATGCTACTTTCTAATTCCTGGGTTTTGGAGATTAAGGCAATATGGGTGTTTGTCGTATGATGTTTGAATGATGCATGGGGGCAATTGGAGGTATGCTACGTGACATGATAATTGAGTATATTTGGCAGTGCGTTTTAAAATCATAACGTTTTAAAATCGTAACAATGTTAGGTGCTAGTGTTTATGAATCGACTGTTTTTTCAAAGAAGAAGTTTTGCAGCCTAGAAGAGTACATTTCGGGTTAACACCATTTGTTTATAGCCATGAGTTTGTTTTAATCAAGCTTAATGATCACATGAATACGGCATTAGCGTACCTACGGCAGACTTGATAGTTTTGTGAATTCATTTACATTAAATCATTTGCACAGCTACTAGTAACAAAACTGAAACTTCAGAAACCTCAAAACTATCAGAAACTTTTGTAGGTTCGTTCGTTCTTATTCATGTAACCAATCTATGATGCTTCTAATAATATGAAACTATTTTCTAGTTCACAGAAATAAATAGGTACCTACATAAACATGTAACAAACTATTTCCGAGTTTGTTTCTAACGCTACAAACTACACTAGTGTGCGTGCTAGACGTAGGCTAGACGAGCTGACCCACTGCCCGGCGACCTTGCGTTTCTTATGTTATTATTCCGTCTTCTTCCCTCCCTACTCGAGACTGTTGCTGTCTCGCTCGTACGTGGAGTCTATTGATAGTTAAGATGGCGTTTTCAAGGTTACGAACGGGATCGGGTTATTGTGGCGGACGCGGAATGCGTCTGGAGGGTAGACTCACGGTGGGAGGGGGTGGGGAGGACTAGTGGTAATGTATCGAATGATGAGATTGATTCAAATAGTTGTAGGTATGTGTTCTATGCGTGTGTGGGTCTCTTGTGTAGACACATAAAAATATTGCGTCGTTGACGTTGTTGAAGTCATGTTTGTGTATGATGGTCATGTATTATCTACACAATATTACAGATAGTAAAGTGACGCCTGAGGTGCGTTAAGGAAAATTATTGTTATTAAACTTCATTTTAAAGATCATTTATTTCTTATAAAAAGTATACAGTTTTTTTATCTATACTAATATTATAAAGAGGAAAGATTTGTTTGTTTGTTTGTTTGTAATGAATAGGCTCCGAAACTACTGGACCGATTTCAAAAACTTTCACCTTTGGAAAGCTACATTATCCCCGAGTAACATAGGCTATATATCATCACGCTACGACTAATAGGAGCGGAGTAGTAATGAAAAATGTAGCAAAAACGGGGAAAAAATTATAAGACCACGCGGGCGAAGCCGCTGGCGGGAAGCTATAATAGATAAGATTAGGCATAACATTTCATAACAAGCACCTTTTTTATAACCTCTGGCATGCAGGATTGACTTGAAACTTGGCTAATCAATCAATGGTTTTTCGCAATTTATAGGTCTCTAACATATTCTGTACTATTTGTGCATATACTGAGAATTGAATAAAAATATATTCTACGTTCATATGGCGTTCGTGTTCGTATTACATATTCGTGAACGCGCCAAAAAGTATACAAATTATATTCACAAATGCCTAGTCGTCGTAAGCGCGACTGTACACTAAAGGTCTTCGGTTCGCTTCCCAGATCGAACGGTGCTATTGCGTTTTTAATTTATATGAAATTACTTTTTTTTAAAGGACCTTTTAACACAGCACCATCTAGTCCCAAACTAAGCAGAGCTTGTACTATGGGTACTAGACAATGGATATAATACTTATATACCTTAATTCTCAGTAGCAGCTCGGAGTCTGGATTAGTAGTTAGTATTAGTTGGTCTTGCCCCCTGTTACATGGGACATGTGCGAACTGTGGGTGTACATTAATACACCTCTGCACAACCCTTAGAAGAATACAGGCGTGATGGTATGATGGTATGTTTGTAGAACCAATACGCGTAATAGTGATGTCTATCGGATTAAACACTTGACCGGCTCCTGAGGGGTTCGCCTAGACGACATGTGGGATGGGAAATAAAATAGGGATGTGAGGTTGTTCAGTGGGGGTCGAAGCGTGTTCAGTGGGGAAGTAGCTTGTTCAGTGGGGTAATAGCTTGCCCTACAATCTACATCATAATTATCTGTTACATGCATACATACAAACTACAGAACCTTTTTTCGCTTGTTCCTTATCATACATCATGTATTATATATATTATATCATACATTTTCTGTTTCGTATTTTTTTCACGTAGCCTATTTTGTGGCCCCTTGCTGGGCAAAGGCCATCCCTAAGTCAGTCCATGATTTTCTATCCTAGGCTTCTTCATGGTGGTACTACGTGGTACATAAAAAGTAGTTCAAATACGTTGCCGTCGTATTAGCAATTTGAAATCGGTTTTGATTGGTGATGTATTTATTCGTAGACTTTTTCCAATTTGATCGCACCTGTGGGGCAGAGCCGATCACTCTGCAGTTATGCCAAACGTGCTATCTAACATAAATTTTGCGTTTTTATTTTAGTTATCTACAAAGACATACTATACAAATTATTGCATTGTCATCCGTTCTGGATTAGTGTGCAAAGTTCCAAATCAATTCATGGTTTTGAAAGGGATGAAAATCACGTTCAAAAATTCCATTACATAGATACTATACATATATTCATAGATACATACAAAGCTGAAAAGCGTTATAAAAAAAAGTTTTTGTTTTTACAAAAGTTTTTACCAACGCGCATAACTATGTTCAGCCGGTCCTAAAATAACAATACCATCAATTCATAGTTACGTGTCTCTAGTTGACCGGACTTGACCCCTACCCGGGGTGACCCTTAGGGGTGTCCCGTCTAGACAAACGTCGGAAGTAGTCGTGTTTATAGTTTATAAACATTTGTTATTATTATGTTACTTGTGAAGGGTTGTTACGGGTTTCCGTTGCGATAAAACTATGATTGCGGTCGGACCTTTTAGTTAAGGGTAGGTTTTACATCTTTTTTATTATTATTGGTTGGACAATAATTGACCATTCTTTTTTTTTGACGACGTCTCTGGTCTAGTGGTCCGAGTACCGTGTAGTAGTAGTAGTCAACAACAAATATTTATGTGATGAATATAACTGTTTGTGTTTTTCTGGGTGTTTGTTGTGTATAATAAGTATGTATTTACAAAAAGTTTAGAGCAAAAAGTAAATATTGTAATTTTATAGACATTGTTGTTGATTTTGGCAAATGTTTTTTTGGCTGGCTAGATACCACTCACGTATCGTCGTTTTTCTGACATTTTTGGGGTAAATGCATAAAATATTATAATGATACTGTATTAAGTAGGTATGTATATATGTATATGAATTTACTTTAGTTACGCAGACTGGCGCTAAATACATCTTCTTTGTCCCTTGTGTGTGTTAGTGTTTCTCTGTAGAAGCTCGGAGTTTGTATATGACAAGAGGTTCATCATACCTAACCTTATTGGCGAATTGTGGGTGGACAAGTACACTTCTATAAGAAACAGTTATAGCCTGATGACCACCGGACTGTCAACTCAAAGGTCACGAGAAAGGTTTCGCATCCAAGGCACGCACCTCGGACTTTTCCGAAATCGTGTGCGTTATTATCTTTCGCTTTAACGGTGAAGGAAAACATCGCGAGGAAACCTGCATGCCTGAGAGAATTTCTCGACAGCATATGAAGTCTGCCAACCCCCATTATGATAGCGTGGTGGACTATGGCCACCCTTTCATACTGAGAGGACACTTAGGCTAATATTCAGAGACGAAACTAAGCATAAACCTACGCTTCTGTATGTCAAATTGTAATACAAATTTGACATACGGAAGCGTTACTTTACGCTTAGCGTCGTCTCTGAGTATTTGCCTTAGTCCAATTGTCCAGCAGTGGGACAGTATATGACAGTACATGAAGTAGAACAGACAGTAGATGAAGTACACTTCTGTCTAACCCTTCGTGAACCATACGCGTGATCGTACGTGGACATCTGTTCCAATTTAAATAAAGAACCGAGACTACTAGATGAAGTTATAAATAGACACCAGTCCCCTGATCGTGCCTCTATGATTCAGAGATCAAAAACCGCATGGACGCACTACGGTGTAGAGTTTAATAAATTAGGTTTAAGTACTCATAACACGTAAAGAATGTTTACTATAGTCTGCGTGGAACTAGTTGACCGCGCCTTAGGTATGTGAGCGGCGGGACGGAGGGGCGGGGCCGCCTGCGCGCGGTGGGGCAGAGGGGCGCTAGCTTTTATTCACAGTAACCCGCCGCCCCACCCCCGTCCCTACCTAAGGCGCGGCCAACTAGTTCCGCGCGGACTATAAGTGTAAAAAGTATAGAAACATCAAATCTGGTTTTATTCAGAGCTTGTTTCATCACCTCTGGGTAGGCAGAAGCGTACTAATGTCCCCCACATTTTTCCGGTATGTTTAGGTCCCATGTGATGTAATAGCGGGCGAGTCTATTGCCATCAACCGGGCACAAATCCAGACTCCGAGCTGCTACTGGGAATTTCACTGAAAACCCAACAACACTGCTCGACCCGGGGATCTAACCCAGGACCTCAAGCCGAACAAATTTTGTATAAAATTATCTGTCAAGTATTTTAACGTGAACATATCAGGAGGTGGTTAAACCTTTGTGTAGTCTTTCGGGTTATAGAAAAATACAACATCAGAATCAAACTCCTATAAAATGACCTCCAAATCAAAAGGTACATTAATTTTAAATTAGGATTCACAATCCTCGCTAATGACGTCACCTATCCGAATCTAAAAAATACAAGTCGGGACATAAAAATTCGCACACATGCAGATTATAATGTGAGTCGTAAATGCACACAACGATGCGTTTGCGCCGATCTAAAACACTCGTCCGGCGAGCCCGATAATGGCGGTCGGGGTTAACGAACTGACGGTTACATATTTAGAAAAAAATATTTGGCAAATGTTCAGTGCAGCAGGATTACACTGCGTGCCAAGAAAATTGGTTAGCGCGGAATATTTTTAGATTATTTAGATGATTATCTTGAATGTGTATGCAACTTTTGTAGAATAGTAAAAATATTATATCACTAAATATTATAAAACAAAGTCCTCCGTCGCGTCTGTCTGTCCCTATGTATGCTTAGATCTTTAAAACTACGCAACGGATTTTGATGCGGTTTTTTTTAATAGATAGAGTGATTCTTAAGGAAGGTTTATATGTATAATAACATACCACGCGGGCGAAGCCACTGGCGGGAAGCTAGTATTATATATATTCCATAAAGATTATATTTTTGAATGAAAAGAAAGAAATTCCTACGTTCTTATAAACTACTTAAAAGAAAAATGATATACACCTACAGAGGAAAAAAAAACCGTTACACTAAGCGTCGAAGAATTCCTCCGCATCACTGTGATAATATATATGTTAAATAAGCAACTGGAAGGTAGCTGGTGCTTATACCTCAGGTTTTCCTTTTTTAAGTTTCACTAGCCGCTTAATCAATTGTGCTATTAATGACTAAAATGTAGCCCAACCCTTTTTTGTAAAAATAATGTACTTTTGGAAATAAAATAAACTTATTCTTATTATTATTTATTCTATAACTAGCTAGCTAAAATAACTAGCTTTCCGCTAACGGCTTCGCCCGTGTGATCTGGGTATTTCTTAAATATGGGTATAAATTATAACCTATGTTACTCGGTAAAAATGTAGTTTTCTAGTGGTGAAAGGTTTTTTTCAAATCTGTCCAGTAGTTTCGGAGCCTATTCAATGCAAACGAACAATCAAATCTTTCCTCTTTGTAGTATTAGTACCTACAGATGTAACCGGGTGAACATGTAGAAAATTTGTAGTTGGAAGAATATTATTATTTCCCTTATGTATATTATCTTTTGTTTCTATTTCAATATTACATAATTAAGTAAATAATTATACAAACATTGTTATTTTTCACCGTAATCCATAATTAGGGCCGCGGGCTGTAAACTACAGTGTTTTGTTAAATTTTAGATCAAATTTCTTAATGAAGGTTCTACAAATTGAACCCTCTTATGTTAGCTGTTCAAGATTTTTTTTTTTTAATTTTCATCATCATACCATCACACCTGTATTACCCGAAGGGTTAGTAAGAGTTGTACTAATGTACCCACATGTCGCCAGTATGTGAAGATCCCAGTTAGGGGCGAGCCTATTGTCTTTATCCGGGGCCAAAACCTAACTGCGAGTTGTTACTATTAATTTCATAGAATAACCCAATAACACTTTGCTCGACCTGGGAATCAAACCCAGTACCTCCTAGCGTAGCAGTTCCAGGCTAATTTTATCAAAGGAGGTCATCAAAAGCTCAACTCAGCCGAAATTTGTACCGGAGGTACATGACAGCTGTCAAGTTGATAGTTTTTACTCATCACTATGAAACTGATAATAATCTGCCGTAATGGCGTGCGTTTAGACATTCCGAAACTGACAGTGACAGTTTTTACAATAAAATATTTACGAAACAGATAATAGTGTGCGAAAATGGCGTGATTTTTCTCAAATTAAAAGTATTTTTTCTCATCCCCCAGTCAACATAAAAAAAAAGTACGACTAGAGTTTTAACCAGCGTAATACAGAGTATTTTTTCCAATAAGTGTACCTTCGGTACATAATTTGGACCGATTTCGATGACCTCCTTTAATGGTTTTATATTTAAAGGGCAATAAAATTTAAATGATAGCATGTCGCAACTACTGTCACCCGGTATATTTTAATTGGACCAAATGACTAGTGCTTGCATGCGGGCTAGGAACCACTTACAGTCTATTAAAGTCTATAAACTCAATCTAGATAATTTTATTGTTTATCGTGGTCCTGGGGAAAGGGAAGAAACATTTTAGCAGACTTTTTTTATCTTAGATAGGCTTGCGCTTGACCACAACTCGCCTGGGGGGCTAGACAAGTTGCATTTTGACATTCGAATCGACAAACAAAATGTATGTAAATGACATTAGTGACAACCCGATATGTCGAAAGCTTGTGTCATTTCCATACATTTTGTTTGTCGATTCGAATGTCAAAATGCAACTTTTCTAGCCCCCCAGATGTTAAGCAACGATGTGGCCTACTACTACTTTTATTTTAGACTTTGGCTGTGCTGGTATGATCATGCCAGTAAGGCGGTTGGTGACTAGTATTTGGTCGAACTGGCGTGAGCTTAAACCAATTAACATTACAATATCATCACGCCTGTATTTGTGAAATGGTTGGGTAGAGGTATAGTTAGCAACCTACAATCCACTGGTGTTTATGTCCTATATAATAGGGGGTGAGTCTATTGCCAATAACTAGGCAATTATTACAGAAGTTTAATGGAAATAAACAACAACATTGTTTGACCTGGGAATTGAATCAAGGACGTAGGGGTAGCAGTTGCCCTTACGAATGCGTATAATATAATAATATATAATAGCGTAGTACTACAGGTACTATTACGCTATTATATGGTATGTGTGCATATTATGTAGAACGTGATTCTTACAAGCGCAATATCTGGGAAATAGTGGGTCTTAGAGAAAAAATCATCGGGGCCAGCTTTATAGAGAATTTTAAGATCTACAACTTTGCTCTAGGGTACTTTTTCGATAAAACTTACCGTTTTCAAGAAAAATCCAAAAAACCTAAAATTTTGACCTTGGGCCCCGAATAAGTCCCTAAGCACACATGGGACTGATGGGGACTTTTGACACTTTATTCCTTGTGGTAAACCTAAGGTCTCTACGAAGATTTGGCTCTGTCGGAATTTTCTTTATTTGATCACTATTTTTATGTTTAAATTGACCGGACTATTTTATAAACACATAGTTTCGTGCATAAGCGGATTTTTTTGGAGGGTTTGGGTATGCATGTTACACTAACAACTAAGTTGTCCCTGCATGTGTATAATACATAATTAGAGGGCGGGAGGGCGGTGCTCTTGCATTTCAGCATAAGCGGAATTAAAACTAAATATTTTCATTGCAATTTATTAGGATTTTCATGATGAGGCCTCGTAAGTTCACGGATGAAAAATAATTTTTCAGCTCACAGTAACGAATGTAATTTTAAGGCCACTCCTAAGTCAGTCCAGGATTTTCTGTCCTTGGCTTCTTTGGGCTTGGAAAAAGTGGTCCAAATCATCTCGCCAACGTCTCTTTGGCCTACCCTGTCCACGAATAGCGTTGCATGGTACTCACTCAGTAGCTATCTTCGTCTACTTGTCCGGTTGCATGCGGCTGACGTGGCCAGTAAGCTTGCAGTTTGGACACCCATATTTACTATGCGCGTGTTTTAGAACGAAACGTAGTATCTCTTAAATTTTAGTGAGTGAATAATTTCGGCCAACAATGTATGAACTGCACCGCCAGTAGAGATGGGTTCACGCAACATACCTATGTGTTTATTATCTACTGCAGTTTAATGAACTAACACAATTTTATATTTATGCGCTTATGTGTACATCGAGCATGATATAGCCCCGAGAGGCCGCGACAGGGGGAACGCGCATTTCCCGATGTGATTTCTACGAATTGGTTGACTAAACTGCGCAGTAGGTTTGTTTTAAAGGGTTAAGCTACGCTTAACGCTTACGCTGGCGCTATTAGCTTTTTCTAGGATGAGTGGATTTTCTTAGCTGTTTTTTAGGATGAGTGACTATTTTTGAACATGGAGGCGAAAGGTTTTTTATAGAATGAAGAAATTCTTCAGAGACTATTTTGGGGTCCAGAGAACCCGTTAATTTTAAGATCGTCGTTTTTTTAACTGCTTTCTGCAGGGCAGATAATAGGGTTTGAGAGTATCCTATAAGTAACTAAGTGTATGCTATAACTGCTTCGTTGGTCTAGTGCTCCAAAACGCGATTGTTACGCTAGAGTTCCTGGGTTCGATTCTCGGGTCGAGCAGTGTTGTTGGATCTTTCTGTGAAATTCCCAGTAGGCCAAGGTGTTTTCAAAAGAAAACCTTTACAAAAACAACAAACAAACGCGACATGACCAATGGTCCTTAGTGTCTAACTCGGAATAGAATTGCAAAACAGTTGTAATATTGTTTTCGCGAAACGAGCGGCGCCGCGGGGCAACGCACTGCGCTATAGGTTCAAGGAGACGAACTTCGAATGTTAATTTGTGTTTAGTTGTTAGCATCGCGCATTAATGTGGTACCTACTTATGTGTAGGTTAAGTATATGTCGTGGTTTTTTTTTCACTAGCAACTCATGCGCATCTTGACCTTTTTTAGGTTGCAGAAAATCCTCATGGATTCCCCGGGAGGTGGCAGAGTATGTCAGACTCATAGGTACCGACTAAAACTGCATTTGCCTCCCTTGCCCGATTTTACTTTTTTTAAGGTTTAGAGTTTGATTCTTAGGTTAAAAGTGAACATAACAAATTCTCAGCACCACAGTGTTTAGGTTTGTGCCTGGGAAATGGCAATGGCTCGCCCCTAATTACGTGGGACCTTATACCGATGAACTGTGATTTTACAACTCTGCATAACCTTTTCGGGTATATAGTCGTGATATATTGTGCCAATATGAAGGCTGAATGATGATAAATAGGTGAACAGTTTTTATTTAAAAAGTCTTACTATTTAGTACTAACAACCTTGATATTATGCGCAGTAAGTGTTCAAATTTACCTACTAAAAAACTACCTGGTTTACAAATCGTACCAAAATAAACAACCCACCATTAAAGCTAAAGTAAATATAAGCAATAACCCAACGTTTGCAACTAATATGAGCAAATTTAGTGCGTCGGGACATGAAAAGAAAATATACAGAAGGCTAAGAATAAATAATTATGAGGAAACGAGACAAAAACTAGAATAGGAAGAATTCGTCTGAAGAAGTACTGCTATGAAACCGATATCTTTCAACAGTGCGATATATATTTTTTACCTCTGTGGTCTAGAGGCTCGAGTGTCGAACTGCTGATCATGAGATCATGGGTTCTATTCCTTGGACTCAAATATATATGTGATAAACAATAACGGCTATATTTAAGAACAAGGTTTAGACAAGACAAAGAGTTAAAGTTAACGTGGAACATACGGTCTGCTCCCGGCCATTTTCCCGCTAGATGGCGCTGTAGTCAACATTTTTATAGTTTATTTTGTTTTGCCTAATTAGAACATGAGAAAGTCGTAGGAGTAGTTCCTGCGGAACTCAAATACTTATAATACTTTATTGAACTTGTTCATAACATTGCCTCAAACTCCACCCAAAGCGACATATAGCCCATAATTTAACTCTGCCGTTGAATATAGGTCGTTTACACACTTTACACACCCACACAGACGAGAACGAGTAATTTTCTACGTTTACAATCTTGACCACTAGATGGCGTGTATTTCAAAACTTGATTTCGGGGCTGTCACTAGTTACTGTAATTTCCATATACGTATTTTCTTTCTATCCGTTGGTCGATTCGAATGTCAAATTGCAATTTGTAGCCTCAATCCCTATGATGTCGAATTTCTCTTTCACATTACCCGTCATATTATTATATATATAAAAATGTAAGCCTTTATTCAGACAACTATTATTACATTAGTTTGACATTGATGACTCTGATGAGTCGATGACACCGACAACTTATTCCGTCATATTATTATCGATCATCAAATAATCGAAACACTTTCGGTCCAAGATGGCCGCCGCACCAAAATGGCGTAGTACATATTTTTTCATAACTCTCTCAATATGGGTTGCAAATGAAAGGGCTTGACTAGTAGAATTCTATACACTATGACCAATAAAAAAAAATGGCCGCCACCACAAAATGGAGTTTTTTTTTTTCATTTTGTTTGGGGGTTTTTACAGCCACGAAGTTAGGCTTCTGCAATTCCCTATTCCGTGTGGCCCAGCCCAAGGCGAGAGTTCGTCAGCATTGCCAAGGTTGCGTCTGAATACCTACAGTTATACCTACTCGTGCTGACTGCTTAAGCACTGTTTTGGTCTAGTGCTGCGACTTTTTTGTCGCGTCGGAAAATTTTGTCGGATGCATCACGCGCTTGCTGCGTGATGTGTTTCTTTGTGAGGACCTGAAGTTATTTTACATAGAGATTAAATTGTTTTTGTTTAATTCTGTTAGAGTGGGTTTTAGTGAACTAATCGAGAGTCGAGCAGATGCAGAAAAGCCGGGGGTATTCATCGAAGCGCACCCATTTTGAAGCGCACCTAATCAAGCGCACCTAGTTGCGATCAGCAAAAAATCTGATCAATGACCTAAGGGACAGTAGGTATGCTACATGCATTATTAAATGATGATGATGATGAATCAATCAAATTTAGTTTTGCAATTTATTTAAAGTTTAAATCATATTGGATTTGATAGAATCTATTCTTAATAATAATTCATTGTCTACTCATCGATCCTGGATATGTGAAACAGTAGAAAATTAATTGTATCGACCCTCTCGAGGGTCAAGTTTATGTAGATATTTCGTAATAAAATATTCTATAAAACTAAATAAATACCAAGTGATGGTATGACTCAAAATTTAAACGTACTATTTTCGAATAATTCCTGTACGAGACGCAAATAGAAAAACACTTCAATAAATTCTCCACGTTCAAAAATTACCACACACACACCCACACACAATAAACAACTGTGTACGTATATGACATGTGTTTGTGTGCGTTGTTTGTTCTAGTGCTCGCGATGACGTCAGCTAATCGGATCTATTACCATGAGTGACTGACCTGCCTCAATGTCCGCTGTCCAGACCTTGAGACTAGAATTCGTTCACACTAAACGTAAGTAGGTATACTAATACCGGTTGCGACTTGATCGAATGCCAACACTATTGAATTTTAAATTTGGAAGTATTTTTCGATAAAATAAACAAATATGGCGCCTTTTTAACGTCCCTGGCCTTTCTTAAACATTTAAATATTAACAAAAGAAAATTTGCTAGTTCAAACAGGATTCGAATTTCGAACTTGCGTGATCTCGGTAGCTTAGTGGCTAAAGCGCCCATAGGGCTAGACGAGTTGCGTTTTGACATTCGAATCGACAGACAAAATGTATGGAAATGACTCACTAATGTCATTTTCATACATTTTGTTTGTCGATTCGAATGTCAAAATGCAACTTGTCTAGCCCCCTAGTGTAGTTCACCGAAGGGACTGAAGTTCGAATCTAGCCTGACATCATAATGTTGCTTTTGCTAAATTGTTTAGCGTATGTATCACCTACAAACTGGCTAACTTGCAGCATTGGTAGGAAAAACCTAGGTATATTTATTTATAATTATAATTCCGTTTAAAATTACATTAAATGCACTCATTATCCTGCCTAGTAATATAATGTTTTTTCTAGCTAAACATTACACATACGGGCATCACAATGCGTCATCTATTTGCGACCTACCGCAACGTCCGGCCTATGCGACCTAATCGCCTAACCTTGACGCCTAGGTTGTTGACACTAAACTAATAGCCGACGGCCATATTGTGACTAATTGTCTTTATAGCTGTGGGTGATTATTATGGCTTTAAGTGTAAGTGTTTTATTAAAGACATAATATTCATTCTACATCATCATCAACCTATTAACACTGTTCCACTGATAAGACAGAGTGGAGACCGGTGCTTAGGACCAACAGCAGCCTAACCCCTCTTTTTCTGAGATTCCTCTTAGAATGATAGGGGTTATTTATTAGGTTATATATTAGGCTGTAGTCCACCACGCTAGTCAAGTGCGGGTTAGCAAACTTTACACAATGCTGTCGAGAAAATCTCTGAGACATGCAGGTTTCCTCACGATGTTTTCCTTCACCATTTAAGCGAGTAATTAATTATTATTAGAGACAGAGGTGGTATTTAGTATGCTTTATATAGAATCTCGGCAATACCTTAAGCGCAATAAAGTAGCCTGTTTGTTTGAGCTGACTAATTTAACATAAATAATGGGTGGCCTTGCAGCGGGCAACGCCGCCGTGTTTAGCGAATGGTCACTTATTTGTAGCTCAATAGTTTAATATATGCGGTGTTTTTGTTTGTGAGCTACAGTCAGAAGTCAAGGTGGAGAGCTTTCCAGTATTGCTTTAAATATGAAGTGAGGAAGGACTTGTGACTTTCCACTGTTATTCAGCTAGTTAGATTAAAATAATATCAATACAACACGATAAAATCCCTAAAAAGTAGTTTTATTTCAGTTATTAGTAGCGTTCAGAAATTAGGTTGCGGAGGTCTAGTGGCAGTCTTCAGTAAAATATTGATATTCAGCTGAAACTGGCAGGCCTGAAGCCGATCCTAACACAGTTCGGAAAACGTTAGGACGATGCTGAGGCAATGAATAATGGAAAACCATCTGACTACTACTACTAAGTCTATCCATTCCTGGATAGAAAATGTTGTCTTCTCTGGTTACTAGGTGAATAGAGTGGTTAAAAATATTTTCTAGAATACAATGCAATGTTTCAGAATGCGAAGAGACAAGACAAGGAATGCTGATTCCATAAGGCAGTCAAATCAAAGAAACTTAGCCGAATTTCACAGACAAGCCCGATAGTACTACTCGAACCGGGATTTGAACCCAGCTTAGCAATCCCGCAAGACTACTAGACGCAGTGAAACAGTCAAGTTTTTTAAGCAAAACAATAATAACTAGCATTAATGGTGTATGGTTGTACATCTTTGTTGTGGCAATAAATCTGTTTTCTTTTTTTCTTTCTTTCATTACCAGATTATTGTCATTATCAGAGGAAAACAATAGGGTAGGATTCACAGTGGCTTACAAGTCATGGCGTCTCGTGCATTTAACCAGAAGACACAGGTTCGAATTCTGTCCGCCAGTCGATTATTTCCTTCATTAAAATAACTGATAAATAATAATTGTATACAAACGTATCAAAACTATAACAGTTTTATCTACTAACACAGAGCCGTTGCACATTACTACGCATGACAAATGTCACGGCCACTCATTGTGATAGGTCTACGCGTATAATGTAACAAACATTGACAAGAGCGCATAAATTGCCTCTATGTGCGCACAATAGATGGCCGGATAGGCGTAGGAGTGGCGTGAATGACCACGTGAAGGTCAGTGGGGGGCAGGGCCAAGGATTTGTCAAGATTTGACGGTATCGCCTACATAGATACGGCTGAATTATTGACTTATATATTACTCTGTAAGGAACTGAGGACTGGGACGTTGTAAGCGAGTGATAATTATTATTATTATGATTATGAAAAGTCAAAGGTGCGTGATTCGAAACCTAAGACTTGACAGTCCAGTGGTCATAATGCTAGGCTATCATTGCTAATTTGCCATTTATAAGCTAAAGATAGCCTTTAGCTAATGGCAAATTAGCAATGATAGCCTGGCCATAATTCTAAATGGATCAGGTCTAAGCCAAGCAACCAGCTCATCCTAAGTTTTATTCAAGTAAGAACTTCACGATAAAAATTTACATAGATATTCTTGTGGACTAACAGCTTGAAATCTTCTCTGATTCACGGAGGGGTCTTAGTGAGTTTAGATCGGTCACCCATCCAAAGATTGACCGCGGTCAAGCACAGATTGATCCTGCTAACTGCTAGTTCAGCGCACCGAGATGTTATTGAGAGTTTCATAGAAAAACCCACTTGCAACTCATCAAATCGGAAAATTCCAACTCAATAAACTTAGCCCTACCTCAACGGTGAACTATGTACGTAAACACACGACCACACAAATTCTAAGAACGCATAACTACGTGACTAGTTTTGACGTCACCGGCTAGCATAGCATAGCTGGCAGAGTCGCCGACTGAAAGTCAAGGTTACGAGGGCCGAATAGAGTCGGTGTTAGTGTAGGTCAAAATAATGTTGTTTCAGAATGACCGTAGTTTGTTTGTGGCAAAATCGATATTGATTTTATATTATAGATTTATGATAATATAGATTTTAAGCGGTGATGTGCCTCGTGCGTGATTGTTACCTTGGGGGTCCTGGATTCGATTCCTGGGTCGATCAAAATGGTGTTTGGTTTGCCTATGAAATTGTCGAATTTTGGGTTTGTGGCATTAGTCTCGTATATATGGGACCTATAAATATACCGGCGAAATGTTGTTGTCCATTAACATACCTCTGCGTAATCCTTTGGGGAATACAGGCGTGATGGTTTGTTATGTATGTTGTTATAATAGAGAAAGCTCTGAAGCTAAAAGACTATCGAGTAATCATCCTACAATGTTAGCATTCTAGTATACAAAGTCTGCCAAATATCTTAGATATAAAAACAAAAACGTATAAATATATACCTGTAATATAAATTCGTACATTGGCAGAGTCAACGACCGGTGAAGTCATACCTACTAAATTATGATTCTAACAGCAACGTTGTCCAAGGTCATGTTCTATGATAGACGTTAGGGAACTCGCTCACTACACTGTACCATACATTGTTTTCCTTACTTACCAGTACCTACATGCAATCAGATAGGGTTAGGTAAAGATGTACTGCTTTTATCTTCAGTTAGCCGGCCTTTTAGGTTCTATTGAGCAAGGGGTGAGCCTATTTCAAATGTTTTTTTGAGGTTCCAAAACATTATACTTAATTTATTGTGTGATATAATTTTATTTGTGACTAGCTTATTCTCGCGACGTCGTCCACTAGCTATTTGCAATCTTTGTTGATGTAAATCTTCAGTTTTGAGAATTCTGGCACTGTTATGTCACCCATAATCAGTTGTTAATCGAGCTTTACGGTCACTTTTCAGCTCTCTAGACTGCAAAGTCCGAGGTCTTTAGAGCTCAAGCGCTTTATAAAATTTTAGGATATCGATGTTAGATATTGTCTAGTAATTTTATTGTGGGCGTCAAAATTACAGTCACTTCATGTAAAATACTCAAATTCAACCTGCATTAGGTTTAAATTAGTGTTGATGGGACAAAGTTAGGATTATTGACAACCCTACGCCATCGATCGATAAATTGTCGGTCGGAGAACATTTTCAACGGTTCTATTACAATGTAATGGATAAAGTTCTTAGCACAACAAGTTAATAGTCGGCGTCAGTGACCGAGTGCCGCGGTCGTTTAGCTAGTTTACTAGACATTGCGGTAGGTCGTGCTATCATAGGCGAATAGTTCGCGTGTCGCTAATTTTCGGGATGTTGGTGACCGTTCAAAGGCATACCGTTTATGTTGTTGTTGTGATTCTACGGGCGTACCATCACGCCTGTGTATCTAAAGGGTTAGCAGAGGTGTACTGGTGTATACTCATGGTTCGCCAGTGTATAATCATAAATAATTATTATGCGAATGCATAATAATTATTTATATTATTGCAATTAAACTGTTTTTTCGGGCAATTTTTTAATTTGATCTATAACTTCTGACCACATTTGATAAAATTTTGTAAATAAAGATTTTATAATAAAATTAAAAATGGACAACCGATTTACTATTATTATTCATAGCTCCAATATCCTTTTACTGGGCTGCTTGCCTTTAACTATGCCATTTGTCTTAGCCTTGTGCTTTCGCATCCAGGCTGGACCAGCGATTTGTGAAATATCGTCAAACTAATTATGCACTATAATACCACTTTTTGGAAACTATTTGACAACAATAAACTCCTTTAAGGGCCTGTTTCACCACCCCTGGACAGAAAGAAAGAAGAAAAGAAAGACTGTTTAAGGGAGTGTTACTGCCAGCACAGCACAGCGCATCTTAAGAAGGAGCTCTGGCGACCTTACTCACTGCAGGAACACCATACACAATAAAGTGTGTTATTTGGCTGCAGTTTTCTGTAAGGGGTATTTCCCCAGACGGGCTGCTCCAGATTTGAGGGATAAATTGCTGTGCCCTATATCTATGAGTACCTATGTAATATTAAATTAAATTGACCATTTTCAATTGCACAACAAGCTCAAATTTCAACACAGTTTTTGCTTGCTCTACGTCATGGTTTTTGTACAAAAATACCTAAACAAAAAACGTAAGTGTTTACAAACCGTACCAACGTAGATTTTAGTTGTTTACCTATCATAGAGGTTTAGAGTCAAACATCGTTGTAGAGTTCATTGTATCGTATGGAGTACTTGATTAACATTGTGTTTGTATTAAAAGTTACAACAATAATGACTTTAGATATCTTTCTAACAGTTTTAATTGCTGCAAAAGGATTCGTAATTCGTAGTCATCTATTTTTCATATATACAATTTTGCCTGTATTCCTCGAAGATTTAGAGAGAGAGGTATACCATCAAATTATACACTAGTTCGCTGGTATGCTTCCCATGTTACAAGGGGCGAGCCTATTGCCGTTCAAATTGAAATCATTTATTTTCTTCCTAACTGCCACTACCTGCTGCTGCAGAAATTTCGAACCCAGGACCTCTTGCTTAGCAGTCGCGCTTACGTCCCCTATCCTACCGAGTGGGGCAACTGACTCTCACAAGTCGCAACATACACAAAGGTTATCTACGTCAGACTCCGACGACAGGGTGGTCGCCAGCGAGTCAGACCCGAAGAGGTCTTACTAGGTACTGTGGAGGCTTACCAGTCCTCCACAGGAGCGATACCTGAAAGCTAAAACAAAAGAAAACACACGATTTTCGGAACACAGCTGATGCTGCGGTATATTCAATCTGAAGGCTAGTACTAGAATGACATTCAAAATTTTCTTCAAGTCTTCTAAACAATTCAACTACGATTTAAATTCAAAATATATTTTTTTCCTACGATGACGGCTCTTAATACCAACCAGGGCTTTTACGAAGCAGCCTCTGCAGAAACCTCCTTGAGTCTCTACAGTACCGAGCAAGTAAGATTTTCTAGCCATAAACGAGATGTCGATCTGTATCTCAACCATGAGTTCTATCGAATGGCTTGCTTGCTTTTTTACGCATAGACGCTGTAATCTCATAGCAGACTAGTCCCTTACGTAACCGCTAGAGGCGCTGCGAGGGTTTACCACACAAATATTTTACGGCGTCGCTAGCGAGTCTAGTGAGAAATAGTCATGGTCGAGGCATTGAATGCCTGTGAGGAATTGTATTTTAACTAGTCCCAAAGGGAAAACATACCCTTAAAAAATTTTGTTTGTCGTGCCGTCTCACTAGTGGGCGCTGGGCATAAGTCAACCTCATGACGTATTCCAAATCACAAGTTAAAAACATGTATACTTTTGATACCTAATACATACAAATATGTCCTAAGTACCTATTTGACATAAGTCGAGACGGAAAATTAACATTTTATTGCAACAAAAAACATTAATCCTTCGAGCCGTGGGCTCCAAAACAAAGGGCGTCTACGAACTGCGCAGACGCAGCCGTGCATGTGTGCGAACACATATAACCAAGAATAATATTATTTTGAGTTTTCGCAGATGCGACATTTTTGTTTTAGGAGGTGAATTTAAAGAGCCTACAATATCACCGATATTAGATGATCGTTCTGTTTATTACTACGACAAGATCTTGTCGTGCATTTGTATCGTATTCACACAAGAAAGAGCAAGATAAAACAGTGGATAACATTTTGTCGCGGTGCGTATATCAGGCTAGTTGGGGTAGTGAGTCTCGCCAGCAACATGATGAGTGGACAAGGTCCATCGAGGAGTTATTGGCAGGACGATTTAAATCACTGTTTGATATCATAGTATAAAGAAACCTAGAACATAACTCCTGGACCGAAGAGCGGTATTTGCCCAGCGGTGGGACAAATACAAGCCTACATTAATAATATGTATGAAAGAGTTGCTCTAACCGAGCTGATAGAAGATGTTAAGATTTTTCAGAAACGAAGAAATCGAAAGTTATTTCATAAGAGATTATATTATAAGATTAAGAGGTTACCAGAGTGCGAGGTCAGAAGTCAGATGTGCCGTCCACGGCGCTAATAGTGCGGGTTAACAGATCTTCACTTTACACATATTGAGGGAGTTGTGAAAAAATATGTAATTCGCTATTTTGTGGCAGCGGCCATCTTGGACTGATTTTCATTAAACATAGCTAAGAACACTCCCGACTAATTCACCTTTAAAATAAAAAAAACAAAATCGAAATCGGTGCATCCGTTCGGGAGCTACGATGCCACAGACACACCCACACAGACACGTCAAACTTATAACACCCCGTCGTTTTTGTCGTCGGGGGTTAAAAACAATAATACGAAACAAAAAATCTATGTATTTGTTCGTCCGATATTTTATAAGTAAGTAATATTTAGAAGCTTGACTTTTGCGTGTATATGGCAACACGTAGAAGTTGGACGTAGTAAAAGAAGTCTGCAAGTTTTTTTTTATACAAGCATCGTAGCCCGCCTGATGGTAAGCGGTTACCGTAGCCTATGGACGCTTGCAACACCAAGGGTATCACTCGCGCGTTGCCGACCCGAAAAACCTCTTAGAGGTTTATGGAGGATTCACTGCGCCGACTGTTTGAGGGAATATTCCTGTTGCTGCCAGCGCAGCGCATCCTTAGAAGGAGCTCTGGCGACCTTACTCACTGCTGGAACACAACACACAATAAAGTGCAAGCCATCATAGCAAGTTGCGTAGTTTCTGCCTACTTATATGTATTTTTTGTTTGTTAATTGTCACATCTGTGTCCTACTCTGGGGCCTATGAGTATTAGTCGATTCGTCCTTCGTCTAACAAGGGCGGCGGGCCGCCAACCCGAGCTATCGATCTAATGCGCCCGCGCAATGTTCGTGTTCGTTCAGTTATCGCGAATACTGCAGGAAATGCATTTTTTTATTGAGTTTTAATGTGCATGCTATTAAATGTTTCGTCGTGTGAATGGTGTATATTTTTTTATTATAGATGACTTCTATATACACTGTCTCGCTACTGGATACGGGTCTCATCTTAGTATGAGAGGGATTAGACTATAGCCCACCACGCTAGCCTAATGCGGGTTGGCAGACGAGACACACGCCGTCGAGAAAATCTCTCCGGCATGCAGGATTCCTCACGATGTTTTCCTCCACCGTCAAATCGAGTGATAATTACACTCATACTACTGTTTTACTTCTTCTTCTTCTTGTTCTTAGCGTGTCGATGGCAAATAAAAATATAGATGATATGGTCTCACACTGGTCCGGCCCAAAACTCAGCAACGCGGACTGCGTTTATCGACGTGAGCGTCAGATCTTCGCGTGACAGTTTTCAGGATATGTGGGATGATGGAAGATGGGCCATTGTCTGCGGAGAGCCGCCGCATGCACACTGAGGGGCAGAAGCGTCTATAAACCCCCATTTGTGGAGGTTGTCTTTACTGGTTTAATGCAATAAATAAGTACATAACAATTAAATATCTTAGGACATTTTTACACAGCACCATTTAGTCCCAAACTAAGTAGAGCTTGTACTATGGGTACTAGACAATGGATATAATACTTATTATATACTTTTTTTTTGTAATTACATTGCTTATATTATATAAGAAACACCCAGACAAACAAAAACACCTAAGTTCATCACATAAATGTTTGTGTCTTGTGGGAATCGAACCCACGACCACGTGCTCAGCAGTCCGGTACTCTAACCACTTGACCACAGACGTCGTCAAAATTAACGCTTCTAAACGCTTCCAAAATGAAAATAATCCTGCAAACATGACAAAATTAAATCCTTCAAAAAAGTTTGAAAGCTTCATAAAACATCAACCTAATTCACTAATTATAATTAAAAAAACAAACTCTATATATAGTTCGCTCGCTCTCAAGCCCACTGAATAGTTTCAAAGGGTTTTTTACTATTTTTGAAGCACCTGTGTCGCCCTGCCGACCTTAATGGTCCTTTTTTTGCTCCGATGCCCTTTATACACTATGGTTTAGGGTACCTTAAATATAGGATTTAGTTTACGGGCCTATATTTTTTTAATGGATAGTATGTGAATGGTTTTGGGTATACTAAATAATATTGTTAGTGTAGTTTTGTATTTGGATTTTTATGATTAAGATTCGTCTATTTTTAGTATTTGAAACATGGAAAATAAAGATTTATAAGCAGTTTAGCTCATAATTATGTAATAATGGGCGAGCCTATACATAGCCGGGCATACCCCAACTACGAGCTGCTACAAAGAATTTCAAAGGTAATCTAATAACATGCTCGACCCGAGAATCTAACCCAGGACCTTGGGCCTTACATCTACTAGGCTAATGAGGCGGCTACATTGAAGCAATATGTCTTAATTTTTTTCGGGATCGCTACTAAAGAAAGCATTTTCTATCCATCCTCCATCTTTGTCTTATCTTTGTCCTAAAATTAATACCAGCCAAAAAACTAACAAACAACACTTCAGAAAGTTCCTTTAGACATGTTATTATTATACGTTAAAACAGTGTTATTTCTTGCTACCTAAATATTGGTAATAAAATCACCGACAGCGTTTATCGGATGCCTAAGGGTCTGTCTACCTCTTGTAGAATATAAGTCGTGAAGATACTGCATTTAAAACAATATCAAAAATTCAAGAGTATGGTTTTTTCCCTATCACAATAAATTAATCTGCAGATTTCCTAGAAAATATACCCAACTCATAAATTGATAGAGATTGGTTATTTTTAGACGACTGCCTTGTCTAGTCGACACGCTTATCACCTTCGATTTATTAACTTCTAGATATAATATCGTACGTCTGAGTAGCTAGTTTATTTATACAGACTAAAATGCTTTTAAAATATCAGATGAATAAATAATCAGGTCGGATTTTCAGTCAGCTCAAAACGTTGAATATAGGAAAAATCTGTTGGTTTAGGAAACAAACCGCGACGCTGTGATTGGTCGTTTAAAATTTGATGTTTTGAAATTGCGAACATTTAACCCTTTGCGACCAGTTCACTGGTTATGAGAAAACCAATAAAATAATATAATTAGTTTGTAAAATTATTATTAGTATACAACAAAGTATTTTAAAAACAAACGTTCGATGTTCAAAATTCGTTCGCGCCGAAACGATGAAACATGAGCGACGCGGCGTTCGTAAGTGGAAGTTGGGTGCTCGCCTCCGACAGCTTCTGCTACCGGAGTGTATACCAAAGAGATCCTTTTAGCGAAATTAGTCAGAGTTCCCGAAAAATGCGGCCATCGACCCCTTCGGGCAACACCTAAGTATTTTAGTGTCTAAAAAAATCCAGTGTTTACATAACACTCAAAATTTTTAAAATAAAATCCACACGAAAAGGGCTCAGAACGCGCACAGACAAAAATTTCGTCGGATACGCTTGTGTGTGTGGCTCACACACTGACACCACATAAAAATGCCCAATCGGTACATGTCGCACCACTACAATGAAGGGACGACGTAAGTCGCATACAAGTGCATAATTCGGCCGAGATGCAAAAAAAAAATATTTGGCAATGCGGCCCCTACGCGCCCGCCAGTCGCCCGCCCGCCTGGGTTAGGTTAGGTTAGATTTTTTGGCTCAAAACGCTCGTTGGCGATTTTTTGAAAAGAATTTTGTGTCTACAACACTAGGAAAAGGCGTTCTTCCTGCAACTTTATAGCGCGCCAGTACGTCGCGATTTTTCGAATAAAGAACTCGAAACGTGTCACTTCGCTCCACTTGGAATCTTATTTGAATTTGATAGTTCGTTTTTAATAGATAAATAGATTTATTGTAGATTATTAATTCTATTTAGCGAGCGTTTTGAACTAAAATACCGCGGCACTCGGGCGCAGTGTTCATTCGGATTTATTTTACAGACGTCACGATTATGACTTAATATTTTTTACAAATAAAAACCAAGATCTTTTACCGTTTAGAAAAAGACTTTAGTGCCTAAAGTGTCGTGTTGTGTTTTATTTTTCAATAATTTAACATTTATATTTTTCTTTTATTGGACTTTTGTGTTTTCTGTTTTTGTTTTTTGGTAAGTACCTTTTATTTTTCCCTGCTTTATTTTAAGATTTTGTTTTATTTTTAATCATCCGCTTTCACATTCATATTTTATGTAGAACTGTTCCTGTGGATTTTTTATACCTGTGTTCTAATTTTAAACAAATATTTTTCATTAAAAAGACACAAAGGAATTATCATCATTCTAGTCGCCACAAGGATCACAAAACTGCAACGTTTGAGCTTACAAAAACACTATATAACTTTTAAAAACGTATAATTTCTAATAAACCGGGAATAATCCCTAGACAAAGTCACAAGGACACGTCGTGTTGTGACGTCAGCAGTACTAGGCACTGCCGAGAAAGTCGGCCATCTTGATTGTGTGTTCTTTTTTTGAAGCCTACGAAGTGCGCGGGCGCGGGCCCGCCATGTTGCTTTATGTTCAAATTTTGAATTTAGATTATTATTTTTTACCAATATATTAGAATGAGGTTCATTAACAACGTCATTAATGGTATGTTAAATGGTACGTTATATTTAAGTTTAGGCCTCAGAAACTGCATTTCCTGCAGTCGAATGCGTGGTGTTAGGCCTATTTAAAGGAGGCTCAAAGATGTTTTGAAAGTGTTAATGTTTTACCCAATTATTCTCACTCGTTTTAAGATTTTTACAATTTTATTAGAAAATGATGGTTTGGTAAGTGGTGTTATTTTAAAAGAGGATTTAAAAATAAACCTTAAAGTCATGAATATTATCCTACAACGTTCGCGGGCTTAGAATTAATAATAGGATGGTAAGTAAGTGTTACTCATCATTAAATTAATTAGAAATCTCATTCAATGAAATATTATAGGCGTATAACAATAAACCTATTTTTACCCGACTGCTGAAAGAGGGTTATTTATCTAAAAAAATAACCATTTTGAATTTATTGTTATTATTGACTGGTTTTCATTTACCAAATTATGAATGTTATAATTAGGTGACAATATCAATAAATAAATAAAACGTACACGTATAATTATATATCTTTAACTTACCTTTCGTTTCACATCTTGATAGGGCTCGAATCCCGACATGAATCTGAAGAAGAAAACATTTTTTTTTTAAATAACTCTTATTACTAGGTATATAAAACAAAATGCTAATTGCACATAACTTCGGTAGTTAACTACATTTTTAATTTGTATAATGCAGTCAGTGACCAGATCTAATAAACATAATATTAGGTACATAGAATGCATTGTAAAAATCATGCATTTGATGTACCTATGATAAAAGGCTACAAATAAATATATGAGGTAAGTAATTATTTTTATTTAGGTCAATAAAATGTAAAATTATATAAAACTTACTAACGGCCTGGAAAAAACCCATGACTATTATACATAACTAATAAAAAACTACATAGATACCTAAAGTAAAGATAATAACTAAATTTATACTAACACTCACGCCTATTTTCCACAGGGATAGGCAGAAACTAGAGACTAAAATAACAAAATAATCTTAACAAAAACAAAAAGGAAATTATTTTAACCCCCCCCCCCCTTTTCGCAGTTTACTTGCAATCCCCGCAGCAAGCTGTAAGATCTTTACTAGGTAACCATCTCATCACTTATTTTCTACCGTGCCATGCCATAATCCCAATCTGCCTCTTCTTTAGGCTCCCTCTTCCCTATTTTCATCCACATTTTTACTCAGAACCTTTTTTCATCTCCGCGCATCACAATGTCCAAGTTTTATTTATTATAATACTAGCTGATTCCTGCAACTTCGCTCGCGTTTGAACCCCGTTACACCAATTTTTTAGTTATTCTGTTATTCGAGGTGGAGGCAATTCCAACAAAAAGAAAGCCGTGAAAATCGGTCCAGCAGTTCTTGAGTTATAGTGTAACAAACCCGACTTTGTTATATATATTAGTTTTTTTTAGAAAAACAATTTAGCAAATAGCCAGTATGAAAAAATATATTATCATAAAGAAAAAAATACATTAGATGTAACAGAGTAAACAGGGTCAGAGGTAAGGGTACATAAACAAAAATAGTAATATAATAAGTAATAGCAGTCATATTCATAAAGGAAAAAACTAGTATTAAAAATTACAAAAATAAAATAACTGGAATTATCTTAGTGTGGAAAATGCAAAAAAACAAAACGATATTAAGTAACAGGTAATAGTCCGTATTACACGTGGGCAGTTGATATTATCTTGCCGTAAATAAATCTTTAAAAGATTTACTTTAGGTATATGAGTTCGGCTTTTCCTAGCTAACAATCTATGAGAACAAACGTCGAAATAAACTCATAAAACCGTAGTATTATCTTATTATAAGTAAGTTTCAAATTGAATAATTTAAACAGCATCCAATTTCACGCAGTATTTTTTGCGTGATGTGCATTACAAACTAGTAGCATTTGATATTTTTTCTTATTATATACCTTATTGGTATGACAAAAAAGGTATATGTGGGTATATTGAGCATTTTCCCAAACCAAATCGAACTCAAGGCAACAGCACCCTAATATTATTTGCCATCTAAAAAGTATCACCATAGTACCACTCTACCTAACCCGAAGCAGACAGGCATGAATGTATGTGTAGCCTTGATTCCTGCCCCTATGCGAGAGATGCATACATTCGAAGGCCACGCGAGATAGCACTACTAGTCTAAATTCGTAGAGCGAGCGTTGTGGAGTCATTTAACTTTTGATTTTGAAATGACATTCACTTGTTTTGATGCCTAAAAACTATTTAGCTACGTATAGGTCTGAATCATTGTTTTTCTCGGCGCTGTGTGTGTGTGTCTGTGCATGTGTGTGTATGAATAAAATGATCTATTATTTATAATGTCGCTCTATCATAGGTGAATCTAATGTCATAGTGAATTGATAGGCTATAGAGTAGTGTGACTATGATTTAAGTAGATGATGATATTATATTATGGTGACAATGCTATTGTCCTGCTATGGAGACTAGGAAGAAGTTTAGACGTAGATTTTTACGTATAACTTTAAATTTTCGCTAAGGAAAAATTCGAGTATTGGCTAAAGCATTCGTTGTACTTAATCGGAAGGTCGAACACAGATTGAGACGAGATTTATTTTTTAAGTATATCTTTTAGTTTGTGGCACGTATGACAAGATGTATGAATGTGGATAAAACAAAGGTAGTATACAAGAATAGTAACAAGCGGCGTTCTATAGTCATTTCTGCCTACCTTTGTGGGAAAAAGGCGTGAGTGTATCTTTAGTTCACGTATCTTTTAAATGCAGGGGTTAGAATTAAACGTTAATTAATTCATGCTTAAACTAAAACAAAAACAAGTAAGTGTAAATAAAATATTAAAATCACAGGTGCAAATTGAAGATATTTGCTAAAAATACTACCTACCTATTAGTGTGCTTAGCTTATTATTATTTATTGGTAGAATAATTTGCTCAACCCATCCAGAGGAATTCTGGATGGGACAACGCCTGTAAATTCGAAGATACGGCAGATTTTAAGATCATATCTAACAGGGAGCGAGACTATTGCAATAACAGGCACAAATCCAAAGTCCTACTGCTGAGCATTTCATAAAAAATCTTAATAACGGATTCCTTGACCTGAGCATCTAACTTAAGACCTCCAGCTTGGTAGGTACGTCCGCGATCATGATACCAATGCAATGGGTTAGTTTTATTAAAACCTAGCGACCCGCCCTGGCTTCGCATCGGTTTGAATTTCCCGGCTTTTCCGTACTATGTTCCTCCTTCCATAACTCTTGTCTGTTTGTCTGTCTGTCGCACTTTCACGCAAAAACTGCTGAACCAATTTAAATGAAATTTGGTACACAGATAGTTTAGAGCCTGAGAAAGGACATAGGCTACTTTTTAATGCGTAAAAAGGGCTGTAAGGGGTTGAAATAGGAGATGAAAGTTATAAGCAATACTAAGACTACGGGGGCGAAGACACTGGCGGACAGATAGTGTACACATAAACCTTCTTCTTGAATCACTCTTAATTATTGCTGCAAACTGCATTAAAATCCGTTGAGGAGTTTAAAAGATCTAGGCGTACAAACAGCGGAAGCGACTTCACTTTATACCATGTAAAGTATACTTATCTTTGTTGTTACAGAATACTAAAAATATATTTATTCCTGCCGCAATAATAATTCTATCAACAGAGCTTAGTCAAGCTAAAAACAGCGAGCTGCACAACCTGCATCTCTCGTGCGCCGGCGCATAAAAACAGACATTTTCAGGTGTAAATTACGTTCTATTTATACGTTCATCAACTTGTGTGTGATTGTTTAAATATATCAGTTTGCTGTTTTAATTCTACTTATGTATATATATCAAGTAGGTAAGCTCAAAGAATCCTTTGTCTGTGTATGGGGGAGGCCTTTGTCCGGTCGTGGACGTCTTGGCTGATATGATGAAGCTAGAATTTCCAAAATTTCGACCCTAAATGAATTCACATAATAGGTTCATACAGTGCTAGCATCAACTGGCAGCGTAGCAGTCGCGCTTCGAACCACTAGGCTAACGGCCTAGTGGTTCGAAGCGCGACTGCTACGCTAGGTCCTGATTTCGACTCTTAGGTCGAGGTTATAGAAATACTCAATAACACTTACCTAATGAATATTTCTATTAAATTCTCGTTAGCAGCTCGAGCTCATAGTTTAGATTTATGCACGGTTATTGGCAATAGGCTCGTCCTCTATTACATGGGAGTTAAACATACCGGCGCACTGTGGGTGTACTTAAGTACACCTTTGTCTAACCCTTTAGGGAATACAAGCGTGATGGACGGTAAATTCAACTGGACACAGTATGTTATAAAATATTAACATTGAGATATAAAAGACGAACATCCTAACTTATTGAATGCCCTTCATACAAAACCTTGTAGGCATTAAGCCGGCTATTCACGAGCGATTAGTCGCACGATTATTTTATGAACGAAGTTGTTTTAGTAAAAAAACGAAGTGCATTCATTTTAATCCTTGATTTACGTCATAAAAACCAGGTTCTAAATTCAAAATTGTTGTAGCTAAATGACCTATAAAAAATAAGCCATCAATATACTGGAGCAATTTAATTTATTGATTTTTTTTAAATTGCTAACAGGTGATATGAAATTAAAATAAAACTTATTTTAAATGTATGCTCCTAGGTATGTCAAAGTTATTATGTGTCTAACATAGACTTGTGTCTAGAATAGAGACTTAGCTATACTAACTGTTTTATACATTAACTAACTTTTGCCCGCGACTTCGTTCCCGCAGAAGAGGAATTTTTCCCCGTTTATGCAACATTTTTAAGTGATACTCCGCTCCTAACGGTCGTAGCGTAGCCTTCCTCATTAAACAGGCTATCTAACAGTGAAAAATGTTTTAAATCGGACCAATAGTTCCTGAGATTAGCGTCCCATTCAGTAAACGTCAGATATTTTCTGGCAGAATTTTACAGATAGAGTGCAACCACCCAATTTACCAATGCAATCACAAAAACAATGCGACAAAATAGTCGCACAAAAAACATTTAGTCGGACATGAATTAATCGCAAGCGCGTACTACACCTTAGTTACAAGCACAGAGAAAAATAAACTAACAAACAATATAGGAAACAAAAGCGAGTCTCATAAAAAAGCCCCACAACTCTACTTGTTGAATACTGCCAATGTACTGTGACCTTTGCTACCATAAAGAAGGTAAAACAACAAGTTTCAAAATACACTGGTTATAAAATACAAGTACTGTTTTCCATCTATGACACACAGTCTTGAAACTTGTATTGTACCAGCATACTGTGACCTTTAACAACGAAAAAACTGTAAGACATCATGTTTTAAGATATATTGGACGTGTTCCGTTTGCAGGTACCCTATTCCGTCAATGACAGCATGGTATTGGTAATGACTAGTTTATGGCGAGCTTCTGTACGATAGGTCATGTTCTACATAAGGAGTCAAGATAAATTGGTTACAATTATTTTGCAACTGTGTAATGTAACAGTTTTTAAAACCAATTTATTTGGAGCTCCGCTTCCATACTTGGTACTATAAAACAGTAGTTTGGAAATATAATGGAGATTTAAGAAAGATTTCTAACAATAATTGTAATTTGTACTTTTCTATTACTACAATTGTATAATCGCGTCCAAATAATTAGAATCACAACTTCGTAAGAATATGTTCTGCAAGAGGGATCTAAATATACTGGTTTGTTGTAAGGAATGCATTTATGGTTTTCCAGTTATGACACAGTGTGTCAATTAATAATAATGTATTGCGATTTAAGTTGGTCTCTGTCTTTTTGCTTACTAGTGAAAGAGATGTCACATTCATGAAGCTGTTTGGTGTCAAAATGACTATAATGGGATAATATTTTTTTTTGTTTGAAAGTCATCTGTATTATATTTATGTATATAGTAAAACCTTACGTATTTTTATTGGGATGGGCAGCAACATCCTCCTATAATTATGTTACGTTTTTTTTTGCAAAACGGACTAAATATGAATTCTCTTCTTCTTCTATTTAAGAGCTACGTTCTTGTCGGTGCAGCGTCTTCCACTGCTCTCTGTTGAGAGCCAACTCCTGGACCTCCTTATACGTCGCGACTTTCAGTTTCTCTTTTATCTGTGTTATGTAGCTCGTTCTTGGCCTACCCCTTCCTCTCCTTCCCTCTGTCTTTCCTTCTATAATGTTTTTTATGAATTCGTCGTGACGTATAAGGTGGCCTATCATTTTTCCCCTTCTGGTCTCATGTCATGCAGTAACCGCCTTTTTTCCTTTATTTATCCTTTAAATATGAATTGTCGTTCTGTAATTTCTGCCTACCTACCCTAATGATAACAAGGCGTGAGTATATGTATATATCTAAATAATAAAGGTTTGTTTAGATTTAAGTGAACCGACTTAATCGTCACTTATTTTAATCAACTAAGTACTTCCGTAGTCTTTGATTTGGTCTAGGCAAAACGTTTATAGTGCCAACCACGTGTATTTTTCTCCTTTATAATATGTTTTATCTAAACCACGATACGATGAAACCAAATAATACCTCATTGCGTTTTAAAACCTAACCTAAAAAAACAAACATTTATCTAGACATCCATCTAGACTTCCTAGAAAAGGTCTAGCCATGACCTTACATTATCTGATGTCTGGTTGCAAATTACGAGAAAACTACCTATTCAATCTATTGTGCTAACTTTGCAATGTCTGCTACGCTTCGGGATCACTCGGGCGCCCGAGTGTACCCGAAGATTACCGAATGCGCTCGGAAGTGACCGCGGCGCCGACGATTGCCGAAGTCAATTGATTCGTTTTATAGTGTACCTACAGGATTTTATGGTGTTGTTTATTATTGAGTTTAGTTGTGGCTTCTACAATAGCAAGAATTTTTTCATACACACACTTCTAATTCGGGTAGGAAGAGCCTATTTAGTCCCAGAGTAATAAATAATATACCCTTACGCTTTTATTCCCAGATAGTTAAGTTATGCAGAAGAGTCCCATGTAACAGACCAACTTATTACCGTCAGGAGCCGAAATGTTCGAATAAAAAAATTCCATTGCGGTTCCAAAATCTTTTTCAGTTAAAGAGAATTCAATGAACGAGAAAATATAACTAGTCCTTTACTTTTAATAAAGTAATAATATTGCGTAGTCCCTTCTAAAAAGTTGGAAAACCGGTTCAAATCGTTAGTATCAACAACAAATATAATTTATTAACATACAATAGCGGTATAACATGACTATTTTATGACGTAAACCACTATAATTGGTCAGTTATATCGCTAATATATTCAACAAAACATTGTCATGAAAATAGCTCTTTTGAAGGTCGGTTTAATAAATAACTTTTGAATGTGAATGTGTGAATAACTTTGTAAATGTGCTTCCTTGAATTACCTTACCTTAGAATGAGTAGGCATTTTGGTGGTTATTTTCCATCTAGGGCGCTGAGTACCTAGGGCACAGAATATAGATATTAGTATGATCTAAAAAATGCGAGAATCCAGTGAAATGGCATTTTCTAGATTCTGCCTAACCCTATAGGAAAGAGGCAAGTATGCCTATGGTACAAATGACGTCATATTTTATTAAATCCGATTTGCTTTCATTACGAAACTATTATGTGATGGTTATACATCATTACAAAATTCTTTCTAAGATTTCGAACCAAAAAGACAAAAACTAATTCGTAAGGACCTTTCTCCCAACTACTAGATTCCTGTATCATAATCAAACTTGTTGCTACAATCTGTTAGCTAGGTATACAATGTTTGAGTGAAAATCAAATTCGCGACTCGCGTGCTTGTCACGGCGCCATCCTGTGATGTTTTTTTTTTTGTGGCGCGGAAAATCGTCGGAGGCGGCAGGGTATACCGTACTCAAGCCGACAAAACCCGCACCTGAATTTCCTTGAACTATAATAGCCACAACCGTAACAGGAGTAGAGCAAACTTATATCTTGCTTTATCAGTAGCATAAGTCATCACAGAGCTCTCAAGCTCAATCTTATATAACCTAAATTAAAAATTTAGAAAACCCCCGACACGAAATGTAATTTGCCATTTTGTGGTGGCGGCCATTTTGGATTTGTAATTTATCATAGTGTATAGTATTCTACTAGTTAAGGCCTTTCATTTTATACCCATATTAACAAAAAATATGTAATTCGCTATTTTGTAGCGGCGGCTATCTTGTGCCGATTTTCATCAAACATAACTAAGAACACTCCCGAGTAATTCACCTGTGAAATAAAAAAAAACAAAATCAAAATCGGGGGTTAAAAAATACTAGCTTTCCAGTCTGGGTATTTCTTATAAATTATTCTTTGTCGATGACGTAATTGTCTATGCTCATCTTCATAAAGCAAATATATCCCACGGCTACCATCCATTTTACCGGAATAAAAAGTAGCCTATGTACTATTCCAGACTATAATCTATCTCTGTGCAAAATTTCATCCAGATCCTTTCAGTAGTTTTTGTGTGATCCATCCTTTCACGTTTATAATATTATTATGATACACTAAATATTAAAAGCTACATAAAATATAACTTGGATCTAAGAAAAGCTTGCTACAAGTACAGTTTCCGTAATCAAACACGCGTCTCAGGGTCGTCCAGTGTGCGCATGAGTACATGCGCCTGCGCCGCCAAGTGGTTACTTTATTTTTGTTTGTGCATTCGTAGCTCTGCGGGGAGATAGACGAGGGATTGAAGTACTACTCATACAACATACTACGATTTACAACTTGTTCTTCGTTAAATCTGTTTCGAATAAATTATTTACTAGCTTTTAACACTAGCCTTGTTCCTTAAAAATGGTTACAATTTTTGAAATTATAGACGTTAATAATTATTACATTAGTTATTTGAAATCAGCGCCATCTAGTGACTATGTTATGAGCTTTAATTCAATCATTGATACCCTCGCAATGGCTTGGTAAATGCACAGTAAGTTTAATTGTTGCGAATACTCAATTTTAAGACCAATTTCTTTATCTTTATCTCTGTTGATCTGCTGTACAGATATTCGTATAAGCGTGCATATATTCAAAATAAGCTCATACATTTACAAATCTATAACAAAAGAAAGATGTTTGCACCAAGGTTGTCGGTGAGTAACCACCGGCTGCGTACGCGCAGCTTATAGTATAGGACGATGGAGATTTACCACTTGCAAATCTACATATACCTATTTGTACCTATGATTTTGAAATACATATAATCATGTCTGCATTTTATGAAGGGTTGGGCAGTGGTTTCTAGTTCATCAATAGTTTGCTAGTGATGTATTTGTCTAGGACATAAATAACAGAGTAAAGGCTATTACCGTTAAACGGGTATTCTGAGACATTTTACACAGCACCATCTAGTCCCAAACTAAGCAGAGATTGTACTATGGGTACTAGACAATGGATATAATACTTACTTTATACAGTTTTTTTGGAAATACATGCTTATAATATTACATTGCAACTAAGAATTTTCGAATACAAAAAGCCAATAACAGTGCTTCACCCGAAAATCGAACCCAAGACCTCATGACCCGTACTTGCGCTCTACCACTGTATTAATACTTTCAGATTTCTTGAAATAAATATAGGTACAAGTTAAAAAATAATTTTCTTCATTTTCCAAATTTTGTCTTTAATTTCCTCACCTGTAGCTACTTAATTCTAAAACCCACAGTTCTGCCTACGCTAGGACGCGTGACTGCAGTCGTAATGATACATTTGCAACAAAAACAAGACGCCTGCATCAAGGTTGTCTGTGTGAGTACGGCCGGCTGGCCTGCGCCTGCGCAGCTTTTCCTTATGGCTTTGTGTGCACGATTAAAATTTAGACTAGGTTTTAATGATTAATAAATACATATCATTCTTTATCCTGAAAGGTTTTTGTAAATGAATTATGAATATTTTATAAGAAATAAATATATTATAGTACCTATAGGTTTTAATTTTCAGCCACACAAGACATTATTTTATTGTAAAAAGATTTTGTAAATGATTTCTTTGTTTAAAAAAAACGTAGAATATAGTGTTTTATTTTTTATAAGTCACATTCGGAAGATACTGTTTGTTGTCTTTAAATCAAGTAAGTAATTACGGAATATAAATTATAATTTAGCTTTATTGTCTTAAATTGTTTTGATGAGTCTTATTTAGTGACCTTTTTGTATGTCATCATTTTACATTACAGATCAAACATCTAAATAGTAGTTTCCCATGCGTTATCTTAATAACGCATGGGAAACTACTATTCGATGTTTGATCTATAGAATATCTAGAATAATTAGTTATAAACCTTAGTTTATAACTAATTATTCTTTCTTCTATTCCGAGGAAAAATATGGAGGGAACATGATTTTATTTCTGATACGCATTTTAAAATTTTAGTTTTTACCGTTCTAAACAACACGACATTTTGAACGTTTTACTGATCTACGATGATGCAGTAAAAAGTTCAAAATGTCATTGGAATATTCTGGAAAAGTCTACAAAAAGTACTTTTATTTCCAAAGCCATTGCTTACTTATAAAGCTATTAGCTGACCTCATGCCTTCCGCAGTTAAAACACACTTAATACGCCTATAAATAACACGCAAGGATACTGGGGGGGCGGCGCATCAGGCCGGAGGGGGAGGGGACGATTCGAAAGTTGCACAAACGCATCACCTTGACCCTCATATCTGCCTGCTTTTTGGCTTTGCCTGTATTTGGAGACAGTTTTTAATGACAAATTTTAAGCTATTGATGACTTCAAGTAATTTTATTTTACGAAAAAGTTTTTGTTTTAATTTGGATTTATGGTTTTTATCAGTTTTAAAATGATGATTTCTGACACTTACGCGAACCCGTGACCATGGACGCTGTAAAGGGTCCGAAACATCGGGATTTAAAATAATATCAATACAACGCGATAAAATCCGTAAAAAGTGGTTTTATATGGCTTCATTTTAAATACGGAACATCGTTATTTGTAAATTGCAAACAAGAAAGTTTTGTACTCTTATAAATTAAGCAATTTGTTTTCCCAACTTAGTAAAAAAGTACTATTGGGAAGTTAGTGTATTTTTGTATGTTTCATCCATTTATTGTAACAGATTGTAACGGAAAAATATTTAGTTTACCGAAACTGTCGTTGGTTGTTTGCTGCTAAATTTAAACAGAAGAAAAACAACAAAATATTTTTTTTAGTTAACTGGCTGTATTCCTATGTAGTTACAAACGAGTATTACGAGTATAAAAACCATTTAATATATAGGAACTATAAATAGAAAAGTACATATTAGTTATACAAGTAGCTACACACACGCGCACAATGACCACGTGATTTAGTTCTTTGTTCAAAAAGGGCTTTTATAATTCCATTATATTTTATTGAAATATACCTAAACGAAACGAGGTACTTATATTATAAAGAGGAAATATTTGATTGTTTGTTTGAATTTAATAGGTTTTGAAACTACTGGGCCGATTTGAAAAATTCTTTCAACATTAGAAAGCATATTTATAAGAAGTAGGTACCATATATTATAAATTATGGTATATTATACAATATGTCGGGGTACTTCTTATATATAATTTATAAGAAGTACCCCCGACCACGCGGGCGATGCCGCTGGCGGAAAGCTAGTATATTATATTTTGTTGTAAGTGCTTTGTTTTTTATTTTGCATAAAATCAAAACGATGCCGATGTAATAAAATAAAATAATATTTTCATTTGCCGTATTGTCACGTTTTAGTTCCATACCATCTTTACGCCTATATTTCCTGAAGTTAGGCAGAGGTATACTGCTCACAGTTCATCGGTATGTTTAGGTCCCATGTAATAGGGGGCGAGCCTATTGCCATCAACCGGCCACAAAACCTCCGACCTGTTATTAGGAATTTCACAGAAAATCCAAAAACACTTTGCTCGACTAGGAAATCGAACCCAGGACCTCTGGCTTAGCAGTCGCACTTGGGACCACTAGAGCAACGAGGCAGTTATTTAGAAAAATATATAAATAAAATCGAACTACAATGACCAGTTCTAAAGAACATACTTCAGCCATTTTTTTGAATTATGACGTCATATCACACCCTTTCTACTTGAACACGTCACGACTGAAGAATGCGACCCTTGCGTTAGGGGTGAACTAGTTTATGAAGGAAATGGACGTGAATTCAATTCTGGTTTTCGCAAGTTAGTTTGGTGGTTGTTTCTTCAATGTTATTTTATGACTTTCGGTTTGAGAAATGTTATAGACATTTTTTTTACATATACCATCACGCTTATATACCCTGAAGGAATAGGCAGAGCTGTATTCATGTACAAATATAGCTATCTGTATGTTTAAAGAGTGAGCATAATATTGTCATTTACCGGTACATTTATGAAGTCAAATCAAAACCTGTCAATCGAAATCAAGACCTCTAGTATAGCAGTCGGATTTAAAACCACAATACTAATGAGGCAAGAATGAGAGAATAATATTTTTTTTATGGTTTGAGCCGGCAAACGAATCGAAGAGACACCTGATGGAGTATGAGCACCTGCAACACTACATCCCTATTATTTTCAAACTAGCCTTTGCCCGCGACCTAATTTCCATAAAGTTGAATTTTCCCCCATTTTTGCAACATTTTTAACTGATACTTCGATCCTATTGGTCGTAGCGTAATGATATAAAGCCTATAGCCTTCCTCATTAAACAGGCTATCTAACACTGAAAGAATTTTTCAAATCGGACCAGTAGTTCCTGAGATTAGCACGTTCAACCAAACAAACAAACTCTCCAGCTTTAGCTTTATAATTATAGATTTTAAACGAAATAACAAACGCAACACTTTTAAATTAGGAGAGTTGCACACACACATACACTCACTCACCGACGTAACTAATTGAAATAAAACTAAATTTTAATCTAATATTCACGTTACTGTCATAAAACAGTATACATGAAATAACGTAACCGCTTTTTTACGTCAAGGGGTTAAAAATATAGTATTTCTACGTATGTCTGCTAACGTCACTATTATGTCCTGCTAGATCTAAGCACATGTGTCTCGTACGCGGACATGTGCCGCGTGCGTGGGACGAAAGCACGTGACGTCACGATTACGCACACAGTACCACTGAGTAGAGTGTGGACTTGGGACATTATTATCGGTTTTCTGTTTGGGGTGTTATGTTAAGTTCTTTTTACAAGTGTATAGAAATGTTTTCAAAGTGTTCAGATTACGGGATTACAATTACAGATATAGATTACAGTACATTCTGAGACTGAACTAAATATATTTTTTCAAATGTCATGTATCTATATTATAGTTTTTTTTCTGTTACCTAGCTTACAATGTAAATAAGCCCGATGTACCTGGAGGAGGGCGTTAACTAGCTGCAACACAGTTTATACTACTGCAATAGTTACCGTTTAAATGTTGTAAAGTTCCATTGTAACTAATGTTTCCCAAATAAATTTCAATTTCAATAGTAAGAAACCGCCATTAATAGCAGGCAATCGTATAATTTACATCCAAAAATAATTCACAGGCTTATTGAGGATCTCTTCTTTTGTGAAGTGAACTGTGACAGTAACTGCTACGCCTAATATCCTAGGTTTGATTCTCTAGCAAAGTGTTATTTGGTGTATTTCTATGAAATTCTCCGTAGCAGCTTGGAACTGGGAGTTCTGCCCGATTAATGGCAATAGGCTCGCGCCCTATTACGATGGTCGTACGTTGGTGCATCTCTGCCTAACCCTTTCTACAAGAATACAGGCGTGATGGTATGCAATGTTCTATGATAAAGACAGCTAAAAACAAACGTCAAATATACGGGAAATGTTTGAAAATATACAATAATTATTTCCTGCAAAAACGATTCTAAATAAACAGACTAAAGTCAAAGTGTAAAATTTCCATTGGCAAATAACATTTGTTTATCAAAACATGTTTATGTCGACACTAAATGTCACATCGCGAGGAAACATTCCAGTTTGATGCCAAGGTGTATTATATAACCAACTAGCTTTTAGAGTAACACGCTTTGTTCTCGTTTTTCCCAATACCCATGGGAATTCCCCAAATTCCTTTCTTAGCGGGTGGCTATGTTATAAAATAAATATGAGTTAAAAATTTCAGCTTTGTCGATACATCAATCAGTTAGCCAGGACGAAGGATTTTATAAGTTTAAATCAGTATTATGGCAATAGGCTCGCCCCCTATTTCGTGGCACCTAACTATGCTGGTGAAATCAGTATCTATATATTTGTGCGACTCTGATAAGATGTAAAAGTCTACAAGCATTTATTTTTAGATCACTTTAAAACAAGATTTTTAATTCGAATATATTTACGCGATATCTTCGCCGATTTTGAACCGATTTTTCCTTTTTAATCAGATAGAATATAGTTCCAAGATGGCCCCATATAAATTTGGTTGATATCTGGCCAGCGGTTATGAAGATACAGCACAAAATGTTTGAAGACTACACAAAACATTGCATTTTTACTAACTAGCGACCCGCCCCGGCTTCGCATGGGTTTGAATTTCTTGTATTTTCTGTACTATAATATGTATGTATTATACATATAAACCATCCTCTTCAATCACTCTATCTATAAAAAAAAACCGCATCAAAATACGTTGCGTAGTTTGAAAGATTTAAGCATACATAGTTATATAGGGACAGAGAAAGCGACTTTGTTTTATACTATGTAGTGAAAATGCGATAAATTAAAGTGCTACGCGTCTAATGCTTCGTAGCATAGATCGTAGATCGCTACGGCGTAGGTCCGTAGTTCTCGTAGCATAGACCGCGTCTACGCGCTACGTAACTCATTCAAATTGAACATGAATGTGTATTATTTTGTTTGTGTGTTTGAATTTGTGTGTATTTTTTTTCGATGTCGAAATAGATTTGTACGTCAGTGTTTAAAAATATTCGGTTTACGCAACACGGATTAAAAGGGTGAATGATTGACTTTTTATACGTTTTGTTTTGGTATTTTTGACTGTATCCGTTTATGTAGGAATTTGTTCTTTTTTATTTGGCTTATTTATGAGCTGGCAATCGTTCTACTATTGGCGAGTGATAAATAGAGTATTAATAAGTAAATTTCCTTGAGTTTTTCGTCATTGTGGTTCTTTAAAATAAAAACATTAACCTCCTTTGTTAGTCGGGTAAAAAAACTATAATGAGAAAAATATTGGATTGCACGTTGCTATTACAATTGTGTCGGGTGTTGTGGGTTTGATTCAGATTGAGGCAAATCTTTGTGTGTTCACAGATATTTATTTTAAAGCTGGTTGTACTGTCTTCTTTAATTGTGTTTGCAAAACCTCTGCGATATAGAACTTTAGGTATATTATTATTATCTTCTTCATCTCATGAAGAGCTCGTGGCCAAGTTGTAACTACGCTGATCAACCGATCTGCAAGGTTAAGCTACACTTGCCGCAGTCAGTCTGTAGATGGGTGACCATTTTTAACATATCGAGACCCCTCGGTGCTTGGAGAACACGTAAAGCCGTCAGTCCCGGTTGTCATACGAACACCTATGACAATCGTAAGTGATAGTCAGAAAGCCCAGAAATTGGGTTGCGGAGGTGTGATGGCAGTCGCTCCGTGTAAAATACTGATATTCAGCCGCATCCTGGGTAGAGTGGAAGCCGACCCCAACATGGTTGGGAAAAGGCTTTTAAAAAATAGAAATTTTCAGTATTATTATCGTCTTATTCTAGTCGTATTTAGATAACTCTCCGCAATGTTTTTAAAGAAGGAAAAAAGCCTATCAAATTAGCAAGTTAAAAATCTAGATCCCCGGAGCTGTCTTTAAATAATTTTCTGCAATGTTTTTAAAGAAGAAAAAAACCTATCAAATTAGCAAGTTATAAATCTATACCAAACACATCTACGTTTCGAAATGTGGAATAATTTAGAAAGTGCCGCCTGCCCGGCACCCCTCGGTAACGGCGACGTTGCTAAACAACTGATGACGCTTCTTGATGCATTTCAATAAGTTCAACTTATGTAAGTATTAAAAACTAAGTTGGACCTATGTCAAAATGTAAAGGAATTTTACTTGTTAAAATTTTAACTTGCGTTTTCTAATTGTCATATTATCATGACAACTATATTATATTGACAACGTCTGTGGTCTAGTGGTTTGGGTACCGGACTGCTGATCACGAGGTCGTGGGTTCGATTCCCACAAGACATAAACATTTATATGATGAACTTAGGTGTTTGTGTTTGTCTGGGTGTTTCTTATATAAGTATGAATTTACAAAAAAAAAGTATATAAGTATTATATCCATTGTCTAGTACCCATAGTACAAGCTCTGCTTAGTTTGGGACTAGATGGTGCTGTGTAAAAATGTCCCAGGATATTTATTTATATTTATTTATTTATTTATCATATCATCACGCCTGTATTCCCCGAAGGGAGAGGTACTAATGTATATGTACTTAATAGGGGTAAGCGTATAGCTATTAACCAGCCACAAATCCAAAATCCGAACTGCGGCCGAGAGTTTTATAAAAAAAAACAATACCACTTTGGCTCGACTTGGGAATCGAAAACAGGACTTCAAGCAGCAGTCGTGCTTAGGACTACTATGATTTTTTCATATATTTCTGGTGCATTTACAAACACATAATCCGCCTAGCCTTTTCCATGTTGTTGAATATCGGTATTTTACACGAAGCAACTGATTTTGAGTTACCGTTACAGATCCTAAGTAGGTTTGTATGATAACAGGGACCGACGGCTTTACGTGGTCTCCGAGGAACGAAGGGGTCCTATGTTAAAAATGGTCACCCATCTATAGACTGACCGTGGTTAGCGCAGCTCAGCCGAGCAGATAGATTTATGAGTATATAGTTATTACTTAGCAACGACCCCTTGACATACCCCTACAACTTTTACATCTAAACAGAAACGCTTTACACCTTACAGATTGTTCTATGCGGGAATCAAACCCTAGACATTATGAGTGACCCTCTACACTGTAAATTTAAGAAAAATAATACATTTTCCCTTATATTAGAAAGCATCCCAACCAGTATACCTCTGCTTATACCACAGTTTTCGTTAATATCTTGAATCGAGATCATCAGTGCAGTACAATTGGTATGCTAATAGTTTCATGGAAGAAACAAATTGTTGGAGCACCCACCGTGACGCCAGCCGTCTGCCCTTCAGCTCGTGAAGATGCCCCGTATGACTATTGTCTGAATCTTTTGTTCAGCTATATTATACAGTCTTCATCTTATTATATAGTGTTGATTTGTTATCCGTACTTTATGTAAGGAAGCTGTGTGATGCTGATACTGAAAACGAAATAATTAAGCATAACACATACCATCACGACTGGATTCCCCGGGGGGTTGCTGCTACTTTTTTCTAAAAAGCAATGGATAACATTCCAAAGTTTCGGGCCCTACGTCGCGTCGTCACAATTTTTATTCAAAGAGCGGTGAGACAGTATTTATGTCAGAAAAAAAAACATCCAAAAACATACTTTTTTTTTGCCTAAACACATACATTTTGTAATCTTCTGTAGTTAAAGTAATCTTTTGTTATAATTAACTGCTTAGTAGAAATATTACTTACAATAAGAAATTCTTTAACGAAATTTCAGTTAAGTCTTTTTAATTTTATATAAAACCCAAGACCCGCTTGTCGTTTTTCTTTGAAAGTTAAAGTAATGCTATAAAATTTTCTCAGAATCGTACACAACATGGAGTAACGTACCTATATTAATTTCCAAGAATCCACGGATTGAAAAGCTCGTCTATTGAACACAGTAACTCCATTTTTACTTTATTAATTTCATAATGAACTTGCAACAAAAATCTCGTTACCAGCTCCCTAATTATGCCGAAATAATACGTGAAAACCCGCCATTGTTGTCGAAAAAAAATGTTTTTGTCAAAATGGACGCCATTATACGATTCCCGCGCAATGATGGCAAGATGGCGGGCCTATTTAGATCGAGCCTTCTATTGGCGCGCTATTTAAAAATGGAATGCACTGTCCTTGGCTGGCAAGGTTCGTTGACCTTCCGATGCATTTTGGCGGTTTCTCTTTACATACAAAACGTTCTAAGTCTGAATGCGACTATCAATTGAGTTTCAACTCTATTCCACTGCAGCTAAAGTAGTATGTAGGTTATTTATTGTTAATACAATGTAGGAGCCGGTCGTTTTTATTAATTCAAATGAATTTAAACTCTTCAGCCTCGAATTAAGGATGGAATTCTAATGTGCTTTAATGAATTATCTCTTTGTTGTTATTCCATTTACTTTGTACTTTATTTTAATCGCGATAAGGTTTAAAATGGTTTATAAATGCTAATTGACGGATGGAGTGCTTAAAAGGTGACGCTAGGCACGGACGGTTGTATTTAAATTTTGTGAAAAATGATAATTAAAATAACTGTCGAAGTTTTTTGGCAGAAGCGTATGTTAATTGCAGGTCATTAAATATTGTTTTTAAATAGGTATGACTAATTCCATACACACTCATCATCATCATCAGCCCGTATTCGTCCACTGCTGGACGTAGGCCTCCTTTAATGAACGCCACAGAGCTCGATCTTCAGCTCTTTTCATCCAGTTGCTGCCAGCTACCTTCTGCAGGTCGTCACTCCACCTGGCCGGCGGGCGTCCTACACTACGCCTGCCTAGACGCGGTCTCCACTCAAGAATTCGTTTACTCCAACGATTGTCGGTTCTACGAGAGACGTGACCGGCCCATTGCCACTTCAGCGTGCTAATCCTTTTAGCTATGTCGGTTACTTTGGTTCTCCGACGGATAACCTCGTTGCGAATTTTATCCCTCAGAGAGACTCCGAGCATAGCTCTCTCCATAGCTCGCTGTGCGACTTTGAATTTATGGACCAATCTCGCCGTGAGTGTCCACGTTTCAGCTGCGTAGGTCATGACTGGTAGGACGCACGCATCGAAGACTTTCGTCTTAAGGCACTGTGGAATGGGTAGCGAGAAGACTTGTCGAAGTTTACCAAATGCTGCCCATCCCAGCTGAATCCTCCTTTCGGCTTCCCTCTCGAAGTTGTTTCTACCTACTTGCATTGTCTGCCCTAGGTATACGTATTCCTGAACAACCTCGAGAGATACACCATTGACGACGACCGGTCTCGGGGTAATAAGGTCGTTAAACATAACCTTAGTTTTATCTATGTTCATCCCAAGACCGATTCGCTGAGAAGCGTGAGCTAGGCTGACCAGCATCTGTTGAAGATCCTGCAGCGACTCCGCCATTAGAACAATATCGTCGGCGAATCGAAGGTGTGAGATGTACTCGCCGTTTATGTTTATGCCCGATCTTTTCCAGTTCAGCGTCTTAAACATATCTTCCAGGGCATTAGTAAAGAGTTTTGGGGATATAACATCCCCCTGTCTTACACCCCTGCGCAGTTGGATATGTTTAGACTGCCTGTTCTGTACTTGGACGGACATAGTAGAGGCGTCATACAAACTTCTCATCACCTCGATATATCGCCAGTCTACTTGGCATCGCTGCAGGGCCTCCAGAACAGCCCAGGTCTCGATTGAGTCAAATGCCTTCTCATAGTCCACGAAAGCAAGGCACAGGGGCTGGTTATACTCTTCAGTCTTCTGTATAACCTGCCGCACCGTGTGAATGTGGTCTATGGTACCGTAACCCCTCCGAAACCCAGCCTGCTCTGGAGGCTGGAACTCGTCAAGTCTCCTCGCTAGACGATTTGAGATCACCCTCGAGAACAGCTTATAGACGTGGCTCAGAAGCGAGATGGGCCTGTAGTTCTTTAGAAGAAATACACACTCAAATCGAGCTAACTTATCTATTGTTTTGTCTAAAAACAGGCAAACAAACAACATTACCTGGACCTTCCATTATGAGATTTCTCTCAGAATAGGATGAGTGCTGCTAGGGTCCACCAAGAAACTCTAAGGAGGAAATAATGCGTAAACAATGTTTAGTCCTGACTCGTTCTCAAACAACCACATTCTCTCACTGTATTGTAGCAGATAAAAAAAAAATAATATAAACATTTCTAATCCCAACGTGTTTTGTTTAGACACTAACATGTTTTACCTTTAGCAATAAACAAAAGTTTTCTGACAATCGGACGGAAGAAACAAAATTGTCTAGCGACACACAATTTATGTTTAAAAGAAAGCAGAAATAAATATTATATATGAACACTTATTAAGGCATCACAAAAACAATATTAAATTTAAAATAACTTAAAAATAGGAAGCAATAAAATAATAAATTAAATAAAAAATAGATAAAGTTGTTTTATATAAATTTTAAAATCACAACTCTCAAAGATTTTATTTATTAATCAACAATGTATTTTTATCATGCTGTAATTTGACGATTGTCCTCAATTTAATAAATAAAAATTATAAGTAGAAAAAGGAAAGGTTCACGTTCACGAAAAACTAATTTCCATCCGAAAAAGTAAATCAAATTTTCCTTATTTTCTTGGCTCTAATATTAGATCGTAAATCTCTCAGACATATTTAGCAGCCGCGACCTAGCCAACACAAACGCCGCTGATCTATCCCAACATCTGTGGAATGTCGGACGTATCCAAGTCGGGTATCCGATGCCTACTTTTTGTGAACTGTCGGTGAACTCTGATTCGAAACATTTGGTTAGTCCAAATGCCTCGAATCAGTTGTATGTATAAGGCATTGTGCTGATCATCAACAGTCTATAGCGGCGTCTTTTTATTAACGAACTTATCTAAGGAGTCTTTAGTGAAGTAAATTACAGCAAAGAAAATGAATACGGTGGACTATTTTGTTGTTTATTTTAGAATATGATGAATTATTTTGAGTAATTTTTACGGACTATGAAGTAGACACATAAATGAGTAAAAATAATTGATCTTTTTAGAAACAGAATAATTCAAAAACATAAAACATTTAAGGTGTGACTTAAAGTATTTAGAATAGGGTTTCTGACTCATTTCAGACAACAAGCGCAATGATATTTGAGTGTTTACATCTAAAACGAACATATAGTACAATCGTAATGCATTACAGGCAGCCCGCCTAAGAAACGTTACGAAAATAAACCAGAGTAGAGCTACTGAAATTATTACTCACAGTAGTGCAACGACACACTAGTGCGGGGAAATGGAAAGATTTATCGACATTTTATCTACAATTTTTATGTCAAGTTTTAATGGTAGTTTTTTTTTATACAAATTTTGTTTTTGTCGAACAATATTCGTGCCTTTTTCTGTTAATAGAGCAGAAATTCCGTTTCGTAATATTTATGTAGACCTTTTTAAATTAAGACTGCTATCTTACATTGAAGGAAGCCATTGTTACGGTAAATCTGGGTTGCATATTTTAAAGGTTAAATGTTAAATAAAGTCGTTACTAAAAATAACAACGGTACTTTGAGATAGTATATTGATGTAACCAGTAGCCAAAGCTAGTATTATGAAAATAACCGTACCAGTAGTTGAGTGATGAATTTGAAATCAGCCATATTTATAAAGTGCATCGACACTAGTGATGACAAGATTTTTCTACGTCTACATTGATTTGGTAAGACAAAATGTACGTTGACAGATTATAAATTACATATTGATTTAAAAAATAATTGAAATAAAACTACTTTTTACGGATTTTATCGCGTTATATTGATATTATTTTAATCCCGACGTTTCGGACCCTTTACAGCGTCCATGGTCACGGGTGACTAAGGTGGTGGTTTAAAAAATAATGATAAAATTCGCTTTAGATCAACATATAGAGTTGTTTCTTACTTAATTAACTTTAAGTAAGTTAATTAAGCAAAACTACTTTTAAATTATAATATTTAAAAGAAAAAAAAAAACTTTACAAGGAAAATATTTTCAAGTTTAATTTCAAAATAACAGAAATACAATGAACAATACGAATACAAAGAAATATGTAATAAAAGAACAAAACAGCGCCATCAAATAAAGTAACAAATCGCGTTTATTGACAGTACCAGCACATATTTTAATACACGTACAACATACGAGTACTTTGGGTTTAGGAAACGATTGTTTTTTGATGCTAACCCTGCGCTGCATTCTTGAGCTCATCAGTATTCAGACGAAGTCAATCGCTAATGCAACGGACGACGGATTTGAATATGATTTGGCTGCTCATGTTGCAAGGTTATGGGTTTAGCTATGTCTGTTGTAGTGTGTAGCCTCTAGTGTTGTGAAAATACTTTTGTTTGTGTAAAAATCTTAGATGTGTGAAACAGATTTGTTTAGAAAATAAGACGAAAGGAGAGAATATTTAAATAACGTTTTGAGTTAAAATAATATTAGTAAGTACTTATTTATTACTTAAGAAACAGACTGGTTCTTATTAAAATGCTTTCTTTAATTTTATTTCACGCTCAAAAGCTAGGTTTGACATATTTTCAGGTACATTGAACTTTCCAAATGTATTAATCAGTATTATTTCAATTGATAGTAATTTAAATTTTCAGGTACTTGGCCGATTAATTAACCGGTCACTTGCTTTGTAATGAAAACTCACGCATTTTTTATTTGACACTATTATTTCTTCATGAATTTTAATTTGTTGTATAAATTATTACTACTAATTATGTATTAGGTACGACTTACAATACAAAATGATAAGTTTCTTTTGTATGCAACTTGCACACTGTCACATATTCGAGACGACTTATGTAAAATATATATGCCAATTTAAATAAAATTACGTTCTTATAAATTTCAATTTGGTATTATGATCAAACACCAGATAATAAATTTAAAATATTTATCGATGCCAAATAGCACATCACTAACGCTTCTATTTTCTATCAACGGATCCACACGTCCCAAAACTTTCGACAATTTTCCGACTGAATATCGATACCTCACTATCGCACACCACTACTATTTCTAATTTCACGGTCGCCGCGTCTATGTGAGCGTGCGCTAGTGTGTGTGACCTTGCCGCGCGTTGCGTTTCGGCGGTCGTTCACCCCGGTGCATACAACCCTTGACTTTGTATACATATATGTTGCAATACGTATATGTGTGAGTAGATATAGAAATATATATGTATGCGTAGAATAGTGACGTTCAGTCGGATCTGGTTAAACCGGATAGTGATGGTAACGTTTTTGGGGGAAAATGATCCTTATTATTATAATATTATACAGACAAAATAGCTTATATGTTAAGTCTGTATTATAATTTAATGTAATACAAAATTATTGTGGATCAGTTTATTACTCAGCAATCACACAGGCATTTACAGATAAAGGACAATATTTTCCACGAATAAAATAATTGTTTGATTCCTACGTCGATACACTTAAAATATGGTATAACATAAAAAATAACATTTTCTTGTATGGTATGGTGTAATATAATAATAATAACCCATATACTGTCCCACTGCTGGGCACGGGTCTCCTCTCAGTATGAGAGGGATTAGGCTTTAGTCCACCACGCTAGCCTAATGCGGATTGGCAGACTTCACATACCGTTCAGAAAATCTCTTAGGCATGCAGGTTTCCTCACGATGTTTTCCTTCACCGTTAAAGCGAGTGATAATTACGCACATGATTGCGAAAAGTCAGAGGTTCGTGCCTTGGATTCGAACTCGAGACCTTCGATTTGGCAGTCCAGTGGTCACACCCCTAGGTTTTCACTGCTATGGTATGGTATAGTGTATTTAACACAAAAAAATCTCATAAATGCACAACATAACCTGGAATGGTTAACTTTATGCAATTAGTAACACTGTAAGTTGGTAATTTTATAATATACGGGCCTGTTTCACAGCTTACTGATCTTCCCCTTAAATTAACTGGCAATGTTCAAATTCAAATTCAAATATTTTATTTGTTAAACATAGGTAAAAAGTTACAAACTCGGTGGAACATTAAAAGTTCTTACAAAAGTATCACTATGTTTTACCATTAAAGGCATACAAATATAAGGTTATTTTTTTTATTAAAAATAAATAATTGCAGTATTATAATAGTCTATACCTACATTTTATCATCCAAATATTTATTAACTGAATAATATGCTTTTTTAGGTAAAAAATCTGTGAGCATTTTTTTAAATTTATCTTTATTAATCCATGTTCTATTTTTGAATTTATTCGGCAGTTAGCCGATATCCAGAGGTGTTGAAATCGGCCCTTAATAATACTCGCCACTCGTAAGTACTTAAAACCAATCTCTTACTCAATACGAAATTGCAAAACTTATATTAAATTAAGACATGAAGCCACCCAATACAGCGTTGACAATGACATAGATAATAAAATATCGATCACCAATTGTTCACTGCGATGCGCCAGCGCATCCGTGCGCATGAGTTATTTTGTAACAACATACGCAGTTGTGTGACGTAGCTATACCTATGTAAGTATATTTATTGTGTCGAGTTATAACTTTATTTTGTATGAGCACGATTTATCTCTCACAATATATTCTTTTTAAATACAATACTTTGTCTTAAGAGGTATTTTTAATCAATACTAGCAACATTACTAGGGATAGTTGAGTGTTGCTATCTAGAAGCGTAAAGGAGGTCATCAAAAACTCATGCAACTCAGCCCAAATTTGTACATGAGGTACATAACAGCTGTCAAGTTGATAGTTTTTACCATGAGATCACTATAAAACTGATACCTAATAATGTGCCATAATGGCGTGCGTTTGACATTCCAAAACTTACACTGGAAACTGTCAGCTGTGAAATTGACAGTTTTTACTATAAAAACACTATGAAACTGATAATAGTGTGTCGAAATGGCGTGCGTTTTTTTTTTTCAAATTAAAAGTTATTATTTCTCATTAGTTTGAAAAATGTACGACTAGAGCTTTAGCCAGCGTAATACAAGGATTGTTTTTCGATTAAGTCTACCTCCGGTATATCATTTTGTCATATTTTGATGACCTCCTTTTATTCGTTGTTCAGATCATTATATACAGTTATATCTTATGCATAGACATCAATAAAGAAAGAAAACTTATATAGCCAACAACCTATATGAAATACCATATGACACCATGAAATTGAGGGAAAAATATGTATTTTTGTTAAGGAAAATACACGTGGAGGGTCGTAAGCTCCTTAGCATTCCCTTTTATAGTGAATCGGGATAAGTGGGATACTTGTAGTAATATTGTTATCACAATATGCGACTTGGTCTTTTGATCCGTTTGTAGGGAAAATAAGAATTTTCTTTTTTTCGTTGAGTTGTGGTGATTGTGGCAGGAGGAAGGGTTGCAATAAACGTTGTTTTGTAGAATATTTTTGTTTTTGTAGGAGTTTCGTTTTTTTATTTTTTATTGTAAGATAGTTATTGTTTAAATGAACTTTTTCTAAATTTAAACAATTTATTATTATTTACAGATGCAAATATATAGAATTCGGCAATAATAATGTTTTATTCAGTAAGGAAACATTTGATCCCAGCGTCAATACAGCCGTTAGGCATCAAAAAGTTGCTATCTTCTATTAAATAGTTTTGCTTTGACGTTTTGACAGAAATGTCAAAAAGAATTTGGTCCTAGAGCTTAGAAAGCTCTTCTCTTTTTACACTTAATAAAAAATAAATATTTATACATTTTTAATTTAAATAATGTGTTGGAAATGAGATGTCATATTACATGATGCGCAGGATGGGCAAATTTACTAGACTAGATTACCACATTTATAATATAATAATAAATAATAATCGTTTATTTCACAAATATTTCCTCAACATAACATCGTTAAAATATGGCTTAAGCTAAGTGATCAACAGTAAAAAGACCCTGACTTCTAAACTAGGTAATAACCTGTATCTTAGAAGTCAGTGCACCTTAAAATTTAGGCTACATTGTTGTATATATATATTTAAAACAACATAATTATTATAGTTTATAATTTAATACAAAACAAATTTTTCCCTAAGTTAATCCATCCAATGAGCTAGTAAAATGTTTAGTGTTAGGTAGTCTGAATTGGTAATTAAAATGTGATTACTATTTTGAATCTCCTAATTATTTTACTAGCCACTTTGAATTCCACTCACGCATAAAATCAAGTGTGAAATCACGCACGTAAACCCAACACTTAACAAACATTAAATAACTAATGAAGCCCATCCCTAATTAAAACTAAACCCGAAATTCAAATTAAGAACCACACGACGCCATTTAATCGCGTCCAACCGCATTCCGTCTACAACTCGTCTAGCCACGTGTCCAATTCACAAAGATCCGGGGAGAAGTATTCAAGTGCAGCGCAGACGACTAACACATACTATAGAAAGCGGGGAGGGGAAGTTCAGGATAAAGTGGACGTCCCGTGTAGTGTGTAGTGGTCCTGACCTAGTAGCGATAGTAGCCGTCTCTAGGTCAAGGAAGGATAGACGCACACATGCACGCTGTGTATGTGTGAGCTCCGTGTGTTTCACATGTGTGTATAGAATAGTGTTCCGTATTTGAATTTTGCGGAATTCGAACGCGATTTAGTTTGAATCGCGTATCAATATAATCGGTTCGGATTATATTTCAATTTTTGAAATTGATGTTCGTTTTGTTTTGACATCTCGACTGTAGGAATGTTTTGGGAATAGTTATCGATATGATAAATAAATGATTAACTTTGCGAATTATTAACAGAGATATTTTGTTTTACAAATGACTTAATAACAAACTTTTTTTATATTCTTTCTTTCAGAATACGTATTCCGAAAGAAAGAGTAGAAAAAAGTTTGCCCCCATGCATAGCATGTATTTCATTTGATACAGTTCTCGCCAAACTTATTGTCCGGGTTGAAGTTGGCACGAGCTAACTTTAACCCGGCCGTAAAAATCGGAGAATAAAAAAGATTCGGTTGTAATAAATAAAAACGAAAGCTCAAGTCTTAGGCTATCGTTTTAATTCAATATTTTTCTTTCTCCGATTTTTACGGTCGGGTTAAAGTTAGCTCGTGCCAACTTCAACCCGGACAATAAGTTTGGCGAGAACTGTACCTCTGATAAATATTAATTAATACTTCATTACATAAATATATGTCATTTGAATATATCGGACAATGAATAAATCACTGGAAAAGTACCAAATGCAGAATAATAAAACATAATATAGTGATGACCCACAATTGATTAAAAACAGCACTACCTAAAATGTATTTATAGAAAAAAAAACGCATAATGTTAGCTATCTGCTTGTTTAAAACATATTTAGGTATAGTATTGAGGATGCTATCTCCGTTGATTCATTTAGAATAACAACATTACTACTTTAATAACATAAAACGTATTAAAAAGTAGTATAACTATTCATATTTCAATTCATTATGTTTGCGTAAATAATTCGACTGCAATTGTTCAATAACTGTATTAAATAAGAGATTGCATTTTGACACGCATGTATGTACTATCTGTACGTTATATTATTATTACGTACTTACTTCGCTACTTGCAGAAAAAAATAAAACAAAGAAATTCTCATTTGTTTCTTGTTGTATTCCTATACGTCCCTTTGTATGGTATTTCTTCGATCAATAGTACTATTATTGATCGAAGTGGTATTTATTATTTTTATTGGGATCTTAAGCTACCGAGTAAAATCCTTAATTTAGGCAATTTGTTTGCACAAGGTTATTGTAGAGAAAACGTTAATTTATTGAAACCACACTATCGTGTGCGTCATCGTTTAAAAATCTACGAAGCGACATATACATAGACACCCATAACTAGTTCGAACCGGCCCAATCCAGTTTTTTCGACCCTCTGCCCTTCGAGTCTAGCCCGACAGTTCTTGAAGAGCCCTTGCTTTTTATAAAACTACCGTCCAATTTAATGAGACCCCTGAGTCGGTAATAAAATACCTCAGATTGATTCCAGTTTATTGTACAGGAGGGAGGTGAGGGGTATCAGGCAATGATGGTCGGTACAAAGTAAGAGTATACTTTGTATGGTAAGCTTGCCCTTGCGCTGAGTGGGTCGCCTAAATCTGTTGCTGTGTTACGAAATGGGGTAGACAGGAATGTATCTTGGTTGAGAATTTAGAAAATGCTTTGATGTTTTTAGACAAATTCAATTGCAGTTACGGCAAAAGCACACATATTCTGCAGTTTCGATTCCTTGTCAACAGAAACTTTCTTGGTTTTACTCTACATTTCTGAAATAATAAATATCTTTTCATCTTTTATTCTGCAATAAGACGGTTACTTCTTGTTGCCTGAATTTGAATCTATGACTCCGAAAGCCGCTAACAGTCCCATGTCACTGACTGATCTATCTTGTATAAGAAAAAGATAATCACTAGGCTAGTCAGTCAGCTATCTAAACATGTACAATCAGAAGTAATTCTCTTTTTAAACATCATTTAATGTTCTCATTCTGAAACTACCTACTCGAAAAAGTACCGGACGCATACCCAAAGTCCACAAATACCCAATTCCAAACGAATCACAATATAAAACTTCATTTGAAATTTTCTGTTTAAAAAACATTCACTAATTATTGAACGTGTCCGGGCTATGTATTGTCCGGTTATGTACTGCAGTAAATAAGTGTGTGTGAGTGTGTATTATGTAAAAAAAGGGTGTTTTTGTCTATGTGCCAAATAAAAATGAGGGCGTAATGTCCGGCTGCATCGAACGTTTATCGTGTGCCACCCGCGAGTGAAAACGGAATAAGTCAATTTTATTTATTTTTCTGTTTCATTATAAATTACACTTTCTGTCAATGTTGTATTCTAGAATATGTCGCATCATGTGTGTATTCGTGTTTTATAGTTTTACAGTCTTTAATTGTCGTATAAACGTGGGTGAAGTAGGAAAAAAAGGTGTCGAAGTTTCCCTAACCGTAATAAGTAGTTGAACTAAATAAAACCTTATAAGTACTCTTAATTCTCTCTAAATTAGACAGTACCGAAAAAGAGAAGTTACTTGTGTTCATTAAAATCACATTATAACTATTCTGCCGAGATATAAATCATTGCTTAACATTTTAATTTGTATATTATATATCTTCATGCATACAGAAACTAATATGTAGAGTCAGAAGAAGAAAATGTACAGAAAAGGTACACTTTTCTATGTTATTTCTTTGTATAAAAAAAATGAAAAAGAAGAAGACAGTTTAATTTTCAGTAGATATTTCTTAAATAATCACGAATTTGATAAACAAGAATTCTTTTCTGGTAGTTGAACCTCCACGGAACATGACCCGTAAAATATTATTAACTTAAGCTTAAGTATTAAACTGTACGAAAAATGTGTTTACATAATTAGTGAAATGAAAATGCCAAAGATTATTGATATGAAGTCGTATCTGGTAATCTGATTTTGAGGTCAAATTGAAAGGTTAGAGGTGCTACAACATAAATTAACTGCTCAAAGTGCCATATTATCAATACTCGTGTATATGGGAACGAGATATCTTCTTGAAAAGGCTATAAATTTGGGTAACGGTAAACGGCATGTAGAGATCACATAATATTCTTAAATTAAAAAGAATATTATGTGATCTCTACATGCCGTATTTGAATAAAAAAATACAGCAACTGTCGTGTTGCTTGTGGTAGTAATCGCGGCTGTTGCGCGTGAGGACCTTGGTTTGATTTCCAAGACTGGCTTTTAATGGCTCTTAGCTTGCTAACTTAGGGTACGCCTCTAAATAAAACATAGTTTTGAAAGCTGCAGGCCTAAAACAACCCAGATTTTTAATGATAGTGTATTTTTACATAACACTAACCCTTCGGGTCCTCCCTCCCTTCTTGAGAGGAGCCTTGGACCCAGATAAGGAACATTGACTAATTAATATGTAGGTTTATGATAGTAATTATAAGTCCAAAGCTCAATATATCATTGGAATACCATTATTTGCATAATTGAAACTGTGTTCAAGTTATTATTAATTCAATAATATGTTATCTTGATTGAGGCAGCTGATGCATTCTTATTATTACTGAAAGAAAAACCACGATTAAATAAAATAAAATTTCATAATAATGTTTTTATTATTGGTTCTTATAATCTTGGCGGCAGTTTAAACTAAATATACAATATTTTCATTTACTTTATGCATGAAATGTATGTCTACAAATTTCGGCCAAAATCTGGTTTCACTATCGTAAATTGATAATTAGTAATCTTGCGTTAATACAAACCCTCTTCTGATTACATTAAATATTTGGGTGAAATATATACAGATAGAAAAATGCTAGTTATAAATAAAGGCAGCAAGAAACCATTTAATTTCAGTACTCGGCAGTGATGGAATAATTAAATTGTTTATAATACACATGAACTTTTCTTATGGTAATCGATTCCCAAAATGCATAACTCTCCAAACAGCAATTTCGCTTCTCAAGTCGGTCAGTGCGTCTGTATGTTCAATGCTAACTGGACGCCATGTTCCGGCTCGCCACAAGGTCGGTGAGATTCTGAGACGCCTACCAACTACTGCAGGTGTCTCTTCTGACTAACCGATAGCCGGCTTCCTCTTGAGGATATATAAAAGGAAACAATAAACTGTGAGATAGTGAAGACTCAAAAATTAAAGTTTCTTAAATCTTAACGCAATACAAATAATTAATACATACAATAAACACTCTAATATTATTAGAATTAAACGATATGTATTGGAGAAATCCTATTTGTTATTAGCTACTAAACATCGTACCGTTTCAAACATAAAACAGATATATGCAAAAATACGGTCTATATTTTATTTACATTACATTATTACAATAATATTAGGTATAGATACATTAACGGTTTACCTGGTAATTAATTAATTGAATGCTACGGTTCAAAATGAAATTCTATACATAACCACCATTTTAATCTTTCGCTTTTTTAAATCAGCTGGCTATACATTCAAAACACGAGCTTATAATTGTATTTAGCATAAACTTGATTTTACAAACACCACCGCCTAAAAAGAAAACAGAAAACATTCAAATCCGTACTTATTCCCATTTCCCCACCAAACGTCTGACAGTCGAAATTTAAATGAAGTAGCTATCGCAATTAGCGCACACACACACACCCCCACACGCAACTAAACGCACACGATTACAAAAAAGCCCAAATAAAAAGTGTGCTGTTCAAAAATGTGTGAAAGAATGGTATGCACACATACACATCACAGCCACAATTCAATATTGCTTGTCACAGCGCGTACCGTCCGCATAAAATGCATTTTTTATTATAATTAATTTAATTTATTCTTGCACTTAACAATTTTGGAATTTTGAATTTTGCGTCCTTAAGCTTCAGTTATTATTGTCAATGGGTTGAACTTATTATAAAACTGCGTTTAATTAATTCACCCACAAACCTTCGTACTTCTTAAATTTACATATAAATTATATTATCACATATTACTGCGTTCTAGCATTATATATTGATTGTCAATGATCATTGTTAACTTAACATAAAAATATAAGCACAATGTATTTTCGATAAAAAATGCCCAAAATAATTTAAAACCTATAATTTATTATACCTAGCATTTGAATGTTAGTTATACTTAAATGCTTTTACGTTTATATCCTTTCCAAAAAACAGTTAATCTTGAACCTGTAAGTTTGCATTATTGAATAATAACTAATAACCACAGAACTACTTATTACTTATAAGCCACTTAAATCAAAGCATGATTGATGAACTTATTAAAAGTAATAATCTCAATATAAAATCTCAAACCGATACCTACTTATATAAATTACTGAAATTAACTTTTTTCCCTACTCTACAGCAACAATACAACCTGTATCGTGCACACGACTGCATCCGCACACACACATTTTTGCAACCAACTTGTACGTACACTCTGTGCGTTAAGTCGGCGCGACCATGTGGCGTATTTAGGTCAATTGCTGAAATAAACGCATCGTCGCAGTGCTGTGCGCCTGAGTCGTTTTTTATTGAACCTAAGGCAAAGAGAGAGTATGTTGCACTTACATTTCTTTTTGTATGCACTTTAGGCGCCGGTTGGCGTGTTAGATTATTCGTTTTAAATGCACACGAGATCCGTTAGTGTGGTTTTGTTTGAAACTCACGCAACTGTTTTGAATTTATTATAATGTTGTCGTTTTAATTTGCTTTTATATTTGAAACATTTATTGTAGAAGTGGCTTCTTTTCGAAAAAGTATTCATGTTTGTTACATGAAAGTTTTGAGTTTTATCACCTTGCTTACGCTAGTTTTAATATTTAGATTTTTAACTTTGCTGACAGTCCTCGTCATTAACTAAACATAATACTTTTTAGATCATATAATTATTTTCCTTGATAATAAAACCTAAAAAACGCAGCAATCTTTACCGCGAAGAACCGCTAATATTCAGTTTTAAAATGTCAAGGTGCAAGCAAATTGCAGTCATTTTTATAACGTAATGACCGACTTGTCATTTTTTAACTGTTCAAATATTTTCCATCGGAACTACATCCGTGATAATAAAATAATCAGACTTTTATAGGCATTGTATACAGATTAATAATCTGAAATAGTTATTGTTATTGATTACGAAACTTAATTAAAAAACGTAATTTGAAGTTACATTGCATCAGTGTAATCTATCGGGCCTTATGTAAGATTTCTTATTTCGTAAAGGTTGTATATAACTGGGTTTTAATTATACATTATATGCCTTGAGGGGAAACGCGCTTAAATTATATGTTAATGTTGTTACTTTATAAAATATTACTGAGAGTGTAATTATGATACTCAAGATTACATTATTTTTTGTTAAAAATTATAAAAACATTGCAGTCACTTCTCTAATAAAAAACATGAACAACACATGTCAATGTCAATAGAATGTACATGTTATTTTGTTGTATTATTTTTACTGTAGACATTCTGATCTGATTATTACGTCATGTACAGAAATATTAGTTTAATAGTACTGGTTATTATAATATAACTACGTAAGGACTGTGCAGACTGCATGTCACAATTAAAAAATATATAATATTCTCGAAACCAAAGTGAACTAGTGCTCAATTGGCTAAAAACAAATGCAACGCGATACTAACAAAGATGGCGTTAGTGTTTCTGCGAACGCGTCTGTCAAATGTTCGGAAAGCCATCTTTAGTATTTAAATCAAAGACTAGTTTTTTTTTTTGTGTTTGTTTGGTAATATTAATCTAAATAAGATAAGAGACATAAAAGTATAATCTGTTGTTTGAACACAAGTTTCTTTGAAATTCCAACGTCATTTTCACATACAGTTCCTTATTTTGACAAGAAGTTTAATATTCTCGCAAGGTTGGCAACAGAAAAAATACAAAAGGTCGCCGAGCAGGTTAGCGAATACAATAAAAAATCAATTTTTATGCAATCAATATCATCTGATTACACTTTACATTTGTATATTGAATGACATTATTGTATAAATTTGGCAAACGTTTTATTTTTTGTGAAAAGTTTCCCAAAAACTTTCAGTCCGGTCTCGGTTTCGAATATTACCTTAGTACTTGCAAGCCTTAAATCAAACGTCGTTTATATATTTTATGCATATTTTATAAGCACCGACGTTTAAATTATGTTTATACATTTGAGAATGAGTTCTTATTTTGCGTCGTACAAATATCTACGACTAACCTTGAAGGCTTGTTTGTGTATTTTTGTCCTTAGGGCTGATCCTGCTTAGGACTTAAGTTACAAGTTAAAGGGAAAACAATCATGATATCATGCCAATAGAGTGGAATTTCAATCGTGTCTGAGATGAATAGGTAAAATACAATTTAAGGAAAAATACTTAACTTCAAGTTTGTAACCTTACCTGTTTAAGTACATATTTAAATGTTTGCTGTCCTTTAGCATACATTGTAAACATAATAAATGTTTAACAAATAACACTAATAGGTATCCATTTACAAGTTTTTGTAAAACAAAAACAGTAAATTATGAATAAGAAACTTTTTTATTATGCATATTTTAATAAAACTAAGGCTACGCTAATAGATATAAATAAAAAAAAATACCGAAAAATTGTTAGAACGAATAACTATGAAACTAGGAGGGGGTATTACTCTTGTGAGGCACACCGCGATTGACGATTTTTAATGCGTGCCGCGACAAGGCTTGTATTTTCGGTAATAGGGTACACCTAGAAGCGACATAGATTTTCAGTAAACAATAATACTTTTACAGTTAGTAATAAAATTCAAAAGAATAAAGTCTTTGTTTATGTACGATACTTATGGTGGAAATTTTTATGAAACGTTATAAAAATTTCTTATTATTTTTTATGAAACGAAATATGATTTTAGGAAAATATTAACAAAAATATCTTAATATTGATATTCTTCTTCTTAGATCTAAGTATTATAGTTACTTATTTACAAAAGCATACTTGTAATTAAAATCACACTCACACAAATAAAATGGTAAACTTTGCTAAAATAACATTTTCAACAAATCTAAAAACGTACAATGCAATCTCGCCTTTTGATTTAAAACCGAACAATATTAGCATAACAAATACCATACTTTCCAATACAAAAATATCTTTTATACTGTATATACATACTAACAATCCTTTACAGCGTTTGACCTAAATTTGTTCGCATCTGTTAACAGTAACACAAACAGTTCAGGGTCGGAAAGGATATATGATCCTTGAGAGGAATTGAAACATGATTTTTCGTTTACGCGCGGATATTTCAGCCATCTTTGATTATAACCAAAATTATAGTGGTGTTACTCGAAACCTTTTTAAAATAGTCGACACAACCTAGTTTTTATGAAGGCAGTCTTCTGTTATTTATAAATGGATCTAGGTTACCTAAGATTAGGTAAAAATGCTTAAAAATGCTTAAAAATGCTTATTTTGAGCAGCGAATATGAGGCTGAAAATGAGGCTTATTAAGTATTTAGAGCTCTCCTTGTTATGAGTTTAGCCTGAATCGGAAAATGATAAAAAAAAACATCATCGGTCATTCACGCTATTCTCAAACATTGGAAATGTGCATTGAATGACGTGTCCCGAAATATCTGGCACATAAACATGAGTTGTGGCACAAGAGGAACTGAGCGACGCTGGGGGGCGGAGCAAGCGAATCTGGGACGAACGGAACGATATCGTTTGTTAATGACAAACCAATTTGTGTACCGTGATATTATTTTAAGAGTACATAACGGTTTCTCCGAACAGTATTTTTAAGTTCATTGTGCCATTTGTGTTAAAGTATTTTTTGTAGTTTTAGAAATACTGGTTTCTGGCACTTACGCAAATATTAGAACATTGATGTAAATTAAAATGATTTATAGCGATAAAATCCGTAAAAAGTAGTTTTATTTCAGTTTTAGAAATATTCCAAAGTGTAAATGGCTATTTTATAGAATGAACTAACAAAATTATTGACTTAGTTATGAAAGATAATGGTAATGCCCAAGTATTAATCAAATTTCACTATGCTTAGAAGTTTATAGTTATATAAATTATATTTTTTGCAAGTGAAAACTTGTTTCTATCAACTTGTAATATCTATTGATTTGACATTATTTGTGTTAAATTTATTTATGCTAGTATAATCCTTAAATTCATTTTCTAAATGGATGTCTACCTACCTCAAAACGAAACGTTTGCTTCAATACCTACAAATATATTTAAACGAAAAAATTAAACTAAAACTCTTATCAAGATATACAATACGATTATTGCTACAGTTTTATAACTAATAATAAACAGCACACTAAAACACCGCCGCTATCTCAGAAAACGTCAAACTTTCCAAAAACAGGAGGCATATTATTTTTTTAAGTTGCATCACAAGCGCCTGCCCCTGTACACTGCAATGTGACCTCGATACACACACACGCGCAAATACACTCACACTACTTCATTAATTTGTCTGTGTGAATACGTGCAGATGCACTTACACATGTGCATAATTTATACACAGGCTGATGTCGATTTTTTTATTCTTTTTTTAAAGCCGTGTAATTTTTTATTGGTGCATTAAAACGTTATAAAATAAGATCGTAATTTGTTGTTTATTGTACATTTATATTGTTGAACAGGTTTTCGATAATCAGGAAGAGATAACGTGTTTTAATTGTAGAGTGAATTCTTTTGCTTTTAGCAATATAAGGTCGTTTGTTAATAACACTAGTTATTCATAAAAAGTGGTTATATTAAAATAAACCATCAAAACAGTGACATATCAGACAATACTTACATAATTCGACTACTCGGCTATGCTATGTAGGTAACATGTTAACATTAAAATTATTAAATTCGATGATAATAAAATCTTTAAGTGTAAGTTTATGGATATGTGAACATAATATTCTGTATACATTGCAATTATGACGTCATCTTATTTTTATAACTTTATTTACAAGCAAAGTTCTCGTGAAAATCAATACGACACTATTAAATATAAATAAAAGGTATTGCAAACATACCTTTAGTTTTGGAGTACTATTAATTACCATACAATCAAATAATCTTACAATATTTGCAGCACTAAACGTGATTTGTTTTTACATTTGAGGATTGTATAATTTTTTTATTATTATTTTACTTTTATTAAAATTACCCTAATCAAAACTATTATTATGTTATTTGTTAACTATTATTGAGTGATTCAGAAAAAATCGACAAAATACTATAATGAAATATCTTTCTTTTAAATATATTATTAATTAATTAGTCCCAAAATCGACAACACTCTGTATTATCACACACACAGACACAGGCCGCTCTCAACTGATCTGCTCATAATAAAATGTGGCTTTTTTATCATGCATTTACTTTTTTCTATGTACAACCTTAATCTGTATGTATTGAATACATAGCGCTTATGTACTATCATCATTTTGAATACGCTGTTTTTGTCTGTCCGTTGATTTATCGGTTATAACGTCATTACGGGTAGGCAAAAATTACTGTATTATACTTTGCAAAGACTGGGCATAGCCAAATATCCCAAGCCATTCCTTCAAGAGCGGGCCTTCAGATCTTTGCGGAATTTCCTAGAAGAACACTTTACATCAAGTTCAAAACTTATTGCTTTATCGATGAAAGAAAACGCCCTAATGAAACCACATCTCTGCGGCGACTTGCTTGAAGATGTGTGAATATCTGCCAATCGGCATTAGGCCAAAGCGTAATGGATTAAGTAATTTAATAAGAATACGCTACATAAGATTATGTTTTCCAAATAACGCTGAAGGAAAGAAGAATCTCAACCCCGAGAAAAGTGAACCAATGGAGGCAGGCCGAAAAATGGATTAGTTCTAATTTCTAAAGTATTTTTTTTGTAAGTGAAGTTTCGTTTATAAACAGAATAAACAAATCATATTAGATAGGTACCAATCAAGTCACATCGCCTTTATTCTAGCATATAATTTTTCGGATTTGATTCCTGAAGTCTCTTCAAAACTCCTCTGTCAGTTTGTTTGGTAAAATTCGGTAATAAGCACACATTATCAAAAAATGCTTTCTGTACTCAAGCAAGCAAACACTAGCTAAACTTAATAAGTGTTTTTGCTCATCCATTCAAACTAAATGCCGCCATCATTAAACATTTATATTCATTTGCGGCGGCTCTTTGTCGGAAACCTGTGTTTGCTCTGTGACCGATGCTCCGATTATTTGGTCCTGATTGGAAATGGGGTGGTTTGAATCTGTTTAGCTACTTTAAATAAGGTATAGTTGACAGAGGGAGGGGAGGCCAAGGTAAATCATGTAAGTAATATCAAACACATATATGGGCCTGTAGACAAGTAGCAATTTGACATTCGAAAAGAAAATGTATGCAATGACACAAGCTTTCGTAAAATCGGACTATCATCGTCATGTCCATACATTTTCTTTCTATTCGTTCGTTGATTCGAATGCCAAATTGCAACTTGTCTAACCCTCAACTACGGTGAACGAAAATACGAAAATTGTGGGATATCTCATGCCTAAAGGATTTTCTAGCTAGTTTGTGAAGTCTGTTAGCCCAGGTAGCTCGCCTGCTCGTTTGCCAACATCCAACCATAAACCATAAAAAAGTAATAATTTATTTTCTAATTTTAGTTTGGTTATATGCAAAGATAAACTATTCAAATGATTGCGTGGTCATTGTGTACAAAGTTTTCAAATCTATTCGAAAATCACGTTCAAAAATTCCGTTACATAGATTCATAGATACAAACCAAGCCAATAAAAAATAATAAATGGTACCAGGTTTAACCTTACAGTAACTACTCATATTATTATTTTGTTAATAAACTAGATCGTATTCCTTATACTTCAAAACCACACATCGTTTACATGACTACAGTCTTCGCGGAGCGGCTAAGGATCCATAATTAATGTGTCGGTTCCCCATTGTTACCTTAATTAATTAAAGTTAACCATTTTCTATTGGATATTGTAGTAAGTAGGTACTGCTGAATTTTCCGTCGGTTCTTGGTATTCAAGCCTCCGAAGGCTTTCAGAGGTTTTGGTTTCCCTAAACAACAATTATATTAGTTACTTATGTATTTTATACACTTTAACTTTTATATTTTTTCTTGTTGTTATCTTTTTATGTCTTCCGCTTTTTCGTCTCCTAATTTATCTTTTATAAAACAGTGATAGCCTAGGAGAATGACCACTGGACTGGCCAAGTCAAGGAATTCGAATTCAAGGCACGCACCTCTGACTTTTCAAAGCATGTGCGTAATCATCACTTGCTTTAACGGCGAAGGAAAACATCGTGAGGAATCCTGCATGCTTGAGAGATTTTCTCAACGGCATGTGAAGTCTGCCAAACCCGCATTAGGCTAGCGTGGTGGACTATAGCCTAATCCCTCTCATACTAAGAGGATACCCATGCCAGCAGTGGGGCAGTTAATGGGTTGAGATGATGAATATCTTTTTCGTCAGTTCCTAAATCATTAAAGTGGTACACACTACTATTAGAAGCTAGATGATAACTATTTCAGTTATCTTTTTTGACATTTACATATATAATCTTTTATTAAGACTACTTTTATAAAATTTGAAATATGAAAACAATACATTATTAAAATTCTGATACAAACATGTCAAAAACTTTCCTCTCACTAATCCACAGAGACGTGTTCTAACTATTCACTGACAGACCTTAAAAACTTTAACTGCAATCAAAGCGGTGCCACACTGCTTTTTGACATTCGCCCAAAAAAATAACATCAAATAGAATTTCGCGTCAAAACAATGAACAAACTAACAGAGTGGTTGTATAAAACACATGCGTACAATTTGCTTCCATCGGACGGCGCGTCCGAAAAATGCTTTTGAAAAAAATTGAAAAAAATATTCGCCAGGAACGAATTCCAGATCAGAACAGGGGCCTGTAGATATGGTTTTTTAGCTGTTTTTTGGAATTTGTTTAGAAAAGTAACCAAAACAACACGAACGTATGTTGTTGTTTATTCCAGTTCTAGACTTTTGCTTAAACTTTCGGGGATACACAGATTTTACAAATCTCCCTCTCTGGAGATAAATTTTGGGCACCATGTACACACACGTATACACACACAGGGCATTATTGGGGCATGCCTATTATGACTAACGAGAATCCAAAGTTTAGGCTGCTGCTGCAAATTCCTAACAGTAAAAACCCAATACCTAACACTTTTCTCAACCCGATCATCGAATATACTTAGAAGTTTATATAATGTCTCGATCGAACGATCTATAATAATGAGAGAGTCATAATTATATACACGTTCAGTCAGAATCAGTAATATACAAAAATCATCTAAGTACTATTCGCCCTACCTATTACAATATCTAAGATAGCAATGAACAGGGTGTATTTCAGACTTTTAAGTACACGTTACAAATGTTAGGTTTTCTATTACGACAAGAAGGACTGACACTGAACATAGCTTCGTTTTGCAACGTTTTTGCAAAGCTGTTCTTTAAAGTGCAGTCTCTTTCTCTTATAAAAGAGAAAATAGTCGTTTAACCACGCAGGTGCAAGTGTTTTTCTTCACCCCGTCTGCCAAAAAAATGCAACCCCCCAATAGCGGAACCCAAAATATAAAAGCGAACGGCGCGCGGGCATTCCGAATATAGAACTTTCTCTTTCGACGGGTAGATGCCATTTTTTCCGTTTTTTCACGCGTTCCCGATAGAAAAAGTGTCGTTTTTTTCCCCCCGACCACTCTCACTTTCAATAGTTGCTCGTAAAAAGCAAATAAAGATCGGTAAAAACTCGTTCGCGGGATTTTTTTTGCGTGAACTACTTTTTCAGGGTTATTCATTATTTTCTCTCGGGTTTTTTTCGTCTAGTTTTCATGTCATAGTGGTATTTTTTAACGGGACGCTCGCTGAACGGATTTTGTTTTTTTTTTTGTTTCATTGTGGTATTTGATTGGCAATGTATGGTGTTTTGAGGGGTTAGATTTAAATATCAACAGGGTTTTTTCAGTATCGGCCACTCTATTGGAATTTTATTGCGGAAAATTGAGCTTTGGGAGAGTAGTTGCCACTTGCGCGTAGTAATGTAATAGTATAGTGTTGGAAATAAAATAAACACTGAAATATAACTGTAGGGATAATAGTTGTCAAGCAGTTTCATATTATAATCTTAGTATTTTAACGAATTAATAGAGGTCAAAGTATTCGAAGTAAGAACTTCGATCTCATCGTAATGTACTGTAGCTATAAAGGGCTACCTTTTATAAATATCTTGCTGCAGTCTGCAAAACTAAGCTAGCAAAGGTTGTCGTAATCTTGAATTTTTTTATATTTGCATTGACAAATATTCTGCGGCTAAGAAATAATGTGCTAGCATTATTGTGTTTTGGCAATGTATCCAATGGTATAACTGGACAAATAAGATTTTACAGACTTCAGTTACACCGGCTACCGGTTAATATATTATTAATACTGTACTATGCTGGTGTTGCTAGAGTTGCCCTGTTGTTAATCAAGTTATCATCTTATTAAAACTAACCTTCTGACTAGTTTTATAAATTATAATCTACATCTCCAACAAATACTTATATTTTATCCAATTTATACTTACAAACATTTGACAAATTATATACTAAAACCTTCCTTGAGAACCACTCTATCCATTGGTGAAAACAATATAAAAATCGGTGCAGTAGTTTTTGAGTTTATCGTGAACAGACAGACAGATAGTCGCGGTGGAGGACTTTGTTTTATAATATGTGATAATACCAATCTTTATTCAAGACTATGATGACAGTCATTGGTAGAAGCACGTGTTGAGTCAAATTTTGTCTGTTTCCTCATGCGATCTAAAACTTCGCATTTATCTCCCTCCCTTAGAACTAGCCTATCATAAAAAAACCCCCATGAAAATCTTTACAATCGCGTCATCAATTTTACAATCAAAATAACGACATATTTTAACAGGCAAGCATCAAACTCCGGACCGCGCCCTGCACTAAAACATCACTACCCTTTAACCATTTCATCTTTACAGGCGACTTTTGAAAGTTTATTAGATTAGTTTATACCGCGTGTTTACTTAAAGTGGTGACATTTTTAGTTGGCGAATGGTAGAACTTAGTGATTTAATTCAGTCATTCGCGTAATCTAAAGTAAGCATAATAATTATGCCATTGCCACATGTAAAAAACAACCTAATAACTGAAGAAAGAGTCTTAAAAAGAATTGATTATGAAATTGCATTTTTTTCGCTAAAATATGTAATAAAATGCGTCATATATTTCGATTAATATATTTATTGATAATATAGTATATGACGTTTAAGTATATGTATATTAATATAGGTATCTATTTTTCCTAGGCCCAAAAGGAAGTCGTCTTTTTACCTCGCAGAGGACACCCCAGTAGTGAAAACATCACGCTTTATAGAATGTTCTCTACTAATTTAATGTGCTTCCTGTAAAATGTTGATATTCGGTCGTATCCTGGTTATCCTAGAAACAGACCGAAACATACTCAGAGGAAAGAATAGGATGATGACGTAAAACCAAGTCCATCCTACCAGCATGAGCTAGATAGCAATCAGTGAACATTAAGAATACCTAAAACCCAAATCCTTGTAAACATAACTCACCTCAACTCAACTCACACATTCAACATCAAAATACCATCGGAAAAACTTATAAAACTGCGAACTCAACAAATAACGAAGTTATAACTAAAAAGCAGAAACGTATCTACAACATTTAGGTTAAAATATAAGGATCTTGCATAAGAAAACGTGGGGGTAGCCTCCCCTGTATCTCCGTTTTTAGTATTTTAGTAAGTTCGGGGGGAATTACCGCCCGGGTGGCGGGGCCCCTCGGGGGGGCCAAGATGTTGATGCTCCTTAGTTTTATATTACTGCTGTACTTTATTACTTATTTGTGTTAGTGTTTTATTCGTTTCGCGTGTGAGTGAGGGGGGCGTCGGGGGCGCGGGCCGACGTGCCGCGCTTAGTTGCCGCTTCTATGCAGATGCGGGTTTATGAAACTTGTAATTTTTTATTGGTACTTATGATTGTTGAGTTTTTGGGGGTTGAGATGAATTTCTTTCATTTGTATGTTAGGTATGTCTTGAGTGTTACTTGTACTGTCAAATATATGTCTACTGCCAATGTTAGCACGGTTCTAGGTCATTGATCTGTGTTATGAGACAAAAATCTGTCACCTTCAATGGGTTCTTCGTTTCAAAATCCCGAATTTCACGGAATTTAACGGTCTGCAATTAGTTTTTCCGGGTTTTGGCAGTTGTTTGTTTATTTATAGACTACCATACAGGAATTAATAAAAGTACTATTGTTGGATATCTCCTGGTGTCTTGAAGCTATTAGTTTTATATAGTACAATTTCTATGAAATCATTACTAAAAATCGTACTAATTTTAAAGGAGCATTTTTTTAATCAAGCCATTTAATAATAATAACATTCTTTTATTGCCACAATGTATATGTAAAAAGTACATACATAAATGGTAAGAGAAATTTCAGGAGGTAGGTACAGAAAAAGCTTAATAAATGTTCTGCTGGTACTTAAAATAGGTTAACCCTGCGCTATAAGTACCAGCAACCTTCTAGTTTCACAAATTAATCTAAAATTTATAACTTAACGCCTGTATTACCCGAAGGGTTAAGCAGAAAATTACTGCTGTACACCCACATTGCCGCTATTATTTAGATCCGATCCGAGCTTTTATAATAAAACAAATAATTGATAAGGTACGAATATGAAGAAAACAATATTTTCAAAATTACGTAATAAGCCACGAGTATCCATTCTAAAAACGTACTATTAATAATAATTAAAATAATACCTCTAGAAAGAAAATTCTCAAGCTTTTCGTTCCAAGTGTAAGCAGAACTTGAACTGCACGAAGTTACTAGAACATGTGATGTTTAAGCACGGCTATAAGTTACAAGTAGTTACAATATGTAACGAAACCCTCCGGCTACCCTTTTTGCCTTTACATCGTGTAAGGGTTAGAGAATTGATACCACGAATGTTTTACATGTAGATACAAAAACTACACAGTTTTTTAATCATATTTATTACCGCCTTTGTTAAGTAATAAAATATTATTGTCAAAAGTTATGTTTGAAATTAAATGAATATTTTTTTTGTTTTTCAAATCAAACCAAATCAAGATTTATCACTACATATTATAAAACAAATAAAATCCTCCGTCGCGTCTGTCTGTCCATATGTATGCTTAGATCTTTAAAACTACGCAACGGATTTTGATGCGGTTTTTTTTAGTAGATAGAGTGATTCTTAAGGAAGGTTTATATGTATAATAACATACCACGCGGGCGAAGCCGCTGACGGGAAGCTAGTTTTAAATAAAATACAATGATGGTTTTGCGGTGGTTACTGGGCTAAGCTCGGGGCTTGTATGGCAGATACCAACAGAGTTTAACAATTACTATTTTAACATTGTTGTATTATGAACTCCGTAGACATCATAGGCATGTTTAATGTTGAGAAAAATTAAAATTAAATTCAATTACAATAAAATAAAATAAAATTCCGTTATAATTAGAAATGAACACAAAAAGAAATCGGTGACTGAAGTAACAAATTAATAGTTAATATGTTAATTTGTTTTCTTGTTAGACATAGAATGCCTGTTATGCAGTTATTCGACTAGGTGGTCGTGAGTTCGGATCTCTTAAAAGATTGAAATCAGGTCAATCCTTTTTTCGGTCGTAAGAAAAATCTTCCCTGGATATCCTTCGTCATAAGAAAGGTTTGGTTTAGTACCCCTACAATAAAGCTTGTTTTTTTTCTGTCACCTTATGCTGAGGACTGGTGAGTCAGGATATTTGTTCATCGCAACAGTATCGAAGTATAAGGCCTGTGCCTCGACCATGACCCTTTCTCACTAAACTCGTTAGCGACACCGTAAAATAGTTGTATGGAAAACCCTCGCAGCGCCTCTAGCGGTTACGTAAGAAACTAAAGTCTGCTATGAGATTGCAGCGTTTCGATGCGTAAAAAACCTATCGAAAGCCATTCGATAGAACTCATGGTTGAGGCACTGGTCATATTCAAGTCACGTGACGTTATCAACCATTTTGCTATGTCCTTTAATATAAAACAGACCCTTTGACCTTAGGGTATGTCCCGCAAAAATAAATACATTTAATAAACTTACTGTGTACAGTTAAAATTTAAATCAGATTACATAGTCGAACCTTAATTTTATGGTGAGTTTTCCAAAATAATTGATGTTGCAAATTTAGTCAAGGACACTAAATAACTGTATACTCAATGTGGTGGATCTATCCGGGGGTCAGAGCATCCTTTGAGTGAGATGCGAGGCAAGGCCACAACCCTTGAAGGGGTCCAGAGGCTGTGCTGGACAACAAACTGTGTCGGGTTTCCTATAGCCTCGACGGTAGATAATTAAGGCAGATTTTTTATTATTTTACGACATTTTTTGAAGAATTTTATAATATCAATCAATTTATTAAACTATGAATTATTTATAAAATTTGCTTAACAGTTAACAACAGCAGTGGGCTAAATTATTACAAACATTTTAATCAAAATAAAGCTTCACTCTCACAAAATTTCATCCAATTTTAGCATCATTCCCCGCTGTAATGGGAACACCCCAAAAGTCCTACACATTAACAATACATACATACATATATGTAAAGCAGGAAACAGCGCACATCAAAAACTGTAATCAAAACACCCCCAAGGAAACTTTCTTAAGGGGGCACATCAATATTCTTAGTTGAATATAATCAATTCTAAGAGAAAGAAACAGTCTCTGTATTGATAAATGAGAGCACCCTTCATATTTCCGCATCGCCCTCCCCGGGGGGGTGTTTTAAACCACCCCCGGGGGGACATCTTAGGAACGTGCAAGATAGTAAACGCTAGGGTTGTCGATGTTAATGAACTTTTGTACGGAAGATGTTTTTAGAGATTTGTGTGTTTGAAAAATCGATAGTATGCGGCTTGAAGATTTTTGGAGATGGTGGAGATTTTATTTCATTTATTAGTTAGTTGATTATAGAGCTATGTATTACGGGATTATTATATTGATATTTACTTTAATTACTATAGATCACGTGGTATCGTGGTTATGATAATATATTACACAATTTTATTAGTGTAATTATACATATTAATATATTATTAATTTAGACAATTATTTCTAAGACAATATCTTATTTACGCCCCCTATTACATGGCACCCAAACGTACGGGCAAACTGTTGGTGTACATAAGTATACCACTGCCAAACCCTTCGGAAAATACATGCGTAATGGTATATTATTCATCTTATTCAAGATAATACAACACCTGAATACAGAGTGGAGTTTTATTTTAGTAAAAATATCGTGAAATATGATTTCAAGGCTCAAATATTTCTATCTATTGACAAAAGCAGCATTACTGACACTTCACCAAATACTACAAACAATACGTAATAAAAACAAACAAAAAATGTAAATAAATCTAATCAATTAGAATAATTCGCACACAGCCCTGCTACGTTTGTAGCGAGGCCTACGAGTCGTAGCGGCCACGGCTACGGCGTAGGCGCTAGTGGCGCCCCCTCCTCTTACACAACTTTTTACTAAGAACCACGGGAAATGAGTGGATAAAACATAGGTAGCTTCACTTTACATCTAATAATTATTATTTCGGCATTTTTTATTATTATTATTTTTGTTATTTGTACATTAGGTTGCTATTTTTGTGTGTAATGTTAACATACTTTTCGCTTGAAAAAAAGTATTATACTTAATCTATGATTACGTAAGGGTAATTTTTTAATAGTTTTGTTTTTTATATTTATACGAATATTTGTTTGTTCTTCTATATTTTCCTTCTCAATGTATCAACTAGTAATGAAATAAGGTGTACTTACATAGTATTCTTGTACCTATATATTTATTACAAAGGGTTGTATAGAATCTTTAAGTCCATTGACAATATCCCAGAAAAAGTTGCCTAGAATCATCTTCTGGCCTGAGAATCGAACTTCACGATAAGACAGAATTCCAGAATAAAAGGTACCTACCTAGATCTTACTAATATTATAAAGGTGAAAGTTTGGATGTTTGGGTGTTTGTTGCTCTTTTACCGCAAAACAGCTGAACCGATTTGGCTGAGTGTTGAAATCGTTTTAATCCCGAAAAATTCAATGTTCCTAACTCCACGCGGGCGAGGCCGCGGACAAAAGCTAGTGTTACAATATACATCATTAATTTCACGAGTACCTCTATTATTAAAATCACTAAAATCCAAAGTGGGATATTAAAAATGACATTCGTAATATAGCTAGTTCACTAAAATAACAACTGTCATTTATAAAGCTCATTAACACATATCATTTTAGACAAACACACACCGCACTCGCATTATGTGAAATAATATTCAATTATAATTAAACTATCTCTTGTTGTCATGACAAAAAGCACATAATATTCAAATTCATTATGTAAATAGCTTTCCTCGATGAGTTTTTGAATGTCTCGGAAAATTTTGAACTTAGAAAGTATCAGTCGAAGTCAGAAGTGTATGACATAGCAATTTAATTAATATTTCAAATTTATATATTCTTAAATAGTATGAAAAGAACTAACAAAACAATTAGTGCACCCAAATAACTTGTCCCAATGTATATCAACGATCTCTAAAGACTACAACCGAAAATAATGCAAAGAACATTAACACAACTTATAATCGAACCTGTGCCACTGATCGTTTTAACCACTACACCAAAGGCGGCGTGGCCTGCTCTTATTTTAAACAACTACGCCTTTATAATACATCCAGTTTCGCGACTAAATATCAGCGAGTGTAGCGGTGTACTGCGACCGAACGGTCTTGAGCCTTCTAAGGAACTAATCTTGATTATTTTTTCGTGAAAATATAAACTGTGTATCTAATGTGTTGTTACTAGTAAATAAGGAATGTATTTGTAGATTTAAATTCTCTCGAGAGATAAAAGAAAAAGAATAAAATATTTCTTTTTTTTTTTCAGTGACAGTCAAGCACAAATCTTTCAAATCTTTAATCAATTCTCATGTGTATCATATTAAGAATGTAATGTTCACGAATGCAGGTTTTTGATGCTGTAAATGATTAATTTTGACATGTTTTTATATTATAGGTCTTGCAAGGGACATTATCAAGTTCTTTTACTTAAGGCTTCAGGGCAACAAGCGTCTTTCCTGCTAACAATTTCGCTTTCAGATGTTCACGTGAGAAAGCATAGAGAAAAATTCATAAATATTATGTTGACTTGCAACTATTGCCAATTAAAAAGTATCAAGACGTTCAAATCGTAATACTTCCGCGTACCGTATTTACAAGTATTGTAAGTATAGAATTATATATTTTATAACGCCACCCCACCACCCGCGACCCCCCCGCCCGCGAGAACTAAGTCTTCGCGCATCTTTCTATCCCCACCTTTTTGCTTCTTTTAAAACCACCCTTCGTGTGCACCCCTTCCCCTATTTCGACTAATTTGGGGGTACAACTGAAGAATTATTTCTTGCCGATGTATGTTTAAAAGAAATTGTACTCTCAGATTAAGATGTTAAGGTTTGAATTTGAGTATAACGCGATTATAGTCTTTGGACTGTATCTTTTCACTTCGAAAACTAATTCCGAATTAGAAGACGGAAGCAAGTGCTTAGTGGGTGCAAGCGAATATGTGTTTTAAATTAAGTCACTTGAGTTCCGTATCCGTTGCATAGCGGTGTAAAATTAGAACGGTTTCGTCAAAAATATGAAATTAAAATCTTATACTAGCGAAAGAAGTTTTAGCATCTTTGTTTTAGAGTGAGAGGGGAGAGGTGCATTAGTCCCGCTCGCACAGGGGGTAGGCAGGGAGGCAAGAGATGGGTAGTTTGGAGTAAAAAGCTGCTTTCTTGATCAATGCGCCTCGCATTCGGTATTAATCATAACCGGGGTATTTTCGTCTATGTCCCGGGTAGGGGGTTGGAAGAAGGGGGGTAGAAGGAATCGAGAAATCGTATTCTAAATGAAAATACGGTTCTTCCTGTTTACATTTTGTAATAAATTGTTTTACTCACTGTGTTTGTGTGACGCTCCAACGTCGTATTTATTATTTAGGCCTCCGGGATTACTGAACCGTACTCTGTTCCGTTTCATTGACCGTGACGCTTTAGTTCTAACTTTGCTTTGATTTGGGCGAGCGTACTATCATAATACATGATAATATTGCATAAAAAATGATCCATGACAACTATCTTGTATCATTTCTATCTGAAATCGGATTCTTAAAAAATAAATAGGTATGGCGATTTAATTGCTCGACGCGGGGATCGAACCCAGGACCGCGTAGCAGTCGCGCTTGGGACCAACGAGGCAGTCAGTTCTGATTAAATATATTATTATTTACCACCATAGTACCTATATTCTTCCACATAATTACATTTCTTGATTTCTTAGAACTACAATAATCAATTACGTTTCAGGTAATTCTCTACAAAATATAATTGTGTACTTGAAACAGCTATTTCATAGAAGAGCGCACTTAGAATAATAAGTAAAAGCTTCTTTGAACGGGGGCGCCTATAAAAAATGTTATAGCAATGCGCTTGGATGAACTTCCTTGCTATGCCGCAATTTTGGGCGCATCGATGTAACGACTTAACGCTACATTGAAAAGTTCTACGTCAGACGGCGCTCTGAGATCACTTCATTAATTTACATAGGTATTTAATTATTTTAATAGATAGTGCTAAATACTAATTAACACTATTATTAATAGGTATTTCAGTCACTTAACAGAATGTGTAAATATTTGAATACATAAATAATTAATGTCTTAACACATCGAGATCCTTCCGTGCCTCAGTGAGTCTGTTAAATTGGTTTCAGTTATCATATGAACGCCTATGACTATCGATAGTGACAATCCCTAAGCCCGAAAAGCTTTAAAATCAGTTTGTCCTTGACAGTTCCGTGAAAAAACCTTTTTTTTCTAGAGCTATAGGTATACAATGGCCATACTATTTCATTATTAAAAATTGATAACGTCTTGAGAAGTAGTTACTGAGCTCATTTCAGGCAAATATTATTAGACCTGGTACTAGTTCCGTCGGTTACTTTAATAAATAAAAAAGTTTAGTTCATCTGTTTATTTAGCGGTTGTCTGTCAATGTTATGAATTTATTTAAACACAATTCCCAGTCTATTGGCTGACGGTTAACTTTGATAGATTTTTATTCAAAAATGCCTTTGTTACTAAATAAAAGAGTGCAATGTTTGGTGAAATCTATTCGACGGCAAAATAAAAGTGAATTTCAGTTAAACGAGCTTTTTATTAGTCGTTTTAGTTTTTTAAAACAGCGGCGTTGAGAGCTGCTATTTTTTTATAATTGCATATAGCTCAACATAAGTGGATATCGAAATAACGATTGGCTGGCAATGAAATAATATCAATGTTTTTAATCTTTTTTGTGAGGTTAAGCATAGGTATTTGCAATCATAATGAATGAAGCTTTGTTGGTAAAAATATCTATTTCTTTATTGCGGTATTTTTTCTTACTTGCAACTATTATCTTCGTGTGTCACAGGTTCGAACTCAAGATATCTCCGCACTCCAATAATCACTATAAGGTACTCTACTGTCGTTAGGAAAAACGAATGGTATACGACATTACCTTAAAATACAAGTTTTAAGTGTTTTTATGATATACAAAACAAGAGAACAGTATTCTTTGTAATCACTTTCATAAAAATAATATAAACATTTTTTTAATAATTATTATTACTATTAGCGCCGAGAGAAGACTTATAAAGACCTTATTGGTCAAGTCCTTCAAATAGGTCAGGTGCGTAGTAAACAACCGGCGCGTGTGTATGACAAGATGTATGAACGTTAAGGAAGCTAAAGAAGTATGCAAGAATCATAGCAAGAAGCGATCTCTAGTTTCTGCCTACCCCTGTAGAAAAACGGCGTGAGTGTATATATGTATTATTACTAAAACTTCTTCATTACACTTCTCTTTAAAGCATCGGATCATCTTAATGCTACATGTTCCATACAAACCTGTGTTACTTAACTATCAGTTACATATCTGCCCATCCCCAATATGACAAGCAATACTTGTTGCTTGCACCTGTCAGTGTCACACATGTCAAAACACCATGTCACTATACCAAAACGCCACACGACGACGCTATAAAAACTCTTTCGTAAAAATATTATACCCGGTTACTCAGACTCACTCAATCTTACACCTTATATCTTGAGAGGCAAGGTTGGTATTGAAATGGATAAGGATTAAAGAACTATTTCTGCGTTATTTGCTTACTCGACGTCGTAATAGTAGGTAATGTATTTTGTTATGTTCTGTGGCATTTTACCCAGATTGGTTATAGTGAGGTTTGTGTCACGATTTCTTGATGTTTTGTTACTATTTACATATTGTTTTGTAATAGTCATGTACTAAAATTGCGGTACTAAAATAGGGTTTATACAGACTGGTACGAAGTCGATAAATACTTACTACTTACTAATATTATAAATGTGAAAGTTTGTGAGGATGGATGGATGGATGGACGTTTGTTACAACCTAACCTAACATAATATTTCCTCTAATATCTTATTAAGAATATAACAATCAATAAATCATACATACGTATGTAGACAAGAACTACAGAACGGTATTTTTATGCTTCGACCACGTTCATACATCTCAGGTAAAACGTGTATTACCTACTCGCAACCGGCGTGTGTCTTTTTGGAGTAACTCACCGATGAGGTCAATATAAGTTATCATACATCAACTATATTTAAGAACCCAGTACCTAACCAGCTTTTCTTAAATATCTCTCTGAAAATACACAGTAACCATCTACAAAGGTTTTCATACACAAATAAAAACTACGGTTAACTTCAAATTGAATATAGAACAAGGTATAGATAGCATAAACTACATAAAGCCACCCTAGGCAACTGGAAAACCTAACCCCAGGTAATCTAATCTCAACCTAACATGAAACAAAACACGACAGAGGAAAAAATACAAGTATTTTTCATTACTGTAAGCCAAATGACGCAGCCTCCCGAAAACGTAGCTACTCGTATATTCATTTCCGTTTTGTTAATACCGCATACTTTTAACTGTCTAACTAGGTAGGTACCCCCTGCCTCCCTGCCCAAACTCCACTACTTACACAGTAGGCACAACTTTTATAATACTACGTACTCCGGCGCTTTTTAACGAACCCCCCAGGGGTGGCGCCACCTGCCACGCATACCGAAAAATACGCAAAAGGGGAGGGTGGCGGCCCTGGTTAGAAGTGAAGTGGCTGTATTTTGCGTATTTTTAAATTATTCCCACATGTGGGGCGGTGTTTAGTTTTTTTTTCGCGTGCGTGTGACGCGGCCTTTATTGCGAGAGTTCCAGCGTTTCGACTGTTAGATGTATTTAAGTAGCTTTGAGTGTGATTATGAAGAGAAATTAGCTAAGGTTATGTAACGGTACCTATGTGAGAGCCCAAATTACTGATACCGTAAATGAGTAGGAATCTTTATGGCTTTGGTAAATTAGGCTGAAAACTTATGACAATCGTTACTTATGTTTAGAAGATGAAAATCTTTAAAACAAAAGAAATAGACTAGTAATTTTCTCGCAACTCCACTCGAGTATATTTCAGTAAATTTTGACATTCTTTCCGTGAAAACTCGCGATCGGGATATAAAGCTATGTGCTATGCAGTTTTAGCCACCTATATTCGTAATTTCAGCCAAATTTCTCTAGATGTAAGGAGTAACAAACATCTAAACAAACTTAATATTAATATCATAATATTATTAAAATTGGTATTCCTATTAAAAATACAAAATAATTATACTGGCAAATTAACAGGAAAAGTGTTGGTTCCATAATATTTTTTATGTAAGAGAAATACTCATTAATTATTTTATTTTATTTAAATAAGCCATAAAAATCTCCAATGTTAATAAATAGGTTCACCAAGAAACATTTTCGAAAATTAAATAGACATCATCTTGAATGGTTTATTACTTCTGAAAATAGATTTATTAAAAGAAATAAATAATAATTTTATCCAATAGTTCATCTCTAAGAACTTTAAAGACTAATTAGAAGTTTTTGAACATCAACATCAACCCATTTTTCCTGTATCACTTCTAGGCACGGGTCTCCACTCAATATCAGAGGGGTTAGGCTATAGTCCAACACGCTGGTTTGGTTTTAAATGTTATGAAAGACACACCAGCTACACTTCGTGTGTTAACATGATTAATTTTTACGATAAGAAAACGAATGTATTTTGTGAAGTATCTTTAGAAATCTGATTGCAATACCAACAAATGGGGACTAACTAGAAAGTATATTCGTTAAAATAAAGAAAGAAACATCGAAATCTGTTTATGTACAGCGAAAATATCACGTAACAGACAAGAAAAAATAATACAGTGGAATTGTGATTCTCCTCCTTTTTTAAAGTCGGTTAATAACGAAACTAAACGCTCTACACACAGTTGGTTCAATTTCTAAGCAAACTAAGTTCCCCTTTTACGCACACATTTACTATTTCGAGGGTGACAATCTGTACTGCGGTATGAGTATCATCTCAGTCCGGGACAATGAACTTTTCTCTACTTTTGACTAAATGTTCTATTGTCTACAATATTTTTAAAAGTAAAGATTTGTACTTTCGTTTTTAATAAATGAACTTAAAAAAGGTAGGGCACATCCATTTATGGCTCAAATCTAGAGCAGCCCATCTGGGGAACTACCTCCACGTTACAGAAAACTGCAGCCAAATAACACACTGCATTGTGTGTTGTGTTCCTGCAGTGAGTAAGGTCGCCAGAGCTCCTTCTAAGGATGTGCTGCGCTGGCAGTAAGAGTAATATTCCCTCAAACTGTCGGCGCAGTGAATCCCCCATAAATCTCTAAGCGGTTTTTCGGGTCGGCAACGCGCTGGTGATACCCCTGGTGTTGCAAGTGTCCATAGGCTATGGTAACCGCTTACCATCAGGCGGGCCGTATGCTTGTTTGCCACCTCAGTGGTATAAAAAAAATGCTTGACTAATTTTAATTATTCCTTCACCAGGAGAATGCTATATCGGCATTGAGTAGCATACGTTTACTGGTTTGCCGCCAGTGGCTTCACCTGCGTGGTCTTGATATTTTTTTAAATTATAGCCTATTGTTACTTGGTAGAGATGTAACTTTCTCATGGTGAAAGAATTTTTCAAATCAGTCTAGGAGTTTCGGAGTATATTCACTTCAAACAAACAATCAAATTTTTCTTCTATATAATATTCATCATCATCAACCCATTAACTGTCCCACTGCTGGGCACTGGTCTTCTCTCAGTATGACAGGGATTAGGCCATAGTCCACCAGACTTTATAATATTGGTACCTATTTATAAATATTCACCTGTGCCTGCCTGCGTAAACGACCATATACATAGACAAGTATCAAAATCGTAAATTATCTGTATAGTAATGATCTATTTATAAACCTTTTGTCAAACCTTATAAATAATTTTCAAACATTTTGTTTCTGTTCGTTCGTTGAATTGAAGGATAAAATTCCAACGTCCGTTGATGATTAATTACAATACTTATAAGATTTTTAACACTGAAGCTAGTTTATCTCTATCTATTATCTAAATTTTAATGGGTTTTAACATGAGTACCTACTACATAAACCCGTATATCGAAATAAAAAGAACGAGAATATATCAGCCAGCCAATTTCGGACATAATTGGTTATAGGTATTAAATCTCGCTCACACTTACCATATTTCGTTGTCATCATTATTTGTAATTAAATTATCGTGTTTCATACACAACTCATACATCTACCATAAATAATTGTTACTGGCTACTAAATAACTGATATTATGTGAAATTGTATGCGTGAAAAATTTACTTAGTTTGTCTACACTATCTACATCTACACTAATATTATAAAGAGGAAAGATTTGTATTTTTGTATGTAATTAATGAACTCAAAAAGTACTGGACCGATTTGAAAAATTATTTCCATGTTAGATAGCCCATTTATCGGGGAAGGCTATATATCATCACGCTACGACTAATAGGAGCGGAGTAGTAATGAAAAATGTTGCAAAAACGGGGGAAAAAATTATAAGACCACGCGGGCGAAGCCGCTGGCGGGAAAGCTAGTATGTTATATTTTTAATGTGCCTTAATACATACACTCAAGCCATTTTCTCACAGAGGTAGACAGACACTAGAGACCGCACTACCTACGATTCTTACTTACTTCTTTAGCTTCCTCCACGTTCATAAATTTTGTCATACACACCCGTTGAAATTTAAATTTTACATTAAGTATACGTAAAAGTATTTACTCTCTATCAAGTCAACTTTAAAACCACTGTCTGTGCCAAAATGTGGTTTCAATTAATGAATTTGCACTAATTGTTGCGCTGCTTAATATATTGTTAGTGATCACACAATTATGTCGTTCAAAATCTGCTTTAATTTGGGTAGTTATTGAAAATAATACAGTAGTTTTTATCGTACAAAGATAACTGAGATTAAAGAAGTTAGTAATAGAATTAATAGTAATAAAATTAATTGCTGTGCCCAACAGGGTCCACAATGTACTTATATTAATGTATACTTACCATCTAAAAAAACTTTGTGGAACGCAATAAATGAATGAATACTGAATACTGAATTAGAATTTCTTATTATCTCTACGAATAACTGAGTTGCATAACAAATAACTTATTCAATTAAATTTAAAAGATTTATTGCGTACTAAGTGTATAAATAAGGTGTTACATTTTATAATAGTGTACTTATGACTTAGCGGCCTTTTACAAGCATTGCAATTACATAAAACTTAGCACATAAAACTATGTATTAGTAATATTATAATAATGTATTATAACAGTTTTTATTTTTTATTAAGACATACTTATTCCATTATTTTTGTAAAAAAACCTGTAGAATTAAATACGTAAAAAAAAAATATTTATGTGTTTATATCTTTGAATTATATACTCTACTACAAAACACGTTTGGACTCAAAATATTTCCGTCTCCTGTCTCATTAAAAACATCCACGCATCATTCAAATCAAACGTATCTCCAACTCGCAGCATCCGCGTACAAACACCCCCGTATCCACGTCACATCCCTCTAAACATCCAAAAAACCGTATACTAATGACAAAAATTCACACACACATACTGAAAAAAAAAAGAAATCTAATTCACGCACGCTTCCCACCCACCCACGCCGCCCGCCCGACATGAAACGTATATATATATACGCAATTTTTGATCAATACTTAAAAATTAACCCAACCTCCCGGTAGTTTTTAAATTTATTCTGCGCATGTCATGCCTTTTAATCAGGCCCCTTTGTGCCTACCCCTGTGTGTATATAATGATGTGTGTGTGTATGTGTGTCAATTTCATTCCGTTAACGCGACAATCTATTGGTACTCGGAAAAGTGTGGCTAGATTTTGATTTTGGAATGAATATTTTTTTTAAGGTTTGGTGTCGTTCGTGGAAGATCGTGTGTGGCCGTAGGCAAATTGTATGGTTTGTTGGCTCTTAGGATCTGTGCTAGAGAATATTTTGGCTCGACAATTAAAACCTTCTTGCGCTTATGAACTCCTTAAAAGACTTCGTCGAAGAATACTTAGATATTTTTTATGCGGATCACTATTAATTAGTACCTTTGTGTGCCTTAAAAAGAAGATAGTGTTTGTTATAACCATATTCTTCTAATCTAATATATAAAATTCTCGTGTCACAGTTTTAGTTGCCATACTCCTCCGAAACGGCTGGACCGATTTGTATGAAATTTTGTGTGCTTATCCGGTATCTATGAGAATCGGCCAACATCTATTTTTCATCCCCCTAAAATGTCCCACCCCTATATGGCAAAACAACGTTTGCCGGGACAGCTAGTATGCTATAATATTTATTTATGTAAGCATGTAACTTATGGAGATGGCATGATCTTATTTGATCAAATCTCCTTTTCATTTAAATAAAGATTAAAAAAAAAACCTATGTCACTTAGACGACACAGCTGTGAGTGTCTATGACCGACACCTGAAGTCACGTAAAGAAATAATACATGATTTTTCCTTGACCGATTTCTTTGACCTAATAATTTCATTACACAGTATAAATTTAATTTCCTACTTCCGTTTCTTAAATATACATCTTTATCCTTATTGCCACGTGGCAGATGTTTTTACACCTGACAAGATTTTAATATACAATTATACCTGTATTTGTCGAAAGGTTAGGCAGTGATGTACTAATGTACACGGAGTTCGGAATGTTCTGGTCCCGTAATGAGCGAGTTTTTTTAAATAAAGTAGTCAGTATCAGCTCGGAATTCAGATTTCACCACCCTATTCATATTTTTTAACTTACCTAATAGACGTAAATGTAAAAATATACAAAAATAACAATAATATGTAATTTTATGTAGATAGGTAAGACACACAGTGCTACATTGCTGTGCCCGACGGGGCCATCATGAACGAAATTATTGTAATAGATAGATAGATAGAATATTCTTTATTGTACACCAAAGGATAAAATATAATAAACATTTCAGACGTAACATTGGCGGTCTTATCGCTAAATGCAATTTCTTACAGACAACCATAGGATGGACAAGAGTCGTGTAAAAATGGATAACGGGCGGTTGAGTGTGTACTTGCATAATAAATATAACCTAACTACATTGTAGAATGCATTGAGTCTCTACATACCGGCAAACTATGGGTTACAATAGTACACCTCTGCCAAACCCTTAGAGCGCACAAACGTGATGATGTGGTAATTTAACACCAATTTTGTTATAATTATAATTAAAGGTGGATTTGTAAATACATTAAAATTGCGATGTTTTTCTAACTGATAATACCATTTATATAAAATTAATAAAGTAAAATAGTTTGCCTTTGGCGAAATACTCATAGACAGTAGAAAATAAATTAACTAGAAACCTTTGTTAAATGGTACAGGTAGGTTATTAATTACACAAATTCATCTATAATAACATTAGGTAAGATATTAGTCATACGCATCTAATATAAAAAACTAGTCCCCCTTTCTTTTAAAGAAAAATATAATACTAATAATTGTATGGTATCGAAAAACTGCCAACCAGATCATTATTATGATAACGATATTGCAGGAAAATAGGGTTGTAGAAGTCTGATAGCAGCCACCTCGTGTAAAATACTGATATTCGGCCATATATACGTTTTTTTTATTATTATTAGGATCTCCGCCTTACATGTTGTGTATAATATTTTTATTTCAATTAGACCATATTAATAGGAACTTTTGAAAAGTCACACTAGTTGCACGGTTCCAAAAAAGTAGGACCAAGTACAATTAAGATTTAACCTTATGCTTCTTTGACCACAACATGCGCAATGAGTTCATACTTCTAATCTATACATACCTACAAAACACTAAGCAAATTGTTATGTCTCTTTTGAAAAATGAATGTTAAGTAAAATTACACTATTTAGGATTAAGTCACAGTAACAAAAAAAACAGGACAAACCCATTGGCTGAGTTAAAATTAAAACTAAATCATCAGCCAAACTAAACCTAAACATCAACATAAGTTCAAAACTATTTAAAGTTTTATTTATTAAAACTTTTATCATGTTGATTAATTATTACACGAATACTGTTAAATCAAATATTTGCTTAATATACAAAAGAAAAGAAAAAAATCTAAAATTTCTGCACCTAGGTGTCAAAGTAAATAAAGTTAAAGATAGTGTTAATATTTTTAGAAAGTAACGTGTTAATTATAAGGTTGAGATGTTTACAGTAGAAGCTGATTTCGAAATAATTGAGAATGGCTAGGAGTATGAGCACTTGGGAATTAAAAGTTTTAAGGCTTGACGATATCGCAGGAAGTATAAGCATTACAATGACTATGAAAGAGATCAATAGTTTTAATCGGCAGAGGGGAGAGATCAAATGTTCGCGGCCCCCTGCCATACACTTAAGTTACTAAGGACGAAAAACTTGATGCCTTAACACAATACTTCCATCAACTCACGGTATACTCGTAGTTTATTGATTTCTGACATTTACGCGAATGTAATAATAATATCTATATCTTTAATAGCTACGAGTATATTTTTTAATATTATAAAGCTGAAGTTTGTTTTGTTTGTTTGGTTGAACGCACTTATCTCAGGAACTACTGGTCCGATTTGAAAAATTCTTTCAGTGTTGGATAGAACGTTTATCGAGGAAGGCTATAGTTATATATCATCACGCTACAATCAATAGGAGCTGAGTATAAATTAAAAATATTGCAAAAACGGGGGAACGAAGTCGCGGGAAAAGGTTATTTTGCAATAAAATATTAAAAGGTTACCCTATTACATTACTTATTTATTTTTTGGTACCTATTTTTTATTAGTTCTATTGAACCCAATGATAATAATAATAATATCTTTGGACATTTTTACACAGCACCATCTAGTCCCAAACTAAGCAGAGCTTGTACTATGGGTACTAGACAATTGATATAATACTTATATACTTTTTTTTTTTTGTAAATACATACTTATAATATATAAGAAACACCTAAGTTCATCACATAAATGTTTGTGGGAACCGAACTCACGACCTCGTGATCAGCAGTCTGGTACTCGAACCACTAGACCACAGACGTCGTCTATTTATTACTTATTTATTTTTTGATACCTATTTTTTATCAGTTCTATTTAACCCAAAGGTTGGCATAGAATGGCATTTAGTCAGCCTTATGTGCTAGTTTCGTACATAATTTAAATTACATTAGTAATGTTTCACAGTACTGATTTGCAGTATAAAACACGGAGTTTGGATTTATGCCCGGTTAATGATAAAAGGTTCACCTTCATTCCATGGAGCCTAACACACTGGCGAAATTTGGGAGCACAATGAGCTTCGAGTTCTAAGTAGGTTAAACATCGAAGTATTGTATTCAACGTTTTGGATTTTAAAAACTTTTTCATTCGAATCAACACAATTTTCCTCACTTACCAAACAACTTCAAGAAAATCCACCAATATTATATTATACTAGCTTCCCGCCAGCGGCTTCGCCCGCGTGGTCTTATAATTTTTTCCCCGTTTTTGCTACATTTTTCATTACTACTCCGCTCCTATTAGTCGTAGCGTGATGATATATAGCCTATGTTACTCGGGGATAATGTAGCTTTCCAAAGGTGAAAGAATTTTTGAAATCGGTCCAGTAGTTTCGGAGCCTATTCATTACAACTAACAAACAAACAAACAAACAAATCTTTCCTCTTTATAATATTAGTATAGATATATAATGAATAATATCCCTGATTTATATACAAAATTAATCTAAGAATATACAAAAGTTTATACAGTAGACTTTCATTGAGAGATCCAACAATATAATTAGGTACGGCGTAGCGTCAGAAAATATTGTTTTTGCGTAGGCACCGGCTACGGCGTAGTACTACGGCTACGGGCGCGTAGCTCGTAACCACACAATTTTCTTGGACGAAATCTAAAGACTATTGATTTTCCTTGAAACTGTGACGTAATATAATTATATTACGTCATAACGTACTGAGGATTAATTAGACTTTGTATAATTAATTATTCTATCTTTGAATACGCGGAAGTTACTCCTTCCAATACTGCTATACAAAAGAAAAACCCCGAAAATCCTCGAACAAGTACAATAATTATTTCATAAAAGTAATTAGCTACATTAATTAAGAAAGAATGTGGCCTCAGTAATTTTCTTCGAGAAGTATAATTCTCGCGGCAAAATTACTGGTTAGCTAAAAATAGATTTCATCTGATTGCTTGGGCTTAGTCGACGGTTGAGTCATCTAAGTGTGCGATTTTGTCAATGGTATTAGTTTCTTCCTATTCGGTCTACGTGAACAACTTTTCACTTAAGTTGGCTACATTTTTCCCGTGTGGGGTGAGAGTACAGTTCCTCATATCAGTGCCACTTGGATCGGCATCTTGGAAGAGGCGAGAGAAGATCTGACTTGTTCGGATGTTGCTCTTGGGGTTTGACTAGAGGTGGGTAACTCATCAAAAATACCCGAGATCAGCTCAAGACTCAGATGAGTGAGCTGATTCAATGCCTCGCAGACCAGCTCAATTTGAACCTATTCAGTTTATGACTCGCGCGAGCCAATGCGAGCCGCGCGCCGAATCGAGCCGAATGAACTGCCGAGCTGCAACAGTTCGTTTAACTTTGCAAGCTACATATCAAAATCAATGCTTTATTGAATTTATATCAATAAATTATTATTTTAATGCATAAGAACAGAATAATAATTCGTTCTAGGAGAATTGGATTGGAGGGATTCACAAATAGAACAAGAGCTGAATTGAGCCGTAAGCTAGTCATTTTGTTGGTGAGCTGAAGCTCAACGGCTCAAACCCGTGCGATCTGACTCATTGAGCTGACTCAGAGCTAAGTTACACACCTCTGGGTTTGACTCGCTGTCGACCACCTTACATCGGAGTTTATCAAGCATCTTTGTTCCAACTTTTGCGCGTAAGAACCAGTTTCCTCTCGAAGCTTTGCAATCTGGGGTTTTTAAGGATGAGCCACGCATCAGCAATGCCTCTGGTGTTGCAGGCGTCCTTTGGCGGCAATAACTATTTACCATCAGATGGCTCGCTGATCCTTTAAATAATAATTATAAATTATAATGTTTATATCTGTAAATAGGTCTTTAAAAGAATCTTTTACAAGTCAAGTGAAGCGCTCCGCTGGCAGCAAGAGGAATATTCCCTCAAACTGTCGGCGCAGTGAATCCTCCATAAACCTCGGAGAGGTTTTAGGGTTCGGCAACGCGCGAGTGATACCCCTAGTGTTGCCATAGGCTACGGTAAACGCTTACCGTCAGGTGGGCCGTATGCATGTTTGCCACCTTAGTGGTATATAAAAAAAATGACAATGTTTTACATTTTTTTATCGAGATAGCGCCGGCTTTTCATAGCTCAGGAACTCAGAGAATCATGGTCTCTTTTAAAGACAGTCAATGCAGGGGAATGTCTGAAATGGCCTATTGAAGAAAGAGTCATAGCCAACATAACCCGTAATAAACATTAAATGACTCATTGATAGACTGCGGTAGTCCATTCCTCTTTCTTATCGGTTTCATTTAGGCCTATAATACACTTCCCGAAGGTCAATTCAAATATTTATAAAAATTTGATGTGTTTTATAAAAAATACTTTTATACTGATGGCAGTCGCTCCGTATAAAATACTGATATTCAGCCGCATCCTGGTTAGACTGGAAGCCGACCCCAACACGGTTGGGAGAAAGGCTAGGAAGAAGAAGTTTTATAAAAAATGCTGCCTCGTTGGTCTCCTTGATCCCTAGCGCGACTCCTACGCTAGAGATCCCGGGTTTGATTCCCGAGTAGATCAAAGTGTTGTTGGGTTTTCTGGGGAATTCTCATATCATCACACCTATATTCCCAAAAGGCTTAGTCAGAAAAGTACTAATGAACACTCACAGTTTGCGGGTATATTAAGTTACTAACCAGGCGCAAATCCAAGCTAGGAACCGCAACTCTTCATTGAAAATCCTAATACTACTTTACACGACCTGTCTCAGCTGATTTTTCGCTATCAGAATTACCTGTTCCAAAAAGTTGGTCCAATATTTTAAAAGAACTTTAATAAATCATACTAAAGGAACACTTATTCAGATCTAAAATCGAATCAGAACATATATCTTAGGAAGGAAATATTGCCTATCTAAGGATGACGTAATTCTAGTGCCATTATGATGACGTAATCAAAATAATATCTAACGGCTCGGAGTTTTGATTTGTAACGGTTGTTACCGCTGATGATATATGGCACAGAGACATGGTCGCTCACTATGGACCTCATAAGAAAGGGGCTATGCTTGGTATTTCTCGAAACGACCGAATCAGAAATGAGGAGATCCGTAGAAGTACCAAAGATTCATTCCCGGTTAATGGCAATCGGCACACTCCAAATTAAATGGGACCTATAACATAATTTACATAACTACATACAGGCACGATGATAAGTTTATATTTATCATCGAGAGACAGGCTTATTTAAAAAATAAATCAACCGTTAAAACAAATGAATACAAAACAAAATAAATTATCATCGACGCACTGTCCAATCATAATTATCGCCCCACCCCTGAAAAACTGCAAACATGCAAAAAAGCCGACAAAAATATATACGTATACACAATAATTACCAAATACCCTCATAGTAGTGAGAAAGGGATAATGATAAAAATGTATTGCGCCCCACGGGGGGACACCCCTCCACTGCGAAATTTTTCGTACACCCGTTTAGCGAGATTCGATCCCGCAATCAGGGGGGAAATGGGGGAATTTTTTGGCCTCCCACCCCCACACCCCCGGCATCGTAAATTGGAGCATATAATTTTTATTACATTGGTGTCGTGTGTTCTACGTGTTAGATCGTATACACATGTTTTTTGGAGGGTAGTTTGAGAAAATGTAGCCGTTATTAAAATATTTACGAAGACTCCAAGTTATTGGGTAATTGATGTACGCAAGTTTTACTATAGTTTTATTTTTTCTGTTTGGGCGTGCCTAGGCCTACTTTCAAAGCTATTTTTTCTTGTAGGTACGCTAATTAAGTTATAATTACACAAGATTTAAGTATTCAGAAGCCTAATACAAACTATGCAAAGGCACTTTTAGCGTCCAATTTGAAATTAACACATAATTTTCTCATTTTTCAGTTTCATGAAATTCTATTTCTATATAATAGAATTTCATGAAACTGAAAAGTGAGAAAAATTCTAGCTATTCTAGAACAATTTTATTTCTATATATATAATTTTCATAATTAACACATTATCAGATAATTTTCTCACTCTCACTTACTTATATATATATATACATTTTCATAGATATAGTAGGTAGTAGGTATGTTATCAAATATCCCTCAAAATTACAAAAGATTGTTTACAAATTAATACTCATGAATTTCCGGCTGACTCACTTAGTATTGTAAAGAAGCAACCGTTTCTTTTTTAAGAAAACAACCTTATACTTTTAGAAATGCCATAGCTATCGAAGTCTAAGTTTTATAGGAACTATATAAATAATAAGTAGAAGCTAAAACATTGAACAATTACAATCCAAATAATACCCTTCAGTCTGATTTATTCACCAATGTAAATAAAATAGAGAAGTAGAATGGAAGCTATTTCCGTCGCGTATCTGATCTTTCAAATCTTTAAACTAATTTAATAAGAGGTATTCATGTAGTCAACAAGTTCTTCATAATTAAAAAACATAGCTACACATCCTAACCCTCAAATAATCATCGTCATCACTTAAATCAATTTACTTTCATGACTTATTCTGCATATCATCCTTCACAGAATCCACCCATATCTCCTATGGTCTCCCTTTTCCAAAAGAAAAAACATTTGCCTACACTGACCGATATTTACCGCTCAAGATCGCTTGTAGACATAACTCAAGGGTTGATCACCCCTGTCGTAAGGGGCGCTGCACTCAAGTACTACTGACCGAAATATTATAAGACCATACGAACTCAGGGTCGCTCCCGACGCACAGTGGGATGACTTGCAAGTTATAAATTGTATTTCATAGTGAGATTTCCGATATCATGGTATTGAGCTGTGAAAACAAAATTCACTATCTCAATACATAATTCATAAAGCTAAAAAAGATATGTGTCTAAGGAATTTTGTGAATCTTCCAAAGTAATTAAGAATGACAAGACATATTGTTTAAGTAAAAAAGTGCTTGACATTTTCAGTAGAAAACAGTAGCTTTCTATGTCAGTTAAGAAATGCGCATTCCTCTTCAAAATCATTGTCAAAATGTTCACAATTATTGTTTTATAACTCTAAACCACAGAACTAACTAAACGTATTTTGGCATCAGAACAATTTCCTTTTCGCAAATTCTTCTATTTTATTATCCAATAATAGACTTTATGAATCGTCTAGACTAAGCATCCGGCTTGAGATGCCAGTGGGGGAGGTTTGCCACAAACTCTATGGTTATTGGTTAATCTTTTACCTAATTGAATATTCTCAATCTTGAGTATTTACAGGAAAAAGTATTTTTTAACGAAGTTCTCACGTAACTCTATTATTTGCATGCTTGAATGTTTTATAAGTAAAAATATAATAGAGATTCTTATAAAATGTATATTAAATAAAGATAAAAAAAAAATACAAGCAATTTCAAGCAACCATAACTCATATGTGGAGTACACACGAATACATATACAACACACGCCAATACCAAGATATGATTGACAAATCTATCTATAAAGGATTTGTTATTAAGTCATAGTTATTAAGATGATGAATTTTTTTTTTGATGTGTTGCTGATTGTAAGGCTATCGAGAAAGGGAAGTAGCTCTCACGAGCAAAAATCGGAAAACATACAAAGGCTTTATGACATTCTCCGTCGTAAGGGTGGCTAGCAAGCCAGACCCCAAGAGATCCTACCAACGAGCAAGACTTCTGCAGTTTTCTGGCAGATCCTTTCCCGTCTCTTGATCTTGAATTATATTTTAATGTAAAATGAATCGCGTCGCAAATTCCATAAACCTGCTGAAGTGTTCGTCCTAAATGCATCCTTATAAATCCTATTTTAGACCACACCATCGTATTTACAAACAGTAAAAGCCTATGAAAGTAAAACAAATCGGGTATTTCACTTTCTATACAATCCGGTGAAATAAAAATTCATCGGACAGACTCGATTCTAACGGTCGCCGGTCGCCGAAAAATAAAGGCTTCAACAAAAATATTTCAGTTGGGATGCGTGAACTGAAAAAAAGGTCTAAAAATTTCATTTCACTTTCAGTACAGTGTAGGTACTTCAATTACCATGTAACCCGTGATTTTTTGTCTTTTTTTTACATTTTTCGAGGTTTTTATTTTCATTTGAAGTGAATGGATAGTTTGCGCGTCAAATTTTTAAATGGATTATGTTTTTTTTTGTTTTGAGTGCATGATGGATGTGTGTGGATTAAATATTTTGTAAACCGTGTCAATATATTGTAATTCACCTATTTAATTAGATGCTATGTCTTCCTTTAATGGAGGGAACACATTTCTCTGTACAAGTGGCGATGGACTATGAAAGTTTATGTGTGTCTCTTGTTGGAGATCCTTAAAATAAACTAGCTTTCTTCCAGCGGCATCGCCCGCGTTGTCTTATAAATTATAGCCTATGTTACTCGAGAAAGACGTAGCCCTCAAATGGCGAAAGAATTTTGAAATCGGTCCAGTAGTTTTTGAGTTTACTCATTACAAACATACAAAAAAGACTATTCTTTTCTCTTTATAATATCAACATAGATGTATAGATAAATATTGAAATGTGTAACGGACTAATTTAATTAAATAAAGCTCATTATGAAAGCTTGACATTCAAAGAAAGACTTATTTTTCTACCATGCCACTGACACGATCTGTGCTTGTGAAGTCTAACCTTGCACTAGACTAACATAATACTCTAAGGCTAATATTCAGAGACGATGCTCAGCATAAACTTAGGCTCCCGTATGTCAAATTGTCATACAAATTTGACATACGGAAGCATAAGTTTATGTTGAGTCTCGTTTCTGAATATCAGCCTTAAGCTCCCTCACTCTGAGAGCAAACTCAGCTAATAATAAAGCAAATTGGTTAATAACAATGATGCTAGGGGTCTAATATACCGCTGCCTAACTCTTCGGGGAGTATAGACATGTTGCTACATGTTAATAAAAAAAAACTGCACCAATTTGTAAAAGTATTTATTTTTCTTTTCGTTCCATTACCAGGAAACTTCCAACACAATCTTTTCCACATTAAGCCCTGCCTTGATTTCTATTAAGGCCTTTACGCATACATTAGTCCCTAATATTTCAATCAGAGCTCTCTACACAACTCTACGTATAGAGCCGTATGTAGAATATCGACAAATTACTAGAGCCCTCCCTCGCATTATTTTCGAAGCGTTATGAGTGAAAATTTTCCGCCGATGTGGGACTTAGAACAGTATTAAAAATGACGTAGAGATGCCATAAAAGTAATATTTAACTTAAAATCGATATTTTTGCGTCTGTTTCATGCTTTTAAATGTTATTGAGATGTAGGTTGCTATTTAGATTGAGTTAAGAAATAGTAGAGGCGCTTTGTTTGTAATATTGTACATATTACTATTTATTATAAGTACCCACTTTTGTGAATGAGAAATAAAACTTTTTATTATTATTATGTGGACTAGATATTGTTACTAGAAGATTGTTACAGATAAACACAATTAATGTATTAATAAATCCTTATTTTTATGATCCTAAGTAGGTGTATGATATTTATTTAAGCGAATATAGTGAGTGCGTCCACTGTCGACTAATTTTTAATGTAAATTTCATAGAAAATGTAATATACAATTTCCCTTTTGAGATTAACTAGGTATAATTGTGTATAATAATAATAATAGTTTAGTGTCAAAATTTTATAAACTAAATCCCACATATCGAACCGCTTCCAAAAAAAGATCTTTTCACTCAAAATACTATAGTTCTTCAATTTAATCATAGAATTATAGTACTAACAAGGATTCATCCTCTGATTCTCATATATCACATTATCATTTGAACTGTGATATATAATAGGGGAGGGCGGAGGATTCACAAAGGCTTCACTGGTGAATAAAATATTTAGTTTGCTTTGGAAAATATCAAGCACATTATAATACTCCTCCCTTCCCTTAGAACTACAAAAATCAACGAGAGACGAAAGTATGTAGAAGGAAAGTTTGTAGAGAAAGGAGATTAAAACCAAAAGCTTGTCTGTGACTCATAGAGAACACAGTCTTTTTTTATTTCTTTTACAAGTTAAATGAGATTAGATAAATGGTGGACACCAATCACGACTATGTATAAAACATTCTATAAAATAGTAATCATGAACCCATTAACTGTAAATTATGTGGGATTAGGGTTTAGTCCATTACGTTAGCCTAGTACAGGTTGAATGACTTCACAGGCAAAGAAATTTCTTCACAATTTTACTTCACATGTTTTCAAAAAGTCTAAGGTGCGTGCTTAGACTTAAGACCAATGTCGCGTTGGACAGTGCTAGCACTGCTTCTTAAATTAATGTGAAAGTAACATGTCTTTTACCTTTCCAGGCCTAAACCGCTGAAAAGATTTCGATTAAATTTAGTTAGAAGATAGTTTGGATTCTAAGAAAGGACTTATTTTGTCTCAAAAATCGTTTAGGATGCGACAGACAACAGCTAGTCTGCTACTACCCAGTACTATCAAAAATATACCTGCAAAATAACACAGACTCTTTACAAATAGGTACATTACGTTCCTTCCTTACATACCAAGATTACTACAGTTCTAACATCCTTTTACAACTTAAGCCCATAAAAATAGGGACATAAACATAAAATGTTAGCAGAATGTCGCATCTACGCCAATTTCTTATTCCTCCGTTGCCGATACGGGCCTACATTAGCGTCCTACGAGTGTGTGGAGTTACCCCCTAAATTATTTCGACATATGCAAATTTGTGCGCACCTACAGATGGGTGCAAAGATTAAGAATGTAGATACGATGATATGTGTAAGTTTGAACTTTCCTCAGAGAGGAAATAATATCAGATAGGTATTATTTATTCGTTTCTAATAATTATTAACTCGTTGATTTAGTGTTCATAGGATAATTTAAATGGTGAGCAAGAGTTACATTTGATTCCTGGGTTGCACAGTTTTTGGGATTTTTTATTAAACTCCCAGAATGCATTTCAGTTAAATTTGAACGAATTTGTTACTATTTTCAGCTGATAAAGCTATTTTAATGACAATGACAAACAAACTTTATTAATAACTAATCCAGTTACTTAAGTACCTAACATAAGGAATAGTTAAATGACACACTTTTTATATTATTTATTGAATATTTTTAAATGATGCCAATTTAAAAAATACTCAATACAGAAGAATCGAAATTACGACATTATACGATTTATAAATTTACCAAACATCACGTTAGTTATGCATAGAAATTCACCATGTTAGGCAAAAAACTCCACCTAACAAAAGTGTCATATCTGCTCAAATAATCTATGCGTACACACCTAGCGACGCGAGTACGCCAAAAAACGGAGCGGCGCAGTTGTAAAATTGTCTAACTACCTACCCCCCGCGCGCGCTCATTACGGCGCGTGCGTGCACACGACACGCGCTGACATACGTTAAGATACGTCTTAAGATAACGACATTTTTGTGAAAGGGTAAGCTAAGTATTTTGTTGTTTGCTTATGATAATCATTTGTAATACGATATTATACTGGCGACCCGTGCACAGTTTTGCCTTCATAAAATGTTCATATTTAATAGGATACAAGCTGTTAAAAAAACTATATGACTATTAAAACTATAGTTTTAATTTAACATATTTACTAGTGACGTCATTGATACGTCGATACGACGATACTACAACTACGTCACTAGTGATGTAGTCGTAGTATCGTCATTCATATTACCAATTGGTTGCAGATACAAAATCACTATTTGTTAATATATGTACTAATAAAATAGTTTTTAGACACGGGCTTTAAATTGTATGTTTGAGGGATTGCTAATAAATAACCACTACCTATAAATACACAGTCATGTCTTAAATAATAATAATTTATTTATTTCCGTAGTACTTGTTGTACATTATATATAATTGCAAATGATTTAACTAGAACCTGAGCTTAATTTTCCAAAAGCTTTCGACCCAAAGCTCGTCGTGCAGGTGCTATATTTACCATCTTGTATTTTATATTGTCAGTATGTTGTACAAAAAAAATTTTGCATATCTCGCGACGTATCTCTCTAACTCAATCTCTTGTGCAGCCAAACGCCAGATCGCGATACTAACGCACGGTGTTCATCTCTTTCTAGTTTTGAAAAACCTCCCGCTTCCCCCCACACCCCCTCCCCATGGGGGCGACCCCTCTCCTAATTCCTTACATATTTAAATTCCACTTTGGGCGCCGAGTCTTCATATTGTCTCCATACGACATTCGTATATTCCATTTACTAGGTTTTTAGTCTGAAAATTGGGTTATGACTTTCTCTCTTAATGTGAGAATCAGATTTGATTTTTAGGATGATTTACAAAATTCTTTTCTAAGGAGAAATGTTTTAACTTTATATATTTTAACTTTATCTCCCACACCCAAAGGTTGACTAGTAGAAAATGCCATAAGGCATTAGGTCCGCCTTTTGTACTACTTTGTACATTAAAGTATAAATGAATAAATAAATAAAAATCTTAGGAAAATAATTGGCTACGTGTTGATATTTTAAGTAAAACTTTTCCTCCTCTCAACTCATCTATGACTGGTCACTGAAGACTAGATATGGTGTCTCCAAACTCATTGAGTAGAAAAAGTAGAAGCCATGGACAGCGCCATGACTTCTACTTAGAATAACAAGCATCTAACGCCACCTTATGACGTACGTAGAATGTGAAAGAGAAATTCGGCACCACAGGTATCGTTCTCGATAACTTACTCGCTAAAGCGTACAGTGAACTTAACTGGAAGGGATCAGGTTCGAACCCCGCCTGAGACTTATTAATTCTAATATCCTTAAAAACAAGCAGTTTGGGCTAGCCTACCTTTATGGTATTACTTTAAGCCTGCGGCTTCACTCACGTGGAAATTTAAATAATTTAATATACATTTTACAAATAACAATGATTATCCGTAAGTAGTTTCTATTGGTCTGCATATAACATAGACATCAAACTCTTTTTCCGGATCTATTTAACTAATTGAGATATGGTGACCGCCAGTTATTTGTAGTTATGGTTTCCAACAGATATCACCAAGTTCAAATATATTAGTTCAGTAGCAGTAACCAACTCCTAACAAACATAAAATAATTTCAAAAAACAATTTTTTAGTTTCGGAGACATTTATAAACCACTTGTCTTTTTTTAATATTTTCAGTGTTCAGACTACGCTTTTCCCTATTTTTAACCCCCGACGCAAAAACGACGGGGTGTTATTTGACGTGTCTGTGTGTGTGTGTGTCTGTCCGTGGCATCGTAGCTCCCGAACGGATGAACCGATTTTAATTTATTTTTTTTATTTGAAAGGTGAATTAGTCGGGAGTGTTCTTAGCTATGTTTGATAAAAATCGGCCCAAGATGGCCGCCGCCACAAAATATCGTATCGAATTACATATTTTTTCACAACTCCCTCAATATGGGTATCAAATGAAAGGGCTTGACTAGTAAAATACTATGCACTACGATAAATTTCAAATCCAAGATGGCCGCCACCACAAAATAGCAAATTACTTTTCGTGTCGGGTTTTCAAAATTTTTAATTTAGGTTAGGTTATATAATTGTATAGTTATTGAAAAGGCTATATATTATTAAAATTAAATCATTTGAAGAACTTATACTGGTGTACGCGTTCGTCAAATATGTGAATAACATATTTTTTTTCCTTAAAATTTCCTAGCCTCACATTACCTATTCAACCTTGATTGGTCTAAACTACCGATTATAATATATTTAAGCAAATATGATACACAACGAACAAGATATGACATTGTATCAATGTGTACCGTGGATACAAACCGACCATCTAAATTGAAACAGATGGTTCTCCACCAATTCTAATAGAAGTAACAAAATAACTATATTTGCACAGATGTGTAGTTAGTTTTAAATTCATATAATTTTGGCATACTAAACTGCGTTTTAAGTTTTTGTAGTTTTAGATTATATATTTTTTTATTTAATTTATGTAGCTTGTGGGATTTTCTCAACATAGTGTAAAGTTAAGCAATGGTAGCCTAGGGGAATGACCACTATACCGCCAAGTCAAATGTCTCGAATTCGAATCCAAGGCACGAACCTCTGACTTTTCGAAATCATGTGCGTAATTCATTCGCTTTAATGGTGAAGGAAAACATCGTGAGGAAACCTGCATGCCTGACAGATTTTCTCGATAGCATGTAAAGACTTTACATGGCGTCGATTATGGCCAAATCCCTCTCTTACCGAGAGAAGTCCCGTGACGAGCTGTAGGACTAGTCAATATATAAAAATGTTTTATCATAAATTATGTTATAAAACTGTTGTTGACTAATTGTTGTCCTTCTCATCATTTTCATCTTATCATCTCCCCATGCAAGATTTTAGGACCTATTTACGGCTTGACATACGCGTGATAATGTCTTGAAAATGCCCGACTAATTGGTCTTAAACGGAATTTTGGATCATGAAATTATCACGTGGCGAAGTCGCAAGTCAACATTTGTTTCAAAAATATTAACCATATTTTTTGTTCCGTTTCAGGTGTCCTTGGGCAGTCGCAGTTGTCGCAAAAGGTATTTATATAAAAAATAAGATTTTATAATATGAATATGACAGGTCTATAAGTGAATTAACAGTGCAGAGATCAAAACTCCGAGTTGCCACTAAGAATTTCATCAAAGAACTTGATAACACTTTGTTCGACCTGGGGATCGAACCCAGAACCTCATGCTCAGTACCCGCGCTTGTGAACCATAGACCAATAGAGCAGTTTAGGCATATCTTTACGAACATAAAGCAGGCTAACCAACTGTCAGTCAACTCAACCCATCGACTATTAACCATTTTTTCATCTCTGAATCACCCTAAGGTTGTCTGGTAGGGAACGTCTAAGACATTATGACCGTCTTTGTTCACTCTTTGTACATTTAAGAATAAAATAACCCTTTTTAAATAGCATGGTTTTAATAATTCTGAGACCAAATTCCAACTTAATAATAACTTCATTTTTAATGAAGGAAAAAATCGGCGGGCGGGCAGGATTCGAACCTGCGCCTTCTGGTTCGGTACACCAGACGCTCAGACCACTAAGCCACCGCTCGCCCTGCTCGCCAGTCGAAATCTTCCTCCACATTCTAATTTACGTCTTAAGGTGACGTAGCGCCATCTATTGTGAAGAATACTTCAACAAAAATAACTTGAAATCTTAGCATGGAAAATGCTTAAAAAAATACAAAAAGATAATAACTTCATTTTCAAAACGAAATTGTGACCCGCGCAACCTCGAACCCACTCCCATCCCGGCCGCAGAGGCTTCGACAACATCCCTATACATGTTATCGGCATATTAAAAATAAAATAATATTGTTATCGGGGTGGCAGCGGCGGGGCGGGCCCAACCCGCGCGATCTATAATAAATTCATTTGCTGTAGTTTTTCAGTAATAACCCCATTGGTGGAAAAATAGCTACTTTTCATTTTGGCTGCACGTGTGTGTGTGTTGTTTTATCTCGTTTTATCGCCAATGCGCCTGTTTTTCGGGTGAACTTTTTTTCCTACAAAATGGTGGGTGATATGCGTTTATCCGATACAGTCCATGCGTGACTCTGTTGTACGTATGTATATAAAACCTCTTTATCATACTTATATATGACAGTTAATTGAATAATGACCAAAGGCTTCGGTATTATTCATCAACCCATACACTGTCCCACTGCTGGGCACAGGTCTCCTCTCAGTATGAGAGAGATTAGGCTATTGTCCACCACGCTGGCCTAATGCGGGTTGGAAGACTTCACATGCCGTCGAGAAAATCTCTCAGGCACGCATGCAGGTTTTCTCACGATGTTTTCCTTCACCGTTAAAGCGAGTGATAATTACGCATATGAGTCATGAGTGTCATACCCTTAGGCTATCACTGCTTCATTTCATTGGTTTCATTATCACTACATATTATAAAACAAAGTCCTCCGTCGCGTCTGTCTGTCCCTATGTATGCTTAGATCTTTAAAACTACGCAACGGATTTTGATGCGGTTTTTTTAATAGATAGAGTGATTCTTAAGGAAGGTTTATATGTATAATAACATACCACGCGGGCGAAGCCGCTGGCGGGAAGCTAGTTAACAACATAAAAAATATAAGTAGGTATATAAATCTCTATTTTCAATGAACTGAAGAATAATGTATAAGAAACTGTCTTCGTTATCCTATTGGTTAAAAACACGACTGCTAGGTTCTGGGTCCGATTGCCAGGTCGAACTAGGTATTGGGTTTTTCTATTAAATTCTCAGTTACACACGGAAATGACATTAGTGACAGCCCGATTTGTCGAAAGCTTGTGTCAGTTCCATACATTTTGTTTGTCGATTCGAATGTCAAAATGCAACTTGTCTAGCCCCCAAGATATTCGTAGCGGCTACGCAGTCGTAGCTTGCTACAGCCACTAGACACAAGCGTGAGCTTTGCTTTATTTTTGTTTCGCCCCTCTACGTCTACTCCCGGCTTCACTCGGGACACGACGGGGGTGATTAGAACGGGCTTTCACTGTCGCTGAGGGTTTTAGATGATTTGTTTTATTATTTTTGCCGTTGACGCAGTTTGCGAGCAAGTTAAATAATTATTGTTTTAACTGTAACTAGGTTTTTTTCGTAGTTTCGCTCGCGTCAAGTTTGAATCCCGTTACTCACCATTAGTTTTTTTCGTAAAAATTTCCGATATACATATATAGTTATTCTGTTATTCGGGGTGGAGACAAAACCAACAAATCAAATATTATGGAAATAGGTCCAGCAGTTCTCGAGTTATCAAGTGTTGAAACAAACCCGACTTTGTTTTATATTATTAAGAAAAGAAGGTTTAGATAATTATTTTTCACGTATATTTTACTGTATACTATCCTATTAAATCAGCAATATTGTATTTGAATATTTATATAAGTATATTTGTAATCACGTTATCCGCCGCTATCGAAAACTGTTCTACTGATTTTGATGAAAATTGCATTAAGGGGACTTACGGGGCGAAAGATCGATGGAGCTATGTCTTTTCTGATTTTTTTTTAATATTTTGACCCAAGCAAATCTCGGTCGCCCAGTCTACTTGGTAGTAGGGTCACCAGGTATCTGAGAATGTATACAATCACGGCCAAGCTTGGCAAACATCGGTAAATACCACAAAGATTGAAGGAATTAATAGTCTCCTGGCGTAGGCTTCATCACGCTCTTTTCTTTTGCTAATAAATCAAAATAAGAAGAGGTGTACACCCACATTTTGGTTTCGATGAAATATCTGTTACGAAACCTTAAATAATATTAAAACGATGTATTTAGTCCTTTGTTACATAGAGTACTTTACAATTGATGTACATTGAGAGTTTTTTAAATCTTAAAATAGGGTGAATCATAAATTAGAAAATTATCTGTGTCAAATTTGGAGTTATAGTTGCAGCAAACATCAGTCCATTTAATTTAATCTTTCTTACTAATATTATAAATGTGAAAGTTTGTGAGGATGGATGGATGGATGGTGCTGCTACTTACTGCCGGGTAAGTTAAAAAATGGAACAAAATCTGTATGAAATTATCTGCCAAGTGATATAACGAAAACATCAAGAGGTAGTAAACAGGCGCTAAAAGTTTAAATCGAATTGTAACAGGTATTAATTATATAGGTATAGGAACAACAACTAACATTATTAGCCAGTTAGCAAGATGATAAAATAGACCATTACTAGATCATCAATATACACACAAATAAAAACAGAACTATTTCTCGAAAAAAACAACCGTATAGTACATTACCTTTTTATTTTGGTCTATTTTAGACATTGTTTTATCATCTTGCTAACTTGCTAATAATGTTAGTTGTTGTTCCTTTAACCACTCAATGTACGAGTACTGTTGTTATATTTAATGAAATAGTTTGGTTTAAAGGCAGCCATTTACTTCTTTGACAAAATTGTGGCAATCTGTAAATGTCAAAAGATGGTGTTGTTTACATTTCACCATTTGGCTAAAGATTGTGCAATCATCAAGGTCTAGACGCAGATGTGATTAGCTTACTATATAGGTACTGAAATATCGATAGGGTAGGTGAAAAGAAAAGAAAAGTAATTAATGTACTTCCTTCACACGAACCTACTGAAGTGTAGTCACCTAAGAAAGACGATAAAAATAACAGCGGTATGAAAGAAATAATAAGAGGAATATACTTCTGTAAATAGATCCTTAAGTATACTTTTAAAAGTAAATGTTTTATGGTTTTTTTTAAGTAGGTGGCACCGGAATTTTCCTGAAGACTGAATGAATTCTAAGTAGGTGCGTCGACTTAGGTATCGACTTATGGGTGACCCAAAAAAATATAAGTTCATTGCAACCCACAAATAAAACAGATAATGTTAAAACAAACATTCCGTGACTGTGAACCATAGAGTTGTCAACGCAAATCATCTGATAGCAGGCTACCCGGAAAAAAGGCAAAACCAGTACAGTCTCTAGTAATAAAAAGTTCTAATAAACATGCAACTAAGCACAGGCTTCCGGGCAAATAAAACATAAAAATATATCCTATTTTCATAGGGCGCGGGTGTGGGGGTAAAGGGTGGTATTCCCACCCCTAGCTGCGCAAAAACCCAAAAACATCGAAATGAAAATGAGTATAACGGGGAGGGAGGCTGCCTATGTGTTGGTAATTCATTTTTAACATTATACTTGTGTGTGTTTTAAAGTACAGTCGCTTGAAGAATGGTTCGTGACGTAATGAGATGATTATGACAATATATTTCTTAATTAGGTACATGTTTTAATTTATTGGGAGTGTGTTACTGGCTATAATTATCCTTCGTCTCATTAATTACAGGCAGATTGCGCTCGCTTCGCTGCCACTAGAAATTTGATTAAGATTATCAACTCAATTCAAATATAATTATAATACAATAACTATAATATGATTATGTTAATTAAAAGACCTTCAAGATCAAAACTATGATTAATTAATTATTTATAAATTTTATTATATATCTTTAACATCCCGCATTTTCTTATTTTAAGCTAATTTTACTTTTTTAATTGGCGGATCCAGGAAATCGTTTGGGATTTTATAATTTCTTGCAAGTAACTTTAACCGTAACTTTAAATCTACGTATCTCGACAAAATCTTAACATTTACCATTCTACTCTTGCGCATGTCAAGAGTATTTTTTAGGATTAGATTGAACATCATGGAAGCTAAAACATGCTCTTCTTTTTTAACACGTATTTGAACATTACTGTCACTTTAAAGGCATTTTTTAAGAAATGCTCAGAATCTTTGATAATCTTTGTATCAAATACTGGTTTTATAAACTGCTTTAAAGAGAACTTACCTAGGTACAAAAGAAAAAAATCTGAAAATACTTGTTTCAGTAAAAAACTAAAATTCCTTACATAAACATGGCATTTGTCTGTCTAAACAGATTCGTTCATAGTACCTACCTACAGCTCCAGTTAGAGATAAATCGTGACTACCCTCACAAAATGAGAAATTAAATATTCAAGTCCAAACTGATCTACATCCATCAGGAAATAAAAAATAGTTTTAGTAGCTCCCTAAGGAGTTAAACTCTCAAGAATCGTTATTTGGAGACGGGATAGGCAGATAAATTAGTTCCGAGTTTGTAACAAACTTTTTTCTGCGTCGCATACAACAGGCCTCATCTGGTAAAACTGTTTGTGACCTAAAGTAAGTCCATATGCTGAAATTATAGCATGACCTTGTTTTGTTTGAATTTCCTATTTTTTGTTCATAGAACTTTTTTTTTTCAAGAAATATAAATGGATCTCCTTATTTGCTGCATCATGTACCGAGTGGTCTCCAGCGCCTAAGCACCAGACTGGTAATCGAACCTAGGACTCCATAGTAGACATACTATGAAGCCTTGAGTGAGATTCCCCGTAGGGCAAAGTGGTGTATCTTGATAATTATGACAATATTACATATATACATACATAGCTTCACGCCTGTTTCCCATAGGGGTAGGCAGAGACTATAGATTTCCACTTGCTACGATCCTGGCACACTACCTTCGCCTCGTCTATGTTCATTAACCTCTCCATGCATGCTCGTCGGTTTAGGGTGCTCTTAACCTAGCCTTTTTTGAGAACGTCCGCAATCTAGTTGTGGTACGTTCGCCGAGGTCGACCCCTTCCAACTCTGACATTATGACAATATTACCAAAATCAAATCTATTCTTTTTTGTTGTCGCGTTGTTTGGAACATTTCTACTAGTGTCACAGTTAAATAGAAGTTGGTAGAACTTTATGAACTATGAAACTGTAGTCTACTACTATGTCCTTTCATAAAATAATGGCCAAACTATCAATTCTAACGTTACATAGTTTCCGCATGGGCGGTAGGTTTGCCACCTGTTAGATTTAACGAATGTAACGTGTGTGATATTCAAATATTAATACCTAACTACATATGCACAAGTTATAACAACAAGATAAGCAATTGGCAATATAATTAGTAAAGGGGATGGTTAATTAAGTAGTTCCAAGTTTTCATAATCATCATCATAAAAAATACCATACACTGTCCCACTGCTGGGCACAGGTCTCCTCCCAATATGAGAGGGATTAGGCTATGGTCCACCGCGCTAGCTTAATGCGGGTTGGCAGACTTCATATGCCGTCGAGAAAATCTCTCAGGCATGTAGGTTTCCTCTTGATGTTTTCCTTCACCGTTAAAGCGTGTAACACGGTAAAAGTGATAATTACGCACATGATGTTGAAAAGTCGGAGATGTGTGCCTTGGATTCGAACTTTTGACTTGATAGTCCAGTGGTCATAGCCTTAGGCTATCTCAACTTGAAGTTTTCAATGACTAAAATTATATTAAACTTCAAATTCGAATCAAGAATAATAAAAATTAAATTAAAAATGTGATGTAATTTTTAATTTTCTAATCGTGCCGCTGAGTCCGACTGTACAGCGCGAGTTCGCATTGTGCTCCCCTACACACATCTACACTAGCATCAACATAAAAAGCAATTTTGTATTAGATTTAATTTGAGCCGCACCGTGTGTGTGTGCGTGTGCGTGTGCGTGTGCGGAAGTGCTTGCTTCCTACGCACAAATTGATTACGATCGTAGTCGAAAAGAGGAATTTGCATACACGTGGAACCTCTTTTTTCTCTTCCCATTTGGAAAAAAAATCAATCCATCTAGCGCTACGTCGCATTAATTTCCCGCGTATTCATTTATTTCTCTTTTCCGGATACTAATCCGTATTGCGAGCTTCCGGGAGTCGCTTTTTTTGGACGCTTTGCTACGTCTCTACTCTTGAACTTGGGAGAGTTCTTAAAAAGTGTGCGCGAAGTAAGTGCATGCGTGATAGTTGGGCATAGTGCGGTGCAGGGAGCGGCGCGCTGCAGTCGGCGGCCACCGCCCGCCGCGGCGCCGCGCCGAATGAGCGCCCGATTTAAAAACTATACGGACGAACCCGCGCAGCGAAGCCCCGTAATACCACCCCCCGCGTAATGATTTTTTGGCGATGAATTTATATTCGCGCGCGAGCGGTGCCACTTTTTCGACCCCCCCACGAACCCCCAACCCCCGCTCATTAACGCAACCCAGATATGCAATTCTGATCTTTGACGAGGAGGCTGTAGTGTCGGCGGGCGCCTCGCCGGGAGAGGTGCCCCGTTTTGTTTTTTCCCGCCCGGCTTCATTATTGATGGCATCGGGACGGTAATGCGGAAGCATGTGTGAACGTTTCATTACAAAAGGTGGACGCGGCTCGTGTTAATATTGCAGACCGGCCGGACCCGACCGGACGGGTGGACGCCTCGGAAAAAAAAACTTTACTCAAAAAAAAAGATAGAAATTAACTGCCGCAATTAAATTTTGGAATTGGGTTCGGTCATATAGAAAAAAAATATTTTGAAAGTTTCGGTGGGCGCGCGGCGCGGAACTATCGGGCGCGTGTCGGGGAAAGTTTTCGGCCGAACTTCGAGCAAAGTTTCCTCACGTGCGTGTGTGGACAGCGGACCGGTCGCCTGACGGATTGCTCTGCCGGTCGACGGCTTGCGGTCGCCACACCGAATCCGCTCAAACTTCGCACAAATTCTATCCCAATTTTACTATTCGTATAGTTTTAATCGGTGTATATTTTGTCAACACTCGGATTAAGTTTGTTTATTTGTCTGTCGTGTTACGTTACCGGACTTCGCTTCTCATATAGTGACTTTGTTGAAGTTTTGTTGATTGTTTTTGTTGAGTTACATTTTTGTGCGTTCGACGTCGGCCGATAGAAAAGGTAAGTCATTTAACTGTCTCACTGTTAAATTTTGAAAGTAAAAAACACAAATTCTCACATAATTAAGGAAGCCGGAAGTAAAAATAAAAATTCTCAAGAGTATTTATTGTATTTTTCTTTTGATAAAAATTTTTGTTAACAAAATGTTGAAGAATTTGCATATAAAAAATGGGAATGGTCAATAGATACTCTGATTTAATATGTTCACAATTAGTTTAACCCTCTAGACGCTGGGTATTATTATGTTAATGAGGGTCCAGTGGATGCAGGGGCTAGCTGACTTGCAGGCGATGCTGGAGCTAAGTGTTAGACAAATCTTGCATAAATAATCACAAATCGCTAAAGAATTGCATCTACCGTTGACCTCACCATTGTTAATTTTGTAACGAGTTCGAAACTTGTGAATTTTTAAATAGCAAAACGGTCTTTTGTACTTTTAGAATGTGTTGAACGGCGAAAAAGTTTGTTTATCACGATTAAAAGTATTTTTTCTCTTTTTAACTTTATTTTTAGTTACTTACCAATATTTTCCTATAGGTAATAAATTTTGTTTTCATATCGTAATATTTGTTTATTGATTATGTTAAATTAAACATAAAACATAATATTTAACATAATTTTGAGTCAGTAAAAGTTGATTATTATGATTAATTTATATTTCTTTACAAAAAAAAACTAATTATTACGTAAATTTTTGTCTAGAAGACCCTGTTACGTCTGGATTATGTTGACCTAGAACTTCTAAACAGAACTAGGAACTATCACATACCTTATCTTATCACTAGAACAAATTATCTATCTATGTCACTAGAAATTGGTCTAGTACGATTTTTGCATAAGGTCGCCATTCTTATCAACATTATTATTAGCTTTAGCCGTTTATTTTTATTTGAAATGTATCTAGGATGGACTTGGGAGTTCTGCTTATCTTTTACGCGTAAGAAGAATGAAGGTACTGATTAGATTGGAAGCGGACCCCAAGTTGGGAAAAGGCTAGGATGGTGATGAAGAATGAAGGAGCAGAAACACAGCACAAGTCTTCAAAACTTCTATATTATTAATTTCTATCGTAAAAACAAATCGTATCAAATTTTAACATACAAATAGGTAAATGCTGCTTTTATAAATACATTTTTTTTTCTATACCTACTCATCATGAGGCACTGCGAAACTTTCTAAGAGGAATCCCATAGAGTTCTAAAGGGTGTCAGAAGTCTTGAAGCTATACCTCACTATAGTCTAATCTCTCTTAAACTTAAAGGACTAACGAAAGATTACCACTAACATTATTATGAAAAAAAAATTAAAACTGCTACGCTAAAAACACTATCCAGAAGTTTTCGAGTTCTCATTTCAATAAGAAACTGTAATTTCTTTAAAAAAAACTAGAATGTATAATTAAAAAACCTTTTATTGTTGCATTATTATTAAAAAACTAATCAACGAAAACTCATTATACAATCTACCTACTAAACACACACGTTGCAAATCTTCTAATCCTTAACTGCCAAATAACTCTTAACCCTCAACGTCTAATAAGCAAGGACTGCAAAACACAAGCTTACGGTCATCCGTGTACCTAACCCTCTCTATATTCCCACATTTTGTTGCAAGCCGAGGTCTGATCCCGCAGCGAGCTAGCTGCAAGCCTGCAAAACACCCCTTTTTGATCCCGACGCTATTGTCAATACGAAAAGAACCATAGATTAGGTGAAGCAGGTTTTTAAAAACGTCTTTTCCATTGTTGGACGTTGAAATATTAATTAATTTGCAGTTTTGTTGTTGGGTTTTGACTATGAACAACTTACAGTGCTGCTTATGAAGGTTAAGCGAGGAATATATTTTACAATTTGCCCGATTATTTCTAGCGCAAAAATTATTTAGCACGATTCAGCTTAGGTTTAGAAGTTTTGTATTTACTGCTAGAATAGTGCATTATAAAGGAAAACTCTTAGCATTTCTATTCTATAATTTACATAACAAATAATAACGTTTATATTTCTAGCAAAATTTCATAATGTCTTTAACAAAAAAATCTAAGTCTTTCAATTAATTGATGATAAAAAAATATTAATTAGCTAATAAAACCATATAACATAACACCACTAACAAACAAATGCAATCGTTTAACATCGATTGCTTAAAAAATGGCGCATCATCTCATTTCTTAGATAAGAGGCATGATAAAATTATCTAAGTTACCTAATCTAATCTAGTCAGTCAGACCATCGATTCTATAGTCTACCTAGGCATTCGTACACAAAATGCCAGACTAGGAAAAGAGTAAAAAAAAGCGGTGACAGACTCATTCCGTCCGCCGTCTCCTTTCTAATCGCGCCCCCACACGCACGCGCGGCTTTTTAATTGCATCCCCCACCCCCCACCCCGGAAAAAAGGGCGAAGCACACGATGGATTAGCATACAACCTCAGCGAGAGAACGCGGAGCGCACCCCTTCAGTTTTTGCGTGTCGGATCCCGCCATATTTTTCGCGGTTGTATTTTTTTCGGAGGGGCGCGGGGACATGGAAGTTGCGTGCGCGCCGCGCCAGTCGGCTGGCTGCCGGCGACCGCGCGATGTGCATAAACCCGTCCGCGAATCATAACAACAAACTGCACGTACGGGACGACATGATCGGACATAACTAAAATTATATTTTTTATTGAATACGTACTGTGACCAAAGTGAAGTGCTGTGAGGATTTATAACAATAATTTATTATAATAAAAACGGGTAAGTTTTTCTAGATTGCCTAGTTATCAATGTGACGTTAGGACTAGCAAAAATTTGGCGATAGCTGGGAGCAAGGTCGTGGCATAGTGATAAATTTATTTGCACAAAAAAATGTGTTAGACTTATACGGATAACCTCATTTCGGAACAACGCACGGTATTGTGTTATGTTATAAGTACGTTTCATTTAGCATAGTTTTAATTTATCATTTTAGTAATAAACTCATTTATCCTTAATTTCTAAGAAATTAATATCTTTCCTTACATATAAGCGAAGCCGCGAAAGACTTTTGTGGATATGAATGTTTAGGAGACATGTTTCAATTAACAGAAGACTACAAAATTTTGCGTAGGTTTTCATAATTTCAATGATTGAATTATGATACCTGATTGAAAGTGACGTAAAACTAAGTAATCATTTAATTAGATTAGAATCGATATTGTTTTATAATATTGATAGATGAAAATGGTCGCACCCATATTAATTTCATTCAAATATGAACAATTCTTCAGTTATATAACTTAGAATAAACTAAGTTAATTTTAGAAGTTTATAATATATATATTTACTTACTTAATAGTTGAACGATTCTATAATTACTGAGTATTTAACTTTCACCTATAATAAACCATATTAACTACTTAAACTTAGTACAATTAAAATCTTTTAACCTCTAGTTTCTAATTCTACTTCAAAAGCAAAAATGGTGACTTATTTAGAAGTTTCTAAAATGAAAACGATACCAAACTAATATTCTAAAGAAGTTTTATTCAGATAAAGCTTAAATACATGTTATAATAAACAAGCTTCTCATAAACACATTATCTAAACTACTATTCTAACAAACTAACAACTACCTCTACGTTATTACAGTTTGTCCTTTTATCAAACAACAATAAACTATTTTTTCCATTTCATTGCAAACTGCAACTGCAAAACATGATTAATTTTGATAAATACGATTAAAACTTCATTTGAAATAAAATACAAATATAAACTGCATTAATTCTAAGCACAATATTTATTTATATAATTCTCTAGAAAATGTTTACCGATAAAACTTTAAATTAATTTGCGAATACTCAACACATTTGTTGTTCATTTTACAATAATTCATAATAACTTAACATTCGTAATGTTTAATTTTGTTTGTAATAAATAATGTCTATATTTTAGCGCTCATTTTCCCCTGTAGGGTTTGTAAAGTTCGTAGTATTGACAAAAACGACGGACACTCCACGCCACGTGACTCAAACTGTTGACGTAGTCCTAACATTGAGCTATGAATCAAATGTAGTCAGAAAATAGAAAACTAAGCTTCAATATTTTAGTGACTAAATAGTGAGATTAATAGAAATAATAATATTAAAAAACTTAGCTTTTTAAGGTTAGGTTATTTGTTAGAAAGATTGTCTTCTTACTCTTCTCAATTTAAAATTACATGTACCTAAACCTATGCTTGATTAGTTACATGTGAAATTATTTTAATCGTAATATATGTTATACGAAATGGCATAATTAATTTTAAAACTGCTTGCATTATTCAAAAACTATAAAAACATTAGAATTAGAAGTGTTTATCACATTAACATAATTATAAAGCTTTAAAATAATAATGTTAAATAACTACCTCTACGGTAGCTTACTTACAAGTTATTCAGAAAATTAAAACAATGTCGTTAAGTTATAAAAAAGTAAGTGTATTCTAAAACTTCTATTCAAAGATTAGCTTTGAGTTAAACTTTTTGTAACTTAGTTTCACCAGTAAAAGATTTTGACCAAATAACAAAAAAATTGAATTTGTATATTTGAGCTTGAGTTTACCTACTTTTAAATAATTATGTAATTGCAAAATTGGGATTAATTAACACATCTATAATTACTTCATTGAATTAATTAATTGAATAACAAAATATTAGGTGGTAGGTACCTATTTAAAATAAACCAAACTGCAGTCATTAATATAAAACTAATTGTTTTAATTTTAGTTTTATACTTATGATTGCAGTTTGAATTAAAATTAAATATTTACTTGTTTAAAGAGAAGTTTATAGTTTTTTGATAACAGGATACAATTGAACATTTAAAACCTAACTTTATAACTAAACCTTTCTTCTAATAATTATGAAAGTATTATATTCTTTGGTCCACTAATGGCGGTTCTATTTTTTGACATGTGTATGTTTAACACAAGACTAGTTATTACAGAAGAATATTTTCTAAGCAGTTTACAACTTAAAAATAACATAATAACTCTTGTTATTTCTTGTTTCGCAACAAAATATTTACATAGTGACCCATTTGCGAATGTGATCGAATTTGTAAGTTTCGCACACGTGTGCTTCTGTACTAGATAGATAAAAAATATGAAACTTGTAAAAACTAGGTCTAAAAACTCTTAAGACTGCCAATGATCTTCGTAACTTAGTGATAAAGTTGAACAAAAACGCTTTGTTAAAGTTAAAACTGTAGCTTTTAAATGCTATTTATATATGTGAAATGAATAGCTAATAATTATTTTATGTGTCTATTTATATTTTACAATGATGCATGGAAAATTGTTGGCCTTGTTATAATGAGTTAGATTTGCCTGGTTGGACATATTATTGGATTAAACTTTTTCAATTCTGCGAGAATTTCCCTAAATCCCAGTCGTTTCCACGTGCCAAATTTTCACGCTACGCGTTCATATTTCAAGTGTTTAGTACTAATTCTCTTGTCGGCATACAAAGTGTTTATAATAAATATGCTATATACGGTATTTGGGTGATAGAGATTTTAACTAGTCCATAGGCTGTATTAACCACGCTGGTAACGGTGTGAAAGGTCCTGGGTTGTTTTCCCAAATCGGAAAAGCAGTATTACTAAAGCCTGGTGAACAGAAATTATATATACCTATATTTTGACCTATATCTGCCTTTTTATACGAGTGCATCAGTACACCTCTGCCTCATCTTTCAAGGAACAACGCGTGATAGTATAAATGTTACGAAAGAATAATATAATGTACCTAATTAATTACCTATCTCTTTGGATCCTTCGACTTTGGTCGATCCAAGCTATATTTGTACTTGTTATTACAATTATGATTAATTGTACTTCATTTGAATGAATACACAAATCAATCAAATCTTGAAAATATCTGCGTAGTTCGGAAACGGTAGGCCTGGTTGCCGCCCTAAGGGTTAGGGAGTCTAATTCTACATGGTAAAAGTATAGTTTCAGATCTAAGTCTGTTACGGCAACAATTGATTTAATAAATATGATGTAAGTAAAAAAGGCTTTGTTATATTACATTAGGCTAACTAACATCACGCTACGGGATTTGGGAGTTGAGTAATCTTAATATGTTACAACACTTATAACTCGAGAATCGCTGGACCAATTTTCATGATTTTTGATTCATTGGATTTGTCTCCAACCCGAATAACAGAATAGCAATTAAATCAAAACTAAAGGGTTCAAACTTGGCGTGAGCGAACCTGCGGGAAAACGCCAGTCTATAGTAATTTAAATAGGAAAAATTTGATTGTTTGTTTTTATTGAATAGGCTCCGAAACTACTGGACCGATTTGAAAAATTCTTTCAGTTTTAGATAGTCCATGTAACGTGGAAGGCTATAGGCTATATACCATCACGCTACGACTAATAGGAGCGAAGTAGAAATGAAAAATGTTGCAAAAACGGGATAAAAAAGTTATTGAGACCACGAGGCCGAAGGCGAAAGGCGGATCAGTTAGTTTGTATCTAATATTTTATGATTATGAATAATTGACAAAAATATCAATTCTATAGACATAACTCATGCATTCTTCCCGTAGGGGTAGGCAGAAACCACAAATAAACCACCTATTAGACAACGTCTGTGATCTGGTGGTTCGAGTACCGGACTGCTGATCACGAGGTCGTGAGTTCAATTCCCACAGTACACAAATATTTATTGTGATTAACTTAAGTGTTTCTGTTTGTCTGGGTGTTTCTCATATATAAGTATGTATTTTTTTAAAAAGTATATAAGCATTATATTCATTGTATATTATAGTATATTTTATATATATTATAGTATTGTATTGTATATATATTATACCTATAGTACAAGCTCTGCTTAGTTTGGTGCTGTATAAAAATGTCCAGATTATTCATTTTTTTATTACGATTATTGCTTTTTTTTGCTTTTATCTTCTATGCCACTAAGTATTGTGTATGGCAAGAAAAACAGATAATTCTATATCTCATTTTCTTAAAACAGGAGACATAATAATTTATAAGTTTAGGTAACTTCCCCGCCAATTACGCAGGGAACAGATTTAGGTATAACGGTAGACGAGTAAACAAGTGTAGCCTTGTCCTTCGGGGGGTCAGTACCGTTTCGGCCTGGCTAGATAATAGCCTTAGTTAGACACAACACCACGCCGCAAATAAGGATAGTTATACAACAAAAATATCACATACATAAAACTATATCGGTCTAATTGGTACCTAACTTTATTAGGTTTTACTCGTATGATTTTTTCCCCCCATTTTGTAACATTTTTAATTGATACTCCGCTCCCATTGGTCGTAGCGTGATGATATATAGCTTATAGCCTCTCTCATTAAACAGGCTATATAATACTGAATTTTTTTTTCTAATCGGACCAGTAGTTCTTGAGATTATCGTGTTTAACCAAACAAACTCTTTAGCTTTATAATATTAGTATAGATATGAATAAAACTTAATACGCTTCATGTCTTGGGTTCAATTCTTAGGCAGTGTTATTGAGTTTTTCTATAAAAAATATTCAGTAGCAGCTCGTTGAATTTGAACCTAGGAATACTCGCCCGCACGGGACCTAAACATACCGGCGATCATTAGGTGTACATTAGGTACGCTTCTGTCTAACCGTTTGGGGAATACAAGCGTGATGGTTAAAAAACTTGAAGGTTCTTTGTGCTATTTATTAGTTTTCTTTTCAAACTATTGTGAAAGTAGGCATTCATTGATAATTAAGTTTACTCATTTTGTAAATGTTGTCGATTTACGCACGTTCTTTCAGGCTTTACCCATAACTTTTTCCTTCATTATAATCCAGTGTTTTATATACCTACTTAGTGTTTTAGATCTAAGTAGAAAGTCTATATCAAATAGAACAATTTGAGGCCAGGTTTTGAAACTGTGACTTGATATTTAGTATCGAGGAAGTCTACTTTATATTAATTTATACTAATATTATAAAGCTGAACAGTTTGTTTGTTTGGGTTTGGTTTGGTAAAATTCTTTCAGTATTAGATAGCCTGTTTAACTAGGAAGGTTATGGGCTATATATCGCGCTGTGACCAATAGGAGCTGAGTATCAATTAAAAATGTTGCAAAAACGGGGGTGAAAATGGAACTTCTACTTTATTTAGATGATTTATTCACAAACTAACTTTCTCATTACAAAAACTGTAGCACTCACGCCGTTTTACTATAGGCAGAAAATATAGAACACAACTTAAATTGGTACGATTAATATAGCACGTTGTTTTAAAGAAAACCAACCTTAACCATGTCTTAACCTTTAGGTGACCTAGATGCTTATAACGACTCACAACGAGGAAACGATATAGCGCGATAAAATCCTAAAAAAATGCAGTTTTACACAGCTTACTCGGAAAAAGTTAGAAATATGTAAAAAAGATAATAATAATAATAATTTATCGTCTTAAATACTTAGTTACAAAAAATTTGTTCGAAGCTCTAGACCCCACACTAGGATTCCTTGTGTTGTGGGAGCCAGGCTCTTTCGATCCGTTTATAAAAGGTGAAGAACAATAACATTATCTTATCAATATTACAACGATAGAAGTAAATAAATTAAAAAAACGAAATTATTCATGAATCTATATAAAAAGATAAAAAGAAAAGGGCTGATTTATCGATATCCAGTTCAAACTACTGAACGGATTGGGCTGAAAGGCATCCAAATACTTACCTGGTTATTCTGAAGAAAGGATTTTGGGAATTCCCACGGGATTGGGAACAATTAGATGGACGCGAATATCATCCTCGGGAACAGTCAGTATAATATAAATGAAAACTAAATCGAGCACGTCGTTTAAAAGTATAGGTACCCATAATTAATTTATTGTTCTAACTGATCATGCATTCATACAAAAACTTTCCGCTGCTATGCACAAACAGTACACGAATAGGTTTAACATGCTAAGAACGCATGCAAATTGATTAAAATATAGGTACTAAGAATTGACACACTGCCTTTTTAGTTACTAGCTATCCGCCAGCGGGTTCGCCCGCGTGGTCTTATACAATTTTCCCCGTTTTTGCAACATTTTTCATTGCTAATCCGCTCCGATTATTCGTTGCGTGATGGTACATAGCCTGTAGCCTTCCCCGATAAATGGGCTATCTTACACTGAAAGAATTTTTCAAATCGGTCCAGTAGTTTCGGAGCCTATTCAATACAAACAAACAAACAATAAAATCTTTCCTCTTTATAACATTAGTGTAGATAAGTGTGTCTTGCTTAAAGTCGTTCTGAGTTCGGTTTCCAGGTAGACAAAAAATATTTTAGTATTTTTATGGCATTCGACTGATGAACTGCATTAGTAGTAGTAGTTGTTAGTACATCTCTGCCTAACCTTTTGGAGATATCTATAGGCGTGATGATATGAGGAATTAAGGATATTTCAGGTTATAATTTATGACTATAGGCATATGCTCTAGTATTAGGGAAATGTGTCATGAAAATTGATTTGAATATGAAACGTGGTATTAATCACGTACATAGGACCACCATTAATAATATTCAAATTAGTCTAGGTATTCTTAATTACCTAGTAATCAATTTTCATTGAGACCTGAGTCCATACGTCTCGAAAGCCCAATAATGTCACTGCCCTTCAATACCTACTTAATAATGTTAGCACATTATTGCTTAGCGGCAGAATGTTTGGTTATGCGGTAGTCTCCAAACGAACACAAGTGCATTACTGCCACTTTAATAAAAAGACTCCCTACCCTACCTCTTATATGTCCTAGACCAAGAAGCGTGAAGTTACACACTAAATTAAATATAGGTAGCGTAATATTCTACAGTCTACATTGCGATGGTTTACCGATGAACTCTACAGAGAACAACGTAGTTCCATCATCTGAATATCTGGTCAAACATTTAATTATATGTATAGTTTATTATGTATTTACAAAAAATAAGTATATAAGTATTATTATATCCATTGTCTTTACCCATAGTACCAGCTATGGTTAGTTTGAGACTAGATGGTGCTGTGTAAAATGTCCAAATAATATATTTATTTATTAATCTGGGTACAATGATAGTCTGATCAGCTACCTTATCAGTTTAGTAGTCGTAAGCGCGACTGGTACGCTAGAGGTGATGGATTCGAGTTCCAGGATGAGTAATGTTTTTGGATCTTTCTGTGAAATTTCCAGTAACAGTGCAGATTTATGGCCATTGTGGATAGGATTATTTTTATCTATTACATAAGGCTTAAACATACCGGTGAATGTGAGTGCACACTACACTCTGCCTAGCCCTTCAGGGTAATAAAGCGTGATGGTATGTTATAATGATAGAGTTAATAAAAATGTGTAGTCCTATGATTTTCGTCTCAGAGTGATAATATTTACATTGCGGCCGGGTTTAGTTTTGCCAACTTTCGTCAGTAACCGGAGCCAAGTTTATTATAGCGATCATCTACTTAACTACTATTGGATTTAAATATAATTACTATAATCTTTATTCAATTAGAGTACCGACTAATTTAATTAATTTAGCGACTGATTTCGATTCGATCGGATTTAGAATCGGTCATGGCGGCCCAGCCAGGCAATGATTCCCAAAATACAGGTGTTTAGGCTTAGTTTGGAACTGCCAACAGTCGCAGTATATAGGCATAAGGACCTCCCCAACTTTATATTTAAATGAAATACTAAGGGGGAGGCCTTTATTCAGGAGTTGATCTCTATTGGCTGATATGATGATGATAACATTCAAATAAACGTAATTAATATATAAAAAAGTAATAGCAAGAATCATTAATATACCTACAGACTTGCTCATTAGTATAACGTTAGAGTGGTAGTTATCGAATAGAACAAGTTTGAATCCCAGGTTAGAGTTAAATGAACCGAAAATTGCGTTCCCAACCTAAACAAGGGACGCCCCGCGATGCCTATTAGTTTATCTAGAACGAAGCCACAGGTTGTCCTTTTGATACACATGTATATATGTATATGTGTACGTAAGTAGTGCTAACAGCTCACCCGCTATTCAAAGGGTCGTAGTATTTGCGTCATGTGAAGTGGTGGGTTTCGTCAACAACACTCTTGTCTATCTACCTTCCCTCTTTACCGATTTCCAAGAATAAAGGTGGGGGGTGGGTTATATAACACCTTTTTTTTTCTATTACAGACTTTAGGTTTTAAAAACTACAACTAAAAAAGATTTAAGGCCCGTCTCATCACCTCCAAATAAGTTACAGTTAAACTATTTAGCAGATAATTTTGTACAATTAATTATGTTGCATTTTTTAATTAATCAGTTAACGGTTATCCAGTGGTTATGAAACATGCCGATAGAAGACAGAAACAAAGATAGTAGATTATTCAGAATTTGCAAGTGAATAGTTACATTTTACTATAGCAGCTAGTGGCTTCTATACTATGTCAATCGTTCGATTCCCGTACGGAACAAACATTATTCACAGTAACTTAATTTAACCCTGGTTCGTTATCAATATTGATTTGCGATTTGAATCGGTAAGTGTAAAAGCACACACAACTATTCAATAAAATGTGCGTTCTTTCTTTCACAAACTAAGATTTAAGAACGGTTTTTATTAGAAAACTAATCTTTTTTCTCCGGTTCTACTCGCATCCCCAAATAAAGTCTTTTCGATATAAATGGCAGCCTAAGCCTTCCTCAAGAAGCAATCTATCTCCTTGCCAAATTTGATCAAAATCCGCTCAGCGGTTTAGATTTAAAAAGACGAAAAACAAACAGACGAAGTTAATTTAATGACCCAAAAACTTTAAATGGCCCATCCAAATCTAATAAGCGTCTTAAAGCGACGCTTAACCTCCGGCTACACATGCCCATCTACATACTACCTATATTACATAAAGAAACAGTCAGTCAGTACGTTTTTTTTATCATTTTGTAAGCCAATGAACCTAGATAAGACATGAACACACAGCTCTGCCTAGATATGCTAAGCAAACACTATATTTTTATACTGACGCCTAAATAGATTTGTAAGGAATCAGCAAGGGGATAGGCAGAGCCTAACTGAACGTTAGATAGTAAATGTTGACTCCATCTAAGTATTAGAAATACTTGTTATCTATTTACAGAAACAAATTACATTTATAATTTACAGAAAAAACTTGTATTCTAGCATTAGATTTGCCCTATATTACATGCTTGCATTCCGTAAGACTTTATATATGACAAAAGGTAGCCTAATCTATCTCCTTGCCAAATTTTATCGAAATCTGATCAGTGGTTTATGTGTAAACTGTAACAAACAGAGCTAGGTTCGCATTATTTTGTATAAGTATAGTTGATTACATATATGGAAAACCTGATAATTCGCGGTTCATTTCCAGAGGTTCTCGTAGGTACCTGTACCCCAAAGGAGAATCGTAGGTGTAATAATGTACACTCCCTGTTCACCCCTACAATTACCGGTCCTATTCATTATCAATGGAGCATATTGCCACGAAATGCTGAGAAATTCATGAGTATTGAACCCAGGACCTCTACTATAGCACTCGCTTTTACGACCAATAGACTAAAGAAACTCTTAATAATGAGTCAGTGTTAGTATTTTCAATAAAACAATGCTGTAGGTAATATCCAAGTATCAAGTATTGTGAAATCCATAAGACCACCCCGCGGCGTCTCCTGTTACGGTAATTCTTAGATAAAATGTCACTATCTATAAAAAAACGAACCGGATTTCTATGTAAACAATTATTTAAAAGTAACTTTGCAAATAAAACCTCGGCTTGGGAGTTATGATGATAAAAATGCGTGTCAGGAATCCAATTTCAGAAGTACGATATTACTATCCATTGTTTTAAATAGGATTATGGAAGAAGCGACACTCATAGGCTTAAAATTAAACATTAATATCTTTTTTCTAGCTCTATATCACACTTTAAGTGGGGTTGGCTTTCCTAATTTTATAGGAAAGATTGTACTGAAAACCTAGGCCCTAGGGTTTCAGGTAGGGCAGTTCATCCACCAATAGGAGTTTCATCTTGCTAGTCCACCACGAATCAACATCTAATGCGAAATAAAACTAGCACCAACCAATATTTACAGCCCTACTGCTGGTCAGTAGGCTAAATCTGGTCTGGTCCAGCAGAGCCTACTCTCAGACGTAAACGGGTTAGGCTATAGTCCATCAGAGTACCTTGGGTCAGAAGACTTCAGAAGCCGCCGAGAAAATCTCTCAGGCATACAGGTTTCCTCACGATGTTTCTCTTTACTGTAGAAAGGAGTGATACATATAAAATCAACAAGCTTATGGGCGTGCCTCGGAATAGAACTCATGACGACTTGGCAGTGGCATTAGGCTTGGCCTAATGAAACTTTACCAAGACAAAAACTGTGTTTCACATTGATAATTAAATGGATGTATAAAATATCTTTCTACCCAAATATCTTTGAGAATCAAACCCACAATTTACCTACACTGTGATGTAGAAGTACGCGACTTCAGTCACCAAAAAACCTATTATTTTATTAACTAACTAAATATCTGTACGATATCTCCTCTGTACGGCACACGGCATCAAAAACATACCGAGCGCCTATTTATCTAAATAGTGCTTTACGCGAACTTAGGCGCTAGTATGGCGGTGATTAAGATAGGGAATATAGGGATATAGGGATAGGGAATCTGTGGTTATAATTTCTCATGTCTCGAACTTCCAAGCCATTATAGGAGGAATCTTGTACAAACAAAATCCGTATAGAACAAATTAATGTAATCTAGTTTAGTCTACAAGTATGTTTATAGGGTATCTATCGCACACTCTAGCGCAATTGCTTTCAACTAGTTGTAAGGCACTAGCCATTTATCTATGTACTATTACATATTATTTCTTCGGTCTAGTCGAAGTTCTGAGTGTAAGCTTCTGGGTTATTGCGTAAAGTTTTTAAGGGTTTTCTGCAAAATTCTTAGTACCAATTCGAATCTCAGGTTCGTACCCGATTAGTAGGCTCACCCTCATTAAAGGAACCTAAACCCTAACTGGTATACCGAAGATATAAACGTGATTAAATGATTGTGTTGATTTCAAATTAGGAAACGCTTTTGACAGTTGTGACATTCAGTGAAAAAAACATTGAGTAAAAAACAAAAAAGGTTTCAAATTCGTTCTGAATTTAAAAGTTTTTTTAAGTTTCTAATATTCTAAAATAGTTCTTGACTTTATTCAGTAGTTCGTAACGTTTAATATAACTTCTAGAAACTAGTATAAAATTGCAGTGGGAATAGTTAGGCTACAAAGGACTTTGGGAAGTTAGGGATCGGGAATACGAGATCATTGATCTCGCAGGTGCAGCTAGTACCTACAAATTAATATTAATAGTAATACTACCATTATCCGCATAAAGACCTTGAATTTAGGAAAAGTCAGTAAGTAATTCACTTTTGCATATCAATGCCGAACGTGTGCATAATACCTACATAGTACCTATGTTTACATGACTACATTTTCCTATTTGTTGAACTTTAGAATATTGTATTTTAGTCTTTAGATATCAGAAAATACTCTGCTTTGTTGTATATTTGTTGTATAATTGTTTGTAGTATTAGTTTTTATAAAAATTCTTGCGTAGTGCAACGTAAGCGAGCTTATTTAAAAATCTATGACGTCTTCAGAATGTATGAAAACTTAAACTAGTTGCACGGTTCCAAAAAAGTGGGACACATGAAAAAGAACCGGCAAGAAAGTCACTCTTTTGATAAAAATATGGGTATCTATGGTAACAGTAACAAGTTAATTTTGTTATGAATAGTACGAGTAGGCATAATGCAGTTTGATGTGTAAGGACTAAAAAAAAAGAAGATAACCATATATATAAAAAAAGAATAAGATAAAAGCTGAATGAAAAGTGTTCTTTTTCATTTCATTTTAATTTATAGAAAACTACTAACAACTTCGTTCATAAATATATGTAATTTCTTATTATCAAATTAAGGCCAAGTGTTCTTATATCAGTTTTACTATTAGGCGTCCCCTTAAATCTGCACCTATTAAATCATAAATGACAACAGGTCCGTCCTATAAAGCATAGGATTATTAATTAGGCCTCCTCTGTTTGACCTTACTGGGAACAGACGGTTGATAAGCGGCAATTATAAGTTGTAATAAATGTATATATATGAAATATAGTTATGTTGTTGGTTTTTATGCTGTATCCTGTGTGACTAATCGCGTCTAGCCGTCTGATAGGCCGGACAGGCGGGCACAACAGTGTCTACATCGGTGTCTACCTACACTAACTTTTGATAACGGTTTTGTCTGTGTTTTTGATCGATTTTAACGTAACTGTTTGTTGGTAGTCGCGTCGTGTAAGTGTAAATTTAGTCCCGATCTAATTAACTAAATAAATTAATATCTAAAATGCACAAAAGGTTAAACTGTGATTTACTGATGTACATTCAAACGATATGAAAAAGGGGATGATCCTATTGGCATTGACCGGGCAAAAACCTAAACTCTGCGAATCAAAAACACTGCTCAACCTGGGAAGTGAACCCAGGGTCTCACGCTAAGCGTGACACTTGCGACAACTACACCAATAATACTCAAACAAATCCTAAACCACTTGAGTTGGCAACTGTTCTCCGTAAGTCTGTACGTATCAAGGAAAATGGATTGTATTACCTATTTGGTAACTATCAAAGCCTAATATTGAGTTAACTTATTAAATAAACGTGATGTAATGAACTCTTTATCTCTAAAGTTTATATTTAACTATTCACTACGCAATTAGTTGTGCAAGTACCTTTATTTAAATGCATTAATAAGGTCATAATTAATACGAATACCTACGTAATGACATCGGTTCTAACACATCTGACGGAATTTGCGTCGCGTCAATCAATCATCAGAACTTACACTGTCCCACTGCTGGGCACGGGTCTTCTCTCAGTATGAGAGGGATTCGGCTATAGTCCACCGCGCTGGCCTAATGCGTGTGCGTCGCGTATCGGTCGTGTAACGCCAGAACAGACAAATCTATAATAATATTACAATACTGAAGAGTTTGTTTGTTTGATTAAACGCGCTAACCTTAGGAACTACTGGTCCGATTCGAATAATTCCTTCAGTGTTTGATAGCATGTTTAACGAGGAAGGCATATAACATCACGCTACGACGTTACGTTTCAGGTAAAACACTAATACTAAACCCTCATATAGTTTGGATAGGTTAGGGTAATAATGTTGAATGGTACGAATATGAAATCTGTTGGAATAAATTGCTGACATTCAGCTGCATCTGGAACTGAAAGCCGACCAACATAGTTGGGGAAAAGCTTGGATGCTATTGATGGGTTGCGATAAGGTCTGATGCCATATGCCTCGTGTAATTCTCCGATCCCAACATAAGTCAAATTCAATATGTTTTATTTCAAGTCCATTAAAATGGGTAGTTTTAAATAGTCACAAACTAGTTGCACGGTTCCTAAAAATGGGTCTTACATATGGAGAAGAGCCGGACAGAAATCCCTTAAACATTCCATTTCCACATTTTTTTTAAAATTATATTATCAAAATGTACCGCGAGCTACCTATGTGTACCAAATTACAGATCCATTCGACTGCGGGAAGGGGGTCAGAATGGGCTCTCAAATTTTGCTCTAAACATACACACCCACAAACATACTAACAAAGCAAGTGGAATAAAAGCTTGTAAAAAAGTACAATATGAATTTTTATTTTACAATTTTGTTTTGGATAGTCATTTCGAATAGTGCACTTTCATAGTTAGATAGTGTTTAAGAAGCTAAGATAATGATGTTCATTAAAACTAGTCAGAAGACTTATACGATCTTATTTATATTATGTGTCTGTTTGCGAAAGTGATAATTATATTATATTTGTTATTTCTTCGCGACATTATTACCTACTGAACTGATAACCTTAGGCCAAGAAGGATATAGGATAGTGATCCGTACCCCACGCAATTTTTACTACTACAATATTATATCTACAAGTAGTAAGCATGCAAAATTTAATAATTGTAGTTTTATTTATAACAAAGAATAAATATATAAATATCCTGTCCACCATCTAGTCCCAAACTAAGCAGAACTTGTACTAGACAATGGATATAATACTTGTATACTTTTTTTTTATAAATACATACTAATAATATATAGGAAACACCCAGACAAACACAAACATTTATTATCTTTTTGTTTTTTTTTAAGCATTTTCCATGCTAAGATTACAAGTTATTTTTAATGTTACAAGTTATTTTTATATTTTATGTTTTTAATTATTTTTATTTTTCCTTCATTAAAAATAACTTGTAATCTTAGCATGGAAAATGCTTAAAAAAAAAAAATACAAGAGATAGTTAATAGGTAAGGCGGTATCATACGACATTGAACTAGCTGTAAAGTTAGTCGTGTCGGTTGTGAAGCATTTCTTCACAATAGATGGCGCTACGTCACCTTAAGACGTAAATTAGAATGTGGAGGAAGATTTCGACTGGCGAGCAGGGCGAGCGGTGGCTTAGTGGTCAGAGCGTCTGGTGTACCGAACCAGAAGGCGCAGGTTCGAATCCTGCCCGCCCGCCGATTTTTTCCTTCATTAAAAATAACAAACATTTATATTCATCATATAAATATTTGTGTCTTGTGGGAATCGAACCACTAGACCACAGACGTCGTCAATAGAATAAGAAACGAATGCCATAACAATAGAGATGTATCGAAGCAAAAGGAAGTACAGTTCTCGCCAAACTTATTGTCCGGCTTGAAGTTGGCAGTTGAAGCCTACGACTTGAGCTCGATTTCAACGATAAATTTTTTACGGCTGGGTTGAAGTTAGTTTGTGCCAACTTCAAACCGGACAATAAGATTGGCGACAACTGTGACTACCTATGCTATCGTAACAAGTGGCTTTTTGTAGTTTCTGCTTACCCCTATGGGAAAATGCGAGAGTGTATTATGTACTTATAAACATTTTCATATTTCATTCATGTTATTTATTTCTATACTTACCTAAACACATTCTAACACTCTGCTTACCACTCTCTGAACTACAAGCGTTATAATCTAAACAATCAAAAAGAAACGGTGTCATTCAGACGACGGTTCTCGGTAAACGTATTAGTTAACTTTAACCGGAACATTGCGCAAACTACAGTTATGGTATTCAACTGCATATTGTTTCAAGAACTCAACTATCGTCTCAGCATATTGATGGACTCAAGGTGAGCTTCCCATTGTTCACGCTATATATCTTATGGCATCAGCAGATGTATGTAAAATTCCCATCATTGAGTTCTTTTCCCGACTATTTCCGGCAATAGACGAAAGGTAATAGTGGTAGCTGGCAAAAGGAAGATCGCGGGTTCATACCCAACGTGTTTGGCGTTAGATTGCGAGCTGGGAATTTCACAAAATACCCTAATAATATTGCTCGACCCAGGAATCGAACCCAAGATCACCAAATCTAGCGAAGTTACGCTTAAGATCATTAGGATAAAAACACATTAATCAGAATATCGCTGTTCTGAACATCAATAATCAAATATGTACACGAAAATCCAACCTTTCAACTCTATCTACTTCGAGAGGAAGTACTAAGATTTCACCTATCACTTTGTTGAAAAATATATAGTGTTAATGTATGCGCCCACGCATCCGGATGGACAAGACAAACAACACATATCTAGGCGTCAGGTACAAGTAAACAAGCCTTGTAATTAATATCACGCCACCTTACACTGGGTGACTGGTTGAAGGATGCATATAATACAAGGTAGACACGACAATTAATGATACCACAGCCCTAGTGTGCCACAGTCTAGTAGAAATAGGCTCGCCCTCGGCCCCTATTAGGACCTAAGCATACCGGAGACCTGTGGGAGTACATAATTACACTGCTGCCTAACTGCCTAACCGAATGCCACCCTGAAAATACAGGCGTAATTTGTATGTTATGATGGTGCAGCCTTAACCCTAAAAAGCAAAAACAATACAAACAATAACAAAAATAAAACAACTTTCCATACAAATTAAATCGATGAACTGAATAACTTTAATGAGTAGGTAAATAAGGAGTAAGTTTTAATTTGGAGGACATACAATATTACTTTTTTAAATCTCTTACAAAAAAGATCTAGCGACATTTTACTGTAAGGTCCATAAGTCATTGACTTTCGACAAATATTTTACAATAACATGTTTTTTTAAATCGTTTTTTTTTTATCGGACTACCATGACGACCAAGGCCCAAAATCTAGTCATTTCAGTGATAACGTTTGAAAAATAAAAAAGAACCTAGCTTATGTTGTAACATGTAATCTAGAATAATTCGGCACACGTTATCATTTGGTATATCAAATTCGCAATCTCTTGCAACGATAGTAGCCCAGCCCTAGGTTAGAGATGTGGCGTTAAGTATTTTTATCGACACGTGCAACTTTGAACTGTGACATAGAGATTTAATATCGAACGTCGACGATTTAAAACAAGTAATAGTTACCGCCTATCAGGTTCCATTTCTAAATCTTAGCAACGTGTTATTTGGTTTTGTATGAAGTTCTCAGTTGCATCTCGGATTTCAAATTTATGAGTTTGATTTCTCGGTTAAATGGCAATAGGCTCACCATCTGTTACGTGCGACCTAAGCATACCGGCGAACTGTATTCCCCAATGATGGGTTAGACAGAGATTAGTACACTTCTGCCTAGCCTATTGTGGAATACAAGCGTAATCCTATGTTATACATAGGTAATGTAGGCATTGATAGATCGCGAAAGGATCTGTTTCTTAATTGTGTATCGTAGTTATAGTACGTAACGGGTCTTGAAAATCGTGCCAACTCTTTTCGCCCCGATTTTCCAGACCCCCTAAAAATCAATTTAAAAAAGTGATATCCTCTTAAATTATTCATAAAAAGCATTTATATTATCGATACCAGGACGCAGCGTGTCCCACCCCTAACACTCAGTGCAGTCCTTATCGCGAGACCTAACGTTTTAATACACGATATAAATATTTGCAAATTACCATAGACAATTTTTATACCTACTGAACATATTTTATGGCCGGGTGTTTTATCAAAACACTTCCACTTTTGGGCGTGGGCCTCCCACGTAGACTAACGAATAGACTATAGATAGGATACAATAATTTTTATTGTTCACCAAAAACAATACAAATATTGTCTGTAACTCAGTAGATTTTTGGCGAAAACTTCTGGGAATAGGTTCAAAGTTGAGAGCGAGATAGAGCTGTTTAAAATGATGCGTTATATTAAGATCATATACATGACATAATTTCACGCCTTTCTCCCATTGATTGATTGATTGGAATGGCAGGGACTATAGCTTTCTACTTGCCACGGTCGTATACACCACTTTCGCCTCATGTACGCTCATCAGCTTACACATGCATAGGGACTCGACGGTGGGTGCTCTTTCATAATATTAAAATTCATTCAAATATTTTTTATTTCAATTATTTAGACCATATTTGCACTACCATAAATTAAAAGAAAAATAAAATTATAAGTATATAATGGGATATTTTTTTCAAATTAAACCTAGGGGCTAGACAAGTTGCATTTTGACATTCGAATCGACCAACAAAATGTATGAAAATGACATTGGTGACAGCCCGGTTTGTCGAAAGCTTGTGTCATTTCCATACATTTTGTCTGTCGATTCGAATGTCAAAATGCGACTTGTCTAGCCCCCCTTATGGTTAGAAGTTACCTACATGTCGGACGTCTCTACAAATATTATACCTATTTACATCGCCACCTCAATACAACTCTGCTGAACTTCTCGTGGAATAACCCGTGATAGTATGTAATAGTTTTTTCTATCTAAAATAGCAGTTGTTTTTATACAGGTCCACTTTATTAGAATGTGTCGCAAGATAAGATAAAGCTTTGCAAATATGCAATCGTAATCTTGCTTGATATTTCTATTCACTTTTATTGCAACATTCTAAACTATATTCACACTATGACTTTTTTAATTCAATTCATTCATTTCTTTCAGAAAAATCTAAAAACTATGTGTAATATAATTATAGACATATTATTTACATTGACTTATCAATTAAATACTTAAATAACATAATTTAAATATTAATAAAAAAAATACACACAGAAAAAAAACTAATAGGTGCCTATATAAAAGTCTCGTGTCACAGTGTTGCTATCGAAACTACTCCGAAACGGCTTCACCGATTTTTATGAATTTTTCTTTGTCTAAGGATAGGTCGTAGGTACTAGGTTATTTTTCATACCCAGTGATAAGGGTGGCTCTATCCAGATATTATTTTTTACTGGCAGAACAACGTCTGCCTGGAGAGCTAAAATAATTATGTATTTTAAATAATCCATAAATTAGTTTAATTTTATAATTCTACTAATTTGCCTTGCCTGTCATATCAGTGTTTCCCTATGTTGTGACCTTTAAAAGGTTAATAAACTTAAATGTTACAGTTTGTTTAGTTTCTTTAGCTGTCAATTTATAATATGATTATTTGTCCAGTACCCACTCTATAGTAGTACCCAGTCGGTGTTCATTTTTCTCGCAATTCATGAAACTGTGCTTCATTGTGTACTGGCTTAAAATGGTTTGACATTCGTCAAGGATTTGTAAAGCAGTCGCTAGATTAATTCAGAGACCACGCTAAGCGTAAAGTAATGCTTCCGTATGTCTTACAATTTGACAGCGTCGTCTCTGTATATTAGCCTTATACTGCTGCAATGTCTAGTAGAATACTTAAAAAAACGTTGCAACTTACTATGACTATAGACTGTATTGTGAATGCGTTTAAAAACACAAATGCACCCAGTCCCATAATATGTAAGTGTTGTTGTACACACACACAGAGACACACTCTCTTGTACTCATTAGTAAAGTCTAGATAGTCTTGTTATTGTATTTACATTATACAATAAACAAATAAATAAAAAACAACATTCACCGTTCTATTAACACGATCATAGTTCCGCATATATATCGCCCTTTGGGTCAAAAAACTCTTAGAAAACAGCACGGGGAAGACTGAACTCTTTATCTCACGTTTATATAATAAAAGTACTATTATAGGTTATAACATTATAACATTTATTGCTTCAGTGATAACTATAAAGAATGCAAAGGAACATGTCATTGACCAGGTGAGTTCAATTAGAAAGAAGCTTGTTATTCTATTGGAGGAAAAAATCGCTGGTGAAATAAATCAAACGCTATGAGCCTCCGCGAGTCCTACCAAATAAAAAAAAACAAAAGATAGAACGTCACCTTAAGACGTAAGTTTAGAATATGAAGGAAGATTTCGACTGGCGAGCGGGGCGAGCGATAGCTTAGCGGTCAAAGCGTCTGGTGTACCGAACCAGAAGACGTAGGTTCAAATCCTGCGCGTCAGCCGATTTTCCTGCATTAAAAATAAGATAGATAGCTTTTACAAAAAACAGCTCACAGTGCGTCGATATGTTCGGGCCCCATCCCTATGTAATATGAGCCTATTGCCATTAACCGTCTTTTTCCTTAATTAAAAATAACTGGCAATCTTAGCATGTAAAATGCTTAAAAAATACAAAAAAAAATAGCTTTTGTTTAGGTTAAAAACATCTGTTTTACCGGCAAACATTACAATACACTGAGCAAGGGCGGATTCATATTTCACTGGCTCCATACCCTTTGCTTCATAATCATCATATAGTCAAAATAGGTCCTCTGCTGGTTCCCATTGGGGTCAGTATCTACTCTAACCAGATGCGGCTGGATATCAGTATTTTACACGAAGCGACTGCCTTCAGAACTCCGCAATCTTTCAGGATAATCGAACTGGGTGTCAGGTTTTTGGGCTTCCAATTCCCTGTAAACGATTGTCATAGGTGTTCATTTGCCACTTGGATGGTCATCTATAAACTGACCGCGTCAAGCGCAGCTTAACCTTGCACTTTACTTAGCCACGAGCTCGTATGGACGGTATAAACACATCCATTATCTATTACAACAAAGAGTTATTCATGTGAATTCTGTTTTTTATTTCTTAGTTCGGGGTCAAACTGATAAACATTAGGACTGTGTTAACTAGTTGCTTCTGAGTGGGTTTGCTTGTTTTGGTGTTTAGGTACTTATTACAATGTATGGTAGGCAGAGATAGGCATCACAGTTATGCCTCGTTTCTTCTAACAAACTATAACGATTTAATTGTTATTTATTTTAGTAAGTCTTGTCTGTGGCAAATAATCGTTTTTTTCTTATTTTTTCGCTGAATTTCTTAGTTGGTCGGCAAGTACGTTGGTCCATGGTTCGATGCCTAGGTCTGGTAGTGTTATCGTGATGCGCTAAAAACTAATAGAGTTAGTAAAGTTACCCAGGAATATAGGTAACATTTTAAGAGAGGTAGGGAACAGCCATTTATGGCTCAAATCTGGAGCAGCCCATCTGGGAAAGTATATCCACCTTACAGAAAACTGCAGCCAAACAACACATTTTATTGTGTGTTGTGTTCCTGCAGTGAGTAAGGTCGCCAGAGCTCCTTCTATGGATGCGCTACGCTGGCAGCAAGAGGAATATTCCCTCAAACTGTCGGCCCAGTGAATCCTCCCCTTGTTTTCGTTGACAGTAACCCGCCACCTCACCCCCGTCCCTACCTAAGGCGCGGCCAAATAGTTCCGCGCGAACTATAATTAAACTATGAGTGACACATGAGAAGGCCAACATTTTGCTCGACCCAAGAATCGAACCCATGACCTCTAAAGTAGCAATCGCGCTTAGAACCGGTAGACCAACGAGGCAGTTAAAAGCACTACTGAACGAGTGATATTTTTTTTTTTGTATTTTTTATCATTTCCATGCTAGAATATTATATCGATTTTTCCTTCATTAAAACAGTAATAACTTTCTTCATTAATATTTTCGTGTGTGGAGGTCATTTAGAGTGCATTAAGTTGTCATTCGATACCACTGACCTATCACTAAAACGCAATCTTTATCTGAACTTGTTATTGAGACCTCGACCGGTACAAATGCACTCCACGTGGCTTGCCAAAACTTACTGTTAATTACTTTCGGTTTATACTTTTATATACTAACTAGCTTTCTGCCAACGGCTTCGCCTGGGTATTTATTATAACTTTCAATCCTTACAGTCCCTTACCCCCCCATTTTTTCGCATTAAAAAGTAGCCTTATCCTTTTTCAGGCTCTAAACCATCTGTGCACTAAATTTCATTTAAATCGGTTCAGTAGTTTAGGTATAACGGCGCGAATGGTGCAGTGGCTTTTGAGCTAGGGGTCGTTCGTTCGATTCGCGCTCGGAACAAAAAGTATCGTCTATGTTCCGCGCTTAGCCCCTTGATTGGGCCTTTTTGAGAATATCAGCCTTAAGTCACATTGTACTAAGAATTATGATTACGTTATTGTCACTACCTCATACGTCCACTGCCGAAAGTGTGGCTGCTAAGTGTGAGGTTTGGGTTTGATTCCCAGGCCACTTGGAGCCTAAAAGATAGCTGCTTAGTTTGGGTGTAAATCTCTGCCTGACCCTATTGGATACAAGTGTGATGACATGTTTTGATTATATATAAATAGTAGTTTAGTTTAATAATAGTTTTACGTTTATTTTAAAGATGCCCGGCAGGGATGCAAACCAATTAACCCTCTCAAATCCGCCACTAACCCCTACATTAGATAAGTCAGCCCATTAAAATAAACACGGGCCTTAAAATACCTAAACAATAAGGTTTTACGGGTTGAACCGTACATAGCCTTACATCACTTCCGTATATAATCCTTACATATGAAAATTTTCAACCAATAGCGTGGAAGGTCAAAGTTGAAACGACCAATCGGGCGGCATCACCCGGTATTCAAACTATGTAGGCTTGTTGTGAAAGTGAAAGTGGACCAATCACGCGTGCACGCTCTATGTGTGGGTGATGTGTTGGACGTGTGTTTTGTGTGTGTGTGCGTTATGAATGAAGGTTGTTTTAGTTGTATGTAATCTTTGAAGCTCACGATATATTCGCAAAATATGTAACGGCAAATGTAGATCTGTGATGGAACTTCACGATTTCCTCTTACGGGATAGGCAGATACCTTATGTGTATATTGCTGACGATATTTCTGACTTCATAGAGCTACCAAAATTTTTGAAATTACCGTACATAAAAATGCCTTCCACTCACTGCCTTCTTTAGGACGATAAATTTGCAAATATAAACACTATTAGCAGATATAGCTTAGGGGTATGACCACTGGACTGCCAAGTCAAAGGTCTCGAGTGCGAATCTAAGGCCTTGGAACCTCTGACTGAGGAACCTCTGACTTTTCAAAATCATGTGCGTAATTATCACACGCTCTAACGGTGAAGGAAAATATGGAAAATATCGTTAGGAAATGCAGGTTTCCTAACGATATCTTCCATATTTTCCTTCACCGCCTGAGAGATTTTCTCGACGGCGTGTGAACGTAAAGTTTGTCAACCCGCATTAGGCCAGCATGTTGGACTATTAGCCTAATCCTTCTCATACAGAGAGGAGACCCGTGCCCAGCAGTGGGACAGTATATGGGTTGATGATGATGGTGAAACAGTGTAAATTAATAACAAAGTTACTTACGTGAATAAAACTAACAAATGTAAGGGCGGCCCTAGACACCTACCGGGAATCGGGCCCATTAACACGTGCGTAGTCGTTTTAAACTTAAAAGGTTTAAAGGTTTAAAACTCGTTGTCATAATGTAACCAAAAACTATCTAACTCCTAACTATATGCCTTAATAAATAGCCTGGTGGTCGTAAGCGCGACTGCTATGGGCCTGGTCTTGGGTTCGATTATGTTGTTGAGCAGTTTTATTAGATTTATCTATATAATTCTCAATAGCAGCTCGAAGTTTGGGTTTGTGCCGATACATAGGACCTAAATATGCGAATTCTGTACATTAGGATGCCCCTGCCTAACCGTTCTGGGAATATAGGTGTGATAGTCTGGGGTTGGAAACGATTTGACGACGTCTGTGGTCTAGTGGTTCGAGTACCGGACAACTGATCACGAGGTCGCGGGTTCGATTCCCACAAGACACAAATATTTATGTGATAATCTTAGGTGTTTGTGTTTGTCTGGGTGTTTCTTATGTATTATAAGTATATTTACCAAAAATTTGTATACTATATACTATATTAAGTACTATATCCATTGTCTTGTCTAGTACCCATAGTACAAGCTTTGCTTAATTTGGGACTAGATGGAGCTGATTTCTAGGCTCGCGTGACACTGCAGTATTTAATTAAGATAACAATTTTAGTGACTTAATCTAATAAGTGTAAACGTGACTAAAATAAAAAAAAATGGTGAAAACAAAGTTGGGTTCATCGGCGATAATTTTAGGTCATATTGTAGTACCTACGATCATATATATACATACTGAAATATGTCTTAATATTGTTTCAGGTTACGCAAACAAACTAACAGCGCTTTATTTAAGGTACGTAATGATTTTTTATTTAATTTTATTTAAATAGCGTGTTTGACGACCTCTGTGGTCTAGCAGTTCGAGTACCGGACCGCTGATCACGAGGTCGTGGGTCGATTCCCATAGAACACTAACATTTATGTGTGAACTTAAGTGTTTGTGTTTTACAAAAAAAGTGAGTTTTCTTGAGAAGAACCGGCAAGAAACTCCATAGATACTCTTTTCACGTATACATATGTATACGTGTGGTGATACGGAAGGTGATGGTTTTCTGAACATATGTTCAGAAAACCATCACCTTCCTATCCTTGTCCCAATTTATTTGGGGTTGGCGCAGCCTATCCTTTTCTTCTATCATCCCTGCTAGCTGTCACCTCCTCATTCAATCGTTTTTCCATCATATCGACCTTAACACAATCCATCCATCTTTTCTTTGGCCTTCCTCTATCCCTCCGTCCTTCAACATTCAATGTCATCACTCTTGTAGTCACATGCGTTTCATCCCTCCTTATCACATGCCCATACCAAGACAAACAATTTCTCCTTTCAAAATTGTTCAACTATGTTCAGATTTATGAATATAAAAAATTGTGAGATTGGAAATAACTTATTATAAGCGGCGTAACACGGCTAACTTATAAAACACTAGCTTCCCGCCAGCGGCTTCGCCCGCGCCGTTTTTGCAACATTTTTCATTATTACTCCGCTCCTATTAGTCGTAGCGTGATGATATATAGCCTATAGCCTTCCCCGATAAATGGGCTATCTAACATGGAAAATTTTTTTCAAATCGGTCCAGTACTTTTTGAGTATATTACAAAAATACAAAAATACAAATCTTTCCTCTTTATAATATTAGTATAGATATACCCTAAAGCATGTGTTCCCCGATGGACTATAATAGCTTTTGCTCGCGATTTTGTTTGCCTCAATGTGATCACAATAGTGACTATTATGGATAATGTATTTATCATGTAAATAATTTTCGAAATCGGTACATTAGTACATTAGACTACTTAACCTGCACTTTTCAATTTTTTAATTTATAATTAGAACATTTTATATCTTTTATAATTTACTTAACATTTGATTTCTGACGCTTAAGTACGCGAATACTAGACATTGAAATAAAACTACTTTTTACGGATTTTATCGTGTTACATTGATATTATTTTAATTCCGACGTTTCGGACCCTTTAAATTATTTATATTGTATTTCGATTAAAATAATATTAAACGCGATAAAATCCATAAAAAATTGTTTTAATTCAATTACTTAACATTTGATATTTGTAAGTCTTTTAGTGTTCTACAACTAATAATATAAGTTTTCATGATGAGTGCTACCTATATAATTCTATCAATTCAGGTCTCAAATTCCATGCGATCTCACCAATCTCCTTTTACTTGTTTAAATACAAAAATATATAATTATATAAACACTTTATATATATTAGTAGTAATACTATCGGATTGACTTCGGTGTACATTATCATAAGTTAGGTATCCTATATAATATTTATCTCTAGTTATAAATAGACTGTCACGTTATTCCTAGCTGTAAAGCCACCTTTGTATACCCCCAAAAGTTTAAAAAACAACAATTATCTATACTTTTTAAAAACATTAAGTATTTGAAATATTTTAATACTGTTTTTATTGGTCCTATTAATTCTTATAATGTTAATTAAACCGATTTGAGATAAATACAGGTCAAGCCGATAGCCTGCCGCTAAGCTAGATAGACTAAAATTTAGACTTTTTGCACTTTAGATAAGAATGAATGGTATCTTTTATATTCTTTATGCGTTTACCTATAACGCATTTATTATGAATGTATGTTATCAGATATTTTTAATTCATTTTATATGATTCCTTTAATACTGGCATCTAGGTATAATAAACAAGGTTATTTAAAGTATGAACCTATATAATTATATTCAGCCGGGTAGGTCCTACTGAAAAGCTTTCCCGTCCATCTCCCGTCTCTAACACCTTGTGAATTCTACACTGTGCTAACTTTAACCCACAAGTCGTCCGATATGAGGATTAATAAATGTTAAATAGTATATTTCTGTAAATAGATCTTCATCTAAGACAATGTCACATTTAGCATCACACACACACACTTGTGGGTTCAATCCCCACCCAGAACAAGTATTTGTTATTGTAAACGCAACCTTAATACACTAAAAATTGTTAAGTATAAAGTGCCTGTCTGGGACCTTGTCGCGCCTAAACAGCTTAACGAATTTTGATTTAATTTAGGAAGGAGATAGAGTACACCCTAAGGAAGGACTAAAGCTCTCTCTTTGGCCTCAACAACATTGGGATTCGAGTGAAATTGGAGTCAACAGCTTGTACAATGTTTTTGACGAACAATCCTCCTCCTTGAGTCCTTCTCCTCACTGCTGAGGCTCTTAAAAACATTCTAGATTATTCTCCGCCACTTCTGAGTCTTCTGCAGAATGTAGAGACTCTCTGTACCATGGATGGCTCACGCTGGAGTTGAGTGTCGAGCGACAAATAATATTCGGAGCAAAAATATTTTCTAAAAACTTAAAAATGTAATTTGAAGGCTACTCTCAAATTGCACAGATGTTTTGTATTGCCCTCATGTTTGAACAGCACACAAGTGCGGGCTATTAGATTCGCCACCGTATCGGCAGACCTTGGAAGGAAAAGTAAATTCGGAACACATTTTGTTTAGAATATAAGTAAGTAGATATTTAATTAAAAGCCTACAATAGAGACGATAATCTATATTATCTATAACAGAATTAGACCATATAAATAAGTACTTTTGAAAGGTCACACTAATTGCACGGTTTAAAAAAAGTAGGACTTATGGAGACTCCATAGTTACTCTTTAAAAAAAATGTATGGTAAGTTACAATAACAGTTGTTGTGTTGAGGATGATGCAGCTTGATGTGTTGATGCAGAGAGTAAAAGGTGGATATTGAGATTGAGAAAATAGCCACAGCAGTAAGAGCTGACCAGTCCCGACAGACAGCACTCGTTCAAGAGTATGACGTGTGTATCGGCGCCGTTTGACTCAACCATGTTGTAGGGAATAAAACGACCCGACATAGATGAGGAAATTCCTTGGGATTGGAAAAAAATATAAACGCGAATAACACTACGAAGAACAGCTAGTTATAATAAATAACTAGCTATCGTTAGTAGATCTCGTAGATCGAATACCAAATATCGAGATTAGACGTCAAACGAAGGTCGAAGACGTAGGCATTCGCATCGCGAGACTTAAGTGCAGATGGGCAGGGCACTTGGCAAGACGAGACGATCTTAGGTGAACCAAAACAGTTACCGAATGGTGGCCAAGAGAAGCAAAACGATCGCAGGGCAGACCACCAGCCGGACGATATTGTGAGGGCAGTAGGGAATCTGTGGGTGCGACTTGCACCAGATCGGCAACAGTGGCGTAATAGAGAAGAGGCCTTCACTCAGCAGTGGGTGTTACAGGCTGAGTAGATAGATCGTTAGTCAGTTTTAACTGCGTTTATCTAGTCCCAATCCTGCAGGAGTTTCCTGAATATCAGTACCTATTTTGCAATCTCTGGTCAGTACCTAAGGTTACATTAATAATAGTAATTAGGTTTTTCAAGCTTCTAACAATTTATCGGTATAAATATGACTCATTGGGAAGCCAAAGGAAGAGGTATTCAAGTTTATATTCAATCTATAGCAGAGTACGCGCGACATAACTTGGCCGGAGTGAAGTTGGCCGTTTAGTTTCGCAGTACACAATTTATAACCTAAACAATCCATTGCGCATTCAAATGGCTAACTTCAGTCCAGTCAAGCTATGCCGCAAGCACTGTACCTAATTTATGTTCTGTAAAATTACTAAAAGTTACGTTTTCAATGACATTTTTATATTTTATACCACAAGGGTAACAAACAAACGTAGAGACCCTATGGACATAGAACGCAGAAGTCACATTACAATTCTGTACCTATCCAAAAGTTTTACTTAAACATATTATTATTTTACAATGCTAGTGCCTAACGTTTGAAGCCTAAACTAAGCGATAAGATATCTCGTAGCCTAGGTCTCCGATAAAATGCTAAATTTGCTAAAAAAAATACATTGATAACACTGGCCTATCGTGCCAATGCCACACTGAACACAATTTTTGTCTAATTCGTTCTGCGTGATTATTTTTGTTGGGACGATAAGAGCTATTTTTTCTCGAATAGTTATAACGTTGTTTTTAAAAAACGTGGTAACAGGCAAATGTATATAATGCTGTTAATTCTAATCTATCAATCTATACTACTTATTTCACAAAAGAGCTGTGTTTATCAAGACACCGAGACAAGTTTGTATAGACACAAAAATACGTAATTATTTATGAAATTCTTGTCTGTTCCTTACGGGTTGCCACAAAAATTATGAATAGATTAAAATTTGGTGATACCTGTCAAAAAGAATATACTCCAACTTAAAAACTGGCTTTCATCTTGTCACAATTAGTTGAACAGATCCTGAGATAGAGCTTGACCTCTCTGTTGTATGTGTACCCATAGAAACTGGAGATCATGAGTAGATAGTAATTAAATTCATTTTGTCTGTTCATAAAATCATAGAACTGAATATTTATTTATTACTCAAATGTTTGCACTTGTTTATCAACATGGTTGTATTCAAATTCAAAATGTTTTTATTTCAAATACGCTTTTAGACGCATTTAAACTTTAAATGATGGAGAAGATATAAGTATTCAATACTTTTACAAGTTAATGCTAAAGTTTGATGGTGATGTTAAATACTGCTGTTTCTCCACTATACACAGAACATACCATCATGCATGGTTAGAGGTTCATAATCTTTGAGATGAACAGCTTGAAGACTTTACGGTTCGTCACAATATTTTCCAATGAATATGTAGTTACATCGTACGCAGTAAAAACAACATTAATGTATGCACTATCGTTCTGATACTCGCCACAAATAAGGAAAGGAGATAATTAAATATTTTAGTTAAGTAAACTGTATTAAAAAAAGTTAAAAGGTAAATAACCAGTAAAAACTTAACGTGAAAAAATATTTGTGTTTAAACAAAACAAAACAGTACTTTGACAAAAGAAACTTAACTTCTTTGTTTAACTTGCTTAAAAAATGCTTTTTATGAAAACAAAATCTAAATACTATTAAGCCTGTGTTTCCTAAAGAATGAGGCACAGATCCATTTGTAATATGTAATGTTATAGTTTGTATTTTTTGTATTATGTCAAACTAAAATTTTCTTCATTTTTTCTTTCCACCCACAGTTTGACGTTATTGGTTATATATTGGATCCCATGAAATAGGGGGGGTGCTTATTGCGAAATTCAAACTTCGAACTGTTACTAAAAATCGTGTAGGCAACACAGTCTGGGAATCAAACTCAGTTCTACACCATTGAAGTATAAATTCTAACACGCGTTTGAAATATGTACTCAAATTCGTGTATGCAAATTCTAACTGATATTTTGAACTAAAGGACTCCGTTTGTAATATATCTTAGGGCTTTTAATCCATTATATAAATATGGCCTACAATAGGGCCTACAATAGGGCATACAATAGGGCCTAAGTGACCCATTCACACTAGTGCCACAAAACATCCAATATGTGTCTCTGTACCACATAACAAATTCTTTTAAATGATCTCAATGTGAATCAAACCCTTATTAGACGTGGTCTAAGTCAAAAACTTTTGGTTTATATTGAGGTACGAGGATGTTACTCGCGCTCATCCATTTTTTCCCTATCCAAATTCTTTCTTAGTGCTTACGTCATTGGAACATTTGTGTCAAATTTCACGATCCTAGACCGGTTTTCAGCTGTTCATTGATTGATCAGTCAGCCAGTCAATTTCTTAAGTACTATAAATACCTAAATTTACAATAAATTACAACATAGTAGGATTTTTACTGTCTGATTTTGTAACTGTCAATATGGCTTTGAAATCAGACAGTAACTAAAAGACAGCAATTTTATAATGATGAACTGCTTCACTAGCCCAGTGTCGTAAGCGCGGGTGCTTTGCTCGCACTATACTATACATACTTACTATATATATTTAACGTTACTCATTAGATACAAAAAAAGATAAAACACACTTCTTCATATTCTAAGTTTTATCGGCTCATATCCTGCTTTAGATAATTAGGCCGGCCCTCTAAATTAATAAGCAATCAATGAGAACAACTATTTATTCAATACGAATAATAGCTACTACTACAACACGTTTCCTCTCTTTTTAACGCTTAACTATCGTATAGTGCTATCTCTTTCTTCCATCGTCCCTAAACTTCCGAGATCGCTGTTTCTCTTAACTTGGACCAAACATATTCTAAACGGCTGTATTTCAAAACCGTTTTGTCGTATTGAAAATCGCCATTTATTTTTGGTGACATATTCAAAATAGTTTTTTGTTTAACCCTACTATTTTGCACTTGGTACATAATGTAATATAATGTAAAGAAACTAGATAGAGTAATTCTAAAAGGTCTTTTGTAGATTTACGCGCCATTTTGGTGACAGATTTAATGACGTTTGTATTGGCTGGAAAGGTGCGTATGTTTTTTTAAAAGAGAAAACTGTATTTAAACATCCTTTTCGCTATTTACATAAAAATATATTGCTTTGTCCTTGTCCAAAATAAAACGAGGTGATTAAATTAATAATTTTTAGGTCCATATAGAAAAAATGCCAGTAAATATTAATCCTAAAAAGTAAGTTTTCGTATTAGTGACGTAGGTAATATTTACTCAAAAATTAATTATGGCAGGAAGAAGTGACATATTGACATTGGGTGCATTTTCATAACTTTTTAAGTAAACAATCTATTTTTTACCGTCCAAGCGGCTTGTTTTCAGTTAAAGTGCATGCCAACGGGTAAGAGCTCGATTACCTATCATTGTCAGCTAATATGAAAACGTCTGTCTGTCTTATTGTCTAACATTTGTTTGCAAACTTGCGTGTCATGCCAACTTAGTTGTACTCGCCACGGACCGAGATATAGCTCTTATGTCTACGTTAATAAGAGTTATAAGGTTCTTCTGTAGGCGTGTGATAAAGTTGTTGGCTTGAATGTAAGAAATGTACTAGTGAGAACTAGGGGGCGATGGAAGGTGAGGTTAGTTCAAGTAAAACGGGGGGGGGAGTGTGTGTTTTTTATTATTACGGAACGAATAGCATAACCGAAAAATTAACGAAGAATAGGTTTCAGCTGTTAGACAGCGAAATATCAGCTTAAAACCTAAAACCTAACTTTAGGCTAGGTAACTAGGCAAAAAATGCTCCCCACAAAGGTTTAAAGATATCCTAAAATAGCTGCTATCAACATGCACGCGCCCCGTGCACCGATCCGTTAAGATAATGCACCTAATACCTCACTAATCATAGTTTTTTCTAACCCGCTATCAGCTGATAAGCAATCGCTAGATTGGGCTCATGTATGAATGCACGATATTGCAACGTTATATAACTGTTTCTATGTAGATATAGAATAAAAACGCGACTTTATATAACGCATTTTGTCACTGTCCTGTCCCACAGTAGTCTAGTGGGGATTGGCAGACTCCACACGCCATTGGACAGGTTACCTCACTATGTCTTTCTTCGTGATAAAGGAGATCATCGAAATCGGCCCAAATGATGTACCGAAGGTACACTTATTGGAAAAAATACCCTGTATTACGCTGGTCAAAACTCTAGAACTTTTAATTTGAGAAAAATCACGCCATTTTGGCACACTTATCTGTTTCGTAATGATTTCATAGTAAAAACTGTTAGTGTCAGTTTCGGAATGTCAAACGCACGCAATTACGGCAGATTATTATCAGTTTCATTGTGATTTCATGGTAAAAACTATTAACCTGACAGCTGTCATGTACCTCTGGTACAAATTTGGCCTGAGTTGTATGGGCTTTTGATGACCTCCTCTTGACGGGTATGTTATATATAAAATTACATGGATGGTAGAGAAAATAATGTGTTGCTGAATTCATTTGGGTGGATGAGCTTATCCTGCAGTTAGCAAATAGTAAGTACCTATTGCTATATTCCGGATTGAAGGGTAACAATGAACTAGAAAAATTACTGAATAAATGAGACTTAACTAGACTTGACTAATACTGTTAGGCTAATATTCGGAGACGACGCTAAGCGTAAACTTACGCTTCCGTATGTCAAATTGAAATACAAATTTAGCGCGTAAGTTTACGCTTAGCGTCGTCTCTGAATATTAGCCTTAGTGTCCATATGCTGTTACAGTACAGATAACCGCTTATCAGCAGGCCTATTTGCATAAAAACGTGATTACTTATACATATAAAAACCATTGTTAAACGCAAAAACCAATGTTACTTGCGCAGTCAATTCGATTTCATTGGCGTCTTACAAAACTTTACAACAAATTGCTCTCACAATCAATCCAAAAAACTCACGATAAACAAAATGATATTGTTGATAAATAAACAAAAATTTTAACGTGACTTTTTCATAAGTAACAATGAATCGTTTTATACATTGTCCCTTTTGACGACTCATGAAAAATATAAACAAATAAGAAAACCATACAAATGCTAGATAATGATTCTTCAAGTTTTTTTTTGTGTGTTGCAAACTTTCTCAAAGTCATGAAACCTATAGAATTACAACCTAAACAGCAAACTGAGAACTTTTGTTTGAAGGTAAAGAAGTAAAACAATACACGAATTGACTTTGTTGTTTTCAGAAATTCAAATATTTTCTTAATTTTTTTTCTGACAATCAAATAAACTGCGTCGTAAGCTGTGCGCACCATACTCGTATCTGCGCATGCCCATAGCGACGAAACCAAACTGCAATAAAATCCGTAGGTACGAGTATATTGAATCGATGTGTCCAGATCCAGATTTCAGGATTTTTAAAACAGTTTTCTTGACCAATTAAAGCTACAAAAAATTTACTTGATTCGATCTCCCATTAAGTATCTTTTGCGAATAGAATTTATTATCTACAGTTCTCGCCAAACTTATTGTCCGGGTTAAAGTTGACACGAGCTAACTTTAACCCGGCTGTAAAATCAAATAAACTAAATGATTACTAACGAAATAATATGATTGTAATAAATAAAAACGAAAGCTCAAGTTTGACTTGTTAAGTTAGCTCGTAATCGCTCGACAATAAGTTTGGCGAGAACTGTTACCTTAAAACCAGGTACCTACCTACCTATTTAAAATAAAATTGATCGGCAATGGTTGACCACATCAAGACGTATTATATTGTCAAATCAAAATTTTTATTCAGTTTCAGTTTATTCATGCATTCTTTGTAGGAACTTTTTCTATCAAACACAAATATGAACTGATAATAAGGGAAGAGGGACGCAAAAAAAAGAGATTGATAAGTTGTCTGATAGTAAGAAAGGAACTAGATGATAGAGACTTATGGTCAAATGAAATACAAGAGTTTGTGGTAATCGCAACCGAAAATTGCGGCAAATACAGAACCATTTTGATTAACATTATCACAGATTTACCCAAATTATCTGCAGTAGATAAATATTATTCAGTTTAAAGGTACGGTACCTTTGTATCGTGGTCAGGGTACCTAGATAGTTTTTCAAACACTAGCATTTCTTTTTAAATTGGAGCACATAACTCACACTTTATCACCACACTAAAGCAATTACAATTATTTCAAAAATATAGGTCGGTCCTACAACAATAAACAAAACATGACACTAAGTATCGAGACAGTGTTTTTTATCGTCTATGACCTAATTTGTAATCTGTTATTGGTTATTTATAATATGCTTTTTCTTGTTAATTATCAATGATAGTTTCGCGAGTCATAAGATTCTGACGCGGAAAATAACCGGTACCTAACCAAAACCGCAAAAATTAATACTAAGTGTATAGTCAAAGAACTGAGCCAAACGATTTTTTTTACGCTGAAAATCTTAGTGCCGGATTTCAAAAAGAGCCTAACCTAGAAGGGTTTTTGTACGTTGCGAAAACTTCTACCAGAGGCTGAAAATCTGGGGAAATGTAATTATGTAAATAAATAATAAAAAATAATAAATGTTTTATTCATTGATTAGATTAAAATACATTTGTTACATAGGTAAATGCAGTCCAATATCAATAATATTATTTTATTGTAGGCTCAAACGTGTATTCTGTACCAATCATCTTATTACGATTAACTTGATGAAACTTAGAACATAAGTGCAAATAGTGCGCGACCGCGAAAGACTGGCAAAAGGGTCATTGTAACTACCAAATTAGCACAGTTCGTAACAAACATTCCCGAAAACGGGTCTAATGATTTTATTGAAAGTTACAATATGGGGCGCTCAAAAACGATCTGTGCCTCGACCATGGCATTTTCTCACTAGACTCGGTAGCGACGCCGTAAAATATTTATATGGAAAACCCTGGCAGCGCCTCTAGCGGTTACGTAAGGAACTAAAATCTGCTATGAGATTACAGCGTTTCGATGCGTAAAAACCTATCGAAAGCCATTCGATAGAACTCATGGTTGAGGTACTGGGTAATTTGTTTTCTCTATTTTCTCCCGAGCAAAGCTTGGTCGGAGCTGTTTTTACAATAGTATCCTAGAAATCACCACTAATGGCGCTTGTCCTTGCAGATTACATCACACATGACTTAAGCGTCACGATGGTGGACACACAGCACTTCTGCCTCCGGTGGAACAACTACCAGAGCAGCATCACCAGCGCGTTCGAGAACCTCCGCGACGATGAGGACTTCGTGGACGTCACGCTGGCCTGTGACGGCAAGAGTCTCAAGGCTCACAGAGTCGTACTGTCAGCGTGCAGTCCATATTTCCGGGAACTTTTAAAGGTAAATTTAAATTATTGGTAACTAGTTTTCCTTCTAGGTCTTATAAATTTTTCCCCCGTTTTTTTAACATTTTTCATTGCTACTACGCTCCTATTAGTCGCAGCGTGATGGTATATAGCCTATAGCCTTCCCCGATAAATGGGCTATCTAACACTGAAATAGTTTTGCAAATCGGTCCAGTAGTTTCGGAAACAATGAAATCTTTCCTCTGTATAATAATTCATCATTACAAAATTCAAAATATACAGAACCTATACCGACATGACACGACATAGAGTGTACAGGCACGGGCAAAAACATGTATACACTAGCAAAAGTGCTAAAGCGTTTTTTTTTTCATTGCATATTTGAGATAACACCAATGTCACTATAGTATTGGTACGGGCTCATGAGCCGAGGCGCGTTTGGAAAGGTTTACTGTATTCATTAAATCACAAAAGTTTTATTAGTATTTTAGGAGAAAATCGCTTTAGCATTATGTTAGTATAATACATGTTTTTGCTCGTGTCTGTACGAACTACGAAGTCGTGGGGGTAACACTTTGCATTCGCGACTTCGTCCGCGTAACCTTAGTAGGTAACACACTTATTGTCAAACTTAACGAACAATGGTTATTATATCTTGGCTTATTTTTCCATATACGCACCCCCGGTGTCACTGTCACTTTTGCAAAAAATTCAAAAATGAGTTAAATATCTAAAAATGATCCTAAACCGCCCCTTTACTTGGTGCCATAACGTTACTTTTGTAGTACGCATAGTTTCCGTATGAGGGCGTGACGAAAAAAAAGTTCACGTTGACGTTGTAGTATAAGCTGTTCATCTTATCTATATATTCTTAAGTCATTGTATTGTGAGGTGTGAAAGTTTTAAATGCTTCTCCTGAAAAACTACATTTTGTGTGACAAGTGACAGTGTTGCACCGGGGGTGTGATATTTTTTTAATTAAGGGTCTGTTGTCAGTGTACTAAGATATAGGATTATAGCTACTGGGTTTATTAGCTAATGATTCATTACGCCAAGTGACGTTTCTGAGTGCGGCCGTTATACATTAGTATACCCCGTAATTATATCAGTTTCTCTACTGTAGGAACACCTATGTATAATTTTGACATTTCATTTTCTCAACTACAACCGCATTAGGCTAGCGTGGAGCCTAATCCCTCTCATACTGAGAGGAGACCCGTGCCCAGCAGTGGGACAGTATATGGGTTGATTATTATTATTATTCCATTCATTTATATTTTCACATATTTTTTACATTTTTAAATATTTTACTCAAAATCCAAAAAAAATAATAGAACATTACATTACATTCTTAATATTATTTTCTCAACTTGCGTTAGTGTTAAAAATGAATCGTCAGAATAATGTTATTTTCATACAATGCTTGCTGTCAATGGGCAGCAAGCATACAATGCAAATTGTACTTATATGGCAGTGATATTTTCAATTTATGTACTTTGAAGTTTTGTTTTTAATAAGAGTATTTTTGTGCCTATATCGTGATGTCAATTTTTTATAGCTTTGTGTAAATACACGTGTAATTAATTACTCAATAATGATGTGACTCGATACAGAGACGTAGAGAAAAAGTAAGTTCTCACAACGGCCGGTAGATGGCGCTCTGCTTAATACTTAGTTATATTTATCGGGTAAGTTAGTGTACTTGTTATAAAAGAAACAGTAAATATTTATTACATAGGTACATAAAATAATATAAAGTAAAAAAAAAAAAAAACCCGAGAATATAATAAGATTATTACTTTTTAATTAAAAAAATATTGATAAAATATATAAAAAAAACAAAATGTACAAAGAATAATAAAGACCAAAAAACTATAAATGACAAAAAGAAAATTTGTCAGGTGTGGGGTTCGAACCCACGCTCCCTCTCGGGAACCAGAGCTTAAATCTGGCGCCTTAGACCACTCGGCCAACCTGACTTGATTTATGCAGTCGAAATTACGGAGCTATATCTACAGTTAACATAACTTGACTAAGATACAAAACAATAACCAAAGTATTGAAACGTATTATGGTAAAAATATTTAAAAATTAAAGATCAATTATATCTTTTAGCAATCTCCAATAAATACCAGATACAATCAAAACCAAGCCTAACGTTAACGAACGTATTTTTTTTTTTACATTTTTCAGTAAACATTTTTCATATTTTGTATTTATAATCCGGACGGGCGGTATCACAACCAATAAATAGTAGATTGGGTTAAAACAGTCCGACTAGTTTCATCGTTGAATATTTAATTTTCATTCCATAGTAATTGGATTTTTGTTTATTTTAACCTAGCTGTATGATAATTTAAAATTCGAAGTTTAAATTATTATTAGATAATTACTGACACTGGCACAATACGAGCCACAAACACCAAAGAAAAAATAAGGATTAGGTCATTGTGATTCTTTTTTTGAATTATTTAAGTACTCAGTGTTCTAAAATTTAAAAATGATGACGCCAGGTTAATGTCGTATGCGAAGGTATGCGTATGTTATTGGTAAAAAATAAATAGGTAAATAAATTCTTCCTTCGGCTTTTTGCCGTGTCGGGTAATTAGGTCGTTAGTGATTCGATGATGGTCTTAAATTAACATGCAGCTGAGTAGTATTAGGTATTATATATATGTACTTACGATTCACAGCTATTTTCCATCACGATGACCATCTTAGAGACTGACATCCAGTGGGTACCTTCTGACCACTTGTTCAATGTTCACAAACAATAAATATTCAACACTAACACTATCAATAACACTAAACCGGTAAAGTGTTGTCACTAAGCATATGAGCTTAGTGACAACACTTTTATAATTGTTTCGAGTTTTTAGATAATTAGGCACTTACAAGTACTTACCACGTCCGCGATACACTAAAGTTATTGAGGGTAGGTGTTTCTTATGGGAAACCGATTTACCCTTTTTCGTATCGGTTTTGTCCGCTGATTACCGCAGGTCCTAGTTGTTGCAATTTTTGTGTAATGATTTTGGAAGGACACTATTTCAATGTTCAAAGTCCCCATTAACGAATGTTGATCTGATGATCTGAATATTGATCTCACAACTCGATTATGTTTAACACACAAAAATTCTCAAACATATTGTCACTAAGTACAACAGAAGGAAGTTCTAGTATTAAGTACCATATCAGTTTATTAATCTTACCAATCTACATATAAAGTAGGTCTCTTTCGAGATCGACCTCCGGTTATGTACTTAGGTCGCAAGCGTTACTGAAATAATTTTTTAATTCAATCTGTCAAACGCACCAAAGACAAGAAAAATATTTATTTAAAAGGAACGCAGGCGTGGTGTGGTGGGAATAAAATAAAAAAATGGATTTCATTTTGGATTTCCTAAATAAAAATAATACCTACTTACGAGAATAATACAATAACATCACGTTTTTTAATTTATCATTAATTTGGCAAAAAACGTATTCTTTTCTCAAAATTCCCGCCATTAAAAACCCAGAAACGTATTCAGCAGTCAAAATCAGATTTTATACAGATGTAGTACCTATATCTTCATAAAAGTTGTTAGTTCAATATTATTTAGCATTATAATAATATAAATATTACGCCTTTAGTACCTAGCCAATGCGAAATATTGACAATTGAATTGTTTTTTTGGCATTCACTGCCCCCCGGGACCTCGTAACTTTTAAGATTTTTAACATTGGAACCCGCACACTGTCAGAAACCTAACACTAAGCATCCAAACAGTCAACCTGATGCTTTCAATCTTTAAAATATCCGATTAAAAAAAAACAAGTAAAATATTTTAATTTGAAAATTACCACGCCCCCAACTTTTTCCGATAGTGTACACTAAAGGCCGCTTACACCCCCATTTAACCGTGTTCTCCTCCACAGTCAACACCATGCAAGCACCCAGTGATCGTGCTACAAGACGTGGCGTTCACGGACCTACACGCCCTGGTCGAGTTCATCTACCACGGCGAGGTGAACGTGCACCAGCGGAGCCTCTCCTCCTTCCTCAAGACCGCCGAGGTGCTACGCGTGTCTGGCCTCACGCATAATGACAATGCGCAGGGGGTGAGTAGTCATAGCGACTTGGTGTGAAGTAGCAAAATTTTTGTGTGTATTTTGATAGACAGACCTGATAAAGTTCGCTGGGCCTTGTGGAAATAAAATGATATTTATTTCTTCAAATAGGATTTTCAAGGACACTTTTACAAGTTTTTTTACAATTCAATGTTATATATTGTTTTTAGTTGGGTGCAAAATCATATAACCTCCTTGTGGAAACCTATGGGAGATATTTAGTTCAGTAATGGATATGACATTGATCCATCCTCTGACTGATATGATGATGTTTAAATTATTATTATGAATATGTAATTTTGTATACACCACAGAATATCTACAAAAAAAGACGATTTAAAAAACAGATTAATTTAAAAACAATACCTACTGTCAAAATAAACAAGGACTTTTTTTTTAATCATAGATGTTTTTAATATGTATTAGAGATAGTGATAAAACTCTGTTATTTGTGATACCAACGCGATCTTTAGTACTCAAACAAAATAAAAAGGGACTCTAGTTTATATTTATAAGCTAAATAACGATGCTAAACTTTTTAAATTTTGTCATTTCGTGTGTAGCTGTTATTTTATTAAAATACAACACCAAATTTTATAGTAATGTTTATAATGTAAATAAATCACACAGCTATTCATTCAAGGTTTTTTCAACAGCTGTTCAAGTTACAATTAAACTAATTAACAGTCGACATTGGTAATTATAATTTCTATAGAATTGTCATACATGTAGTAGATACCTATATTCCTTAATGAATTAGGTAGGTGATAAAATGTGAAAAATATATTTTACATTTTGGCATTTGAATAATTTTGGTAATAATAACCGTTTTTTTAACATGTAAAATAGCGATACTCAACACATGCAGAGCCTCTAGACAAGTTGCTATTTGACATTCGAATCGACAAACGAATATATGTAAATGACATTAGTGACAGCCCGATTTGTCACCATTTGCATACATTTTGTTTCTATGCGTTTGTCGATTCGAATGTCAAATTGCAACTTGTCTACGGGCCCTGCATTTGATGGACTGAAAGCGGACCCCAACATACTTAGAGTAGGCTACGAGGATGAGGATTTATGAATGAATATAGTTTTTTTTACACTATGTTTTTTTACAGCCGTTGTTGCAGCCGATGCGCGCGCCGTCAACGACTTCGCCGCACACGCCGCCGCACTCGGCGCACACCACGCACATCCCCCACACGCCCTCCTACGAGCGCCTGGAGGAGGCCCTCCTGCAGCCGACCTCGTCGAGCGTGCAGCAGCTCATGCGCCGCACGCCGCTGCCCCCGCGCCGCCTCAGCCGCTCCGCGAACAACAGCCCTGACGTCATCAAGCGCCCGCGCCACGACAACAACAACGAACAGCCACAAATACACGCAACTGATTTCTCGACTAAGAACCACACTAATGCCCGTGCGCACAACGAGTCGGGGAATAATGGGAACGGCATCTCCAACAGCAGCTCTTCTCCCTCCCCGAGGCTGATAGAAGACGTAAAGAATGAGCCAATTGACATGATCTGTCCATCGAACCCAGATATTGATAGGAGCACGGATGACACGCCGCCCCACCATCACAGACCACTTGTGAGTTGGTAAAAATCACCCATTTAGACTTGAGATTTCCCTGATGACTCCATAGTACTGTTGCTGAAATCGGTTTTCCATTTAACACTAAGTGGTCGAAAGCGGATGCTCAGTATCAGGTCTTGGGTTCGACTCCCAGGTTACCGACTCCCAACTTAGTGTGACTTTATAGGCTTTTAAAGAAATTCTCAATGACAGCTCGGAGTTTGGATTTGTGGCAATAGGCTCGCTCTCTACTCTACAGACACGATGGCATAGCATAGTTATATAAACACTAACTAAAACTACAGGTGTACTTACGTAACGTATTATAACTTGGGCTCAAATCCCATTTATAACATTTATTGGTATTCTTCAAATAGTTTTCCATCTAATGTAAACTCTACGCCAATCACATTAATCTTCTATAATACATAAGTTAGTTTTTCACACACAAAAACTATAATAAAAAAGAAACGTAATTCTAGATTCCGAGATGAAATTTTGATAATTTTCTCACAACAATATTTAAAACAATCCAATGAAAATTAATATGAAAACTGTAAGACGGAAATCTAAGTTTCTCATGAAAATATTGAAAAGACAATAGTTCTGAATATCATGTGACTTTGGAACGCGGGAAATATTGTATAGGTTAGCATTGGTGTCAGATAAAATCCAGGGCACACCTCGATCTTACATATTCATAACAAATATTGGTAATGTAGGTACTTTATCCGGGTAAATAAGGTTTCAAGTGAGTGATGCTACTAGATTTGCTGGCATCTATAGAATGCGGATAACTGCTTACCATTGACAGCCTCTAGATTTTTTTTATACTACTGAGGTCGTTTAACATCATAGCTAGCCTATGGACGCTTACAACACCATGGGTATCAACTCCAGCGTTGCCTATAACGAAATGAAATTGTGGAGGGACGAGGTGTGTTCAGTTGTCCGTCGCACGAAAGGGAGGATCCTCCGACCAGGCGGGTACACTATCATCCACAACCTGAGTGTGTGTGGTAGAAAATTCCTAGATATGCTTTAGTCATCTTATTACATAAACAAAAGAAGCATAAGTATGTGCTCTATATTCGGGGGGTAATTCGCAAATGATTGGCCGAAAACTGCGCATGCCAACAAATTCCTCAAAACTTAGTAATACAATAAACAGAACGAACAAACATAATTGTGTAGCAGTCGGCAATATTATCGTATTACGTCGATAGGAGTTGCTAAACGCATTCTATGAATATACTTTCACAGAATCGATCGATTACTAAATCCATGTGGGTTGAATGCGATCAATAATTTCAATAACATAGTAAGTAGGTATATATTATTAATCAGTAATGGAATCGTTAAATTTTGTGTTTGTAAAATCGCCGGTGACATCAGAACTTGTCCAATCACATGCTGGAACTGCCTTTAAAAATACGTAGACCAATGTAAGGTATACTGAACATCAAACATAGAAATGATAGAGACATTAAATCTAACTTTAACACCGACTGACAAACAAGGCACAATCTAGAAGCATAACATTTGCATAGGAGTTCCTTGTATTAAGGTCGGGGAAAAATCTTTTCGCGTAGATAATTATAATATGTATAAGCTTGTAATAATATCTCTTTGGCTGTACTATTTTTATCTGGCTGATTTTCATGACATTAAAAAGGGTTAGGTACATTAAAAAAAAACAATAACAAACGCTAAATCGGTTTCGGTGAAAATCTGCACAGAGCCAATACTTAAAAATGTTTTTTTTATCTTTTATAGCTACACAGGTGAAGCATGTAATAAGCTATTATGAATACATAATATTTTCATGCAGTGATCAACTGATTAGGAGGTTGATAACGTCGATCTGAAGTAGCTACTAGTTCTGCACCTTTATACCCAAAAACCACACAGAGTAGTTCAATAAGTACAAATTCTATAGAACGCGTCTCCAAAATCATATTTCGCGGCTATAAAAACTTGTATATGACCTTAAGGTATGATAAACAAATGTCGATCTAAGGTGTAGTATTGACAGTACCAAGTATTAGACGTCTAGCGCACTAGAATCTGTACCCGGAACTCGATGGTGTCGAGTGGCCCGTGTCGGGTAGTCGCGATGCGATAACAATGTCTGCTCTAATGACACAGAATTAGGGACCTTGGCTTTTGAGACAGTCTCGAAACGTCCATATAGATCTTTTTTGGGTTATATTTGAAAAGTTATGAGGATAGAGTTAATAGAAAAGATTTATTTTACGTGCACGTATGAGAAAGACACTACTCTTGATAGAGCTATTCTAGGGATTTTCGTCTCTTCAATCGACATACTTTTACATATTTATAGCCAAAATATGTCGTTTTTCTCAATGTCATTGTCTCACGTTGTCCAAGGCGTGCTGAAACCTTGTAAATTCTCAGAACTGTAAACATTATTAAGCTTACAACGATGTAAATAAAACCATTGTAAAACCGAGCCCTTTATTCAGATGAAGCCATTGAAATACTCTCGAAATATTACCAATTATTTCAAATTCTTTTCAATCTGTTAAACTTTCGAGGAAATACGCATTAAAAGTAAGAAAGTACCAACAATTCAGGGGTAAACAAACATTTTTACCTAAAAGTCTTCGCGAAAATGAGATGGTACTTCCACAGGAGTGCCTATATTTTTATTAGGAAGAAACTTTAGTTATTTGGAAGTTAAATTGCTGTAGATCCTAATAGTTGACGACTCCCGCGGACTTCTGTTAATAACGCCTTCTTGTAATAAGATTCTGAGAAAATATTCAACAGTTTTATTATAAATTACTGCTGTTTATTGTACCGTACCTACTGAACAAGAGAAAACAATACTGTATGCTGGTCTACGAAAGAAAATGCAATATTTTCAGCTCTTAACTAATCGCGTCTTTGGTTCGATTCCCATCCTACCTCTGCCTAGCGTAAATATTGTAATGGTCGGTAAAAATACATAGGTTCACATTCTACGTAAATAAAAACAATAACAAGTACGCATATACCTATAATATGTCCTTGATAGTAACAAATATACCTATAACCAATTTAAATATCACCTTACTAGGTAACAATACGCCAAAGACTAAAGATAAATTTCTAACTTAATATTTATGCCTACTCGCGTGTTCCTCAGGGAGGAGGCCCGCCGTCCCGCGGCAGCTCTGCGGACGCAGAGGAGTGCACTCCACCACCGCACCCGCCGCCGTTCATACAACCGCCTGACTCCAAGCTGTTCAACCCATCGAACACATACAACTTTACCATGGAGGCTCTCTCACACCCTTCTTTGACTGGTAAGATGTTTTTTTTTTATTATTGCACCCAAAGACACACTAAATTGGAATCAATGGATTTGTGATCGCAGTTTTAAGTATAATAATCCATTGTCAACCTGACACCACGCTTCGATGTATAAAAACTAAAGCAAAGAGTTCGAGGAATGAAGATTGAATATAAGACCCGTGCTTTGGGTCTCATTTCTACAAATATAACTGAAAAACTGGCTATTAAACTATAATTTGTTTTGTTTTTTGTGAACTAGTTTTAGATTTCATGTGTTTTCTCTTTATCTAGATGTAAATTTTTATCAATGCCTAGGTCATAGTGGACTTAGATAACCAACTGTGTCCTGTTTCCAGGTCTCCAAAGTCCATTGACTCCGGACGGCATCGCGAGTACTTCCCAAGGTGAGTGCCAGCTTGTCTAGCAACGAGTTTATTTTATTGCATTACTACATATATTGAGACAACCGATATTTTTAATGCACTGTCTGTCGTATGCCACCATCACCGCTTCCTCTCTGCTCTGTCATATTAGGTTTATATATCATTATTAGGTTTTTTTTTTATTATATTTTTTTACAAAATGTATGAGGCAATTATCACGTGACATATAATTTATATCTATTAATATATGTATTATTATAATTATATACTATTAACCTTGTATGTCTTCATTTTGTGCTCTGTGTTTCTGTATTTAAATTAATGTTAGCTTTTTGTGTTATGGTTCGATGGAGACGCTTAGGTATTATACATATACGGTATGATTTATGCATTTTCAAAAGTCTGGACTCTGAACGATCGGGACTAATGTTTGTCATTGAACCAAAACGCAATGTGGCGTGCATGTAACTGTTACTGTAACATAGTGTAATGTAACTATACCAAGATATGCTAGCTTGTTTTATAGATGTAAAACAGAATTGTGTGCTAGGAAAACCCCTCACTCCCATGTCTCCAAATTAGGTTTTGGTTATTATTTTTTTTTTCTATTTGCCGTTTTTTTTCAAATTCTCATTACTTATCAACCATTCCACGGAAATGCTAACGAACGTAATTATACCCACACGAATTGGCTGTAAACATTATTTTAAAAAAATATAAAGAATAAGAAACCTACTCGAAAATAAGAAGAAAACCACAAAATTTACTTCCGAGAAATCCAATCATAACTTCGATATAAAAGTTGAACGAATTTAGTTAAAGTTGAGTTTACTTATTGTTTGAAGCATAGCGGATCTCATGAATCATTTCTAAATACACTATCGAGTTACACTCGATCACATTGTCTTGGGAAACGGAAAATATAATAACAGGGAGATCGAACAATGGATTTTTAGTAATGGTAACTTGGTGTCGGTTTATATAAAATACGCTCAAATTATTTCATTGAAGAATTAAAAACGCTTTTGTTCGGGAAATCTGAAACAAACGTTGCGCGCTTCTGTTATGACAACGGACAATAGTCGTTCACACAATCATTGCTGAGCTTTACTATCGAGGAGTAGGCGACAATGTATGCGTACTAATACCGCTTCACATAATCCGAGGCGGGGTCGCCCTGTCATCAGTAACGGGGGGTGGCGGTGCTTAATCAGAGCTACGATACGAGAGTGCATTAAACGTGCGTGCCGAGCAACCCCGGGGCTAACTGCTTGTGTTGTGACCAGGTGGCGCCCGCACCCCCCAAGAAGATTACCGATGTGAGCCATGTAACAAGAGCTTGTCGTCCCTGACGCGGCTCAAACGACACATCCAAAACGTGCACATGAGACCGTCCCGGGAGCCCGTGTGTAACATTTGCCGGCGGGTATACTCGAGTCTGAACAGCCTGCGCAACCACAAGTCCATCTACCACCGCAAGCAGCAGCAGCCGGCCGCGGCGGCGCCCGGCCCCTTCTACTCGGTCAACTGACGCTCGCCCCGCCGGCCGCGGCGCGCCCCCCACACGTTGCCATTCGAAGAAACCAAGCTGCCATCCTAACCACCTAAACGCCATAGTCTTGCCTACCTACCTAGAACTTCGTTAAGTTTAAACAAAATTGTACACGCGATATGTTCCTAACATTTGTATATAGCATAGTAATGCATGCGCATCGCAAACTTTATCTTATATGTATGTATAATCTTATTATTTTCACTAAACTCTTATTAACGCTTGGGTGGCAGCGCAGCGCGTCCGCGCCTCTGCGCTGCCACGTCCTATATGGAACCAATTGGGACATCTGATCGGTACACGCATAACCACCAACCGTTTTGTAAAAAGCGCATTAGTCAAATTCGTGAAACACGTTGAATTGCCTCTACTAGGTTCAAAATTGCCACCTAAAACAATAGTGGTACACTAATTGTGCCAATTGGTTCCGTCACTTGGGACCCGTTGGATGCGAGCGGTCGCAGTGGTGTTGGATACGAGCGGGCCCGCCACGGCGGCTCTGTGTGTGTTGACTAATGCGCTCATGTTGGTTGTTATGTGTGGCGCAGTGGGCCCTCTGGGCGCGGGCCACCGGTGCGAGGTGTGCGGCAAGCTGCTGTCCACGCGGCTCACGCTCAAGCGGCACACCGAGCAGCAGCACCTGCAGCCGCTGCACTCGGCGCGCTGCTCCCTCTGCCACAAGGTGTTCCGAACGCTCAACTCGCTCAACAACCATAAGAGCATCTACCACCGCCGGCAGCGCGGCGCGCCCCAGCAGACGCAGCCGCAGAACCTCACCACCAGCCCCGACACTAAGATCAATCCACAACATCACAACATTGACTTCTACAAGTTCAAAGATCAGTTTAACGTTTAATTTAATTTAACTAAACTAATTCTATTCTCCTTCTAAAATGATTATTCTCTATTTAAAAATGAAAGTAACTATTTTTTTATTATTTTCATATATATATTTTTATCTCCGTATCTTACGGAACTTGATATATTTTTTGTTTTTCAGATTTTTTTTCTCTATGAAATATTTATTTGTAAACTTTGAACTTGTAGGTAGGGAACTAGGGATTGACATTGACTAACATCACAATATTTAATGGCTTTCTGACATTCCACGTTGTTCCACGGGAGGGCGAGTTAGATCGACTTTTAAAAATATGTTTTTTGTTTAAATATTTTCGATCGATTGCGCCCGGAGAGTGCAATACTGCGGTATAAAAATGATTCCTGAATTTTTACACTATGTTAAATGTGCGACAATAAGGCGAAGAGAAAAAATATTTTGAGAAAAGATGAAAAATCTTGGTGCTGTAAATTTATATATTAGGCTTAAATTTATATAAAAAAGAAACGGTGTTCGTGTAAGTAACTGAAGAGGCATATGTTTTCAAATTGTGTTCATTATTTTCGGCAATTTATTTATTCTGTAATTTATCTGTATGATCTCACTTTTAGATATTTATACGAGATTACGAAACAAAAATATGTAAAAAGTATAAAAAAAACTATATACACAGATATTTAATTGGCTTATGAGGCTTTCAAATTATTATTTTTATTTTAGGTGTTTTATTTTTCATTTTAAGACTGAATTCAGGATTATAATAGCACCAATAGAATGAGAAGAAAGATTGATTTTGCAAAAAATATATATTTTACCCGCAGATAGCACCATCACAGAAATATACCGGACTTTTACGACATACACAAACCAGGAATACATACATACATACAGCATACCGACATAGACACAAATCAAACCTTTTGCTTTCTTTTTTGCAGTCGACAATTTATTTATTATTTTATAAATCTATTTATTTATATTTTATTTGTCGACTTTTATTAAATCCTTTGCTGCCTTTTCATTATTATTGACAAACATCAGTCTACGAAAATTGCATTTTACAAAGTGAATCGCAAGGTGCCATTTTAAATGAATATGGCTATTTTTATTTTTTAATTAAGACATTTTAGTTTTATTGCAATTTCTTGTGTTCGGTTTCTATTATTATTATTATTTCGTTGAGCCTTTTTAGAATAGGATTTTTTTTTTCAAATAATATTATTTTCGCTTTTTTACCGATTTACTTTAACTTTTTATACATTAAACACTCACAGATTGTTTTTGTTTTGTACAATTGTAATTACACATTATTATTATTATATACATAATAGATAATAGTATAAAATCAAATTTTTAATAATTCTCAGTGTTAAATGTTCCTAAATTTCAACAGTGTGAACTTTTCAACTACGTTGTTCCGTGATCGATGTTAAATTAACGGAATTTAGCTTGCCATAAAATAATTTTAGTAACTATATATCACATTATTGGATGAAGAGACTTGAACGCGTTAAAAAATCGCATAAGAACTTTTATTTAGGTTACTTAGGTCAATTTTATGGAAAAAAGCACTTGCTTACGGAATCCTAAAAGATAATTCAGACAATTTTTCTTGCGACATAGTTAAATCATCCAATAAACAAATTAATGTGCGTCTTTCTTTTGAAAAATATTCTAGTTCATGAAACATCACTATACTGACTTTATAAAGTCGATAAAAATATCAATATTGTTAAAACTTTCTTTTTATAGCAATAAGATAACTTTGATTGTAAATGTTAACATAATTTATTATAAAACGATATACACCTTAAGTAATATTAGTGCCTGCTTCATATTATTGTGTTCTTAATGACAAAAAAAAGACATATTTTGCGTATTTTTTCGTAAATTCGAAAGCATTGTTAGGTAGTGTATAACACACTTTTTACCTAGAAAAAGATGCTTTACCTTTAAACAACTAAGAGGCTTCCTAAAATGCTATATGTTATAAAATTCTGTTGTTATTGCTAGATACATAAAATGCTTAGCCATTACTCGTTTAGTTAATTAGTAAGCTTTATTATAATAGTTTGGCCAATTGGAAGACTAGAGATTTGGTGCTAAAAGGAACGATGTTTGTGCTAGAAAAGATAGAGATACGAAAAAGGAATCAAAATTTTTAAAAACATTTCGCAACATTCCGTGTACGAAAACGATGATTAAAAATGTTAAGTTTTTATTTGCGTAACATTGCAAAGTTTGAAAAGTAGGATTGTTGTTTTTTGATTAGTAATTTAGTAATAGTTTTTCTTGTTAATTTGGGTTTGGGAAATTAAGTTAGTTGATTAAATAGGATTAAGGTTTATCTGAATTCATATAGATAATAGAAATACATGTTTACTTTACGATTACAGGGATGTGCTGCAATGGCAGTACGGTATTTCGGCTATTTTCAGTATAGCTATGAAAATTAAGAATTTATTTAGTAAAAAAAACTTGTCTCTGGTTGGGAAAAAAATTGCCAAAATAATAAGCGCTATAGACTGATTAGAGTAAGTACGCGTTTGACTTGTACACTATTAGGCGTATTTTATAGATAAAAAATGTACATTATTTACTAAATTAATTGATAATTTTATTAAAAAAATTGAGAAATGTCGCACAGAAGGCGGTCAAAGCGTGATTAATTTTGGTATTATAAAACTCGAAATTTAATTTGTGATTTCAAATGATCTTTGGTTCGAAATTTTTAGATGTTAAGTTATTTTGGGATCTCGAGAGGCTAAAAGCTTCGGGTTTGAAAGGGTTAGAATTACACCGTGTTCTAAGGAGCAGAACACATCCCTGTCAAAAACTATATTAGTTAGGATCTTAGCAAGATTAAGACTGTTTCTGTGACCTGTTTAAGTTTTTATCTTTCTAACAAGTTAAGAATTTTTTTTCATACTCGCACGTGCTCGTGCGTCGACTTTATCCAATGTGTTCTTATACTTCTTGTTGGCATTTTTACTTATTTTATAAGGAATCTAAATTAATTTATTGGTTGTTGTATTGAAATTTTATATATTTTTTTCTTAAATTATTGTTCTACTGTCCACGAATCTAGTTATTTTTGCGTTTACAATTGGCATCTGTGTAATGCAGTCCATTAGATTTGTTGTTGTTCGAGATTGTGCCAAAAACTACGGTGTTTTTGTTTTGTCTTCCATTTTAAAGCGGATTTAGTCTTGAATTTAGCGTGGAACGTTAAGAAAATAAATTATTTTAATGGGCTGCACTTAGTTATATTCGTCTATAAATTAATTTCGCAACACTATATTATATATACATAAATAGTTCTTTTCCTTCCTTACTTTTAAAATTAAAATAATTGAAGTAACTACCTACTCATAAAATGTAATCGTTAAACCGAACTTCATAAATCCTAATATTGATGATAATGGCGTTTTTAATAAAAACAAATATACAAAAAACAATATTGCCAGTTTTATTAGATACTCCTTTAACAACCCAAATATTTACTTTATGTTTTTAAATAAAAAGATATGAGCTTGTTTGTAGGAACAATTAGATAATTTTCATAGTGCACTTGTTTTCTTTTTTTATTAATTTCGAAACACGCTTAGCATATCTAGTTTTCCCGCTTAAATATTTATTTTCCCGCCTCAATCGCATGCTGACTGTTAACACCCTTCATGAGCCACTGTAGCTTCGCCATCATTTCAATTTATTTTACTATTTTATTTATCATTTTTATTATTTTTCACACATTTTTTTTATTAAAATTAAAAAAAAACTTCTCTTAATGAGATCCCTGGAGTAGGTTTATTTTTTTTAATTTATACCGCGTTCGGGGAGCAACCCCATATTTTTTTGTTTTTTCGATCTGTTTACAGGTAAAAAGTTATTCTCGTGCTCGTTATGCGGGAAGGTACTGTGTTCAAAGGCGTCGTTGAAGCGGCATATCGCTGACAAACACGCAGAACGACAGGAGGAGTACAGATGCACGATATGTGAGAGGGTGTACTGTTCGAGGAACTCCCTGATGACCCACATATACACCTACCACAAGTCGAGGACAGGGGAGACAGATCAAATACGATTTTTTTAGTGACTACTCGGACGGAGTTGGCGCGGCGTGCGGCAGTATTCATCTAGCAAAGAGAATCAACACGAGACCAATCTACATGAACCCGCCGTACATAGCAACACTTACAAAGGTTAGAAATTGTTTATAGAACCAGAAACAAATTAGAGAACAGACGATCTAACTCATTAACAATGGACATCCTTTATTAGCATAAGCTAGGTATAAGGGTCCTTCTTAAAATATTATTTCATTTTGTTTGTTTGAATATTGATTTTATAGATTTTAGTTTAAATTTTGTTTTCTTTTTGTTCTACTGTAACTCCCCCCGCGCCCCCCTCCCGTCGGGTTTCGCAGTTTTGACGTTGTTGTGTTGCTTGGAGCATGCTTCTATCATTTTGTTATCACGTGTCTATGTGTTATTGTGGTTGAAAGAATTTCCTTAAGATTTTGATTATTATGAGAATCTCGTGATTATTGTGTAGTTAGTCAATGTGTACAGTGCATATTATTAGTATTATTAATTATTATTATTAACCTCATACATGTACCTATTACCTATTGAAAATTAACAAGCAGAAAGTCACTCACCAGATTTTCTTCATCTCTTCACGTGTTGCCAGCTAACAACATTTACCTCGTTCTTTGGTAAAAATGCTTAATGTAAATGGTCGTTTTTATTTTCCAGCAGTACCGCCTCTCCGTATGCCCCCGCCGACCGCCGGCGGTATCAACGAGCCACAAGAGTGTCCATACTGCCGCAGGACATTCTCTTGTTACTATTCCTTGAAACGACACTTCCAAGACAAGCATGAGCAGTCCGACACGTTGTACGTGTGCGAGTTCTGCCACCGAAGGTACAGGACAAAGAACTCGCTGACGACGCACAAAAGCCTGCAGCACCGCGGCTCCAGCGGCATGCTCAAGCGGCTGCTGAAGACGTCGGCGCTGCACTCCGCGCTGGCGCCGTCGCCGCACCACCTGTTCGACCTCGGCGCCGATCACGGCCCGCAGCTGCCGCCTGGCCTTCAATGACCACAGACCACGGCTTAGATCGGTGGCAAAGTTCCCTGTTCCAAATATACTTGGTACCATGACCAAGCGTATTTGTAATATGGCAAAATGGACGCGCTTACGATATGGATAGCATCATATGTGCAATATAACGGACAATGCCAAAACAATGCAGGACTTATGCCGCATTTTATGGTTAATCGTATTATAATTAGTAAAATATTGACGTTAGGATTAAAAATTACATAAACAGTATTGTCGCACGCGACTTATAGAAGTCGTTTAGTGTACGCTTCGAGGATCGGACTTCGCTTTGTGACTAATCGTAACAGTTGAGAGTTACGGCATTTTCTAGTGAAAATGTTCCAACAGTGTTCAATATGACAATGTAATCCAGAGCAATACTAAAGTATTAATATTTCTAGTACTGCCAAAATTATGCCAACTGTATTCTAAAATGAAATACATTTTTTAAAATCACTTTTCGATAAATGTCTAGTGTCAAATTAGATTCGATAACTGTACAAAATGAGAACGTACAAATTTTAAACCGTAAATTTTAAAAGAAATGCAAAGAAAATATTTTTTACTGAAACTTTTTTCGGAACGCCAAATCTAAATTAATTAAAATGATACAGATTATTTAGCGGTTAATTACAAAAATGTTTAGATTAAAAGTAAAAAAAAAATGTTGATGTTGAGTAAAAAAAATTAAAGACTTCTTAGAATCTGATTTCGAAAGTACAAAATTTAACGTCTAACAATATCTAATCTATATGCGTTTGGCTTCAATATTAAGAAATGATTAAGATCAATGTGTAAGTAGCCGTGCCTTCGTTCGTCTTCGACATTATATGAATGAATTTCTGAACTGACGAGGTATGAGCAACTAAGGGTTCACAGACGAATCAAATGTTGGCGGTGACGTTTCGAAAAGGGAAAATGCTGTAGGGTTGCCAGACTTCAGTGGGATCCTTGAATACAGGGTTATGAGTGAGTAAACAGATGTAGGAAATAGACGCGCTGGTTTGCCAGAAAGTGGGTCTTCGAAAAGCAGTTCGATGATCGTATACGTGTGCATGATTACAAATCATGAAACAAATTCAAACATTTCTTGTGTATAGAAATACGTAGACTTTAGGTATTAATTAATAGAATTATATTTAACCTGTATCCATTTTCGGATTTCTCTCTATGAGTGTATAGTGGTTCTTATTTAAATGTCGACCAACGTAGCTGATGTCTCGTTATTGAAAATTTATTAGATTATTATTATATTATTCTCAAAAAATCTTAGGATTACCTAACCATAAGATGGCTGCAAATTGTATAAAATTTATTTTATTTACTTATATCGTAGGAAATTGCTTGCGTACCGCGTTTTTCAGGTAACAAACACAACATATCTATTCAGGGTGTACGGAATTTTATTTCAATTGTACCTAATCGTTAAAATCACTATCCAATCTCTTACAACCACATATCACAAAACCATAAATAATAAATATCTTTAAATAAAAGAAAGTATTTTTAACACCGTGATATTTCACAAAACCAAAGAAAATTTTTAATGTGAATAATATTTGCAGATTTGCATTTATTTCCGTAGTAATTTAGAAAACTTTCTGAAGAATGTTAAAATATAAAAATGTATTGTGCCATATCCATTTTACATTTTTAATAGAATTTTCATAATTTCGGGACATATCAATTTCTGATCACTTTAAGTGAAAAAAAAAATAATAACATTTTTCGAAAATAATTAATAAAAAAATAACAATGCAAGTCAAATACTATCGTAAAAACCAATGCAAATACGTCGTTTTAGAGCAATGAACATTATTTTTTTGCATTTATTTTTCCAATGTTAAGTAACTTGGGTATAGGATCATAATGTAGGTTTTTTCTATGTTTACTTTCTTTTTCGGAATGTTACATATATGTGTACTTTGTGATATGAAATACATTTAATGAGAAGTTTTTTGGTATATCCAGATATTTTAACATTTAAGTTTTTATCATTTTATCCTCAGCGTAAATACCTAGATAGTTAGTAGCGGGTTGATTTCGAAGTAAAATAATTTTACGTGGACATTAGCCAGTTAAGCCCGTTTACCTCCATTTTATGTAATACCTCAAGTATATTATTTTGTTTTTTTATTTTTATTTCAATGTTACACAGGCTGTTTAATTTTTTAATATAAAACGAAACACGTCGATAAAATAATTTCGAAAATATTAAGATCATAGAATCATTTAGCTGGAGCTTAGAAGGAAAAAGCAAGCGGGTAGTTTGAATTGTAAATATAAGTTAGAATACATACATAACTGAAGTATCGTGGCATCGTTTGGGAATAGAAGCCTCGTGATATTATTAACTAAATAGTAAATAGATAAAATCATTAATGGAAAGGATTTTTATATATTCTACTAATGGATTTATTAATAGTGAAACTTAGACTTAGTCTTCATAATGTTTTTAAATGATTGTGTTTATTGTTTTCGCTGTGCAATTATTTCTTATTGGTTTGGCTGTTTATTGAGCTTATTGTTGACTGCTTCGTTAAAACATTGGATTTTACATCCCCACTTATTTTTGTGGTTCGATTTTTTGGAATAATTGTTTTTTTTTTCTAAATTGATCTCGGTTGACAGCTGCGTACTTCATCAATTTCGGAGACAGCCGTTGGTGATTGTTGTTAGGTCTTATACTATTGTAAAATTTGTGTTAAGTTTGGATTATGTGTCGGCAAAAAGGAGATTAAAAAATCGCAGCTTAAATAAATTAAATTAATTTGAATAAAGAAAACACAAATCAATCAATCGCTAAACAGGAAAAGAACAGCGGAACAATAACAAAAACTATATTAAACAATGTATACCAAAATACTGCATTTTTTTAAATAGTAAGATGAAAAGTGAGAAAATCTTTTTTTATATACGTGTAAATTATAGCAGCCGTTTAAATTCGCAATATAATTTCTTTCGCTTCTTCGCCAGTTATAACGTTAAGTTTAAAGAAATAATTTTATTAACCGACTGTGTTACTAATTAGCGTAATGCACAAAGTAATCAACAACGGGATGCCTTCTAAACAGTACAAGTTTAACAATAGCCTACAGTAGATAAATAAATAAGATTTGCGTACTTTAAAATGACTTTGTGGATGTGGTATTCGTCTCAAATTAGTTGCACAAAAATATCTAGAATAGTTTCGTTACTCTACTTTAAAAGAGTAACTAAAGCTGGATTGTCGTCTCTGAGTTGAGTGTTGATTTAATGCTCAATATTAGTGTGGTGCGTTTTGTATCCGTGCTCAGTATTTGGGTGGTTATTTGTGTATCCATGCTCAATTTCAGAGATAGAGTTGTGCTAGCTCTCTGGTAGCTTTATGTAGTTTAGGCTTCAGTATCTGAGCCAGTCTGCTTCCAAATGTCATTTTAAAGTATTTTTTTATTGTCAGTTTTAATTTGCAGACGCCTGTTTTCGAATAAACAAAAAGTTCATATTGCCGATTTATAAATTTCGTAAAAACTTTTGAATGGATTTATACGGTTCTCCATGATTTTCCTTAGGATTATTCGTGGTGTAATAATAATTACCTAATCTTATGATAGGCAGGTAACTTAAAACTTCTTTATGATTGAAGTTAAAACGTCTTTTACGGGAATTCTCACCTGATAAATACTTGTTCACAAACCGCTTCACAAAACTGTTTTATAAGAGAATCAAATGCTTTTAACGTAAGTATTACCTCCTATAATTTTAAGTATTACCTCCAATTATATAATTTAATTTCTAATGTATTAGTTTAGAACGTGGGTTTGCCTGTAGAGCACGGGCCGGTGTATTTATGTATGTATTACAGTTACAACATACAGACAGGTCAATGTTTTATATTTATCTAATTATATTGTAAATCGCGAACAAGATATAACAGTTGTTACATAGTATTTTTTCCCATACAACCATTTTTTGTTGATCCATTTCCATGTTTAAAATGCAATAGATATTTTTCGTTGGTGTTTTAATTGAAAACATAGGTGTTATCAATTAAAACATCGATGCAACCAGAACATACAATAGTTATTTATAAATAATTTAAATTGCTCGGTCGGTAGTGGGACAACCATCTTTTTAAGAATAAATCGACTACATCGACTGTCTTTATTAAATCTTTTTCAATCGTTGCTCACAAATTAATATTTAATACTACGAACTTGTTTTTGTATAAAAGTCACAAGTCGATGTATTCTTAAGTCAAGAGCTTTAATATTTATATCAGTATCTTCCACTTTAAACTTAATATAATTATAAATAATTACAGTTATAGCAATAGTTCCCAATTTGCCACAGTACCTCAATATAATAGTACCATTTATGTATGACTTATAATAAGCTACAATCATAGCAGATTTTGCTGTTTTTAACGTCAATTAAGGGTTTAAAGAGTTCTATTTATTAATAATGTAAGTCTTATTTCCCATTTTCTTTACCTTCGCATAAAATGTGCGAATTTTTGAACTTTAAAATTATCGATTCGAACCCCTAATTTTTGTAGTTTATTATTTTCTTATGTAATTATAAATTTCGCATCAAAATCTTAGTGCCAAATATTGACAATACACATATTCAAATCATAATATTATGTCAACAATCATCTCTTTTTTTATATTTTTAAATACTACTTATAATATATCAGTGTTAAATCTGCTAAATCTACAGTAAATAGTAACATTAATTATAGTTCCGTAACTCAAAGTGCACTTACAACTTTTTATATAAAAATAATAAGTATTATATACTAAGTAGTACATTTGTCCCCCCGGTCGAGCAATTATCGTTGATATCCCGTCTATAACAGTACATAAAAGAAAAGTATTTACAATATACACACTATGACATACAATATACTGACAGTTATATGGTAGAATTAACTTTTATCTACAGATAAAGTAAGACAGCGGTGCAGTTCTTCTAAAAATCGTTAATTTATAAGCAATTTTATTATAGAGTCCGAATGTTGAGCGTTGAATCTGTTGGTGGTCTGGTGCTCAGTTACGAATGTTGAGCATGTCATGTTGTAGTATACTCGGTACTTAAATTATTAAGTATAGAGTTGATTTTTTCCTAAAGTTTACGTTTTTTTTACTTTTTAGTAAAACTGCGCCGTTGTTACTTGTTATGCTCGGTAACACATTTTATACACAGAAATATTTTTTTACGAGAAAAATACAATTTATATTGTGAAAGTTAATTAAGTGGCAATTCTAATTTACTGCATTATATTTTTGCTGACACACTTAGGATTAGATTTTTCTTTTTTTCGTAATTTAATGTATTGCACGATCTGCGTTTTTATTAGCAATGATTTTTTCTTTTTCTTTATAAGCTGAAATCGTAAGTGATACCTACCGTTGATTTCCAAAAATTGAATAATTAAATTAATAATTTATTGTATTTAATAGTTTTGGCATAAAAATAAAATAAAACAAATCAAGCGTATGTATCACTTGTGACATTTTAATATGCCTAAACTAATATTGTGTTACTATGTAAAAGTTATAGTTTGCCATCGTTGATCAAAGATGAAAAAATATGTGTTAAATTTAGTTAAATGGAGTTTTGTTATACTTTTAAAGGGTCCGGGATGTGGTGTGTACAAAAATGATTTATAGTATTGTGTATTGATCGAATAAGGTTAGATGTGGGGCCGATAGGACCTGGTAGGCTTCTCTTGAAAATTGTTGTAAGTTAAAAGTCGGTGAAGACACTTAAAGTACTATTGTTGTAGATGAGGTCAAGTTAATGAAAGTGATTTTAAGTCATCACTGAATACGTTAGAGATTTCTAATCGAAACATTTAAAAATAGAACGAATTTGTGCCAACATTTTAGGTTTTTTATTATATATTGCAAGTAATTATAAAAGGTTTCTCTACTGGCTCAGACCGTTTTTAATTTTTTGATTAGGAATCTTATTGTAAATTAATATAAGTAAATTCGTGATGAATATTTTTCGTATTAATGCAGTAAAATCAATCAGTATTAGTATTGCAATAGTTTATAATAATAATTATATATTACGGAAAAATATCCAAAAATAACTTTACATAATTATAATATTTTTATCAGTAGGACGCCCGATTCGTAATACATTACCTGGTAGGTAAGTATAACCAAATTATTTCAATAAAAAATCCTGAATAAAAAAACGCAATGTAAAATGAATCGGTAAATCTGCATTTATACTAAAAATAAACTCGTGTTTCAGTGATGTTTAAAATGTGGTGTCTTTACTTGTTTTGATGTTGTTGATATATGTGAATAAGGAATCAATTCGGGTTGAGTATGAACTTATACCACGAAAATCGAGCTCAACCCGTCACACAAATATTATTTGTTCCATTGCGGCATCCCAACGATGATTATCGCGACAATACTTTACGTAAGCGGCAATGGAATAGAAAATAGATACTGTTACTGATAACTCGTATTTTCGTGTTACAAGTCGCGTTGGTAGGAACATATCAGATAGTCGGAAAACTTAGTACTATAAGTATCTTTGAATCTGACTGTTTCGTCTAAACTATACTGAAGAAAAATATATCGGTTATTTTTAAGTTTAGGTTTCTAACAAAATCTGCGTTTCGAATTCTCAGCGACGTAACAGTTGAATGTAATGAAAGTATAAAATAAACTCGCAGTGATTCCATTGATCATGGGGCCTTTTATTACTTAGTATAGTACCTTTTCCTTTAATTTAAATATGGTGGTTTAAAGCCGACACGTGCAAACCTGCGTATGCGCAGCTTGAGACACAGCAAAACTTACAATAATAGTAAATTTTCAAATATCTAGTAAGTATAGTTTGATGACTGTGTACAATGTTCAAAGATTTTTGTCATAAAGTACCTACATCTTAAACGGTGATATCGATTGACTGAATGCGGAGCGCACGCGCACCTTCAAATTCATGTTGATCAAAAATTGATACCTAATTACTTACTAAGCTTTAAGTATAAACCAGAACATCGCGAGGAAACATAGGTACCTGATTACATGCGACAGATGACGACGGAGTACTTTAACTTACCCAGATGACGCTAAGCGTAAAGTAATGCTTCCGTACGTCAAATTTGTATAACAATTTGACATACGGAAGCGTAAGTTCATGCTGAGTCTCTTCTCTGAATCTCAGCCTTAGAGGATTTCACAAATATGGGTGAAGTTTGCCAACCCGTAAAAACCATTCGATGGTAAACTTAAATAGCACTCAATCTAAGAGTGGGGCTGTGGGGCTTTTTTATGCGAGTAAACAGTTCGTTTGTGAACACTAAAATATGCTGTTTCGGGGCGCGATAGCAGCTCTGCTAGCATTGCTTTATACAAAGTGCATGCGCAAGAGTGAAACAAACTTTTGAAATTAATTTAAGCTAACTAAAAGACCGAAGGAGCTTGATAAAACCAAAAGCACTCTAGATCATTTTATCTAATAATATATGCTATAGAGTGAAGGGAAGATAAGAAGACTATTGCTCTGTAGTGCAAAACTACATGAAGTGTACCCATAGTATGCATACCCCCTTATTCTAAGTTGTTCTAAGCGCGACTGCAACGCTAGAGGTCTTGGGTTCGATTCCCAGGTCGAGTGTTATTGGATTTTTAAATGAAATTCTCTGTAGCACATCGGAGTTTAAATTTGTACCCGGTTATAAGGAACCTAAATATATCGGAGAACCGTATGTGTACGAGAAAATTTATAGTAGGTACTTACACCTCTACCTTCCCCTCTATGCATAGCATCAGGATTAACAATAGTTACTTAAGGTATTTTAGAAAAGTAAAACTAATAAGAAGTGACGTGAGTCCTACACATAGGTATTTCTCGAATATGTTAGTCAAAAATTGATTATGTAGGTACCTACTTCAAAAGTAAACAAACTGTGAAGTGTTCCTGGAAAGTGTTAGGTTTACTGATCAGCACTAGGCTAGGCAAATATTTGCAGGTCGGCTCCAGCGCTGTGGGTTCCATTAACAGATTTATGACAACCAAGCGAGGGAAGACGACAGTTTCAAGAACAGAGATTACCTATCTCAATTTATAAAATAATTTGTCCTGACTGCCACTGAGGGGCTCGTGACTAAGTTACAACTACGCTGATCAATCGATCTCCAAGGTGGTGCTGGGTGACCATTCTTAACACACACACCCACGCGCCTCGGAGAGCACGTAAAGCCGTCGGTCCCGGTTTTCATACAAACACCTATGACAATCGTTAGTGGCAGTCAGAAACCCAAAAATCCCGACAACCAATCTATCCTTTGAATATTGGTGTTTGCTCAGAAATTGGGTTGCGGAGTTCTGATGACAGTCGCTTCATAAATACTGGTATGTTCAGCATTCAGCATTCCGCATCTGGTTAGACTGGAAGCCGACCCCAACATGGTTTAAGGCTGGGAAAAGTCCTGACTGCCACAAACAAAAATCTACAATGTTAAGAAAGCTGAAATTTGGAAATATTACTGCTAAATCCCTTGAGAGTGGGTAAAACGAGACCAAAGGGTGTTACCTAAAACGCAGGAGAAAAACTAAGTAAAGTAAGTAATCTTATAAAGTCCACACTACCTACCGCATTGGGATAGGATCCTGTATTGATAGTTGTGATTGTGATAGTAAATAAATGTTATAACAAATAATCATACCTTGAAAGCATCTAGGGACCTCGATTATTCAAAGATGTCTTTGAAGTTCCAGTCACTCGTGATATTTCAATTAGGTATTGCGGTTTTTTTAACTGACGAAAGGTGGTAGTAGGTAGGTACTTCGAGAACTTTTGGCCTGACTTAGATAAATAGGTAGGCCATAAAAAAAATACTTTCTAACAAAAAACAACTGAGGGTGGAAATAAAATAAATAAACAATAAAAATTCTTAATATCTCGTTTTGAGTCGGCGCTATACAAACAAGGATCATATTTTAAAATTGAATTTGTTCGCCACGGGCTCAAAATTAATTATTTTATACAGGAACTTACTATTAAACACTATTAGTTGAGTTATTGTTCCAGTTTTACTCTTACTGAGTCAAACAGAATCACGATTTGTGAATTTTGAGATTTCAAAGCAGTTGTCAACATTTTTTTTAAATAGAACTACTTACCTACCTACTTCAAGGACCAAGCCATAAGTCGCGGTGGACTTCAAAAACATACAAGTAACAGACACAAATTACAAATAATAATTATGCGTGGCACACACAATTGCCTCTGCTAGGTAGGAATCGTTCACCCACGCCACGCGGCAAATGTGCAGTCATAAACAACAATGTTGAAAACTTTCTCGTTAATGTCATTTATTTTTATTCTGAGTAATAAAAGTATGCAAACACTGATGACAACTTTCTTTACTCGTTTTTAGACTCACGCAAACGTGTTCCTGTGAATGTGTTCCACTCACAATCATCTACTATATAAAAATAAGTCGATTTTCTTTCCTTCCTGAAGTTTTCCTTCCTGACGCTATAACTCCAGAACGCACGAACCGATTTCCACGGTTTTGCATTCTTTGGAAAGGTCTCGAGCTCCGTGAGGTTTATAGTAAAGAAAATTCAGGAAAAAAATTCAACAGAAAAGCGGGTTAAAAAGGTTATCAAGACCACGCGGGCGAAGCCGCTGGCGGAAAGCTAGTATTTTATAAATTAACTCATAGCATCCAATCAATACACCCATGTAAATATGGAACTAACATGATACTTATTGACTGTTATGATCTCATGATTTGTAAATAACATGACATTTCGTAATTTTCGTATAGTTCATAGTAGCACCGTGTTTTTGTTTTTTGACGTTGTTGTTTGTTTTGTTTAAGTCTTCATGGCAAAAACCATTAGAGAAACCAAGATTTGGAATATACTCCATATTCTAAGTCTGTGGTTTTTGCCATGAGAGAAAAAAAAGTCTATGGTTTAAGTCACAACCATAGATAATAAAGTCACAACTGAACTGTCAACGTCATTGTCGAGTCTGTTAATCAAACTGACAAATGACAGCGTCAAAAAGAATCGTCAGTGACGTCAGTCAGATGATTGTTGTTAAAGTTTCCCACACGTGTTTTTACATCGTTTTTAAATGAAAATACTACCTAAATGCAAATATAATGGACGCATACGACATCTTTAAGAAGTTGACAAAAGGATTAACATTTAAACACCGTGTTTTAGGTGTTAAAAACAATGTGAGTGTTGTCCATAACCTAATATTAACCAAGTCTAAATCATTATTTAGATGTAGTTACCACCCATATTATTTATAAAAGACTTGAATTATTATATCTATATTACTCGTTTCCTGTCCAGATACCATATAAATTGTGCCACACTGAGTATTTATTTAGATTTGGAAATGTAAATAGAATAACAACCTGGGAAATATACTTTAGATCCTATCACATCATTTCAACTTTTTTTTTTATTATTTATTTTACGGCCCTTGATACAATGTCCTTTAAGCCTAACATATTATATTTCAATACTTCAGTCAGTGGTGTTTACAGTCCGTAATATTTTTAATCACAATGTTATTTCACATATTTTTCAGAGCCTTACACCAAAACCTGAAGTGAAAAAAGAAGAAATAGAAATAAAACAGGAACAGCTAAGTGACAATGAAGATGAAACACAAGTTTCAGACCAGTCTGCATCAGGATCTGAAGACCAAGACACAGACCAGGAGAAGGAAGATGGTGACCTACAACTTGTAGAAGGGGTTAAAGTAGGGCAGAAGAGAAAGAAAGAGAAGAAAAAGGAAAAGACTGAAGATTTGAAAAAGAAACTTGAGATAGAAGAGGTATAATTAATTTTACTTTACCATAGACAATGTATATTCTTCCAACACTGCAATAATACCTCTAATAATATCCATATTTTATGTAAACCGAATAAATAAATATAACTAGAATAAATTTTGTTACACAAGTGAAACTGCAGACATAAGAGATACAAAGCAATACAACCTTACCTATCCTTCTAATGAAAATGAACTGACAGAGACCTTTCTTGTGTTCAGGGATTGTCGGTAGGAGTTTTAACTTTCCCTCTGAATATTACAGATGGTTGGAGTGTGTGTGTATTTTCACCCAAAAAAAATTGACAGTAAATATAACATTTTGTATTTTTCATTAACATTATTGTAAAATTGTAGCAAAACCGTTTCCGAAATGAATACGGAATAAAAACAGTGGGTCGTCATGTGCCTCCAGCCCTTCATGACTTCTCAGAGCTGACAGACAAGTACAATGTGGCACAGACCCTGGTGGACACCGTGAGACAGTGTGGGTACAGCGAACCAACACCGGTGCAGAGGCAGGCCATACCTTGTATGTTGGAGGTGAGCTACTTATGTTATGTTCTATTCACACACATACATAAACACAAACATCCACACACACATCCACATACACCCACGCAGACTTACCTCACACATATAACACATTCACACACCCTCACACTACCATATTATGTTATATTAGATACTGACACACTCACTCCATATATTCACACCCACTTAACTTAATAATACTCTTGTACTTTAAGCATGTACTTACCTATCATCCACCTGTTCAGAGTCTGGAGAGGCTGGTAATCTGTCATACAGGTCCCCTAGTACAGAAACCAGTCTCTCACATAGATTATAATTAAATGTAATGTACACTAGAAAAATGACCTAATAATATAAAATCTTGTAACTTTCTATGTGAGAGAACAATAATAAAGTTATTATTATTATTATTATTGTATTCTAAGTATATTCGTGGAAGCCACAGGCATCAGGCGAGCGATCAGTCCTCTTGCTGGGAATATTTCGCCCATTTGGTAGATCCCTTTATGGGTTACTGGTGTTCGGCGTCGGGAATCTTCCGGTTGCCTTGCAGAAGCCCACCAGTGGTCCAATGGAGGTTTCTGCAAGCTGCTCTTCATTTATTTCATCTGTTCCTGTTATGTTGGTTAGGGTGTGTCTTTTATATTTGTTGTGTAAAACAAAGTGATTAGATGGTGGTGTGTAATGTTACCCCAAATATTGTTGTTATTTATCGTCTTCATTTAGTAGATTTGCTAATAATATCCCTCGTGAAATAGTTCATGTGATAACAAGAGTATTAGTATATAAAATTATTTACTTAAAAATATAACTAGCCTTAATAATTTATTAATATAAAATTTAACAAATCTGGTGTTCTCTCTGGTGCTCCAAGGACCGACAAATCCTCGCCTGCGCCCCAACCGGTTCAGGCAAAACTGCCACATTCTTAGTTCCTATCCTCCACACACTGGGAGCTCCACAAGGTGGGCCGCGAGCCCTGGTGCTCTGCCCCACGCGGGAGCTCGCCCAGCAGATCTACCGCGAGGCGCTCCGACTCAGTGCTGCCAGTCAACTACGGTGCAGCGTTGTAAGGAGTATAAAGGAATCTAAAGTAAAAGAGCGGGAGGCGACCATCAGGAAGAGTGGTGAGTAGCTATCTTGATTTAAATGATACATCTAACATTAAGGGCCTGTTCCACAACTTCTGGATAGCCGCTACCCGCCGGATAAATAAAAAATGGAACATTTGTATGAAATTATCTGCCAAATTATCAGTAAGCTTTGAAACAGGCCCTTACTTCGTTAAAGCTATGTTGCTATGTTATTTTGGACCCAGATACATTCATGTCAACTTCTTATGAATGGAAGTACATCAATCTTCAGCGACCTATGGTGCTCTATAAATTCGTTAATATTTTTTTTGTTTTTCAGACATCATAGTGAGCACACCAAATCGTCTCTGCTATCTATTGAATCAAGATAGCGTGAACATATCTCTGGACAAGTAAGTATATAGTATTAGCACACTGTATTTATTAAATACTAAAAGCATAAAACTTTGAATGAATTAAATCAGTATCAGCTGACTAATTCAGTATTTAGTGTCATTGCTGCTCTCTCACTCGCTGCTCATCTCATACCTGTATTACATAAAAGGAAAAGATTACTGATTGACTGACAAACTGACATGACTGACTGATTGATCAACGCACAGCTCAAAGTCAAACCATTAAACATATTGGTCTGAAATTTGGCTTGATTTTTGTGATGTACCTAGGTATCCACTAAGAAATTATTTTGGGAACGAACCAAGACGAGAGTGAATCGGTTTCTTCTAGGCAAACGCGCTCCATCGTAGACCACATCGTTGCTTAACATCAGGCGAGTTATGGTCAAGTGTTTCCCTGTCCTGTGGGAATTCCTGTTGGTAACAGCTATTCGTAGCATACAAGCGCATATACCTACGTGATAAATGATGATACCGGTTAAATATTACATAAACACAAATCTCCCAGGGTTCGTTGGCTAATTATCGACGAGGCCGATAAACTGTTCGAGGGTTCAGCAGACCAGTCGTCAGACTTCCGGCAGCAGATGGAGCAGATACTGGCGGCGTGCGGCGGAAAGATGCGGCGCATCGCCATGTTCAGCGCCACCCACACGCCCGCCGTCGCCAAGTGGTGCAGACATCACATGCGCGGACTTATCAACATCACTGTGGGACAAAGGTACCATGTTCATGCGGGCAACAATGGGGCATATAAAAAGTTGAACGGGGATACACTGTACTTGGAGGTCGCTCCAATGCTCCCCTTTCCCGGCCTTGTCTTCCATGACTTAGAATGAGGGTTATCTTTAATAAAAGCATGAGACTTTGAAGTTACTACTTTACCTTCAAATTTTGAAGTTAAAGTAGTAACTTCAAAATCCGATGCATCCCATCGTATCACCTTTCTTTAAACATCATGCCCCTTTACCCCAAAGGGTTGAGAAAAATAGAATGGGTTGTAAAAAAAGCTGAACACCACTTTGCTAGACCAGGAAACGTACTGAGTACCTCTTACTCATCAATACAAACAAATATCCAGTTTTATAGAGATTTATCTTAATTCCCAGGAACGCAGCAACAGATTTAGTGGAGCAACAGCTGTTGTTCTGCGGCAACGAAAACGGCAAGTTAGTTGCGTTCAGGCAACTGGTGCAACAAGGATTGAAGCCACCTGTGCTGGGTGCGTAGTGGTATACTTACTATCTTCAAATCTATTTTTAAACCACAAACCCCCTTTTTTATTTGCCTTACCTTACCCTATCTGTCATGGCCATGGGATCAATAACATTCATCACAACCATGATGGGCTGTGGTCCGTTGCAACCAACAGACTCCTATCAGGGCAAGGCTTCGCTTCGCTTCCTACCTTGCGCGCGCGACGCCTACTAGCCCCAGTAGGCGACGACCGAAAATATGGCCCCAGTAACTCGGGCTATATTTTCGTCGAGCGATCAATTCGACTCTCAAGCCCCTCCACTCAAGCCCGAGCCAGCCCCTCTGGTGGCTAAATAAGCGACAGCCAAAGCCTGCTTTACTGTCTGATTTAAAAGCAGTTCAGGCACAGATTTTGAAAAGCACAGCTGTCTTAACAAATCAAATGGAACAGTCCAACAAAACCAAGATTGATAGCAAAGCTGGCCATACCATTAATCCGCTTTCTTACCAACAAGAATGGGATACATAGATTGTAAAGAATAAATAAATATGTTTCCAGTGTTCGTTCAGAGTAAGGACCGAGCTAAACAGCTGTTCAAGGAGCTTATATACGACGGCATCAATGTAGACGTGATACACGCAGACAGGACACAATTACAGGTAACATTATAAGCTATTGTGTCATTATTACACTTGACATCGATCGTGTAAATTTCGAATCGACAAACGAATCGCATAAATACACTCTATTTCCTATAAATCTCGTCTTCAACCCACGACTTTCTCTGCGTCACATCACCTCGAATAAATCCTTTTTTTGTCTATTTATTCTTACTTGCTTTTTTCTTTTTCTCTCTTCTTTCGTTGCTGTCGAAAAATATAGGTATGATCGTTCAATTTGTTATTAATTTTGTAACTCTATCTCCTCAGCGAGACAACGTGGTACGCAGCTTCCGCGTAGGTCGCATCTGGGTGCTGATCTGTACCGAGCTGATGGGAAGAGGTATCGACTTCCGAGGTGTCAACCTGGTCATCAACTACGACTTCCCGCCGTCGGCCATCGCTTACATTCATAGGTAAGAACTTTTACTTTACAGCGACATCTATGATACAACAAAAGAACTTCGAATACTGTAGAAATGACGTCATCTATTTGGGCAGACATCTTTTAGGCCATACGTAAGTAAAAGGGGCGAACCTATCGCCTTTAAATGGGTATAAAACGAAATTACAAGCTGCTACAAAAAAATTGTTTATAAAAGCTAGTAACACTGGTCCACATGCCGCGCTTGTGACCAACTAGACCATTGAATCAGTTTTATTTATTGTCATTTAAAGTATTTTTTACCCGACTGCCAAAGGAGGAGGGTTATGTGTTTGACGCGTATGTATGTATGTATGTCCGTTCCTATGTCCGGTCGTAACTACTCAACGGCTCAACCGATTTAGATAAATGACACCTCATTAGATTCGTCTTGATGGCACGACTGTCACTGGGTACATAAAATTTTAAAAAAATCAATATGGCGGATTTTATACGCTTTAATGTGCGAACTGATTTTGAAAATGGTCTTGAGTTGTATCAATTTATATTTTAAATCATCATTTAGGATCTATCTAGCGATTCTATGATGATTTATAAACTAAAAAGAAGGAAATAAAATCAATTATTAAAAGAAACAAAAAACCCGACTGCGTAAAAATTACTAACTAAAAATCTAAAAACCAGCTCTGTGATGTTGGAAAATGTATTGCAGGCGGGACAAGCTGTTCGTTCATAAACAAAATTGTTTCTTTGCTTGTCCCGCCTGCAATACATTTTCCAACATCACAGAGCTTGTTTTTAGTTAGATTTTTAGTTAGTAATTTTTACGCAGTCGGGTTTTTTGTTTCTTTTAATAATTGATTTTTTGTATCACAGGATCGGTCGGGCCGGTCGAGCTGGGCAGAAAGGCAGAGCTATCACTTTCTTCACTCAAGATGACGTGGCTAACCTTAGGAGGTAAGTAATACTCAAATTTAATACAACTTCATCATCACCATAATCCTTTTGTGAACACCACAGATCCCGGTCTTCAACTCTTTTCATCCAGCTGCTACCAGCTACCTGCTGCAAGTTGGACTCAACTTGCCCAACAGTTTTTCCGACAAACTAAAAAAATAAAAAGCGTAATACATCACGTAAAACTTCTACTTTCTGGACCCATCACGCTTCTTTCGACTTCTGGCCCTTGTTCCCTCCCTCCCCCTATATTCATAACAGCCCTGACGTTATCACTGCTACTTCTCAACCAACGCACTAATCCCTGTCTCGTCACAGCATAGCGTCAGTGATGAAGCAGTCTGGCTGCGAGGTGCCGGAGTACATGCTGCGGCTGAAGCAGAACCCCAACAAGCGCAAGAGGCTGATGCATAAGGCGCCGAGCAGAGACAAGATATCCACCATACTGGAGAAGAGAGCTGACAAGTAAGTATAACATGTATTAGCTGTTACTTGGTAGGGAAACCGGCAGCTCACCTGTCATAGATGGCCTGTCAGGCCGAACCGGCCGCCGGTTCTGTGCACAGACAGGGCATCTCTTTGACATGCTGGCCCACTTACAAAAAGTTAAAGAATGCGGTATGGCTTTTCGGTCGTCGTCGGTACAGATTATACAGATATTCATGGTCCAATATTTCAAATTACGGTCATGACGAATGTCGCGTATCCCTTATCCATGATCTTAAGGCAAATGTTGTCTTCATCAGTCGGTTCAAACATTCCATTAGAATCTTACGTACTATAAAAAATAAGTCTCTGTCTTTCTCTCTCTGTCAAGTACTCAGTCCTAGTACTCATAATCCGAATATACTCCGAGTATAGTATAAGCTATGCTTAGTTTGGAATGGGACTTGCTGAATAAATAAGTTAGAATATTTTCTTTGTGTTGAATATCTGTAAAAAATAGAAATATCTTAATCAATGGTTAGTAACCAATCTTTTAGTAGGACGACATAAATAATAATACGATCTTACCTCTCTTGCAGAAGAAGAATAAATGAAGCCAATGAAGCACTAAAAGAAGATAAATCAAAAAGCACAGATGCAATAAAATCCGCTAAGAATAATAAACACAGAAAAACACAAAATATAGAACAAAACAAACACAAAAAATCACAGAATTTAGATCATAAACAGAAGAACATGCCAGAGAAGGGGAAGAATAACAAGAAGAGGAAAAAGAAGACTCTAGGTAATAAACAAATTAAGAAACATGTAAAATGATAATATAGATTCGTTAAAAATTAAAAGTTTTTTTTGTTGGTATTTTAAAATAAGGGTTTTTATATCTTGCATTGGACTCTGGTAATCTGGTTACCCCTAAACGGCTCAAGCTAATTCAGTGCAGATTTTTTCTTTGAAAATTGATTTATGAATTGTATATATTTTTTTGGTTTGAACATTTTAGATAGTAACATTACAATTTTATCTAAAACAAAAGCCGAGTTGGGGCGTTTCGTCCTCTCAATTGTATTAGTAAAACAACCAAGTATACTATGCAACATCTATTATAAAATTTTCATACAAAATATACAGTCTTCACATTGTAATATACAAAAATAGCTTTGTTTAAATATAACATTTGATTTAAAGGAACATTGCAACATTTGCTTGAAAATTACAGTTGATAAAGGTAAATAAATGTCGAGCAACGTGTTTTCTTGTTGCTAGCAAGACAGTGCCGATGGGCGAGGACTGTGGACAGCATTTAAAGTTGCTATCAACATTAGAAAGCTACTGTTGCTATCAACATTGCTGAGCAACTTTTGCTATCAACATTGCTGAGCAACTTTGCTATCAGCATTGTTGAGCAACTTTTGCTATCAACATTGTTGAGCAACTTTTGCTATCAACATTGTTGAGCAACTTTTGCTATCAACATTGTTGAGCAGCTTTTGCTATCAACATTGTTGAGCAACTTTTGCTATCAACATTGTCGTGCAACTATTGAAAAAACGAATAATAATAGATCTTTTTATTTTTATCAAGTAAATACCATCAACGGATAGTTTTCAAGCAAATGCCGCAGTAAGGAATTCAAAAAAGATTTTCGCCCAATGTAAAAAAAATATGGCACTGATTTTCAAATACAACATTATTTTAAAAAGCCTCATCAAAATAGTATTAAGCAAACATTGGTCCTTATTACAAGATAAGCCTCTAGAACTGGCCGGTTGATGAAGCAGTAGAATGGGGCACATTTTTATTTTGGGAAGTGCTTTTGCGTTCAAAATTATATTATGTAATGATGTCACACTTATCATTATAATGATAAAGGTAGAAGAATAGTTCAGAATTAGTTTAAATAGTTCTTTGAAAATATAAAAAATGCATTTAAAGATTTAAAAAAAAACCTAATTTAATTTAAAGAAGGTTTTTTATTTATTTATTTATAGGGTGCGAACAAGGATTTTTTAGACACTTAGAAAAAGCTACCCCTGATTGGAAGTAAAACCTTTTGAGATTTTCAAGTACCTACAATTGTATCATGAAATGAGCCCCTAAAACTACTACTACTACTACTTGTCTTATAGATTAGGTTTTGGACGCTTAGTCAATGTCCTACAAATTAATATTACCTATCAAATAAGAAAGTATTAAATCTAGTTCACCAATTTTTGGTTTTCCCTATCATTGAAAAATTGGAAAAAAATAATAGAAAATCTTAATTTTGACCAGGTTCAGTCAAAATAATGGCTTAAAATGTTTTTATGAGGTACAAAAGATACTAATTGTCAATTATGGTACAGTAGGTAGTCTCAAATTTTCAGCCTTCAGTCAGAACAAAAATATTGGAGACTAATAATTACTGTGCCACTTCGTCAGAAAACAGACGATTTGATATGTATTTATTTATAAAAAAGTATACCTATACGTTATTATAATTTAGTTGTAAAAAAAATTAATAAGTTAGTTAAATTTTATTTTTTTTATGGTAAGGGACCCATACCATATCAGGGTACCTAAATAACTGCACCCTCGAATATTTTGTTTTCAAAATCCCTCAGGAGGTAGAAGTTAAACCATTATTTTGACTTACAAACAGTACCATCTTATATCGAGACGAGATATATTTGATCGAGAGATTCTTAACAACATGGCAAGGTGTTACCAAAGCCGGTAGGTATCTAAATAAATCAAAATGTACACAAAAATACAACTTATGTATAGCATACATAGCGCTCATATACACAGAGATCTCCGATGTGAATTCTTACAGACTTCTTAAAATATATTTATTTAAAAGACATCTAAAAATAATTATGAAAACTAAAACAAAATTAATTTTATTTACAGCTTTTTAGAACTTCTAGGTTAACATATTGTAACCTTTATAATAATAAAAAATATTAATATATACTTAAAAAGTATAAAATCAATGAGTAACCTGTTTTAACTTTTGTTTAAGGAACCAAAAATATATTTTAAATGTACCTTTAGCTAACCATAATCTACTCCCGCATACGATCAAATGTTTTTTTTTTTTCATTAAATTGTACATTTCACGGCTTCTTGTACAAAACGGCATTTGCAAATCAAGACTACGTAGGACACACACACATTCAGCAATAACAAAATATGTATAACAACACATATACAAATCTTCATCATAATTATAAACTAAGAACGAAATTCTGCGCAGAAGTAGGGTTGCCGGCAACCAATAACAAAACAATTTAAAAAGTATTAGCAGCACTTCACTAATTCACTTCAGTAAAATCAATCTTACTTCAAAACATGGTTTTTGATGATAATTTTTATTTAGCAGCGTTTGGTTGCTAGCGACGTAATTTAAATTACGTTTAAAAACAAAATTTAAAAACACTGATCTGATTACGGTATCATAATTTAAAGAAAATAGTTATTAGCAACTAACATTTCCAAATTCCTTGGTTACCAGCAACCAATATTTTGAAGATCACGGTTGCCAGCAACCAAAACTTACTCGCACAGCCAGTCACACGGTAACCTTGGCATTTTATTCGCGGGCCATGGCAAATAGCCCGCAGTTTTGAAGATCCAGTAATCGTAGGTTACTTTGCTGATGAGTAAGACTAAAATGAGGACCTCGAGGCCTATGATGTAGTAGATATAGTCGGTCCAGTCGCGCGGCGTGTGGCACACTTGCGACTCGACCAGGTCGACCACGTGAACGTTATTGTCACATTCCAGCAACTTGTAGTCAGGGATGTTTTTGAAGTTTTCGAGAAGCCACGGCTTGAAAAGAAAATAATTATTTTAACGTTTTATTAGTGGGATCTTGTCGAACTTATCTGTACAGTAATCACTAAAGAGAAAATTCCGCGACCTCGAGAAAAGAACTATCGAAACTCACAGGCATCATCTGTCACGCGACCGAACCCGGTAGAGACCTATTTTAAAAGATTCTGGAACCTTCGTGGGGTTCTGAGACGGACGATGGAGGCGAGCGGAGTGTGTTTTAGAATTATTGTTATACATACTACAACAACCTGGCGGAACCCCACCAGGAGGCGTACTAATGTACACTAACGATTCATCGGTATGTTTAGGTCCCATGTAATATCTTAGGGGGCGAAACAAAATTTGTATGCATTAACTGCTGATCTACTATTAAGGTACACTACTATGAAAGAGAGAGATGGACGGTGAACTACTGTGAAGGTAAACATCGTGAGGAAACCTACATGCCTGAAAGATTTTCTCGACGGCATATGAAGTCTGCCAACCCGCATTAGGACAGCATGGTGGACTATGGCCTAATCGATCTCATACTGAGAGGAGACCCAGTTACTGGGTTGATGAACTTACATGTGTAACCGAAGATAAAAATTGGTTAGTGTTACCTTTAACGTTTTCTCGGTGTTGCAATCACAGTGTATAAAGTTTCCGGCGATAGAGAATGCCGGGCCCGTAGTATCGAAACGATTCGATAACACATATGTATGGATCTGGAAATAACATAAATATAAAAATAATACAGATGCGGTAAAAGGCAGCTTGACAATCATAATTATACCTACTTATTAAAAATTTGCTAAGGGTTTTCTAAGAATTACAAAATTGGAACTGTTGACCCATTTAGCAACCCAGTTTAAGGTACTCCATGAAGTCGTACCACCATTTGGATAAACACGTTAGTGTTTTTGTCATGCTCCTAGGTTCTTTGCCGAAGATAAATAACAAATTTTGAGGATTCTAAAATTACTATAAAATCAAGTCAAGCGTAAAGCAATATGGAGCCAGGGTCACGTAAATACTGATCCTCAACTTAAGTCCCACTAGGTATCTAAAACTAATTTATTAATTTGGTTAGTTAAAGTAATTAATTCATGCTAAATTTTATTATTTCGAGTCTATACTACGCCTGAAGCCTGGATTTTCGGAGGACAGGAGAAAATCTTATTTTTGGATTTTATATTCTTTGGGATTTTTATAATATAAAAATCGTATTTTTTTCAAATATTATTAGTTAAGTGTTACTTTAACTACCTAGTGTTGTTTTTTATTTTGAATACACAACTTAATATTGTATTCAGTGTACGGGGAGACCTAACAATGGCTAAATGTTTTTTATTCTTAATGCTTAGGTTATTATTTCTTCAGTTGGTCTCCCAAATAAATAATAAATAATGACACTCACGGTCTTTAGCTTATTGTAAGCTATGGAGAGCAGCATGAAGTTGTCGATGAACTTGGTGCCCTCCAGCTCCAGGATATTGGGGATATCGTTGTGGTCCACGATAAGCTGCTGCAGTTGCTCATATGTGGGGTCGTCTGCTACGGCTTGGAGAGACGTGATCTGCAAAATAATAATGCTAAGTTAGGAAATGGAACACTTCACTACAAAACACTGATTTCTTTTGGAACACCAAGCGTGATTGTTACTACGTAGGTACGTTATAGTGCATAATTTTTTCTCTACATGCTGTTATAAATTTAATATGGTGCTTATAAGCGAAGACCTATAATTGGCTATCTGTTGTGTAAGTTAATTGTAAGTGTATTGTAAGGCTGTTGGTTTTCCGTATCAATATAACTATAATATAAAACAGGCGAAGACAATAAAATGTTTTCAGGGTTCCGTACCCGAAGGGTGACAACGGGACCCTATTACTAAGCCTCCACTGTCTGTCCGTCAGCGGGCTGTATTACATGAACCGTAATAGGTAGAGAGTTGATATTTTCAGTTTCTATTTCTAGTGCCACTATATCGACAAATTAATACTAATTTTATTGATACTAATTAAATATTGTACGGAACCCTTTATGTGCGGGTCCAACTCGCACTTCACCGATTTTTTAGGAATTGTTGCTAATTTAGATGGCTTGTTGTAGCAACATTTAAAAGATACAGCTTTCATTTTTATTACAAACTAGCTTCCCGCCAGCGGCTTCGCCCGCGTGGTCTTATAATTTTTTCTCCCGTTTGTGCAACATTTTTCATTACTACTCCGATCCTAAGTGATGATATATATGCCTTTACCTTCCCCGATAAATCGGTTATCTAACACTGAATTTATTTTTCAAATCGGTCCAGTAGTTTCGGAACCTATTCAATACAAACAAACAATCAAATCTTTCCTCTTTATAATGTTAGTATAGACTTAAGGAGACAAAGCTGTCTCATTAGGTCGTAAGCGCGTCTACTACGCTACAGGCCCTCAGGCGCTGCTCGACCTGAGAATTGATTCTCAGGTCGAGCAGCGTTAATTGGGTTTTTCTATGATCTTAGTAGCAGGTCGTAGCCTCCATTTGTACCCACCCGGTTAATGCAAAAGGCTCGCTCTAGACCTAAACGTTCCAACGAACTATGAGCGTACATTAGTATACAAGGGCGTCGCCAGCTTATGAAGTTATGACTAAGGGGGGGGCATTGGAGAAATATTATGGAGGATAAAAAATATGAACACCTGGAACAGTCGAAAGCATGAAGCGTTACACTTTGGAAGTCTTTGCAGTCAGTTTTATCATGCGATGCGGAATTTATTAATAGGTAAGGAAGTCAATTGCTCGCACTTTGGTCGCTTTGCGGCTAGATACATTTGATCTCTAGGACGGGGGCAACTGCCCCCTCCCTGCCCCCCTTTGGCGACGCCTTTGTTAGTATTCCTCTGCCTTACCCTTCGAAGAATATAAACGTGATGGTAATGGTATGTTATATCTAAAGAGGACGCGAGTATAATAGAAGCAGAGCACGTGTGGTTCATAGGTGCGGGTGGGGGTCGGCATCAGCAACGCCTCAGGTGTTACTGGTGTCTACTGACAGTGATGATTAAGTACTTACCATCAGGCTCGCTGCACGTTGGCCGACATCATCATCATCAATCTTACACTGTCCCACTGCTGGGCACGGATCTCCTCTCAGTATGAGAGGGATTAGGCTATAGTTCACCATGCTGCTGGCCTAATGCGAGTTGGCAGACTTCACATGCCGTCGAGAAAACCTCTCAGGCATGCAGCCTCAACCATGAGTTCAATCGAATGGTTTTCGATAGGTATTTTACGCATCGAAACGCTGTTGTTTCATAGCAAATTTTAGTTCCTTACGTAACCGCCAGAGGCGCTGCGAGGGTTTTCCATACAAATATTTTACGGCGTCGCTAGCGAGTCTAGTGAGAAAAACTCATGGTCGAGGCACAGGTTTCCTCACGAAGTTTTCCTTCACCGTTAAAGCGAGTGATAATTACGCACATGGTTTCGAAAAGTTAGAGGTGCGTGCCTTGGATTCGGACTCGAGACCTTTTACTTGGGAGTACATATGTCATACCGACATAACCCATAAGAAAAGTGGTCAGACAACTCACATTATTGCACGAGACGTTCAGCTTGACGGTGTTGGGCGGCAGGTCGGTGGGCATCTCGGTGAGGTTCTGCTGCGAGCAGTCCACGGCCACCAGGTTGGTGATCTCGTGCCCCAGGAACTCCAGCCGCTCCGGGATGCACGTGCACTTGATGTTCGACGGCTTTATGTTGCGGCAGCTCGCGTTCAGCTGGCGGTGTAAGTACTGTATGATATACTGTTCGCTTGGAACCTAGATCTAGCTTAATCATATATTAGGCTAGATTTCCGCCAGCAGCTACGCCCGCGTCTGGGTGTTTCTTATAAATTATACCCTATGGCATACGAGGATAGAGTGGCTTCCTGGCGGTAAAAGATTTTTTCAAATCGGACCAGTAGTTTCGGAGCCTATTCAATTCAAACAAACAAATATTAAATAAGTATTATTATAAAGTAGTGGCCGCTAGCTTGGCTGCTGTAGTACTGAGTATATAGTCCTGAGTTCGGTACCCAGGTGAAATAAAGTGGAGGTTTAGGAAATTCCTAGTAGGTATACTTGTCTTTTTTTTATTTTAGTAGTAACAACAATTTCTTTGCTACACAAACTAAATAGGTATGTTGTGATTTTTATTGTAAGTACTTATTCAAATTAAATATGTAAGCATTGAGGGGTACCTGAAGAAAGGCCAAAGAAAATAATGGCGATGGGTGATAAATGAAAAAGGAAGTTAATGAGTAAAAAAGTATAAAATAATAATTATAAAAAAGTCGCATGGGTTAAAATACCTACTACCTCTTTCTGTATCCTAAGGTGGTCGATCTGGACTATTCTGACATCTTTGAACCAGTTGAAACTGATGTCCAACGCGCAATACGTGTAATCATAGTTGAGGAACGTCACCAGCGAGGAGTTGTTCGTCTCCATAGCTTTCTGGAAGTTCTTACAAGGCAGGTACTTGTTGCCTGAAAGTAGAAAATGGTGGTAAGTGATGATAACTAATTGATGTTACGGTTATGTGAAATGAGAATGAGATGATAGTGATATTATTAGAAATAAATAGACAAGACGGAGCGTGGATAACAACAATCATTTATTCAGTGTCAAAGTACAGAGAGCAGGAAACGGAAGTAGATGACAGATCAAAATACAAGATTTATTGCCACAGACTAAACACATAGGTTGCGTTCATATTCCAACATCCTCCCTTGAACACAACCCCATTGCTTCCAGGAACTGTTCATGTTTAGGTCTTGGTAATGCCTTGGTAAGGCAGTCTGCAATCATCGAGCCAGTGCAGATGTACTCAACAACTATGTCACCAGACGCCACCTTATCACGTATATAGTGATGACGTATGTCAATGTGCTTGCTTCTGGCATGATAAGCAGAGTTACCTGTAAGTTTAATCGCACTTTGATTATCACAAAACAATGTAATAGATGCAGCCTTGATTGTGGGCCACAGTTCAAGGTGTAACTGTCGTAACCATATGGCTTCTTGAGCAGCGGCTGAAAGCGCCATATATTCAGCCTCAGTGGTTGATAAAGCAATAGTTTGCTGCCTTTTGGAATTCCATGAAATGGCTGCACCCTGAAATAAAAAAGTGTATCCAGTGCAAGATCTTCTTTCTTCATTACATGAAGCCCAGTCAGAATCACAGTATCCCACTATTTCCTCATCAACATTACTTTTGTAGAGCAACTGTAAGTGTTTGGTGCCCTGTAGATATCGGAACACCCTCTTAATAGCGCACCAATGTTCTTTTGTAGGTTTCTTGTTGTACCGGCTCAGTGTGTTCACTGCATAACTTATATCAGGGCGTGACCCTTGAGAGATATATAACAAGCAACCAATAGCTTCTTGATAAGGTTTTTCCTCGATATCTTCAGAAGAACTAGAAAATTTCAAATCTGATTCCATGGGAGTTCCCGCTGGATTACAGTTTTCCATACCAAACCGTTTTAAAATGCTTTCAATGTATTTAGTTTGATCCATATAGATACCTTCCTTACAATATGTGATTCGCTGGCCAATATAATAACTAGCTTTTCCTAGTTCTTTCATTTCAAAAGCATTGATTATCTTCTTCTTGATCTTGCTTGCTAACTCTATATTATTGAAAAATAATAACAGATCATCAACATATACAGTTAAAAACATAATGCTCTGGTTATCATTACTATGAGCATAATATACACATGGATCCAATTGTGACTTTATAAATCCAATCTTGTGTAAATAGCTATCCAATTTCATATTCCAAGTTCTACTTGCTTGTTTGAGCCCGTAAATGGATTTATTAAGCTTGCAAACTTGTGCTGATCCATCTCCATAGTGTGGTGGTTGTGACATGTACAACTCCACATCAATATCGCCCTGCAAGAATGCCGACACAGCATCCAACTGTTCTATTTGAAGACAATATTTAGCAGCTATACCAAGTAAGTATCTAATTGAAGTCAAACGCACTACAGGTGCATAAACATCTGTGTAATCTATACCAAATTTTTGCTCATATCCTTTTATCACAAGTCTAGCCTTGTGTTTTATTATATTCCCATTTGCATCAAGTTTGGTTTTAAACACCCATTTACATGGGATTGTTTTCTTTCCCGGAGGGAGTTCGGTGAGAGTCCATGTATTGTTCTTGACAAGTGAATTGTATTCACTGTCCATTGCATTTCGCCATTCTTCACTATTATCACTGTTTAACGCTTGCTCTGCTGTCTGTGGGTCCTGTAGTAATATATTATTTTCTAATGAATGATTACACAAGGAAGTAAGCATTGCCTTACCTTTTCTTGGTCTTAGGCATCTAGTGTTAGCTGGCTCTGGACTCAAGCTGACAGTGTGTTCAGGAACATACTCTTCATCATCATCATCAGTGACATGTGAGCAATCAGTGTCCTTGACACTGCTTATACTGTCATATGAACTAGTACTGTGATCTAAGTTCTCACCATTTATATTTTCTTGACCACTTAAAGGGATTAATGTAAAATTCTTCTCTACACTCTCCTCCAAAAATACCACATCTCTACTTCTAATAACTTTATCTTCATTTTTATCAAATAGGCGGTAACCATTAGAATCAGGACAATAACCAACAAATATCAATTCCTTTGATTTTCTATCCCATTTTAACCTTTTTTCTTTAGGTATGTGCATCATTGCGCGACAACCAAATACTTTCATGTTTTTGACATTTGGCTTTTTACCTGACCACATTTCTTCAGGGGTTTTGTTATCAATAGACTTTGTAGGTGAGCGGTTGATTACATAGGCAGCTGTGGCAACAGCTTCTGCCCAGAATTTCTTTGGCAACTTTGCATCAATTAACAGGCATTTAGCGCGCTCAACTAAAGTCCTGTTCATCCTTTCGCTCATACCGTTCTGTTCTGGACAATATGGCACAGTGAGCTGTCTCTTGATGCCGGAGTCTTTAAGTAATTTATCAAATTCTCTATTTATATATTCTTTCCCATTGTCAGATCTTAGGATTTTTATTTTAGATTGTAGCTGATTTTCTACAAGATTCTTGAATTCTTTGAACTTCTCAAGTACTTGTGACTTTGAATGCAAGAAGTACACAAAAACTTTTCGGGAGTAGTCATCAATGAATGTAACATAATATTTTGCTCCGCCAATGGACTGTTCTTCCATAGGGCCACATACATCTGAGTGTATCACTTCTAGAAGACTTGATGCCCTTTTGCCGACATTCTTAAATGGCTGTCTTGTTTGTTTACCCTGTAAACATGTGTTGCAAACCAAATTTTTATCTTGCTTTATGTCCATATCAACACCATCTGCACAATCAGAAAGTTTCTGTAGATTTTGGTAATTAAGGTGACCTAATCTTTGATGCCATGTGTGAACTGATGTCAACAAAGCATAAGCCTCATTGTATGGTATGGTATGGTATGGTATGGTATAGCGGGCTGTTTTCCGCAACTCCACGTCAATGCGCGTATTTTGCGTACGGGTGGGGATATTTAATGTCTACTCAAACCACCCTAACTCCTCAAGAAACGCCAGCACATTACTGATGTTGCTGACGATCTCTCGGAGGGTACTTTTGTTTCCGAAGTACTTAGCCCTGTATGTGGCGACCTCAGTACAGTGCAAAAGCACGTGGGCCGCTGTTTCGTCCTCACCCAGGCAGGCTCTGCATGCCGGGCTGTCAGTGACACCTAAAACATGCAGATGTTTATTGAAAAACCCATGACCTGTGATGGCTGCCGTGATTGTCCTCAGTTGTTGCTTAGACAATCGTAGTAGTTGCTTAGTGACATGAGAATTAATTGTGGGGAGTGCCTCCTTAGCCTGCCTGCATTTCTCATGATTTGTCCAGTAGCTGTTGTGTAGGTTTCTGGTGCGTTGTCTTACCAGAGTGCGTAGCTGACTGAAGGGTAACGGTACTATGGGTTCTGGGCCCACCGCGTCCATGTCCGAGGCCTTCCTGGCGAGCTCATCCGCTGCGTCGTTGCCCCGGGAGCCGCTGTGCCCTTTGATCCATTGAATGGTAATGTTGTTTTGTGCACCTACCTGATTTAGTGTTTGGTGGCATTCGTATATTAGACCAGAGTTTATTGTGTGGCTGTTTAGTGCTAGCAGGACAGCCATGCTGTCCGAGAGTATCCTAATAGAGTAGTCTTTTACCTCTCGAGCCACGACCGCTACTGCTGCTGATATAATACCCATACATTCTGCTTGGAATACCGTGTTGTGGTCTCCTAGCGGAATAGACATCCGCATGTTGAGGTCCTCGGAGAAGATGCCACATCCGGTGCCCGTGCTGGTTTTGGATCCATCTGTGAAGATGTTTAGCTCTGTGGGGTTTGAGCCCTCGCCTCTGTAATCCTCATGAAGCTGGATCTTGTATTTTTTGTCGAAGATGAATTCCTTCGGTATGCGATCGTTGGTCGCTTGCACGATAGGATGTTCGTCAAACAGTTCATTGAGTATTGCTGCATGCTGTGTGTTATTTCCTCGCCAGAGTGCCAGAGATTTAAGGCGCAGAGCTGCCATCGCCGCCTCCTGCTGTATGTAGAGATGCAGCGGTGGCAGGTCCAGCATAACTTCCAGGGCTGTAGTGGGGGTAGTTCTCATGCATCCTGTTGTTGCTAGGCATGCTAGTCTCTGGAAACGCTGCAGTTTGTTTGTGACACAGTCCAGCTTTGTTCTGTGCCACCAGACGACAGCGCCGTAGCTGATAAGGGGTCGAATCACCGTCCTGTACAGCCACTGAATAATTTTGGGTTTCAAACCCCATTTTTTTCCGATCATTCTTTTGCACTGCCAGAACGCGATGCTTGCCTTGTTTATTTTACTGTCTATGTGATTACTCCATTTGAGTTTGCTGTCTAGAATTACGCCGAGGTACTTGACCTCAGTCGATAGCTTGAGTTCCGTGTTGAACAGCTTGGGTAATGAGAAGTGACCCAGTACTCGTTTTTGGGTGAACATAACCAATTCAGTTTTGGTGGGGTTTACCGTTAAGTCATATTCCCCGCACCAGCGCTCTACTGTGCGCAGGGCTTGTTGTGTAAGATTGCAAATGGTGCCGGTTACTTTCCCTGTGATGAGGATGGCAAGATCATCTGCATATCCTATGGTGTAGTCGCGGTTGGCGTTTAGCCTGGTGATGAGGTCGTCAATGACCAGGTTCCACAGTAGGGGCGAAAGCACGCCACCTTGCGGACATCCTCGGGCAATCATAGCTGATTGCTCGTTACCCTCCAGGCGAACCACTCGTTTGCTAAGCATGTTTGTGATCCATTCGGTTAGCACTGGCTCCACTCCGTGTTTGCAGAGTGCGGTGTTAATGCTGGAAAAATTTGTTCTGTCGAAGGCCCCTTCGATATCTATGAAGGTACCCAGACAGATGCCTTTGTGTTGAATTGCCTCTTCGATCTTGTTGACAACTAGATGAAGCGCTGACTCGGTTGATTTCCCTGAGCTATAGGCATGCTGACTCGCATGCAGGGGTGTGAGTTTCAGCGGTCCATCCCTCAGCTCCCTCTCGCATAGTCTCTCCATGGCTTTGAGCATGAATGAGGTTAGGCTGATTGGTCTGAAGGATTTTGCATTCGTGTAGTCACTCTTGCCTGGCTTCGGAATGAATATTACTTTCACTTCCCTCCATCCCTTTGGAACGTATCTAAAGGCCAGGCACGCTCTCATGATGGCAACTAGTCTCTCGGCGACGGGGGTTCCTCCCCACTGCATCAGAGCAGGAAAGATGTCATCGGGACCGGAAGCTTTGAAGGGGTGGAAGCTATTAATGGCCCATTGGAGTTTTTCCAGGGTAATTATCTTGCGTGCATATTTCCAATCATATTCCGACGGTGTAGTGGTTACATCATGCCAGTTTACTACCTGTGTAAAGACGCATCCCGGGAAGTGTGTTTCAATAAGTACGCGCCGGGTTTCTTCTGGTGATGTTGTCAACGTATTATCCGGTTTTCGGAGAGTACTAGGCCTCATTGTATATAACATATAAGTTATTTTGAGCATATCCAATCATGACTAGCTTTGAATCATGATATATTTTGCAACAATGTTTATTAAATTTAACTTCACAGTTATTCTGGGTTATCTGGTGTATAGACAACAGGTTTACCGCCAAATCAGGTATATATAAAACATTTTTTACCTGTATGAGTCCTATGAATTCTTTTCTTTCACCATATCCTTTTAGATTTACTTTACCACAACCTTTCACTGATAAGGTTTTGTTGTCAGCAACTTTGATGGTAGTCACCGGAGGCGGGCCATAATCATATATCCAGTCTTTGTTGTTTGTCATATGCATCGCAGCTCCAGAGTCAAGATACCAGCATCCACTGTTCAAACCTGGGGAAGCTGCATAGGCAGCTACAAAGTTAGAAGAAATTTGTTTAGTTTGTGAAATGAAATTAGGTCCGCATAGCAAAACTCCACGTGCCATAATTTTCACGTCCTTGCAGTTTTTCGATGTGAGATATGCACGTTTGATGTCATCATCGAAAAATATGTGTTTTGCTGAAAAGTAAAGCCCTAACTTCGCGATGATACCGGAGTTGAAAAATTAAACCGGCTACCCGGTAACCTAAAAATCACTTGTATATCGCGCTGAGAAAAAACTTTACTACACTGTCCCTATTTACTTCTAAACTATCCGGGCGTCCTGGGCCCATAACCTGATGATAACTAATTGATGTTACGGTTATGTGAAATGAGAATGAGATGATAGTGATATTATTAGAAATAAATAGACAAGACGGAGCGTGGATAACAACAATCATTTATTCAGTGTCAAAGTACAGAGAGCAGGAAACGGAAGTAGATGACAGATCAAAATACAAGATTTATTGCCACAGACTAAACACATAGGTTGCGTTCATATTCCAACAGTAAGACTTCGTTGCTGGAATTTTTCTGGGGTAGTACCTATCTACCACTGCATTGCTAAATTCTCCCACTAAGTATTAATGTGCAGTTATCATTATTGTGTTCCGGTTTGAAAGGCAATGTACTCAGTGTAATTACTGGGAAAAATTTTGATCAACAAAAGATTTCAAGATGGCAACGTGCAAGTGGAATTTATTATGATGGGAAAAATCTCAGGCAAAAGACGTTTCGGTCGGAGGAAGAAGTCGTGGCTACGAAACATCAGGGAGTGGACAGGGATAGCGAGTGCTGCCGAAAGCTGTTTAGCCTCACTAGAGACAGGAATGAATGTGGTAAATTGACTGCCAAACTAGTCGGAGAGGCACTATGAGAGAGGGAGAACGTGCTATTGATGCCTATTGGTGTTGCTGGCGTCTGTAAGCTGCGATTGCCGTTGGCCAACAGGCTGACAAAAATCTTTAATGTGAACCATCTTACCTGATAAATCCACTGAGATCTTTCGGTTGCTGTGCACCAAGCTGAGCGGGAACTCGGTCAGGTTGTTGGCAGACGCGTCCAGCACGCTCAAGTTAAACAGGTACGCGAATGGCCTTTGTATCGACGGCTGCAGCTTGGCGCTCGTCAGGTTATTGTTGGAGATGTTCAGGCACGCCACTGAAGAGTACTTCGGGAACTGACCTGGAATTGAAAGAGATCGTCAGGAAACTGAAAAGATATCTACGTTATAACCGTAAGACCTATCTACGTTAAAGCGAGAATCTTCAGTCAAGCAAAATGTGTGTGTATGAGAAGAGACTCGTGTCGTAGAATCGTAAAAAAGGACTTAAAGTTTCTCCCAACCCATAATGGAATAGATTCGTTACGTTGAATAATAAAAAAAGATTCTGCTATTATTGTAAGTATAGGTAGATACTTATTCTTAATACTTACTGTTGTACTTTGTGGGATTGTCCTTGGTTCTAATCACTTGGTTAAGCACGAAAGTAACAAAATTAGTGTTAAATTAATATTCTTGCATATATTTTAGCTACCATTACAAAACAATGAAAATTATTTATTGACCATGCGGTGAACCTCAAGTAAAGTTCTGCTACCTAAATAAATACGATTAGGTACCATAAGTCAGAAGAAGAAAGCCAAGAGATAAATGAAAGAAGATTACTTATTACATACAGTCGAATAGCTAGAATGGAGAAAATAAGGAACGAGTGGGTATACTTAGAGGATGTCTGAAAGTGGCACCAGTGACGGATGCTTGTCTTGCTAAGGGCGAGTGAGGAGGAATGACAATTATGAATGTGGAAGGACGGAGGGGTCAAGGGGGAAAAATAGGTCAAAGAAAAGATGGATGAACTCTGTTAAGGAAAAGGTAATAAGGGAGTGAAAGAAAGAAAACACATTTATTCAGACACACAAGAACCGACAAGACATAAGTAGAAACGAAGGCACTATATTAAGCTATCGGCAAGTGATGGCCATCAGGGTTAAATGGAAGAGAAACATACGCTGTGTCGATTCCAAATAAAATGGGGGAAGGGCAGGAAGATAAGTCAAAGGAGATCTTACCCACGATCTTGTCGATGTTGCCGTCAGTGAAGGCCATGGAGGCCAGCCTCCTGAACATGGCCTGCGACACGTCCAGCTCGTCGATGGTCGCGTTTAACACGTGCAGGTACGTCGTGTTCTGAGTTACTGAAATGGAATTTTATCATGATTTTTATATTATTTTAATCCCGAAGTTTCGGACCCTTTACAGCGTTTATAGTCACTGGTATTACCGGTTGGTCTTGTTGTAAATAACTACCTAAACTAACAGCTACTCTACATTTTTGTTAATTATTTACGATCTGATTTACGAAGAACGAGTACTCCTAGCCTTTTCCCAACCATGTTCAAAGAATCAATAATAAATAATAAGATCTATCGAACGTTCCTACGTATAGGGATTATCTCTATCTAACCCTTTAGAGAATACATTGTATTATCTATACTAATATTATAAAGAGGAAAGATTTGTTTGTTTGTTTGTTTGTTTGTTTGTAATGAATAGGCTCCGAAACTACTGGACCGATTTCAAAAATTCTTTCACCTTTGGAAAGCTACATTATCCCCGAGTAACATAGGCTATATATCATCACGCTACGACTAATAGGAGCGGAGTAGTAATGAAAAACGTAGCAAAAACGGGGAAAAAATTATAAGACCACGCGGGCGAAGCCGCTGGCGGGAAGCTAGTATGTAAATATGTATACTGTATACACTACACATAATAACGAGACGATTTTATCTAAACAGAGTCAGGTTACGATAACCTCTGGAGAGTTTATTTTAATTTATGGTCCCTACTAGATAAAGTTACTTACGCGTGGCATAACCTGTACCTCGACCATGATTTCTATCGAATTGCTTTCGATAGGTTTTTAGTTCCTTACATAACCGTTAGAGGCGATGCGCGGGATTTCCATACAAATATTTTACAGCGTCGCTAGCGAGTTTAGTGAGAAAAACTCATGGTCGAGGCACTGGCCGGAGTGAACTTACTTAGCCGTTTGAATGCGCAATGGATTGTTTAGCTTATAAATTTAATACTGCGCAACTTCTGTCCAGCCACCTACTACTTAGTTATTTGATACCTACGTATTTATAGTAGGTACAGTCTTCATCCACATCAACCCATTAAGGGCCGTAATAGAGACCCAGTATAAGATACACTGACAACAAACTCATATACCTACCTATGGAGAAATAGGCCAAGATGTAGTAGCCATTGTTTTTTATCGATTCATTAAGGTTAAGTGACGTCTCTGAGTTCGGGTCTAAGAGTGTCCAACTGCTAGCAAGACTCTCCTCTCAGAATGAGAGTTGTTTGCAGCCCGTTTAGAACAACGTCATTATGAGTCTGGTAAATTCCCTGACAAACATCCTCATACAAACTTTTTTGTGACAGAAAGTATTACATTATTTTCTATAGGGTCACAACTCACGGGGGTCTATGCCCCCCGTATGTATACAAAAGTTATATATTATATAACTATTATTATGAATAGTTATGATGCCAGTTTGATGTGTAGATGCAAAGATTATAGATAATAAATATGTGTAGATGTAGAGATCTAGTGGCCGTAAGCCCGGCTGCTACAGTAGAAGTCCTGAGTTCGATTCTCAGATCGAGCAAAGTATTATTGCGTTTTCTATCTAGTCTTTAGGCCTCTAGCAACTCGGAGTTTGAATTTGGCAATAGGCTCGCCCTCTATTACCATGGGACCCAAAACATCTGTAGTAGTATGTAGGTTTATGTTTAGGCAAAGCCTATGATGCAACTTTAATCGAAATCAGTATAGCCGTTTTCGAGAACGTCATTACAAATATAGCTACAGCTTATTATAATAGCTTACTCGGCAAAAGTATCTAATAATTCACAAGGTAGGTACCTACTTAAATCTATTTTAAACTATGTTAATTACAGAGTAATAATAGAGTGATTATACTACAAGTACTTCGCGACCAATTAACATATTATGAATGGGGTACATGTGGAAAAATACAACGCAGGTGTGACCACAACGAACAATCACGCCGAATACCTAGAGTGGGTAGCCAGAGGTGTACTGTAGTGTACTGGTTGTATACAATCAGAGGTCAACGGTGATCAGTGGTGACTAGTGTCCATCTCCATATGTTTTTGTATTCTGAAAGGTTCGTGGAAATAAGAGGAGGTCATCAAAAGCCCATACAACTCAGCCCAAATTTGTAGCGGAGGTACATGACAGCTGTCAAGTTGATAGTTTTAACATGGTTTTTACCATGAAATCACTATGAAACCGATATACTCCGCCGTAATGGCGTTATTTTTCTTAAATTAATAGTTTTTAAGTTTTTTTACCCCTCCCACAATCAACATTTAAAAAAAGTACGACTATATTTTTAATCAGCGTAATACAATGTATTTTTTGTTTCAATCAGTGTACCTTCGGTACCTCATTTGGGTCGATTTCGATAACCTCCTTTCATTCTATTGCCACGTTGAATGGCAATGCTGATTCTCTGGCCCAAAAATAATCCAGCCACGGTCACGATTAGAGTCGATAAGTCTTTTGGCAAGTTCTTTAAATAAGTGGTGGGTTAAAACGTTTAAGTAATAAAGTTGTTTATTCAATAAGCGATAGCGCAAGTATAGGTAGATAGAAGTACTTATTAAGTATGTTTACATAAGCTGCAGCCACTAATGGCTTATAGAAATGCAAACATAGATAATGAAATTGTAATAAAAATCTACCTACCTATGTAAAGTACATAAAGTTGTTTAGCGTGATCGTGATGTAAGCATGTAATGCTTTTCGCGTGCATTTATAAACATCGTGTCCTTTGACCCTTAAATATAAATAGAAAAATATATCTAAATGATATTAATTTTATTTTTGTAAATAGATTTTTCAGACACTTTTACATGTGTCAGTGTTTACATTGCTTTAAACTAGATGGCGCCTGCATTTGAAAACTCGTATATTTGGCAAGGAAATAAACTGCATCCTCAGAAAAGATATACCTAACGCCGCCTTATGTCTAAAAAGTCTTTCTGGAAGGGAATGGATCCGCGGGCAATAGCATGTATTATATTTAATTATTTAGGAAGTACACCGCAGTTCTCGTCAATCTTATTGTCCGGCTTGAAGTTGGCACGAGCTAACTTCAACCTTTATGATGAACTTCAACCCGGCCGTAAAAATCGGAGAGAAAAATATTTAAAACGATAGCCTACGACTTGAGCTTTCGTTTATATTTATTTTATTTCTATATTTTTCTTTCTCCTATTCTTACGGACCGACTAAAGTTAGCTCGTGCCAACTTCAAGCCGAACAATAAGATTGACGGAAACTGTAACATGTTTTACTCACTCGCAGAAGCAAGCGCCTCCTTAAATCTAGCGCTGTCCAGGTCACAGCAGAACACCGACATGCTGCCCACCTTGGTGCAGTTAGCTTTGGGCGGGCATTCGGAGCGGGGCATGTGGAAACACTTGCCCATGTTCAGGTGCTGGTTGATGGGCTCCGGCTTGGCTGTTGAGGCTGGCGGTTGCTGGAAACGAAAGAATGTAAACTTGAGTCTGTTATAAAAAGAAACTATATCAATCTATACTTCTATACTAATATTATAAAACGAAAAGATTTGTATTTTTGTTAGTATGTTTGTAATAACTACTAAATACTAGATCGATTTGAAAAATTCTTTCACCATTAGAAAGCTACATTTTTCCTGAGTAACATAGGCTTTAATTTATAAGAACACGCGGACAAAGCCGCTGGCGGAAAGCTACACATTATAAATTAATTGCAAAAGTAACTGTCAATCTCTCTGATACCTTCTCCTGTGTCTTTGTGTGATGGCTACCTACCCTTTTTAAATATGAGAGCATTTCATTTCATTACTTATAATACAATTATTGTGCTATTTTACCTGTTTTTTTTAATATGAGTAGACAGACAGAGTAGACAGCAAATACTGAACGTGTGGTCCTGGCTTCTATTGCAAGGTTGAGCAAAAGTATATCGGTTTTATTTCGAAATGCTGTGCAGAATACACCGGTGTTAACCTATTGGTGTACATCTGTGCACTTCAGCTCAACCTTGCAGGAGATACACGTGTGATAAAACACTACGTACATATTACAAATTCATTATTTAAGTGACAAACAGTCAAGACAAGCAATAACACAAATAGACAATTGATAAATGCAAATGAGTTGATTAGCATACGTAAATATTGTGGTTTTTTCTATGTATTAACATAACCAGTTAGGTTACGAATTGATTTATGCAAATGCAAATCATCAAACAACTTCTCTAGTAGGTAAACTAGAATTGTCTTCATCCACCTAGCCTTTTTCCCAACCATATTGGGTCGGCTTCCAGTCTAACCAGATGCAGCTGAATATCAGTATTTTGCACGAAGCGACTGCCATCAGACCTCCAGCCCCTCAACCATGAGTTCTATCGAATGAATTTCGATAGGTTTTTTACGCATCGAAACGCTGTAATCTCATAGCAGATTAAGGTTTCTTACGTAACCGCTAGAGGCGCTGCGAAGGTTTTTCATACAAATAATTTACGACATCGCTAGCGAGTCTAGTGAGAAAAACTCATGGTCGAGGCACAGAACCCAATTTCTGAGCAATACCGATTTTCGAAGGATAGCCTGTTTGTCAGGCATTTTGGGCTTCTGACTACAACTAACGATTGTCATAGGTGTTCATATGACAAGCGGGACCGACGGCTTTACGTGCTCTCCAAGGCACGGAGGGGTCTCGATGTGTTAAGAATGGTCACCCATCCACAGACTGGCAAGCGTAGCTTAACCTTGCAGATTGATTGATCAGCGTTTCTATAACTTATCCATGATATTATCTACCGACGAAAAGTCAGGGTGAGGAGTGTAAACCCCCACTAGGCCATAACTTTTAACAGTATTTTACAGTACGCGCGGCATAACCTGGTTGGAGAGAAGTTGGCGCTAGTAGCGCAGTACACAATTTATAACCAAACATGCCATTGCGCATTCAAGCGGCCAACTTCAGCCCAGCCTACGTTTTACGTCTAAGCAGAAACTTGACGGCATCGGCAGTAAGACTAAAATAAAATAGGACTAAACTAAAAGGTATTATTGACTGCCTCGTTGGTCTAGTGGTCCCAAGCGACTGCTATGCTAGAGGTCCTGGGTTCGATCCCCGGATCAAGCAGTGTTCTTGGGTGTTCTGTGTAATTCCCATGAGCAGCTCGGAGTTTGGATTTGTGCGCGGTTGATGGCAATAGGGTCACCCCCTGTTATATTAGTACGCCTCTCCCTACCCCTTCGGCGAATACAAGCGTAATGGTATGCAAAAGGTATTATGCATGGATGTAAAAAATATGGCATGAAGCGCACATACCTCCCTGGCCTGCGCTTGCGCCTGTTGCTCGAAATCGTCAACTCTCATCTCTATCAGCGGCAGATGTAGCAGCAGGTACACCGTCAGGACCCATAGCGACACCTGGTGACAACACAACACACTTTTGAAACTTTGAACAACACAATACTTATTGAATTCTGACACTCGGTCACTGATAAGTTCCTGTTAAATTAGCTGGCAGATAATTTCATAAAAAATTTGTTCTATTTTTTTTATTTATTTGGCAGTTAGGGGCTATCCAGAGATGGTAAAATAGGCTCTGAGATAACGGCTAACGGCTATTATAATATAAGTAAATGATTTGTCCTTAGAGACACATCAGAGTATCGACTTCAAAATAAGAAATAAACAGTAATACAGTAAGAACATTAGTGTTTTGTAAATCAATATTTTATCTTTCACATTTATGTTTATACAACATAAAACAAAAATGCAATATCTATTACTGTTGACGACGTCTGTGTCTATAGTGGTTCGAGTACCGGATTGCTGATCACAAGGTCGTGGGTTCGATTCCCACAAGACACAAACATTTATGTGATGAACTTAGCTGTTTGCGTTTGTCTGGGTGTTTCTTATATATTATAAGTATGTATTTACAAAAAAAAAGTAATATAAGTATTAAATCCATTGTCTAGTACTCATAGTACAAGCTCTGCTTAGTTTGGCTGTGTAAAAAATGTCCCAAGATATTTATTTATTATTATTTATTTATTTACTATCTCGACAAATATTACCTACTCTCTCTAAATATTGCTAGTGCATCTACAGTGTTTTTATATCTATGTATGATCCATTAGATAGGTATTAACTGCCAGGAAACCTAAAAAAGCTAAGGCATTTTGACAGAAAATGCCTAAAGACTGCATTGGTTCCAAATAGTGTAAAATATATAATAAATAAATATATTAAATTATGTGCATTTAAATGTATATTGTTGAGTTTCTTTCAAAGAAAAACCTTGATATTTCACTACATAGTTCAAATACACCAATGAACTATTAAAAACGAAGATGCAGACATTACATAAACACTTATAAATACACTATAAACGGTATGTAAGCAGTACATTAGTTTATTTTTGGCACATTAATTGTGGCTGAATCAGCCATGTGGCAGAGATTCACGCCATGTGTATAGCAAGCTTACATCGGTAAATAATCTTATGAGCCGAGAATGTACATCAAAGCTGAAGAAATGGTCAACATTTAGGTTTATGTATCGATCGACATTATAAGTATGAGTCGTTTCGGCAATTATTAGATATAGCTTCCCGCCAGCGGCTTCGCCCGCGTGGTCTTATAATTTTTTCCCCGTTTTTGCTACATTTTTCATTACTACTCCGCTCCTATTAGTCGTAGCGTGATGATATATAGCCTATGTTAGTCGGGGATAATGTAGCTTTCCAAAGGTGAAACAATTTTTGAAATCGGTCCAGTAGTTTCGGAGCCTATTCATTACAAACAAACAAACAAACAAACAAACAAATCTTTCCTCTTTATAATATTAGTATAGAAAACCGTCATTCACAAGATAACGTTTTATTGAAGAAAGAATGTATTTTATCGAAAAAAAAGTTCTTAAGTATACTTACTTCGTATTAGTAATAAAAGAAAACTGTGACTGACTGACAGACACCACTTAACTGGATGAATTGGGTTAAAATTTGGTACAGATTATTTTTTGTCCTCTATACCTATGTATTCCTATTCCATTCATCCATGATAACTTCGGTAAGTGACGTGAGCTCCTGCGAATATATCTGACATGCACAATTATGATTTTTTTAAGAGTTCATCTATTGTAACGCATAGAACACAGCCAGTTGTTACCCAATTATCACATTAACGTTTAACAATAATAAGCCCGCATACATAATTACAGCAGACTTCCATGATATCAGCGTACACGCAGGTCGCGCAGACAGCGCGCGGTTCGTCCAATTATCCAATATACGGCTTCCTCATAAGAACAACTCAGGAATAACAGTTTCTGGGCTTGACTCATGTTTTGCCAGAGCCAGGATAGACGGTCTGATGAGCAGTTCTTTTTAATACAGGAAGTACTTGAGTATACTAGTTGAGTGTACTACAGAATTTGTAATCAGTAGTTTATCATTATAAATTTTACTTTTCTAAGTCACATAGCACACTCTAAACTAACATAGGTCCACTGCTGTGGTTTTTCTATGAAATTCTCAGTAGCAGCTCGGAGTTTTGGTCCCAGTGCTTGCCCCCTATTATATGGGACCAACAAATACCTATACATAAAGCAATAATAGCCTAGGGCTGTGACCACTGGACTGCCAAGTCTCAACTCTCGAGTTCGTCTCCAAGGCTCGCACCTCTGACTTTCGTAATCATGTACGTATTAATGATAATTATCACTTGGCGCTTGCTTACAACTGTGAAGGAAAACATCGAAGGAAACCTGCATGCCTGAAAGATTTTCTCGACGGCATATGAAGTCTACCAACCTGCACTAGGTTCACGTGGTAGACTATAGCCCAACCCCTCTCATTCTAAGAGGAGACTCAGTTAGAGTGTACGTAACGGGGCACTGAGGAAAAAAAACTTAGATTATTTTTGTCAATTTTTTTTTTTCGCAAATCGTTTATTTTCTTAATGTTATCTTATATAACATAATAACACGTAAATATAAGGCTAAAAGCCTCTTGGTATGACTCGTGCCCAGCAGTGGGACAGTTGATGGGTTGATGACGATGTTAATACATGCCGGCGAAATATGGGTGTACATTAGTAGCTACACCTCTGCCTAAACCTTCTTTGAATACAGACATGATGGTATGTTATGTACCTACGAGTAAGTACTCGTATATAAAGTGTCAGCACTTGATTATCTTATCTAACGCTTCCTATAGGTAATCGCTAAGTATTGGGAGCAGTTGATCCTAGGGATTAGATCTCAGTCCCATAATATCTGTAAAAACAGGACGCGAATAAAATAGTAGACTTAACGTGTGACGTGTTTTATGGTCACAATCATTTATCTTGATAATAAAAAATGACAATTTAAAAATAAATACCTAGATTGCAACTTAAATATATGCACGTTAACTTCATAATTGCATTACTAGCTTCCGCCAGCGGCTTTGCCCGCGCGGTTTGGGTATTTATTATAACTTCCACCCCCTATTTTAACCCCGTACAGCCCTTTTTTTTAAGTACCCTATGTCCTTTTTCAGACTCTATACTATCTGTGTACCAAATTTCATTTAAATCGGTTCAGTAGTTTTGGCGTGAAAGCGGGACAGATAGACAGACAGAAGAGTTACTTTCGCATTTATAATATCGGTAAGGAAGTAAGGATAATGATGTGCAAATAATTTCATCATCAGGTCATATACCTCATACCTGCTATCCCAATGCTGGGCAAAATACTATTACTGTTCTACTGACTGACTAAGATGTACTGGCTATGTAATCTACCACGCTAGACTAGTGCGATGGCACTTGGCAGACTTGACATAGCATGGAGAAAATCTCTCAGGCAAGTAGGTTTCCTCACGATGTTTTCCTTTGCCGTTTAAACGCGTGTTAATAAATTATTAATTAAAACACTCATGCTTTTGAAAAGATGTAGCTTCTTATATGGTTTCAGCATAAGACAAGGAATGGTAAGTTCTTGTTTTTAGTCTCTACGAATCTGGCATTGTAGTATTGTAGCCCGACGCCTTCGTCGGTGTACAATCTGAACTAAAAAAGATTTATTTCTATAAACTGACTTTTTAAAGACACTTTTGCAAGTCAGCGTTTAATCAACAACTTTTAAACCACGGTATTTGTAGGTCATTGGGTAAGGTTAACGACTCGCAATTCGTAATAAAATGACTTTGCCTTTAGTAAACCTCGGAAAGATCATGTTAAAGTTCAATGCAATTCTTCAATCTACTTCAGCGAGCCTTCAAATCCCACTATAAGGCCCTTTTTGGAGTACGGAAAATAATTTTCATAGATGTACGATGTGTCGGTTCCGTACCGAATAAAATACCGGTCCTTGTTCAGCTTTGCGTGAGGACTTTTTTCAGCAGTAGACCACTTGGCTGATATGATGATGACATGCTGAGGTCCAGTGTGACTTCTCCGAGACAGCGACATTCCAAGGATTCCAGGAAGCCGATACCCAGCAGTAGATCATGATGCTTATGGTGGGCCAATAAACTATAAGCATCTCAGCACACAGTTCATCCACCTGTCTCCTGGACTCAGTTTGCAATGACTTATCAATTCGGACGTCTCTTTTTCTCCTAAAACTTTTTCCATAAGAGGATACGGGATGGCATGTTTAATAGTAATAGTGGTAGGTCAAAGGTTTCAATGTGCCTATCGGTTTCCGAGGCACTAATTATTTTTTCCTACCTATATCTTTAACCACATAGAACCACCGACCCAAGGCGTTGCGTTTATCCACAAACTTTTTATTACAATAAAAAATATGTTAGCATAGTAATGTGTTTCGATACAGTGCAAGTAGCAACAGCTTTAAATATCGATAACTAAAATATACTCCACGTTGCTTATGCGCATAATTATCGTATGACCAAAGATTAGCTGAAGAATAGTTAACAGATGTGATACTTCTTAAAATATGAGCATTAAATACCTTCATTGACACTTCTACGAATCATGTCTCATCAAAAATGTCTTAACATGTTACTTCTAAAGAGAATGTAAAACAGTCATGAATTCATGATGGCCTAAGCAGACTTCACAAAGGTACCAAGTTTGTAGAGTCTCTCTAGATAGAGTCCTCATCCTTACTAAACCCAGATTTAAATGCATTTTTGCGGAGTAGTCGCGATATATTGTAGCTACAGGCGAACCGCAAAAGCCATTCCTCATCTTTGTCAGTATTTTACACAGCAACCCAGTTATTGGATAGTACCAAAGTATTTTCATTGCTAAGTACCTATTCACATTACAAAAACGAGGTCGAACCGGTTAACCTGTCTAAAGCACGTAGGCAACACACTATGATAACAAACATGTACACGAAAAATCCACAAAGGCTAAGCCGTATGTAAACATGAGGTAGGTCCCTCATAACATATCGTCATGCGCGCATATTTGCCTACTGTCCCGTCTGCAAACACCTAGTCTACACGGCAGGCATGCATCGCAGTTCTTTGCCACGCCTCGACTATAAATAGCCCACGTTTATGCAAGCCTCGGTGTATGTACAAGTTATGTACAAAGTATGCGATATGTACATTTTGTAATGCTGCGATGATTTACTAAAATTAACCTCGTATGTGTTTATAAGAGGAATGTAAGCCAAAATAATTAACTTTAGAAATTTTTGTTTGTTTGTCTGTATATTTGTAACCGCGCTACACAAAAACTACTGCACTAAATGGGATGCACGATGTCATAGTTATGTTGTCGGAGTTCTTACTTAGCCCTTCGTTTTCATATACTAATATTATAAACAGGAGAGATTTGATTGTTTGCATTGAATAGGCTCCGAAACTACTGGATCGATTTTAAAAATCTTTCACCATTTAAAAGCTACATCGTTACCAAGTAACATAGGCTATATAATTTATAAGACATCGAAGCCGCTGGCGAAAAGCTAGTGTTTTTATAAAGACAAAAATAAACATGAAAGGGAGGGATCTTAAATTATAGTAAAAACAACTAAGTACTTTCTTTGCAACATCTCAACCGTACAAATATTTACCGCGTGCCGGTAGTAAATACCGGTAAATACCTGTACGTATATCGTGACAGCTGGGTGTAATTACAGCTATGATACATTACATTCACATGTGTTTGATTTTATTACTAACATGTGGTTGTTCTTACGATTACCGTGGAACTTAGATCGATAGTTACAGTTCTTTAACCTTTTTGTCCGGTTTGAAGGTGGCAGGCACCAGCTAACTTCCACCCTGTCGTAAAAATCGGAGAGATAACAATATTAGACTGAAATCAATCAAAACGACAGTTTATTAATCTTTTCAACCGACTTAAAAAAAGGATGAGTTTCTCAATTCGACTGTTTTTTTTTTATGTTTGTTACCTCAGAACTTTCGACTGGGTGAACCGATTTTGATGACTCTTTTTTTATTAGAAAGCTGGTGCTTACTGATTGGGCCCACAAATAACTAATTTGGAGGCGGTGCCAAACTACTAATTTAATTTAAATATGACTTTCGTTGATTGTCTGTTTGGCACCGACTCAAAATTAGTTAGAAATCATAATGTAAACATGTTATTTATTGCTTTTTAGTTCCTATGTGTTTTTGGAGGCGGTTTGTTTTTGTTTAAAAATAATTATGTACCTAGGTATTTTATTTTAATTCAATATTTTTCTATCTCCAATTTTTACGGCCGGGTCCGTTGGCTCGTGCCAACTTCAGGCCGGACAAAAAGATTGGCGAGAATTTTACTAAAGGCAAACAGCAAATAGTTTGGGATATGGTTTTTTGAGACAAATTCTGTCGCATGGCCTTTTTTATATAAGACTTAAGCTGACTTAAGCTCATTATTTTTCACCAGCTCTCAACAAGACGCATAAAGTATGGCCTCAGTCGAAACAAAATCTTCAAACAACCTGCTCCACAGGCTACAACACTCACATACCGAAGACAATCGCTCATTTACATGCGCACCATGGAGTCTAACGATCAGACATACCATCGACGTGCCATAATTTATGGCTATTTGTAAAACACATCTCGGTAACTTCATAATAACCGCATTTGGTAAACAAAATGGACTGACCCCTTAGACCAGCCTGAATCCCCATCATAATGAAACTAGCCTATGTTGGAGTAGAACTAACGACTAACGAGGTACTCTCCGTAATGATCACTACATAATATTATAAAACAAAGTCCTCCGTCGCGTCTGTCTGTCCCTATGTATGCTTAGATCTTTAAAACTACGCAACGGATTTTGATGCGGTTTTTTTAATAGATAGAGTGATTCTTAAGGAAGGTTTATATGTATAATAACATACAACGCGGGCGAAGCCGCTGGCGGGAAGCTAGTTACAAATATTATAAATGCAAAAGTAGCTCTGTCTGTCTGTCGCGCTTTCACGCCAAAACTACTGATCCGATTTCAATGAAATTTGGTTCACAGATAGTCTAGAGCCTGAGAAAGGACATAGGCTACTTTTTAATTCGAAAAAAGGGCTGCAAGGGGTTGAAATAGGGGATGAAAGTTATAAGAAATAACCAAACCACGCGGATGAAGACGCTGGTGGAAAGCTAGTTCTATTTAAAATAGAGTGTATATAATTGTATATACCTATTTTACTCCTCTGAATTTATCAGTGGAATGTAGCTACAAGTGTACAACTGCGATTGTACTGAGCAAACCGAAGGCGACGGAGAGCCTTGGACTCAGTATTTATGTAATGATAACGAAATGCTCGAAATAGACATATCTTGCTTTGGTTTTTATGATATTCGCCTTCCTATATGGTCTATTGATATTTAGTATTTATTAGTCGCATCTGGTTTGGCTAGAAGTCGACCCCAACATAATTGTGTAATGAACTAATGTAAATTACCAACATTAGAATACTGCAAACCGCTCCTTATATTTTGAAATAACAAAGTCTTAACAGTTCTTCTTTTTCGTGTAGATGGTACGAGTTTTTCTAAATTAAATTTGGTTTGCCCAAAATTTCGCCACTTCCATGACGACAAACAGTTGAACTAGGCAAACAGATTTGCCCCAGCTGCACACACACCAACAAGTCTATCTAACAAGGGTTAGGCAAGTAAATTGATGGTAACAAGTCGCAGCGGGCGGCCAATTGCGGACACACCCCTGTTTGTTAAGTGGGGGAATAAACCGCGAGTACCACCTATAAGATACTGGATAGTTCAAAGAGGGATAAAACATTGAAAGTGTTTCTTCCCGTTCTTCCAGGACGGTTAAAATACCCAGTTTTGATGAATCCAGAGCCGGTAGGCTGCAGGCAGCAGTGGCAATCCATGAGGAATTTCCGAATCCCAAAAAAGGGTCAAAAGTTTTGAAGTAAAAAATTAAAAATTTAGTAAACCCCCGACACGAAATGTAATTTGGGATTTTGTGGTGGCAGCCATCTTGGATTTGAAATTTATCATAGTGTATAGTGTTCCTCTAGCTATGCCCTTTCCTTTGATACCCATATTGAGGGAGTTGTGAAAAAATATGTAATTCGCTATTTTGTGGCGGCGGCCATCTTGGACCGATTTTCATCAAACATAGCTAAGAACACTCCCGACTAATTCACCTTTCAAATAAAAAAATCTAAATCAAAATCCGTTCATCCGTTAGGGAGCTACGATGCCACAGACAGACACACACACACACACACACACACACACACACACAGACACGTCAAACTTATAACACCCTGTCGTTTTTGCGTCGGGGGTTAAAAACTAGATGAATCCAGCTTTAACCAGGTTCAAAATGACTAACAAAAAATACCACTGTTACTTAGATTTACAACCAAAATTGTACAGTAACCAACTACCTAGTGACCATATACTTTTATAAACGCTTCATTTAATCGTTATACACAAAAAATGTACATAGTAACAGATCAATTGGCACAAAAAAATCTAGTAGGTCGTTGTCCCCTGATCGTCAGTGTGATAGCAAAGTTTTTGTGAGTGATTAGGTTCACTAGTTAATACTCGCGAGTAGCGACTTTTGTATTCGTAGAATTTAGTTGTTTGAGATTCATTGAGAGAAGGTAACTAGTGGTAATCTCACTGAGAACGTACTTAGAGGGAGAAGTAAACCAAATTCATCTGTTATTATAAAAAATCAAAAACTTGACAAAGCTGCCCCTTCATGCAAGACATCAATAAATAATCTATAGATATCTATACTAGACATTATAAAATCTAAATTGAAATAAACTATAATTTTGTCAAAATGGTTCAGTTTTATGCACTAACCAGCACAATTCTGTACACTAACTGTTTCGCTCGCATTCCAGGTGGCCTATGTAATTCCTAAGGCTGCTAACTATCTCCGTGACAAATTTTATCGAAATTCGTTTATCGGTTTAGATGTGAGCAGGTAGCAAATAGACATTTAGTTTTGCTTTTAAATAATGTTAGTAAGGAGGACAAATAAAATATGTTCAAAATGTAGACATGGAATTTGGGCTTCTGCATGATGTAAAACTTACAATGAATAAGAAATTGAAGACTCGCAAATGGAACCCTCCTAATTCATCCTAAAATAAAAATAATTAAACATAATTAAACATCGAAACACGCATAACTCTTCTTAGTCCGTGGACCCACTTGAAGTGACCGGTTAGTTGAATCATAATTGATTTCTCATAAATATTACGTCAGTGCAGGAAAGCAAAAAACCTCCTTTGTTATTTAAAAAAAAACAATTAATCATTGGGAACGAAGAGTACATTATGCGTGGGTTTAGTTGTTGTCTCATTTTTACTGTGGGCGGCAGGGTATGTTGTAGGTACTACTACTAGGTACCTACTCCCACCGACTAAAATCCGCACTTGCCCTATAGTCACGGACATTCGTGAAATTCGCCTCGACCATGACTGGTTCAAGGCTGAGCCCTACTTACTATTTAGGAGACTCGGGACCACCCAACTCCTAGTACCTAAGTTCCCGTTAAAATTACTTGGCAGATTTTCCATACAAATTATGCTCCATTTTTGAATTCGTTGTTACATTATGAACCCAGTATTTACCAAAATGTATGAATGCAATTTAAATTCGAAGTTCGAACCCTTTACAGGCCACATCAGCTGCGTTATGCATTTTGTTGGTTAGAAGGAAAAAATCTATAATTCATCGTATTACTTTAAAAAACCCGCAACATACTTTTATTTCCATTTAAATGTGCCAGTAAATGTAAAAGTGTATAAGGAAAATGGTTTCAAAATCTCTAAAACGCAATTAGGTACAGTCAGCAACGAAAGTAGCTGAACACTATAAAATCTTCAAAACGCTTTAACATCTTTAATATTCAGATTTCACTGACCCTTGAAGGCAGTACGAATTCTCATAATGGAAGGCAATTATATGTTTTACCTTAGTCAAAATCGAATGAATAGTTTTGGTACTGTGATGTTTTTAAACTTTCGCTGTGTTCAACGACTTTCGTTGCTGACTGTACATGCCTACTTATATTTAAGTTGAGATACTAGGCAAAGTAGTTTGCCTGTTTACTATCTAATAGGTAGCTGTTGTTTACAAACGAAAGCAGCGAAAAACAATTACTGCCTCGTTAGCTAGTAGGTCCTGGATTCGATTCCCAGGTTGAGCGGTGTTATTGGTTGTTTTTGTAGAGTTCTAAGTGGCAGCTTGTAGTTTGGATTTGCGCCCGGTTAATGGCGATAGGCTCACCCCCAATTACGAGGTATGTTTAAAAAAACTGGTGGAAAATCACACGATCACTTGCTTATCGGTCTTAGAGGTCAATAGCATCTGCGTGAGTTGTGGCGCTTACGCTGCATCTCGAGCGACAACTAGTTTCACCATATCATCTAATAACTCAATGTGTAACTGTGTCATCATTCGTAGAAACGGAACAATGCTCATTTATATTTATACGTTATAATTATGTATTTGTTAGAATCTCCTCATTTAGCTCGTACAATAACACCATGAGTGCTATAAATAACTACAACTTGTAGATAAACAATTAACACAATAACACATTTACTAGATTTCCGTTATATTTAAAAAGTAATTAACGCCGCCATTAAAAATAATAACGGAACTTCTTGACTTTAAAATTTGACGCATATTTTAAACTTTTACTTTTTTGTTTGTTGCTTAGAATGAAAAAAAAAATAGTTTTTTTCGCTTTATAGCCATATTAACTATGGAATGTTTGTACCAGCGATGATTTCTTATTCCCGGTTCCGTGGGAATATCCCTTAATCCCGGTATTTTTCTGTCCAGAATACGATTTTAGCGGTAGAAAACAAATTTTATTACAAATAAGTTTTACTTACGTATAAGAGGTGATTTTTTCTTTAGAACTTATCTTAAAAAAATACTCGTGTGTCTTTGTAAGAGTTTTACATTCTTGGTAGGTACTGTTAGTTCTTGTGTGTATGCGATAAATTTTGCATACTATACTATATTTAGTTAACTACCTACGTAGATATGCAACACAACACGAGGTAAACAAGTGTTTTATGAAGTAATTGCTTGTTACAACTCATTATGTACTTTGATAAATGACTCTTTTAGTGATTACTAACGATTTTATGCAAATTGATTTAAAAATAACTCAACATACCATCACGCCTGTATTCCGGACGGGTTGAGCAGTGGTGCTGGGTACCCAGTTAGCCGATTAAGTTAAGGTAGTATGTATAGGGGGTGAGTTTGTAATAATAACAATTATCATTTATTTCAGACAATTCACAGTTCATAGTTAAACACGTGTAAAATTTAAATTATAAAAGAAAACAGATACCTAACAGATGATGTGAATGTAGGCAAACAAATGTAAAAAAGTGTGGGGTTTTTAAGATATTTTTAAAATAACTACTTATACCAATATCTGACACTAAAATAATTATAACAATTAACGTTAAGCACCCCACTTCATCATCATCATAAATCCATTAACTGTATGTACTCACTCACTCACTCATAACTCTCAGTATGAGAGGGATTAGTCCACCACGCTAGCCGAATGCGGGTTGGCAGACTTCACATGCCGTCGAGAATATCTCTCAGGCATGCAGGTTTCCTCACGATGTTTTCCTTCACCGTTGAAGCAAGTGATAATTACGCACATGATTTCGAAAAACCAGGGGTGCGAGACCTTTGATCTGGCAGTCCAGTGGTATACCCCTAGGCTATCACTGCCGCACAAGCACCCCATATTTTTTTTAATATTTTTTTTATAGAAATACAAACTAAAACAATCTTGTATTTTATTCCCACAGAGGTAGGCAGAAACTACAAACCGCCACTTGCCACTTTAGTATCTACATCTATATCTAATATATAAAATTCTCGTGTCACAGTTTTAGTTGCCATACTCCTCCGAAACGGCTGGACCGATTTGTATGAAATTTTGTGTGCTTATCCGGTATCTATGAGAATCGGCCAACATCTATTTTTCATCCCCCTAAAATGACCCACCCCTATATGGCAAAACAACGTTTGCCGGGACAGCTAGTATATATATATATACTAATATCATAAGGCTGAAAATTTTGTTTGTTTGTTTGGTTGGTTGAACGCGATAATCTTAAGACCCGTTTATCGAGAAAGGTCAAAGGTACGTATATACGTACGTACGATATAGGTATGATATCATCACGCTACGACCAATAGGAGTGGAGTACCTATGAAAAATGTTGCAAAAACGAGGGGAAAATTCAATTTCTACGAGAAAGAAAGTCGCGAGCAAAGGTTAGTAGCATTATAAATAAATTGTAATACGTGATATTCATGTTATAGTAAGCTGTATTGTAATTGTTCGAAGGTACTTTGAACTCATTACCGCGGAGTTGGAAGTGAAGCAACGTGCAACACGCATCGCCCTACCGACCTCATTACACTAATTAAACATAAACAATACCTACATGTAACGATTCTCTACATAGTAACGAATAATATAATTCATTATGTTGGGATCATCTTCTAGTCTACTTAGGGCTAATCTAGCCTTCGGGGAAGTCTTTGTCTAGGTCCAACCAGTATAAGCGCCAAAATTAAGGCTTAAAATAAATTTATTTTTACACAAAACTTCCAACGCAATGACACAGACACAAAAATGGTCAACCTATTTAAACTTATTGGACAATTTGAGTAATATTTTCGGGAGTGGGAATACTGGGAATATTCTGGGTTATAATAACGGCACATCCATGCTTCTTTGTGATTCTTTCGTACTAAAGTATCATTAATTTCAAGTTCAAAATGTTTTTATTATAATTATAAGCTTATCATATAGGTACCTTAACTTTTACAAGCATTTTTTTAATGAAGGAAAAAATCAGATGATGTCCTGTCTCCGTCTTCTGGTTCGGTACACTAGAAGACGCAGGTTCGAATCCTGCTCGCCTACCGATTTTTCCTGCATTAAAATAACTTGTAATCTTAGCAAAATACAAAAAGATACTTTTACAAGCATTTACGAAATTTTATGACTCTAGTTGCATGGTTGATCTTATGGAGAAGAATCTGGCAAGAAATCCCATGGAACAAGAGTTAAAACATTTCATAAAATAATTACATAAGTACATTTAAGCACGTTACCTCATCAGCCTAGTAGTCCTAAGCGCGACTGCTACGCTCGAAGTCCTGGGTTCGATTCCAAGGTCGAGCAGTACATTTTTATTGGTTTTTCTACGAGAATGTAAAACACTGCCTGGAGTTTAGATTTGTGCGGCCCATTACATGGGACATGGGTGTACATTATTAAACCTCTGCCTAACACTTCGGGGAATACAGGCGTGATAGTATCAAATCTCTCTCAACGCCACAGTCTAATAATTAAGACCACTAAAACTCAATGTTTGTATGATACACTAATTGTGTAACTCAATCTGCGCGATTCAATTATGTCATTCTGTGTGATCTACTGACTCGCGCGCACGCCGCCCATTCAATTGATGTCACGCGTCGAATTTTTTTTTGTTAAGCTCGATTGGTTGGTTCGAAGCTTGGTTGGTTCAGAAAGAAATGAATATAACCTAACCTAAATTAAAAATTTAGAAAGCCCCCGACTCGAAATGTTATTTGCCATTTTGAGGTGGCAGCCATCTTAGATTTGAAATTTATCATAGTGTATAGTATTCTCCTAGTTAAGCCCTTTCATTTGATACCCATATTGAGGGAGTTGTGAAAAAATATGTAATTCACTATTTTATAGCGGCGGCCATCTTCGACCGATTTTTATCAAACATAACTAAGAACACTCCCGACTAATTCACCTTTCAAATAAAAAAATCAAAATCAGAATCGATTCATCCATTCGGGAGCTACGATGCCACAGACAGACAGACACACACACACACGCACACAGACACGTCAAACTTATAACACCCCGTCGTTTTTGCGTCGGGGGTTAAAATAGCTATAACTTGTACTTGGGTCTGACATTACCGGGTTGTGACAGCCTTCAGGTTTTCATACCTTCAAGAACGATCAGAGGTTCTCTTAAAGCGGATCTAGGAGGACTTTTTACAGATAGGCTGTCATCGACATCGTATACATATAGTATAGTATATAGTAGTATCATATAGTATAGTATATAGTAGTATCATATAGTATAGTATATAGTAGTATCATATAGTATAGTATAGTTTCATTTTTAAATAGGTTAATGAGTTTTGAATCGGTAATTTATTAGCAGATTTATCTGCTTTAGATACTAATGGATTCTATTTTAATATTACCCAGCTAACTATTTTAATGGTAATTTAACTGTGTGCCGCTTTACCGTTTTAATTGACGGATGCGCCTGCGCATTAGCGTTGCGTCGGCGCATGTCCATAATAACAAATAAGTGAAACGTTTAATATAAAAAATCCAGGTTATAACGCGTTTTTTTATTTTATTTGAACAGTAGTTGTAAATAATTTTAATTTTATCTTTTTATATTTTTTAAGAATTTTCCATGCTATTCAAAGCGTCTGGTGTACCGAACCAGAAGACGCAGGTTCGAATCCTGCCCGCCAGCCGATTTTATCCTTCATTAAAATAACAAATTTTAATTTGTTATAAAATTACCATCGCTCTAGGTTAGACTTTTTTTTATCTTAGATAGGCTTGCGCTTGACAACGATCTACGATGGTCTACGATGGAGCGCGCTTACCTAGAAGAAACCGATTCACTCTCGTCTTGAAGACATCCAAATTGTAAGTCTCGGGGAATTATGATTCCGGCAGCGAGTTCCACAATAAAGCAGTACGCACTATGTATGTCGAGGCAAAACGTTTAGTGCGAGATTTAGGCACTTCCACCAAGTAGCGGTGGCGCCTTACCGTAGCTCTGCTCGTCCGTTAGTGGAACGGGGATGGAGGAACTATTTTGTTCCGATGCACGCTCTCCGAAATATAACCGGTAAAAGACTGATAGACATGCAACTTTGCGCCGATGCTCAAGGTTTTGCAGTTTGGCATCATTGCCGATGAGCTTCTTGGCTCTCTTCTCAATGGACTCTTTGACAAAACTTTCCGATGCACACTCTCCGAAATGTAACCGGTAAAAGACTGATGGACATACAACTTTGCGCCGATGCTCAAGGCTTTGCAGTTTGGCATAGCAAAGTGCGTCATTGCCGATAAGCTTCTTGGCTCTCTTCTCAATGGAGTCTTTGAGAAAACTGTGTTGCATTTCCTAGCTAACGACCTCTGAGAAAGAAAACCGAAATAAACTTAGAAAGTTATGGTCTCTTATAAAGTGCATAAATAGTAATCCTCCTAACTATTAAACTTTATTATATTAGGTACTGAATCAAGTTCCCAATTCTAATGATTCCGATGACAGTTTTAATGTGTGGGGTTTACGGTGGCGAAAAATCTATCTAGCCAAGGGCCTTTTTCACTACCATAATGTAAGTTGTCATGTAATTAATCACCTGACAGACTTTCATACAAATTTTGTTCCATTTTTTTATCTATCTGGTGGTTAGCGACTATAGAGGTTGTGAAAATGGCCCTAAGTCTCTTATCCGGGTATCTCTATTTTCACCCGAGCAGAGGTGCGGCATAAAGCCATGGCGACTTTGGTACCTAAGTAAATTTTCCTCGCCGTTCGCAGCCGATCGGAATTTTCTCGCACATAGAAAGCGAACAGGTTTAGGTACTTAGTATTTTCTAAATAAACAGCTATCTACGTAACAAAATATATCTACACAACTTTTGTGTAACGTAGAGTAAATAAGTAGGTACAGTTCTGGCCAATCTTTTTGAGCGGTAGGTCAGGTTTAGGTCTTATGACCTCCTCAATATAATAATATCGTTAAGCCGTTATCGTGCCTTCGTTGATGATAACGAGCTCCGTTCGAACTGTTAGTGAAATTCCTCCCCACTATTACGGAGATAGAGTTGCATAAAAGATGAAACGTGGCGTTGTATGCTGGTTCCGGTAATGTCTACCCGTGTGAAGCCGGGACGGGCACTAGTATTATTATAAAAACAAATCCACGCGTGTGTCTCATCACAGCTCATCCCGGTTATATTTAGACTTATGATAGCGAAATGACGTCATAACGTTATTGAATGTTGTACGAGTCAATGTTTCAGTGAGCGAGTCACAAATGTCATTCAAAAGAAACAAAATTAAACCTAGCCTGTAATTTAATTTTAAATTAATTGCCCCACTTAGACCAATGATTTGCATTGGTTTAGTGGTCGTAATAATAGGTTATTTTGCTGGGTTCGACTCCCACGTCGAGTAGTTTTATTGGATTTTTCAAACAGTTTAGATTGGTGCCAAAAATTACTTAAACATAATATTGGCGTAATGTTAGCGTAGGTATACAGTACCCTTCTGTGTCACCGTTAATAAAAGCGTGATTAATTTGAAGGAGCAGAACGCAGGTTCGAACTCTGACTGAGGTCGTATTTCTTTATCACTCTCTAAAGGAGGTCATCGAAATCGGCCCAAATGAGGTACCGAAGGTACACCTATTGGAAAAAATACTCTGTATTACGCTGGTTAAAACTAAAGTCGTACCTAATTTTTTCATGTTGACTGGGGGATAACTGACCTCCTTTATATCTTCAAATTAGAAGTGAAGTAATTAAAGTTAACTCTATTCGGCAGCTTCTAAAACAGGCAACACAGCAAAATACTCCATCTCATAGTTAACTACACTAGTTGGTAGATTATCTTATTAGTGAAGACGCCGGAGGACGCCAGTTAACCGGCGGATACGTGGTTAAAGGCCGACCTTGTTCCTCCCATGTGGCCGTAAGGAAGCGACGTGGTGACTGGTGACGCTCTACATTATGACTAACTCGATTTTACGAAAATCGGCTACTTTTGTGATTATTTTAGAGTATTTTTTATTATAATTAATTGCTCGACATTTCAAGCAAACTTGATCTATATTTCGCCGCAACTGACGCCTATAGAGCGTACGCCAAATCGAATGCCAAATAATCGACCACTAGTAATCGAACGTTTAAATACTCGAACGTCCAGATCGAATGGTTACGTGCTTACGGTTATGTGTCTCATTTGACCGTTTAACTGGCTAAGCTACACAATAACGTTAGGTTAGCACATTATTGCTTAGCAATTGCGGTGGTGCCAGCCCAGAGGAACATAGCAGGAACGTTCTACCTCCTTTAAAGCAAAGTCCCGCTCGCAGTAATTGACACAAATACCTTTCGGTGTTGGAATATGAAAAAGTTTGTCATTCTGTTATTATCGTACTTGTCGATCTTCTCCTTGCCGATTTCGGCTGCTTTACTTACTCTAGTTGAATGAAAAAACAGGATATTTTTTTCTACACTCCGAACCTAAGTATACCACTATTAGCCCGTTCCGCCAGCGGCTTCGCCTGCGTGGTGTAGGTATTTCTTATAAATTACAGCCTATGGTACTCGGTAAATACGTAGCTTTCTAATGGTATAATAATTTTTCAAATCGGTCCACTAGTTTCGCAGCCTATTGATGCAAATAATCAAATCTTTCCTGTTTATAATATTAGTATCTAGGTTAAAGACTAAAAACTATATCATTTTGTTGACTTTTACTTTTGTAGAAGTGTAAAGACTAAAGGTATTGTAAGTATTCTAGAAGATAGAAATTGTCACTAAGTAGTTGGCGCTAAAATCAATAACAGTCAAGTTAAACATGAACACAGTAAATGATATAGGTAAACAAGTTACTGTGTAGCTGTTCATGTGTCCATATGGCATATTAAGCGCCACCTGATACGCACGTGTCGGGACAATAACAGACACTGTTTGGGTGTCCAATAACGAAAACAAGGTAAAAGGATTGTCATTGTTGACCACTTATAGCTGTTTTGAACGTATACGAAGCGGAAGAAGTATGCAAGAATCACAGAAGTGGCCTTCTGTAGTTTCTGCCAGGAAAGACATGTGTATAATTATGTGATAGGTATGGACTACCTCGTCCGTTCAGTGGTTGTAAGAGAGGCTGCTGAGGGTAATATCCAAAATTCGGAATTTATTTCAAATTCTCAGTAACAGCTCCGACTTTGGCTTTGTACTCATACCAGTCTTCATCAAATATAATTCAATAGACGTTTATTTAACCTTTCTGTGGAGTTATACGCTTATACGTTTTGTAATATACTAATATAGCAGTAACGCACCAGTCATCAGCAATGGTTTTTTTTTTTCTTCATAATATCTAACTTTTAATTCTCTGTACATGAAGTCAACACCAATAAACATGTTTTCTTTGTTTTTTCTTACATACATCACATAGTTTTTACGCTCTTTTGTACTACTGGCAAATCCTAAAATTAGCTGGTCTGAATAGAAAGATTCTATAGGTACCTACCGGTGTGTATTAAACTAAAAATAGAAATCTTATTGCTTTAAGCGATAGCAACCGATCTCAAAAAAAACGGATAGGTATAATAAATTCTATCTAGAAAGAAAGTCTAGTATTATAGAACAGTACATTAATGTTTTGTAATTTATTCAGATTATATTTAAATAAGAGACAGTTGATTTTTAGAAATTTTATGATGGTTTTATGACATACGCACAATCGTTAATAAAATTAACGAACCAAACAAAGGACCCAAATAACGTCCTTGGGGAACTCCCTACAAATAAAACATTTTTTTTTGTTTGAACCACCACCATTAGCAGTAGGCAAGCAGGCCTTTATCCAAAGAGGATTTAATCCAAGCTGCAAATCCTTTCGCTCTTGACGTTGACAGTTTAGCAAGTAATGGTTTGGTGATCCACTCAGTCGAAGGCTGCAGTTAAATCTTTTTCAAAGTAAATAAATAAGTACCTATAGATATTGCCAAAAACGCTTTAAGCGGAAAAAGCAATGAGTCAACTATGAGGAAGATATGGCTAGATAAGCTTCTACCTACAGCTGGGTTCTTAGAAGAAGACTCTATAATGCTAATTAATATATTTTAAAAATTAATCAGGTAGGTATATCTCTTTTCTTAAGAATTTAAAATGGAACAACTTATAAGTGGTCGAGGCACAGATACCTAGGTATATACCTACTCATATAGTAGGTACTCAGGCTGAAGGAATTGGATGTTAGGTTTATTATTTCTCCCTGATTGAAACTTTGATTTCAAAAATTGAATGTAAATACACTTAATTTTAAATCGGAAATAGAACACCGCGCTAAAGAACTACCCGCTTTGGAGGCCTTTAGAATGTCAATTGATGCATTCACGATAGCACCACATAAAATAAACAACGAACATATTGTTATATGTCCTCATTAGATAACTAATACTTATCCTCTGTATAAATTGATGCATATAAGTCTTTTTTGATGCAACTTCAATTATTATTTACATACAATTCAATACATAAGTATTTGATCATTCGTTATATCGAATGATAAAATTAAAATGTTATTCTGGCTCCCTGCCAGCTCTTTGTTTGTCTGTTACAAGGAAAAATATTGATAAGAATTGTTTATAAATTAAAATTATCTCGTTTCAAGTGTATCTCAATATAAATTATTTCATAAAAGTAGGTACATGTAATTTTACTAGACAGGAAATTGTTAAGGAAAAAATCTTACAAAATATTATTATTTTGTAGGTGGGTATATTTACTTACGTTGAATAGAGAAAACCTCCTGTTGAACATCTTCACAGTAAAAATCACTGTTATTTATAAACACAGCACATAATCCGTGGTAAATTCACCAACTTTCGTCCATTATTGGAATCTAAAAAAAATCTCGATTCCGCGCCATCGCACGGCCGAACGCATTTTTCACTTACACAACAACAAAAAAAAAGAACACGCCACCACGCAGAAATTAATTTCAATACACTTCACACATTTCTGACAACGAACATGCAGCGATTCTAATTTCGAACGACATCAACTTGGCAAAACTACACACAAAAGTAAACTATTCAGTTACATATTTCTAACTATAAGCATAGCGCGGTATCGCTTCGCGGTTGGCGACAAGGACGGAGTACAAAACGCAGCCCTTGGACTATGTGTTAGAAAGAGACGGTTATATTTTCTTAGCACCGCGTCAGTATCCGGTATTCCCGTTCGAGATTTTTGTGTAGAGAGGTGTATAGTGTGCTTTGATAACGTTCGCGCTGTCGGACGCCCGTGGTCACTGTGTTGGAACTCCCAACTGACCTTTGTGGGATAATACTCCAGCTTACGTTAGTAACAATCACATAGAGCACAACACTTGCAAACAAAAGCGTTTTAAAAACAACTTATCGAATTAAGCGCACTTCAAGACTCAATAACTTGACAATGAAATGTGAAAGTATAAAAAAACAAGACTTTGTAGTTCGCGCTTCACTAAATTGGTACTTATCTGTCACTTAGAAACGGGAACATCGTCTATTGTTTGACATTGTTATCAGATAACGCTGTTTTAGCCTCTCAAAATAGCGCTATGTAGGTAAAAATATGAATAAATGTTTGCAAAGGAATAAAGTATTTTATTAAAAACAATTGACGTAGATAGTGCGTCATCTATTTGACCACAAGTTGTGCGAAAAGTATCTGTTAGCTCAGAAGTTTACCTAAATCCTAAATTTTTACTACATTGGGTTAGAATCTGACTCTGTATACACAAAAATCTCTAAAAGTGATATTATTAGCTGTATGTTACATGTGGTATCTCACTTGTCAATATCCCACATGATATTAGAGGGTGAGTCACCCTTCCATTGTCCCTTCCGCCCTTCGATATCATTGACATTACGACGCGACGTTTACTCCAGTTTTTGTGCACGAGTTCAATTGGTCGGTAATCGGTATTACCTAAATTTTCATAAAGACCTTTATGTGAAATACCCTGATCATTCGCTTATTATACAGATACAGGAATGGCAGTATTTGGCTTGCCCACAGGTTAAAATTTACCTAAGCTTATGTCGAGTCGCAAGTCATCAGTTAGTAAGTATATGGTAAGTTTTCAAGAGTTAAATTTCACTAACGATGGAAACCATAGTAAAGAAGCAAGGAGGGTGTTATCAGTCTGTACCTACCTAATTAATGCCCTAAGCTCCTCTCTGTATACCATGTAATGATTTTTGACAGTTTCCTCTACCAAATCCGTCATTATTTGTGTCACTTTGGCCGACCATTTTGTTACAATTGAAATAGCAAACTTGTGCAGTTGCAAGTGTTGCAACAGTTATCCAGAGCCAAAGTTGTAGTCACAGTTTTCTTTGCTGGCTTCGAAACCCAGATTGGGACAATGCTGCTATTACAGATTATAAGGATAAATACATAATAATAATGATTTACATTCAAGTGACGTCCTTGGCTTACGGAGCTCTGATGGCACTTGGTTAAAATCACAACTATGTTGAAGCCGGTTTCCACCCCAACATAGTTGGGATTCACCTAGGTGTTGGTAACCAAAGCATCAATCGTCGATTCACCACGCTGCCTTCATCGAGCGATACTTACAAATGTTTCTACTATCCCTGGGAACCTCGTAACACTAAAGACTTGTAAGTACGTCCATGAAACCTCAAGGTATCGACATTAAAAGTATATTATTAGAACAAAGAATTACAGTCATTTGGTTTCGTGGGAGGTGGCTATTAATCACATCACTGATTTAACTTATTCGGATTAAATGAGTAGAACTCATTCAGTATTCGTGTGCTAGTTGAAAAATTATGTATCGGATTAGACGCATCACGCGATTGAATATAATAAACGAAACAATAATGAATACAGATACACATCGTAATTACCAGCAGGTCTACTCAGACAGTCTCATTGTTCAAAAAGCAATTTCAGACATTCCTCTACAATATAGACTTAATTACTTACTTACTGTGCTTAGATGTTAAGTCTAGACGTTGTGAAGACAATGACTCTGAGATTTTAGCATTTCTTCTCAGAGGTCGTCGGTCAGGAAATACCAGCGCCATCTAGTAGCTATAAGTCTAAAACACAGGTCATACGATTAAACGGATTGGGCTGTTTGGCACACCGGTCGATAAAGATGTAGGCTAGTTACGGATTCTTTTTAATTCAACCGTCAAATGGGTGTTATTTTCTGGGTTTGTTCCAATGTTTCTTCTTAGAGTCGTCAGTTATGAAATCCAGGCGCCAACAAGTTAAAAAAAAATTACGTGTAAGTGTCATTAAATCTATTTACAGAAATAAATATATTATATTATAACAAGTCTCTCTAATCCGAAACTAAAAAGTCTTCGGATAGACTTCCTTTAGCCACTCATGGGTTCTATGGTCTAGTTGTCGCAAAGGCGGTCGCTTATCGTAGTCATGGGTTCGATTCCCAAATCCGACTGTGTTGTTAGGTTTTTCTATTAAGCTGTTCTTTATAGCTCCCTTGTATTTGATTTCCTAGAAAAGCTTTTTTAAGAAAGGGTTTTAAAGAACGACGAAGTCACAGTCGCAGTGAAGCAAAGTCAGATTTTACTAATTTACTCAAAAAAAGGCTTTCAATTGTAACGCCACATAAAACTGTTCGTATCTGCTTACAAGCGACAAAGTGCTATTACTTTTATTGTAGGCGTCCACGTCGGTAACGAGACGCCGCCCGCGTTACAAAGAGCAAACAATTACTGGGGATGTGTACATTAGGGAGCTTAAATACATGACTATAAGGGAGGGGGCAACAACCTTATTCTTCAAGATTTTCGGTTTGGTTTCTGTAAAAAACTGTCAAATTTTAATTAATTTTCACAATAATCGCGACGGTATTTTTTCTTTGCCATTTTATTATACTTACTAACTTAGTAACCTTGCTTAAAACTCGCTACTATCGATATGACTCTCCAAAATATGGTGCCCATGTCAGCTGGACAGCTTATGCCGCAACAACATATCGCTTCAGTGCTGATTTTCTGATAGGTACAAAAGTTTAGTCACGGGTGTCAAGCACAGTTCATAAATCTTGACAATTATAAACTTTTGTGGTTATCGGCTCCAATATCTAACCAGTTACCTTTAGCTGAATAAGTAGTTATTAGGAGAATGGAGAACAACATACTCGCAGCAATGGGTAACACACTCTTGTTCTGGCCACAAGCAAGTTCTGATTTCTTCTTCTTTCTCGTTATGTGTAGCGGGAAACGATGCAATGATCTTTCATAAAAGGCCGCTGAAAAACCTCATGAAACCGATGCAGAACGCAATCACACTTGACACAAATATCGTGTATAGTAATTAGGTGCGCAGGCGTCGATTTCACGGTGCAGGCTTATCCGCTAGGGCTGCGGCCGTTAAAGTTTTATCAACATTCGATAAAGCGCTCGATCGGTGCGCGCGCGCAGTATGTGGGTCGACGGCTACCTGCGACTCCTTGTCACTGTCGAAGTACAATTGGAATGTAGATTTATTGTGGAATGACTAAGTAGTACTATTCAGCGATAAATGAAATCAGCTTATAGCCCTCATGGGCTCAGCAACATTTTCCTTTCTTGTATCTTTGAAGAAAAGACAGTTCCCGCACCAGGAGACAACCCTTGTGTCTCGGGGGACTTTACAAAGTATAATTAACGGATAAGTACAAACGGATTCGAAACATAACTGATGTTCACAAATAAGTTTTTGTCTCGGGCGGGAATTGCAAACAACGACACTAGGCGTAATGGTAGCGGCAAAGTGACACCTGAACCGCTACACTAAACATCTACTAATCATGAACGAATAAGTTGGTGGTTTCTTCAAAACTGGTCAATTGCTATTACTTTGATTAGTAATATCGTGAGGATCCATCATTTCTAGTCCTCTCACGCTGTTTAAGATTCCAGTTACGAATTAAGAAAACATTAAGCACACGACTTCTCTGGTCCTGGGGGACTACTCCCTATCTCTGTACTCAACGAAATTACAGCTTTGTCCGTACGTCCGTACGACATAACAATCCGTTAAAATATGTCAGGTTAAATTTTTCGGATGGGTAAAAACACATCGGGAGTAGCTGTCAAATTGTGTTGCCATTTTTAGTTCGGGCCCCGAACGGATCATGCGTTCGTAGGTGATTAGGAAACGCCCGTAACGAAAGCCGAAACTACGGACTTCGTGCTTATGGAGTAGACCCCCTCGTTCTTATTACAAATCAGACTAAAACTATATCTTAATCCTATCTATCCTACTATTCTTAATCCTTCGGGGCCGACGCCATTGGTCATTCTCATCAGAGAAGAGTGATTTTTCAGAGTGGATCATCATGATCCTACCCCTTTCTAAATTTACTTGGGGTCAGCGCAGTATGTTCTTTTTCCATCAATCTCAATCAATCGTTATCTCAGGTTTGAATGAGTATTGTACCCGCTCGTTCTTATTACAAAAGATGGTCTAAGTTAAACCCAGACTAAAACTATATCCATCACTTTCTAACGTAGTATGACAAAAAGGGATGAACTGGGTTTTAAAACCGGGGTTTTTCTTGAAACCTATTTTTGTAATAACGGGAAATGGGTTGGTTTTCCAAGGCGAGTAGTTTAATTGGGATTTTCTGTAAAATTCCCGGTAGCAGCTTGGAATTTTTGTGCTTTGGATTTGTGCCCGGTTGTTGGCAATAAGCTCCCACCTTACCTGTTAGGGTACATGAGACCTGAAAGTACCGGCGAACTGAGGTTGTACAGCAGTACCTACATCTATGCTTAACCCGTTGGATATTACAGGCGTGATGGTATGTTTCCAAGCACACAAAGGAGATAGTTACTCGATGCCGAATACTCCTAAACTTTAGCCTCACTTTGTGGCTTCATAAATTTTAAATACCTGCAATGAAGAAAAAGAAAAGCATAGGTGTTTATCTTTTTGTATTTTTTAAGCATTTAACATGCAAAGATTATCAATTTACCAGTTACTTTAATGAAGGAAAATATCTACTGGAGGGCAGGATTCGAACCTGCGTCTTCTGGTTCGGTACACCAGACGCTATGACCGCTAAGCCACCGCTAAGCCTGCTCACCAACTCGAAATCTTCCTTCCTGGTGTACCGAACCGGAAGACGCAGGTTAGAATCCTGCCCGCCAGTCGATTCTTTCCTTCATTAAAATAGCATAGGTATTTGTCAAATGGGTCCGCAACGCTTCAGCAACTCTGGTGTAGCACGTGACAATGTGGCGATGAGTACTTCCCATCAGGTAACTCGTATGCCGACATGTACATGCACAAGGCCTAAGCTTTCCTACAAAGAGGTAAACGAGCCTTTGAAGTTTCCGGCGCCTGCGCGGCTTTTATGCCCAAGTACCGATATAATATACGGCTTACGGAAACAGCCATTTCTAAAACGTCCAACTTGCCTTATAACCCACAACATTACAAAAGTAATAGTAGAAAACCTCTTTAGAATTGTTTCAGAAAACACTTGTGCATACACTACTACGTTTTCAAGCAGTTGTTGAGCGGCGGCCGGCGCGTACGCAGCTCTTCGTCGAGTGCCAAGTGACGTCAGAGCATGACATGACAGCGAGACAACCCGAGCGGATTGAGCAAACTATTTGTCTGTTAGTAAGTTTGTTCGCCCCGGCTCGAGTCGTCTGGCGTCATATCTCGTCTGGACACCAACAGCGTGGAAGAGCTTGAAGGCATGCTCGCAACACGTGAGTTGCTGTGATTGGCTGACACATGTTTTTTTTTTTATTTTCATGCTGGCAGGTACGATCCGTTTCCAGATTTTCTCTTAAATTTAGAATTTTCCATGTGATTTTTTTTCTACATTTCTCAGGTTGATCTGTCTTAGAATATTTTTAAGTTGAGTTTTTTTTATAGGTATAGTTAAGTAATTCTGTCCTTGTACTTAGATTAGCCACGGAATTGTCAATATCTTGATTAAACACGACCTCAAGGTGATTGGAATAATGCCCACATGTTTCAGTTTCCGACTTTTTGTGAAAAACCCAGTCCATGTACGGTAGTGTGAAGTTTTTTGTTTATTTCCTCTATTGTTCTTTTCTTTAGGGCTATAGGTAGGAACTTTATGGGTGGTGGAAATAGGTTAATGGCTATATTGGCTATGTCGTAGTATAGGTAACACTGGTTGGTCTTGTAACCTACGAGTAAAGCAAAGAACCAAACACAAACTGGTTTCTTTTCAATCCCGTCACGAAATTACTTAATTTTTTAATGAATATGGTATTTGGTTAGAGGAGGTCTCGTCTTCATATGTTGCGTCCACAATCCAGGCATTCTAGTATATACCTTAGATATTTTAAGTTACTAACAGTCTTATTTAATGTTATATAAAATTCTTGTCCAGTTGTTGTGGTCTAGCTTTGTTAAATATAAGGAGTTTTTTCAGTTTGTATTTGTCTTGCATTCTTCTAAATTATGTTTTCTTATCTGGACAGCATTTTTCAACTAATTAATCCAACTACATTCAATCCAAAAAATTTTGTCTCTTTACGGAAATTTTCATCAATTTTTTTACTAGATAATGCTGAATCTCAGGAGTTTAGATCACTCATTAGCTTTCGTTGGCCCGCAAAGACTGTTGGCAAACGATTCTTAATCCTTCGGAGCCGACACCATTGGTCATTCTCATCAGAAAAGAGTGATTTTTCAGAGTGGATCATCGTTTAGTTGGGGTCAGCGCAGTATGTCCTTTTTCTATCCATCTCAATCAACCGTTATCTCAGGTTTGAATGAGTATTGTAGTCATATCATCTCTCACATATTCCATCCGTGTTTTTTTTGGTCTTCCTCTTCCCTTTTTTATTATTTTGTTCGCGGTTATCGTGTCACATCGGCCCTAGTGGGTCTATTGTGATCGCTGCTTGATGGTTTTAATTTATAGTTCCTCTTCCCTTACCTATAGCCGAAATGGATCACTATCGCTCTTCATCACTACACCCTGTATGTATCTACACCAGAGCAGGTATACGACCACTAGTAGACCCCTTGACCAGTATGATATTCTTCTTTATGTCAGGATAAGCTAAACAACCCATCTCGTAGACTGGTGGTAAACAGGACGGTCAAACGTGCCTCCAACAAACAATTGGCACGACCTACAGATGCACCAGACAATTTTTTACGCTCCTGGAGGCTTTTTAACCTCTAGGATCTTTCATATTGGTAGCTCAATAATATTACAGTAGGTATTAAAATTTACAGATGTAAAGCCAAATTCAAGTTATGTTGAACACTTCGGCATTAAAAAGGTACATTACACAATCTTACTAGCTAGATTTTAGAGCTATGTGTTCCAACCAAAGACATTATCGGGCACAATTTCAAAAATTTCGCTCGACTACAATGCAATCGTAAATGTTTCAATAACTAGGTTATGGAACACAAACTGACCGTAAAAGGGCTTGTAACAAGTAGAATATTACGTTATATATAATGTTGTGTTTAACTTCGCGCTTCTTAATCTGGGAGTCAGCAGATTTTTAGGTTAGGAAGTAATTTTCAAGATGATAGAAATCCGTTGCTGGCGTTCTTCTGGGATTACCAAATATTCTGCCGCTAAGCAATATAATGTGCTAACATTATTGTCTGTTTCTTCCTAGCCTTTTTCCAACCATGTTGGGTTCGACTTCCAGTTTAACCAGATGCGGCGGAATGTTAGTATTTTACACGAAGAGACGGCCACCAGAACCGCAACCCAATTTCTGGGCAATACCGATACTCGACGGATAGACTGGTTGTCAGGCTTTTTTAAGCTTCTGACTACCTCTGACGATTGTCAAAGGTGCTAAAATTATTGTGTTCCGGTTTAAATGACAATGTTAATAAAACCATTTATTACGTTGGTTAAAATTGCCCACACACTTTGTATAAAATTAATTTGCATACACTTTATTAAAATTAGTCGTAATAAAATTGACACAAATGCAAATATTTCGACAAGTAAAACTTGTGCTTAAGCTTTGTTCAAACAAAACGGTAATATCCCGTTCGTGTTAGGGTTAACAGCTCGACACTAACGTCGACAATGATGCCGCTGTGGACTTTTCTATAGCCTGCTTCGTGTGTGGCCAGCTACACCTAGGGTTGCCAGGTCGCCAAACCTAATAGCCGGACAGACCAGCCAATTTGGCCGGACATTTGGGCAAAAAGGCCGGACAGGCGGACACCCTTCCGGCCTCCCACAGTCGACTCGCCTGCGCTCAGCTACGCTTGGCGCGAAATCGTTTCTCGTTTGCGAAATGTAAAAAGCCAAAAAAAGCCATAAACCGTTTATTTTGGCCGGACACGCAATCATAAAGCCTAACTTTAACTTAACTAAGCTTTATCCGGACGCCTGGCAACGCTAGCTACACCTCGTGTGTAGACTGTATCGCAGACTTGACAAGCCGGGGTGAACAATTAACTCTGAACTCATTACTTATAGTATAGATATCATACAATTTTGGACGTTAATCGTTGGCTTGGTCGGAAACACGACTGCTACGCTCGAGGTACTGGGTTCGGTTCTTAGGTCGAGCAGTGTAAATTTTCAGCAGAAGCTCGGAGTTTGGATTTGTGACTGGTCAATGACAATGGGCTTGCGGCCTTTTGGTGTAGATTAGATACAGGCATGATAGCATACCTATACATCTATATAGATGCGAAAAACCGGCCCTTTATAAGTCTCTCTCCATAGAACTCGCGCTGGGTTAGAGAAGTTGTAAGGCTTTTATTAGTATTTCTTCCTGATTCTTTAACTCTTTCGGAAGGTTATTTATTTATTCTTACATATTGCTGAATTCTATTAAGTAGATATACTGGTTTCTGACAGTTCCACGAATATTGAGACATAAACTTAAAAGCTTAATGTTAGTAACTTAATTTTTACCCGACGACACAGCAAAAAGACGAAGTAAGGGTTTTATATTAGGCAGTCTATGTATCTTCCTATTTACATAATATGTAAATAGGAAATTTCGTTTAGTAACGGTTTGTCTTTAAAGGTGCGATATGTTCCACTACAGCGCCTAAACTACTCATCTGATTTTGATGAATGAGGTGTTTACTAATAGGTATTATAAGGCAGAAAGTTCTGACTGTTTGTTTTTATTGAATAGGCTCCAAAACTACTGGACCAATTTGAAAAATTCTTGCACTATTAGAAAGCTACATCTTTACCAAGTAACGTAGGTTATAATTTATAAGAAATACCCCGACCGGGCGAAGCCGCTATCGGTAAGCTCAATTTCGGAGCCTATTCAATACAAACAAACAATCAAATCTTTCCTCTTTATAATATTAGTAGGTATAGATTAGTTGACAAAACTTGTGAAACTAGATATAAAGGTATCGTGATAGCCTAGCCAAATGGATCTTTAGTTCTGGTAGGGATATAGTCCTCTGAAAATGTGCATTAATCCAACTTTCTTTTGAACCAGCTGTTCGTCAAAAAAATAAATCGCCGCTTATACAAATATTTTTAATTAATTACGAATAACTACAATTCACAAAAACCTTGTTTAAACAATAGTAGGTAAAGAAATTACGTTTTTCCGTTTGCGTAACACAACAAAGTTCAATATATAGAAAAACTGCGATTTTTTTCATGGCGTAAAATTGTCCGCGTCCTTATCGCGGCTATAAAATATTTCATACACTCAACCATACGTCTAGTAATAAATTTCTGTGTGATATAGTTGGTACCAATAATTATACTTATAGGTATGTGTGCAAGTTATTATGGACGGGCCTTGGTAACTTGGCTAATTGGAATTCAGGAAAGAGTGTTTAATCTTACCTATATCTACACGCTTATTTTCATCTATTAATCTGTCTATATCATTGTGCCATTTGCCGTTGGGTAGTGAGCAGAATATAATTTCTAATCTCCTTTAAATCCAAGATACTTTTATGCCTGTATTAACCCGCTTTTGTCTCGAATATTTGTTGTATTTTTTAACATTGTGTATTTTTTAACATTAATTTAGTTTTCTAGCATATTTCATAATTAGCTTATTCTTCTTAGCTATGTTATCATATACTAGTTTTCCGCCACCGGCTTCGCCCGCGTGGTCTGGATATTTCATGTTACTAAAGATGCATCTGGCTAGCTTACTACTTAACCTTTACAGCTAGTGTCACATGAGTTCTGGAATACTAGCTGCTACCCTTGATTTCACTTGCAGCTTTAAAAATTAAAATTCAAAATATTTTTATTTCAATTAGACCATATAAATAGGTACTTTTGAAACGTTAAACTAGTTGCACGGTTCCAAAAAAAGTGGGTCTTATGGAGAAGAGCCGACAAGAAACTCCATAGATACTCTTATTTAGGGCTCATACACAAGAAACAAAAAGAATGCTGGTCTATCTGTCCAGTCCCCTTTTATACCTTGAGTTTTTATGTACGCAGAAAGTAACCATAGGGCAATAGAAATACGTAACATCTCAAAAATAAATCGGCTAGGTCGGGATTTCATTATGTAGTTATTGGTCAAAATATGTGGACTGATAATGGCTCTTAATCTATAGTTTTATATTAATATTACTTATAGAGAAAGACTTGATTGTTTGTTTGCATTGAATAAGCTCTAAAACTACTGGACCGATATGAAAATTCTTTCACCATTAGAAAGCTACATCTTTCCCGAATACCATAAGACCAGGCGGGCGAAACCGCTGACGGAAAGCTATCTATAGTTAGTAGGTTGATTTGGAGGCTGCTTTGGCTGCGCCGATATAATTTGTGTATGTTTAGGAGGCAGATGGTCACTCCTACAGCTCCACAGATGTTCCTCAAGGCTATTTACTTAGATTTTATTGAAAACCCATAAACCAGTATTATCGTATAAAGATTTGTTGCTATTTTAATATCGAGAACGTTTTGCAATGAAGTGTTTACGAGTTTTTGGGTTTATTGTATTACTTATAGTTTTCTCCGATTGTGAAATTACATTTTTATACATTGTTTCTAAGGTTTTGTAGATAACACAACTGGATATTAATCTTGGACAGATCGGAATGTCAGGAATCAGTGAGTAAAATTGTGATTTAGTTTAAAGGGGAATGAAGCCAGTAAGCTTACTGGTGATACTAGAGGTACTGCTGGCGTCTGAAGGCTACGGTTGTGGCTTACCATCAGACAGCTCGTGTTTGTTTTTACCTAAATACAAGACAAACAAAAAATCTTCCAGTTAGATACTGTGTTGTGCCAGAAATTAATACTTCATGGATCATGTACAAAGATTTGACAGTCATTATGTAGGAGCGAATCTGACTGATTATTCATTATCATCTGGTTCTAGGTGATTATTTTAATGTCCTCACTGGATAGGAGCCCAAAAGGCACATAGCATGTCGTAATTTGGCGCAGAATTCTGACTGACCTCATACTTTTAAGGAAACAACACGTTATAATGTCTACGCTTATGTCAAACTATACATACTAAATACAAGAGTACACTTAATCACAAAAGTTGGGTTATTATAAAGTAACCCGACCCGCCAAAAAGTTGTGCATGAACTACGAACCCCTTACACCAACTCCCTAGCTATCTAAATTCCAGTGTTTCTCTTCACAAGTACCTTCCTCGGACTTCAAGAAATATTTTTGAGAAATTATTAGCCGAATTGATCCAGCAGCTCTCGAGTTTTGCCCTTAGCAACCTGTACATTTAGCTATTTGTTTTATAGGTACCTATAGATAGAAGACGAACACATGAAACAAAATTGGGTGTCAATAATAGAAAACTTTCATTTATAATAGATTTTATTTCAATAATCAATAAATTCTACTAACATTATATTTATTGTTCTTAACGTGAAATCCCCAAATAAATAACATTTCGATAGGATCAACTTCGCGCTTACAATAATAATAATTATTATTATTCCATCTATTTTTTATTATTATTTATTATTCTTGTGACTTACAAAATATAAAATAAATTGCTCATTCACAACGCTAAAGATTTTCATTGCTTAAAAATAAGAATTATATCAATATAATGGATCTAATAAAATTATTCTCCTAAATAGGTACTTAGCAGAATCCATAAGACATCACACAACTAATTTATTAACTAATTAATTAATAATTATATATTTACTAATGATGAAGTTAAAATATTTAGTCCGAGTAAACTTTCCACTACAGAACCTAAACAAATGACGACTCAAACCACAAAAAAAGTATTTTATTTCAATGCCCTTCAGGAAATACAGTGATAGTATGTTATATAGGCATTCGATTAAAGTTACTTATCCCCTCTGAAGTTAGGGTTTCGCAGTCGTATAAATAAGTGTCATTGTGCAAAAATATATCCGACGTCAGAGTAAATAAGACAGCGCGTGGTACTGGCCGCGCATGCGCCCCTACCATTTTATCGTAACATTGACTTCGGTCACATGCGTACAACTTCACAGAGGCACGGTTGTGTTACACGTATTGTAGATGCAACCACGAGTAAGGCGATTTGCTCTTAAATATTATGCTGTTACGAAAGTTGAGCTGTATCTTCAAAGGTGCAATTTATAATAAGTGCCTCAGTACATACATATTTATGCTCACTGAACTTGTGTTATTGATGTTAACAAGCGACCATTGCCTAACCATCGAATGTAAAATATGTATTTTGTTCATGTTTTCTCTAGTATTTCCCGTAAAACAGTAAAGGTGTGTCTCCAGTCGACCAAAACTATGGACTTACCTAATGAAATATAAGACTAATAACTAATATCATTTTTTATATTTTGTGGTAATGACGCTTCAACAGGATACAATAAAACACATAAGTATATTGCATAAATTATAAAAACAGATTTGGCTACCAGTATCAAAGAAAATTGTTCTTGAAAATTATAAAAAATACATACAAAATCCCTGTACAAATAGTATATAATTAATTATACATATTCTACAACTTATACAATATTTGGACAAAAATATTATTATTTTGCATTATTTCAATTCCAAAATTCACTTACAGAAGCGATATGCATTGTGTTCACTAAAAGTGTTAAAGCTATCAATAAGATTTGCTAACATCAATCAATCAAGACGATTAAAAAAAAATTATATTACACTTACGTCCAAAAGAAAACCAACCTTGTCATTTGTTAAGTTCCTAATAATGACCTATAATATGACCTGATTTATAATAACCTCATAAAAAGTGTTTGCAATAGACAGGATAATATTTACTTTACACCATATAGTAGAAAATTAAAGTTAAATAACTGAATGGGTACAATGGCGGCCTTATCGCTAGCAGCGACATCTGTATAAGTTGTGTAGACCTTCAACTAAATAATTTTAGAGACACAAAACTCGCGCGTATTTTTTTTGTATTCTAAAACTCAATCACGGTTAGAAACTTAAATTATGTATCTAAGGTACCGTTTATAAGACATAAAAAATTTGCGTACCGTTATTATTAATTATATTAATTTCACGATTGTACCTGAATTAATTTCTGCTAAACCTTGGATGGTAATGTAGCAATATTAGTAATTAGTATAGTACTACACACAGCATTTCTTTATTAAAAACACAGCGCCACCTACCGTGCACATATCAGAGATCAATTCCCCTTACATTAATTGGAAAATAATTGATTTGGACGATAATTACTGGTCAGACAATTCAATAGAAACTCTATTCAGGTGGCGTAAGGTGTATAATGCATTGTGGGAACAGTTTTAGTAATTTCTCGATAACTATTTTAATATTGAAGCTGTTTTTATGACTACGCATCTCGGAACTGCGAGAGGTTGGTATTGTTTATAGCGTATATGCACAATAATAATTGGAGAGTCATTAAAAGGTCATTGAATAATTTGTTTAATTGTATTATTATAGATTATTTTATTTAAAAAGGAGTAGATTATTAATGTTATTAATTGTTAATTAATATCTGTATTTCCTTACATTATTTCTGGAACTAATAAACAATATGTTCATTATATTAACAATATAGATATTATATTAACATATCGGTGTTTGAACTTAAAAAGGTTCAATTCGCAACAAAATAAATACATATTATTTTATTGAATTAATTATGTTATATACCTACCTACTTACTTATACTCAAAATAAGTAATGAAGAGATATACCTTCTCAAGTAAAACCGCTCCATTTATTTCGCACCGGTTGCGTAAGTAAAATACACAAAATAGACATACAACAATATGAAATGTTTCTGTATATTTTAATAGTAACCATTTCAATAACAGTTGAACTCATTTACTATTAGTTACTATAAATACATTTTCACTAACACGCGTTTTAAATAGCTATTTTATCTACGTATTTTTTAATAGATTTTTTTATGCTCATGTTATTTAGATCGATGAGTTATTGCACGATATAAAACAAATGTCTCACTTGTTTAAAGGGGGTCTTTATGTCAACTATTATCCAACAGATGGACTAAAATACTAGGGGTGGTTTCTTTTGATGAGTCATAATACTTTTATATGCGCACACTGTTAATAATGGTACGTCCTGTACATTGCCAGTATACTGACTTCGTATTGTATACACTTTTCGTACAATAAGAGGTCAGGAGTTATTGATGGATGGCACATAGCCTCGTGTACGCAATTCATATGAGCCCCAGAGAGTAAGCTCGAAATACAAAGTTTCGGCTCAAAGGTATTTCTACCTTAGGACAAGACGATAGAATACATTTTCGCGTTTTGATTTCTAGTTTTGCATTGTCCCTACTCCCAAATATTATTTGGTTGTTTGACAATATAACAAAGTTACAGTAAAATTGTAAGATTTTTGTCCATCGTAGTCGTATCGATTCGAAGCTTTTTAGGTTCGATTTTGGGTTCGATTTCTTCTTCCCCTTGCGGAAAGTTAACCGAATAGTAAGCGGCATTGATTGGCTTACACCGATTAATTCTACGAGCTTTCATAATAATAGAACTATTATATTATATACATTTTTTTTTTTTTTTTTACTAGCCCACTTTGTCCCACTGCTGGGCAAAGTGCCATTATATACATATGTACGGAAAAATATGTGCAATCTGTTCAACTATCTATGACGTCATTACGGAACATTCTCAAATATTGAGTTACCATCCTTACGCTTCACGTAAATATATAGCTCGTGTCGACACCTAGCGATAACATGAGTCTGGACTACTGGAGCAAGATGGCCGCCTCATCCATTCCAATTGTAATATAATTTGTGTGATTTATCACTCTTTTTTTTAAGCACAGACTTTGGCAGAATTCCACTACTTAGCGGTAAGCACGAGAAATGAAAAGTAATTATGTATTTTACATTCCATCAAATATCCCTAACATAAGTATGGATTGTTGGTAAGAAAACTGTGTTATCGCTAAGCGAGACACACGCCGGCACGGTTAGGCCAGGAGCTTAGTCCAAACTTCAACAACTTTTCTTGCTTTTCAAAAAAGCAAGTGATATACAAAAATAGTTTTTTATTACTATCAGCTAGAATGAGAAAATTATATAAAACAAAAAGGAACTCTCCTACTATATATTTTGACACTTTCTTCAGCTCCTGGACTAAGAACCAGTCTCTTTTATACAATTTTGTACCTGACACTTTTGTTCACTTACAGTATAATCTGAGCATATCATTTGGCTATACACACACATATTATATATTAATATTGTTTTTTACTTTCGAAAGATGTAGGACATATTGTTATTTTTCATAAGTACAGTCAACATCCGACATATGTATAGTAGAAATTCTTTTTTATGGTTAGCTGAATACTCATCATGAGGTCTAAGTAGACTTGCATGTCACATTTGCCCATGGGATTCCAAACATTTACCAGTCCAGTGCAACCACTGGAAACCAAGGATGATCTGAGCAACTAAGAAAATTAAAGTATATATCTCAATGATACGTGGGTTCTTTGTGTGCAACTGTCATTGTGACATGAATTTTATCCCATTAAATTTAAGATTTTTTGTATTTGATATAATTATGATCAGTTTGTCGCAATATGGGTGTTTCTTATGTATTATAAGTACGAATTTACAAAAAAAAAGTATATAAGTATTATAACCATTGTCTAGTACCCATAGTACAAGCTCTGCTTAGTTTGGGACTAGATGGTGATGTGTTAAAATGTCCAAAGATATTTATTTATTTATATATTTGACGCTGACTGTACTATTACATTGGTACTCTTTAAGAATAAAGCTGTTTACATATTACTAAAAATGTGAATAATATTTCTGTATTAGCATTTGTTTGTAACTGAAATCGTAGGTACATAACCATTCCACATAGCTACAGAATTACAATGAAATATATAAACACGCGTTATTTACGACCGATTAAATGTACATACAAACATTTTATTCATATATTCTTCTACTTATTGAAAAATAGACTTTATAATTTCGTTATAAGAGTGAAATTAGTTTGGCTACTCGAGCTCCGTTTTGCTTAACAAGTTTTTATCGCTATCGATAATGAAGAATATTATATAAGAACTATGATTTGTTACAGTGTACCACGCCGGTCACACACATAGCTATAATATAATAATTAAAGTTATAGCAAGGCATATTATGATATATTTTGACCATACACTATAATTTTATATTTATTTAAATTCATCTACATTTTTAATAATTTTTAATTTATTTAAATTATAGTTATGTGTGTGTGTGGCTTTATGACTTGTTCAGACGTGGCGATTGCTACACGCGGCTTTGAATCTGGTACCCAAAAAATACCATAGAATTTCATCGGTAAAAGTACGACACATTTCTATCCTGGGTGGATAACGTCCATATTAGACTTCCACAAGGTAAAATAGGTTTTATAACGATAGAAATTGTACTAAAAACATTTCGCTACTATAAGTACTTATTTTATGAATCATTAAATTGCATTGTTTGACATAATTAATTATATTTTTTCTACAAGATTAGCTATAAGTAAGTCTTCTAAACATGCATTTTTCTTAATAATATAAAAAGTCTGGTCTTTTATGTAAGTTGTTCCGTGTATATTTTTTAATAGGTATTCGACTTCATTAGAACAAAGTGGAAAAGACAAAAGAGCGGGTATGCCCTGCAGTAGGCTAAATAGATAAAAAGGTTATGGAAACTATCTTACAAGTGATTTTATTAAGTGTTTACATGTTATAATAAAATAAATAATATAATATCACAATTTTATGAGTTCCAAGACGCCTCGTCTGAACACGCCATAAAGTAAAACCATTTACGTACATAAATTACGTGGATACTGCAGGACGCAATGAGATCGAGTCACGTATGACACGCAATGTACTACAAGTGATCATATGGCAATGACGGATGATGCTGAGAACGATATTATTATTATAACAAGAAATACTACAAAGCATCATTTTCTGATAGATGTCGCTACTTTCTATACTTCTACGTATAAGATTTTTGTTGTCTCATAGATTTTTTTACAGATAGTAAAATATTATCTTAACGCGATTGTCCATAATTATCAATATTGCCATTAACATTATAAAATGTCTTCAAATTCTCTACATAGATTTTCGTCAATTATTTTAATAAAAATATTTTATTTTAATCTCGTTTTTTTTTTCAGTATCCTAACCCCTAGGATTGCATTAAAATAGATCGTCTTATAAACTAATATTAACTAATATGCAACTATTCGTTACATCGTCCATCAAATCCGAATAGTGTTTACACAAAATAACTTTGAATTAAACATAATGTTACTATCTAATTCTAACACCAAAGATCAATAGTCACCTGTGAGATGTTTGGAGCCACTTTAGCCGTTTATAGTCAGTTTTAGCCGTCGGCGGGCTCATGAGAGCGGCGCGGAGACGGGCGGGGCGCAGGCGGCGGGCAGCTCACATCACCGCGACGGGCAGCTGCTCGCCACCGACTTACCGCTAAGGCACGAGAAGCCACTGGTGCCTGACTGCAGACTGGACATTGAGCCCCTGAAGACAAACCTCGATTCAACCAAGACTTAAGGAACAGCCTTATGATACCTACTCCATTCAGTATAAATATTAGCCTCATAGGAAGATAACGGTCATACAGTAAACTTGAAGTCCTAAGCTCCAAAGCTGAAGAGTTTTAGTAGGTATCATAAACCGTAGAATCTAACTTCTAAGGTGTGAAAAATTAACTCTACGATAGTACCTAAATTTCATAGATTCTAACTGTAAAAAAGGCGCATACAACATTAAAAGTAATTAAGTTTTTCTTTTAGAGAAAAAGGAAGTAAAGGCTTTTTGAAGGCATTTTGACATTATTATTATTTATGTTGTCAAAAAAGGATATGAGCTGCCTAATTTAATAATAATGGTAAGTGATCACAGATACCCGTGGACGAGTGCAACACTAGACGAGTTAATAATGGGTTGCCAGCCTTTAAAAACTGCTGTTTTATATTTCAAAGAACATTGTCAACTCCATAGCACAATGGCATTATCAAAAGAACAATCAATGAAGGAAATAATCTGACGACTGTGTTCTGGTGATTAGAGTGTCGGACCGCTGATCACGAGGTCGTGGGTTCGATTCCCATAGAAAACAAATATTTATATGATGAACAGTAAGTGTTTGTGTTGGTATGTAAATAAATATTTACAAAACAAAGTACACGAGTATTATATCTCTCAATCTCTGCTTAGTTTGGGACTAGATAGTCTTAGTCCCAAATAAATATTTGGGACATTTTAGTTCCAAATAATATTGAAATGTCCCAAATATTTATTTCTCGTGGATATCCAACTCATAAGGCAATAATACACTGTATGGAGAAAGATAATCAGCCTATAATAACCTGTAACTCCAGCGCATTCTACAAGCAAATTTTGTGTGCCTCCACTGTTCATACCATTTCTGATTGCTGTTATTCTATATTTCTCTCAACTGGTCAACACAACCATAATATCATATATTAAATAACGAAACCAACTCCCTAATACTACATTGTGTACTATATTGACTAAAATATTTTGATCCGTAGTTTCTGCTTATTTGGGAAGAGGTAGGTATAATTTTGATTTATAACATTATGGCTTGTTTCTGATCTGATGAGCTTGCGGAGCATGAATCGCCCGTGGAAGCAGTTAAAGCCACCTGCTGCCCACTGCAGTGTCATAAAACAAATAAAATATTAGGAAAACTATGATGACTACAAATGATAATGGATGAATAATGATCAAGCAGCCTGATATACCTCTAGCCAAATATGCTGTAATGAATAATGGATAATCACTACATATTATAAAACAAAGTCCTTTGCCTCGTCTGTCTGTCAGTTCGCAATAAACTCAAAAACTACTGCACCGATTTTCATGCTGTTATCATCAATGGATAGAGTGGTTCTCAAGGAAGGTTTTAGTATATAAATTTTACCCAAACCAGGCGAAGCCGCTGACAAGAAGCTAGTAGAATATATATTATATTATACCAATGCTGAGAATAATCAGTCAGCCGCATTATAATAATTCTAAAATTATTATAATAAGCTACGTAAAAAAGCTAGATATATTTTCATATTAGCAACCGAAGCAGGAGAGCAGGCCCCGTACGCAGTACAGTCACGAGCATAACATTTGAAAAAGCGGTTTTCTCCTAAAGTACTGATAGAAATTACGTGGTATTACGAACACAGTATTTACGAACCAACAATATAGTGACATTGGTGTTACCTCAAAGTTGCAATTGATCATTTATGAAATAATCGCTTTAACACTTTTGTAAGTGTTTATATATCTTTGCTCGTGTCTGTACACATTTAGCAATATACTGTACAAAAAACGGTTTCTGACTCGTCCTATTGTACTTTTTTTCTGTTAAAACAGACGAGACCTAGAGTGGAAGCAGCGAATCGGCAAACGAAACGTAATACCTCGTAGCCGTCTACGATTTCCTTCGCTGCATAACTAATTAAACATAATATACTGAAAATAAAACTATTTGGCCCATTCTACTTCATATTCGTTTTAAATTTTTAGTGTTAGGTACGTATCCGGATCCCATGTTTACTTTTTAAACCGTATCCGTAATACCGAAGACCAATTTGGAAGGAATGACAGATTTGGTAGATAAAATTGTCATAGGTACGTCAATAATTCTGAGGTCAAGTATCGCAGGAACAATACCTAGTATAGTACGAGCAGTAATCTGTTTGAATGAAGATTTTGACAGAGTAAAATACTGTAGACTTTTCTTTACTAAGTAAGTGAAGTGCTTTGCATCTAGCATATATTGTATGAGTGGTCGGTGGAGTATGAGAGGTAGGTACATAACGGTACATACTTGTAATGGTGGCTGGTGAGCGTCTCATGGAAGTACATGAGCTGCGCGGCGCGGTGCGCGCTGTCCAGCAGCTCGCAGCGCCACTGCAGCACGTAGCTGCCGCACTCCAGCATCACGTGCGAGCCCTGCATCACACACACACGCTTACTACCTTCACACAGAAGAGAGCTACCAACAAAATTAAACAAAAGAGGTCCACTGCTAAACAAAGGCTTCCCCCATATACGTCACCAAACGACTCGCAACGACCTTTATCAGGTTACCGTCCATCTCATTGGAGACCTCTCTCTTTTCGGTGGGTGATTTCCATTTGAAAACCTTTTTGCTCGATATTCTTCTTGTTCGTGTCGATGGCACGACTTTGTTTTTTTAATTAAATTTGGTGTGCCCAAAACGTCACTACTTTCACAGCATCGTCAGTGGCAGCGCAGAGGTCGCTTTGATTGCATGTTGTGCTCGATATTAACAATTAATCTTCACACCAGAAACATATTTCTTCTGGACGTACTGAGAATGCGCTCTGAAAATGTACGCAAATGGCTGCACAGTAGATAAATAAAAACTGTGTTACGCACGAAACCGCGGTCATCGAATGCTATCTCACTCACTCACGTTCCATCGATTATTATCTCCCACTCTCTCATGACGTATTTGCATAAGACAGTTGACGTTGTAAAATGTTTCGCAAAATATCCTATTTCTAAGAGATCAGACACAAAATGGAACATGATACTGTTCTTGCGGTCTCACAGTATTGTCCTATTAAAACCCAGCTTAATCCTCAACTCCTCAAGAGTAGTATATACCTGTATGCTCTCCCCGTCGTGGCAGACGAGGGTGGGCTCGACGCGGTGGTAGTGTTCACCCTCGCGCCAGCTCTTCTGGTCCAGCACGGACCTGGCCTCGTCGCCGCCACCTACGCAGAGGGCTGCAATGTAATAGCTGGTGTTACGGGCAACATAAAACAAATCATAAAAAGCATAACGACAAAATAAAAAAAGCAGTATAATTACATAGTTTTGGCGATTGAATAAAAAGACAGGTACACAGAATAAAAAAAAACAATACAAAAAGGTGTTACAATGAAAAAGTAAGAAATGAAAGAGACAGAATGCCATCCGTTGTAAATAAAGTTGCAATCGAGACTATGTCGTGCTTTTACTATAAACTCCACCTATTTTGAACTCTCATAATTTCGACATATCCTGAAGGCACATGCCTTGAATGTCTTGCAGAGTAATTCTGGGCCTAGCTGTTGGATGTCGTTGGAGTCATACCAGTGGTGTCAGCCGGCGGGTGGCTGAGCTCTTGGTCACTGCGGTACACGGTAAAGGCGATGTCGTGGCGCAACACGTCGAAGTCCCACGTCAGCACGCTCTGCGGGTCGCGGTTCGGTACTATCACCTCGTGGACCTGTGCACCGAGTTTATTATGTAGTGGCTGTGTCAGCGTTTCACTCCTATTCCATGCTCTGCTCCTAATTGTCGGAGCGTGATATTAAATAGTCTGTTAATTAATTACCTTCCTCAAGAATTGGGCCATCAAAATCGAAAAGATGTTTTTAAATCCGACTAGTGGTACCAGACATTAGCGCGTTCAAAGAAGAAAATACTTTTCAGATTTATTATATTAGTAAGGATATACACATATTGATTGACAAAAATTGTCCCAGCTACCGGAAAAGTTGCTCATCATATTAGCCTACAGAGGTCTACTGCTGAACGAAGGCGTCCATAGACAAGGACCGGTTATGTGCCACTTGTATCCGACTACTTTTAACGACCTTTATTAGGTCATCCGTCCATCTTGTTGGAGGTTGTCCTACGCTGCGCTTTACGATGCGTTGTTGAAAGTTGCTCACTCCTACTTTATGAGGTCTGCAATGGAATACTAGATGGAAATCTAAAGAATGAGCGCATTTTTGTGTATACAAGTTTCACATACCTGTCCCTTTCCCAAGCTGACAGACCGGTAGATGCTGTCCTCACTAAGAGGGTCTCCCTCTCTCTCGGTGAACGCGCCGCTCACGTACAGGCTCTTGGGCACCAGCCCACCCTCGTGCACGAAGCTCTGAGGACACAGGTACAGGTCAGGAGATGGCATGGCAGTCGGGACAACATGTAATATGAAGTGATTCTAGCCAAGTGCCTACTCAGGTGAAAAAATTTGTATTAGTTGTTGAATTGCGTCGAAATATTAAAGAGATTGTTTAAACAAAAAAATAGTTGAATTCTGGACTAATATAAAGTCGTAAAAAGTCAAAACTTAAGGAAAAAAACAGCAATAGGTATTATTTTTAACACTGGAGCTACGCCTTGGTTAAATATTTTTATCACAATTGATATCTAGTTTATCGTGTCTAAATCGTTACTTTTGCTGTTTCGTCTATAAACAGAATTAGCTTAAAAACAAATGCCGATTTAGAGAACCACAACGTTAAAACGTAATTTACACATGTTAGCAAAATCAATATTCGACAGTGATTAGCAGTTTGTGTACATGAATCTCCTTAAAACGCTAAAAGATGAACGGAAATGGGTACAACTAAGAGACACGGTTAAATCATCCGTAATCGTCCTGGAAAATGGTGTTATAGCCCTATTGTCTTTCATTCTCTTGCCTAGACTACCATGAATACATTTAGTGATAAGGCCCGCGAGGTGGGGCCCTAGCGAGACAGTGTAGTGATGTGTGGTCGGTGCTGATGGTACAGTCAGCACCAGATATTACGGTTCATAGTGTTCATTATGATCGGAACAACTAAGAAAAATAAACTTTATTTCAGATAAAGTTTATTTCAGAATGACAGTTGCCGTGTAGCATGTTCGTTCTGGTATAGTCCCTGTGCCATTGAGTTATAGTTTGATTTTCTTAGTTGTTCCGATAATTTTGAAGACTGTATGACCTGATATATCTGATGCTGATTGTAATACACATAGTATCTCGTCACGAGTGGTCGTGGTCGGCCGAGCACTGAACTAGCACCATGGCAATACACTGACATATAGACAGCCGGCCTCGGTATCCGTAGCGTTATAACAATTTAGTTAGCTTTAGTTTGCGATGGATTTTGAGTCTTATGTTAGTAAAACAAAGGTGTAATTTTTTGGACATATTATTATTTACTAAATGCCTTTTTTACTGTGCTATACTTAACTATAGTTTTTCGATTGTTGTTAAGAAATGAAAGAATTTGCAATGTTCTTCTTAGGCTAATATTCAGAGACGATGCTAAGCGTAAAGAAATGCCAAATGTCAAATTTGTATTACAATTTGACATACGGAAGCCTAAGTTTATGCTTAGCATCGTCTCTGAATATAAGCCTTAGTGTTTTACCTAACTTTGGATGATAATAATTATTTTGAATAGCTTATCAAGAATATTATAATGATAGTTTGTGGTTGACGCTACTAGCGAGTCACTTATAATAGTGAGAGGGGCTCAACACAAAGCTACAATGCGAATTCTGTAGTTCTGTTCTGTTACACTGGTTGACAATTCATTTTAGTTGGTATTAACCCTTTTGTTCTTAAATCCTCATGGATTGTCGACCTCGAAAAGCGGTAGGATAAGACAGTTTCATACAGACTAATAGATACACACGTGCCTTCCATTGCTTTAAAGACACAGCATGGCATTCGTGTACAATGACGTTGTGACATATTCTCCCTTCAAGAAAGTTAATATGAACCCTATACTGTGGCGTTAATATTCGAAATTCGATTGCTCCTTCTTCTTAGCGTGTCGATGGCAAATAATTATAATTATTTCATATTATAACACACTTGTCCGGCCCAAAACTCACCAACGCAGACTGCGTTTGTCGACTCAACCTTCAGATCTTACTCAATACTCAATCATTTATTGCACTCCACAAGTTAAATAGATGTTACAATAGTAGGTATAAGAAACATGTGTGGGCCTTGTCAGGCACGGCAATCTTCGCGTGTACAGTTAACGGGACATGTGGGGCAAGATGAAAGATGGGCCATTGTGTGCGGAGGGACACCGCATGCACACTGAAGGGCAGAAGCGTCTGTGAACCCCCATTTGTGAAGGTTGTCTTTACTGCGACCGACCTGGTTTCGGAGCCAGGATGCGATTGCTTATTTGTACGATGAGAACTAGCATCTCATCGCAGCTTTGTGTAGGAACCCATTTGTGGGTATTTTTAAAACATTAGTAGTTCTACATTCCACGGATACCGGAGGCTTACTGCAGTACTTATCGCGTACAGAGTTGAAATACTGATGCGGCACGTTTAGCGACGCGTCTATTATGTCCGTCTGCAGCGGAGGCGGAAACCAAAACATAAAATTAACATCAAGTTATTGTTATATCAGTTACTAGTTTTCTTCAACTTATCTGCTATTAAGTGGAAGAAATGGGGGGAGGTTGTGGAAAAACATTTAGCCTATATTTTTTCCGATCCTGAGTATAGACCTAGAAAAAAAAGTAATGTGTCTATCCTGCTAATAAACAATAAGTTAAAAATTCTTTTCACTTTTCCCAGAAATTAAGATTATGTGTCTAACATTACTCTGGCTCTTTTCGTAGTGTTTGCGTAATCGTTGCTTCGCTGTGTAGTACTTCATCTTAGTGATGTGTTCGAAAATTACAAAAAGTTTTATACTTGGTAAAATGTCTTTTGTTACCAGTACTAGTATCTCTCATCTCTAAAAATTGACATTTGTAATGGCTTTGGCGTTTTGTTGTAAAGCTTGGCCTCTGGTTGCTTCATGAAGGTGTAGAATATAAACTGCTATTTAAGTAGCTAGCTCATCCTTGTAAAGATACACATTGTCGCGGAAATATTTATCCCCAGATTTAAAATTATCATCTTTTGAATAATCTTAAGTATTCTAGTTACATCAGTACACCTAACATGCGTACCATAAATAATGTCGCCTCATATCTCGTATCGGAACTATGGCTGCAGACGAGATAAATGTGACGATAACATTATGCCACGGTATGGCCGTCTATATCTTGCTTATATGCTGTAATTTATCTCACCTTGCACGGACCCCCGAGGAAGTCGGGTATGAGGTCCTTGGGGATGTAGTCCAGGAGTCCCCCAGGCTGCAGGTAGTCCTTACCGCCGTAGAACAAGAACTTGCTGCGAGTGTTCTCATCTGCAATACATAAATATCTTGTTGCATTTTGGGTCGTAGTCAAAGCGAAAGTTCGATATCCTCATTCAGCTACAAATATGGAAATCGTAATTTTAGAAATGATTGTTTGGAGTCTAATCGTAAGGTGTATTTTAATAAACATAACCATATGAATAAGGATTAGAATACACATTTTTATTTATACATTATTAGAAATTTTCTCATAGACATATAAGGCCAGAAGGAAGAAAAAACAAGCTTCATTCATTCATTCAGAATGTATGCACTACTGAGATGGAATGTCTTGGGAACAGATAAAGTAAATGAAGAGCAACTTGTAGAAATCTTCATCAGACAACTGGTGGGCTTCTGCAAAGCAATCGGAAGATTCGCGACGCCGACGACAGTAACAGTAAGTGATAGGATCCACCAATATGGGGAACCTGGGAATAATCCCAACAAGAGGACTGATCGCCCGCCTGATGCTTGCCTGTCCCCGAATATAAATAGAAATAGAACAGAAGGACAGAAAAGCAAGCAAAAAGTAGAAAGATATGTAACCCAAAACTCACCAATAAAAGTGCTAACAATAGTCCAGAGTATGGGGAAGACCCTGGGCGCGCGCACGATGAGCACGCGGCCCATGGTCTCGGGGTAGTTGGCCTCCACGATCTGTATGATGCGCAGCAGCGCGCGCACGCCGGGGCGCCACAGGTGGCGCATGTTGAGCCCGTCCAGGTCCACCAGCAGGCACCACGCCTGCACCGCGCGCTCCGACGCCGACGTCGCCTCCTCCAGAAGCTTTAGACCTTCCTCGCACACGTGAAGTGTCTACGAAGTAGGAACAGAACCAATGTTGAATATCCTGCTTTTGTTAAGTTTGAATCCTCATTACACCCCTTTATTATTATTTTTTGTTAATTTTTACGATGTTTTTAATAGTTCTGCTAGTCAAATAAATCAAAGATCACAGAAATCGGTCCAGCCGTTCTTGAGTTATACCTAAATGGTGTAACTAACCCAATTTCGTTTTATGTGAAGATGGTATGACGACTTAAGATACATTATCAACTCATAACCTGTGCTACTGGGCACTGGTACCTCTCGAGCCGTCATATTTTTTTGGCAGAAAGTTGTATACGTCCTCAAACAAACCTGCAACAATTTTGCACCCACCACGACTGGTAGCGCCGAAGGAATTGGTCCAATCACCACGCCAATCGAGCTATCTTGGATCAATGTTTGTCTGAGTCCCCAAGTTTTTTTAAACATGCGCATAACGGTAATCCTGTTTACTCACCAACTTCAAGAGGCCATCTTCTCCGATGGACTTGAGTAGTCCCTTCACGTCCATCTGACCGAGTCTTAGAATGTAGAGCGGGCGTCCATCTAGAACAATACATAGCTTTAATATTACTATCTGTGCGCGTTTTATCTGTTTTGAAATTGAATAATCTATCAACTCTTAGACTGAGACTTGAAAAACTTGACCTTCTAGGTCTTCTGAGGCGTGTACTACCGACTCCCTTAGAACTTCTATAAATAAATATCCTAGGACATCGGTGTTGTAAGCGTCCATAGTCTGCAGTAAGAGTCTACCATCAAACTGGCCACATCCTTGTTTGCCACCCTTATGGTAAAAATAGTTTAATAGTACTTAGACACAAGAACCCATAGAAAAAGGTGATCATATACCCTTGTCATGGTGATGCCACCCTCCAGGGAAGTACTGTTTCACAACATCAGGAGTCTCGTACTCCGACAAGATCCGGTCCACCTGGTGCTTCTTGCGCCAGAGTAGCGACTGCGAGAGCATCTCCCGAGCTTTCTCCACGTTGAAGTCCCGAGCGCGAAGGAAACGGAGAAGCGTCGTGTCGCTTGGCACCTGATGTACGAAACATTGGGTTTATTTAGAGGTTAGACCATTTGACCGACTATTTTTATAGCCTTAAATAAAAGTTGACCATAAATAGAGCCCAAAAGGATAGATATATAAGAAGAGAATAGAGAAAAAGAATGAAAAAAGATGATGATGAGAGCCCAAAAAGTAAAAACCAAATTAAAATCGTTTCAAAGATAAGGAAATTATAAGCATTTTAATTTTATACTTACTACGAGTAACTACAGCGAACTAAACTTGTTTGTGACGCCACAAGTAAGGACACCATACAAATTCTATACCAACACTCCTATTGTGGGAAAGGGACAGAGCCTCCCCTCTCCATCTCCACTTAATAAATCAACTTTAAACGCGAATTTAATATCTCAATTGCAAATATTTTTCCGGTATAGAAATTAAAATTAATTATATTTTTCAATAGGTCTCTTTAACATAAATGAATTAAATACCAGTTAATACCCATATTCATTCAAAAGGAAAGAATATTATTACTTTTGTTTGCTGACTGTATCGGAATTTTAAAAATAACGTTATACCTATGTAGTATAATTTTCTTGTCGTGCAGTCTTGGCACAATCAACTATTTTATTTCACTTCTATTGTGAGAAGCGCAAGCGTGAAATTTACGAGCTACGTGTGGAATGTCCGAATTTGCAGAATGTATCGCAGTGGCGATAAATTCAACTGTGTGCACAAATGGCCAAGGCGTCCAAGCAACTGCCAGTTATCCGTCGGAACAGAGACTATTTGTGTAGTAAATACCTATTACCCGAGCCCCAAATGAAGATAAAAAAAAATTGCACTTTTCATAATAATATTATAATTATACATTATAGGTATTGTTTGAACATTGCAAGATGAAATTGTGTTTACTTGATTTACTTCTTGCTTTAGATCTTATACTGTATTTATTTTTTGCTTTGCTTATGGTCACCTTATAAACACACATACCATTACGCCTGTATACCCCGAAGGATTAGGCAGGTACACCCACAGTTCACCGGTACGTTCCCATGTTGGGGGTGAGCCTATTGCCATCAACCGGGCACAAATTCAAACTCGGAGCTTCTACTGGGAATTTCACATAAAATCCCAACAGCACTTTGTTCGACCCGGGGATCGAACCCAGGACCTCTAGCGAGCAGTCGCTGGAACCATTAGACCAAAGGCAATCACGAGGCACCTTATAAAGCAAAGCAAGAAGTACCTTTGTTGTGCTTACCTTAGGGATGAATATAGGGGTAAAATGACATGTTTTGCCGAGTCCAAATGCAATAGGACCAGGGTAGAAATATTATGTCTGCTTACCTTGCCCTTCTGCAGGTCGGCGATCCACTTGCGAAGCTGCAGCAGGCGCGACTCCTGCATGGGGCTCAGCTCGCCCAGATACCGCTTTATGTACTCGCTGTCCAGCGTGTATTGATCTGTAAAACAAAAACAATAATTAATGCTTTATAAAGAAATATACTAGATTTTCAGTAAAATTTTATCTGGTGATAATTATTTAAGAATAGAGAAGATGGATAAAAATTTATTGTTACAAAAAAACATGATAGGTACTTAGTACAATTAAATTTTTACAATGTTGTACATACTTATTTCCTATTTTTTAAATTATTAATTTCTGACACGCGACTACTAAATATTGACATAAAAATATTTTTTACGGATCCGAAACGTCGGGTTTATAATAATATTAATATAACGCGATAACATCCATAAAAAGTAGTTTTATTTCAATATTTTATACGTAGGTATTTAACTCGTGATAAAATTTGTGTTTTACGTTAAACAGAAATAAAAAGTCATACATATTGTAGAGCTACATGCTAGACAGAAAACCCGGTTGCCTTAAATAAATAAGAACTTTAAATAAAATTCTAGTTTCGAAAAAATCCCAGAGAAACCTAGTGCAAAATTAAAACTTAAAAGAGTCCTCTCTATGTTAGTTTTACAAATTGTTTTCCCTCCTTGAGAACTTTTTCTGTGGCAAGCAATTACAATTGCGGCCATTGCAGCAACAGATAGCGTTGTATGCAGTACGCAAGGGTCAAGGCCTGGGGGGAAGGGGGTTGACGCAGCTGGGCGGAAAATGTACAGCATTAAACGTAGAACTGCGCGACAGTGTGTTTACTTATGCGGGTAATTCAGAAGCATTCGAAGTAAACTTGACTTGACTTTCGAAAGTCGTATGTTTATCGGTAGATTTGCGTATAACAGGAAACACTGACTGAACGCACATGCAAACTAACAAAGAACTAGAAGAGCCTGTCTTGCCTCTGGATAGCCGCGAACTGCCGAATAAATTAAAAAATAGAACAAAATTGAAATTATCTGCCTAATATTAACGGGCTTTTACTAAAAGGTGGCGATACATTTCAGATTTCTAGACTATATAGGGGCTATATAGTCTAGAAATCTGAAGGAACATAATAATCTACTATATAAAAATATAGTCGGGTTTTCCTTCCTGACGCTATAACTCCAGAACGCACGAACCGATTTTCACGGTTTTGCATTCGTTGGAAAGGTCTCGGGCTCCGTTAGGTTTGTAGCAAAGAAAATTCAGGAAAAATTTCAACAGAAAAGCGGGTTAAAAAGGTTATCAAGACCACGCGGGCGAAGCCGCTGGCGGAAAGCTAGTAATACTAATAATAATATACTAATATTATAAATGCGAAAGTAATTCTGTCTGTCTGTCGCGCTTTCACGCCAAAACTACTGAACCGATTTAAATGAAATTTGGTACAGAGATAGTCTAGAGCCTGAGAAAGGACATAGGCTACTTTTTAATGCGAAAAAAACACTGTAAGGGGTAGAAATAGGAGATGAAAGTTATAAGAAATATCCAGACTACGCGGGCAAGGCCGATGGCGGAAAGCTGGTCATAAGTGTGGCTAAAGGTGTGAGGTCCCGAGTACAATTTCTGGGTCGAGCAGTGTCAGGTACCCAGTCATAAGTTGATTTCCAAAACGATACAGAGTATTTAAATTGACGATGTCTGTGGTCTAGTGGTTCGAGTACCGGACTGTTGATCACGAGGTCGTGGGTTCGATTCCCACAGGACATAAATATTTATGTGTTGAATATAAATGTTTGTGTTTGTGTCTGTGTGTTTCCTATATATTTCTACTAGCTTATGCCCGCAACTTCGTCCGCGTAGAAGTCGAATATGGTTCTAATAGGATTTTTAATTTAAAGATTTTATATGTATAGATTAGTTTAAAAGTATTATATCCACTGTCTAGTACCCATAGTACAAGCTCTGCTTAGTTTGGGACTAGATGGTGCTATGTAAAAATGTCCCAGAATATTTATTATTTATTGTTTAAATTAAGGAATAGAAAAACTTGGCACTTCTTTTATTAAACGGTAAAATCACTCGTCTTTTAGGGCGAACTTGGCCTTCTTACAAATTTCCGTTTCCAGTTGGCTTTTACTTCCGTAATTCTTTACTGGAATGACCTCTAACATTTAAAATTTCAGACCACTGCAACCGCGAGCCATAAATCTGATTAGCGCGTTATCCCGGGGCTCGCTCCCACGCAGTGACGTCACCGCTATTACGTCAGATGCTATCGAGCTTCCAGAGCGTATGGGGGTGAACGGTGTGCGTTCGCGCAGCGGAATGTTGTTGAATTTAAAGATTTTAATTATGCAGATATTTAGTGTATGACGTCGTATAATTGTGTATGGTAAAAAAAAATTTGTGCACGCAGCCATTGTTGAGTAATTCACCAAAACCTGATTCCGCTGGGCGAACGTTGTCCTGGCGGAACTCTTTTTAATCCATAGACTTTAGAACAAAAAAGATGTGTCAAAAAATTAGTGTGTATTTGTGTGTAATTGTGTATGTATGAATAAAATTAGTGCATGCATAAACTTCGGAGAAATTCAAGTTTCCGCTACGCGAACGTTTGGCCATTAGCTAGTTTTCATATAAAGCGCTTACATAGAGAGCTGTAGATTTTTACATACATTGTTTTGAATTTGTGTGTATTTGTTTAAAAAACAGATTTAGAAAAAAACGTAGGGCTTAAAAGATAAAAATATAAACGTAAAATACGCTGATTAGGTCTTAGTTCTTAAAGTATGCACTTTGGGGTCTAGATTTTCACGTTTATACAAACCTTGTAAGTGTCTGCAACATGTTGCCAAGTATCAATGATGTTCCGTTAGTAATTAAAGAGTTATAGGACAATTTACCATGAATAGATCACTGTTTACAAAACAGTCAAATATCACGACGTTCTAAGGGAATTGCATGGTAAAATGTATGCCAATAATTAGTGTATTCATTAAACTATTCACATGCAAAATTTCATGTCATTAAATTCAGTAATTAAAGAAAAACAATTATAATACTGACGAAGCATCGAAAACGTACATAACCCGACCAAGTTCAGATGGCTACAAAAAAGCGGCCGTGCAATATATTTAGGTAACATCCCAAAATTTACAGTATAATACCGGTATTGAATTGGTACAGGTGATAACACAATTGTTGTTTCGATCTAATTTATAGGTCATTTATTTTTGTACACCTACTTTTTTAAATGTATTTGACTATGACAGAAAGTAGGTACTATTTACGTAGGTACTTTATTTAAGTAGGTATGCGCTTGAGACTTGAGATATAATCTAGATATATTATTTAAGACAAAAATAATACAACTAATTTCTATTAAAGATTTCACGGATCAGGATTCTAACTATAGACTCCATAGGGAAATTACCACATGTAAGTACTACTGTTTCGGTAAATATTTATCATATTGTAGCTTATTACAGCATTTTTATCGTAGATAGTGGCGTTATTATTAAAAAAATATTTTTAATTCAAGAAATGGAATTGTTTTCTTTTTTCCTAACGATTGTGTACGCAACTGTACCATATTAATAAATACTATACTGGAAGTTTAAGAACGTTTCTTAGATATATGGCACGGCCGCTTTTTTGTAGCCATCTGAACTTGGTCGGGTTATGTACGTTTTCGATGCTTCGTCAGTATTATAATTGTTTTTCTTTAATTACTGAATTTAATGACATGAAATTTTGCATGTGAATAGTTTAATGAATACACTAATTATTGGCATACATTTTACCATGCAATTCCCTTAGAACGTCGTGATATTTGACTGCTTTGTAAACAGTGATCTATTCATGGTAAATTGTCCTATAACTCTTTAATTACTAACGGAACATCATTGATACTTGGCAACATGTTGCAGACACTTACAAGGTTTGTATAAACGTGAAAATCTAGACCCCAAAGTGCATACTTTAAGAACTAAGACCTAATCAGCGTATTTTACGTTTATATTTTTATCTTTTAAGCCCTACGTTTTTTTCTAAATCTGTTTTTTAAACAAATACACACAAATTCAAAACAATGTATGTAAAAATCTACAGCTCTCTATGTAAGCGCTTTATATGAAAACTAGCTAATGGCCAAACGTTCGCGTAGCGGAAACTTGAATTTCTCCGAAGTTTATGCATGCACTAATTTTATTCATACATACACAATTACACACAAATACACACAAATTTTTTGACACATCTTTTTTGTTCTAAAGTCTATGGATTAAAAAGAGTTCCGCCAGGACAACGTTCGCCCAGCGGAATCAGTTTTTGGTGAATTTCTCAACAATGGCTGCGTGCACAAATTTTTTTTTACCATACACAATTATACGACGTCATACACTAAATATCTGCATAATTAAAATCTTTAAATTCAACAACATTCCGCTGCGCGAACGCACACGGGTGAACGCGGGTGAATTATGAGAATTCCGCTTATCTTTATCGTGGGTATGAACAGTATAAGGCATAACCTATGTATTTTTTTTCTACCGTGCAAAGTCTGGCTTGGCAGAAGTTGTACATCTGTGCCTCGACCTTGAGTTTTTGTCACTAGACTCGCTAGCGACACCGTAAAATATTTCTGGAAAACCCTCGCAGCGCCTTTAGCGGTCACGTAAGCAACTAAAACCTGCTATGAGATTACAGCGTTTCGATGCGTAAAAAACCTATCGAAAGCCATTCGATAGAAGACTAGAACTCATGGTTGACGTACTGGTATAGGTTCAGGTTCCATATAATAGGATGCGAGCCTATTGCCCACAACCGGGCACAGATCCATATTGATTTTTTGGTAAATATATAAAAAAAACGAACTGCTACTGGCAATTTTACCGAAAAACCCAACAACACTGCTCGACCCGAGAAACCTAGGACTCCTAGCGTAGCAGTCGCCTTTGCGATCACTAGAGCATTGTGGTGTGTAACTGTGTACAGTAGTGGCTAGTATTGTTATATTTCTAAATCCACATAACCTTATAACAAATAGTGCTTCTCTATTGATTTAAAGATATAAGAAAATAACTGGGTCTCTAGCTACAATCAAATGTTTACAAGAGCTTCGGGGGAATCAACAAACGTTATTGGTACAGGTATTATCCCTAGACGAATGCGGCGATTTGTTCAGACAAATTGAGATTACATAAGGTGCAAATAGAAAGAAAATAGGTAACGTTAAATAGAACATGTTATTAAATAAATATCTTCTATATCACCTACTGTTGTGTGAGTGCTTATCGCAGAATTTATTCAAGCACACATACCCATTTCACGGACACGAATGAACGAATCGTTTTTGGTCAGCTGAAGAGTTTATTTGGTGTTTTCAATGTACGATTAGCCTGTTTAACGAGGAAGGCTATATATCATCACGCTACGACTAATAGGAGCTGAGTATAAAATTTAAAATGTTGCAAAAACGGGGCGAAAACTCAACTTTTACGGGAACGAAGTAGCGAGCAAAAGCTATTAATAAATATGGGTGTTCCAATAAGAACTGTACAACACACAACTGTGTTTCCTTTTAATCAGTGTCCATTGGATCTAGGACAATTTCTAACGCTAGGTATCCTAGATAAAGTTCACACTACGTTAGGAACCATTCAGCTATTCTCCGAGGACGCATCAATATACGTTATCTTGGCAAGTTTCAGTTCCCCAGACGATGCGACCGTTTGCCTACGCTAAGATTTACTAACAAATTGCGGCCAATGGTTATCGAGAAATCTATGTACATGGACACAGGATTTATTGCTACAACCCCAAGAAAATTGCTGAAAAAAGTACGAAAATGAGTGAAAAAGTTCTTCATTATTTAGCATAGCTTTATTTCTAAGTTGGAACTGACTGAGTTCATTAAGAGCCCGCACAAATGGCGAATGCGATAAGTACAATTCTCGCCAAACGTATGTCCGGCTTGATGTCGGCACGTGCTAACTTCGACCCGCCCGTAAACCGGAGAGAAAAATATCTGATAATATCATTTAAAACAGCCTTCGACTTGAGCTTTCATTTTTATTTATTATATTCCAATAATTTTCTTTCTCCATTTTTTACGGCCGGGTTGAAGTAGCTTGTACCAACTTTAAGCCGGACGATAAGCTTTGCGAGAACTGTAAGTCTGTCATTTAACTTTTTACGCCTAAAGTGCTAAACATGATTCGATGAAAAGCATAAAGATAGATTGCAAACGGAATTCTTGAGGAAAGACCGCCACCGAAACCACCACAAGAAAGCCACCTTTGGTCTCAAAACCTACAATTGATAAGCTAATAGATAATACTAAAAATAAATTACGGTGCCTAAAAACTAATTTGGCTGAATATCAGAATTTGAAAGTGAGCGTCAGCAATTTACCCTCGGTAGTTTTAATTGCTGGACTGTACCAATATGCAAATGCGAACTTGACGAGTGCAGCTATTGATCCGAGCGCTTGTAGGTATCTAGGTAGTGAGTCCTAGAGGCACAGAATAACTTACGTGTCACAAGCTCATGTAATATATTATTCCGAAGTATTTTATGGGCTGTAAGTAACTTATAACTAGGTACCAAGAATCATCATCATATCAATCAATAGACGTTCATTGGCAGTGATTAAAAGCCTCCCCCATAAATTTCCACAAGGACCGGTTATTCACTCCCTTCGATCTTCATCAGATCGTCTGTCCAACTCGTTGGAGGCCGTCCTACGCTGTGTGGACTCCACTCGAGAACTTTTTTGACTGAAGGCAATCATGCCAATGTGCTACATGAATCTCCCTAGAATCATTTGCTTTTTTTATCTTAGATAGGCTTGCGCTTGACCACAACTCGTGTGATATTAAGCAACGATGTGGTCTACGATGGAGCGCGTTTGCCTAAAAGAAACTGATTCACTCTCGTCTTAGGAGACACCCAAATTATAAGTCTCGGGGACCAAAGATTCCGACGGTGAATTCCACAATAGAGCAGTTCGCACTACTAATGCTTTTTTGTCAGCGCCGACAAATATTTAGATTCAAAGGTCAAATAATTATTGCATATATGCACATTAAGGACTTCGAAGGTGGAGTTTACAATTACATAAAACGTTTATCAAAATCATTCTAACTCCAAACAATTCTAAACAACATTCGGTAACCGCTAATGGCTACCAATCACCAATTTCAGCCGGTTCTCAATTGGCACTAGCAGGTTAGAGCGAACCGTTCCCGTGGCACTCCCCGCTTCCTGCCATCACCGCTCACCGCAAGCGATTACAGCTCCGCTCCACATCAATATTTTGCGGAGTGCTCTGCGCCAAATTGGGGCTTTGTCAGTGGGAAAATGGTGCAGATACTTTTAAGAACTATAGGTATCTATGATTGGCAATAGGCTCGCCTCCATGGGACCCGAACTTACTGGCGAACTGTGGGTTGCAATACATCCCTTCGGAAAATACTGGCTTGATGCTATGTATGATTTAAAAATATAATGACGACCATGAACGTCTTTATCTTATTGAGTTGTCCTATTGTGGATTCTCTGCGGCAAATCCTGCATGTGGATGTTTGCTTGATAAATGAGTATATGTTCGCTGCTTGTAATTGGAACCTTAAAATTAACTGAAATGTGGGTGTATCTAATATGAGTTCACCACTGCTTCATAATAACCTGGAAATTAATTAAAACCATTTTCCGGGACACGCATATTGTCAAAAGTTTTAGCTCATTCTACGTGCAAAACCTTGATAAATATAGGTACTTCAGCATTTTGAGACAGATATCTAACCTTTTGTTGAAATGAAAAAGATTCCATGAACTCAGACAAAAAGAAATGTAAAACCTTGTACTTGTTGAATTAAAAATACATTCCTTCCCCTCACTTTTCAATCTAAAAGATGATTCCGAAAGAAGTGCTAGGAAAAGCACTTGAGAAGTTTGTTAATAATGCGCGAATATTTTCAAGTATTCTGCTCCTGCGATGTGCCTGTTTGAATATCTACCTACCTTATATTTTGCTTACGTAATCAGGTTTCGAAAATGTTAGCTTATTTCAGCAGACAAAAATAACAGGTGTTATATTAAAACCAAACAGGCTTAGATGTGGTGAGGTTCATTTTAATTCAGTAGTAGTCGTAGTTTTAGTTTGTAGAAGGTAATCTCTGAAACTTTCGAAAATCTTTCACCGGTATAAAAGTTGGCTATGTTTTATTGTGATCACATTAACACAATCATAGTTTGCTCACAAGTGTAATGCAAGATGTCAATATAACTGCTTGTTAGCCTAGTATTCCTAAGCGCGACTAGTGTGCTCGAGCTCTTGGTTTGATTACCAGGTCAAGCAGTGTTATTAGGTTTTTCTATCAAATTCTCAGTACCAGCTGGAAATAGGCTCACCAGGCCACTTCTTACATGGGACTTAAAACATACGGGCGAACTGAGTGCACCTACTTTATTTAGTATGCCTTTATTTTAAAATGTGATATACTTAATAAGCTTTTAGTCTAATAACATTGAATTTAAGTGTCATTTTCCCTTACTGCGAAGTAGGTTTGCCATTTAAAACCAAGTGGGTGGGCGGTACAAACGCCCACGACTTGTGTGCGGGACTGCAAATAGGCTGATTAGGACCAGCTATTTTTAAACCAACACGAGTAATGAGTTTTTTTTTATTGTGATGTTACTAAAGAAGCGTTTTGTTGTCATTATACTGCAGATTTTAAAGGAGATTACAACTTTTGTACAATAATTAAACTTTTACATGTTTTTTTACCGAAGACACTGCTCGACGTATGAGTCAAACCCAGGACCTAAGGCTAATATTCAGAGACGAAACCAAGCATAAACTTACGCTTCCGTATGTCAATATGTAATACAAATTTGACATACGGAAGCGCTACTTTACGCTTAGCGTCGTTTCTGAATTTAGACTCAGCGGCCGCGCTTATCACTAGACCAGTAAATATGTATACTTAGGCAATATGGGTGCACTAATTCTACTGAAAAAAATTGGTATCGAACCATTAAGACAAAATTCTTTTTACAACATTACCACACAATTTTGAGCCATAACAACGGTATATTAACACCTACAATTCTGCCAAAACTTGTTTAAGTACATAGGTACAACATGAGGTTTTCCGTAAAACATAAGAAAAGCATTTTGTTATCTATGGTTTGCGTGTTACTTGTCACTTTGTCGAGGGGGCTGCACCTTGGACAATTGGTTGTAAATATTGTCCAATAGTACTAAACTTAATGAAAGAATAAGTAAAAGCTTTGTTCCCTACTGCCATAGACGTAAATACGAAATAGGTATACCAACCACATATGCTCAGAATTGCTAATACCAGTTACAAGCTATTTCCTTCAGCTGACTCCTTGCTCGTGAGGGTTAAGGGATTAAGTAGATGCCAGACTGCTTTTATTGCAGTTAAGTCTGTATAAAAACATAATTCGAAATAAGTGCCGGAGTGTCCTAGCCATGTTAAAGTCGGCTTACAGTCCGCATTGGGTATTTACATCAAGTGACTGCCCAATTTCTTGACAATAAACTGTTATTCAACTTTTCGGGCTTCTAGACTACTATCAACGATTGTTAATTTGTCATCTACACTAATAAAGAGATAGAAGTATTTGTATTTTTATTTGTAAAGAATAATCTCAAAAACTACTGAACCGAATTTGGAAAAATCTTTTTCTAGCCGAATGTTACATTATAACTGAATAACATGGGTAATATTTTTTGTAGATATCTATTCATGCAAAGCCGCTAGTACTTACTATATATGTTCGTATGATATCCAGCTTGACGGCATCTCCAAGAGTAATAGGAAAGATCTGAATGCTAATAGTCATGCTAATTTTAGGGTCGGCAACAATCGAGTGAGACCCCTGGTGTTGCAAGCGTCCATAGGCTACGGTAACCGCTTACAGGCGGGCCGTATGCTTGTTTGCCACCTTAGTGGTATGTAAAAAAAAGTCAGCCATCCATAAATTAACCCTGTCAAATGCAGTCTAACCTTGCAGATAGATTAATCAGCATAGTTACTACTTAGCTACTCCAATTTCAGTCTAAATTACTGTAGTACCGCAGAGTATTAGTAATACCTTACAAGCTGCAACCACTTACGAAATTGCTCATTCAAAAGAACGCTATGGGTAATTTATAAACTTCTTCATGTTTAACAGCACTTTTCGTCTAAAATAATCTTCATTTTGAGGTCGGGTCGGCGCCGAAGTGATCAATAAAGCATTTCAATAACAATATCGTAGATTGACAGTTGATACTTAAGTGATAGATGAACGTTTTCAAGTAGCGGAGACTTTGGAAAAAATATGTTTTATTTTTCTGAAGCCTTTGTTAAATTCCGCCAACTACTGGGGAGTGGCCTCCCTGAGCAATGACGGTCTTTAGGGACGCCGAAGTGTAAGGTTTTATATTCTAATTGAAGATGTCAGTAATGTGCAGAATCCTACACGCAAGCACAGGAACTCAGAACTTTCAAAAATCCTTTGTAAACGTTCCAGGTTCGGTCTCAGTGATATAAAAACTCTAGTAAACTGTACTTACTAATGTGATAAATAGTTAACCTTACCTTAAAATCTTCTTTGTAAACCAAAAAAAAAAACAAAAATATGAAAAATAAATATATAATTATATTTACACTTAGCTCCGCCGCTCCCTCCTCCCCAAAAAGAAAGATACGGGAGCTGACAGTACGAGCATTATCACAGTTGCACACACTACCACTACCAGTAGGTTGTCCCACCTGCTGACCAGGTCCGTGACGGAGCCCCGCGCGGGGACGCAGTGACACGGCCTCAACCTCAACAGATCAATCCCAGACGTCGTCGCGTCAGTCAACTTGTGGTCAGACAAATCTGGATGAGAGAGGGTCAGTCTTCTCTTTTCTTCACTCTTTAATTTTGATTCTGATGTTTTGCTACGTGATAGCCGCTTCAAGGACTGCGCTCGCGTTGGTATGCTGTCTTCTAGTCTCTTTCTACTGCGGGCTAAGAACCCACTGCCTTTTGTCAAGAGGCTCTGTTTTTTGTGTTCAGTCTCTTTAAGTGACGTGGAGGAGGACGGTGAGAGGGAGATGCCTGGGCTGGATGACCTGAGCTTTCTAAGGGATCGCTTAAGGCTGGCGGTTTTATGTAGTATGTGACCGGATGCCCTAGAGAGGATGTCTGAAGTACCTGAGGAGGAAAGGAAAGGATATGAGGAAAGGTTAAGGTTGAGGTGGTAGCGGTTGGGTTCTATTTTGGCCTTCTTGATCCAGAAATGTAATTCTGAATCGAAACGGGTAGCGATGTTACTATTTTTTACCGTAACCAGCTTTACTGAACCAGCATTAAATTAATTATAATCCGATGGCAGACGATGTTACTTTAATCAATCGCACCTCATTGAAGAATTGTGGACTGATAAAATTAAAAATTCTCCACCGGAAATTTTCGCCACCCAAATTCTGCATTCTGTAAGCCAGAATGGAGAATTTTAAAAAGCAAGGACCGCGTAGATATATCATCTTCAAGATGCGACTGAATATGAGTATAATATAATATGAAAACAGCAAAAGAATTTCAACTTAGAATAGATGAAAAACTCTATAGCTCTGTGATTATACTTCGTTAAAATATTTTATAACGAAGTTTTCCAGGACTACGAACCCATGGTTCTGGCAGCCATACGCATAGGTACACACAGACCACACACGCAAACATTTAGATACAAAACTAATATTAGTTCACTGCCTAACGTTTCTCGGACACGAATTTTACGGACTTCGTGAGATATAAGAAGTATACTACGCTACCTACATTATATTACGTAGCCATGTACTTAAGTGAACCGTTCTAGTAATCTTGGAAGCCACACAAATGTCCGTTCACAAATTCAATCAGGCAATTTATATAACTTGGCGTTGAAGGTGACTGTACTGTTAGTTTTCCGAAATTTTCTTTAGTAATGATTATTTACATACACATAAATACACTCACGCCTTTGCTTATAGGGGTAGGTGGCATTGAGTAATGGAATGTTGGCCATTAAGGATCAATTGGCAGACAATTGTTTCGACCCTCTAGAGATTCTCGGGTTCGTTAATGAATTTAAAGATTGACCTCTTATAGGGGTAGCCTGGAGGTTGCAGTTATTGCAAATGTGATAATTATATAGATGGCACCAGGCAACATGACGCTTTTATCGGGCTCTCATATGGACCCAATTTGGGCTCTTTTGGAAATATTAAGAAGACCCGAAGGTTAGACACGTTTTTGTGGGTGTCACCTTTGAGCCATTGTATTACGAAAAGCAAGCAGACAGTTTCTGTTAATTCTTACATGATTACATTTCATTTTATGTCAGTGTGAATTGTAAACACTCGCACAGAATACATAGTACCTAGTGTATTTGCCACAAATCGGGAAAGAAAGATAAAGATATTTTAATGGCCGTTCGGCGTTCCTCGAAATTCAATAATCATAAGTCACTGAGGAATAAGAACCGACATAATATTTCAAGCTTTTGTAGAAACAAATGTGTTTCTTTTATGCCTATAACGGTGGTAAGTATTCGCCGATATTTTTCCTTCTTCGCCATCATTTTTATTATTATCAGTTCTGATCCCAAGACAAAATAATAAACCTATCGGGAATTTATTTAGTTTTTCTGAACTTTGTTATTTCACCAATAACTCTTGGACCTGTTTCATCGCCCCTAGTAAGTTCCCGGTAAACTAATTGGCAGATATAATTTCATACAAAATTTTGATCATTTTTTTAATTATCCGGCGGATAGAAAACATGCCCGAAATGATACAAGGACTTACATATTTGTTAGGATTAACTATCCGACTGGAGTTAAGGTTATCATTCTTTATTATTATTATTTTTAATTATCATAATAATATGACACTGACAAAATAGCCGCTATTAAATTAGATGTTTTGAAGGCCGGAAGCATTTTGTTTTGCAAGAAATAAAAACCGTTTATTCTGCATAACTGCAATATAATTGTCTCATTGTCTAGAGGTCTTGGTTTCAATACCTAGGTCGAGCAAAGTGTTATTGGACTTTTCCATGAATCTCTCAGAATCTTGGAGTTTGTATTTGCGGTCAGTTGGCAATAGGCTCGCCCCTTATTGGGACCTAAAACATACCGGCGAACTGTGGGTGTACATTAGTACACCTCTGCCTCACCCTTTGGGGAATATATGGTATATAAGGCGTATATACGGTACATGGTATGTATGTTTTTGTATAAAAACTGTTTACTCTAATAGCCCAAAGCAATATAAACCTCTGTTAATAAAAATCATTAGCACACAATATTATAAAAGCGAATTTCTAAATAAAAATATTCATTCATGAATACCTTCACAGAATTACGGATCTGTGTTAGGAATTAAGCAGGCTTATTTCAGTGAAACTCATCGCGTTTGAAACAGGCGCCCTCGGCCGTATAACAGTGAAATTCCACCCCATTGTTGACTGAAATAATTTATTAAATCGACCCCTTACTCGAGAACATGAAATATTCATTGTTTATACAGGCTGTTTGGATAAAATAAGGTTTATTATTTGGGTTATAATTAATTACTGATTTTATATGTTTTTAAAGAGAAGGTATACCAATATTAAGGTTGACTGGTCACTCTTAGATTATAAACTTAAACAAAAAATACTACACTTAGCACGTGTTTCACTACCTCCTGATAATTAAGTTCCCGTTAATCGTTCCGGAACAAAGGAGGTTATCAAAAGCCCATATAATTTAGCCCAAATGGCTCTGTCGCAAAATGACCACTTCTCAAAATGACTACAGGTAGCAAAATGTCCCTTTCTCAGAATGTCCCTTTCGCAAAATGTCCCTTTCTCAGAATGTCCCTTTCGCAAAATGTCCCTTTCTCAGAATGTCCCTTTCGCAAAATGTCCCTTTCTCAGAATGTCCCTTTCGTAAAATGTCCCTTTAGCAAAATGTCCCCTTCCTCAAAGAGGCATTAAATTACTTTCATCAGTAAAATAACTGGTCAAGAGCCAGTGTACAACACAGAGGGGTACTGTATTAATGTTCAATCATTAAAATATGGGTAGGTAGGTGCATGCACATAAACTAAAATAAAATAATAGAAATCGAATTTTGTCAGATTTACTGTCAATCAAAAGATCAATTTACACAAATAAACAATCAACTTATTAAACTTAACTCAAATACAAAAAAAATAAGAAAGAAAAAATGTTTTACAATCATTGTAATATTTATTTTGATAATAATCGTAATATTTTTTTTTTAATTGTTTAAGTGTTAACTCATTATTTTCTAATTTAGCTAATAATACTTTATATTTCTTGTCGAAATACTTTCATCAGTAAAAAACCTTTCAATTCATGTATTGGCAACACTTTAAACAAAAACTATGAGGGTACTTGAAAAATAATCGCAGAAGTTATATATGTCAGTTTCGCATTGTAATATTTGGGTAATTTATCTTAAACTTAAACTAACCATTTAAGATTTTTAAAATGAATCAAGAATTTGAGTTAAGTTTTTTAGGGTTTTCAAATACCGTGTTTATAGTCTGAAATAACGTTTACCGCCCGATAAAATGGTATTTATTGTTATGAGAGACTTTTTTTACTAGGTACGGTAAATGTCGGATGTAGCCCCAAATGAGGTCCGTACTTAACCCGGCTTAAACATTTTGTGTAGATAGGATTCGTGAAAAGCGTTTATTAGAGAAAATATTTTGGGGAGAAATTGTAGGTTCGTGTATATACGTGAGCCGTTTAACTTCATCTTTATTGATACCTTTGCTGACTTGAGATGGTAGCTTTCCATTAACGAAAACGGAATTAAACAAAATACAATTGTTTTAACTCGATTCTCAACCATTAAAAACTTAGAGCTTCCACTGAGAATTTCTTGGAAAACCAAATAACATTACACGACCTAGCAATCCAACTCGAGACGTAACGCTCAACCGTAACGCTTTTGACCAATAAACCAATGGGCTCTGTCGCAAAATGACCACTTCTCAAAATGACAATCAACAATCAACTTATTGTTTATTTGTGTAAATTGATCTTTTGATTCTGACAAAATTCGATTTCTATTATTTTATTTTAGTTTATTTGCATGCACCTACTTACCCATATTTTAATGATTGAACATTAATACAGTTCCCCTCTGTGTAGTACACTGGCTCTTGACCAGTTTTTTACTGATGAAAGTAATTTAATGCCTGTTTGAGGAAGGGGACATTTTGCTAAAGGGACATTTTACGAAAGGGACATTCTGAGAAAGGGACATTTTGCGAAAGGGACATTCTGAGAAAGGGACATTTTGCGAAAGGGACATTCTGAGAAAGGGACATTTTGCGAAAGGGACATTCTGAGAAAGGGACATTTTGCTACCTGTAGTCATTTTGAGAAGTGGTCATTTTGCGACAGAGCCATAAAAACAGCCTGTGTATGAAAGCTTTAGAAACTCAATGACAATAATGTCCCTGTAACTGGCTCGCATGGTATTTTATATTCTCTTTCATAAATGAGGGCCTTTGTATAAAGAATACTAAAAAGTGTTTGTTTACTTGTAAACTATGCGCCGTGTCCACCCATACGTTAACATACCATCACGCCTGTATTCCTCCAAGGGGTAGGCAGAGGCGTACTTATGTACACCCACATTTCGCCGGTATGTTTAGGTCCCATGTAATAGGGGGCGAGCCTATGTCATTTTGATAATTATTAAACTTAAGAGCATTTTCAAACATACTGCGCCGAAAATTGGGATGAGAATTAGAGGATGATGATGACGGTATTGTCAACAACCGTTTTCAACACCTAAACCGACACACTATGTTGCAATGTTGTTTGAAACCAGACAATAGTCTACTTAATAAAACTAACACTGACTGATAGATAACACAAAACTTAAACCGGCGCATCTAAATAGATAGAACACCTCATGCTTCTTTTTATGTAGACCTTTATAATAAAGTAGTTGCGCAACAGGGAGTTTGGGGAATTCTCAACTTTTCATTGTGATTGGGTAAAACGCGATAACTGAGTACACAGCTACTACAAGTGAGCTTTAAAAACTAAAAATTTCAGAATTCAATGATCATATCATCATTATCATCTTCCTGCCATTGTCTGAATTTATATGGGGCCAGCGTACCCTGTTCTTTTCTTCCATTCATACCTGTTAGCAACTCCTCATTCACTCCCTTTGCCATCATAATATCGACTTTAACGCAGTCTATCCATCTTTTCTTTGACCTACCTCTATCCCTTCGTACTAAGAACAAACCAAAATTCAGATATACCATTTCCACAATAAATATTCAAAATAAAGAACCGATATAAAAATATATCCACTTTTCCGTAGAGTGCCTCGTTACTCCCAAGTACGGAACGCGTTTCGAGACCTCTTATTTCTCTCTTACAAAGGACCCTTTTAAGAGGCCCTACAATAAAAATAGTTCGACCCTTGTAAAACGCGTGTAGGACATTGTATGGACAGGAATAATGTCATTGAACAATTTAAAAAAGGAAAATACGTACCGTTAACCCTGTTTAACCTAACTTGAAGGTTTAGGCAGGCGCGTTCTAATCCTACACCCAATCCGCTGCTATATATTAGGTCCAATCTAGAAGACGGCGAATCTATTGCTCCTATCCAGACACAAATCCAAGCTCCGAGTTGCTACTTTCCAAAAAGATAGTGATACTGCGCGACATGACAATGGAACTCAGACCTTACGGTTGGCAGCCGTACTGGCGTCCACGACCACACATCACCTCTGTGCGTCAGACAATCATAGCCAATCCTTACTTAATATCATAAAAGCGAAAGTAACTCTGTCTGTCGCGCTTTCACGCTAAAACTACTGAACCGATTTAAATGAAATTTGGTACAGATATAGTCTAGAGCCTGAGAAATGAAATAGGCTTCTTTTTAGTGTGTTAAAAGGGCTGTAAGGGGTTGAAATAGGGGATTAAAGTTTTAAGAAATACCCAGACCACGCGGGCGAAGTCACTGGCGGAAGTCATTTATAATGATCTCGCTGCTGAAATCACCAATACAGATTGGGAGGTTGTCGTATTTCAGGATAATTATTATTTACTAGCTTTCCACCTGCGGCTTCACCCGCTATCCCACGGGAACCATACATTTTACCGGGATAAAAAGTAGCCTATGTGCTATTCCAGACTATAATCTATCTCTGTGCCAAATTTCCATCCAATGTGCCATCCACCCTCACAAACTTTCACATTTATAATATTAGTAGGATTCTGTCTTAGAACTTATAATGTGTCTACCAATCTCGCCCCGCGGTTGTGTTACGGAAGTTTGTCCTTATGACGTAATCACGCAACCCTAAAAATTTCCCGCAAAAAAGTCTCACAAACTCGCTAGGGCCTTTTATGCTCGTTAGCGTGTAAGTAACCCCTCTCGCAGCCGCCATAAATATTCATTACAGCTAAAACCAAGTTAACCCGTATACGTATGTCTGGACATTTAGTATTTATGAGGTCGTTTTGACCTTCCAACTGTGTCCTTGGAAGCATATTATTTTTGCCGCGAATAAACAACGTCACTGGCTTATTTGAAACCGTTTTATAGACAATGTCGGTTGAATTGAGAAGCTTTTTTTGAATATTGAAGGTTAACTTTTCTTTGTGCAAAGGCCATTAGTCAAAGAACGGTCACAAAAGAATAGTTAATAATGACAGCACCGTCTATGAAGGAATATGTAATTTCCGAAACGCTTGCTAAAGCAAAATGTAATACTATCAAAACCTATTCAAGTCTTTGTGGAGCTGACATTAACTAGAATTCGGCACTAACTAGTTTCTATTCTAACTGTTAGAAAGAAATGCTTTCGAATAATTCATCGATTCATGGTTTTGAATAGAATATAAACGTCTCCACATACATTATATTGAATATCAATCAGGCAACAGTCTGGAGTCTCTTTGAATTATTCTTCCCATTAACCCCAAAGCCATGAAAAATTCGCTATGAGCGGCGGCGACTGTGACTACGACCAGCGGGGCGAACAAATGTTCTAAAACGTATGATGCATGCTACCACTGGCCGCTCTCAGCGGCAGCGCGCGCTATTTTTGCCGAGCGAATCGACGACCGACCCGCGGGAAATAATGTACGAGCGACCGAGTGACATGTCACGAAACAGTGGTGCGACCAGCGGCGCAGCGAGCTCCAAGGTCGCTCCAACTCCGTGGCATAGTGATCGCCGCTGCAAGTCGTGGCTCTGGGGTTATCATTCTGCTGCAAAATCCACTCAACACTCCACCATGTCCCAAGCCCCCCACTGACCTGGCTCCGAGTGTTTCCTGTGCTCGGCCGAGACCCTCGGCGACAGCGGCTCGGTCCCTCTGGACACTATCCTCCGCAGCTCCCGGTTGTTAGCAGTGGCTCCCTTCTTCCATGGCTTCAATTTCGTCACACCCTCATCGTTGAGATCCTTCATGAATACGTCGATCAGCTCCTTGCCTGGTAAAAATAAGAAAATATGTATTGCACTGTCAAGCGTGAGATGGAGCACACAAGATGGTACAAATTAAGGTACCTCCTCAGGACACAATCTACAATCATCTCCTTGCAAAATTTTATCGAAATCAGTTTAGCGGTTTAGGTTTAAAAAAGTTTGGGTTTGCTGTTTATCTGTTAGGCAAACAGATAAACAGTAAGTGTTACTTTCGCATTATGAAATTGGTATGTATGTGGTTTAAAATCCTCCAATTGATATATATAGAAAATAATTCGTATCAAAGATCAGTCTACTGGTTCCTGCTTCATCATTTGATAAATAAAGCGAAGGAGAGTGAACAACTTACCCTTGGCAATATTAGCCGAGTACTGCTTCATGGCGATCTTTTCAACGGTGCTCTCAAGTCCGAAGAAGTTCTTCACGTCGAGCAACGCGCTCTGCTCGAAGCAAGTCCACTCGGGATTCTCTGGGTGGACCTGGACACAAAAAAATACATCTATACTCTTCTATTATGTGTATTTATTACTTCCAAAATGTCAGACCGTATTCAGAAAATTGGTATCGACGTTGCTTGACTAAAAGAGACAAGACTACTTTAAGCAACTGTAACACTGTCTTCCTTCGATCAAATTATTGATCGAAGCTGTCTTCGAAAGACCATTCCACGGTTATTTCGTTAGTTATTTTTTACCCAGATATCGTGAAAAATGAAATAGTGGCGCCATCTTATATTTAAAAAAAATCCGATGCTGTACTGTAAAGTCAAACTTGTTGCACGGTTTTAAAAAAGTGGTTCACTATTTGTTATTAGGGAACGGAGCCACTTTTTTTATCTATCTTGATGATCTTTTGGTCTTAAAAAGATCATATTAAGATCTATTTACTTACAGAAATACCTTCATTTCATATCAACAGTATAATGTGTGATAGTAATAGATTAAATTCTAGCGTCACTAATTTACATAGTGGTGTATATTATAGGTACATGTTTAATTACATTTCGACACCACTCGACCTTCAATCTAAGCCGGCTTCGCAGACTGGTTTTACCACGGAAACCTAACTGAACATATCGAACACTTTTCAGCGAGACTTAAACAAAATACAATCAAGTTTTAAGTAACGTGTTTTTAAACATTTTGGGAAACAAAAAACGTTTATTGGAATGTTGTTTGTAAATTAAGGTGTGAGAAATGAAACGTTAAATGTGTCGCAATTTTGACATTTGGGAACAATACAATATTTGAATTTTTTTACCTATCCTTACGAGTACGGACTAAAGAGTAAAATGGCGCGAAGGCGGATCCTGTATTTATTTCTGTGCACAAGTTGGTGGTGTTGTAACAGAGGCAGACGAGACTTGAGTTCTAGAAACCCACGCATGGCTTAGGTTTTACTAAGCCGCCTGGGTCAATCTAATCTAAGCTCAGAGGATGGATGTAGGATCTGTGCCTCGACCAGGAGTTTCTCTCACTAGACTCGCTAGCGACGCCGTAAAATATTTGTATGGAAAACCCTCGCAGTGCCTCTAGCGGTTACGTAAGGAACTAAAATCTGCTATGAGATTACAGCGTTTCTATGCGTAAAAAACCTTTCGAAACAATTCGATAGAACTCATGGTTGAGGTACTGTTCTGCGATTTTGTATCGACGTGGTCGAGAGGTCATCGAGGTCCTCCCCTCCTATCCTATTTTTAGGTAACTAAGGAAAACGGTAACTATAATATTTAATATGAATAAAAATAACACATTACAACAATATATTATTATTATCCTGATATTACAAACAACATTATTAGTTCATAATTAAATAAGTAATATATTATCTTATTTATAACACGAAGTGATTTAAATTAAAATAAACAGTAATATATTAAAACTCACCACATATTTTTTATACTTTTTTACGTTACCTAATACTTTTTAGTTGATTATATTAATTAAGTAAGTAGTGTTGTACATATTGTAGTCAAAAATATTATATTTTTCCTTTCTCTTTTTAAATATATTATAATTAAATTCCTCCGCCGACTGAGTTATTATTTGTTCGGCCTGATCTCAGAATCTACTGTAAGGATTTTTATACGATTCTCAGCAATAAAAAAAAAGATTATGTAGGAACGTTTATTAAATTATGAACCTGTAAAATGCACGGGTCGCTAGTAGTTAATTATATTCAATGAAAACTATTTTAAACTATGTCGTCAGTCTCGTAGTCCTAAGCGCGATTGCTAACCTCCGAGGTCCAATTTCAATTCCCGGATCGAGCAGTGTTACAGGGATTTTCTATGAAATTTTGTAACAGCTGGATTTGTGCCCTTTTAGTGCCAATAGACCTAACCCTATTATTACATGGGACCTAAGCAACAAACATACCTTAATATTTATTATGCGTCGATTATTATAAGCGTGGATATTATAGGCGTCGGTACTAAAGGCGTCGGTATTATAGGCGTCGGTACTAAAGGCGTCGGTATTATAGGCGTCGGTACTAAAGGCGTCGGTACTATAGGCGTCGGTACTAAAGGCGTCGGTATTATAGGCGTCGGTACTAAAGGCGTCGGTATTATAGGCGTCGGTACTAAAGGCGTCGGTATTATAGGCGTCGGTACTAAAGGCGTCGGTATTATAGGCGTCGGTACTAAAGGCGTCGGTATTATAGGCGTCGGTACTAAAGGCGTCGGTATTATAGGCGTCGGTACTAAAGGCGTCGGTATTATAGGCGTCGGTACTAAAGGCGTCGGTATTATAGGCGTCGGTACTAAAGGCGTCGGTACTATAGGCGTCGGTACTAAAGGCGTCGGTTTTATAGACGTCGGTATTATAGGCGTCGGTACTAAAGGCGTCGGTATTATAGGCGTCGGTACTAAAGGCGTCGGTACTAAAGGCGTTGGTATTATAGGCGTCGGTACTAAAGGCGTCGGTACTATAGGCGTCGGTATTATAGGCGTCGGTACTAAAGGCGTCGGTACTAAAGGCGTCGGTATTATAGGCGTCGGTACTAAAGGCGTCGGTATTATAGGCGTCGGTACTAAAGGCGTCGATATTATAGGCGTCGGTATTATAGGCGTCGGTACTAAAGGCGTCGGTATTATAGGCGTCGGTACTAAAGGCGTCGGTACTAAAGGCGTTGGTATTATAGGCGTCGGTACTAAAGGCGTCGGTACTATAGGCGTCGGTATTATAGGCGTCGGTACTAAAGGCGTCGGTACTAAAGGCGTCGGTATTATAGGCGTCGGTACTAAAGGCGTCGGTATTATAGGCGTCGGTACTAAAGGCGTCGATATTATAGGCGTCGGTATTATAGGCGTCGGTACTATAGGCGTCGGTATTATGGGCGTCGGTACTAAAGGCGTCGGTTTTATAGGCGTCGGTACTAAAGGCGTCGGTATTATAGGCGTCAGTACTAAAGGCGTCGGTATTATAGGCGTCGGTACTAAAGGCGTCGGTACTAAAGGCGTCGGTTTTATAGGCGTCGGTATTATAGGAGTCGGTACTAAAGGCGTCGGTATTATAGGCGTCGGTACTAAAGGCGTCGGTATTATAGGCGTCGGTACCAAACGCGGCGGTATTTTAGGCGTCGGTACTAAAGGCGTCGGTACTATAGGCGTCGGTACTAAAGGCGTCGGTTTTATAGGCGTCGGTATTATAGGCGTCGGTACTAAAGGTGTCGGTATTATAGGCGTCGGTACTAAAGGCGTCGGTACAGAAGGCGTCGGTACTAAAGGCGTCGGTATTATAGGCGTCGGTACTAAAGGCGTCGGTATTATAGGCGTCGGTACTAAAGGCGTCGATATTATAGGCGTCGGTATTATAGGCGTCGGTACTATAGGCGTCGGTATTATAGGCGTCGGTACTAAAGGCGTCGGTTTTATAGGCGTCGGTACTAAAGGCGTCGGTATTATAGGCGTCAGTACTAAAGGCGTCGGTATTATAGGCGTCGGTACTAAAGGCGTCGGTACTAAAGGCGTCGGTTTTATAGGCGTCGGTATTATAGGAGTCGGTACTAAAGGCGTCGGTATTATAGGCGTCGGTACTAAAGGCGTCGGTATTATAGGCGTCGGTACCAAACGCGTCGGTATTTTAGGCGTCGGTACTAAAGGCGTCGGTACTATAGGCGTCGGTACTAAAGGCGTCGGTTTTATAGGCGTCGGTATTATAGGCGTCGGTACTAAAGGCGTCGGTACTATAGGCGTCGGTACTATAGGCGTCGGTATTATAGGCGTCGGTACTAAAGGCGTCGGTATTATAGGCGTCGGTACTAAAGGCGTCGGTATTATAGGCGTCGGTACTAAAGGCGTCGATATTATAGGCGTCGGTTTCATAGGCGTCGGTATTATAGGCGTCGGTACTAAAGGCGTCGGTATTATAGGCGTCAGTACTAAAGGCGTCGGTATTATAGGCGTCGGTACTAAAGGCGTCGGTACTAAAGGCGTCGGTTTTATAGGCGTCGGTATTATAGGCGTCGGTACTAAAGGCGTCGGTATTATAGGCGTCAGTACTAAAGGCGTCGGTATTATAGGCGTCGGTACTAAAGGCGTCGGTACTAAAGGCGTCGGTTTTATAGGCGTCGGTATTATAGGAGTCGGTACTAAAGGCGTCGGTATTATAGGCGTCGGTACTAAAGGCGTCGGTATTATAGGCGTCGGTACCAAACGCGTCGGTATTTTAGGCGTCGGTACTAAAGGCGTCGGTACTATAGGCGTCGGTACTAAAGGCGTCGGTTTTATAGGCGTCGGTATTATAGGCGTCGGTACTAAAGGTGTCGGTATTATAGGCGTCGGTACTAAAGGCGTCGGTATTATAGGCGTCGGTACTAAAGGCGTCGGTTTTATAGACGTCGGTATTATAGGCGTCGGTACTAAAGGCGTCGGTATTATAGGCGTCGGTACTAAAGGCGTCGGTATTATAGGCGTCGGTATTATAGGCGTCGGTACTAAAGGCGTCGGTACTATAGGCGTCGGTACTATAGGCGTCGGTATTATAGGCGTCGGTACTAAAGGCGTCGGTACTAAAGGCGTCGGTATTATAGGCGTCGGTACTAAAGGCGTCGGTATTATAGGCGTCGGTACTAAAGGCGTCGATATTATAGGCGTCGGTATTATAGGCGTCGGTACTAAAGGCGTCGGTACTATAGGCGTCGGTACTAAAGGCGTCGGTTTCATAGGCGTCGGTATTATAGGCGTCGGTACTAAAGGCGTCGGTATTATAGGCGTCGGTACTAAAGGCGTCGGTACTAAAGGCGTCGGTTTTATAGGCGTCGGTATTATAGGAGTCGGTACTAAAGGCGTCGGTATTATAGGCGTCGGTACTAAAGGCGTCGGTATTATAGGCGTCGGTACCAAACGCGTCGGTATTTTAGGCGTCGGTACTAAAGGCGTCGGTACTAAAGGCGTCGGTACTATAGGCGTCGGTACTAAAGGCGTCGGTTTTATAGGCGTCGGTATTATAGGCGTCGGTACTAAAGGTGTCGGTATTATAGGCGTCGGTACTAAAGGCGTCGGTATTATAGGCGTCGGTACTAAAGGTGTCGGTATTATAGGCGTCGGTACTAAAGGCGTTGGTATTATAGGCGTCGGTACTAAAGGCGTTGGTATTATAAGCGTCGATATTCGGTATTATAACTAATTGTAAGATAACAAAATCTGTAAATAGTGTATGCATACATTAACCGGTGTTTTGGATAAAAACACACGGAAAACGGAATTTATTAGAATTTTTCTATTTTAGCTTTAATTCTGATAAAATCCCAACTCTAATAGGCACTGAAATATGTCTAAACACAAAGGAAGAGGTACTTAGTACACAATAAAACATATCACTTTCACGCCGCCGCTTCACGGCCACACTTCGTTCAATAAGACGTGTTCACGCTATACTCCTTTATAAATAGCTGATAAAGAATTTCCTGAGTCGTGAAGGGCATAAATGGTTGCACAACGTCACCCAACCTACAAAAACACTATATCATGTCTAATGGTGATATTATTTAAGTTACAGCATTTTGCGAGAATTTAATAAAAAAACAATGCACTATTTTCGATCAGGAAAGCGATCCCAGGACCCAGCGATCTAAAGTTATACGGACCCCTAAACCATACTAAGGGCGAAATCAAAAATCAAAATAGTTTTATTTTCACATAGACCTTATACAGGCACTAGGTGTACGGTTCCAAATTAGTCGTTTCCTATGAAGAAAAACCGGCAAGAAACTCCATGGTTACTCTTTTTTTTGAGTTGAGGCTAAGGTACACCCTCAGTTCACCGGTATATTAAGGTCCCATGTAATAGAGGGTGCTACTGGACCAAACCAAACTCCGGGCTGCTACTGAGAATTAGATAGAAAATCCCAAAAAGACTGCTCGACCGGGGTATCGAACCCAGGACTTCACATTGGAACTATACGACCACTAAAACAATAAGTCATTCTAGAAAACGACCTAAATGGGCCGTCACTGCCTATCGTCTGCGACGTCGATAACATGAAATTATTCATGAAAAAATGATATGACATTTTCCCCTGCCTTGAAAACACTTGTTTATATCAACATTATTGGACGTGACATGACTGTGACGACTAAATAAAGAACCTGACTCACATACACTTTAATATTATGACACCACGGAAAATAAAAAATAGTAAACCATAGTTCTATCAACCGTCTTTGTCTGTATACAATTAATACATAATTATAATGAAAGGAACGGTGACTGATTGTGTCCCACGTTATTTTAGAAGGCAATATCAACTGGCGGGCAGGACTCGAACGTGCGTCTTCTGGTTAAATACAAAAAACGCTTTGACCTCTAAGCCGCCGCGACTCCTACTCGCCAAGTCGAAATCTTCCTTCACATTCTAAAGGAGGTCGGTCACCGAAATCGGCCCAAATGATGTGCCGAAGGTACACTTATTGGAAAAAATACCCTGTATTACTCTGGTTAAAACTCTAGTCGTACTTTTTTATTTAAATATTGACTGGCGAATGAGAAAAAAACTTTTAATTTGAGAAAAATCATGACATTTTGGCTCATTATTATCTGTTTCGTAATGATTTCATAGTAAAAACTGTCAGTGTCAGTTTCGGAATGTCAAACGCACGCCATTACGGCAGATTATTCAGTTTCATAGTGATTTCATGGAAAAAACTATCAATTGACAGCTGTCATGTACCTCCGGTACAAATTTGGGCTGAGTTGTATGGGATTTTGATGACCTCCTTTACATCTATTGAATAAATTTCATCTATTGGAAAGCTAAGTTGTGAAGCATTTGCATAACTTGCTTGGTGTATTTAACCCGAAGACACAGGTTCCAGTCTTGCCCGCCAGTCGATTTTTTCCTTCATTAAATTAACTGGTAATCTAACTGGGAAAAATGGTAACACCGTGGGTTACAGCTATTAAATTCTAATAACAAAAGTCCCTAAAGAATTCAATGAGCAACTTTCAACCATATTAAAACGAAAATAGACTTTAATTAAGAATTCCTAAAGTACATTTTCATGTTTCAACGTTACGTGCATGCAATTCGCAATTTGAATGTAAAACAGTAGGGTGAAAATATACTCTATTACAAGGGAAAAGAGTGTTATTTAGTCCGTAGCTTATGCGCAGTGCATAGAAATATAAATTATGTGCGTCGGTAATGCATTTCCCTTGCAACAAAGGATGTAGTGAAATTCTTGTTCGGTTAGCTAAATGAGGTTATATTCAATCACCTTTATTAGGTTGCCGTGTATGTACGGAATATTCTGATTTTCTTTAAAGAAAAATACTGCCATTTAATACGAACCATAGTTATTATATCTTTCATAATAAATCATTAACAACATCATCAATACTATAATCTTTACTACATTTACATAAATTAAAGTTAAAGTCAAAGTTTGTTCGATTTAATATCAGATAGATACTAGTACGGATTTTCTTACCCCGTTATTATAAAAAGATATTTTAAGAAAACCCCGGTTTTAAAACCCTATTTGTCATACTACGTTAGAAAGTGATGGATATAGTTTTAATCTGAGTTTAACTTAGACCATCTGTTGTAATAAGAACGTTAGAGTTTTCACCAATAGAAAAGGAGATTTTAAAAGAAGGATATCTTATCTATACTTTATGTATAAGGAAGGACGTCTTGCTGAAGGTAGCTGGCAGAAACTCAATGAAAAGAGCTGAAAATTGAGCACTGTAGCGTTCGCTAAAAGACGCCACGTCCAGCAGTGGAATACGGACTGATGATGATATTAATAATATACTATATGTATAATAATACTACACGAACGAAGCCATACTAGAGATCGCTAGTTCAAAACAAATAAGTGTTCAAATCCAGAAGTGGGAAATTGATCTTCCATGTAGAAAGGAAGAACATTTCATGTTACATATATTGAATTTAGGTCGCTATTCTGATTCCAGCCGCCTTCATACAACGTGTAATGTCAGTGTCACGGCCACACACGAATCTAGGTGCAAGCTCATTTTTTTAATTTTATTTTTTACCCAAGCTTTTCCATCCCACTTTGACATTGGCAGAATTGTCGACATCAGCATAACTATACATTATTAACATAAACACATATCGTCACGCCTGTATTCCTCAAAGTGTTAGGCAGAGGTGTATTGATGTACCTATATCCACAGTCCGTCTGTTTTTAGGTCCCAAGTAATAAAGAGAGCGGCTGTTGCCCAAAAAAATTCAAACTCCGAGCTGCTACTGAGAATTTCATCGAAAAACCGTGCTCGAACTAGGAATCGAATCCAGGTTTAGAACCCGCGAATACCTTGGCTAACGAGGCACTCAATAGTCTAACTAAAAAACAAACTTAAATAAATAAAAATAATTTAGAAACACTTCAATGCTCGGCTGATATTTTTGATTGATCGTAAAGATTGTATAACGTCAACATTTGAATAGTCTAGGTCCAGAAACAGATCAAAGTGACTTTGTCGGAAACTAGATCGCGTTAGAGACAGGGTCTGCGGAGCCACGTGTCCGACGTGACAGTGTTTTTCAATGTCATCGAAAATTGCTAGCAACATAAAATACAGGATTTACTTGCGAAACAGCAAAAGAAGTCCTGCTTGTTTCACTTTTACAGCAACGGTCAACAGTAGTGTTGAGCTGGTTTCCCGATAAAGGCGGAAACCCACCGCGGCGCACACTTTGCACGGGCACGCAGCGCATTCTAGCTGCGTGCGTTCATTTGTTTGAAAATGTGGGTCTACTACTACTACTGCTCCACACGCTAAAGACGAATTCGTGTACCGTGCATAGCATTGAGCTACGTAGACGCCATATCCGAGCAAGCCAGGCGTGTGCCAATGACGTCAATTCGCGCATTTAGCGTGTCCGTAAGTTCCAGTGAGTTGCGAAGCTTGACGCACGTGCGTAGCCTCTCCGTGCGCCGCAGTGGATCCACCTTAAGACCACGTAATAGCCCCGTATGAGTTCCTAATGCTACACAGGAGTGACACGTAATCCCAATACCAGTCTGCCCCACATCGTCAGCAAGTTCATCGCGTGCAAACTTTCTACAGTTGCATCATACTAGATATAATCGCCTACATTAGCTTCCTTCAACACCAGTCCCCCCTTCCTCCATGTTGCAACAGAGCAAATATTTGTTATTAATTAAATTGATCCATAATTGGCGGCATCCTCCAATTTACTAACGCATACCTGACGTATAAGGTTATTTTTGTAGACGAAAATAAAGCATAGATGCATGAAGATCACGTTTATCTATGCTTATTACCAGTTCCGACTGTTCTGGACGTGGTGAATTTGACGCATTTCATGACAATGACTGTAAGGCAAGGGAAGGCGTTATAAGGAGTTTCAGTACTATTTCAGTTCAGACTATTTATCTCCCTTTGAGGCGATTCTTCCATCCCTTGGTACCACAGTATGCGATTATGTTAAGTACTTGACAACAATGTACAATCATCAAGCAGCCTGTCTGTGATTATAGCAAAACCTACTCCTATAACTCGTTAACAAAGCGGTTCTTGGGAATCCCATGTCTAATGGGCCTCGTTAGCGAACTAGTTATTATGGCGCTAATTATTATTTACATTATGACGAAGCTAGGGCTTCTTTCTCTTGACAGTATTTTACGCGATCACAGAGTTCTTTATTCAACCTCGTTCAGATTTAAATCCTATTCAAACACAGAATTACCATTTCACAAGCGGGTTTACATAAATATCGATCTGTTTTTCCACGAAACATCTGGAAAAGCATTTAGATTCAGACTGAAACAATAACAGCTCGATAAACAGATTAGCATTGATTGTTTCAACACCGCCGGAGAATATAGACCAGGGTTGTTAATTGACACTGGCAAATATTTATGCGAACGGGAAGCACCTGTATAATCATAATTATTCATGCGACATAGTATTTTGATTAACATAATGCCCATTCTTTTTATTACAAATACTTGTCTGCTTATAATAACTCCAACTGTAGAATGTAATTATGTTCTTTTCTGTAAGTAGGTCTGATCTGGTACAGATCTTGAGAGATATTTTTAGTTTTTGTTAACTAGATAGCGCATGCATTTCTTTTCTGAGAATATCTGAGAACAAAACCCGAAACAAACTTAAAAGATGAATGATCTCTTTCAAAGTCCAGAATTTGTAATGTCTGGAATGGCTTTTTGAAGAAAGATTCAAAACAGCTGAGAGCTGGACTGTCGCAACTGACGGCATGCATCAGTCATCATGTAGCTAAATCACAATTTAAACAGTTCAATGACCGGTCGCACGACGATACAACAAAATTTATGGAAATGACAAGCTTTCGACAAACCGGGTATTCATAAATATCATTTCGTTTTATTGACACATTTTATCTCGGCTTCAGCAGCTCGATGCGAACGTCAGATTTCCACTTGTTTAGGATCATCAGGGCATTTATTATTATCATTACTCAAAGGCTCTTTGCATGAGACAGCTAAAGTCATATTCTACCACATTGTGGAGCCTACTTAAACCTATTAAATTTTAAGTTTATACACAAAATCTAAGTAATTACTACAGTTTTCGAGTATAGGCCGCAGCCTGCGATTGGCCGATGTATTTTTTTTATCTAGCCTGTATCGGTTAATGTTACTTGACTTATTATAAAGTAGTAAAAAAAGTTTCGAGTACTTACGAAATATTTACATTTCTCGATGACGCCTACCCTGGAGGCGAAGGTTTCGTTTGTGGCTTCGATCTCCAAGATCCTGTTCTTGAGGTCCAGGTTGTTCTTCTGGATGAAGAAGATGTAGTCTACGCCAATCATCTGGGAGAAATGGAAATACAATCAAGACAATGATAAAGTTTTTAAAAAGAAACTCTAAACCGGGAAGAATGGATAAAAGAAAGGGAGGCCATTACCCTGTAGTAGCACGATAACGGCATTAATTAAAAGAAGAAGCTTAGCAGAATGGCACCTTCCCCATTTTTCCGTGTATCATACATACCTATCGTATTTTCCATGTTTTCCGTGTATCATCTTGTTTGTGACTACGATAGGTGTGTACCTATCGTAGTCACAAACAAGACTACGACGGTGTGGAACAACAAATATAAACTTAGAATTCCCTAACCCCAGGTCAGGTCACTGGTCGAGCAAAGCGAAAAGTTTATGTTTGTAACGAAACTAATCAGCAAAAAGTTTCTTTGCTCGATTTAGGACAATAAGCTCAATTATTTCGCTTGATTCTGATCATTCAATCAAGTCCGATATGTCTCATATAGTTTGCTTGCTTTAATTTGCTTGTGCTTATCATAGTTTATGCTTTTACTTTCATCATCATCTCCAATCAACTGGCTATACGCACGTTCTTGGAAGCTTTTATTCCATTCTAAAAACAAACCTTCTTTAGAAGATAGGGAGCCTCCACATTCAACTGGCATCGCCTGGTCGTTTCTCGTTGCGAGTCGTCTTCTGACCAGCTGTCCTCTGTGATTAGGCACTCCACCACAACCGGGATTTGGGGGCAGTTGGGAAACCGCCTCTCGTAAGCCTGTGATAAAGAAAAAATAATATTAGAAATTTTCCCAGTGATAGATATTAAGATATTGTTTCTTTATACGGTAACCTTAACAGGTTGAGCTCAATCATAATCATTAAAATCATATCTGCAATAGTATTAATATACTTCAAATGCCTCAATATAAAAGGCGAACTACATTACTGTTTAAAAAACCTAGTTTTTCATCTAAGTATCAATAAATTACTCTCGACTTTTTTAATTAATATTGTAACAGCACTAACAACCTTAATCGACCTACAAAATAAACCTAGACGTCGTTTTCTAAGAATAACTTTTACGCCTTATTTTCCACTTTCCACATAAAACCCCCGCCGTCATTAATTAGTAGCTACCGAGCCCTACTTTCGGCGATAATATCTAAACAGATTTTCGTGTCCAAATTCTTAATTCGCGGCTTAGAATTTGGGCCAAGCACCCGAATTACAGATTCAGTTATTAGCACAATTACAACTGTAGTCGTTTAGCATATTGTAGACCTGGAAATAATAATGTAGGAAAACAAAGTAAAACGGAGCACGAAAGGCCTTCGTGGAAAATGCTCGGGTTCCGTAATCACCTAAGTTGGGAACGTGGCATCAATCAAATACGAATGTTTACGAACACTTGTCGGTAAAGGGCCGATGGAAATTGAATTTCAACTGAAAGTTCAGGCAGTTGCCAATTCGGGCCTACATCCTCGGATGATTTATCGAAAATTGGGAAAACGTTTACTTTACCGGAGACTTTTATCGTTTTAAAGGTTTTAATTTGTTCAAAGATAATGTTTATGTTTATGTTTTGTAAATCTTTGCTCAGATTATTACATAAGTACATACTTATAATAGTTCATGTTTAATGAAACATGCATTATTGTATGTATGTAGGCACTATGTCCTAATTAATTAAGTTGTTAAATTAATAACTGTACAACTCCCTAAAATTCAAATTTAACTTTCATGATACTGTAATAGGCAAGTTCTAAAAGTAAATAACCTCTCGACCGCTATGTTCATATAATGATGTAAACATTAATTAAAATCAAACCCCATACTTGAAACTCTTTATTTATGTTGCTAACAAATATGGAGAGTATGTGATCGTTATCGATCGCTGATATTGCATGTCTAGATTTGGGCGAGACATGTGAGCTGTGACGAGTGTGATCACGTTGCTGAACATGTGTATCGAAGGCTTAACATAAAACACAATTTGAAAGACTGGTGATTTCATTGTAAAACAGGTAAGTATACTATTATTATTTCTGTTTCGTATCCGTTTGTTCCTAAACGAATCCTTAAAATACTAAACTTTACTTTGAAATAATCACAACAGTTTGAAAACAAGAAAGAACCCTTTAACTTTGCGGAGTCTCACAAGGGCCTTTATTAGGACCAAACCGAAACTCGTTATTTTTCCTAAACTAGTTAATCAACCGGGTTTCATCCACAATACGTCTTTACGCAAGTTTTCAATAACATGGCACCTTTGTTTTATAAATTTAACGATCTATTGTGGCATTTCGCAATCGGTTTGCGATTCCTTTGCGTTAGTAATAGCTCATTCGTGTTACATACCAGTCCTGTTTTATGGTCTATAAACTTTTTAAAGATTTACCCATATGGGTTTAGGCATGGTGTAATGGCTTATGGTCGTAGTTTTCTTTTTAGGGTTCCTCAAATGGGTTTCAGTTTTAATAAGCTTTACTCATTTTTCCTTTTCGTTGTGTGAACTTGTAAAGTTGATAAGACTGAACTTCTGAGACGTAATAGACTAAAGTTATGTTCAATAACACCCACCTGTGTACTAATAACGTCAAACTAATGCGAACAATATGGTTGCAGACATAGTGGAAATAATATTTCTCGAGATTTGTAATTTTGGATGGCTATAATATATGGTAGACAAAAACAGTAGCTTGAGACCAGCTAACAGCAGTGGTGCTATGAAAAGCATAGATCTCTTTGTTTTTTTAAGACATGTACAGTGGTGGCCCCATAAATTATGATCATCCTGAAACATAGGTTGGCAAATACCCTCGAATTGCAAATAAGTATCAAGTCCTTAAAGTTACACGTGCCGTCCAATAAATGTTTTATTATATTCTTCGTAAATATTTAATGCGAAGAATGAGCCCGACATTTTGACACAACGATTAATAAATGTCAGGCGTTTTTGTCAAGACGTTGTAATCGATATTTCAAATAGACACTTCAATTCTCACAAATTTCTAGTATGCTTCTCGTATGAGAGGTAATAAGGAAGACATTCACTTGTTTGAAATATTATCTTCTAACGTAGAGGTTTACAAAACAGAATCGAAAGACTGTCGTTAGTTTTGCCTAATAAATCAGCATTTGACAAAATTCGCCTGACCGTTGAGTTTTTAACTCAAAAAAACATTTTCAGTGGTATTTTTGTTTTATTTTCACAAAAAAATATTTGTTGACCATGACCAAACAAGTAATAGTTAATCAGACCTCCACTGGCATTGGATCTTTGCTCTTGTACTTTTAGTAGAGAATAGTCTTGTAACTTTTGATTTTTTTTAAATATTTATGCCTATTTTCATAGCTGAACCTTGTAAGCATACCCGACCTAGCCCCACTGAACGACATTCTGAATGAGGCCAGGTCAGTGTCTGACCTTTGCTATATAGGATGGTCGTTAAATGTCGGAAAATTCCATCAATATTGTCGATACTGGGAAACTTTAAACTGATATTAAAACATAGTCATCAATGATTTTCAGTCACAATTACTGAAATTTACGCAACAGAGGTTAGATTCTTAGTTTAGCCGTAAGCTGCTGAACAGGGCTAATGTAGCATAAGAGGTCCTCATTCTTAATGGCTGCGAAGACTAAATGAAAAAAACAACGATAATAATCAGTCCTGCTATACGTCAGTGATGATAATGATAGATATAGCTACTAAAGTACAACCAATAAAGGTAGCTAGCGAAGGGTTATGACTCTTATTGCCATTAAAACACAGTTTAAAATTAAATCACAGTGTTCCGCATCCTCTTAAAGATGCTACGCATTCTCTGATCTCGCCTTTACGGCATCTCAACCATAAGGCAATCGACGATATAGCACAATACTGACGACTTACAAGCGCAATTGAGATTGAGAGGCAATTTGAAACGTGCTCAAAAAGCTAAAGGTGTCGTCAGAGCAGGGGTGAAATGCCAGACTTAGTCGGTGTAGTGAAAGTATAATAAATATCTGCTACATGTCTAAACGCCTGCCTCTTCAAGTGTATTGGGAGCGCACATGCATAGGATATTGCCTTTGAAAATGGCTAAAAATGTAGCGTTGGAAAGAAATTCAATTTCTCGACAAAATGGAGCATATAAGACTGAAATTCAATTCCGCGAATTCCTCAAAATACACTTTTACGGCTTGTAGGTAGTATCGAGGTAATCTAGGTTATTCTACTATTATTTTTCGATCGCAGTTTGAATTTCGGAGTTCTAATAATAATGAATTATATCCTTTAACAAAAACATCTCCAAAATGATGGTTTTTCTCATTTTTGGAGTTTTAGGAGGAATTTATTGGTTGACAATAGGACAGCGGACTTAAAATAGAATATTATCATCGAAAAAAGCCATAAAGGTCAATATACAGCCTTCCTTTCGTAATAAGGACAATACGAGGCATATCAACAATACACGTCCGTGATGATAGCGTGTGGAATGTAGAATTGTGGATGTCCCGACTGGATGTGACGTCACGGAGTTCGAGTATTAGCTTTGATAATACTATAAAAAGCCAACAACACGATAAGTCAATGAGGGGTAATAATGCCCCAATAGCCTAGTCCTAAGTGCAACTGTGTTGAGAAGGGTTTTCCTATGAAATTCTCAGTTGCAGACCAGAGTATGGATTTGTAATGGCAATAGGCGAATAAGCGAACTGTGGGTATACATAGTACAACTCTGCCTAATACTGCGAGGAATACAGATATGATGGTATGTTATGTAATAGGTAATAATTGTCCACTCATTTGTCATAACTACAAAGGGATGGTGATAGTCATCCTAGTTACAGTATGAGCATAAATTGCTGTCCAGCGAATCTTAGACATTGGAACAGTTTAGTTCCGAAGATAAAATCCCATGACAAAAGCATTTCATACATAATGTTGCCCTCCAAATATTTTATTTTTTTCAGATTGTAAAAACTCGACAGATGAAGGTTTATGGGCTATATCAATAAAGCCAGGCTTCTCAATAGGTGCTCAAACATTAATCACCGCTTGAGTGCCAGTTCAAAATATCGGCTTTACACTTACTTTGTACTTTAGGTAGGTTACATTGGTTTCAGCGCATAAGATTTCGAGGCAAGGGTGAACAAATAACACGCTACTTGGTAGACGTAACGGTTGCTCGGTAGAAACTCAAATTGACAACAAGACTCTCATAAAATAATTCTAAAGCCAATCTGGACTTATGGCATAGAACTATGGGGCACAGCCTGTGACTCGAGTACTACTTACTTATAGTTATAATATAATGAAATCTTGAACGTGCCAACTCCAAAAACGACGACAAAAGCACCCAAATCAGCAGTACAGCTTAACATACCTGAAAGCATTTGTCGACTGAAGAAGTAGAAAAGACTGTGACCAAAATAGTCACCTTCACAAAAGAAAGAGGTGCTTCCGCTGAGAGTAACCTCCTACACACCATCTTGAATATAGTTCATTTGACTGATTGCAGGATAATACAACCATTTCGAAGGCGCTTTACCAGCATAGTCAACAAGCTACTATCAATAAGCGTCTACGTCACACAAGACATGTCAATTGTCAACAATTCAAGTTCCAGAACCTGACCGCTATTATAGTCAAAACCATTGTACTAATATTTGTTCACGTTCTTGTCAAACTAATACAGCTCTGTTCCAGTAAACTTTAGGACAATGTATCAATAGCGTGTGACGTCACTGGACATGTCGGCTGCTACGAAACTTAGCGATTGTTTTGGTTGTCAAACTGTCAGTTATGTTGTCGCTATCTGTGTGTTGGGATTTATTTATATATTAATCGTAATTGGTTTACTTAATAATATTGCTGCTGTGCAATGTTAGATAGTGACAAGAATTTGCTATGAGAAGAACGTTTCTGTTTCCGGATCTCGTGCTAAATGAAAATGACACTTATACAAATCAATGTTTAATAATTCGCAGGTTTTTATGATTTATTAATCACATTTGAAATCATATTCATTACATACTTGAGTACCTACACGGAGTACTATAAATTAATAGGGTCAAAGAGAACACAAAAGTGGTTACTGACCACTTTTGTGTTCTCTTTGACCCTATTAATTTGACTAGACTAGACTTGGAGGCCAAGAGGATCTATCCATAACGTCATTAGCCCAGTCAAGCGAAGCATTCCACAAAGCTCGCGATAGGGAATAATGGAAAGCGGTGAGAAGGAAATTCATTGGTGCTCGGACTGTTCGGTATGCACCGAGAGACGAATTTTAGTTCAAACCAAGTTTAACTTAAGAATTCCTAGGCGAACTTTGTTTCTAAGAAATATAAAATTCTTCCAGCTAACTGCTAAAGCCGAATCAGTTCCAGAACTTACAGAATATTTTCAACCAATGTCAAACTTAAAAAAGGAACATAAAAAAACTAATAAACCACAGACAAACCAATACCATAGCTAAAATAATTTCCATCCAATAAAAAAACAGCACAATCTCCGTAAACATACGAAATACGTATTTCGAATTCCCGACGGAGCTCGAACGCGTTCGTGTTGTAATGTAACGATTTCATATCCGTTCGGACACTGTCGGCAGCGCTCGGCGAAGGGCGTCCGTTCGTTCCATTTTAAAATTCACATATTTATACTTGACTGAAGGTGTGATTGGCTGATGAATATTTTATCAGTTCTTACCTAAGGGCCTGTTAGAGCACCTCCTTGTGAGTTCATGTTAAATTATTTAGCAGGTGTTTAATTTATCTGACAGTTAGCGGCTTTTCAGCTTAATTTCAGGTTCGTGCGTAAATTTGTAAACAAGGGCTTGCATATTTATGAGCTACCTCCTCGAAATACCAAATAGGTTTGTTGTGGTTATTAATATAATTAATGTATCGATTACCCTTTATCGATGACCCTTTATTGACAAGAAAATTGCAGTAACATATTTTTTTTTTATATCAAAGCAAAGTATTTTGGTGAGTTCAGATTAAGAATATTCAATGATGCCCGAAGTATGTAAATTCTTGATAACCGTGAAGAATAAAGGACAACTATTTTTAAACTACATCTCCATAACCCAGCCTATTGTAAATTTAAATGAACGGGGCTCCTGCAGGGCTCCGGTATCTAAATTTCATGCTTTTATGGAGATTAAAGAATTGTACAGCTTATCAGACACTTTCATCTGTTTACGGTTGAGCAATTTTTCAGAACTTAAATCTATCGAGGTCGGACCACTAGCGATAGTTTCAATTTGAATACTAATATTGTTTTCTGTTTTAGAATCACTTGCTTTGACGTTGTCTTTGTTTACCGAAAAGGATTTTTTGTCTTCCAGAGGATTTTGGACTGTGCATTTAAAAATAATAAAAGCCGATCATCTCCCACTAAGTTCCGGTTAAATAACTTGGCAGATAATTTCAAACAAATGTTTCATTTTTTAGATTATCCAACGATTAGCACCTATCCAGAGGTGGTGAAACAGGCCTCTTAGTAAACTTAATTTCAGCATACCTAATATGTAGGCAGTTATCTAGGTGGATTACGATAGCGTTAGTCTTTGTGTGTCCTGGTACTGGACAAATCTCATGCCTCCAAGTATCAATCTTTGGGTAATAAAATTAGATCCAATGTACTCAAACGTATCAAGGTCATCACGCCATCTCTTCTTTGGTCTGCCATGACACCATTAAAATGTCTCAAGTCTCCAATTATTAGTCATTTTCGCCCACCGATCATCAGACATGCGACAGACATGGCCAGTCCAGTCTGGACAATAGCCGCTTAATTCTACCTTTTCAAAATGGAAAGATAATTTAGAAACCAAACGTTTACTTACAATAATTAAGCATTGGAATCAAATTGATAGCATATGTGCGGTAATTTAAAAGGTCACTGCGGACCTAATGAGCGTCGGTAGTGGAAGAATAAAAGAAAATTTATTCTTTATTGGTTGCCATTAAATTAATTAGGTTTGGAGTGGGGCGTCCTTGTCTGCCCTGATATTAAATTAAGTGGAATCGATACTAAGAAAACATGTATTTTGCTGTCTTCGAAGTATTAAAATAGTAATAAGTAATGAGTACGTGGGAACTCTTCATATGTAGTGATGATTCACGTCGATGACATCTAGGTCTAGACTTAGAACACCTCAGTTGCTATTACCGAATAAGGAAATCTATCATTTCAGGTTTTGTCATTCTAATACCGTGTCCTACAATACCGATATCAATAATACTGACGCCTTTTATACCGAAGTCTCAACAGCTGGTGCCTTCAATGCAGTCATCAATAAAGACGACGACAGCTATCCTGACGCTTTATATTGACGCCCCTAATACCGACGCTTTTGATAACTAAAACACTGGCGACTTAAATAAGCCCTAATAGCTCGACTCCGCTAGATCTATATATCAGTACAGGATGTAGGTTTATCTGAACACTAAACGATTTACTTCTCAGCTATATTATGAGCCACTTACAAAGATAATATAATTAAATGCTTACCATACAGAAGCCATTAGCTGCAATAACTGCTACTTAAGTATATGTGTAATTAAACGCAATGACATGACGCATGCTGTTGTTAAACTTAAACACCTCAGCAATTTAGACTTATAGAGAGGTCACATGGACTAAGTGTCGCTAGCTTGCAAAGGACCTGCACTTATTGCAGACCACACAGAGGCTACTATCGCGTAAGCAACTAGATATTTCGGCTTGTTGGCGTGAGTATTGCTTGGAACAACGCCCCCAAGCATTGAACAAAGATCGTTGTCACTACATAATTATCACGTGATCGAATCTTGGATGGCGGATGCGGAAGATGTGCATCGATTAGCATTTAAATACAAGCCCGCATGTAGTATCATCCATGTCATACGCTGCGCCCAGTTCCTTCGCTTCCACATTGGCAAGATACTGCGTTGTAATCGTTCCTTTTATTGTAAAAATTTTGAGAAATTACTGTCCTCAAAGTTAAGGCACAAAATCGCCAATATATTTGCTTAGTTGTCCAATGAAACGCGATCAACCGCCCATACAAGTTGTGTTCAATGTAACGGTCGCCTGAGCAACCCACAAATTGCAAGTGACTCAAATTAAATAATCGCTCACGCGATGTCCACTGACATGCAGCCAGTCTTGCTTCGCTTTGGAGTTCGCGGAATACTTGGCGTTTTATCGTCCCTTCCCTGGAGACTTGCGAGCTCCAATTTGTACTGACATGAAAGAAATCTGTTCTTACTTCAGGTACATTTCAAGTTCGTAGCCCATAAAAGGACACATGTCACTTCATTAGGTTTATACTTTAGATCGACTGTCCTAGAAAAAAAAATAACAAAGCGTAAAAATAGGCTTATCAAATCATGGGCTTACAGCCTTAATCTATCATTTAACAATCGTTTCTCTATTGTTTCGACATTTAAAAGGTTAGGTAAATGACAATGTGTTTTTCGTCTGATAATTCCTTGAGTTGAACCATTGCTATCAGACTTCATTCAAGTGGTTGTTTGTAAAAGCATGTTATACATAGCATGCGTGTTGAACGATTATTAACAAAAAGGTCTTATGTAATTTTATCGTTGCTTTTATCACAACAAGCACGCAACGAGGCGGTTTGTTCAATAAGTTCATTCATGCGTCTATGTTATTTTGGGAGTGCGCCTTGACGACATTCTTGAGGCTTCGTGTAATTGCGAAGTTTAATTTATTCAGTCTAATCTACGAAGTCTTTGTAAGTAAACAGAACCACTTGAAGTTCATTTATGTATAAAATTAATTAAGGAAAATCTCCCTAGACCTTGTTTCAGTAGGTAGTCTTTCATTTCAACTAAAACAAAAGCAATACTACGATCTACCTCCTCTTTACTACCTTTATCTACTCCTTATGACGTAATGTTTCCGGGGATATAATCAATTTTGGTAAGAGGGGATGGAACTGGACATCCTGACGTTGACTTGCTATTTGATAATATTAGTCAAAAATAGTGACTTCAATGGCGAAGTACAAATCTAGTTGTAGAGCCTTTGTCACTGATAGATACAATTAGACAAGAAAAATAATATACACACAATTTGGCAATCATATTCAAAGTACAAGTAGACTTTAATCTGGCCTAAAGCCCAGATTTTGTAACACAGCCTTTGTTTTTGCAGATTACAATGATATCCGCCGTCATCCACAAAAACAAGGGTCTAGCGATATTACGTAAAAGGAGCTTGCCCTTGACTTTCTCAACGTTCAGATTTACTATCCGTATTATGGCAGTACTAATATTTGGATCTGTAGCTTATGAGCTTTCTGGGAATAAGATCGATGTGAATTGATCTAGAAGGACGAAAGTTAAGATTTGCTCTGAAAATGTTGGCTTTTTCAATAAAATCATTTTTAATAATCGTTAGTCTTTTAATAAAAGAAAGGAAAACATTATTTTGAAGATTGTGATTTTGAATTTGAAATACCTACAATAAATGAAAACCAAAATACGAAAGGTACGTGTTGAAAATCTTCAAAAATAATGCTTAATATCGGAAGCCTTACGCCAATAGCAGCAAATCAAAATTTTTGTGAAACCAATAAAATTGCAAACAAAAACAAAACTGAGAAATACACGTAATCCGTGAAATCCACTCAAACAGTTTCAAAACTCAACAAAGAGGAACTCCAACGCATGTCGCTCAGACATTGTCATCTAATAGTTTATTATTGAAGTCCTGAACACGTTTATTGACACTTGCTACAGCTATTGTTATATGACTTTGGTATAATGGCTCACGTTTCACTGCCTGTGATTCAGAGTAGGTAACCAAATCTCTGACAACTAAGACGAAATGTGGTTAGGAGACGCAATTGAAGTGTTTTTTTCTAAACTTTATAATAACACGATGTTCATCGGCGGTATCTCCATTTCAATTGGCAAAAAAATAATGTAACCTAGCTAATTTGGTTTACCATGCGGAAACTTAGATATAGAAGTTTGATCCACGCAGGACGAATGCTATACACAATTATGATCATGCAGTAAGTAGTCATCTGTAAATAAAACTTAAGCTATCGGTGTTTAAAAGCGGAGTATAATGCTTGACGCACTAAGTATTAAAATACAGTCTAATGCGCTAAATAGATCGTTGAGAGACGTTAAATATGGACTGGTGGATGATAGTCGAGGGCAAATAGAACTGACGCATACTGTGCAGCAAAATCTCCTTTGTAACGGACAACTGAATTAGACTGAGAATATCGATTTTAAATCCACATTCCACATCCATCACCTCAGGGAGGCCAAAAAGACTACACTGAATAATTTTAAATTTAAAACCCATAGGAGATATGTAGGAATTCTCTAATGAATATAGTTCTATCATTCTCCGAACCCGGCCCTTTTAGTTCCCGCGTTGCGCAGAATTCGACCTACATAATCTTGCAAAGATAATGGAGGGTCAGCTATAAATTTAGAACATCTCATACCAAACGTGATAGAATAATGTTCTGTGTCAACTGTTGAACTATTGTTAGTAACTAATTCCATTTTAAACTTTGTTTAAAAATCGATAACTTAACTAAAAATACTAACTGAAAAAATTAAAATGTTTCGTACTAAAGTTATGTAAGTTAAGATAATTTGTTGAATTTACTAATAATAAACAAAATAGACAGCATCTACACGCAAACTCGCTATAGTATTTTTTTTAGTAACAACAGTTTCTACAACAATTTAATTTAGCTACAATAATTTATTGAGACGGCAACTAGCGGAACCCGTAACAAACTTGAACTATAACATTTGAGTATAGTTACAAAACCATGATCCTAAGAATATCACGTTCAGCATGAAACAAGCCGGTAACGGTTCTACAACAAAACTCTATTATAACCCAAAAGCAATAATCATTTGAAAAATGTAAACGTTGTTTGTTTTAAAATATAAATTAGTAATCTCTCAAGTTAAGATAATTGATACCACAGGCAATAATCTTAAATATAATAGCTACAATCAAATTGATCCCTGCAATGAAAATCCCCATAGTATCTGCAAGGTCAGGAGGGTATTTAAGGACTGCGAACCCCAAATACGAGCTTATGTGCTTTATGGTTACGCCAATACGATATTGATTCAAACAGTACATGGGAAACCTCATCTGTTTTAACACAAATATACCTACGAATGTGTATATTCAAAGTAACCTCTTCTTTCCCACCTAGGATTTAATTTACAAGACTGAAGTCAAAATGGACCTAAAGATACAGAAAAGTAGTTTTTGAACATAAAGATTACAATTCAAGCTTTCACGAATTTCTCGTTTTCAAGGTAAAAATGAACTCATTTAGTACTAAAACATTTTAAAGATCAATGTAAGTAATCGGTATCTAAATGAAAATAAAATGACTGGAAAGGCAACGTTATTCGTTTAATATCGAACACAATTTTAATTAAAGTCCGCTTTAAGATAAAATTGCCTCATTTAGGTAACTCAGAGGAAGTTGGTAATTAGATCCAAGCCCCCATAACTGCCACTTTTAAGGAATCTGCTATTAAAGTAAATATAGACTATTATGATCTCATAGCCTTGAGCAAAAAGAAGTCTTATCCATCGACTTCTTCTGAAGCACGGTTAAAAGAATTTCATTTAAGCAAAGTATTTTATATCTTAGCCAAAAAATGGGGCTAGTTGATAAAATAAAACTTCTAGATAAACACGACAGTTGAGCGTCTAGGAATGAACGGTAAACTAAAAAAAAATACTTAACTACAAACACAAGTAAGATAATATGACCCGTATTTCTTAGAAAGATAGAGCTAAACTTTCCAAGAATTTAACGTCTGCAAGATATGGAATCTAGTGATAGCTTGCAAAAAACTTTGTCCACATACTTTGAAGTGTTTTTAAATTAAGGGGAAAAGTGCTTGAATGCTTAGTTATGGGAGGACCATATGTATGGAAGTATAATATGTATGGTAGTGTTTTTAATTTTACGGAGTAATGGTGGCTCGGATGTTTATGCAAATAACCCGTTTCCTCAACACAAAGTTCCGCATAGATAAAATCAAATCTACATCGATGAAGCTTTGTGTTCAAATCCTACAATACTGGAAAGTAAAACGAATGATGTCATTTTTAGTTGTACAATACCCGATAATCAATAATGGAAAAATCTTCAAGGGGACAAGACTAAAACTAACTTTCAATCAATATTCCTTACTTCATTCGAATCTTCGTTTTCTGTCATGCTGATAGTATTATTATCGGCAACAAAAATGGTCAGATTTGTATTTCCGTCAAAACCCTTGTCATCGTTTACACCATAAAGATTTTAAACAACCTGGATACCAGCACAAACCAGATTGCGAATCACAAAACCGGTCCGAGCCGGTTCGCCGAGACGCTTCGCAACTGTATGAGACCTAATAAAGTGTATTAAAGATAGAGTAAGTGTATTAAGTAAATTTATCGTTGTACGTGTTTTTGAAACAAGAAAAACAATTATTTGTTTTGGAAGAGCTATGTTATTGTACTTCCCATGTCTCTTTTGATAAGTGGTAAGATAAAAGATTTGGATGTCAAGACAGTTTAAATATTTGTGAGTCGTGTCGTGGAGGTAGTTCTTCACATACAAAAACGAAATGGACTATTTGTAAATTGCGATGTTACCGCGCAAAAGACCGAAATAGTTTCAGCGTCTAATTCGCATATATAATGCTGATTATTAACTTTTTTATGGTCCTAAACAGGTTTTAACATATTCAAGGCACTCCTCTTGCTTCTCTTCAATGACTACGTCAAAGGAAGTTACCCGTTATTTTGACAATGGATCGATCCTATACAAATCGGAATTAAATAATCTTTGATGATAACACTCGAAACATCATAACAATCACGTGTAGGAACTCTCAATATCAAGGTAATCTAGATATATTTAGCAGTGCCCACCAAACACCATAACACACGCTCTGGCGCAAACGCAAGCCGGTTTGTTTATTTATGTGGCAAGCACTGGATAATATTAGCAAAGATCCGCTGGTATATTTACGATTATGTCTTTCAGAGTGGAGTGGCCTTAGGAATACGACTGGTTGTTTATCATTTATCATAACTTGATTATTTAGAGTTAGATCATTGAATCCAACATGTTTCAAGTGTTTGTGTTCCTTTGTCTGAATGTAAAGAAGTAGCGTCAGTACCGTGTGTTTTAGCAGTTCTTTCTCTCACTGTAGATTTTAGTACTAAATGGACTTGCATCTACACATCAAGCTGTAACATCCTCAATATTATTCCAAACAATTGTTACTGTTACCGTACATTTTTTTAAAGGAGTGTCTATGGCGTTTCTTGCTTGCGCTTCTCTTCTTTTGAATTTGAATTGATTAGGTACTATATTTTAAGAATAAGAATTACTAAATGGCGCATTTCCTGCACAAAAGGTCATCGGGAAAAAGTGGCGAGGTAGTGGAATGGTCAGGGACCTACAATTAGATGGATTAGATCGTCTGCTACGTTATATAAACATATAGCTGGACTTTAAACACATGCCTGTCATCGCATGCATATTTATGACTTCCAATTTAGAGAAGCAATGTGCTGCATACATATGAGAGCAGTTTCATAGATTTCAGTTTCTACAGCTACAACAATAAAGGCCAATTTAGATTGGCGCAGTTTTAATTAGAAATCTACTTCCCGTTCAGATTTCCGGTACAAATTTTTCGTAGTTATGAATTCGGCTATCAAATATTTCGTCGTTATAAATTAATCAATAATTTTAAGTTAAAGTTTTATAGCTACTTTGACGCTTTTTATCAACGACTAGCTTTCCGCCAGCGGCTTCGCCCGCGTGGTCTTATGATTTTTCCTCCGTTTTTGCAACATTTTTCATTGCTACTCCGCTCCTATTACTTAGTCGTAGCGTGATAGTACCTGCGTGATAGTGCCTATAGCCTTCTCCGATAAATGGGCTATCTAATACTGAATACTTGTTCAAATCGGTCTAGTAGTTTCGGAGCCTATTCAATACAAACAAACAGTATAGATCTACATCAATGGTGTTAGTTTTAGGACTTAGGAGCAGCCGGGTAGAGATTATCCCTCTTGGAGGTGTTCTAGCACGGACAAAGGCTCCAAGGGACACCAGCAAGTGACGTTAGATATCTGGGATATTTTGTTATAAATACCCAACACATTCCTTCAATATAAACACGGTATAATAGAAATAAATATTAAATAACGTGATCAAGTAAATAATAATTAAAAAAACGTGCGAATGAAATTAATTATTGCCAACCGGACCGCCTTTTTTCCGCCAATTAAATTGAGACTGCATGGTGTCTCGATTACACGTAAGCTATATCAAAGAGAGGAAGATTATCAACATAAATGGACATCATAACAGGAACTATTTATTAATGTTATCACCATCGATTAGGTTGTCAGTTTGTTTGTTTCATTAGAAAAGAAACACCTACGGTAATGGGACGAGCATTATCATTATCACGCCTATTGTTCATTGAAAGCTCATCATCCACGAGTATCCATACCATCCACATGCGTACCTTTAAAAGTAGGTGACTTTCATACATTTTGACTGTTTTATCGGTTATATTTTTAACGGTTTCTGCCACATGGGTTACGGTTTCTATGAAACAAAATATTTGTATGCCCTACAAGTTGTTGCTCTAAGTCTGGGTGTGTGTGATTAGAATTTTATATTTAGAATTCTCTCCTGTGTCGTGTGTTTAGGTACTAACGTAACGCAGAAGAAAATTCAAATTTGAGGCATTTTTTTTAAGTTTTTTTTTATATACTAAACGCTGCATTTATAAATAAGCAGTCTCGTAACTATAAAACAAATAACACAAGGATAACTGTAAAAAAATCAATAATTCAGATGTCGTTGATGTGTAAATAATTTTCGCAAACATTTCTACATTGTTCTCTCATATTTATGTACGTAGCGTTTATTATTGTATCGAACATCATTCTCAATAAAATAACTATAATTTAAAAGTGTAACCATAGGGTTACTTGTCTAATTTAGAACCTAGACTCGAAATTTCATAAGTGCCTGTATATGGTTTATACTAAACTTAAACTGTTTTCTTTTATTGATAGACTATTAATAAAAACTTCCTAAACGATGATAGTTAAACTTTTCACAATTTCTACCTAAATAACATAAAAATAGCACAGACACTGATAACAATTTATCAATGACGGCAAAACAGCAGTAAAGCAAATAATTGTCAGTATAATCATCAAAACATTTCGGGAATAAGGTCATCGGCCATCTCTTCCGCATGCTGTCGCCTGTCCTTCTTATCGGAGTATTCTGACTTTATTCTGTCATTGAGGACGTTTATTTTTGTATACTTTTATACGAAATAGCTTGAAAGTCGTATCATGTAGGTATACAGTACGTATGAATAAATATAAATTCCATCTAATAATTATTTTCTGTATGAAATTACTTAAACTAATAAAACGGCCAATCTTAGATTTAAATCTAAGCCGGCCAATATTGTAATACTGTAAATAATGTTTGCTTCTTGTTCATAATCTTTATAGTGGACAATAAAGAATAAAATCTATCTATAATTTGAGTTGAACAAATCTTTCTTTCTTTCTTACAGCAAAGATCAGGATACTGTGAAGTGTTAACAGTTTATTTCAGTTTATTTCTGCTAGGAACAAAGAGCGTTTGATAGCAGACATGCCACATCTGCATAGTTGCTCTTATATCCAAAGCTTATGACTGTTTGAATGAAATATGAATGGAAAGCTATGACTGGGTTACTATACGTCAATGATTCGCTTCCGGATCAGTGTCAAAATTTGCTACAACTTCCGTTGGACTCCTTGACGTTTATAAATCGAATTTTGACGAAACTTGGCAACGATATAAATTGAAGCCTGAAATATGACATAGGATAATTCGCATGGTAATTCTTTGATGTTGCTTTTGTTCCGAAATGCTGCGATGATAATTTCTACAAATAAAGATTACTTATTTAATTCTTAGATAAAAGATCGAGTACGTACGTTTTTATACGCCTTTGTACAAGAATAAAATAAAATAAATAAATAGAGACTACTGCCTCAAAATACTCCCTGAATTTATAAGCCCCTTTCCGCCAATAACGTCTACCACTTGACCGGACAACGAGCACAGATGGCTCTTGGTCCAACTAAGACGTACTTAACCAAAACTAAGTGGGTCGCCAAATAAAGCGGGGTTTAGTAAGGGCTTGCTGGAATAGGAAACTGCTCCAGTTTATTTACTTATTTATTACATTACTGATCCGAAATAACGTATACAATCTATTGTAGTCAAGACAACCTAAAATATATTGGATATAATTAGATTTAAGAATAAAATCTATCACAGTTTCACGTACTGCATTAACTTTAGAGTATGTGGCATGCTTGCAGAGTTCCAACATAATTACAAAATTCCATATTGATCAACCTGAAAAAATGCGAGCTATGAATGGAAAACAAAATACCTACTAAAATCAAGATCGTGTGTCGGACTATCGGAAAAAAAAATTGTGGTCCAAAAATGGGGATGAATTTGGCCCAACAGTAGGAGTGGTGGAAAGTACGAGAAAAATATCTCTGGGATTCATAAGAAAGACACTATATACAATTGTTTTGAAGTCCACAGCCTCCACATAACCACGGACTGCTAACAACAAACTTACAAGTTCGCAAACAAAATGCAAAACAAGGAAATTGTATTGTATCTGTGTTGACGCCTTGCAACACAATGACGAATGTTTACATAACCGCACGTGTTGTTAGACGTGTATCAAACCAGAACAATAACGAGAAGACATCAATCATATATTCTGATTCACTCTACACCAGATCAATTTATGAAATGGATACATTTTGTGAATTTCATTCATACTCAGGCGTGTACAGTCACGGCCAAAAACATGTATACACTTGTCAAAATTCAAAAGCGGTTTTCTCCTAAAGTTCTGCTGGAAATATTGTGGTATTACGAACATAGTATTTACGAACCAATACTACACTGACATTGGTGTTATCTCAAAGTTGCAACCGTTTATTTATGAAAAAATCGCCTTAGCACCTTTGTAAGTATCTATATATCTTTGCTCGTGACTGTAACTGTACGCTTTCATCCCACAGAGGTAGATAGATACTAGAGCACGCCACTGGCTACCATTCTTGAATACTTCTTTTGCTTCTTTCACGTCCATATATCTTGTCATACGCATGCGCCGGTTGCGATCAAGTGTCCCCGTCCTTGCTTTCCTCGCCTTTTGTGTATCTGTGTGCGTCCAAAAATAAAGATTTTTCTTTCTATTTAACCCAGTTCAATAATTAAAAGGTTCAAAAGGGTAGGCGGCAGGAAAAGTTGTAAGGAGCCTTCACCACTGCCGAGGGGTAAGGACTTAGGAGAGAGGTAACGAGAAACGGGTTCAAAGTTCCTAAGTCCACGCAGACGAAGCCGCGGGCAAAAGTTAGTTAGTCTCATAAAACACGTGTAACCTCTATTCTACATTAAGGACACAAACACCGTTTCATAGTCGTCCTTACTGACAATCACGTTGTAAAATACAACTAATTACTTAATTAGGTATTTACTTACCGAGGGGACTGATAACAACTAAATACGTTTAATACTTATGTACCGTTACGCTTAAGCCCCAAATGTTGCCGATAAGATGGCTACTGCTAAGAAACAATAACAAAGACAGTTAAAAAAACATTAATGCATTTGTCCCATTGAAGGGCAGACGAGGCTACCTGATGTTAAGTAGTCCTCGCCCATAGACCTGCAACACCCAAGGCGTTGCTAATACATTGCCGTCTATAAAGCAACCGAGAGAGGAACTGCGGCTCTCACGCACTAGATTCGGAACGCACACAAATTTACTTTACGACAAACTCCAACTCGCCATTACTAATTGGATCTCTTCTCCGCATGAGAGGAATTAGACTATAGTCCACCACTACGTATTTATGAGTCTTCTGGCGCTACTGCCGAGAACTCAAGTATGTGGCTTAGATATGATATCATCATATCAGCCAAAATAGATCCACTGCTGAACAAAGGCCTCACCCATTGACTTCCACAGAGGCCAGTCGTATGTTGCCTGCATCCAACGACTCCCAGAGGCCGTCTCATGCTGCACTTTCCGGTGCGTGGAATCCACTCGTGAATCCTTCTGCCCGAGCATCATCAGTTCTGCGAGCTATGTGCCCTAGACGAGGTATGTTATGAGTAAATCAAAAGAATTACAGTTTCTCAGAAACTGCTAATAACTACCTCGTTAGGTTAGTGGCCCTAAGCGCGGCTGCTACGCTCCAGGTAGTTTAATAACATGTATAATACAATCACAGAGTGTTTTATGCTACTTATTATAAACACAATATTATTATGTTTCCTCTTTACATAGTAACTATATCAAACAAAGTCGCTCTCGCTGTTTGTACGCTTAGATCATTTAGACTACTAAGGTCTATTAGGACATTTACTGCCCCATATTAGTATCTACATTGCACCCGTGCGAAGCGGGGGCGGGCCGCTAGTAAATTCTATAAATTATGAGTGACAATGTCAATACACACTAACAGGACAACCAATATTAGGGAATTCTTCCTCAAATTATTCATCGACAAACCCATTAAATTAATATGACACGTTTAGGACAACGACATGAAGCAAATAACCTTCAGTTGAAAGTCATTTGTGCACTAAAAAGAAGTAAGTCACATCGCACGAGGTTGATCAACATATTTTGAATCGCAAGTATCATTTTATGATCGTAAACCAATTAGTTAATTACCAGCTAATGAAACGACCTATGAACACGGTCAAATGGATTCTGACAATGGACTCAAGGACAGATTTTTAATGTAATTACTTAAATATGCAGATGTAGCAGCGTTGTATATAGCTACTAAGTGTGTTATCCGCGGCGATTTAGTTTTTCCCAATCGCGAGGAAATTTCCCAAAACACTGACTTAGTGATCATTATCACTTTGTAAACTCTGTTCAAAATTTCATGTATCTAGAGTCCTAGACCTGCTGGTTCAAGCTGTGCATTGACTAGGTTGGTATGCCATCCAAGATTATATCAAAGTGACATTAGACAAATAAGTTTAACGTGATTGCACTCTTAGGTAGATACGTAGATAGTAATATCCACAAATTTCTTATTCCTTTCACTGATATGGCCAGGATCGGCATCGCTCAAACAATCTTTGGCAGCTACTTTCAGAGACTCTCATTGCTTTATAGAAACTAATATAATGTAACAACTGCTCTATGTGTTAGTATGTACCGACAAGACTTCAAACAATAATATAGCCGATTGAAAGTCTGAAACCTATCAAATGGTCATTTTTCGTAACAAAGAAGGATACACGCGATACTATTGATAGACTTCCTTAAAACCTTTGCCCCAGATAAGCATGAATCACGATTTCTCCAACCAAAACCACAGTTAAACAAACCAGTCCAATCACCGACCGTTCCGCCTCTGAAATGACAATTTATCAATCAAAAGACTACCTTAAAATGAAGTAATTTAAGTCTATAAACAATAACCGCATCATTCGGAATGAACTTAGAATCGGTCATGGTGAGAGAAACCTAGAAACTGAATGGTTCAATCAAAATTAAACTTTATAATATTGGTGTAGATTGTGTAGAAACTATGCATACTTTACACTGTAGTAGTACCACAGACACATGTGTTAAGGGACCATAGTGGTCGTTAACGCGACTGCTAAAAATAGAGGTCCTAGATTCGATTCCCGGGTCATGCAGTGTTGGTGGGTTTTACTGTAAAATCGTTAAAAAATATTTTTCTTTCCCCGATTTTTAAGGCCGGGTTAAAATTAGCTCGTGCCAACTTCAACCCGGACAAGAAGTTTGGCGAGAACTGTAAACACCACTACAGAGGGGCGGGTTGATGACTGCATTATATTATTAACAGTGTCTTACCTTCTGTACAATACACGCGGCATAGCTTGGCCGGGGTGAAGTTAGCCGTTTGAATGCGCAATGGATTGTTTACTGCGCAACCAAACACTGACAAACAGCTAACTTCACAGGCATGTTATGTCGCGCGTGCTGAACCTAATGTAATGAGGATACGGCCGCCCATCCTCTTGACACGATGCATTTACTCGCCTTTGATACTTGATACACACGAGTACAGCTGAATGTGACATCACATACCATACGATGACAACGTGAGCGATACAATATCTAATGGTCATAAATTATTGAATCTAGGTATTTGAGATCACAGTTCAGGAAATAAGATAAAGTTATGATTCATTTCTATTAGTCAAGGAGATAATTATGGAGAATAATTTTAATTGTTTTCTGATTGCAGTTAACATTTTGAAATGTAGACTATCACTAACTACTACTACTAAACTAAATATTCCATTAGGATAGTCGGCTAACATACCATCACGCCTACATTCCCCGAAGGGTTAGGCAGAGATGTACTGCAATTCGCCGGTATGTTTAGGTCCGATGTAAGGGCGACCGTATTGCTAAAAAAACTGAGCACAAATTCAAGCTGTTACTAAAAAAAATCAAACCCAAAAACACTGCTCCACCTGGAAACCCCGAACAGTCAATAGATTTTATATGTGAATTCAAGATGAGTTTTTAAAAAACCTTTCACAGGGAACATTTTTAAATATTATGTTTTATGGACATAGTTGGATATTCTGTGATGTTAAGCTAATCAACTATTAATCTGTCGGATTGCCCAACTTTAAGGGCCTGTTTCACCACCTCTGGATAGCCGCTAAGTGCCAGATGCATCTGCCATCATATCTGCCAAGTAACATAACGGGAACATATCAGTACCTCGACCATAAGTTTTTCTCACTAAGCTCGCTAGCGACGCCGTAAAATATTTATATGGAAAAGCGTCCAACGCCTTTAGCGGTTACGTAAAGAACTCAAATCGGCTATGAGATTTCAGCGTTTCGATGCGTAAAAACCTATCGAAAGTCATTCGATAGAACTCATGGTCGAGGTACAGGAGGTGGTGAAACATGGCCTTAGTATGCAAGCTTTGTACAATTCTCGCCAAACTTATTGTCCGGGTTGAAGTTGGCACGAGCTAACTTTAACCCGGCCGTAAAAATCGCAGAAACAAAATTATAGGATTGTAATAAATAGAAACGAAAGCCCAAGTCGTAGGCTGTCGTTTTAAATTCAAATTCATTTTATATTCAATATTTTTCTTTCTCCGATTTTTAAGGGCGGGTTAAAGTTATCTCGTGCCAACTTCAAACCGGACAATAAGTTTGGCGAGAACTGTAGTTTTTGCGATTTGTTAGTATGTATAGATTAGATGATAGGTTAGCACTTTATTATACAAATATCTCAGTACAATAATAATTATCGCGTTCGATACGTGATCACGCGGGGGCGCACGTGTCGCTACATTTAGCGCTTATGATTGTGAATAACTGTGAGAAAACGTTTAGCATTGTTATGTTTACGTACTATGAAACATAATAATACGCTAGTTCTAGCTGTTTTGTTTGTGGTTTTTCTGGCTGGCGTGAAAATATAACCCACCTCGTTGGTCTAGTGGTCCTGGGTTCGATCTCCGGGTCGAGGAGTGTTGTTGGGTTTTCTGTGAAATTCCCAGTAGCAATTCGGAGTCCATTCGGAGTCGGATGGCAATAGGCTCGCCCCGTATAACATGGGACCTAAACATATCAGCGAAATGTGGGTGTACATAGTACACCTCTGCCTACCCCTTTGAAAAATATAGGCGTGATGGTATGTTATGAAAATACAACCACAAAGGTCAGAAAAGCTTGAGGAGGGAGAGAGGATTTGTTATGAGAAGCAGAATAATAAGAGTTGTGCTAATTGCAGTGCTTGCAGTTGTATGACTGTCAAAGTGGTGGTAACAAAAACCGAGGGTAACCCAGGGAGGGTATATGGTGGGAACCATAATATCAAGGAAAAACATAGATTAATTATCTATCTATCTATCTATATAAATAAAAATGAATCACTAAACCTGTTGCTAAGCTCAAAACTCGAGAACGGCTAAACCGATTTGGCCGATTTCTTTTATGTTGTATTCGATGAAGTCTGAGGAAGGTTCTTATGGAGAGAAAATAGGAAGAAAAAATTAAAACAGGGAAACGCAAGCGAAGCTGCGCAGGGGTCGCTAGTATTAAATAAAACTCAGAATAGTGCTCCGGTTTCTGGAGCAATTTCCATGAGGATGCAATAGACACCATTCTATGTTCGTTTTCTTCTATTTCTTCTGCACATCCGCAGTCCTAAGAGACGGTCTGGTTTTTCCTTATATAATTAGTTAGGCGACAAAAACGGAATTAGCAACCCTTGTCTTTTTGCGCCACGCCACAGTTCAGCAGACCGAAGTTATAACTGCAATAGCGCCGGATAATTTTAGCTATCTGAATATCGATTTGAAACCCGATGGCTGAGCGCCTAGCTATCAGCTTTCACCAACTGCGTACTGCTAATTAAAGAGTCATATTGCAGGTTAGCCAGCGATAAATATGCCAGGTAATAATAACCTACGAAGTTCACTGCACGTTTCGTGATGCTGTGTGCCGTGGGTTTGATTCCCACCCAAGATAAAATATTTAAGTGATCCGCAGATATTTTGTTATGAGTTTTGTCGACGTTATTTCCGTTAATTGTATGTTGAGATCTCACGAGACACTCGGATTATACTATCGTGCGAGACCTGCTGTTTTTTGTAAGGGTTCTATCCTTTTCTCAGGTAAGTCATAAGTAGATAGTTCACCAAGCTGATCTAGTGCATATTGGCGGACTTGACGCATCCTAAAGAACCGTGAGATAATAATACCGGCTACAGATACTTGGGCCTATTTCACCTCTGAATACTGAATAGCCACATTAGCCACTAACCGGCGGATAAATTAATTAAAAGAAACAAAAAACCCGACTGCGTAAAAAGTACTAACTAAAAATCTAAAAACAAGCTCTGTGATGTTGGAAAATGTATTGCAGGCGGGACAAGCTGTTCGTTCATAAACAAAATTGTTTCTTTGCTTGTCCCGCCTGCAAAACATTTTCCAACATCACAGAGCTTGTTTTTAGATTTTTAGTTAGTACTTTTTACGCAGTCGGGTTTTTTGTTTCTTTTAATAATTGATTTTATTTCCTTCTTTTTAGTTTATAAATCATCATAGAATCACTAGGTTCAATCCTAAATGATGATTTAAAATATAAATTAATACAACTAAAGATCATTTTCAAAATCAGTTCGTACATTAAAGCGTATAAAATCCGCCATATTGTTTTTTTTTAAATTTCATGTACCCAGTGACAGTCGTGCTATCAAGACGAATCTAATGAGGTGTAATTTATCTAAATCGGTTGAGCCGTTGAGTAGTTACGACCGGACATAGGAACGGACATACATACATACATACATACATACGCGTCAAACACATAACCCTCCTCCTTCGGCAGTCGGGTAAAAAATAGAACAAAATTTGTATGAATTTATCTGCCAAGTAATTTATTGGGAACTTATTAAGAGGTGGTGACAGAAGCCCTTAGTCTCATGTAAATAACTCAACCTAGAGATGGAGATATCAAGAGGTATTTTTCCGATACGCAAATTATTTTATTGCTAAATTCTACAACGATAAAAGATAAAGCAATAATTGGTTATAAGGTCAAATCATTGCGATAGCTTAATTGACAAACAAAATAGTAGCTTAGGTAAGTAGCAGCTAACGCCCCTTGCTTCGGATCGGCGACCATGTTCGTACTTCTCTAGTAAAAAATCTAGTGAAGATGGAATGTCATGTGAATTGTGATGGAGCCAGATGGAGTGACGACTTGCGGAAGGCAGGTGGCAGCAACTGGATGAAAAGAGCTCAAGATCCTGGTTTGTGGCGGTTACTAAAAGAGGCCTAGGCTACATTCAGTAGCCTAGGTAGTGGATCAATACGGGCCGATGATAACACAAACAAATCTTGTGATTGGTTTCAATACTTAATATTATGATATCAATGGTCACGTGTATTTAATTAGGTACAATATTGATAACGATATCTCAAAGCCCAACGTGTTACTCTAGCGGTAACCCTGTAAGTCTGATTTCAATAGTCACGCGGATGAGCAGCCCGGTTGAGGTTGAACGGTCTGCGAGGCTCATGTCGTCACTTTATCTGGTCTTCAGCTTGAGTTTCGGCACGAGATAGGCCACGAGAAAATTATTTCGTGACGAGATTGTTAGGTGTTTATCGTGCTATTAAAAAGCACTGGCATTATACTGAATGGAAGCGCCTGATGTTCAACAGCGCAGCGTGAATGTACACCCAGCCTAATATTTGCTTATTAATATTCGGTGCACGCCGAGTGAAAAGAAGAGGATAATAGGCCATTATGGACCACACAATTGTGTTTGGCATACTTGCTGATATTGTGCCGGGTTTATAAAGATCCTATGTGGCTATTTGAGGGTTATAACATTTTTGATAATACAAAGGATTCTTGAACTGTATAAATAGGTCGTAAGGACACTTGTAAATTTGTACTCTGACCAGCAAACCCTGGGTGATGCCTGCTTTAAGTTTTTTTTCAATTCGAGGATTGCTTTTGACCACTACTTCTGCTGATGTTTAGTGGCGATGCGGTCAATATTAAGAGGAATACCTACATTAGTGTTTAAACCCCTTGTTTATCAGTGAATTTGATTCCAACTTTCGGGTGTAGAGAAAATACGTAAGTGTAATATAATGGTATATTCCCGTAGATGCCACAAAATCACGTCTTCGGCATTAATTATTCCTCACTTTATCTGGTCTCCAATCTAAGCTTCGGCACGAGATAAGCGACGACAAAATTATTTCGTGACGAAATTTTTAGGCGTGCTGGCATGGGCTTGGTACTTGCGTTCCATTGCTTCTAGTGTCGTGCATTCACCCTTTCATAAGAATGCAAAAAATGTGATAGAGATTATACCTAATTTAGTGTTTTATAGCGGTTACAAAATAGTTACTATGCTTTGCATGGAGAGTTTATTTTTCCTCAGCCAAAAAGTAAATATTTGCACAATTAAGTATTCAATGTGAATGCCAGCATAACATCTTTTCGTGAATATGTGATGGTACAATGATTGCTGTTGTGAATGTAGTGTAAGATAATTCAGCATTTTTTTTTATATTTGTTTTTCTGCCAGTGTCCTGTTGTGATATGAAGGATTTTGAGGGATCCACTGAACTTATCAACTTTGTGGAGTATACTGAAAGATTAATTCAGCTTGACATTCAGATTATGTACCTACTGTGCGCAATGTTCTTAATGGCACTTTGAAATGTCATTCAGAATGAATTAATGTTTATAAATGTTATTTATTTAGGTCTTTGTTATTATTACGTTTATTTCGATTTATTAACATACATTTTTATTTTTTAAATCTGATGTAGGTGACTCCTAATTCTATTCATTGCTTAATTTACCTTAAGCATTATAATTAGATTATAATAGATTATTGATTATAATCAATAAAATACATCAAATATCATTAAGACTTTTGTGTTTATTATGCACAATAAATCTATAAAATCTGTGTTCTTACTCAACTTTTACTTCAGTGAATTTGAAAGTTTCAGTAATTCAATAGTGCCTCTTGTGTCATTATAATTTAGGCACCAATGCTTCAAAATAAAATTATAAAAATACGAGTTAATAATTTAAGGAAACATTAAACACATCAAGGTAGCCATTAACAGCATATTTCATAGCAAAACGGAAACAATCATTATTTACTTCATTTAGGACAGTAAAATTACATGTTGTGTGGCCTAGAGTTAATAAAAACATTGGCCATAAAACATAATATAGCTCTACATTTCTTCAGCAGGAGTAAGAGCCTACAATCAAGAGTAGATATTTTACAGAATTATAGGCCGACCCAGAAGCACACTATGTTACACCTATAATAACATAGGGATTTTCTCAAATCATTAGTACCTACTAGTTATTGAACTGATTTTCCTTATTCACTCATCCTTGGAGACCACAAAACAAATGTTGATTTTTCATCTGTATAAGTGGACGTAGTTAAGCAGAAAAGACTCAATCCACACTTTGGTCAAAATTGAGTTAAGTATGCCATCGTACTCCTGAGGGTCGAATCTATCATGTAGTGAAAACCCTATTTTTAAAATGAACACGAAAACTAGTTTTTCTCACTACCCCGACTCAACCCACAGTATGAAGAGCATACAAAATGTATTTGCTGAACGAACTCAGTCCGCTTGAATTGTTTCTGAGTAATGTCATTTCTATGAGTATGTTCTTAAGGTCGATAAACCAGAATAAACTCAAACAGTTTGGATCTTTTCTAAGAATTAGTTTTGATTGGAAATATCATACTAATCAAATAACAGAATCGACTCAAACAGGTTGGATCGTTTCTGTGATATAGGTTTACTAACATAAAATATTTCATTTTGTTTATCAGAAACAACTCAAAACACTTGAGATATTTAAAAAAAATAGCTTTTGGTGAACAGCACATTTAATATCAAATAACCTAAGTCGAGTCAAGTAGACTGAGTCGTTTTTAAGGAATAGATATAATGACAGACACAAATATTTTTAATTGAATTGAAAGGACTTAAAACATTTGTGTTATTTATGTTATAAAAGTATTAGTAATATTTAATAAATTTTTATTTGAGTTGGAAGGACTCAAACTACCTATCTCCTTTTTGTGAATCGGGCTAAGTATTGCAACGAGTTTGAAAAGGCGAGTGGCAACATTTTGTTGGTATTACTCTCAAAAACTGGCAACTCTGCCATTTTCTCGCACACTGACTGACTGGTGAAACGCGTGTTTTGTTTCATTTCGCTTGTGTATGTAAAAAACAAAAGAATAAAGATGCGACGAATTGAACGAATTTTGTTTAGTGCCTTGGGGCATGAGATTAACGAAAAGACTGAGTTTTCAGATGGTAAGTAATATCTTTTTCACCAGGCTCATTTCTAACCTCAAAACTATTTTGCTTTTTCGTAAATGTATACTTAAGTAAATGGCGATAAGGAAAATACTGTAAAGATTCCTTATCACTATTTTATTGTTATCATAACTTAGACTGGTTCTAACTTAACTTATTACAATGAACAGAGAGCGACTTGGAAGATATTTCAGCGGCGAAGCCGGTGCTGCTGCCAGCAAAAGATGACGTAGTGCCAGCAGGTGGGTACAATACCTATTTCTTTTTATACACAGCTAACAAATATTTTTAGTTCCGTATCCAAAGGGACCCACCCTCTTATTGTTCGCAAAGTAATGAAATTGATTAAAAAAAGTAAGATGTTGATATGAAACATTTTTTCCAGCTGACGTGTCGGTCAATCGACATACTGAGTAGGTATATTTACCTACCTATCTAGGTACTACCTGCGTAAGAATTGTTATTGACGTATTATTATATTGTTTGTGACACATTTTAATGAGCTTAATGCACCTTTTTGGTTTGCGGTGTTCATGACAACATTCATATTCTTTTTTAATACTGATTATTTTACAATTAATAAAGCATGGTCCAGCAGTAAGGGCACAGGGTTCAATGTTTGTGGTATTAGCTTTTGTTTGGTTTTTGCTTTCGTTTTAATTTTGGTATATTTTATTCCTCATATCTAATGTCTAATAAAATGGCACCTACTAACCTTTATACTAGCCTCCCACCTTAGTTTTGTTTAACGGGTACTCATAACTCTATTTACTAATTCTATACTTCTATTTTGACAACTCTCAATTTGTAGATGGAAATATATCTAAGGCTCCTTCAGGATTTGAAGCAGATGCGTCCAAGGACATCAACTGCGAAGGTACTTGAAAGTAATTGTCTAAGAAATGAATTAGAGACCTAAATTAATGGCAGGATTGAGTGAATAGTGCTCTTTTCTATATTTTCAGATGATGTATTTCAAGATATCTACTAGTAGTCCTTTGTGCTCTTCAGCGACTTCACGATCCACGTTGGGTCTAACGATCAAGGACGATGCAATATCTGGGTTGAAGGGGAAGCCGGATGAGGAGCCCAAGAAGTTGGCTCGTGCCTCATTAATTTCATTAAACACGATCTGACGGATGGTGTCGAGAATTTAGTCCTTTGGAGTGAATGGTGCGGGGGACAAAACAGAAATATTAAAATAATCCTCATGCTAAAAACTATACTAAACAGCTACCCAAATCTTAAAACAATAACTTTTAAATATTTAGAGACCGGCCATTCTTTTTTGCCTAACGATTCTGATTTCAGTAAGATTGAATGCGAGCTTAAGCATCACGAACGTATTTACACCGTAGAATACATGAATATCATAAAAATCTGTAAAAAGAAAATCTTGTGTTTTCATCGTAGTAACATTAAGGGGGTTTCCCCTTAATGTTACTAGGATGAAACTCATGCTAAAAACTATACTAAACAGCTACCCAAATCTTAAAACAATAACTTTTAAATATTTAGAGACAGGCCATTCTTTTTTGCCTAACGATACCGATTTCAGTAAGATTGAATGTGAGCTTAAGCATCACGAACGTATTTACACCGTAGAATACATGAATATCATAAAAATCTGTAAAAAGAAAATCTTGTGTTTTCATCCTAGTAACATTAAGGGGAAACCCCCTTAATGTTACTAGGATGAAAACACAAGATTTTTTAAGCACAAAAAAAATCGAAATAAAATAGTTAACCGCAAAATATGTACAAATAAAGAAAAAGTAAACTGGCTAAAAACTAAACAATTTTTTGTTGAAAAAAGAAGATCCATACTTAATGACGTTAGAGAGTGGAGATATTCAAAAGATAGATTTGTCAAAAAAAACAAAGGGATTGAAATAAAACTAGTTTTTACGGATTTTATCGCGTTATATTAATATTATTTTAATCCCGACGTTTCGGACCCTTTACAGCGTCAAGACGCCTACCACCTTAGTCACCCGTGACCATGGACGCTGTAAAGGGTCCAAAACGTCGGGATTAAAATAATAGTAATATAACGCGATTAAATCCGTAAAACGTAGTTTTATTTCAATGTCTAGTATTCGCGTAAGTGTCAGAAATCAGTAAAAACAAAGGGGTTACAATCCAATTTTCAGAAGAAGATTTTGAAGTTCTTTGGCCCCAGGGAAAAGCCATTCCTCAAGCAAAGTTCGAAGATCTTAGATCTATGTTTACTTTAATACCGAAGATTGTCACGCATTTTATAATAACCTTAAAGGAAACAGCTGTATCCACGAGGGTCTTGATGGAGACGGGCCAACTCTTGACTTTGATTTGGAAGATTGTGCTCATATTAATAATTTCCCTCATCTTTGCGCTGTTTTTTTTCTATTCTTAAAATTTTAATTATGGCGTTTTTTCCACATTTTGTTAACGTTATGATTAAGGTCAATTATTATATAATGTTTTTTATAATAATACTTGTTTTATTATTTTTATAACATATTTTCTAGTCGATGGGTAGTTTTGAGTCCATTCTGAGAAAGTAATAAAAAATACCTATCTTTACAAATTTAAGTTTAATTGTAAGGACTCAACCCACATTTCACTTAATATCTCAAAATCTATTGCAAAGTATATCATTATTTTGATGGAAAAATAAAATATAAACTATCTTCTTAATAATATAGGGCAAACAATAAAAAAAATATAACTTTTTGTCAGAGAAATTACAGCTAAAACTTCAAACGCCCATAAATCAAAAGTGACATATTGTGGATTGAGTCCTTTCTGCTTAACTACGTCCAAGTAAGATTAGGATAAAACATAAAGTATCCAAAATCCTATTGGAAAATTATCAAAAATAGTGCAATCACAATAACTAGTGCTGATTGCAAATTATTGGTACTTATTTTAGGAACTTTTAGCTACTGTATTGACACCTATTTATCAATTAAAATTCAACTGCTATGCTCAAGGAGCTAAACAAATATTTTGGACGTGAGCATTGCTCAACACAGTAGTCATTTGATTGGGAAATCGTGCTGACCAAACATTACTGTAAACCATAATAGGAAAGTTTCCTTCCTGACCTTGTCACAACAATATGATAATGTCAATATTTACATCATTATCACCCATGTCATAAGAAATTAGCGCTAAATACTCACGGCCATCACCATCTCGAAGGGATACTTATGTACCCTAACGGGAGACACGTACTCCTGGACCATTTTTCACAATTTTTAGATCACACGAAAGAGAATAAAAGAACGCAAGGACTTCACAATATTTTTGATACCAACAGTTTCACACAATAGTCATGCTGGCCGAACTCCTTTCACTCGCGACCAGTCGACAACAATATATTGTTAGGTCGAGTCAGAATTACAGCGTGTCTTGAACTTGAAATAAAATCCACGAATTGAAACAAAATGGAATGTTTGCTGTGAAGTCAGTTGCGTATGCGTAGCAAATTGATTGACGTTTCACAATCGTTTGACATTTGGATAGTACTGCCAGTGCTAAATAATGAAATCGGTTAGTCCTTTCTTGTTCGGATACGTTATCGAGGTTTTAATTTCCAAGGTCAAAACTGTAAAAATATGAAATAGGTACTTTGTTGTAATACGTGTGTTGTATTTCATGTTATTATATATTACAATTAACTGAACTAGAACTAGGCAGTTGAATCATTTAGTTTCACAAATTCTAGTTTAATTTTCTCAAAAATAAGTTATCACTACCATGAAGCTGAAGTGTTTCTACATTTTGGTCTATCTCATAATATCATGTGTCAATGTTTCAAGTATTTTCATTGTATTCTGGACTTATAACAACAAAAAAAGGTTTTGGACAATATAATTCTGTTCGAGCAAAATAGTAGCTTCTAGAACCAAAAAGATAAAATATGTTGGAGAGCAACCTCAATGCTCAATTTTAATGTTGCTATAATAAAAAATAACAAATTGCAAATAAAACTTGAAAGTTCCTCGCTAATACTTGCCGATCGTTGATAGTCCGGTTCCAAATTAATAAAACTCGAGTGTGAAATTATCAGTGACGCGTAAAGTTCATCAGAATTAGCATTATTAACGAACTATCAGTAAAAATAACCAAACAAAATATCATTTCCGCAGGTCATTTTCCACGTATTTCGTGACTAACTTCAAGACAGTGAGTAAGCGGGCCTTGACGAAGCGCGAATGTCGCTTTCTATTATTTGAAGATTATTTCTTCTGAATTTAAAACGCAAAGCAAAATTCTGGCAAAATTGTGCGCGTTCGTGCCCGATGTCTAGTGCTGAAGTCGCCGATAATTCCGTTGACCCCCCGGCGAAAAAGCGGAAACTAAATACAGGAGAATCACGTTCCAACAACTCGGCAATGGCGAACAATGGGACGCGCGTGGAAGATGAGATTGACGAGAGTTTGTACTCGCGGCAGCTTTACGTGCTGGGGCACGATGCCATGCGGCGGATGGCCAGCTCAGACGTGCTTATTTCGGGACTCGGCGGTCTCGGCGTGGAGGTAGCGAAAAACGTGATCCTCGGCGGAGTGAAGTCGGTGACCCTTCATGACGAGCGCACTTGCACGGTAGCTGACCTGTCATCGCAGTTCTACTTGTCGGATAAAGCGATTGGTCAGAATAGGGCTCTGGCATCTTGCGAACAGCTGTCGGAGCTGAATCATTATGTGCCCACCACAGCGTACACCGGCCCACTTACTGAAGACTTCCTGCGCAAGTTCCGCGTGGTGGTGCTCACAGGTGCCTCCTGGGTGGAGCAGGAGCGCGTGGCAGCGATCACACATGCCAACAACATAGCTCTTGTCATAGCAGACACTCGAGGGCTGTTTTCTAGAGTGTTCTGTGACTTTGGACCTGAGTTCACAGTAGTAGATGTGACTGGAGAGAACCCAGTGTCAGCCATGATTGCTGACATCACACATGAGTATGAGGCAGTGGTCACTTGTCTTGATGACACCCGTCACGGCTTGGAAGATGGGGACTATGTCACTTTTAGCGAGGTTTGTATATAATAAAATTATTATCTTATAATTATTTTCAATACTGTTTTCTTGTAGGTATCATCATCATTATTAGTCCTACAGTAAACAAGACACCAAAGGAGCACATTCATTGTAATTAATTACTTGTCTAACATGTTGCTATGTGTCAATGTTATGGTGTATCACCAGTGGCTATCATTGAACAACCTTGACCTCTAAATAACATCCTAGAGTTTGACTGTCTGCCAGGAATGCTGTTTATTTTCCAAGAAAATGTGGTCATCTACAAAACAAGTGGTGATGACTATTAGATTATATCTAAGGTTTTAATCTTAATCAAATTCAATTTAAACTGTAAATAGTTATTAAATAAGAGAAGTAAAGGTTTAATCTTCTGCTGGTATAGTTTGATCAGTCTTAAAGTGTAACATTTGAAATTTAATCTCAATAGTCACTCCCATCAAGACACATCAAGTCCTTCTTAGTCCTAGGGTTTTTAGTGCATCTGTTCAGGCTTAACTATTGAGCCATGTATCCATCTTTGATGAGTGAATCATAGGTCCTTTACCATACCATACTAACAAGCATCGGTCTCTTTTACATACAAATAAATTATTTTTCTTTGTTCTTGGTACTTATCCATATATTTTTTTATTTAGGGCCTGTTTCATCACCTCTGGATAGCTGCTATCCAACAGATAAATAAAAAAATGGAACAATATTCTATGAAATTATGTGCCAAGTAATTTAACAGGAACTTATCAGGTGTTTAACAGGCCCTTAGAATTCTGAAGTTCAACAATATTACAATTCTGACAGTGTTAGATGATCTACATTTATATTTCAATGATAAAGAATATAAAATATATTATTTATTATTTAAATATAAATAGAGCAGGGTACCTAATTGATTACTTTACTTTACCTGAGTACAGTATGTAGGTAGTTGCCATGGTTAAGGTTATAATAATAGGTACTATGGATAATTGCTTTTAGACATCTGCATTATGAAAAAGCTTATTGCAGTTAAACTTAAAATAACAGCATTACCATTATGCTTAGTAAAAAAAATTTCAGTAGATCTCATAATTAGATTGTGAATTATTAATAGCTTTAGCTTAGATTATATGTATTATTAATCTAAGAGCTTTAGTTAATAATAATGATTTAATAAAAAAAATATGTATGTAAGCAGTCTATTTTATACTTTACTCTATCTTTTCTAGGCATTCTATACAATACTAAGGCATTGTAGGGTAGGTATATAATGAAAAACAATAAATATACAGTTCGCGCCAAATGCCTAACGCCAACTTCAACCCGGACAATAAGTTTGGCGCGAACTGTAATATTTTATACAATGTCTATAGAGCTTGAATAGTCTAGGTATTCTATACAATTATATACTTTGCCAGTAACATACACTCATCTCATCATCTCATCTCTACAAAGATAAACTGATATTCTTTATAAAGTAATTCTCCCCTACATTCCATTATTATGGATGATCCTGATTCCTACTACCTTCCATTCCTTCAATCTCTTAAATACAGGCCAGAGGAAAGTAAATACATATACTTAAATCTATACTAGTATTATAAAGATCAAAGATTTGATTGTTTGTTTGTATTGAATAGACTCCGAAACTACTGGACCGATTTGAATAATTCTTTCAGTGTTAGATAGCCAATTTATCGTGGAAGGCTTTAGGCTATATACCATCACGCTACAACTAATAGGAGCGGAGCAGCAGCAGGAAAATCTTGCGAAAATGGGGGAAATGTTATTAAGAACATGCGGAGAAGTCGCTTGCGGGAAGCTAGTTATTAATAAACAAAATATTTTTCAAAACCTTTTTAATTTAAATTTTACTACCATTTATGTTTTCTTTTACAGATTCAAGGCATGTCAGAGCTAAATGGTTGTGAGCCACGTAAAATCAAAGTGCTGGGCCCATACACATTCAGCATTGGTGATACAACGAAATTCTCCAAATACATCCGCGGAGGCATTGTCACACAAGTGAAGATGCCTAAAAAACTTCAGTTCAAACCTATGAAGGAATCCTTTGCCAACCCTGAGTTCCTTATTGCCGACTTCGGCAAATTCGACTACCCTCAGCAGTTGCATGTGGCATTTGCTGCTCTCTATAAGTTCGAGGAGGCTGAAAGGCGTCTACCGAAACCATGGAATGACGCTGACGTTGCCAAGTTCATGGATTATGTGCAAACTGTTGATGTCTTCAAAAATGGTGAAATGGAGGTCAATGCTGAGTTACTAAATACATTCTGCAAGGTTTGTTATCACTACATGTACTACTCTAACTTCTCATCTTCATAATTAAGCTTAGGGCAATGCGTACAAAGTATTTTCAGATCACTTCTAGACTTCTAGTATTATTCAATATTATTAGTTTAATTTGTACTGAGTGATTTATGAATCTGTTGTGTATGTTGAATCATATTACCTTCAACCTCCAGGTGTCTGCTGGCGACCTGAACCCAATGAACGCTGCTATCGGCGGAGTCGTAGCCCAAGAGGTGATGAAGGCCTGTTCAGGAAAGTTCCACCCCATCATGCAGTGGCTCTACCTAGACGCCGTCGAGTGCCTACCCAAGGACCGCGCCTCACTTAACGAGGAGAACTGCAAGCCCACTGGCTCCAGATATGATGGACAGGTGGCTGTATTCGGCAAGCATTTCCAGAAGAGGCTTGGTGAACTAAAGTACTTCATTGTCGGTGAGTGTAGCAGTTTTAATTTTTCATGACATGACAGTATGACGTCATAATGTCTAATGTAGCGGCACGGCGTATTTTATTACGGTTTTTATGTGTTTTTGCATAGAAATTTATGCCTGCATAAAGTTAGTTACCTGTTTATCTTTGGATGAACAAAAACAAAGCAGGGTGTTGACCCCTACAAATATTGCAAGTAATGTTTTATTCACATTATCTCTTTGTTTATTTGCTATCGTATCTTATCGATGTTTGGATATACTTAATTATGTTATTTATTGAGAATCGTGCAGGTAAATCTCCTAGGCCAGTCCCACAGGATCGTAATACGATTTGCAAAAAATATCTGAATCTGAATAAAACTTTTCCTACAATTAAGGTGGCAAACAAACATACAGCCTGCCTTAAGGTTTACCGTAGCTTATGGACGCTTATTGTTACAATTTTGTGGAACTCTTAGGTACTAAACGGCTAGACCGATTATGACGAGACTTTCACTTGCAGACAGTTAGTATAATAACTTTATAAGCTGTACTTAGGCGACTTTTATTTTAGATTTTATTTATGTAACAAAAATTTTAGAAACGCTACTCAACACCGCGGGGACGACTAGTTTAATTAATTTAGCTAATTTTCATTTTCAATATCAATAAAGGATCAATCAATCTAACCACAGTATAGTCAAAACATCGTTGACAAGGTGTAGTAACCGGTGACATCCTAGCAGTGCAATATAATCCGCTACTTGCTATTATTATCTACAAATGACGGTCAACTTTACAAGTACCGGAAAACAAGTGAACAAAGACTGAACAAGTAATTATTACGATGGCATTTTTTCTCGCTCCGTCGCTGTGCGCCGCGCCGGCCACCTGACTCTTTATCTCGTCGAGTCATCGATTGATATTTTTCCTGCTTTAGTAACAGGCATTGGCATAATTAAGTTGCATTTACATCGTGTATCCGATTGACGAATGACTCATTATCCTAGCTTGTTTCTAACTTTATTAGGCTCGGCTTCCAGTCTCAACCTGACTGAATATCAGTATTTTACAGTAAACGACAGCCATCAGACCTCCATTGCTCATTTTCCGGGCAATACCTTTAGGATAAACTGAACACTGAAGAGAAGCGACCAGAAACCGCACTCGAAAACCCCGACAATTTTACTGTTCAATTTTTTTGACTACACTCAAATTATTCTCATTAGTTCCTATGGTCGATTTGCTGTGTTCTATCACCAGATGAAGAACCCTACTAGGCTACTTTGTCAGTTTTCAAACATAATACGTAATAAACAGCATACTATTACGTATTATCAGCCCTATCGGTCATCCATCAATGAAGTGAAGTAGAGCATAAGTATTTTGATATAAGTAAGGAAATAATGAAGTAGTGATAGCCGAGAGGTATGACCACTGCACTGCCAAGTCAAAGGTCTCGAGTTCGAATCCAAACCTCTGACTTTTTGAAATCATGTGCGTAATTATCACTCGCTTTAACGCTGAAGAAAACATCGTGAGGAAACCTGCATACCTGTGAAATTCTCGACGGCATATCAAGTCTGCCAACCTGCATTAGGCTAGCATGGTTGACTATAGCCTAATCCTTCATACTGAGAGGAGACCCATGTCCAGCAGTGGGACAGTATATGATGAAATAATTATGATATCAGTCGCGTGCAACCATCTGGCATGGAAAAAAAGGGGGGAGGCTATTGCTCAATTTTGGTACAGTTCGGGCTAAAATAATAATTATAATAAAAAATGTATAAAAACTGAGATAGAGAGGTTTTAACACTAGCAAAATAATTGTGTGCGCGGTTCCCCTTTCGCCCGTGTCACGTGCAAAGGCAGGGGTCGCCGTACTATCGCCATTTCATTATTGCTACGTATGTTGTTGTTTTAAACGCTTAGTCGTGGTACATTAACAATTAACGACTCTGATATAAAATTAAAACTCGCATATAAAATTAAAGCACGCTCATTATACTAGTAACCGTTCGTTATTATGACAATTCTATCATTATGGCTTCCTTTATTACGCAGCAACATTCACAAGTTGACAACCTACTTACAAAATTCCGTAGTCGTTTAAAACGTTTATTTCGTAAACTATGATAACGCTATCTGAGAAGGTAAATACTATTGTATTGTGCGCATTTGTTAAAAAATGGCACTTAGGCCCCAACTTAGAGGCGTCACTTAACCTTAATCAATCGTTAATAAACAGTGGCTACTATATCTTGGCCTATTTTCCATAATTATATGAGTTTGTTGTCAGTGTATTAAGATATACTGGCTGCCATTAGCTAATGATTCATTAGGTTAAGTGACGACTCTGAATGCGGCCTTTACAGATTAAAAGTTACCAACATGACGTCATAATATGCTGCCTTCTCTCTGTCTTCATAACCGTGCTTTGTTCAGGCGCCGGAGCAATCGGATGCGAGCTTCTGAAGAACTTTGCGATGGTCGGCGTGGGCGCGGCTGGCGGACAGATCACCGTCACCGACATGGACCTGATCGAGAAGTCCAACCTCAACCGACAGTTCCTGTTCAGACCTTATGATGTCCAGAAACCCAAGTCCAGCACTGCTGCTAAGGTAAGATGACTTTGATAACTTCTAACAAAGTTTATTGATCAACATGAATTTCATACACTGGACAAGTAGTAGCATAAGTTTCTTGACAAAACTATTAATTTATACACTTCAAGGAAGTGTCATGGGCCGCACTCAGAAACATCAATTAACCTTAATCGTTAACAAACAGTGGCTACTATATCTTGGCTTATTTTTCCATATTGTATTAAGATATACTGGGACTCTATTAGCTAATGATTCATTACATTAAGTTCGACAGATAATATTACAAGCTAATGAAACACATAAAATATTTCCAGGTGATAAAACGCATGAACCCAGACGTGAATGTGGTAGCGCAGGAGAACCGCGTGTGCCCTGAAACTGAGTCGGTGTACGACGACGCGTTCTTCGAGGCGCTGGACGGCGTCGCCAACGCCCTGGACAACGTGGACGCGCGCATCTACATGGATAGACGCTGCGTGTATTACAGGAAGCCGCTGCTAGAGAGCGGCACACTCGGCACTAAGGGCAATACACAGGTGAGAAGAATTTGAAGGAATATTGATTTATTCGCAGCACAAATTAATTGGGGGCGCCCAATAAATTCAATTTGTACAAAACAGCTACTCTTCTATGACTAAGGTGTTGTGAACTCATAGAGCAAAGTTGATTACTGTTACATAAAAAATACTACTAGTTTTTATCCGATTGTCGAAGGACCCCTCACGTTATCAAAAACATTTGTCATCCACAGGTGGTAGTGCCATTCCTGACTGAATCCTACAGCTCCTCCCAAGACCCCCCAGAGAAGAGCATCCCTATCTGCACGCTGAAGAACTTCCCGAACGCCATCGAGCACACGCTGCAGTGGGCGCGCGACGAGTTCGAGGGGCTGTTCCGGCAAGCGGCCGAGCATGCCGCCCAGTACCTCCGGGACCCACACTTCTTGGACAGGACTCTGAAGCTGCCGGGAAGCCAGCCGCTCGATGCGATTGAAAGTGTCAGAGTAAGTTAAAATTGATGATGGCACTATGTAATTTACACTTATATATTATTCTAATCCAATATTTTTCTTTCTCTGATTTTTACGGCCGGGTTAAAGTTAGCTCATGCCAACTTCAACTCGGACAATAACTTTGGCGAGAACTGTACTGCCGTTATCGTGCAAGGTCGCTTTATATTTATTTGTGGTAATTTCAGAACGCCATTACTGAGCGCCCCCTCAGCTTCGATGACTGTGTGACCTGGGCGCGCCTGCACTGGGAGGCGCAGTACTCCAACCAGATCAAGCAGCTCCTGTACAACTTCCCGCCCGACCAGCAGACCACCAGCGGTGCCCCCTTCTGGTCCGGCCCCAAGCGGTGCCCCTCGCCCCTCAGCTTCGATCCTTCGGAGGACCTGCACCTTGATTACGTGGTGGCAGCCGCTAACCTAAAGGCTCATGTGTATGGCATGGCTCCCTGCGTAGATAGGGAAAGGATTGCCAAGGTTGCTGCTAGCATTCAGGTAAATAAAGAAATTAGTAAATTTTCTAAGAAATACATACATAAAGTCGTTCGTATCCATAGCGAGATATGCAGCTGCCAACCACATTTTTCATTATTTATTATTAATATATGATTCTAATTGCAATAAACTTCCACAGGTGCCAGATTTCAGTCCCAGATCCGGTGTCAAAATAGCTGTAACAGACGCGCAGCTGCAGCAGAACAACGACGACATGGACCACGACAGAGTCAAGAACATCATCGCAGACCTACCGTCACCCGCCAAGCTCGGCAGCCTCAAGATCACGCCGCTCGAGTTCGAGAAGGATGACGACACAAACTTCCACATGGACTTCATCGTCGCGGCCTCCAACCTTCGCGCGGCCAACTACAAGATCCCACCCGCGGACAGGCATCGCTCCAAACTCATCGCCGGCAAGATCATCCCAGCCATCGCGACCACCACCTCAGTAGTCGCCGGCCTCGTGTGCCTCGAACTGTACAAGCTCGCCCAAGGCTTCAACAACCTTGAAGTCTTCAAAAACGGATTCGTGAACCTCGCTCTGCCTTTCTTCGGCTTCTCAGAACCCATAGCTGCCCCAACAAACACGTATTACGACAAGAAATGGACGCTCTGGGACCGCTTCGAAGTCAAGGGCGAGGTCACTCTCCAACAGTTCTTAGATTACTTCAAAAATGAACACAAACTGGAGATAACCATGCTGTCCCAGGGAGTATGCATGCTATACTCATTCTTCATGCCTGCCGCCAAGTGCCAGGAGCGACTGAACTTGCCCATGTCCGAAGTGGTCACCAAGGTGTCCAAGAAGAAGCTAGAGCCTCACGTGAAGGCGTTGGTATTCGAGCTGTGCTGCAATGACGAGGATGGCAACGACGTAGAGGTGCCCTACGTGAAGTACACCCTGCCCTAGGAGCGCGGTGACGTCACCACCATGTCACCAGCCGGTTGTACACTGTCGTCGACGATGTGGTAAACAGGTCAAGATTTAGAGCATAATAGTTACCATTTTCGGAGATGGTTGGTTATCACATCCGGAGGCCGAGTGGGACTCGCGAGTGCCTGTGTCGGACGATACACGAGATGTACAGATAGTGTTTACATGTGTGACGTTTTAATTTGTGCTTCAGAACACGCTTTTGTCTACTTATTGATTCATATATTTATAGTAGTTTATAATTGTTTGCTCACGTCTCATCAAACGCGCTAGCATTTATCCTTTTTTATTCGTCTCGTGATGACACCACAATAGTTTTTACACCAAATTTATTGGATATTTTTAAAGTTGAAATCAGATGGGTCTGTATATGGAAAGAAATAAATAAAATTTGAGCACACTTTTGTTTTATTGCGTGGCCGTTTTTGCTCCCCTATTTTAAAGAGCTATGTAGCACCCAAAACAGAATCTTACGCAACAGAAACTCAAAGAAAACAAGCACGATCGTTATAAAAGTAAAAGTCTCCACTTGTTTTATATATTTATTGCGTAAAAATGTATGCACGAAAATACAGTACAATAATCTCACTAAGTCGTCGGGAAACAACATTGGAAATATTTGTGACACTGATAAAAATGTATGATACAAAATGTCTGTGGTTTTTTTTTAGTTTTTTTTTAAGTGGTTTTGTTCAACACTTGATATTTTCAACGTCTTTTTAAAATTGATGCTTATAATATGTAATTAGTAACAGAAAAATATTGTGAGATCTGTGAAATGAGTGACTAGAGGTGCAGTGAGTTGGCAATGTAATAACAACCTGTTTAGATAATGCACCCGACAGTTTTTTTTTTAATAAACCGGACTATGGTTATATTATAATAAATCTAGTTTGATTATAAACTGTCGAAAGTGTTAACGGATCTGGCTAAAAAAGAACTACTATTTATCCATGATCCAGGGATGCAGCACGGCACGTTGGGTACTTTTGTAAATTATAAAATTTTCTGTTGTGTGACAAGAGAAGAGTACAATATTGATTATTGATAAATTCTTGCAAACGAAATGATTTCAAAGATTTTCCGGAATTTTCCTTCATTTGGAAGCACTTATTGTACCAATGTCTATACTTGAAAAATTGAATCACTTACACTAATTATTTAACATCGTATAATGCACGGTTACAACTTTTCGAGGGTTTAATACTAAAATGTTTCATAATAAAATTATTATTTAAAAGCGATACAAAATATTAAATTTTTCATATCTCTATAGTGTAGTTGTTTATTTATTTTCATTACATTAGCCATTACCTTAAATCAGGATAAATAATCTGTAAATACATCAGTATCAGGGCGGTTACCATGTCTTTAAATGATGAAAACCCGAAACTATTCTGGGAGCAGTGTTCTTAGTCGTGTTGATAACTGACTCACAAATTATTTAGGTATAACGGCTAATGTAATCAATTCCTGTGCGTTTGGGATCTACACTAGCATTTTAGGGATATAAATAACACTATGTGTACAATTTCTTACATTCTAAGGATTATAAAACTTACAATAACTTTTGGATTTATCGCTGTATATTACGAAAGGCCTCTTTTTCAATATTACTATATTAATTCAACATTCATAACATGCATGTGAAAACATATTCTTCACAGATTATTTTTCATTTAATAACAGAACAGGTATGAGAAACAGTTTGAGAAAACAACGAATTTAAAAAGGCTTTTCTTAGAGACTGAGGTCTCTAAGAAAAGCGTACTACGCGGCCACGGTCACAACTTTTAATAAGGATCGAAAAAAGAAAATCATCTGTTCCATACATTTTGTTTTCTTTAGTGTATGGATCAGAAGTTTTTTGTTTTTCCAGGTTTAGGATTGGTCCCATAGTAAACGTGACTCACAAAGATGAGTATAGAGCCGTCCTTTCGTTTTCACGACCAAATATCACGGCGTATAGGGCCTATCCGCGTGTTAGGCAGTGTCGTGGTCGCGTAGTGCGAGAAGACTAGTCTAGATTATAATCAGTACATTTATATTATTTTGACTGATGCTTTGGAATAATATTAATACAACCTTATTAATGAATTAAATGCTAAGAAATAAATAATTTCGTTACAAATTAAATTTGAACTTCCTTCGGTTGTTGTGTTATTTTATTAGACATAGATTCCTACTGATATTTTTTACTTATAAATGCATTTTTTAAATAAAGCACGATTTAATTGAATCCTTAATAGAGAGCATAAAAAGGCGGTGCAAAATAAGCCAATTGTTAATAACTATGCATTATTAATAACAGTTTTATAGACTTTAGTCGCGTGAGCACAAGGAAGCATACTAAATAACGTTATGTTTTTTTAAGGTAGAATTATTGTAATGTCTGGTCCAATGTAAACATACCATCCAGAATTTAGTTATAATTTTATATTTCAAGCATACAAAATAACACAATTATTATATTATTGAATTTTCACGCTGAATAGTTCATGGTAATGATAAATTCAGCGAGTTACGCGTTATTTTTAAGTTTCTATGTAGGTAGTGTTTTTTTTTAATAAATACAAAAAAGATTTTCTGAACAATATTACGGTTTTTCAAAAAAACTATAAATAAATGTAATACCAAAATTAGGACATAATAATCAAAATTAATTCACATGTACGCTATAAAATTTAGGCCTTGTGGGCAATTGTCGAGCAAAACAGTAAGGACACGGGTTCAGTACGCCCAGCATAGGGATTAACGGAAAAACGAGATAATGCAGTTATTCAAAGTCAATATTTTCACAAGTATAGTCGGAATTATACCGCTACCTGGGCAACGCTGATGTTTTTATTTTATATTTTTCATAAGTTTATAGCCCAGCGTCGCGGCGCTGCGCCCAGCAGTGGGCGAAGAAGCGCGGCAGGCAGCTGGGCGGCGTGGGCGAGGGTCAGCGCCAGGGGCGGCGGTGCGGGCTCCCCATGTAGCGCGACACCGACACTCCGGGCCCCTTGTCTCCACTAAACGTCTCTGCCACAACAAACATTATTTTGTAACAACATTATGATGATATGTGTGTTGCCAAGTACCTAATATTAATTTATCATATTAATATTTACTGAAATAAGTAAAAAGAATATCTAAAGTAAAAACGAGTAATTGTCTAATAGCTCAGGACGGTTTTTTCGGAATTAGCAAAATGAATAATTAATTGAAAGATCTTGGCCGTGAAGAGTTAGATCTTCTTGTCTCTTTTTCTTCGTGTCGTTGGTAAACTCATTTAACTTTGCTTGGGCCCAGGTAATAGTAATATATTTGGTGAGCTTAGCTGGGAGGTGAATTATCTCTTTAATTTTTAATTAAAAAAACTATCGTTGTATATTAACTTTGATAAAATTAATAATGTAACATTAACACAAAATCATCACGTTAATACATTCATGCAGCATCACATAAAGTTAGTTCGTGCTAACAGTTTGCGATTAACACAAAAAGAAAAGCAAACTGGTTCTTGTTTGAACATTTTGTGAGAAAATGGCACATGCTTTTATGAACACTGCTTACAACAAAACGCAACTTTACTGTAAGCAACATAACAAAATAAATGAAACAGAATTATTTAAAATATCATCCTTTTCAGACACGTAGCAAAATAAACCTAAAATAATTTTCTTTGCGCTATCTTTATGCATGCCTGTGGGCAAAACAATTTGAAAGCTGGCAACATTATGATGTTCAGTGTTACCATAGTTAGACTGCGTCATGAGCGAGGTCGCCGGCGGTCGCTTGGAGCGCGCGGGAAACGCACCGGTGTGGCTTTGTGACATTACATCCCTGTTTTATATTAGTTTACGATATAGAACGTAATCTAGAGTTAATAAGAAAAATGTACTTACAGAAGAAGTTAAGATATATAGATGATAGTAATGATATTAATAGGAATCAAATATTGCTGGCTTCATGTACCCAAACCACTAAGTGATAATTATTTTAAAACTATTCCTAATGAAAAATTATTAAGTTAGTCAAATGTTCTATTGCAGAACTTGAATTTGAGTGTGTTGCAAAACTGAACACCTATCTGCCGGCAGTTGAAAGAAAAACCGAGGTTCTTTAAGTTTCTTTTTCCCTGCAAAGTTTTCGGGTACTTCTTATTTCCTTGGAGTCCCGGAACTTCACGAGTATAGTGTATAAATAGCCAAGTATAACAAGAGCTCACGTGTGTCTTAAGGAGTTGTTGGCTTGTCGCGCGGCGAGCGAGCGCCTGCGCCCCCTGTCGGCCGCGATCATCGCGCAACGCTCCGCCGCTGTGCTCGCAACGAAAGTATCGTGCAAGGAATAGCATGCAGCCGTGATCTGCAACATAACGTCTTCGGTTTGGATATTTGATTGTTGCAGAGTTGCTTAGTAGGTAATCTAGCGAACTGTTTTCACAGCGATTCATAGTCTACACTTGGCATCTCCTCTTGGTCTGGTATTGTTCTTAATTTTCATAAACATGCATTTTCAGAACTTATGAAATTCTTTGTTGTCATTCATTTAAGCAAAAATATAAACTTAGATATTTATAGGTAAACATTGACTTGCCAGAAAAAAAAGAGAAATTAATTTCGATATAAAATCCAATTCTTCAAACCCAAAACCGGTGCACCCACACTCAAAGCGGTACCTGTTGTATCAACCGTCGATGTAGGTCTACATCGGCGCCCCTGATCCCCTCGCGGTCCTGGTGCAGCTGCAGCGCGCACAGAAGCGCGTCCTTGATGGTCTGCACCGTCGCCTGCACGCGGTCTGTGCGCATCAGCCGTCGGACCAGGTAACCCTTGGCCAGAGCCACTATTTTGGTAGCCGCGGCTCGCTGAACCGGACAGTACATAAAATTGTATTGGAAACTGTGCTGAAGAAGTTAGAAAAACCGTTGAAAGATGTAGGAGGAAGAATAGGCATTCGGAACTTAGGATATGAAAAGACGTTCGAGGATTTCAGTCAAAAGGTGACAAGTTTCGGTTAGCCAAAGACGGCAAGAGGTATTCTGATAAAGGAGATGTAGACGAATTTAAGGTCAAACAAATAATTATACCAGTAAGACAAAAACGCTTTAAATAATTACCGATACATAAGAAGAACACAGAAGTTGCAACTAAGTCATCAAGGTAGTTTTTTTATAGGTATAAAAACCGTAAGAGCACCCATTTAACAGGAATAAGTAAGGTGAGGAAACAGGGAACTGAGAAGAATCAGGGATAGACAAGGATCAACTACTTAAAACACATGTAAAAGCAATAACATAAACAGCTCGAAAACAGAAAGCTGATAAAAGGCGAACAGTAAATCCAACCCATAATTATGTTGAAGTGATTTTTTGACTTACAAGATAATATAATGCAGACGGACAGTGTATAATGACTAGTTTTATAGTTTGTGTAATTTAGTTATTTACTTCTAAAATCTTTAAATCGTATGTTTACTTTTGCTTCTATATTAACTTAGTCAACCTTTAAAATATGTTTAGAAAATAAAACGTTGGTTACCTCTGCTGGCGAGGGCTGCATATTGAATTTAGACATTCGCGAGTTGGTGCCATTTATCGAATTATGTATTGTCCTCTCCATATTTCGGATGGCATTATCGGTCGTCCTAGAATGTATTGCAGAAGTCGTGTGCGTATACGAAGCACCATGAATCGTCTTAATTTCTTTGCCAAACAACTGGCTGACGATATCGTTCGTGTGGATATTGTCATACGAACTGCATTCATCGCTGTTATCGGATGGAAATGTGACGTTCAAATCGGCCATCGTATCGTTCGTTCGATCAGTGAGCATTGCCTCGTAATCACGGTCAGATGATGCACTCGTGTCGTAGTTCAGTCGACGAGAGGTTGGAGTGTTTCTTTGCGTCGGAGAGTGTGTTCGAGTTCTCGTCCCGTCAGGTTGCGATTTTGGAGTGACGACCTTGGTCCCGTTCTGACCACGGGTGTTAACTGGCTGTTTTTTGATACTCCCAGTTATATCTCTACTTTTCTTCAACACGTTATCACAATGGTTTATGTACTTGTTAGTATCCGTCAATGTAGACGAAACGGGGCTGCCGAAACTGCTGGGCTCAGGTGATTTGTAATTGATCAGCTGACTTAGACTGACGGGGCCTCTATCAACTTCGAGAAGTTTGTCGCCCCAAGCTTCCTTTATTTCAATGGGGGACTTAGGACAAATAGTCTTCAGCTGCTTGAAGAGTAAGTTGTTCTGTTCCTCGAAGACTTGCTGAAGAAGCAACTGTTCTCTTTTTTGCTTTTCCACTAAACTCGCCATTTGTAACAATTGTTGGTTCTGTATCTTTTCGTAAAGTTCCCGAATACGAATTGCTGGGTCGTCTGAATCTGATATTGAAATAGGATCAAGAGGTGCAGATAAAGGGTCGTTTTTTTTTACTGTTTTGGGTGACAGTGGATCTTTATTACGGTTGTTGGTATTTCTAGCAGGGCTAACAGATTTTTTGTTTGATGTTTTCATGATAGGTTCAGATTTGGGTAACGGATCTGAAGGTATTGGATTAGATTTTATCATTGGTTTTGGTGTTACAATATTGCGTCTAGTTCTCTCTGGAGCAACGGACCTCGCTCTTGGTGGCAAGACCTGAGTTAACTTCTTAGGCGATTGCTTAACGACACTTCTATTAGAAGCATTCCTGTTAAGATTATGCACGACATTAGTCTGCTTTAGCTCCAATGCCATTGATGACCATTTCACCTTGGCAGTCTCCAGATCCCAACTCCTACGCTTCTTATTCGGGCTATTAATGTTAGAAAGAGATTCACTCATTGATATACAGCTCATTTCAACGCCTGTGTTCAAGGATTGTACTTCAAGATGAGCTAATAGTTGAGGGCTTGGCTTTAGCAGTGTGTAAGACCTTTGCCGTATTAATTTTTGGTTACTGAGCACGTCCTTAACACTCTCACTGTGAAGGTCATTAAGGGACCCAGTAAAGCTTTTGGAACTGAGTGATGATGGAGCATCTTGAGATAAAGTAATGTCAACAAAAGGATCTATTAATTTATTTTTATTGAGACTATAGCTGAAGTTACTAACTTCATCAGCTGACCCTTGTTGAATATGATTTCTTTGGGTTTCTACTTCTGTTATTACTTCTTTTTCTGTTCTTACCTTTTGAGTAATTCTTCTGGTGCAATTGTAATCTCTTTCAGGAAGTTCAACTGTAGGGGGTGATTGTGGAGGGTTTTTAACAGTTTCAAGGACATTTTTGCCGGTTTCATTAATACTTAAACTGAGATCTATAATAAATTTTGGTGAGGTAGCCCTAGAACTGGTTTCTATTGATTCCACAACCACATTGGAAGTAATATTGTTACAAATATCAGTAACAGGAGCCCGTTTTGGAGATGATACAACAGATTTAGTGATGTTTTTAGGTGAAGTGACAGCAGTTATTTTGTCTATGTTAACATTGAAGCCAGCCTGTACTTCTTCATGGGGCAGCTCATAGCTCTGTTCGCATTCAGGCAGTTCAGGAGCATCAGTCTTGTCTTCAGACTCTGAGTCAGTTTCCAGAACATAAGGCTGGAGGAGGGTTATACGCTTTTCCACTTCCTTGGCGAGGAGTTTGTAGTATTGCATCTCTTTGCGACATTCTTTAGATAACTGAAACAAAAAAAAGATTAAAATGGATAAATAAATCAGTGCAATGGTAATTACAATGATAGTGATTTGTCACCTCCAAATTCATGGCCAACAATATTTTTTTCATTTTTATAAATATTTCCAACAATAGTTTTCTAACAAGTTCTTGAGCAATATATGATAATCTGCACATGCTATTAATTATTATAATTTACAAATGCTTGAAATTCTGCAAATAAATGAAAAAAATAATGTAGGTTTGCAGATAGTGGAATAGCCTACAGCTTGTTTCAATTTTGTTTTGCTGCCTATTACAAAAGTATTGAATAATATGAAATATTACATCTTGTATACTTATTCCATGAAAGCATAATAATATGGTGCTTATGATCCAATTATTTATTTATCCTCACAAAAAATGTTATGGAGTCACAGGCAAAGGAATATATGTATTGAATATTTTGTGTTTGTGTCTACCGTTAGGAGGGTAGTACCGTTAGGTAGGATCATATGCACCATGTTGCCATGTGGCAACATGGCTTATGTATGCCCATTTCTGTGAAGTTATATGGTAGCTTACTAGTTGACACTATACATGATTATAATGATAAAATCTTATAATAGTTCCAAGTTCTGGCCTATAGAAAAAATCATCATGTTAGAAGAACCCATATTTATTAGTAGGCTGTTACCCTTACCTAAATAAAATAGATCTAAGTATTTAATCCATCAATTTCAGGGCCATCCTTAGTAGAATATTGGAGCAGGGCTATAAGACTTACATTAATAATAATAATAATCAACCCATATACTGTCCCACTGCTCGGCACCGGTCTCCTCTCAGTATAAGAGACTTACATTACTGCGGCTTAAACAAACCACCCCTGACCACAGTACCTGACCATGGACGTTATGAACTTGATTTTTAGGCATACAATAAAGAAAAATAAGTAAAACATCAATTCAAATGGGGATAAAGCTATTTATTTTATGATGTAGGCCACTGTTAAACTAAGTTACTAAGTTATGTACTCACCACAGGCGGAAGCAGAGGCACCCCATTTATTTTCATACAGGACACGTACTGGCCGGCCTGTCGGACACACTTCACGTCCCACGGGTCGTTCATCCTTATTACATCGGACCACCGCGACTAACAGCTCCTGGACTCCTGATGCACCCCAGAAAGCCGCTAACTCATTAATATCCGTTCACTATCATCACTATCGGAAGTTGCACGGCACTTTTCAGTCTATCTAATATAATAAATCACAGATTTTGAACCTTATGACGAGGGAAATTTAATTTCATTACGCCGACGGAATCGCATCGTAATGTACCAGATGTTGTCATGCAAGATTACGTCAGATAATAAGTATTTGAACCGGTTTAATGCTGAACACACGTACAATTTATTCTACCGTATGCGGTTAATGTAAAAGCGTGACATTGGTTGTAATAATATTGTTTTCCAACTTTATTTAAAAATTAATAGAATAATCGGTACTCGAACAACATTGAATTTGAAAATTGTGATCACATTGTTCTCAATTTCAGACAGTTTCGTAACTAGTTAAATTCAGTTTAATAATCTAGTACAGCCAATGACATCCCGCCGGTTACACTATGGTTTCTTATACAACCAATAGGACGGTTGTAGTAGCAAACAAACGATCTTGGTTGTATAGTAAACCCACCAGTTTCAAGTAAATTTTAAGTTGTCAAACAAACTTCGTGTTGCCATGGTTACCATTTCCAAAAAGGTATGAAAAATGTATGCGTTAAGTCAAAATAAATTTAGATATTCATTAAACAATAAAATAATTAAAAAAGAACTTATGATCCAGCACTAAATAAAAATGTTATTCTCGTAGATTCTCGTAATAGTACCGTTACAGCGTAATTTTTTTTATTATTCATCATCCCATAAAAGGGTGTGAAATGATTTTTAGTTTTACCAAAGAGCTAGTAAATACAATGTCTATGAGTTTTACAAGGTCGGGCATGGAACTAATATGTCAAACTTCGTTACACTTCGTTTACATCCGGAATGCGTACTCGGCACAACAACTCAACGTAAAACCGACCTTATTGCAATCTGTTAAATTTTATATTTAAACCGAAATACGTTACGGTCAGATAGAGAGGTTAGGGTAGGGCTGATGCATGGAACTAATATGTCAAACTTCGTTACACTTCGTTTACATCCGGAATGCGTACTCGGCTCAACAACTCAACGTAAAACCGACCTTATTGCAATCTATTAAACTTTATATTTAAACCGAAATACGTAACGGTCAGATAGAGAGGTTAGGGTAGGGGATTGTGTCTCGTTTTAATAAATTGCCATACAAGAATTTTCTGATCGTCTAGTAGATTTGCCACGAGGCTAGGGTATCTGATCCAAAAAATATTATTGAGTTATACATTGCTAGATAAACTACTGCGTAAAATATCTTTTTATGAAATAAAGATAAGAAAAGTCAAAAGTTTTTTTTTTGAGTAAATTCTTGAAATATAATAGAACTTTTTAGGTTTATGGTTAGTTTTGAAATTTTGATATGACAACTTTAAATTTTGATATGACAACTTTAAAACAATGGCAATGACATCGCGTCATTTTCGTTCTGTGATTTTTTGTTGTTATTTTATTTGTGAAGAATGTATAAAATAGTGAAAAGGTGTTGCGTATAAAGGATGTGGAAATTAATCATATACCGGCTCTAACAAATCCACTCACAGGTTACAAACTTAACCCACCAATGGTAACGTAAATGTCTACGAGACCGGACGTATCGAAAAATTCCAACTATTTCACTGTTTAACTGTTGTTTTTTATTATTTTGTTTTTTTATTATTTAAGTGAAATCGTATAAACACTAATAAACGAGCTTTGTTATTAATAAGATGCCTTTGTTTTATTATCAATGTATTTTAATAACCAAACTATCAACCTACACTTTAAATAATCATGATTATTCATTTTGCTGAAAATGTTGGTAGTATTTATGTTTAAAGTTAATTATTGCAAAATCTAAGACTGAAAATCCCGGTACGCGGGACCGAGTCTACCAATAATATAATTTAAATTTACGTCACAAATGGTGGGTTGAGGGGCCTTCCGGGTGACAAAGTTTTCAAATTATGTCAGACTTTAAAAGGACATGTATGTTTTGACGACAATAAAAAATATTAGTTATGTCGACTATAATTATTTATTGATGATTACGAACGACCAGTTGACTTTTTGAGACGACAGTGGACGTCTGGGCGCCATCGCGCACTACACTTCGGTGGTGCCCTCTTTAGCGCATTAGACATGCATATTTATATGCATATGCAATGCAATGCATATTTTTTGGTACATACATAAGAAACTCCCAAACTTGGGCACTTACTAAAGCGCAATCAAGAAACTAGAAACATGCCAGACAGCAATGGAGAGAAGCATGTTGAATATAAAGAAATTGGACAAAATCAACAATAAAACCATTAGGAAACGGACAAAAATAGAAAACGTCACAACTAGAATAAGAAAACGCAGAAAAGACAGGTAACATATTAAAAGGCACTGAAAAATGGAACAAAAATATTGTATTTTGGTATCCTAGAAATAGAAAGAGGAAACGAGGTAGATAGTTTCGAAGGTGGGAAGACGAAATAAAGGCAATAGCCGGGAAAGCATGGACTAGAAAAGCGGTAAACCGGAGAGAGTAGAAAGAATTGGAGGAGGCCTTTGCCAAAGCTGGGCAAACAGACCAAGTTGTCGGTGTCATCGACTCACCAGAGTCGTCAATGTTAAATCAATGCAATAGTTGTCTGGATAAAGGCTTATATTATTATTATAAGATACTCCCAGAACAACACAAACACTTGTGCTTATCACATAAATATATTTATCTCATGTAGTGTCTCTCTTCTTTAGTAGAAAGAAAAATAAACTAAAAATAAAAAATATACTGTCTTATAACATAAAACTGACATGTTTTCTTGCATGCTCTCTTGACGACAAAAATCATGGTCACTCTAATAGAGCGAGATGAATGGCTCCACCCTAACTATCTCGCTTAGACCGTTTTTCTTCATAAGTGCACATTCCTATTGTATACTAAGTATACTTACTACTTCCATGGGCTGATGCGAACTTCTTAGGTTCGCTATGTGAAGTATGAACTCCTTACATGTGTCAACTGATAAATTGTCAATGAATTATAGTATCCAAGCAACAACTCTGTTAATGTTACGAATTATATGTTCTGTTTTATAAGCTAAATAAAACCAAGATCTAGTATGGTTTTGTCTTTTATGTATCAAGGGCATTGTATACTAAGTATACTTACTACTTCCATGGGGTCGGGTGACACTGACAGTGTCAGTGTCACCCTGCTGTACCCTGTCAAAGAGCTAATGTCTATGTACCCTGTACACCTGTAAAAGCATAGATATATAATATGGAGTGTTTATATATCTATGTGTAAAACTCCCTCCCTCCCTGTAAAACACCTACACTATGTAGGTGTGTAGGACGTGTAGGTGTTGCAAGCGTCTTTACCATCAGGCGGGCAGTACGTATGCTTGTTTGCCACCTTAGACACAGAATAGAAGATAATAGTAAGAAAGATGTAAGATATCACATAAGGTTTAAGAATATTAAAATGAAAATCTACGTATTGCGAATTTAAAAATTACTTATAGTAGGTATTTGAACATCACCAAGACCAAAGGCACTCATCGAAAATTCAAAAACATTAGTAGTTTTTTTCTATTTTTCACTATGGCAATTATGCCGATGTCGATGACATTGACATTGAGTATAGACAATGAAACTTGACACTTGATTACTGTCAGCTGTCACTTTGTACTGGCTACTGTGCCCCTGTGCGGGATTGGGATTGTAATAAAATGAGTAAAATTTAATTTTTTTGGGATTATTTTGCAAAATTTTCAATGAGTCATTTTACAAATAAAAATTGCATAAATTAGAAATTATATAAACATTCTTCACGCTGCACAACATACTTAATAACTGATAAAATTGGACGAAATGGATGTAATAAGGATGAAAAATATTTGTCCCGCCGGAAAACAGGGGCTAATTTGTTTTTCTCTATCGGGACTTGTTTTTACTACCTCATTCTTCTCAGGAAGTGTTCTTGGATTTTCATCAGAGTTATGGGCCCTAACGTATTGGGGTCCAGCACTGTATTTCTGCCTATTTAACTTTATATTGAGATACTGCTATAAAGGCTTTATTTACGAGGTAAGATCTGCTATGTTACACTAATCGCCTCAATTTTAAACTGTCTATGTCCATTTCTAAAGTGACCAACTTTTGTTAATATTTTCCAAGCACAAAACTTCTAATTATGCAAAATAACTGGGTCCATGACTCATAGCAACAGTAATAATTATAAATTACCCAAACTGTATTTTACATAAAAGTATTCCACCCACATTTAAACCATATTTGCTATTTACACTTATGGTAGCGGTAGTTTTTATTTTTTTGTATGTAAGTAGATATAATTGCAATATATATTTTGAATGTTGTAGGTTTCCCTAAGATCATCATTCCTTGGTGCAGCATTCTCATTGGGCATATTTCTTTCCACCTTCGACAATGGCTTCAAAGTCTTCGGCTTGTATACTATGATATTATCATTCTTCCACTTCTCGGAGTTCATGTCCGTTGCCCTCACAAACCCTAGAACGTTGACTGTGGACTCATTTATATTGAATCACAGTGTGCAGTATGGAGTTGCCGCTGTGGCCAGTTGGATAGAATGGGCTGTGGAAAACTATTTCTTCCCTAGTGAGTATATTTAAGTTATTCTACAAGCAAAGGAGGGTTTTTTATTTATATAAAAAAAATATACACTAGGCAGTGTACATAATATTTTTTTAAGATTATAAGGATATTTATATTATTATTATATTGATATATTATAAGGATTATAAGGAAGGATTAGATCATATTCAAATATTTGATACTAACCAGTATTTGAATATGATCTAAGTGGAAGAATAAACCTTGTAAACATTAACACTGATTATACCATGTAACTTTGAGCCGCAAGATACAAGCAGCAATGCTTAGTTTGCAGTTCAATGCTATTCTGTATTGGCAAGTGTTCATTTGGTAAATAAACATTTATTAATATTAACACATAATAACTATTCATCCCTCTAGCTATTTTCGCTTCCTATTTCATCAACTCTATGTTATGTAATATGTTATATTTACTATTATAGGCAATAATTTGTATAATTACTTGTAGATATGAAGACATACTTCTATATATCAAGTGTGGGTGTTCTGATGTGTATCACTGGAGAGTTGCTCAGGAAGTCAGCCATGTTCACTGCTAAAACTAACTTCAATCACACTGTAAGTATTAATTAATTCTTTATAATGAATGTCTAAATCCGTATGCCTTTCTGTGTAGGGAAAAAGATTTATACAGGTCCTTATGTGAAACTTCATCCACTTAAAACTCTGTGAACTCATTGAGGGCTTAACAGGGTCAAGAATCCTATGCAGCACCCAAGAATTACCATAAATCTTATTCCACACAAGGAGGCTAATCTGAAATGATATGGCAATTATTAAAAATTCAAGCCCTTTATTGTCCCATTGCTGGGCATGAGTCACCTCTCAGACTGAGCAGTAAAAGGATAGTAATCAATACACACACCTAAGTATTTATGCCAAAGCAATCTTAAGCAAATTGTAAGCAACTTCATTTCGTGACAAGTAGTCTCGTTACCGAAACCACTTTTGTATCTGTCACTGTACCAATACTGGGCAAAGGTCTTCCCAATATGTTGAAATAAAACTACTTTTTACGGATTTTATCGCGTTATATTGATATTATTTTAATCCCGACGTTTCGGACCCTTTACAGCGTCCATGGTCACGGGTGGTAGGTGTCTTGAAGTTTTAATTACTAACAGCTACCCTACATTTCTGTTAATTATTGGCAATCCGATTCACGCAGAACGAGCTCACCGTATCCTTCGGTCTTGCAGTTTTAGGCTTGGATTTAGATTTAATTGAATCTATAATCGGGTTCCAAGCAGGTGGTAAGACCCAGCCATCTTCTCTATTGAAATTTGGATGTTTTTGAATTTCAATGGCCTCACGAATCATCCTGGGTAGGAATCGGTTTTCTTTTGCAAGGACTTGTGGTTGATCAAATCTGATGTAATGCCGGGCCTTGTCAAGGGTGTGCTCACAAATTGCAGACTTTCCGGAACGGCGGTGTGTGACATCAGCGATGTGTTCTTTTACGCGGGTCCCTATGCTTCGTTTAGTTTGGCCTATGTAAGAGAGAGGATTAAAATAATATCAATATAACGCGATAAAATCCGTAAAAAGTAGTTTTATTTCAATGTCTGGTATTCGCGTAAGTGTCAGAAATCAATATTTCCCAATATGTTGTTTTTTTTTGGTCGGTAAGAATCTGTTGATGTTATAAAGTCTATTCAAAGTATAATTTCTTTGACTATCGTATTTACATTTTACAGGTGCAGTTTGTGAAGCACCCTGACCACCAGCTGGTCACTCATGGCGTGTACTCCATCTGCCGACATCCTAGCTATGTCGGCTGGTTCTACTGGTCTATTGGAACACAGGTACCTTGTCTACGTCAAATTTGTACAATCTTATATTAACTGATAAATCCTGGATTCACTGGGATAAATTATCAGTTTAATCGGACAGAAAATTACATACCCACATGCTTGTATTCCCCAAAGGGTTAGGCAGAGGTCTACTAAGTATGGTGTTAAACTCCAGGTTGCTACTGAGAATTCTATAAAAACCCCATAACACAACACAACGTTCGACCTGACAATCCACCCTCAAGACCTCGAGCTTACCAGTCAAGCTCAGGTCCACTAGGTTACCAAGTAAAAAGGTTTTTTTTCATTAGTACATAGAACTATAGACAAAAACAAAACCAAAGTCTTAACTTACTATACAATAACTTTCAGATAACCCTACTAAACCCAGTGTGCGTCATAATCTATGCGCTCGCGTCATGGACGTTCTTCCGGGAGCGCGTATTCGCCGAAGAGCTGACGTTGCTGACATTCTTCGGACCGCAGTACGTGGAGTACCAAAAGAAGGTCGGCACTGGCCTGCCCTACATCCACGGGTACATACCAGAGAACACCGGTCAAAAGGTCAAGGATAACCACTGGAGTTATTGAGGCAAGTATGACTATGATGACTGTAACGCCCGCTCCACACGTTGGGTCAAATGCTAGTCGGTCAACATGTGGAACAGCAAAATAGTGCTGGCACCAGTAACCTTTTAGCTGGTATAAGCCCCGCAAATTAATAATGTGCCTGGCGGCCATCTTTGTGACGTAAAAATGACGTAACCGCTCTCAGTGCGCGTTAGCACCACTAGCCGAAAAGTACGGCGGATGACGTCACTTTGAGGTTAATTAGACAAGGTTCCAGCCCATTAGTAATTTGCGGGACTTATAGCATTATGATTAGTTCAAACAGCTAAGCGCCAATTTTGTTGGGATCGTTGGGGGCAACGGTAGGAGCGGCTGTTAACACCGGCCCCAACATTGACGCTAAAGCCGGTTTCGTACGTGGGGCCTAATATTAGAGCCAATGTTGGACAGGTATAATAGGGTGTATATTTAAAGATTGGCTGAAATGAAATTATATTTAGATCTTTAATGGACACTTACAATATTTTTACTAGATGAAGTCCGCGTGATTCGCCATTAAGTATGGAACAAATATTTTTATAAGTGGTTCTAGATCTTGGCTTGGGTATTTGTGCATCTGCGATTTGTGTTTATGTCAATGTCTCCTACAGCTCTTTTGCTTACCAAAGTCAAACGAAAGCCCATTTTGTATAAAAACTACTATAACACTACAAGTTACTCTATGGCACTCGTAATCTATGAATTGTCTGTAAGTCTGTATGTTTTAGGCTTATAGATTAGCTTACTAGCTTTCCGCCAGAGACTTCGCCCGCGTGGTCTTAATAATTTTCCCCCCGTTTTTGCAACATTTTTCATTGCTACTCCACTCCTATTGGTCGTACCGTGATGGTATATAGCCTTCCCCGATAAATGGGCTATCTAACACTGAAAGAATTTTTCAAATCGTTCCAGTAGTTTCGGAGCCAATTAAATACAAACAAACAATCAAATCTTTTCTCTTTATAATATTAGTATAGATGATGTTGATGTGATCTGAAGATGATAATGATGACAATGTTATCAATTCGTAGGTACCTACACTGCAATTCTACATTCCTATGAGGAATAAAAGCAACAGGCTCAAGTCACAGTTGTCTAGTCCATACAAACTATTTTATTTAAATTGCCTGCCTATTTATTTTTGTATTTAGCTTTTCCGTCAGTATTTATTAGGCTTCATTATTTTATTCTATATATTCTATTATAACGTTTCAATATCTGTTAACCAAACTAAGCATTATACTTAAAACATAGTGCCAAAAATAGTTTGTTTTTATAATTATGGCATGGAAGGAGGTTGTAAGCTATGTAAATTGTATGTAATATATTTATTATATAAGTAAATCATTTTGTAAATTAAATTTTAATAACATAGAAAAATCTTTTGAATTACAATTTTGTGTAGAAATTGATGAATGATGTTGATTGTAAATAGATCCTGGAACATTTTACACACTCATTTGACGGCACCATCTAGTCCCAAATTAAGCAAATCTTATACTATAGGTACTAGACAATGGATATAATACTTATATACGTTTTTGTAAATACTGTACAAGAAACACTTAGACATCATAGATCTTTTCAAGACACTTTTACAAGCCAATAAATTGATTTTATTTTGTGCTAATGAATGACTGGATGCTTATTTATATAAGACTGAGAAAATTCAGTGCTTTATTTCAATTTAATTATTCAAAATTGTGAATTTTATGAGGCTATGTAGTTATGTATAAAAAATAAGTACAGTTTTAAAACAAATTATTATAAAACATATTCATGAAAAATCATAATATTATTATCTGCCCAATCACACTATCTCTGTTGTTATGTAAAATTAAAACCTTGTGTATTTCATTGTACCTAATTGCTATAGTTTCTAACCGAATGAAAAAAAAGAGGAGGTTCTCAATGCTTTAGTATGTTTTATGTATGTTCGCGGATTTATGAACGGCTTTTCTAACTAAAATTATTGACTCATAATTTTTTTAAATAAATAAATAGCTGTATTGAGATGAAATGCATTTATTTAATTGTTATATATTACCTAAAATGTTATTAAAGCCCAAATGTTTTAAAGGTTTACAAAAAATAGTAAAAATAAAAACGTATTTTTATTAAATATAAGTATTACAATAAGTAATTTTATAAAATTTCACTACTTATTAAATTAATAAATATATGTGTAGATAATCTTTGTAAATAGGCAATCGTGAGTACTTATCATTTTTTATTATAAAAAAATACCTCATTGCATTGGCCTAACGGTTGCATGTGTGGCTGTTAAGCGTGAGGTCCTGGGATTTATTCCCAGGTCGAGCAGTGTTATTAGGTGTTTCTATGAAATCGAAGGTATCGTCTCTACTACTTTTTAAATACTAATCATTAATTTAATTCATGTTTAATCTACTATTTTTCTACGTCTAATGAGGTGTACATCAGTACACCTCTGCTTAGCCCCCCGGAGAATCAGGCGTGATGGTATGTTATCAGACATCAGAATAAAAAAAAACTTTATTGGAATGCTCTCTGTCTGGCATAATAAAATTTTCTTACTTTTTACTCGATTTTAGTTTTATTTTTGGTAATCGATTCTATATTGACTAATTAATTATGGCAACATTGTTTATGAGACCGTAGTCTACTAGTCTATACCATAAAGTTGAATTTTCGTGACATGAACGCTACAGAGTGTACTTTGAGCCAACTGTGTAGCAGTCAGCGATTAATGTGATCGTTTATCATTCAATGCTTGTTTGTAAAGGTTGTGAATGTATTGAACAAATGTATATCAAATAAATATTTATAATTATTGTGTACACGTGTGTTTCTTTTTAGTACTATCACGTACAAAACGACTACTACAGAGGTTTAGCATCCTCTCACTTTATTACACATCCACTCACATTATAATCATGTTGGTAACATTCTCACATCACTCTATCACGCAGTCTTAGGTTTCCTTATCTTAATTTTATATCATCTTTAACTAATTTAAATAGAGTTGAAAATTGGAAACGAACGTAACGATATCTCCTAAAGCATGTGATTACCTTGTGTTCTATTATGAACCTTATCTGAATAGTATAAAGTCGAAATTTAACTGAAGAAATGGCCAAGTGCAATGTGTTAGACACCTTTTACTTTTTTTACCGTCCCATGTATTGGCAAAAGCATGTCTACACTTCTTCCACTGCTCTCAATTTCTTTTAACAAATGTCTATCTCGTCCCGCTATTTTCTTGCCAATAATGTCGGCTTAGACTCAGTGGTGAGTTTTGCCTACAGTGGTCCGACATGTAGCAGATATGACCAGCCCAGTTCGACTTTAAGCTGGCGGCTGTCTGTCAAAGCCGACCATCTTGTGGTTTCCAGATACTTAGCGACGTCTTCTATGCCTGTAACGTTACCAACACTCCAACTACTTAACACTGTTGCGTTTTACATAATGTTTTACAGAAACACGATAATTTTTACGATTGTTTACAAAACAACACTGGTTTGGCTGCGAAAACCTACAGTATGTACCCGGAATCGAACATAACCAGTCACAATCACATATTTGTTTTTCGAATAAAAAAAAATCAGAACGTGAAGAACAAAAAGATGTGCTTATTTTGAGAAACGTAGCGTTGATAGTGAAGATCGATTTAAAAAAAACGTTAAAACCGATATTTTTTTTCAAAAGACCCAAAACATTGTATTCGAATAGGCGAAGGAAACAGTGCCATACATCCAGTACACACACATGCGCACATTGCTAAAGTCAACACGTTGTGTAACACAAAACATTGGCTGTAAAAATGACGAGCGTTGCAGTTTTCGTCTTTTTACTGGATAACTTGGCAGGTAAATCATTTTCTTTCGTCTAATTAATTTTTATATATATTTTTGAACATTCTACGCAGCACCATCTAGTCTCAAACTAAGCAGAGTTTGTACTTTGGGTACTAGATAATGGATATAATTTTTACATACATACATATGAAACACCCACACAAACATAAATACTTCTATTCTTAAATATTTGCGTCCTGTGGGAATCGAAGACACCACCTCGTGATTAGCAGTCTGGTACTCGATCCACTAAATGAAAACGCAGTGTAGTGTTTTTAAAAATGGAAAATGGACTCTATCATTGAAATGTACATTAAAATATACTGCCCCTGACAATCCATGATGACTACCAAAAGATAAGTTAAATACTGTTTTATATTTATATTCTTAAAATAAGGTTATTAAGTTAAATATTCTTTTACAGGGTTTAATAATGCTCTGAATGAAACTTTAATACAAGGTGCACAGTATTTACACAGCAATGATACCCCAGTCATTCAGAACTGCGACCCGCTCACCACCGACCAGATCCTCGGCGCCGTCAGCCAAGACTTGGACTTAGTCATAGTACCTTCCTTCAGGAGAGACACGAATAAAGAACAGTCTTCTGAATTCAGTGTGTTTGACAATACGGTGCTCGATAATTCCTTGCCCGAAGTAGAGAATGCAAGACAGGAATCATACGATAGAACAATTGACGTATTTGACGACGACTTCAGTGCATTCTACAGACGGAATTTCGTTAATGAACAAGAGAATACCAAAAATGTGGTTCCAGAAGTAAAGAATGAGACTGAAGTGGAGTTTCCAAAAAGCGCGCTATTTTTGGTCGCCATATTTGAGACGATGTCAAATATAACTGCGCAGACTTGCGCCGGCACACTGGTGTCGCCGCAGTGGGTGCTGACCGCGGCCAACTGCGTCAACCTCTTGAGTAATACGTATGCTAACAAGTAAGATATTTGTTTCCTTTTTCTATTGTATCTGAGGTTACGTACAGTTCTCACCAATCTTATTGTCCTTTGATTATTATTATTTAGATTTGACTTCTCGCTTTGTTAGTCTATTGGTCGGCTTTGGGTCCCATTCCCAAGTTAAGCAAAATGTTATTGGGTTTTTGTATAAAATTCTCTGTATCAGCTCAGAGTTCGCATTATGCCCGGTTAATGGCAATAGGCTCCTTATTACATGGGACTTGCCTAACCTTTCGGGGAATTTGTGAATTTAAGACCAACTTTCCGGATTTTAAGAACCTATATAATATTCCAGCACAAACATAACAGAAACGAGTCACTACACGGTAGTGGCAGGGTCCACCAACCCGCTCCATGACGGCTCCGCACACAACGTGACAGCAGTCCTGTTGAACCCTGTCTCCAACTCCTCGCATTCATGTCATTCTCCGAACGTGGAAATGGAGGGCCCGTACCTCGCTCTGATGAGGATAGAGCCCGAGGTTGAGATCCCAACGATGAACCTGATGGCGGAGAATGTAATCAGTGGAGATGTGATGGTGTATGGCTGGATCTTGTCTAAGGTATAGTGTCCTTTGATGCACTGGTACTTTTAAAGCTCTACTGGATCTAAGGCCTGCTTTGGCAGCCCCCACAAGTCAAGAACAGCTGGTTCTGGTCACCAATTTTTTGGTGACAGGACCATCCAGTTGTGAAGTTCTCCGTGGTTCCAAAACTCATTTGTTTTTTTATACAATTTAAATAACAATAACTTATATGATAAACTGGGTGTGAGGCTTTTCAGGCTTTTGACTATCAGTAACAACTGTCGACCGAATCCGACAGCTAGGTATGGAGTGGTTACCATGTGTTAAGAATGAATACCACCCCACATTTTGATTGACCGTGGCATGCGCAGCAGATCCTTGCACATCAATTAATCAGATCTGATCAGACATTATCAATTGTTTATCGAAACCCAAAAAGCTTTATTTAAAACGTTGTCCAAACGTACTGCTATGGTACCTCGCGGAACTAGTTGGCCGCGCTTTAGGTAGGCGGCGGGTTACTGTGAACAAAAGCAAGCGGCCCCCGCCCCTCCGTCCCACCGCTCACATACCTAAGGCGCGCCCAACTAGTTCCGCGCAGACTATACCGTACTTATGTAGTTTTATATAACCAGTCTTGTACGAAAGCTTGTCTATTTCAGAACGACTCAGACCACGACACGCTGAACCGCACACACATGTCGGGCGTGATCCTGAGCGCGGCCGAGTGCCAGGCCATGTACAGCTACAGGGAAAATGACGTCATATGCTTGTACAGCCACGACGCCGATAAGAATATTACACAGGTACCGTCAACCGAGGATTATATATATTTCTAGAACTAGCTGACCCAGCATTGTACGTAAAAGTCTATAAAATGCGAGGTCAGCGTATATTGGCATTATTGGGTATGCAATTCAGTGATTCATCAGAAGCCGGTATTTTAGCCCCAAAGGTCAATTTACTTTTGAGGATTTTATCGAGTTACATTGATATTATTTTAAACCCGACGTTTCGGACCCTTTACAGCGATCATGTTCACGGGTGACTAAGGTGGTAGGCATGTTGACATTTTAATTACTAACAGCTACCCTACATTTTTGTTAATTATTGGCAATCCGATCCACCATGGACGCTGAAAAGGGTCCGAAACTTCGGGATTAAAATAATATCAATAGTAGCTTTATTTCAATGTCTAGTTTTCGCGTAAGAAAATCAGAAATTAGTCTTTTTTTTCGCTATGACAATAGGCTCGCCCCCATAGTGATATAAACATACTGGAAAACTGTGGGGGTACAGCAATACACTTCTACCTATATCTTTAGGGAATACAAGCGTGATGGTATGTCATGTTGTTACAGTTGAGTTCCGGCGGCCCTGTGCTGATCGTGCACGACAGCAAGGTGCAGATGTTGGCGGTCGTGCAGACGGACGAGCATGTGTTCGTGGCGTACCCGCTCGCAGGACATATCGACTGGATCAACCACGTCGTTAGTAATAAATGATATGCTCCATTTTTTGTTTTTATTAGGTAACAGTTCATCATCAACCCATATACTGTCCCACTGCTGGGCACGGGCACACCTGTGACACTCCATACAAACTTTCCGATACCGCTGCACACTACAATACCAAATGTCAAACTTGTCAAAATTACGTTTGTACAAGTGCAAATGTGTGCGTGAAGGTGCGTAGAGGTTTGTTGGCAGTCCGGCAAGAACACCGGCAAGATGCGGGGGACCTGCGGTATCTGACGTTAGGGAGGGGCGGAGAGTGGCCGTTCTGTTATTATTTATTCTGTGGCACGGGTCTCCTCTCAGTATTAGAGGGATTAGGCTAGGCCCGCATTAGGCCACCACGCTAGCCTAATGCGGGTTGGCAGACTTCACATGCTGTCGAGAAAATCTCTCAGGCATGCAAGTTCCCTTACGATAGTTTCCTTCACCGTTAAAGCGAGTGATAATTACGCACATGATTTTGAAAAGTCCGAGGTGCCTTGGATTCTAACTCAACGGAAAACAGCCTAACGTAGTTGATAATCATTTTTACATTTCTACCGAACCCATAGAATAGTTTGAGTAAATTAGACTAGAAAATACACCAACTGGAAAATACTAAGATTGCGCCATCTAGTAGCAAGTAGATAAAACGAAATGTTATCCCTTTTACCACGAGATGGCGTAAAAGACGATAAACTTCAGTTAAATTCTGATCGCATCGAATCCATAATTATTTTTATTTGACGACGTTTGTGGTCTTGTGGTTCGAGTACCGGACTGTTGATCACGAGGTCGTGGGTTCGATTCGATACAAATATTTATGTGATGATGAATATATAGTATTTGTGTTTGTATAGCTATTACCTATGTATAATAAAGTTATGTATGTATGTTATTATTACAAAAAATATATAAGTATTATATCCATTGTCCAGCACCCGTAGTACAACCTCTGCTTAGTTTGGGATTAGATGGTGCTGCGTAAAATATTTATAAAAAAAAAAAAATTTGAACTAGCTTTCCGCCAGCGGCTTCGCCCGCGTGATCTGGATATTTCTTATAAATTATAGCAAAATGTTACTCATCTTTAAGATTTGATTTTCTAATGGTAAAAGAAATTTTCAAATCGGTTCAGTAGTTTCAGAGCCTATTCAATGCAAACAAACAATCAAATCTTATATGATATTAGTATAGATTAATTGTGCATTGTTTAGCTGAACAATAAATAATAGGACATAATGGATTACCGATATAATAAACAAACTCCCGAGATAGCACCTGCTGCTGTAGCTACATAATATTTAATAACATGTTTCTGCTAATCGAAACTAGTCGGGAATGTCAAGATATACGATTTAAAGGGTCATATCCCAAAATTCTTAGTCAACATTGAATATGTAAAAAAACTTTTTGTAGCAATTGTACCAATGGCCATAACACAACTTGTGTCCTAACTTAGGGTAATCGTAGGTACTTAGGTACTGTTTGTGTTTTCCAGTGTATATGAGGAGGATTTTTCGCACACAAAAAAAAGGTGGTCAGGGCTTTAGGGCTCTAGCTAGAGGACCTCCTGACGATAAGCACCGTGGCATCCAGTCGTACCGCTTTCTGACCCAACCGCCTAACAAAAGCTCCTAAGAGATGTTATTGGAGGCTCTTGGTTAATAGACCATTGACTGAAAACAACTATCGGGACAATAATTGCTGAATACACATCAGTGCTATTCACGTGTCAAATCGGAATACTTCATCAGCTGTTTCGGCTTTCACGAAATTCTCATCTTGCATTTTGTAACAAACCCTCATTCATCATTTTGATTGTACCATTATTACTAGAGTGGAATAGTGTCTTTATATGCTTTTACGAGGCACAATATAACACTAGCGTTTGCTAGTATGGTTTCTTGTATACAAAACAATATAGGCCTTCCATACACGAACAGTTTATCATTTGTAAGTTCAAATCAAATCATAAAAACCTATCAGGTTTTGGTTTTAGACTAAACTAGCTTTCCGCCAGCGGCTTCACCCGCTATCCCACGGGAACCATACATTTTACCGGGATAAAAAGTAGCCTATGTGCTATTCCAGACTATAATCTATCTCTGTGCCAAATTTCATCCAGATCCGTTCAGTAGTTTTTGCGTGAAAGAGTAACCAACATCCATCCATCCATCCTCACAAACTTTCACATTTATAATATTAGTAATTAGTAATTAGTAAGATAAGATAAGACTAACAGAAAACAAAACAGGAAGACCGTTAAACAGATTTCGATAAAATTGTCAAGGAGATACATTGCATTCTGAGGAAGGACAAAGGCTGCGTTTTGTCCCAATAAGTCCTCTGGGATGCGAGTAAAACAGCAGACAACAGCTATAAGCTAATAAAGCCCTCTTTTCTTTAGCTAAGACCGTAATGCAGCCAAAAACATCAGGCTAAATACCAACCTAATATACTAAAATATACCTACTACAATAGCTCTAGTTAGTTTGGAACTAGATGGTGCTGTATAAATTAATGAAATATAAATATATTAAAAATATTTTTAACACAGACAATTTGATGTTATGCACATGCAAATGTAATGTAAGTAAAAACTGTTCGTGTGTGGCGAGCTTTCTGTGCTTATGCAACTGCGAGGCTTCGCAGAGGGCTCAACCTACATGGTATTACTTAATGTTTGCACACATATTGAGAGATTGTTGGGATCTTAACGATTTCATATACTTAATAGGGCAAAAGAATTGGCCTGTATCAATTAGCCACAAAGTGTAATGTTTATTCCGATTTTTTTTAACCAATTTGCTGCCACATTTATTAAAAAAAAATTGTCACAGACAACCTAAGCATATCGGCGAACTGCATACTAAACCTTCAGGGAATACAGGAGTGATAGTACATTTTTATATGTTTATGCAAAAATAATAACTAATTATTATAAGACCACGAATAGCTGTTGGTTTGCAAACGACAGCATTAACAAAACCGGTGTGTTATACACGACCACCATACACAGGTGTTGCAGGCTTTTAGGCAATTAATTTTATGTCAGTTAGTCATGTCACTTCCTTATTTCCATATTTTGTAAACTTTCACAATCTGTTGACCCCAGTGACTCGTGTAAGTACGTTACAGTGGGGATGTTATACACAAGTTAACGCTAACAACAACTTTTTCACTAGCCCAGCAATAAAATTCAAATCCGGATTTAATAGGTATCTACTGCAGGTAAACATAATCATCATGCCTATATTCCCTAAAGGGTAAGGGTGTACCTACTTAGTTTTAAATAGTTTGCCAGTGTGTTTAGGCCCCCTGTAGGTACAGTCTATTGCCATTAACCTGGCAGGACACAGGTCACACTTTCAGGATGAGTATTTCACTTTTGCAAATTCTTTGCCGGCTGCTGTGTTTCCCGATTCATATAATTTAGGAACCTTCAAGGCGAGAGTGAACAGACGTTATTTGAGTTTGCGTGCTCCATCCTCGGCAGCAACATGGTCACTTACCAGCAGGTGAGGTGCTGCCAAACGCACTCAAATTTATAATAAAAAAAGGTGTCTATTGTAAGAAATGTCGTAGGTAAAGATAATAAGTGGCAGGTCAGGATCCCATCGCCCACTAACACGGCAATAAGCCATTTCCTTCGCTTGACATTGACACAATACAATATACGTGATCATATTCTTGATCGTATCACTTCACAACCAAGATGTGTATAATTCCGCATAGATTTGCACCATTTTAGTACTTTTTTCGCTTATAAAATCCAGTCTTCTTGGATTTCATGTCCGTAAAAAGCATGTCTAATATGTTTAATAGACCTCCCAGAGTCCCACAGTAATAGAATAACGTATCGTCATCCCTGGAATAGGCATGATGACACCAATTAAGAATGACCGAAATTACGATTTCACGTAATTTTATATGACAAACTGATTCATATATAAACACTTGTTTTTAGATTATAAGTGAGATTATATTTATTTTAGCAAAAATAAAAATGCAAAACATATCAATCCGCCATGATAGATCGAACACCAATCAGAAGCGAGTGACGTCAATCTTCTCAAAACAAATATCATCTTCATTTTGTTTTTGTTTCTCTTTTTGTAAATTCTTTGTCATGGCTCCTTGGCCTTTGAGCAATTCATTTTGTATTCTGTCTGTCGTATAAATAGGGACACGATATCGAATCGAAAATATCGATACTATACTCATAAATAGTGTCAAATAAAAATTATCGTAAAATTATGTAAACAAAAGTAGCGATACTTCAAAGTATCGAGTACTTTTTTTAGGGCCTAATGCCCATCTAATTTTATTACTTTTATTATGTCTGCATCACCCTAAGGTTGTCTGGCAGATACACATTAGGATTCATGATTATTGCACAAAATATTATCAAAATATGATCAGAACAAACTTTTAACCTCAACTGTAAATTGTCACTTGTCAAGTGTTTACAGAAGATCGACGTCATAGACGACGCCATTGCTATTCTAGCGTTTTAGCGCGGAATTTAAATTGTGTTTTTTATAAGGCTATTTTACCTTCAAAATCATATATTTTTCAAAAAATATGAGTTATTTTGTATAAAGTAGATGTGTAAGAACATCGTGGAGTACTTTTTCAAAATCAGTCATCATGCCTATTGTTAACTGCTACTTAACTGAGAAGTTCATAGAAAAACTCAATAACACTACCTGCGAACCCATATTCTTCTAACTTCTTCCGAAAGAGTTCTTAAATTCGCTAACTTTAAAAAAATCCTGCCTGTCTGATTTATTTTCTCCAGTAACACACGAACCTACATGACCCAATCACAGTGTTCAGTCCACTGACCCGTTACTGGTAGTGGACTGATAGCCATAATTGGGTTTGAAATAAATAATTTGACCGCGCGCAGGACAATCTGCGTCCTTCGGTTTGTTACGAGCTTGTATTGTTAAATTTTACGAATAACTATATTGGGTCATATTTCTTAGAAATTGTTGAAAAATGCTCGCGAAAATGCTCAAATAAGTTATTATAAAGGTTCCGTTAAAATAAACTGTTTTCCACTTATCTAGGCGTAGGAACTATAATTAGCCAATGATATTGTCTTAATTAGTTTACACGGCAAGAATTCATTTAAATTAAATTACCCTCACAATTTAAAGAAGTAGAAGTAGATAAATACCTTCGGTATATCTTTACAATAGTGTCCTTTTAATAATTCTATTCGTGTTCGTAAAATAAAATAATTCCATGTATTATTAAAACTTTCTTATAGTTCATTATCTTGTGTAATATAAAGCAATTTGCATGTTCAAACAAAATAACTAAGCATGCATTTCATGACGTAGCATTATAAAGTATTGATGTGCATAAACAATAAGAAAACAAGGAAACTACCTACATACTTTCATTCTTGTAGTATTACTTACGTACCATATAGTATAAGGTTTTTGTATATAGTAATATAGATGATTCATTTGAACATCGAATGGTCAGTTCAGTTTTCCGCTGTTATACAATAGAAAATCTAGGTCACTTACTAACAAGCCCTAGACCTATATTCATGGACCCTCGCGGAAGTTGAACCAATGTAAGTGAAACCTCAGCGATAAGCAGACACTGACCGCCAACGTGACGTCATTGGCGAAGAAAGTGGTGGTCGCGAAGCACCCGGGCGGCAGGGGCACCGGGCACGGCCACCATCAGTCCACGAGAGACGCGCGCGCGGGCCGCACGCCGCGACATGGCCGCACGGTGCACGCCTTAGCCAATAAAAAAGTTCAATTAAAAAAACAAAATGTCATTCCGGAGACTCCTCAGCGCGGTCCGCTCGGCGCGGGAAGCTATAACCCGCGGAGCACCCTTGGCAGACGGACTATTAAAATCCTTGTTATCAGTTGTTGTTATATTTTGCATCGCGGTGTCGTCGCCTCCGTCGGCGTCTGCAAAACCGTTCGCGTTCAGTTTTCCTGCGGGATGGTCGCTGGCTGGTCTGGTCGGGAGTGTGGGGGCGAGGTCTGAGGATGCGCAGCCGAGAGAGCCGGCGGCGGGCGCAAAGCCCTACACGGGGCGTCGCATCGCGAACGAGTCGCTGCGCATGGTGTACTACCACGACCTGACCGTGGCCGTGGTGGAGCTGGGCCCCGACAAGCTGCTCCTCAACTGCGAACTCATTGAGACACAGTGAGTACCAGCATGCTTTATCAAGTATCCATCATTTTCAGGAAACTACTGATATCAATTAAGAACTATAGGACTTACCATTTTTTTTCCAAGCGGGAGCAATAACAATCTGAAATCTGCAACAGAATACTGAGGATTAATAGGTAATTGGTGAAGCGGTAGTGATCAAAAACAAAAAACTCTCACTAAAAAATCTCATAAATTCTTTTCGGAAAAAATACTTTGTTCGTGAAAAAGGAAACACCACTAACATTGTGAGAATGTCGACACATGTCAATGAATACTTAACTGGCCGGTAACAAGCCCACTGTTACGTCCGCGGCTTCCAAGAAAATATCAATCAATCAATAAGTTGCCGTTAGCAATAAAATTATTATAATAAGAAATAGGCCGAATGGAATTTTCATGGGGCGCATACATAGATGAAGCGAAAGTGGATCGTAGCAAAGGGCAATCTTTTGTCTCTGCCTACCCCAATGGGAAACGGGCGTAAAGCTATGTATGTGAAGGCCAATTTAAAAAGATCCAATTAGCTACATCCATCGATAAGCTTTGAGCTGTTTATTTTTGACTCAATTGAGATACTAATATGACTACTATTTGAAACAAAAGTACTCTTAAATCGTCACTGATAGTGTCAGTTATCTTACCAATTCACATAATGTTTATTACCGCCAGTTAGAAACTTGAAGCTGGATATTCTAGACCTCCGGTGCGGACGTAGAAGAAGGAAAGGAATCTTAAAACCAACTCATTGTTGACTGAAAGTCGATCTTGAGTCCCCAATATTAAAAGAATTTTCTCCATCTTTCAGTCAAAATCTGCCTTTTCCTTTCTACATACATACCTTCACGCCTGTATTCCCCGAAGGGTGAGGCAAAGGTGTACTAGTACTAATGTACACCCACATTTCGCCGGAATGTTTAGGTCCCAACATCCCATGTAATAAGGGGGTACCCTATTGCTATCAAACAGGCAGAAATCCCGACTCCGAGCTGCTTCTGGGAATTTTACAGAAAAATCCAACACCAGTTTGCTCAATCGATTCGAACCCAGAACCCCTAGCGTAGCAGTCGCGCTTGGGACCACTAGACCAACGAAGCAGCCTTTTCCTTTCTGCCGACTCTAAAACTACTACGACCATGAAGATATTTATAAACAAGTGCAATTTTGTCATCACCGTTGAACAAATTGAGACGAGATCAATTTGTTCAATTAGGTAGAGTCAATTCTCTACTAAACAAAAATGTAATAAGATTCCTATCAGACTTTAGTTTTATGTAGGCTAGCAATTCCGTAACACACTTATCATATAACACGGTTACTGTGGCCTTCACCTAACAAGGTATTTTTACTTAGAGGGCTTCCACGTATATATGCACATTTTAAAGAGAATTACAGCAAAAATAAAGTTAGGTACATAAAGTTTTTTGCAGCGCATAAGACTGGCTTGTCTTTTTCTTCTATCTAGAGGACTTACACATCTATCTTCGTCCTGCCCTTACCCAACTTTAGATACCTACTTGGTGATTAAAAACTATTGACACACAATAATTCGTGTCCTGTTAAAAACTGCCCCGTATGAATCTTATAGTGACTGTATTGTCCATACAGCTTGCTACGGCTTCTTTCGTGCACAAAGGGAATAAGCATCGCTCATCACGTTTGCTTTACGATTCTTTCTTTTATAGAAGTCACGTGGCCTTATTCCAGGTTCTGAAGTCTTCCATATTTAGTTCTTGTCGGAATGAATCTTTGCTACAGTGATGAAGGGCGTATTTAGAATGTTTTCACTCTTTTCTGGCAACTACCACCGTCCTCTAACGTAAGGAAATTGCTTCCTCCAGGACGGATCATTCAGTCACAATTAGACTACTAAACGGCTTTTGCCTGCCGTGGATCTAAAACTTTTAACTTTCGCCTTAGATGAAAATAAAGAAGTAAACAATGTCGTTTATAAATAACTAGCTTTCCGTTAGCGGCTTCGCCCGCGTGGTCTGGGTATTCTTATAACTTTCATCCCCTATTTATACCTCTTACAGCCCTTTTTTCGCATAAAAAATTATCCTATGTCCTGTCTCAGGCTCTAGACTATCTGTGTACTAAATTTAATTTAAATCGGTTCAGTAGTTTTGGCGTGAAAGCGTGACAAACAGACAGAGTTACTTTCGCATTTATATTATTGGTAAGGATTTCAAATGCCCCAGTACAAACTATGGCTTTGTCAGTTACAACACCGTATTTGCGTAACGTCAAGGTTACGGCCGGTTACGGAACACTTACGTGACTAACGCGGTGCAGTTAGATGGACCTAGGTTTCCTGCGGCCAGCACCCATCTCATCATAATAAATCTAGATCCTATCCCACGTCGCAGACATGTCATTAATTCTGGACACAATTGTGTCACTCAAAGCGCAGCTATGCAGTTAAACGCATTTGGTTTGTATAAAAGAGATATGCTTTCATATTTTGCATTAGAAAAACAGTACACAAATGATAACGATCAAGACAAAAGCCGCAAATATTGAGTTGCGGCAAAACATAAATATCAACAACTAGCATGGACATTTCACCATGTCGAAATACAACTTTTCGACCGACTTCAAAAAAAGGAGAAGGTTCTCAATTCGGTGGAGGCGGTGCCAAACTACTCATTTAATTCAAATATAACGTTCGTTGATTGTCTATTTGGCACCGACTCAACATTAGTTAGAAATCATAATGTAAATGTTATTTTTTGCTTTTTAGTTCCTATGTGTTTTTTGGAGGCGGTTTATTTTTTGTTTAAAAATAATTTTAACATGTATTACCCATATAGCTTATAGCCTTCCTTGTTAAACAGGCTATCTAAAACTAAAAGGATTTTTCAAATCGTTAGATCCTAAGATAAGCGCGTTCAACCAAACAAACTCAACAGTTTTGTAATATTAGTATAGATATTTTATAGTACATATTGTACATGTCTAATAGACCCTGTCTGTCTCGTCTCTTATCCGGCGCACCCTTCCCACAACTAAACCTGCGTGGATCTGATGCTATGATAAAATATTCCACCATCAATCAACATTACACTGAACACTAGATAGCACACAACACGATCACTTATACGACCGTTTCCTCAAGTCATCACCATCGCATCAACTTGGTAATAGTCGTAGATTATCTCTGTACGTCCGCGTGTCCATTTGGTGGAGTAAGTGTAGAAGCATCTAGTCGTAAGGGAATGAATAGCAAATGCTCCATAAAATGAAGCTAGCTTTGAATAACGACTGCAGAGCCTGTGGTGAATTCAAGGAAACTATGCAGCACATCCTGTGCGATTGTGACGTCCTGGCGACGAAACGGATGAGTCTTCTCGGCAACGGGTACCCGAAGCCGGAAGATTTTAGGTTCCTTCCTCTCAGTGGGTTAGCCGCCTTCGTAAACCACGTCTTCAAAGAGTAAGGAATATATGGTAATGGGGACAACACAAAAGATCCCATTGGGTTGAAGTGTTGCTGGTTGTACCAGCCCCCATAGTAAGATAATATAAGGATATGAATTCTTAAATAAACAACTTGGTATCATTCAAGTACACGCTTAACCATAAAAAGTTAAAAGACAGAACCGAGACTCGAGAAGGATAGAAAGAAAAAACTAAAGTGAGCCTTTTCCGATTCAAACCTGGCATGAATTCAATTAAAATAGAGAAAGAAGATGTATGGATAAGGACAAAGCAACAGAAGCATGCAAGAGTCGTAGAACCTGGCGTTCTGTACTTTCTGCCTACCGCTATGGGAAAATAACTTGTTTATTTATCTGATTATCGAACTCAGGACACTTTCCAGCCGTAATTGCGACCTCTAAGTTAGTAAATTTCGTAATAATTGTTTGCAGTGTCACTCGCACACTATTAACAAATCTAATCCTTGAACCATTTTTCAACAAAACACAGGATGAATTAGGTTTTCATGATGTTAAAAGTGATTATCATTCTACACACTACACAATAGTCATTAGGTTATACATAATTACAGTGAACACCAGGGACATCAATTACGTATCGTATCGATTTGATCGCGGGCCGATATTAAACAGAATGAAAAATAAAACTGGTTATGTAAAATGTACCTGCAATATTGTTTCGTAAAGTCGGAAAGATTAGGTGGTGTACTAACGTCCCTAATTAGTTCGCTGATATGGCGACACTATTCCCATACCGGGCACAAATCCAAACTCCAATGATATTTTATTTGATCCGGGAATCAAACCCAGTACCTCACGGTCGGCACTTTTGACCACTGGATGATTAAGGCCATGTTATGATTTTAGTAATAGGTAAGTACCTAAATAATACAAAGTGGAAGGGACATCGACAACGCACAAACGTCGTGACAAGTTTTCACTCAAGGTCAAAAATAAAATGACCTAGGTCATTCATGAAGAAAATGATCAGTTATTACAGATATTGACATTTTTGAGCGCGCAGTTTATTGCTCAAAACGCGATCATAAAGTTTCGTGGTGAATGTTATCATGCGTGCGATCTGAAATAAATGAAATAATGATTTTTAATTATAAATATAATTTGGGTAGATAGAAATAATGTTTCTTTACATATTCAAATAAAAAAATCTACAGAAAAAATTGAAAAATTGATGAAGAAAGTTACAGAAAATTTTATGTACTGAACGCATGGTATTCGGATGTGCGTCAATGTCCCTTCCACCTTGTATACATAGGTATATAGCACGTAATGTATGGTGACAAAATAGATGACAAATACATACTCGTCTTGCTCGTGTCCTTAGTACATTTTGACCAGTCAAATGCATTGTCCTATATTGGTACATTTGATCAAACTTTTACAAAATCATCAAAATATGCTATCAAATCTCTTTGATAAAAGTGACATTGGATAAAGAAAGACAAAAGGCATACCACCCTAGGGGAGGCCTTTGACCTCTTTTGTCGATGATGATGATGATACCACCCTGATAGCGGGCTGGTTAGCCCCAACAACACGAAAAACGCGAAAAAATAATGAATGTCTCATGTAAATATCGTTTATCTCATGCCAGAACACGTGTTTTTTTTAGTGTTTTATCAAATTAAGTATTAAAAATACAAATGAAAATGCTCCTAGTAAACGTTTGCGTATGTAATCGAATCGTAAATATATCGTAAATCACTTTAATGGTGTAAGTACACTTGTGTGCACTGCATTAGAAAACTGGTTTACAATACATTTCGTAATTTGAATGTACTAATACGTGAATTTTTTCAGGTGGTCCATAGTCGTTTCTACAGAGAGTGAATAAAAATAAAATTTGAAAAGAGATTTACATTAGTAACCCATTGCAGTAACCCCTGATCATACGAAACCTACAACCTTGTGTACAGACACCCTTAAATTTTTCACTGAATTAAAAAATAAGAGGTATTTAATATTTAGTCAATCCTACTAATATTATAAATGTGAAAGTTTGTATGAATGGGTGGATGTTTGTTACTCTTTCACGCAAAAACTACTGCACGGATCTGGATGAAAGTTGGCACAGAGATAGATTATAGTCTGGAATAGCACATACGCTACTTTTTATCCCGGAAAAATGTATGGTTCCCGTGGGATAGCGGGCGAAGCCGCTGACGGAAAGCTAGTATTTCTATAACTGTTTGAAATACCTACCAAAAAATCTATTCCTCGTAAAGCCTATTATTATCATGGGATCGGACCTTGATAGTAATTTTTTTCTTACTTTTAAATTCTATGTAAAATTGTGTACAATCTTCTCCCTAGTCGCTACCTCATGACTGAGGGGCGCAACTATAATGGGTAATTTTTGTTATACATATAACTTCCTCCTTGTGCCAAAAGTAAGTATGGCCTTTTTTAAGGTCGTTCCGACAGCCTCCTTTACTGTGTCGATCTATCGCAGAGATGCGCGTCCTCTACTCCTAGTGCCCTCCACACGGCCGGTAATCAGCTGGTTTTTTAGGGCGAATTGTTAACATTATAGAGTGCTAATTAGTTAATTACGAATTCATGGCGTTTATCGGCTTGATCCTTGTATTATAATAACCTCCAAATTAGCCGTGCTAAGTAACATATGTATAATAAGATACAAATATATCCTCCTTTAGTTTTGTAATGTGACCTCGATTACTATAAATAAACGATTGCTACTTATATGGTACAATAAAAAATATGTAGATATTTTCCTATCAGAATATGATGCTTTTATTCCACCGATGGTATAGGCAGGTGCCGCAGGTGGTAACGAGTTCTAACAAAAATTCTTAAAAAATTTTTTTTTTATAATTCTCTGACAAATGATGAACGATCGCTAGCTCGATAGCTGCTTTTACGAACTCTAACAAATGAGACAATTCTAACATAACACACCATCACGCCTGTATTCCCCAAAGGGTAGACAGGGGTGTTGGTACTTACTAAAATATACACCCACGGTTCACTGGTATGTTTAGGTCGCATGTAATTCGATCCTATTGCTATTAACTTGGCGCAAATCCCAATAACACTGCTTGACCTGAGAATCGAACCCCAGGACATCGCTTACGACCACTACACTAACGAATCAGTTATTATTTTAACTTACGTTTAACTGCGTCGGTACGGTAACTTGTAACTTCGTGTAGTTCCTTTGTGGCCCGCGTTGAATCGCCGCTACAAATCTGAATCGCTGAATGAGTTGAATAGATAATGAGGGAAACTCCAAGCATGAATAACGTGCTGTGGAATCTTTTGAAAACTATATGTGCGCGCCATTTTGCTTTAAAAAAAGGCAGTAAACAACTTCCTGAAAAAGACAAAAATCGAATAAATCTGAAAAGCGAAAAATAATATACTTACACAAACGTTTTTTAATTATTTTTTTTCCGGCGCCAAACAAATATGATCTTCATTTAGTGAAACTACAATACATACCTACATACATAGGTACAGGTTAAACACATAACTCTCGTTAAGCAGTTGGGTAAAAACAAACATACATACAGACAATCATAGAAACGCTTTCTTTCCGTTTTCTTGTCGGTTAAAAGTGATGCTTTTAGCCCCTTCTAGCTGTAGTATACACCCTGGGGGCTAGACAAGTTGCATTTTGACATTCGAATCGACAAACAAAATGTATGGAAATGACACAAGCTTTCGACAAATCGGGCTGTCACTAATGTCATTTCCATACATTTTGTTTGTCGATTCGAATGTCAAAATGCAACTTGTCTAGCCCCCCTTTAGCTCTAGCGGGAGGTCATTGAACGACTATCATTTCTATAGTGTATACGTACGCTATCATTTTAGCTTTCTTTTATATATTGCAGCAGGTGAGCGCAAGACTGCTCTTTATACATACACAATGCTAGAGAAGCTTGTATATCGGTCATTAATCTAGACTAAGTAGTTGAGTCAACCAAGAGTTTTGAGACGCACGCGTCTGGCGTGGTTTATGTTGATTTAAATATCATCACATCTGGAATTCCTCGAAGGCTTACGCAGAGACTATGGTAATAAGGAGAAAGTCCGAATCCAAAAGTTCTTTTACGGAAAATAAGTGCCCTACCTGGAAATCGAACCCCAGGGCCTCAAGCAGAGCATTTGCGCTTACGACAAATTTCTATTCAGGCGCATCATCGCATCCAATAATACAACAAACAATTTGATACAACAACAATATAACTTTGGTATCAATGTATCACCTAATGACAATTACATTTTCGTCAAAAGAAACCACACGTCATTATAAACCCGCTTTACATTCGCGACCACATAATAAATGAGACGGCAATTGATACACATGAAACGCATAACATTCGCCCAATAATGATCGGGGGCACAAGGTTATGAGGCATAGAAATACCATTGATACCATATTCGCAAATGGCAACACACCAAATGTAAATATAAACTGATGTTGCAAAGTAATGCTCTATTGTGATGCTCATTTTGAACCACACCGCATGTTGTCCATGTATATTTCGTGTAGTATTCATAGGCGGAGTGGTTCCTTCCTAACCTTTTTCATATTGTTGTCCCTGTGACCTTTTTAGAAACCTTTTTAGACCACAGAATAAATAATAGCTGTCATTTATTGTTTTACTCTCTTAGATTACTAAGTTCTAAGGCTCATAATATTCAGAGACGACGCTAAGCGTAAAGTAACGCTTTCGTATGTCTTTGTATTACCATTTGACATACGGAAGGGTAAGTTTACGCTTAACATCGTCTCTGAATATTAGCCTAAGTCATCCATTCTTATATATTAGGACCTTTGTTAGCCCTGTAAAAACCTGATTTAAGTACGCCCAGGTTCGGGCCCAAGGCACACTGTAGTATGATTGGGTCAAGTGTTATCTTTTTGTGGTCTTTTTGATTTAGCATAAATAAACAAAATATGGTAACTTAAATTCGTCTTAAGTATGTGTGGCAGTTTTAGTGGCATGGAAATAGATAGGACTGTCGAGCGCAGAATACGCAAGAAGGAAGAAATGACGGCAGGTTAGGGAAACTACGTGCGGCTCTCGAGGCTCCCATAAAGTGAAGGGGAGAATAATTGTAAAAGGCCATGATATGACCTCACGTCTTGTATGGGTCTGAATGTTGGGCTACATGGGATGCATGAAAGACAATTACATGCAGATGAGATGAGAATTCTAAGAGGAATGTGAGGGGTAGCAAGAATGTACAGAACATTATTGCGTCTTCAAGCGTGTAAGTACCTAAGTATTTGTGAAGTTGTGAGTACGACCTCGTTACGAAGCGACACATACCTACATACTTAGATATTAATGAGAATGTATCTTCATTAACGATAATTAGCATATTGGCATTAGTTACGTCGATCACATTTTATTATTCATCCATCGCTTTCGGTGACATCTTATGCATTTTATAAACAAAGGAAATTATCAGACAAAGGTAGGGATGTTCGATCCGATCCGATACTTGTGTGGATCGATACAATGGAATACGATCCAACCGATTTTTGTATCGATACAATGGCATTCGATCCGTTAGTGGATCGATACAAATACCATGAGGATCGGATCGAAATAAATGTTGTATTAAATTCTAAAATAATAAACAATCTGTAACCTTAATATTTATTCGTAATGTTAATACCGCATTCCTTAGCTCCAAAATATGGTTTATAACAACAAACAGGTTCATATTACACTAATATAAATATTTCTCTGGCGGTGGACTGTTAAATCAGTAGTTATATTATCTTATATTTTTGAGATTATAGATAATTTCATAAAAAAAAATAACCAAGCCCTACGTTACGTACGTTTCTCAGTTGTAGAAATTACAAGTAATATTGTTCTGTAGGTAGAAACGTCTGTGCCCTTCGAAAGTCTTTTCTTGTTGTCCACCCACTTTTAATAAAATCTACAATCACCAAGATTCAGAGCAACTATCAAGATTATAATTTTTACCTACCCTACCATTCAAAGATTGGCCAATGTAAAAAAAAAATATTTCTCTACTAAGTAGTAGAGAAACATATTTAAAATTTTTATTTTTAATGAAGGAAAACCTCGCTGGCGGGCATTCATTAAAAAAAAAACTTGTAATCTTAGCATGGAAAATGCTTAAAAAAATACAAAAAGATATTTTTAAAATTGTTGATACGATACTGGATCGATCCAAAAAATCGTATCAAATCAATCGGATCGATACTTGGATCGATACAATGTATTACGATCCATTACGATCCGGAATATCGATACAAAGCCCCTGGATCGAACATCCCTAGACAAAGGACATAAGTATGGAGATATTTGAAATTTGGAATTATTGTCCGTATTTTGGAATTGAAGCTATTGTTTGATTATTCTTACAAACGTGTCGTGACGTAAATTCACGTCTTGTCTATTATTATTTTAGTTTCGATTTTTATACACAAAACCATCGCGTCATCTATTAAAAATCCACGCATAATAATTACGTTACTCTTCCATTTTTATTCAAAACCAAAATTTCCAACATGCTAATTCTTATTTCAAAATGCATGTCTGACATGGTCTGACCGTGCATCGTTAAGCCAACCTAGCGAGCGTTTAGCAGTCGGAGCGCATGCGTCGGCCTTTCAATAGGCGTCGCACTTGCAAGGACATACGTGAATTATTTAGTGGAAGCTAGGCAGCCCTTTTTAAGACACACACTTTCTATAATGACTGTAAGAACTCGTGACTGTGTTACTAAAGGTTTCCAAAGAAAGCTCGTTTCTTGGAACAGACGCGGAGGTTTAGGTTTCTGTCAAAATAGATTAGCATATGGCTGAAAAAATGTTATGTCTTTGAGATCTTTTGCATTCAAAATAAGCTGCATGTTTGAGTATTTTACCCACAAAGGACTTGTCGGCAGCGAAGATGCGGAGTGGATACCGAAAGGAACAAAAAGATCCCTTGTAGAAAAACTACAAAATGAATCAATTGACAAGATTGCAGCAAAGCCTTGAAGTTTGACACTAGGGACAGAAGGATTATTCTACAGTGGGTTACAGGGTGAAGACTATGACAATGAAAGGACTATTCAAAGGACCAGATAATTGCTGTAGAAAAAAAAACAGACTGCAGGACTTTCCACCAGGAAAGGTCGCAGGACGATAATCAATTGCAAAACAGGTCACGGCGGAGGATTGCGATGCGAAAATTTATATAAAAACCAAACACATGCAAAATTTTATTTATTAAAGCTTATAGAGAATCACTTTCACTATCCTTGGCCAGTCTGACACAATGTCTTAAACACAATTACAACACCGATTGAGTCACAGAGACACGCGACAGATTCAACGTCGATGGCAAATCTATTACACAGTTATAAGAGATATTATTATTATAATATCGCATCACATACTCGGAGAATACTTGGGGCCTATTTCACCACCTCCTGATAAGTTCAAGTTAAATTACTTGGCAGATAATTTCATATTCCATTTTTTAATTTGTCCAGTGGTTAGCGGCTATCCAGAAATGACGAAACTTAACTAACTTACCCTTACAGTCTTAGTTATCATTCAATTAAATCGAGTCTCGGCCCCTTAATGTTTAAAAAAAAAAAATTGCAATGAAAATATTTAGTGTTAATTCCGCTTATGCTGAGATGCAAGAGCACCGCCCTCCCGCCCGCAAAATTATGCACATGCAGAGAGAACTAAGTCGTTAGTGCAACATGCATACCCAAACCTTTCACTTTCGCTCTAGCCGGCGCAGAGTCAACACTTCGACGTCGCACCTGATGATGCCTCGCGGAGAGGCGAAACACGTGTCGTCATATAGGTTTGGGTATGCATGTTGCACTAACGACTTAGTTCTCTCTGCATGTGCATAATTTTGCGGGCGGGAGGGCGGTGCTCTTGCATCTCAGCATAAGCGGAATTAACACTAAATATTTTCATTGCAATTTTTGTCATGGATTTCCGCAAAGTAACGCCTGATTCCATTAATCCCTTAATGTTTGTCAAACTGTATTATCTACTCTGTGCTATTTGTTACTAACATGGCGCTTTCAGTCCCTGTTTTAGTTATGAGTAATTTGAAGATAAATATGCGTATGCGTAGTAAAATAGGATCAAATAAGTCTGGTAATCTTTACCCAGTGATAAGCTACTACCCTTCAAACATAAACACAATGATGTTAGCACATGAAATGCGGTAGTAGAGAGTAGAGTTTCACCACCTTAAAGCCTCTTGTGGTGTGGTGTTTATAATTGTGTATCTAGGTAATGGACTGCCACGATGGTACGTCCTTGGACGGGCCAAGGACAGCGTGCGGCCCTAACATTAAACTTCATTAATTTTTCAAAACAATACCTGTCTCACATAGACGCCACATCGATATAATCGACGTACAATCGATAGTTAATACCAGAGCGTCATTCCACTGCGTTGCGTGTCCAACCGTATTAATGGGTTGCTTTATTATTACGAACAGCGTGTATACTTTTTTTGTTATTTTGATGGGTAATTTTTCAAGCTTTAATAGGAAATAATTTGAGCGGAATCCAATTTATTTCTGTTATGGCTGTTTATAACTGTTGCCCTCGGTTTCACCTAACAAATTTACTAAGTAACTATATAATTTAATACAATAATAATATCTGTTATCAGAGATAAGGGGGCGTTCATAAAATACGTGAGATGTTTAAGGGGGGGAGTGGGTCGAGTCAAATCTCATCTAATCTTACGTTGGAGAGAGGGGGGGTCTCGGCAAATATCACGCAATTTTTTTTTTCTGATTGAAACAAAAAAAAACTATTTTTATTACACTTATAATTAAACTTTCAGCAATATTGATTACTAGTTTTAACTAGTCGTAAATAAAAGCACGAAGCATTTTTTTTTCTTTTTACAATAACAATCCAAAGGGTTTACTGTAAGAAAACCACATTTTGAAAAATCTTACGTGAGATTGGGGGATGGGGAGGGGGTTGAATAAAATCTGACGACATCTCATCAGGGGGGGGGGGGGAGGGATAGAAAGTTTAAAAAAACACCTCACGTAATTTATGGACGCCCCCTAAGGGTATAAGTAATCTGTGTTCTGCTTCCTGACGTTTTGTTTTGGAAATGGTAACAACGTACGCAGTTATGAACATACTTCCTTTTGCAGTATGAATTATTGTACCACAAATAAAATACGACATCTTTTTGCAGTGCCATTTAGAAACAAGAAGTATTTTTGATTAGGTTAGTAGAAAGTTGCAATGCCGATGATCTATAAATTTTAGCATCTCTTGAATTATTATCCTAACGAAAGAGTTCACATGTATTTAGAAGAATCTCATCAGCGTACGTCTTTGTCGAGCAAATAAAAAAGAAAAGTATCTAGACAGAGCGTTGCATTGATAAGTATCAGTGAGCTAGCCTTTTTTAATATGACAGATTTCTCTTGTCTTGCGTGAGGTGCTTTCTTCCAATTCTTAGACAGATAATTCAGAATATATTCTCCCATTGTACCCGAGAAAACAATAAGATAGCACGTCGCGTTGACGTGATCTCATATAATTTGATAATGAAACAATAAGTACGCGCGGATTGCGTGTGCGCACGTTATGCGATGACCACTGTCGTCGCTGATTTAGATGCCAAATTATTATCATTATGTTCTCATTCCTTAGTAAGTAGTTGCTATAATGAAAAGATGAAGTGCTTATTTTATTTATTTCACCACCTCCTGATAAATTTCCGTTAAATTACTTGACAAATAATTTCATACAAATTTTGTTCCATATTTGAATTTATCCGGCAGTTAGCGATGGAATGGTGGTGAAATAGGCCCTTATTATTTTTGTTTTGGACAAAAAAGCAGTGAAGTTATTGATAGGCAGTTTTCTTTCGAAGTTTCGAAGCTAATTATAATTACATATACCTATTATCATATAAAATTACATACATAAACACAAACAAAGCTTTATTTTCTCAACTTTCAACCTGCAGAATTTACATTCCTGTTTTTTATTTTTCTGTCAAGTTATTTTTCTTGGCAATCTCACCGGCAATAACCATTATGTTGAAAGCATAATGATCATTATGGAACAATATTTGCTAAAAAAGTAACATAACTCACATACATTTGCTCGCTCTTTCTAAACGCTCCCGCCATACAAATATTTTTTGCGAAAACATTTCGTACAAAATGTAACTTTCGCTTTCTCTGTATTTCATCACACATGTTTATATAGAATATGATTTACATAATCAAGTTACTGTGATGTCGGAGCAACCTGTTACTCACATAAAAGCTTCCTGCCATAATAGCATCATTCGGCGTAAATACGGGGTTAATTGTCGGATAATGTGGTGTGATTTCACTCTGTAAAAAAGTACCTTATTACAGGGTATTTTTAAAAATCTAATATCGTCATCATGATATCAGCTTAAAGAGGTCCACCATAGACTTCTACAGGGACCGGTCGTATGCCACCTGCATCCAACGACTCCCAACGACCTTTACCTTTAATTCTGATATAGTTACTCATAAATGATTTGCATCACCGATTAACTGATGACCGCTGGGGCAGAAAGTTTCTTGAGTGGAAACAACGCAACGGAAAACGAAAACCTGGTCATGTGACCGGTTCTTGTGGTCTTTGGGGGAGGTCTTTGTTCAGTAATGGACCTCTTTTGGCTGTTATGATTATGCTGATCTGATTATCTTATCCACCAGCGGTTAGGCTACAGTGACGCAAGTTAGGGTGACAGGCCATTGTGTCCATGTGTGTGACTATACTCTACTCGACGACGTCTGTGGTCTAGTGGTTCGAGTACCGGACTGCTGATCGCGAGGTCGTGGGTTCGATTCCCACAAGACACAAATATTTATGTGATGAATATAAATGTTTGTGTTTGTCTGGGTGTAGCCTATGTATTATAAGTATGTATTTACAAAAAAAAGTATATAAGTATTATATCCATTGTCTAGTACCCATAGTACAAGCTCTGCTTAGTTTGGGACTAGATGGTGCTGTGTAAAATGTCCCAGGATATTTATTTATTTATTATACGTCAATATTGTGGGAGACACCATACATTCTGTGCTATCCTAAAATCCAGTGAAAGAACCGCACAACATTTTTGAAGCCGAGCTCCCGGTTGGACTTGCCTCCCAAAATATGCAATATAAGTATTCAGCGGATTAGACGAACAATGTGTCAAATAAACAGTATTTTTCGCATTTTTTATATTAGAATGGTATGGTATGCTTATACGAGTAGCCGACTCTTCGGGAACTGAAAAAAATGAAATAAAAACTATAATATATACTTATCAACATATAAACATCAATAATAATAAATTAATTATAAAATATATACCTATACAAATATGCCATACAAATACGTAAATAGATACAATATATAAATATGTAAAAAAATATCTATAAAGAAAAAAAATGTGCAAGTATAACAAAATACCTTCCTCCTCTCTCCTACATTGCCGTGCCCGACAGGGTCCATGATTGATACCTTATTTATTATGATAACAACTGTTAAAATAACATTGTGGAGTGCAATAAATATATTGAGTATTGATCCCTAAAAAAGACAAGAGCGAATAACCTCCATTTTGTATGCGAGCAATTCATTGAAACATCCAAGTCGTACCATTAATGGGCGGGATCTGAAAGCGGAGGTATATTGTGAAGGTGTTGCCTGACGATTACGAGCACAATACACAATGGACGATACACCGGCTGACACGAGAACACGTTGCCACGCAATTGAACATCACGCCATCCGGCTTATCTCGTGCGGGTCGGCAGTGAAGTGACGTGCTGCATACAACGTGGTTCTAATTGATTGACACCTACTAATTGGACATTTTTTCAAATCTACTAGCAGGCAGGATTCAAACCTGTGTCTTCTGATTAAATACACCACACGCTATGACCTCTAAGCCACCGTGAGTTCTACCCGCCAAGTTTTTATCTAATTTAAAAAAAATGCATTATCTTAACATGGAAATTGCTAAAAACTACAAAAAGATGACTAATCGAACATGTTAATTTGGGATTTAAGGATCATATTTGGTTGAGCAGAAGCCTATACTTGGAATGGAAGTCACAGTTACTTTTGGCTCTAATCTATGTACGTTAAGGAGTGAAGGGCATTTTACATTGGCCCGATTATCAACCGGTTAATTCTCTTAGATAATCTTGATGAAGGCTTATTTATGCCTAGTTCGACTAACCTAGGTGATATAGTTGTATATAACTTGACGGCACAATATATCACAAATAACAGTAGTTTAACAAGGTTATTCTTTGATAAAATAGTGACTAAAACTTTGATAGTGGGACCAACTTCGAAAAGAATTTCGAACTAGATTTTGATACTTATCAGTTTATAGCGTGCCAGACAATAGGTACTCGTAAGTATAGTTTAGACTGGACATGCCTGTCTACAGTACATTCGATGCATACTGAGACACATTCTACTCGCCAAATGGCATTTCTAACCATCAATATTAGCCGTAAATGTGTGTCAAAAAAATGTGTTAAGGTCGATATGATGGAAAAGGGATTTAATGAGCGGGTGACGGCTAACAGGGACGAATGCAAGAAAAGGATAGGCTGCGCCGACCCCATATAAATTTGGACAAGAGCAGGAAGATGATGAAGAATTGCCCTATTCTTCATGTCGAAAATCTTGCTGCGGAAAGCTCCCTTCTTCATAAGTATAATAGCTCAGCTGTTGTCGGTGTATGTAATCATCACTTCTCTATCATCTGCCTTCCGCAGACGTAGATCTGTGTGAAGGACGCCTCTGTTCTTGCGATTTACCTCTTGATAGTACCAACTGGTTCCCCAATTTTTACCCGACAACGGCAAAAACCCAAAGTTTACGTTATGTTTCACTGCAGCTCCTAAATTACTCATCTAATTTTTGATGATTGATTGAGGTATCTATTGGTTCATTATTCCTTCACTTGCTATTTATAACTTCGGCTAAGTAGATATTCTCCTTCCTTATTTTTCCTCAATTTTAACTAGATATGCGTTATTCTGTTGGCATTGTAAACAAAATGTTGAAAATGGTTAAATTGTGAAAATGTGAAACTGTGGTTAAACAATTTTTACATACACGTACGTACACGTTTTTACGTAAACTTTTTATCATATCTTGTCATCGTCATGTCAGAATATAACTCGTCTAGGAACGCTACAGCTCGGCACGTGAAGACGTGTATGTTATTGATATACGACAATAGCGGGTGTTTATTTTGAATTTACGACAACTATTGGAATTCTATCATAATAGAGTTGTGTGGGTGTGTCATTGGCACCTCATTTGTTTATAACAACAACCACTTATTATGCTTTCCTTCATTCAAATAACTGGTACTATCTTAATAACATAAAAGGATAAAATGCTGCACACGATACGTGTCCAAAGACATTGTGCATTAACAAGAAAGTTTTCAATGCGTGTATCATTTTCATATTCATATAATTATTTATTGACTTCCATAATGTACACATAAGTACAGGTTGTAAGTATAATAACTATACAAATACAAACTATAATAATAAATTAGAAACAATGGACCCTGTTGGGCGCAGCAAAAAATTTTTCTAATTAAATAGGAGACAAGAAGAGCGTCCTGCCAGTGATGACTATCGCGGCAAAATTGTTCCATATTTAGCGAGCTATGAAGAAAGCGATGCTCGGAGCTTTACTATAGGATAAAATATGTGACGAAGACATCTCACATCCGTCAGGGAAACTAAGTAAAAGATTCTCCTTTACTTGCTGCTCTGACATAGCACCAGCCATGTCAGGGCTCTCGTCTCGGAGAACTGGCAATTTCTTTTAGAAATCATCATCATCATCATCATCTCCATATCAGCCAATACAGGTCCACTGATCCCCTCCGTCGACTTCCACAAGGACTGTTTATATGCCACATGGATCCAAATCTTCTTTGCAATAAAATAAAATTCAAGACTTCAATCATGCTCTTTCCATTTAGTTACGTTCTATTTTCTATAAAAAAGGTATAGCACCAATAGTATAGAATGCACCCAAATACGTACTAGAATTTTAAATCCACTGTGTTTGACAACAATATGCGCATGAGTGGTTTAAATAGAAACATATCGAACAGTTAGCAGCGCATCGCTAATAGAGTCGGGCGCTTTCACCGGCGTCTGAGTGTGTTCCGGCGTTCCTTGCCACTGGGGTACACTGGAGGCCCGTGTACAGTGCCACAGAACATTTATTTCTAAACGAGTTGGGTTATTTTCATCAAAAAGGTCAGGTGCGTAGTACTCACGATCGAGTGTGTATGACAAGATGTATGAACGTGGAGGAAGCTAAAGAAGTATGCAAGAATCGTAGCAAGTGACAGTCTCTAGTTTCTGTCTACCCCTGTAGGAAAAAGGCGTGAGTGTATGTATATAGGTATGAGCTTTCTGGGCTCTCGATTTGGATTTTAAGCTGAGAATAAAACCAAAATTTTTATTTTCGCTAAGTAAAAGGCAAAGTTCGCCTCCTTTTAAATACGAAACGAAACGAGGCCTAAAAAGAGCTCTCTACCATTCACAGTAGGCGGCGGCTCAGCTTTGCCCTTGGCGTTGCTGATGTCCATGGGCCGTGGTTACCACTTACCATCAGGTGGGCCACCTGCTCGTCTGCCACTGTAGGCAATAAAAAAAAATACGAGCAAACGTGGTCTTACCTACACATAAAACTCCCAAACCTTTCTAAGAGAAAAGGCGTTAAGGTGGGTAATGTTTTCTCAAAAACCTTATGGATTTTCACCGATATCCAGATTACTTATCCACCTGTAGTTGTACATAGGATATACAAATATGTATTTGATCCGCGCTTGATCCCCGTTTGATTCCCGAATTTGAAGTATTAGCTAAGCGGGTAGCTTCTTTAGGTACGCTTAGCTTACTTACGCCTAAATAAAAAAAGCTTTAAGGCCTATTATACCACCGCTGGATATTCGCTAACCGACGGATAAATTAAAAATCGATCAATTTATCAATCGATAAATTTTATGAAATTATCTGCTAACTAATTTAACCGGAACTTATCAGGAGGTGGTGAAACAGCATCACCTTACGTGATGTTGTTTGCATCACATCACATCCAATGATTCGCCACGTTCACTAACAAACGACGCGATGCCGATGATAAATTGAATAAAAGATTCATTACGAACAATTAGTGAAAGTCGTTAGAATGTTACACTGACTGACTATGAAACGAAAGTAACTAATACGTGATTTTAATATTGATCTTGTAATTAATCATTATTACCACGTCCGTTTAGTTCTGGATTGACCGGTATATTTAATTTGATACCTTTCAGATATTATTTTCTACTAGAGGAATTAGGAATGAATCCTCCGGGTTTAGACTGCTTTTTGAATAATTTATCCGAGGGCACAAATCTAGCTACTAACTACAGATTTTTTTATAGAAAACTATAATAACACCTTGCTCAACGTGGGAATCGAACCCAGGACCTCTAGAGTCGCATTTACGACCACTAAACTAACTAGATGATGAACTAGACTTATTCGGGGCAGTTTTATTAATTGTGATTTTTCATCTGTAAAAATAATCTAAGGAAGTTACTGTTGTAGATTTGTCGTTCCCTAACAGTCTTAAGACATTATCTAACCTAAATCAAACAATTTCCCTTGCATTTCTTTGAGTCAACGACACTACTCGATTGTAAATCTCGGTCAAATCTTATAAGCAGCCCATTTCTAGAAGTGTCAAGTGCCGTCTAGGAAGATCTGGTGCGGGGAGCGCGGGACCACCTCCCGAGGGGGGGACATGATTGGATCATTGAGCAATTGTGATCGGTCCACGTTATGACACACTGTAACATGAAATTTTTCAACTATTCTTATTCTAATAAACTGCTTCAGTAGCCGAGTCGTAAGCGCGACTGCTACGCGGTAGAGGGTTCGATTCCCAGGTCGAGCGAACTATTTTCTTTTCCATTATATTGTGCCCGGGCTTGCCCTCCTATTTATTACAAGGGACGCGTGATGGTATGTTAACCTTACTGATATTATAAATGCGAAAGTAACTCTGTCTGTCTGTCGCGCTTTCACGCCAAAACTACTGAACCGATTTAAATGAAATTTGAAACACAGATAGTCTAGAGCTTGAGAAAGGATATAGGCATACTTTTTATGCAAAAAAGCTGTGAGGGGTTGAAATAGGGGATGAATATTATAAGAAATGCCCATACCACGCGGGCGAAGCCGCTGGCGGAAAGCTAGTATTAAATAATATAAGAACTTGACATTTACAGCATACTGTTGAATTTAAAAGCTTATTAATAGTGCTATTAAATGGATAGAGAAGGGACCACGTCCTAGTGAATTGTATTGTATAGAGGTCATATCTAATGAGATACGTCAACCTTGCCTTGCCTACGTTCTACTGTCGTGATTCATTATGATCTTATAAAGTACTTGCAATAATACTTGCAATAATACAATAATACCTAGATGTAAATCACACATTCTTCAGATATTACAAACCTCTTCCGGGTCAGTATTTCTCCGGAGAACATGAGGTATTGCCACTGTTAATGTATTGTGTATATGTAGATAAATAATAACGTTATATTATCATTCTGTGCACTCACTTTTAAATTGGGGCATACAAAAGTAAGTAGTACTTTTGTATAATGCATTGCCCCAATTTTTTTTAAACAATTTTGTCACCCACAGTTTCACATAAATAGAGTCATATTCAGTCCCAATTCCCAAAGGACAATGGGCAAAGTTTGAGAAAAATCATAAACTAGAAACTAAGTAAATAAAACAAGTCTATAACAAAGTATTTTGTACGGACGGGAAGACAGAGAGACTTTCTTGAAGTTTATTTTTATGATATTACCAATAAATGTAACAGTATTTATGTTGCCTATCACACCGTTGTCTACATTTCTTGTTTTAAATTCTCCTCTCGCAGGTCTGCTGAAAGATTGCTGTAGAAATAAGTTTATATTTTCTTCAGTGTGTACTTATATAAATAAATAAATATATGTTGAAGAGGTGTGGTGGTTTTTACGTGAAATTCAGTCCAATCAAGTTAGACTGGAATCCGACCCCAAAGTAATTGGAAATTATTAGGATTAGGATGATGATGAAACATCGATACACCAAAATTCGACGCAGTTGGTATACCTAAGTATTACGGAGGTCTGATGGTATCGATTTGTGTAAAATACTGATATATTCAGTCGCATCTGGATAAGGAGGACCTCGACATGGTAGGAAGAACACAGATTATGATTTCAATCACACAATATAAAAAGTACTGTGCTCTGTGGTTGGGCCCTTAATGGTTCAATAAAAGGTTCAATGAACTACTATAATACTTAATGTAATATTCGCGAGCGTCAGAAATCATTGGCTGGTTCCTTATCGTGTGACATAATGCGCAAATTGTTCACTCGCGAATATGACCATTACGATTGGGAGTCTACACAACACGTGAGCGCGTACTGGACTGGCGCAGGCGCACAATGACATAAACAACAATATATGGGTTAAACGCCTTGTTTATTTAGTTCCTAGTTTATGGAAAACTGATCAATTTCTTCAGCTTGTTCGGCGGAAATAATGCATTTTGACGCGAAAAAAGGTATTACCAATAGCCATAGCAATCAATGGGTATTCCAGTCGGTGATTCTTAGGATCTGAAATCCATATCTTTCATTGTAAAACTGTCTCTGTAGCCTAGTGGTCGTAAGCTTAACTACTACGGTTGAGGTTTTGGCTTTGGTTCCCAGTTCAAGCAGTTTTTTTAATGAAATTCTCAGTAGCGGCTCAGAGAGACAAAAATCCCCTTACTTACTTAAAAATCCTTTCCACCGCTTCAAACTTGTTGGTCAAACGTATCGATGATCGAACTGTAAGTTACAGTGACAGATAAGCCCAGGAAATTAGAAAATGGAAGCAATCAATGGGAAGCTTCACGTCCAATCGGATAAACAGAAATGAACCAGTACTCGTGTTGGACTATTGTTTTTTTAGGCTTACTTTTCCCTAGTTTAAGAACTTGAGTGTCAACCAAATGCTGACACCTGATTAATTTTCTCTGATGTCTGCAATTCGTTTCTTGAAGAATAGTACCGAGACAAAAAATTTTATCTCTCTCTGTCACGATGACATATGACAGAAACAGAGTATGGCAATTTGCAAATGGAAATCTATCTTGGCGTCTATTAGTCTGACAAAACATCGCGAGTCATTTTGAAGAAATATTTGTAGAAACCAAGGAAGGTTTAAAAGGTTAGAAAACTTTTATTGGCGGTATGAAGTACGCCCCGGGTCAGTAGTAGTTTAGATTACATGAATTGATTTATGTATGTATAAGGTGTTGTCACACTGGAAGCCGAGTCCGCGGATATAAGTAATAAAGTAAGATACTGACTGACTGAATGACTAACTGATCGATCAACGCACAGCTGCAACGCATGACATTTTGCACAAATGACGTAAGTGTCCGCTAAGGAAGGACTTTGGGGAATTCCCACGGGCTTGGGAAAAATAATACCGCGAAGAACAGAAATGCCCTTGACTTTACATCCAGTTTATCAGGCAAAACTGTCAAACGCATTCAAATTAAAAATAGAAAAACTAGGTAGGTAGTTGTCTTCCTTGTTCTAGTTCATGTATCAGAGACAAGTTGAAACAAGGCCACGCGGCTATATCTAAACCAACATTCATTACCTACTTAGTCATATTTCTTTCTTTACTACCTAGGTAGAGTAATTCCGGCATGTCAGATTTACTTATGTTGAAATAGGATACGGAACACTACGCTGCGCTCCATAAATAACGGGCATAGTAGGTAACTAGGTACTCGTAGATGTGAGAAGAGAGTACCTATGGAGAGGCCTTTGATCAGCAGTGGCTCAGGAATGGCTCAGGAAAAGAAGAAAAACAAATTTTTCAGCAGAACTGGCAGGCATAACACACAAACTATAATTATGCATCTGAACCAATGATAAGCACCTACTTTCAAAACATTGCAAATTTGCAATTGGATAATTATGTAATTTCTATGTATTCTAATGTATGTATATGGAGATTTATATTTACTATGTGTGTGTTATAATTGTTATGTATGTTAATTTCTACTGTATTACGACCGCGTTTACAAATGTAATTCGTAGCGCTACGAGCCGCTACGATCGTAAAATTACTTTGACGCTTCAGAATAGTAAAACATGAATATAATTACGTAAAATGAAGGTTTTACTTTGATGCGCACCGCATTTTTTGACTAGATTGATCACATTGTGAAGATCTTACTTTCGAGATATAAGTACTTAGTTATGTAACCTTATACTAATATTATAAAGAGGAAAGATTTGATTGTTTGTTTGTATTGAATAGGCTCCGAAACTACTGGACCGAAACCCTAAAAACCCTGAAAAATTCTTTTAGTGGTAGATAGCCTATTTAACGGGGAATTCTATAGGCTATATACCATCACGCTTCGACTAATAGGAGCGGAGTAGCAATGAAAAATGTTGGAAAAGGGGAAAAATTCATAAGACCACGCGGGCGAAGCCGCTGGCGAAAAGCTAGTTTATTTATAATCTTGTTCCAAGTATCAGGTGTCGTCGGCTTTCAGCATTCTATAGGTACATAGCAGCTTGTTACCAGATCTCTTTAATTTCTAGGTGATACCGATATCCATACTAAACCGCAGAATAAGTATCCAAGACTAAATTAGGGATTTTCAGGTTAATGCCTAGGTACTATGTTTCAAGTTATAAAGTTTCCGCACTGTTTCAGACATATGGATGAAAAAAAGCATATAATATAAAAAATCAAAAACCGGACTACCAAAATTGATACTTAATTAAAAGTAATTCACACATAGAGAGGTATCTTGTCTTATGTGGGCTGTTTAAATACTGCCACATAATATTGTTATACTTAAAAAGTTTCCCTTATAGAAGACTGCACTGTTACTTACCAACAGGCAAAGTAGTGGCCAAACGTAAGCCCGTAGTGTAAAAAAAAAACTATACTTACGCAAGCACAACACAGAATTTCTGTGTTATCTCTAACAAGTTATTGAAGCTATTATGCTTCTGTGATAGAAGCTAGTTTCAATAACTGGTTATAAAAAGCCATTAGCCTCAAAACTGCAGCCACTTCATCTCGACGATGTTGGGCAACACAATGTGGCACAAGGATGCGCCGGCGCACAGATTGACTGAACACTGATTGACTGACAGAACCACTGCCAGGTTGACTGTATGACCGTATCAACCACTGCGCTTACAAATTACGTGTAATTAGGGTATTGCACAGTAATCGTGTTTATGTAGTTCAGTCGCAAGGTTAAAAAAGATAATAGCTTGGCCCTGCATTTTTAGTCTTATAAGTGGTATGACACAGTCTTGCGCAACTTCAATACTAATTCTCGATCTTATGAAACGGGTGAGGAATCAAACTACTATGTTTTCTAAAATACTCTAACGTTTAAGCTTATCTCTGTCTTTGAAGAACTATCTTAACTAGTAACATAGGCATCGCACACGTTTCATAAATATATTTTTGGAAATATGTAAGTACCTACTCTTCAGCATTAGCGGTTATAACTTATATTTTCTATTTGGTATGACATTATTATGACCGCGTAAGCGCGACTGCTCGAGGGTTTGATTCCCCAAGAGCAGTATTGTTGGGGATGTCTATGAATTTCTCAAAAGTATCTCAGAGTTTCGATTTGTGTACATGGGACCTTTGGATACTGGCGAAGTGTAGGTGCAAATTAGTATACCTTGGCCTATTTTACACTGCCATTCAGATCGGTATTTCGTAAGACGCGAGAGAGGATCTGACTTGCCCGACGGTAGGAGCTCTAGGAGTTTGTCTGGCTCTGAGGGTGTTCCGCCTCTTGCGCGTGAGAGCTAATTCTTCCTGTCGGTAGCTGTCTGCAACACAAGGTAGGGGCTTTTAAGGGCCGACAATGCATCAACAACGCCTCTGGTGTTTCTGATGTCCACGGGCGGTTATGACCTGGTGGCTCGTCTACTAAAACTATTTTCTTTATCATTCAAAATAAAAACAATACTAACACCCCATACCATTGTAATGTCGAAAATAAGAATGCTCCCATCCTAAAGGTCGAGCACCATGCAGACATAATGGATGCATCCTAAAGCGTGTTGAAACATAACATCCGGTAACTGAGGCAACACCCGACGCAGGCGGTGTGCGGCGGCGGCGATGCGCAAGAGTCGCTATGCTGCTTAATTAAGTATGGCAAAGTGATGGGAAAATGTAATAGGTATTAATAGGTACTTACTGAACTGAACTGTTAACCCCGTATAACTGACCCGAGCCTAGCCTTGATGGATAACAAGCAGTTTTATCTAGAATCTCTTTGTTTTCAACTAAAATATAAGCTTCTATGGGCCCGTTTCACCACTTATTAGTAAATTTACTTAAGTAGGTATAGAAAAGTTGTTTTAGTTATATAATATTAATAAAGAATAATGTGATAATTTCTACTAAAATACGTAAGTAATAGTTTCCGGGGAAATGTTATGATATTCTCCTTAGTCACGCCAATGCAATGTCAAGAGCTTGGATGCACGGTACCGTAACCAATCATAGTGTTTATACTCACGATACTAACAATGTGAACAGTACGGGTAAGGCAGAAGTTTCAAAAAACTACATAAAACTGATGATAGGCCCATACGCTTAATAATGAGCACAAATATTTTTATTTTTCAAATTCAAATTCAAATTCAAAATATTTTATTTCAATTAGACCATATAAATAGGCACTTTTGAATTGTCAAACTAGTTGCACGGTTCCAAAAAGTGGGACTTATGGAGAAGAGCCGGCAAGAAACTCCATAGTTACTCTTTTAAAAAAAATATAGGCGAGTAACAATAAAATTTTGTGATGAATAGTGTGAGTATAATGCAGCATGATGTGTATGACTAAAAAAAAATGGACAAAAAAACAAACAAACGAACATAGCCATTGCAGTAAGAGCTGACCAGTCCCGACAGACAGCACCCGTTCACGAGCATGACGTGTGTATCGGCGCCGTTTGACTCAACCATGTTGTAGGGAATAAAAAGACCCGACACACAACGCCACTATCAGCAGGACATTTAAGTGAGCATGACAAGCTCTACCTCGGGCTGGTTATAACTTATTATATTATACATTAATAGAATAACTAAAGCAACATCAAAAGCTGCAGAATACTCATACTGTACAGTTAATGAAGTTCACTTCTCAATAAAAAATGACACAATAAGACATACATAAAATCACGTAGCATAATTATTGCAATGTCAAATAGGTAATGATATTAATGATGCAAATTAAATGTCAGATTATTGTAATGTCAAGTAATGGTATAAATTAAATGTCAGATAAAAAAAAAAAAAAACATAATGAAATCAATAACCTGGTTCATTGGAACAGTTCAATCCCAAGCATTTTTGTCATCTATATAATCTTTCACCGTGTAGTAACCTTTATGATACAGCTTCTGCTTGACAACCGTCTTAAATTTGTTCAGGCTGAGGTTTTGAATATCGCTTGGGATTTTATTGTAAAAGCGTATACATTGGCATTTGAATGAATTACTTATCTTCTGGAGCCTAGTTGAGGGAACGATAAATTTATTTTTATTCCTGGTATTAATATTATGTGTATCACTACGTTTTTTAAAGAGATTAATATTCTTATGTGCATACAGTAAATTTTCATAAATGTACTGTGATGGAACAGTCATCACATTAATCTCCTTAAATTTATCCCTCAGTGAATATCTGGGACTTAAATTATAAATTGATCGAATAGCTCTCTTCTGCAACACAAAAATAGTTTGTATGTCGGCCGCATTTCCCCACAACAGAATACCGTACGACATCACACTATGAAAATAACTGAAATAAACCAGACGCGCAGTATCTACGTCAGTTAAGCTACGTATCTTTTTGACTGCGTATGCTGCAGAACTAAGCCTTTTCGACAACTTATCTATATGTGGGCCCCACTGAAGTTTTGAATCTAAAGTTATGCCTAAAAATACAGTGGTGTCCACAAGCTCCAATTCTTTGCCATTTATAGGTACACTGGTTTTCACCTGTTTTACGTTAGGTGTTGTAAACTTAATACATTTAGTTTTCGTTTCATTTAAAAGTAAATTATTAGCATTAAACCAGTGTACCACTTTTGAGAGGGCACTGTTTACATCGTCAGTAATCATTTGTTGACGTTTGAGTTTAAATAGTAGTGACGTATCATCTGCAAACAGCACTATTTCGTGATTATCCCTAACTAAGTAAGGTAAATCATTAATATAGATTAAAAATAAAAATGGGCCAAGAATTGAGCCCTGCGGCACTCCCATTGTAACTACAGACCCGGAAGATCTCTTTCCATTGACGTCCACTTTCTGAATCCTATTACCCAGGTACGAGATAAGAAGATTCAGAGAAGTGTTTTTAACACCATAGTGGTGTAACTTCCTGATCAATGTTTCGTGAGCAACACAATCAAAGGCTTTGGATAAATCACAAAAAATACCCAAAGCATCACATGATTCCTCCCATGTGTCAAATATATGACCTAAAAGTTCAACACCGGCATCGGTAGTTGAACGACCCCTTGTAAAACCAAACTGTTTAGAATGTAAGAATTTATTTTTGACAAAGAACCTTTGCATTTGCTCTAACATGAGTTTTTCGAAAATTTTACTAAAAGTAGGTAGCACGGATATAGGTCTAAAATTAGTGGGGTCAGTTGTGCTACCTGATTTAAACAAAGGTATTATCTTACTATTTTTCATAAGATCAGGAAATCTACCACTATCAATACAATCATTGAAAATAACAGTTAGGGTTGGTGCCACAATGTCAATGATTGATTTGGTAACGTCGACAGAATTACCCCAGAGGTCTGAAGTTTTTTTCACATTTAACATATTGAAAGCTTTAATAATATCCTTATAGTTAACATGATTAAATTTAAATTCATCATCGCTAGCTTTTACATTTTCTTTAAGTAAATATTCTGCGACAGTGGGTGATGAGTTTAGGGATTTAGTTGTTGAAACAGGAATGTCCGAGAAAAACTTTTCAAACACCGTGGCTACTTCTAAATCTGCATTAATTATGCTATTGTCGATATTGAGGCTATATTCACTATTTCGTTTACTAACCCTTCCTGTTTCACTGTTGATAATATTCCAAGTCATTTTGATAACATTATTGCTATTTTTTATTTTTGAACTTAAATAACGCGACTTGGCAATACAACAAATTTTCTTAAATAATTTTGAATAATTTTTGACATAATTATTAAATTCTGGGGTGTTGACATATGTTCGCTCATTATACAGCTCATAAAGTCGTTTCCTACTTTTATGAATACCAACAGTTGCCCATTCACTGAAGGATGCTTTACCATTAACTGATATCGTCTTGGGGGTAAAAATTGAATCAAATTCAGTACAGTAAGTTTTAAAAAAGGTAGCATATAGTTTGTTAGGATCTTTATTATATGATAACGATGGTAATTTACTAACAAGTTTATTTTTAAATGATTCCAAGCGATTTGCAGTTTTTGGGTTAACAGTGATATCTTTTTTGGCCACAATTTTATCATGATTGTAAACAGTAATCAGCTGACCACAGTGATCAGATTCCAATAAATTAATAACTTCCTTATGGTGTGGTATTAAGTTGGTAAAAATATTATCTAAACATGTGGCAGTAGATGCAGTAATTCTGGTTGGCTCCAGAAATAAGTTTGCCAGATTGTATGACAGAAACAGATTTTTTAACTTAGTACAGGCACTTGAATTTTCTAATAAATTAACATTAAAGTCCCCACAGATGATGATGGATTTATTAGACTTACAGATCTTATGAAGTACATCCTCCATCACCCTTTCAAAACAGTCATACAACCCTGATGGAGGTCTGTATACACTCAAAACAACATACCGTTCCAATTCCACTTCCAATTTTGGTAAAAACTACTAATTTTGTTAATTGAAATTGTGAAAAATTGCTCTTATCTTTGGATTTTTTGTATGACGTGTATGAATCACAGTAGGACGGTACAAGTCTGGCATGGCTGGCCAAGGGCCAACTAAGGGCAAGGGCTAAAGCGTCCACATGTTCCTGGTATAATTCCCAAAGGAAAAGTTTACTAGGATTCAGTGCAATGATAAACGCATGATGCAAGATTGAACTTCTATATTTTGTTGCATCGCACAAGTTTCCAAGCGACACCTGATTGAGGTGAAAACTAACAAGGCGTAGAAAGCGGCGCGCGCGCAGTTTCCACACATGCGCGGGAGCATCGTGAGAGCTCGAGCTCACAATATAACTCTCGCGACAACCGTGCCTGAGTTGGCCTTTGACATGAAAAGCTAGCAATTGAGTAGGTAATCAATTATAGCTTATAATTATACCGATGTATAGATAAAATATGTAAATCTTTTATTGCCAATTATAACTATCAACTTAATGAGATCCGACTATTGTTTAAATAGGTACACTTCTGTACATGTGCAGATAGCAGTGAACATGCCAAAATATATTTAAAACCAGCTGTTACTAGTATTCATCCAATTTATTAAAATAAATAAAAAAATTAAAATTAAAATAGGCTAAGTTACTTCATATAACATTAGCTATCTATAAAGTTATAAAATCCCGTCAAAATCTGTCCAGCCGTTTCAGAGATTAGCCGGAACAAACAGAATAGATAGACTGGCAAACATTTTACTAATTGTTTTTTTTTATGTTAGTGCCGTACCTACACACTTTCAATACCGCGTTTACATTCAGCCGTTCCCGTTGTTGTTGTCGGTTGCCCTGCCGTGCATATTTCCCTAAATGTTGCTGTGGCGACGCCAAAGGAAATGGGTGTTTACATAGCTGCTGCATAATATATTTCCAATTAGACTCTGGGCAAGGGATGACGTCGAAATTGTCGTAGCGTCGGCGCTCTGCCTTTTAAGTTTATTGACTTATTTAAATGTTTTAAATAAAAATTTAATTAATAAAAAGAGACGCCGTCGGCGATGGTGGATGATATTTATATATCGGTATTTTGAATTCCGTAGTCTATGCCTGCACTATGGATACTAGACAATGGATATAATACTTACATAGTAAATACAAATACTTATAATACATAGGAAACACCCAGACAAACAACAACAACCAACAAACACGATCTCGTCCGATACTCTAACCACTAGACCACGGACGTCGTCGTCGCATTGCCGCGCTTTGATGTCCGCAAGAAAACCCGCCAAATGGGGGATAGCCGGGCAATACGACCAGCAACGTCAATGGCTATGGAAATGATCTTTAACATTCTCGAATTTCCCAGTTTATTCCCCATGGCCCTGCTCATTGCCGCGGAAATGGGCTGCATATAAACGCGGTAAGCATTTAGTGAAAAGCTGTTAATTTGAAATTATAAACAGACACTTTGATTTTGTTTATTTGTATAGATATACTATATAGATGAAAACTCATTGAAACTTCATGAAATTTATTTTTAAAACGTATATAAGTATTATATCCATTGCCTAGTACCCATAGTACAAGCTCTGCTTACTTTGGGACTAGATGGTCCCAAGATATTTATTTATAAATCTTTGAAATAAAATTGATATAATTGTCATTATATAATTTTTCTATTCGTTATACAGTAAGTACTTACTTATCATTTTGTATTTTTTAAGCATTTTCCATGCTAAGATTACCACTTATTTTAATGAAGGAAAAAAAAGTACTTACTTGATAATTTCAGGAAACGAAACTGATTAGTTCTGTTGTGAAACTGATTAGTTCTGTTGTAAAAACGTGGCGGAAGAGCTGGTGGGCGTGTGGTTGCGCCAGCGCACCTCTAAGTGCAACGCATCGATTAATGCACTTTTTGTTATTTCGTGTACATGAAATCACGACTATGCGCGTTTTTATAAAAAATACGAATATCTGAATGATCTACATGCAGTAACATGTTGCGAGCGTGGCGCCATCTTTTTGTCTCCGTACGAGAGAAAATGTATAATACATATATAACAGAAGGTACTGACGTGTTGCTATCCTATTATCTTGTACCTACAGATGCCAATGTTAGTTCCGGAGATATGTTTTTGGCACATGCTTAATTGATACCTATCTATGTTTATTATTTACCTCACTTAAATTTTCTCCATGTATTTGCAGTCACAGATTTTCGTATCACAAACACCCAGACTCGGATAGCTTATGGCTAGGACCTTTAGGGCTTGTTCCACTACCTCTGGATAGCCGCTAACCACTGGATATACTAAAAAATGGAACAACATTTGTAAGAAGTTATCTGGCAAGTAATTTAACGGAATCTTATCAGGAGGTGGTGGAACAGGGCTTTAGTGTTATGACATACGTCTAAATCCCAGCCATATCTCAAGTCTACACGTGACCGTGTCGGCTCCAGCCTAATGCCCAGCCAGACACAATGGCAGCCAGTTACATGCACAATAGTCGACAATGGGCCGCTTATTGATATGTCCTGGGTGAGCGGGTGACGCTCGCAACACTAAATCCTTTGGATCCAGAAATGGAAAGTGCCGAAACGCACGTGAATTAAGTGGCAGACTTAGAAGTAATGGAGAATAATAATATAAATCATCAATATTTAGGGCTCCTGGAAAATCGGAAATAAAAGTTTTTGGGATAATTGGAGAGCACGTAAAGTTGTCTACTATGACAATAGTGTAGTCAGAAGCTTAAAAGTGTGACGGTATTTATATAAATCCTTTGTGTCACAGGCACAAATATAATATTTGTGCCTGTGACACAACCTCTGCTATAATAATAATTATGTAATGTAAAGTAAATAAAGAAACCTACCAAAGACCTTGACATCGAGCTAACTAGGCCAATATCCCGGTAATAAGCTGAGCACTAGCCTGCAGTGCTTACGCAACGTCCGGTCAGTGACCGGCGGCAGGGCACTTTCTCCTCGCCACCCTGATTGACCAGTTCCAAGTAACGTGACCCGGTGTTAGGATATCTCCATTATTACGGAAACGAACATTGAGTAAGGAAATGGCTATTGATATTGAGGTAGTGTTGATAATCATGTTTATTTGTTTTTGGCTGTCGTATACGATTTTTTATAGGTTTTTATAAACGAGGTTCTTATCGCATTATTAATTCGCGATAATAATCAATTCTTGTTACGATAATTTTCTAATAAAAACTAACCATGTCCTCTGTCCGCCATGTGATGCAAAATGTTTGGACGCGACGAACATAATGTTTTGCCCTACACTGATGTGCCGTCCAACAAACTTGGGTGTTGATTGCAAAACGATGTCACTTGCTGCTCTGAGCAACGCAAGGTGCTCATCCAAAAAATGCCCAAGGTGTTGCACGGAAAGCACCCTGTGGAATTCCACCGGAGTCTAAGTTCAGTCCAAATCTTATTTCACAAGATTACTTTATTAAAAGTAAATTTTGGCACATGGATGGTGCCAAAAGGCGGTCGTATGAAGAAGAACCTGCAAGAAACTCCATGGAGAGTTCTTTCTTCTTTTTTCTTTCTTTACTTGATAGATTCTAAACAAACTCTGTCCGCGTGGGTGTGATCACAATAAAACAAAAGATATCCTATGTCCTTTAGACATCAGTGGTGTAGCTTTCTATCGGTGTAAGAAGTTTCAGAATTACTAAGTCCACTTTTACTTACTTACAAACAAATAAAATACAATGTTTTTTCTCTTCAATGTTTAGATGTAACATGAGTAAAGAAGATTATAAGCTAGGTTGTTTATATCAAATCTTGACCACTTCCTCTCTATCTCAGGAGTTCTGGACGTGTTGTTGACCTACAGTTGTCTCGTTTCAGTGACGAGGACGACACGGGGCGACTGCTGCGGCAGCTGAGTCGGATCAACAGGCCGTACGGCGTCACCTTCGCGCAGATGGTCAAGCTCATGGGCCAGTGCCAACAGGTAACACCACACTTTATTATAACACTTAAGTACAATATATACGGGCTATGCCATAGCTCAGCGGCAGGTTTGAGTACCTACGCAAAAATCACGGATAAATCGGAATCCGGCACGTGCCATTTACATGCATTTTGGCCTAATCCCTCTCATAATAAGAGGAGACCCGTACTTAATGTCAATTAAAGTCACGGCCCCAGTTATTACCAATACATACTTAATACTTACAAAAACATTTTGAGCGGATAAGAGCTCTGACTGCATGATGTGTCTAACAATGCCTCACATGAACTTGGGGAATCCTAACAATACTCAATTTATGGCGAGTTTGTATACATTGCACACACAGTGGTTCTATGAATTACACGATGGTTGTGCACTGTATGCACTTGAATTCGTCTTTTAATTTAAAACAGGATGTCAGTGACCTCTTTTCTTTTAAAGTTTTTGTGTCTCTCATATACCTACATAGGTACCTATAAATAGACAATGGTGAGGATTTAGGGGGCCTGTTCAACACCTAGTAAGTTCTTGTTAAATTACTTTGCAGATAATTTCATACAAATGTTTTTTTTAATAATTGCATTTTTAATTTCTCCGGCATTTTTTTTATAACGGTTACCTATCTAGAGATGTTGAACCAGGCCCCGTCGTAGGCACGATAAATCATCATCACTTTTCGAATAAAGATCGACAAATAATAATACCTACGCTGTTATTAATCTAAGACCTACGCGATGTCGCGTGTTTTCAGAGCCAATTGAATAATATTATTTTTCCGGATAATTGCTTATTAAGATGAACAATCAATTTGTTCTACGGTGCCACTCTCAGATCTAATAGTGCGGTTGTGGTTAATAAAGTTTTAACGGCATTGTACACAGATCAACATGGCAAACAGCCTATGAATTATGGCATAACAGTCTTTTAAAGCTAGTAAAAAGTAATTTAAACACTTTCTCTGTGATTTCTCTAGGTAGGTAAGTTCTACAAAATTGCAAAGTAATAAACATAAACATATAGCTAAGTAACTGATCCTATCTAGCATGACTTAGCTATATCTAGCTTCACTTTGATTACTAGGTAGTATACTCGAAGAAATTGTAAGTAATCGTCTGCCAATCAGCGACCACAATGGTAGGCACCTTGACAGTTAAATCGAGTGTCTGTCTACTGTAAAGAAATTCAGTTTCATGAAAAAAATATGGTGGAGCTACAAGCTACAACTATGAACAAAAGGGATTCAGCGGAATATTTTATGTATTTAGGAACTAATTTTTTTCATCATACACCGCTTTACATATAAGCTTGTGGATGCCGTGGATGGCAGGCAGAGGGTTACAGGACTTACAGGCCCGGATTTGATCGGGGTCGGGGCGGAAGGGGCCACTTGTCCCGGGAGGGCCCGGGCAGTCAGCCAGCTTCTACTCCCTGTACTATGCTACGGTCATTTGAGTTACTTTAAGTATACTGTGCTATGGTCGGCCTCGGGACTCGGGAGCTTAAGAGAATAAAACCTCAATGAACACGGAACACAGAAAACACGGTTTCCAACTTACGCTCTAGTTTACTTTTATTTCGTAATCTGGTAACTGACAACAATGCGTTAGTTTTCTGAACCGCATTATAGGTCCTATGTGCCATTATACCTAGGTATAACCCACATTATTAGATTGACTCAAAAGGCCTACAGTGTACTTTGAGTGCAATATATTATAACAACAGCTTCAGGACTCTGTTGCAGCTTCTATTCGATTTCTATGCGATCATGCGCAAAAAACCGGATCTTTTATACAAAACATGCGGGGGAGCAGCAACGGAATCTTGAAGATGATAGCTGGTAGATTGAACTCTGCGGTTCTCAACTTCTCAGTCGATTTATTGATTTGCACGTGAGAGGTGCAAATTGGTGAATCGTCATTCGTCACTGATTCATGTATTATTTGTGTATTTGTTTGTACTAACATAGTGTTTAGGTAAGTTCTTTTGTTGCCACTATGATTGTATGGACTCGTGTTGTCCGAAAATAAACAATTTAATTTAATTTAATTATCCACAGAACATTTAAATTGACCTCTAATACGTCCTTAACCAATGGTATTTATAATATTAATAATGATAAACTGACACTAATTTTCCGTCAAATAATCTATACATATAAAGACTAGGTAACAATATAAATAAGTCATGACAGATCACGGCTATAATTATTTCATGATGGAACACAATAATAATGTCTTTTTTTATATCGGTTGCATGAGAGGATCGACGAAAATGGTGTCCTATCACGAATGTATGCACGCCAGCGTGTTACAATAAAAATTAACAGACACTAACTTTTCAGAGTTTTAAAGCCATGTAAACTAAAATACTGGCGTTTAAATCCATATTTATTAATTCATTAAGTTGCAAAGTTTAAGAAGACCATTAGAATCACAATAAATGTTGGAATATTATGATTGTAATGATAAATTAGAATCATACTACTAACGCCATCTATCAACAAATAGCTATCACATATAACTAACATAACGAACACTAGACAGCTAGACTGAAGAGGCAGTTACAAGTAACTGTAATTATATCAAAATTTTGAATCCGTTTCAGGTGGAAGGTGTAGAAGTTTTCTATGAAGGCGGAGAAACTCCAGAGCCCCGTGGCGGTGGCTGGAGAGAGACCGGGGCTGCGAGAGCCAGGCTCGACGCGGGTGGGGCGCACGCGGGCCTCCTTGGGGGCAGTCCACTCACGCTACTACAAGGCATCATACCAGGTATTCATCCAGAGCTCGTTAAACGAATGCGGCCTATCTAGGATGCATGTGGAGTTACTGTACAGTCGGACCTTAAAACGTACATTCACGAAAACGTAGACAACCATCCTCAGAAATGAGGATGTCAATCCAACACGTCAAATATATTATAAAAATGTGTATTCTGTTTATCAAAATGTAAATTTATCGGCCTTATTTCTTGTTACTTCAGGTACAAAATGGTGCGGCACGGGTGATATAGCTACGGACTATCACGATTTGGGCGCGGACAGGCGCCTGGACCGCTGCTGCCGCACACACGACCTCTGCCCCAGTAAGGTGCGCGCCTTCTCCAGCCGCTACAACCTCACCAATAAGTCGCTCTACAGCAAGTCGCACTGCACCTGCGATGATATGCTCTTCGAATGTCTCAAGACCACGAATACTTCTGCCTCACACCTCATGGGACATATCTACTTCAACATAGTCCAAGTACCTTGTCTCGAAGACGGCTTAAATGCTCGACAGTTTCGTAATGCTAGGCAGGGGTTTTAACTCTATCTAGCGGAGAATAGTGGAATTAAACTCATCAGCGCCATCTAGTAGTCACGATCGTGTGTCATGCAAGCACAGATTTTTTGATGCTGTAAATTTTGCATTTTAGAAATCTTCGTGTTTTTCTCTATCGATTGAGATTGTGTAAATAAAGTTAAAATTTTAGTAATGTTCTTAAAATAACATTAGACATCAAGCTGTGATACGTCTGTGCCTTTAAATGTACTAGAGAGTATTTTTGTTATAGGATGGCGCTATACAAATAAAAACATTGTTTTATATAGATGTAAGATATTTATTTATTGTTTGTTACATACAATCATGACAAAGATACAGATTTTCTATTGTAACAATAGACTAGACTACATATTTGTTTACGAACACTAAGATATTTTATAATAATGTAGAGAAATAAAACATTAATTAGTCCATACCAAATACATACAATTATTTATTTGAAATCCTCTACCCATTGTTTTATTTTCCTTATTTGTTTAAAGTGCGTTACGGATATATTATATCAAAACAGATACCTCCTCCTTCCACTACTGCTAAACCAATTGCCCACTGCAATCAGTTGGCAATTGGTGGGCAATTGCCCACTGCAATCAGTGGGCAATTAGTATAACTCGAAAGTCGAACGTGATCGCGACGGTTGATGATGACTCACTTTCAGTCGTATTCCAATCTATATGGCCTAGAGCAAGGCGATCGACGGCGTCGGATCAAACTGAAACTAAAATACTAGGACTAGCCCATGGCCTCGACTAGATAGGTCAGGGCATGTAACAAAACAAAAGGCAAGTATGACTTTTAGACGTAAATAAATTTTCCATCTTGAATCAAATGGGTGGCTACAAAGGTGAGAAAATAAAAATGCACCGCAAACTTCGACGAACTCGTTGATCACATCCATGGGCGTACCCAGCTTTTGGCCCAGGGGGGGGGGGGGGGCAGTTGAGGGATTTCTTAACAACCCCCCCCCCCCCCCGGGTCCCTCATCTCCATAAAAGAAGCAGTGGAATTTCAGCAGAATTAAAAAAAAAATTGCTCAAACCCATCGAAAAAATCGACAACAACTATCAGAGTAAATAATATGATAAACCGAATTATTTTGTCAATTTGTTGGCAGCTATTATATTATGACCCCACGTGGAACGAGCTTAGAGCCACCAACAAATTTTAGAACTGGAAATCGGATGAATTTTAACCGGTGCGCTTATATAGCCGATCATGTTAGCCTAACGCTCGATTCTACAAAAATGAATAAATAATAAATTATTTACAGATCTACTTAATTATTGGCTAGCATAACCGGCATATAGGGATATCGGTCAGAAATTCACCCGATCACCGGTTCTACATTTTGATGATGACTCTGATGCATTATAAACCGGTAATGCTGGATCAACACTCGATTCTTCCGGTATTCATAAAAATTGATGCATAGAGAAAAAAAATAGAATCGGAGCTTTTCTTAGAGTTTCTGACTATCCGGTATCCTTTTATAAACCGGTCATGCTACTCTAAATTTTGCTGGAGTCAAATTAAATAGTTTTCTTCCTCTACGCTGCAATGGTTATTGACGCCTGGAGAGTCAGCATAAAAAAATAGAACCGGACGTCGGATGATGACGGATGATAAAATTTATTATTGTTGCCCGGAAAGTCTGGGAAGTACCTCCACCTTACAGAAAACTGCAGCCAAATAACACACTTTATTATGTGTTGTGTTCCTGCAGTGAGTAATGTCGAGCTCCTTCTAAGGATGCGCTGTGCTGGCAGTAAGAGGAATATTCCTTCAAACTGTCGGCGCAGTGAATCCTCCATGAACCTCTAAGAGGTTTTTCGTGTCGGCAACGCGCGAGTGACACCCCTGGTGTTATAAGCGTCCATAGGCTATGGTAACCGCTTACCATCAGGTGGGCCGTATGCTTGTTTGTCACCTTAATGGTATAAAAAAAAGTATAAATCAGATGAATTTTTGACCGGTATTCTTATAAGCCAGTCATGCTAACTCAACGCTTGATTTGTCCGGGATTTATAAATATTAAAAAAAATTGCTTAACGTAGCAATGAAAATTGATGACTAAGAGTCAGCAAACGAGAAGTCGAAAACTTGGGCCACCCACCTTGGACAGGTTAGGTTAGAAGTATCCTTGTTTGTTACTAGACCTGCAGTTATCTCACACAGTAAGAGCGAGCGTAGCGAGCTCGAAAATTTGGGCACCTACCTCGGACAGGCTTGGTTAGAAGAGTAACTACAATTAGTTTGTTTACTATTTCCAGGTGTCTCATGTAAAAGCGAGCGTAGCGAGCTCGAAAATTGAGGCCATTCTCCTCGGACAGGCTGGGTTAGAATAGTAACTACAATTATTTTGTCTACTACCTCTTACCGAGGGGGTATCTTACTACCTCCGTGCGGCTAGCGCTGCCCCTTGGAGCCTGGCGCTCTTTTGACTGTAGTGTAAATACGCCACTGTAAAGGTTGGATGAGTATCCGAACCGGTACCCTTATAAACCGATCATGCTAGCTTAGCGCTCGATTTTTAGGGAATCAAAAAAATACAATAATAATAATTGTGTTGCTAAACTTGGTTAATCCTTGACGCCTTGAAAATCGGCAATAGGATATCTTCCCGGGATCGCACGAGTTTCTGACCGGTTTTTTTATAAGCTCGTCACTCTCGATTTTTCCAAAACAAATAAACAATATAAATTATTGGCGCAGCATAATCTAATATATAAAATTCTCGTGTCACAGTTTTAGTTGCCATACTCCTCCGAAACGGCTGGACCGATTTGTATGAAATTTTGTGTGCATATCGGGTAGGTCTGAGAATCGGCCAACATCTATTTTTCATACCCCTAAATGATAAGGGTGACCCACCCTTATATGGTAAAACAACGTTTGCTGGGTCAGCTAGTCGGTTTATAAGAATACTGGTCAGATTTTCATCCAATCTCTGGTTATATTTTTTTTTGGTAATATTAGGCATCACTATTATCACGTCGAGCAAGAAAATCAGTCAGGTATCTATAACGTCAGTTTGTCACGTCGAGCAAAAAAAATCAAAACTTAAGTTAGCTTAACCGGTTTATAAGCATAGCGATTGGAAACTCATCTGATCTTTGAAAGATGTGTTTCTCAATAATAATTGCTACCTCAAACAACTGAATTGTATTTTACTGGTTATTTTTTTAATTGTTGGTTTAATGAGGTCTTCAGCAACAAATATTGGCCTATTTGTTTCCCTGATTATATAGTATTTAGCTATTTTTATGCTATCTTTAAGTAAAGCTAGCAAAGTTGTCAATTTTGTAAGATCGGTTTGAGCAACAAAATCGTTTTTGTAGCAACTATTTGCTGACAAGAAGCAACAAATAGTGAATATTTTTCTATTTTGACAATTTGTCACTGCCAGTGTTATTGTAACTTGTGGGGGCAAGTTTGTTCCGTCCTACACACAACACGAAAAAGGTTTTTTTTTATCTTACTATGACTTTTATCTACGGGGCATCCTAGTTCCAGGGGGGGGGCAGCTGCCCCCCCCTGCCCCCCCCTGGGTACGCCCATGATCACATCAGTGCCTCGACCATGAGTTTTTCTCACTAGACTCGCTAGCGACGCAGTAAAATATTTGTATGAAAAACCCTCGCAGCGTCTCTAGCGGTTACGTAAGGAACTAAAATCTGCTATGAGATTACAGCGTTTCGATGCGTAAAAAACCTATCGAAAGCCATTCGATAGAACTCATGGTTGAGGTACTGACATCGGCTATCGTGAAGTGAAGCTAAAGCTATAATTTAGCAGTAGTTAACCCCTTTGAGAGGAGACCCGTGTGAAACTATGGTTCGGTGGTACGGTAAATGGATTGATGATGATGTTTCACTACCTTTGGATAGCGGCTAACCGCGGGATAAATACAAAAATTTGTATGAAATGATCTGCCAAGTAATTTCACCGAACTCATCGGAAGGTGATAAAACCAGATATTGCTGTTTTTTTAATCTGTCAATACACATCACAAAAATGAAGACCAACTGAATGATAATATGTTATGATTAAAGGACATTGTATCCAGGGCCGTAAAATAAATAATAATAAAAAATGAAGACCTGAAGTGTCAGTTGTCACTTGTCACAATTACGATTCACGTCACTGTTACGTCAAGTCAATGGAGAAACGTCAAATAGTTTTCGTGATTTCATCTTTTTTCCTGAAATAATCAAATCAAATCAAAAATTTCCAAACTTTTGTAGATATAAATTGGTTAATAATGCGAATAATTCCAAGACGAGTATTATATATCAACAATTAAAGTTAATGGACAGCCAGTCACAATGTCAACTGAGACAACAGTGAGTGCAAAAGGTGTGTTATTTTGTTCAATTGTTTGTTAATTTAGGCGATAATGTCTTCCGTAGAGGCACTGAATGGTGTTTCTGTTTCAAGTGGAGGCTGCGGGCGAGTGCAACGGTCCAGCCCCAGACCAAACGAGGCGGTTACTCGAAGAAGAATTTAATGTTCAACGAGCGAAAATGAAAGAGTTGTTCTTGCAAAAAGAAGGTTCGTTGTCTGTTATCAGCGGTGTAGGATGTGGGGGTGATATGTAGGCATGGTTCTGGTTTGATTCACTGCATGAAAAAGTCATTTATTCACGTGATATCCGAGTTTTTAGTTTGGCTAGACATTAGAGTACTTTGTAAATTAAATTATATTTCATCTTTGTTTTGGATATTTGGTGGTTGTTTATAAATATTGTTATGTTTTATTCTAACCTTGGCCTCGCTTTGTTGTCCTAAACAACTTGTTTGTTCAACATATCAGGTAGTGAGCCATCTGAATGTTATTCACTAACATTGTTGCAATTTTGCTAATGCATAACATGTGCACATTCAAAAAAACTTTCACTTTTGCATTTTAATACCTATTTTATTATGTAAAACTTTAAATGTTGATGACACAATTCTAACATTACAGTAATAATTAAAAGTTAACATTATAACAATAAAAAGTGTATTGTGTTTATTACAATTCTTTGAGGTCACTTCAAAGTAGAAAGACTTGTTTTTGTACATTATATAGTTTAGACTTTGCTCAATGTAACATAAAAATGGTGAACATACACTAACACAACTGTATTCCCTGAAGGGATAAGGCAGAGGTGTACATACATGCACCATTCATCAGTATGTTTCAATCCCATAAGTTTATTACAATCACCCAGGCACAAATCCACCTGTGACCGGGAATTCCAAAGTAAAACTAACAACAATTTGCTTGACCTGGGAATTGAACCCAGGACTAACATCATTTGTGTTTAGGACCAGTAGAAAAAATGTGCATCAAAAATCAGTAGTGGAAGCAGTTGGGTCCAAACTGCTAGTGAGTCCAACAAATATAGATGCTAAAGCATTGCCATTTATAACAGACAACAAACAAAAGGGCTAAAGTACTCTTTCAATAACACTAAACAGAAAATAAAGATAATAACTCATAAATTATATATCTATAGGGGTCTGTATTGGTGGTTGTTATTGTGTATTAATTCACTATGTTACATTCACTATAACTATTTTTATGAAGTCTATAATTTATGCTTGATAAGTTCTAGGTTGGTTGAGATTAAAATATGGCATTGAAATATTTTTTAAGTTGAGGTTTAGGTGATCATGGATTATTTTACCCCACACCAATAGATTGTACCTTTAGAATCATTCAAGTCATAGTTGATACCCACTGCTACAAACATAAGTAAACTCTCTTAGTTTATAGATATGCCATCATTCACAAGTTTCGAAAACTTAGAGATAGAATATAAATGTATGACTATGGTTAACCTCACAAAAAAACTGTTATCACTTATTTATTCTTATTACCTTATTCACCTCTGGATAGGCTAACCACCAGATAAATTGAAATTGGAACAAATTTTGTATGAATTAATCAGCCAAGTCATTTACCAGGAATTTAATAGGAGGTGATGAAACAGGCCCTTTAGTCTGCGCGGAACTAGTTGGCCACGCCTTAGGCAGGGACGGGGGTGAGGCGGCGGGTTACTGTCAACAAAAGCGAGCGCCCCGCCCCTCCGCCCCACCGCGCGTAGGTGACCCCGCCCCGCCGTCCCACAGCTCACATACCTAAGGCGCGGCCAACTAGTTCCGCCCAGACTATAAGTATTATTGTATTTACCATCTCAATTTACATACTAGCTATATCGATAACTTGATTGTAATATGATGTTGGTTGATTCATTATTCACTCACATCCCCACTACAATTCATTTTAGAATTACCTCTATTAGTTAATAAAAGTTGTTACCTTCCATCTTTTCAGAGGACATGAGGAAGATGGTCCAGGACAAGGAACAGCTGGAGTCGGAGGTGTTAGGGCTCCGAGCTGAGCTGCAACAGCTGCAGACCCTCAGTGAAAACCAGAAATCGGAGATACAGAGTTTGCAGATGCTTGTTAGTGGTATGTATTCCTGTCTCAAAACACTGCTGCAATTTGGTAAAGCACTGATAAAAATGGACCTGATACTTTTGAAGTTTTGTCCTGAGCCTCGGTATAACATTAGCAAGCCTCTTGATCATCTGAATCCTAGCTATTTTATCTGAATTCTCTTAAAGTATCCAATAAAACCTAGCTGAAAACTGTTGAATTCTAAAAAATATTAAACTAATACAAGTACCTGCTGATAAAACTGTTCCAAACAACCATGTATACTATAAAAATGTCCCTTGAAACATTCTCATTATTTTTAATGCAAACACCTAATTATAGTGTGAATAATAACTTTGTACTGTTATCAAATTAAATTAATTAAACAGATACTATTTTGTTGCTGTGGGTTTTACTTACTAATAATATTTTATTAGGTTTTGTAATCCTCGAAACTGTATATATGAATATCAGTTTCTATTATTATGATCAGTAATATCTTTTTGTATTTTTTTAAGCATTTTCCATTGTGAGCTATTTTAATGAAGGAAAATCAGTATCGTTCGTTAATTTATTATAGCTATCTAACCCGTACGCTGTCCCTTTTGTGGGCATGGATATCCTCTCAAAATAATGAGAATTGGGCTATAGTTCGTCGCGCTGGCGTGGAGGGGTTTGAGGAAACTTCTTAGACACGAAGGTTGTAAAAATGTGTTATTCTGATGTATTAGCTATAATACTGTAAAGTTTCTACATCCATTCAGTTTTTGTGTGAAAAAGTAACAAACATCCATCCATCCTCATAAACTTTTACATTTATACTAACAGGATTAACTGATATTTAAAAAAAATTGTTGTACTTTTAAAAATAATACTTGTAACACACAGTATTTGCCTACATGTAGATATGATTTGTGATAGCATTAATGAAATCATAATAATCAATAAACTATTTTTCTGTTTTGTGTTAAACAATAACAAGAGTGAACAATGTTGCCGTCCTTCTGTCTAACATGGGGCTCCAGAGGTAAAAAAAAACCTATTAATTTTTTTATTTTTAAATAGAGCGCAAATAATATTACTTAGTGACATTTTATTTAAATGCACTTTAGTCACTAGCTTTTTAGGAGTCTTCAGGGCGGTGAGTAGTCAGAATAAAAAAATAACATTTTTATAATAAATATTATTATCGTAGTGCGTATTTAAATCGGTTTGAGATGCTATACATAATTCTAAAAACCAAATGTATTGTAAGATGGGTTGGTGTGTGTTCACTCCTTTAATGACTATCACCAACATTGACGTTAAACCAAGCGGTGTATGTTAGAAGTAACCCTAACATTTGTCAACAGAAACAGTGGAGGTGTCTTCTTCAGGGACAGAAGAGGTCAGAAGATTGCGAGCCAGGAACATGGAGCTAGAGCAACACCTAAACCAGCTGAGACAACAGCAGCAGGTAGGTAACTTACATTAATTTCCTACACGACAGTTTAATTATTTAAAATTAATCAAACTTCTGAAACTTTTGACGACTTCTGTGGTCTGGTGGTTCCAGTACTAGACTGCTGATCACAAAGCCATGGGTTTGAAAAATATTTATTTACTCAAATAAATGACATTGAACAAAATTATTTTTTTGCGGATTTTTCGGAGCATTTTTATAAAAAAATATCGCCATAAATTGTTTTATCGCAATGAAGACATTTATATTTTTTAAATAAGTTATATCTAAAGGCTGATTTACACTTAGCAATTTAAGAATAAGAATAAGAAAGCATTTATTCAGACAGACAGACACACACAAATACATATACAACAAATTCTGATACATTTAAAGTAAAATTAGGTAGGTACATATTGAATTTCGTTGTTAGTTGTTAAGTTGAAGCAAAAATAAAAGTTATTCCGTCTAAACAGAGTTTGGTGCAATTCATTTATTACTTTAACTTGCATCGTATAAATGTATCATCTATAAAGATATCACTGACCTTGTTTCACCTCCTTGTATACTTACGGAATTTCCATAAAAGTGTTGTTTACATATTGAACCATATTTTAATTGTTACATTTTATATTTTTCATGCGAACGGTGCGCACTAAAACAATGTAAACATACACGTGGATGACGCACGGAACTCGTGCGGTATCTTTTGCATATTAACGCACGTGCATTTTATATGTACCTACACTGCTTACCATTGCATAGACTACAGACTAAGGTTTAGAGTAGATGCCACTTAAGATTTAATATAGTTTAAAATTATAGAAATCAATTCTCAACACTAGCAATATTATCTAGATACCTATAAATAACTAATAAACGCTTTTGGATTAAATCGCGCCAATTCTTCACAGGATGAAATACACACACTACACACCAAATGATGATGCACAACTTAAGTTTGACTTATGAGAAATTGGGTTTAAATAAAATTTAAATATGTTTAAGAATGGAATGTTGGTGCAAGTGAACCTAAAAATATCTACTACTTCGTAGACAGTACAATCAACTCGTCGTCTTTAAAAACTTCTTAGTACACTATTTTTAAAGGAAAATTAATTGTTTTCGCCCCTTCCATGTTCGTGTTTCAGTCGTTACTGTAAGTGTGGTGATACCCATCCGATGACCTCAAAAACTGTTGTTCTTTATCATTTGAAGGCACAAGTGTGTTTACATAATTATGTGTTCGTTTAGACAAACTGTGTACATATTTGTGTACAGGATGGTTTTTGTTATGAACGCTGAAACGAAATAGATTTTTGTAACTTTATCGTGCCATTGTTGAAGTAAGAAGGTGCTATGCATGCTGTATAGAGCCATCTCGCTCAATTAAAATTAAATGCGGTATAATCTCTCACATATAATTATCCTAATAACTGAATATCGAAAGGTTTTACACAGTTGTAGCACAACCGGCCTGCTGTCTCAAAGTGCGTTATTATTTAAAAACTAAACTAAAAATAAAACATTTTATGTACATAAAGTTTAAATAAAGAAATATTATACATGTGAAAGTTTGGATGGATGTACTTAACGGATCTGGATGAAATTTGGCACAGAGATAGAATATAGTCTGGAATAGCACAGGGTACTTTTCATCCCGGTTAAATGTAGTTTACGTGGATAGATTTGTTTTAATAATTTATAAGAACTACTCAGACCACACGGGCGGAGCCTCTGGCGGAAAGCTTGTATTGTATACAACACACTGTATATTTAAAAAAATATAATATTTGATAAACCTTTTGGCACTAACTTAAATCTCCGAACAGACGATCCTTTACTGTACTTAGACAAACCGGTCTAGATAATAGAACACAACAAACCTTGCTTGTTCCATGTATTACTGCAACATCGTAATTTACGCCCGTCGTGAGTTTATCGCTAAAAATTAACATACCGCCGGTCCCGTGGAGAGCGTCACTTAAATTATCATACTTAAGTGTTCTGCTTAACGTTGCAAGCTTAAACATACTCCTACAGTTGACTAATAAGTGGTGTAAAATTGTGTTTACTTGATCAAATAAAATTGAAAGACTTATTGTTGTAATGTAATGACGCAAAATTGTGTTCGCATGGATTATAGTGAAATTTATAGTGCCCGCATATTGGCAATGTGTTTCGTTCCATTTTACGTAATATTTAACAGTTATAGTGAATAAGTAACAATATATTTTTGGCAATACCAACATTTATTGTTGCACTGGCAAAAGATATCCACTTAGGACTTGGCATTAATAGCCTGTAACATTTAGTATGCTACCTACTTCAATAAAGTTACCATAGACAACACAAAATGTAGCTTACATTTATTCTACAAGCTAAGCCAACTCCTACTAAAACAGTGAAGTTATAATTATACTGTCATTGCTGGGCACGGGTATCCTCTCAGAATTACACTAGAAACACTCATTTACTAGATTAACAATTTACACACTTAGAACCTACCTAACCATTCTATTCGACTTTGAGGAGAATACTATCCTCAGCCCATTTTAAAAACCAGTAGAACAAGTGACAACTAAGAAATTAGTATCAGTTGTACTTCCCTTTGCTGTTGTTGTGATGGACGTGAATTACTTGGTAAACGCGCGCGCTGTGTGGCAGGAGGTGTCGCTGGCGCCGGCCACGTTCGTGCGCTCGCTCGCCAGGAAGCTTGGCGCAGACGCAGAGGAGCAGCCGCCCAGAAAAGTACGTATTAGCATTTTAACTTTTAATGCCGGCTACTCGTTGCGAATATTCCAGTAAAGATGGTATGCTACTGCTAGTTAATAATGTTTTCTCCAAAACGTTGGCCCAAGTTTTGAACAGGATAACACAAACGGTACAAATACTTGTACGATGGAAACCAGTGGCGCAGAAACAAATCGCTTAGCCACTGCGCCAACCATACCGTGATGTTTAAATGTCTACCAACTCTTTGGCACCATTTGTGAAGGGACGAGCTCTCCAATCGAAGGGAGGATCTTCCGACCAGAAGGAAGTTTAGTGTTTGCCTGGCTGTGGCCCGTCAGTCTAAACGCCCTGTATGATTCAAGATTTGCTCGTCGTGTTCCTATGTCGCGCGGTAGATGTCGCTACATAACCAAATAGATTTTTTTACCCTTTATACAGAACGTAGAAGATGAGTTGCTGCGGTCCATCATCCAGCCACTGGAGATGGAGATCACGGCTCTCAAAAACAAGCTGCGTGAGACCGACGCGCAGCTGCAAGAGGCAATAGCAGTGAGTACCTGTGCATTTTGTCACGTTACAGCCGATCGACTAACAGGACCACTCTTGAAGAAAACTGCTACGTTTCTGCTATGGGTTCCAAATACTTATTGGCAGTAAAATCGTTCAAGTTGGCCCGCCAAATTCTTGACTGGCCTATATTAATACATTATTATTATAAATTCCAGTTAACCAGTATACAGGTCTCGAAATAATGGTAGATACTATGTGTTTTTATAGAAAATGAAAATGTCTGCTGTTGCTGCCTCTAGTGGCGATGCCAAACAAGAAACAGGTGAGTTCTCACTCATAAAATTAATTATAAAACTAACAAGTAACTAACTATATGCCCCGCAAATTGACAATGTTCGTGGTGGCCATCTTGGTGATGTAATCGCACTCAGTACGCATTAGCACCAATAGCCAGCAAGTACTGCGGATGACGTCACGTGTAGGTTAATTAGATAAGGTTCCAGCCATTAACAACTTGCGGAACTTATAATAAACAATATAAAATTATTCCACATCCAGGCTTATAGACAACTTGCAATTGCATTGGAATATATCGACAAATGAATCTACGTATGAGAAATAATGAGTAAATATGTGACTTGTAGAGGTGGCTAGACAATGCGACATGTGTGCCAACTACGAGAAGCAGCTGGTGCTGGAGCAAGCGAAGGCGGAGCAGAGCCGCGACCGCGCGCTCATGAAGGAACTCGCGCTCAAACAGGTCAGTTGAATCTCCAACTAGATGCCTCACTCCGAAGTCAAAATCATTTTATGCTTTATATTTTAGACCAGTTAATTAAAATCATTATTTTAAATAATATGACCCTCGTGTTCCATTTGTTTACTATCAACCAAGATTTAAAATGTTATTAAAGAAAAACTATGAATTGATAAATACAATCGATCCATAAATACAAAGCGCCAGCTTAATTAAATAACTCTTTTTTATTGTAATACAATGGGCCGCCTGATGGTAGCGTATTATAAAGTTCCTCGTGGGCATGTAAGGCGACAGATGAGCTAGAAGGGGTCCGCTCGCTGCACGACGAGACTGTCAGGTCGTGGCAGTCGGAGCGGCAGGCGGGCGGCGCGCGGCTGGACGCGCTGCAGGCGGCCGTGGGCGCCGCGCGCGCCGCGCTGGGGCAGCAGGCCGCGCACGCCGAGCTGGCCGCGCAGCGCGCGCTGCACCACGTCACCGAGCTCACCGTCGACAGGGAGACGCTGCAGAAGAAACTCGACAGGTTTGTGCGACAGGTGCTGACGCGAGGGACCAGCTGATCATTCATTGGCCCTGAAGATGGAATCAGTTCTTTTTTTGAGTCCGAAAACTTTAAACTATATCTACGTATCTTGAATTCCTGATAATTATTTCAATGAGTTCTATCACTAACATACCTAAGCTGTAGACTTTAAAATCCTGAATATTGCATGCTACAATTCCAGAGTAAAATTGTACAAATTTTTTTTTTTTACAAATCAATGTTACTTTCTACCCATTAATAGTCCTATATTCACAATTTCACACTAAACAATTGTTATTATTCTAAAAAGAATATTTCCGTTTCCAGTTTAGAAAGAGACAACGCGATGCTGATCGGACAGTACACGAAGAAAGCCGCCGACATGCAGAACGAAATCATTGACCTTCCCGACAACGTAGAGGTCAGTGCTGTCAGTTTTACCCAGTTTCTTCCCTAGCCTTGATTCAAAACACCTCCGGAATCAGACAGATAGATACATGGTTCCAAATAGTGAGTTTTAAACGTCTTGATTTAGAAAAGATCGTTTTGCAGATAATCCACCGCAATATGGAGATCCTTGTTTTTCGATCTTATTATGCTGTCCACAGGAGCTCCAAGAGCAGACCCTACGGCTTCGCGAACAGCTGATCTTCTGCGAGATAGGCAGAGAGGAAGCTGTAGACGCCGAGCGAGAGCTGCGCGCCCAGCTGTTAGAGCAGGGCACGCTGTTCCACCACCAGGAGGCCGAGCTCAACAACCTGCGCGCGCAACTGAAAGATGCCAGGTCAGTGTCCACATCTCATATTCTTTAGAAACGCTTTGATTAGAATGCTTAGTACAACCAAAAAAGCGACATGGAATTTGTACACGAACTATTGTGTGCGTTGAAATATTTGAACCTCAAAAACATTTTTCACCATCATCATCTTATTATATAAGGATTATATTCCTAGTTCGAGACAACGCTGCCGCTACCGCTGAATTTTTTAGGAGCAGTTCGGAGTTTGGCCTTGTGTTCGGTAATGGGTCCCCTTAAAAACCACCTAAGTTTTCATAAACCTCTGCCTCGGGAAATACAAACATAATGGTGTGTGCTAAACAGGGACGAGGTAGACAGACTACAGACGGAACGCGAACAAATGAAGGAGCTGGGTGACAAGCTGCGTCACTCCAACGACATGATCGAACAGCTGCTGGAGGACAAGAAGCGGCTGCAGGGCGAGGTGCAGGACGTGCGCGCGCGCGTGCTCGTGCTGCAGCAGGAGCTTGACAACAGCGAGAAGGTGCAGCAGGACTTCGTGCGGCTCTCGCAGTCACTGCAGGTGCGTGGCAGAATAGGCTACATAACTGATTATTTTTTAAGGTTTTATGAAAAAACCGACGCACAAAAACAAATTGTTTAAAAAAAGTGGATTAAAATGTCATAATAATAAATAACCTTTGTGGCATGTTTCAGCTCAATCCTTTCAGTAGTTTGAGGTGTGATAGATCAGTCAGTCATTCACATTTTCCTTTATAAACAGAGTTACTTGTATTTCTCACGTATATCCGTCAGGAGCCTATGTATGGGGCCCCAAATGTATGGGCAAAATTCAAGCTTTCGAGATATTATCCCTAATCATTTTAGTTATTTTGTTGAATTAAGCACTTATAATTATAATGTTCATTGCTTGATTGAAGTGCCAGCTATAATATCATTTTTAATGGGCTACCCATTAATATCAATCTACCCATAATTACGTAGTTTTATTTTATTTAGAATAAAATAACAAATTGTGGGTAAATATCGAAAAACCCTTATAATTCAAATATCTCGAAAACTATTGAATTTCGGCAATACATAGGGTGCTCAATTTGTTGCATTTTGGCCTCCCAATCCGCCCTTGACAGATTTACGTCGAATTACAAGTAAGCCTGTATACAGGTGTCAAAATGTTTCGTTCCTCTGTGCGGTGAAGAGGAGAATGTATGTAATATATATCCGTGCAGGTACAGCTGCAGCGCATCCGCGAGGCGGACACGGAGGTGCGCTGGCAGCACGAGGATGACGTGCACGAATGCCCCGCCTGCCATACCCACCTGCCCAACACCAAGAAGAAGGTAATACTTGTACATTTATATTATACTATATCTATCTGAACTATGATGCAGTTGAAAACAATGAACCATGAACCAGAACCATGCTACAAATTAATAAAAAAATATGCATAGGTATAATTTACCTTCGCCCCTTTTTCTCAATTGTCGATTTAAATACGTGCGTTGTTTAACCACAATCTACAGCTAGTACTTAGTGATGCTTACATCGATACCGACGTTGTCCTTGCTAATAATATCGATACCGATGCCGTCCTTCGTGACGCTAATAATATCGATACTGAAGTCGTCCTTGATGACGCTATTAATATCGATATCGACGTAGTACTTGCTGACGCTAATAATATCGATACCGACTTCGTCCTTGTTGACGCTAATTCTATCGAGTTCGACGTTCTCCTTGTTAATAATATCGATACTGACGTCGTCCTTCGTGACGCTAATAATATCGATACTGACGTCGTCCTTGATGACGCTAATTCTATCGAGTTCGACGTTCTCCTTGTTAATAATATCGATACCGACGTCGTCCTTGTTGACGCTAATAATATCGATACCGAAGTCGTCCTTGCTGACGCTAATGATATCGATACCGAAGTCGACCTTGCTGACGCTAATAATATCGATACCGAAGTCGTCCTTGCTTACGCTAATATGTAGAGCTTTTTGTCGTCATTGTGATGCGAGTGATGTGACAGGGTGTTTGTGTGTGTGCAGGTGCACTGTCGTCACTGCGGGCGCATCTTCTGTGCGGCGTGCGTGTCGGCGAGCGTGCCGGCCGGCCCCCGCGGGCTCCCCGCGCGCGTGTGCGCCGTGTGCCGCACGCTGCTGCAGCCGCACGCCGCGCCCTACTTCAGCACCGACCCGCCGCGCTCGCCCGACTAGCGCCCCCCCCGCCCCCCGCCCCCGCGCGCTCCCCGCGCGCGTGTGCGCCGTGTGCCGCACGCTGCTGCAGCCGCACGCCGCGCCCTACTTCAGCACCGACCCGCCGCGCTCGCCCGACTAGCGCCCCCCCCGCCCCCCGCCCCCGCGCGCTCCCCGCGCGCGTGTGCGCCGTGTGCCGCACGCTGCTGCAGCCGCACGCCGCGCCCTACTTCAGCACCGACCCGCCGCGCTCGCCCGACTAGCGCCCCCCCCGCCCCCCGCCCCCGCGCGCTCCCCGCGCGCGTGTGCGCCGTGTGCCGCACGCTGCTGCAGCCGCACGCCGCGCCCTACTTCAGCACCGACCCGCCGCGCTCGCCCGACTAGCGCCCCCCCCGCCCCCCGCCCCCCGCCCCCGCGCGCTCCCCGCGCGCGTGTGCGCCGTGTGCCGCACGCTGCTGCAGCCGCACGCCGCGCCCTACTTCAGCACCGACCCGCCGCGCTCGCCCGACTAGCGCCCCCCCCGCCCCCCGCCCCCGCGCGCTCCCCGCGCGCGTGTGCGCCGTGTGCCGCACGCTGCTGCAGCCGCACGCCGCGCCCTACTTCAGCACCGACCCGCCGCGCTCGCCCGACTAGCATCCGAATGACATTTCGCAGCATAATAACTTTACGAAAATTATGATAATCATAAATGCGGTTTGCAAATCCAGTGTTTACAAATTCAAATATTTCCATGGCTTTCGTGGCGTGTCTAGTTAATCTCATTTATTTAAGAATTACCTATCACTTACATTCCTTGCTCTTATCTAGGTATTTATTCCCTCACCAACTTCATGGTTTCATAACGCCAGCTAGCCGGGCGTTCAACTTTGCGACCGGTACAAATAATTAAGCAATACCTCTCATCCTCTCCTCCCCGAGATGGACTACTAGAATAATATATAATATTTTTATATATATTGCGATCATAATAATTATGTTCCAAAGTGATCATTCGTAACGTACTTTGTTTTGTACACAAAAAATAAATATAAAAATGAAAAACACCAATATTGGGCTCAGGAATGCTACAGATGAAAGGTAAACAAAACATGTTTTTAAGAAGGAATTATTTGAAAAGTAGGTGCTTGCTTGTCTATATAATTTCCATGAGTAAAGTGTAAATATGACTTGGAATTTTGTTCACCTCATAGATAGGGTAAACGGTATGAAGTAATAAGTAGAACAAGATTAGCTAGATGATAGATTATGCCGAGGAATTTTGTTGATGATTGTTCTGAGTGGTGGCAAGAAGTCTTTGGGAATTAAATCAATCAACAGCCTCTCACAGCTACACAAAATTAGTCTCATTTATTGTGAGATTGAAATAGACCTCAGTATAGTGATTCGAAGAAACTGGTACTACACAAACTGGTAACTGGAAAACTGGCACCAGTCTATGTCAATCTGATATAAATTATTTTTTGGGACCAATTCTTTGACGCTTACTGACCGGTGACACAAAACACGGTGACAATCTAGTTGTTACTGCAATTATAAGATAAAATTAAAACGATTCACGCATCATTGCGGTAGTGAAATTACTATTGGAGGCTCGAAACTAAGACCACAAGAATTCGTAGGGAATGAAAATACTTCTGCCAATCCCATGAGTAGTCTTTACTAGTGTAAAGACTAGCAGAAATTGAAGAAAAATCGGCGCTTTGTCCTAAAACAATAAATAAATAATTAACTGCAATCTCATGCTTCCAATATTTGAATCGGGTGTTTTATTTTTGAGGCTGTTGGTTGGATGTTACCAAAAAGTGTGAAGCGCTGGGCAGCTAAGTGATACGCGTGCTGAGTGGCACAGATTAGTAAATTATGACACCTAGCGATAGTGTAGCATAAGCGTTGTAATATAAAAACATTTTATTGTAAATAAAAGAGCTCCATATTAAATTGTTTTCTTTTTGAAACCTATTTATACAGGTTTTAGTCCTATTTTATTTGTAAGTTCCTATATATTTAAAAAAGTGCCAATTTAGTCCATTTAATTTACCCCGGGACATTATATTTTAGAAAATTATTTTTTAAATTATCTGTGTACCTGCTAAAACCTATCGTATCTGATTACAAAATGGCCAACATCTAAAGATATGTTCGAATGTGGGTAGCCTGTGGTTTTTATTTAAAATCTACCCTCATAACTGGTTGTTCAATCTGACGGACGCTAGTCATCGCCAATGCAATGCCGTTACGACATTGACGCGTCGACGGGCACACGTCGCCATCGTTAGTCGAGCTCAGATATACCAGTGTATTTCAACTATAGATGTTATCACGTTATTATTGCTTTTGTATTTATTAAATTGTTACGTTCACGAAGTTTCGGTTGTGCAAAACTATCGCAAAATCGTCCATTTAAATAACTAGATTATTTTGTGAAGTGTGTGTTGTATTGTAAAAATAGTTGGTAGTTTGGCAGTGGTAGTTGGCTAATGGAACTACTTAGGAACTAGAAAGACTTACATGTGATGTACACAGCCCAAGTATGACTGGTGTATACTGTAGACTGATAGAAAATGGGTGAGTAGAGTTTAAATTATTTTGTTAATAAGTTGTAGATATGTATAAATGAAATGTTCATAGTATTTTTTTTTATAATTCTACATTTAGTTTGGGAACTTTTGGCAAATCAGACGGATCTTTTTTACGAATTTTGACAGAAAGTAAAGCGGCTGCGAGTTTGACATTTTATAACTTTTAATTTGAATTGAGTTGCTAGGCGAGGCTAATCTAATATTATTCGGGAATAAAAATATAGGTAGCTAATGAAACACAAAATTACTAAGTTAACTTAACACTTAATATAATTCTATGGAGATTGTAGCGAACGACACTAACAGACGAATGGGAACGAAGTAAAACATCACGTATAAAAATATGTTACTATTAAAATTTAATACAATTTGCATGTGTGTATCGATATCAATCGTTGTACTGCTCCAAGCTGAGGGTCATGACGTCACTGACTAAGCAGTCCGCCGGCTGTAACAATGAAATATAGCGTCAGATAGTTTGTGCTAAACTTATAGATAACAGCTTTCCGCTTGCGGCTTCGCCCGTATGGTCTGGGATATTTTAACTTACATCCCCTATTTCCACCCCAGGACATAGGCTTTTTAATAAAAAAAAAACCCTTTTTTTATATTAAAAAGCCTATGTCCTTTCTCAGGCTCTAGACTATCTGTGTACCAAATTTCATTTAAATCGGCCCAGTAGTTTTGGCGTGAAAGCGCGACAGACAGACAGACATATTAGTAAGGATGAGATGACCAGACTGATGGAATGCTTTAGCGATGAACATATCATATTACGTCTTATAACTTCAACATAAATAAATATCATCTATTAAACTTTCTTCATAGCCTAAATTAGGTAATGCATTCAAGGGCTCTGGCCAACAAACTGAAGATTCTGCAGACGAACGGGTTTGATTTTAAATGAACCTGTAGGTCCTATGAAAAAGCAAATAATTTGTGATAGTATATGTAAAATAGTAAATAGTAACGCGAGCTCACCTCTGAGCAGATCCCGACCAACGCGTCGGCGCAGCCGTAGAACTCCTCTTTGAGGGATATGACGATGGTCTGCAGGTTGCCCTTCTTGGAGCGGATGTACGACGCCACCTTGCCAATGTTGGTGTTGTCCAGCGCCGCATCGATCTCGTCCAGCAGGAAGAACGGCGCCGGCTGATAGCTGTAATTAACGTTGAGTTCTAACCTGGTACTTTATGCTGTAACTATCATTATTACCAGACTGCAGGGTTTACGTCTCAGTTTTTATCGTAGTATAACTCCAGAGTAGGGTTTCTGCTCGAGAATTCTCGAGTCGGGAATTCTCGAGAAATTTGTCTTTAGTCGAGACGGGAAAAAAATCACAACGCTTCGGGAATTCCCGAGTCGTTGGCAGGAAAATGTTTTGTTTAATTAACCGACTAAAAATCGGATGTTATCATTTCGAATGTTTATCTAGAGGCATTGGCAGCAAAAGGTTTAGTTTATTGAACCGACGAAAAATCGGAGGTTATCATTTCGGAGGGTTTTATATAGTTTTTTACGTGATTATGTTCCCCGATATTTCCGTCAAATGTGGACCGATTTCAAAAAATATACCAAAAATTTCCAAAGTGGTGGTCCCATTTATCATATTTATATCTGATGGTAGAAAAACAAGGTATGATTGATTTTTATCTATTGAATTTTCACATGTTAATCGATTGTACTGAAACTTGGCACTATATACAGCGTGGGCATAAAATCGTAGGTCAAACGAGACAGGGCGATAGTTGGGGTTATTTGCAGTAAAAAATATCTCTGGGGCAGAGCTCTAACTTGATTTCCTTAAAAGTTATGACTATTTGAATATTTTCTGAAGAAAACACAAAAATTAATAGTAAATAGGCAATTAGTCTAAAATGGGTACCTATTTTAAATCAATAAATGCTGTCTAGTTGCTTCTAGGTAATTTGTGAGTGATGATATCACTACAAAAGTGCATTTTATGATAGTAGGTGCCAAGATTTATGAGTATTGGAACTTTTTTCAATATGTACCTTTTAAGTTTCACGAAAAAGTATTTGTCAATTTAGAACATTACTGTAAAAAAAATATGTACTACCAAAAAATGACCCTGTAGTAGAAAAACTTGCTTATTTAATGAGGATTAAATTAGGTATAACACATAGCTGTTGGTTGCTAAATTATTATTTTATGTTAATTTTTTCATAGCAAGGTCTAAATAAAGTAAATCGGAGAATAATCAAACATCAGTTAAATCTGACTGTAGTATTTATTTCATGAGTCCTTTATTTTACGAAATAGTTCGGACCCTTGGCTATGTTTGGCAGTGTGTAAATCGGAGGTTAGTCAAAAACAGCTGTTACATACTACCATACCGTCACCATATTTCCCACACTTATATTCCTCAAATTTTCCACAGTTCGCCGGTATGATTAGGTCCCATGGATATCGATATGGATAGGGAGCGAGCTTATTATAGTAACTAAAAAATTACCATTTCATTTAATTTTTCTCATCTATCAGTCTAATTTGTATTAAAGTAAATATTTTAAAATAACATCGTTTTATAAAAAAAAAACAAAATTTCTCGAGGGACTCGAGAAACTCGGGAAATCCTTGTCAAAAATTCTCGTGCCTCGGGAAATGAAAAAGGTCGAGAAACCAGAAACCCTACTCCAGAGTTGACAGATTTATAAGGTTTCGACCAAATATTGCAAGATAATGCATAACTTCCACTTGATCTAGATTTGAATGTTGACTATCTCCTCGCAACGTAAGGCCAACTCCTGACCCCATGACCTAGTTAATACCACAAAGCTGCTGACCTATGTATCGCGAAGAGTAGCGCGAGCGCGGCCACGGTTTTCTCTCCTCCGGACAGGTTGGACATGGGTTGGAAGCGTTTGCCGGGCGCCACGCAGTTGTAGTTGATGCCGTCCAGGTAAGGCTCCTCCGGGTTCTCCGGACCCAGGAACGCCTGTGCCGACTGGTTCATCGCTAAAGCCTGTAGTGGAAATAAACATTTTGTTTATTCCGAATTTATAATACTGTTCTATAGTAGTAAGTTGTAATTATATTTACCTTGTAAATGGCGTCTATTTCGTTAGCGACGTGCTCGAAACATTCTATAAATTTGTCGTGACGCTCTTTTTTTACCTAGAACATAAAATATACGAATTTATAAATAAGTTTTCCACAAAGCTACCAATCAAGGTACGGCTATTTTAAAATTTTTGGTGTCGGCGTTTCATAGTGGAACGGTTACAATTACTACAAAAAGAACTGTGAATATAACGACGTTTACCTTTTCGAATGCTAGTTTAGCTTTGTGCGCTCGCTTCCTGGCGGCGACGAACGCTTCATTTGTAGCGTTCACCTTCTCGCGTACTTCATTTAGCTTTTGCATTGCCTACAACATAATACTTATTTATTAGTACTAGCATGTCCTCGTAATGACGTAAGAGGCTTGCTATAATTATGTATTCAGCATACCCTCATGTTGGGCGCTTGTATCTTGTCCACGGTGTTCTGTAGCGAGTTGATCGCCTTCTGCAGTTTGTCCGCCTTACGCTTGATCTCGTCTGGTTCTTCTAATTCCTTTAAATTTTCTGACAGCGAACGGTAGTCCACGCGGATTCTAATGGTTAGAAATTAGAAGTAAGTTACACGTTGAGTTTGTAATCAACCGACTTCAAAAAAGGAGGAGGTTCTCAATTCGACTGTTTTTTTTTATGTTTGTTACCTCAGAACTTTCGACTGAGTGAACCGATTTTGATTATTCTTTTTTATTCAAAAGCTGGTGCTTACAGATTGGTCCCATAAATTTTTTATCGAAATCCGGTGAGCGGTTGTAAAAATATCGACTAAAATTTTAAAAATTGTATACATAGATGATATATTTTAAGTAGGTACCGCACTCGAAGACGTAACAATAAAATATAGGCATACATAAAAATCAGAAACTACTGTAACGTTAAATAAATCTTTCAATATTAAAAAAATGTGATAGCTTTATCGATAGTATCGTATCGATACTAATTTTCATACTGACTGGATATAAATAATACAACCGATAGTTTTGCAACACTATTTATAAGACAATTACATTACCTGGAGTCCTTGCGGTATTGTTGTGAGGTGGACATGGATGAGGGCTCTGATTCTCCGTCCGCGGTGTCGTCTAGGCTCCCCTCCAGTAGGGGGATGTTTATGTCGTCAATCTGTTACACGAACGGAGAAATATGTTGAGTACATATTTTTAACAGCCTTGAAAAAAGGAGGGCAGGTACTACATTCGACCTGTATGTATGTCATTCATATTTGTTGCTATTGTGAGTTTTGGTAGTTTTCTATTGTAATACATACCTTGCATTGTCTGAGTATGTTATGTCGGTCGCTGCGGCGGCTCTCGATGCGTGACTCGATGTTGGCGATCTGTTTCTGTATCGACTGTATTTCTTTTTGTACGCTTGTCAGATCTTTGCGGGCCTATTGGATAACAGTAACAGATTATTAATTAAGTTATAAAATTGTATTTGTTGATAAGATAGGAATTGGATTAACGTTTGTATTAAGTTATTTTTGTTAAATTGTGTCAGGATGAGATAAATCATTATGTATATCTTTTTTTACATGTTCACTTTGTCACACTGTTGGGCAAAGGCTTCCCTTCTTACTTTCCAAGATTTCTCTCGTGAGAGTTGAGTTTGTCGCACTATCTGCCGGCTTCTGTTTCCCGATTCATATAATTTGGGAATCTTCAAGGCGAGAGTGAATAGACACTATTTGAGTTTGCGTGCTCCATCCTCGGCAGCATGGGCATTTACCAGCAGGTGAGAGACTCAAATTTATAATAAAAAAATAGTAAAAAAATCTTGGTTTCGGCCGACCACGCTTTCAGCTGTATGTATGTCGTAGTTAGCGAATATGATGTGCACCAGTGGTGTTTATGTTGAGGTATGTACCTTGTTGAGCATGTCGTCGGCCTGGTCCTGCCGTGCGCGAGCGGCGGCGCGCTCGGCCTTGAGCGCGTCGGCGCGGCGCAGGTCGGCGTCGATGTCCTGGCGCTGCTTGGCCTCGGCCTGGCGCCCGCCCTCCAGCTCGTCCTCCGCGTCCTGCACGGCGCGCTCCCACCGCGTCACGTTCTCTGCGCACACACACACACACACACACACACTTCCCGTTACCGTTCACTTGCTATGGCCCACAACTACCAACTGTGCCATGTCTAAATTAGCCGCTGCGAACGGCCGCGTAGGTAGTCATGATATATAAAGTCGTTTGTGCGAAACATATAATAATGTTGGTTTAGTGATCCCAAGCGCGACTGCTACGCTAGAAGTCCTATGTGCCCGGTTGATGACAATAAGCTCGCCCCTTATTACATGGGACCTCAACATAATATAAATATAAGTAATATAATATAATAGTATATAAGTGGTTGGTTACTCTGCGTGTCCCGCGAGCGCTCGAACTCGAGGTTGGAGGTGATGCGGTCGATGTGCGCGTCGAACTCCATGCGCCGCTTGGCGCGCTCCTGCTGCGCGCGCAGCTCGCGCTCCTCGTACTGACTGCGCACCGACACGAGGAACATTACACACATACATCATAAGCTTTTAATTTCTAATAGATTCTACGTTCGTTATACATCTAGCTTCATTTTGTTAGAACACTACGAAAAAAGTGCATCGGAAAGTGAACAATCTATACGTAGTATTACTATTCTCGATATAATATGTAGCAATGGGATGGTTAAAATTGAATAAGTTGTTACCGTATGTTGGCGACCCCGATGTCCCGGCAGAAGCCGCGGAACACGACGTCCTCCACGTTGTTCATGTTCTCCTTGATCTCCTGGATCTTGAGGTCGCGCGCGTGGATCGTGCGCTCGATGTCCTCCACTTGAGGCTGCGGGCAGGCACACACCATCACACTTGGTATTCCCAAAAGGTTAAGTAGAGATATATGGATATCGTTCCATGTAATAACGCTGTTGCCAACCAAACCACTGGGAAATTTTATAGAAAATCCCAACAACACCTCAACCTGTCCAACGAATCGAATCCAGGACCTAACACTCACCACTTGGGACCAATACACCAACGGGACAGCCAAGTGGTGAGTAATATTGTTTCTATGTTACATCACCATGTTTCATATTACTTTATAAAAAAATATGAATCTAATGATACTTACACCAAACATTTCAATTTTCCTTTCTAACTCAGCAAGTTCTGCGTCCAAAGCTTTGATTTGTTTTAACTGTAAGAAAGACAAACTTATGTATGTATAACATATGTATATATTATGTACGTATTCCATAGAAGTTGCATTTAGGCAATTTATGCTTTTTATTTGAAAACTTGTGATTTTTACAGCAAAATCGTACCGTGGTGTCTCTGTCTGTAATAGCGTACTTGAGTCTAGACTCGAGTCCTCGTATCTGCGAGTCCACGGTCGTCAGTTCAGATTCCTTGCGAGACTTCTTCATGGACTCGCGAAGTTCTTCTGTCAGTTTTTCCTGTAAATTCGCAAGAATACGTAGTTATAAAAAATACGTAGTTACATGTTTATTCTCAAATGTTTTTATCTTTTATTAGTGGTCATGGTGGTCACTTTCGAATTCCAAATCCGTACATTATGTAAGAAGAGCCATCAATATAATTTTTGCAATTTAGTGATAAGCACTAACGCTAAGTTAGTGACAAATAGACAAAACACTAACAATTAGTGTAGATGTGCTTACCTTCTTAGCTTTGAGCTGCGAGAGGTGTTTCTCGTCCCAGCGCTTGGCTTTCCGCGCCAGGTCCAGCGAACCTCCAGAGATGATGCCCGACTTCTGGTAGAATGTGCCATCCAACGCCAACGCCTAAACGAACAGTTTCAGTTTTGTTAGAGATGAGATTGCTAGGACCAAACAACAGATGCCTCCATCCACTGTTTCGTCCTATCTCACAAGCAAGACAAGCCGGACAGTGTAACAACAGCAAAACCATTATTGGAAATCAAAAGTAGCCCTTAAATTTTAGAAATGCTTTAAAGCCTACGACTTGAACTTCCGTTTTTATTTATAATAGTCCAGTATTTTTCTTTCTCTAATTGTTACGGCTGGGTTTGAAGTTAGTTCGTGCCAACTTCAAGCTGAGAACTACAATAAGATTGTAATATAGTTGTTTGTGCAGTTATATAAGCTATGTAAGGTGAGCACTGACGTCGTATCGGCTGTTCTTGCTGCGGTCGAGGTCGTAGGCGACGCGCGAGGCGTCCTCGGGCGTCTCGCACACGAGCGCGTTGTTGGTGACGAACAGCACGGCGCGGTGGATGGCCGGCGGCTCGTAGCGCAGCACGTCGAACAACAGCTTCACGTTCTTCGGCTCCTTTATGTCTCTATAACATACCATCACGCCTGGATTCCCTGAAGGGGTACGCAGAGGCGTACTGATGTACGCCCACATTTTGCCGGTATGTTTAGGTCTCATGTAATAGGCGGCGAGCCTATTGCCATTAACCGGGCACAAATCCAGACTCCGAGCAGCTACTGGGAATTTCACAGAAAACCCAACAACACTTTGCTCGACCCGGGGAACGAACCCAAAACCTTTAGCGTAGCAGTCGCACTTGGGACCACTAGACATTTAACTCATTTACTGTATCGTATTTTTGTAACTTGTGTATATATAATTATTATATTTCATTATGCAATACGGTTTCAACATAATGTATTTTGTTAAGAAATAAATGACTTATGACTGTTTCATTGCGAGGCACGGGTCTCCTTTCAGTACGAGAAGGATTAAGGCTATAGTCCACTATTATATTCAAGTGCCGGTTGGACCACGACATACAACAAATAAATACGACCATTGGAGAGTAAAAAACATTATTTATAAAAAATTATAAGGATAATAAAAATTGTAATCAACTACGATTAATCTAGTAGGAAATCGCTATTACCAGTAACCCAACACCACAAATGCTTATAGTTATTTATATGTCTTACCTTAATCGCTCTCTGAGTGGCTTGGCCTGAATATAGTCTAGTGGCAGAAATGTTTCCGGCTCCAACATTCTCTCTTTCAACACCTGAAATTAATTGAACAAGAATTTAAGAACAGCTCCAGCAGTACGAATTAAAAAATCCCACAAGGAAACCGACCAATGTCATGAAAATGTTTTGTTTTATGTAAAAACCGCACATAAAGGGTTCCATACCATTAAAATTAGTTTTTTATCATTATAGTGGCACTAGAAGGAAACAGCATCTGTGAAAATTTTAATTCTCTTCCTATCACGTTTCATGAGATACAGCCCGCTGACAGACAGACAGACGGATGACGGACGGCGGAGGCTTAGTAATAGGGTCCCGTTGGTATCCTTCGAGTACAGAACTCTAAAAAAATATACTTATGAAACGAATCGGCAAGCCAGGCTCATCTCACGCCGACATACGTAGTTTAGTACAATCGTACCTAGACAGGCCAGGACAGTAAGAACGCTGGAAAATACCTGAATACACCTCCTGGCCGTCTTCTCGGTGTCCACGACGATGGCCTCCATGTACTTGCCGAGCACCTTAGTGATGGCCACGTTGTACCGCTTGTGCGTCGGCTGACACATGTTGATCATACGGTCGTACTGTCAACAGAAGAACAATATACAATATGGTAGTAATACAATCTCATTGTTGCTTGCCGAACCAGAGGGTTTGATTCTATTACCACTCGTCTTTGCCTTATTATCGGCAATTGTTTATTTTTGGGGTTCAATATAAATAACATTTCTTATAAGCGAAAACATGTAGGTACATATTTGGTAATTAGTTTTTATAATCTGTTTCTATTTTTAGATTTAGATTCCTACTTATAGATAGCCACTTATAGATTATTTCAATATAAATATATAAGATGGCCAGCGTACTTTCGGTAAAAGTATATACCGAATTTTTTATCGAAAACATTAAGAAAGTCCATAATCGGCTGGAAAGATTTTTATTATTATTATCAACTGTATCGTCTCAATGCAGGGCAATGGCCTCCCTATCCCTGCCCGTCTTCCACTCGTTACGGTTAAGCGCTATCAGCGACGCACTGTCTGGACGAGTAAGACCTTTATTGGAAGGATTGGCTCCTTCCAATAAAGGTCTAACTCGTCCCGCCATCTCATTTTGGGCCTGGGCCTGCCGCGACGTCGTCTAGCGTTGTGTGGACTCCACTCGGTAATGCATTTTAAAAGATACCTGTTTAATAATGATTAAGCGGCACAAGTCTATGGGGAAGGTCTATGTTCAGCAGTGGAGCTCTTTTTCCTCTGTTTCAGAGGCTGATATGATGATGTGTTGCAGTGTATACTCACGACGCCGGGGATGTCCCTCTTGAAGCTCTCGACGATCTCCTGCTTCTTGCGGCGGCGCGCCTCCTCGTGCTTGTCCACGCGCGCGTCGCCCAGCGCCGCCGCCACCTCCTCCAGCTGCGCCTGCAGCTCCGCCGCGCGCCCGCGGCACGAGCCCACGTCAGCCTGCACCATGCATTCAACATTATATTTTCATTCGACATGACATTCAAATTACAATAATTTCAATAGAGGACTATAATCTAACAGAGTTACCTAGTACTGTGTACAGAACGCCAACTCTCTACACGTCCCTAACATAAGATACCGTACTGCTGCAGTACTTCGTCGAATGCAAGTAGTACCTTTAGCACTCACATTATATTAATTAATATTACAGCCAGTGTTTTAAAAGAGATAGGGCACAGCAATTTATCGCTCAAAGCTGGAGCAGCCTATCTGGGGAAGTACCTTCACTCCACCTTACAGAAAACTACAGCCAAATAACACACTTCATTGTGGTTTGTGTTCCTGCAGTGAGCAAGATTGCCAGAGCTCCTTCTAAGGATACGCTACCCTGGCAGCAAGAGGAACATTCCTTTATACTGTTGGCGCAGTGAATGCTCTTTAAACCTCCAAGAAGTTTCTGCAGAGACGGCAACAATATACGTAAAAAAAATGAGTGTCTGACCTGTAGCTCAGCCCGCAATCGTCTCTGTTCCTCCAGTGCTTGCTCGGAGCTCTTGATGTGTTCGTTTAATTTGTCCACACGCTTCATTGCCTCGTTCCTTTCGTGGCCCTGAAAATGTAATGATTAGTCAACCATAGTTAAATTAGTTAGCTTTTTAATAATCTTATTGTTGTGTGAATAATTTTACTATTGTACATTTCACAGTTAATTATTATTTTCTCTTCACTAAACTTTATAAAATCTTAATTAAATGTTTGGTAACTTAAAACATAATAATGGATGTAAATGTATTAAAAATGATATTGATCAATCTGTTTAAAATAAGAACCTTCTGTCGATGCTTGTTCTCAAACTCTCCCTTCCGCCGCATCTCGTTGTCCAGCCGGTCCTGGTCCGCCTTCTGCTCTCTGTTGACGGAGTCCAGCTCCTGCAGGTAGCGCGCTGCCTGACGCGACGCTTCCATTTTCAACTCCTCATACTCGCGGATCTAAATTTAATGGTTTTTTAAGGCTATATTGCGTTTATTCGTGTTATGAGGGGGATGGAATTATCTCAAAGATTGTGCGAGACATGAGGAAAACTGTGACTTAGGGCCGCACTCAGAAACGTCAATTAACGTTAATAAACCGTTAACATACAGTGGCTACTGTATCTTGGTCTATTTTTCCATATTTGAGTGTATCAGTGTACCAATATACTGGGTATCTATTAGCTAATGATTGATTACGTTAAGCGACGCCTCTGAGTGCGGCCCATGGTGTGACGTGGCGCGGTACCTGCGCCTCCTCGAGGTGCACGTCCGCGCGGCCGGCGTGCGCGCTGCCGACGGCGGCCAGCTCCCACTGCGCCTTGGTGTCCTCGACCTGGCGCAGCTCGTCCTCCAGCTTGCGGATGTCGGCCTGGTGCGCCTCGTGCGCCTTGCGCGCCTGCTCCAGCGTCTTCAGCGCGCTCTCCAGCTTCTTCTGCGTGTGCGTCACGCGCTCCTTCGCCTTTATGAACGTAGGACGCTTCTTCGAGATTTCTGCTTCCTGTTGAAATCATTGTAAAGACCTTAATTCATGTTGTAGCTTCCTTCGGCGGAACTTTACTGAAAAAATAAACGTCGACGTATTTTTCTTTTACTAACATTTATATCTCTAAACATTTTGAGTATTTCTTAATGCCAGACAAACAAAAGAAATAAATGGTATATTACTGCAGAAAAAGCCTCACTTTCAGTCTAAGTGCTTAATCCCAAGTTGTTCCTACTCACCACTTCTCTGATGTCCTGCTCAATCTTGGCAGTTTCCCGCTGCACTGTTCCAGCTTCTTTCTTCTTCTCTTTCAGAGCCTCCTCCAATTTCTGTCTCTTCTTCTCCACCTTGGTCAATTCTGTCTGCTTGTGTTGAAGGTCCTCTTCACAGGACTGAATATCTTTCTCATTGTGGTAGAGATGGTAGAGTTGAAGCTCTACTTTTTGTTCTTGCTGTGAGTAAATAATGATAACCCAATAAAAACATATTCAAGCATCTGGTTAAGTTAGCAAGCAATAGTATTGTGGTCTGCTGGAAAGGTTTTCTTGGAAAATTAGAAAACCCTTTATACTTTATAGCCCTTTGCTATTTTAAATTTATATTATCACATACCAACTCCTCCTTCAGTCTTGTATATTTCTCAGCCTCTTCCTTCTCAAACTTAGCCTCCTTCCTCTCAGCAGCGACACCTTTCTTCTTTTGGTAGGAGAACTGTGCCTCCTCATCAGCTCGGTTCACCTCCGCGCGACAGTGCTCATACTGTTCTTTGAGAACTCCTGATCTGATATGAGATGTCAAGGCATAAGAATGTATTATGAGGTAAAAGATTAATTATATAATTTTATTTTCACTTGAAATTATTCCATGCCCTATTCATTGTTCATTATTGTCATCATTCTGACATAACATAGCTACCTACCCACTAATCTCCTCAAAGAGTGCAGTCCTCTCCTTGGGGTTCTTCATGGCAATGCTCTCTACAGCTCCTTGGAACACCAGGAAGTTCTTGGCCTTCACATTGATGCCCAACTTCTCTAGCTCACCCAAGTAGTGCGATGTTGATACTGACTGATGACAAAATGTCACATTATTTATTTGAGAATTTATTGAAATAAAATTTTTTAATATTAAAAATGTATAAGAATAATATATTATAATGGCAATAAATAATAGTGAAGTATCATAAATGAATTTGTACCACAAGGTACACATGTACCTGTACACACAAGCTGCTAAAATACACAGATCGTACCTGTCCATCAATCTTGTGTTCAGAGGACTGGCCTATCACAGATCTCTGGAAATGCTTTTCTGTGAGGTCTTCCAGTACAAATGTTGCAGTCACTGATGCACTACAACGTAAAACATTTCATACTATAACAAGTTACTGTCATAATTAAATAGTTATAAAGGTTCATCATACATCAATTTGAAAGTATTGTCATTTTGACACACTACTGATTACAAAAGTTTTCTACCTTCTGGACACAGGTTTGTTGATGGAGGCTCCATGTATTAGATCACTGAGACGTTTCACACGGAGCAAAGACGTCTTCTCACCCATCACAAAACTGACAGCGTCCATAAAGTTGGACTTGCCTGTAAATGTTGTAATAAAGCTACATCAACTACCATGTTTTAATGAATTAACAAGTGGCTGCAATACATGTTGAAATCTGTTCCATACACTTAAGTGTGTTGTGAAATGACTGAAACATGAGTTAATAAACATGGAAAAGCCGACATACTACGCCAACCTCAAGTAACATGTGAGAAACGCAGGAGGATGACGATCATCCTTCCTATGCGCGCAAGAAAAAAAGTAACGTTACGAATGAGGCGGTTACCTACACTGTACAAAGCTCCAAGTATGAATTCTTCGGATTATATCAGAAACGTCGTAGTATAATGTACCTATTCTGTTCTTTAGCTTTTTACCTGACCCATTGGGGCCAACCACTGCTGTGAAAGATTTCAGAGGTCCTATCCTGTGGTGGCCCCGATAAGACTTGAAGTTCTCCATGTCAATATATTTCAGAAACGCCGGCATTTTGGCTCCTGAAGAATAATTATGCACCACCATTCGAAATTATTACTGAATTTACTTCTTCACGTAAATAAAATAAAAGCGCCAAACATCGTCACATCAACAACAACTACTGTCAAAAAAGTGACACGACCGCCATTTTAAGTTTTGACTAGGGAGGGACAAGAGAAAAGACTAACCGTAACCGTAAAATACAAATTTAGTCGATTTTTAAGTAAATGACGTAACGGCTCACGGAGTATAGCAAATAAAAAGATGACACGAATTATTTCGAATTTCCAATCTAACAGTGTATCTTTGATTTATAATTTTATAGAACATCGTTATTTCACTTTAAACTGTTTCACATTTACGCTCAACAATATTATTTTTCTTATCGAAGGTCATTATAATCAACACATCAACGAACTTTATCTTGTTAGTTGTTAATGTAAACAAGAATAATCAAGACAAACATTGATGAAAAACGTTACATACAAGATTCAATCAACTATCAAGTCGATTAGACGATAGTCATTCAAAGTTCATGCAAAGTTTTAAACGTCAAGCATACGTCCGATCAGACAGAATCACAGAAATCATCAGAATAAAATAAATAAAACAGGATTGATTGACTTCCTTCGTTCATATACAGTTCAAATATTTTTTATTATTATTTGGTAATGGAAGAACTTGCCATTTAACTTGTATGATGATTGGTGATCGACATCCCAGTAGCCCTATCGATCCTGAAGACGCAGTACTAATGGATCCCATTGACCACGAACGCTGTCGATACCCATATTGTATTGTTTGGACACCTATTCCAGTATTAACGTGAGTGTAATTTTCTATGTGAATATTTATATCGCCATCCAATGCCTCCATTATCCCACTGCTAGGTCTGTACTCTGGGTATTGGCCTCCCTCAAACAACTGGTCCTGCGCCACTCGCATCCAGGTTGGACCCGTGACTTTTATTTTGTCGACCTCTCTTACCACGGGGTCTCGCTCGGTCTTCGTCGGTGAAACACTACACAGCAATTAGATACCTACTTACTAAACTATTCATAATGAGCAGGGCTTTATCCATCAATAAAACCAAATGCAGACTCCAAATAATTGTTTTACTTAGGAGGTACTCAAAACTGGTTTTTAAACTGTTAAAGAACAATGAACAAAAACAGTAGGAAACAAATTATAAAAATTAATTGTGTCTATGTATGACAGCATATAATGATACTAATGTACAAATTTTATTAGTTCAAGCTCTTACTGTATCTTTATTTTGATACAATTGTTTGATAACTTAGATAACTCCATTGTTTAATTATTAATAGATGTTGTCTAGTTGTAATAAAAGCAATGATAAAGAAAACCACACTTCTCATTATTAGTAAATAAACTCTAGATAAAAATGTAATTTATTTATAGTGTGTAGAATAATAAGGATAATGTTTTCAGATGGATTTTCCCCTTCCTGGGGCATATGGGCATTTGTATGTCATCAGGAATAATCAGGGATTTTGCCGGTCCTTACTTTGTATCTGAAGATTTGATGGCATTTGGAAATCCTACAAAGTACTGGCAGTTATCACCACAGAAAGCTACAAATGGACAAGCAGGGTGGGATGCTGCTGTATCTGAGGCCTCAGAGATCTATAAAAAGAGAATGGTATACAAATTTGAAATATTCTCCCCCAGTATTGACAAAATATTCAAATCATGATAGTGTGTTTAGATGACCTACTTTCAAAATATTTAAAGATGAAAGTATGTAACAAAATTTATTATAACTTTAAATTATATTAAATGTAATTTATATATTATTCCCTGTCCACTTTGCAGCATATTTTGTTCTATGACAACTGCCACTCGCATGTGGCAACTGCTCTCAACATCATGAGCTATGGGGGCTGCAAGAACTGGAACATGGTCAAACTAGCCTTCTACATGATACCATACTCCAGATATGTCAGGTAACATGAAGAAATTTACGAATAACATAATTATGAGTTTTGCTTTTTAAATAACTAGAAAAATTAATTAGTTACATGAAGTAAAAATGTCCACAAATGTATGTTTCTATTTTTAATTATACTATGAATCTTTTCCTATAGTTATTTATGTGCTATTCACTCAACAAGTGCAAGGGTATGGATTTTCTTTGTGTAAAATTTATTACTTTCTTTTCAGTATTGGAGGTTTCCTCAAGACATGGGTACCATTCTTCATAATAGTCATATTGATCATTAGCTTGGCAGCAATTATATAAATAATGAATAATAGTGAATATTTATAATATTTATAGTATTTTGTGAGTGCAGACATTTTCTGTTTGTGGACTCTTGAAAGACTAAGTGATGGTAATGACTGGTGCTGGTTGAATGATGGAATTGATAGTAATATTGGACTGTTATAATGTGTAGCGTGAGTCAATTGTGAATTATAAATAAAACCAGTTGTATTAATTACCAGTAATTATTTATAAGTTGTAAGCTATACTGCTCTTATAGTCTATTATTTTTTTTCCAAAAAGTTAAATTTTGTCAGTGTTAATGGTGAGTGAGTACATCCTCTTAAAAATAAAGCACTGAAAATCTGACAGCAAATAGTGTTAACTGATAATTATGACTGCTGATGCCATTGAAACATCTGCAATTATCACTTTTACCAACTTTTAATAACAGTGTTTCTGGCCAAACCAGTTCAAAGCAATAAAGGCAATATAAAATTGATATTGGGCATCATTATTCAGTTGATACTCAAGGTCTTAATATTTGTACCTGTTTAAATTATATTTTATTTTATATACTACACTCAACTGCTCTGTAATTATGGTACAATGAAGAATCATTGTTGTCTTCGTAAGCTACTAGGTATTTGAGTGGATAGCATAAAATTAGAATATTTTGGATTCTTTATTGTTTTGTTATTTATTAACATATTTTTTCATATCCCTTAGAATTTTATACATATCAATTATACATTTTAAATCTTTAATTAAAACCCTTTTACAAGTAATGCAAACATAACAATGTTGGATTTGAATTTGTCCACTGTCCAACATTTATATGTATGAAAAATGGAATAATTGTGTAAAATTGTTCATACACTTCATGCCACTGTTGTATATATTGTTCAATAAGTTTGTGGTTTTCACTGCTTAGAGTTGATAAATCACAAAGCCATATAGCTGCATTGAACACTGTGTTATTACTATACATCATGTTTAATGACACAATACCAAGTATTTATATCCGGCACAAACAGTTACACAAAGTTGAATTGTTATGAACTCCCAAGTTTTTCTTACAGAAGTTTTTTGCTGTTCAACTTAATATTGTATAGTACTATGTCAACATCTTTCAAATATCACATTCAATGCATAAGATAGGTTCTATAACAGTTACTTATTTTCTAGGCCTAATTGAACATTATACTTAATTATTTTTTATAGTAAGTTTTATATATTTTTGTACAGACAGTAGATGTACACTATAAGAATCAATGGATTCTACCAAAACCCTATAAACTTGCAATAACAACACTGCTGCAGCCTTAATGGCATCACATTGATTTAAAGTTTACTGTATAGTGAAATTATACACTACAATTTAGAATACAATAATATTTTTCAAACCAATAATATTAGGTTTCTTTATTTATTACTTTTTTAGTAATATTGGAGAATTATATCATTTTTTAATAAAATCATATGAATATGAAAACCTATAGGTAACAAAATCATTTATTTTTCATTGTATAATGTATCACTTGAACAAACTTAACATTCTTTTAAAACACTCCGTTCTACAGAGAAATCGTAATCATAACTGCTTACATTAACTTTGTTAGTGAGGAATGCAAGAAGATCAGCTGTTTCCGTAGCAAAAGTGTCTTTATTGGAAGCCATCTGCAGTGTTTTTGACAAGGCAAACGGCACTCCTTGTAAATAGTGGAAAGTCGGATCTACTAATGCAGTCCTCGATGTTGGTGCAGGCGGTGCTGGCGCAGGTCTCTGAGGGAACGGCAACGAACCACCACTCACATTCGGATATAGGCTGTTAGTTGGCAAACTGGGGTCAACGACAACAAATCCGTCGTCGGGCTTCGCTCCGGGAATCGGAGGAGCCTCATCCTCTACAGGCGAAGATCTGCGCTTACCAAAAATTGATGAGAACATTTTTATCGAAACAAAACTGTCTTTTGTCACAAATATTAAATACTTGAAGATTTTTTGTTTTGAGTTAGTGACTCAACTATGGACTCAAACTCAACGCGCAATTAACATTGTGTCACTGTCGTAATGTCGTGATTGATTGACATTGACAGTTCAGTGTCAGTGATGAGTATGACTAAATGTCAAATAGGTCACATTTCCTAACTAAAGGCTGATTCTCACATATCGCTAGAGAGCGCAATTTTCAGTTCTTTTCATCAAGAGAAAATAGGAATGCGGAAAGTTTGTTCCAGGTCTGATAAGCTTGTCACACTATACTGTGGAATCAGACCCGAAACTAAGGTTTTATATTTTTAACTTGTTCATTTAACCCAAAGGCCAAAGTAAACTAAACTTACGCTTCCGTGAGTATAATCCATAAAATTTTAATACTTTGAAATATTTACAAAAGCGCAAATTGAAACTTCGTCTCTAAATATTAGCCGGTCCCCCATAAATGCTACTGTTGTACATATTATATTTATACTTTGTATATATAAATGTATAATTTATTGCCTGTAATGTAATTTCATACATACATAACATGCCGTATGTTGTTTATATAATATGGTTATATAGAATGTTAATGTGTAAAAAAAAGACGGAAGGGCCTACTACACTACTTCCTTTAAATATTTTTTTGAAATAGAGTATTCAACTATGGAACTAATTAAACCTTGGCCTATACAATCCTTTGGCTGAACCTCATGATAATCACATCTGTGATGCCTTCCCCATTGATACCCTTTGTCAGTGGGAATAGGCGAGAACCAGCTGTTACGTACTGACTTCACATTGGCAAAATACCAGTGTGATATGATGACGATTGTACATCCCGTAAACACCTAAATATTTTTCCACGGTAATTTTTTTACGAAAGTTTAAAGTTCATAATCAAAATCATAATCAACATGCATTGTGAATTGTGAAAATAAAATCCGCACTCGATTTCTGAAAGCGTAGATTACATTCTGAGATTTTAGGTACCGGTTTTATCGTTTTGTTTGTATTTCGCTCAACGAAAACAAGATTTTTAAGTCAGGATTTCTGATTGGTGTTAATATTTTGCTTACTCTAATATGACTCTTATTGGCCAATATAATGTACTAAAAAGATTTACTGAACTGTGATTGATAAGAGGATCTGAAAATTAAAAATGCGAATTGCGAACAATGCGAACGGACTGATTAATCGACGTAAGTATTACGTCAAAATCTGGTCAAAACATAGATTTTTGGCTTGTTTTGAAGCGATACTATGTGAACTTTTAGTCTTATAGATGAATTCATTATTAAAACGTGTTTGTTTGTGTCCATTGTGACGTTAAAACAATACAAGTTAGTATGTAAAACTGTTAGAAAGTGTGTTATAAGGACGTTTATAAAATAGTGTTTGGAACCCCAGCTGGTGGAAGCAAGGTACAAAATAGTTGATATTATTATAGTGGGGCTGTTTTACGCATACAATTAAATTATTTCAAGATCTTAGAGGTCGTTTTTTTTAAATATGATACTGGGTTTGTTATTCATTATCTCCAATGTTGTTGTTATTGTACTTATGTTCCACATCACAATACTTAATTAAATATTTTGTTTAAATAAATGTTAGACACCAAGTTGTCTTACTTTATTACTAATAGGTCAGAGATGAGATAGTTTTGCAAAATTATACAATAATGGAAATTAAAAATCTTATAACAAATAGCCTAGGTACCTTACTCATAACTAAAACAACTACCCACATTTCAAATAGTTCTACAAAGCAAAGGAGAAGTAGGTAATCAAGAATGACAGGATACTCTAATATTTTATCAATTCATTAATTGATTAATTAATGCTGTGATTCTATAGCTGAATCCTCTGCTCTTTGCTTAGGCACTGAATTCTTCAGGGTTTTTATACACTTCGTGTTTATTGAATAATATTGTTATTGATTTTAAGCTAACAAAAGCAGTTACAAAGATCATTAATATAGCAAACACAATAGAAAAACCATTGCTTGGATTCTCAAGAGGGAATTCTGTTTGCTTAATGAATTAATTAAATTTGTTTTTTGCTGTCTTTATCTTTATCTTTGTTATGGTTTCTTCCAGGAAACTGAGGCAATGGCTGATGATCCTGACCATACTTCAAATAACTCAGGTATGTGGTTTTGTTCAAACTATAATGGATATTCCAGTGGTTTCAATTCTATTTATTACTATTACATGTACTTTTTTTGCTGTTGAGGCTGACCGAGAATGCGGTGGCGAGATGACCTTTAATGTGTATTGTGTACTGAGAGGCATACATGAGCATGTAAAAAGAGGCCCTGGAAGGACCTGGGATAGGTCTCTGCCCAGCATTGGGACAGCAATGGCTTAGGGAAAAATAATTAAAGATTGGAGTGGCTAGGGATATACACTAATTTAATAATAATTGGAAATAACAGACCACGTTTTCGGGTAAACTTTTTAATTTGTAGACTTCCCAAATGTGACAGTTTCTTCAAAATTCATCAATTTCAATTCACACAGGAGTTTGAAAAGTCAGAAGTCTAATTCCTAGACTTGAACTTGTACTACAATGCATAGCGGACTACTTACATATTTAGCGCTTAGCGCACTTATTACATATTTATGACCAATAGTGTTGATTGGTCATAAATTTATAAAATGTTTGTGAAATTATTGTCACTGAACTGTTTGTTAATCATAATCATGCATATACCAAATCTAAGTTGACACTTAGAATTTAATAGGAAAACCTAATAATACTGCTCAACCTGTGAATCGAACCCAGGACCTCTAGCGTAGCAGTCACGCTTATAGGCTATAATTTATAAACACGCGGGCAAAGCCGCTGGCGCAAAGCTAGCCATGAGCATAAAGTCGAAAAGTGATCTACAATTTTTTCTTACTGTAACATGCCTGTATTCTCTGAAGGGACAGATTTAGTACATCAGTAATCGAACCTAGACAGGGCCAGGCCTTCACGGCCAAACCATACATACTATTACGCTAGTATTCTCCGCAGGGTATGTGGCTTTTCTGTGAGAATTTCATAGAAAACCCCAATAGTACTGCTCAATAACAATCGAAGCCAGAACCTCTTGTGTAGCTGTCGCTTTAACGACTACTAGACCAATGAAGCAGATTAAATGAGGTTTAAGTCAAAGCATCGACATCGTCGTTATTTTTATTTTATTCAGCCATTGTTGTCCCACTGCAGAGCAAAGGCCTCCCTACCCTCCTTCCACCAATCTCGGTTTAAAGGTTTCTGCGGCCAATCCTTCCAATGTACGAGTAGGTGTAGCTCGTTCCGCCATTTCCTTTTGGGCCTGCCGCGACATCATCTAAAGTTATGTGGGCTCCACTCGGCACTCAGTAGTGCGTTTTGCCCACAACTCGTCCGACATGTGACAGATGTGACCAGCCCAGTTCCACTTCAAGCTTGAGGCTTTCTGGCCAACGTGTAAGAAGCCAGCATAAAAACATACAGTGCTCGAATTAGTTTAGGGTGCATCGCGCAGTAACTTTACATACTGCCGGTAGAAAATCTGCAGATCCCATTATTGGTCGCTGTAGCCAATCAGGAGCGCTGAGCGGGCGAGTGGGTGGCAGCAGGAGGAACAGGGTCGGGGGGACCTGAGGTCCACCGGTTATTAATGCCATGGTGTGAGTAATAATTCGATGAATCTCGACTGTTGCCAAGGCCCACCTTGTTATTACAGTTTTTTCCACGTATTTCTACTTGTAGGTACATAAAAGATCGATCATTTTGAAGGCATTAATTTCTTAATAAGGTTTCTAAAAAACAAACTTTCTAGTTATCGTATGTGTACCTATTCAGGGGGCTAACACTTTAGTGCTAGCACCTTAGTGCTAACACATTTTTTGTCCTAATTAATGGCTGTGGCCATTTATGGCTCAAATCTGGGGAAGTAACTTCACTCCACCTTACAGAAAACTGCAGCCAAATACCACACTTTATTGTGTGTTATGTTCCTGCAGGGAGTAAGATTCGCCAGAGCTCCTTCTAAGGATGCGCTGCGCTGGCAGCAAGAGGAATATTCCCTCAAACTGTCGGCGCAGTGAATCCTCCATAAACTTCTAAGAGGTTTTTCGGGTCGGCAACGCGCGGTGATACCCCTGGCGTTGCAAGCGTCCATAGGCCACCTTAGTGGTATGAAAAAAAAAACACTTAAACTGAATTCTTTTCTAACTACAATTACAAGATAACAATAAAAATTCAACGTTAATCCGTTAAATTTTTTTTTAACTTAAAATCAAATATTAGTTTTTCTTCTATAATTTTCGCACCGGGAAATTTTCCACGAGCCGCGCCGTAGCCGTAGTACAACCGTGCCGGGGCCGGGGGCTCGTCATACACACCCATCGTCGCGATCGATGCGCCCAAGGCCACGGGCGGGCTATCGATTTTATATAAATAGAAGCAGCCCCTCGCAACCCCCGCCCCGTGTGCGCTCTGTCACCGCGCCCGGGAACCGGGAACACAGGTTCGATGTCCGACCTTGCGTTCCACGTGTATTGTTTGCTTATGTTGTTTTAGATTATTGAGGGTACGCCGAGGTAATTAGTTTGAATTTTGTTAATTTTGAGGATAAGGCACTTAGCGTTCCTTTACTCGGTAAATGAATTGTCGGTTTTGTTGAATATTGTAGTCAGTGAAAATAATTTATTATTATATATTTTCGTAAGTACTCATAAAAAAGCCATTTAAGGTTCGTTAGCTAGCTATTGTGTATTTATTTACCTTTATTTATATTATACAGAATAGGTATAATATAGAAAAACTCAGTTTTTTTTCACGAAACAGTATTGTTCTGACATCTATTGTTGTATAAACTATTATATTTTCAATCAAGTTTCATGACAATAAAAAATATTTAACGCGCCTTCAAGATTTCTGAAGTGTTTGTAGTCCTAGAACCATTTCTATAGCAAAATGTATTATATTAATTGTAGTAAGGGTGGTTGCTAGGCCACGCTTCTAAAGCTTTCCAGTAAACCGAGTATTTCCCTTATTGGAGTACTCTATAAAACTTTCCCTCCGCTTTATGATGAGGGTTCGCACAGGATACACGGGTCTTACCTGGAAAATTATATGGGATTATGTTAAAAGCAAGATCTGTTTTAAAGACTGCTTTGCTGTTTAGAACAGGACTTGGGCGATTTTGGAAAGATAGGGAATCAGTTTTATAAACGGCAAAAGCTCGTAATGGCCCTATGTACCGATGAGGTATTCTGGAAGCCATTGTGGCCCGAAACTCTTTAAGCGCCAAGGTAAGCGCTTTATGACCAGTGGCTGGTATGAAGATAACGTCAGCTTGTTAAAAACTTTAGCGAATTTGATAAAACTGTCACTTCATAAAGAAGGTATTTCGATTATGAGATTATATCGGGGAGTGGTCAGTTGGAGACGGCGACAAAACAATTTAAATTGATATTATTATCACGATACGATGCATGTTGATATTTTTGGTTACAGCGTTGACACATAAGGGTTTATTTAACCCTTAAAAATGCAGAAAACGATTTAAGTAATTTTGACAAAATATCTCACCACAATCTAGTAGTTTTTCCTCTTCGTACAATGACTGAAGCATTTCAAAATTAACGTTAAAAAACAAATGCACCAGTGAGGGGCGGGCGTCTCGGTGGGTGTCTGCATATCTGTAATACTACTAGATACATCTTCTATCTTGTTGTACGCGCTCAATGTTTGTACGCGCATAACTTCCGAACGACTGCACCTAATTGGATAATTCTTTTTTGTTGTGTTCATTATTGTCACGGCAAGGGGTGTGTGTATTTCTTGTGTATTTTTCGCACGGGTCGCTAGGTAGGTAATTAGGTATAATAAACACATTTTGAGTTCGGCACTGAATAAAAAATCTCAATATTGCAAAGATAAATGGCTTAAAATCTACTATCTAACTTTTGTTATCACATAAATAAGTAAATATTCCATAAGATATTGTGTTCTCTAATCTGTTAATGCTATAAAACTAGATAGATTAAGAGTTCTACGGATTTCATCGCGTTATATTGATATTATTTTAATCCCGACGCTTCGGACCTAAGATGGTCGTCTTGACGTTGGAAGGGGCCGCTGTAAGGGGTCCGAATCGTTGGGATTGGAATAGTATCAATATAATGCGATAAAATCCGTAAAAAGTACCACTGACCACTTTTGGAGTACCACAAGGCAGCATATTGGGCCCATTGTTGTTTCTAGTTTATATCAACGATTATCCAAAACACTTATCCATTCCTATTCCTTTTGCCGATGATAGCGATTGCCGATAATAATTGTAAGACATAATTAGGTATATTAGGAACTATGGGTGCTATATCTCGTATAGAAACAATGAATTTACTGGATGAAACAAAATAATTTTAATTTAAACAAAATAATTATACAGTTTTGCCAATAAATAATACATTATTAGATATGTTCTATCACCAAAAATTAGACTAGCAAATACTTAGACTTTGACTTTGTAATTTTAAAACGGGTACGTTTTACGAAATAAGAAACTACATAATTAGTGTAGAGGACCCAAGTGCGGCATCTAAGCGCGAACTCCTGGTGCTTGGATTTAGGAAACTTTCACTAGCAGCTTGAAAATTAAATGGCAATACGCTCGCGTCTTATGGGACCTAAAACCGACGAACCTGGTGTAGGTGTAGATCAGACCTCCTCTGCATAACCTTTCAGGCATTAGTTTATGTTATTTTTTAAACTGCATCAAGCGTAAACATTCCGTGTGGGGTGCACCGTCTTACGCCCGGGGTTGTGGGTAGTTGAGTCACTCCATCACCCACGCCTCGCGCCCACTGTTTACTACTGGTAGTGGTCGCATTCCGTAGGTTGTCTGAAATTGAAGTATATGGACATAATCCACGCTCATATTATCAGTAGTAAACTTTGTTCGTTAACTCTTTATGGCTGACGTGAAAGGTGTAGATGGATAAATACGTCTTAGATTTTTACACGTGGAGGAAGTTGCGAGTGAAAACTGTTTTTTGTTAACAATGCGATCGTAGTCAGTTTGTTGTGATTGTCGAGCTTACGCTGCATTGTTACTGTTGCCTTTCCTTCATTGTTTTGTTTATCATTATGGTAGATGAGATGAGACATTGATGATATAAACCTATGTATATTCAGTTTATTTATATTATCATTGCAGTGCATTCTGCTGCAGGAGAACGGTTCCCAACTCTTCTTCCACTCCTCACGGTTTGAGCTTACATCTACATATAACTACAATTAATACAGAGAAAATATGTATTATGTCACGGCCAAAAATTGCCGCGGAGTATATTGTTTCTTTGAGTAGTAAAGTTTTTATATGGGAATATTTTGGGGTTGCAATTCGTGGCTCAGTTTCATAATGTGCTAATTTCACAAAAAAATATTACTTGCTTTAATTTGGTAGTGCAATGAAGCAGTAAAATTGAAGGCAATATATGTAGAATGTAGGTTACTTGACCGCATTACATGGCGCTGGGCCAGGAACTTGTCAATATTATACCGACATTACCATACAATACAATTACAATGTATAATATCGTATTATATTATACATGTATATGTATATCGTGTAGGTAAGACCCGCTTTGAAGTAATAAGTAGAAACTGTAATGTTCTGTTTTCCTATACGGTAGGGAACAAATGACTTCAAGCATTTTTGGTCCTTGTATCTTCATAACTGATAGTCCGACAGCGACACAACCAAAATATGGGACCAATTAGGAAGTAGGTATATTGTATCAGATAAAAAAACATCGAAATCGGCGGAGATATCAGCTTATCATACATACACACAAAACATTCGGAACATTCGCGAATGGACCGGAGTCACGCGTGCTGGTGAGCTGTTCCACCTCGCCCAAGACTGAGATTCGAAGTTGATAGCAAAACTTCAGTAATTGGAGAGGCACCCGAAGAATAGGTACACACAAAAGAGAAGCGAATTCAGGACGTTTTACTTTTTCTAAGGTCGGTAATAAATAATAGTAGTTTTATATGCGCTTACGCCGTATCTACAGGTATCTGATGTTATTATGCACGATATCACAACGTAAGCCGTCCACGTCACTTAATCTATTCGTTTATCAAAAATACTACAGACGACGCCGTGGTTTTTATATTTGTGGCCTTGAGGATCGCAAATTCCGTAAGGCTGCTTGTACACGCTGAGTAAAGTCGCCTGGCATATGCAAGAATTCGTGTCACTTCTAGCTACACACGAACCATGGGGTCTCCTACCTGAGCACGAAGTCGTAGTTTTGACCTTCGTTACGGACGTTTCCTATTTCCCGGTTTGTTTTTACCCATCCAAAAAATTGGACACTGACATTGACATTGACACTTGTTTTGAACGGATCGTTATGTCTGTTACTTTCGGATGGGCCCGTCCCGTTACATCGTTGACGGAGATAGGGAGAGTAGACCTACCCCGTGTAAACATTGTTTGTTGTAAACATTGTGTTAAGATTGTTTCGGATTTTTGGGCAGTCGTGCGTAGGGTGTGATAGAGATAGAGAAACATTACGTGTCGTATCTAGCGCCTTTTGCCTTGATTAGCGCCGAACTGTACACAGTTCGTGTGGAGAAACGACACGAATTCTTGCATAGGCCCGGCGACTTTTCTTAGCGTGTACAAGCGCCTTAAAACTAGGAAAACCGAGGTAATTCTTTTTTTATTCGAAAGCTAGTGCTTCCAGCTCCAAAAAACACCCAGGAACTAAAAAGCAAAAAATAACATGTACCTACATATTTACATTATGATTTCTATTCTAACTAATTTGGAGGCGGTGCCAAACTACCTACAAATTTAATTTAAATATGACTTTCGTTGATGTCTGTTTGGCACCGACTCCAAATTAGTTAGAAAACCAAACATAAAAAATGCTTCGTTCAAACCTCCGCCAATCTCCTGCGTATAAGGAAATTTATCATTATAATTCAAAGCGTTTGTATTCAACACCGCCCTGCTGTTGCTAGGTGCCTGTCGCCAGGGAGGACACGTCTCTAAATCACAAAGGGGATGACTTTGTGATTTAGAGACGTAAACTCAAAACAAATCTGTATCAGAAAAACAAATTATCATCCATCCCTTGTTGTGACTGTGGTTGTTTGGTTACCAAGGTCAAGGGCACATTTGGGCAAGGGCGGGCCGGGTCGGGGGGACAAGATGGGCGTGGCTCAGCTTGGGCTAGAAATAGACACAGCAACGTTTGTCAACACACGCCTACGCAACGTGGCTCCGGCCGAGGGGAGATTCCCCGGGAGCGAAGGGGGTCGAAAGGGGGAACGGCCCCTTTTCTCCGAACTTCGGGGGCAAATATTGCTAATACCTTCCTGGAAAGCCGAGTGTTTTAGTGGATGATGCATCGCTGCTATAACGTCGCAGCCCGGCGCGGCGTAACGTGCGACTTATTATTTAAATGATCAAGTGTTCGGTGCTATCATGTTTTTTTGTGAACCTTTTGAGATGGAAATTATAAAATTTCTTTGTAGTCGTTTTTTGTTGATACATTTGCGTAGTATTTTGTGTACCTAAATTTTAAAATTATTTATTCTGTTCAGACTACCTTTAAATTACAAAAAGAATGCCTACTTACCTAATAAAGGTATTGAGATAATTTTAGCGTTCGCCTGCTCATCGTTGTTATGCCCATACCTACTCGTTACAATGCCGCGCCCATATATCGATTAATTTTAATATTAATATCCTTAACAAGAAACAATTATAAGTTAATTACAGTTTATCTTATTGATTAACAGATGCCTACGTAGGTAACGTTTCTATTTTGTTGTTTTTTGGTGCGGAAAATCCTAATGTAACGTTGGAAGGCCGCAGGGTATGTCGAACACTTACCGACTAAAATTAGCACATGTCTTCCCTTGCCCTTCTTATGTCATAGGCATTGCATCATAGCATAGGATCTGAAACATTCCCCACGACTATGATGAGATGCCTACACAAGACCTGTCGCATTATTCACGTCGCCAAAGAGCAGGCGCACGTGGCACAACATTGATAAAGATCATTTCATGGAAAAATCACTACTCTCAGCAATGAGGTGGAAACGACTAATTTATCAGGTTCGCAAAAATATTATTCTTTGCAATTGGGCCAAACTCCTTAGTTGCGACATAAATTCCTATTTCGTGACGCACCGAGTTTTCTTCGTCAGTTGCGATCCTTAGGTCACCGATGACGCTTAATATCTTTCGCAACTACCAAGTTATTCAACGTCATGAAAATACGTTTATACATAATATAATTGAGCCACAATCTGCGTAGGATGATGCTACATAATAGAAGCCTAATAACCGATATTCAAAAATAACTCGCACTGACGAAATGATATAATAACTCAAGGATACAGATACATACAGTATTTGGTAACAGTAATTGATAACAACGGAAATACAGTCATTGGTATAACAAGCAAGTAAACAGAAAGTTCGCGTGTACACGTAACTTGATTGGCATCCGATTGTTGCCAAAGGGTGCGAATGCCCACCCTTTGTAGTACCACATATATCTAGATAGAGATCTGTTTATTCGTAATGTTATTGATATGTACAGTGTATTTGATAATTCTTAGTTACGCGGCAGTGAGTATAACTCTAGGTGTCTGAATCAGAGAAACTAATATGGCAGTCTATAGTAACATTTTCAAACAAACAGCTCCGTGTGAAATATAATATATGTGTACCTACGCGTTATAGTGCGTCATAGTTTAGGGAGAACCACTTCAATTATATCATCATCATCATCTTCCTTTGTCCAAATTTATTCGGGGTCGGCGCAGCCTTTCCTTTTCTTGCTTTCATCCCTTCTAGCCGTCACCTGCTCGTTCAATCCCTTTTCCATCATATCGACCTTAACACAATCCATCCATCTTTTCTTTGGCCTTCCTCTGTCCCTCTGTTAACATTCAATGCCATCACACTTTTAGTCACATGCGTTTCATCCCTCCTCATTACGTGCCCATACCAAAACGAACGATTCCCCTTCAACAGTCCGTCACTGGCGCCACTTTCAAACTTCCTCTAAAATACTCGTTCCTTATTTTGTCCATTCAAAATTCAAAATTCCAAATATTTTATTTCAATTAGGCCATATATTTAGATTTATGATAAAAAAGTCTAGTCTTCTAGTCACTCCACACATCCATCTCAACATTCTCATCTCCGCCGCATGTAGTCTTCTTTCATCCGTCGTCTTAACGGCCCTGAACCATACAGTACGACAGGTTTTATAATTGATTTATAGATTTTGCCTTTTAGCTTGAGAGGCATCCAATTGTACATAATACGACTTAAAATGAATTTAAGTGACTATATTATTGTATTATCGTGTTGTAGATTGCAGTGACCACGAGGTCGCTACTGCACTCCAACTACGACACTTAAATACGATAACCAACGTTATTGTCGCCAGTATATATTGTTACGCCGACGGCAAACTGAAACACTGGAAAATAGACAAAGATATACTGGCCAATAGTAGCTAATTTAATAATCGTTTCTAAGTGCGATGGAAAGTATTTCATTTTGAGTTGAGTATTCTCATCACTCGAGTGAAATGATGTTTCACAACACCACGCTATCACTAAGTAGGAAAGTAGCTTTCCGTTCGGTTGATACAATCCTTATAATACCCTCCGTCTCTAAGCACCCCTGGGAGGAAGAGGGTGGCGTGTGCCCACCACTCGCTCCCGGCAACACTTAGCATCGAAAGTTTATTCATACTTAAGCGTAAACCTGAGTGATACATGAAATTGTTGTCAAACCCTGGCAAATGCCTTTATTTACGTTTTTACAAAATATTTCCTCGGTCTAGGATTTTCTTCTGTATATCGTGGGTGCATTCACAAACACAACAATAGTTTTGCCTTACAAAAGTCGAACCAGTAGGCCACAGCTTTTGGAAACATAATTATAAGGAAAATATTTACATTTTTAAACATAATTGACAATTCCGTATCACAGAAACTTATTACGAGTACCTCTACCTATACGTCTTGTTGTTACTTAGTTTGTGATCCAGTGTATATCCCGTGGTGCCTTAGAATTGCCACGCCACGCATAAGTTGCTGATAAAAAAATCCAATTAAAATGTTTCCAGCGATCCAAGACTCGAAGTCAAGACCTTGTACCTTGTACGTTCCTCTTTAATATTAAATGTGCTCATATGTGGCAATTTGGTGGTTGTAAACAACATAAATAACGTAGTGGTCGCGGAAGTGTGTCAGTGTTACGTGAGGGGTGGGGCACTCGATTTATGTGCTCGCTTGTGATGCGGATGCAGGGGGATGCAACAGGGGGCGGCCGCGGCCGGAACCTGCCGCTGATGCAGCGCGGGGCGAGGGGTGCGGTGCAGGGTGGCTGCAACCATTCCAATAAATAAATAATTCAACCATGGGTCTAGTTAGAAACAGGAATACCTAACTTAAATAAAGTTTCAGTTAAGTAACAGTAAACCTAAACAACACTGACAGTGTTTGATAACCTCGAAATTGGGCATCATCTATCTTCGTCACAAAAACCATTATTCAACCTGAAAACAAATACCTTTCGCCAACAATCGCTAAAAGCTTTCTGAACTTTAATTACTTTGATGGATACAAGAAAACCGCCAAGTGTTACACTAAACTGCGATCTAGTTCAAACAACCTGCAATAACTGCCTACAAAACGGGCACATTAAACTTGCTACTTGCGAAACTAGTGAAACAGCATTAAGAGTGCCACAAATAGAAACGTTACGAACATAACGCCTACTGCACTGCACACTAGTTATTTATACTAGGCCCATAGAATAATATACTTTTCCATACAAACTGGTTACGTATGCGCCTTTACGTCTAAAAATAGCAACAACCCTTACTTACATAATTGTTATTGGTCGGAGGCTGTGCTTCCTGGCCGCATCCCCCACCCCGCTCGGTCTCCCCACCCTCCGCACGGAGCCACGGACTCACAATCACCAGTCGAAGTCGGCTGACCGCGGTGCACGCACGCTCGCGGCCCGACTCTCCTCACCGTCGCACCTGAAATGTATTACGAACAGTTTTCCTCCATCATTAAATAATTAACGTATGTTCTCTCGGGTCTATTAACAGTAATCTTTAGCATAGGATGCGATGAATTAAATTAGTGTGTCACATATTGCAGTGGCCAGACTAACCACGAAGTATGTAACTTTGTCGGATGTAAATAATTGATTGTTTATAAACTATTAAATACATTTATATTGTGCTGATATTGAGTTCATCGTCATGTAGGAAATAGGAAATATGTAATAATAGTGAAAATTTCGTGTTACTCGTAAATGATTGTGTAGTACTAGTTGTACTTTTAGTGATTTTTAAAAGAACAGAACTTTCAAATATGTCGGACAATCCTACTGCTGTGGCTAAAGGTAAAGTGCTTTATATGTAGAAGTAGTGGATGTCATAATTATTATATTTTTCATTTCCACAGCAGATGGCTTAGATGGAGAAATTATTTTGCTTAATTAGTAATATAAGATACCTACATTACCTACCTATAAAGGCCCGTAGTGCCCGGGCGATCTCGGTTTTTGAAATGAGGTATAATGAGGAGTGTTGTCAATTGTGAGGTGTGATAGATATAAGGAATATGTAAATTTGCAAGATTCCGTTTTTTACAGTCACTAAATAAATAAAATAAATATTTTTGGGGACATTTTTACACAGCACACATCTAGCCCCAAACTAAGCAGAGCTTGTACTATGGGTACTAGACAATGGATATAATACTTATACATATACTTTTTTTTTTGTAAATACTATTTATTATACATACGAAACACCCAGACAAACACAAATACTTATATTCATCATCACATAAATATTTGTGTCTTGTGGGAATCGAACCCACGATCTCGTGATTAGCAGTCCAGTACTCGAACCACTAGACCACAGACGTCGTCACTTTTCTATTTGGTCTGAAAAGTGGGAATCTACGAACGAATGGTGATCTCTTTCTAATTGGCAGTGCTTGAAATATCAAATCTAAATTATAAATATGCCCATAAGTTACCTCAGGCGCTCCTACCAAAAGCGACTAACAATTGGGATTCGCTGAGAATTCTTCTTCTTCTTCTGAGAGGTCTTAATGACTCTCAATGATTGGACACGAGCGTGTTCCCTGCGATGTTACTCAAATTTTTCTCAAACCCGTCGAAAAAACCAAAACCAAAACGTCAAAATCAAAACCTTCGTCATTTAAGGAACTCACTGCTTTCCTTCTAGATCTAGACCCAGCAGTTTCAGCTGGGCGTTGATCGATCAGTCAGCCAGTCAGTCTCTGACTTCGATGATTTAGATAAAGATAATACAATAACAAGCGTGAGATAAGTACATTCTGTAACGTCAAGCAAAATATGACTGACTCAATGGGTTGATTAATTGATATACTGTTTGACTGACTGATTTGTAACAGCTACAGTTATTGTCACAACAACCTATAAATATGCCTATTAATTTCCTAAAGGCTGGCAACGCATTTGCAACCCCTCCGGTGTTTTGGGGGTCCATGGGCGGCGTTTGCTCGCCTTCCTCTTCTATAAAAAAAACCAAGAGTTCTTTGTTAGATTTCGTTTACTTATCACCATACTGACTTGAATATTTTTTAAATGATTACTGATATTGACCTTTATTGGTTATTACTAAGTACATATTAAAAATAAATCTAGGATTAAAAAAAATGGGTACGTTAGGTAAATTTGTGTGACGTTACTAAGAGATATTATGTTAATTTTATTACAATGCAAATTGTGAATCCTAATTAAAATATAAAGGCGAGAACTTTGATGAAATTGATTGCACTCAGTTTTAATGTGTAATTTGACCTTTGATTTAACATTGGATTCATTTCCTATGTCATTATCATATATTTATTTTTGCTTGTTTCCAAGCGCCAATAAAATGAAATGATGAATGATGATAATCACGGTTTGATAGAGCTTCTTACTGGTGCTATTATGATTCCATATCATTTTAATATTTATTAAGACAATTAATAGGTACGATATTACCCCTACAATCTTCTTCTGTCCTCTCCTATCCTCTAAGGGTATAACGATATAACTCCTTATTAATTCTAGTTCAGAGAGTCCATCTAGTGTCCGTATTATTAAGTTCGCTGCAAATCTTGGCTTGCTAAATATCAGCTTCCTTGGTGACGAGTGTCAAATGCTTTTCATACATTGCACATTTTAGTAAGTGCAGATACAATGTAAGAACTACGCGGGTCGCGGCTACGTGCAGTTACGAGTGTTTTCGCGGTAACAAGGTTGTCACGTTTATTTTCTCTCAAACGAGTTTATTGCTCCTATTTAAATAGGGCTGGTGCTCTTGCTTTAACACGATATAAAATTTCTGCTATTGATAATGAGTGAGTTTCATATTCACGCGACTGCGCTAAGCGCTGCATGTTATTCAGAAGTATTTTAACACATTTGAAAGAAGTATTTCGATTTGACAACATTACAGAAACCAAGATATTCTATATTATGTAACTTTGGTTTTCATTTGTCAGGGAGAGTTTGTCTAATATGACAAGGAAGTAGATCTTTAAATAATTTAAAAAAATACTATAGTAAATAGCATCCCTAGTTCTTCACTTCAATTTTATTTCGACCTGTTCTCAAGGCACTTACTAAGAAGCGTTTTGCTACAGGAACGCTACATGGCCAATTGGGCATTTCTTGTCCTAAGTACGAGAATGGTGCCATTGCCCTCTGATCTCAAGTTAAGCTAATCCAGGTTGCGGATACGACTAAGTTTTCCAGACTGTTCAGTGCTCAAGTGTTTGTCACTTAGGTCATTTATATTCGAAACATTGACGTCGAGGAGTCGAGGTTGACTTTCAAATTGCACGTCTGCAACCTTTGTCGGTGTCAACAGGTGTTAATCTTTACAAATGTGTAACTGTGTGCCGTTGAAGTTGCATTATAACGTAATTATTCTTTAATTGAAGGCCATCATTTAAATTTTAAATCGTACCCAAAAGTGTAAGCTGTCCGGTAAGTAAATATTGAGTTTCTTGGAAACAATAGCGAAGGGTATATTTTGGTAAAGGATGGAAAGGGAAGCCAGAGCAAATAATGCTTACCACAACTTTGTATTTGGCAATACTGACTTCATAAGGGAAGCCGTTACAAATTGGGGTTTCTAAAGATTTCGCCAATAAAAACAAGTTTTCTTATTGAATAACATTTTATGAAACATTGCATGCAATGAATTTATCTAAGTTGCTATTATGACTGTGCGATTTAACGTGATTGTTATCGAAAGGCAAACACTAATTACTAACTACTGCCCCCGGTTTCGCTCGCGTATCAGAAGGAAGGAAAACATTAACATCTATTTACGTGATTTTACCATCACGCCTGTATTCCCCGAAGGGTTAGGCAGAGGTGTAATAATGTACACTCACAGTTCGCCGATATGTTTAGGTCCCATGTAATAGAGGGCGAGCCTATACTTGAATAAGTACGTATAATACGTGAATTTTATAGCCTATTAATCACACGACTCAATTCTCCGCCAAGACGAACACCAGATTTTAAGTGAGACTTCCAGGAATACAACTATGAACCGCATCCTATTCCATCCAGAAGTTTTTGCGTGATGCACGCGCAAATATTCTAATGATATATCTTATACAAAGTACATACTCAATGCAAAATCTATTCTTTTTGAGCCTCGGGGTCTTAACGCCCTTAATATCTTCTTTGTACAGACATCAGAGCAGTTACAATTTTATTATATGTGTAGATATGTTACCTAGTTATCTGCTCAACACCTGTAAGCTACCTTGATTGGTAATCGGTGACGTAGCTACGCAAAATGATGTTGCTGTAGACAATGTCTCCGCCGGATAGCAAATAAACTGCGCTGATAAGATACTGTATTATCTAACTCCACTTTGCTTTGATCTAATTATCAGCCTTAGGGCCTTGGTAACAAGATTCTCTTGATTTAAAAAGCCTTGGCTTACTAGTTTTATTTATACAGTCAAGCAAAAATATGTATACACTAGGCAAAATTAAAATAAAATAACCTAAATTAAAAATTTAGAAAACCCCCGACACGAAATTTAATTTGCCATTTCGGATGCCCATCTTGGATTTTAAATTTATCATAGTAAACTAGTAACTAACAAGTAAAAACTAGTTAAGCCCTTTCATTATCAAATGAAAGGGCTAAATATGGGTATCAACCCATATTGACGGAGTTGTGAAAAAATATGTAATCCGCTATTTTGTAGCGGCGGCCACCTTGGACCGATTTTCATCAAACATAGCTAAGAACACTCCCGACTAATTCACCTTTCAAATAACAAAAACAAAATCAAAATCGGTCCATCCGTACGGGAGCTACGATGCCACAGACACACACACACACATACACACACACACACACACACACACACACACACACACACACACACACACACACACACACACACACACACACGCACGCACACGCACACAAACACACACACACACACGTCAAACTTATAACACCCCGTCGTTATTGCGTCGGGGGTTAAAAACTATAGAAATGAAAACGATGTACTGATAGAAATGTTTTAGTATTACGAACATAGTTTTTACAGCCTTCTAGCCAATAGTGTGACATTGGTGTTATCTTAAAGTTGCAATCGTTGATTCATGAAAAAATCGCTTTAGCACTTTTGTATGTGTATGCCTATATGTATATCCATGCTCGTGACTGTACTTGACGACGTCTGTGGTCTAGTGGTTCGGGTACCGGACTGCTGATCCCGAGGTCGTGTTTTCGATTCCCACAGGACACAAATATTTATGTGATGAACTACTTACTTATGAACTACTTAAGTGTTTGTGTTTGTCTGGGTGTTTCTTATGTATTATAAGTATGTATTTACAAAAAAAAGTATATAAGTATTATCTTTTTGTATTTTTTTAAGCATTTTCCATGCTAAGATTACAAGTTATTTTTAATGAAGGAAAAAATCGGCGGGCGCCCGCCGATTTTTTCCTTCATTAAAAATAACTTATATAAGTATTATATCCATTGTCTAGTACCCATAGTACAAGCTCTGCTTAGTTTGGGACTAGATGGTGCTGTGTAAAAATGTCCCAGGATATTTATTTATTATTATTTATTTATTTACTTAACCCTCTCCAATGCAGTTAAGCCCGTCAATCAGTCTATTCCATCATACAAAAACCCTTATGGTACAGAAATGCAAATCTAATAATATTTACATTATTGTGTTTGCGTTTCTGAAACGACTAAATACTAACAGATTTCTGTTATGATGAACATGCTTATAAAAAATGATTGTGTAATAATTTTGATTTGTTGTGGTGTACCGGATTAATTCTCACGCAAATAGTCGCATATTTGCCGGTTATTGTTCGAATCCACACTGTTGTTCTTTGCCATACCTACATAAGTGCTAAAGTAAGATTTTGTCATGGCATGTTGACTAATCCAGTAAAATCCGGATCCATAAAAAACTATACATATTAAGAAAGCTATTTAATCAAGACGATACGTATACAAACATGCACATTGCACACCAGTTACCCCGACTAAGAGAAAGCAGATTGCAAAATCATTGTCTATAGTTATCCTATCCTGTTATATGAGCAATATTTGTATGTATACAATGATTGTAACGACGTTCTCGAAAACGGCTCTAATATTTTCGATGATGTGCTGCAGCATTGCAGTTTACGGGGGTGAAAAATCGTTCTAGCTAGGTCTTATAGCCGAGAAAATTCGTTTTCTTTATTTTCACCAGGCACTAATATTTATAAGTAAAAGCCTGTTAAAAATATTAAATAAATTTAAAAAAATCCATCAAAACGTGATCGTCATCACTTGCGTAATATATCTAGACAAATCATATCATTGTTTTATATGTCAGACCATCACAGTAATTTTAAGTCGAAAATGGGTGGATTCACTGAAATATTTTACCTACACACAATTTGACGTATGAAGCCACCGTCAGTGACGCGGTAAATATGTCATTTATTAGTGAAACTAAAATTCTAACGTGGGGTAGTATTTTATAGTAAGCTATGTCCGAATATCCCACTGCCAGGTACGAACCTTCTTTTTAACCGACGAAAAATCAGAGGTTTATTTTTTGTTAAAAAGTTATTATGAGAGCTTTAGGTAGTGTAGTAAAAGCTCCGTGGTTTAGGTTTAGGCTAGAATTGTACGAAAAGTAATTATTAATAATTCGGTTAAATATATTATATTAGCTAAATATACTTTTCTCAGAAAGTGCCGCCATTTGAAATGGCCCGTTTCTTTAGCCATCCATTGGTTCCTAAGTAAGTACTTTGTATAAATTCTGTGTGGAACCTATGTAGGACAGGAAAAATACATGCTTTTCAAACGTTTTTGCTATAATACTTGTATTTCTATTATATAGTAAACCGTTTAAGTGTATTTGTCTAGTCGCGAGGTTAGTAAACTTGGATTCTGTAAAAAACGAATACTGCGAAAATCACAGTTGTTCCACGACTCGCGCTAGTCGATTTCATGACCTTCGCTTTTCCTTTAAAGGTGGTCAATATCAAGCGTACTATACTATAGGTCAACAGTACTGGCCACTGGTCCTAGTGACGTTGACGTAACGTTGCGTCAATGACGTGTCTCACCTGTAGTGCGTGCTGGAGCTCGCGTGCCGGTCGCCATGTTAATTCACGCCATTGTTCCTGGAATGAAACACTCATTGAACAGATTTAAGAACGTCAGCGGTGGAAAGGTTCAGCTAGACTATGTCGTCACAATGTCGTGACAACGTTGTCAAAGTTAAGATTATAATCACTATGTGGATTCTGGGTAGATTAGATAACTTTGTTGATTTAATGGACCTAAAATGTTACTTTAATAGTGGTTTTTCCTTAAAATCAATCACAACAATGCCTATCTGCTACAAGAAAGCTTTTATTTAGTTTTTTTTTTTGTAATAACCCGAGGTTGCATTTTTAGATCCGGGAAAATCCATATATTTGCGGTTGGACAATTCACGCGCAATAACCCCTCGCAAAGATCTGACTTTAAAAGCTTATTAATTGAAGTAGCGGGTTCATTTAATGGAATTGTTGATTTACAAGACTGCGTGCTCATAATATACGGAAGAGCGACGCTAGTTAACCGCGAACTGATCATGTATTTAGGGCATTGACGCACGTTGTGATGACTGTCTGCTGATATAGGGTTGCCAACATTTCCTAGTAAATAGTTCACACAGTAAAAAAAATACTATAATTTCAAATGATCAGCGTATTTTCCAATGTGTCTAGTATAATTATGACAAAATTTATTCTTTATTGTCTTCATTTATTGAATGTTTTCAGCGTTAGTTGAGTTGCCAGAAACGAATGGTTCATAAAATACGGAAAAATGACACTTGTTACCCGTGAACTTTTTGATTTATGTAGGACATTGACATTGACGCACAAGCACAGAGTGCGAGTAGTTACCGTCTCCGGGTTTCAGGGCTGACACATTTTAATTTAAATTGATAGAATATGCAATAGAATTTTACAACAGCAATTATTAACCGTCGTAATTAATCTGAGATATATTTTAGTTAAGTATAACTTGCAGACATTGTAAAACATTGTGAATGTAATAAAATGAATAATTTATTTAGTATTAGGGGGCGTTCATAAAATACGTGAGATGTTTAAGGGGGGGAGGGGGTCGAGTCAAATCTCATCTAATCTTACGTTGGAGAGAGGGGGGGTCTCGGCAAATATCACGCAATTTTTTTCTGATTGAAACAAAAAAAAAACTATTTTTATTACACTTATAATTAAACTTTCAGCAATATTGATTACTAGTCTTAACTAGTTGTAAATAAAAGCACGAAGCAATTTTATTTTTCTTTTTACAATAACAATCCAACGCGTTTACGTAAGAAACCCACATTTTGAAAAATCTCACGTGAGATTGGGGTTTGGGGGAGGGGGGTGAATAAAATCTGACGACATCTCACCAGGGGAGGAGGGAGGGATAGAAAATTTAAAAAAACACCTCACGTAATTTATGGACGCCCCCTTAGATAAAAATCTGATTTAATGAGGAAAAAATATAAGGATACCTTTATTTTAACTGCAAACATTTAAATAAAACCTTGCCAAATATATTATACTAATACCTAAAAATTATAATATATTCAAATTTATTTATGTTCCTTATCTAAGGAAAATCCAAAAGAGAGATTTTAAGCATTAATGAATTTCAAAAATAAAGCCTTGGTCTCTAAGAAGTTGGACTTGCGAAACTTGCGATGCATGACTCTTTTAATAGAGCATATTAGTTCAATTTCAGTCCAGACGTCATCAAACTGTGTTCATTGTGAAAGTTAACCTTTATCGAGTTGTAAAAGTAGGCTATGTGACTGGCAACCCTGATTACTACCGGGATTTCCCAGGGGAATGACTCAGCGCACTAATGTCAAGCACCGAAATAGTAACTTCGGTACCGGTATACCCTAGATCTGTGTCGCTTCGTTGGCCTGTGTTTGTATCTGTTGTTATCAATTGGTAAACTAAACTGCATAGTGTGTCTATTTGTGTTCCCTAGCGCGACTGCAATGCTTCGATCCAGAGGATTCGATTCCCAGGTCGAGCAGTGATGTTGGGTTTTTTTCAGACAAATTTCTAGTAGCAATGGAGTCTGGATTTGTGCCCGGTTAATGGTTATATGTAGGTTAGTCCCTGTAATAGGGGACTAACCTACACATCATCCGGCCGACAACAACCGGGCACAACCTCGCCAATCTTATTGTCCGGTTTTTACGGCCGGTTGAAACCAGCTCGTGCCAACTTAAAGCCGGACAATAAGATTGGCGAGAACTGTACATGGGACCTAAATATACAACAACATGTGATGCGTGGAATAAAGAGCATGTTACTAGAAAGGTTTCGAGCAAGATTGTGCATGATTTAAGGGAAGAGGGATACCAAAGTAAAGATGGATGGACCGTGTGAGAAAGGATATGGATACAAAAGACTGTTACTACTAAATTGAGATAATATCAAGAATGCTTGTTTTTGACTGCTAGAGACACCCCTATTTAATGTTGGGATTTCCCAAATGAATGACTCACCGCTAAGTTAATGTCACCTGCCGAAATAGTGTCACTATAACACGCACCCACACACTCGCATCCGCCACATTGTACATGTGTTAGTGTGGATCAGCTGTTGTCAAGTGATCTGGTAGATTTATTCATTGAGTTTAGCCACAACATCCGTTTGCAACTTTTGGCTCGTATTTAGAAAAGATAGATTGAGATCTTTTGTGTGTCATCTTTATAAATAGATTTTAGCGATGCTTTAGTGCGACGAACTTAGATGATATCAAATTATTACATTGGACCAGCTTTAAGCTGCGTCGATTTGTTCTGGAACATAACAATAAATAAAAGATAAATATAGATAGGTTGACTGCTTCGTTGGTCTAGTGGTCCCAAGCGCGACTGCTACGCTAGATGTCCTGGTTTCGATCCCCGGGTCGAGCAGTGTTGATGGGTTTTCTGTTAAATTCCCAGTAGTAGCTTGGAGTCTAGACTTGTGCCCGGTTGATGGCAATAGGTTTGCCCCCTATTACATGGGACCTAAACATACCGGCGAAATGTTAATATTACAAATGCGAAAGTAATTTCGTTTGTTTTCAATAACCTAAATCGCTGAACATATGTCGATAAGGTAAGGAGATAGTTTTGATTCTGAAGTAAAACAAGTTTACCCTTTGTTTCAAGAAGTCCTTTGGGACACGTAAAACCGCGGGCAAAACATGGAATATTAAAAGTATTTACGTATCAGTCAGTAGCTCCTTAAAATAATTTGCGTTTGTTGATTGAGATTTGTTGTGTCATGTTTCTTTTAGTCGCGTAATGCTTGTATAGGTATTTGTTTTTAATTGGCAGTGATCCAATTGCAAAACGTGTAATTGCTAATGAGAATTTTTTAACACTTATCTTTCATCGCAATCTTATCGTGGTTATAAGCCAGTTATTCAATTATCTGTAATTCTGTATAATCATCATATACTTATTAAATAAATATATCTATAGAAGTCCACCGCTGGTATTTTACAAGGTTTCTAACCACTTATATTCTTTGAAACCATGACCTGAAAGCTAAAATTTATTGTTGAAATTATTTAACTGCGTACGGAATGTAATATGTTATAGTACGGAAAATCCTCATGGATATCAGACTCTTGCTGACTAAAAACCGCACATATACCTTTCCTTGGTAAGGAGTATGTGGCTTTAAATCATGGCTATTCGGTTCACGCCATTCGCTACGACCAGGCCTGTCTGCAGTGGTCCGGTCCAATCACCGGACCCCATCAAAGGATGAGGTCTTGGCCCCACGCGCCACCTACTGCGGCCCATGTTTGGAATCCCCAAGTCACTGCTTTGGAATATCTAACGAAAACCTTCCCCTTCAGTTCCTAACTGAAACAATTTAAAATAAAATTAATCATGGATTCTGTCCACAGCCGGATGCTCGACCAGCGACAGTTAAATTTTTACTCCTGAATAGTTTGTCTATAGGACACGTTTTGTGCATTATTTCTGGCTAGCTGGCATAGTTTATGTATATACACCGATTTCTACCAGTTATACCGGTATTCTCTTGTTAGTTTCGACTTAAAATAGTATTACCTGAAGTTGCCCACGCGCATGCTAATATAATCAGAGTCATTTGTAGGAGAACCACTTGTTATGTCTGCTATTTATAAACTTCATTATGTTTGTATACTTTTATGGATTAGCAAAAATTTCCACTCGGTTTTAAACGCAACGTAGACTGACGATTACAAATGAGCTACTTTAGCTTATAGCATTCCTTATGTATAGGCAGGCGGTTATGTGGACGAACTCGTTTAACTAAAACCACCCGATTCGATACGATGGCTGTCTTTAGCATAAATAAGCGTACCGTTCTCGCCAAACTTATTGTCCGGGTTGAAGTTGGCACGAGCTAACTTTAACCCGGCCGTAAAAAACGGAGAAAGAAAAATATTGGATTAAAATGAACGACAACCTACGATTCGAGCTTTTTTTGTTATTTATTACAATCCAATATTTTTATTTTCCGGTATACTTATTATCTTATTGAATCAAGAAACCTATCTTTCTAGTATCCTATAAACTGAACTTTTCAAGTCTTCTGATAGTCTAATCGTTAATTTTTTTAAAGAATACTTTATACCGGATTTCATAATATTAGCATTATTGCGAAATGCGATTTTGTTTCAAGTGGGTTCCCAAAAATAGTCCAACCTTGTATCTACGTTTCGCGAGTTCCCGGAAGAAAGGGCAGTGACTCATATAAAGCTGTGTATTCAATACACGACAGTGTTGTGCATAGTAAGTCCACTACATACAACTTTGTGCTATGATGCCGAACATCGACACAAACCACACATGTACACTAAATATACTTTGGTATTCAAAACCAACATAATGCAGTAGCGGAAGGTCTGCAATAATTGAGTTGTATAACTTCAAATATTGGTGTTTTATAGAACATGTCATTATGTCATAGCCGCCAAAAAATCATGATGACATTGCTTTCCTTTGCAACTCATCAATTGTTTCACTCACTGGATTTTCCTTAACTATTCTTTGCTAAATTTGGTGGTGGATCTGCGACTTTGACGTCGAAAGAATCGTGCACTCTCTGACTTTTTCTTAACTATTCTTTGCTTTTGGTGGTAGATCTGCGACTTTGGCGTAGAAAAAACTCAGAACTTCTGTTTATCATTAGTTTTTCTTTGCAACGGTTTGGTATCTGAAACTTAAGACGCAGAACATGTAATAAATACCCTCCTTCGGCAATCGGGTAAATAGTGCGTTCACCGGCTTTACCGTCGAAAATTTGTCACGCAATGAATGCGTGGTTTGGCTATTAGATTAGCTATGACATAAATAGTATAACACTTGTATCACACCGTGACGGAGTGTTTTGACATGGCGCCGGCTATAACCGTTTATGTTAGTAACCGTGAGTCGTCGTGTGACGGTCCGGCGACCGTCGGACGGCACGGTGGCGACTCGGCGACGCGACGATCTCACGTTAAATATAAACTGATGAGTGGATGATTTGTTTAGCTTGTGTAGATGATGTGGTTTGTTGAGTAATGTCCAGTTTAAGTAGTCAATTTTCATAATTTATAACACTAGTTAAACACAAAGTTTGTTAAATACACAGTAAGGCAATATATTTTAATATACGTTTTTAAAAGTATATAGGTACGTCAAAATTTGTGATCTCTTTCTCCTTGCCATAGCTAAGTAACGTGAGCAGTTCCTACACTAGGATCTGTATTAATTTATCTATGTAGTGGATTTTGCTAGTTGAAAGGAATGAGGACCGATATACAAACAATAAAAATATTACCTAAGGGAGTTCAGAACGTTTATTTTCGAAGATTTATTAAATATTTGTATTAGTTTCATTGAGATGTATAGTTAATTTAGTTATTCACAACAGTTTGAAACCAGGAAGTATGTCCAGACATGCGAAGGAAACGCGTCGCTGATTCAAGGCTGGGTGAAACGATGCGACATAAATAAAACGTATTAAAAAACTACGTCATGAGACTTTTTTCATCCATCAAAAGGTCCCCTTTGGTTTTGTGTTGTAGTAGGTATCTAATAAGCCAATTGTGCTGTTTTTCCCACCTCCTCCTGCTCTTGGTGGTGGGTGGTGGGTCCTGCCAGTGCAGTGCCATCTTTGGTCAATTATCTAATAAATATGGTGGTTATTCATCAACTTTCACTTTAAGGGCTTGTTCCACCATCTCTGGATAGACGCTAACTGCCGAATAAATTAAAAAACGGAACTAAATTTGTATAAAAATATCTGCCAGATAATTTAACGGGGACTTATCAGTAAGCTGTGAAACAGGCCCTAAGTCTTGAAAAAAGAAGTCCTAAACCAATGATGATTTCTTGTGGTAATTTTGACGATATTTCCGTTATATGCAGTAAACGCAGGGGTTAGGGTTTCTGGTTTCTCGACCTTTTTCATTTCCCGAGGCACGAGAATTCTCGACAAGGATTTCCCGAGTTTCTCGAGTCTCTCGAGAAATTTTGTATTTTTTTATAAAACATGATGTTATTTTAAAATATTTACTTTTAGACTGATAGATGAGATCAATTAGTAAATGAAATGGTAATTTTTTGGTTACTATAATAGGCTCGCTGTGGAAAATTCGAGGAATACAGGCGTGATGGTATGGTGGTATGTAACAGCTGTTTTTGACTAACCTCCAATTTACAAACACTGCCAAACATAGCCAAGTTTCGTAAAATAAAGGACTCATGAAATAAATACCACAGTCAGATTTAACTGATGTTTGATTATTCTCCGATTTACTTTATTTAGATCTTGCTATGAAAAAATTAACATAAAATAATAATGTAGCAACCAACAGCTATGTGTTATACCTCATTTTAATCCTCATTAAATAAGCAAGTTTTTCTACCACAGGGTCAGTTTTTCGTAGTACATATTTTTTACAGTAACGTTCTAAAGTTACAAATAATTTTTCGTAAAACTTAAAAGGTATTGAAAAAAGTTCCAATACTCATAAATCTTGGCACCTCCTATCATAAAAGCACTTTTGTAGTGATGATACATTACCTAGAAGCAACTAGACACCATTTATTGTTGTAAAATAGGTATCCATTTTAGTCTAATTGCCTATTTACTAAGTACTTGGTTTTTCTTCAGAAAACACTCAAATAGTCATAAATTTTAAGGAAATCAAGTTAGAGCTCCGCCCCAGAGATATTTTTTACTTCAAATAACCCCAACTATCGCCCTGTTTCGTTTGATCTAAGATTTTCTGCCCACGCTGTATATAGGGATGTGCCAAGTTTCAGTACAATCGAGTAACATGTGAAAATTCAAAAGATAAAAATCAATCATACCCTGTTTTTCTACCATCAGAGATAAATATATATGATAAATGGGACCACCACTTTGGAATTTCTTGGTATAATTTTTGAAATCGGAATTTTATTAACATTTGACGGAAATATCGGGGAACATAATTACGTAAAAAACTATATAAAAACCTCCGAAATTGTAACCTCCGATTTTTCGTCGGTTAAATAAACTAAACCTTTTGCTGCCAATGCCTCTAGATAAACCTTCGAAATGATAACATCCGATTTTTTGTCGGTTAATTAAACAAAACATTTTCCTGCCAACGACTTGGGTATCCCCGAGTTGTTGAGATTTTTTTCCCGTCTCGACTAAAGACAAATTTCTCGAGAATTCCCGACTCGAGAATTCTCGAGCAGAAACCCTAGCAGGAGTTGAAGCAATGACTCTATGTCCGTCTCTATTCTTCCTGTATATTGAAATGGACCTGAAAACTGTAAACTATGAGTAATAATGAGTTAGTTACGTAAATACGGGTTAGTCAAGTTCGGTCTAGACAAGGTTGATCACCCACGTCGCGACCGGCGCCTGCGCACCCAACCGTTGTAGTTTATTAGTTTGCTGAAATTATAACGTTATTATTAGTAGATTATCTCCTGGTGGATATAATTTGGGAGATTATGTAATTTATGAATCAGTTTCTTTTTTGCACTTAAAGAGCTACAGTTATTTTTTGACTGTCGTTGGGTTGCGTCGGCAGATCAGTTTATATAGAAATGAAATATGAATAAAAGATTATGCGACATTAAACCCATAAGTCATAATTATCGCAATCCCTGCAGTTAATACATATAAAGTGTTAAGGATAATTATACAATTATACATTCAATATTTTTTATTTTGTTACAAAACACGCAGTTTTAATCATAAAAACGTTGACAAAGTGAGTTACAGAAATACAGAATTAACTGTATTTTGGCAAGTGAGGGACAAGGCTGCGTGTGTCACCGAGTGACGCGTGCGCACGAGTTAAATCAAGAAGTTTGTGATTCAAACCGTTGTGTCTATGTTGTTATATGATACTGGTGATAAAAAAATTATTGTATTTATGGATAGATCCTCCCTTTTATGTTGTTCTGATATCTTAGATTTTTGTTAATATTTTTTTTACTATTGACAATTTATCAAAAAGTCATGTGTATTATTTTATCTATATTATATTATTTTAGTAAATACTTGCTAACTATATATATAGTAATTTTAGGTACAGCACTTCATAGTATGGTGTAAGAACCTTTCTGAATCTGGTTAGACTGGAAGCCGATCTTAACATGTTTGGGAAAAAAGCTATGATAATGATGATAATAAAGAATCTTAACCCCCCATTTTAGCAAGCTGCTACCCGTTGCGCAGATGGCGATTGCTCTGCCACTACGCCAAAATGCCAACGATATGTACCTACCTCATTATGTTAGCTTAACACCAAACGAATACACCTAGTTTTTAAACAGTCAAAGGTCACGGACTGCGCGTGCGCAATGCTATGTCTAGTTTGTGATTAATAACATCGCCATTCACTGCAGATAATAATCATCATCTAAAATTATCTATGGTGTCATCTTCCTTAAAAATACAAAAGTAAAGTTTACCTTCGCTCATGGGGGTAAGCAGGAAACAGAACTTCACTGTGTTTCGGTCGGTCTCTTTAGGAATACTTATTCTCCACAGTGTTATTCGCATTCATCTATTTTTCCCAATCCCGTGGGAATTTCCCGAAATCCTTTCGTAGCGGATACCTACGTCGTAATAACTTTCTGTGTGCGAAATTTCAGCTCAATCCATTCAGTAGTTTGAGCTTGCGTTGATAGATCAGTCAATCAGTCACCGTTTCAGATTAAAATGCGATTATGGCTTATGTTTTGGCGCTAAACATGTTAAAATTGCGGAAAATCACTTGCACGCTTCCCAAAGAAAACCTGCAACAAGTTACTATTAAAAATACAAGTTAACCCATAACTGTCAGACGGTGCGTGCGGGTGATATTCCCATAGACTATAACCCGAGGACTCACGGCTAATCAGCGCTGCAATCGTGTGACGTCACAGTTACGTCACAGCTGCGTCCTAAATATTTAGCGGTTGACCTATAGCCGGCGACAGCGCTGACAGCGGGCGGGTTCAACGATTGATATTTGCGTTGTTTATAAACTGAATAAGATGGAGAGAAAACACCGTCTAAGGTCTAGTTAAACTCTCCAATCGATTGATATAGCGCCCCCACAGCCCCAGTGGTGCGTATTCGCTCACGTTTTGAATAAGTTTTTCCTGTGTTGGTTCGCGTAATATTCGCACTTACGCAACAACTCCCTCACCGCGACAGTTGTCACGTCAACTGATTTGCCAGATTGTGTGCTAACATTGTTTTGTTTGTCAACAGGTGAAAGTTTGTTTGCGTGAATTTGCTCGTATTTTCATGTCTGCCACCTTGATCTTTCATTTCAATTTATCATCCTCCGCATTATGATTTTCTTACAGTTATCCATCGTTTGTTTCTTCCTAGATTTGGATTTTTATTTATTGTTCTTCTCGTCGTGTATTTGGGGACAAGTTTATTAATATTTGGCATGTTGTAAATTCATCTGTCGTCCTGGTCAATATAAGTTAGCATACATATATTGCGTCATTGCCCATTTAAAAAGTTCAACTCACGTGTAATGGTGGGTGGATTTTAGTATCGGATACTTACCTCCGCCGATGGACATCGACAGTGTCGTTTACAGAGGGCTTTATTTGCTTACCAAGCTTCCTATCACGCTGCAAATCACTGAATTGTAAAAATGACGAATCATTTAATTTTAAATGTAGAAATATGTAAATAATAACATTACCATCAATCATGTCAGCGAGTTTCGTTTGGTTGGCCAGAATACTTCTCAGTAATCTGGTAAAAATTGATTCTTAGAAACTGCATCCTACAGTCTACCGTGTTTTTTGTATAGAAACTATTGCCAAGATTTACGACGTTTTAGCGAAAACGTTGATGCCTCAGCTATCAGCAGCTCCAGCGCTGCGGGGCGCTGTGGGCGCTGTAAGCGGGTGCGCGCGCGCCGCTGCGACAGCGCGCCGCCCCGCCCCGCGGAACAGCTCATGCTCAGTCAGTGTTCGACCGCGATCCGAGCTTACCTGTCGCTCTATCGAGTGTCGCGCTAAACAGTTCCGTGCCGTTTGACGGCAAGTGCCAGTGCCCACATAAGATGCTTGCGCTTGACGCAGTGGTTTCTGTTTGTGTTTAAAGTTTTCTGGTGCCTCAAAGTGGATTCCGGCGGACTGTATCAGGCCGTGGAGCACGCGCGGAGGCTCGAGCGCTCCCAGGCCATGTATGTCATAAATTTAGGTGAGTCCGCTTCGACATACGACGACGTCGCAGATCCACATTCCTCGATATGTTGCATGACATAGAATTGCGGTGCGCACCTATAATTGGAACTGGTCTAGTCTGGTAGTCGCTGGTAAAGAGGTCCTGACCGTATTGTCGTGTGAGCCTAGTTTTTATCGAATATGCAAATAAATTCGAGGTCGGTTCTTGAAACCGGCTTTCACTCTGATCATGTTTTTCAATCCCTCGCCCGAACGGCGGGTGACCTGCAGCGGTGCATCCTGGAGGCGGCCTGGAGCGGCCGGTGGTGGTGGTGGTGATATTTTTTTTGTTATAATCATCTCGGTTGTACGATTCCATTTCAATTTGTGTCTTATTCATAGCGCACTGTGCGTGTCTATGTATGTTTTATTACAGTTCACGTACAACGTGTGGGCGTGTGTTGGTGTGTTTGCGCTATCGGCAATGCTATTTTTGTATCGTGCGCCTGTGTGCATGCGTGTTTGTGTCGGTCGTGCGAGAGTGTGCGTGTGGACGTCGTATCCGCGTTCACCCTGTTATCATTCTCCTCGCTTGATATTGTTGCGAATTACGTTATGTCTTCGTTTATGATTTTAAATTTAAATCAAAATAATATACTTAATGGCCATTTTATTGCTTTTCAAATGACGCATGTTTATGGTTCGTTATTTAATTATATGCACAACTGTGCCGCCCATCGAATGTAAAGACAACAGAAAATAACAAAAACAAGTAAGTAGGTACAATGTAGAAAACAAAGTAACTATAATTAACATACATAATTGTCATATAACTATTTTTACTTATGTTTACGACAGTTTTATTGAGCTTGCGTTGATTTTCCCCGACAGGCGTTACCTAGCAGCAGATGAAGTCATTGTTAAATCATCAATATTTTTTCGTTACCCAGTCGCAACTTACGATAATATCGGCTTTTCTTTATCTACGGTAATTTTCATTTTCATTGCCATCGACTTGTTCAAGTATAAACTTCAAAAGTATTTATTAACCCGATGACGTTTTTTCTAATTTATATGCAAATTATTTTATTGAAAAACTATTGATTTATATTTATTTAAAATAGAGCTATTCATATTTTATATAATAAATAAGTATAATATGCTTTTATTGGCGTGTTTTTGTGTCGTCTGCTATTTAGTAATTTTTAGTAGTGTTAAGAGATGATATAGGTAATGTAATGGTTAATTATATTAATTAGATATGCACTTGTTATAGTTCCTATTACTTATCTTTTTCTCTCTTGCGCCCCAAACACCAACGCATCAGACGCCCGAGACCCAAAAATCGCGAAAATTTTGCATCGGGTGCATCATCATCGCTAATATCAATGTTTGTTTATTATACCACTATCTAATCATACTCGGCGATCGAATACAGCATTACATAATGTCAAACTGGCGGAATGATGTGATGTTCCACCTGTTTATCCGTTTATCTTTCTTATCAAATGACACGAAAAGATATCTATCTCTGAACACTTGTTTCTGATTCACCAATCACCTGACACTACGTCTGGTCTAAGTTAGCAATCTCTTAGCCTCATTACCCGTCCCGTATCTTCATTTAACACTTCTATATCTACAGGACTTACTCGAGTCCGAGTCGAGTTTCTTATCGTCTCCGATCACCGAAGTGTCAAATAAATCATTTAATGTCTTAGTCTATGGTTATCACCATGAGACACTATTTTATCCGATGACACAAATATGAATCTAGCTACGGTACTCGTGATTAAAATATTCAGGAATATGCAATCAAATAACATCCTATTATCAAGATCCCTAGATCCTGTGGTATGGTAACTATGTATCTCGATTCTTTTCCTGATTGGAAATGATAATTCTTTTAAATTTCCACCCTAAGTGGTGACAGTTTCACTTTTGCGAACACGATGTTCAAAAATTTGAGCAATACATAAATGGGTGTATATAAATTACTTTCCCGTATGTTTTTTCTTCTTGTACGTTTTGTGACTAAAATTTTCACAGTCTGCAGCAGTAATAGCATTGTTTCTATCTCTAAACATTAGCTCTCCAAAGAAAGTATCATTTCTTTTAACATAATAATTATTACCTACGTAGTAACACAGCCGTGTCTTGATTGAAGTGATGGGTATCGGTAAGTGTGAGTAATTGCAGTTGTCAACGGACCTGGTTTATGGGTAGAAAGCTGCATGCGATTAGTTAAGTTTTAGGAATTTGACTTGAAGCCTGGAATTGTTTGAGGAGGTATATAAGTCTTTGTGTTCTTAGTGCCATATCTTCCAACTGATATTTTTTATCCATGAGAAATAGAAATGGACCCTATTATCATAAATAGAACGTGACAAAAATAAAAGAATTTGTTTATGTTCTAAGGTTTCCGTCAATTATATTATTAGAGAAGGCAAACATTTTAGATCGCATTGTAGGTATTCTATTTATTTTATTCAAAATATTACAAAACACGTTGACAGATTAAATATAACAAGTTGTTAGTATGAGATTTAGATTTACTTAAAAATTCAATTACCTTCCTGCAGTTAAATTATTTAAATGTATTTTTATTTGATTAATAATATGACCATGCAACATAGTTATTTATTAGTCTAACAATGTCTGACGCGTTTGAAATTTCAAACTAATCGCAATTTAGGTATCTAACTGCTTTACTGCACCCAAAGGACGCTCACTACTGCAAAAAGGCTCTTTATGAACTAAGTACAGTAATACGGGGGCAAACTACTGAAATGCTCATAAAAACAGACTCATACATGAAGTATTCGAGATCTCTCGATGGTGAGGGCTAAATAATTGTCGTGATTGACACGGTCCCGGCTCCCGTTACGCGGAACCTGTCCAAGGGCCGGCGCAGACGCAGCGGCGCGCACGCTGGCCATTGACCCCCAGCCGGATCCTTCCACATATTAATGCAAAAAAATCCTATGCTGTACAATGTACATGGGTACTCAATAAAATACTATATTTATTTTTTGAACGATTACAGATAAGTATTTTTTTTTTTTACAACTTAAGTGACACGGTTGTGCCAATGTTGTATCTTGCTTGCATGAGACAGTTAATTTTATCGTTAAGGAAAATGTTAACGTTTACATGATCATATCATCGTAATTTGTCATAGCATCAACCATTGCAGTAAAACTATCTAGTCAGTAATTTAGTCAACTGTTCCTTCGTAATGTTGGTTTCGTTTATTATCTCTTGGTTCATTTATTAGAATAGGTGCGGTTTATTAGTTAATACATGACGCATTAAAATATGAAGTAGTTTTGTTAAGTTTAATATCGACCTCCATAATGAGTGACAACTCGTTGTTTGAAGTACCATTAAGTTCGCGTAAAAATCTTATCACTTCTATAAATAGCCTTAATTGCCTGCTGATAAGAGAGGCTATCTTTGGACTAGCGTCACCATGTAAGCATGAAATAATAAATCGTTAAAACGTACAGATTTCAATTAATCAGTCTAGTTTTTCATATTTGTCTATCTTTTGTCTACGAAACCTTGACATATCTCAAGTCTTCGCTATTCTAGAGATAAACTTTTTTCTTTCTGAGTATTACTATTTGCAGCACTTATTCGTTTTATTTGTTTATTTAGATCTCGGATAGTTCCACTTAGTGAATTATATTATAATATAATTATGAATGAATTTATATAAATTAACTTTTTTTTTGTGAAATGATGAATTAATTCGTGATTTTCGTGTTGGTGCATTTTTATGTGGTGACAATTGATGCGTTTTTTTCGGTTCAGTGCGTCAAAGCAAATGACGCACGCGGCTTAGATTTGCGACAGAAATAATTTCGGTACTTCTGTCTAGACCAACTGCGTGCGGTAAAGCACGTAATTGGAGGACAAATTTGTATTTTTCAATAAACGCTTCATTATACATATCCATTTTCAATACCGTTGATATCTTCAAAACAGAACATGACTAATACAGTATGAATGAATTAAATTAATGACCCTACTGTAGTGTTAGTAGTAAAAAATATTTTGCGCAATATAACGTCAGTTTTACCTGATTCATTGCAGTAATTTCCATTCTGTTACTTTCAGTTGTTATTAATGTATTATCCTCCTAGCTTGTGGTGAATCGACACTAATCGTCATCAAAGGTATAAATGCAAACTAGTAAAAATCTACCAGAATGTAATTATAAGTAGGTAGTATACTATGTAGTAATTTATCTACATAGCAGTAGAGATACATACACTTTCAAGGACAATATAATGAGCGTCAAGAATTTTAAAGTAAGATTAAGTGGAAAAAGTTGGTTCTAGAAAAAAGTGTTTAGCATCGAACAGAGTCAACAAAAATTTTACAAATCCATTGTTTCATATGAACTGTGCATAATTTTGTTTTATCTGACCGCATTGACGTCAATAACTAGTAGGTAAACAAAAATATTTTAATTTAAAACTCATATTATTAATTCGATGAGAAATAATTTTTCCCCAGACTTATCTAAAGCCTTTTGCCATGTTCATGTGGACAGATCAGACTGTTTGTATTTAAACTTTACTAGGTAATTACCGTTTTATGGTTCACAGAGGTCATTCGGAGTTTATGAATGGGCTACATGTACATCATTAGTGTGGTTAGTTTACAGGAAAATACTGCCGCACCGAGGTAACGTTTGCATTTATCTTGATGACTCACTTAAAGGAAAGAAACATTTATTGGAAATATTAAACGGTATGACCGTTTGTTGTGATTTATAGCTACTATGTTATTAAAGTAATAAATATTACAGAGATAATTATTAATTTGATTTCGTGTTTACCCTTACTTTTTATATAAGTTTTAAAGTTATATTGTTGGAGATAACATCCAGGATTCCTTGGTTTTTTTTCATTGTTTATCTTTATTGTTGCTTACACTTATAGCCATAGTTGCGTTAGTGAATGCATGGTTGCGTCTATTTGCGTAGTTGTTTCTTCCATCACGCCGATGGACCGTGCAATCGTGTACAAAAACTAGGAGCCTTGAAAGCTTTTGTGTAAGTTGTACTGCTTTAGGTTTCCGTATTCTCATTTTCCGCATGTACTTTTGACAAAGAACAGTTAGAAAATTCTATTACTTCAACGGAAATAGTTTTAGAATTTATCTTGCCGAAAAAAAAGTCTTAAGCTAGAATATATATGTTTTAGATAAGGTTAAACAAATTACGTTAAAGAATACTTGGTAGTGTATATTTTCCACTACCATTTCTTGTTACAGCTAAATATTTTTCTGTTAAGCAGATAATGAACCTGGTAGATAACAAAATGACAACAAGTTACGATGTTGTCATTGTGTAACGATTATATTCTCAAGTAAACATAACAGTAGGAAAACATAGCTGATTACCTATTCTCTACCAAGAACTCTTCCGAGGAAGTCGACGGGGATTAAATGATAGACAATTTCGAATCAGCCAAGTGTAAAATCGATTCAATCGTTTTTTCTCCATCGAATATAGGCTTCCGTAACAAAACCATCGAAGTAGGAAGTTGATCATTGATTTATTATATATTTGGTAGGTTTTGACCATGATTTTGGTTCGATCCGGGGTAATAAAAAGTAATCGATTAACCGTTCTGAAGCGTTGCCTCGGAGCATCGCCTCGCCTAGCGGTAAATGTTTTAGTAGAAAGCAAAGCTTATATTTTTATATTTTTATTTATAATGCTTCTGTTTATATTTATCTGTCAGTTAAATAACAAGTTCAACAAACTGGGTGCTGAAAACATGTATTAATTTGTTTGCAAGTTTTTTTACAAAAGATATTAGAAATACTTTCAAACACCCACTCGTGCGTGGGTTCTAAGATAATGTAATCCAAAGAATATCGTTAATTTGATTCGGAACTGCGTGTAGGTGCTGACATTACTCCTTGACCTTTGGCGTGGTGGCGTGGGCGGCTTGTTTACCTAACAACACAATTCCACGAACGTCGTACCGAGAAATTGTATCGTTTATGGAAAAGCGGTGCGTGTTTGTTTATTTACCAGTAACTTAGTAAGTGAAAAACTTTCAAATGGCTTTTAACCCTCGGTAAGTTTTTGTATTTAGAGCCACGCACAATACACTTCAGATTTTGTTAATGAAGCAATTTAGGTACAATATTTAATCAATTAGGTAATTTCTTTTTGTAATATTTTCGGTGGCTTCGACGATGTATTTTCTCCGAATAAACAATAATACCTATGAGGAGTTTTTATAAGACTTATAGAAGCTAAAGCACATTTTTTACTAAAAACGATACAGCGTCATTTACAAAAATTAAGCAATAAACTTTAAGATAACCTTTGAAAAACGTACAGATCATGTGTTTTAACGCTCAATATATATTTAAGATTTATATCCTATTTTTGATTACTTTTAGGTATAAAAATTGTATTCGAAAAAGTTAAATAAATGATGACATCATTATGTATATAGCATGTAGCAGTGAGGCTATTTTTAGTTAGCCACAATAAACACGTGATTAACGTCTAGACTTAAAACTGGTTCTACATGTTCTTGGTTAACTATAAATGTTAAGGTTGTATGGATATTTAAAGAAAGCTGTATTAGTAGTCGTTAACATTGAGATTATAATATTTTGGTGTTCTACCACCATAGGTAGGTGTACAACAATGAATTCATCTACTATCAAATAATTTTTAGACACGGTTTTTAATTTGTTACATTTTACGAGTGACCGCAGTGACGACTGTACGTTATTTGGCACAAATTAAAGTATATTTTCTATTGGTTACGTTATTTCTGATTAGACTATAATCTGTGATCATTTCAAGATATATTGGCAATCTCTGTCTGTTGTATTTTAGTATTGTTGTTTTTTGTGCAACGACCTCATCGATGTAATGTGCTATAGATGTACTAACATCATCAACACTGCTAAAAACTCTTAATCGGGAAGGCAGTTATAAAACGCTCCATTTACAAGGCTCCCACTAATCTATGACATTGTGTTACTTTGCTGCCACGCTAGTTAGCCTCTATAATTACTACACTCCATTCATACTCAAGTAGCTACGGAAAATACACCTGCCTTGTAAAATTCCCATGGAACTTCTAACTGAAACTGTGTAATCAAATACACCCTGTATGTAGTAATTTGTAAAACAATTATGACGTGAATTTTTATGTTGATGGATAACGTATTTGAGTCAATAGTCGATTAGAATCGTTATGAGAAGTAGGTACTAGTATTTGTTATTATAGCAGAAGGCAATGTAGCCAGTTAACCGGAAGTTTTAAAACTTCTTGGAAATCAATAACATTAAAAAGAAAGTATTTTCTGCATTGTATGATGGAACAAATAATGATAAATAAAAAGCATGTTTTTGATGTCGGAGAAATAGTAAAATAATCCTCTGACTTAGAGGATTATTTTTTGAGCTCAAGCTAAGAAAACGTTGATTATACTAGGCTTCTTTTATAAATAATTTAATGTTATTATGTAGGGATAATTTTGTGGCAGCAAATAAGAGAATGTCTTAAAGTTTTCAAAAATTATACGTAACCATTTTTATTTTATGTTTCCTTATACGTTACAAAGTGAAAGTCGAGACGTGTGCAGAAATGTGACGCAATGTCAAAATTTTTTTGTGTTGGTTTCAAAATTCTGGTATGTGTTTTGGAAGAGTTACTGAGTTAGTAACGATCAGTCAACAACGTAATTATCGAAACCTGTTTTGTTGTTGACTAAGAGCACCAGGATTAAAAAAAAACGTTGTTGCAAAAAATCGATCTATGCTCAATCATATAATATTTACATTCGACAGACATTTATCTAATTAGATTTAATAAATTAACTTAAAGGATTATAATAGACAAAAGTAAATCAACTTTTATACTGTAACTGATATGCAAATCAATTTAGAATTGCTAATTGAGGTTATTGGCAATCATGTACTCATTAATACTATTAATAAAGCAGGTTAAACCGATCGCTACACTGTTTATGGTATTTTAATTCTTATAAAATAGTTTCGTCGGTCGTTGCAAGCGCATTTGAGACAACGATCACTGGCTAGACGTCATAAATTCACAAATCGTCTACTGCTCCAATTTAATTCTATTTATTTTACAATCTTTATCTTTTTTGCGACCGTTTTGAAATGTAGGTACGTATAAACATTTATATTGGTAACGGTATCTTCCTCCTAACATGCATTTTGCATTCTGGAACACAAGAATTAAGTGGTTACATTTATAGACGCAAAGGTTCACAACAATTGGCCTCAATGGAGTCGTGGGCAGGAAGCGCCAATAACCCAGTGTCAGCGGATCAAACACCGAAATTGACTGGAGTAGACCACCACCTGCCGGTTTGTGCCAACATTGGATCAAATATATCCTCGTTTATTCTTGTTGTGTTGGTGTATTGGTGTCGACCTCCGGAACTGCGTCAGTTATGTTGGGACCGGAGAGTACTAGAGGCGACTAGTAACCTTCACTGGATAATGCTCGCGTCACACATGGCTTGGAAGTCAGGTGATTTAATAAAAATTGACATTCATCTTAAATGGCCAGTAGTGCGTTGCTTGAGTTGTTTACAACAGAAAACACAAAAAATAAGTGTTTTGTTTATCAGTTTGGGTTCTTTATCCTGCTTAAAGTATTTATATACCTTTAGGTTTGGGTTACCTTTATAGTAGTGGTCCAAAATATACGAGATTACCTCATTAGCATTCAGCTGAGAAGCCTCGACACTGTACATTAAACATAGTTCAATGAACTTCTTGAAGTACAAGCAAGTTATTATCAGACACATGTTACACTTAGTTTTTTTTCTTTATAAACATATTATTTGAGGTGTTATACCTCTTTTATTTCCATATTACTCTTTGATTTGTGTGTCATTCGTATTACTTCATTCACAAATCAATACATTCCATTGTCATTATTCACGCTACGACCACTAAGCATGTCCTATCCATCAGGTCCAACAACCGTCAAATACGCCGCGCGGGCGCTACGTGATTACACTCACAAAGCACATTTTCCCTTATATTAGCTTTAGTTGTAGGTATAGTCAGCACATGAAATGCACAAATGTAGGAAGATTCCGCGTGCACTCCTGCCAAATTATCGATATCAATTTATCTTTACAGTTTAAGATTAGATGAGATTGTTGGTGCAATAGCAATTTGTGGTGTTCGACGATACATCGATAGTCAATAACTCGATTTTGATCACTGGAAAGTTTTGTTTATTAAATTTATCTTTGTGCTACGTCAGACATTGAACATTCTATATCCCCTTTTAAATTTTCTGTCTTTAAATGAGCCAGAAATGTTCGTGTTTTACCTAACGTTATTAATTTCTGTGTTATTGCTTGTTATAACTTCGCAAATAATCAATTCATGGCCAATCAATTCCTAGAAAGAAAGAAAGAAAGAAAGAAAACATTTATTCACTGCTACATGCTTCCTAGAAACTGGTACTGGTACTGGTACAATAATCTTAAACTGGAACTCTGGGCATCAGCGTCCGCTGGTCGGCGCGACCTACCGCACGCGACCGCCTACGCTGCGGACGCGCCCTCAAGGTCTAGGTGGATCCGGCAATCCACTGAACCTAACTACGACAACAGGTGGCGAAGCTATTATTCAATCGCTTTGTTTTTAAAATTTTCCGAGATCATTGCATCCTGAATAAATGTTTTCCATAATCATGTGTATTTGCATATTAAAATTGCACTATCCTATCACGAGTTTTATGTTTTAGCTGCTAAGTGTGAACAGTGCAAGTGAATATTAATTAGAGATGTCTTATTACTTTGAATGGATCCATGTATTAACTTGTCAGAACGAGTAAGTAGCTAAGCTTGTTAACAATAATGCCAGGGTTCCACGAAATTGTTTTGAGAAAGTAAAATATGAATGTCAGGAGTCACGGTCTTTTGCCGAAATGTGTATATCTGCCAAACTGTTTACATAACAGAAAATAGATATTTATTTAAGCAATGACATTTTGTCACTTTCACAAGAAAAAATATTAGGGAAGTGTGTCCGTTCACAAAGTTTAGCAGAGCTTTTGTAGTGGTCGTTGTGGCATTGCTTACATTACTTTCACGCTCTTCGAAACCTTTTACGTTTTAGTCTCGTTATGATGAATAATTATTAAAATCCAGTGTCATCGGCCTGTGTTATGTGTTGAACAATGTATATTAGCTAGGCGATATCAATTAGCGGACAGTCGAAACTTGGGCTTATGCGGTAACGTCTAAATTTATCTTCATGATCCCCGCTCCGCTGTCTCGCACAGATGTTAGATAATTGATGATGAGAACTGACTCTATAACATAATATTGAGCAACAATGCTGAAACAAATTCACTTGAAATGATACGTTAAATAAAAGCAACTGAACTACAGAACGATCAAATCTGAAATGGACAGACTCACCGTAGAGAACGCAACTATGCGGAGATAGGTTACGTGTTGGATTTACAATTGAGGTTTGTTGATATTTTTTTAATAGTCTGATTGTTATTTTAGTCCAGTCTCTTGAATGCGGGCCTACCGGAAATCTAAAAGGGTTCGGACTTTAAATAATGCAGCACCGGAAATGACGCGCGGACAGCGTTGCCAGAGTTGGCTGCCAGTGTTTTTGGCTCGTTAGCGCACCCGTACTTACTCGACTGAATGGCGCTCTCACTGAAAACTTTATAGTTGCAGATTATAGCGCCAAAAACCGTATTTCATGCAGAATCGTGAAGCACTTTTCTCGAACTCTTCTTGATATCAGTCAAGGATCGCTTTTTGGAAGGAATCGCGTCATGAATTCACGATTTAAGTTCTTTTTACCTAGACGCGGTTTTTGTGGTTAGTGATTGTTGTATGTAGTTCAGAAAATGTATACATATAATAATAAAATGACTTAAAATGGCAATAAAATTTCACCTGTTGTGTTGTGTTCACAATGTTCACCTTTATAATTCACTACAACCTTGCCCATATTACCACAACCAAGGAATTACAGCAAATAATGCCTTATTAAAACAGTAAAACCGCTTACTTTACGTAATCAACCGCTGTTACAAAACTCGCCCAAGCGCCTTTCGCTTTAGCCTTTGATCCTTATTCAAGCACCGATTATCTTCGATCACAAGCAGTTTCTATTATAAGTATTCCGTAAATGGCGCTCCCATCGCCGTCTAAATTTGTCTCGACATCGGACATATCTATCGGTGTCTATATGTTTGGCCGGCTATTCTGGTTAGGCTATAAATGGCGCCGCTTCGGCCGGGTATTATTAGCATTGGCCGCGCAACTCCCGAACATATACGCTTCGTACCTGATTGGACGGCCGCCAGATATAGACCTCGTTATGTTCGCCTCAGGACTCGAGTGTCAACTATGGCTATTATGGAACTGGTTAAGTGCGAGCGGCTAGCGAAGTTTGGATAGTTTGGATTCATCTGTACGTGGTAGTTTTATGCCAGAGAATATATTGGCTCCTCATTGATTGATTTCTTCCGCACGATAAAGGAAGACCGAGAATTGGCTGCAAGTATCAGAAGTAGTTCTTATGGTTGGCTTTAAAAATAATGAAACAGGGTTGCAATCATATAGAGCTGCTGGCACAGCTCCTAGAACAGCTGTAGTTGGGGTTAAATGGTTCTCGAGCGGAGAACTAGCATGGGAAAACGTAATGCTGCCTCCAACGACATGGATAGACGACCTAGTAAAGGTCATTGGGAGACGTTAACGTTGTTGTAGACGGCAGGTCTTTGCCGCAATCTCATGGGAAAGCCTTCTTTGAGCAGTGTATCTTTGTTTTTTTTCTATTCATTTCCATTTAGAACACACTAACGCTGCTAGTTGAACTAGTGGCTATGTAGACAATTAAGCGTCACGTGCCTACTGCTGATGACAGAAAAAACAAACTTGGGCCAACTGTGACGTCATTACGACGAAATAAAATTTAAAAGAATTCTTAAAAATAATTAACACTTATAGGATTCTTGTTGTATATTTATTCTAAATCCTGAGTGAAAATAAAGAATGTTCAGTTTGAGAACGGCGTTCTTTGGACTCGCTGCATTTGGCCTTATAGAGTGTTTTTATTATTGTCGTAATAGTTTGTGACAGTGTAGTGTAGTATAACAATCAATGTGACCCTTATCCCGACGGTATAAGAAAAGGGGCAACTATTCCATCGAGCTCAAACATTCAGTAAGATGAAATCTAGCTTTCATTTCGACGAAACAATAAACATCAATGTTTTCTATATCCGGTGGAGTATAATGTAACTTCCTTGGATGAGTCAATATTTTTCTAATTGCGTTAACCTGTAAGATTATTAGTCCGAGCCCGTAGCAGGAACTTAATTAGCAATCTCAGTCTGACATTGGCACTGTAATAGAATTACGGGAAATTTCCCTGCTTCCTGCGTTCAAATTAATCCGATTTTATAGTATCTATACTAGTTTGTGTAGTAGTTGTACATCTTTCTCACTCTGCTGTAAAGAAACTCAATTAAAAACAAACGAAAATGTATTAAAAGTCGTACAATATATTATATCCAAAGGTTTCATTTATTAATTTACAGTTTGATTAAGTGGTGTTTAGTAAAGAAAATGCCACTAAGTTTCGTCTTGTGACATCGACAAATCGGTTCCATATTTATTATATCCAACATGTGTTTTTCCCGGATTATCTAACAAACCATTCACTAAATTTAATCCCAAGTTAATTATTCATAGACAGTGCTGATAAATGACCGGAACGTATTAGCACAAATAAATAAATATTTCAAGTAGATAAATGATGTTGACTTCAACAGTTTTTCGTGTTTTGCCTACTTGCCGTTAGTGCTTTCTAGAAGAGCTTGTGTCAAATTCCTTCTAAAGCTCTCTCGGCTCTCATTTTGGATCAGATTTTAACAGGACAATGTCGGGTCTGGAATTCGCTTAAGGTTGTTGTCCCTAACTGTGAACTGCCGTCATCATTTCCTTCAAATTCCTAAGTGGCAATTTCATCTGTCAGTAACATTTGTCATACCAAAGCAGGTCAGCACGGGATCTCCACGAGTGCGCAACATAAGTCATGTCGTACCGTATATATTTATGTCGGGAGGCGTGTCTTGTCATCGGATTTTGTTTTAGTTGGCGTCTGCAGGCTCGGCACGAGGTCGCCGCTCCGGATGCCAGCGGCTTCAAAGCGGATCTCGGTTGCCGGGTCGCGGAGGCTGGATCATATACGCGAACTGGGTTATGGAGTGTTTCGTCATCCCTTGTGTTTCGTGTTTCTTTGTTTTGGAGTTTGAAATTTCAAGCATCGCAAGAATTCCAACGACGTACTAAAGGGTGCATTCAAAGCCACAAATCTCTTAATCCAAGATAGTCTAAGTTCTTACTGTTATCCTATATATCTTTGTACATTAAAAACTAAAACACTCTACTATTTGCAAACTGTTTCTACTATGAATTGTCTCTATACAATTCTGAATCATCGTCCAATCTAAAAGAGTTATATCATATTGTTCTCTGTCCGAACCACGCTGAACGTTTGGCATGGCGGCGCGGCCGTGATTTATCAGCCCAGTAGGTGTGGATAAGACGAGCTGCTTGGCACTACAACTATCTCTTAATTTTGTGGTAATTGGACATCGTATTCTAGTTTCCATCACGATAGAATGTGTCGCAAAGTGTTAAGGGGACGATAACTCTGGTTGTAACATTACTATCGTGGACGTAATGTAGCGTCATCGCTGATGAATGTTTGGCACTCGATGTATCACGTGTAGCTCTCGTTTGATGTCAAACATGACAGGTGAGCCGTCGAACGTTTACAGGTAAAATTTATGTGCGAAAAACTATTTAGAGGTTGAGATTTGGTCGATTTTGAGACAGAACTGTGAAGGCCAATTCAGGTACCTATCCAATTAAAAGAATTACAAAATTTGCTCCGATCTAGTTTCAATGTCCTAGATGTAGTGGCACTGTACGTTCCACGCTATTTGACATTCAGTTTTAAGACTAGACCTACTACTAGACTAGACCTTCATATCTATTTAAAATTGTCTCCCTTAACACTGTCACCTGTCAATAACCGTTAAGGGTAGCTGTTACAATCTCCGCAAGTTAAAATGACTTCTAAAACACACGATATCAGTCACATTTTTACACAAACATTTGAAAAGTGAGATGTTAAACTGAGGTAAAATACATAAAGAAAATATTGTACAACTTTGTTTTAAACATTTGCTTTAGCTCCAACGGTCGGTTGCACGACATAATTTAGTTAACACCTAGATCTATAATTAGGCGGCTAGGCGTGACGCTGCGTGTAAATTTAAAATAATTATAATTAAGTACGCGCGGTGGGCATGTTAATCGGCCGTTAACTGCGACTAACCTTTGTGATTTATGGCGCAAGGTATGCGTAGGCGCAGTGGAGAGGATAATCATAGCTATTTAGCCGAACTTTCTTTTTCTTTTTATTGCAAATTAAAGCTGCTAGGTATGATTAAATTTATCGTGTGTAGATATAGTAATGAAAACTTTCATATTTTTGAAATTTAGGTTGACATCGAGGAATTGAATGAACAGGATTTATTTGTTACATAAGACATAGTTAAATATACTGCCTTAAAACAAGATAATTATATCGTAGGCGACGACTATCTTTTCATTTCCCTGTGGTAATATGTTACCACGGCGGGTCCAAAGTGTAACGAATGCATCAATGTGGCGGTGCAGGCGCCTTGACCGCGATGCGGCAGACTGTGGGTCGCCGCACGCATGCGCTGCATCCATCGCCCTGCGCCCGCGCACCGTAGCCAACTTATCGCACTCCAGATTAGCGTTACACATTACGAAGTTATTAGTATGGAAAATTATTGAAGTTGTTATGATAATGTTGTTAAACTAGAACAAATTGTTCGTCACAAAGTAGTAACATTTGCTATTTATTAGTGTTGTATTTTCCTGTTGATTGATAAATCCATGCTCGGATTTGCATATCTGACTCCATATTTAGATACTTCTAGTTTGATATTTAATGTAATATATTTATTTTAAGTGTGGTCGAACTTGTGGTTGATGGCTATTCATTTTCAGTATAAATAGATTTAGTATCCTAGTGCCATTTGCCTGTTTACCAATATTTGGAAAATAATTCAAATCCAACAGTGTATTTATTAGAACTTCATTATTACCTAGTATATATTATTAGCCATTAAGTTTTTAATCATATAATTTCCTTGTATATTAAGGGCTCACGATAACAATGTAGCTATTCATATTAATTTTATCCTTATTGCTGTTTATCTGAGGTAGACTTATTGAAAAAAAAAATCATTTTTCTTAAATGAAATAGTACCTACTACTACCATCAATCGAGATCAACATCCCGAAATACAACAGACCATATAGAGTGATCCACTAACTGAAATCCGTGTGATGTAGTGTTGTAACACGCAAGGTGATGCATCAGAATAGTTCGTTGTGCAACGTACCCCGCCGGGCCAAGGTCCCACCGATATAACAGCTGGTCACTGCTGCCCGCTTTGTAACCCATTTCGATCTACACCTTGCCAACACATTGGTTTACCACCCTAATGTTAAATGTCAAAATAACGGAGTTATATTGTCACTCGCAAGATCAATCAACAATGCCAAAGTGTCAGTTATAGCAAAATTTTCCATTTTTCTTTTGCGATATCTGGTTAAACTGAAGTATCATCTTGATTGTGGGTATCTTCTGAGACGCTACATAAGTACATACCTTCACGGCGAAAGCCTGACCGAACCTGCGTGAAATTGTATTTGATCTGATCACTTACTAATTTTTGTAAATTTCTTTGTAAAAAAAAAAATTATTCAGAAGTGTCTTGTAGACTAGAATGCATGAATGAACAGCATGTTATTTCCAAAAATTTTGTTTGTAGTCGTTCGTCGATTTGAACGTTAGATTGCAACTTGGCTAAGACCCCAGTTCATTCATATTGACTGATGTGATAAGTGAATATATTTAGTTTTCCTCAACATATTGTATTCCAAATATGTAACTTACAACTTATAGCCGTGCTAACTTCTAGATTTCCGACATTCACAACACGTAACATAATAAACTAAGTCGAAGCCAAAAGTGTGATAATAACATTGTTACACACGGTTTGCCTTCCGTTTTCCGAGCTATTTGCCAATACCATTAACAGTCTGATCATATCATGGCGGTGTCGGCTAGTGGCACGCTTGCCAATCATGTTCCGTGATCAATGGCTGGTGTTGCGGGCGCCAAGTTGCCTGGCAACTGCACGGGAACAGGGAAGCGTGTTCTGACGTATCTCACTATTTGGATCAGGTCAAAGTAACAGGTATGAGAATTTCACACTGCTACTAGTGAGAGTGGAACAGATTTTAATAGTCTGTTTTGTTACGTTGGTTGTTGTATTTTGAATTGGGTGTATCGAAGGATAGTTCTTTTCTGGTTGTCTTCTGTTTCTAATGTCCTTTTTACTTTGGTTGGTGATGGTGGACTTGAATCCTGATGGTTTTAAATAAATGTAGTGTTACGAACCCTTTTTGTTTTGAGACTTGAGAATGCTACATGCATGTGATAAATATTAAATGGCGAACAGCAGATTCAAGAACAGAAAAATACTCAAGCTTTCTTAGATTTTGTTTACAATTAAGAGTTACTGACGTAGACAGCGCAACACAAACCAAAGAAAAGAAACTGCACGATAACAGAGTACTAGTGAATGCTTTGTTACTGTAAACACGGCTTTCTATTAAACTAATAGACAAAACATTGGAACGTAAACAGCGAATTTAACGCAGCGATAAACACGAACACGTTGATAACCGAGTTATTAGTAGCGGTGACGTTACCGGTCAAATGCCACAGTTTTATGGAGTGTGGGACCGCTGCGAATGTAAATATGTTGGCATACAACTTAGAATTTAGAGGAAAATTGTAGACATGTTGACGTTATTGTAGACAATGCTAACATTTTAAAGGTATGGTATGGTACTGAACAGTCTGACAGCAGCAACAGTCACGATAGTAATATCAAAATATCAAGATTTTAACAATCAATCACAAACTTTTCAACCGACTTCATAAAAAGGTTCTCAATTCGACTGTAGGCGGTGCCAAACTACTAATTTAATTTAAATATGACTCGTTGATTGTCTGTTTGGCACCGACTCAAAATTAGTGAGAAATCATAATGTAAATAATGTTATTTATTGGGTTTTAGTGCCTATGTGGTTTTTGGAGGCGGTTTGTTTTTTGTTTAAAAATAATTTATGTATTGAGATCTCATAATATCATGTCATCTTCTATAACTACAATAGCTGAATATTTTCTAGCCCAGCTTACTCCCACGTTATCATAACAGTACACATGCTTGCTATCAGTCAGTGGAACGTCTCCTGAAGGTCGAGACTTAGCTCATTGCTCAACACAGCACAAGTGTGTCAAAGGAAACTCCCGCACTATGGTATCGACGAGTGCATTAATTGTAGGAAAAACACCGGCGCTCGCGCACCCGACGACGACCAGCCGGTGAAGTTTCCATTGTTGGTGCTACGGTTTAAATTTAGTTGGAGAACACAGATATTGTGATGATGAGATTACCTAGATTCCATCTCTGGCCATGATATAAATGTTTGTTATAGATAGTTAAAATGATTCATTTGTGACATGTCCTTGTATTAAAACTAATTATCTCTCTTACTTCAATTTCCATGAGATACTTAAAGTTACGTATGTATTGAACAGTCCTAATAGAATCGCAATTACCTATTCTGCTGGATGCAATTTTGAAATGTAAATTGATTTACCTCCCACGCGAGTATTCAAAACATTGATGAAAGGAACTAACGAGATACATCTCGTACGTTTTATATTACAGTATATTATAGTTATTTACTAACATCTTAATGCTAATGGTACACGTAATGGTATTTTTCCTTTATGGTTGACATTCTTTAGCGTATAAAAATGTGAAACGCACTGTGTTGCGCATTTAAGTTATAATACTACCCAATCATCATCATCACACCTAGGCCTCTCCTAGTGAACGCCACAGCGCCCGATCTTCGGCTTTCCTCAGAAATTTTTGATTATTCCTTTCCACTTCGCGCTTAATCTTCTTTCTGCGTAAGTGGATTTGCCCAAGTGTCCTCCTTCCCAATAAACTGTAGGTTTTTTAACCAGTTGTTACATCTATTCTAATGCATTGTTAACTTTGAATTATGTGGATGGATATAAGGGAAGAGGAAGACAAAAGAAATATGGATGGACTGTGTGAGAAAGGATATGACCACAAAGAACTTGAATGACGAGATGACGGCTAATAGAGGTGTATGCAAGAAAAAGACATACTGCGCCGACCCCAAGTGAATTGGGGTGGAGGCCGGAGGATGATGAATGCATTGATAACTGTCAAGTATTTCTATACTATAAGGTGTTTAGTTTCTCGTCTTGTTAATGACCATTTAGCTTATGTTAAGTGAGAGTGTTCAGCAATGTCAGCGTCGGTCGCCAGCTGACCGTTATCAGCGGAAGGGCGTCGACCTCACCGGAAGTCTTATCGCGTGGACACACCGCGCTTCTCATCCCACACCCGCTTCTCGGTACACTTATCACGGGCTAGCTGCGAGGATGTGCATGCTTCAAATGTATCTATAGTTTCAACCACAAGCTCTCAAACTTTTTTCGCTACTTGTTTTATTATTTTCTTTGATTCTTCTCCTGCCCCTCGAAGCCACCTACGAGGTTCACACTTTGAGAAAAACTGGTCTGTAACTTCGACCATATAATATAGATGTGTTCTGCTGAATGTTTCGAATCCCATGACCGTGACTATACGGCGAGGGATGGCCGGCCATGATCAGTGTTCATGACTACAACCAAAAAAAAATTTGATAGGTGTAATATGGATATGATGTACAAGGTTGGGTTCATTTGTTATGCGCAGTTAATTTAACGTTGTTTGCCGTGTCTTGGGATTGGGTGTAGAAGAACTGACAATAATTGTACTAACAAGTCCCCTGAAGCGTAATCTTTTGAACATCTATGTTAGAATAGTAACTTGTGTTTGTTCGCCATTATTGTTTCACTTCCCAGAATAAGTAACAAATAAATAATCAGATATAAAATAACAAATAGAGATATCTTTCGTACAACTGCTCCGGATGTAGTTAGCGAATTCTCTGCGAATTAATCCCACGTGTTACTTCGCAGTATGGAATTACACGGTCTGGCTGATACGGGACGCGCGTGGGTGTCCGATATCCTGTGCGTTGTAACACCCTAATGAGATTAGGTATCATTATTTTGTTTTTATATTATAGGTACTTTCTATCTTGTTATACCGATTTCATCGTAGATTTCAAAAATATACTTAAACATTGTTTCTTTCGATAAATCGTTTAAATTAACCCAAACAAACTTCAAGTCTACTTTCCAACTAATAATTCATTCAAATCGATGGCGCGTGGCGATTCAACTCCGACCTTGTCGTACTGCCTCGTGTTTGAATGGGATCGATGCGACTTTAAAGTAACCGTGACAGGTGCGTGGTGACTGGTGGCCCAAGTTCAGGGCCGCGCCCGACACGGTGGCGACACGACGCGGCGACGATGCATCCCACCTCGCACACACACTTATGTATCATAATCGCTACGTTTATTTTGGAGGATCGCTAGGGTTGTCGAGCGCGTGACATAATCAAAATTGTACTATGTTGATGAAGCACAGATGTGGCATTCGTTTGTGTTCTGTTTTATCCATCAAAAACGAGACCCGTGTATTTTTAAACTACCTATATTCCGCCTTATGACGCGGTAGGTAGACATTGCAAACATCATTCACAAATACAATGATTGATTACAACGTGTTTACTTGCCAAGAAAAGAACGTTTGCGCTTAAAACGCTTGCGTCTAGACGCTGTATATCAATTTAATAATTTTCACAAACAGCATGACCCTGGAAATGAACTCACATTTCAATGATTGGACTACATTATTTAAATTCCTCTAGAGCTGGTCGCAATAGTCTAATGGTAATAATGGTCCTATAAAAATAAAAGGTAAAGAATAAAATATTTTAGCTAACACATTGTCAGTTAATTTTTGATAGCTATAAAGATCGTAAAAATCTCAACAATCAACCCTAGCGACAACGTAGGTGTGTGAGGCAATACCGGCCGTTAGAAATAGAATGCATGTAAAAACTCACTCGCGGAAATCCTATTTGTATGGACGCGAAAATAGAATTTTGCGACAACGGCCGCGCGGAACGCGAGCGATTTTAGCACGTCGCGGTCGACGGGTTAACACTTGCACTATCGGCTATTAGACTTTTATTGCCGGCTATTCTGAGCAGGAACTGCCGACTGAATGACTAAATAATTGCCAACTCTCTCACCTTGTGTAATTTTTTTTTCGTACAGTATTGCCAAACTACATAAAATCCAACATAACCCAAGTTTTTATATAAATGCAATAAAATTTGAATATCTATGTTTTCCTTATCACTTAATCTTATCTGTCTTTTCCAGGTAAGGATCAACAATAATGAGAAGTATGAAATGATCCGCACTGATATCGCAGTCGCAATCCATCTATATTTAGAAGTAAGTAGATAAGCATGTATATAATGTGATTCATATATATTTAAGTAGTCGCCTTTAGTAGGTAAGTAGCTATAGTTTGGAATTGACGATAGGGTCACCAAAGTGCATCTTTATCTATCTCATGCGTGTGGGTGGAACAGGCGAGACTGCCTGTCACTGGCAGTTTCAAAATCAACATTACATAATTTACATTATTTTGTGAAACTAGAGTATGGCTACATAATATTGCAAAATTAGTTGCAAAATAATACTCGAAATACACAGCGAGTTTCGTATTTTTATGACAACCCAAGTTAAAATTCGCGAGGAAACCGCCAAGCATAGTTACAATTTACAAACGAAAACGAAGATAACCACAAAAACGAAATACTGTGGCGCAGCTATCAACGCTCAACGCAAAATATAAGTATACAACAACTATTGTTCTAGACTTCCTTAAGAAAGTTAATTCATGAATAATGAATTGGTAATACAGAAAAAATAAAATAATAATTAACAAGAATGTGCTGCGTGTAACTCCATTCTAACGAGTGTACACATAAATCATAACGCTTGTTGAGATGCAGCAGATAGCCGGCAATCACTATAATTAGCTCTATTTATTGCAGTTAGCTCATTGTCTATAACTGTGCGATTATCCGCTCATTAGCACTGCGCTAATTAGCCTGCGCTACGTAACGCGGCTATTTTCAGACTTCCTGCGTAATTACTATATTATGTTTTTTACTAACTGGAATCATCGGTCAGTGAAAGTATCTTTTTGTATTGTATCATAACACAATTTTATCTGGTTTAATCGCACGATATTGTAAAGATTATATTCTGAAGTTGACCATGATTTAACTCTCTCTAGAATATAGGTAGTTAGTACTTAGTAGTCCTACTTTATAGCAACCTCACCTTAATCTACCGTTGATAGAAACAAGACAATAAAGAATGAAACAAATAGGTATAAAATATAAATTCGTATAGAAACATTTTTTTAAATATATTTGTGTTGTATTTACATAGCACCATCTGGTCCAAACTATAAAGCAGAGCTTACAACAAGCTCTGGGTACTAGACAATGGATATTTTTTTTGTTGTAAATATATGTATGACTACATAAGAAACACCCAGATAAACACAAACATTTATATTCATAACAAAAATCTTTGTGAATTGAACCCTACTACCTGGTGATCAGCAGTCTGGTAGACCTAGACCACCAGACGTCGTCAATTATCCTACTAGCCTACCGCAATTTACACAATCGCACTTTATTGTCATATCAAGGACTCACCAATACCAATTTGTATTCTCTCATCAACATACATTAACCGGACAAAATGTATGCGCCATAAATTCTCCGTGATACCCAATGCCTTCGACAGATGACAATTTTAAATGTCCTATTTAAAGAACAGATTCCATCGCGCCGTTCGCGGGTCTATGCAACATGGCCGACGTGTTTCGCTGATTACAATATATTGTTTTAGTGGACTATTTTTAGAACGCGTGACGTAACTTGAATATTAAAATGGCGGTATAGTGACCCGATTGAGTTTGAATACGGAGGCGTGTTTGTCTTGCCTTATGAAGTAAATGGATGTTAATTTTAGAAACACGTGTCGATGAGTGTCCCAACATTTTTAGGTAGCGAAAAAGGGTAATTTTTTACTTTTGGCGATTACATAGAAAAACCGCGACCTTCCAGAGGGTTGTTAGAATTGTTTTTCTATTATATTTGATAATTTTTCCTTGATATTATGTTAACCTAGGTACTTAAGAAAAAAAATGCACGTAACATAAAATACGTCTTTGTTGTTTTTATTTCAACTTGTGAAATGATCTTTAAAACTAGATAATTGTTTGTATATAATTACTATAAATGTCAGGAATATTTATATTAATTTTATACAAAAATAATAAAATCTACAAATAATACCTATTGTTACTGTGGTAAATATATTATTATGCTGTTTTAGTAGCAACTGAAACTAAGTAAGGTATCTACTTTAAAGGTTGTAAACACGTTATAAAGTAAACTGTACGCGGTAATTAAATCAGACAAGGAAAATATGTCCTTTACCTGGAAATCGCGGCATTGTAGTTATTATTGGGGGAAGTACAAGGAAACTAGTTATTATTAAACTTCCTCACCTTGTTTAAAAGAAGCCTACCAAGGTGTAAATAATTCACATGTTTTACTCTTATTTAAACTTAAATCAACGTGTTATTATTTTGTATTGTAATTTATCCAAATATCTATAATATTTATCAACTTAGCAACGTAGCCACATCCACATAAAATATTTCTAGAAATAATAATTCTGCCCACTTATAACCTTGAGACGGCCCCAGACATCTAGGTAAAATTAATGGAGTTCTAATAATAGAACATTGATTATTCACTAAACCATTGCGTTATTATACCTAAAGATTGGAGTTAAAACTGCGAAGCGATTAGTTGCTCTCTAAGTTGCGGAACAGGCGCCACAATTCTGGTAGTGTCCCGAACTCTGACCACTTAAACGAATTTATTTTTCTTTGGCGTTGCTAGTATGATGAAAATATACCTCAATTCAGGAGTGACCAAGTTTTTAGTCCTAAGAGAAGAACATTGTCATGTGTCGTGACGTGTAGTCTATGCTATTTTTAGTATATGGTATGTTTGTGTGCGTACATTAACATTAGAATATGTATATTATCTTGTTATAATGGTATTTACATCGCACTGGACTGGTTGTTGTCTTAGTTTAATACTAATTGTAAATTAATGTCTGTATATGTGTGTTATGTTGTTTGACCGCACGCTTACGAATGCTGTTAAAAGGGTGGCTCCTTTGTGTCATTTCACTTTAGTATCTTTGCAAATTAATTTATTTTTTCGTTTTTGTGTCCTCAATACAAAATTAAATGTATTTACATTCAATTCAAAACAATTCGCAATAACGATCTATTTCACTGTATACTACTAGTCCTATTACTAACTGGTAAGTTTAACCAAAATAAATCAGTACTAGAAAACAATAAAAATGATATTGTAATATAGGTTAACATTTTAGGGGTCAAAAGTTTAATAAAAGTTAAGAAAGTGTTTTTTCGTTTCTCCCATGTGAAAATTTTCATGGATACTCGCTCGCCACAAAGGCGGGAAGGTCCTAAGGACTGAAACAAGCTGTTTTCAACAAACAAGGTTCCGCGTCACAAGATTTTCCCCATCTTATTGAAATGTTTCTTAAAAACCACAATACCTATGAAAAGTAGTCAGAAATTTACATAGGTATTGGAAATATCCAATACGTAATTTTACGTATACGTCCCCTAGTCAGTGGGAATACCCACTAACTAGGGGACGTGACACGTGAGATGGGGGGCGGTCTGTTTCGTATGCTGATGATTAATAATAATATTTTTGCCTGATAACTGCTTCACATATGTGTCCATCGCCTATAAGTTTGGACTTCTCAATTCAAGAAATACTTGCAAACAGTGTTATTTCCATTGGAACTATTGATTCTTAAATAAATAGCGACCGACCTCGGCTTTGCATAAGTTAAACTAAAGACTAAAAACCTCAAGATAAATCCTCTTTCAAACTGCATGAAAATCAGTGCAATAGTTCCTGAGAATAGCCCGAACAAAAATAAACAGCGCGGCGTGTGGGAATATTACAATCATGAGGCAATGACTAGTGATAAAACATAATCTTGATTAAGTAAGGAAGTAACATTCTTTGTCTATAAAAAACCTCTTGTATTAACATATCTTTAAATATACACACAAATACATATGCAGATGAACAGGAATGTTTCTAATCAATATCATTAACATTCTACACGTGGCAAGTAAACTGTAATTAATGTAAAAATATACTTTTAAATATACATTGTAAAAGTGAATGGAGGAAAATAGGTAAAATTGTGTTTGCATGATTAATCCGTCCGTCGTCGTTATTATTTCGCAACTAATAGCAATTTATACCAGTGGCGTGCGGTCCATACATGCAAATAAGCACTGCATACCCTGTCATTTTAGAGTCTAAAATTCTAAATGATAAATAACAAACATTATTAAAAATCAATCCATAATAATCAAAATCAATAATCTTATTTGGTTTCCGCGCCATCTATTAATTTTTCTTAGAATTACTTGGAATATTAGCTCGCCGTCGCGAATTCATCTGCGATGAATTCGCGGCTCGCACAAGTGGCTCCCCGAGAACCCGTGAGCATAAGCAGTACTGAGGCCTGCTTACGGGACCATACGATTTGATACAATGTAGCTCGCGAATTCACGCACACAGTCACACTTTTTCGGTGTACTACACAACGAAACTATTAGCTGTGTGCGGGACTGCGGGTTTTGGAAGCATAGCTTATTTGCAACCCGACCAAATTGAAAAGCCGTAAAGGCACCGCGTAATTGTTCATTGTAAAGGGTAGACTCAAATTGTAGGTATAGTATGGTATTATTTCGTAACAATAGCAGTTTTTTAACGCCATATTGTTTGTTATTGTTTTTGTTTTGAACTTTTAATTGATTTTCTTTGCGCAAGTGATTGTGTAAATAATTATTTCGTGAGTTTATTGTAGAAAATTGAAAATTAACCTGTGAGACCCTGTGTTAGTGAAGAGTGTGTTTATTTATGTATATTTAGGGGAAAAGTTTTATTGATTGAATGTACTAAAATAAGGTAATACCTACTACTCGTTATTTTCATACATTTTATGATACCTACTTTATACCTGGCTAGTAGGTTGTGTACACAAATACATCTTACAGTTTCCCTTGCATTTAGTTTACAAATCAAGATAAAAAGATCTCATGGCCCTTCCAAACACCACTTTGGATATCATCTATGCATTTTTAGTATATATCTCTTGTTTAACAATTCTTAGTGGTCGCAACAAACATCATTCGAAATTGCGAAGCCAATGGCACCGCGGTGGCGCGGTCCGCCTCGCGCGTAACAGTAGGTATGGTGGCCTATGATCGAAACAGGCTGAAACTATGTAGTTACATACTTATAAGGTTTTTTATTTTAGTTGTGCATACCCTGTCTCAAATTTCTGTGCACGCCCCTGATTTATACTGATGTAGCGACATCTAACGCGCTACATAAGAACTTGTACGAAGCTACAAATCCTGAATCGCGCAAGTGAAGTTTACCGTGCAACTTGCATATATACAACCGCCCGACATCAACCGTCGGGCAGTGGCCCACCAGGCATAACACCCGCCTGATCGGAGGGTCCTCCCTTTGATGCGAGGGACAATACACCTCGTCCCTCCACAGTGGTGACCCCGACGTGATCCCAGTGTCTCCACACTGGTAAGCAGCCTTCGAAGACCAGCAGCTTCGTCATGACCTCCCCTTCTAGCACCCTCCAGCACACGAGCAGTGAGTCACACAGCCAGCCAGCACGCTCTCCCGGCTTCAACGGGCATCCTGACCACACGCCTGCAGCTACCGCGCATGCCTGGTCAGACCCCTCGGCCAACGACGACACGACGACGACGACGACGACGACGACGACGAAATGGCACAGCACAACTTGCATATATACAACCGCCCGACATCAACCGTCGGGCAGTGGCCCGCCAGGCATAACACCCGCCTGGTCGGAGGATCCTCCCTTTAATGCGAGGGACAATATACCTCGTCCCTCCACACTGAAAACCTGTTAGGTTTTCAATTCAATTGTATTTAGCTATGAAATATTTTTTGAAGATTTTCTCACTAGGCTAAATACTTTAACAGTCTTTCAGTTCCTACAACCCAACCAAAGCTGCAAAACAAAACTAGTTATATGTATGTATGTAGTATAGGCGCGCAACTTTGTTGAGTTTTCCGGTGGATTAAAAAAACTCATACTGTAAATCTTGTTTTGACAATTACGAACACATAAACAATTTAGTCAAATTCGTCGAGCTGTTTACATAGATAATTTTGAATTGCGAACCTCTCATGCCTGAGAGATTTTCTCGACGGCGTGTGAAGTCTGCCAACCTGTCCTACGCCAGCGTGGTGGACCAAAACCTAACCCCTTCTAAACCATTCTGGGAGGAACCCTGTATCCAACAAAGGGACAGTGGATGTGTTGGTGATGACGTACTGTCAACACGGTATCACAAAACAATGGCATGCATATGCGCGCATGTTGGACTTCTCTCCCTGATTGATGAAATCATAGCAACAGAAATAGTTAATTATAATAACCGGTTGTATTTGTCGCGTTGTTCTATATTTAGCACAGATTGTGTTAGTGATTTTTCCTTGTTTGTGTCGCCGCAGGTGTTCGGTTCCGGCAACCCCGCTTATAATAGGAGCTGAATACTTGATACCCGTGACTGATTACAACACTATTTTAAATAGTGCTTTTAGTGTTATTATGGTGGTATTTTTGTGTGATAAATACTAGTTTAGTGTGTCCACAGGCTTCCAATATCATAGTAAATATTCAAAGACAACTTTCACTTAGGGATCGATGTTGATTCGCAAAGAAGCGTTGATGTTTCAGTAAAGGCGATGGACGCCCAAAGCGTATTACAGCTGTTAGTAATAGACATAAGAGGGACTGTTCGATGTCTCAGATTTACATTACTTAATAATGAAATTAATACAGTAAATACATTAGGTACTCGTACACAAAGTATACGAATAATCAAAACAGTTTATTTCTGTCTTATTTCCAGTTAAAAAGGAATAACATAATTGTTGTTCACTGATAAACCGTATGGACGGATATAAATATAGCACATTGACAGGAAAACTGGCGTTAACGAGTGTAAAAATAGCCAGTTATTGTTTGGATTATGTTCGCGGTATAAATAACTTTATGTGCTATTTGGCGACAAGCGCTGTTGTAACTCACACGTTAACTACGACATAACAGTTTGAAATGAACATCATTTGAAAACTATTGCGTGGTTCAAATGCATACCTATATTATATAGTTTTTTAGTAATTTATTTTCTTTTTAATGAAACATTTGAAACTAGGTAACTTTCGAAACACTTATTAAAAATTCTAATTTTCCGTCGACTAGATAAAAAACATGAGGTCGAAATATTTAGGTATTTTAAGTACCTAATATTTACTCGCAGGATTTCGTGAAGGAAAACGTTGTGAGTAACCCTCATTTTGTCTATTAAGTACCTATGTCCCTTCAAAGTAAATTATATTTGGTGCTGGTAAAATAAACATGACGTAAGACAGGAAGTGATGTTTTCATTTACGCGTACCTTCAAAAGATCATGTTATTTCGGTAATTACATACAATGTGTTCCGGTTACAAAATAACAGTTGACAGGTACATTTTTCTCGTTCAGTGACATAGCACTATATTTATTGTGACATAATAATGTCTATATTTATACGTCTATTCTTGTCTCGACACTTCGACAGCAATGATGGAGCATGTTTTCTGTATACTTCCTACTTCAATGTATTTATATTGCCTATTGCCTATGTTTGAAATACAGAAATAGCAAACACGCCGATTTGTTTGGATTCTTGTGGATTCTTCAAGCGTTGAATTAAGAAAATCATGTTATTATCTTGATGATTGTTATGTACAGTCAGCAACGAAAGTCGTTGAACACAGCGAAAGTTTAAAAACATCACAGTACCAAAACTATTCATTCGATTTTGACTTAGGTAAAACATATAATTGTCCTCCATTATGAGAATTTGTACTGCCTTCAAGGGTCAGTGAATTCTGAATATTAAAGATGTTAAAACGTTTTGAAGATTTTATAGTGTTCAGCTACTTTCTTTGCTGACTGTACCTATTTTACTGTCACATCTTAGGGTTCGGGTCTGTTAGGCTTCGCTGGCCTAACGGCGGTTAGGAAATGTGAAGACAATCCTTTAGGCACAATTTCCCCCAAAGAGGTTCCCATAACCAAGTTGAATTATTTCCGAATTGAGGTAATCAACATGTTTATACCCAACGTGGTTCTATAAAGCGCATCATTTATGTGCAGTTATGACGTCATGGTTCCGCACCTGCATGAGGTGAGCCAAGTGATACAATCACCGATTTAGTGCACCGACTCAGTCAATGACCGTCACAGAATCCATGCGGAGCGCATAAAAAACTATACATACATTTTACTAAACACAATAAACACACAAGTATAATACCTAAACAGTTTACAAAGTCAACACCCGGAGGCTGGAGGAACAGACTGGAGTCCATAGAAACAGGAATATTTCGTAAGATGGTTAGCATTGAATCAATTGAGATGGGTGTAAGAAAATTTACTAGGGAATTAGTATAATGAATGAGTTTTTAGTATATGGAGTTACTATTTCTATTACAACAACCACATTCATAAAATCAATCGCGTGCGCAAAAAACGCGATTGTCTTCAATAGGCATGTCAACATCCTTTGTCATCTATTATTATATCGTTATAACTCCATTTTCCTTTTGTTTTTTAATTGTTTTTTTTTTAAATTTAATTTTGCATCCGCGTTATTGTATGTTCATTGACAAAAACATCGGAACTAGTTATTTAAGACAAAAAATATACAAATAACCTATAATTGATTGTGTTAATGAACTCAACTGCAATATTTCCATTAAAATTACTAGTTCATGCGCTTCGTTACATTACAGTGTCCCGACACTAAAAGCAAAAGTTGTACGTAAGTACAGCTTAAGTAACCAACTATGGTATCTTTTAGACAGTAGACTACAGTGTCTTCTAGATCTGCATGGACCATTTTCGACCATATTTTTTTCCAAGAATGTGACTAATTCCAATAGAATAGGACCAAAGGCAGCTGAATACTTACCCTACACCACATACCCTCGAGTTTTAACCCTGCACCAAGCGTACGTTTGTACAGCACTACAGCGTCGTTTTTTGAATCAAAAGCATTTGATTGTTTGTTTGGCTCGCCCTCGCACTCGTCGATACGGCGGCTATAACTCGCTGGTTATTTTTAGCTGCCCGCTTCAATCACGCACCGCAGGCGTGCAACTTTATATATATCTTGTATATAGACGGGTTGCTTTTTGGTTTATTTGATATTCAATCGTGATAACTTTTACAGTAGTTTAGTTATAGTGTAGGCAGAGTTCCAAGACAGTTTGGATAGTCGAAGACAAGGGCACTCATGTATTGTATCTTTTTTTACTTTTCCTTTCACGCGAAAGCTTGGAAATTACTTGATTAAAGTTTTTAGTGGCATTTGGAAGACGGAGTTAATACTAGTTTTTGTTAAAAAAATATATATATACAAAATTCTATATTCTTAGTATCCAAAATAATTTATGAATAGTTGAAGTTGAACAGTTACGTGCAACCGCACAACTTGATTACCTCACTTTATGTTAACTAGTAAAGTACAAAATTGACGATTGTTCATTAAGGCAATGGAGTAAACTAATTGTGGTCTGGTTAACATTTGCACGTGGCGGAAATAAAAAAACTCACCGAAATAAAGTTATATTGGTTAAAATGATATGTACATTAATTATATGGACCGGCGCGTGTATATCAGTGTATGTTTTATAATAGTCTGATATGTTTAATCAGGTTTTTTTGGTTTAAGGTCACCTGTTGTTAGTTGCTTACATTGTGAGACTTACGAATTTAGACAGTCAAGTATGGAATAGTAATGTTGTTGCCATTTTGCATAGAACCTATTACTTTATAAAGAAATAGTTAATCTATACCATCTATAATATAATATAATACGATAAATGTGAATGAAACCCTATTAAACTATCCATCTGTTGCATTTCACGCAACAATGTACAATTCCTGCTAAATATTTAACAAGGATTAATTAAAATTAATTAGATTCCATCCTGAGAAAGCTCACAGGCTTACCTTTTGCGTCATAGAGTCCTTTAGGACAAGAGTCAAACCACGGGCAGTAGCTAGCAGTTATAAGATACAGTCCATAAAAATTAAAAACTTTCTTCAAAATAGTCCACCTTTTTTTTCGTATTCTCCATTCCATGTTGAACAAACCATGTCTGAAAGAGATGGAGATGACAAGTCGCAAATCTACGTAGTCTTAACTGCCTTCCCACGGTCAAGTGTTAATGGGAAATGGGTCGCCATGGTTTTTGCAGCTAATGGCCTGCCACCACGTGCAGTCATGACCTACTAGCACCATGGTATTATTATAATTAACGTGACATGGTTTAACAGTCATTAATACGTTATTTCCAACTGAACTCTCGTGTTCTACACAGAAAAAACTGTATGAAGGACAATAATTTAAATGAAGCAGCTTTATAAACAGAATTTATTTTTTGTTGCTTTGCAAATTATAAAAAACTTTATAAATAACGAATGTGACGAATGTGAAAAATAGAGACGATACAAATTGAATTGGGGTAATTCAATTTGTATCGTCTCTATTTAAATTTAGAAACTTGAACAAGTCAAGACATAATAGTTTTCGCAGAAATTGATACATCCTTCCAAGGCTACGCTTACGGAGCATTTAAAAGTTCAGTGGTAAATAATACTAAATTGATATAGAAATAACATTAGAAAAAGACAAATACTTTGTATTTGTTGGTATCCAACAATACGGATCCGAGAATAGCTCCTTGTATAACTAAGTCTGGGAATAAACGTAGTGGGAAAGTATCGAGCGAGTTATTATTAGTGCCTGCGGGCCAACTTGTTCCACTCTTTGTTGGTCCAAAATAACCATGCGAGCCCCCCTCTTTCCCCCCATGGCTGGAGAGTTTTACTCTGGCTTATTTTTGGTGTCAGTCCGGTTTCGATGCGCCGACTTTAGTAAGGCATTTGATTGTCTGCATTACTGATGAGGCGTAACTTAATGTTCCCTGCGCTTGATTCATGAGTAACAATTGCTTTTTTATACACTGTAATTTGTTTGGGCGTGTGGGTTTTGGTATTATATGAATCTAAAATAATTATGTTGCAGATGTGGTAGATTAGGATAAATATGGTAATTATGCAATATGCAGGCAACATTAATCTCTAAATTGTATTTTATCTAATGTTTTGGTTTGAAGTTTATTTGAATGATTAGAATTGATACAAACGTCGCTGAAAATAATTTCTACCGAGCGACTTGCGATGGGATACAGGATATGTACTACGTACATCTTTTAGCCTTTTATTTAGACCTTTCCTTGCCAATTCCAGCGTGGAATTCAAACAAATAAAAACTAACAGCAAACTACTTATGTTCCAACCCAATTGGAACTCGATCATAACTGCGCATCTATAAAAACTTTTATGTTAAAAAAACTTACCAAGAGTCGGTGATTCCCGAATTAGTACAACTAAAAATAACACAGGACGGAATGCGCCCATCTGTTTATAGAGCAAGCGGGGGAGATTTACTAGTCTATTTGTGTTTAGCATGGGGGACAGGTCCCGACAGGTTGACAAAAAATGTAACTTGTTCAGTGACAAGTGAATGAGAGGGTTGAAACAAGTGAAGTGTGCCACGGCTGCTTATTGTGGGGTTGGAAATGAGCGTGACTTGTTCGTAATGCGGTGTGATTCTGAAGTGAGATATTTCTGAGGAATGGGACATATTTCTTTTTACATATTTCTTGATTCTATGTTTCGAGATAAATGGTAATGTTTCTGTAATCTTTATTAATTTTATATTCTTCATGTGCGCTGACAATTTCAACAACTAATCTTAGATCATCATCGACACTCGACAGACAAAACAATCATCATTGCGTTTCATCCTGCCTGCATGGATCAAATATTGTCGTTTATTTTCAACTAATCATCTACTAAAGGCCTATTTATGGCTATTAGTCAGCTATTAGTCATTTTAACTTTGAGCTCCAAAATTCTTGTTGCGAAACATCACAAAGATTCCCATACGTTTATATCATAAACAAAGAGTGTTCACACATGACTCAATAAGTTCCTTAATGTTACTAGTCTTTGTATGGCGTACTAATTATACACTGGCTATATTTAGCTGTGATTCACTCCTGCCCTCCGTATCTGCTTTAATAGGCGTGAATTACTGCATGCACGTGGCTACATGGCCTATTTTTTTTTACACATGTGTCAAATTTGTTTTGTTCTGTTTCGTCCGTAAATAGATTAACTACTCGGTTTTGGACTTTGATATTGTTTAGGGAAACTGTTTTTAAATGCTATTGTTTGTAATGATTTGTGAATATGCTAATCTTTAGAATATTACTTACTTATACTTCTCTTTTTAAACAAGTTCTATGTTGTTCTTCGTAAACTTTGTGTGATGTAATATTTACGCTGTTCTTGTTTATTTAATGTATTTCTATCCACAAGTAAAATAAGTATCTAATATTCTCAGCAGTCGACTCTAAGTTTTTGTGTTTGCATCAACACTTAAAACTCGTGCGTGGTATACAGTCTGGATCGACATGTAAACACACCGACATGTTTCGTCTTATTCTATAAGTAATGGCGCCGACGTCACCTGCTCAGATGAAGGGAACAGTTGTCCGAATGCCTGTGCGCGGTTTGTAGTAACTACTTTTAGGTAGTCGAAAATTAGAATTGCAGCATCTTTGCATTTTTATGTTCGAGAGAGGGAGATGCTTAAACAAAAGTAACACTCATGAATTTTTTTATTACCTAGTTAGTTCCATATTCACTTTCCAAAACTAACGCAATATATTTTCGAAATTTCAATTAACCTCATTTCTATAGGTCGTTAAACTTCTTTATTTGTATCTACGATTATGGTTCTTATTCCACATAAGAAGCTGACAGTACACACGGCTGGCGCGTCAGGGCCACAGTCCAAATATACTACTATGCGTTTTTGCTATCCATAATAAAACAATACTAATCGAAAAAAATATCCTACCAATCAATCTCACAGAGTTAAAGTTACAGAATGAATAAAAAATATCGTGTGAAATTCTTTTCTAACTCGGACAAACTTGAATAGAAACAGCATTAAGCGGTCTCTCTCCAATCAATCGGGTGTTGAATTCGATTCAGCGTTCGCGCCACGCGCTCACCGCGTGTTTTGTGTATTCAACATGTATACTTGTCTACGGAATACGTACAACATATTCGTACGTCGAGGTGTTATTATAAATCCGGGCCGAACGCCACGTTCATTGCGCGTCGACTCACGGAAAAGTGAGTAAATAAACCAAAGGAAAACACGTAATTGTATTTCGAGAGTTCCTGCTGCAGTATCTTCTGGCTATTTCCCGCCTGTATCCTGCCGCATTGTGTCTTGTTGCATTGTCTCTGTTTCAATCGGGATTGATTAATTAAATATCATAGACAATATTTTATTAAGGAAACACAAGCATCACGAACAAAATTGTAACCTTTAACTAGCTTGTGTAAGTCGCTCTGACTGTTATGTCAGCCTGACAAAGGATACGAACTCAAGTTGGGTTCAAAGTTGTAGCTTGAAAATGTTTCCAATGTCAGCTCTTAAACTTTTACTAATGTTTGTTTAGCTTCGTTCTACAATAAAAAAATTAATAACAGTAATAAACAGAGTCTGTCATCTAATCACACGGGGATTTTTGCGGTTTCACACATGAAGTTATCTGCAGAATAAACAAGGAAGCATGTGAGGCTTTATGAGCCTAGCTATAAAGGCTGTAAGGCTCTAACTTTTGCGAGGTGGTCCGATATTTGGCATAAATATGTATTTATGCCAAATATCGGACCACCTCTACGTACCTATACGTTTTACCTGGTTAATATTTATCTATGTTATTGGCGTTTAACAACGACGGTAAGTACAGGAAAATGTACTATGACTTATAGTGTTTGTTTACTAACACATTGAAACTTTTTCCTCCTACGAGATGATGATTTTGCACAACGTTATTCTTACTTTACATAACTAGTAACTTTAACATTCGAATTCAAAAAAATAAAACAAAGAAATTTAGCATTATAATAATAGACATGACGTTACCTAAATACGCCCACGCTTCATTCAAACTCACCTTGCGTGGACTTTCCAAGTAGCCTTTCTTTTGGTTCAAGTACAGTACAATCCATTGCCCTCCGCCTTAAATAACCACCCTAATACCACCTCCTTGACACAAAGCAACGTGAGATCGTAACCAGCTGATAATAAGAACCCTTCGTCAACCGTGAACTTAAGTGCCAAGACATATAATCAAGTTCGATTAGTCACGAAGACTTCTACGAAACTGAATAATTCAAGTTCTATTAACCATAGACAATGCCTGTCTATTTTTACCTCCAAGGTTTAGTTCAGCGGCTGTCGCCGTCACAGCTGGACTTGCATATTTCATACTTAATTGTTACTTATAAGGCTTTATTTGCCGTCATCCGAATATTTATAGTTTTGAACGACATGCTAAGGGACAGTCAATGATATTGTAGGCTGTAAATTTAGTCTTTAAATATATACAATTTTGACGTCAGCTTGTATTTATTGCGGCTTTTCAGTAGCATATTAGTTAGATATGAATGGTGTTCTTCTTTGCAATAGATCTGGTAGTAAATGAACGAATGTTGTTGAACAATCCTCTGGCGCCTTATGAAACTGTCTATAAAGCTATTGAGGAGACCGTAGAAAAACATCAACAAACAATGAACTTGCTAAAATAACATTTTAGCACATTACGCCATCGCCAAATCCAAGATGAATGAAACGCGGCGGGCACGCGCGCAACACACTCCCCTGAGTACACGCGGCCGAAGTGGATTCATTGCTAGTTTGCGTTATTTTAACATTCTTCTTATTTTTGGGCTGTGTTTTTCAATTAACGTAGGTATTTTCTTTATTTGTCTATGCATAAAGTTGTAACATAAATACGTTAATTTAAAAATCAAGGGCTTTTCCGATCGCGTTTAATTAATTGGCAGATAATTTCATACAGAGTTTGTTCCATTTTTTTATTCATCTGTTGGGTAGCGGCTATCCAGAGATGGTGAAACAGTTTTTATTACAATAAGTAAGCTTTAATAGAAAGGATTTAGGTTGATTTCTTTTTAATCAAACACTCGCTGTATAAAATATTTTTTCAAATTCCTATCCTACAGATAAATAATTTATCTCATAGCTGCTGTTCGTGTAATGTAACTTGTAAGACATGTTAAGTATACAAATAATTCAGAGTAATGTTCACATTGTTCAACCTTAACTCATGGTATAAATCATTTTAATATCAGCAAGTGTTTTAGTCGGGAATGCACTATAACAGTGTTTGTAGATATGGCTTTATTACGACAGACACTGGATACGTTCGTAACCGAAAAGTTGTGCAGTAACCGCTTATAGTGGTATGGACATGTGATGCGTAGAAGTGAAGAGCATGTTGCTCAAAAGGTTTTGAGCATGAATGTGGAGCAAAATAAAGAAAAGATGGACTGAATGAGAGAGAATATGTCACGGTCACAGACGTCACAGGATTTTTTATGAATGATTAAATGCCTGTTGAATACACAGTGTGATACCATCATTCGTGCGGTATGAAGTTAGCAACGATAATTTCTATTTACGCGAAAAGTTGATGCTGAATTAAAGCTACTTTAATAAGCGGCCTTTATGGCTTTATAGAATTCATGGATTCTATAATCTTCATGACCACCCATCATACTGAATTATCTGGTTTTCCAACATCACAATACTTGATTCTTGGCATCCATCAGGAGCATGGTACAACATAAAATCTAAAACGAACATCAATAAAGACACCATACCAAAATCCATTTCTAATCTTTCCGGTGGCTGCTGCATTTAGCCGTTTGAAAATAGCAACGGACGCTGCGCCTGCGCATATGAATACTGAAACAAACTGTTTACACATACAGAAATAGATACAGTTCGCTTCTGAATGTGGAACGGGTGAACACTTGGCTTTTATGGAGAGCTATTTTTGTTGGAGCCAGTGGTCCAGGAGTCACGAAGACAGGATGTGGTAATGGTCTTCTGCTAGAGATAAAGTGCGCACTGCAATAGTAATGTAACACACGGGATTGCGTATATGTTAACGGCGGTTCAGTTGCGTATATTCGGTTCGAGTTCGAACTCTAGCATCGAGCTACATCTATACTAATCTATACTTCTATACTAATATTATAAAGAGGAAAGATTTGTTTGTTTGTTTGTTTGTAATGAATAGGCTCCGAAACTACTGGACCGATTTCAAAAATTCTTTCACCTTTGGAAAGCTACATTATCCCCGAGTAACATAGGCTATATATCATCACGCTACGACTAATAGGAGCGGAGTAGTAATGAAAAATGTAGCAAAAACGGGGGAAAAATTATAAGACCACGCGGGCGAAGCCGCTGGCGGGAAGCTAGTAAATAATAAACTAGCTGTTGTCTGGTTTGACTCGCATCCTAGTGTTGTTCTAAATAAATGTACCTGGAAAAATTATAAGACCACGCGGGCGAAGCCGCTGGCGGGAAGCTAGTAAATAATAAACTAGCTGTTGTCTGGTTTGACTCGCATCCTAGTGTTGTTCTAAATAAATGTACCTAGGTACGTTATATTCTTCCTCACAATGCAATCTATCTACTTGCCAAATTTTAAAGAGATCTGATGAGCGGTTTAGGCGTTAATAGGTAACAAACATAGTTTTTAACTCCCTGTGAAGGTTTTCCCTAGAGATTACAGCATTGGGTTTTTCAAGAAAGGAGTAAAGAAGTTCTTGCAGCTTCCAACCACCAATCCACCAACCGTTCTATCCTCCATTCTATAATCATAACTCATCGATCCGCCCTCGCTTCGCTCTGGGTACTATTATTATAATTGTATGTAAAATACTAAAATAAATAACATTTCTAAAATGAACGAAGCCTAAGTTACTCCTTATAACACTAGCTATCTGCGAGCCGGAACAAACGGACAAACATTTTTTTTAAATTTATTTTCTGATGTAAGTACGCATAATGCATTGCATATGTATTTAGTAAAAATCTGTTAATTTGAAATTACAAAGACACTTAAATTTTATTTATTTGTATAGTTATAGATTAACGCGTACACTATTGTCAAAAGCGTTCCATTCGTAACGTATAGAATACAGCCTTCCACCTGATGGATAGGTCACGTGTTTGGGAATTTGAAAAAGACCTCCATTATACATCATTTGTGTCTCACGTGGCTCGGCTCCGCGTGAAATCGCTTTTTTTGTCGCGGTAATGAAAAACAACAACAAAACTTCGAAATTAAGGAGAGGCGCATTTTTTTTGCTATGAATGGGAGGTCGTTTTATTACACACCTATAAAATAGGATCTGAATATAATTAACACAGTTATAAAGAATTTTTACTATGATATTAATTACTTGGATATTTTAAAACTAAAAAAAAAACTTTTCAATTGATGTCGATTTTTTAAGTAAGTCCAATGTTTGTCTAGCGAGTAGGTAGTGTCGAATGTTTCTGCAAACAATAAAACGTGCAATAAATATTATTTACTGACATAACTGAATAAATTTAAATGCTAACCAAAAAGTAAGGCGGATCTGTTTGTTGAATAACAATTAACATACTAACTTAAATGTAATAATAACAATTATATCGTTTAACAATGAATTCTGTGTTATCCTGCCAATTTACACATGATCCTACTTTGTAAGCTTTGTGATATACGAGTAGGTTACAAAAACACGTTTTTATTAAAAAAAACTGTTACATCATTATTACAAGAGCGTTACACAAATGACGTTGTTTTGATGCATTGCAGCGCAGACGGCGTCGCGTGTCGCACTAGTGTACACAAACCGGTTTCCGCGAATTTATAAAATAATTCGACTGTGTCACGTTTCGTAGCTCGCGTGTATGTTCTATTTTTAAAACTCAATAATTTCGCTCTGTATTGTGCTCTTTCTCGTTTACTCAACCATTGTATTATATGTGTGCGAGAGGAATGGAGGCACAGAGGCGCAGGCGGGGCGCGTCCTTCACTTGTCGCGCAGCGCGTTGCCGGGTGTTCTAAATATAAAATACGGGGTGCGAGGTGCGCGGGCGGCGGGGGACCGGCTTTGTTGATCTAGCTTTGTTGTACTTCTGACATTATATTGTAGATTTTTTATTTTTTATTATTTATTATGGCTTGCTTGGCTAAGGCCTGGTCAGAGTGATCTGTCCGCGAGCCGGATACACAGCTTTAGCAAAAGATATTCATAATAATGACAGATTAATACGATAATCCATTATTCAAATAAATTTTATATTGTTGGGTTTAAAAATGGGCAAAACACCACGTCATTAATTTTATTCAGGCTCAAACGCGTGCGCAGTTGAACAACCTCAAAGTAAGTGTATTTTTGGAGGACGTAGGTATATTATTTTATTTTGCTGTGACGAGTGAAACATATTTCCATGTAACAATATAATTATGAATTTTAAGAATGTCTTTGTGGCGTATTATTATTTTATTTTGTCAAGCTCCCTTTACACCTATTTGTGAGTGTTAGTATGATTCGGAGAAAAGTGATATAATTAAATTAAAGCTGCAACATAATCCTTATGGTACGTAAGCTATTTATAATATTTCTATTGTAAAGTTCACATGCGTTAAAAAGAGAAATAGAAAAATATAAGAAAACATAAAAAGAGAAATAGAGCATCTTATCAAACACGTGCCACCGGTCGATAAGGTTATAAGTAAATTTATCGGTAATTAAAGTATTAATTATCTGGTTGGTAACTAAATACTTAGTTACCGACTAATACCTACTCTTTATTAATATTTGACCTTCGGCATCAGGTTATTCAATTACTGATAAGGATACATTATTTAATAAATACAAATATTAATTATTATTATTACAAATATGAATTATTGTATCACCCTGTTATAGTGCATTTCAAAGGCCGAACGGGGTTACCAAGAACGGCTACGCTACCCTAGTGCGTAGCCAGACGTAGCGTAGAAAGTGCTACGAGCGTAGCACGGGCGCGCGGGCGGGCGCCGGGCGTCCCGCTCGTAGTCGTAGTACGCTCGTGAACATATCTCGTAGATCTCGCTATTTCGTAGCGCGCTACGAATTTTCCCCCGGAGCCCTTTGCTTTTATGTATTCATTTTATTTTTTTAATCTATAGAAAACTTACAAAGTATTCACAAATAAGGCCAATTACATGTTTTTACCGATAGCTTAAAAAATGTTAAATAACAGATTGCCAGTAGACAAGTTAATGTATTAACATTGGTATTTTAAAATAGTTGTGCAATTTATTCCGAAGATCGTAATTTTATTCAAGTATTTATATTTAAATTAAAATAATATTTAATTATGTATTATATTTATATATATTATAAAATTCTAATGCTCACCTGTATTTCAGCTTATTTCCCTTTCGAACCGAAATTAAACTAGTCACCAGTGTTCTATTTGGTCTAATTAAACCACTTATCCAGAATCCGCGTCTTCTGACTGCATCTGAAAGTGGAACAACCTGAATAATTACCAGTTCTAACCCTGGACCTTATTAGGTCACTCTTACCGTAAATTAGGTCTCCTAATAAAGGTGATGAGGTGACAACACATGCCGTTGTGGTTATTTCAATTTATTTTCATAATTACATATTAGTTAAGGTGGTCTCGCTATTATCATTGGGGTTTGATTCCTACACGAGGCAATTTGTGTGTAACACATTTGTTACGAGATTGTGTATTATAATTTGTGTTTGTAAAGTTCTTCGCGATACAGGACTAAGGCTAATATTCAGAGACGATGCTCAGCATAAACTTAGGCGCCCGTATGTCAAATTGTGATACAAATTTGACATACGGAAGCATAAGTTCATGTTGAGTCTCGTTTCTGAATATCAGCCTAAGTAGTTCCTTCTGCAAAAAAGTCACCAATGCACAACTTATTGTGTTACCAACATAGCTTGCGTCTAGCTATCGTCCAATCTGTCAAATGATATGATATTTTTTTTTATTTGTCTATGGTAGAGGTGGCGGTTACAGTGGAAGTTGTATGCAGTTCAACCTGCAATCTGAATCATTGTAAAGTAAGCTTTAAGCTTTAACTAATTTATTTAAATAGACCTGTTTAACGCGGATCTGAATTCTGAACTCGTGACCCGGACACTAATATTGGTGACGTTTTACGTTTAGTTTAGTTTTTAAATACCTGTGGTGTCGCGTTATTAGGAATGGTTTGATCACTATAATGAGTTGTAGGTTGGAGTTTCAAAATAACTGCTGTTTTATAATGAAATAAAATGATATTTATTTCTGCAAATAGGTATATCTTTTCAGACACTTTTACAAGTCTATGTTTTGCGGTTTTTATACTCAAGTTATATATTGCATAATATTATTAAGTGATCTTTTATAAAAATAAAATAAATACTCATGACATAGCTAACAGAAAACGTAACACGTAACAATAATAGGTTTGTTTATTCATTCTGTTCTACGACCTTAAAATATTATGTAAATGTATGACTATAAAAATATGATTTATGAAGCATTAATGGGTATTTTTGTTTTGATACTCATGATATTACGTCTATCTTATACCTTAGCATACTTACGTACCTCTTACAGTTCCCGCATCAGCAGGAAAATGACACAAAAAAACGACAACAACAATACAATACTTATATTAAGTATATTTTAGCTATTTGAGGTGATATGTCCCTCCAGAACTCTAAGTTGTTACACTGACTACAATATCGCTAATTGCGAATGTTAAAACATAAGTTAATCTCAATGTTGTCGAATCAAAACAAGGTCTTCTCAAGGTGCTTCTAAATATAGTGGCAACCTTTCACGCCCATCTTCACAGAGCTATTAGTTAAGCCTCTTGCGACCTCCGCGCGGACCCCAAGTCCTCGGTCCCGGGCGGCCAGCTCTTCTAAATATATCCACAGCCAAAAATAACCGTCGCACCCCCCGCGGCCCACCCCCTGCTCCCCAGGGGCTCACCCGCAGGCTGCGCCGCAGTCCCCCGTCGACCTACATTAAACGGGTGTAGCAGGTCGCATCGGGACTCATATTGCTGATGCAGTTTGCAGTCCTGAAAGTGCCGAGCTATAAATAATATGGCCAGTGACTGCCTATCTCGTAGGTAACTGCCAGGTTTTTTACTCACATAAGTTTAATATGTACTGTTCTATAATCAAGTTAGCATATTTTGTCACAATAATTATATTAAAATAACATTCAAAAATTCAATTTAAATAATGATGGTACTTCATTTTTACTCGAAATGCATACCTATCAAATGGCATATAATTAAATGTAAATAAAGTTATTAGTTACTACTCTCTATTCAAAGTGTTCTGTGAAACTTGTTTGTAAGGCGTCCATGTCTAACAAGATACTCTTCCAAAAAAAAGGTAAAAGACTTTTTTACATTTAGTGGAATATTCCAACAAATTAACTGTTTTCTAGCAGAATATTTCAGAAGAGAAACTAGGTTAGTGTATAAATTGCCAGCATAATCTTTACAGTGTTGACGACAAAACACGTCGTTGTCTATTGTGATTTTGTCTTGATATCATTACTCAAAGCCAGAAAACAAAAGCCTTTTAGTACTTTAAAAATAACCAGGTAGGTACCGCCTAATATAAATCATACCAGTAACAATTGAACCCAGTGAGGAGGACATATTTGACATTGGCAGAATTGTCGACATCGGCACAATTGCCGTATAGAAAAATAGAATCGAGGAGGACATATTAATATATTATCCTCCACTTACCCGTTCGTATTTTACTTTTTTCTTTTTTATAAGTTCTTTTGTGTTCTGTTGTGAGAACAAAATATGTTTCTTTCTTCTTTCTTGGCCCTTTGTAAAAGTAAATACTTTCCAATGCAACTAGTGCCTCGGTACATCCCACCCCTCCCACCTAGGTTATTTAGGTCACAGGCGTAAAATTGTGTACAAACGGGTGCGTATAGACGCTGCAATGTCATTGCGAACATTAATCGTGTGTCATTATCGTAATCGATTAATCTTTGTAATATTTCATGGTGACATTTTATGTTTGTGGAAACAGTGATATATTGTGCAGGTAACTTTCATTTGTTACTTGCAAAGTCGAAGTTATATTTATAGGACTAATAAAATTATTATATCATATTAGAAGAAATATAAATAAAAGTGGCAGTGTGCATTTAACTATTCTGCAGTTGTGTAGGTAGGTAAGGGTAAATCGCCCTATCTAACATTGAACATTCCAATAAAATCAACAGATATACTGCTGCGAAAGAAATATCGATGGATATATGATCCCATTTCCGATCAACTAGGCACAGTGGAGACCACATGACTTGAAAAAGAAGCAAAAGGAGGCATAAATCATCCAAATCTGAATCTACCCACTACCTACCATTTTCTATCTTTATCTACCCATTTACTGTATATTCAGCATTTCTTGCGCTGATATCATAATGCTGCAGTTATGTTATCTTTTATTAAATATTCTCCAAGCTTACAAGTGTATTAGAAACTAAGAATGGAAAGGAATGCTGCAAAATATTTGTATGTTACAATATTCTTAGAATTATTGTTACGCGTCTATGTAGGAGTGGCAGAATGAACAACATTGTTTAGTCAGAAATGTTTGCGGATGTGACTCTCCCGCTTGGCTGCGTTGCGAAACTTTAGATTGTTATCGTCGCGTGATATAGTAGCCTTAAAGTTTTTCTGATTTAGTTGATAATGTATCGTTTGTTTACGTGGCCTTGGCAGGGATTTATTTACTGTTTTCGAATGTTATCAAACTTGCAACAACGTCGTTGCAAATACACAATGTTTTAGAATGATTCAAAAATCGTGTCGTTTTGTTTCATCCTGTTTGATGGTAATTCAGCTTTAGTTCATCCAACGTTAACAGTAGTTTCTGTTTGCAGCAGAGATGGCGCATGAGAGCGGTGGGGCCGCGGAGGGGTCGCCACAGCACACGCCCTCCCCTCCACACGCGCCGCGGCTTCCCCTCGCCGACACCAGCTTCCATCACCAGATCATGCAGGTTAGCACCAACAAATACCGTCATATCTACAACCAGATTACTCTACGCCTTTGATTCTTGATTTTTGTCCATGTTACAATTATTCCATGTCTTTTTTGTTTATGAGTTATATACGCCTCTAATTACTCTACGTCTTTCTGTGTTGGTATCAATGTGCTTCTTGATTAGCAAATCGTGCATCCTATTTAAATCATTTGTATTATGTTCTTTATCTACATCGTATTCTGGCGCATATTTTAAAATACCAACTTCAACTTTTTCCGTCACATCTTCGCTATTCAAAAACTGTATCACAGTAACGACTATTTTTGGAGTGTACCTACTGCAGGTCTTATTCCTTGAAGTCCTTTCTATTTAAGTCATCTACATCGGTCTCCCTAATTTTATATGGCTTTTCCTCATTATGTAATGCAATGTTCAAGTAATACTTCTTAAACTTAAATATGTTTCCAGACACATTATGATATTGATCCCAACAATATTCCTAGTCTACACAACTGCGTACTTTTTTATTACGTACTATAATGTTTGTAAACAGAGCACTGATGAGACTGGGTGGGAAGCCTGATTAAATCTAATCCGTACTAGAATGCTTTACTGCTATAAGGATTTATTTAATTCTGTAGTTGTAAATAGTAAGTAGTCGCTTTGTATGTACTCTTTCAAAGCCGATTAAAATAACGGGCCGACTATTTACAAAAAAGAGTTGTTCAACGCTAATAAATGTGAAGACTTTTTTACACATACAAGAATTGAAATATTTTATCGAACCAAAGTAAACATTTTTCATGTGTGGATAAATACAATTAATATGAGCTCCAAAGTATTATATTTAGCTGACAGAAATAAAAGTTTTGCCGACAGATATGTTGCTGATATATCTATTCGTGTCAGATCTAAAAATAACTTGTTTATTACTTTGGCTGATATATTATACTATGTATATCAGGTAGCGAGATATAAAAATACTTTTTCGTCAAAGATAAAGACAGAAGAAGGCTGCTTTTATTATGAAGGTCACTTGTTCTATTTTCGCTCCTTTTCACATTAAAGCCAATGTACTCTAGCCTCTAGCTAATGTAGCCTATAAACGTGCAGGCTTCAGCCCGATGTCTTCCTTTGTACCGGTAATACTTTTTAAAAGGGAGCAACTAATGTAAACATATATTATTTAAAAAAGCACCGCTAAGTACAGATGCAGGTGAAGGAGCGAAGCCCGCGGATTACCGTGACCTTTTCCCAAAATATAGCGAACGCTCGCCACATACATATTATTTTTACGCGATATTTATAACGCGACCGGCGCGCGCGCACTATTAATATCGCATACGTTGCTACGTATATATGTGTGTGTAGCGTCTGCATATGTTTACAGTATATGCGTATTATACGGATTAAATTTAGATATGAAATTATTCGCGGCCCCTTTCTGCAGATTTTTTTGAATATTGCTTGTATTTTATTTGTATTTATATTGGGTAGAAAGTGGATCAATGTTAAGTATACTATTGTGCTAGTAACTTATTGGGTAGTCGCTACTGTTTGTTTAATGTTTTTTTTGCTTGATAGAGTAATATTTACCGATCTTAATCGCGAAAGCTATTTCAGCGAATTATTATTGTGTTATGGGTAGTTTTTCGAATATAAACACCATACACACCTTTTATGGATACCTTAAGCTCGACGTAGTCCATCCTTTCTTCATCCTGTAAATTCACGTACAAAGTAAACGCCTCCCGGTCGCTCGAGCCAAGTCATTCTATTGAATTATAGGATTATGAAACTAGTTTCTTTGATGTTTATTTTAAATCGAAACTTGTTAAGAACGAGTGACATAAACTGGATTCCTAAAAAGTAATTAGTTTCAACTCGCTACACATTTAAGTCGTTTTCTAGAATTCACATGTGTTAAATACTTAATTAAAATGGGTGTACCTACCTAGACATACCTAGTATACCTAAAATAATCTTTGTTATGTAGGTACCTATTCTATTCTCTAAGTAGATATAATCTGTACGAGTCAAACCAAACGCAGCGGAGAGTTAGTGGTCAATAAATTGCCTGTCACAGGCTGTAATTGATCAGTTTCTTGATTGTGGGATAACAGTAATAGCCCTAAGTCAAAACTTCCGGACAGGTCCCATGTATGAAATGGGGAAGTTACATATTCTGAGCTGAAGCCCCGTGCTCCCCTGATTGACGACAATATTTCTGCCCCGCCCACGCGCCCGCGCAAAACATCCGTCCGTGCGATCTATTCGCAGCGTGCGCATTCCGACTACCCGCCATTTTTCCCTATGGAACAAAAATAATGCGCGCGTCGCCAGAAATACGCGCACGCGCTCATCGGTGTGAATTTTGTTTGATGTATTTTTTTGTAAATCGAATTCGACCGCTGGTGAAAGGTTGCATTGATCAGTTGACCTAAGCTTTGAAGTGACGGGAATGTTGCTTAACGGTGTTAACGTTTGTAACGTAGAGGTTTATAGAAAAGGTTTACCAACCAAGAAGCCCAAATTCGCCTTATTTTTGCATCGTAATCAACCAGTCTTGATTTTATTTGAATTGCAAATTTAAGATTCCATTGATTCAACACAAATTTCAGAAAATATCTTGACCAACAGCTTTGGTTCTAAATGATGTGTGAAACAAGAGATTTTAACATTTTATATTTGTTTTCTCCACGTTTCAAATGACGTACGAAGTGGCGTATTAAAGCTTCATGTTTGGTCCTTCCCCTAGAACTAATAGTACCTCCCCTCGGTCGTGGTCGACTGGTGTCCTACATGTATTTCATCTCTCGTTGTCAGAATCAGAACCCAAGAAAGAACCATATTGCTGAGCGGGCGAAACAGACATTAGAGAGTAGTTTCCTGATGCAAGTGAGTTTAAATTACAATAATAATGTGTACAGACAAGAGTTTGCAATGTGTCGTATTCAATGAACATGTTCAAATGTTGTCCAAAAGATACTTGAAATGACGCCAAAATATCACTCCATACATTTTAGATATTTTAATGTGAATCATGTATCTCATTTTATCATCAAATTAAAAGACCGCCGCTTTATAGGCAGGCATTCCTATAGCGATCAACCTTAATAATTAATTCTACGAAGCCATACGCTTGTCATCTCATCCTAACATGCGAAAATAATTTTACATTTCATTAAAATTTCATGTTTTATAAACAGTATTAAAATTGACTCTTTTGGACAACATTTTCAACATGGTTTTACCATTAGTATTGTTTATAAAATGAACAACGTTACAAATTTTTTTATGGAAGTAGTTGAATATGACACAGATGTTTTGACTAATTATTAAATTACAACGATATTAACATTCACTGGTTTAAGGGTTCACTTAATACAATCAATGTTATTTACAATACTCGTATTCCGTTAATAATAATTTTGTAGATGTGAAGTAGCAATTACTAGCACCTATAGAAGGGGTTTAGTCTTAGACTTAGATAATATAAGTATCGAAATACCAAAAATGATTTTTAATACCTCCAAACCAACATGGTATGCAAGCGCTGTTATGATTAACTTTCTAATCCATAATGGTTTGTTAATCATTACATAATCTTTTTTAGAATGCGGTGGTCATACTAGACATAGGTATTAGAAAAACGCCACCAAAAAAATCGTGAAAGTACTAAACAAAACATGGCTCCTTGCGGGACCTCTTGCAGTACTAACTGTGTGGATTAATGTTGCAGTTGAAGAAGCAACAACAACTGCAGCAAGAAATCCTGTTGCAGCACTTCCAGCAACAACGGCAGCAGCTTGCGCAGGAGCATGAACAACAACTGATGCACCATTTGAAGGTAAATATGCTGCAGGTAAATACGAATCGACAACTTTTATATTTTTTAGACAGTAATTAATTTTAGTTAACTTTTAGTTTTACAAGTTATCGAACATGAACAGTACTTCAAACGAAACAATCCTTGGCATGGTGGTACATATCTGCTATGCCATTCATGTATGCCTTTTAAATAAACAAAGTCCTCAGTGCCTTTAAGATTTCACAGTCCAATACGTAGTACTATACCTACAGCTATTAAATCGCCAAACATTATTTATTTTACGAATAGTCAACAAAAAACAAATGTTTGACAAGCAATACCGCCACCAGGCAGCCGGTCACACAGGTCGTTTCACGTGACGGACCGCGGACCGGCCGGCGCCGGATCGTGATCGAGCGTAATTACTTTATTTCGTCCACATTGAGCGACTGTGATTGATACGCACCATCACGCCTTGGGGTTAGTGGCAAACACGTGATTTTGTCCTGATTCAATAGAACACTGGTCGATGAGACAGCTAGAACAGCGCCACATGATATATTTGTGACGTTCATCATTGAATTTTAAGAAGTAGTATGTTCTAATATTTCATCAATATCCGTGTACGATTTACTACTAGCACTAACAAAAACTATTTGTTTTGTCATCTCCTTATCCTATCCATTGATATTTGTTATCTTTATTTTATTAGTTGATCCTTTTACAACCGAAACAACATCTCGCCCCTAAGGACCAAAAAAAATTACCTAAATTCACGCGACACTACCTTTGGAATGTAGGACAGTGTCGACTCACACGACACCGCGCTGATATTAATAGACATGAATGGGCAGCAGTAATTACATCATTCATACGTTGTGTAATTGCATTAACCTCCGCCACGCCGCCGTCGGCACTCCCTGCTGACGAAGTGGTGGACGTGACGGCTCGTCTGTTGGTGGCTTAGTGGGGCAGACTTAGTGATGGTGGAGTGTTGCAAGTGTTGATTGTATATATTGAAGAGTATAGTATCGATTTGATATCGTAAGTTGATTCTTTTGGTCTTTTAGAACATTGTGGAACATTGAAGTTGTTGTGATGGAATTTGCCCATATAGATGTGGATAATTATAATTTGTAAGCTCCGCCAGCCTTACTGATTAATTAATTAATACCGCAATGCTCTTTAGGTCATGTCCACAACTCTCTACGCATTGAATTCGTCACACAAAGACTACATCCCATGTTATTTTTCTTCCATGCATTCATGGCACAACAGCAGTAGGACCTATTGCTCGGCGGCAGGGATGAGTATTGGCAAATACTCTTTGCTCTGCATTACTTCAGTATTTCGAACTTTATGAAGTACCTGATGCATGTATTATATAATGGGCCGCTATGAACCACAAGTCATTGAATAATTACTAATATTAGATCACCTTGGTCCTTGAATGACAACAATTTAAGTTATAAAAATCATTCTATATGCATTATAATCAAACTGGCATCAAATAAACAATTGTATTTATTTAATTGTAATTTATTGTTTATAGCTTCCCGCCAGCGGCTTCGCCCGCGTGGTCTTATAATTTTTTCCCCGTTTTTGCTACATTTTTCATTACTACTCCGCTCCTATTAGTCGTAGCGTGATGATATATAGCCTATGTTACTCGGGGATAATGTAGCTTTCCAAAGGTGAAAGAATTTTTGAAATCGGTCCAGTAGTTTCGGAGCCTATTCATTACAAACAAACAAACAAACAAATCTTTCCTCTTTATAATATTAGTATAGATGATGACTGGTATTAGACTGATAATAGTCACATAGTTTAGCTACAATTAATAAATGTAAGTAATTGTGTATTATGATAAGCTATCAGTTAGTGAAAGTATACCCTAGTGAACGTAGGCCTCCCCCAAAGATAGCTCTTTGGGGGAGGCCTACGTTCAGCAGTGGACGGCAATAGGCTGATATGATAGTGAAAGTAACGTTGATGTAAACTGCGTAAGCTGTGCTGTAATAATTAAACCATGTTTATTATTCTTATCAGATTTATTAGTACTTACTGATACCAAAGTCAAAACGTGACCGTGACCTACGCTGACCATTCCAGAACCCACCCTTTAAATAACCCTAAGGGTATCTTTTTGTATTTTTTTTAAGCATTTTCCATGCTTTTTCCTTCATTAAAAATAACCCTAAGGGATTAAGTAACCCTTTTCCCGATGCTCGCTTATGATATTTGTTATAAAAACGGTATTTATCCTTAATATTATTTAGAAAAAAATACTCGTAATTTAAACAAAAATAATTATAATAGTAAGAACATGCACTATTTACAAGAGTGATATTCGGGATACTTTCTAAATGAGTAACATAGGCTCATTCTGTCAAACTAGTTGTTGAAATATTTACGAAATCACTGGGTAGTGAGTCAAAGCATGCGTCACGAATGCCATTCCCACCACACATGAACATCTTCAGACCACTGGGCACATGCCGCCCGCGTCGACCGGGATAACAGTGTTTACATCTTGTCACACTGTCATCTTTATTTATTGTAATTTTCATTGTAACGGTATTTCGGAGCACGAAATTGTTTTGTTTGGTGTTTATTTGTGTTTTTTTATATTAACATATCGGCCATGTCCTGATTATTGTATGGAATGTGTCGTATGGGAGCTTTGTCCTTAAACTTTTGATAAAAAAGGAAACCGATTAAACGTCTTCAACGTTTTCTTTTTTACACTTCGAAGAGCGAATGCAAACCAGTAGTAAGTCGAGCAATTTATAGCGTAACTAAATTTAGAAAGGATTTAGGGAAATTCCTTTATTATTGAAAAAAGTTAGATCAACGTCTGTACGACACCGGGACACAGATAGTGACACTGTATACCTACTTAGCAGAACTTTGTTTGTCTAAAACTGAAACTATAACAAAAGAACCGGTTTAGTTGATTAATTTAAAATTTACATACAAAGTCCTATTAAATAGGAATGATGTCATTGTTTTGAAATACAAAACGCCTATTTAAATTTTAGCACATTAATTCTTGGTGTTGTAGATGTGGTCCGTTGTGTATATCTCAGAATCTATTATGATCATATTTTTCCGTTTAAAATAACATTGAACGTATAATTTTCGAATGGACACCATAATTTGAAATTATATGTATAAAGTAGATTTGCCTAAAGATTTGAAGTACTGGTCATTATTAGAATTCAAATTTTCTTTGTATTTCCTTTTGAATAAAATATTTGAACCAAACGTTACAGGTAGTCATTACGCGAACAATTCAGATCACTGTGCTGGGAATGATAAATAATTTACACAATAATTGATGTTTTTTTAATACACTAAATTCATATCTAAATAGTGATCTGGAATGTGCGTAACAGACGGCCATTTGTAAAGTAGACCCTCCTTATGAGGGTTGTAGTAGGCAACAATAACGGCATGACTAACGTTCCAGTTATGGGAACAGCAGAAGGCCATGGAGGAGGCGGCCCGGCGGGAGGCACGCGAGGCGCTGGAGGCGCGCGAGGCTCGCGAGCGGCACGAGCGCGACCGCGTCGAGCTCGTGCGCAAGAAGGACAAGCACGAGCACAGCGCCAACGCCTCCACAGAGGTCAAGCAGAAGCTGCAGGTACACACCTTCACCATTCAAATTATCCACTGGGACACTAGGGGTTTTTAGCGCTTCAGAACGTCCAAAAGTTTTTCTTGATTTTTGCATAAGAATCTTGTATACAATAAGAATGGCAAGGCTTGATATTTAAGTTATTTGTGATAATCTTGAGGACGAAGCAAAATAAATAATTATCTAAAGCGTATACACGAAGGGCTAATAATTAAAAAATATATAGTTTTGAAGGTAATATAATATTATATACGTGTTGATGGTTTGATCGTTGTGATAGACTTTAAAAAAAGGGTTTGGTTTACACACTAATAAGTAAATTCTTTCATCTTTTCAGCAATTTCTAAAAAAGAAACAAGCAAGTGCAAATGGAACAGTACCTGGATCATCATATAGAAATTGGTAAGTTTAGCTCCTATGCTTTTTTACTTTAGGTACTTCAATTTTAAACATTATAGATTTCTATCTTTTTGTATTTTTTAAGCATTTTCCATGCTAAGATTACAAGTTATTTTTAATGAAGGAAAATTTTTTCCTTCATTAAAAATAATTTTTTTCCTTCATTAAAATTAAATTATAGATTTCATCAGAAATTAGACAATTTATTTTAATGACGTTGTTGGTTCTTCTCCATGTTTATAAAAGCTATAAACTATGTATATGTGCGTGTTGCAGGGGTATAGTGAAGTCGTCGTCGGGCGAGTCGATCACGTCGACGGGCGCCACGGCGACGCACCCGTACCGGCTGGCGGCGCCGCTGCCGCTCGCGCTCAACGCCGCGCCCGCGCCCGCGCCGCCGCAGGCCTCGCCCGACTACCCGCTACGCAAGACCGGTACGGCTCTACTGTCTACTTACTGCTCTCATGCATCCGTGTTCACTGGACGTAGCCTAACACATATTGTATTGTAGAATGTTGCTCAAGCTATTCCTAGTTGGTAATAATGCAGACAAATATTGTTTGAGCAGTATTCTAGAATACAAGTGTACGTTTGAGAGTTGGTGTGATTTTAAATTAACACAATCCTTGAAAAAAAAAGTCGTCGGTAACATAAATATTGTAAACGATGCTGTACAGTCACGAGCAGAATTCAAAAGCGAATTTCTCTTAAAGTACTGATAGAAATTTTGTGGTATTATGAACATAGTATTTACGAACCAATACTTTAGTGACATTGGAGTTATCTCAAAGTTGTGATCGTCCTATTTATGTAAAAAACTAGCAGTTTTGGAAATGTTTACATATTTTTGCTCGTGACTACGAAACCGACTTGAGTCGCTAGCAGGTATAATAACATGAATGTAGATAGTTAATGTAATGGCGTTAACGTGAGCATGCGCGTGCACTAACCTTGCAGCGTCGGAGCCCAACATGCTGAAGGTGCGGCTGAAGGCGCGCGTCATCGAGCGCCGCGCCTCCCCCCTCGCGCGCCGCCCCGCCCGCCCGCGCGCGCGCACGCGCAGTGAGTAGCCGGCGCAGGGACCGCTCTGCGACCATGCTGTTTTATTGCATTTCAATGTTATATATAATGCTGATTTGAACGCAGATTTACATAGAAAAAATCATTTTCACGTTTACATTTACCTATTTTAACGAAGTGTCTATCCCGCGTAGATTGCGAGGGCGGTTCACCGCGCGGCTCGCCGCCGGGCGGCGCGTCCACGGGCGCGACCGCTCCCATCCGCGAAGAGGAGGAGGGCTGCCCCCGGGCGGCCGAGCTGCTATTCTCTTCTCCCTCCATGCCTAACATCAGCCTGGGCCGGCCGCACCAGCCACCGCCCAGGCACCACCCGCCACCGCCGCAGCCGCCGCAGCCGCACCCTCACTCACCGGTAAGTTCAGCTGCCACAGCAGCAGTCCAAAAGTGTTTGGTTTCTGAAATTCCAAAAGTTATTGTAACGTATATGTTGTGGTGCAGGTGGTAGCGTCGCTGCCGCCGGTGTCGGAGGTGTCGGGCTGGGCGGGGCTGGGCGGGCGGCTGCCCAAGCGGCCGCTGGGCCGCACGCACTCGGCGCCGCTGCCGCTGGGCGACCCCGCGCTCACGCCGCCCACCGCGCACAACTACCTCCGCGACCAGATACGGAAAACGGTGCGCATTCCCCTCCGATACATACTCCGGCAATACTCCTTCCTTTCCTGCTAAGCAGAGAACGTTTTAGTCACAGTGTGTTTGATGCGTTTACAGGTGTTAACTCGTGCGCACGACGCGGCCGCGGCGCAGCTGCGCGAGGAGGAGGGGGAGGTCATCGACCTGACGGCGCGGCGCGTACCCCCCGCGGGCGACGTGCCGGCCGGGGCGGGGGCCAGCCCGGCGGGGGCCGCCCCGCCCGGCGCCCCGTGCGAGCCGGCCCCGCTGGCGCGCGCGCTCAGCTCGCCGCTGGTGGGCGCGCGCACGCCCGCTACCGGCCTTGCCTACGACGCGCTTATGCTTAAACACGGGTGAGACACTAGCATTTAAAGTAGATTAACGTCGCAAACCGTACAATACTTACTAAATATTCAATATAAGATTTATGTGAATAAATATTAAAATCAAACCATTAATCAAATAACACCTTAATATCTCAGTTGATAAAAATGTGAATGTGTGTGTAGTTGTGCGTGCGGTGCGCACGCGCCGACGCACCCGGAGCACAGCGGGCGCCTGCAGTCCGTGTGGGCGCGCCTGTGCGAGACCGGCCTGGCGGCGCGCGCAGAGCGGACGCGCCCGAGGAAGGCCACCTTCGAGGAGCTACAGGTTACATATATGTTTTTTATTATTTTGAAAATTACAAATTACTTGACATTTGATTTTATTTAAAAATTTTACACAAAGGTTTCACATCTAATATGATGATGACTGCCCCCATCGATTTCGGTCACGGCGACCGCTTTATGGACTCTGTTGTCGCTGTCGAGCTCGCATGTGGTTTATGTAGCCAATTTTCTTGGTAAAAGTTGTCGAGCATTGCATATCTAATATAGTTGTATTTCTACAGTCAGTACACACGGAGTCTCACGTGGCGGTATTCGGGGGCCGCGCGCGCGAGGCGGGCGCGGCGGGCGCGGGCCCGGCGGGGGCGGGGGCGGGCGCGGGGCCGGGGCCGGGGGCGGGCGTGCGCGCGCTGGTGCGCTTGCCGTGCGGTGGGCTGGGCGTGGACTCGGACACGGCGTGGTCGGACGCGCACACGGCGGCGGCGGCGCGCGCGGCGGCGGGCGCCGTGCTGGACCTGGCCGTGCGCACGGCGCGCGGGGACCTGCGCAACGGGTTCGCCGTGGTGCGGCCCCCGGGGCACCACGCCGAGCCCAACCAGGCGATGGGCTTCTGCTTCTTCAACTCCGTCGCCGTCGCCGCGCGCATCCTGCACACCAAGCACCGCCTGCAGAGGATACTTATTGTCGATTGGGTGAGGCATGAGCTCATTTATTATAATTGTCGAATTAAAATGTTACAGAAAAAACTACCTTCATGCAGTAAGTTGTATTATATAAATAGTTTAATTTACCAAGCTATTTGACATATCTTCAGGACGTGCACCACGGCAACGGCACGCAGCAGATCTTCTACTCGGACCCGCACGTGCTGTACATGAGCATGCACCGGCACGACGACGGCAACTTCTTCCCGGGCACGGGCGCCGCCACCGAGGCGGGCGCCGGCGCCGGCCTGGGCTACACCGTCAACGTGGCCTGGGGCGGCGGCACCAACCCGCCGCTCGCAGACGCCGAGTACCTCGCCGCCTTCCGCTCCGTCATCATGCCCATCGCCAAGGTTGTTGCTCATTTCTATATTCAGTTGTAAAATATTTATATTTTAAATCACTACTCAGCTTAAGTTTACGAAGGAATCGTTAGAATAAGATATGTACTGTCGGTGTACAGGAGTACGAGCCCGAGATAGTGCTGGTGTCGTGCGGGTTCGACGCGGCGGCGGGGCACCCCGCGCCGCTGGGCGGCTACAGCGTGTCGGCCGCGTGCTTCGCGCACATGACGCGCGAGCTGCAGCAGCTGGCGGGCGGCAAGCTGGTGCTGGCGCTGGAGGGCGGCTACGACCTGCCCGCCATGTGCGACTGCGCGCAGGAGTGCGTGCGCGCGCTGCTGGGCGAGCGCGTGGCGGCGCCCGCGCTGCACGAGCTGGCGCGCCCGCCGCATGCGCGCGCGCAGGACGCGCTGCGCACCACCATCGCCGTGCACGCGCCGCACTGGCGCAGCCTGCGCCGCGGCGCCGCGCTGCTGGCGCTGTCGGCGCTGGACGCGGCGCCCGCCGCCGCCGCGCTGCGCCTGGGCCGCCTGCAGACCGAGCGCGACGCCATTGACACGTGCCAAGCCATGGCCACGCTGTCCATGCATCAGCCGCACCCGCCGCACCACCTGCCCGACCCCAACGCGCACAGGTACATACAGACATTAACTAAATCATCAAATAAATTAATAGTTACAATACAGTTTTTCTTATTTGAAAATAGCAACGAGCAATTTAGTTTAGTATACTTACTGGCACTGTCCGTTGTGTAGGTCTGCGGAGAGCTCCCGCTCGGTGTCGGAGGAGCCCATGGAGCAGGACGAGGGCAAGTGAGCGGCGCGGGGCGGCGCCCCGGGGGGCCGGCCGCGCCCCGGCCGGGCGGGCCCGCCCCGACGGGGACACTTCAACATTCCGGTTCCGGTAGTTAGCCGTTAGTTCGTGGAGTGACACGTACTCGAATCTGTGCGCGTGGCCGTGTGGCGTGTGTATCTACAGTTGAAAGCTTTAAGGTGTAGTCGTGACGTGTACAACTGTGCTGTACTGTGCCGTGCCGTGCTGTGCCGCGCTGTGCCGCGCCGTGCCGCGCCGTGCCGCGCTGTGACCAGGCGCTACGGCCGGCCGCGCCTGACGACCGATGCGACCTACTATACCAAAGATTGTTTCAAATTCTGATGTTACAAAAAGTATTTATTCAATGTGTATATAATGGAAATTGTGCAAATCTATTGTTGTAAATTAAAATACATTTTTATGGTGGATAAAAATATTTGTATATGTGTCTTTGTCATGTAATGTAGATGATGATCGGTGGTCGGAGTGTTTGTCACCCGACGATGTATATTGTAGCGACGTCCGCCGCTCGTTGTGTATGCTACTTGTACATGTCCACTGTTGTACTCTCAAGGTGTTCGTGCCGCGACCAGGCGGCTCTATGTGTTTGTTGCGCCCGCGCCGCGGCCGGGGTCTGTTCAGTCCTACTTGTATACAAGTGCGGCACCCTCCTGTTTATATTGTACAGTGAGCTCTGTACTTGTACGACGTCGCTGTTAGACGTCACTCCCACTTTTTGTAACGTGTGATAACTTAATATGAAACGAATTAGATTTTTTGGACAAAATGTCCGATCAAAATATTGAAACAATGAATTTCTATTTTATATCCTCCGCACGTAACGTTTGCGGGGACGAGAATGTTGTGTATCTGTGTTGATTTTAATATTTTCACTTGTGATTGAATCCTGAAGGATTTTTTACATCGCCCGTGAAGCGATGAAAACTTTATGAGAAGTTAGATTGATGTAAAGTCAGATGTAAATGTTTATATGAGAAATATATTTAACTAGCAGAATATGAAATGAGTTTCTGGATAGTGGAACTTGTTGACTATAGCCGACTACTTGTCCGTGCGTTTGTCGCATCCTCTTACTATATATTTTTGTATGACGGCTGTCTGTGTGTATACAACGTACCTATGGGATGGGATCCTTGTACGATAAACAGAGTTAAACAAATGTTGTGTCTTTGAAAATTTTATTGTTAAATTGGAATAAAGATAAATAATTATTTAATAAATGTATATATATTATATATATATTTGGAAATATAAACGAATTTTCATTTCGATTTTTTCCTTTCAGCCTGATGTTATCCAATTGCTAACATTACATTTATTATGGTATAGGGAGTAAACGAACATACAGACATTTATAGTCTTATACATGTTGTAGTGATTTTAATTTTACACACAATAATATTACATACATACACAAACGTCTAAAAAATTACTTGCAGAAACTAAAATTAAACGCAATAGGAAACTATATTTAAGATTATCTCCGATAAAATGCAACAATTAACCATGAGTAATGTGTAAAAGTAACATAATAACTAAAAAAACTCCTAAACTAAGCTTATGTACAAAAATAACCATCTCCTTAGCGCTAAATATAAAATATATTCGCGTAATTTGCCTTATCCTATGAACACAAGAGTTCAAAGTGTTTAAACATACATTTACATTTCCATAACTGTCTTGAAAAGTAAAAAAGTGGTGTGCATGAGTTGAATATTCAAAAGCATAATTTATAAATGAAGAATAAAATTGTAATAGTGAGGGGCCCTATTTCCATCAACTGCTGCAGCTGAACACTGCAAACCGATCGAAAAGCGCATTTTTACTTAGTCACGACTTCTGTTTATAAATAGCACTAACATCGTAGTACACTGGGTTAAAAAAAATAAACGGAATTGTAGGTAGACAAAAACGAGTATATAATCAATGACGCAAATTACTCCAAAGCGCGTAAGAAATAATATGTAACTACCCGTCATTAGTGATTAGACAAAGGCAAGACAAGATTATTCAAATTTAAATAACTTAATAAATAATTCAAATTTAAACAACTTTGATATAAATAATATTATGTAAATATGATTTTAATGTCATCATGTCGTACTAGTTCTTGTTGTAATCGGTAACTCTCCTTCGTCACTTCTTCTGGACGATCCACTAATTTACTAATATCAAAATCAAAATAATTTTATTTTCACATAGATCTTATGCAGGCACTTATGAAATGTCGAAACTAGGTGAACGGTTCCAAATTGGTCGTTTCCTATGGAAAAGACCCGGCAAGAAACTCCATGGTTACTCTTTTAAATTTTGATTGAAGTATCAACACTTGAATAGCGCGAAGCATAGGAACCGGTGAAGCCGGAATCAGACGCACACTTTATGCCCACTATAACCACACCTAGTTTCATAAAAACGAAGTGAACCACTTGTTAGGACTACGATCACACGGCGTGTATGAAAGGCAATGAGTGTAAACTGCAACACGGGCGGTGACTCCGGTAATCCATCCCCGATGGGGATCACACGTACACTGACGGACGAGCGAACATTAGCTGACAAGTAATAATAAGTCATTTGTTTAAGCTTTACATAAAAGCGCGACTGCGTTTGGTGGCACCCGAACATTTTAACACTTAAATATTTTATTAATATACCCACCTCTTTCTTTAAAACGTACATAACATGATATTTTACATTAAAAGACAGCTAAGAAAATGATAACACCTTTATGTATAAATATAATAAGATACTATCGGGCATAGCTAAGAATACACTGTACACTGAATATAATGTAGGTAGAATATTTACTTGCTGGTTATAATAGGTACAACAATAATTGTGGTGGAGGGCCTTTCGCGCCAAAATACAAAAAGATTTCGTAGAAGTCACAAAATTAAAAAGTTGGTTATTTTTTTAAAGCGCGTTTGCGTAGCAGACCTAATTATTTAAAAAGTTTTCCAATATTAAAATTTTCTATATTATTGAAAAAGTGTGCAACAATAACTTAAAGTACTTACTTAATATTTTCAAGGAACCACATAATCAAAATTTGACGGAAAAATTATTAAGGCGAGGCATTGACAAACTAGGCGAGGCATTGGCAAATACTTCGTGGTTTGCGATCGTAGGCTCGCGCTGTGGAACAGAGACGTCATAGAGTCGCGCTTACTATATTTATTTTTGTTGCTATATAGGCTTCTTATATATATTTTGAGAACAAAAAATATTGATAAAAATTCAATTAAGTATGTCTGCGTTTTAAAAATGGATGTATGAACGTGGTACTAAGGAGCTACTATAGTACGGTAGTAGTTGTATGCTAGTCCCGGTAATGTCTACCCGTGTGACGTCGGGACGAACCGCTAGGAATTAAAAATTACATAATTAAATTATTATGTACCTAATGTTAAATGTATATTTTAAGATTTCTAATTAAAGGTAACATGTCAAAATAGCATGCTAATAAATTTAGAGGTACTGCTGCTATCTACAAAAGATTCTTAAACAAAAATTATAAAATATTAAATATGGTAACACATACATTCGTTTCTGGATCTCATAACTGAGTTATGAGCCGTTTTGTGTGATGATGTGCGTGTATAATTATACTGGTGACCATTTTTAACATACCGAGACCCCTCCGTGCCTCGGTGAGCACGTCGTAAAGCGCTCTTTCCCTGTTGTCAAGGGCTAGATTCCTACAAGACACAAATATGTGTGATGAAAATAATGGTTTGTGTTGGTCTGGGTATTTCTTAAGTATATAAAAAAACTATTTAAGTATTATTTCTATTGTGTAGTGCTCTACTAATTTTGGGACTGATGGTGCTGTATAAAATGTCCCCTAACGAACGAACGAATACAGACAACTATGTCAATCGTTAGTGGTAGTCAAAAGCCCAAGAAAGCCTGACAACTTCGAATATCCTTCGAATATTGGTACTGCCCAGAAATTTAGAAGCATATATGTCTGACTGCAGTCACTTCGTGTTCGTGTAAAATATTAGTATTCTGCGGCATTGGTTACATTGGAAGCCTATCCCTACATAATTGAGAAAAAGCTAAGACGATGATCATTCAGTCGTTTTATCTAATCAGTCACAACGCCAAGCTTAGGATGTACTAGGGACATCCTAAGATTGGCTTTGTAGGTAGGTAATAATTTGATGGCAAATGGTTCACCACCTCTTACATGGGGCCTACACATACCAGCAAACTTTTAGTTACATTAGTATATCTCAGTTTATCACCATAACCCTTGACGAATACAGGCGCGGACGTGATATTATGTTAAGTAATATATGAAAATTGGTGTCGGTATTCGGTATTTTTTCTTCCTATGTAAACCAGAATAAGACAAAATGGTCTACCGTTCCTATTAGGATCACACATTGTTATTAGAAATTTATATTACTTATTAGGTTTATTTGTAGTGTGTAAAAGTATATAGAAATAGTTTTTTCATCCCACCATCTCGGAAAGACTATTTTTAAGTCGTTTTTATCCTCTCGAGAGACAAAAAAAAAAAAAAGGTGAAAAAAAAGGTGACCTGATGATGGAGACGGAAGACAGTCGAAGAAAACCCTTAATGGTTTACAGCAGCTACCTCGTGTTTGAGCTTATTTAATTCCATGTTACAACATAATAAACACCTAACGTTAACCTGATGATGGAGATGGAAGACTGTCAAAGAAAACCCTCAATGGTTTAAAGATAGACCACATTAAATAATGTAACCATTTTTTTAAACATTAGAATGGGTATAGTAAGCTTTCTTTAAAAGATACACTTATGGTATCGGGAACTTTTTTATAGGCCTATCAAAAAGGAACAATTCTACTATACATTATTTTTTATATCTCAAAGGGATAAGGCAGCATTTTCCATGAAAGTTCCCAGTCGCTTAATTTTTTAGATTTAATTTTGATTTTTTTTTACGTTATTGTATGTTGATTTATAGACCTGGTTACCTGAAATACATTGAAAATATATTAAATGTGATAATATTTTTTTATATTCGCATAAATCCAAAGACGACTCTATTTAGCTTTGTTCTATTTTACCGATTGTCAATTTGATAAGTCCAGTCTAATAAGCATTTACATTGTATAGGCTTCCCGTACACTGAAAGGTCAGCTTATACTGGTCGTGGGAGCTCATCTGACACAGACCCGGCGCTGATAACAGTCCGTGGCGGACTGACAGGAGGCATTCTCCATACAAAAACAAGTGCAAACTAGCTTATAGTGGAAAGTCGTATGCGCCAAAACGGTTTTTCTCGTTTAAAATCTAATCTAAAATGTATTTTAAAAAATCCAATTACCATTTCAAAGAGTCTGTTGAAACTTATCTATAGTCAAAATTTAAAGATTTAAATCCGTTCCGTTTCTTCATAAAATGCGAATCCATGTTTTTGAAGAGCTGTCTTCAAAATTTTTTTCTCTGCAGTAAAGTTTAACCAATCGTGTTTCTGTACTACAAATTTATAGCTAAAGACATGAATAATGACATATGTAAAAATCAGATCCGTATGTTTTGTAAAGGCTGAGAAATATTAAGATCCATGACCCCCAAATCTTCAATGCGTCGTCTTAATACAATTGGAAAATGTAAACATACGATGCACACTCGATCTCTGGTCAGCAAACACTTAAAATTCCTTTTTTTTAATATAAGAAGTATACGCGTGTCAACCACCACAATTGTTAGCTTATAGACTAGACGGTAATAGGTCAGAACGTAGTAAGATCGTCGCGACGCGTTAAACTAGAAGCAATTTAAATCAAGCTCATAGCCACAATCCAGGAAGATATTTCTATACTATTGTATATGTCACCGTAAGATTGTGAACAGTGTTAGTTTATAATCTAATTATAGAGATTGTAACCTGTCTTCGTTAAGTTTTGAACTGCATTTGATCACAGTTAAGGTTTTGTATTTTTATTTGAAAAATAATGCGTTAAATTTTGAGCAGTATGTTAGGCTTCTAAATTTTTCGTCAGTTTACAATCACAAGAGACAAATTATAATGTAACGGTATCTTCAGTTTCACCGTTACACTTTGCTCGAGCACTGTTTCATTTCGTTTCGTATAAATGCTAAATGACTAGTCCAAGTAGTCGAACGAAACAAAGAATACAGTTAATATAATATATACCTACATATCATATAAAACTTAATATTACTTTATTGTTGTAAAAATAACTAAATATAGGTAAATTGTGCAAACTATTTAAAAAACTCACAACCTCTTTTCCGTGGCTACGACCTTAAATAATTGCATTGTTTAATAACATAACAAAACATATAACAGAATGATGTAGCGTTGTTAAAATTGTTGCGTTCCATGTTAATGTGTGGCTAATTTAAACAATATTTATATTTATTTTTTGAAATTATATATATAAACCATATTTCTATTATTCTGAAACTATACCACTACTCTGTCCAGTGAAGCAGTAATAAGTTATTTTGTCGTAGTAATCAAACGTTACCAACTACTGACATAACATATTTTCATGCAAAGCAACAGTTAGTGAAGTGGACGTTGTGGTGCGGGTGCCGTGTGGGCTAGGGCCGGTCGGGCGGGAGCCGTGTGGGCTAGGGCCGGTCGGGCGGGTGCCGTGTGGGCTAGGGCCGGTCGGGCGGGTGCCGTGTGGGCTAGGGCCGGTCGGGCGGGTGCCGTGTGGGCTAGGGCCGGTCGGGCGGGTGCCGTGTGGGCTAGGCCCGGTCGGGCGGGTGCCGTGTGGGCTAGGCCCGGTCGGGCGGGTCCAGCGTGGCGCAGTGGCAGCTACACGAGCTCACCGGGCACTCCGTGTGCTCCCTGTCGCACAAACAAAATAATGTTACTAGTACATGCAGTGCCAGCCTTGCCAACCAAATTGGGTTCGGCTTCCAGTCTAGCCAGATGCGACCGTACCTATATCAGTATTTTATCAGCATCATATTTTATTGCCATCAGTACCATTGAATGAACAAATTCTATTTACTAAGGGATTATAAAGATGGGCGAGACTAGTCACTGAGTGTGTACCAAGCAACGCAAATCGTAGACGAGGTGGGCCGAAGAAACGATAGCGAGATGACTTTGATCGCTTTTTACCAGCGTGTTATGAAAAGCCCACGACAGAAAATCCTGGACTAACTTAGGGGAGGCCTTTGCCCAGTAGTGGAACACAAAAGACGCTACATAAAAAAGTCATTATAGGCAACGATGTCACGAAGAGTTATTGTAGTTACTGTAAAAGCTTAGATTATGTGGGCGTAAGGAGCACTAACTTGAACCAGTTGATGAGATGTTGTGCATGTCCGCCGTGTCTGCAGGCGACGCACCAGCTGAACCACGCGCTGAAGGCGGCCCCCGGCGCCCCGCCCGCCCCGGCCCCCGCCCCCGTCCCGCCCGCGCCCGTGCCCACGTGCAGCGAGCACACGCCGCAGCGCGGCAGCGGCTTGCGGCAGTTAGGACACGACGAGATTTGCTAAACATTACAAATTGTTATACTTAAAACATTTTAACAATTTGCTTTTGTTGCTACTCAATGCTATTTAATCAAAAAAAACTAAGTAAACCAACTAAAATCAGTCGGTTGTCAATAGAATGTAGAGGGCAGAAGAGCAGTAGTGCATGATTTGGTGTGTGAGGTACCTTCATCTTGGCGGCGGGCGGCGGCAGGCGCGCGAGCGCCACGCGGGGGCGCGCCCCGGGCGGGGCGGCCACGGACTTGCCGCAGTAGGTGCAGGCCACGCACACGTGGCGCGGCACGCCGGCGCCGCCCCACTCGCCGCCCCCCGCGCCCCCGCACGCCCACGTGTCCAGCGCGCAGCGCGCCCACCACAGCTGCCAGCTATCCAGGATCGTGCGGTAGCTGCCCAACAATATCCTACCTTAAATATCCTATTTATAAAACAGCCTCTTCTTACACGTTAATAGTATGGAATGGGCCCACAACGGACGGTATATATTTATTCCTAACATAAGTGACTCCCATCACATGTGATGATCATTATGATATCATAACTAGAAAATATTATGTAGTATTAAGTCCGGGAAAAAATAAAAGTTTTGGCAGCGGTGGGATTCGAACCCACGCCTCCGAAGAGACTGGTGCCTTAAACCAGCGCCTTAGACCGCTCGGCCACGCTACCGTTGGAGTAACTCAATGTAAATCCAGCTCCCTACACAGTTTTCTTGGTATACAGTTGTCTGTTTTGCAGTAGTAAATAAGGGTTTTCGTAGTACTACATAATTCTATCTCGGGAAGATTTGTGTGATATCTGCATAAAATTCAAATTTCAATAATTTTACGGCCTTTATGAGATATCTTAGAGGAAACATCGTATTATAATGTTATTTTCGAATCTAGGACTTTTTATAAATCACTGAAATATCTGCTAATAGCTGTCCAAGTGAAGACTTCTGAATTTTAATTCCCAATTATTATCTCAAATATTACAAATTTGATATCTTTATTAGATAACCAGGTTTCAAAGTAGAAGAATATAATATCGGCACTTTTTATTAACTATAAAATTTTGTTTACAATAGTAGTAGTAATAGTATTCTTTTACTAACTACTTGCCGACACAGTTGTGTGCCCAAATGTCGATTGTACTTCACAAATTATAATATAATCGATTCGAAGTTAGTACAGAGTGAAATATACGCGTCGTGATCGCAAGGGTAGCGTGGCCGAGCGGTCTAAGGCGCTGGTTTAAGGCACCAGTCTCTTCGGAGGCGTGGGTTCGAATCCCACCGCTGCCAAAACACTTTTTACAAGATTTACCGTACACCAATGACAAGCAAAAATATATGAAAAGAAGTTGTTAAACTAAAGTGTAGGTACTACGTGTTTCATGGTCAGCTATACCTAAGTGCTGCCTGCTGATGTAATGTTTTGTTTCGTACGTTGTCGACATACGGTCGCACGGGTGTGCAAGCGATAATAGTTGATTAAGATCAGGCTTTTATGACAATTAACATTTAATTTGTTTAAAAAGAAATATCATTAATCGATAACTTATTGTTGTTAACATCAACATTTCTGGCAACAGTAGTTTGTTTATAAAATCAATAATAACGTGAAGACAAAATATCGTTTTAACAATATTGTCTAGACCGTTCAATTGCTACAAATAATGTCATGTTATCGGTGGAAACCATTCAGTCTGGCTCCAGACAAAGTAAACTTGGAGAATGGCAACCGGGACGTCGGACTATGATAAGAAAAAGGTATGTTAATAACAGAAAAAAGTGTTTTGGCAGCGGTGGGATTCGAACCCACGCCTCCGAAGAGACTGGTGCCTTAAACCAGCGCCTTAGACCGCTCGGCCACGCTACCATATACTACATAAGCCAAATTATGGCATTCGTTTGGATTCCGTTTATTTTCTTTATTCAGCGCCAATAAAACAAATTATGACTGTTTAAAATTATGACTGTGTAAAAAACTATTTTAGCGTAGTTATAACAGAATAGCATCACGACTGATATGACGAATAATAAATTGATGTAGATGGAGTTAAAATTATAACAATTTCACTTACAAAAATAGGATATCGTTGTTTTTACCAGTTTATCTGCTTTTATTTTATTCAAGGTGGTTTATCTTACATGAGTGAAGACCGACGGCTGGACACAAATCCTTTAACGCGCATATAGTGAATGGATACCCTAGGGTTGGGACACCCTTCAATTAGTGAGATCTATGATCGAAACACTCTCTGCCTCTGCTTCGTTGGTCTAGTGGTCCCAAGCGCGACAGCTACGCTAGAGTTCCTGGGTTCGATCTCCGGGTCGAGCAGTGTTTTTGGGTTTTCTGTGAAATTTCCAGTAGCAGCTCGGAATTTGTGCCCGGTTGATGTCATTAGGCGCCTACCTCATCGGGGAATATAGGCGTCATGGTATGAATGATCGGAACACGGTAGCGGGAGAAGACTTAGTCTACCCCTGTTTGATCACCTCCTAGTAAGCTTTCGTTAAATTAATTATATTTTTATTTATCTGAAATAGGCCTTAAAAGTGATGTTGTGTCTAGCCAGTGTCGTCCTGACCTGTCGAGCCAGCTGAGCACCTGCGGGTCCCGCAGCAGGTCGGGCGTGAGGCAGCGCGCCGCCACCAGCGCCGCCGACTGCACGTCGCCGGTCTGCTCCACCCAGCGCTGCAGCAGTGATATGCCCTCGGGACTTGCGCCTGCACCACAACAGGATATTTTATTGTCACAACATTACACACGACTGCTCCACCCAGCATTCTTCTTCCATTAAACACAGTTACCAGTGAGCAGTATCCCGGACAGGTCGCCCTGCTCCACGAGCGCGTCGCACGTCTGTCGGATGTACTCGTGCAGCTTGGCGTCCGACAGGAAGATGCACGCGAAGGCCACGCGGTCCTCCAGCCGCATCTCCGTCTCGTTCTGTAAGGCGGACAAGCCGGGTGAGCGCGGCCAGTGTGCGGCGTGACGTCAGGCGGTAGCGGCACACGAGCGACGTACGAGCACGGCGGCGAGGTCGGGGTGGTGCGCGGGCGGCGGGTGGTGGTGCGGGTGCGCGGGCGCCGACGCGGCCAGGAAGCGCAGCAGCGCGCGCAGGTAGGCGTCCGGCAGCGCCTGCGCCGCGCCCGCCAGCGCCTCGCGCCACAGCCGCTCGTCGCTGAGCCCGGCCAGCGCCAGCGCCACCACGCGCAGCAGCGGCTCGCGCGCGCGCGCCAGCACGTCCAGCGCGGCGCGCACGCGCAGCTGGAAGGCGGCCAGCGCGGCGGCGCGGCACGGCGTGCCCTCGGCCTCGGCGCGCTCCACGCCGGCCAGCGCGTTCTCCCAGCCCCAGCCCCAGCCGCACAGCTGCAGCGCGCGCGTGCGCTCCGCGCTCCTACCCGACGTGCCACAAACACATTACATTTATAAACAGACACTTCATACTAGAAAACGATAAAACAATAAAACCATCACTTACCTATAAATAGTGACTCTGCGGTTGGGTAAGTCTGGTAGCAGGGAGGGCACGATCTCGGACCTGTACCCGCCGTCGCCCACTGAGCGGAGGACTGTGCGCACTCCCGGGTGCTTCCACGGACTATTGCGGATACAACCTACAACCGCAGAAAACGTCGTTGTGTAACGAATTCTTAAGCTCTAAATTATAGCCAACACAAAGAAAGTTTTGGTAACTATTCTCAAAGCCTTTGTTATGATTTTCTTAAAGACCATCTGAACTAGATTATGCCACTTACAAACTTAATTTTACCTTAATCTTACAAAAGTGAAATGGCCTGTTATAGAATGATACCAGCTAATTAAATTGACGTATGTTTTTAAAAGATCTATTTACAGAAATAATTTCATTTATTATGTACAGTTTCTAACACTATAACCACGTAAACCTTACCATCTTCAACAAGTGATTTGCTGAGTGCCAGAAAATGCCAGAGACCGCTGAGCGAGTCGTCATCTGCCAAGTCTGCGTTCTGCCATAAGTCTTGCTGCAATCAAACCAAACTTAACTACGAATTCCACTAATTTGTATTTTAACTCGAAGGAAAGAAAGGTTCCATTCTTAGCTGTAACGCAATCGTTTTCGCAACTTATAGCAATTATTATAATTACTATAAGTTGCGGAAACATTGTTGTTGAAACACGTTGCATCCTGTACCAAATATAGAGGAAGATACTATAGATAGACAAAAAACCAAACATGGACTCATGAGCGTCCTTAAAATATCCGTTTACATAAATAAATATACTAATTTCAACAATCGAACTAACATCGCTATAGTTACTCGCCTTTAGTCCATAGTCAGTCTGCGCTCTCTTCTTCATGACAAAAGAGATGTCCCGTATGGCGGCGTAGAAGTCGTCGCGCATCATGCGCAGCGCCCCGCCCCCGCCCGTCCACAGCAGCGAGCCCCCGCCCCCCCACGCCACCGTCACGCGCTCGCACACCGTGTAGTCCACGAGACCACCTGAACGAAACACTTGATCGGTTATACGTTGTACTATTTGAATTGACTGTATCTTCTGCAGATCAGGTTTTATGAACTAACAATGAAGCCAGGGAAATCCCAATGAGACAACATTCCAATTGATGACAGAGTATGCTGCCTTAGTCACAGTTAAGTATTTAGCACACACACACACGCTATGGCCAGTGGGCCCCCACTCACCGGTGGCGCAGAGGGCCAGCAGGCGGCCCTCGTGCGCGGGGTGCCAGCTGAAGGCCACGAGCGGCGAGGCGGGCGCGCTGCTCACGCACACGTCGCGCTCTATGACGCTGGGCCCGCGGGAGTACTGCTCCTCTAACTCGGCTTCCACTGCTGGGGCCGCCATCTAATTTCCAACAAGTATAGATACAGGATAATTCAGATCTACTTCATAAATACCTCCACAGAGATTTAAAAGCGACTGATTTGTCCAACTAATTCCAATAAAGCATTCGATACGTTATTCATACTTACACGTAAACTAAGGGCAAAACTTGAAATTCATAATTACGAATTAAATTGATTTATATCGGACATTGACACAGATACCTATAGAATACAGTAGATAGCAACAGAATATTGTACTTGTAATACAGATAAATTTAATATACAGGAATGCCGCAGGGGACAATGCTAGGACCACTGCAGCACATCTAATGTTATAAATCGAATAATTAACTTCAGCAGGTTTTACATTTACTTATACATGATGAGGATTTTATATTTTTAGTACTGGAACCTGCGTCATCATGTTTGATACACCAAAGGCTTTAACCCACTAAGCATCAAATAGTTCCCTCCACCAGATTTATCCCATTAGACAAAAAGGGGTACCTATTATCTTTAGTATTACCTCAATTTATTGACATCAAATAAGGAAGGCAGGTTTAAAATATCAACGACCTAATATGGTCCTTATTCATTCGCGATCTACTTTTAAACCTTTGTTGAGCTTACCATACTGTCGGAAACATTCATTTTACTGTCACTGTTCGCCTGCTGTATGTCGTGGATGCGGAGAGTGCTGGAATCACGTTGCAGTGACACCAGTAAGTTTCGTCTGGAAAGTAAATAAATATGACAACTTGTCCTAATAAATGAGGTAAGAAGCTGGTTGATAGTAATGCATATGACTAGTCTCTTGTTGTTGATATAAGGGTCACTATAGTTTTTAATAGGTGGTGCGACTAGTGGTTGTCTCCCGCACATACCTGGTGGGGCACCACTGCAGCTGTGCCAGCGGGCGCGGGTGCTGCATGGTGAGCAGGGGGCGCTGCAGGGCGCGGGCGTCCCACACGCAGGCCACGGCCTCCCCGCGCGAGGCTATCTGGTAGCCGCCGCAGGGCTCCGCGCACACTGCGGCGCAGTACCGCGTCGTTGTCATACTCACCGCCTTGTTCGACAGATCTACAATTTTCGATAAAGATTATGGCGATAATTCGTTAACACTTAACGCCAAGATCTGACTGATCACTACTGAAGGTTTTGTTTATACCAACATTTTTTCTAGTAGTAGCAAAAGCGATGAAGGATCTTACCTCTTAGATCAAATATCTTGATGTATTTTAAGTTCATTGAAGCAATAAGGGTCCTACTAGAGAAATTAGCCCAGGTGACACAGTGGGCTGTCTCCGATAGGCCCATCTCTGCAAGAGGTCGCGGTGGATCCGTTGTAGTCGTCGAAGATGCAGCATCAGTAGCTGAAAGAAATGGAAGGTTATAAAAACAGTGAAAGAAACTTTGTTTGTGGTGAGAAAATATTAAATAATAAATTATATTTATTTCTGTAAATAGATCTTTTGAAGATCTTTCGCAAGTCAATGTTTTATATTTTTTTAATGAGATAGCGCCGGCATTTCCTAGTTGGCGACCTCTGAGAAGAAATACCGAAACAAACTCAAGTATTTAGAAATCTTGTGATGGAAACTAAATATTGTCTGTCTCTTCATAATATACTAGCTTCCCGTCAGCGGCTTCGCCCGCGTGGTCTTATGATTTTTTCCCCCGTTATTGCAACATTTTTCATTACTACTCCGCTCCTATTAGTCGTAGCGTGATGATATATAGCCTATAGCCTTCCCCGATAAATGGGCTATCTAACATGGAAAGAATTTTTCAAATCGGTCCAGTACTTTTTGAGTTTATTTGTTACAGACAAAAATACAAATCTTTCCTCTTTATAATATTAGTATAATAATTTTCACCTTTGGCCTCTTCAGACATCATAGATCCCCGGTACACATCCCATAATAGTATGCAGTGATCGCTGCGGTGTTTCTCCATGGCAACTGCCAGCATATTTGTCTCCGTATGGCTCCATGCCACTGAGTTGCAGAGTCGAGGATACCGCGGAGCTGGTGGAAATACAATTAATAGACCAGTTCAATAGAATAAATAAATAAATAATAAAAATAAAATCTAGCTACTCCGTGTGAGGTCCTGGACTTATTCTACATAATATATAGAAAGTTTCAGAATTCGCACATGGTAACTAATTGACATTTACCTAATGAGTCTGCTACGAATGACTTGTGCTAACAAGAGTCTAATGAGTCTATACTAATAGTATGCATGTTGTGACACCTACAAACAATTATAAATAGGACATGATATACTCATAGACTCATAAAGTATGTACTGTAAAGGTCAATAACCAAAATTATACTCAAGGGTAAGCCTGCCAGGTCATATCTTATGTACTTATGTAACTTACTAAATTCTCTGCCAACCAGCCCCAATGGATCATATGTCTGCTTCAATGTAGTCAGTGCAACTCTTCCACTTGCATACCCCAGTACCAGTAAAGGCTCCGGCTGTTCAGGGATGGCACTTATATCCACACAGCGGACTCCACTTGCACTTTGAGAGGCAAGGACTGTTGCACCACGGGTTGATGAAATTGGGGTGACTAGAAAATAACATTATATGAAACTTGTTTTATATTTTTAAGTGTCTGTAATATTAGGCACAGCACAAAAACCACGATATTGGATTTAATAGTGATTTTATGTCATATAAGTTTAAGTAAAATGAATTTTTTTCATTTGGCAAGTGCTAAAAATAGCCACATACAAGCAACCTGCTATCACTGCAGCAGGGTTCCAGAAAATAAAGCCTTTAACCTTCCTAGATAACCTTCTTTCTTTTGTTCAAAATCATCTGAAAATCCCTAAGAGTGTAAAGTAGTTTTTGAGATTAATGTAAACTCAGTATGGTGGGGAAGTATAGACTGATTAATATAACTAATGAGCTTGTATTACAAACATAAAATTTCTATATAAACAGTTTGTCCCAGAACTGATAATATTGGAGATAAGAATGAACTCAATAATATGAATTTATGTTGATGAAATTTTGGCCAAAAATCTAAAATACGTGTTTATTTACTTTGTTAAATGACAAGTCTGGCTTTTGTGATATTATTCTAAATTTGGTACGGAATAAAAATAAAATTTTGTACGTACATGTTGTTTTTTTCTCAATTTCCTTGATGCGAGAAACTTCATATAGGGTTATGTCTGGGCCCCATAATATAAACTTGTCGTGGTGTACCGGCGACCAAAGGACACCCGACATCATTTTATAATTAGTTTACACTATTCTATAAATAAAAATATTTAATACTTAGAATGTTTATACTTAGCTTATCAAGATGAATGTTATTGTTTTGACGTTTTATTGACAACGACAAGTGACGAGACGACGTCTCTCCTCCACAGATTACTCCTCTGACGTCTGGCACGTAACACGTTTAGTTTTAGTAGTTTAAAAAAAAATAAGTAACGTTCAAATCATCAACAAAAGCATCAAAGAGCTAAAAAGGAAAAACAAATCTAATTTGTTTTTTGTAGTTTTTGAACGTATCTTTGAATGTCACATGAATGCAGTGTTGCCACTGTGAAATGATGAAATCCATTTTTTTTTATTGCCTACAGTGGCAGACGAGCAAGTGGCCCACCTCACACCTGATGGTAAGTGGTATATGTGTTCTGTGAGTGGTAACCACCACCCATGGACATCAGCAACGCCAGGCACAGAGCTGAGCCGTCAGCTGCCACCTACTTTGCATGGTAGAGAGCTGTTTGTAGGCCTCGTTTGAAGAAGAATATGTCATAGCACACGGGAAAAACGGAACAACGCAGCAGGTAGTTCGTTCCAGAGCTGGATAGTACGGGGTTGAAATGATCTTTGGAAGCGGACTGTGCTGGATGAAATCCATTTCTTTCAGTGGAATGGAATAATGAAATTTTACAGAACAAGTTATAGTTACAGTAGCACGAGCTAATTTCAACCCGGCCGTAAAAATCTGATAAAGAAAAATATTGCATTATAGCGTACATACCTATATAGAAACGAAAGCTCCAGTCGTACGCTGGAGTTTTAAATCATTATAATCCAATATTTTTCTCTCTCCGATTTTTAAGACTGCGTTGAAGTTAGCTCGTGCCAATTTAAACTTAAGATTAGCGAGAACTGTACTTACAGTTCTCGCTAATCTTATTGTCCGGCTATATATACTCGTTTCGTATAATTCTATAAATAAACTTTTGTTTATAGAATTATACGAAACGAGTATATATAAACTTAAAGAAGCAGCTAACATCTTCGGATTTTATTTTTAGAGCGTTTTATCTTCTGTCCAGAAAAATCTCAAGTCTTAAGATGGTGAAAGACAGTTTACAATAAAAATAAATATAACTAACATAATTATGTATGTTCTGTCCTATTTAAATTACCTACTCTGTTAGTAATTTAGTAATAAATCCAATAGTTTTTCAAAATTTCAATAAGTACTAATATTATCAAAGTAATTAATAAGTTGACAACAACATTGCTAATATGTATAATAATTTTCCCTACATTTAAGGAAAATGAAAAAGGAAAATGTTTATTTTAATTCGAAGTACCGCCCTAAAGAGGTCGCTACTTTCGAGACGAAACGAAACGACTCCGATCATCAGACATCAACCCTTTTTGACAGTCGCGTAAAGTGAGTGACCATTGACGAAATAAGTGAAATCAATTTACACCAAAACATTAAAACGAAGAATAAATCGTCGGATTCTTATTAATCAGAGGTAAGTTCTTCAATTCACGTAAAGTGCCGTTCAGAAAGTATAGCAGCGGTCGGCGGGGCTGTGTAGGTCAATGACGTGATGAATGTTTACTACAATGGCAACGCCTCGACTTCTCCCACAGTTTCACGCGCATTGTCTTGAGGTTCTCACGTGTTAACGCACTTTTTCCGACCCGGTTAGCTGAGCGAATACTACTGTATTGTTGTTGGTGGTGTGTGGTACAGTTAAATGTTTGTACAAGCTGCCATAAGGCGTCGTACCAGACGTTTGTGACTCACTCAGCTGCCCGTTTTTGTGATTGATTTTCCGCGGATTTTCCTCGCAATTAGTCGTTGTGGCTAATGATAATCAGTCGTTAATCTTTATTGTTGTATTCGTGTTCACGAGCGTGCCACCCGAGCCGCGCAGTGTTTGTGTATAATGCTATTGTTGGGGCCTTCTCTCCTGTCTCCCGCGTCAAGGAGACAGTGTTGAGACCCCAGTGATGTTCTCTGCCCTAGCTTACCAGCTATCTACTAAGTTTCTGGAAGAGCAAAAGGTGAGATAAATGTATATCTAAAATATATTCTTCACAGTTAAAAGCTATAAATAATTTCAAAAGTATGCAGTTCTATCATTCATGCTGTATATAAACAAAGTTATATAAAGACCAGTGAATCAGCTTCTAATAATGTTTCTAAACGCTGTCTTGACTCTTGTCTCTCCTATAGAATTTGATTACTATCTGAACTTTACAAGGACTTCTGACATCCCATTCTCTTTCTATTTTTATTGATGAATTAAGTATTTGTAACATAAATAAAATTAGTAATTTACATACAACCTTAAAAGGCTTATAGAATAAAGTTTCTGTGTAATAATTATCACAATGGGTTGAATAGTAATTACTGTTTATGTCGTAAACCTATCAATAGGCATTCTTTGGATTGATCTATAGATTAGAGTATGGAAATAATAATAGACAATAGTACAAATCTTTCACATTCTTGGATCTTATATACTTTAGTCTGCAATAATAATTATATATCTGTTCAGAATACAAAATAAATTGTGTTTAGACAAAACAAGAACTACCTACTCCATGTATGAATGAAACCTGTTAATAAAAACTAAAATGTACAATGCTTGCTTATTTTCAGAAGTGCTATGTATTGGATTTGAACAGATATAAGTATTTATCACCAGTTCCCATTTACAAAGTTAATTATCTTGTAGATTTAATCATAACAGCTAATGACTTTTTAATGACAGGTGGTTGTAACCAGATACACCTTACCAACCTTACATATGATTGATTTTTGAGTTTCCGTTGGTAGTGGTGAAGGCTAAACACGTGCTTTTGTGTGAACTTGGAATTTTTTCGATTATAGTTTACTACGGTCGAATCTATTCTTAGTGGTTGTGTCAAGGTTAGTTGTTAGTACTTGATAAACATATTTAAGTATTTATCTTACCATATTTCGTAAGGAAAATGGATAACCAAAAACCACCTGACCCTCCTGACCCTCCTGACAATGAAAGTTTCGAGTATACCCCTTACCTCACTGTGACCTTACCTTCAGAAAAAAATATGGATACAGATTTAGAATCATCTAAGAGAAAAAGACCGGCACTCTCCCCCCTAACGTCCGTTATAAATCCTCCAAACCCAAAGATGCCTAAAAAGATATTTGGCAGACAGGTTTATAATGCTACAGACAATGCACCTTATGTCGTCCATGTTGCACTTCACGACCAACTGACTCCTGGTACTGTGCTACACCCGATAAAGTTTGGTATGTTCTTGATGAAAAATAACATCGTAAACATACGCCCAGATGGGATCAAACGACTGGGCAGGAATCGCATTTCTGTTGAGTTTAAATCTTATCAGGATGCTAACAGTTTTTTATTAAATAGTATCCTTATTCAGCATAATTATGTAGCCACTATTCCCCAATTCAATATTACCCGTATGGGTATAGTAAGAGATGTCCCCACAGAATTTTCAGAGGAAGAAATTATAGAAAATATTAAGGTCCCCACTGGCTGTGGCCCTATCATCAAGGCGAGAAGACTGAGTCGTAAGACTACTTCGGATGGTATATCAGAATGGAAACCTACTCAAACTGTTGTCCTTACATTTGACGGCCAGATATTACCAACGCGGGTGTTCTGCTTTTACTCAGCTCTTGCAGTTGAGAAGTACATGTATCCAACAACCCAGTGTTTCCACTGTTGCCGCTTTGGCCACACACGCACAATGTGTCGATCGAAACCACGCTGCTTAAAATGTGGACAGGACCACCCTGGCGACGGCTGCGACATTCCCTCCGACAGTGCTTTTTGTGTTTTATGTTCAGGTTGTCATTACGCAAATGATAAAAGTTGCCCCGAACTAGGTCGCCAGAAAGGAATTAAAGCCCTTATGGCTGAAAAATCCATATCATATGCAGAAGCAAGTCAGGTTTTTCCACCTGTTACAAAATCATACGCTGAAGTTTCTAGAATTTCCCCATCCCATCAGCAAGGTACGCATACATCCCAACGCCATAGCCCAACTCCCCAAACCCCAAATTCATACCGCAAAACGGTCTTTCTTAAACCGAAACCCCGCATACCACTCTCTCCTAGCTATGACAAACAGGCTCACTATGATCTGACTCGAGATTATTCATTTTCTCCCTCTAAAAATGGCTGTGCGTTCCCTGTAGAGGGTTCCCAGCAGCCCAGTGCAAAGAGACAAGATAGGTCCGAATATATACTAAATACAATAGCAAATATGCTGATGACTATTCTATCTAACCCGACACAAAACCTACCTGACCACGTTGCGATAAAACTCAATTCAATCTTAAAATATTTAAGTAACATTCCCCTCTCCCCTGATATTTCTTCAATGGAACACGAGGAGTATTACACACAAGAAACATGAATTTACGTACTTAATAAATAAATATCAACCATCAATTTGCGCCATTGCTGAGACGTGGCTTACCCCTGATAGCAATTTCAGGGTCCCGCGTTTCGGTAGTGTCCGTCAAGACAGACCTGATGGATATGGTGGAAGTGCTTTGTTCATAAGTAACAAAGTGTCATTCTCCCCTATACCTCTACCCTCCGTTAGTGACAACATTAATGTTGTTGCTGTAAGGGCTGAGGATATAAATATTTTTTCATTTTACATTGCACACCCCCACATTGATGATCTTGTAGGCATTAGAAATTTGTTATGTTCTGTTAACGGTCCTTCGTTAGTAATGGGTGATTTTAACTGCCACCACTATCGATGGGGATCTGATTCCTGTGATAGCTTCGGGATAGGTCTAGCAGACTTATTGGATGACCTTAACCTGTGTGTTATAAATGATGGCAGTGCCACCCGTAGGTCTGCCCTAGGACAAAATAACAGTTGTGTTGATCTAACGTTTTGCACAGCCAGCATAGCCGGCCTCTTTGTTTGGAGCCGTTTGGGTATAACTTATGGGAGTGACCACTTTCCCATCATGGTTAAAATCCCGTCCAAATCCCTTCCCGATAGAACTTTACCACCACTGTTAAAATATCAGTTAAACTCAGCTGACTGGGACCTATACTCTAAAATCCTGGAGTTAAGAATTCCGTCCCTCCCACTTGTCAATACGGATAACAGCCCTGAGTGCTTTTCATCGTTTTCTAATATCATTTCCTGTACCGCTGATGATTGCTTACCCCTTAAAAACCTCTCATCAGGTAGAATTCCTTCCCCTCCGTGGTGGGATAAGGAATGTACCGACATGATTCTGGCCAGGAATGAGGCAGAAGAAACTTTCAACGCCCACATGAACCTGACAAACCTTATTTCTTTCAACCGTGTATTGGCTAAGTCCAGGAAACTATTCAGGAAAAAAAAGAGAGAAGGTTGGTTAAAATTCTGCGATTCCCTGAACCCAAATACCACAATGTCGACAGTATGGGATGGGGTGAAACGATTCAGGAGTGGTTTAACCCCAACTTCATCGAAGGCCCTGCCTGAGGAATTGGGATACCATTTCTTCTGTAGGATTGCCCCATCTTATGTTCCTGACTCAACTGAGTGTGGTCTTACTTTCTCAGATAACCTAACAGCTACCGATCCACTAGATCTTCCATTTTCTCTAGAGGAATTAGAAACAGTTCTCTCTCATGTTAAAGACTCTGCGCCTGGAGTGGATGGATTTCCGTACTCTTTTATATCCAAAGCAGGTAAAAAATGTCATCAATATTACCTGGACCTGGCCAATTTCTGTTTCACTTCTGGCTTTATTCCCAACGAATGGAAGATGCAAGTGGTCATTCCCTTAGTAAAACCCGGCAAAGACCCGAATGACCATTGCTCATATAGACCAATCGCACTATCGTCCATACTCATGAAACTTTTAGAACACCTTATTAAAAACCGTCTGGAGTGGCTTGTAGAAAGTAGAGGACTGTTGCCGAGGACTCAATTTGGCTTTAGGAAGGGTTTGGGTACAGCGGATAGTGTAAGTGTTCTCACGTCCGAAATTAGACTTGCCCTTAGCAGGAATGAGTCCGTGGTAGCCGTGTTTTTGGACATATCGTCTGCATATGATTGCGTTCTCCTCCCAGTACTCAGGCAAAAGTTGCTCGAGCTGAGTATCCCGGCGAGGATTCGCCATATCATCTGCAGCATTTTTTGCAATCGCCCTCTTCAATTGAGATTTCCTGGAGGGGACTCAGAATCAAGAACGGTTTGGAGGGGACTCCCTCAGGGATCCGTTCTTAGCCCCCTTCTATACAACATTTATACATATGACCTTAATTCTAGCCTAAATTTTAATTGTAAAATTCTTCAGTATGCGGACGATATTGCACTACTGGTTTCTGACAATTCCATTCAGGATGCTAGTTTATCCATTAACACTTCTCTATCCTCACTAAACCAATGGCTTCTCGACCATGGGTTATCCTTAAGCGCTCCAAAGAGCACAGCTGTCATATTTACACGCAGACGTCTAATTCCCTCGATAAATATAAGTATTGACGGTCAAACCATCCCAATCAAGAAAAGCGTTAGATTTCTAGGGGTCACCCTGGATTCCAGATTATCAGGAACAGACCACATAGATACCGTTATCAAAAGATGTGAACGTTCCATGTCGGTACTAAAAGCGGTATCTGGAGTTTGGTGGGGAGCCCATCCATACACGCTCAAACTCATTTACAACGCAATAGTCAGAAGTGTGTTAGATTACTGCAGTTTTGTACTAGAACCGTGTAATAAAGAAGCACTTCGCAAATTAGATTCAATACAAGCCAAATGCCTAAGAATTGTAATCGGTGCAATGAAATCCTCCCCCATCAATGCTCTTCTGGTTGAATGTGGGGAACCGCCCTTAAACTTAAGAAGGCAATATTTGGCTGACCGCTTTCTGTCCAAGGTTTTTGCACTGTCAACACATCCTTTGCTTCCCATTCTGGAACAAATTGACTCTACCTCTAACTGTTCTTACTGGAACAACAAACCGACTCCTCCACTGATACGTAGATATAGAGAGCTTAAACATGTCTCCTCACCTATATACCAATATCCCACCCTTCCCGTTTTCTCTTCTATATATGAGTCCATCCATCTTAAGCCTAAAGTAGTGCTAGATCTAGGGATAACAAAAACTTCGTCGAACATAAAAGACCTATTCCAGTCCGCTTTAAAAAGCTACTGGAATGGTTGGCACTACTTTTATACTGACGCATCTAAATTATCCCATTCAGGAAACACAGGTGTAGCAATATACTACCAAAATTCAAAAATATCTTTGTTGTTCCAATGTCCGTCAGAAGCATCCGTATTTACAGGGGAATGTATTGGTATTCTGGAGGCCATAGAATTTATTAAAGCGCATAATATTAAAAAATCTGTCATTTTCTCGGACTCTCTAAGTAGTTTACAAGCATTAGTTCAAAACCAGATGTTTACAAAAATACACAGCAAAATTATCATTGACATTAAAAATTCATTATATTACTGTTTTAAAAAGGGTTTAGATATTGAAATTGTTTGGGTCCCTGGTCACTCTGGTATCTTAGGCAATGAATGCGCTGACTCATTGGCGAAGTTTGCTTCGACTAACCATGTTGATCAGAAACACAACTCTATCCATAATTATGATTTGCGAAATAGTTCCAAAAATAAGCTTTTCTCCTCGTGGTCAACAACCTGGAAAGAAAGCTCAAAACATAAAGGGAAATACTATGCCAGTATCCAATCCGATATCCAGCGAAAACCTTGGTTCTCTAATTACCCAAAACTCAATAAAAGAACTGTTTCATCCTTATGCAGATTGAGACTCGGACACTGTTGTAGCCCAGTGTTTCTAAGAAAGATACGTGTTCGTGACAGTTCCCTATGCGAATGTGGACTGGACGAAGGCACATTGGAACATATCTTCTTTGCATGTCCTACAAATTCAAATTCCTTTGACTTGTATTCGATACTCCCAAAATTAAAAATTCCTCTTCCAACTAATTTCCATTCCATCTTATCCAATTTTTCTCCTGCCGTAATTATATATTTATCTAAATTCTTAATGGATAATAACATCAAATTGTAATGCCTATGTATTTCATTGTGTTGTAATAATAATAATATTTAATATGTCATATTATTAATTAATTTATGTATCATCTGCCCTTACATTTTATGTTAACCCTAATCTTAACAATTGTCTCTCGTCTATTTTAGCTACTAACAAACTACCAAAAGGAAGAAACAAACTTGTCAACATAACCACGTGACACTGGCAGAATAGTCGACATCGACTCAGTTGCCAAAAGGAAAAAAAAAAAAAAAAAAAAAAAAAAAAAAAAAAAAAAAAAAAAAAAAACCTTACCTATAAATAATATAAAAGATTTACACAATTATTTATAAATAATCTAACTTCATTCTGGTCTGGTCTGGTCTTCAGTACAATGGTTTTTCAATTGCCTGTAATTTTGGTACTTGAAGGTTAAGTAAACTACCCTATACAAAATCCTTATTTTTGGCACACTAGATCCAATGTAATGGATTTTAGGTTTCTTATTCCAAAATTTGTAATTGTGTGGGTACAATGTAACTTTAGTGTATTTAGGATATAGAGCTATGAAACAAAACATTGAATAAACAGGTAAAGTTTTTTAATGATCCATTTACGGTCGAAATTGATAATGATGTAGATTGTTTTCCCTACTGGAGATCGAAATTTGACATAAGCTCCATAGAAGTCATGTCAAATTTTTATCTCCAGTAGGGAAAACAATCTACAGATATGTTATTAATTGTGGCTGTTAGGGTACCAGCATTGTTATTAAGATCAACCCTATTATTGAGATATTAGTAATTCTTGATCTAGATTATCATACAAGAGGAAACTTATCAGGGATGATGGATTTATTTATAGAATAATTCTATATTATAATATATCTTCTTCAGCAATAAAGATCCAAAATAACCAGGTCACCAGTTACCTATTTATTTATAGTACCAGGGTTGTTTGTGAATCTGAATCCTTTCACCGAAAGTGACTGTGCTCAGCTCAGAGTGACCTCACACTGATAGTTCAAGGTAAGACTTAAACTTGCCAGCATTATTTTTAACTTAAAATTACATTGATGAATCTTATGTAATAATTAGATAATATTGATTGTTATTACTAAATTAGTAAGTAACCTTTGCATGCATAATTTTATTATTAGGTAAAAACACTAAGATAATATATGTATTCGATTTTTGTTTTTACTGTATACCTGACACGACATAAGCGTTTTGGTTTAAACTGTAAGCTTATTATTATGAATAAATAAATAAATAAATAAATGCATGCAATATTTTAGTCTTAGAAGTATCATTTAGGGTCAAAATATATTTATTTATTTATTTATAACTTTTAGGAAGACTATCAGCTAAAATAACTAAAATCTAAAACTAAATAACAATATGAAGCTATTAAAAAGTCGCCACAGATAGACATTATTTAAACAAGTAAAAAAAAAACAAGCTCATAGTACTACACCAAAGTAAATAAATTACATAATGCCTAAATTAAATAAGAAAATAGTACCTGCCAGTTCAGTTCATAATAAAGGTAACCGTTTCGTTGATGACCAACATGATGCCACACATATTTAAAAGTCGATTGAATTCAAAACTGTTCTCATTGAAGATATATTAGTGATAGTTATATCAAGATCATGACCACATATAAGTTTATTGTAACTGTCAAAAGAGCGATACAACTTTCATCACAATATGTTCTTACCAAATCAACTTAATTAATTCGTCACACAACCCATTCATACTCTTTATGCAATCTATTCATCATTTCTTTTACATTTGGTCTTAACAGTTATCTGATCTATACCATCACTTTAATATTTTTCTTGTCTTTAGACTAGGCTCAAGTAGCAATTTTGGTCTTAAAATTAAAACTATGTGCACGAAGAGTGTATTGCGGCAATGCTCAAACCAGTGAAGTAATTGTATACCTAGTACATTTGCAGTCAATTTTACTTTTTAGGTGATCGCTTTTATAATTTGTTTCATGTCTGCATTCACCTTCAAAGGTCCTTCAAAAATTCTGCTGCACAACACATCTTAAGTCTAACCGATTTTCTGCAATATTTTCTCAATCACTTCTTAACATGTAGCTATTTATTTTACCTAGCCTAAGCTATAAGAATCCTCATCATATAAATCAGGAGATGGTGACCTCTTTTTCGCTGACTTACTTTGAGCCCAGATGATTCGAAAATGCGTCCCCACACTTTTCTTGGTCATTATAACGATATTGAAAAGTAGTAAACAAACATTTATCGGAGCTATTTTAAATAACTAGGCTAGGTAGTATTGATTTCATTTTCATGCTACAAACAAAGTCTCATTGGTTTTCAATTTGAAACACTTTCTCCTGTGGCGTATGGCGTTAGATTTTACTATGGAAGTGTGATAACACGTGAAAGCGTTTCAGAGTACACACTGTTGGTATAACAATAACGGTTTCTAGTACACACAGTGATCAATATTCAATCAATCTGTCACTACATGCCACAGCACAGCTAAAGCGGTAGAACAAGATAAACTATATTTTTTTAAGCTGTTGTCCAGTAGTCTTGGTTGAATATCTTCGACACGGCGTATCTGCATCTGCAGTGCAGAAATTTTGGTCTGTCCGCCTTTTTGTAAAGAATTCAAATCTCTAGTTTTGGCGGTTCGTACCTCGTACTAATTTGCATTTTCACTACTTTCCTCGTATCGATTCAGTAATAAAGTACTAACATACAAACTCACTTTCGCGTTTAATAATGTTAATTGGTCCAACGATATCACACAATTAGAGCATTTTTCACACGAGTGTCGGTCACTCGTCCGTGACTCATGATGACAACATGTCCTCTAGTCTGCTATGACCTTATAGCAGCTAATTACATTATTTTTTGGTCATTGCTCTAGTAATACATGATAACTATGTCTGTCATTCCGTGTTTAAGCTTGAAAGTCGTGTCGTCGAAAGATCTCTCATAAATATTTCGGATATTAGATGAAGTAGTGATAGGCTAGGGGTACGACCACAAGACTGCCAAGTCGTAGGTGTCGAGTTCGAATCCAAGGCACGCACACCTCTGACATTTAGTTTTTATCGCTTCGCTTACAACGGTGAAGGAAAACATCGTGAGGAAACCTGCAAGCCTGAAATTTTCTCAACAATTTTACTATTGCAAACTGTTAGTTATTCTGCGTCCATAGTATGTCTACAATGAACACCGCGTATAAAGTTGCTTTCTGTATCTGTTCTGTATGTGAAACGCATATAATAAAAACGTGGATATTTTTAGCCAGGAAGCTGACTAGCTTCCGCTGTGGATTTTATCCGCGTACGTACGTATAGGCAGGCGATAAGTATTATTTTTAACTTGATTTATCACTAACATCAAATCATTAAATATCGAATCTGGACTAATCTTTTGATGTCAATTTAAATATTACTTTACGAGTCCGTCTCGCGTGACCGTGGACTTTCATATTGTTCTTTCAAGCATAATAATTCAAAACTCATTTATTTGAAATTGACTTGTAGCGTTTTCGAATAGCTATCTTATTACAAAAAAGTTGCTCCTAAATAATTTACACTTTGACTTTGACTGCAAGATAACAAGTTACGTTTAGAAAAGTTCGACAGTTTGTATTTCTATTGATTTGGAACAGATTTTGACCAAAGCACCAAGTCTTACGTCTTTATGGATCGTCATTATGGGTGAGTTTCTTGCAATTTGTGAATTCGAGGGCTCATCCACTGATAGGAGACGTTAAATAAAATGGCGTATTCAGTATTCAGATTTTTATTGGCAAGTTGTTATTTCGTGTAGGTATATTGTACAATCACTCATTGTTTATAGTGTTCCGGTGTGTGATAAAGTACATATTTCATTGGACCAGTGACGTACACATTACCTACGCGTTTATGACTCAACTGTGTTCAATGATTACATTTTATCTTTTCACGTATTGAACTCAATGTTTCACTCAGATGATTTTCATGATTGGAACTACATTTTTGAGCCTTTGTATGAGCAATTCCATTTGCATATTACTTATGTAGGTACTAAATTAATTTTAGGGCTACTTGATCCCCAACTCCTAAGGAATCATTCATTACAAATATAAGTGATAAGAACGAGTCAATGTCAGAGTCCTTAGCATCCTGTCTTTTATTACTGTCATTCCATATAATATATGTATTGTCCATTCCATGTTATATTATGTAGTAAAGTTGTAAATACCCACCGTAATTAATTATGATTTAACATAACATACCATCACGCCAGTATTCCTCGAAGAGTTAGGCAGAGGTGTACTAATGTACACCCACGTTTCGCCGGTATGTTTAGGTCCCATGTAATAGGGGGCCAGCCTATTGCCATTAACAGGGCACAAATGCAGACTCCGAGCTGGTTACACTAAAAAACCCAACAGGGGTTGCTCTTGGGACCACTAAACCAACGAGGCAGGATGAACTATGACATAAGAGGTAAATTTTTCTACTGGGTGAGGAGGATGAGCGAAATACTTTGAACTTTGAAGTGTCGTGATCGTGATCAGCGACGAGGTGAATACTGTGCACAAGTGATCTTCGTTGGTAGTTATGTCGTAAAAGATCCTAAGAGCATTTTTTCTGATATCTGTGTAGGTATCATCGCACCTGTGTTGTCATTGTAGTTGTCGCATAGATGTTGTTTGGACTTATCCTACTGTTTCTCCACGCAGTACATTGTCACACAGGTTTCTATTTCGCGGCCGCTCGGCTGGAAAGCGTCGAACTTTTTCCGCACCACTGCTGGCGACGTGAAGTTTTTACAAAATTGCCAGTTATTATGCGAATGCCACACGCGATGCTTAAGGGAAACCTCTTACATCATTCAGATGATCAATTGATACAGACTTAATTAGTAAGATATGCAGCTAATTAGCGACAATAGATTAACACGTGAGAAGGTAGGTAATGTAGGTGTTACTTAGTATTTTTTATTTCGATTCTTGTTCATTCAATGGTTACGATTACCACGCTGTGTCCCACTATTGGGCAACAGCTTACCCCTCATTCCTCTATCTGTCTCGGTCTTATTCCTTCATCCAATGGCAAAAAATGCTCTTAGTGATAAGACCGCCAATTATTATTGTAATCATGAAACTTTATGTATTTTTTTCTGGTTTGTCATTTGGTGCCCAATTTTATTGAAGTCTAAAAGCAGATGACATAAAAATCACGTTGGACAAATATTTCTGGGATCCACAAATGTCTTTGTTTCAAGTCTGGATATACTTCGTGTAAATGTGTACCCTAATCGTATGTTTGTAAAGTCCCTCACGAAAGGTTTCGATAGTGTGGGCGCTGTATTAAAAAAATATTTTTCGTTCAGAAAACACTTGTATTATATATCACCTACGTTTTACCAAGGCTAACAGGGTAATTTTTGGGCACTGGTTATTGTTCTGCCCACATTGCTATTTTCTTAAATAACGGCGCAGGTGGCAAGCGTAATACGCATTTATTGCTACGCACATTGTATTGTATTACGCACAAGATGCACCTGTCAGTCTGTCGCTGTCACGGGAGATGCGTGATCATCATAATAATAATGATTGATGATGAGGTACGACACGAGTACGCGAGTCGTATTCTGTTGAAAATTATAAAAGAAAATATTAATTTGAGATGATTTGATTAATGGATGTCTATAAAAAATAATATTATTGCAATTGTAGGTAAACCGTTAAATAAATAAATAAATAAATTATTTAAAAATATCCTCGTACCGTTCCGTAAACAATCCATGTCTGGCTACAAATATCCTCTCTTTTAACTATACTCAATACTACTATAGCTGTAAAGAAATTGGATTTTTATCTATGATCATCGAAAGCTTATGTCATTTCCATACATTTTCTGTTCGTTTGTCGATTCGAGCGCTAGATTGCAACTTGTCTAAATATCTACAGACCCTGAAAAACGGGGGGCCTACATGAGATGGAATCTAAGGAAATGACATAGGCGTCGAGCTTTTTAAAAATCGACGGTTCATAAATGTCATTCTCATTAATTTGTTTCGATTCGTTCATCGATTCAAAAGGTTTCTTGATGAAAACCTAGGAATATCATCGTAAGAAATATTCGTGAGAGCATTCTTATTATGCTGTTTAAGTATTTCTCTAAATATAAAACTGCAAAGCTTTTAAATAACTTCGTCATAGAAAAAAACCTTTTTAAATAAATGTGTTAGTGTGCCTTTATTGAACTAATCATGGTTGCAGCGCGTACCACCAGGAGATGGGTACCAGTCGACAGTTTGTAAGTTATGTTATTTTAGAAACCTGTAATATTCATAATTAAATAATAGTTTTCTATAAACTGATGTGCTACCTTTATAGCAGTTTGAACCCATTACTTAAAACAACCATACAACATACCTTATATTTGATTTTACTTGGCCTGACTTTAAGGTAAATGAAACTGTTGATATAGTCATTAATACCAGGGATTACAGAACGGAACGTAGGGGGAGGATAAATTAGCAAACACAGTAAAAACAATTGTTGGTACCTCTGGATGATCGTAGTCTACTTGAATACTTGATATTCGCCATTACCAAGTTATTGCACTTTTAATCTGTGTTTATTTATTCAGATAAACTTCTCAGACCTCATTCAATATCTGGTCGGTTTCATTAAAAATTGGCGTAATATAGTAAGTACTGAGTAGGTTACTCAGTACTTACTATATTACGCCAATCAAATGATGTATTAAACAAAGAATTAATTCAACATTGGTCACACCAATTTACAGGCACACACAACGGTGTTAGATCGTTATCGCATCTGTGGCTCACGCAGTGACTAACCACGGTATTGCGCCTGCGCACGTTGCCGGCTGTTATAAATAATGGCCAAGTTTTTGCATGCCTTACTCAGTTTATGTAATGGAAACACTTTCACTTACACTTTTGTTGTATTCAAACTATAATAACAATAAATATAAACTATATCTATTTGGAAAATGTCGTATTTACGCGTCCTAATCTTATCGCAGGTTTAGCGCTTTAACGGAGCATAGTATACCATTATGAATTTATTTTAGGAAGGAGGATTATTAAAATTATGGAGAAATTTTACCACGGTTTCTATTTTGCCTTCAAATACCATTTGAGTACCGTTTTGAAAAGTATACGACATGCGTTGGTGCTAGACTGCTATCTACTTACTACCCATACCCACCGGTGCACATGACTGTGACTTCTCAACCCCCCAACCGCCACGATGACATCAAATGTGCGTTTCATAAATTATGTTAACAATTCAAAACTGCTTACGTATCTGCACCACGCTAACTAGTTTGATTGACATAACTACTTTTCACCGGCATTTATACCTCCATTCGCGATGTTATTGTCCAGTAATTACGTAGATGCGCATCGGTGGTCACCCTCTGCTGGCAATATTAACTTTAGGGTTTCTGCATGGTCGTAACCGTCACGCTTATAATTAACAAAACGTTAAGCAGACTTGTCTATCCTACAAGGCTATGTAGACATTCTGCAATCTTCAGTTTTTATGAGAAGAAACTAACCGGCTCATCTTGCAACTCAGATCTTTGAGGCTTAAAAGGAGGGATTGGAGGAATAGAGGAATTAGAGACCAAAAGGCACTATATTATGCTGTACCCGATGCTTGCCCCGATTGCCAGCTCAGCATTATGCTGGGAGTATTTATTACCCAGCGCTGGTTTTCAGCTGGCACCCTAGCAGTGAATGTAGCTAGCTAATGTGAATGTGAAATAGCTAATAGAAGTTCCCACGCATACATGTTGTATATATCTTAAAGCGTTTTGATATTTGTTTGGCTTGAATCCTGGGCTGTGTTGGTTCTGATGAAAACCCTAACTTTTTACTCAACCACGTCATAACTCTTAACCTTAAAATCATTTTTCAGTTTCTCTCGTTGAATAATAATTAATATGACAACGTCCAAACTCACTGTTGTTCTTTGACTAAATATAAAAATGGTGGGGGAAACTGACGTGTTAAAAGTTCATAATCTTTTTGGCTTCCGTCAAGAGCAGTCGTGTGTGTTTAATTAGTGTGGCAGTCCGCTCTGTTTCCGAAATAAAATAGTATTATCTGTGTGATGCCTCGTTTGTTTAGAGTGAGTACTAGTCTACTAGTTGATTTACATCTAATCGCTGGCGATGAATCATTTTTATGATTCAAGCGTTACAAGGTCGTTCATTGTTTGCCTTTATCTCAATTTCACTGAAGTTGAAACATGGCTGTCATTAAATCCTATTAACTACTAAGGCTTCGTATCACGGCGGCAAGTTGCATCGGAGTATATCAGAAAATTCCTTATGTCTTGTGTGAGTAGCATTAATTAGTTCTGTACACTTATAGCGGGGACGCGACTAGTTGACCACTTCTAATTGATAGGGCAATTAAGAATCTGCCGGATTCCGTTGATCTTCCCAAAATGATTGCAGATGAAAATCAATTCAAGTTAGATCTTTTGTTAAAGAGTGTACTTTGTAAATAAAGCAGGGAAGTTTATATAAACTATTATAAAAATGGTAAAAGGACTGAAGAACATCTTAATTTAGACCAAATTAATTAAACTATCACAGTCATAATTAATGTTTTCCGAAACAACTAATTCGGATTAGTAAAAAACGGAAAGGCATGGAGATGAAAGCAAAATAGCCAGTGACGTATCCGCTCCAGATCTCGCGTCGAATTAAAGGAAATATTTATATTTTGGTCTACGAAGACATTGAAGCAATGTACAGTTTCACTTGCAAATTATATTTATATGATTTTGAAGATTCTATTGAGAAGCGATCCTTTTATTTTCGAAAAATATGTTGCGTTGGTTAAACTGATAGCCGATACAAAATATTATGCAGCTAGGTATGTGTCATTTGGAAAACATGAGAGGATATACCGATAAATATGTAATGTATGGTGATTTTCTTTCACTTATTCGAAAGAATATTCCTATCGTCATCTTAGTACGGAGTTCAATATTCAGACAGACCGTATGATAAGTAAACTTTATCTTATCTTCATCCCAACATTGGAATCGCATCATTGTTGTGTAACAAACACTTGATCGGAACGCTATTTGACCAAGAGAAGTTCTTATTAGTTTAAACATTGTTTGGAGATTGATCTAGCAGTTGACAAAAGTCCTTTACAATATTTTTATCTCGTTAAGACGCGTTTGAAGATTTTCACCGCGATGGTTAGTCTGCACCGTTGCAAATGACATGGATCTTAACAGCTCTGCATCACTAATGAATGGCGCAGAATAACTAGTGAATTACTTAGTGCTTATGACTATTAGGCTATAAGAACTCTTCCTTATTCCAACCTGCAGGGAAACGCTTTTATCTTCTCTTGCTCCTTACTCTACCGAAAGGCTCTTGAGTACTAAGATTTGACTTTTTTGCTACCGGTCGCAGATGAGGTCTTAATCTTATATAAAAAATTCTCGTGTCACAGTGTTCGTTCCCGTACTCCTCCGAAACGGCTGGACTGATTTGTATAAAATTTTGTGTGTATATCGGGTAGGTCTGAGAATCGGCCAACATCTATTTTTCATACCCCTAAATGATGAGGGTGACCCACCCCTATATGGCAAAACGACGTTTGCAAGGTCAGCTAGTATGGTATAAATATTGGTCTTGAGCTCTAAAGTTTATCGTTTTTTTTTCAGTTTTAGTAGTACCTAGTTTGGCTCGACAAACTGTGGTATCTGCCTAAAATTTTGGACAACAGTCGTAATATTATGTTATGTAAAAGTTTTAATTGGTCGTACTAACAAATGGCAATACGCAAAAAACCGTACACTTGATTTGATTGGGTCCATGACTACAGTTGATTGGGTCCCGTTGTGATTGAGCAGGAAGCTACACTACAGTATTGTTTGATAACTGAACTTCACGATACGTGCCGCGGTTTGACAACAAGCCGCTTAACATGCAGACCACGTTGAAACGTTTGTTGTTTTCTGCGTGAAGAACTGAGGTTTTTATATTTAGACAAAAAACAAAGAATGTTCGAAAGCAAGAGTAGATGTGAAGCGTGTGAAGTCTGCCAGGCCAGCGTGGTGGACTGTACTCGTAGCTTAACTCTTCCACCTCTCATTTTGAGAGGAGACCAGTGCCCAGCAGCAGCACTGTTAAAATTAGTTGATGATGATAACGTAGAGTAAATATTTTAGAATTAAGAAGGGATTATTTTTTCAAAGAAATCATATTATGTAAGGTATTTTATGTGGTTTAGTTGGTGTCGAGGGCGACTTATGTTTTTATTTCTGTTATATCAGAACGCAGGTTTGAGTTTGGTGTTTACCGAAGCCGAGCCCGAGAAACCACAACGAATGACGCCGACGATATGTTTTGGAACATGTTTATTTTTATTCTCTATTTGCTCTCGAGCTCTGCAATGAGGGATAATTTCGAATGTTATGTCTGATCTGAGTATTATATTCCTGCGCAAATATCCTGCTGCTGATAAGTGGCGTGAGTCGGGTCGTTGAGCTTCCAAAAATAGAGCTACACGATGACTCATACATGCGTGCCATCGGGACAGGACAAATAAACTCCCGTGAAAGTTGTCTGTCCTTTTTGACAAAGGTTCTTAAAAAAAACATACAGATTAATAGGCATAATCATTTGATCGATGGACAAATTACCAACTTTATAAGTTTCTCTTGGCACAGAACTTCCGAATGGTAAGCAAAACTCGATTGTACATGCTTATTATCAATTCTGGTCACGGTCGGCTTTGTCCCACGATCTGTCTGATAGCTCACAGCCGTCATTTATGTTTTTGTTTTGGCTTCATTCAATTAACTTAGAAAATAGCTGATAATGGTCCTTCGCTGAGTAGGCAAATCTGCCTTGAGCCTCTTTACGAGGCGTAGAAGATGAGTCTACTAACATTTAGAATGATAAATATTGGCTTTCATTTTCATGGCAGCTAGAGTTGGTAACACGTAAATGATCTTCTGTCATCGTCAATCTACCTTTACAAATGGCAACATTTTCCAAATTTTGAGGAAGTCTCCAACTTTAATGGACATCTAACGGACATCAATTAAACGCATCGATCTTTTGGTTTGAGCGTGTCACGAATGCCTGCCGTTTGAAGGACGCGTTAATGTGCAAGCGCCCTTAACGTGACGTCATGACTACGGCTTTTGGTGTGGTTATTGGTTTTGATTACGTCAATAAGGTTCAACTAAAGGAGAAATGTTAATTTGTATCTCATTGTAATCTCGTGCAACAATGTCTTGGTCTATCTGCAGTTCTGCACGACTCCTTAGATTCTAGTTAGCAGATAGGAATCATGCAGATAGATAATGAGCGATCACAAGCTGCTAAAATCTTGAAGTTAGTTTGTATCACGGCGCGCGGCACATGACTTTCAGCCAATCAGCGCGCGCGGTGCATTCCGTCGTATGCCATTTCCCAATTTGACGGGTTCACTCCGATAAATAATACATTAAATTGTAAGCAATATGTTACGGATCACAATCCTTCGACAGTTTACAATCTCGCGGTATAGATTATAGTCTAACGGGTTTTACAAATTTTACGGTGACTTTTAAGTTAAATAGGGAATCGCGTGTGGTATTTCCAATGATCATTATCGCTGAGAGCCAATAATGCAGTGTACCTAGTTGAAGAATGTCATGTAATCTGTATACTAATTGCTTACGATAACGTTTTAAATATGATCGCCGCATCTATCGTTCGTTATCTTGAAGATTATCGCACCGTTAGCTTATCTATACAATTTTACATTCTTTGTTGTCGCCGCTTTGCAAGGCTCTGGTAAATGGTTAACTACTAGTTATGGGCAAAGTGTTCCTACTGCACCGACCTAGCCAAGTAGCAATCTGACGTTCGCATCGACGAACGAATAAAAACAATGACATTTGTAAACGTCAGATTTAACGTCTAAAGCTTACATCATTCCCAAACATTTTGTTTCTATTTGTTCATCGTTCCGAACGCTTAGATTGCAACTTGGCTAGGTCCCTAGGTCTTGTATACAGACCCACTGAGTGTCACAAAACAGTGACAGTTATTGTAATGTATGTTGGTGAAATAGCAATAAGTTTCTAAAGTTATTTCTGGCCTTCACAAAAGACATAATAGTATTCTACCCACGTTCAAGGTTTTGCGGGTACTCAGACCGCCCAGTCAAGTTCAATGTCTCGTCTACCTGGTTGCGCACACGACACCTAATATAAATATTTTTATGTAGCACAACACCAATTTTGATCAGCATCGCCGTATTTAGTGACCGTCCATCAATAGAAATTAATAGGGTTGGCGTATTGCGATGTTTTTATAGTCATTTTATAGATTTCCAAAGTTCCCCAAAGATATTAAGATGTAAATTAGATGTTATTCCATGAGTTTTTTCTGCGTTTCTTTGAAGAGGCGACAATCTGCTACGAAATGCAGCGCCACCTAGTATTAAAATAAACAAAACTTCTTTATTTCGATCTCTATCGATAGTGTATTTAAAAAATACATATAGGTGCTCTCGATTAACTTTCTATCTGCTTTTCGATGCTGCAATTGGATTTTTTATTGTAACTGTAGTGTAAATTCTATCAAGCTATTGGAATGCAAATCCAATAAGGTCTATTCCAAGTTAATAATTTTATGAATAATCATGTGTTTGTTTGCAGTGTTCGTGCTTGGAGCCGCGCGTGAGGAGCCGCACGATGTCCAAGAAGCCGGCAGCGCAGCCGACGCTGCACAAGGTGATCATGGTGGGGTCGGGCGGCGTGGGCAAGTCCGCGCTCACCCTGCAGTTCATGTACGACGAGTTCGTCGAGGACTACGAGCCCACCAAAGCTGATAGCTATAGGAAGAAGGTGAGACATTAACAAAGACATTCTACAATCATTTTTAATGTGGTGTAAGTCCCGCAAGTTGCTAACGGGCTGGAACCTTGTCTAATTAACCTCCACGTGACGTCATCCGCCGTACTTGCCGTCTAGTGGTGTTAAGGCGTACTGGGTGCGGCTACGTAATTTTTACGTCACCAAGATGGCTGCCAGTCACATTATCAATTTGCGGGGCTTATATGTATGACTCCGAAGTTGATTGTTAGGGTTTGTTGTTGGCGTGTTATACTTATTACGTTACACCGGTGATCGCAGTTTAAATGTAACATCTGCCACTAAGCTGGAATGGGCTAATATTACTGTGTTCCGATCACAAGATAACAAAGCGATACTACTGTGTTGTACCAATAGTGACGTACCAGATATCTCATGATATCTGAAATATTCATCCGCAGTTTCTACTTGTTGTGCATTAAGATCTGCTCACACGATAGAGAGAAAACTGCCGGAGATAAGACATGACTTCGCAATGATTGTACTGATGTAATTGCTGTGGGAATCAGCATTTCTAGCGCATTGTGAAGTTTCCTGTATTCTTGTGAATGAGAAGCGCAGCTTTATCAGTTGCTTAGCAGTGATTTCGCTTTCTAAGTTGACCATTTCCTGACAATCCAAGATTGTAATTAAGATATTTTAATAGTTGTTTTGAACGCATTTGAACTCTTTAGTCTGGTCTGATAGACCCGAACCAGGGTTTAAGATTGAGCATGTAGCGACATCTATCGAGCTACATAAGAACTTGTACGTAAGAAGCAACAAGTCCTGAATCGCGCAAGTAAAGTTTACCGTGTAACTTGCATATATACAACCGCCCGACATCAATCGTCGGGCAGTGGCCCGCCAGGCATAACACCCGCCTGGTCGGAGGATCCTCCCTTTGGTGCGAGGGACAGCACTCCCCGTCCCTCCACAAGCAGACATTTAAAGCAAATATGTTTTTAGGTTCGGACTCTCACAAACTCACAATGTCGACTATACACAGTGAACTGTTTTGAGTTTAGGCACCCTGTTGACATGGGTAAACCCATACTCAAAATAGGTTTCATTTCTAAAGCTAGTACAACATCTCTGTGATGAAGAAGACATGTTAATATCCCATTGCCTGTCATCCCCAGGTGGTGCTGGACGGTGAAGAAGTTCAGATCGACATCCTGGATACGGCAGGCCAGGAGGACTACGCAGCCATCCGCGACAACTACTTCCGCTCGGGCGAGGGCTTCCTGTGCGTGTTCTCCATCACCGAGCCGGAGAGCTTCGATGCTACACAGGAGTTCAGGTATGTTCAATACGTATCAAGGAGACTATGAACCTTGTAGTCTAAGGCCCTAAAACCTCTGGATGATTAATACACAAGCACAGTGTCCATCTAGAGAAACACATTCTAGGTCCTGATGAAATAAGGGAGCTCACCCCTAAGCAAATCCTGCAGTTTGTGTCAGCCGTAGGATTTAGGGGTGAACTCTAAATTTAAACCATGAAGAGGTGATCACTATAGACCTACCAGGGTCGAAGTGATACGATAGCCGCGAACAAATAAAAAAAAAGATTTATGTAACAGTAGAAGTTATTCATATATTAATTACTTAATATATTCTCAGGGAACAGATCCTCCGTGTGAAGAACGACGAGAACATTCCGTTCCTGCTGGTGGGCAACAAGTCGGACCTGGCGGACAAGCGGCGCGTGCCACTGGACAGCTGCCGCGAGCGCGCGCAGAACTGGCAGGTGCCCTACGTCGAGACCTCCGCCAAGACCAGGGACAACGTCGACAAGGTGAGCAGCGCCAGCCGGCTAGTGGGGGGAGGAGGGTTTTGGCTAATCACGTCCACTTATGTTGAATGAATTGAAGGCTAGGGGGAACTTTGTAAATGAGGGTAAACAATGTGGTCTATACGTAAAAAAGGTTTAAATATACCACGGTTAGCTAGGGTTTCCTCTGCTATAGTATCCAAGTATTTTTACTTAGGCAGAGAAATTGAACTTCCGATCTAACTTTGTACCAAGTTAAATCTTAGTTAGTTGGGAAAAGAGTCGCCATCCCACTTTTTCCGTCCAGTTAATGTAAAACTTATTTAGATAAACAAGCCTTTAATTATGCATTTAGCTTCCAATCATTATAACTATTTCTATTTAGTCTTTGCCCACCTCACCACGCCTACAACTGCCTATATAATACTTTCTTTCTTTCCAAGCCAAGCCTGAGCTTTGCACGCTTTGACTGAGTCGACTTTATTGTCTGCGTCGACTTCGCCGACTGAGTGCGGCTCTGGCTGGCTTAGAGTTCCGCTGTGCATCGCCCGCTCGCCTCAAGCTTTTTTATATTTCACAAACACTTACAGACATACACTGTACAAGAAATTCTGTCTAACTCGTGTATTTTAAAACTTGCTGATTTGGTAATTATTCGACCAACGTCATTTGTAGGCGTTCGGTAAAAAATGATGAAATATGTTCTCTAGGTCGGGCAGTGCACGGTACAACTTACTTTACTTACCTTTATTTATAAACCCACAATTATTAGGCTGATTTCACATTGGCAACATTTCGGTTAAAGTTTGCCAATGTAAATCTTATTTTAAGCATCTTATAAGCATACGCTTTAGTGTTTGAAATTGCGGTGAACCATTTTGACTGATGAATACTTTTTTATAGTATGAAATGGCTATCTTATTTATTTACAAAGATCAAGACATGTATTCAGATGACAGACATGTGATCAGTGTATTCAATAATCATAGTATTATTTAAGATTATGACAAGAAACTCTGTCATTATTTTTCGTTCAAATTTCAAATGCTATCTAATGTTATGCTTATAAAATATATGTGTGGGTACATGTGGGTGGTTGGTTCGCTTGTATGTTGTCGGGTGTGTGATGGCCGCTCCCGCTCGTCCGCAGGTGTTCTTTGACCTCATGCGCGAGATCCGGTCGCGCAAGTCGGACGACAGCCGCATCACCAACGGCGGCGTCAAAGTGAAAAACCGGAGGAAAATCAAGTGCGCCATCTTGTAGGCGACGAGCTCGCGCCCGCGCCGCCCCGGGGACACGCGCACGCGCACGCGCACATGCGCACACGCACACTGGCGCGCACTGACCAGGTCTTAATAAGGCGATCTCAAATGATTATGATATTAAATACTACACTCGAGGGAGGAATCTTTTTTATTGGTGTAAATAACGTGTCAGTAGAAAGTTTGGTGTAGTGTCCGCGGTGTGCGGCGGCCACCAGTGTCCGGCGACGTCCGACTCTTTCCGAAGGCTTCCGGCGGATCTTGCGAGGGTCCGGCGGTGTCCGGGGCATCCGTGTCCGCTTGGTGTGTCTGTTCAGTGATATTTGTCTCAACCTGTGCAGTTTACATTGATTTTTGGGTGCCACAACTATACAAAACTCACATGCTCATAAAGTAATTATTTTCTCTCACTATTTTCAAGCATATATGCTACTGAGTATATAAGATAATACACATGTGCTAATTCTTTGCTACTTGTTAGCACACGTGCTCGAAAGTAGTTTGAAAATATACACTACTTATAAGCTTGGGTATTTAAGAACTAAAGTCCGTTTATCCTGTTTTGTAATATAAACAACCTTTAATAAAATTATTAAAGTTTCAATGTACAACTTGATTAATTCCTAATATTGAGAAAGGCAGAATGTTTATATTATAAGACCACTAAGCAAAACGGTCAATAGTAATTTTATTGTGTATCTGATAATTGTACGTATGTTATAGAATTACGATAAAATAATTATTTAATGCAATACAATACAATATTAAAGTAAATTTGCAATAATTTACATCACTGAAGACATTTCTTATATTATGTACAGAAAATATAGTTATGATAATATTAATTTATTTATAAAAAATCTATTACAATTATCACATGCATGACTGAACTCAAAAACACGTCTTGTATATTAGTTTGTTACATTTTGAACTCTACACCGTTGACGTAAGTTCGTCAGTCGCGACTCAGGTATCACTAGCACGATACATGTACTAGGTGTAAGCAGGCTATTGTAAATTTTAATATATTTCGCCCACTTTGGTGCTTGCATTTATTGAATACTGTTTGTAATGGTAATAGGGTCGAGAATCCTTTGAAACACAACTAGCTGAGTACTTTATTGAAGTTATGGTTCTTCTTATTTTACTGTCACAATCTAACAAAATATTTAGTTTTATATAAAATAAAATAATTAATTAATACCTGTATAAATATAATATTTTTAATAAAGCCATGTCTGTGGTTCTTCTTTTGACCCAACTCGTTACAAACAGAATTCCATAAGGTTTTTTATAAATTAATTATTGTTGTATCAAAGCTTAGTGCTGTCGCGTTAATGTGCGTGTCCCACAGCTCTGACGTCACTACGTCCCACTGGAAACGTGTCGGTACGTTACACACATACAGTAACTATACCGTGACATATTATTGCTCATATATATAGATATTTGGGAAATAAAGGAAGAAAAACAAAATTTCCAATTTAAACCATAAAAACAACTTTTTACTATTGTCATTGTCAATAAGCTAACGTTATGTTAACGTATTTATAACCTTCCCCTACATACTAAAGGGTTTTATTTCATAACGCTTTTCAAATCTTTATTAAATGACAAAAATATGTGGGTTATAAAATGAGATGGCCCCAAAAACGTTAATGTTCTACACATTTTAGGAGTCTTTTAGCGTTTCGGATATAAGGAATAGCTTTTTTGTACGCAATTAAATCACAAAGGCGTAGTGACGCATAAAATTGTTGTAATACTTGTTTATAGTGGGTGATTTCCTATTGCTCATAACATGAACGATATACCACCTACTCACACACACACGCATGGTCGGTAGCGTAAGATTTGTATTTATTTTCTATGTAATAAGTGCTAAATGTATTGTGTAATGTGTTGAAAGGGGTACTGTTTTGTGTGTTTGCCGAAATAGTAATTATAATTAAACAATTCAGACTAAGCAATGTAACAGCTAGTCAAATGTTTATGTCTTGATACATATTTGGTCAAAACTTCCATATGAATCTCCTCTGGAGATTTTTGAATGTGACTGTCATTTCAGTATTTGGTCGTAATATTTATAGATTGAATAGCATTCCTATAAAAATACTATTTCAGTGAACATTTAGATGATTGTGATGTCTGCACCAGAATGTATAGGTATTGCTTCACGGAATAGCCGACATTGTTATGTCTATGTAATGCTATGTTATTATTTTTACATTACAATCGCCACTCGCATTTGTTACTTTGAACATTACAAAACAATGGAAAGAAAGAATTTTCTTCAGAAACAATGTCAATGCAACATTGTCCAGTGTCATAGTGAAAAAAATTATAGTATTTTTTATTTTTACATTAATGAAATATTGAGCGAGAGTGAAAATGTAAAAATAATAGTATTTTTAAAAATGTAATGCTAAGTTTTGTATGCAACAAAGTCTGATATTATTAAATCTTCACGATTTACTTTTTTATATTTGGCTGTTGATCCGCCATTTTGTCTTACAAGATAAATTAAATTTTATTGTTACATGGAAACAATTCTCGGAAATATGATATTAAACGCTAGTATTTTGTAAGTAATAGACTGGGTCCTGGGGTTGTATTGTGAACTGTTGTGCGAGAAGGACGGTGACATATCGCCGTCTCTCTTACACACTAGATTTCTCGTCAAACATTTTCTAAGATAGCTGAGATGGTATTTTTTTTATTTTAGACACGGTCTCTTTACGTTGCGTTGAATGTTAGAATAGCTTGTTACTTCACTATAGTAAGTAAGTAATCGTACACAAGTATCAACGGACGAGTTGATGTTACTGTAATGCCATTATCATATATATTGTCCGCATAGTGCGCCGCACGTGTAGCATGACATGATTAGCATAATATACTGTTATTCGGGGCCAGGTGTATATCCTTAGGTGGTCCCAAACTGCCAAGACGAACTCATTTTTTTAGTCTTCGTTCGCAAAAGAAACAATCCTTGAATAAGGATGTCTATAATATCTTTATCCTCAAAACACGTCATACGTCGACAGAAAATATAAAGAAATATCTTTAATTACAATTTATTTGTTTCTCAGTTACTGTCGACAGATGGCGCTGTTTACAAACTTATATTCCTATGTGTACTGTCTTGTAATATTTTTATAGGCTAGTTATTTTATTTCACAAATGTATGGATTATGTACCTACGTGTATGTATGTATATCGAAGTCACAGGAACAAAATGATAGATATAAAGCAGGAAATATACAGATTTGCAAAATAATGCGTATCATTTTGAACGTCCTTAATTTAATACTTACTTAAAAAATAGGGTATGTAACCAATCGGTACATAATGGTGGGTTTTGTTCAAATCTCAGTTTCTAAGTCCTTTTGATTACTTATGTTTATGAAGCAATCAAATAATTAACATGTATGTAGGTAATTTGATTGTAAATACTTATTTGTATAGAAGAAAGGACCATATTTTAGAATGAATGAATGAAACTAAAATATCGGTATTATTGGCTGATACTGGTACTGAAATCTTTTAGAAAATAATCATATTTTAAAGTTTTGAGATTTTTTTGTATTTGACGCATGGTAACATTGGAGCTGTATTTAATATAGAGCAGAGAGATCAATAAAATAAATCTAGGTAAGAATGGTATTCCCGCCAAAGCTAATTATTTATCAATATAAAGCATGACTGGCGAACTCCGCAGGCATTTCTTACGCTGATCAGGCAGATGTCGCGCCTGAAGAAGGGACTGGCGGCCGACGCGGAGGACGAGCAGCCGGCGCGGCGCGGGCCCTGCTGCAGCCTGTGCTAGCCGCCAACACCACGGATCACGACACTACTCTTGAAGGAATTTAACATTCAAATTATATCGTTAAAGAAACCGTGACCCTTTCGTGGGTCGAAGCAATTGTTTGGTCTATTGTGTCTGATAATATTGTTCTTGGATTTATTTAGTTAAAGGATGTTATAGGGATGTTGAAAAAATATCTATATATCGATATTATTTTTTCAATATATCGATATTTTTGAGCGATATTTATCGATATAAAATTCCAAGTATCGAAAAGGTATCAAAATCGATATTTTTTTCAGACCAATAAACATTTTTAAGATAAAAGATTACAAATTACTTTTTTTTTTGGCTGTGTTATAATTTGGTTTTTAAGTTGGCCGATACACCGATATTTTTTGAAAATATCAATGTCGATATTGATTTTTTTTTAAATATCGATACGATATATATCGATACTTTTTGCATTTCCGACATCCCTAGGATGTTATGCGATATAGCATTCTGTGGATTTGAATAGGAGTTAAGATGGGTACTTGGTACTAATTTAAACAATTTATCCGTTGAATTTTGATGGCATACGGTGAAAGAATATTTGTAGTCGTGGGTTCGCGACACGACTGCAGCTACAAATTGACAGTAACAGTGATAGAAATAAGAGCGCGGAGGGGAGAAGTGCTACAGTTCACAAACGGCGCCTTCTAGTGTGAAGTTAGTCGTGCAATATGCCAGATAATCTTTTTGAGATGCATTTAATCCAAAGAACATTAATTCCAATAAATTTTTAAACAGTAATTTCTATAGTAGGTATAGATAATTTTATGTGTGATATGAAATGTATTAGATCGGTTTGCGAGCTACGCATCAACTTTTCGCAAGCCACTGCCAGTATTATTTTATCGTATTCCAAACTGCTCGCTCAATATTAAAAGACCTGCTTGTGCCAATCATTAAAATCTAAGCTAATAAATATTAAAGTATCTTATGTAAATAAGTAGATTTTATCGTTTCTGTTTGAGTACCTATATGAAGTTCTTATACATTTGAGTGTAATAAGTCATAGATTTGAAAAAAAAGGTCAGTCTGATACCAACCGACTGATCCGCGACGCATAGTATTAATTCTTGAAATGTGGATTGGGCCACTTTGTCAAGCAATGACCTATTTTATAGCCAAATTAGGCTTTGCCAAAACCAGCTTCCTCCAGCTCCATTAAATAATACTTCGAAATAATTCTGTAAATATTTATTACTCATAATAAAACAATTTTATATTATTTCAAGTATGCATTTTTATTTTACAAAAATATATCAATTACAAAATCAGTCAATGAATATAGATTTATTCTTACTCATAATTACTATTTACATTACTTTCGACGCTTTACTCAAATGTAAGGTAATTTGAGTGTTTGGTACGCCAATACATAACATAATATCCCGCAGATTTTTAAATTTCGGCATACGTACTTATATATTTTGGAAGAGTTTGCGTTGAACAATAAAATTAATATAAATAATTATACAATTCAAGGTCTTTACGAAAAAAGACTAGATATAGCGACTAGGCTTATCATTTAAAAAATAAACTGAACGTAGAAGGAAGCTAAAACCGACATAAGTACAAGATGTTCGCAAATATGTATATTATTATCCGTTAGTTGGCATTTTTTAAACTCGAGGTGTATTCTGTAAATGCAAATTCAAAGCATCGTATACCTAGGCATAAAAATGCCAACATGTCATTTTAAATTAGATCTATTGTAAATGACGGCTATGCTGGGATGCGGCGGTCAAGCCAGCTGGCACTGGTGGCCGCAGCCGGCGGGGCACAGCTGGTAGCGCTCGCACCAGGCGCGCATGTGGTGCAGGTGGGCGGCGGCGGTCAGGCCAGCTGGCACTGGTGGCCGCAGCCGGCGGGGCACAGCTGGTAGCGCTCGCACCAGGCGCGCATGTGGTGCAGGTGGGCGGCGGCGGTCAGGCCAGCTGGCACTGGTGGCCGCAGCCGGCGGGGCACAGCTGGTAGCGCTCGCACCAGGCGCGCATGTGGTGCAGGTGGGCGGCGGCGGTCAGGCCAGCTGGCACTGGTGGCCGCAGCCGGCGGGGCACAGCTGGTAGCGCTCGCACCAGGCGCGCATGTGGTGCAGGTGGGCGGCGGCGGTCAGGCCAGCTGGCACTGGTGGCCGCAGCCGGCGGGGCACAGCTGGTAGCGCTCGCACCAGGCGCGCATGTGGTGCAGGTGGGCGGCGGCGGTCAGGCCAGCTGGCACTGGTGGCCGCAGCCGGCGGGGCACAGCTGGTAGCGCTCGCACCAGGCGCGCATGTGGTGCAGGTGGGCGGCGGCGGTCAGGCCAGCTGGCACTGGTGGCCGCAGCCGGCGGGGCACAGCTGGTAGCGCTCGCACCAGGCGCGCATGTGGTGCAGGTGGGCGGCGGCGGTCAGGCCAGCTGGCACTGGTGGCCGCAGCCGGCGGGGCACAGCTGGTAGCGCTCGCACCAGGCGCGCATGTGGTGCAGGTGGGCGGCGGCGGTCAGGCCAGCTGGCACTGGTGGCCGCAGCCGGCGGGGCACAGCTGGTAGCGCTCGCACCAGGCGCGCATGTGGTGCAGGTGGGCGGCGGCGGTCAGGCCAGCTGGCACTGGTGGCCGCAGCCGGCGGGGCACAGCTGGTAGCGCTCGCACCAGGCGCGCATGTGGTGCAGGTGGGCGGCGGCGGTCAGGCCAGCTGGCACTGGTGGCCGCAGCCGGCGGGGCACAGCTGGTAGCGCTCGGACCAGGCGCGCATGTGGTGCAGGTGGGCGGCGGCGGTCAGGCCAGCTGGCACTGGTGGCCGCAGCCGGCGGGGCACAGCTGGTAGCGCTCGCACCAGGCGCGCATGTGGTGCAGGTGGGCGGCGGCGGTCAGGCCAGCTGGCACTGGTGGCCGCAGCCGGCGGGGCACAGCTGGTAGCGCTCGGACCAGGCGCGCATGTGGTGCAGGTGGGCGGCGGCGGTCAGGCCAGCTGGCACTGGTGGCCGCAGCCGGCGGGGCACAGCTGGTAGCGCTCGCACCAGGCGCGCATGTGGTGCAGGTGGGCGGCGGCGGTCAGGCCAGCTGGCACTGGTGGCCGCAGCCGGCGGGGCACAGCTGGTAGCGCTCGCACCAGGCGCGCATGTGGTGCAGGTGGGCGGCGGCGGTCAGGCCAGCTGGCACTGGTGGCCGCAGCCGGCGGGGCACAGCTGGTAGCGCTCGCACCAGGCGCGCATGTGGTGCAGGTGGGCGGCGGCGGTCAGGCCAGCTGGCACTGGTGGCCGCAGCCGGCGGGGCACAGCTGGTAGCGCTCGCACCAGGCGCGCATGTGGTGCAGGTGGGCGGCGGCGGTCAGGCCAGCTGGCACTGGTGGCCGCAGCCGGCGGGGCACAGCTGGTAGCGCTCGCACCAGGCGCGCATGTGGTGCAGGTGGGCGGCGGCGGTCAGGCCAGCTGGCACTGGTGGCCGCAGCCGGCGGGGCACAGCTGGTAGCGCTCGCACCAGGCGCGCATGTGGTGCAGGTGGGCGGCGGCGGTCAGGCCAGCTGGCACTGGTGGCCGCAGCCGGCGGGGCACAGCTGGTAGCGCTCGCACCAGGCGCGCATGTGGTGCAGGTGGGCGGCGGCGGTCAGGCCAGCTGGCACTGGTGGCCGCAGCCGGCGGGGCACAGCTGGTAGCGCTCGCACCAGGCGCGCATGTGGTGCAGGTGGGCGGCGGCGGTCAGGCCAGCTGGCACTGGTGGCCGCAGCCGGCGGGGCACAGCTGGTAGCGCTCGCACCAGGCGCGCATGTGGTGCAGGTGGGCGGCGGCGGTCAGGCCAGCTGGCACTGGTGGCCGCAGCCGGCGGGGCACAGCTGGTAGCGCTCGCACCAGGCGCGCATGTGGTGCAGGTGGGCGGCGGCGGTCAGGCCAGCTGGCACTGGTGGCCGCAGCCGGCGGGGCACAGCTGGTAGCGCTCGCACCAGGCGCGCATGTGGTGCAGGTGGGCGGCGGCGGTCAGGCCAGCTGGCACTGGTGGCCGCAGCCGGCGGGGCACAGCTGGTAGCGCTCGCACCAGGCGCGCATGTGGTGCAGGTGGGCGGCGGCGGTCAGGCCAGCTGGCACTGGTGGCCGCAGCCGGCGGGGCACAGCTGGTAGCGCTCGCACCAGGCGCGCATGTGGTGCAGGTGGGCGGCGGCGGTCAGGCCAGCTGGCACTGGTGGCCGCAGCCGGCGGGGCACAGCTGGTAGCGCTCGCACCAGGCGCGCATGTGGTGCAGGTGGGCGGCGGCGGTCAGGCCAGCTGGCACTGGTGGCCGCAGCCGGCGGGGCACAGCTGGTAGCGCTCGCACCAGGCGCGCATGTGGTGCAGGTGTCCGCCGTGCGCGCAGCCCTGGCACCAGGCGTACAGGCCGCGCACGAGGCGGCGGCACACGGCGCAGGCGTCGGGCGGGCTGCGCAGGCGCAGCGCGGGCGCGCACGCCTCGCAGGCCGCGCGCCCGCGCCGCCGCCGCCCGCAGCGCCCGCAGCACACCGCCACGCTCGTCGACTGCTGCGAGATCACCCACACGCTGTTCAGCCACGCGCAGCGGACCACCTGCATCACAACGCCGACTTCAATGCGATCATCATAAATGGTTCTACGCTTCCGGAATTGTGTAACGATGATAACAAAATCCGACACCAATATTATCGATATCGACACCAATGTTACCGTTACCGACGCCCACAATAACAATGGCAACAACGATGTCGACGCCAATAATATCGACATCGGCGCTAATGATATTAATATCGACGTCAATGATACCGTTACCGACGCCGACAATATCGATATTGACGCCAAACAATATCGATACCGACGCCCATAATAAAGATATCGACGCCAATAAAATGGATACCGACGACAATAATATCAATACCAACGCCCATTGTATCAATACCGACGCTACGTTTATCGAGAAGGAAAAGAGATGAGTTTATATTTGTCTAACTCAACACCTTACCTGGTTAAGGACATAAGGTTATGTACGTATGTAGGTTTTACCTCTGTGGCGACGTTCCACAGCTTGTGCCGCTGCAGTATCTCGATGTAGCCCAGCAGCCAGTGCTCCTGTAAGCTCTCCTCGATGTAAGGGAACAGGTCGCTTCTGCAGAAACAAGGATGATTACTTACTAAACGTATTTGCTTGGCAGGCTTTATAGACAAACGACAATACAGGTGGGCCTAGTGGAGATGGAGACATAGGAACAGTATATCCATCGATAAAAAGTTGTATGGAGTTGCTTAAGAGGACTAGACAGTCTAGGCTATGAAGAGGCCCATAAGTGCCGCAAGTTGCTAATAGGCTGGAACCTTGTCTAATTACCTTTAAGTGACGTCATCCGCCGTACTTGCTTGCTAGACGCTTAACGCGTACTGAGTGCGGCGACGTCATTTTTATGTCACTAAGATCGCCGCTAGGCACATTATTAATTGGCGGAGCTTACACCACGTCCAGCAGTTAGACATCAAGGAGTATGTACCTGTGGTCCTGCAGCACCAGCATGACGACGGCGGCGGTCTGCACGTCGCCCAGCTCGGCGTGCTGGCGCAGCGCGGCGGCCAGCAGCGGCGCCGGCTCCAGCGCCGCGCTGCGCGCCCAGCCCACGCGCACCGACAGCCCGTCCGACTCGCTGCCTTCGCCTTCTTCCAGCTGAGAAGATATACGCATTCAAAATACCTGTATCATTCACGGTAAATACGTCTTTGAAAAAAATTAATTGTATCTACCTGCATATTGTGCGCGTACCCGTGGTCGTGGGGCGCACTGCCCGGCGACCAGGAGCCGCCCGGGGACGAGCCGCCCCCGCCCCCGCCTCCGCCGCCCCCGCCGGCGCGGGCTCCTACTGCACAAGTAACATCAAAGATTATCAAATTGAATCCGAATTGATTTATATGTGTGTGCTAGAGAGTGACATACCGTTGTTGTCCTTGTCGTCGTGCCGCGCGTGGTGCGGCGAGGCGTGCGCGTGCGCAAGCGGCGGCGCGGGCGGCGGCGGCGCGGTGCGCAGCGGGAAGGCCTCCTCGGGCAGCGTCCAGTCGGCCGCCTCCGTGTCCACGTAGTGCGCCGACGCCGCCGACACCCAGCCCGCCACCTCTGCCAACACAACGTGCGATTTAAAAACAACACAATTCTTGAAATGCCTTGAAACCTAAACAAACGTCATGAACTTGTTTCAATTTCGACTCTCGCAGAAACAAATTCTAGTTCACACTTTGGCGTTGTTGCCCTTTTACGCAGTTCATAAAAGAAACTTCCGTCTATCGACTTACCGTCAGTTCTGACGTGTTTAGCCTGCTTGGCGGGCGGTATGTATATGCTGAGCGTTGGTTTGCCCAGCACCCCACTGTTGTGGAACTGTGTCTCTGCCCAGTCTTCCACTTCTTCAAGAGGTTCCTCTTCTACTGCACTATTTGCAATAAAAATCAAGTTAATTTGATCTCCGAAGAATATTAGATTGATAATGTAAGTTTTTATTGCCTATGTTGTGTATTCTCGGAATGTGGGTGTTTCACCTGTTGGCGTAGGTGTTTGTATAGGGCGGCAGCGGGGGCGGCTCGGGGCGGGGCAGCTCGCGGTCCTGCGGGGGCGCGGGGGCGGGCGTGCCGCGCCCCGCCGCCGCGCGCGCGCTGTACACGCAGCGGACTATCTCCCACACGTGTGACACCTGCCGACAACAACAACAAAGTCGCGAACACATTTGGGACAGTTTAGAACTTAGCCGGAATTGATTCGGTTTATGTTGACAAGCTGACCATGTGCCTGTCGTGCTGGCGCGCGACTGTGGCGTTGTGCGCGGCGAGGTCGTGCGCCGGCGCGCCGCGCATGCGGTATGCGCGCGCGCACTGCACCAGCGCGGGCGGGCGCGCGCGCGCCGGCGCCGCGTGCCGGCACAGCGCCGAGCCCGCGCCGTGCGGGAACGCCGCCTCCAGCGCCGCCTGCGCCGCCGCCGGCAGCGAGCCCGCCGTGGGCTGCTTGCGCCTGGCGAGGGTAGCGGAGTGTTAGCGGGCGCACGCGCCTCGTGCGGGCTAGTGCGGGCTCGTGCGGGCAGGTGCGGCGCACTGACCCCAGGCCGGGCACGTGGCGCTCGGGCGCGGCGGGCGCGGCGGGCGCGGCGGGCGCGGCGGGCAGCGCGGGCAGCGGGCGCTCGGGCGCGGCGTGCGCCACCTCGCCGCGCGCCGACACGCACACGCCCTGCGGGTTGGCCCACAGCACCGGGTGCGCCGCCTCGCTGAACCGGTGCCGGTACAGGCTGCAGTCCTATAGTTCATTAAATACACAATTAATGGCAATTAAGGCCTCAACAAAATGTTTCAAGGCCATGTTGGCAAGGCAATGTTTCACCCTGCTGGTAGATAGGAATGAGTGTGGCTCTGCCAGCCACGCGATGGCGGTGGTGACGTCACGGTGCTCGGCGAACGTGGCCAGCGGCACGTGCGGCCTGCGCACGTCCCACACGTGCACGGCGCAGTCCAGCACCAGCGCGCAGGACGCCACTTGGAACCTGGGCGAAGTCGACGCTTTGTTAGTTATTTACCCTAGGACCTTGCCTAAAATCTATTTTCAACTGCAGTGTGTTTATAACTTACTTCTTCTGCGGCCTCCACTTGACGTGTCCCACAGACGCTATTGTGTATATGGTGTGCTCTAAATTGGGTTTCCCGTATATATCCCACACCTAAAACAAATGGTTACATAAAATTGTTACAGCATAATAGGGAATATGCACATTTTTTTTTTATATTTTGAAACGATACTTTATATCGTTATGTAGCCGTAAAAAAAATTCCAGCGCCTTAAAACTAAAATTAAGTAACAAAAAAAAATTATTAAATTATGAGACAGATATTGGCATTTTAAACACCCGCGATTTTGGCGCGCTTGCCGTGACGTCAAAGTCTACGTTCTCTCAACCAAACAACCACGTACAGCAGACACTGTTTTAGTAGACTTTGACGTCATATTCCATTTGACCGATAATGTTGCGTTTCAAGTGATTTGAATTTCCAACAGATTTTTTGGACTTTTTAATAATTATTTTCTCATCAAAAAAGAAATAATATAAAAAAATATCTACATAGACATAATTCTAAAACGATAAAGTTCATAAAAAAAAAATTGACCTTTTTTTAAGTCAGACGCATCTTCCCTATTATTATTATTTTAACCTTAAGCTATCCTCATCATTTTCCCATTTACTGTCCTACTGCTAGACACAGGTATCCTGTCAGAATGAGACGGGACTATAGTTATAGCTTAGCCTTTAAATCTTAGCTATCTGCTTTAGCCTATAGGACTTTATTTACGTATATTGTTGTTTAATGCCATTCACATGGACACACATCATCCTCACCCTCCTACCCTTTTCCCAGCTATGTACCTAAAATATGCATATATCTAGGCTAAATAAAAAATCCTGATGGAGTTATAAATACTTATTTTCGATCGAACCTGCGACCGACATTTATTATATACCTACCAAATCTCAAATCCTTTTTATTTCTACAAAGAGAACCAACGTCTCCTCAGACAATATCTGTTCGGGCTAATGACCGAACATTTGCTATAGTCAGCAATTTACTTTACATCGCGCCATTCGGACATGTCACCGACAGTTCGCCGTCAGCAAGCGTATGGTGTACTCACCTATCAATTAGCATTAATTTGTTATATTATCAGTAATTATTTTAAGTGCAAATCAGTTATATTTTAGCATTATTTTATATTATCAATCAGTGTTAATATAACATTCGGTCATTAGCCCGAACAATATCCTTCCATTGTACAAAAATGTACATACGACACTGATAAGGGCTAGACACAATAATTATCTATTATTATAATTAGTACACAATAAACTCGTTAGGGTCACCACACACAATACATTACCTGTCTATGAGGTATTGCAGTAATTTTAGTTTGATATCTAATATGTTTTTGTTTCTACATCTATAATAATATTATAAAGCTGAAGATTTTGTTTGGTTGAACGCGCTGATCTCCGAAACTACTGGTCCGATTTTCAGTATTAGATAACCTGTTTAAAGAGGAAGGCTACAAGTTATATATCATCACGCTACGACCAATAGGAGCGGAGTATCAATTAAAAATGTTGCAAAAAAGGGAGAAAAATTCAACTTCAACAGGAACGAAGTCGCGGGCAAAGGTTAGTAGTTTATAATATTTATTTGTTGTGCTTGTATGTTATGTAAGTATCTCATTTGTTTGAAAACGCTGCCCTACTGTATGATTTTAGTCTGTATTGCCGGTGTGTTTTTAAAAGTAATAATATTAGCCTACAACTGCGAACCTTAACTGATTCAACAGAAAATGGTTCGATAATACATTTAAAAAAGAAAATTAAGCTAATACATATTTGGTTTATTTTTGTCACTCCTGCAGCAATACCCTAATATTATTAACGTGTGTCCAACATGTAGGTACTATCAGTTGACCCACATGTTTATCAAATAGCCGCCGATCGTGCAAATAGACATGCTAATATAACCCCGTATTTTATTATCTTGTTCAATGTTACTGGCCTGCAAAATATATAATAATAATAATAATAATAAATTATATTATAAAGAGGAAAGATTTGTTTGTTTGTTTGTTTGTTTGTAATGAATAGGCTCCGAAACTACTAGACCGATTTCAAAAATTCTTTCACCTTTGGAAAGCTACATTATCCCCGAGTAACATAGGCTATATATCATCACGCTACGACTAATAGGAGCGGAGTAGTAATGAAAAATGTAGCAAAAACGGGGAAAAAATTATAAGATCACGCGGGCGAAGCCGCTGGCGGGAAGCTAGTATATAATAAATTACAACGAAAATAGGTCAGATGCCAGTGTTAATATAATATATGACTATGAGGCAGTTAGCCTGTAAACCAATGTCAAAATATCCAGCAAATACTGACAGCTATGTTACTAGCTTTTTCAGATGTTTCAGGTGTTCAACACGGGTTTGATTACCAAATGGAATAGAAATATTATCAAGTCACTTACCACACTCAGATAAAGAAAAATATTAAATTGTAATAAATAAAAACGAAAGCTCAAGTTGTAGGCTGTCGTTTTAAATAATTCTAAATTAATGTTTTTCTTTCTCCGTTTTTCAGACAGGTTAAAGTTAGCTCGTGTCAACTTCGACCCGAACAATAAGTTTGGCGAGAACTGTAATTTTGTATTTGTTTGGGGTAATCTCAGAAAATACTACAGATTGACTGATTGAGGACTTACCTTGATAGTTTTATCTCTGGAAGCGGTAGCCAACCAGGACATCTCAGGGTGCCAGTCACAGGCGAAGACAGGTCCGGAGTGCGCCGTGAACTGCATCAGGCACCGTTCGTGTCTCCGCACGTCCCACAGCTGAACGTTACCATTCTCCGACACCGCCGCGAACGTGTTCGCCTGGTGAGGGCTGAACTGCACATCGCGGATCGACTCTGTGTTACTACAGGGAACAAAAAAAGGATAGGTCCATGAAGTTTCTTGCCGGATAATTCATCAGGATCAAGTTTTTAAACAGTTCAACTATAGTCTGCGCGGAACTAGTAGGCCGCGCCTTAGGTATGTGAGCGGTGGGACGAAGGGGCGGGGTCACCTGTATGCGGTGGGACGGAGGGGCGGGGGCGCTTGTTTTCGTTCACAGTAACCCGCCGCTTCACCCCCGTCCCTATCTAAGGCAAGACCAACTAGTTCCGCGCGGACTATAGCTAGCAAGCTTATTTGAATTAAAAAGTTATAATAGTCATACTATTTAATTCGCCAAATGCTGGAATCGAATTTGATTTAGTTCATTCTCACCTTATGAAAGTCCTAGCAACTTCTTTCATGCGGAGATCAAAGCACTTCATCATACCATCTTGGGAGCCAGATATGAGGAGTGCTGGTTCTGTCAAGTGGAAGCTAACCTGCATTCAAATAAGAACTATTGATAAAATTATAAGAATTATAAAGATACCCATATTATAATTATGTTTATAGGTTATAGATATGAAGATACCTATCTAACTGTAAGTCTTATTAGATTCGCATTGTATAGAGACTACAGTAACACAATTTTTTTTTAAGGTTTTTGATAAGCCATAAGAATTTTCATGGGTCATTGTGCTTGTAATTATGTAAGTAAGTAAATTGGCTGTCAAAAGCACAGCATAACTTTAATTGAACTGTTGTTGATATCAAGTTGTAAAGATCTGCAATAATCTCAGACATACTTATCAAAGGTCATCGTGCCAAATTCAGTTTTTATCACAGAGTCATGAGCCTAGACTGATAAAAAGTGCTATTGTGGATCAAAAAAGAGATCATTGATCTTCACACATTGTAACATAGGAAAGGAGGTCATCAAAAGCCCATACAACAGCGTAAATTTGTACCGGAGTTACATGTCAGCTGTCAAGTTGGTAGTTTTTATCATGAAATCACTATGAAACTACTATTAATCTGCCGTAATGGCGTGCGTTTGACATTCCGAAACTGATACTGACAGTTTTTACTATGAAATCATTACGAAACAGGTAATAGTGTGCCAAAATGGCGTGATTTTTCTCAAATCAAGTTTATTTGTTCTCATCCCCCAGTCAACTTTAAAAAAAGTACGACTAGAGTTTTAACAAGCATAATACAGGGTATTTTTTCCAATAAGTGTACCTTTGGTACATCATTTGGGCCGATTTTGATGAACTCTTTTGTTCAAATTCAATTTTTTTTTTTTCAATTATACCATATGAATAGGTACTTTTGAAAGGTCACACTAGTTTCACAAATCCAAAAAAGTAGGACCTATGGAGAAAGCCGGCAAGAAACTCCATAGTCACTCTTTTAAAAAACAAACTGTTAAAATTGAAACAGCTCTGAGGATGTTACATTCTGTTTATCATGGTCATAATAATGAATTACTGTTAAAATGTACTTCAGTATCAATGCATTGTCCAATTTACCTTGTTTACAGTTCTCTTGTGGTCAGAGAACACATGCTCTTGTTTGGAGCGACCGGACCGGCCCAGGTTCCACACGACCACTGCGCCATTGGTGGCTGCTGTGGCTAGGGTGTTCTCTGAAAGAGGAAATATATTATGTTCTACAATATTCCTTCAGTACATTTGAGTAAGTTTCATTTACAAGACTAGTATAATGCACATTTTTAAGCCGAAGATTAATAGTGGGAGGGTAGGGGGACCTTTGCCCTGCAGTGAGACGATAGTGGCTGATTAAAAAATTAAAATAATAATGCAACAATGATTGGATTACTTACATCTGGCTGTATACCAATCTTTAAAAAAATAATTATCAGTTCTTTTTAAAATAACTGGTTAGCTGATTAAAATTGTTTAAAAATAATTACTTGCCTTCAATAGTACTCCATGCAACATCAATAGAAGAAAAATTAAGATTTAAGTTTTTTCCAACCCTCAAGTTACACACTTCAGAGAACTCATTGTCTCCAATGGAGAACACTTTGAATACTGTAAAAAAATATAGTATATATTATATAAAAAAAACTACTTATTATTATTACTTAAAAATTTAATTAGTAGTAGGTAGTTTGTTTAATTACCATTTCTCCCTGCAATAACTACTTGTGAACAATCTTTATTCAGGGCCAATGCATTTGCTGGCCCCTCTTGTGACACGCATATTGTGTTTGATGGTATCATTATCAATTCAATAGTTTACTTAAATATCAAAACAATAAATAAACTTTTTCACTGTTCACTTCATGATCAGTTTAGCACGAAACCCCGTTTCTACAACTATTACAGCATGAAATCCTGGTTGCAACTGCAGCCAATAGGTGATTAGGTATATAATGCTATTTTAATACCTAGCATGAATGCATGATTATTTATATCAATACAAATCGCCTATTTATTTTGTTTTTTTGAGGTTTTTACTGAGGTTATTGTTGGGTTGTGTCACCTGTCAGATGTGTGTGTGTGTATTTGTCATTTAGGGATGCGATGATACGATTTGACCTTTTTACAGATCGTATTGTATACTATCCAATCGATATTATTTTGATTTGCACACTTGTAATGTACAGTTCGCGCCAAACTTATTGTCCGGGTTAAAGTTGGCACGAGGTAGCTTTAACCCAGCCGTAAAAATCTTAGAAAGAAAAATATTGGATTCAAATGATTTAAAACGACAGCCTACGACTTGAGCTTCCGTATTTATTTATTACAATCTAATAATATTCTTTGTCCGATTTTTACGGCTAAGTTAAAGTTAGCTAGTGCCAACTTCAACCCGGATAATAAGTTTGGCGCGAACTGTATGTTATTAATGGCTAGTCGAAGTAAGATCTGCAACTTTATTTAGTGTACTTTTATTTTGTAGTAAAAATAAATATAATTTCATAAATTGTCGGTATGTTGCCTACACCAAATTTTTTATTGATTTTGCATTCATTATCAGGGGTTTGGCAGAAAATAAATAATACAAACGCGTTTATAATTTCTAAGAAATGATATTGTGAATAGATGGGAAATCGTGAAATTTGTCTAGTGCCGACACCAATTAAAACAAAAATAAATGTTTTACTTTCATTGATTTTTTGGATCGAGTTATTGAAATATCAATCGCAGACATGCGATGCAATCCACAAAAACAGATCAGTCATTTTCTGACATTCATCGACAGTATTGACAATTTGACATATTTTGCTACGATACGTTCTACGTGATACTTGATTTTACTAAATACTAGACCAGAGAAATAATTTTGCAGCTGATTTAAGGAATGCGACTCGATTTGAATCTTATCATATTATTATTAATCTTGTAAAAGTAACTCTAGCGGTGGCGGTGGCATATATAAATAATATAAAAATGAATAATTAAAAATTGACGTTTGTAATGAATGCGTTTGGAATCTGCATAAAATATTTTTTATTAAAAAAATCAAAATGTCAGAACAAAAACCAGAATGTCAAACGCAGGTTTTCTTTTTCATGGATTTTTCGGAAAAACGCATTAATCTGCGTCGTGTAACTAATTGCTATGATATTTTAAACAAAAACTGTTAGTATGTGAAATAAAGTGTGTGGTCCTTTTATAAATTCGGACGATGGACAGTGGAGACAGGATTTTGGTGGCCGCTGGGCTGACGGCTGCTGTGGTGGTCGGGGCCTTCGTGCTGTGGGGTCCCGGTGGCGCCCCTAAGGTGCGCAAGAGGCGAGGTCAAATCGCCGGCCTCCAGAATCTGGGCAGGACCTGTTTTCTCAACACACTATTGCAGGCGCTCGCTGCCTGTCCCACTTTCATTGACTGGCTGAAAAAGTATGCCAAAGCTGATGGACACAATAGTATGATTACTACACTGTACACAGTTATTGATGGTAATATATTCTTCCAAGATTTATGTTCTATGTATCATCTTCTCTATGTATAATATGTAGTGATAGTACTACAAAATATTAATTTTATACAAATCATTCAGTATTACATGTTTAAACCATAATAGTTGCATATGACTTAGGATTGATTACACAAAGTTTATGCTGGGATGTTTTAAGACAAGGAAGGCAATTAATAGCTGACTCCATTTGATGATGATGGGCATATCATTATGTGATGTAACTGGATAGATATTTTTAGTATAGTATTAATATTATCATAACTATCCATCTTGTCACTGACAAATATAAACAATGAGCTACTTGTTGACTGAGCACCTACTTGCTATATTCTATGTTATTATAAAATAAAACAGACTATGAATGTTTTATTATGTAATAAATTATATCACGTTAGTAGACATGACTAAAATAAATTTAAACTGTAATGAGTCCCTTTTGTGACTGATATATTATTAACAAATAGGTAGCAATGCAAATCCACTGAAGCAGGCGATACATTACACCCAAATCAAAACCAAAACAGATCCAAACTGCCCTATATTCCTTGAAGGGTAAAAAAGTACAAAATACTCAGACAATTATTTTGTTTTAGACTTTAATCTTCTTATTAACTTTGCAATATTCTCTTGCAGTCCATAACAGAGAAATGTAGCTACTTTTATTACACATGAAAAAACAAATAACTTGAATACGATTATAAGCATTTGTAAGCAACAATGCATAAAATGTTGAATGGCAATTTTTATGGTGTTGAAAGGTGTGAAAGAAATATTCTATTACAAGCGAAAATTCAATCCAATGTGTACCATTCTGGATCACGTAGCTGGGAGTATTGAGAATAAATACCATTTCTACCTGATGGTTTTGTGTTTCCCAATCGTGTAGGAATTTTTTAAAATGTATGCTTCTAAGCTGCTACCTTAATCTGCGCGAGTTTTATTATGTAGATAATATACACGATATTTAATTCTGCCCAAGATACCCTTATGCCACAATTAAAAAAAAGTTGATGTAAAAAATAGTACTGTTTAAAGGTCACCACTCATTATAGCCACCCGGTACCCGGTAACCTGCACGCCTTGCCTTGTGTTGTTACCAATCTTTATTCAACAACAACTACGTCAGCTCCGTAGCGTCACCGGATCGCATTGTATTGGTACGAGTCCCGAGTGGACCATGCGTGCCCGCGCGTGGACCGCGGTAACGCGGCGTCCACCCGTGCACCACCATCACCACCAGTGCACGCTAAGCGACGAGGTGGTGTTGGTCGGTTGCCGGGTTGCTCTAATAAGCTGTGACCTTTAGTTTGAAGACTTGGAATACCTAACATTATGTTTCTAAATACCTGGTGCAAAATGTGCACAGCTGCGCAGAGAGCTCTACAATCTATGTGGCTTATTTTATACATCCCATATTCTGCTGTAAATGATAAGGGGTTCTTAACAGTTGTAAATGGCACACACGAGTCTGCCCGCGGAACGCCCGTGTGCCCGCTGGGCGTGCTGCAAGCTTTGCGGGCAGCTGGCTGGGTGGTGCCGGCCGACCAGCAAGATGCCCATGAGCTGCTGCATGTACTGTTGGCATGTATTGAAGAAGAAACCACTGCTATGTCTAAGAAGGTAAGTCAAATTAACCATGGGTAGAAAGGTAGGCTATTATATTCTTGCAGTTTTTTTTAATGAAGTGGAAATGAAATGAAAGAAGATTTAAAAATATACTTCCTTTCCACTTTGTATATCACCCAAATAGACATGTTAATGAATTTGATTTTGTTCAGCCGGGCTGCCTCTCCGACGCCCTGGGCCTGGGTGGTGGGCGAGCCTGGTCAGCGCTGGCGTCCCCCGCGTCCCCGCCCGCGGCGCCGTACCCGCTCCGAGCAGACTCCACCCCGCCCACACCCTCCGCGCTGTCAATGAGGCCCTCGTCTGCCGTACCTACCGATGAGCCGGACCTCATTGACACAGGTGAAAATAACTTAAATTTTTTAATTTTATCTCCTTTACACAACTATTAATTTATTTTATATAAAAAAATGATAATGTTTTTATTATTTTCAATTAAATTGACCATTCATTCAGTCCCTATTGTTGATTAAATCTCAACTTCTTCTTCTACCTTGTTGCCATAAGACATTAGCAAGTCTCCTGAGGGTGCGTTGGACGATCATTTACGTCACTCGAGAGAGCCTCTAGCTGTTTTGTTGCAGATGAAAGATATGAATGTTTGGTAGAGCCGCTGCTGGAGGCGCCGCGGCTGACGAAGGGCGTGTCGCGGTCGCTGTGCCACCTGAGCGCGGTGGGGCGGCGCTGGCCCGCGCCCGCGGCGCCGCGCCCGCCGCCCGCGCCGCCCTTCCGCGGCACGCTGGCCTCGCGCCTGCAGTGCACCGTCTGCTCGCACAAGGTCAGGCGCTACCCTCACATACAATCTGTTTCATCACCTCTGGATACCCGCTACCCGCCAGATAAATTCAAAATGTAACAGCAGCGGGAACTTATCAGTAAGCTGTGGAACAGGCCCCTAACGGCGTTTACTCGCGATCATTCATACAATACCTAATCACTGACAGCTTTAATCCTAAAACATAATATAGTCTTATCTTTACTGTATTTCAATAATACGCTATATTAAACATTTTCCCTACAGAGCCCGATCCGCTACGACAAGTTCGACAGCATCTCGCTATCGATGGCCAACGCCAGCGTAGGACTCACCGGCTCGTACAGCCTTTCGGGTGAGTTTACTAACATAATAATCAGTTTTATAACATAAGTATACCTGATATGAATGGTAATAATTACTTTGGGCAGGTCTGTCCACATTGTTGAATTAAATAAAATAACAATATCTTGATCCTTTATGTAGGTAGTTATGACTGAAAACTGACAATAAAAACGGTGGGAAGACGCAGCAATGGTAACTGAGCAAAACAACTGCGAAAAGTGAGACATGACTTCGTGTTGTCAGGTCTACTGCGGGCGTTTACTGCCCCTGAGATGGTGAAGGGCGTGCGCTGCACCAAGTGCTGCCCCGAGCCCGCCGGCCCCACGCCCCCCGCTGCCCCCGCGCACTCCGCCCCGCCCTCCGCCTACACCAAGCACATTCGCACCGTTAGCTTCGGCAAGGTCAGTGCAGTGCAATAAATAATCGTAAATGTTCATGCATTATACATAATAGTTAATCAAGCGGGTCCGATAATTAAGCGTATCCGCCTTTATGTGTGTTTTTCCAGAGTTTCTAAGAGTCTGCTGCTGGCTAGGAAGCCAGACTACATTGAATTACGAATTAACTAATTTGCCATTTGACAAACCATGATAAATATGGAATCGTAGTGTGCAGCAATTTGTTTAGGATGTAATCATAAAAGCCCCTAAAAATGTGCATTTGACAGAACCAACATTGCGTACGAGACAGACAATTTTAAAATTTAAATATTTTTAAGTAAAAGTGGGTCGTAGCGAAAGAACCTGGCAAGAAACTCCATAGATATTCGTTTTATTTTTAAAAAGGTGTGGTAACAGTAACTGATGATGCAGTTTTATGTAGAGATTTCGGGTGCATATTTGATAGCAAGTGTTGTTGCCTGTGCGCAGTTGCCGTACTGCCTGTGCCTGCACATCGGGCGCGTGGAGTGGCTGGGCGGCGCGCTCAACAAGCGCGGGGAGTTCGTCGCCTTCCCCGAGACGCTCTCCATGGCGCCCTACTCCGCGGTGCAGCAGCCCAAGGTACTCTTGCTATGCTGCTCCTCGACTTACCGTCTGTTCAGATACACGCCATTTACGACGGTATTTTATCCCTTACCTCTGATCCTTTCCAGCCATCTTAGTTAGATTGTTCCGCCATCTCATTTTTTCTGCCGACGTTTTCAACGGCCGGATAAACGTCGGTTTTGTGCCGGAATTATCAAATATTAAAACAGAACACGTATCCTCAAACCGATAGGTCCCGGTTGTTATACGAACGATGATATTAGGTAGGTAGTAGTCACAAAAGAAATGGTTTATCGGAAATTAGGTTACGGATGCGGAGCTCTGATAACAGCCGCTTTGTGTTTAAAAAATACAGATATTCAGCTGCATCGGGTTTTTATGAAGCGTGCGTTGACGTTGTGGTCGCAGGTGGACCTGGTGTCCCTGGTGGGCGAGGGCCGGCTGCGCAGCGGGCTGTCGGCGCTGAACGCGGCGGAGGGCGGCGCGGGGGCGGGCGCGGGCGCGGGGGCGGGGGCGGGCGGCGAGGCGGGCGCGGCGCTGTACCGCCTGCGCGCCGTCGTGGTGCACGTGGGCGGCCCGCGCTCCGGACACTTCGCCACCTACCGCCGCGGGAACGGCTTCGAGGCCAAGAGGTAATCATACCAGCGGCTTTTTTTTATACCATTAAGCTGGCAAACAAGGATACGGCCCGCCTGTTGGTAAGCGGTTACCGTAGCCTATGGACGCTTGCAACGCCAGGGGTATCACTCTGACAGAACTACTGACATATCGATGCTACGGCCGACCCCATACTCGATTCTTTGCACCATGCCATTGAAATTCCAACACTTTTTATTTTTGTACCATTGTACTTACTGTAACTACATAGGAAGAAAAGGTCGGGCCTTTTCTTCTTGACTCCTTACGCCTTAAAGATGCAATAATAGGATTTATTTGCCGTTCTCCCTGCAGATGGTGGTACACATCGGACACGTTGGTGCACGAGGTGTCCCTGCAGGAAGTCCTGCGCTGCTCCGCGTACATGCTGTTCTACGAGCGCGTCCGACCAGAAACCACCATGACAGCGTCCGCCAACTCGCACCACTTCTAAACCTGACCGGACACTACCGGACATGACCGATGCATCGACGACCCGACAAAAAAGAACCGCTACCGAACATGTCCGGACGCAGTGTGCGCTGATATTTACAGGTGCCGCATCTGTTTACAATCTGACGTGTTTGAAAGTTACTTTATATGGCTATATGTTTGAGTACGGAATAATATAGCTTCAGCATCTGGTTTAACATGTCCGGACACTCCCGTGATGTCCGGAGACTAAGTCTGCGTTATTAAAATTTATTGAATCCTAGTGGAGGGTATTCAAGACAGGCGTGATCAGTAAGTCTTTACTATGCTTTCGTGTTCCAAAGAAATTAACTATTGAATTAAAAAACTTTGTAATAAAAACGATTGGCTGTGCCCTGTACAATTGTACGGAACTCACTCACTTTTACTAACGTGTTTTCACTCGCATAAAGCTCATTTTCGAATAAAATCAGTATTCAATTTAAGTCTGTTTTTGACGTATTATAAAAATGTTTACACTGGCCAAAACTATAATTATTATATACTTTAAAAGTATGTTATTATTTATTAGATAACAGACCCTATCTCATCAGTTGGTCATCGCACTTCATAGATTTCATGTTTGAAAATTATTTACCTACTTTTCTACTAATGGTAGCTATCTAAAGCCAGTGTACAAAAATATTTCCCATTTAAATTGAATTTGATTGTCTTTCTCTCACATTAACAAACACTACATATCTTTAGTGGTGATGTAGTTATGGAACTGTTTCTTTTGTCTTTGACTTAGGGACAATGAGATAGCGTACATTTTCACAAGTTAAACTCAAAAACTTCAAAAGACTTCTAATTTTTATCAGTAGCATGATTGTCCCTAAGTCAAAGCTTTAGTCTCGACTCGAACGTAGCGTGCCGGCTATTTGTACACTAATTAGAATTTACATTTGTGTCTTTCTTTCTTTTAACCAAGTATCTCGAAACAATATGACCGTGAAACGATTTGCCGCAACAAAATACTCTTTATTCCTTACAATACCGCACTCAACTGCAAGTTCCAAACGGTCATTTTGAGATACTTTCATATTCTTCGTGATACTAGTTCTTTCCCCACTCCTTTGGTCGACTATTGTCCTCATTCTGACCCATTATCCCTTCTCCCTTTCACATAGCGCTCGCTGTATTAATATTAGTTGTAGTACTAACTTTTTGATACCTACAATACTCGTAATTAACTAGTCTATATTATTTTATACTTCGGCACGCTACGTTAAGTAGATAGAAACCTTAAAATGTAGGAAGAGTCTATTTTTCCAATCGGCTGATATTTTCGGAAACGCAAGTCGTTTATCTTTAAGTAATAAATCTACAAAAGTAAGATTTTTCTCTGACGCATTTCTCTAAGACTTTGGTAACTATTTTCTTAAGCCGGATTGATTGCGGACACTGAAGTTCTTATACTTTTACGGTTTTCGCAATAACACAATATTCTACAAGGCCTTTTAGGTCGTGAGTGTTGGATTTTAAATTGCACCTGTTGTCCTTTTATGATATCCTCACACTTAACAGTAATATAATAACAACAACAATACACTTTAGTAGCTACAAGGTGTATGAGCTTATAAAACAATATCTTTCATGTGTGTGCAATAATCACGAAACATAAAAAAATCCTAATTACCTCGATACTGTATAGTATTTCTGTATTGAATGAAAGAATTCAATTGTACTGAAATCATTGTTCACCACAATTATCAAAACAATGTAAAATCAATAGACATGTAGGAACTGTAGAACTTCGGGCCTACTTACACACAATACTTTAAACAGCGGCGATTTAGTTGCTCCGCGCTGATACATTCAAAACTGGGCAGTCGATGATCACCGAAGTTAAAAGTATCGCGTGTGTCTTGAGCCTAACTTTGATGCATTTTTGTAGAATATTGTCTTGAAAGTGTGCCATGATATTGAGTGATATTTTGAGCTTTTACTTCTGTGTTCTAGAGATTTAGGAAACTTAGCTGTATATTTGTGTCTTTCGGCTGGCTGGCACAAACCTGACGAAGACTAGTAGTGTTTCGACAATCGATAGTCAACTGTATTGTCATTGAAATAAGTTCAAAATCGGTATGGTGTAGACAAACCAACTTGGTTTTCAACACATACTTGATAGTTTATAAAGTTATCATCAAACGAGATTGAAATAATTTTGCAACAGAATTTTGATCTTATTCAAGAATCAAAGAGATGGATTTCGTTTGACAATCTGTGCTGCATGTCAGGTTTGCACTGGACGCTTAGAATTATATCAGAACATTGTATTGGCAGTCAAAATGTATTGGTAGTAGAGCCAATTGTATTACTTGACATGAAATCTTTACACTTTGTGAATTTATTATACTTGGTGTTATAAAGGATTGTAATCTTGTCGTCCAACCATTCTATAATGATGTACCTTAGATGTATGTCTTTCTTATGCTTTTTATCGAAGACGGTAGTTCACTCTGTATTATGGATATCTAAAAAGATATCAGGGATAAACAAGACTTATTATCTAAAAAGATATCAGGGATAAACAAGACTTATTATAATCAATGGTAAAGAAAACACCCTAGTTTTCTTTACCATTGATTATAATAAGTCTTGTTTAAGGCTCGACTTCGGGTCCAATCAAATCTTTTTACCGATTAATCGGCGAAGGCTCTCGAATACTATAAATGTTTATGTATTCACAGTATAACAGTCAGTCGACAAACACTGCTTGATCCCGAAGCACTAGCTTAGACGAATTCCAAGATTACTTTGATTTTACGAAATGTACACATTCACAACTTAATATTATAATAAGGCGTTTGCGTTGAGTCTTAAGCTAGTGTCTCAAATTTAATTGATTCGCTTGATTGCGCAGCACAGTACAGTATAATTATTAGTAACATCATTGATTATTAGCAACGATGTTACTAATTATGATAATACCGATACTATTTAATTGAAAGGAAATCAGTGAGCTACCGCCACTCAATTACATTGTACTTACTTACTTATGCATTTATTTTATACAATTTACGTCTTGTCCACTTGTGTCCTTCCTGTAAATATTAAAATTATGATAATTCTCTTGAAAATCGAATTTTCGAATAATAGAGCTCGTATTATAGATTGAAAACTGTTTGGAGGCTAAGGTCGGCGTTGTGAATATATAGTGATGTAGTGAGGGGAGTATCGGTGCCTAAATTTGGCCATTTGTGACTATGACTGAGCAGTGTTGCCATTTTATATCGTTATCGCATAAAATGTAGCTGTACAATATGTTATTTATTGTTTTGACGATTGAGGCTCGTAGCGGAACTATGGTGCAGATTATAGAGTTAATTGTTTATCTATTGTGTTGCCATATTTCGGGTTCTGTTTATACTTTTGTAAAACAATCATGGTTTAATATGTTGAGAGATGAGAGATATGATTTGAGGGGACTTGTGTATGTGCTTCTTTGTACCTTTTGGGTTTATATGAAGTCTATAAATCTTTGACCATGTGACTTACAAAGGAAACTTGTTTATTTAAAACCTACACAATTTGTCTAATCGGTAAAGGTTCTATTGAGTATAGTTATCTTAGTTGTAATCCAAAGGTTTGCTCATGAATTAAAATTTATTATTGTATAATATATTCGTACATAAACTATTCATTCTATAATCTGTACTTGTTGTATAATACATATTTTAGATTTTTAGTTTTAGTATATCATTTGTAAAATACAACCTGCACAAGAAATATTTGAAAAAACATGGTAAAAATGAAAATAGAAAACAGCATAATTTGCATTCTAGTTGAAAAATGTAAAACGTAAAAAACCAAATTTGCTTTATAGTTAGATATGATTTATTTTTGTAGAAACTAGTTATTATTTAATCAAGACCTTTATTGAGCCCACTCGACATTGATGAGTCATACTATCTCAGGAACATGTTGTGCAATAATAAATATAGTGAGCTTAACCAATCCTTGCCCTCTGCTGGTCATGGGTCTACACTTGAGTGGAAGCTGGGAGGGATCAGGCCTGAGTCCACCCCACTGGCCAAGGTAATGTGTTATCAGACTCCACATACCTTTAAGAACTTAGTGTAGGGGGAACTTTAAATCCAATTGCATGCAAAGGAAATTTTCCAAATGTAACATTGGATCCTCTCTGAATTTATATTCCTTGTTATATTTCAAAAATATCAAACAATAAAAACTATTTTAATCATGTGAAAGATTCTTGCGCGGCAGAAATTAGTTATGCAAGAATTTTTGTAAGATTCAACAAAATATTAAAACATTACATAACACAACAAAATGAAATTGCACAATATGTTATTGTTTATTGGAACATCATGACTCATGAGTGAGTGTAGTAAGTGTGAGCTTTTCTTCTTCTCCAATGTAATGTTTCTGCCAGATAAATGTAATGCAATTTCGATTTACACTAGCCATATTGAATGAAATTAACTGCATCAATGTTTATGGAAACATTAATCAATCAATTCAATAATTGCAGCAATGTGTATCCACTATCTGGCACCTTATTACATTTGAATTGAAGGAAACTAAGAAATTACTTTTATGATTAGAGAATTGCTTTGCATAATAATAATTAATGGTAATGTTTGGACTTCCAGCGAAACTGTGACTACTGTAGATAGGATGGATTGTATCTAACAAAAGTTTATAAATAAAATGTAATATAAGTGGGCCCCTGTGTGTTACTAATTTTACCTTATTTTTAATTTAGTGTGATGGGATTATAAAACAGGTAAAACTGAAAATATTATCACACCAATAGAATTTATTAATAATTATCAGCTGGTCATTTGTCATAGGTAATTTTTCACATTGAAAGATGCACAATTTGATTTTCACGATTTATTTTATGTTTACAAAATAAAACATGGACAATTTATACAACTCAATTTGGTTTGTTATAAAAACTGATCAACAGATGATACTCTTCTTTTTCTTGTGCACTGTGTTTTGGATCTGACACAAACAATAGCACAACAGTCTGCTCAAATTGTTAGATGTTATGACATGCTGTCAATGAGTGATGCTCGCATTGTTGATGTGATCGCTGTGGGCTTAGCATCATTCAACTTGAACACACTTTCAATAACTGAGATTTCTGTAGATGTTGTGTCCAAGCCACAGAATGCACACCAATCGTTGACCACCATTCCAGCAGCAATAACATCACTGCCCCTGTTTACTGTGCCAGCTACTAGTGGTACCTGTAGCAAAGATGACAACTCATCTTGGTCCTGAATTGTGGTCTTAGGATGCACAAGCCCGCCGCGATTACTGAGCGCGGCGTAAGACCCCACCAAAACATTCCCTGCGACCGTTTGCCTGAACACCTCTACATCTAAAGTGTCTGCTAAGATTTCTTCTGTGTCGCGGTCCAGGTCTGGGTGAACCAACGCTACATAATCGTTGCAGGCGATAACGTTCCCGAGCGCACTGAGCCGCTCCTCCACGCGCTGCACTTTGACAGTGTCCGGGAGACTGTTTCTAATGTGTTGCAATTCTGTGTCTGTTGTTGACGACGGAACCAGAAGCCCGTTTTTGTTGCCCACCGTCATGCGGCCGATAATCCTGCATCCAGCGACACTTATGTGAACCACAGGAATGGTCTCCGACAACTCTGCCTCGAACACGCTGTAGAAGTTCTCAGATCCGCCGATAGCGACGAGGCAGTAAGAATTTGTCAATTTACTGAACACTCCCACTTCATTGTTGTTTTCGAATTGGACGCGAACTGCCATGATTTTAACTTGATAAAGACTTTATTTGCAATTACAATTTACAAAGTATTTCACAACAATAAAACTTCACGTGGGGAGAAAAGAAAAAACACGGGGATCTTCGTTGAAATGGCTCTAATTGACGTCAAATTGACAATTGCGTTCACTGTTTTTATCCGAGGTATTGCGTTCCATATAATTACGTAATTATACGCATTTATGCTGTGTCTCTTTCTTTTTAAAGGTGATTGATAGAGATACCTTGCTAAAACTATGTTTATAATTGAAAAGGAATTATAGATTGGAACGTTACGTACGTCACTGTCGTCTAATGGGTGCGTTCCAAAGTTACAAACTGTTACCGGTACATTCTTGTATCCGACCTTTTACCAGTTTTGTTTAAAATCAGAAAAATAAAACAAATAATAATGACAAAATCTATACGTTCTGCCATAAATGACATCATCAGTTAAAGTTTCTAAAATGGATGAAATTATGTAATTTTTGTACTATTTTTTTTATATAAAATTAAAAGTATGAAGAAATGTATTCGCGATGAAGATGAAAGATGCGTAAATTTGTAACATTAAATGGTTTAGTAGATTGCAATGATACGGAGCTGTTCCCGAGTGATGTTATTCAAAACCTGAGGCAAGCTGTGCTTGCTCCAATCGGATACAAGCCGAAGATCCAACAAGCTTTACAGCGGGTCAACTTCAAATATCACAGGACTTGCAGTTACGCAAATCTATTAAGGGTAAGTACCCACATTAACATATTTTGCAGACAAAACATGGTTGAAGGAACAGGAACTTAAGTACATAACTTAATAAATGTGAACATCCACGAGGTTAGGTTGCGCTCCTAGATCCGGTTCAAATAATACTCAGAAATGGGGAAATCTTGAATAAGTATTTAAGTAATTATATTATATTTATTTATTTTTTGCTATTGTGACGTGACCTCTAGTAAAAAAAACTAATTTCATGCAACTAACGAAAAAAGCTCTAGCACTCGTATTATATTTATCAGTTCTGTGGCTCAAGCAAAAAAAAAACAATCTACCCACATAAAAAAATCTAAGACAATATTTGTAACAGAGATGACGGGTCGGCAACGCGCAAGTGATGTAAATTGTAAAATAAAAAATTAATGTGTAAATTTTGCAAGTTTCCATAGGCTACGGTAAACGCTTGCCATCAGACGAGCGGGCGGTATGCTTGTTAGCCACCTTAGTGGTATAAAAAAATGTCCTGGCAGTGGCCTTATTTAGTGAGAAGTGTCACGAATGGTACGTGTTTCAGGAGTGTAATGTTGTCGAGGGTGAGACCCTGTTGATGTTCTGGGGCTACGAACGCTCTGACAGCAAGGTTACCATGAGCATCTCAGCTTCCAGTTGCTCCTCATTGCATGTGCCAGTAAGTACCCATACATCTAAAAATAGCATTCTTGACTTTCAGTCTTTTAGGCCTAGGTAGCAACTCTACGGAATATGAACATTCATTTTTAAATATTTATTATAATGTAAGTGGGTACGATAAGCAGTGATAGCCTAGGGATATGTATGATAATTATGACCACTCATGCCTAGTCGAAGGTCTCGAGTTCGCATCCAAGGCAACTTTGACTTTTATGTGCGTATTAATAACTAGGTTCCCGCCAGCGGCTTCGCCCGCGTAGTCTTGATAACTTTTCCCCCCCGTTTTTGCAAAATTTTTCATTGCTACTCCGCTCCTATTAGTCTAGCCTATAGCCTTCCTCAATAAATGGGCTATCTAAAACGGAAATAATTTTTCAAATCGGTCTAGTTTCGGAGCCTATTCAATATAAACAAACAATCAAATCTTTCCTCTTTATAATATTAGTATATATTAGTAAGCGAGTGATAAATCTGTCTATATCACATAGATTTATCACTCGCTTGCTCACAAGGGTGAAGGAAAACATTGTGAGAAAGAGGAAACCTGCACGTCTGAGAGATTTTCTTGACAGTGGCGTCGGGGTCGGCGGCCAACCCGTACTAGGTTAGCATGGTGGAACTATAAACTAACCTAACCCTTCACATACTGAGAGGAGACCCGTGCCCAGCAGTGGGACGATAAATGGGTTGATGATGATGATGATGATGATAATGAAGTGGGTACGGCTAGGTACATCGGGTACCAACAGTTATCGTACCGTGTTTCATGGGATATTAACTGGCATCTGTTTGGTATAGCCGAGTACACCGAATTCCCAGCGCGACAAGGAGTTGCGCTCCACTGCCCAGCAGACTGACATCAGCTGTCGTTACTCCCCCGGCATCTCTTCACCAGGTACGCCGTACATTGACAAAAGGCAACATAAGTCTTTAGAACTTTGTCTAATTAACCCCAAAGTGACGTCATCCGCCGTACTTGCCGGCAAGTGGTGCTAACGCGTACTGAGAGCGGTTACGTCATTTTACGTCACCAAGATGGCCGCCAGACCCATTATCAATTTACGAGGGTTGTACCGAGCATACATCGCTGTATAATGTAATTTCATCTACCTACATTTTTAGTCATATTCCATTAAGTTTTTGCCTTTGGTTTTTGCATATTTTGATAAGGTTTAATGAGTCCGTACATGGGTTAAAAAAGTCATAGTTGCAAGAAAACTTAGTTACTGAGAAGTTGTAAGCCAATGCGAAAAATAAATAATAAGTACCCAGGTTGAACATTCACTAAGAATAAATAGGAACCAGTCAAAAAGGCATAACTGTATAATATAAATTGTTAAATACAGCGAATCCAAATGAATCGGAGGACCAACGTCAGATGCGCGCCCGCATCGCGGACTCACTGACGTTCTCGTCGCCCGCGTCGTCGCTGCTGCAGCCCGCCGGCCGGTCCATGTCCATACTCAGCTCCGTATGTGCGTTGCTGCTAAACAAACAGGTATGAACTGGATATAACCATTATTACACCTTTTAGGACAAAATGTAAAAAGAAAACATAGGATTTGTACTGAAATTAATATCAGTTCTTGTCCATTATTCTTATGTACTTACCTACATAATAATAATATGATTGTCGTGGGTATCGGTTATCTTCCAAAGCCAGTGAACCAATTAATCAAGGATATAAAGTTATTCCTGCAAAGTGTAAATGTACGATGTTGTTAGGGTTCGCAAGTCGCAAAGGAGGTATCCAGCTTCACTGGCAGCCTGCGCTCGGACAACATCTGCCGCATCTGCTTTGGCGGTGAGTCGGCAGAGCGGCTGGTGCGGCCCTGCTCCTGTCGCGGCACTATCGCGGCCGTGCACCGCTCCTGCCTGGAACGATGGCTGCTGCAGGCGGCTACCTCCTATTGCGAGCTGTGCAGGCATCACTATGTCGTTACCAGAAGTCACAAGTGAGTTGCAGTTGGTTCAAAGTTATCGACTCATTGACGTATGTATTACTTGCGTATCGACTGCTGTTGATGATGGTGAAATTATAGGTACACATTGGTAAATAAGTGGTGTGACGTAGTTATACCAACTACCGCCGTTGCTACTTGCTGCTATAGTCAAAATATTAACTATCGTTTTGAAGAAAAATTACTTGAATGTTACTTATATCCATCTCAAAAATTTTCGATGGTTCCTAATTCGAGAAGAAAATTTTAGTTATTCAGATGATGATTGCTCTTATTCCCGAGAGTCTATTACTAGCCGTTTCCTCAGATGGTCGTGGATGCGCTCGATGGCGGAGTGGGCGATGTCGGGGCGCGGGCGCGCGCTGGCGGCGGACGTGTGGCGCGCGCTGGCGCTGGGCACGGCCAGCGTGCTGGGCACGGCGCGCGCGCTGCACGCCTGCGACGCCGTGCTGCAGGCCGGCGCGCGCAGGGGGGGCGGCGCCGCACTCGCTGCTAACCTCTTCTCTTCGCTACTCATTGGAGTTATTGGTGAGTGATGACTATTTTATAGCATTGGTTTGGTTCGGTGCCTATTTGCCTAATCAGGATTTATCAGGAGTCTTATATTGGCGTTTTTAAGCTATATAACTTCCCGCAAAGTGGTAATTTACTTTTGGAAGGTTCAGTGTTCGAACGTACCATACTTTCAATAACATCTCGTTGCCTCAGATACACCATAAATCTCAGCTGCTTTGCATGGTTACATCAGGGGCGCTCAACGGTCTGCTCACGACGTGGATGCTGCTGAAGATCCAGGAGCACCAGCTGTCGTGGCAGGCGTGGCGCGACAGCACGCTGCACGTGCACGTGACGCTGGCAGACGAGAGCAGCACGCTCACGCCGCACGCCTCCGACGCCACCGTGGTGGCCGACGAGGACGGGAACGCCACCGCCGACAGGAGCACCAATGTTGCCGACCCCTTTATGGTCTCTCTACCGTACACGCTGCCTGACCCGTGAGGTTAGAATTTTATTTATGTTTATTTTATCAGCCGTGAATTTGCGTTAAGCACCTTATTGTCACACTACTGAACACTGGTTTCTCTCGATCAAGAACTAAAGGATACAGGACCTATTGATGACTTATTCGATAGAGGTGCTTTATCAAACAACACTTTGAAGTAGAACCTAGACTCGACTACTGCTGCCAAACCGGCGAATCGCAGGTGCCGCGGACAGCAGGGAGTGGGGCCGCCCTCGGGCCTCGACCAGCGCCATACCCGGCGCGCCGGCAAGCGGCCGATTTGAATTATTTGCTATACTTAATATTATCAACTATATACTATAATTTGCGTCTAGCCTAGAACTTATTGTTTTAAGTCTAATTTGAGATACTATTACTTGGCAGTTGTATTTTTGTTCGCAGATTCTTGCAAGTTTTCTAGAACAATCTGTGAATCGTATCTTTCAATCTCGAAATACCTTCAGTCATAAAATTACTACTTTAGACGCACGGCGAAGCACCGCCAAGTCTCCTAGCAAAAGTTATTCAAATACATTCAAAATGTCGTTGCGATTCGTGTGCTTCGCTCTGACAACCACTATTTGTTTGATGGGCTTGGTCACATTACGGTATCTCAGGAACGGATTACCAGCTAGTCAATAAATTGACCCTAGTAACGAGGTCTTGTAAGTTTTTGACGGATCTGAAGAGTGTGGCGTTCCCTGGGGCACGATGAACGCCGTACCTCTTCACTGAAGATACTAGCTTATAAGTAGGTATTTCATGATAATTTGCCAATAATTGGAAGGCCAAATTTCGTTGTTGAATTTACTAGATTTGCATAATTTCAGATTTACTTTTATTTGTCATAAATTCTTTACCGCGCTATTGTTTCCTTACAGTATGCTTTTAGATATAACAATGACATGTAAAATCTAACTACTTTTAAGATCTTCACAACTTTTAATGGTCGTCAAAATTGTTAGACGACCAAAAATAGAGTAAGTAGTAGGTGATTTGCATTATACGATATTGGAAAGTGTGCTGTTTGGGAAACGTAGCATTTGTTGCACAAATGTATGTCGATGAAGGTTATTTAAATTAAAGTATCGACAATATATTTATCATAAAAAAAGTAAGTCCAGTTAGTTACACAAAATAAAACATTTATCTTTCAATTGCTGAGGTCCATTTGTTGTTAAGCCGTTGATGTAGACGTAATCATTTGTCTAAGAAAGTGTATTTTTATACATGAATGTTTCCCTCTAAGGTGGAGTTGGTGGTGGTTCCAGTAACGCCTATGTAATTAACAAATAAAATTTTATTATAAATAATACACTTTTGTTTTGTTAATCAGTATTTATTTCATTATCAATATAAATTAACATAATCATAATAATATCAAATTTTATAAAATCAGTAGGCGAATACATCAAGCCGCTGTTATTATTAATGTCAAATTCATATAATATATTGTTAAATGTAATCGTGAAACTGTCTGTACACTGAAGACAAGGATACTACTTTCTTATGTGGGTATATAAGTGGAAGCGATCCTCTGCAGTGCAGCACTACACTATGACCTAACAGTAGTCGCTCGATATATAAATGTTAGTGAAAACTTACAAGCTAACGTAAAAAAATCACATCTTGAGATTATAATAAATAGGAGGACTGTATCGAGACAGCGCTTGGAGATACGAGATGGGCGGACACTGACATATAAACATTTATAACAAACGAACAAATCAACAACATACGCTCTTTGGATTTATAACATACTTCGTAACGTACTATTTGTGACTACAGCGTTCAACTACTCGACACTAACGCCTGAATATAATATTATCCCCTATGAACAGAAACACCGTTTACTGTCGGCACAGAACCTAAAAATATGGGTGGACCAACTAATTTGATTAATGGGAAACTTAATCCATTGGGAGCCCTCTTAAAATAATCGCCAACTTAGACAAAAAAGAAGTGTCCAATCAATTATTCCTCGAGGCTTGACTGTGTGTGTGAGGACGATACACGGTGTTTGCGTTCCTTTGGTGGGCAACTCGATGTCGGTCAGTCCTGGTCCTTGAACCGGCGGTAGATGGACTGGACGTACGTGAACACGCACTTCCAGTCCGGCTTGCGCATCGTCACCATGTCGTCCACGTCTAGCAGGGGATAGATGCCCGCCTTCTCACTGGAAATGTAGGACAATTATTATTGTGAAGTTGCGTTTAAAACCTAAATTACTGGAATTTGATGGAGTATTCCCAACTTCCCCTAAATGTCTGCCCCAAGTGAAGATGGGAATTTCATTTTCGCTTCCCATCTTCCCCCGATGGGAAGTATAAATGTCACTTTATACCGTTTAAAAAAAAATTGAATGCCTGCCCGGAATAGAAAAGATGGGCAAATTCGTGTCATCTTCCTTCACACTTGTAAACGGTGGAATCTGCCTGACACAATTTTTCAAGTGATACTCATAACTTGTACCCTGACACTCGTAACTAGTCCCCTGACACTCGTAATTTGTCCCCTGATACTTGGAACTTGCCCCCGTCAAGTTACGACAAGGGACAAGTTATGAATGTCGGGGGACATGTTATTAATGCCGGGGGACAAGTTGTGAGTGTCAGGAGACAAGTTATTAATGTCGGGGGACAAGTTAAGAATGTCAGATTTTGAATAGATTTGATTTAGTTAAAATCCGGCAAGATGCCTTTGATAGAATGCTATTGGGATACTCGTGGTCTATGAATACTCACTCGGCAATTTTGAAGGCGAGCGTAAAGTTGTGGCGGCGTTTGTCAGGTGTGAGCTTGGAGTAGTCGAAGGCGTCAGGCAGGAAGTGGTGCACCAGCGCGCAGAAAGCCAGCCCGTCCGCCCAGCTCGTCGAGAAGTTCTCCAGCTTCACATTCTGGAGATACAAGTGATGATTATTTTGTAAAGCGTAAAAGAAAGAATTTGGTTTTCGTAATTTTTAGTACAATATTTGCATATACATTTTTTACAGGGAATTTTGACTTATAATGTACAGTGCAAGTACTGCTTATTTGTTATTATTGCAATATAAATTATAATTCTATATTGTTAGGTACATATTTATATTAAAATTGGTCTACTGTAGCAGCCAAGTAAAAAAAATACTCAAAATTAGGTTCTTGGCTCCTTAAAGTGATTGTGTCACTACATTTACGTGAGGTTGGGAATTCAAGAATTATCTACAGGAGCAGCAAAGAACAATACAAATCATTATAATATACTTCAAACGTTCTGTTTCACCCGTATTATTTACAGCTCTATCCATATTTACTTGAAAAGTCCACCTAAAGTTAAAAACACAAAAACCATGCATCGCCGTGGGACATCATAATGTATTAATTAACACTTTTGACTTACATTGTAATCTGTAACGCTTCAAATACGAAAAAAACCATGCTTAAAATATTAATTTGTTTTAAAACGTGAATTCAAATTTTGTTTTGGTTTGGTTTATTTAAAATATACATAGTCAATGTAAAGATAGTTATGTAAATAACATCATAATATTGGTAGTTCGAAACCAAAGTGATACCATTTGGTCGATAAGAGACAAATTAAATAAACAATAACTAGGAAAATAACACAAAGTATTAAATATATACATGAGAGTAGCAGCCAAAATGAAGCGATAAGAGAAGCGTGGAGTATGAGTGGTAGTGACGTCATGGACGTGTGTGTTAATACTAGGTGCGCGTGCGCAGCGTACGCTATCAACATGCTACATCTCGAAAACGCGGTTAAATCCGTTAAATCCGAACGCCCTGACTGGGAAGGCAGATGCAAATTTTATTAATATCGACCTAGTCTCTGCTTATGACTAGTAAAAATGTCAACAAAAATATGCATTTGCCTATTTAAGCCGCATTAAAAACCTCCCCAATACGTGTCTTTATGTACAGTATATTTAAAAAAAACATAGTTTCAAATCAACAGAATATACAGCTTTATTCTTGTGCGCTATTAATACAGCTAGGCAAACTAGTTATACTTGGATGATATTACTTATTTACGCAGTGGGGGTGTTACGTGCGGACGGAGAGGAGGGCGGGAGGTGTAGAGTGTACCTCGTAGTCCCGGGTCTTGTCGCGACACCACTGCAGCAATCGTTCTTTTATAGTGACGGCGCTGGCTTGCAGCGCGGGGTCCGTGAACTTGAAGTAAGGCTGCGCCGGAGAGCCCGGGCTCTGCGGGGTCTTGGGCGAGCTACAACCGGGCACGCATGTTAGTCACCGAGGCTCACCTAGCTGCGACCTCGCCGGTTAGTCTCGTCGCCGATCAAACTATTAGTCTGTGTTTCACATCGTGTGCTACGAAACGCGTGTGCTATTTATTAATGGGGGGTCGCTGGTTATTTACAGAAACGCGTGCTGATTTCATGTCAACTACATGTTAAGCCATCAGCCGAGCTTCGTTCGTGAACGATATTTTATGTTCTCATGGCAGGGTAAGTACACACGTGCAATTATTAACAGAGGCCTCGTATGTACTTAGCCTTATGTTTTTCGGGAAATGATTATCGTATAAGCGTCTAATATACATGTTATATGCATATCATTAACTTGTATATTTACTTGTATCTATTCCTTATTCGAATCCACAGATATGGCTGCCAAAATAAATAAAATATATTGCATTAAATTACGTATGAAGCGAAAGGATCTTATACATAAAATATATTATTTGAATGGTATGAAGTCATAAGGTGTTTTCGTAGTCTGGTATGGTTTTGGTTTGTATCCTCTGTGGTAAGTCTATTCAGTAGTGAAACTTACTTGGGACTGTTTGTTGAGTTTTGTTTTTCGAGCTGCCGGAACTTGGCAAATGGCGAGACGGTCTTGGGCGCCGGTCTGGTCATACTCTCTATCACTGCAAACATACAAATATCAGAGGTAAGTATAACTTCTCAAGATTTTTACTGTTAGGTGTAGTATAACGTGAGATAATTTCTAACCTTTAGAAGTTTTAGTAGTGGTAGTGCTACTGCTAACAGTTTTTTCTGACGAGTTCCTCCTTACGCTAGATGTCACAGTTACTTCTTCTTCCTCTGCAAACAAATGCATTTATTAGATCTCATCGTTAACGCAAGTGTACAAATCTAACACTAACTCGAAACACTTGGAAAACAACCAGCAAGACAGTACAACGATAACCTATAAGCTATTAGTCAAATAACACGGTTACAGGACGCGGATGATAATGGTACGGTGGTTACGAGCACATATGTACAACGACGTGATAGCGCGGGCGAAAGGCCGGGGCCGGAGGGGGCCGGAGGGGGCCGGGGAGGCATGCGGGGCGGGCACAAGCACAGACCCACACACACACGACTCACGCGCGTCTCGCTCGTCTCCCGCTCCTAACTAGTGGAATGTTGCGACGCTAAGCGAGAGCCGACACCAGGTCCTCGAACGCGTCCTCCGTGTTGCTCTCGTCCAGGAACTGCAGCTCCGACACCGTAGGCATGGTGCGGCTGCGGCCCAGCGTGTATGACTGCGCTGCCGCGTGCGACTGCCGCAACGCCCGCGGTCGCGAAGCACCTGTTGCCGACCGTATCGGCTGCTGCTGCTGCCCCGAAAAATATGCTTCCACAGTTCGCTTCTTTTCCGTGACTTCTTCGCGAGCGATCCCACCCTCATATAGTTTGGGCACAGCTAAGAGGTGCATAGACTTGGCACGGGCGACCACTCGGCGAGGGGAGGCCGCCTTGGGGCTTGCGACCATTTGGTGCCACGAGCCCGACCTGCTAAGCGGGTTGGAACCGAAGCTGCCGGCCGACTCGCTGGACAGCACTGACTCGCGGGAAGCGGCGAGCGCGCCGGGGGACTGGGAGGCGTGCAGGGGGGCGGGCGCGAGCAGGGGGGATCTGCCGGTATTTACAGGGGCCCGTACCTGGGACCTCGCCGTCTCGCGTTTTTTCCTTTCGATCTGCGCGATGACATCATTTTTCGGTGACGACAGCTTGTTAAGCGCGCCGCGCAAGCTATCGGCGGCCGAGCCGCGGCGCCCGTCGTCGTTGCGCGTGCGGACGCCTGTGGTGATGGTTGCTGCGCCGCGCACCGGACCGCGCATCACGCGAGTCACCACGCTGTCGTGCTCTGTTGTGACACCTTCGTCCACGCCGTTTGTGTATGGCACGTCACCATTCTGATATGTGTGTGGCGACTCTACTGGGTTGATAGCTCGTGGGGAGTAGGGGCTGGCAGGTGCGCGTGGTTGTAGGGGAGAGATTCCGTTCCGCTGCCTGTCCGTGTCGTTGGTGACGACGTCTGGTAGGTAGTCTACCTTGTGGGCGCGGGCTTTCTCTATGTCGGGCGTACGCTGCAAAGGGACGAAGGTAGATATGCCGCTGGGTGGCGTATAGTCGGTGATGGTATAAGCAGGAGGGGCGGCCGGTTTCCGTTCCGTGGGCTCACTGTGACCGTTCACGACTGCCTCACGACGGGTCTTTTCACGGATCTGTTTCTCATAAAATTCTATTTGCAGTTTTTGCGCATCAACCTTGGGCAAATAGCTAGTCTGAGGTGAGAATTTTGTATCATCTACTTTTCGCACAAGTTCAGGAGCGCAGAGGTCATTCTGACTGGGAATGGCTTTCACGGGATAGTTTTGTATTTGCGTGGGAGCGAGAGTCAGCGGCGTTGCCGGGTTTAACATAGACGGTTTTTCCTGGTAAGAAGCGGGTGGAGGGTTGTGCTTGTTGCCATCGTACTTAGCGGTGACGTTACCGACTACTCTCTTCTGTTTATCTACCTCTGCGACCCAGGGCTTGCTGGGTGCGGGTGGACTCGGGGCGATCGGGGCCTGGTTTATCGGGAACAAGGGTGGATCTACCGTAGGGGACGTGACGGAGGGAGGACTCCATATATACGCAGGGGCAGCCGTTGGTGACATCACTTTTGTTGGCGGCTTAAAAGCAGACATGGGCGCGTGAGAGAACTGATTTACCGGGATGGGCCTCGCTATGAATGGTTTGACGACCAGTGGTTTTGTTGGCGATTGCGGTACAGGCGGGTGTGCTGGTGGAGCTACCGGCGCGGGTGGCGTTGGCGGCACGAGCGGCGCGGATCTTTGCACGGATGTCGGCGGGGTGAGGGGCGCGGGTCTGTACGTAAGTGCTGAAGCCGGCGCTGTATGAGGCGCTGGTCTGTGCGTGCTTAAAGACGCGGGTGCAGGGGGCGGCGGGAGGGGATGCTGTACTTGCCGCGGAATGTGTACGCGCATTGGCTCTCTTCGTTCGTTCACCCACGGGGGCTTAACTATATCACTATTATTCTCTGTATAGAACTTCCTTGGTCGCGCGACACTGGGGTTTATCGTGGTCTCATCTGCTGTGCGCCAGAAGCGACGCGCGGACGAGGCGCTGGACGACCGAGTGTTCGTATAATTGTCCTCTCGCTCGCGGCTTTCAAACGCGTTCTTAATGTTGCCGAACCTGCTGCTCCAGTTGGCAGGGCCGGAGACGCCAGCTGCTTCGCGGTCAGCTGCCTCATTTTTCTTCATGAACGCGACAAACTTCTTATCATTTTCAGTTTGAGGCCTGAATTCGGGAACTAGAGGCCTGGGGGATGTTTCGTCATCATTATCACTGTCTACTCGGTATCCAGCAAGCGGCCTGCCTATGTCGATAGTGTTAGCGCGTTTCATTCGCAACCGTTTGTTATTACTATTTCCGAATCGATTAAGCGGTTTAGAGTCATCTTGTGTAGTGGACGGAGGTGCTGCGAAGTTGTACGTGGGTGGGAGGGGCACATATAGGGGTGCACGTTTCGAGTCTTCGCGTTTAAATTCCGGTTGTGTCGCAGACAATGTTTCAACTGGCGCGCGTCTAGGTATGTTTTCTTTATTTTGACCATGCGAGTCAAACTTGTTGGCAATGGCAGCTATACTGCTCTTAGAGTCGGAGGGGCGACGCTCCATGCGGAGCTGTTGTTGGTACGACTGGTGGAGAGGCTGCGGCTGGTACACGAGTTGCGGTATCTGCTGCGGCTGCGGGTGGTGGACAGGCTGGGACTGCGGTAGTGGCTGCACTGGCTGCCGTGGTTGCTGCATAGGTAGCTGCTGATGGTGCAGCTGTTGTTGTGGCTGCTGGTGCAGCTGCTGTTGTGGCTGCTGGTGCAGCTGCTGTTGTGGCTGCTCGTGCAGCTGCTGTTGTGGCTGCTGGTGCAGCTGCTGTTGTGGTTGCTGGTGCAGCTGCCTGTGCAGCTGTTGTTGCGGCTGCTGGTGCATCTGCTGTTGCAGCTGCTGTGGCGGCTGCTGGTGTGGCTGTGAGCGCTCGCCTCCAGCGTCCGCCACAGAGTGCCGGTAAAAGTCGGGCTTTCGAGCTGTCGGAGCTCGTTTTTCTACTACGACGCGGGCGTCTTTATTCAGCTTTGGGGCTTCATAACTAACTGAGTGCGCTATTGGCGTGGGTTTCTGTCGGGACGCAAGCGCGTCATGCGCATTTTCGTCAACACTTTGTTTGCGTTCTGGTGTGGAAGGCTCGTCTGTGCTCGTGGCCATGGAAGCTGTCGAGGTTGCACCTGAGGACGAAGGACCTTTTGCACCGAGAGCTAGTTGATCGCGGTCTACAAGGCGTCGTGCCTCCTCTAGTTCCTCGTGCGTAACTCCTACGGTGTGTCTGGCTGCGCGGCTGCGGCGTCGCGGCTTGCGACGGCAGCCGTCCAGCCTGTCCGCGGCATCGAGAGCGTCTTCGAGCCTATCCGCGAGGGAGAGAAGGGCGCGCGCCTGCGGGTGCTCTGTGGGGGGAGCGAGCGCGGCGCGCAGGCGGCCGAGCGAGCGCCGCACGTCGGCCACCACGTCGGCGGGCGCGGCGCCCAGCCCGGCCAGCAGGCGCTCGCCGCCGCCACCCAGCAGCCCCTGCAGCAGCGGGAGGAGGAGGGACTCACCGCGGCTGTCGCCCTCCGCGCCGTCTGCCTCGCCCGCCGCCGCCAACGCCTCCGTCACGGCGCTCGCGCATGCTGCGAACATTCATTGATGGCTTAGAATACAAAAATGGTGTCAAATTACCACATATGTATTTAAATACTGATATAATCTCAATGTTCATCAATATTTAAATTAATTAATTAATTATTTAGAAGAATTATTTAGAAAGATACTGTGAATGTATCGTCCGGCAGAAATTTACTGACAGTCCATTCATAATAAATCAAGGTAATACAATTCCGTAGCCATTACTGATAAAAACTTCTTGACGTTGACTACAAATATTGGTGATAAAAATGCATGTATACTTGATGGGTGGTTACCTTCTTGTTCCGCCATTAGTGATCGAATGCGCGCACGCAGTCGTCGACGTTGCTCGTAGTCGTTACACTCGTCCAACTGTAACGATTGTTGTAATTACTTTTTTGTAACTTTTAGTTTTAGAATATTGAAATAAATCTAATTTACATATATCGTTTGTAGTTTCATTTCAACCTCTAAAGTTCGCGTTAGTCTCAAAAACCAGTATTTCTACAATAAAAATTATTGTAGAAAAAATTGTTTGCATCAATTTAAACACTTAATAATTTTGATAAACATAAGTCATATTATAATTAGATTAAAACAGTATGATCCCATTTCTTTAAACTTTCTAAATGTATTTTTTTCCAAATTTCAATGTAATTTTTATGACACATTTTGAAGAAGAAAGAAAACGAGGAAGAAAAAAACAACAAGGTTTGTTTTCTTCACTATAACTCACACGTATCTGCTGAAATCCTCCCAACATTGCGAAAGCGATCCCCTAACACAAATTAGGTACTTGTTAGTATTTAATTAAAGTCTGTTGCGCGCGCGCCGGCTGGGTGCTCACTGTCACCGACTACTGCACAGTAACTGTGTACTCAACGCCTGTGTTATTTGCACTGCAGCTACGGAGTAAAGGCTCGCATACATATGTGAATTCATGAATATTTTTTTTACGAAAAACCAGATCATTATGTAAATATGTCTGTAGCTTTTTAAATAAATTGGAACGTTGTTTACATTATTTATTTTGACTTGCCTGTCACCACTATTAGATGTGTAACAAACGGGGATCAAGCAATTAGGAAGTTACGCAAATATTTGCGAAACTGTGCTGCAATCTTCAGACCAAAATGTTAAATACAGAGTTATCGTTCATTTCCATTTCTGCCTATCCCTATTAGACGTTGGATCTAATATGTCCAGTGTAAACACAGCCTAAGTTTTCTGCACGAGTGGTCAAGTTGTCAATATGTGACGTTTGTATAGCGGGAGGCAACTGGTTCGTGTGTCGTGCGGGTGCCGGAAGTACTCACAACCGGAAGCCGGAAGTGGCCGCTGCGCTCAATTGCGCGGCTTTGTTGTTGATCTGGATGACTTGGTGGAGTTGCTAGGTGAGCTCGTTTGTCGTGGGGTGGGTCGCGACTCGCGGTGATAGGTGCGATAGGAATAAATGTATAAACTTTCACAACTTTCAAACACACTTTTTTTTTTCTCCTTTCATATATGTTTTATGGCTAGGCTACAAAGACTTTTAGCCCAATTTTCATGTTTATAATATTATTTTATTTCAATTATATTTAATCCCAGGATATTTATTTATTTGCTTATTATTTATTTATTGTAATGGTGGGATAACAATGAGTGATGTAACGCAATTTTGTAGGTTGAAAAGGGCTATCTTTTAAGTGTTGTAGGTATTATACATGGATGGCTGTCCGATATCCGTGAAATCGCTCAAGGACCTAGCAGAATACCAGCGCTACGTCATTTATTATAATGAAGTGGCATATGCTGAGCTAGGGTCCTTTTTTGTTCTCACAAATCAGCATACCCATAGATTAGAATTAATAATTTTGTATATTCCTTTTTTTTTTTTTTTTTCTTATTATTATTATGTCTGTTTTGCTGTGACTTGTGAGAGCAAAATAAATATGTTTCTTTCTTTCTTTCTCTTTCACAAATTAGTAATTATACTATTTGTATATACATAAATGTGTACAAATTACTAGTTGTGTACATATTAGAGGCTTACATACTCAGACAGACATACCAAACCAAAGGTTTTAATGTTATATTCGTATTAAATAATCATTTTGGCTCATGCGAGATACCAAATATACTAATATGTACCCGGTTGCAAATTTATTCTTCAATCATACTTGTCACTCTCATCAAAATTTCATTAAATACTGCACCCATATTGTTAAATCTGCGCATTCCAACGTACCGATATCTAATCAGCTTCTCATACAAAATATCTACATTTACATAATACAATCATGATTGTGTTAACACCTGCCGCTCGATTGTGACACGACCGTGTGAAAACGTGTCAATATCACACAACACGTACAATATTGCTGCGTTGTCGTGTCCAGTGTCTGTCACACGAGATGTTCCCATGCAGCGTCAGCGAAAGTCGTTCCTGACCAAGTTTCGAGCCATGAGAAATTACGCTTTATGCTTTCTGATAAATTTAATTATTGTAGTAAGTACTTCTACAAATTGATTTAGACGAAGCAATTTAATTTAATGTTGAATGCAATAAGTACCGTGTAAACAGTGTTTGGACGATGCAAGTCATTTAATTATTGTTTCAGTTTTATTGTATGCAACTGGTAAGAAACCCGCATCGTGTAAATGGGCCTCATAACACCCCGTGATATAAAAATATATTTTATCTCATTGATGCTTAGGTAAATGAATTCTATGAATATTAATAAAGACTACATAAATGTCAATTATATATTTTTCAAGAAATGGCCAATCAATCTCAACGTGTAGCACACATAAAGTCGGCGTGTGCGCAGTTTATCGCAGCAAGTTGGACGGGATGCGGTGCGCGTGAGTGCTCATGTTGTCACCGTCCGCGTCGTCACAACGTGAAAGCCTTTACCGATACTTTCCACGCAATGACTCGTCGTTATTGACCCGACTTGGGTACGCAGTGGCAAACTTCTTTCTAAACTAGATTACCTACTTAACGTATGAGTCGGTATGGATAAAACATACTCAATAATATTTTTTTGGGACACTTTTTACATAGATCATAGGCCATAGCACCATCTAGTCCTACTTATATACTTTGTTTTTTCATTAGTTTTAATTCACAGAAGCACCCAGACCAGCACAAATGTAAATGTTTGTCTTGTGGGATTCAAACCCACGTCCTCATGATCAGCAGCACTCTACCCACTAGACCACAGATATCCTCAAAATGTCCTCAGACTAGTCTCACAGACGTTTTATATTTAAAACCTTTATCCTAATCCTTACCCCATCTCCTTTGAATTTAATAATAGGAGCGATGCAAAGGATTGTGTTAACAAGACAAGCTCCAATTTGCATACCCCGCTAAAGGCAAAGAGACAACATTATGCGCAAGAGTTGAAGCCGTTAATGTTTTGAAACGCGATTAAACGCCGGTGAACCGGAATGAGTCAACTAACTAGTAATGAATGAAAGTCGCTGTATGAATGGGACGGGACCGACCGGTCCGTGAACGCGTATCGATGACTCACTCCACGAAGGTAAATTCATATAACATATTAATCTATGGGTAAATTATTAGGGATTGGTATATAAAGGCTTCTTAGTATTTCTGGCAATAAGGTTTCCAATCTCTCCATGGGCGATACAGGTATAGTTAAATTATAGGTTGCTTTTGCAATGGGGTCGGTTTGAAAGTTTTTACCCACTTCATAGGTCGAAGCTTTTCACAGCATTTCTTTATTTTTTATTACCATTTCTTTCAAACTTTTTAATTGAAGTAGATCTTAATCTTGAGTAGATAAAATATTATAGTTGTTATAAGCTATTGCTTAATATTCTTGTAGATTCACTTAGTAATTTGTAGGCAGGTTTTAAAAGAACCCGATGTTGAGTGACTCACGAGTTTTCTGAGGAGGCGTTCGTCCCAGCACTGGTCTACGTCGAACTCCTCGAGGGTCCTGGTCTGCGAGCTGGTGACCTTGCCACCGCCGCTGCTGCTTGTGCGCACTGTCTCCTGCAGGACAAACCATACAAACATTATTAGTAAAGGATTTTAGGAAGATCTATCGTCCCATTTAATCTTGGGTGTCTGAAATTTTAACGGATTTACAGCCGTACCGTGTACTCTCTTTAAAAAAGCTATGGAAACGGTACGTGATTAATTAAGAAGTACTTATCTGATCTAAATCTTTTCAGTCTAATATTTTGTTATTCCTACGTATGTACATTTTTTAACATTTACAGGTAAGTTACAGGTAAGTTCTATAATTATAATGACTAGAAAATCTTGGCTTATTTTCTCCTGTTACCAGTTGAAAAGCCAACGAATAATTTATGTCATGATATCTCAGAGTGCAAAAGTAACAGTTATAGTTAAACTATTAGTCATGACACTAAATCAATGTCAGCGGTATTGCAAAACGAAGTTATTTTCACATTCATATTTTCATCTTCAAAAATATTTTACAAAAAACACCGCGCCCGACCTTGTTGGTCAAAGGCCGTCGCGTCGGCGTCGCAGGCGCCTGCTAATTAACATCTGTGTCAAATAAGTATTGGTTGTTGACATACCTACGTGTAACGCAATGTTCCGCAAGTAAAAGTATTTACTTATTTTGTTAGAAAGTAAAAGAAAAACCAGAAAATATACTGAGTAAACAATGATTTTTATTCTACTTTCTGACTTCAAGTAGAGGGCTGTTTTGATTTGATGTATGAATAGTTAGTTCGTAACGTACGTTACGTAATGACGACTTCTGCTTGCATTTTAAATCTGCTGAGTTGACAAGTCTCCAATAAAAGATTTTCTTATTCTGCAATACATTTTCAATATTGTTTTTTAATTTCATTTTCAGGTCATCTTGTCATTAAGATATCTTAAAATTACGATGGTCTAAAACATATTTTACCACCTGTTCTATCTCATCGCAATAAATAAGAATTCAAAAGAGTAACAGAGTTATGTAATCTCATTGATAGCGTAGCGGGAGAGATGGGCGGTGTATGTGGAAAAAGCTTACAGCTAATTTAGTACAGAAAGATAAATAAATACATCGCGCGTCGACCTTGAACAAGCGATGTTTGCATAGGGCTGCCGTAACCGCAACGGCGCGGCGCGGCGCGGCGCGGCGCGGTTCATAAAAGTAATGGCGATATTGACGTCATACATACATTTCGCACGTCTTAGATTTTATTGAGGAAATTATAGCTTTGTAAACATAATACAAAAAATGGATATTACCTACATTATGTATAAGTGAACTAGTTTCCTTCAGCACCTTGCTAAAATAGGTAATACTTATGAAAAGACAGGTATATTTTTTTTTGTGCAAGAAAAATACGAACTGGCAGGGTAAAAAATAACTAGGTATTACTCATACTAGAATGGAGATAATCTCTGTACCTACATTCTCTGTATTCACTCTCTGTCTGTTAGAAATTCTAATAAAAAGCAAAAAAGCAGGTAGGGACAGACTCAGACATACTTAGAATGAGCCCACGTTCATTTCACGGCCCGGTACTACTAAGTGAGATAAAAGACTCATTGAAAAAAAAAAATCATTTAGAAATTAAAAATGTAAGTATACCTAACAAAGTTAAGCTCCACGAGACAGTCGTAATTGTTCTTATGTAGCATAATCAGTGTAACGCTTGAATAGTTGTAATCTATTTCTGAATCTTGCGCAACAATACACACACAGCCCACGATCGAGGCAATAGTTGCATTTTTATAATCATTAGATAGATACTAAATGGTTGTGAAACTATGCAGAAATCCTGTAAAAACTTAGGTTGTTTAAATACGGCTGAGGCTAGACAAAAATGCAATACATTTTAGGAATATTGATAATATAAGTAACTCAATAAGAATTACGATCTTCAAGTTCATTCTCATAAATTCACCAGATCGATGAAATATATTGCATGACGCCAATATACGCAGTGAGAAGAGTGGTTAGACGGAAGGTATTATCATAGTGTAATTTTATTACACTATGGTATTTTAAAACAAAAAAGCTTTTTTAACCCCCGACGCAAAACGACGGGGTGTTATAAGTTTGACGTGTCTGTGTGTGTGCGTGTGTGTGTGTGTGTCTGTGGCATTGTAGCTCCCGAACGGATGAACTGATTTTGATTTTGTTTTTTTTATGTGAAAGGTGAATTAGTCGGGAGTGTTCTTAGCTATGTTTGATGACAATCGGTCCAAGATGGGCCGCCACCACAAAATGCCAAAATTACAGTTCGTGTCGGGGGTTATCTAAATTTTTTGTTAGGTTAGGTTATTAGTTTGCGATTTGGTAATATACTTCGTATAGCTACTACTCGCTTTCCGCCAGTGATTCCGGTCTTATAAATTATAGCTTATGATACTCGCCTATGTTACGTTACGTTCCCATTTATTTCGTTAGTTCCCGTTTACACACTTTGATCTCACTTAAAGTCCAGTAGCCAGTCTTCATGACTCCACACAAGATGTTCATGAATAAACTTTATGACACGGTGATGGATACCGCTTGTTTATACCAACGCCGCCGATGCGCGGGCGCCGCTCCAACGCGGAACTGGCCACTTTTACGGCTGACACTAAAGTTATGACGTGTGGCAATATCAGTACTGTCCTGAGGAGTGCAGGAGGAGGTATCACATACCTATATGTGTTCAGGAACAGTTGTCAGCTGTTGTATGTTTCAGCCAATTCATCGTCATAATCGTAATTATCTTCATAGGATTGTAATAAATCGAATCTCTGCAGCTTGTACGACTTATCATTTTAGACTTGTCTTAAATCATACTTATCTTTATTTGGACACTAGTTTGGAATTTGGCATTTGTATACACCAAACGTTCAGCACGTCAGGGACGTTTTAAAACATAGCGACTTATAACTACTATGTCTCCATATTAGGTAGCAGGTAAGTAGATAATATACGATAGTTTCCACCTTATTATGTCGGTTGGTATTAGGCACCAAAAGCCTTATATAATTCTGCCGCTTTTCTACCGCTACGCAGGCTTTAGGAAAAACTTGTCCGTGTAGGTACTTCCACAGGAAATATTTTTACCTAAGTAGAGCTTTTATCTCTACATATAGACTCATTTGTTTGGAAGCTATGAAAATTGAAATGAAAAAGCTCTCTTACTATACTTACATAGCTTTTGAAATTTTAATACTCTTGGTTAATAACATAATAGAGCTAATCAGATTCACGTCTACCAAGAGTAGTTATGTAGTTTTACAATAATATACTAGCTAGTCTAAACAACAAACATTTGCACTAATTTCTGTTAATTCCCGTCGCCTGTCCCGCGCGTCCGTCGTTAACCAAGTGGCTGTCAGTCAGTCATCTATACTCGTCTCGTGAGTCAGCGGGTCAAATGGCCCGAATGCTTCGCGTGTTCGTCTTATTGCATTCCCACGGCCAGACCAGCCCGAGCTAATTTCAGTAGGCACAATGTCTTGTGTCCTTGCACAAGAATGCAAAGAAACTATACCTCACAAGTGCTCCGGATATTTGTGGGTAGTTATTTGAGTACCCAGGGGACAAGAATGCTGAGAATTAACAAATAAACAAAGGACTTTCCATGTTGTTTGTTTTGGGTCCAATTTTAATTTTGATGGGCATAGTTCACTTTGCAGAACAGACAAGCAATGCATTTGTCGTATTCGGTTTAGAATGTACTACCTGCCTACCTAGATATTTTAATTTACAAGGAACTAAAGCACGCCTACAATAAGCTACGATTATAAAGCTTATACAAAGGGTCGAGGTCGACTTCGATTTGACTTGAAGAGGGACAGCTACTTGTCCATGTCCAATAATAACGTTTGTAACAATGGAAGAAATGCTCCAACCGTTCATTTAACAAACATTCTATAGAGTTCACAATAGCACTATCTATATTTGACAAACCATCACTCAATGATTGGCGTTCAAAACAAAGGCACGCATTGGTGGGCGTTCGTTGACACGCGCGATGCGGCGTGGCATCGACATGAGTCAGTCATCACAGAGGCGCGCGTCAGTAGGCAGGCCCTTTGATGTGGCCAGCTTGTTTAGTCTATGACGCTATGAGAGACGCTGAATGTGTATGTGAAGTGATATTTAATCGAACAGAAGCGTATTCCTACTTTGTCTAGCTTTTTCCTATGTGTGTTGAGGTTAAGTTTCCAATCTTAGAAGCTTTTTAAAATTAGGTTCATCAACGAATTGACCGTGGCCATGCACTAACCTAACTGATGGACTGGTGACACCCGGTTATATCATTATCAATTTGTAAAGCAACGCAGTATGCCACTGCTACGCTGGCGATCCTGGATTCGATTCCCGGGTCGAGCAGTGTTATTAGGTTTTTCGTGAAATTTCCAGCAACTCGGAGTTAGGATTTGTGCCCGGTTGATGGCACATGGGACCTAAACATACCGGTGAACACTGAGCTGAGTGCAAGGCAGTGCATCTCTGCCTATCACTTCAGGTAATAGGCGTGATGTAAGTATATTATCTAAGCACATTTGATATGTTTTGTTTGCGTTGTGTTGGAACGTTTATTTACCTACCTACGCTACGCGGAGACGTGTGTGGGTGTTGGGAAATGTGAATAAATCGTAATTCTACACACATTATTATGTTATTTTCATTTTTACAGATACTTGTGTTTGAGTGCATAGAATTAAGTGCCAATTGCCAACGGGCTTGCGTGAGGTTGATAAAATTCAAATGTGATTGCAATTTGGTGTTATTTAGTAATGGAGATTTAATGAATATTACGACCTATGAAGTTTCATTTAGAGGACGACAAAAAAACAGATGACGCGAAAATAGCAACTCCGCAATTTATTTGCACGTGTCGGATATCTACAAAAGTGTAGGTCACTTCCTACATTGCAAGATATCTTTTAAAAGAAGCTTCGCACTAAATCCTACTAACATTATAATCTGACCTGATTCCATAGCAATTGATCTACAATCTCGGATCGTATAATAATAATAGGCGCGTTATATTTCAGAAGATCACTGGGCCACATTTTTGGCAGGTCGCTCTGACACTGCGCAAGTAAAAATAATCTGCTCCCGCGCATCTCCGCTTCCAATAGATCCGTACTAGCGGGAAGTGTGGATTGTAAATAAATGTGTGCAGCGGCACAACGTAAGACGATACCTGTGTTTACCAACTAGCGACCAAACATGACCGCGAGCTAAACCAGTAAGTCCAGTATAGGTACATAAAGCCCATGGTATTATAGATGTAAAAATTTGGATTGATGGATGGATGGATGTTTGTTACTCAATCACGCCAGAAGGCTGAACGGATCTGCATGAAATTTGGCACAGAGATAGATTATAGTCTGGATTAGCACATAGGCTTTTTATCCCGGTAAAATGTACGGTTCCCGTGGGATATATTTGTATAGATAATTACGTCAGCAACATAGAATAATTCATAAGAATTACCCAGACCAGGTAGGTGAACCCGCTGGCGGAAAGCTGCCAGAAAGCTGGAAGAAACATTAAATGCATAATGTCGAGACTTGAAGGAAGCATTTACAGTTTCTCGAGAACCTAGGGATGCCTACGTCTTACAGGAAAACTCCCTAAGATAGAACTTTGGGAAATACCCAAGAGTTTAGGGAAAAAAGAGATCAAAGTGGGACATATCGCTACATACATACTACTTTCAATATTGAAAATATTAATACTGAATTTCTACAGATAATAAGGGGACCATAAATACTGTTGTTTAGTAGGTACCTAAAGGCAATTTAATTTGTCGTATTTTCTTCAAACAAGCAATATTATAAAGAAAGTCGCAAAATCTGAATGTAATTATTGACATAAAGTTTATAATCTTGTAAGACATGTAGTAATAAACGTGTTGACCAGCAACTAAATGAAAGTGAATGACATAAACATTATAATTTAATGAAATTGTTATTTACCGTGTGACATAAAATATGGCGACCATTAAAATATGGCGTCTCGTTGTAAATAAATCACGCAATTAAATAAATTAGTTCTTTTAAATAATTAAAAATTGTGAAATCCGTAGTATTGTGTGTATACAAGGAATGAAAAGACAAAATATCTACCTACGTGACATATGGCGGAAATGTTTTTAAAATGACCCAAAATTAAAAGAAACATAAATTACGATCAGTAAGTAGATGATTTGTTTTTGAAAAAGAATTAGGGATCTGTGCAAAAAAAATGCCCACAAAGTACAAGCCAGGCTGGGGTGACGGCTAGTTTGTGACAATAATATTTACCTTAATTGATGAGGAAATTCTACAAAAGTTTATCTATGTTCGAACTCGGTAGATATAACATTTTGCACGAGTAGAAAAAAATCTTTTTAACGTCGCTGTCAGTAAATCCGACTGATATTTTTGGTGTCCGTTTTTTGGGAATTTGAGTTCATATTAGTATTAGTTGAAAGCTAATTGTAGTCTGTAACTGTAGTATGTCATGGTGGCTGCATCGCGTCGCGTTCTACTGCGCATACGCCAGGAGATGCGCACGCGACTGTCATTAGCACGTTTTTTAACAGTGGCCTCTATCGGATGTCTGTAGCACAAATGTTAATATTGCTCGTGACGGAAAGCTGAGACGATTTCCTTTTACCAGATGTGGACATGAAAGGAGGGTAATGTTTTCCGGAGCAAGTGGCGCTATTTGTGATTAACAGAGAGTTCCCTAGATATAATTAATTCTTACTAATATTATAAATGCGAAATTAACTCCGTCTGTCTGTCTGTCGCGTTTTCATGCTAAAGCTACTGAATCGATTTTAATGGAATTTGTTACACCGATAATCTAGAGGTTGAGAAAGGACATAGACTACTTTTTAATGCGAAAAAAGGGCTGTAAGGGGTTGAAATAGGGGATGAAAGTTATAAGGAATACCCAGACCAGGCGGAAAGCTAGTTTATTATAAGTAGACCAAGGACAAAATCATCACGGCACACTTCCGAAGGATACTGATACTGTTACTGCTATATTACTTAGTTCATTAGACAGTTTTAGCTTCCATGTTATAAGGGCGAGCATTTAATTATAAACAAAACCTATAAAGATTTTCCGTTATAAATTCTTACAAGAAACTGTTTCAGTCAGTTGTCAACAACCAAAGCGATATCTATAAAACCAGTACATTTTATAGGAAAAAGCTGTATAACTTTACTTACTAGCAAGCAAAAACCAGTAGATTGTGTAGTCACAAAAACTTCACGAGACAATATAAAAAATACACCAGAAGTACTAGGTACTTATCTATTTTTGTATACCTATAGTCTGTTTTTTAATCTCAGAGACTAAAGTGACATCACGTGGGATACCAGTTTTTAGCATTTCTTAAATAGTAACGTGCCTCTATCGAAAATTATCGCTAATAAATTGAAGTGTCGGTTTTTTTATATTGAGTTATCCTAAAAAAATAGTATGTCTTATTTAAAACGTAATAATCAGGGTCGAATTAGGTAGAGTTTTTAAGGACTAAATAACCACAGCGAAATCAACATAGTCTTCTAAAACTTTTTTACAGCGATTGATATATGTATGTAGTTTTCTAATACTTTTTTACCTCGTTGGAACATAAGACTAGTAAAGTTATTTCTTAGTTTTTTTTGGTAGGTAATTTTACGTCATTTGGTACTTAAAAACTCTACGACGACTTACCTTTCGTAGACTTTATTGTGCATTCGGACAATTTTAATTAATTTGGGCTTTAATTATACGATTTAGAATAAAAAACTTTTTAGCTAATCTAATCGTCTAAAAGTTACGATTCTACAAACCGGTATCGTAGGTACAACACTACACAAAAAAGCTGGTATCATTATTTGTAATTTTGACAGTTGCATGTGTCAATCTCTGAGATCTCAGTCTCAGTCTCTGAGATTAAAAAACGGACTATATATTGATTAAAACCTCGACGTTCAATGGTCGCGATCATTTCGGATGGACCTTTTCTATATTTTTATTTATGTTGTCAATACCTAATTTAGCTAATACAAGATATAATTGGCGGTGAAAGTTGCAATGACGGGAAAACGAAGGTACTAAGATAATAAATTTTATTACAAAACAGTTTTATGTTTTCATACAATATCGAGTTTTAAGTTTCTCCTGCATTTATATACTTACGACGTACGACTGATTGATAATGCTATATTACATTCTACTACTGCTACTATACTATACTAAATGTTATTGAACGGCTGTAAAGCGTGGGTCAGTTCAATCCGGAATGTGTTTTCATTCATTGAGCCATTCAAACACCTACAATACACAAAACCCTCAATACAGACAGGAAAACATGCTATAATTTTGAAGACAACACTATGATGTGATATTAATGAATATACAACTGATTTTATAAGTTAAATTGAGCATAAAACAATATAAAAAGATTGTTACAAAGTAAGTTAATAACATGTTATTTTCTCTAAAACAAAAACTTGAAATCGCAACCGCTGATTACATTCATAATTGTGTCAAAATGAATATTCAATTGTGCTGCTACAGTTCTCGGAAGATGGCGTGAATGGCAGGCGGATCCGCGAGGCTGACTCATGTATATGTATGTACCAGTCAGCATAATTGTAATACAAGCAATTACGTACCGCGTGCCGCAATGAAGAACGCACTCGTAAATTACCATACCGTAAAGCAATAAGTGTTGAATAATACTATTAAAAATCGTGCATTTCAAATAATCTCTTCAGTCCCTTCCCTTTTTCATTGGGGGTGCGGAAAATCCTTACTCTAGGCATACATTTAGGAAACGCGTGCGCAATCTACCTACTCGTGCCATCGTCAACTTCAACCCCCTAATAACAAGTGACATTACAAAACCCATAAATGTGAACACTAGAACAATTCGGTTTCACAATCGAATCAAATTCTTTGATAATGTTGCCATTACAGACAGAAGCTTCGCATGCACCTTGAGATTAAAGTTTAATGTAATTTTGCCTAACGCACTAAGAATTTTCTAATAGAAAGACGCGAAATTAAATTTAAATTGTTGTTATTTCCTAGTTACCTAACATCAACAACCATAAATATTTGCAACAGAAACTTGGCACAAAACATCAGGAAAAGTCAGAAGGAATTATACACATTGTTCGTTCTTAATAATTTCGCTAATTTCCAAATAACTTGGCAACTCGCAATTTCTTTGTAAAACCTTGGCCCTTTTTCTGGGAATTATGGCGCTCCATGTGTGGATATAGGGGAAGCAGAGACGTAAGGTCATTAGCTTTTGTTAGTACGCAGCTTGGCACGAGACCAACAGACAGCGGCGCGCGGCGTGCGCGCACCTGATGACCTGACAGCTTTTGTGAAATTTAGATTTCTTACACTATAATGGAGGAATAACGTTTTTATTTACTTATGAATTATTTAGGAGTATTTTTTTACTCTTCATACCGTAAACATAGGTATAAGTAGGTCAATCACAGAAATCCGAAAAACTTGCCAGAAATTCCTACACCATTTCTACTATAAAGTGAACGTAAACAAACAATAAATCCCTTTTCCGAGTGCAGCACGAACTGTACAAAGTTGTCTGCGCACGCGCACCCCACGTGGCGGTGACTATGAAAATCTGCCACACATACGTATGTCGCAGCCGTATTTCTGGCGGGCTGCCGGCGGACAAAGGGACGGGTGAGCGTTTCCCTGAATGATACAGCGAAAGTTGAAGAAGCCAGGGCATTTAGGGCATTATTATTTTCCCAATTGATTTCTAAGAAATCTGTTATTATTTAGTCTTACTTTTTAATGAGTGTTACAACATTAATAAAGCACATACCTACTTTTTTCTTTCAGTAAAATAAATGTCTAGTCACGGAAATACACATACCTATTAAGAGAAAATTAGACTGTAAAGGTAGCCATAGGTACTTATTTTACTGATCTCGTAGTACAAATGGTCCTTGGGTTACTACACCTGGTTACTTCTTTAAGATTTGCTGTTGCCCACGATTTGGACCTACTTTGTATTGAGGAAATCACTTATGTATGATTTAAACATAGAAACTAAAATTAATGCAGTTATTTTGAGTTTTAGTTTAGTTTCAATATCAACAAGCAACCGTATTTGTTAGACACGAGCCACTCGACTCACCTTGCACTACTTGAGGGATATTAATAGAGCCCTTGTGGCTTCTACGAGTCGACGTACGCTGGAGAGGAACGTATACGTTGTGTATCAAATTATATAGAAATTATATTGTAAACATGCAAAAACAAGGGCGACTCGATGTAACTCTTTATGTAGGCTTTAAGAGGCCGACGAGAATCTAGCAAACCCATCAACTTAGCCAGGGTAGCTTCCTCGAGGTCCACACCAGTGGTAAAGGTTCCATTCTAATCTATTGCTATCGGCTTCCTTTTTGAAGTCACATTTCTTTGTATAGTACCTATGGCCAGATAGGAAGTCAATGTAACCATTTTCTGCCCCAGTTTCCTGTTTACCACACGTTAAGAAAGGTCCTTATATCAAACAAATATTCGTACAATGTAACAATATATTGAGCAGGAATCGAGCCCCCAAACCATAACTGCCAGTGCCACCTTCATAATTTTATATCCATGTCACCTCAAAGCCACCTAAAACACCTAAAACACAAAAGACACCTAATTAACCATGATGACCTACTTAATTATGCCGTGAGATGTGCGTGCAGTATAATTAGCGCAGAGCATCGGTGAACGACCGCGGTTACCGCCTGACTGACCGGAGCGCGCAGACGACGTGGACGCGGAAGCGGACCGAGTACATTTGAAGCGATTTGAATGTCAATCGGCACTGATGGTTGATTACAGGACAAAGAATTAAATAGAGCCAAGCAGAAGAAGTGAGTTTTTGAAGGGTTTTTTAGTTGCTAACTATTTTACTCATCGATCAGTACTTGATGGACTTACAGTCTAATCTAAGGCTGCCAATACCTATCAGTTTTTACACAGAGACTGACAGTCAACGACTTCTACCAAAGTAAGATTATATGATTGCTTATTGACTATAAGCCTTATAAGTCAAGTAAGTTCGACTGGTTTAGCAAAGGGGCTCAGCCCTTGAAAGCATGTCAGCACTTCAGGTTATTACCTCATTATCTTCCTTAAGCCGAAGTAAATACCTAGTTAAGTTTTCATAACATGACGAGTCCCCTCCGCTCTCTCCAGCTCTATGGCCGCACCCTACAATGATTTGGCATGTGACACAGCACTTCGATCCATTCAATCGCAACCCTCTAATTAATAGCTCGTTGATTGCCAATTAATTATCATTTATGATTGTAACACTTTGGTTAACTAACTTGCGCAATCCTATTATTTCAGGTGAGTGTCATTGAGGTGTCTGTTTTTGAGTTATCTCATGGTTATCTAATACCGAAACTGAATTCCGAAATTTAACTAAGTAGGCATATGTTACAATATCACAAAAGCATGAACGTATCCTCTAAAGGAAATCCTCGTATCCTCTCCTTTTCCCCCATGAGAAACAAGCGTGGAAGGTATGTATGTGTATCCTAGAGATGTAAAATTTCGCGCCTAACACAGAAACGCGCGGAAAAAGAGCATTTTCGCTGCACAATTTTGTAAAAAGAGTACCTAACTTACAAAAATATTTTCGTAAGAAATTACACTTGTTATAAATAATTGAAAACAGCGAAACATGTGAAATCATTTATCTCATTTATAATTCAGCGAGATAAAACGTTAATGTCACAGTTTGACGCACACGCCGCCGCCCGCGCCGCCCGCCGTACACATAAACTTTCATACTAAATTAAAATCAAAACAATGTAACGAGAACTAAATTTGTAAATAAATGTGTTATAAATGCTAATGGTGACATTGACTGCATTAAATTAATAGAGAAAAATATTCGAAGTATTGAACTTTGTTATTCTAATGTGAGCAATGGTCCGAGCATACTACCCTGTGACATCCTGAGCGCTAGTTAAAAAATAGGCCTATTTATTTTACCATTAAATTATGAATAAAAACTACTCTACCCGCACAATCCTTACTAATATCATAAATGCGAATGTAACTCTGTCTATCTGTCTGTCTGTCGCGGTTTCACACCAAAACTACTGAATCGATTTTAATGAAATTTGGTACACAGATAGTCTAGAACCTGAGAAAGTACATAGTCTATAAAGGGCATATACTTTTTAATGCGAAAAAAGGGCTGTAAGGGGTTGAAATAGGGGATGAAAGTTATAACAAATACCCAGACCAGGCGGGCGAAGCCGCTGGCGGAAAGCTAGTATTGTATAATGTCATTATTTCTTTAAGTTAATCATTTATTAACACTTCTCCTGACGCTATAAACTATCTTTAGTAGTCATTTGGTAATCACTTTGACAAACCCTGGAATTGATAGATAGAAACAACTCTTAATCAACATGATGTTTAATTCAATATCTAACTAATCTTCTGAATTCATTGAACTACTTATTTTATATGATGTTCGCGTTGTCGTTTCCAATAAGTGACATAAGTGAAAGAGTGACACTCGCCAAGTTACATCATAATGATGAAGCGCATCTTACTTCCTGTCTCAGCTCCGAACGGCTTCGAAAATGATTATCATCGTATGAAGACACGCATGCCATAGTGAAAGGTGTGTATCGTAACGCTAAAATTAGAATTTAGCATTGTTGATGTCTACTGCAGTGTTATCATCCTTATTTATTTATTTTATTCGTAAGACAACAATGACAAATTACTTAGAAGCAAAAGGCACAAAGGTGCAAATCATTCAACTGACTTGCAAGAACATTCTTGAGACAATAACACTGTCACTGAAATAAAGTGAGTTTTATCTTCCTTTTAAAATTCGAAAAGCAAAATTCAGGCTTAGTACACATCTTTGCAAATGGCACAAGAATTTGTCAAGTGCAAACGGCAAAGGCCGATCAGTTTTTCACTATCCTGATCATTTCTGATCTTCATTACAGACAAGTACATAAGTAGATACCATAATACTATATGACTACATCTACCATAACGGAGCATCTACCATAGATAAACATCGCCCATTTACTTTTGATGCGAGCAGGTAAGTGGAGAAAGATATTAGTATAATATTGTGAAAACAATGTAATTTAGCATAATCGTCGCAATCCGTCGCGAATAAGGTTTTGCGCCGACGCACGACAGTTTCTAACGGATCGTGTTGGGAGACTAGTACGTTTCAACTGCTATTAGAACTTGAATGAGCTTCTGGACAGATATCTACTCATTCAAGAATGTATATTTTTATGTTTGTTGCATTAAACCCAATTTAAGCCCTGGGCCCTGACAAGCGTCAATATCCAGCGTAACTAAGGGGCAAAACGACGAAACAAAAGTTATTTTGGATTGTCTTTTTTATTATTTACATAAGACACAAACATTACAGCAAGATTCTAAGATTGTAGCTTTTGTAAGCAATAGTCTAGCGATCATAGTTCACCTGTATAAACGCAACTTTACTAGCAACCCAAGATTATGTAGTTAAATAAATGGCAAGTAAATCATTTGTTGTGGAGCGCTGTTCGCAAGCTGCACGTAATAGCTGTGGTTCTTGCAGCTTGTTGGCCGCTGACTACAGCTCGTTACAAGGAACAAGCAGTAATTGTGGAGAAAACAAATAATAACAAGTTTATTTTGCTACAAGTTTATTTTGCTGCACGCTTATTGTGCGAAGGGTTCGGCAATTGTAAGACGGTATATAGAACAACATTTTGGTCATCCCTGGCTAGAAATTGTGTTTTATCGGGATTAAAGATCTCTCGGCTTTCATGCTATAGTTTTTCTGCCGATTTTCACCAAGTTAGACTACCGAACTTGATGAAAATCGGCGGAAAAACTATACCTATCGAACATTTTTTTTATTATTGTGATGAGTACCTAATACTAATGAGTTATGACCAGGTAATGGGTGCCTAGAACTCAATTGTAATTGAAGAATACTTATCGAGTGTTTCAATCCGATTTCTACAGAGGAAATTTCTTTTACGAATGGGTATTATTTTAAGAAAGTCCTCCAATAGAACAAATCTCTTACCCTTGACTATTGCCTAACATTCCCACATAAATGTCGGCCGCGTGTCGCAACCACACCTTCGGTTGACGCGCGCTTGACAGTTGCAATGTCATGTTTGACAGGAAACGCCTGAGTGTAGTGTATGTATAAATAATTTGACTCTACTGGGCACGCGCTTGTTATGACGGTTGGGGTACCGCAAGGTAATATCTTGGGACCTTTATTGTTACTCATTTGAATTGAAAATATGGGACACTGCTGGCTACGAGTCTTCTCACGAAATGGAAAATAAACCATAGTCTACCACGTGGGCACACTGTGACTTCGCTTATATGCTTTATAGTCTATTTAGGTTTCGGTGGTTCTATTTATTTATTTATTTATTTATTTGTTTACATACACAAAGTTAGTTAGAAAACATACAGATGTAGAGAATACAATGAAATGAGTAGGTACTAAGTGGAAATAGCCGTGGGCCCCAAACTAGGCACAGCCTGTATCTTGGTGGCCCAATATTGGTGATAGAGACAGATTGAGTTACCGAACGTTCATTGTGACGCAGCACAGCAGGACAAATTAGTAATATAATTATAATCTTCAAAATAATAATTATAAAAGAATAGGAGAGAAAAATAATAAAATAATAATAATAATGAAAAAAAAAAAAATGATAATAAGCACAGTAACAATCAGTTTCAACTTACATTAAATATTTGGTGTGTGTGTGTGTGTTTGTTTTGTGTGTGTGTGTGTGTGTGTGTGTGTGTTCGTGTGTGTGTGTGTGTGTGTGTGTGTGAGTGAGTGAGTGAGTGAGTGTGTGTGTGCGTGTGTGTGTGGTGTAAGGGGCAGGCAGGGTACTGGTTATGTCAAGGAGCACAAAATGTTTTCTGTTTCGTCATAGGTCAAGTTCCGAAGCCATGCCTTTAGGGTAACCTTGGCTTCGAGTGCGTTTCCAGGGATCCGTAGTGTGGATTTGTTTATTGAATTAAAGACACGAACAGGGAGAAAGAGTGAAAACCGTGTAGCAAATACCGTCCTCACTTTTGGAATAGGCAGTCTGTCAGCTCCTACCCTGCCTCTTTGGGTGTAAGTGAATTGTCTGCCTGACGCCACAACAAGTTTAAGCTGAGATTTCAAGATGTAAAGCTGTCGGACGCGCAAGACATCTGCTTCCTTGTACAGTTCGTCTGTAGGATATAGTCGCGATTTACCAAGGGAGACTTTAAGGACAGCCCGTTGAGCACGTTCCAGTTCTAACATATAGGTCTTGGCTGCGCTACCCCAGACGCCCACACAATATTGAATGATTGACTGACAAAGGGCTAGGTAGACTTTCCTGCATATGTCTTTCGGGGCACTAGCACGGAGGAATTTCATTATATATATGAATTTACGGACTTTTTTGGACAGTGTCGAGATATGTTCTTTAAAAGACAAGTTCTGGTCAATTATGACGCCAAGGTATTTTATTGAGTCGACTCTGACTATATTGTTGCAGCTGCAGTCTATGGCATGACAGTTTGTGTTATGAATTTTGATATGATTGACGTCCGGGTGGCAGGGGTGACTGATGTGGAATGTTATGAAATTAGTTTTTTCAACATTTAGGGTTAAGAGATTTCTATCGAGCCAGTCAGATATAGTGCGCATGCCATTTTCTGCGGCATCTATGGTGTCTGCCCATGTATCCCCGTGGAATATGATTGCCGTGTCATCTGCATAACAGATCATATCCGATTGTGGGATGGTTAATTTCAAAATGTCGTCCATGTACATGGTGAATAACGTTGGCCCGAGAACGCTGCCCTGTGGCACGCCAAATGTCACTGGGAGGCTTTCACTAACGCTATCTCCGATCACAACATACTGCTTTCTGTCCGTTAAGTAACTTCTAAACCAGTCCCAAGGGACACCTCTTACGCCAAGGCAATCGAGCTTTTTTAGTAGTATTTGAATAGATACTGTGTCGAATGCCTTGGCCAGGTCAAGAAAGATGCCAATTGTCCGTTGCCCCCCATCGATCTTTGAAGAGACAATATCAGTCAGGAGTTCTATAGCTTGTTCTGTGGACCTTCCGCGTCTAAAGCCATATTGACGATCTGACAGTAGGCTGTGTTTTTCAAGAAAACTAATGAGACGCTTATTCACGATCTTCTCCAAGATTTTAGATGTGACACAAAGCAGAGAGATAGGCCTATAGTTGTTAATACAGTCTTTGGAACCCTTCTTATGAATTGGCGTAATAGCTGCCGTCTTCCAGCAGATAGGAAAAGTGCCTGTTGACATGCTCAGATTACAAATATGCGTTATGGGGCTCAATATAAATGGTTTAATGTGCTTAAGGAGAAGTGGACGGATCCCGTCAGAACCAGGAGCACTATCGTCTTTCATGCCAGTAATGATATTGTCAATTTCGTAGTTGTCAGTTGGGTGAAAGAACAGAGAGTCCCTGGATTGATTTACGAGTTTATCGTCATTGCAAAGCTTGCGTTCCGTAATTTGTAGTTTGTTTAGAATATTGAGTGCTAAGCGTTTACCTGCTGAGGAGAAATGGTTGTTGCAGCTATTAATGGATGCAGAGCTATTTTCTTCAGACTTAAGTAATTCCCGGTTGTCGTTGGACTTCTTCGGGAATGCACAAATGTCCTTTATAACTCGCCAAAGCTTTTTCGGCTGGTTGGTGTGGTTTCCTAGCTCTTTACCTTCATAATCTGCCTTGCGTTTATAAAGGATGTCGTTACAAAAGTTTCTATATCGTGTATACACTCGTTTTAACTCGAGGTTTAATGGTTGCGATTTCACTTGAGCATGAAGCGAGTCTCGATGGCGCATGCACCGCATCAAGCCAGGAGTTACCCATGGCTTCAAGTTAAACTTTGAACGACTAATTTTAATTTTTTCAGAGTGTTTTTCTATGATATCCGTTAATAGTTTGTTGAACAGTAGCAACGCGTCATTTACTTCTGTTTTAGATATGACTTCACTCCAGTCTAGTTCACTAACTTCATTCGCAATCGTAGAGTAATCTATTTTTATTTTATACCTGCTGCGTGGCGGATTGCTTACTTTTGACAGTTGTGTACCTAAGATAACAAGGTCATGGTCTGTTATTGATGATTTACAAACCAGTCCCTGTGTAGAACCTTTAGTTCGAATAAACGCGTGGTCTAGGCAAGCATCCCCTCTAGTTGGTTTAGTGATTGAAGGAAGTAGCCCATGTTCCGATAGAAGACACTGATAGACGATAGACGTGGCATTAGGGTTATTGTCAAGCAGGTTTATATTCATGTCCCCTGTTACAATCACACATGGACTTCTATTTAGACTGGTTAATAAAGTTTCTAATGAGTTCAGAAATCTGTCAGTGTTAAGAAATGACGGAGAGCGATAAATCCCCAGGAGTGTCACGTCTGTGTTAATTTTGACAGCAAGACAATTAGCATCATCAAAGTCCGGTTCGTAAGCCGAGACAGACCAAATATCTCTTACGTATACAGTGACTCCACCGCTTTTATTAATAACTTTGCTAGTGTGATAGCAGTTGAACCCTGGTAGCTGATTGACTATTGAGTTATCGTTGAGCCAACACTCTGTTAGAACTATAACATCGAATTGGCAGTCGAAACGGTGTAGTACAGTGACAAGCTCAGGAAAGTTCTTCTGTGAGCTCCTAATATTACACGTCAGTACTTTAAAATCGTGGTCAGCCAGTAAGCCTTGGCACAACTCTGGTCTATCAGTGACGCGGCAAGGTAGCGTTAGAGTTTCGTCTATTTCGTCTGTCAGTTCGACTTTATCCATAATCTATTAGCGTTGGAAAATAACAGACATGTGAAACAAAGGGACTTGTTGCCGCCACTGTGCCTGTGGGAAGGTGTCGACTGGCTTGACCTGTGAGTTTTAGGGGTCGATGTGAATGAGTGTGTAACTGTAAGTGTGATTTGTAGATGTACTGGTATTTTGAAATTGGTAGTGGAAAAAAAGCTGTTGCATAAATACAGATTCCTTTTGGTCAATATACTCAGTAGTTCTGCGAGTGTGGGGAATTCGAAGACTAATGTATGTAGATGAAAGTGCTTGTTATTCCTGATATTCACCAAAGAAGTTGGCGGTCTATAGTGACCATCCTTATCTATAAAGCGAGTTACAAAGTTGTGCATACAAGCGACATGTTTTGTGCGTATTGGGATATAAAAATATCTAAGAATATTAACCATTATACATCGAGGGTTTTTACAGAAATAGAGTTCACTTCGATACAGCTGGAAAGGGAGGTGGCGCTGAGGAGGTTGTGCCAAGAAAATGGTCCAGGTCTGCAGTGTTTTTAATTTGAATAGCGGTCTTTCCTTCGATCTGGCGTATGAGAATTTGGCCTCTGCTTGTCCAGCAAAACTTAAAGCCAGCTTTCTTAGCTCGGGTTCTGGCTTCACGAAATAATATACGATTATCCTTAGTGAGGTGTTCGTTAATGAAAATTTTTCTATTCGGACCTGGGATTTCAATGTCCTGTGACGACAGATTACGTCTAGTTTTAAAGGCTTTTACTAGCTCATCCTTTTTTGCTCTACGCAGGAGTCTGACTATAATCGGTCGGGGGAAATTCGAGTCTGGGTTGGACATGGAGCCTTTCCTCAGACCTGGCCGAGCGGCCCAGTCGATATCATCCACGGCTAGGTTGACTCCGATTTTAGTTGCTGCGACTAATGCAATATGCTGAAGATTTTCATTGGTAGTTTCTTCCACTCCTATGATCTCTATTTCATTCCTCATGCCCGTCTGCAATTGCTGATTCAGTTGGTCTTTTAATGAGCATATCGTAGCGTTCATTTCAGATACTTGAGTGGCCTTTTGTTCAATCGCAGTGATGCGTTTCTCAAAAAGATCTATTCGGGCATTACATGTGGCCATCCCATCATACAGTTTCGTTAGTGTTGATTTAACCTCTGCCATGTCCGAGCGCATGAGACGGATTTCGGTAACCAGCTCAGATAACGACGCAGACTCCTCACGATCATCCCGACCGGGTGAACCAATAGCCATACGTTTGTGAGCGCGAGATTGCGTATTGACGTGGGTAACGTTAAGCTCAGCAGCAGTGCCGTCGGATGGGTATACAGGCGTGTTGCTGTTGTCTGACCGTGGTGTTTTAACGCGGCAATTAGGACAAACCCAGTTCTCATTTTGCCTTGAGGGGTCAAGGGTTACATTTACGCATATTGGGTGGTAGTTATTTTCACATAAGGCACAGTTTATTAATCTGCTAGAAGTAATATCTTGTTTGCAAGCATCACAAACTGTGTTCATTTTGAATGCAGCAAAGTAAAGCTCGCGCCAGTAAACAAAGGCGGTGATTCAGTCAGCTAGAACGGCGAGGAGCACACGCAGACAGTGCGTGATACGTAGGCGAGCAGCGAGGCAACAGTCAGTACGCGTAGGAATGACAGTGACAGCAATAGTGTGACGACGGTTGAACCGGTCGGCGCGGCGCATGCGATGACTCACCCGTGACAAGCAGCTGATCAGTGTTTACTGTTTCACTTAATATTGTGATATCTTCGTTAATACAGGTCCGATTTTCATGAGCACTGTCACATGGCACAGAACTATTCTTGAGCTTTATATTGGTATAACTTTTATGTTTAGATATAGACTTTTTACTATTTATTATGGATATTAAACACGGGGAACGTAAGTTGTGCTGCACTCACGAACGAGTCGAGCGGTCGAGTCTCTTCGGTCGTCGTTTCTAGCTTAATTATAGTCGTCATCGTACTATCAGTTCAAAATCTTGCTTGTCTACCCTCCGTAAAGACAGACTGGAATGTGTAGGCCGCCATAGGTCATCGTGTGGGACAATGTGTGAACTATCTGAGCTACCTCTGTGAGGAGATCCATGGTCAGCTAAGGCTCCAGAAATCAACAGAAGCACTCAAGCAAGAAGTGTATTGAAAGTATTTGTATTCGTAGTACTGAAGTACTGAAATTCGGTTTTGAGGAAATTGGCCGAAGTATAGGTACATTAGGGTTTATGTCTTTGGACAATTGTAAATTTGTAGTTTTATAAAACTTAAACCTTTTGTTGCATCTATGTAAAGTTTCTATGGCATTACACTGCAACTCTTAGCATTAATAGGACTAGTAGGAACAAAACAAGTAAGCAATTTCTTAAATGACTACGTTGGTAAACGAGCGTGAAAATCCTGGCCCCTGAACACCGCAAAAAGTTTTCATAAATAAATGAAGAGTAGTGACAAAGATAAAGTAAGAGTAATGACTCTACAAGACTTGGAACCAAATTGAAGAATTTATAAAAATGTTCACAGTCAGTCAAAATATTTGGACAGCATTACAGGCTATTACGAGGAAAAGTTCAAAGTCCGCGCTGAAAGCTCTCGCGTGACGTCAACGACGGAGTTTAACTGTTGCTGACAAAACGACGACCGACTCAAATATAACCGAGTCAATGTAGTCGTTACGATATAAAATTAATTTACATATAAAATTATACGCAGAGTAAAATAAAAAAAAAAAAAAAAAAATTTAATTTTAAAATATTTTTGTGAACATCCATGCAACAATTTAATTTTTTTTTAATAATAAAAACTAGTGTGTACTTACCACAAAATGTAGAGAAAAATATTGTTGAAAATCCTGAATGCTTTTTATTCAGATTAATAATCACTAATGTCTACACCGGTGTATAATTACACTCGGTACTACTTCACTAAATCAATTTATTATTATACCATAATATTATGGTTTATTTTATGGTTTTCATGGCATATCGGCTGCGCGTGGCGTGCGCGGGAGCCGGGGACGGACTGCGCGCGCGGCCCGCTGTGACGTCAGCGAGCCAAATATAGTGCGGGGAACACCACATGCGATTTTCACCCCAAGGAAATCTTAAGTTGAAATCTCCAAGATTGATTTTCCTTTGAATTTTTGCTCGAGTTAGGCTGTTAAGTAGTAAATAGTGGTGAAATGTCGGGCCGGGCGTGTTATTTTTGCATAGGATTTTCATCGCTTTCCGCGCTAGAACGCGTGTCTTAAAACGGCAATAAGGCGGCGCTTGCGCATCTGTTTGTACCGCTTTTGTTTACTAGAGCTTCGAGGTTCGTAGTAATTTGTATGTAGGGTATAAGGGCAATGATTGGACGTTAATGAACAATACGTAGCTTGTCACAAAGGTTTTTCAGCGAGCGTGCAAGTCTTACAGTTTTCATTTACAAAGCTTGGCGCTTGTTCTGATGGCCTTATTAGGTTCTGAGAAAAGTTGGATGGAAATTGACTTTTTTTTCAGATCTTCTTTTAGGATTTTCTTTGCGTCGTTTGCCCGTCTATAATTACCTAAATTAAAAGCGTTTGTTTACTTTTCATTGACCTTTTTCTTTAATAGGTTTATGTGGCTACTGAGATGATATTTAACCTTGTAGCTGGATTTAACAGAATTTTCTTTGGTTAGCTTGATTGCTTTTAGGTATTTTTTGCAAGTGTTCTGCTACGTTATGAAATTAAAATTAAAATAAGAATAATATTTTTGTACTAATATCGAAATAAGTATCTCGTACTCGTAGTTTGGATGTATCCTATTATCAATCAACAATTAGTTCCTGTTTTAATAGGGTTAATTAATTTAAAAGAAAAATCACACACATTTGGACCTTAACAGAAAAATTAGGTAAGTAAAAATAGGTTTCAAGAACACTATAAGTAAGCAGTTAAGTGAGTCTAGACATTGGTCTTCAAGATCGTCAATTTCCACTATAACCACATGTGGCGCTGTATCTCTTTTACATGTATGAAGTAGCTGTAATTATTGAATTTCTAACATTGCCCCACATTCGCGTTTAGCGCGTACACGATAAACAAACGGCTGCGCGTGCGCCGGGCACGCGCATGATCTACGCATGTGCTTCTGCGCAGATGTACATCACACTCTAATTTATCATCATTACACTAGACATAGACATCCTTCTGTCGTATCACCCTATAAGGAGATTTCAGGTTATTTATAGATTTAAATTACGTCTGACACTAGATTAAAAGTTTTTATGAGTGTGACCTACACGGGGTGGTTCGGTTAAAATGGTTAAGACATTAATTGTTTAGTCGAACCTATAAGTAGCAATACGGTCGACATTGCTGTGGTTTCCAATAAATAAAATAAATAGTGGACATGCCAGACTCCCTGCAAGTGACCGTCATTTTTTTGGCTTAGTAGCGGTTTCGCCCGAAATTGGTTCGCCCGAAATGGGCGAATGAACTACTTTCAATTTTGAATATTTTTTAGGGCCGGTTTCGCCCGAGACAAATTTATTACCGGGCGAATCGGGTCAATTAAAATTTAGTAATGGACTATTCGCCCAAATACTACTATGCCTCTAAAAATAAGCCTTTATTTAATAATAAAATGTGAAATTTTATAAAAAAGTACAGTTGCGTACACAATTGTTACTTACAATAAAACAAATACTGTTAGTGAATCTGTTTATTCCTGTATGTCTAATATTATCTACTCAACAAACGAGCCATTTATATAAATAGAATGTATATAACTATTATGTCAGTCCGTTGTTTAAATGGGATCCAGAACGGGTGGGTAAGTATTAAATAAAAATAAAACATAATAATCAGATATATTTTAATTTACACAAAACAATTTGAAATAAAAACTAATAACATAGAAACACTTACATATTTCTTATAATTATACTTCACAGTCTTCTACTCATTATAACTGTACTTACTAATAATCAAAAAATAGCACAAAAAAAAAACTATTAATAATATATCAACACTTACATATTTCTTATAATTACACTTCTACTCATTATAACTTTGTACTTACTAATAATCAATCACTAAGTATATATTTACTACTTACTTCTTAGTGTATCCAGGCTTTTTTGAAGAAACATTAAACATAAAATAAATTATGAAAATGAAAAGAAAGTGTGTACTTTATGCAGTTATGTTGTTATACTGTCAGTATTTTAGACACACTAAACCAAATGATGGGAAACACGCTGCACAATTTGCAAATGAGTGACAGAGACAGCATTATACTACTATCTTTGTGTTCCTGTGGGTGCGTTTATTTGCTGTGTCTTTAATTCTATCGCTGAGTAACAAATGTCATTGTGCATATTATCTATAGTCCGTTTTTTAATCTCAGAGACTAGATTGACACATGCAACTGTCAAAATTACATATAATGATACCAGCTTGTTTGTATTGGGTTGTACCAACGATATCGGTTTGTTGAATCGTAACTTTTAGACGATTAGCTTAAAAATTTTCTATTCCAAATCGTATAATTAAAGCCCAAATTAATTAAAATTGTACGAATGCACAATAAAGTCTATGAAAGGTAAGTCGTCGTAGAGTTTTAGGTACCAAATGACGTAAAATTACCTACCAAAAAAAAACTAAGAAATGACTTTAATAAATTTAGTCTTACGTTCCAACGAGGTAAAAAAGTATTAGAAAACTATAGCTTAAAAATTTTCTATTCCAAATCGTATAATTAAAGCCCAAATTAATTAAAATTGTACGAATGCACAATAAAGTCTATGAAAGGTAAGTCGTCGTAGAGTTTTAAGTACCAAATGACGTAAAATTACCTACCAAAAAAAAAACTAAGAAATGACTTTAATAAATTTAGTCTTATGTTCCAACGAGGTAAAAAAGTATTAGAAAACTACCTATATCAATCGCTGTAAAAAAGTTTTAGAAAACTATGTTGATTTCGCTGTCGTTATTTAGTCCTTCAAAACTCTGCCTAAGCCGACTCATGATTATTACGTTTTAAATAAGACCTACTATTTTTTTCAGGATAATTTAATGTAAAAAACCGACACTTCAATTTAGTAGCGATAATTTTCGATAGAGGTACATTACTATTTAAGAAATGCAAAAAACTGGTATCCCACGTAATGTTACTTTAGTCTCTGAGATTAAAAAACAGACTATAGTAGGTTACTTACTATTTTCGAGTAACACATGTGCCTAAGTAAATCCTCTTTAAAAACATTTGTATTTGTACATATTACGGTGTGCTCGACTGTACTACTTATTTTTTTTAATGTATAATAGTATTTGGGCGAATAGTCCATTACTTAATTTTACTTGACCTGTTTCGCCCGCTATTAAATTTGTCTCGGGCGAAACCGGCCCTAAAAAATATTCAAAACTGAAAGTAGTTCATTCGCCCTTTTCGGGCGAACCAATTTCGGGCGAAACCGCTACTAAGCCATTTTTTTAGCATTAGTCAAGTACCTACTGAACTCAAGTTAGGAAATTGTAGATTATGATTGTGTAAAGTTATGTGCCACTGTGATACCGATTATTGTTAAATGTATACCTAAAATACTCGGTAAAATCTAGTTTTAAAATTGGAGCACGATTCACAAAGAAAGACACGGCTTGTCTTAATTATCCAGGAAGCGGAATAAACGTGAGACGTAGATGAAAATAAAAATGTTGCACTTTTTTTAATAAAGTATAAAAACTTTTTAGTGAATACTTTCATTGCTTGTTGAGTACCTAGGTAGTAAAGTAACGGAGAAAGAAAAAATAAAAAGATTTTCTTTCTTTCTGTTTGCGAGCTCGCCGCAAGAGTCCAGACTACTTATGCTTCAAAATTATTGGAATTGGAAACCCCTAATGCATGTGAATAAATTATAAAAAAAACATTAACAAACATGCTCATAAAGAAGTAAGCGAGATTTTATTGTGCAGCATCTGCATTGTTATCTGCCCCACAAATCAAAACCTGCCAATTACAAGCCGTTACATTACGCCGATTGGATTAAAAAGCAATAATTACTTCGCCATTAATGCGCGTTTCGAATAAATAAATAAATCAATGCTGTCCGAGCGCATATGCGCATGATTCATGCGCGTCCCGTGCCAAATGCAGTGCACACGATACTGCAATTGCACCACAATACAGGTATGATCGCTACAAAAGGTAAGGTATTGTAGGTTCATTTCTAAATTTCGTACGCAGGTACCGTACTTATATTTCTGTCTACGCTTAACAGCTAAGGTGAGGTTAGATTTGGTCTTACCTATAACGTACCTACCTCGTCCGCTCATACATCTAATACATCCAGTTCATAAACTTGTAGTTGGCATTCACCGAAATGTCAACTACCTAATGATTATATCTGAAAACGCGTTATTGATGGTTCCCTATGCCCGAGACGGCGACGAGACCTCCGTCTATGAATATTCTCTCAATCACCTGAATGGCTCATGAATTTTAAATATGAAGACGATAATAAGTACTAAACATTACTACATTTTATATAGCAGCGCCCCAGCGGCCATTGATCAATATTAAAATGTTACTTTATAAAAAACTGTTAGAAGTGGATCTTCTGTCCTAGCTTGTTTTGACACCTTACCGCAGTGTTGTATTTAGAGTAATATTGTATAGGATTAACACCGCGTGATGTGTGCTTACCCGGTTACAAGTTAAGAATAGGACCACCCCATCGCTTTCCCGGGTGTTGTAACAAACAAGCATGCACTAGTTCTACCTGCGACTTCATTTGCGTGAAAATTGATTATTACTTTTCGGATACTATTTATAGTATCCCTTATAAAAGTAATAATCAGAAAAAATATCAGAAATAATAATCAGAAATAATATGCGATATTTTTTCTTCTTAATGCCCTAATGGTAAGCAAGCAGACCTAATCTCGCCCTATCTTATTTGTACAAATGTTATAGTATGTATAATAGTGGGCACAGATTCGGCCCTGTCATTTCATCACAATCGCTACTGAAGTGCTGGAGCGTCATTCAAGAACACATGATTTTTAAGAAAATGTAAACGATGTGATAACGATGAAGATCTAGCTTATCACACCTTTTGCAGAGTATAATATATTCTGTCACGTACCTGCTTCATGACGAGCCTGCCGGTGGGCTTCTCGGAGACGTAGCCCTGCATGCCGGCCATCAGCACGGTGGCGCCCAGGAACTTGTTTAGCAGCGCGCGCGCCTCCGTGTCCTCCGACGTGTCGCCCTCTTGGATCACTGCACACAAACAGACACGGTTATCATACGATCTCGCTTATATTTAAGGGCTAAGCAGTGGTGTACACGTTCACTGATATTTTGAGTTCTCGTTTATGTAATAGGTACTTATGGGGAGAGCCTATGCTGCTACTGAGAATTTCTCATACACAGAAATTGAAGAATCAGTAAAGTAAATAAGGTACATTAACTATTCTACAAGATGATAATCAATTAAATTGATCCGGTCAAGCCTAAGTCGAGTGTGTTTTATTTCTATTACCTAAAGCGTAGTTTCGCCGGGTTGTTAAGATTCTATGTAAAGGTTTTCAGGTACGTAGTTGTTTTGTTCCGTACATTTTCCTTAGACGGGGTCAGCCTTTCCTGTCACAATAGATCTATGTAGGTCGGCAGAGCGGCTTTCAAGGAGCCCTATTATCTCTTCAAAGAGAACATTCTTGAATATATTTGCAGACTCATTTGTAAATGGAGAAATATATGATTGTGTCATACATGGATACAGTTACCTACTTACAAAATAAACAAGGATTAAAATAAGTGTCGTGTTTGTTATCGACTACATTGTCTAACTAGCTTGTGATAATATCGGAGCGATAGCTATTAATTATCGTTGCTCCTGGGCCATGTGTTTGTTCCACTAATCAATATATTCATATCTAAACTGAGAAGACATAGAAAATAGTTCAGTTTTTAACAGCCAATCCGTAGTAGGTAGGGGTTGGGTTCGGAGTTTGATTTATGAGATGATGATTAATTATTAAATGATGTAAGTAAAACCTACCTACGTACGTACCTATTGGAACATTAACACAAATAAGTACCTAAGGTATCAGTTACTAAGAATGAACGATCCAGGTCTAGAACTGGCAGTGAGACCGACGCGCGACGCGAATACTGACCATAATATATTTTTACGTAACGCGTACCAAATTTCCTATAAACTAAAAGACTGTTAAGTACTGCGTGAAATCAATTTTCCAGTGGCTATTAGAGAAGTCAATCCACTCTACCCGTGGCCACTCACCACTGATAAACAATGCACAGGTGTACAGAGAAAATGCATAGAATTTGGCAACCTGTGAGGTTTCCACAACTTTCAACGAGCATTCTTGTGCCAAACATCGTTTCTAGTAGACAGTGTAGCTACTTCAAAACATCTGTTAGTAGCTCGTTTCATGGGCGGTTAGTTTTTTTTTAAATTTCATACGCTTTTTTAAAATTATGCTCCTCAAATTTTGCCGATTGCCTCGTTGGTCTAGTGGTCCCAAGCGCGACTGCTACGCTAGAGGTCCTGAGTTCGAATCCCGGGTCGAGCAGTGTTGTTGAGTTTTTCTGTGAAATTCCCAGTAGCACCTTGGAGTCTGGATTTGTGCCCGGCCGATGGCAATAGGCTCGCCCTAGGGGGCGAGCCTATTGCCTACGGAGCCTACGGACCTAAACATACCGGCGAAATGTGGGTGTACATCTGTACATAGCACATCTTTGCCTACCCCTTCGGGGAATACAGGCGTCATGGTATGCATGGATGCAAATATTAAGAAATGTCCTATTTTTGTCTGATAGAAGAATAGACATGGCAATCTCAACCATCGAAATCGGCTCACGATCCGCGAAGCTCAGCTTGTAAATGAACACTAACCAATATCAGCATTCTTCATCCTGGTGAGTATGTCCTGCACGCCGGTGACCTTGGTGCTGCTGTCGAGGAAGGACTTCTCCCCGCGCGGCTGGTGCGCGGTGGAGCCGTGGCTGCGCGTGGTGGTGGTCACCGTGCGCACGCCGCCGTCCACGCGCTCCGTGCTCACCACCGTGTCCTCCACGGAGCCGAGGCTGTGCTCGCTGTCCGTGCGGGCCAGGCCTGGAGAAGGAACATGCTCAGTGGAAGATAAGCTGAACATGTCTGCGAAAGCTTATGTAGTGATGATCTGCGAATACTATGGCTAATATTCAGAGACGGCGCTAAGCGTAAACTCACGCTTACGTATGTCAAATTGTAATACAAATTTGACATACGGAAGCGTTACTTTACGCTATTAGGCTATAAGTCTAGGAGCCTGTTTCACCACGCTAGCCGCCGGATAAATTAATTGTAATGGAATTATCTGCCAAGTAATTTAACGGGAACTTATCAGGGGGTAGTGAAACAGGTCCTAGATTTCCTAATCTGCGATTTCATGTATCAGAGTAAATGCTCTATTACCTACTATTCAATATCATAGACAGAAGGACACTGACAGATTTGGTCAATATAAAACTGTAAGAAAATCCGAACCACTGCTTATAATTTAATAGAATAATCCAATAGCATTATTGTACTGGGAATATATCCTAGGACATAGCTCAGCAGCCGCACTTGTGCTAGATTAGACACTAGATTCATCATCAACCCTACTGTCCCACTGTTGGGCACGGGTCTCCTCTCAATATAGGGATTAGGCTATAGTACACTACACTAGATTACTAAATATAATGGTTATGACGTGACGTGTTACCGGCGTGTGCGGACGAGTCGCTGGAGACGCTGTCCTTCATGGTGGCGGTGCGCAGGATCAGCCCCGCCTTCGGGTACGTGGTGCGCTCCGTCTTTGAGCTCTCATCTACAACAACAAAACAGAAATAAGTAGCTATAGTCATTTTACTCAGCGTAATTATTGGGCTTTCAAGAACAATGCTGGTTTCGAAACAATGTCCTTTCTAGTACTTAGGTACCTAATAGGTAGTAATATTTCGTGTTGAGGTTCGCTTTGCTTTATTAAATAAACCGAGGCTCGAAACTATTTTTTATCTATTTTATATGCTAATTAATCCATTACCTATAGGTTCAAAATTTAAAAATTTACTTACATAAATAGTCAGTCTATGTCAAAACCTATTGTTTATTTTTTAAGAGAACGTTTAGTTATCAAAAGATTAGGTTTAACTTTACGATAAAGGCCGTTGACCTCTGCTGTCTTATGAGATGTTGTCTTACCTTACGAAATGAGTAATCAGTTATCTGTAATGTACACAGATAAGAGATACAAAATATGAGTCAAGCGTAGATATGGGTTGTTCCCAAAGTACTTACTCCATTATAGTGTTCCAAAAAGATACGGTTCTTATACAATTATTTCTCAAACTACAAGGAATTATTATGATTACATTTTCAATGTAGGTAATACTAATATCTGATTAACAATGGTCGATACTCGTATATAGTGTTTATTTACCTCAATGAATACCGAGAGCTAAGTTAGCCCATTTTATTTATTCGTACCTACCTAATAAGTAAACAGGTACCTTGGTAGTTTTCTGTACCTACTCATTATAACCGCAATACTGTGGTGAACGTCACGTCCTTTTACGAAATGTCGGTTTTTGTTTCCTTGTGTAAAGCCTGAAGGTTAACTGAAATTAGGTGTTACCTAAAAGTCAGGCTAAGGTCAACAACAAATAACATTTATATAAAAATGTAATCTACAGTGTTCCAAAATGTATGTACCTAGTTTATACTTTATAGTTTTAACTGCCACTTGCCCTTAGGGTGCAAAATAATATTTCTTTAGATCTATCAGTATTCTACCTAACTACCTCTCTATCTAAAATGCAACTTCAACATTAGGTAATATTGTACCTAGTACCTACCTAGGTAAAAAAACAACCTGAAACAAAGCTATTTGTTTTCAAAGAAGTGTCAATTACACGAAAATATATAATAATGTTCGATTGTAATAAAAAAGGTAGATCATATATTTATAGCATATTTTTTGTGTACATAATAATTTCTTGAATAAAGGTTGAATAACACTTACCTAATCTCTGATAAATGCTTAACAATAACTTAAAATTATAACTACAATTTGTATTTGTTTCCATTTTTAGGATAAACAATACTCAGTCACATGTATAACAAGCCTGTTCACAGAACCTTCGTCGTCATAGCCCGAGAGGCTGTAGTCGACTGAAACGTAAACGCAGCTAGTGCAATATGAAAGTAAGTACGAAAGTTATTACGTAACGAACTGCTAACGCGCTCGCGTGCGTTAACGTTACGTTATTATTATGTGATAACACGAAATGTACCACCAAATTTCCATAGATTTGATTGAAAAGAAAAAAAAATCGCGAAAAAGATATTTTTTTAGTCGATAACGAAATCTGACTTGGTAAAGTATCTTTCTTCCACTATCGAAGATAGCGATGATTTAATTAAGCAGTTAAGTAGTTACTTTATTTATCACTTTTTTAAAGCACCCTAAAATTGATAAAATTGTGTAATATTAATTATTCATAAGTGTTTTTTTATTATGCACTTTTGTCGAAATAATCTACTATTTTAATGTGTTAGACTGTTAGCTATTAACAGATACGTTATAATGACTTTATTTAAATAAATTACAATATTTTAACAACTGTTATCAGCATTAGTTATAATTATGTTTATTTTACATGATATATATACATCAATATTATTATACCTTATTCCTCGAAGGGTTAGGCAGAGGTGTAGTCCTACTAAACCTGTAGATTACTAATAATTTTATGGGTTCATGGTAGGGGGCGCCTATAGCCTAATAAAAATCCAAATTTCGAGCTGCTACTGGGAATTTCATAAAAATTAATTACACTTTGCTCGACCTGGGAATCGAAACCCCCTAGTGTATCGCGCTTAGGACCTTAGGTTAACGAGGGAGTACATTATAGAATAGATTAATATTCAAAAAACATGATACAATTGCAATTTTGACAGTATCTAGTCAAATCTTACTACCTAACACGATACCGTATTGTACTAAGTACATTCGTTTTCTTTTTCTATTGCGTTATCATTGCCATAGTAGACATTTTTGTTGACAATATCATAAAAGAAAAAAAGGTAATATTTTATCTGTGTTGCAACTATTTGAAACTTTATGGCACGCTTCGATTCCCTTCATTAGGTCGGCGCAAGCGCAAGTTTACTTGAATTCTGTTGTCTAATTACCTCATTGGTCTTGTATAAGCATGCTTCAAAGTAACTTGGTGGATACTATATTAGGATAGGCACTAGTCTACCTACCATAACACTTAGGCGGTAGCATAATGTATGTATGTAAGGTTTAGTGATGTATTTATGAAGTAAGAAACAATAATATCAAATCTGTTCCTAAGTGGTACCTAGGTAACCATGGAGTATCTTGCCGGTTCTTCTCCATAGGAAACGACTAATTAGGAACCGTGCACCTAGTGCCTGCATAAGGTCTATGTGAAAATAAAACTATTTTGATTTTGATTTTGTGGTAAAGATATATATATAGGAAAGTTCTTAGCCCCAATCTTACTACGACTTTTTCCATGTCATACGTATCAACATAGCAACTATCGTGAAACATAATTATGGGAAGTACAAATTCGTTTCGTTCAAAAATATAAAACCGTCTCATAGTGCAAGATGTATGATATTGTATTCGTGGTTACTGAACCTTCAAATATAGGAAGAGACAGCTTAGATCGACTTTCGACTCACAATCCATCGCGTGACAAAGGGCCCCATTCAAGTCGGAAATTAGTCGTTACTTCCAAAACTTGCGAGTACAACACTAAACAACCGGGTATCTCACGAATACAATAATGTATGTATATGTATAACACTTACTTGCACTCTTAATGTATTTTTCTGTAAGAGACTTCACGGAGCTCTGCCTGACAGTCTTCTTATCATCCGTCCTCTCCACTCGTTCCTTTCTCTCCTGTGTCCTGTCTCCCCTTTTTTCCACCTTCTCCACTCGACGGTGCATTCTGTCTTCGTTCCTATCCTTCGCTATGTCAACGATTTCTGCCCGTCTGCTCCTGTCTTCCACGATCTCTTCTCGACTGCTCTCGATGCGTCTGGTTTCTCCTATTGTCTCTTCTCGATGGCTGTCAAAACTCCTATCGGTGATGTCTTCTATTTTGGTGTCGGAGACCCTGCGATCACTGTGCGTGAACTGGTCTATGGCAGCGCGATCCTCTCTCTATAGGGCAAATAATATATACTTAGAATGAAACGATATATTAATAATAAATATCCTGGGACATTTTACACGGCACCATCTAGCTCCAAACTAAGCAGAGCTTGTACCATGGGTACTAGACAATGGATATAATACTTAAATACTTTTTTTTTGTAAATACATATACTTATAATACCGATAAGAAACACCAGACCAACACAATCATTCATGACATAAATATTTGTGTCCTGTGAGAATAGAACCCACTAGACCACAGACGTTGTTCTTCCTACTCTAACTCTCAGTGTAAACAATATCCAAGGTTTCCGGGTTTATTTTTATTTCCGTAAACCCTGCATTAGCTATTGCGAAATTATTGAAACAAAAGAACAATAAGCTTCTGATTACACGACTATATCTTTTGCTCAACACTTTGCTGTTGCGTATGTGTCAGGCGCTTACCCCGTGAGCCTCCTTGAGCGTGGTGCCGGTGTCTCCGCCGAACTTCTTGGTGGTGGTGATGGCAGCGAGGCCGTGGATGCGGGAGGGCGGCTCACCCTGACCCTGCAGGAGCCGCTCCAGGTCCTCGGGCTCCGTGGAGTAGGCGGTCACGGAGACGGTACCTTCAGGCTCGCCCCCGTTTCGGGAGTGGTACTCTTGGCGGATCACCGTGCCTTTCACTAGTTAATAAGTTCTTTATTAGTTTAATAGTAGATATAGTCATAATTAGGTAACACCTACTATATTAGTTTATACAGCTCGGTACATTGATTAGCAACAATATTCTTTGGATCGGCATTCAGTTATGTATAATATCCAGATCAAAAAATTGAATTTGTGATAAGTATGGTTATTTGTACGATTGTAATGTGTTTTGTGCATTTAAATAAATAAAAAAAAAAAAATAGCAGGGCTTTATTTATTTTTTCTTAGCGCAGATTTTTAAGATAACCTGTTGTAGGTATATCATAAATAGACTACACAAGGTAAGCCGTGAGATACACAGTCAGCCTGCGTAGCTTATTTTCACAACAAAATGTTTAGATACGGTATTACATTGATTTTTAAAACATGGCACACTTTAAACAGCCCTGCATTGTAAGCTAACACACACAATTGTTGTTTTGTTACAACATCCAGAGAAAACTTGCTTAACAGATCATACCGTGACTAAGTTTTAAACAAAATAAACACTGTTGAGCGCACCGGCACTTATTTAACACTAAAGTCTGTTACACACCGAGACTCCTGTACACTTTACTTAGAAATACTCGCATCTGTACTAATATTTGTTTTGTGAATATTCTTAGTATGATTCAAAATGCAAGCGTTTGGTACCTAGGATTACAAAGCGGTCGCTTAGGACCCGACAACTTTCAGTTATAATACCTACTGAAAAGTTTTGACTTGAAAATTAGAAAGTATGTAAGGTGACGTCACCTGTTACCGTTGTCAACTTCTTTAACATTGACCCCGATCAACTTGAACGCCCCAGATAACGTTATTATAGTAGCAATTACAAAATAAAACCTGACTCACCGCCTTCTGATAACACTATTATTACCCGACTGCCGAAGGAGGGTTATGTTTGTAAGTGTATGTATGTCCGTTCCGTTTAGTACTAAAAGAATATAGTTTCATAAATGGACATAGTTTACCATCATTACCACCATTATTTTGTTTCGTATATAATTTAATTAAGGGTCTTAAATACATATTACAGCCCTTTCAACCGCACTGCGCTAAACAGTGAATTTAAAAACGCAAATATATTTTTTGCCTTGTTGTTTGTAAGTGATAATCTCAAAAACGCTTGGAACGATTCTAAAATTATTTTACTGATAGAAAGCTACACTATCTCCGAGTGACATAATAATGCGCACGTTTAGTAGGTATCTAGTTATCTTAAAAAAACTGTTGATACACAACATACTACTAGAAACATTTAAGACGTGGCAAACCAACATCGTAGTGAGTACCCCCCTTAATTGGAAACAAGGTATGATTATAATAAACGAGCCAAGTTATTTATTTAGAACATAAGTTAAGACGACTGACCTTGGTAATTGGAAGCGCCGTTTCTCAAGGCCCTGATCCCGAAGAGTGGTTTGCCCTCCGCATCCAATGGCCCCGGTCCATAGCTGGACGTGATCACGTCGATGGGCTTCGTAATCACCTTCGAAGGACTAGGAGCTCGATACTTCGGTTTCTCCTCGATCTTCTTACTGCTAAACGTTCTGGTTTCCGAGCTGATCTTCTTGAGATTCCTGTTTGTCACCCATGATGGCTTTTCTTCTTGAACCGGCCTTTGAGGTATCTTTTTCTCAACTTCGTACACTGTTTTTATTATTGTCTCCTTCTTGACAGGTTCTGACTTGGGATGCTTACGGGTAGGACTGGGGGTTCGCTCATAAATTCGCTCCGGACTCTGAGACTTTCGTTCAGGACTTTGCCTCTTTTCTGGTGATGGAGATCTCTTTGATCCATTCATATGGATCACCTCAATAACATCCTTAGATGACGTTCTTTCAGTAAAGGTCTTGGCCGAAGAGTATTCTTCTACAATTTGGTGTTCTTCTGTGTGTTTCACTGTCCTCTGTTTCTCTTCATTCGCCTTCTTTAATTTAGCTTCAGCAAATTTAATCTTATCAGCCTCACTCAGACCTACTTTCTTCATGTAAGCGGATGCGTACTCGTTAAAACGGTTCGGTTTTGGCTTCGGCGTAGCTGGTTTGCTAGGCGATTGAGTCCTGGTCTTCTTGCCAGGACTAGCTTGACGTACTGGACTCTTCGGTTTCGAAGCTGATTTAGGAGCTGGTTTCTCAGGGCTGTGCAGTCTCTGGCGCTTATCATTCACAGTTTTGGTTGGCTCTTTAGCGTGTCCATTGAGCACCGGCTGAACATGCTCTCTTGGTTGACTGCGTTCAGGAATTGCCCTCTGTGGAGTCTTAGCGTGTCGATCAGGTGATGATGTTTTGTAATGAGTTGATTTTGGAGATCTTTCTGGAGAACTTGTCTGTGGGCGCTCAGGTGACCGCTGTTTTTGAGTGGTCACAGTTTGTCTGACAGTTTTAGTGTAAGTGTTACTGTCGATGTGTTCAGTCTCCATTTTCTTTCTAGCAATACGAATTTGAGCTCTGATGCGTCGCCTCTGCTCGTACCCAACGACCTTTTCCAACTGAAAATTAGAAAGTAGTCAGTAAAGATATAAATGCACTATCGAAATATAAATAACAAATATGAGCATGCAATTTCTGATTAGATTACTGACCATTTGTTCCAGGAGGTCCAGGTCGAAGATGTCTTCGATGCAGGGGTGTTCAACGCTGCGCCGGCGTTCACTGCTTACCGTTGATCTTTCAACGCTGGTCCTTCTCAGCTCTACTCCAAATTTACCACTTCCTCGTCGGCTGCTTACTTCAGGCTCCTCAACCACTTTCGTCTCCTCCTTGATTTGACTGGTTTTGGTAGGGCGTAGATATCCGGGTATTTTATCGGCCTTATCAGTGTCAAGTCGTTGCCTCGGTGATTCGGCTCTCTGAGAAGCTGGATACCTCGATAAAATAGTTTTGGTAGTTGTAGTAGTTTCTACAGTCTGGCGCAATGGAGACTTAGACCTTGGTACTTCAGGAGATTGTACAGCCAGACGAGAGGGACTAATTTGTGGTTTATCATCAGACCGAGGATAGTGTGGGCGAGTCAACGTGCCGCTAGTAGGACGCTCTTTAGGCATATGAGGAGCAGCATCTATTTCGCTGTCAGCATCCGTTATGTTAGGAGATCCGTCTTCAACCGATGGATGTAAAACAGTAGTGGAGTCGGTCTTAGGCGACTTCTTCATTACACCAATGTCTGTTAACTTCGTAGTCTTATGGTGAGTAGTTTCTTTTGGTTTTTGTGTAGTAGTTGCAATATTTTCAAAAAGAGCCTTAGCTTTTTTCACAGCTTCGCTACTGCGAAGAGTGGTTATCTTTACAGTTGGCGTCCTTTCTGTGGGTTTTAGGTTGGAACTACTGTGCTCTTTAATCTTTCCAAGAGGAGAAGGAGTTTCCTTCGGTTTTACTGGCTTGTCATCCCTGTGATCAGGAATTATTTTATTGGTGATTTCTACCTTTTCAGTAAAAGCAGTTGTGTCATCTTCGTATGTGTCATCATCAACGTCATCTAAAATTTTCCTCATAATCTTTTCATGCTGCTCCTTGATTTTCTTTTCTTTCTCCTCAACTTCCTGAGATTCCGTCAAGAATTGCTCAGCTGTCTTAACAAATTTATGCACCTTGTCAGAAACGCTAAGCAAGCAGTCATCACTCTTTAATGAGTCATCAACATTGGTTAAGTCTGGACGTTCTACTTTTTGCGGGGCTGGTTTCACTTTAGGTGCTTTGACATTTTCCGCAGTTTCCACGAACAAGTGTGCCTTATCGTGCACACTTAATTTTGTGTAGTCATCTTGATATACAGTGTTCTTGTCATACTCGTCAACGACTCTACGCGATGGACTCTTACTATCTCTGGCATCCCTCGGTCCCTTAGCGAACTTATTTACTTTCTCCGACACGGACAGTAAGCATTCATCAGATTTGAGCTTATCATCAATGAAATCAGAATGAAGCTTTCTTTCGGTATCTTTAAACATTGAATCTTTAGGCTTTGTGACAGTATCGACACCTTTTGTGAACCTAGATACCTTATCAGTTACGCTGAGAAGACTTTCATCGTCCTCAGTGATATTAGTTTTTCTGACGAACAGCTCATCGTCTTCACAAATTTCAACAATATCATCCACAATTGATTCAGCCTCATGGATCGTGTGATGAGTTCGTCTGCGAAATTCATCGTCTGGTTCACTTACTTCGTCGGGGTAGCGAGGAGTACCAACATCATCACCGAAATTGACCGGCGTAGGACAGATTCGGTCCGGTGAATTCTCTCTAGATGATTTAGATTGTTCCACATCTATAATAATATCGTCTTCATCAGTAGATGTGTGTAATGTTGTTGCAGACTTGGGTTTACCTGGGAGGTTTGAATGAGGTTCTTTTATAGTAGATTTCTGTATTTTAGCTGTTTTTGTTGTGGACATGTCACTGACTTGTATTTCTGGCTTTGACTTCATTCTCTGTGGAGACGTTTTTTTAGACTTCATTGTTATATCACTAGCTGCACGCGTGACTTTAGTATCACTGTCTTTCTTTGTTGGAATCACGCTATCTCTGAAGGCTCTAGGAGTTGGGGCGCGCTTTGTTTCTTGTTCAGTAGGCCGACCCGTTGGTGATGGAATGGTCTTAGTGAGAGTTTTACCTGTAGTTGTTCGAGTAAAACTATTCTGCTTCGTTACAGAACTTATATTAGTTGTTTTTCTCAAATCTGTGACTGTCTTCTCTATTTTAGTCGTGCTAAGAGTAGCAGGCGTTGGTTTTCTAGTCAAATGGGAGGGTATCTGTTCTTTGGGCTTAATGCCACTTGGTCTTGAGACCTGAGGAGATTGAGGCCTCTCGGTTGGTGAAACAGGTTTCTTTGGTGAAATACTTCTAGTTTTCGTTGGGGAATCTGGACTTTTATCTAATTTCGTAGGAGTAGCAATACCTGAAGGTTTCTTCGTTGGGGAAACAGTTCGAGAGGATGGCTTGCTAGGTATTTTTTGATCTTTAGGTTTTTCATCCTTAGGTTTAAGAAGATGAGAGGCATCATTTTTTGAAGTTGTATACTTTTCTGTGACTTCTATAACATCTTCAATCAAAGACTCAACATTATCTGTCACAGTATGACTTGTTATATCAATATCTTGTAAGCTGGTTGTTGTTTTTCCTGGACTTTTTTCACGACTAGGAGATTTTTCTTTACGCTCTGGTGACAATTTCCTAAGAGACTTTTGTACTCTGTCTAAAATATTTTGTTCTCTCTCTGACATCAAGAAATCAGCACTTACTTCAGTGACTTTAATAGTTTTTTTCAATGGAGAAGGTGTACGGAGCTGCCTAGGCTCTTCTGGTTGTTTCAGGTGGCTAGGATGTGTCTTAGATAGTCCATGAGGTGAGCGGCGCGATGGTGACACAGAAGATCGCGGTGACGGGTACTTTTCAATCACATCTTCGGTAGTCTCAGCTTCTTCGGTGGAAGAAGTGGTTTCAAACTTCGATGTAATCGAAGCAGTCGGCCTCATGTAGCTTGGTTTACTATCGCTAGAGGTTAGTCGAATTGGTGATGATTCCCGGGAATATTTGTCTTCAGGCTTCTTGGTTTGGCTGTCTCTAGGTAACGACGGTTTTTTAACAGGACTATCCGGACGAACTTTGGAGGGCGATTCTGCCCGAGGACGTTCAGATATCAACTTAGTACTATCAGTAGGCTTGGAAGATTTTCTGATAGGCGAAGCATCCGATGACCGTGTTGAAGAAAAGCGTTCTTCAGTTATTCTTGTCGTTTTAGTCTCTTGGGTATCATCAGCCTTAGAATCGTAAGTAGATGTTACGGATGTTGTTTTCGAATGGACAGGTTTTTTATCGGAAGGTTTTTGTCTAGATGGAGATGTTTCTTTAGGATATCTGCCACCTATTTGCCTTTCAGGACTGCCTGTCGGTGAAGTTTCATTATATTTTGGTGTACGGTTTGGACTCCTGTCTAAGTGTGGCTTACTCGGGGCGACAACAGACGGCTTTTTTTGTTTAGGCTGTTCTGAAGGTCGTGAGTGCGAATATTTACTTTGAATTGTCTTTGAAGAGGTTACTTCTTCGTAATCCTCGGTAACGTCTTGTTTAGTGTCGACAGCGGTTGTAGTTCTCATGTAGCCAGGAGTTTCCGAGATTGTGATTTGTCTAGAAGGAGAAGTCTCTTTCGGGTGCGTATCAACCGGCCTTCTATTTTCCGGCTTACGGTCGGGACTTTTACTCTTACTTGATGAAATAGTCTCCCCTTGATAAGGCTTGGATGGTGAAACAGTTCGAGGATAGTCGGATTCTGGCTCATCATTATCGCCATTCTTCGAAGGTTTATGTGTAGGTGAATTAAAATCACGGGGATGTTTCTTTTCAAGAGTTTCTGATCTACAAGTTTCCAAAAAGTCTTCAGTTGCGGATATAGTGTCTTGTTTATACTCATGCGTTGTTTTCATGAACTCAGTAGTCTCAGTACTAGGTTTCTGTTTAGTGGGACTGGCTCTTTTAGGTGTCGTTTCATTTTCAGGTCTTTGCTCAGGACTCTTGTTTGATGGGAGAGTAGACCTAGAGGGAGAAGTTGCATGAGGATACTCATCAGGTTTAGAAGATTTCCTAGTTGGAGACTCCGACGGCTGTCGAGGATGCTGCCTTTCTGTAGTCTTTAAAGAAGTAGTTTCTTCGACATCCTTAATTGTAGATGTGGTATCATATTTTGATGATACAGATGATGTTGTCTTCATATAACCAGGGATTTTATCTGTCTTACTGCGAGTCGGAGACGTATCTTTTGGATACTTTTCGGTAGACTTTTTCTCAGGGCTTGTTCTTGTTGGAGAAGGTTTGTCGCGACTATTATCTGTTGGATGAGTAGGTCTCGGTCGAGAATCATCGGATGGTTTTGGAGATTTGCGGGTGGGGGAATCGGATGGTCGAGGAGACGTATATCTGGTTTTTACTATATCAGAAGTAATAGTATCCCGGAGATCTTCAGTAGATGTGCTCTGATACTTCGTTATCTTAGAAGCGGTGGCTTTCATGTCGACAGGTCTCGTAGGAGATGATTCTTTAGATTTATTTCCAGAATACTTCTCTGGACTAACTCTGGGAGAAGGCTCGCGGCTAGACTTGCGATCTAGGCCCTTATCAGAAGGATAAGTGTGCCTAGACGGAAAATCATCGGACGGTTTCTGAATTTGACGTGATGGTATATTGGAGGGATGGGAAGAAATATGCTTGGTCTTAACTGTTTCTGAGGTAGTGGAATCCTCTATATCATCAGTTGTAGACGTAGAATCGCATTCTACTATCATAGACGTTGTAGTTTTTGTGTAATTAGGCCTAGAAGGCGATGTTTTTCTTGGATGCTCGCCTGGTTTTTTGACAGGACCATGTTCAGATGGGGCTGATTGTTCATTATTAGGTTTACGCTGAGGACTCTTGTCAGCAACCTGACTTGGCTTGGATGGTTGCTCAAAAGAAGTTTTTCTTTTCGGGGAATCTGAGAACCGGGAAGGTTTCCTTTCTGTAGTTTTTGTTGAAATTATCTCATCAACATCCTCAACCACAGTTGTTTCGAGATGTATTGTGTCATATTTTGATGCATTAGTAGTTGTTTTCATAAGGTCTTCCGTATATTTGTCCCCAGGTTTTTTGTCAGTTGGTTCGTGTACTGGTGTTCTCTCAGGACTCATGTTTGTCCTAGAGGACGTTCCCGATGGATAAGGCTTCGAAGCAGATGAGCCCCGAGGGTATTCTAAATCTTTAGGAGTTTTAGGACCTGAACGTTCAGGACTCTCTCGGGTTTTCGGAGTGTTACCTTTTGGAGTTTTACTGGATATGTCTCCCGATGGTTGGTGTAATGGCTGCTTCTCAGGACTTGGTCTCGATGAAGGGGACTTTGTTTTAACCGTTTTATTAATATCTTTAGCTTTGTGGTCGTCCTCTATAACAGATTTTTCTGTTGTAATATCTTTAAGCTTTGTCGGAGAGTTTTCCCGTGGTGTTTTAGGTTTTTTATCTGCGGGAGTATTATCATGACGGGTAGTAGTAGTTTTGATGACATTTTCCTGTTCATGAGCAATAAAATCAGTAACATCAGTTTTTGTGTCAGTTGTTTTTTTAGTCGTAGAATACTCAAATGGAGTTTCCCTTGGAACAGGACTACGGCAAGGAGAAATACTAGGGGAGCTTAAATTCGTTGTAGGCTCCTTCAAATAAGTAGTTTGTTTGGCAGTTTCAGTGGTAGTAGTATCGTCCATCATACCAAGTATCTTACGGCACCGGTCTTCGTAAGTTTCTCTACGTTCTAATGGTGGTTTTGATTTTCCTACTGGAACATCAGATTCAGTTACTTCTGGGCGGTCTTTTTTCACTACTTTATGTTCAGGTAACTCTTTCGGCTCTGCTGGTGGTGAAACACGAAAACTCGATGGTGGTTTTTCGATTGGAGATGTCTGTGTTACTTCAGTTGAAGGTTTCTTTAAAGAGCTTTTCCTCGGAAGACTATCCTTAGATGGAGAGACGTGTTTCTCAGGAGAAGGAGACCGGCATGGTATCTTAGAAGGTGATGGAGATCTTTTTACATCAAGACTTTCAGGTCTCTTATAAGTGGTGATGGTTTCATCAGTTGAATGTGTTTCAGAGTAATATTCTTGGTCATCCAAGTCAGTAATAATGGTCTTTTCAGCAGAAGGAGAGCCGAAGTAAACGAAACCACTTACAGAGGTAGTGGGGGAGCTTTGACCAGTCGATGGCTGAGTGTCAGAAGGTTTAGGTTTCCTTGTGGGACTGGATGATGGAGTAACTAGTTGCCTAGGATGTTCCTTCGTTATCTTTTCATTAAACTTATCTGTTGTTCGCTCAGAAGTAAGGAAATCAGTTGTTTGTTTATATTTAGAGTCTTTAGACGGAGACTTAACCGGAGATACACTGTCCCGTGGTGATTTCTTAGCGGGATTTATTGGTTGATCTGGTGATTTCTTAGGCGATTTTTCTCGCCGTGTTAACGAATCGTATTTAACTTCCTTAGCATCCTTAATAGTTGTTGTTGTTGTTATCTCCAATACTTCATTATTATAAGGTTTCTTCTTATCGTAGGTTCCGTATTTCGAAGGTAAGGGTTGCATTGGGGTTGTTTTATCAATGGGAGAATCTTTATCCTTTCGAGAACGGTGCTCTGTTGTGATTTTTTCAGTAACGTCAGTTGTTTTAAGATTTATTGTGTCAACTCGATCCTGTAGGTCACTGAATTTGACTTGCTCTTTAGGTGAAGGTGACCTCTTTCTTGGGGATTTAGTATCTGGGAAATCAGGTGTATCTTTGCTGGGGCTCTTTCTTGAAGGCGAAGGTTCCTTGTCTTTTTGAGGAGAATGGTCAGGGCCGAATGGTGACTGTTTCGGATAGTTGCTGTCTTTTTTATCTGTACGTGTATACATTTTAGTTTCCTCATCAATAAATTTGTAGTGATCTTCTTCTATTTTAGATGTTTTAGAATAGTCCTGCAGTTTGCGCTCAGGGCTTTTTGCAGGCGCATTTTTTGTTGGAGATGTCTTTGTGGGAGACTTCAGGTTGTCTGAGGGTTTATTTGCAGCGGTTGGTCTCATAGAGCCTGGTTTTCTATCGGGACTTACACTCTCTCTTTCAGGCTTTACAGTAGCAGGTCTATTAGCAGTATCTGTAGGATGGTATGGCCGCGAAGGAGAGGTGGTTCGAGGATATTCCGAGGTAGGAGTCGGACGACTGTCGTTTGGCCTTTGGGATCCTGGTTTCCTATCAGGACTTTGACTAGTTGGTTTCTTAGAAGCATCTTTAGGTAAATTGTGAAAAGTTCTTTCAGGGCTTAGACTTGATCTATTCGGAGAAGTATGTTGAACCCCTGAATCAGAAGTTGTATACTGAGTTGGTTTTCTTTCTGGGCTTGCTTGTGGCCTAGTTGGCGACTCACGGCGATTTACAGGACGGGTTGGAGATCCGGTTCTTGGAAAACTGTCAGTAGGAGTGCCCCTTTGTGATGGTTTCCTATCTGGGCTAGCGCTAGGCCTAAAAGGTAAGTCTTGAGGTCTTTTCTCCGGACTAGCGCTCGGCCTCTGGCGATAATCTTGAGGCTTCCTTTCAGGGCTATAGCCGGGTCTGGTTGGAGAACGACCAGTTGGTGGTCTTTTATCATCAGGGCTCGTGTATCTGTGCGTCTTAACTTCAGTTGTAGAATGTGTGGAATGTGTAGTGGAATGTCGGTCGGTGCGCGTCGGTGAATATCTGTCTATTTTGCTGGGGCTACCTCCACGACTGGATGGCTTCCTATTGATTTTATCAGGACTAACACTGCTTCTTAGCGAAGATGTGCTCGATTTAAAAGTCCTGCTGCCAGGGGACGAAGCCCTGGTTGATGGTCGAGTTGTAGTAGGAGTGTCAGCTCGCAGAGTGCTAGCCCATGCTTGGTGCGACGGGCTCCAGTCATTGCTGATCTTTTTCTGAGAGTAATCCGTTTGATATGTTGTTTGATACTTATCAGTGCTCGTCTTTCTCTCTACAACCTCCTCAACTTTTTTGTCTGACGTGACGTGATGGATTCTCTCTTCCGTATCCTTGGTTTTCGGCTGAACATAGTCTTTAGGTTGAACCGGGTGAGTGGGTTCTCGAAGATCGTCTTTTGGTATTGATTGAGGACCATGATCACGTGGTGCCATTGTTTCAGGGTATTCGGTATGCTGTATCGTTTCCCGGCGATATTCGTGAGATCGAAGGCGATCACCGCGTACCGTATTTGTTTCAGGACGACCAGCATGAGGCACTGTTGTTTCAGGACGACCAGCATGAGGCACGGTTGTTTCAGGACGACCAGCATGAGGCACGGTTGTTTCAGAACGACCAGCATGAGGCACGGTTGTTTCAGGACGACCACCATGAGGCATCGTTGTTTCAGGACGAGCTTCGCGCGGCATTTTTAATTCAGGACGACCATCACGTGGAATGATTGTTTCTGGTCGATCATCACGTGGTGATATTGTTTCACGGCGATTTTCACGTGTCGTCACTGTTTCGCGACGAACATCGTTTATATCATGATGTCGTTGAACCGTTTGATTTGTCCGGGAATGTGTTTGGACATCATTATTATCAGTCGATTCAATTACTTTATTGATTCTTGTTACGTGTCGCGTTGTTTGTGCGTAGTCATCGTCAGTACTGGATTGATCAATTACTCTTTTGTTGACTTTTGTTTCGTGATGCTGCACATCAGAATAATTATCATTATCCTTCGTCGTGTAATCAGCTATTTGTCTTTTAAAATCGTAATCATCAACGTTTCTTTGGGAATCGACGATATCAGTGGCGCGGCTGTCAGTAACGTTACGAATGATCTTCGCAGATTCCCTGATGTCAGATCTTTGTTGAGTGGAGTAAGACTTATTCTCCCTCGTCTGGTAGGACTGCTCAGACCGAGTGCTCTGTACTGGTGCTCGAAATTCCCTCTTAGTGCTGGTAACTCGGGTCCCATCAGGCAGGCACCTTGTCTCCACGATCACTCTGGTGTTGTCATCTGGGTAATCTATCTTCCTAGATACGAGCTCTCCTGTCTCATAATCATTCCTTGTCACATTCTGTTCATAGTCATTCTGTCTTACACTTTGCTGGTAGTCATTTTTTCTCACACTCTGTGCGTAGTCATTTTTTGTCACGTTTTTTTCATAAGACTCGTTATTTCTTAAGTTTTGTTCGTAGTCATTCGATTTTATGATGTGTCTTCTTGTTAATGAAGATGTATCCTCATTGCGGTTAGTATCATAACTTCGTAGGTCATAGTCGTCGTTGGTCAAATATGGCACTGTGTCTTGTCTTGTCGAAGACATCTGCTGGAACTTGGACGTGGAAGACGACGAGCTGGTGGTCGACGAGATCTGCGTCCCGTCGTCAGTCTTGCAGACGACGTGCTCGCGAGCGGCCGTGTTCGACGAGGTCTCGTTGCGTTTCAAGCTGCTGTTGTCGTCGTGGTACTCAGTGACAGCTTCCTTATGGTGGTCAACAGCCGCGAACTGTCCTTTGCCGCCGTCAACGTCGTACCTGCCCTCGATATTGGCGTGGACAGACTTGACGTGAGTGTGCCCGTCGTCTGTAGTCTTGTTCTCGGACTCCACATTCCAGCCAGCGTTCGACAGCGCCTTCAGATCTGCAAAGAGACTGGTATTAACTTGTGATCTAGAATTGTGTACACCGTGACCGGTTAATAAGCATTAGTTCTGTTAGGGTTACGAAGGGTGTATCGTGCAGGCACCTTGGCCGTGGTACACGAACTCCTTGGGTGGGGAGCCAGCGTCGCGGACCTCCTTGCTCTTCATGGACTGGAAGCTCTGGTCCGCGAACGACTTGACGTGGCCCTGCGCAGCACTGAACTCACTACCTGTTGAATTCGGGCACAACTACGCTAACATGTGTTCTTTGGGACAGTGTAAATATGGGACAATAAACATTTCACAATACAGGACAGATTTCCTTAGATTGGACTATAAATAGTATAAATAGATTAAATAGATCAAGGCAATGAATGGTATTACTGAAGTTTTAACAACAGCATTACTAGATACATCCTGAGTATACGTCATATTGGTACAACTTACTTATGACTTTCTTTTCAGATGTCCCGATTCCAAGCTAACAATACCTAGGTACGCTACAGCGAAGTAGGTAGCCAAGCGTCAAAAAAATAGGCAGGAATAACTATGAAAATGTAAGTTTTACATAACAACGTTAAAGTTACTTGTTTGCTTACTTAAATTAGGCATAATATGGACTATTAAGTAAGTACCTAATCATGCTTACTAACTACAAGTGCTACATACTAAAAGCCTTTCCAAACTATGGAGTTCTTGTCTAAACTAAATTCTTCTGTATTAATTTCTACTAAGTACGGAATCCTGTAAGGTATAGCACCTTTCCCATCTCTGGTAGGTTCGGGCGAGTACAGGTTGCGCAGGCGCTCCTCTCGCAGCCGGTACATGTGCGCGCGGATCTCTTTCTTGCGGGAGAAATCCTCCGTCTGCTGCCACTGAAATGTTAATAATACAGAGCTGATTAGTACGTAGTAGCGAATCATAATTAACTTTTTATAAAAGGAAAACCCACTGCAAACATTTTGTGGTGTATTTATATTCAGATACATTGGTATGGTTTGTGGTGTATTATAAATACACCACAAACAGTCAGAAACATTGGTTCGGTTCACAGTGCAAAAAATACAGTTAAATGGGGAAACTTTTCGTTATTAAAGTCGGTTAAAACTCGTTAATTATTAAATATTGATATTGAGTAGTATTTTTGCACCTCATGGAAATTACTTAGCAAATTCAGTACGTGTGTTGAAAAACATTGCTCATAACTTCCTGTCAGGCGCGCACAATTTTATTGTTATGATGACGCAAATTAATGGTTTGTGAATTATAGTTATTGCCTTTTGTAATGTAAGGAAGTGCATGTGACATATAGACCGGACATAATGAATGGCTGGTGAGGCACAAACACACGACACGTATCACACAGTTACTTAATATTAAATCAAGAAGCAAGGCGAATTTAGTTGTGAAGATTCGGTACCGGTCACAAAAATATATTTTGTTCTGTGTTGGGATAGAACCAAAACTCGTGGCGCAGAAGCCGATCTTTCAGCCACTACACTGAAAACGCGACATAAAAGCTTTACTGCATTGCAGTGACCAACTACCTATAACTCTTCAGGAAAGAGTACCTATGTTATATTGTATAGAAAAAGTCTGAGTCATCAATATATATGTGTATATTATGTATGAAGCTGAACAGAAGAAATAACAAAAGATATGATAAGTATAAGAAAGATATCATTTATTAATGAAAAATTGAAAATGGAGTAAAGATAGGACATGATAGACATAGTAGTAACAAAAATGTGTCACAATAAAGAACATTATCTGAAATGAATTTTGTAGAAAGAGCCAGGAAGTATTAGATATAGAATTTAAGTGATGAAAGGAAGGAAAGTGTATGCTGCGCAGGAGTATGACAGGCTTACCATGCGGCGCAGTAGATCCTCGTCGCGAATCAACGACACGTCGCCTTCAGACATCCTGGAACCAACAAAAACACAACAGTTAATATATTTTAATACCTATTAAACTTAATTTAACTGATCATTAAGAAACGGTGATTAGTTACGTATTTTCAACATGTCTTTAACATTAAAAGAAAGTAAAAGCTTTTATTTGGCCACCACCGCGCGCCAGACACCATAACATAACATCACGCTCGTTTCCCCGCAGTGTTTGGCAGTGGCCAACTGAATACTGAAAACTGCCGGTATGTTTCACGTCCCATGTGTTATTACCCCATAACACATGGGACGTGAAACATACCGGCAGTTTCAAGCTACTGTAATTACTCGTAACATGGCGACAAATCCAAAGAAAAAATCAATATTTGCTCGACCTAGGAATCGAACCCAGTAGTACTGTTCGCCTCGCTCGTTCCACGCTTACAAGTTACAACGACAGACGGAGCTATTGAGGCAGTTTATATGCTGTTTTCAACATTTAAGTTACCTACTAATTATCTTTCTTTAAAAATATTGCTTGAATTTGTTTCTGTTGCATATGCGTTTAATGCGCAGGCGACCCTTACCTATTACCTAATTCTTTGCTAGTTCACATTCACAATAACCTTAGAATCTTGTATATATTATATTATATTATATTATAATAAAATATCTAGATACACACCCATGCACAATAAGTATTATTCAAATAGTCACATTGGTTGCAAGATGGTAGCATTCCAATAAAGATTATATCGGTAAAGAGCAAACAAAGCTGATTGTATAGGTACGTATATACTGTATCTACATGTACTCGTACATAATGTCAATAGAGACGAACAAATACAGCTCAGATAAAAATATCACGAAACGGCAAAGTTACCAATAATCGTAATTACCGTAATAATCGTACATCGCATACTACAAGTCTCAAGACGAATAAAGTCCTCGAAATATTACGACCCAGACGATATGTAAGCAGAGAGAATAAGCTAAGTTTTCAAAACGATTTTTACCTAAGGAAAAACAACACAAATTTTAAATCGATATCTTGGATCCGCTGATTATGTCTGGTATCCCAGGGTTAGGTTAGAGTAAGTTAGGTCAGTACCGACAGTTTATTCCCTCCTTCTTAAATCTGATAGATTTAGGATTTAGTTAGGTTTAAATAATTTATTCTCAAAAAGACACATAAGCCACTTACATGAGAACTTAGATTACTTAGATTTGAAAAAGTTATAGAAGACTATGAGCCTGTTTCACAGCTTACTGATAAGTTCCCGTTAAATTAGATGACAGATAATTTCATGCAAATTTTGTTCTATTTTTGAATTTATTTGGCAGTTAGCGGCTATCCAGAAGTAGTGAAACAGGCCGTAATAATTGTTCCACATAGACTTAAATTATATAAATTTCTGTATGTCGATGTAGTTAGTATATAGACTTTGATGTATAGTAACTCTGTTAGCCCAAGGTCCATGTTCGAGAGTTAGGTCCCACATCATATGCTATGTTTCAAAATTCAAAATACCTAGTTTTTCATTTGTTGAACAGAAAACAAATTTTAAAACGGTCAAAATGGCTAGCTGGCAAGCAACGTATGACCAGAAAAATTAGTTAATTTGGTTATGGTCGTTCGTTGTTTGGTTCTAATCGATATAAATTTATACTTTCAATTTGTTCTTGCTGTTTTTGCTAGGTAGATGGAGTAGAGCAGATGACTAGGTAGTGACTAAAAGTCATGTTTAGGTAAAGTATACATATATTATTGTGAAAGACTAGTAGTGTTGTTATTGTTACCGAAGTGAACCACTCCATAGCAATGAGTGACAAGACGTTAGTCACATTGATACGCGCGGCTATGTGCTGACACCTAATTAAACAATCGCGGCCGACAATTGGACACGTCGTCGCTACTTGATGATTTATTGAGATGATATTACTTCGCTGCCTTTCTTCTGATGTGATCAGCGACAGTAGACTTTCGATTTTAAAAAGAATATCACCATGATGAAAACTGTGTAAGTAATGTGTATTATAGGTACCTATATTATATTAGTTTGGCAAAACTTTAGTTACAACTGGTTTAAAAAATCTTACAGCTAGGTTTTCGCAATACATACTCACTCTCGCGTCTGTGATTGAAACAATAATAATACAATACAATAATAATTCAAAAATTTTAAGCAATTCCTAGGGATTTCATAAATGTATGTATGTATCCATGATTGAATATCCCAAAGGACTACATCTTACCGAAAATTATTAATGATCAGTACAAAATCATCATGTTCTTAACTTTATTGAGCTATTTATAAGCATGTAGGTACTATATGATCACTATATCAATACCAATTAACACGTGAGTGTTCGCTAAATGAACATGTATGAAATCTCGTGGAAGTGTCAGCACGGTGCAATTGACAGGCCTTGGCGACACAATTAGTGGCCATCGAGGCCCGACAGCGACTCATTGCCGGATTTATGGGCCGCAGAGGATACCTATCATAAAATTATGTAGCAGGATACCATCAATGTTTGTATGTCTCTAGGAAAGTCAAGAAAGACAATGGGTCAATCTCCAAAACGGGCGTATTCGTGTGATCGCTCTGGTGCTTTTCAGATATTGATATTTAATGGTAATTATGTATCACAGTAAAAAGAATGATATTCAAATAGTACATTTTTACTATTGGCCTTCAATTTACACAAACAGTTATGGAAATATTTAAGATCAAATTTTTTTGCGACCAGAGCAATCATAATTGGTGCCAGAGCGATCATAAATAGTGAAATCAGTGAAACAAAAAAAATATATTGATAAAATATTATTTATTTAGCCGTTTTCAGTCATAGTCAGTGTACGTTAACAAGATTATATGAAAATTTTATAATGTAAGAGAAATATATAATTTTAGAAAAAGGACAAGGCATATTTTCAGTCATATATATCAAAAATATATTCCGTATTTTTTATATAAAACTAGCTTTCCGCCAGCGGCTTCGCCCGCGTGGTCATGTATTATACATATAAACCTTCCTCTTGAATCACTCTATCTATTAAAAATACCGCATCAAAATCCGTTGCGTAGTTTTAAAGATCTAAGCATATATAGGGACAGACAGACGCGACGGAGGCCTTTGTTTTATAATATGTAAGGATAATTGCTAAAATAAATTACCATAATTATAAAAATCAACATTTGGGTTAGTTTCATTTATTTGGACTTAATTAAATCACCTCTATGTAAATGAGACAAAATTAAAAACCTTTTGAAATAAATCATTAATAGCTACAGTCTTTTATATAGTTACAAAATTACTTACACCCCAACTCAGAGACGTCACTTAACCTTAATGAATCGTTAACAAACAGTGGCTACTATATCTTGACCGATTTTTCCATTTTTAGTAGTTTCTTGTTTGTTATAAATTTCATTATATTATTCGTCTGTCTCTGTAATCTATTCCTACTTCTTTTAGAGTTTTCATCATTTTATTCCAATTAACTTTATCAAAAGCTTTTTCTAGATCTACAAATGCTATATATGTATTTAGTCCTATGTCTAAGCGACAATCAATCAGCATCCTCAGTGCTAGTATAGCTTCTCTGGTTCCTTTGTTTTTACGAAATCCGTATTGGTCTGGACCCACCAAGTTTTCTATTTTATTTTGTAGTCTATTCAGAATAATTTTTAGTTATATTTTTGATGCGTGAGTTATGAAGCTAAGGGTTCTGTACTCTTCACATTTCATTGTATTGGCTTTCTTAGGCAAGGTTATTAGTTTGCTCATACAGTAATCTGATGGTATATTGCCAGTTCTGTATATATCTACAGTTAATTTAAATATTTCTCCCAATAGTATGTCTTATTTTCTTCAATAGATAATTTATTTCGAGGCATGATTTCAATCTGCAACAATAGTTGCCATTAATTTTTAGAGAAGAAAGAGTTACAGTTGTGGTTAGCTAAATGCCAATATAATAATAAATTATCAAGGTAAAATACGTCAAATCTGTTTATGGGTTTAGGCTACCCAAAGAAACCCAGGAAAGGTTATAAATTAAAGGTATATGCATAGTTCTTCGTTTGTCATTGTTACAGGCCGGTACTACTACTTAAAATAGATTTATAGTGTACAATTAATACAAAATATCATCGCTCTGGTCGCTTTGGACAGAGCAATCACAGCCATAGCGATCAGAAAAAGTCACAAAATCATAAATATAGCCGAATTTAAAAGCAGTAGAATGTTATGATTACGTCTCATAAAAAACATCATAACGATCACTTAATTCACATAGCAAATACATTCAGAGGCTTACTATTTCATTTAAATAACGTGCCATAGCAATCATAAAATCCGAGAACCAAATCCAGAGCAGTCATAAACTTACCTTCGTAATGTTGGAGCGCGGGAACGTGGCACACAGGTATCTTCCTCGGTGGTTAGACCACTACTGGCGTTACCCCGCGGGAGAGGAATAGAGTGTCTATAACGCGTAACTAGGGATGAGCGCGATGTTTTACCTCAGCGCAGAGCGATGAGATAAAATACCCGGTCACGATTTTAAATTCAAATTGTGCCAAAAGTATTATTAATATAACTAAAAATATTTTATTACTATGAAGATTAACTATTTGCTAGGTAATCTAAATAAGTTGTTTTATATGAACCTACTCATTAAAAAAGTTAGAGAATATTTTTTCATTCAATCGGGAGTTGGGTCAACCCAGAGCGATCAGGATTTTAGGGTTTAAGATTTTTTTTAAAGCATTTGAAATAAACTTATTCATAATATTACCCTTGTACCACGTAGATTAGACACCGAACTGTATATAAAAAAATACTTGTAAAACGTTTTTCGATTTTAAAATGGGTTTATCCAGCCCGACACGAAAAAAAATGCCTCTGGAGATCGACCCCAATAAAGATGTTTGTAAGTCATAGCGTTTAAACCTTAAATATTTTAAGACTGGTCTGTTAAATTTGGCTAGATTTGACGTTAGAATGCGGGTAGATGTGTAATGAAAGGTAAGGTGTATGGACTTGGCAGACAGAAGTGAAGAAGTTTTAGCTAAAAAGCTTACTTCCTTTACTTCTGTTCTGTTAGCTGTCTATACAACAGCTAAGTTTATCCATCTGTCATCTCCTATGACACTTATAATGGCTTATATAATATGTAAGTAATCCAAAAACAAAACTGGAGAAGAAAACGGATATCGTCGTAAATGACAGTTTCATTGCAATTGCGAAATATTTTGCCAATGTTTCGATAATTTAATGATGTAAGTACCACAAAAGGAACCTTGTTTAAAAAACAAGCGCCATTACAGTTCAACATATAAATTACATTAACACATGTTCATTGACACATAACACATAGTTAGACCATATCTAACACTAAACCATTTCTCATGAGCCATCTGTCAATGTAACTCAACCTCGATCCTTGCGACATATGGTCAGTGGCCCAAAGGTGGCCATATATGGCACACATAAGCCACCTCGCTGCCCTTGTCCCTCTTACAGCATCTTATATGGAGACATTACTTTTTATCACGATACAAGTTGAGAAAAACGAGAAATAAGTTGCATGTATTGGTTTTTATTTTATTTTTAGTTGTGTCCTAGATTCTGAGGCCGTTTACAATTAGTTGTAATTATTTTGTCAATCCATAAAATAAATACATTGTATTACATAACAAAAGTACCTACTTAGCTAGGTTTCAGCGCAAGGAGGCCACACGCCCGAAAATAGTTAATTATTATAAAGTTGTTCTTTATTTTAATTAACCTTTTACTATTATACAAAATGGTTCTTTTATTACCCTCTATTGTATAAGACTTCTTTCTTTAGGAAGAATAAGGGAAGATACCTAATAAGAATATCCTATCTTTTTCAGACGTTTTGGTCAAATGACATCATCAGATTGTTATTGACAAGACCCTACCTACTTACATTTTTAATACATTGCAGTGGTATGTATGTGCGGAGGGATCATTTGTGATCCGCACATAATGTTATTCTGTGAAATTACAACATCCTGCATACGGCATCGAGAAATGCATGACTAAATAAACCGGAGCGCCTCGGCATTCCAGCCCACCGTGAGGCTTTGTAAATTATGATCAGGACAATTAATACGAAAACGGCCTTAAATTCATGCTGCCTCAGTCTTTAAAAGTTATTTCCAAATTATTGCTAAGCCTGTGCCTAATATGGAAATGTTTTTTATAACACTAATTTGCACACGCGACAGCCCTCGTAGAAATGACTTCGATTTTTAAAGAACCCTATTGAGTTCGGACTATTAGTTATCAGTAGTTTAGGTGTCATTATTGTAGACATTGTTTTGTTTAAATTTAGTCTTTCGCTGCCCGAAATAAGGTGGTGTTTCTACTAAAAATGGTAAATGTTTCAATAAGCCATGATGTCACCTAATAGCCGTCAGTTTGTCAGCAATGACCGGCCAATGATGGCTAACTAATGGTCATTGATAAACGAGCAGGGGAGCGGTACCGAATTAGTGTTGTGTTGTAACTAAGACGTTACATGTTTACGGAGGATTAAATATCTTTAGTCAATATGACAAACAGTTTGATCTGTGGACAATCTTCAACATTACGTGGACAGTCAGACAATTAACTTAAAACAAATAGTATCTGCCTATTATAGCTTTGACAAATCCGTATGAGAGAAAATGACGTTGATACCTATGCTATGAGAGAAGGTATGGTACGCACTAAAGCGACTTTTTGTTTAGCAAGGTCCAGGAAAATCGATAAATCTTTGTTTTGATCATTTCATTTAGGGCCACAATACACCATCATCAATCCAGTAACTGTTCCACTGCTGGGCACGGGTTTTCTCTCAGTAGGAAAGGGATTAGGCCACAATACAGGTGCAACATAATTATTTCGCTATAGTGGGCAGTATGGCACGTCCTGAGAGGTCAGAGGACTCAGGTAGGGCCCTCCGCCCGCCGCGAACCTGCTCGTGACTCACGCGCATAGGGCAAGAGGGAGAAAGAGGACTGGAACAAAAGCTACCAAGCAATCAGTATTCAAATCAAAAGGCTTAGGGTCTTTTTAACCACATCTGGCTAACCACTAACCGCCGAAAAAAATATGGACCAAAATTTGTATGAAATTATCTGTCAAGTAATTTAACGAGAACTTATCTAGATGTGGTGAAACAGGACCTGAGTGTCTTATGGAATACTACTTCTTTATCTCAAAGATAACGCAGCTGGGCCTTTAGCACTGCCTGTCATTCTCCGTATGGTATTAGGTCTAAAAGACTTGAAAATTCCAATGTTCAATATGAACGCGGCCTACAGTCTAGTCTTAAATCCAACCCTAGCGGTACCAGAAAACGAAAAGGCTGTAAGTAACCTACTAAGTGTATATTCATCATTATTGTCTGTGGCTTGACTCTCATCAATTTCCACTGAAAGTAGTCCTTCGAGCCACTACAGGCCACAAGCCAGGTTTTAGGTTCCACATTCTCTCAACTCGTCCATGAGTCTAGACTCATAGTCCATGGCGTCGACATTCGCTAAATAAATAGGTACGTATTTAATAACAACACATGGGTTCAATTCTCTTAAGGTTTGTCATAAAGCTAGTTTGTAAGGTCACGGTACTCAAGTAGTGCCGGTCAGCGGCGCCTGCGCAACCTGCCCGTGACTCACGCGCAGCGTAGATCTGGAACGGGTAGAATGCCTACGTGATGACAAACTCACTGAGGATGCCAAATACTTAAACAATGTAAGTTATTTGAGTTTAGTAATTAAGTCGTCAAGATAAAAAAATCTATTGTTTTCGGGTGCACCGCTATGTGAATTAGGTAATACTAAATTACTAATCTTTCTATTCTTTTTCATACAATCACATGCACCGAAATCTACACGAAGTTTATAATTACAAAAGTTTAGATCACACCGACCTTTAGCGAACGCCTTTAGTCAATTTATTTAATTTCAGTTTTCATTAAAGGAGTAGGTAGGCCTCCTTTAGCCATCTCTCCGTCTCACCTGCTCTATGACCTTATTCGTGTAACACGGTGACATAATGTTAAGGCTATCGACACTAACGCACACGACCGACGAATATTAATATTAGAACAGGTTACTAAATGGACACTATTCGCCATATTTACATTTTAGTATTATTACACGATATTTTATAAGTACGTCTTGTCCAAACTTGTCGACTATTTGATGTCAGTCAGTGTTATTGTTATAAGTAATTCACAAAGTCAGTCAGCAGACCGTATTGTCAGTAGCTGTAGACCAGTGATTCCCAACATTATTTGATTTGAGAACCTGTCTTCGGTTTTACCCCCCGTTATTTTTTGCAATTGCAAATAGTTTTTTATTGAAAATCCAAAGCATGCCGCGCGCCCCTATTATTTGTCTCTACGCACCAATAGTTGGGAAATCCTGCTGACCTGCTGTGTACAGACAATAATAAAAGACAACTAAATGTATTGAAATGAAGTCAAGCTTTCGGCAAATCAGGCTTTCATAAAATACTTATGTTATTTTAATGCATCTTGTCTACTGGTCCAGGTCATATCTTTGCTTGCCTTAGGTACTTATTGACAACTTGACTGTCAAGTGTCACAATCGATTTCCGATCGAAACAAAGAAAAAGATAAGACACCGGCAGTTAATCACTATGACCATCGAGCAATCTAGACTGATCAACCGGGACAGTTTCGTAGAGTATAGGTAATGTCAAACCAAATAAAAAAGATTCTTCATACCCATAGTAGAAAAAGAAAATACAACCATAACATATTAAGTTCTTTAAGCTGACGGAGAAACTTCAATCGCCTACGTGCGTGTCACCCCGTGAGAACGTCACCTGGTTCACGCATGCGCCTGCGCATCCGGCCGGTTTTGCTGAAAACACTCAAATAGCAGACGGACCCTGAATATAAAGCTGTGTGTGAGTAGAATTGATCGTCTTAAGAGTGAAAGCAGAAGGAGATGATTGTGATACTTCGTGTTAAAGGTTTTTTTTAATACCATTATTTGTATTCGGTTGGGCGTTTCTTTCTAGGGTCACGCTGATTTGCAATATTTACGTTCAAAAATAACAATGTTACTAGTAGTTATTTATTCACATAAAGGTAGTAAATACGTATTGTTTAAATAAGTGCCGATTTCTAAACGAGCTGATCCTGACCTGACTACTCTTCAAGTACATGGGCATCAATCTACACCAAGCTCAGAAAGTCCTGCAGATTGATTGATTGATACCATGGTTGCTATTCAAATCCCTATCAAGGCTACAAGCTTTGCATGTTATTTGTAAAAGAAAGTGACAATTGACTTAAAATCGGACAGCCGCCCAAGCGAAAGTTACACAATTTTAAGTTATTCTTGTCACAGATGGACGCCTTAACATGAAGTTCAAGGTTAAACGGATTTGGTTTGACATTAAAATTAAATATATCTTTGGATTAGGTTATAAACATTGTTCTTTACATTGGTTTTAGTGTGCAATAAAGAATATTCTATACTATATCTTTAAACGATTAGGACATTACTGCAACTGTTATAGACGAAATAGACATGTAAGTTTAGTTTGATTTGTATTTATGTGAGTATTGCAGATCAAAGGGTACCGGAGTAGCTAATTATGTTGATACATACAGAACAAAATAATGCTTGTAAAACTGCTGTAATTGAAACCGTCGCTCTTTGATAACCTATTTAGTCAAACTGATATATATTATAATTACTATGTATGCACAAGAAATTAGCCACTAATTAGCTTAGGAGTTGCTTCATTAGCCTAGAGGTCCTAGGTCTGAATCCCACGTGGAGCAGTGTTATTGGGATTTTCTATGAAATTCTTAGTGGCAGCTCGGTAGCAAGCAATAGGTTCGCTCCTTATTACAAGCGACCTAAACGTATCAGCGAACTGTTGGTACATAGTAGTACACCTCCTGTAAATTCACGCTTCTGAGAATACAGTCGTTATTGTATTTATGGATGTATGCATGATAGACTACTTAGTCAAACTTATACAATCTTGAATTTAAAATAGTTAGACTAGTTTACCATGAAATATAAAAAAATCACTTTCAAACAAAAGGTCGTTGCTAGAATAAATATTAGGAAGATCATTATAGATTACTCATCAACATAATTTTATATTTGACTCGTGAGTGGCAGTCAGGAGCTCGGCAATCTAATCATCATTTGTTCCACCTGATATTAGTTAATTGCCAACTAAAATAGTAGAAAAAGGCTAGATTTAAAACTAGATTTTGGTTAAAGAAAACCCTCTAGCCATTGCAGAAGATGATATTATCTATGTTCTATGTCAATCTATTTTTTCTATCCTGCCCTATTTTAATCCTATGCCATATTCGGTATTGCATGGTATCCCAGCTCTATTAATAGACTATGTCACATTCAAAGTCTATAATTAAACTACGGTATAAACAAAAACAGTAGTTTCTTTCCACCATCTGCTTATGGCATGGCATGCACACAATGGCCCAAGCTGGCCACACTCCAAACTTCATCACTTGATTTGTATACAAAAGGTCTGCCATAGTAATGTAATACGTTGTAAGCAGTATTTGTGCGCATTTGAAATTAATGTACCTTTACCTTATAGGACCACCATAGTCGAACACCTAAGTAGAATCATTTTTGTCTAAACTAACGCTAAGCTAATTATTTTCTTCTGACATGCTGTCAGCATGAGTTTTAATAGTATAATAGTCAGTAGTAATAGTTCTTTTCGCCGTATACTGACTGATCAGGGTGCGCATCATCACTCTTAAAGACTATAGGTAATAAGGCTAAATACACAGGCACACTCCAACCATAGCTAGGAGTGTTTAACAAATCTTTTATAGGTACATGTAAAATGACATCGTTAATTTTATTCCTCACGAAATCTCCGGACCAACGAAGCCCCGGAAAGATTTAAACTCTTAAAAATGTTTTTTTTTTTCAAAAATCAAATATGAGTTGTCAAGTTACAATTATGCAAAGAAAGTCGCGGGGAGTAACTAGTATAACATAACGTTCAATATACAGCCACCAGCGACATAGCAGTTGTCATTGACGCATAACATAAATTTATAAACAAATGATTCAATTAACAATCTGACTTCTCAATCAAGAACCCGTTCTGTAGGTGACATACAGTGGCATCTGTTAAGCAAAATCCAGTCAAAACATAGACACGATGATGACATACATTAATTTTGTTCATATTGGCATTAGTTCGACCTTGCGACCACTGAGACACTGCAGAGGATGCGCCAGCGACCGTGACGTCACCCCGAATTGGTCCGAAGGTCCCCGATGTACTGCGAGCAGTGATTTACTTATTGATATGTTTGTGACCGTTTACTTCAATGACATAATCACACCTATCTAGACATATCAAGCTCCATTACTTTACGTCATACAAAAGGTATTTTGAGTACTAGTTTCAACTTGTAGCAAGAGTCCGAAATAACTTTGTGCCCATATCGAACCTCATAAAGCCTTCTTTCTGCCCTTACTACTATATATTTGGGCGTTGGTGCTTACGCCTTAACCTACAGGACAATATAAAAAAAAGAATTTACGTTAAAAAAAAAACAATAATGCTTAAATCGTTCACCGTGTCCTGTGCCCACAATGTTAGCACAATAATAACATGCAATAAAAAGTTAGACGTTTCCGCTGACGTCACCACCGCCGGCGCAACATGAGATCAGTCTTAGCTTTATCTGTGCAAACTTACCTGGGATCATTTCCGTTTCCTTAGCATTTACTTTAGACTGTTTGAGTACCTACATACCTAGTTTATTGAATAAGTGGTTTCAATTTGCTATGTTGTTAAGAGTATTTTTTGTGAATAAGTACATAGTTGATCCACTAATACTGATGTTGAGGTAGCTAGGCTAAAGACACTGTCTGGTGTGAGATGTTGGAGACGAGCCAAAGATAAAGCGAAAATATACCCGTGATGGTAACTTATGGTACACAATTTTACAAGGTACCTACCTACAACTAGAGAACTTCTTTTTTTTAGCTAAAGATTGCTGCTTGCTTGTTTCATAATGTATAATCTAAAGAGGAGGCTCTTATTATATAATGCACCCCATTCGCCACTCGATAAAGATTTCACACCTTATGAGTTTGTAATTGTGAAGGTGAACTCCCGCACAGGAGTATCTGGAAGACTGGAAATAATTCGTGGCGCATTTTACGAGGAAAATGGCTTAGGATTTTAAACTATGTGAACCAACACATAAAAAGTCGAAGGCATCCAATGTTTATCGAATCACGGGCGATCCTCGCGTATTAGAAATGAGCAAACATATAAGTGACATTGGTTGTTCCAAATTAGCCTCAGCAAGTTCGCAAACGGTATTAAGTATAGGAAACAAACTGTGTCTACAGCTGAGCTGACTCACCCGCCCACCGCGCACCGGCCGCGTCACCGATGATCGATCACACATGATCGATTGTTTGTCACTGGTAATGGACAACTCCTTATAGTGGAACAAGTGTAGGCTAGTGTGAATTTGAGCATTGTATGCAAGAATTCACAACTCTTCTGAAAGGCGTTGATAGACAATAGAAGATCTTGGCCTATTTCATCACGTCACATAAGTTGAAATTAGTAATCTTAAGTACTTAATCTTTTTAAAACGAAGATTAAAATGTGGATCGTGTTCTAAATACTCGAACTAATAAAATCCCAAAACTTATAAACACAACTTCTTCTATTCCAGATCAAGTACTTAGGTACTCCAAATGTTAAGTGATAAAGTCGAGTGGAGCGACTCTTAAATTTTGTTCCGTAAACTAATCCAGGATTCAGGAGAATGTCGTGATATCATTTTTTAAGAATGTAAATGTTTCTAGATCCACATTTTAAAGTAACAAATTATCCCTTCAGGTTGTACCAGCGCATCCTATGCTCACCTGCTGTGAAACAGGCTCGTCTTGTAGTAATAGTCAGATTGGATTTGTCCTGCACTGAACTGGTTTTCCCGGCCGTGGGACGCGGCCAGTACCAACTGTTGGTACAGAGTTGGTGTTGGTAAAGTAGGTGTAAGATGAGTTGGGCCAATGTTCAGCTAACTTAAATTTATGCAAAGGGGAAGGTTGTTTACCTAATCGGAAGTTTGAATGTTATTGCAGGAGTTCATAACATAGTTTATGATTTGCGAGTGACAATACGAAGGAACACTTGACTTTAAAGAATTATCTATTTTTTCAGATCATAGAAAATCATACAAGAAAGTTAATACAAATGTCAATAATAATTATAATGTATACAACATTTATAAAGAAATGTCGCGTGCATGCGTCGAGTGTTTGGAATGCCTCGAGCGCTTCAAATATTGAATTGAAATGTCAATATTATTGCTTTTTATGCTATATTGCCTGTTTGCATTGTTTTTAAAAGAGAAAACAATATGATGATCACTTAGAATAATTATGAAGGCAGGTATCGTAAAGATTTCTCTTAAAACATTTTTTTATTCTTATCGATACAAAACACTACGATTCGTTTAGAAAAATATATCTATTAATTAGCGGTGCAATAAGGTTTACCCATCGGCGAACTGACCGCAGTAAGTGGATTCAATGTAGGTAAATAAAACATACATAGCAAACGTACAGACTAAATAAAACAGAACTTGATTGAAGAAACAAGTTACCAAAGCAGGCAAGTCTAAAAGGACTTCCAAGAGTAATGCCGATTAATTGTAACCTTTAATACAGATTAAAGTAAAGTCCAATTTCCCGTACCACTTGAAGTTACCAAAGAAGTCTAAAATATTCATAGGATTAGTAAATAAAAGTTAATTTTTCCAGCACCTAATACGGTGCGCTAAATGCCTTAAAAGGGCTTAGTTTCGCCCACACGCCGGGCGGTTCAACGTTATGAGTTAATTTACGGGCGCCATGATACCACTGAGGGTCAACTAGAAGACGTTACTACGCCAAAATATTCATTCACATATCGCGAAACTTTATGCAGGGGCGTGTCTGTGAGTTAAATTGTACGGCCGCGGTTCGCCGGTTTGTTTTAGCCCTGAAGTAGTAGGAGGCAAGCTTATTCCAATTTACATATACTGGGCACACTGAGGTCCTGCCCGGGATTCGAACTCAGGACCAAAGAGCCTCGCGTTCAGCAGCAGCGCTTAGAAATCTTAAATAGTCGTTATTTTCCATTTCCATGGCCTACGAGCTAGCGGAGCGTGATAGACGGATCGATCTGTGCCCACACAGTCTGGTTTCCGAGAAGTCCGCAGCCCGGAGCGTTGTTTTGGCGGACGCAACCCGACGCCTGCGCCCGCGCCGCGTGTTTCTCAAAACACGACGCACTACATCTGACTCAACGAGACTTTATAGTGGGAAACTAGCATTGGGTAGGTACAGTCCGTTATATTTGGTGTACTACAGTATTTAAAGTAAAATACCTCACAGTACTACCAGGCTACACAGGCTACACAGGCACCCAAATGTTGTCTGTCGATGGCTAAGACCGCGAATTGCACATTCTACTTTAAAAAAAAAAAAATTTGTCAATCTATCAATCCTCCTCAAAGCCTCTGACTAGTGAGTACTGCTAGAGATAATTCCTGCAAAGTTAATGTAAGGAGATCCGCGCACGAGATAGCACAACATCTAGCGTTTACTCAAACCAACCATGGTTTGGCATAGAAAATTTTAAGATAAATAACCCTAACTTAAGAGCATCGCAAGAAGACTTGTCTAGATATAAACAGGTAGGTAGGTAACGAAATGAGACTGCGCCAAGAACTACAACTGCCAAGGAGCAGACGGCTCTCATTAAAACTTGCAATATCAAAGATGCGGAGGCGATCTCTGAGCAGTGCTAAAAGTGTTTACTACAGCTGGCACTCAACATCAAGCCTGAAAAGTGTACAATAAGTTTACATCATACATCCACAGTTCGGCGACGATTTAGATCCTATTTAATAGGGGGCGAGTCTATTATCATGAACCTGCCACAAATCTAAAATCCGAGCGAGAAAACCCCAATAACACTGTGTGTGGGATTTTAACTCAGGACCTCATGCTCAGCAGTCACGTCTCTAGACATTAGACTAAACTATCATTGCTAAAACAAAAGCCTACAAACATGTGTACAGCCTATGCGCAAGTTACAGAGTAGCCTTCACGGCGTGCTGCGCAGGAGCCGGTCCCGACGGACCTGCCCAGCGCGGGCACGCTCCGAGGACTCGTATTGTTTGGGATAACTAAGTGGGGCAGAATAAGGTATCCTCGAAAGGAATAGGATTACTCGTCTTGAGGAGAAGCGATGCAAGGAGACTTTAGCAAGTCTAGCGTTTGCTAGGAGTATAAGGCTGTATAGGCTTTATAGATCTAAGGTCTAATCTAAGAGCAGAAACAATATTGCAATTGGGTAAAGGATATTGTGAAGGAACTACGGCATTGAAAAAAGGGATAAGAATTGCTGAAATTGAGACTATTCAATACTATGATAAGAGTATGATGGATCATAAATGATTCACAATCAAATCATTGGCTCAGTTGAATCAGTAAAAGATTGACTCAATGCATCCGTTTTACTTACTTGTAACGTTAACACTAACTTATTGAAAACACACCACTATTGTAAGTTATTTATATCCATGCCCATTGTCCTTGTTTTACTTTATCACAATCTAGACTAATTATTTTTTATCACTTCCAAATTCACTCGCGAAACATAAATATTACACCAGAATTACTTAAATGTCCATTATAAAACAGAGGTACACGTTAAACAAACCGTTTTACATAATTTTCTTTGACAGAATGTCGAATGTTTGTTCAATGCGCTCGCGCACACTCGCACATCGGCAATATTTACGCACACAACTACACGCAGCTTATAAATGTTGTTGTAAATACTTATATATTAGTCATAAGGACAGGTTTCAGACTTTAGTGTCAAGGATATGCCGGGCGAATGACGTCATAAAGGTATGCCTTTTTCTCCCTTGTAGGGGAAACATCAATTGAGTATGAAACTATTTGGGACACTGATGAAATATTTCAAGTTTCTCCATTATTATCTGTATTGTACTCAATGTATTTCTATAAATATTATTTGAGGCACTTGCGAAGGTCACTTGGAGGTTTTATCGGGGCAAAAAGACTATAAAAGAATCAGATATGTCTTTAAAATAAAAACAGCTGCTATTGATTTTGTTAATTTAGTGGGCTGAATGGTATGGCGGACTATCTATCGTTTTGAAGGCAAGAGACACATTTTAGGCTGATTAAGTCAATTGAGAAAGTAATGGCATGATCAAATCAAATCAAATGAAAATCATTAATTTGCGTCAAATGTGGTAGGTACAAGAGATGACATAACTCTCTGACTTTCTTTCGGAAGAGTCGGAGTCCATGAGGATTTTCACACGAAAAAAAAATGGTACAAGAGATGATGATGCAGATGGATTATGTCTATAATAACCCTCTATCTTTCCCGAGAAAGGCACCTAGTTAATAATGAATAATTTTCATGAGGACTGTCGCTGAACAGTTCTACTGTGTTCCTTCATGTCAGAGCCAGAACTAAGTAATTGAATTGCATCCACATTTTAGAACCTTTTTAGGTTTTTGATCAGGAAATATGAGGATTATGGTAATAGAAAAGAATGTCGACAAATAATAATATGACATTGATAAAACAGCAATAATGAAGGTATACATCAGGAGGCGTGATGCGCTGCAAATAACTGCTACCATACAAACTGTTTGCGACAAACAAAGTATAGATTGACCTGCATCTACCCAGAGCACAGTCATAATAACGGGAATTCGTTTATAGAATAATTCTGTTTCTACTAATGAGTATTTATTAAGTGGTCCCAAATAGATTTCTTGGTATTATTAATGGAATGAATAGTGCAAATATGTTTTGCAAAAACTAAACGGAGGAATATGACTAATGATATCTCAAATACAAAAATAAATAAACGGCGGTTTTATGAGAATTATGTCGTTCTAAAATATCATCAATTAGTACTCAAACAATTAAACGTATTATTAATTAGGTTTATTTATTAGGAAAATTTATTCCAGATTCCTTTGATTTTAGGTAACCTACCCAGGTAGATGTATAATGTTTTTTACGTATCTTAAATGTTCTTAAAATTGACAACAGGAAGATTTAAATATAATAATATCCAAGGTATGAACGTATCAACAGGAAAAAATATATAAATTTACGCCTTCGTCTGTCATGTTGACATAAACAAACGATTAACTAAAGGATAATTACTTATGCATAGTCTCCTATTTGTAGAAAACATTGATTGGATTGAAAAGTCTGAGATTATTTTATAATTTAGAAAGATTGAATACTACCTAAATAGCGTTAAAGGGTGAATTTCAACAAGAGATTTTTACGTGTCATTTCGGTGGGATTTTTTTATTTCAATGTTATCTACATATTTTTAGTGACAAATAAAACTTTAGCCTATTTTGTAACATTGTGCGTGAGTGGACATTAAATATCATCAAAACTTACATAAATATTTAAGGATGAATTTTTAAGAGTCCACTGAAATGAAAAGTGTCTACCGTAATGATAAAAATTAGCACCGAAATGATAGACTGTGCACCGGAATGAAATAAATCCACCGAAATGATACAGTTAAGAACAACCGTGCCGGGCAGCCAGGGTTCCGTACTTTGTTAGGTTTGATTTTCACAAATTTTAGATAAACACTGAGACAGTAATTTTAATATCATAATTAATATACAGAATTACAGTTAGTATTACATATACCATTCTTTGAGATTTTACTTAATAACCTCAAAGAATGATAATATGTAATGTTTATTATGATATGAATGAATTGTTTCTTTACTTATATAATCTTTGGTAATTCAGTACTCATAATAAATTATATAAAAATAAAGGTAAGGCACTTATAATGAAGGTACACCCTCGAAGTAATTATTTTGTTGACAATTAGTATCTAGAAATAATAATCTACACTGTGGTGACTTACACACGCATCACATCATCGTTGAGCCGAACAAATGTGTATCTAAAATATATACATGTACTAACTAGATAGATATATGTATATATTTTATATATTTAAATACAAATACACCCGAATAATCTAATCTACACTCTAGGTAAAAGTACCTACATTACAAAACTATGACTTTGTATCTGACATAAGTATCTCTAAAACTTTATATATATCAGCCACCGAAATGAAACTATTTTTGTCCCCTTATTACTGAAATGATAAAATTACTTTTTTGGCGGGAAACGGCAAGACGTTGGGACCGGTGCGTTTGCGCCGAGAGCTTGAGCCGGATTGATCCGAAGTGAGGAAAGGTGAGAGGGGCGTAACAACGCAATGTTGACGTGGCTATTCGACTAAAACTTACTGTCCACTGAAATGATAACTTTTTTCCAGACAAAAGTTAACTGCCTGTCAAATCCATGAGAAAGAAGATAAAGAAACAAAAATAGTTTTATTTGATCGAATATGTAATAATTTAATGATATCAAAATCGATTTAAATCCATATTACGAATGTATTTGCAGGGGAAGGAATTTTATGAACGGAATTGGGTTCAGGACAGGCCACCGTGATGATAAAATAACACTTAATAATTATTTTTTTTGGTATATTAAAGGATAGAAATCAATGATTTTTTTTGTCAAGGTAGAGGAGTACTTAAACTATTGAGGAAAAATTTATAAAATTAAATATCAGCACATTGCACTACCGTTCTCAGGTTTGCCGTGTATTTTTTTTGCTTGCGCAATTCACCCTAAAACATATCAATAAAACACGTCCTAACCAAAGACAAACGATGACAAATACTAATGGAAGTTAAGATAACTAACTCAATGCAAGAGAAAACTTTACAATACTAGTAACGCCTTACAGGTAATACCTTCTAGTTGTAAATAAAACTGAATGTTTATTGCTTTAGAAGAAATCATTTGACATTGACGACGAGATGAAGTCATACTATATTTCTGCTCGCCGCCATATTGCGAATAAAGAGCCTCTGTCTTACACAGATCGTAATCGAATAGCCATTAACAGGAAAATGTTATTTACAGTTATATGATACGAAGATAATTTGATGACTATCATTATATCATTTGGTGATTTTCCAGAAGTCTCCAAAGAAGAATCACCATTCGTGCATGACACAAAGAAGACATTTTCTACTAGAAGCCCAAACAGCGTGCGTTTTTACGAGAAATGATTATTGAGATACATACGCAATTTGAATTAAACGATTATAAAGTAGTTATTGAAACTAAAGCTCTATGTCAAGCTGTGCATGTTATAAGTAAGTCTAAAGATCGAGGGAATTAAGAACTTCAGAAACAGCTTATACTGAAATTGAAATAAACCATTTAGATGATTATCTTTCAAATTAATTGGTAAAGCTTTAAAGTTTTGCGTCAGTGTATTCAGTTTTGGTCAAAACAGGCTAAAGAATTTTAAGTGTTCTAAATATTAATGTTGCAGATGACAAGACAAACGCGAAGCCCACTGGTTGGTAAGCCCACACTCACATTATTATTATAAAGCAGTTTTTTCTTCAGTTTGGCAAATACAATCCGCATAATAGACAAATTAGCGCTCCATATTGTGGTGTTTGCTTTGAAAATTAAACTTCGTAACTTTTTTAAACGTCAAATTCAAATCACGTATAAATGTGTTATGTATGTTTAGATTACTAACTCGGAAGTAAGAAATCGCTATTGTACGTAACATTTGATTCATATCATCATCGGATATCAAAAGGTTTTCAAAACATAATTTCATCGGTTCGTGTAGGGGATTTATTTTGGCTTTCTCTGTACCGCTTTTCGTTTGTTTACTTTTTGCACGTTTTATTTTATCAGTCTAAGGCCTTGTTTCACCAACTCTGGATAGCCTAGCATAGATAGTATCCGCCGAAAAATTAAAAAAATGGAACAAAATTTGTGTAAAATTGTCTGCAAAGTAATCTAACGAGAACATACCTACTAGGAGGTGGTGAAAATTTGACCGTTGACTCTGAATAAAGTTTCCTGTCAAATATCCTGGTGATATGTAACTTCGATCCTTGCAAAAGTTATTATAGAAATCGGAAAATCAATGTCCAGTTATCATTAACACTTCTAAGTTCTCAATTGATATTTGCTAATAGTTTCACTCTTAAATTCTAAAGCACGAAATTGTTCCTGCAACTTATTTTTTTGCAACCCATTTGTTTAAGAAAATATTATATTTATCACTCACCAATGCTAATCGAAAGCAGAGGCTCCGTCTTCTGCAAGGCGATCCTGGAGAGTAAAGGCTGGTTGTCTAAGGTTGTGTACAGACGAGCGACACTTGGCCGGGCGGGAGGGCGAGTGCGATCCGCCGCTAATCGGCGCGGGGGCGCTAGATGAAACAATCGCTCGATCTGTGCACCGGCGCGCCCACGCTAAGTCCGCGCACAGATGCTGCGGTTTTTTTACAATATTTTTTCCTTTTTAGAAAGGTTTAAAACTTTAAAGGGATTTTTCATAATATGACAACTTGACTTTGACTCTGCAAAGTTTATTAGGTTCCTCACTAAACAATATTTGTATGTACTTACCTCAAAATAGTTATTCAATTGTGTAAGTGACCATTTCCCTGTACTAAAACTACAAATCCTGGTAGGAGGTGATTTCATTGAAATTAATTATAAAAGCTGCTTATTGTCGATTAACAGAGACATGGCAAAAAATCTTACCAACTTTGGCACTTGCACAGCGTGTAGGAAGAAGTGCAAAGCGAAGTGTTTATAATGGTGATATAAATAATACATAACAACAGGTATTAAATCTAAGTAGATATAGGTAATATGATATTATTTGCCGTGACGTAGGCGCGTAAATACTTAATAGATGGCTTAAAATATCATATTATTATTGTTCCATCCCTACCAGCCAATGGTAAGAATTGTGGAAAGCAATGATGCCACAAGAAAAAAATAGATCACCGTAAGTAATACCGAGGTCTACAAATCACTGATGACGTAGTTACTGATGCTATCGTCACGAAAACCCGTAGGTACATAGACAAACATTGATTATATGTATAAAAAATTCTTCATTCTTATTAATTAGAACATACTTAATCATGAAAACGAAAGCCAGTACTTACTTTATATTGGCCAAAATACTGTTATCAATTTAGGACAGTCAGTAACACAGTTTAATGAGGGTATTGGCAGAAACTTTACGAATAACAACAAAAAAGCAATTAATTCTTGCAATGAATTTAATTGAAAACCTTATTACCATAGATTGTCTTCTTTACTTTAAAATAATTGGAATACATTTTAAAGATGGTCACCTTTCGTAGAACCCTTACATAAGTAAGTATTAAAAAAATATAAATAGAGAGAAAAATTGCCTTGCAGTTACAGAGATGACTTGAGATTATTTTGAACATGGTTTAGTTTAATACCAACTAGTATCTAATAACTATTATTTTTATCATCAGGACAATATTGTACAGTCTGTTTGTCAACCACCTAATACGATCCATGGCGCAGGTCTACCTGATCGCGGTGGCGATGCCGGCGCGTGTGCAATGACGTCAACGGTTCAATACTAATCACCGCGGTCCTGCCGCTTACATGATCCTGCGCACCTTGACAGGGCTTGCAGTGTTTAGATTTATTTCCCGTATCAACAGACAAAAAATGGACATTACACTTGGGCAACATAGTCCATATCGTCAGAAATCTTTAAAATATTATGAAATTGATAAAAACTCTCAAAAAGTTAGGACCTATTATTTAATTACACCGGACACCGGTACCTATCCTACCTATTATTTATTAGTTATCACATCCTGGATTCCCCAAAAACTACTTTTTTTAAAATGTCTCACAAAATATCTGATGTAGAAATCAATAAAATTGTATGATTGGAAAAGCTCATAGGACAATGGTGTGAGTACAATAATTCGGTATTATTGCGACGAATAAAATATTGAGAAAAAAAAACTTGATCAGGATGAATTTAGACTACCTAAATGTTCAACATGTCTTTGAAATAACTGGCACTTGGTTCAGTATTGGTGCTGACACTTACGTGATAAGTGATCGCAAATTAAATGCGATACTGATGATCATTGATCATGTCAATGCACTGGAAACTGTGACGTAGCACTTTTAACTTTTCCGATAATGTACGCGACTGCATCATTGGTAAGAAGTATTTCGCTACTGAAGCATTTGGTTCCATTATTGTATATGTAGGTACAGTCATTTTACATGAGTATGAGATCAATATGGTTTAAAAAAAATCCTCCATAAGGATATACCGCTTATTTAGTAGATGATTTTGTATTAAAATTAGTTTTTCTTTGAAATAAGTAACTAAGTGTAATTCAGTGTATTGGGTAGATATCTATTAAATCATCACCAGCCTGTACTATTCGTCCACTGCTGGACGTGGGCTCGTCTAGTGTACGTCACAGAACCCGATGTTCGGCTACATCTATTACGTACCAGACTTAGCGCCTGTTTCACAACCACCCAGTGAGTTTCCATTCAATTGATGAAAAAAAACTTTGATTTGAAAAAAAAAAAATACCTGGCAGATAATTTTATACTCATTTTGTTCTACTTTTTAAGTTATTCGGCGATTAGCGGCTAACCAGAGGTGATGAAACAAGCCCATAATCTCCAGAAAAGTACGATTTTGCTTCAAAATGGAATGGTTCAAATTCCGATAGGCCTGAATCGATAGCGTTTCCGACGCAGACATTTATTTGTACGGAACTTCTATTATGTTTACTATAGATAACAAACGCATGCGTCACTAAAACTACCATACACTATTGAACAATAGTGGTTTGTGTAATTGCAGCACACGTCCACAACATACACCACCCTCAATGGAAACCGTAGCCATGGTTAGAACATGGGTCTCACTGAACTTGCGATTGGAAAAGAGCTAGATGAGACGAAAAATAAAAATTTTAAAGAAATCTGTTAAAGACTCATATGCTATCTACCTACTTTATTAACCCTTGCATTGTCCGTGGTGACCGTAACATACACATAGTCGTGACACTTCGAAGGTTTTGGGTGAAGTTTATTAACGTTATGACAAAATATCGGTGTCATCATCGGCTACACTATAGCCAAACAGCAAGATTTTTTTCGTTCAGCTTTCTGCTTGCCAAAATTTTGATCTTTTGGCACTTACTAATATCTAATTTGTCTCTATTCTGACCTTTTCCTATGGAAACTCCTACATTTTCTCGTGAAAGCCCTGCAAATCCTCGTCAATGTTTAAGTAAGGATATAGCATTGCATCAGTTGCACCTTGCACCGCGCGGTGGGCGTGTAATAGCGGCTAATGATCGTTTGACGCGTGATTGATTGCGCGTCAACACCTGATGAGAAACGATAGTATCTACATTAAACCGGCAATGAAGATGATGATCAAGTAATCAAAATCAGTTTAGTAAACTTCGGGATAGAGAATGGTGGTGTGCAGGTGAGAATTTGGAAATCAAATCCAATCTTTTATTATTTTTTTAATTCAATACATTTTGGGTATGTCACAATTACACGTGTTTAAAATTGGTTCCATCAAAATCTGCCTAAGAATCTAAGAAGGCGTATGAATTACAAAGAAAGTATAGTGGATATAAGTAATCGCATATTTGAAGAACTATTCTCAACTAAATACAAAAACGGACGTACGGAAGCACAAGTATACGCTTAGCGTCGTCTTTCTATATAAGCTTAAAATCCGGAACAAGCGGCAATACGTACGGTGTGGTGAGGACACTGAGGACTTAGCTTAGTTTGAAACTTAGGTATTCGTTGCACCGTTGCCGAAAACCAATTCCTAGGACAAGCAATTTACCTTAGTTGGGAATTTTAAAATATTGTTAATGACCTACACTGCTAGGCATCAAGTATTATCCTTATAGTATAATCAACAGTTTACTGCCCTTCCAAGATCGAAGCCTTGTCTTTTGTCGTTTTCACATTTCTTATTGACCCATGCCTAGCCATGGCACTTAGTAAATGATTTGATGATCATAATAATATGCCATGCAACTATGTTTGCCGGTGGCAATACACACCAAGAATATACCGAAAGCCAGTGTGCAATCGAATAGTAATCACATTTGTATTGCCGATATTCTAAGCAATAAATGCAATGCACGCCTGCGCGTACGCATCATGTATCGTCTAATGGGTGTCGTGTTCGCCGCCTGTGTGGCATGTCCACCTGTCTGCGCGCTGTGGGAACCGCGGAGTGGAGCTGAGCTGAGCTGAGCTGAGTAGGTTGCGACTACAAATGGTGTTATAAATATTTTAATTAATCACTAGCAAGCAGCACAATATTTAAAATGAGATTTTTTGATTTCTTCAGTAATTATAAAAATCCTTACCTATCAAAGTGTGGTCTTCCTTTACTGAAAGGGATATCTACCGAAAATATAAATATGACGGTAGAACGGGCAGCGTCAACCTTTTTGTTAAACAAGGAAAAAAAAAAAAAATTGTCCATAGCTTATTTTATCTTGTTCATTTCTCGCTTAGCCATTAGGCTCATCAACATACTAATGGGGGCATTACGCCATGGGACCGCGCGCATGTGCGCCTGCGCACTGAGGCGGGAAGCGTGTGTAATTTCTTAAAGCTAAGTACCTACCACGGCTACTCTCCGTATTTAATTCTTGATTCAATGATGGGGAATTCATTGTACTATTGTATACTAATTATATTGTTGGAAAGTTCTCAATCTGTTTGTTGTGATGTTGACAAATTGACTTTATTTCTTAGAACATAAATAATGGTTCTGATTTATATCTTTGTTATTTTGTAAATCCTTCTACTTCTTCTTGCAAATTCTTGTGATAGTATTTTATCTTAGTTAGTATATTTTTTATACTAAGTAGGATCTAATCTCAATTGATATGAAAAAACCGGTCAAGTCCGAGTAGAACATACTCCTTCTTAAAAACAAACTTCACACTCTCCAACTGCATTATAGTCGGATTGTATTAGCAAAACAGTTTACTTAATTCACAGTTTTTGATATTTTCCCTTTTATTATGATGCTAATTTGTGACCGATGGTCATTGGATGTTGGCCATTTCGAATTCTGAGAAGAAAATCAGATTTTTTATGTTAACTTAGAAAAAGTTACATTTGTTTGTTTATGTCACGTTTTGACGGAAACTTACCGACTTTTGAATCAAGAATGATATGTTTGAAAATGGACACTAAATATAACTAAATAATTACTGATTAGTCATAGGTACGAACAAGCTAAACAATGTCACGTTCAATAAGACTGTATCAATAGGTAAACGCGACCCACGCGCCACGCACTGCCACCAGACCATTATCTGTGTAATATGTCACTCACCGAATTAGAAACGATAATATAGGTAGTGCTAATTAATCTTAATGCTCAATTAGACACAATTTGTTGGTAAACGCTCGTTAGTCCAGTGTCCGTATTCATCACTGTCAGTACCTAGCCCAGCTTTGGACTAGTTTAGTAGATAGTAGTAGATTTAGTACTAGTAGTAGTAGATTTAGGGTTAAAGGTACATACTGTTGCACATATCGCAAATGGTTTAAGTCCCAGAAAATAAAATGCTTTAAACCGTTTAGGTTTAACCGCCCACTAACACTGCCGATTTTAGCAGTCTTGCTTGCAACTGTTTGTACCTATCTGGTGAGACCCGTAATTACAGCAGGGGTCATGAACACCCATCAACTCCTACGTCGCTTAACCTCAGAATTTGAACAAGTCACGAGCTCAGCTCAGACTAAATATGCGTGCTGCACAACAATATGCGTTAATTGTTTGATAGGCACGCGCATGCGCAGTGATACGAGTGTTGCGCTAGACCTGCGACTGGTTGCGACATTGCGACACGTCTAGTCGCAGATAAACACCGTCTGCAAAGGTTAACACACGTACAATTGTGCAAAACTAATCAGATATCTTGTATTTCGTTATCTGAATATCACCACTAGCTAAACCCAGTAACATTTTGTTTTGGCTCAGTTTTGAAAAATATTTTTCTGCAAACTTACATAAAAGTAAAAATTCCAGTAATTCCATCGACTACTTTAAGATTTTTCTGAAATACAGCATCGGGAAGCTTAACTTGTATTATAAATACTACGTAGGTATGTAGAAAAATATTTTAGTCATAGATGAGACTTACTTACAATTTGATGATTCAATCAAGGAAACATAAAGTAGCATCGTCAGTTTAAGTTTAAACTTTAGTTACTTTTAAGTTAAAACAGTTTTAACAGTTTTTTTTAAATCTGACGTCCGAGCTATCACAGGAGTAATCCTAGGTACTTAAAACAAATAAAGGAATTCGTAATCGGATAAAATAAGAAATTGACGGATTTTATGCAAAGTAAATTCGTATAACATTGAAAGTCAACAATACAGTTGAATCACTATATGTAATGAATATGTCACGGCCGACGTGTAACCAGACGTTAACCACCCATACACACCGACAGACAAGTAAATAATAAAAACATATTTAAGACGGCTTTCATCAAGGAAAGATGAAATGGTGGTGAAAGATGACAATGATACCATGATTCGCGACCATAAAACACGATTATTCTTAAATAATGGAAAGAATTAATGAATGAAGGTATTAATAAAGCTGAAACACAATTTCAGCTGACGACGCCAATTTTCATCATTCTGAACTGCACTCATGACAATAATTTCCATGATTCAGGGAAATGAGCAGCTTTAGTTGGTTTAGTTTTAGAAATCAATTTAATCTATACTAATATTATAAAGAGGAAAGATTTGTTTGTTTGTTTGTTTGTTTGTAATGAATAGGCTCCGAAACTACTGGACCGATTTCAAAAATTCTTTCACCTTTGGAAAGCTACATTATCCCCGAGTAACATAGGCTATATATCATCACGCTACGACTAATAGGAGCGGAGTAGTAATGAAAAATGATGCAAAAACGGGGGAAAAAATTATAAGACCACGCGGGCGAAGCCGCTGGCGGGAAGCTAGTCGATGGATATGATGACCAGTTGATATCCCCGAATACAATAAAAAAAACACCAAAGAGAACAATATTTAAATGAATAATAAACTCGATTAGCTAAACAGCTCATGCGGTAGACGCGATGGTAACCAATTTAAATATAATGTAATTATGTATTTATAAGTATAACAGTACGAACTGCCTTTTGACTTTGCATTCACAACACAGAATAATTAAGTAAGATTAAAATCAGTTCCAAAAGTAACCCGTTAACAGTTTTCAGATTGTTACCTACAGTCATCTTAAGAGATGCAGTTTGATAAGAGATGAAAGAATTTAATCAAGATACCCATTCTAATTATTGTGCTCCATGTAAATAAGATTAAGCCCTAACTTAAGCTTAATTATTCGTAATATGAACCATAGTTGGCATTAATCGCAGTTTTTGCAACGTTAAAACTTGAACGAGAACACATGAAAACCAATTGGTTCCATTTGAGTGAATGCTCTAAACATTCAAAGTAAACAACAGATATATTTTAACAAAAGCGAAGCCTTGGATTTGAGAAAGATGATGTCATGTACATCATGTATGGCTTGCACATCACACGTGTAATTATTATAATTACTCCTTTTTATTAATAAGAATTGGCTGGTAGTTTTGGTGTAGGCAGAAGTTGAATTCGTATGAAAAACTTATAAGGCTAAAGATGGTGTATGCAAATCTGTTCATGTGCACATCGCTGTCAAATTATTCCAGTCTTGTAGATGATATCGTAAAACGTCGATCGAAAATCGTTAGGTAGGGTGCTTTTAAGATAACTACGCTATTATTACGCTAAGAGAACAAGACAAAGTTGTCAAGGCTTTTTTCATAGCATGGAAAGTCCTCATGGATCGTGTTTGCCACTTGGGGAGGCGCAGGGTACGTAGGACTTGTACCGACTAAAAATCGCAGGTGCCTTCCACTGCCATGGTCAATGGTCATGGGATTCATGACATTCGCTAGGACCAATACTACCCACAATAATGCTAATAAAATTTAAAAAATAAACAACGATATTTCGCAGTTTCCCAAAATCAGTTTCAACAAATACACTTTTCATTCATAACACGGAAAGCTACTCAAGTAATATTATGATTATTTAAAATAATTGTTTTATTAACATGTTTAATAATATCTGCGTGGGAACAGTGTTATTCAACATCGCGTAAGATTATTTCGAGAAACCAGAACCTGATTGCAACCCGCCTCACTGGTACGCTATAGCTACGTGCAGCAGACTACCATTTATATGGTCTTACATGGTCCTTTGAACGTAATAAATTTTGCTAAAGAATGGCTCTAAAGTAGTAGATGGATTTGGTTCTCTCAGGGTTTGTGGGGCCTTGGTTTTTTCTTTTCTAAATTCCTCGGTTTTATGGATTCTCCTGAACAATTTTAGAAATTCGTTTCTCTTATCATCAATCGTAAAATCAACTGTTTTTTAATTAGCTAGTTTGCTGTTTTCTCTGCGGTTGATAAGTTATTTAGGTTACACAGTTCTTAAAGAGTTCCCCAAGGAACAGTAGAAATCGAACTAACTACAAGTGCTACAACTGGGTAAAATAATTAAAATTATGTCTCGTACTTTGATGACGTCAATGCTATCATATTGGGAAAGATAGTTGGGTGACTAAGAACTATCTGAGTAGAGCATGAGTGTATTGCAGTGGTCGACTGATTTTTACCCAAATCATCGTTATTTACGCGAATGAGGTACACCTATTGATTCACTGCAATGCTCATCGATTCATATTCATTTAATTTTTCTTATTTATAAACAGTCACTTTAAAACATTTAGTTTTTGCGTTTGTTTTATGTTTATTGCTGTAAATGTCATGCGAATTACGACTTGGTGAGAGCAATGATACTTGTGTGGGTAAGTTTTTGTTAAGAGACTTAATTGTAAGTAAGTTTTAATTAATATACACATTCTATGAAATGTACATGAATATTTTAATTGCCACGGAAATAATAAAGAAGGTACAAGACAAAGCTTACTGAATAAATGATGAAAAAGATTACTAACTGGTGAGAAATACGATTACACAGGGTAGTTCTACATTTTTTATTTAAAACTGGATGATTGGATAATTCAATATTATGACTAATGCAATGAAAGTCTAAGTTAGAAATGCTTTGAATATTTATAACTTAATATGGGTAGATAAAGAGCAAAAACAAATGACTAAGAATCTAAACTGAAAAAAAACCTTCTAGATTCAGAATATGGAGACACAAGATACTTACCTGTTAAACAATAAACCAACAAAAAACTTTAAGACTTAAAGTGACTCCTTAAAAGCCAACGTAAGTATTATGTATGTCCATCTAATTAAGAGATAAAGATACAATGAGCTCATTTAGGATTACAAAGACCCCGAGTGTCCGATAAACACTACCACACGGTCGGTACCTACTAGTGACAAATTTGAGGTTTGAGGTATTAGATAACAGGTAAGAGGTAGGTACCTTATAAGACGCCAAAGATTATAAAGTAGTTAAAAGAATCCAAGAAGCAGGTGTGCAAACAAGAGCATCCGAACCCGCCGCACACCTAGACGCAAAGATATTTGTTATGATCACAACAGGAGGCACAAAGCCGGCGCATTCCGCTGCTGAGACAAACACCAACGTAAGCAAACAATCACCAACACTCAAACATCCAATCATTACGTGTATATTACTCATGCAACACAACCACATTACAAAAAATTTACTCACATTTAATAAACAAAATATGGCTGTATGTGAATGGATAAGCCTACTACCTTAATTTATGCGTAGACATGTTTAAAAAATTAAACTGTCAAATACCCGCCATCTGTAGAGCTCAGCTGAGCGAAACACAAGATCGTAATTTAAAACTTATGTAAAACTTACCTGTGTAAGCACAGCCGCCGGCCGCTAACACAGCTCGCCCGTTATCATTTAAATTTAAAACAATCGCTCAAAACTTCGATATCTTCCAGTGCACAGTTTAATTTCCACCTCGATGTTAAGTAATTATAACTTATATTAACAGTTAATAAAGCTCACGTGTTACTGCAAAGCGTTAGTGTTAGTTGTTTTAATTCTGTATATTCGCGAAGTCGTTTCGTTCGTGTCGGCCGCTCGGTATGCACTTTTGGGGTCACTCGGGGTCGATTGGTTTTATTGTGTTTTTTCGCGTGATACGTCTTTGAGCGTGTAGGTGTGGGTCGACTTGGCGTGCGGCGCGGTCGGCGTCCGAGCGATCACTGTGCGGCCGCGGAATGACCTGCGCCGGCTCACCGTGCCTGCCGCGGGATGCGCACGCGCACCTCCTACTCCTCCCTCAACCCTCTCCCACAGGCTTTCGTGCCCTAAATGATAAAATACTTATCGAAACGCGTTCCGAGAAAGCTACGCCACAATACACACATACAACTCTAATTAGTCTAAGTGTGTTATTTATTTTGGTACGATAAAAGCCTGTTCTTCGGCAGATAGCGTTTATGGCTAGGTGTAACGACACATTTTTGTGTGTATCTGTAGTCTTCGTATTGATACTTTACCTTTGATTCAAAGAAATGCCGCCTAAAACTCGTTAGATTCTCATTGGAGTTACCGTAGCCATTTCTAAAATCGTATTAATCGATGGAAGTTAAGATTCATAAATCTTCAAAAGATAAGTGCTCTAAGAGATAATCTTTTAAGACAATAATGTACCGAAAAGTGGTGCCGGTTGCACAATAGCCGGTGGCAGCGATGTAGCCGATACTGCACAATGGCAGGCTGGTCCCATTGTTGAAAATCCTGAACCAACTACTGATCCGGCTTAGCATAGAAATATTGAGAAGAAATTGGGTTTCTAAAGTTGTTTTCTGATTTGCTGCGAATGGCACCGAAATTGGCAGAACTTATCAAGAAGATAATCTGTGACAGATTATCAGTAATAATTGATGACTCGAGGTCATTCTTTGGGAGTAACGGTAATTTTTGTGAAACTTGATTACTGTGTTCTCCTTTGTGTCGCTCTTCCTGGAACGAAATGCGATTGCTTTCCGCCCACATTATCCTTATGGATGGAATTGGTAAAAGTAGATTAAAAGAACTTGAAGAATTTTCAAACTCGATAAGCAAACAAGTTGCTGTTTCGATTCGAGATTCCCTGTGGCAGCAGGTTCCAGGGTATTACATAGTAGATATTACCTAATGAGAGCTGGGAGCTGCGCGGCCTCGATTAAGACCATAAAAATACCAACATTACGACTTACAACTAGATAAAAGATACAAGTTGGCAACTACCATACTGGACGGGCTGAATCTAAAGAATTTGTTTGCCTTGTAAACATTTTTATGGTGTTAAATTTCCATAATGATCTGGAGAAAAAAAGTTGCACGGCTTGATTGAAATATATCATGCACGGGTCAAATCGATAAATAAATCAATTATATTACCCACTTAACCATTGCTATATATTTACTTCTTACCCAAAAAATGGGTAATCCAAACATTAATTCATGATATATCAAAGAACCTTCGTTGGAATTGTGTTGTTTGGAAGTTTGAATTTCTGACATTGTTTAGTACCTCACAACTAACTGTCCTTATACCTTAGTCCAATAAGTAGACCTTATTGGATTATCTTATTTCCACGATTATTACACTTTCTACTTCTAGAAACTCAGAATGAACTTAAGGAATCTGCATAACAATAATGGTACAGATGAAGTTAATTAATGAGGGAATTTGAATTAATGCAATATTTATTACGTTAAACGACTGATAACTCAAGTGATAGGTAGTTGGAATCTTGTTAACTCTGAGAAAAAAGATTTGTCGAAACACCGACCCGTAAAGATTCATTACAAATATTACAATACTATCAGTTTTATAGACATCCGTCTTTTAACATTGCGTGGTGTAAATTTCAAGGCTTGTGACAGCTACACTAGTACATTTTAGAGCTAGAAATCAAAGTGCGTAGGTATGTCTCTTAAAAGGCCTAAGACCTTAAGCCTAGGCCGTCGAAACTGATTCAATGTCTACATCCCACTACAAAGAGGTAGTGTTTCAAACAATGACATCACTCGTTTCTGATAATCGCCCACCCATCTGTTCGGCGGATCGGTTTTAAACGATCACGTAATATTTGTGGTCAAAACAAAAGTACCTATTGTTGAAGAAACTTCTTTAATAGTAAATTATTACCCAAACGACCTTCACTTTCAAATCAATACTTAAAATCAATATTTCCAAGTTCAAGATTATTTGGACACCGCAAGAACTTGCAGAACGAAAATGCATAGAAAAAAACAAGTCGTTATGTATGACAAGGAGCCCATAGATTGGAATAACAAATTGAATTAATGATGCCTTATTGACTGACATTCTAGACGGGAAGCCTTACTTAGTGGGATATCGTCATATCGCCCCGGGGAGAAACAGGGGTGCACCAGATTTTCACCTCCATGAAACAGTCATAGTGACGTCCGAGATCATTTCTTAAAAGTGGAACAGTACACGACAGCTCGTCCGGAGACTATTAGCCTCCCCCGACGCGTGCCTTATTTACCTATTCAAGGGTTTTCCTTCTTTCCTCCAAATAACCTCAACTTGTGTGGCAAGATAAGCTAGCTCAGTGTTTCATTCAGCTCAGATTCTAGCCTTCATAGTAACTGCCTGTATGAACCAGTAATACTAATTACTGCACGCGGCTTGAATAAACGCTGTTTTCAAAGTAACGGAAACGACTAATAATTAATATTCATTGGAAGCTAGGACAACTCAATTACTAAGGTGGTGATTACTGCACCTTTTATGGCAGGTGGTCTATGAGTGCTCATACTGTTCTGGTTTCTTGCAGGAATTAATCCTCTCTACCATTTCACCATAATGCCATCATAGACACTTCTCTGTAGATAGCTATTGCTACTCTCGCCCATTATATTTTTGCGATGACGACAGAATTTTAAAGAGATCACACGTATTATCACGGTTTTTGTAGCGCAATTGTCCTTTTACCCTATAACCGATTAACCGTAAAATATGTATTTGTAGTGGAGTGTACTGCGCCGTCGCCGCGCCGTGTCGGTCAAGTACGAATGATTCAGACTTGCATCAATAAACATTGCTATATGTAAGTGTGCAACTTTATTTAAATACCTGCTCATCTTGATCTGAGGTGCCCTCAGCCCTGTTACACCACTGCATTGCGAAATATTACCAACATCTGTTCTGAACTTGAATGGGTCCTGAAGTTATCAGTTTATCAATGGAAAATTTATCAAAATCTCAATGCTTCTTTATTTACGCGTAAAATGCACAAATGAGTTCGAAAAAATAATGCTTAAGCTCATCTAAAATCCCAGCACAAATTTTGTGCAAAGTAAAGATACCTACTTATAATTAAAACTTGTTTGGAAAAAAATATATATGTTAGTAGGTAAGTAGAAGCCTGCACTGCCATACATTTTAATTGTTATAAATATCTTCTAGGGTTTCGACCCGAACCCAGTACAAAGGTAATGACTTAGAAATCAATAGAACTTAAGGCAATGTAAGTAAACAGGCGAATCTTGTGGGCGCACTGGCAATCAAATAGGTAATATATAAAATAATTAAAGTGTTATGTATGACGAGTGGACTCGTTTTAATAGTCAAGCGGCTAAGCCATTTGATTGCTATACTTATTACCTACGAATGCATGTAAACATGGAAAAATTATGCGCTCTTATGGGATAATTGGTTTAATTTATATCTATTCAGTTCCCTATAAAAGCTGTAGTTTTCCTGTATTTAAAAGGTCTTAATAAAATGATTAGGTCCAATCAAAACATGCTTTTTTGTAACGAATTAGAAAAAGAGGTTTTCAAATTCCACGGCAAAGCTGTTGTTATTGGGAGCACAAGGTTATGTAATAATTACTAATGATAAAAAAATTATTTTTTTCAATGTTATATTTTTTTCTGTCCTAAGTTCTTTACTACTTTAAGTTGGACTACCTTTCCTATTGGCCACTGCACACCCAAAGTAAGTACAGTGCACCTCCTCGGCATGGTCGCCCACGCAGCGTGCGCAGGCGCAATGCAAGTGACGCCACGAATTAGCATCACAATCGTGCAGCACCACGCATTGTCCAGCGACACCATACGCAAACAATACTCACACATGAGTTGATTAACAATTAATGAGTTTTTATAGAAAATAGTACTAAATTATTTATTATGCAAGGACTACTTACTGTCATGCTTTTGAAAATAATCCCTGCCTCGTTAACCTAGTGATCGGAAGCGCGACTGCTATGAGGTCCTGGGTTCGATTCCCAAGTTAAGTTGTTAGTTTGTAAAGTAGCTTGTAGTTTAGATTTTCGCCTAGTTAGTGGCAGTATGCTCGTCCCCTGATATCAGCTGCAAGCTTTGAAAAATCTAGCTGTACTATCTTCTAGTATAAAACCATCTAAGGATACCAAATGTTATGGAAGGAAAAATGTGAATAAATCAATACGGTACTTGTAAGGTTGTTTCCCTAATCATGTTCTGAACAGAACCCCATAGACTATTGGAATAGACTATAGACAATAATATATAGAACGCATACAATTATTTACTTTTCACAGTTCTGTTAAAATCTCAGCGTTATAATAGCCAAGTATAATAATTACAGTAATGTTTTGTGTAACGTGCGCCCGCGCATCGCTCATTGTTTTGTCACTGGATACTTGTCGAATCATACCGCAGTAATATTGTAAACATTGCATCGTTTGCTACTTGTTACTGCTGCGAATTTTTGTTGGTATTCGTGGTGTTCATTACGATTTATGTAGTATAGGTACTATGGACCCGTGGCCTAAGTAGTTACGTGAACTGCGTGTTCCAAATTAAATCCGGTTCCGATCAGGCAAAACAAGCGTCCAACGTAATTAATCAATGTAAAAAAACTTCCAACAAAAAAACACCTTCCAACTGAAATTCAAGAGGATTTCTGCTTTTCTGGTCCAAAAAATTTGGCACAAAATTAGATGCGCCTGATGGCCCCCAAACAGTCAGCTCTTTTCTAAAGCTAGAGAACTCTTTATGTAAAGACATAGAGTACCTAGTACATAAATAAAATAATTTTACATTATTTACATCATTGCTCAAAATAACTGCAAAATAATTCAACAGACTTGTTTGTTTGTATTAAAACGATGCGATAACTCTAGTATGGTCATCTGAATTTATGGAATTAGAGCATAACCAGCCGATGACTTCATAAGTACCTCGTCCTGACTAATATGGCGGCTTCGATAGCCAAAGTTACCTCTCATTGAAAGCACAGAAGTGATTCTGAGAAATTTTGGCATAACCACCTGCATATTTTTGTTACTAATTAGTTTTTTACCTTTTTTGGACCCAAAAAGAAACTAGAAATAAGCTCCAGTATTTTGGTAGGAATATGATTTAGCCTTTAAAAAAATAGTAAGTATTAAAGCCGATACGATACAATTAATATAACTTTAGTTATAAGTTAACTGTACTACCTAGGTACTACAAAATAAAAAAGGATTAACAATCAAATCAATCAATTAATCGAAAAAGTCTTAATAATATCAACTAGAATACTCATCATTCACAAATGGCAAACTAGTAAAAGTAGTAAGTACTTGATAATATGACAGATTTCCACCATTTTCCTTGGGTAGCTAGTTCCTAGTTATAGACATTATGACAGATGAATAGGCCCTGAGCCATCGAGCCAACCATTCTTTACCGACACAGTCGTATTTCAATATGTCATATTGTATCTAAACCGAGATCGCGGCATAAATGGCAAGAGCAAATTACTCATATTGTAAATCAAAGGAGAGTGACACAATAAATCCAAATCGAGATAAATCAAACCAAAATAATGAACCTTGGAGTATGAATAAGACAAGCTAAGCAAGTAAATAAAAGTTTTAATTTAAAGAGTTTGAAAGATAATCACGAACTTTGGTTTCAAACAAGTCGTAGCACTATGTATGTCTATGTCTTAGCGCCTGTTTCACCACCTCCAGATAAGTTCCTGTTAAATTACTTGGTAGATAATTTCATACAAATTTTGTTCCATTTTTTGATTTATCTAGCGATTAGTAGATATCCAGAGGTGGTGAAACAGGCCCTTAGTCTTGTTGCTTGTATTCACTACTTTTGTTGCGTAGTTTTTAGTTATGTGGTACCTACATAGTAGCCGTTGTAATACTTAAGATTGAGGCGATTACTGAATCCTTTATTTATTTTCCGTTCAAAATAGCAGTGTATTATTTATTAGCTTATCTTATTAATACCAACTTATATAAAATTTGAAGGTTCTCCGGGTCTGCGTCGGTGGCACTATATGAAAATGGTAGTAAAGTAAACATCCATATTTTTATTTATAAGCTCGTAAATCTATTCTCTCTATATATTATCTATTTGTCTATAATGTTTTGTGATCGGGTGATGAGTTTTAAACAGTGGAGAAATCGAGTAGGTGCAAGATTCTATCACAAAGAGACCAATATATTATTTGTAGTTGCATAATAGTACCTAGCCTACAATAGAGCCAATTTATAACAAGATAAAAAATAAGTCTACGATATGGTGATTTTTTGAGTGATTTTAAGTTTAATTAAGTACTATGATATACTCTATGGAATCAATTCAAAATGTTCGGCTAAGTTTACGGTACGTGTTTCATCCACAAGCCGGGCCTGTCTTACACAAAGCTGCCACACCCCCGCTAGCTCTATCACGTCACAACTAAATCAATATAATCCCAAAGCTCGGCAGACTTCGAGGCGTTATCTGTGATATCCTGATCGCATTGATCATCGCTGTAAGTTGCCCACGCGCATCCAAATACAGCCACTTTTGTATCCACTACAAACAGTTTTAAATGAATGCTTAAAGTTGACGATTACACAATATTAGATAAAAATTCATTATCAGGCTTAATAGACAACATTGAGGGCCTGTTTCACAGTTTACTGATATGCTCCCGTTAAATTACGTAGTAGATAATTTCATAGGTACAAATGTTCAATTTTTTAATTTATCCGGCCGTTAACGGCTTAGCTACTAAGACTCACGTACCGCACTACGAATTGCATCGTATATCCGTCTATCTAGGGCAGGGATAATGATCCTAGAGAAATAATCAGTACATATTGTAAGATTTTCCAAAAGATAAGTGCAGAATTTTTATTTTTGTATTATGTCGATCTATGATTGACAGATATCATTTTGGATTTCTAAATCATCTATAGAATCTAGTATAAACTATATTATGTGAGTTGTTGGAACACCTAGCCAGGCGTGGTTATGGCAAATGGTGTAAGACTGTCAGAGTGGCGGCCAAGGAATGGATTATGGAAGGAGGATTGACGGTCCGGATGTGTGTCACCATCGCAGGGCGAACATGGATGAGAATAGCAAAGAACATGGAGATTGGAACTACAAATGAGAGGCCTATATCCAGCAGTGTGCTGCGGATGATGATGAGTTGCGTAGTCTATTCACTGATACCTTGTATTTTGTTTTTTTTTTACTTATGCCATCATTAAATTAAGACTTGGCCATTCTACATAATCATGAGAAATAATCAACGCTTACTAATAAGATTAAGCATTAAAGCATCCCTGCGACTGCGAGGCTGCGCGAGAGTGCTCGCCATATAAGGGTGCACGCGCCGCGGTGACGTCAGCGGCGCCTACGCGCATGGTGCGAGCTGAGCTGTGAATGAAATCACCTTATGTAGGGAAATTAGGTATTTTCTATGTTGCACCATACTTAATTATTGACTTATTACCTTAGCTATTATAAAGCATCTACAGGCTACTAAAGGATCTAAGAAATATAAATGTTACAACTAGTTACACTTGAATCGATAATAGTAGTAAGTTAGCTAAAAGAAAACAACAAAATTAGACTACTTACAACACATTTTACCCGCATCGCTACGATATCTTCAACATTTTTCTTAAGTTCAATCAGTTTAGTATGTTAATTCTATATACCTAAGTATATAAAAAATGTAGTTGATTTATACCTCACCACAACCACTATCAGTCGTGTCAGACTACGCAGAGTTGTACGATCGCACGTGCACTTGCAACGCGTTGCGCACGATCCTTGCGCACACGCACACGACGCGCGTGACGATGCGCACACGCAGCGATGATAACCCTCTGTGTAAATTGTTGCATTTCTTACATGAACGTCGTGGTTGTAGCAATGACATCAATATTATTAAGGGCAACTCCTTAAATGATGTATGAATGAATGATGTTGTTGAGAATATTTCGACAAGAATAATAATTGTGAAACCCTTTCAGGGCCATGTCGTGTTATGCTGTACCTTATATAGGTTATATAGGTACAATGTATGAGACTGTTTGTTACAATTTTTGATACTGGTTTATTTTAGACTAGCTGTTCCTCGCGGTGTTACGCGCGTTCATCTATTTTTCCCAATCCCGTGGAAATTTCCCAAAATCCTTTCTTAGTGGATGCCTACGTCATATTATCTATCTGTGTGCCAAATTTCAGCCCAATCCGTTCAGTGGTTTGTGCTGTGCGTTGATACATCAGTCAATCACTGTTGCCTATAGATTGGTCTTATTTTTTTCAGTGTTTCTTACGATCACTTCCTCTTCATAATTTCCGGACTGTTAACACCAATCCGATCTTCAATTAAAATGAACCAATTTTTCACCTCATTTATAAGCACCCAGAGGACTGGATGAGAGCATGTGTAGAGCAGTGTCTGTCTGTCCAGATTCGAACCCACAATCACGCGTAAGCTGAGGCTTATACTACCTTATCTTACATACCTCATCTTAGACAAAGTCACTTAGCAAGGATAGACAAGATGGACAAGGATCATAAATTACCGGGTGCCGTACTGCGCATGAATCAAAAGCTGCGTGGGCGCAGCCTTCACAGACCGATTGATGCGAGATGTGATTGTTGCTTCGCTTACTTCCGGAAATATTATGGCACATGAAAGATAGAACGGCAATTTTTGTTCGAACACTTTTTACTATTTACTTTCAAATGGTCTTCGAACCCTATAAACTAGCCTAACCTGACCCATGGTTTGCCTCCTCTTGTGAAGAGCATGCGAAAATATAAGTTTGTATTGCTTTGTTAGTGACCAAAGGATTACTTACACGGTGTCGCAAGCGCAGCCGCAGGACGCACGTGAGGCAAGCCGCGCGCCGGCCATACGACACTGTAACCGCGACCTGTCCAGAAATCACATTAGCTACAGTTGATAGGCTTTCTCAAATATCTTCATTTTGGCACAATTATATAGTTCTTAACGACTACTAATGTTGGTACACCTGAGCGGTTTTTTAGATAATTCTATTATATTATATTACTATGTAGGATCTTACTACTATTTTCGATTAACTAATAGTTATGTGAATCCTACTAAAAGGTGAGTTCTTCATACAAGAACACTAAACCCACATTTGAAATGATTTACAGAGGGTTGCTTCGAAGGAGCTTTTTCGTTTGGGTAATGTAGTTAAATTATTAATGAATTTATGATGGTGACAGAGTATTACAATATTCATAAAGAATGTGTACAATATATACTTAGGTATATAAATACATGACGTGTCATCGCTTGAAATCTTGGCCACTAAATAAGGAAAAGATTGTCATATTGTCATTATAAGTTTTATACCACAAGCCTTGTTTAAATATGCAAGGTTAGGAAAAAGACTAACTACTACACATGGTGGCAGATACATTTGAATAAAATTTCCTTTTTAGTTGTAACAGAACAAGTAATAATGACAAAGGGCACTTACTTTTAAAATACTCTTACTTTTAAACGAACTTTAAAAAGCGAAACGATATGTTTTTTGGTCTATCGAGTACCTACCTACTGCTAGCACTGCGGTCACAAGCGAAACTTAGTTTAGAAAGTGATTGATATATTCGCATTAGACGCTTTTATCGTTATCATAGTAAAGTTATTAATTTTGTTAAAAATCTCCTGTCATTTGCGACCGTTCCGACTTAAGTAGGTATAACTAGTTTTATTTTAAAATCAATTTGGTTAAGATAACTAATAATAAATTGCAGAGATTGTTTTCTTCGAAAACATTTCGCGAAGACGCTTCTGATTACCTGATCCAGTAATAGCACCCTATTGGTTATTATTTTCGTCTTATGTTAATGTTTATATCGTCTAAAGATTATTATTTACTTCGGAAGGTACAATTGGTGGAATTTGTTTCGAAAATTGTCTGGTTTCCTTTTGCAAGATATTTAATTTTATATTAACCATAGTCTTTACAAAAAAACCGGCTGCTTACTTTTGGATAACCGGTGGATAATCACAATAATATGAACATATAAAAAAATTAATTGGTCGTCATCCATCATCAAGTGATGATTTAGGATGCTGACACAAACTTAGGAAAAGGCTTAGGAGAATGGATCTAAGGAGAGCGATAGATTGGAGAATTGATTAAAAAAACGTGCGCGAGGGATGAGCACGACCTGATAATAAGTGATCATCTTTTATCGTGACAGGCTCGCTTACTTTCTATAACATGACACACCAGCAACATGCTAGGATAGAACCAACTCGAAACTCCGTACAGCAAATGCTCCAAGTTTTTATGTTTAATTTTTCAGAGGACGAAGAGACTGACAAGCTGGAAGAAAGACTGAAAGTATTTTTTAGTGATTGGCTGACGACGAACGACGCTGCTGTACCTATTGCGTGTAGTAAAAGTAAAAATCAGGTTATCGGCCTAGACCTGAATTGTCCAGTAACCACCGACAACCCTACACTTCATGCTATGCTATGCCCTACGGCAGCAAGCCATTGCCTAGGTAGAGAAGTGGTCATCAGCACAACATTATAGTTCAGAAACATAAATAGGAATGTGTAAACAACCATATATTACTAATACTAACACCAATAAAGCTTTGGACTTAACCGCAATGACAGAATATTTGCTATTTACGAGGTCCAAATTCATAGAATTTTATAAAAATAAAATCATGCAACTAACTAGTCATTGGGGTCAATGCTATAGATACCTAATAATTATAATGTAGCTTATATTTTCATATGTAAAATCTGAATAAGTTCTCAAGAATTATGTAAAATTGTTTGAAATTCATGAATCATATTTTAAGTTGAATTTTTTTACTAAGCTACTTTGTCCCACTGCTGGACAAAGGCCTAAGAAATAAGCTCACAATTACAATACCATTTTATTTAGCTTGGTTATAGAATACTTTGGAAAAGGTCGGAGGTCTAATGAATAATATAATAATGAACACTAGAATTCAGAAATACAAACCTCCGAATTAGACGGAGATTTGAATTTGAGCTATATACTATACTAGGTACTAATGTACACCCACAGTGCCAACACTTATGGGGTACAAATCAATCTTCTAGATACTACTGAGAATTTCTAACTAATTAGCACTGGTCCAAACCTGGGAATCTAACACAGAACCTCAAATACAGCAGTCGCGCTTACGAATACTAGGCCAGAGAGGTTTAAAATAGGAAAGATAAAAAGATATACTTAAACGCCGAACAGTCATAAAACTGAACTGTACCAGTTTATTAACTAGTACTTACAACGGCTTTTACAAATGTTAATTGTACTTCAGGATGTCAGAGTCATCATCAATCATCAATTATAAGCCGGCCCGTGACCCATATACCATCACCACAACACAAATGAGTTCAAGGCGTCTGATGTCACTTGACAGTGATGCAGTTCGTTTCTAGTAAATCGGTTTTCCTGTTAATTGCTGCAATTAAACTAAAAGTAGCCCATATAGCATGGGCGACTGTGCCAGCGCAAATTTGTCATGCAGCTGCAGTAACAAAATAGTAAACTGATGACTGATGAGTGATGATGACCAGACCAACGAGGCGTGGGTCTGGTGGTCCCAAGTGCGACTGCTACGCTAGAGGTCCGGGGTTCGATCCCCTGGTCGACCAAAGTGTTGTTGGGTTTTTTGTTAAATTCCCAGCAGCAGCTTGGAGTCTGGGTTTGTGCCAGGTTGATAGTAATATAGTATAATGTATAGGCTCGCCCCCTATTACATGGACCTAAATACCGGCGAAATGTGGGTGTACATTAATACGCCTCTGCCTACCCCTTCGGGGAATACAGGCGTGATGATATGTTTTGTACCCATTGACACGATAAGAAACGAAACATGAAAAAAAAAGTATTTTTAAACACCACAGACAGTAAAAAGCCATACGCCTCTTAACGCCCTCTCTACAACTCTGCTAACAATTCTTGTTCCGGACCGGCACTGAACATAAATCCCAAATGCTCTTTGATAATGTAACGCACTAGGTCAGAGATGTCAACATGAATGTTTATGTATGTTTAATACCTCGGACACCGTGGAAATCAGCACAATCGTACACAACATATCGCGCGACTATAAAACATATTTGCGCATGAAATCGAGAGTGCAGGCATTGGCGCGCCGTATAGGGAACACGCCGCCCTTGTCCCACTGGGGGGTGAACGGCAGGGCTGCCAACGACAATATGCAAACACTATTTTACAATGTCACAGGGTTTCATAAGTTATCGCATCTTAAAAATATATAATGGGCTATACCTATAATAAACTATCTTTCAGGATCCACTCTTAATTTAAATAAGGATTCCATATTTAATTTAAATAGAGTCTACGCTGCGTCTATCAAAGAAAAAATATAGATTAGGTTCAATAACCGTAGGTACACTTAACTTATACCAGAAAGATTACCGTGCAAAGTGTAACCAAGGACTATGTTTGAGCGCTAGGTAAGTAGTGATTAGTGTGCTGCCTCACCCTACGCGTAGTGGGGCAAAATACTTTAAATTCTACATAATCTTGTCACAACCCTACAGTATATCTGAATCATAATGCCATAATACGATGCGATGCGTATCAAGCGACAGATTTACGAGCTGATGCAACCGTGCACCACCCCGACCTTACTCCAAGTGCTTATGGCCACTAATTAAAAATTAATACTTTTAATATAATTCACGAGAATACAGTGATTTTTGTAATCACAAAGTTTCAACAAATTGCATTATTTATTTGATGCTGAAGTGATAGTAAGATCATTTGGGCGCCTGGCGATCAGAGTTGCTGGCATGGTTCTAAAAAGTTGTAGAAGAACTGTCAGACACTAAAATATTATTAGGACTAAAGAAATTCTCTGGAGGTCACCGTTCTTTTATGAAATTACCGTCGACCTCATACGTTGACGATAATAAAAAAAACACCATGGGGTTGATGACGTGCGCGTGTCATGCAGAATGTGGATTACAACTGCAAAACAACACAATTGCGTGCGCTTGCGCAAAGGCACAATGCTTTTATTGTTGGTTTTCTACGTGCGCACCTTAGCGTCACGGCACCCGGGTCAGGTGGCCGCGGCGGTCCGGAAGACACCCGCCGCCCTTCAGGGAACCTGCTTCCTTACAGGGCAAACTTTACCTACGTACAAAGTACGGGGTACTTACAGACATCTAATCGAAAAATCTGTGAAATAAGTAATAGTTGGAAAAAATATGCCAGAACATTTGTTAGATTACCTTCGAACAAAATCCAATACCGTTTCTATTAGGTACCTACCTACTAATCCTTAGAATAGTTGATATACAATCCTTCGAAACCGTATTTTAATCCTTCATTCAAATTCAATCATTTCCGTTTTCCTTAAGCCTGATCCTAACTTTCTAGTTGTAGATAAGTACGTACTTCAATGTTCTTGCTTTGTTCGTTTACAATTTTCTGAAAGAGGGTAGGTAAATACTTACCGTCCAGCGACGATGCGACAACACTTCTACTCCTATTATATTGTACATATAATTGTTTGTTATAACTATTTATTACACACATAAACATAGCCACTTTGTTCGTTTCTAACATTTTAGACGTAGGTAAACTATAGTGTTAAATTTTTCTCCCCGTGGTTGTCAATGACCGTCGAGCACAGATTACTAAATATGCAGCAACCGTCGCGTGGTCAACGTTTACGTCTTGATCTATCAGTGGCGCGGTGGCGCCTCTATCGGTACTCGGCGATATTGTTTGGCAGTTTTTTTTGCCAGTAACATAATCAGGATAATTTATGGGATAATTATTATTCTTGCTTTCATCTTTTCGCCTGTCATTATCAAGTAGGTCGACAGTCAAAATGTATAGAACAGTGGATATATCTCATGCATATCTGTAGGCGAAGCGGCTGGCGCCTTATTTTTTTTTAATTTAAATTACTGGTTATTTTTTATTGTAAGTAATTGGCATTATCTATGTAACAAAATGCTAAATAACTATTTTTAAAGATATTAATTAGAAGACAAATACGATCTCGGGCAGGGAGCGAAGGTCTCGATAGCTTAGTGCCCAAAGCGTTAGGGACTGGTACATCGTATTTTTTTGGTAATTAAAAAATATCTGTATAGGTATGTATTATTAAAACACTCCCGTTATTTCTTTCATGACCGTTTCCTCGTAGATTTTTTCTCAACACTGACTTATAAGTAGTTACATAAGTTCAGGGTACCTACTTGTGTATTGATCGCAAATAAACTGCATTAGCAGTAAACAGGCTATATTTCACTCTCGTTTTGGAAAAGCGAGTGTCGTGACATGTCCATAGCGGCGCGCGCTAACTGTGTCACACGCAGGGGTGGCACTCATTATTGCTTGCTTCGAAAATAAAATGAAACGGTTTTTGAATGATATACTTTAAATATTTATTTGATCACGACGATATACGTTCCTTCCGACACTCGGGACTCTATATATCTTATCTATACATATGTATATCGGACCCCACAATAATAAAGCTTCCCGGTTTCGACTCGGACCGTAAAACGTAGACGCGACCGTTTCTATTTCAACTCCCACCACGGGAAGAATAACCACCACCTCCATAAATGGAGATTAAGGGACTCACATCAGACCGTGTCCTACGTGGTAAATAAATGTACACTTCGCTGTTTACCCGGGCAGTGGAATGTCGGAACTTCACAGATTTGCACCCACCGTACGGCGGCGGGTGTAAATTTGTGAACTTCCGACATTGGCTGGCTGAAAAACCTGTATATAGAGGTTTGATGACCTTTGGTGACTATCTTGGTAAGAATCTCGATCACTATAACTTACCATTTTTATGGGACGCGACTGGCAATGCGCAGTGTGGACATCGCACACTGATTGGCAGATGCAAAGCCAACATCTGCAAATGCGAGGATTCAGAGATCCTTATCTTGATCAATGTGACTGCGGTGATCCAGAGTAATCTATCACACTTGCTAGTCTGTCCATTGTTCCAAGTACCTGCACGAAGGGGATCTATTTGCGCCTAAAGCCATCGAGGTGGCCTCATGTTACTCCAACATTGTATAAACATTGATACTGTAACAAAAAAGAGGTGGATGCTGATTACCTATATAACGCTATGTTATTCTCCAGCATGTGTTCATTGTACAGGACAAAGTAAGTACCAAACCGAAGTTTTTAGTTAGTATTGCACATTTGAGGACTTATACCGCAATTAAAGTGGCCACCACAGGGGCTCAAATTCTATAAATAAAATAGTAAAATTACCATTTATACGAAAAGAAGTTAGTAATATTGATGGTAACTTCCTCCTGTGGCAACCCTAGCCGGTCCACGGCGTGTCCATACCGGGCCGCCGCGCCACATGGACGGCCATATGGTGGCTCACTTGCATCACCACATCGCCACCTCACCTCACCCCACCTCGGGATTAGGCAGACTTACACTACACTAGGCTGCTCTCTAACAAGTGGCTAAAATGATTTGTGTATTGAGAAAGCTGGTTTCGTAGCTTGATTGGAATAATTGTTCGTTTCTAATACCTACTTAGCACTTACAAGGCACTCGCTGTTTCGACATATTTTATTATTTTTATTAAATTGTTTTGGCAAGTTCTGTAACTGCAGCTGTTAGCAACATATCTGACTGCGTAGGTATGGTAGTTTTACTAATTTTCTTGAATGATATTTGTGAAACAGCTAACGAAGATACATAAGAAAATTAGTATTCGGAATACAATTTATTTAAGAAATAAAGATAAAGCTTCATCATCAACCGATATTTAGGTATGTCCCACTGTGGGGCACGACCTTACTTTCAGAATTAGAGGGATTAGGTTCTAGTCCACTACGCTTACCTAATGCGGATTCCCTTCTTAATTCCCCCTAACTCTGAGGACACTCGTGCCCAGCATTTGGACATACTTACACACCGTCAAGAAAATTCTCTTTCGCTTGTATTGTGTTACATAATCTTACGTTTATTCCAATCATTGGTCAGGTTAACAGTAATGAGCAGAAAAAACAAAACCATTATTTGTTTATAAATAACTATATTTAGTAAACAATAAAATATATCTCGCTATGACCTTAAATATTACACGTAATAATATAAACTGCTGTCAGTTTGTTTGGCTTTGGCAAGCTGACGTCATATACATTATGGCAACACAGGTCGGCTGCGACGCGACCGAAGTTTGGCTTTATCAAGGAGTTATTACTTAACGAAAAATATACTTTGGAATTATATATTATGTAGAAAAACTACGTTCATTTTGAGTAATGGGTTGGGCTGGTAACCGACCGAGCTTGTACGAAATTGACTTTAAGGTATTTCCAATTGTGTTATCTGGAGCCTCAAATAAAACACTGGAATACCATCAAGATATACAATTTAATAAAAACACAAAAAAATACTTATACTTTTCGACGGAACGAAACCATAGCGCGATCTAAATCGATCCCAACGCCATCTATCGCGCTAAGGTACAACACAAAAAATGCAATGGTTTCGTTCCGCCTTAACATACCCACCCACTAAGGACGACAGTCCTTGATACATAAAGAAAACACAGATATAAACATGTACATAAACTTAGGTAAATCATAAAACAACCATTGGCTTAAACAGAATGTTGATAACTAAAATATTATTAACATTGAGATAAGTGGAGATTAAATATCTCTAGTAGGTAATATGCACAATTTGGATAAAGGTCGCTTAATATCAGAATTTTTATAACGTAATGTTACTACACGAGTTACATTATCGACTCCCGGATGTTTTTTTATAATTCTACCCATCAACCATCTCGCAGGTGGTAGATCTGGTTCCCTAACCAAGACGACATCACCAACCACTGGCTCCGAATTCAACTGTTTCCACTTGAGTCTCTGCATTAATCCTGATATGTATTCTGAAGACCATCGTCTCCAGAAATGTTGCAACATACGTTGACATAGTTGCCATCGCCTCAATGAGCTGATAGGAGTTTGCTCATAACTACGCTCAGGAGGCAGAATTAAAGGTTCTGTTGGGTTTATAATAATATTTTATGTAAAGCGTAAGCGCGGTCTAATTCAAACAGTGTCATTCAAGTATTTTCTAAATGTCAGTTGTCAAACGTCATTCACTTCTGTCAGTCATGTTATGTCATAGTTCATTTCATATGTCAAAATAGTTGCAATACAGATCTCGTACCTTTCACTCGCATTTTCATTGCACAATATAAAGCGGCGCCCTTTTCACATAATCAGGCAAAACTCAGCCTTAGCAAGTTACAACATGGTCCATACGAGCCGCATTGTATAAAGAACTGGTCGAAACCAACCGTTAAGGATCGCCGCCAAAAAAGTTTTTGTGTGAAAAATTATTGTAAAAGAACACTTTATCGTGGTTATTAACAGTTATAAAGTGCATTCTTCAAGTGTTTTAATGACATTACCAAAGCAAGCGTTGTAAAAAGTTAATATAACAAGAAATCACAATGGAAGCCATAGAACAAACATTGGATGTTCTAGAACATTTTTCGGAAAATATCACGAAAACCAAAACAAACTTCAATAAAACTCCTAAATCTAGAATAACTAAAAGTTTCTTGGAAGCGAGATTGCAATGTTTAGAAGAATATTGGAATTCTTACCGTAATAATTACCAAAGTTTATTGAAATGTACAAAAAAGGAACAACGAAAGAATATAACCTATTTTACCGAAAATATGTACAGTGAGTGTGAAGACACATATTTGGATTTGAAAACTGAAATTATGGATACGCTTCAGTCATTTAACATAGGAAAAGCAAAGGATTCAACACAGAATGCATCATTATATTCACCACGAAAAGAAAGTTCAAGTAACACCGAGGTCAAACTTCCGAGAATCAACTTACCTACTTATGCAGGGGTTTATGAGGAATGGCAGTCATTTGAGGATACATTTACGGCTTTAATATCGAAGAACACGACATTGAGTGATGTGCAGAAACTACACTATCTCAAATCATGTTTAGTTGGTGAAGCAAAAAATACAATTAAACATATTCAGGTAACAGAACAAAACTATGAAAGAGCTTGGGAAACTTTGAAGAACAGATATAGCCACAAGCGGCTTATTGTGAATGCTATCCTAAAGAAGTTATTTACAGTGAAAAAGGTGAATACACAATCATCGGGACAGTTAAAAGTTCTCATTGACAGTACAAAAGAGTGTTTAAACAGTTTAGATTCTATGGACATTTCAACATCTTCTTGGGACCCTATGATAATCTTTCTAACTGTACAGAAATTAGATTCTGATACACACAAAGAATGGGAAACTTATGTAAGTAGAGAACACCAAACTAACCTACCTACCTTACAAGATATGATCACCTTCTTGGATAGTAGGATACACACTCTTGAATTAACCTGCTCATCTTCTACAACTGCTCAAAGACCACATAAGGAACGCTCTTGTCACACATCAGCCGTAACAGTTACTTGCAAATTATGTAATGGCCAACACCTTCTATGCCACTGTAAAGAATTTGTGAAGCTAGACCCGGACAAGAAAGGCGAGATCATCAAAAACAATCGATTATGCTACAACTGCTTATCATCAGGCCATTCAGTGTATTATTGTAAACAGAAGACTTCTTGTAGAATTTGTGGAAGGCGACACCATTCACTTCTTCATCGCAGTAAGAAGGGAGAAGATACTCAGGGCACAGAGAAGAATAATGACACACCTGAAATCTCCTCAATGCACACGCATAATGACATACAAGAAAATCTTCAGAATGAGTCTATTATAGTGAACTTTGCATGTAAGCAGAAGAAAGCATTGTTAGCAACAGCATTGGTACCGGTCAAGAGTGAATCGGGCCATGAGACATTGTTAAGAGCATTAATCGATCCTGGTTCGCAAGCATCATTTATAAGTGAGAATGCAACTCAACTCATCAGATTAAAGAAGACTTCTATACAAGGGACAATTACAGGAGTAGGATCCACTACAACTCCAGTGCGTTATGTGGTACAGTTGGAGATCTCTTCGAGGTATGATAAGCAATTCAGTCTCCCTGTTAAAGCATATGTTATGAAATCACACATAACGTCAAAGCTGCCCAGTTCTACTATTGAACCAAAATCAAATTGGTTACATTTGGATGGCCTAACATTAGCTGACCCACAATACTTCATGTCAAACAGGATTGACCTATTGCTTGGCATTGATGTATACACTGAGATTGTGAAGAATAATTTAGTTAAGGGTCCACCAGGCTCACCATCTGCTCAAGAAACAACGTTAGGTTGGATTTTATTTGGCAACATATCAGAACCTAAACAATCTAACAATGACTTAGTTGTCATGCATCATAAGGTAGAGATAGATATGGATAACCTATTAAAGAATCTGTGGAGCATTGATGATGCAACAAAACGCAATCTTACCTTTGATGAACGCACATGTGAAGAGATTTATAACACAACACATTCCCGAAATTCAGATGGAAGATATGTAGTGAAGTTGCCCTTTAAAACAGCACCACAAGAAATTGGACTTACCAGAGATATAGCGTTGAAGAGATTAGAACAATTAGAGAGAAGATTACAAAGTAAACCACAATTGAAAGAAGAATATAGCAAAGTTATGGAAGAATACATACAGCTTAATCACATGGAAAAAGTTCCTAGAGAAGACATAGATAATCTTTCAATATATCTACCACACCATGCTGTCATTCGAGATAGTGAAACAACCAAAGTCAGAGTTGTTTTTGATGCCTCATGCAAAAGCTCAAACAACAACTCGCTCAATGATTTGTTATTTGTTGGACCTCAATTACAGGAAGATCTGCGAAACTTAATTATGAGGTGGCGCACGAAAAGAATCTGTTTCATAGCAGATATTCAAAAGATGTACCGCATGATACTTGTCACTAAAGAAGATGCAGATTACCAAAGAGTGTTGTGGAGATCAGATCCCACACAAAAGGTTGAAGACTATCGCATGCTCAGAGTTACATTTGGCACTGCCTCAGCGCCCTACTTAGCCATCAAGACACTAAAACAACTATCAGTTGATGAACGGGATAAGTATCCTATTGGAGCGAAAATACTAGATGAAGATTTCTATGTAGACGATTGCATAAGTGGGCATGACACTGTCAGCAAAGCTGTACAGGCAAGTCAAGAATTAATACAATTATTGAAATGTGGAGGCTTCACTATACAAAAGTGGGCATCAAATAGCAAAGAGTTCATAGATACAATCCCACAATCACTCAGAAGCAAATGTGTTGACACTAATGATAGCTTAATCCAAACATTGGGTCTGACATGGAATATGAATACAGATACATTTCATTATCAAATTAAACTACCACCTAAATCAACCTTAACAACTAAAAGAAATATTTTAGGTGACATACAGCGATTCTTTGATCCCCTGGGATGGATTTCACCAGCAATTGTTCCTGCTAAAATGTTGATACAAAATATCTGGAAAGAAAGACTTGATTGGGATCAAATGGTTGGAAGATCCCATGAAGAAGAGTGGAACAGAATAAGAGAAAGCTTTAATCATTTACACAACATACAAGTAAAAAGATGGATGTATACAGGAAAAGAAAATAAGAAGATAAATCTGCATGGATATTGTGATGCTTCCATGAAAGCATATTGTGCCGTAGTATATTACAGAGTAGAAACAGAGAATGGAAATATTAAAACAGGAATAATAGCATCTAGAACTAAAGTAGCACCAGTTAAAACAATTTCTCTCCCACGCCTGGAGCTATGTGGTGCGGTGCTTCTAGCCAAATTGTTAACACAAGTGAGAGAAGCATTAAAATTGCCAGAAGACCAAGTCTACGCATGGACTGACTCAACTGTAGTGTTGTCATGGCTTTCAGGTGATCCCAGCAGATGGAAACAATTTGTCAGCAACCGTGTAGTTGAAATACTGGACAATATCTCTAATACCCAATGGTTTCACGTCAGATCAAAAGATAATCCAGCCGACATAGGCTCTAGAGGTATATATGTAGAAAACTTAATAAATAATACATTATGGTGGGAAGGGCCAGAATGGCTTAGAAATAGAAACATAGATTTTACAAGATCAAACATTACACCTACCGAGATTGAAATGAAGAAAATATCTGTTAATTTTAACCTAGAAGAAAATAAAACAAAAATTAAATTTTATAACTTTAATACATTAGAAGAACTTCTAAAAACAGTTATTTATAGTTTGAGATTTTTGAGATTTAAGAAGAAACCTGAAGATATAGATAAAGCAATTACTACTACAGAAATAGAGGAAGCATTATTAAAATGTATACAGATAGATCAAAGTGAAGAATTCACAAAGGAGATAGAAAGTTTACAGAAAGGAGGAAATGTAAGAAAGGAAAGTTGTTTAAAAACTCTAAATCCCTACCTAGATGAAAGAAATATCCTAAGAGTGGGGGGAAGATTACGCCATGCAAACATAAGCGTTGATCAAAAGTATCCCATAATTTTAGGTTCAAAGAGTCAACTCTCACAACTCATTGTAGCTGAAGCACACAGGAAAACACTACATGGAGGCATCCAGCTAATGCTCAGTTACATTAAATCAAGATATTGGATAATAAAGGTAAAAAACCTTATAAAGGTGCATGTCAATAAATGCATAGTATGTGCTCGCCATCGTGCCATATCCAAAACTCAACTTATGGGTGATCTTCCTAAAGCTCGCATCACACCTGCTCGCCCCTTCATTCATAGTGGAGTTGATTTCGCCGGCCCTCTGCAAATATTGATGTCTAAGGGTAGAGGAGCTAAATCACACAAAGCATACATCTCTATTTTTGTTTGTATGGCCACAAAGGCCGTGCATTTAGAGCTTGTTGGTGACCTAACGTCTGAGGCATTCATCGGCGCATTTAACAGATTTGTTGCACGACGAGGTAGATGCACGCAACTGTGGAGCGACCACGGTCGAAATTTTGTTGGTGCCAATAAAGAGTTACAATCAGCATGGAAAGAAGCAAATCTCAACTTACCTGGTCATCTCGCAGACATTCTCGCAGCAGACGGCACGCAGTGGCACTTCATCCCGCCGTACAGCCCAAACTTCGGGGGCCTATGGGAGGCCGCTGTAAAATCCACCAAGTTCCACCTGAAAAGAATTCTAAATACTCACCTGACGTACGAAGAATTATCCACAATCTTGTGCCAAATCGAAGCTTGCCTCAACTCACGCCCGCTGATACCAGTTGATACTGCTGACACTGATCTGGAGATATTGACCCCGGGTCATTTTTTAATAGGAGAGGCGCCTGTCACCATACCGAGACCACACTCAGGTGATGTTAACATCAATCATTTATCCAGATGGCAACTGTGTCAACGACTTGTGGCAAATTTCTGGCATCGGTGGCAAAATGAATACCTGTCACGCCTGCAGACTCGGTCGAAGTGGATAAAGAAGCAAAAGGAATATGAGATTGGCGATATAGTACTTTTAAAGGATGACCAATTGCCGCCTGGAAAATGGGCTCTTGGTCGAATCGTCGCTAAACACCCAGGAGAAGATAATCTTACTCGAGTGTACAGTATTAAGTCCCGTAGTGGCATAATACAAAGATCTATTTCTAAAATTTGTGCTTTACCAATTAATAAGGATTAAATGTTTAATTTGTTTGGCACATTGTTAAAGTAACTTGTAAGTCATAGTCACAAGTTAGTTATTTAATTGTTGTAGTAACAAGCCCACTTTAATTAAAAATAATTTAATTTAGTTTGTATAGAGTCAAGCAATAGTTACAAAATTTAAATATTACAGTCCACTAATTGTTGTTGTTAACTATTGGTTTTAAATGTTTAGCTATTTGTATCTGTAGTAAAGGACTTAGTCCTTTGGTGGGCGGCATGTTGGGTTTATAATAATATTTTATGTAAAGCGTAAGCGCGGTCTAATTCAAACAGTGTCATTCAAGTATTTTCTAAATGTCAGTTGTCAAACGTCATTCACTTCTGTCAGTCATGTTATGTCATAGTTCATTTCATATGTCAAAATAGTTGCAATACAGATCTCGTACCTTTCACTCGCATTTTCATTGCACAATATAAAGCGGCGCCCTTTTCACATAATCAGGCAAAACTCAGCCTTAGCAAGTTACAACAGGTTCCCCTACTAAAAAATGACCTGGCGTCAGCGGTTCAATGTCCTCCTGCGTTTCGGTATATGATATTGGTCTGGAATTCAGACAAGCCTCAATTTGAGCCAGTAAAGTAGTGATCTCTTCGAAAGTCAGAGTAGAATTGCCAATTATTCGTCTTAAGTGGTGCTTGGTTGATTTCACCCCCGCCTCCCATAGACCTCCAAAGTTTGGTGCGAGTGGGGGTATAAAATGCCACTGAGTTCCGTTTGTAGCTAACCAGTCCGAAATTTCTGGTACAAAGTTGGATCTTTCCTCATTAAACAATTCTTTGAGCTCACGTGCTGCTCCTACAAAGTTACTACCATTGTCGCTATACAAGTTGCTACAATGACCTCGGCGTGCAACAAATCTCTTGAAAGCTGCTAAGAATCCTTGGGACGATAAATCGCTCACTGCCTCCAAATGAATTGCTCTTGTCGACATACATATGAACAAACATATGTAGCCTTTATAGGACCTATTGCCACGACCTTTAGAAACTCTAATTGTGATAGGCCCAGCATAATCTACTCCACTGAACAAAAAAGCTCGCGTTGGGGTAACTCTTTCCTCAGGCAATTGCCCCATTAATTGATTTTTCTGCTGGATACGATAACGAGCGCACGTAACACATTTTCTGTAATGAAATTTTACTAAATTTTTAGCTCCTATTAGCCAATATTTGGAGCGTATATAGTTCAACATAAGTTGTGGACCTCCATGTAATGTTTTGTTATGTGCATCTGCAACGAGTAGCCTTGCGAATGTTGAACCATGGGGAACTATTATGGGATGTCTCCGATCCTCTTCTATATGAGCTTGGTGAATTCGACCACCGACACGAAGTATTCCGAGGGCATCTAAATATGGATTCAATGAGGTAAGTTTTGATTTTTTCTTTATATTCTTTCCGTTACTTATATCTTGTATTTCCTGAGTAAAATGTTTGTCTTGACACCTTTTTATCATTATATCTAACGCTTCATGTATTTCCTCTTTCAGAAGGTAAGTATGGTTTGGTTTATTATCATTTTTCTTTTTCAGGAATCTTCTGCAATATGCCACTACTCGCAGCAGCTTTGTCAATGATGAAAATTTTTCCCACATATCTTCTTCATCTTCAATTGCGACATGTACTAATTTCACCTTTTCTTCCAGGTTCGTGTTTAAATTCTTAGGGTTTACATAAGTTATTTCCAGGTTCTTCAACCAATATGGCCCATTAATCCATAACTGGTGAGTACTGATATCTGATGGTTTAATTCCCCGTGACGCAGCATCAGCTGGATTATATTCAGATTTTACATATGACCACTGATTTCGATCTAACCGTGATGCAATCTCCGCCACTCTGTTACCAATGAATGTTTTCCATTTGCACGGATGGTGGCTCAACCACGCTAGAACCACCTCAGAATCGGTCCACGCATGCCAACACTGCTTTGCAATTTCTAACACTGTGCCAACTTCGACAAGTAATTTTGCCAAGAGAACTGCGCCGCACAACTCCAATCGCGGAATGGAAACTTGTTTAATTGGTGCCACTCTTGTTTTAGCTGATATCAGAGTGACACTTATATCACCTTCACTACTTACTACTCTTAGGTACACCACGGCACCATAAGCAGCATTAGAGGCATCGCAAAAACCATGAAGTTCTGTTATACGATCATCACCTTTGCCTTTCATCCATCGAGGGAGACGGAAATTGGTAAGTTGTATCAATTTTTCACGATAACCCACCCATTCTTCTAATAAAATCTGTGGTAACTCTTCATCCCAACCTATACCTGACAACCATAATTTTTGAATTAGTATTTTAGCAGTTATTATGCTTGGTGCAATCCATCCCATAGGATCATATAGACGAGATATGTCTGAAATAACCTTTCTTTTTGTTACAGGTGCAGATATCGCCGGCAGCTTCACTGCGTATTCAAACTCATCCTGAATCCGGTTCCACGTAAGTCCTAATATTTTATTTTTACTCTCAAGCTTTTCTTCTAACCCTTTAGATTCCTTTATTTTTCCTACTTCTATATTATTTTCTTCTATCATTTTCATTACTGTTTCATCATTGCTATTCCATTTTTGTAACTCAAACCCGCCTTTATTTAATAAACCATTCAATTGCTCGTAAATAATCATTGCTTCCTTAACATTTTGACACCCAGACATAAAATCATCCACGTAAAAATCCCTTATAACCTTATCGGCTGCCAGTGGGAATTTGCTTCCTTCATCTTTAGCTAGTTGTATTAATGTTCTTACTGCCAAATATGGCGCTGAAGCCGTGCCAAAAGTAACCCGTAGTAATTTGTATTCAGTGATATCCTTTTCAGGAGATTCTCGCCAGAGAATGCGTTGGAAGTCAGCGTCATCTTCGTCAACACGAACTTGACGATACATTTTAGTAATATCCGCAGAAAGGCAAATTGGATGTTTTCTCCAACGCATTATTATATGACGCAGCTCTGATTGTAAGGTAGGTCCAACCATCAAGTCATTATTCAATGAGATTCCATTAGAACCCTTACAGGATGCGTCGAAGACTATACGCACCTTAGTTGTCGTTTTATCCTCTCTTATTACCGCGTGATAAGGTAAGTGTACTCCCACCATAGGATCAGTGCTATTAACTGGACGCATATGATTAAGGTCTAAATATTCATCAAAGGTTCTTTTAAATTCCTTCTTTAAAGTGTCATTGTTTTCCAGTTTCCGCTCAAGTGCTAAAAATCTCTTCAACGCAATTTCTCGCGATTGTCCTAAACAGGCTGGATGCTCATCTCTAAACGGTAATTTGACAATATAACGACCACTCTCATCGCGTGTAGTGGTCGATGCATAAATTTCCTCACAGCGCTGCTCTTCCTCAGACATAACCCTTTGATTCAATTTCGGCTCATTTTCTATCTCCCAGAATGATTTTAGTAAATCATCGGCAAGCACGTGCATGCTGACTAAAGCCGAAATAGATTGCGCTCTGTTGGATCCAGACAAAACCCATCCAAAAATTGTTTCCTGAGCTAGCAGTGACCCTGATGTGCATTTCTCAAAACCTTCCCTTAAAATATTACCGTAAACATCTGAACCAAGCAAAATATCAATTCTGCTGGGTGAGCAGAAATCGGGATCAGCTAACTTGATTTGTTCTAAGAAGGGCCATGGCTCAATTAAAACTTCTCGAGGAGGTAGCAACCCGGTCAATTTATCTAACACGTAAGCCGTCACTTGGACTTCGTAGCCTGGAATGAGTGGTGATTGAAGAGCGACCCGTGCTCTTGATTTAGAAACCACCTTAGTATCACCACCAATTCCTGAGAAATTACCCGTTCCTGCCGTACCCTTTAGGCCAAGTAGCTGAACTGCAGCTTCAGTGATGAATGAAATGTGTGACCCTTGATCCACTAAAGCACGCAGTGGTATGATGCGATTATTGCCCACAGCATATACTACAGCTGTTGGTAATAATGAAATTTGTTTAAACCCGTTCGCAAAATGTGTACTACCGGTTGTTGGTTGATCTGATACCTGATGTGATGATGTTGATGGAGGCTCCAGTGGTAATTCTGACTGTACACTATTGGAATGCAGTAATGAGTGATGTCGTCTTTTACATATTTGGCAAGAAGTTGTGTTACGACAAAATTTTACTGAGTGATTATTTGCTAGACAATTAAAACATAATCTATTTTCCTGGACAAATGTTCGTCGAGCATCATGATCTAATGTTTGAAATTCTTTACATAAGCATATTAGGTGTTCGCCTTTACAAAAAGCGCAAGTTATTTGTGACAGATGAAAGGTGTTGTTGAAGTGCGAATTCTCTTTATAATTTCGGGTTTTAAGATTTGTTACAGATTTTGTCTCTAAAAATTCTAATGAGTGAAACCTATTTTGCAAAAAATTCTGAAACTGCTTAAATTCTGGTAATGTATTACAATTAAATGTTATTTCGCTAACTTTAGCTTCCCATTGTTTTCTAGTTTCATTGTCCAATTTTTGTGATACAATAAATATTACAATAGTGTCCCATGAAGTGGTATCAATACCCAAATTTTGCAGCCCTTGTAACATATCAGTAGTATTATCCAGTAGTTGTTTAATACCTGTGGCAGATTCGGTGATAACATTGCGTTGTGAGAAAAACCTTGTGAGTATATTGGTAGCTAAAAATTGTTTGTTATTGAATCTTTTCTCCAATAAGTCCCAACATTGCTCATAATTATCATTTGTTATGGCAATGTGTCTCAATAATTGCTCGGCCTCTCCGATCAGGTGCCCCTTGAGGTAGTGTAGCTTCTGAACGTTGTCTAGATCTTTGTTATTATGAATCAGAGACACAAACAAATCTCTAAACCCAATCCATTCTGTGTAACGTCCTGAAAATGTTGGTATTGTTATTTTTGGCAATTTAACCGGAGCGTTTGAAACTTGATGTTCTTTGGAAGACTTTCTATTTGGTGCTGACTGAGTTTGTTCTTCTAACATTTCCTCCAATTCAGATTTGAAGTCTAAATAAAATTCTTCCACTTCGCTGTGTACATCTTTTTGCAAGTATTGTGAACACTCGGTTTCTTTATTCTTTACTATTTCAGAATGATTTTTTGAAAACTCTATCCATTTATTGCTAATGTTGTCAATCCTATTGCTTATGTAGGCTTTGGTTAAACGTTCCTTTGAGCATTTCTTAAAATTGATTCTAGCCTTTTGTAGTTGAAGGCGAATATCATCTTGAACTTTGACAAGTTCCATGATTACGAAACTTCGGTGTTGACCACAATAAGAAATATTTTATTGAAAAATTTCTAAGTGTTTTAATGCTTCAAATATCTATGCAAAATCGGGCATAGGTTCCCCGTTGGTTCACTTTATTGCAAACTATTCTAAGTCCTAATCTGATATTGAAATTTTACAAGTTCTATAATTCACTTTAAATTTTTCTAAGTCCCTAGTCTAATAATAACAATCAATGTACTCACAGTTCGTCCAATGTCCACTTTGGCACTCACGCACTAACACAACACAATATTGTTCTTCCACTTTACACACAATCCGCTTCTGCTTGTAATCCGCTCCCGCTTGTGAATCCGCTTCCGCTTATGAACCCGCTTCCGCTTCTCTTGGGCATGTGAACGCACCGCATTCACTGTGTGCTTGGTAAGCACCTCCACGCCATCAGCAGCAATCCACTACTGTGTCGACGCGCAACGCCCTCTTCCGGGCTACCACGGAAACTTCTTACCAGACAAATTTTATTAATCCGGCTCGAAGGACCATGTACGAAATTGACTTTAAGGTGAATGCTCCAGGGTAGCCCGCGAAATTCAAATTTCCGTACGTTTTTTGCAATTTGCAGCTGAGTATCGGAAATTTTATTAATAGAAACTAAATTCGCGGTACTGGCATGTATGTATTTACACAATTATACTTATTAAAACCTTCAATATAATTGTCTAACTTAGAGAAAAGAGAAAATGTGCCATTTTAATAATAACTTTACGTTTAATATAAATTTTAACTTAGTGGGTTACATTGATAAATTTAACTAATATAATGATATAAATACATACATGCCAGTACCGCGAATTTAGTTTCTATTAATAAAATATCCGATACTCAGCTGCAAATTGCAAAAAACGTACGGAAATTTGAATTTCGCGGGCTACCCTGGAGCATCCACCTTAAGGTATTTCCAATTGTGTTATCTGGAGCCTCAAATAAAACACTGGAATACCATCAAGATATACAATTTAATAAAAACACAAAAAAATACTTATACTTTTCGACGGAACGAAACCATAGCGCGATCTAAATCGATCCCAACGCCATCTATCGCGCTAAGGTACAACACAAAAAATGCAATGGTTTCGTTCCGCCTTAACAGAGCTCCAATCTCAGCTGATAATTAATGCTGATCTGAACTGAATTTGCATGTTTAAAGGGGATGAGACAGGAGTAGTAATCCATTAAAGGTAATTATCCAGAATAACTACTTGATACAGCCAAACATATACTTGTTTATTGCGTTTTACAAAACTGTTATAACGCAACATACTATGTATTAAACATTCTTAATTAAATTCAAGCTAATAATTGTATAAAAAAAACATATTTTAATAGCTGGATGTCCTAAATAAATGTATAACAATAAAGCTAATTGGAAGATGTTAGACCGGGAAGACGAGATATCAAACATTTTCTAACAACTAACATTACAATACAGGTTTGAAAAAGTACCACTCTGTTGGGTGTTAACTTTACCATTCAATATCATAAATAATGGAAATAAAAACTGCACAAATTGTCAAGAAGCCGTACATAGTCTTTTATGTAGTTCTAGTAACGCTAGGCAGACCCTCAATGTGTCCTACCTGACCTACATTTAGGTCCAATAAGATCTGATTCCTATTCCCGGTAGTATAATAAAGTTATTAGTTTTAAAATGAGTAAACTGCAGCCATGAATTTGCGGTAATGGTTTCAGTACAGTGCGGGAACAATATTCACGTAAACATTGTTTACGAAACACACTACGTTTGAGCGCAGGACAGGAAACCTCAGTGTGGAGTGAAAGTATACAAAATGTTATAATTATCTCCATGATCTTTACATATTTTGAATAAAGATTCAAAGCCCAACGATTGATTGACCCCAACTTGTTTAACTATAATCAAGACGATACCATATAAAATGACACATTCATTTTGCATGCATTTTGGTCAGGTCCAAGCACGCCAGTCGCAAAACCTGTCTTATTTTAGTCTAAATTAGTCTAATATTTTGAGGCACAGGTGAGATTGAGCGGTGTTATAGATGGCGCTAATGCCGCAAGAGGTTCATATAAGTATATTGTCCTACTATAATACGTTGTCATGATGAGCAAATTTAACATAATGTGAAAATAAAAATAACAACGTCGAGTGTTAGGCCTTGTGCACAATTTCCTACAATTTTTGGCCTGAATCCTAACCGACCCACACAAACGTACGGTATACTGAAATAATTAACAACTTTAACATACCTTAATATCCGATAAATGCAAATGTAAATGCTAGGCTAATGAGAAATAGAGATATTATTTTCTTGCTTAATCCTTTGAAGGACGGCAAGGACTATAAAACCACACATGACCTAACAGTCGTGTCGACACTAGCGCCACCGTCACATTCGTGGCAATGTTTAAAATATCTTACTGGCAAGACACTTACAATATAATTTAAACAAAATATATCTAAATAATTATTTTACTTATACAAGTTTAATAATAATAACGGATGATCAATTTTATACATAGTAACAATGATAAATTGTCAATATCAGAAAACAGCTAGGAATGTAAGTGTGTTGCAAAAGGCAAGTACTAATCGTAAGGCAAGCCATTTATTTAATGTGTAGATCATCCGTGATCACATCAAACTAACAACTTAACATTAACATTGTATATGAACATTATAACATAACGAATATATTTCAGTCTCTTATGTATAATACAGCTACCAAAGTATAAAAAATATATCAAATAGTTATAAAAGGAAGACTCATTGCGTCTTATTGCGTCATTGTTTGGAAGACGTGGATACATATTTCAATAATACCCATATTCATATATTTATATACAGGGTTATTTTTTAACCCAAAATAGTCGACCTTACCTTATAAATAAGGGTCGAAAAAAACAGACGCCAAAATCATTGGGAGGTTTTGACATTACGTCATATAAATCGACATTTATTTGGTAAGTTAAGATTTTCATTACATGATTATATGCTTAGTAATATTTTATTCGAGATATAGCAGTATTAGTGTAAAAAAATATGTCTATAAATAGCAATAAAAAAATTGCTGTATTTACTTATTTTGTCATAGTTTTAAAGCAGTGTCAATTCCATTTTATTCTAAAGTCGAGATATACAATAATTTTTGCCTTGTCGCCGTTTTGTTTAGAGTAATACGTTTTTTCTTTTCATCACTGTGATTACATTTATATGCAGATCTACTTAGAGGCAGTCTTGGAGTTGGCAGTAGAAACGTACATTATCGCACATTTTACAATAATAATGTTTTGCTTGACTTTAAATTCGACTGTTTCGTTTTAGAGACTCGGTGGGTGATATTCGTAAGGCGTAAGTCGACAACCTGGATGCAGAGCTTTGACCTCGAATGAGGGCGCGTATGAATCCATCGCTAGAGGCGCTTGAGTAGCGTGAGGTCTTCGAAATGTCAATGTCATTGCTTATGGATTGACTACGCGGGTTTTAATTTGAATTTTATTATTATATTATATTTATTTACGAATTAAAATAATGTTGTGAATACTTAGTTGAGGCAAGCACGCGCTCGGGGTGGTGCGGCGGCGCGTGGTCACGCATGCGCATGCGGCGGCTGCGGCAGTAGCGCGCGCAGGCGGGCGAGCGCCTGGCGCAGCACGCGCTCGGGGTGGTGCGGCGGCGCGTGGTCACGCATGCGCATGCGGCGGCTGCGGCAGTAGCGCGCGCAGGCGGGCGAGCGCCTGGCGCAGCACGCGCTCGGGGTGGTGCGGCGGCGCGTGGTCACGCATGCGCATGCGGCGGCTGCGGCAGTAGCGCGCGCAGGCGGGCGAGCGCCTGGCGCAGCACGCGCTCGGGGTGGTGCGGCGGCGCGTGGTCACGCATGCGCATGCGGCGGCTGCGGCAGTAGCGCGCGCAGGCGGGCGAGCGCCTGGCGCAGCACGCGCTCGGGGTGGTGCGGCGGCGCGTGGTCACGCATGCGCATGCGGCGGCTGCGGCAGTAGCGCGCGCAGGCGGGCGAGCGCCTGGCGCAGCACGCGCTCGGGGTGGTGCGGCGGCGCGTAGTCTCTCGCGGCGGCGGGCGGCGGCGGCACGCGCCACGCCACCACGTGCTCGCGCCCGGTCGTCACGGACGCGCACACCGTGAACAGCACGCCGCGCTCCCACGCCACGCGCAGCGCCGTCAGCACCTGCCGGCCCAGCGCCGTGTCCGGCAGCAGCGAGTGCCGCGGGAACCCCACCGCGTAGTACGGCGCGCCCGGCGCCGGGTGCGCCGCGCCCTGCCGCCCCGACTGGAAGCTGACGACATACCCCACACCTCAGCACCGCTTGTCACATAGTTCAGTTCGTTGTGAACATGTATGCGTGCAGTAACTCACTTGTAGGTGACGAGTATGGAGGAGGTGCAGTGCGGGTGCTGCGGCAGCGCCACGGGCTGCAGCGCCCACGCCATGCTGCCGCGCGGCTGCTCGCCCGCCACGCACGCGGCCTGCTCGCGCCCGTACAGCCGGCCGCACACCAGGCACTCGATGTACAGCGGCTCCTGCGGACATGCGCAGTCAGCGGGCGCGTCGCTAGCGCGGGCGCGGGCGCAGCAAGCGCACGTACCTGATTGGCGCGCAGCGTCTCCAGCTGGCGGTTGAGGCAGTGCAGGTGCAGCATGTGCTGGCAGGCGGTGAGCGCCACGGCGGGCGCGGCGGAGGCGTCGAGCGGCGCCATGCAGGCGGGGCACAGCGCGCCCCACTGCGGGCACGCCACGGCGCGCACCCACACGCACACCTGCGACGACGCCTCGTCCACACCTATAAGTAACACAGTCAGACCGAGCCTTAAAACTATCCTTCGTTGTCTAGATCTAGTAAATCTTCGTAAAACGAAAATCTTGTATTACGATATTGGTGCAGGCTACCCAGTACTCTGAAAATTACGCGTATATACTCCAAGTTTTTGCCACTCACCAACAATACTTCCGTCCGAAGTGGGCATATCGGTGTTGATCGGGGGCAGCGCGGGCGGGGGCGCGTCGAACACATCATCACTGCTGCCGCTGCAATTCAGTAGCTCACCCACCGACGCTTGCTGTCAGCAAACAATTGCGATCAAGAATATGCCTTCACATGTTTTAATTAATTTCCACAATGATCCTTCCTAGTGAAACGTCTGTGTAACGACCATTTCACAGTTACCTGCGGAACAGTACAGTTTTTGTTGTTGTTCCGCTACCGCCCGCGAACGCGTCGGTGTACTAAGGGCGTTATGGTTGCATCGTCCCCAAATGATACACTCAAGGTACACTTATCGGAAAAAATACCCTGTATTACGCTGGTTAAAACTCTACTCGTACTTTTGTTAATGTTGACTCTGGTAGTCGTGCCTCGCCAAAGCTGCCAAAGCTGAAGGGAATTTTTGCCAGTCATCTTCGCCACGTCTGCGTAGGAGGAGTAGGAGAAAGCTTCGGTCCTAGGCACTCTTTTTGCCTCGACCTCAACTCTGAACGACTCAGGTGCAGTACCATCTCTATCTATCATCTCTTGGTGTGGCAACTCCATGCCGGAAACAGCATAACACAGTCAGGCGGGGCTGCTATCCCTGGACTTTCATAAATCGAGTGAACCGGACGGCATACTGGCAGTGGTGCTAAACCGGTGTGCTCTTGAGTTGTGTCCTGTATTAACGCACCTTTTTGCGTTTTCATACTACGCCAAAATAGTCCCGTCTTCGTGGAAGACGGGACGACTTCGACTGCCCTTGCATCACGGTGCCCAAAAAAGGTGATTGCTCAGACCCATCGAATTACAGGCCTATCGCTATAAGCTACCTGCTCTCTAAGTAAGGTGATGGAGCGTGTAATAAACACACAGCTCCTGGGATATCTGGAGGGTCACGACTTGATTAGCGACCGCCAATGTGGCGATAGTCGCTCAACTGGTGACCTTCTAGTTTACCTCACCGCTGGCTCTTGCCGTTGACAGTCAAGAGGAGGCATTGGCAGTAAGCCTTGATGTAGCGAAGGGATTCGATCGGTTCTGGCACCGGGGTCTTCTACCGAAGTTACTATCATATGGGCTACCGGAGGGACTGTAACTAGATAGCCAGCTTTCTGTAAACAACAGAAGCATAAGAGCCGTTGTGGATGGCAGTTGCTCCGATACTGTGGACATTAACGCTGGCGTATCGCAAGGCCCGGTACCGGCCCCAAGGACGATTAAACTTAATCCATTTTAACCCCACCAAGATACAACATTTGTTGTGGCTTCTCAATTCTAAGGCACTACCTACTAGCGGCATAAAAACAACTTTACGAAAACTTCCAATAGCCAACCTGACGAACTGTTATTCAAAGACTTTGAACCGGCCAAGCTGTATGATACAGTCTTGTTTGTTCTGGGCAAACCTACGACGTATTGCGCGGCGATGGCCTGGACACGTATTTTTATCCCTTGGTTTGGTTAAGTTATACTAAAAGGTCTTGGTCTTGCCAAAACGGTTTGGGAGTGCTTGGCCTAGCCAGAGTTATTACAACGCTCTGGCTTGGCTAGAAAATTACTGGAAGGCTCTCACCTGCAAGCTCTCCTTGCTCTCGTGGCTGAGGTAGGTGGACACGGTGTCGACGCTGTGCCGCCGGCCGGAGCGCGTGCTGCTGCACTCCGTGTCTGTTTGTCGTTGCTCTTCTGCTAACTCTTCTTTGTGTTTGTTTTCTACTACTGCATGTGTTTGCTTGTTGTTGTGACCTTGACAAAATTAAAATTTTAATTTCCAGTAATGTTAATACTTTAAACTAGCGTGATTGATATAACTGACTGAATATATTCAGGTTATGTAGTATCTGCCTCGCGAGCCCCGGCTTGCGGTCCCGCGGCGAGGCACTGCGCGCGCCCGCCCGCGGCGCCGCCTGATGCGCATGCGCGAGTGCGCCCGACCCCGCCGACACAGCCGACACAGCCGACTGTACGGACTGCACCGATTGCAGCGACTGCACCGAGTGCACGCTCGACCCGGTGTGCTGCTGTGGGATGCGCGGCCGACGACCGGCTGCGGTAACATGTTTGTTTAGCATGGTCATTTTATACATGATTGTACTTTGTTATACTATTTCATGCTTTCTAGATCACTATGCTATGGGTAACAAATAGTAGTTAAATTGGTTCTAATGAACTTATACTAAATTAGTAATACACTAAGACACCATTGTATGGATTACTTTCAAACGGCGCTCGGTCGGGCGGCGGGGGCGGGTGGTGCGGCGCGGCGGGGCCGGGCGCGGGCGCGGGCGCGGGGGCGGGCGCGGGGGCGGGGCGCGTGAGCGGGTAGGGCGGGTGCGGCGCGCGGCGCAGCAGCGCCAGGCCGGGCGCGCCGGCGGCCGCGCGCGCCGTCATGCGCGCCGCGCTGCCCACCCACCCGTCGAACGCCACCGCCTCGCCGCCGCCGAACGCCCACGACTCTTCCAGCAGACATTGTACCTGCCGACCACACCACACATATATGGAAACCACCAACAAGTTCCGACGTAAGGATGGTCACCAGTCAGCCAAACCCCAATTAGTACAACAAATCAGATCTTTCTTTTCTTAACTTATTTACAAGGTAACATTACATTTAATTTAAGTTTGGTAGGTACACACATACCTCCATGGGCAAGGGCTCATAGTTGAGCTCTCCCCCAAGTGGTGGCGACACGAAGCGCGCCCACTCCCAGCGCACGCCGCGGCCTGCCGGTGACGTCACGCTGTAGCATGACCGACGCACGCGACACTCCACATTTCCGCCCTCTATTGGACAAAAGTCAATGTCAAATTGTAATAACAAACAACCTGAGTAAGTTTCTTAAATCACTTTTACAAAACTTCATTGTTCAAGTTGAACCTTAATTGCTAAAGTATGTATGATGTACTTCTATATAATATTTAAAATAAATCATCATCTTTCACAGATTCTAAGTCCACTTCTAGTATAAGTATCAATAAATAGTATAAAATAAAGTCGCTATCCTCCGTCTGTCTGTCCCTATGTATGCTTAGATCTTTAAAACTACCCAACGGATTTTGATGTGTTTTTTTTTATAGATAGAGTGATTCAAGAGGAAGGTTTATATGTATAATACTTGACCACGCGGGCGAAGCCGCTGGCGGAAAGCTAGTATCATATAAATTGTTATTATTATGTATGGTTGATGAGTGGTAAACATGACTTCTTAGTTCCCACTCTTACCTAAATCAAATTAACAATTTATTGTGCTTCAATTATCAACAATTTACTTATACAACAAACCTGGAGTATCCAAACACTGTGTTAGAGTCCTAAGATTGACATAATGTCCTCTCAGAGCAGGGTCAGCGTCAGCAAGCACGACTCTGGTAAGCTTCTTTGCATGTGCTCGCTCCAATGTCCGAGTAACTCCAGGAGTGTGCGGCAGCCACTGTCCATTGCACTGCCACTCCCACACCACCACACAGTGCACCGACGACATCACAGGTTATAGCATTTTAGCTGAAATGTAAACAATGCATCATTATGTTTCATATTAGGTACAAGTCATTTTAGCTATCTTAACATACCCCTTGCACACTGTTTGCTAGGTAGGTACACTCCAATTATTAATTTAAAAAGTGATGATGAAAGTAGGTGCCCTATTATTTCTAAGATCTTGTGTTATGTCTGCTAAGGTGACACTCTGCTCCACTATGTAAACAACAGACCACTTTCATAATAACACAATATTCCACAGCATGTTGATACAGAATGTTGATAACTTTATTTTAATAATAAAACTGTGCCACTATCCCCTATTAAGTTCTTGTATAAAGTTATAATAGTTTATCAGTATGTTTACACACTGTGACGAGCTAATGTTGGACTATGTAATGTAAATAATCTTAATTGCCATGCTAATTGCTATTTGAGTCAATAGGAATAGAGAAAACGAAATCAACGATATGTGATACGAGGTATCCACGACTGTAATGAAAGCGTACTTACTTGTTTTCACGAAACAATCCAAACTATCCGTATTATACTGACTGCTGCTTGTTACTCGAGTATTAGATTACATTTTCACAAGGTATAACTATCAACAACTGCCACTTGTTGCTGATCATAACGTCCCCGCTATTTGGGAAAGGTACTAAATAACACTGTCTTCGACTCAAACTTTTCTCAACATCATCAACATGATGCACTTATCCCAACGCAAACGCATTTCAGGGAATTTTTGGTTATCAAATGAGATGAGTAGATATCCTCCTCTACTTTATCAATTTACAACAAACTTAAACAATGTTTATTTGCACAGTACAAATCATAGTATTAACAAGCCAGCCCAAAACCCATTGCCATATATATTTTATTGCCAAAGCCAAAGGCCAAAGCCAAACTGACAGAGAGAGATGACAATGATGACATGACAGTGATGTCATGTCAGTGACAAATGACAAATTTATAACTGAGTATGATAACCAAGTTTACTCTACTAAAGTAAAATGAAACTAGAAACGTTAATTCGGAAATCGACTTATCTCTATTACAGCATATAACATCTCTATGATACTATATAAAAAATATGACACTTTGAATATTAAATCAAAAATCAAAAATAGCTAGGAACTATCGATTAATGAATTTAGCTGTATCATATAGCTACAATTTATTGTAGGGATGCATGATATTTGCATTGCATCGATTCTTTGAATAAATCCAGATGGTAATGCGATACAATATTAGGAGCGCTCCCTCACAACAACTCCCTCAATACTCCACAACTCCCTCAAATAATTAATGAAAGGTCAAGGGTATCAAATGAAAGGTCTTAACTAGAGGAATACTATACACTGTGATAAATTTCAAATCCAAGATGGCCGCCACCACAAAATGACAAATTACATTTCGTGTCGGGGGTTTTCTAAATTTTTAATTTAGGTTAGGGTACCTAGGTTATTGTTTAACCTAAAGCCAAAACAAAAACACCCATCAAACATCTTTTAACTGAGGAATAAAAGTAACATTTTTGAGATCAAAAATTTTAATTTTGTTAATCCGATAAAGTTATCTGGCGATGGAAAAATCGGCCATTATAATTTCCAGTAAAATAATAATAATTTGAAATCACCAAAGTCGTTGTATCACCCTGCTTAATAGAATTAATTTTCTCCCTGAATTTGGTTTGTAGGTTCAAATTTCAACAAATTGTGACCTATCCGCGAAGTTGACACCTCAAATGAAAGAACAATAACCAGGCATGTTCTTAAAAATGTTTGAACAGTGAAATCATCATCTGTGTTTTTTTAAAAGCCGCCAAAGAACAGTTTTCATAAATCTTAAAAGTAATCTTTGACTTTAAATATCTGTAAAAAAATATCTTATGACGCAGATAATCCTTAGCCTTAATCATGTTTTCTGCATTGTTTACACATTACTTTAATAAAATGAAATATAGTATATTAGTATTGAAGATATATAATACAAGATATATAATTTTATATTATTAGTATATATTATTAGTATTAGTATATTTGTCCGGACGGAGGGCAGCCTGGTGATCTGTGCTATAGGTTGTACCTACTTCAGACACCAGTATCTATATTCATTGCAATATTAAGTACCTAACTATGTGTAATGTAATAATTGATTATGATTATGAGAAAATAAATAAAACTTTAAACTTTATTGAACTATACCAGTCAGTTGTATTCGAATGGCAATTTTACAGTACAGTAAAGTAAATAATCGGATAGCCGAATAAAATCATCGTGGTGAATCGACTAGCACAGCAATGACAGCATCACTAAATAAACTCTCTCTTCCTTCGCTAACTTACTGTTACTAACTTCGTCTAGCTTGCTACAATATAGTAATCTGTGACTTCGTTCGTCGCTTCGCCATTTTGTTCGACTTGTCGTTTCGGCGACGGCGGCGTAGAAAAATATCTTTTATTTTGTGTAAACTGGATTGCGTATGTGATATTTTCTTCATCAAAAGTAAACAAAATAAGTGCTCTAAAAAGAAACATTCAGCAAGTCATAAAGATGGCTTATAATAAGCAATGTAAGTAGACCGTAAAATCTCTTTGTTTGCTATTGCCATACCTATAAAATATTGTTTCTTTTGCTAGGAAGTCTTGGTCTAACTTTGTTTGGTCTCTCAAGATCTAGCATAAGTTCTAGATTTGAAAGCTCACTAGCATTCCTAGCTCATATCTATCTATACATAGAACTGTGTGCCCCGATGGTATTGATTTTTCCGACCTCGCCTCCCCAAGATGGCTTTGATAGTTTTATTGCTGTAATTATTCTGCTGATGCATTTGTAACCTTTTTACATCACCACTCCCAGTCCTAATTGTTACATTACTATAGGGACAGCTACATATCAGCTTTTGTAGAATAGTCAAAGAAGGTAAAGGTCTTGCCCAGTGAGTGGGTGAGGTGCTGAGGTGAAGTTAATGAGACATTGCTTATAATGGACTAACATAACATCAAACAAGAGACCCATGCGATGTATGCACACACCTGTCAGAAGTGCCATGTAAAATTCTTAAAATGTGTGTCATATCACTTCAGGTGTGGATGTAGCCAAATATTTTCAGCAGTTCTGTATGTAATTTGTTTTTTACAGATAACACTAGATTCTCCGGGCGCTACAACTCACCTGGCCAGTATAATATGCCTCTTGCAGAGGTAAATATAAAATAAATATATTAAATATTTTGTTTATTTGGTGTGATACTGTACTGAAATATAAGTTTTGAAACTAATAATAATCAACCCATACTGTCCCACTGCTGGGCACGGGTCTCTTCTCATTATGAGAGGGATTAGGCTATAGTCCACCCTGCTAGCCTAATGCGAGTTGGCAGACTTCACACACCATCAAGAAAATCTCAGGAATGCAGGTTTCCTCAAGATGTTTTCCTTCACCATTAAAGGAAGTGATAATTACGCACATGATTTCTAAAAGTCAGAGGTGCACACCTTGGATTTGAAATCGAGACCTTTGACTTGGCAGTCCAGTGGTCATACCCCTAGGCTATCACTGCTAAACTTAAGAGAAAAATATTTTTGATATTATTTAATATTGAATATACTCTTTTGTGTAGTTAGATGTACATTAATCAAAAAAAATATTGAAAAGCATGTTATCTCATAAGTGATGTTGTGAATATAATTGTTTTTATATTGGCTTGTTTTTAAGAAACAATATCTTCAAATAATACTCTTAGTTTAATAACTTTCCCTTCACACACAATACTTTTTATTGTGTTATTACTAACAAAGAGCTGTGTTGAATTCCAACGGTATTAAAATTTATTCAATTGGTCAGAAAGCTAAATAGTAAAAATGTTACACAAATAAGCAGTAAAGCAGCCACAATGGCTAATGATCATAGGCTGCTAGCAGGTCATGAGTGCTTTAGTGCAAGGAGTTACCAATAAATATACTTGGTCATTATTGACCTACTTTCTTTCATATCTTTATATAAATATAATGAACTATCTTTTTTTTAAATATTTTTTTGTGAAATTTATACAGCTTCATCTTTCTAGTCCCAATCTAAGCAGAGCTTGTACTATGGATACTAGACAATGGATATAATACTTACATACTTTTTTGTTGTTGTAAATACATAATACATAAAAATCCAAATTATGTCGTGTAGACACTTGATACACACTACTGATAATAGTCTATGTAATTGTGAGGCACCAGTAAAGAATGAATATTCAAGCACTTAATTTTCCGGCGTTCAGACAAATGGATGCGTCGTAGGGCCTGTTTCACCCTCTGGATAGCCACTAACCGCCGGATAAATTAAAAAATGGAACAGAATTTATATGAAACTATCTGCTAAGTAATTTAACGGAAACTTATCAAGATGTGGCGAAACAGGCGTTCAATGTCTTAGACCTTCAGTCTTTAGACCTCTTGAAGCGTGAATGAGAGTAGGTAAAATAATGAGAAACAGACCTTTCTTTTATTACTCTGTGACCTCAATCATTCATGCCCTTGCATAAGGGACTAATACAGCTAAACACAAAAAATACAGCTAGCACACAGTAAGTCAATTTATGCTATAACTAACCACTTATAGATCTTAACAAACAAGTCATATAAAATAAAAACCCAATGTCTGTTACCACAGTGGTATGCCGAGCCCCGAGAGCCCTGGTACTGGCCACATAAAGTCTTCAGCTACCCTCTGACTGTGCTCAAGTCTTGAACATCTACTCCTAACATCGTATAAGATTAACGCAACACTTGGCTTGCTCACTGTCTCTTACGATGTTTGGTACCCACCAGGGCTTTGCGCTATTAAATTACTAACATGCCTATGGTGAGACATTTCCGAGATGTCGATGCGAGACTCTTAGAGGGTAGCTCTGTGGTTTGAGAACGCGGTATGGTTACGAATTACAATTCGTTAACATACAGCATTCTCTAGACTTAAGTAGACTAGGTAAGCTGCTCCGCATTTCTAACATGTGACAACCCTCTGAAATTGTAACTATGAAATTTCTTGATGTAATCATGCCATATCATGGTCTCCCATTGGTGCTGAGATGAGGTTGCAATTTTACTGGGTGACAGACATGATAGAAATATGGATGTTGATGGGTGATGTGGGCCCACCATCACTGTCTGCGAGGCGATGAAAGAATCCTGCGCTATATAATTAATTGCTTTACAATTTTATGCAGAATCCGGTTTATTCCTTTTAATTTATAATATTTTTACAACTGATTCTTCAGTTTATTTTGCTTATAATTTTTCTTGTAATGAATACAATTATCTTATTGAGCAGTCTTCCCCAGCGGTACACGCTGCTTCCCTCTATCTTTTTGTTATGTATGAATCCGTGCATGTGCGTCGGTGTGAGTGAGTGGTGGAGCGCATCGCCCACACGGCTGAATGACGCCAGCCGGTGTGGGGCGCGCCGCAGCCTGGCAGCCACGTGACGCAGCCGCCCTTCACTAAACTCTGCTCATCAGTGAGTACGCATGCAACTACCTATTGTTTCTGCATTCCCAGAGCGGGCACTTTCTCCAATCCAATCCGATAAAGTAGTTCGGAAGTTGCTGGAACAACTATTAATTATATTAAAGCTTACATCTAGGTTAATTTATCCGACTATATTTTGTCTAGTTTGGATCGGACGTAGTGCAAAGGCGCTTTGGTTTGTATAAGTGGGCTGGTTTTTTCCATCTGAATGTTATATTATAGTTATGGGCCCGCTTTGCAGGAATATATTTAAAATGCTCGTTGTTTCAATTTGTGTCTATAGACGTTCGTGCAGGCGCCGCGGAAGCAACAACAACAGAACCTGCTGCCAGTGCAGCAGCAGCAGACTAGCTGGGTATGTTTTTTGTGATGTTAATTCATGTTCTTCGAGGTGAAACCTAGGGGACAGATCATGAGTGGTATCGTTTAGATTTAGACATTACATTTTCATCACCTTTTCTAACGTCTACGCTACTCCACGCCATTCGCTATAATTCCCTAGTGGCAATGTTTATCACTTAGCAGATCGGCCAATACGGTGATGCACATTGAGATTTTAGTTTTACCAAATCTTTTAACCATCATAGTCGGCTCTTTATCTTAGAAAAACGGTTTTAAGCAGTAGTTCAGCTTCAAATATGTTACGCTACGACAGGTTAAGTTTTCTTTAGTGTGGTTATTTCTGATTTTCGATTATTTGAAGATATTATGTTTAATGTATTTTATACATATTCTTTAGCCGCCACAGCAGAACGAGGATGTGACAATGGAAGCAGAAGTGTCGCCTCCGAACAAAACTGACGATAACAACACAGCTGTTGTGCGGCCGCACTGGATGAAAAGCAAATTACCAGGAGGTGAGCACTAGGCATAGCTCAGCTTACTGCTGCCACACTTCTGCATATGCTATGGAGCTTTTACAAAGTACATAAATAGACAGAGAGAGAGCGAGAGAGAAAGAGACGAATCACCATGGTTCCTTATACAGGTGCGCGGGTTTGCGGGGGCTCTGTCGCAAAATGACCACTTCTCAAAATGACTACAGGTAGCAAAATGTCCCTTTCTCAGAATGTCCCTTTCGTAAAATGTCCCTTTAGCAAAATGTCCCCTTCCTCAAACAGGCATTAAATTACTTTCATCAGTAAAAAAACTGGTCAAGAGCCAGTGTACAACACAGAGGGGTACTGTATTAATGTTCAATCATTAAAATATGGGTAGGTAGGTGCATGCACATAAACTAAAATAAAATAATAGAAATCGAATTTTGTCAGATTTACTGTCAATCAAAAGATCAATTTACACAAATAAACAATCAACTTATTAAACTTAACTCAAATTATCGATTCATTTTGAAAATCTTAAATGTTTAAGATAAATTACCCAAATATTACAATGCGAAACTGACATATATAACTTTTGCAATTATTTTTCAAGTACCCTCATAGTTTTTGTTTAAAGTGTTGCCAATACATGAATTGAAAGGTTTTTTACTGATGAAAGTATTTCGACAAGAAATATAAAGTATTATTAGCTAAATTAGTAAATAATTAGTTAACACTTAAATTATTAAAAAAAAAATACGATTATTATCAAAATAAATATTACAATGATTGTAAAACATTTATTTTTTTCTTATTTTTTTTTGTATTTGAGTTAAGTTTAATAATTGATTGTTTATTTGTGTAAATTGATCTTTTGATTGACAGTAAATCTGACAAAATTCGATTTCTATTATTTTATTTTAGTTTATGTGCATGCACCTACCTACCCATATTTTAATGATTGAACATTAATACAGTACCCCTCTGTGTTGTACACTGGCTCTTGACCAGTTTTTTTACTGATGAAAGTAATTTAATGCCTGTTTGAGGAAGGGGACATTTTGCTAAAGGGACATTTTACGAAAGGGACATTCTGCGAAAGGGACATTTTGCTACCTGTAGTCATTTTGAGAAGTGGTCATTTTGCGACAGAGCCTTTGCGGGACTTGTACATCTTTAATTTAAGTTTTATTCGTTTCGTTTCCATTGCTACGCTACGACTTGATCAAGTACTAATCAATTTCAGATTATCATATACCTATATATTAAAAATAAAAAATGTTAACTGAATTATTTTAATTGCAGTGAAGAAAGTAAGCAACAAGGAGCGACGCCGCCGACAGAACGAGAACCTGCGTCGACTGCTGACGCCCAAGAACGCGCTGATGGTGCTCAACGAGATGATGCCCAATGAACAGGTAGCCAATGTACGTGTTCTCGCGTCTGACACCACTTTTGGCACCTCTTTTTAGTCCCCAAATAGATTGAAGTGCGGCAGTGAAAGGGCTTATGGTTCAAAAATTGGTCCGACCAATTTTTGTCGGAAGACTACTTGGGATATCTGTATCATATATATTTATCCATATGCATAGTAATTAACCTAGATTTTTTTACTGGCAGCAATTCAAAGTGGAACCTTCAGCCAACAACCAGTACTACAAGACTCCCAACACACACAGCTTCTGCGCAGACCTCACCATCGACGGCAACAGCTACAAGGGCTATGGTGAGACTGCATTACATTCATCTATGTGATATTGTTATGACTTCCTTTCTCCAGCAATGACTGATAGTGCATCCCGCTGGGTCTCCTTTCAGAATAACCCCTTCACCCTGTTAGGCTGTAGTAGATTGAAAGCATATGGTTGTGTTCTGTTGCAGGTGATAATAAACTGATGGCTCGCAATGCGGCTGCCGAGCAAGCCATACGAGATCTTATAATAAAGAAGATGAACAAAGTCATTAACAGTGATGGTGGTGAGAAATAAATATATTATATTTGGCAGATAAATGTGATGCTTTATTGTTTGTGAAGTTTGCTGTTAGGACCATCACATGATTTAGAAGTGTGTGGGAACATGTCGTTGGTTCCGCAGTATTGCAGTGTAGCAGTATGGTGGTATGTGCAGGGTCGCAGAGCGGCGCGGGCGAGGCGGTGGAGGCGGACGAGGAGGCGCTGCCCATGATACAGCTGGCCTCGTTCGCGCTGCACAAGCTGTTCGCCGAGTGGGAGTACGAGGGGCACAAGGTGCCGCAGCTCAAGCCCACCACGCTCTCCGTCAGTACTGTGCTTCCTTTATTAACGTTTCATTTAATCAGAGATCTGAGTGCAGCACTTGTTGTGCGAAACAAAACGGAATTTTCGCCCTTAGCAACATAACTTAGCTATTCACTATGTCGTTAGACATCAGAGTCGACGACGGAGCTGGCCGGCAAGAAGCCGAAGGAGCTGCCGCAGAACGCGACGCAGATGCACCCCTGCATGCTGCTGACGTACATGCGGCCGCACCTGGAGTACCGCGAGCTGGCCGTGGATGGCGACCGCCCGCAGAACATGATGTTCACCATGGGCGTCGAAGTCGACAATGCCACCTACATCGGAAAAGGTAGGGAATCATATTATATTTATGCAAGGCAACAAGCTCCTCATCCTCACCGCATAAACTGTCGGAACACGCCACAGCCGAGCACTTAATTGTCTTATTACCATTTTGTTAGAGGAGTCACAGACAAGATTACCTTTGTCTTGATTCATGATCCAGTCAAAACAGCTGTTGAAGAAAATCAGCGTCTTCAACAGCTTGAAGTTGAAGAACAACCTATCAAGTGTTACTGCAAGATACAAGATACAAGCTTGTGCATTCGGTATCTTACAAGTCAATTAAAAAAAACGAACTCTTGATAAACCACAGAACGCGGCTAGGTCATACCTGCTTGGAACCCTATTTTAGATTCCATTAAATCTAAATCCAGGCATAAGTGAGCTCCTTTTTGATTCGAGTCACGAAAAATTAAATGGAAAGAAAGAAGGAAAGATGTGAAATGTCGGGAAATAAGTTTTTTAGTGCGTCACCATGACCTTAATTCGACGAACATGACGACGACGTCCTTTGCGTGTGTCACATTCTGGCGGGCGACTATTAGACTTGCAGTGCACAATATAAGGTTTTTTTTTCCTAACACATTTTGATTCGTTACGAGCGCCCCGATCCTTAGTAGACTAATACGACGAGGGTCATGTCGCGTCCGTGGCGTGGAAGGTATTATGAACATTAGCAGATTTGTAAGTAAGTTTAAATTCGCATGTTTGCTTTCTCAGAATCTCATCTCTTCTGTACTTGGGAAAAAAAGATTATAGATTTGAAATAACCCACATTCCTGTAATCGTTTGCGATTAATTTATGCACTCAGTCTTTAATATTATTTCCAGCACCGAACAAGAAGGAAGCGCGTAAGTTAGCTGCTAAGGCGGCGTGCCAGGCGCTGTTCAACGTGCAGTTCCCGGCAGAGAGCAGCGGCGCCAGCGCGGGCGCGGTGGCCCCCGCGCCGGCGCCCCCCGCCGCGCCCCCCGCGGCGCCCCCCGCGCAATAGCGGGGCCGCGCGGGCCCGCGCCCCGCCCCCGCGCCGCGCCCCGCTACGCTACGTGGCGCCTCGACCAACTACACACGGAAGCCTAAACCTACACTCAAACGTCTGCAGCCCGTACCACGATATGGTAGGCCTTCATATTCACGAAATACACCTATAAGCCATCTCCTTACACCAACACGATACCATCTTATACCGACACCAAGACATTCCACATCGGAAGCTCCGCCTGCTTCCCCGGTACAACAGCAAACTTCGCCGATACTGCGACAAGTTACACCTCTACGCCAGTCGTCTACATCATCTCTACAGCAATGTCCTAGTCCCACATATGAAGATTCCGAACACGGACATCCCATATATCTCGTATCCGATGAAGATCTCACATACGAAGATCAACAAAATCCTATGCCGGACCATCAAGATCCTACGATGGATCAACCAATTTTGATGATGGATAACCAACATCCCATTCCAGATCACTATCAGCCCAGACCGAACTACCAACATTCCATGTTGGATCATGAAATTGCAATGCAGGATAACCAAGGTCCCGTGTTGAATCACGATTATACCATGCCAAATCACCAGGATCTCGGTTACGTTGTACCGGGTGTCCAAGGTCTAGAGGCGGATTACGGATTTTCAATGCCGGACCACCAACGTCCCATGTCAGATAACCAACGGCCCATGCCAGATAACCAACGTTCTATGCCGGGAAATCAACGTCCCATGACGGATCGAAAACCGAATCCCGGAATAACCGTGCCGGATACCCAACGAATGGATCACGGATATTTCAGGCCTGTATACCCACATGGTTATGCTGTGTGGATGCCGCATGCTCCACATCAGCATCGTATGGAGGGTGACCATCATCCCAGGCATCCAATTCCTATGCCGCCACTACCCCTACACCCTATACCGGCTGTACCGCCTACGCATGCACTTGCAATGCTCTCACATACTACGATAGCCCACACGTTTATGCAGATTTTCGATTATTGTAAGAGGAAAAGGCGTCACTTAAGAGCGATGCGCCGACATTTTAGGAGGACAGGAAGACAATTCATGCCGGTACGCACAAACTCGCCAGTACTCCAACATTTTAGAGCTTTGCGCCGATATTTTTCACCGGTATGTCCAAACTTGTTGTCAATACTCGACGACATGATGCCAACATTATTAAATTACCCTCCGGAGTTACGGCGAACTCGCATGGAACATGATCCTCGTTATGACGAGTTTTATGACGAGGCAGGCCCGGACTACCCTGATGACTTTGCATTTCTGGATAATAATAATAATTTAGGGGAAAATCCCTACGAATAAGGTCTCTTCGATTACATTTAAAAATACATGTATTCGTACTCGTAATACAAAAATGCTTTTGGTGTCCGTAATAAAAGATAGGTATGTACCTAAACTATTATATTAATGTAATTTGACTACATAGGTATAATGATTTAAAGCTTGATGATAACGCACAACGTTGCGATTAGTGGCTGAAACGCAGCTTGACCACGCAGCCATCTGTGCGGAAGAGTGTTCAGTTAATTTTACTGCGCCTACCAAAGTAGACGTGTCAACAAGAACAATATTTTCGAAATATAATTTTAATTCAGTTTAATATTATCTTTATACAAATTCATTGTCAACTCGTGATGCAGGCGCGCACGACGCCGCGTTGTGCACTTGGGCATCCGACAGCGGAACAAGAGATCCTTCCAGACGTTTCATTCGATAATGTGTCCGACACCGCATACCGCAGCGTTGTACTTTGTGATCAAGAGACCATAGCTTATAACTTTAAACCTTTTCGATTAACTTCATAAAATTTCGTAGATTTTCAATAAAATAACATGTTAATCCTCATAATTCATACCATTTCATGTCATAATATTCTTAATGTATGTAAGTAGCTATCTCGTAAGTATATAGTCCAAGTTAATTGACAAATATTTCTATAGAAATACGCACAGTATTGATCGTTTCATTCGTTTATGAATAATAATCAATATACTTACATTATTATTTAATGATCATATTGTTGTATGATTTTCTGCAGATATTTTCTTTGTTATCTCATTGAAGTCGTTATAATACGAGTAATTAAATGAAATTTGACTTGTGTTTAGTGAAATGAAATGTAATCTAATGATAAAATAAATAAACTTCCAAAAACTAAGAGTTTAATTCCTTTACACTATTTATAGTACCTATGACATGACGCAATACGTGAATTATTTTTAGTTGAACAATAGCCAGCCCAAATTAAATACCAAACACGAACATTGATGATCTCTTCTTTGTTAAAAATGTCATTAACATTATTTTATTGATTTTGTATTTATAAAATTTGGGACCACCTCTGAAGTATGATCTACCAAACAAAAAATGAATCATCAAAATCAGCCCACAATTGACGGAGAAGTCGCATAACATTTACAATGCGACAGATTAGGCAGTAGGTAGGTAGATGCAGTTTTTAAGCTGTTTGAGCCATTGGTTACAAAATTCTGTAGTTTTCGCGGCAATCTATTATTTATTATTATTAATTCTATAAAAACATGAGTTTGACGTTTATATAGGTACTTATCTCGTAAACCACTTTTTTTAGAAACTTCAGTGTACACAGACTTTTTATGATTTTATAGATAAAAATAAGTAATAATAATAGAGATTCTATCGACTCGTGACGTAAAACTTAGAAATACCTCGCGCTTAAATTACTCGGACTGAAGACAGTTTAAATACGCAATGCAATATTTAGGTTATAATATTTTTTTGTCCACAACCAAACCACTTACTGCAGTCCGACCAAACTGTGGCGCGTAGGTACTTGTACACCATGGTGCCAATGACGATGACGTCTATGGTCTCGTGGTTCGAGGTGGCAGATTCGATAACCACAGGACACATTTTGAACTACCTTTCCAGAGTGCCTAGTGACAAAATCACAGACGCACATCTACCGTCTACGTCTGGATATATGTAATTATATATCTATCGGTAATATAATATTATTGCTTCTCAAATTCGCAATTAGATCTAGGTAACTACTTAGCTGTAAGTAGGTAATCTCCTTCTATTTAAAGTCTGGAAGTTGCTAAATGAAACTTTATTACTTACCTATTAAGAACACATTTAGACCATTTGTGGTTATTAAAATATACTTAGTGGCCTGGGGCCGTATTATGAAACTTTAGAGCCAACGCTGTTCCAGTGCGAGAGAGATGCTGCTATACCAGTTAGGTAGCACCATTCCTTTTTTGCAACGTAACAATGATGGCCTTAGCACTTCATAATACCACAGAGTAACGGCCCCTGTTCTGAAAACTTACCTCGACGCTTCGTCGCATTTTTTTTTATAACCATACAAAAATCCTTAACATTGGTAAAGTAATGGTTGGTACATCAATTGTTCAATAGTTAAACATATTGATTGATACAGTACCTTTGTATAAAAACTAGTGTAAGAAGTCAACAAAATATAAAGCAAAAAGTTAGGTACTTAACAATAAATTAAAAACGTAATACAAGTACAACATAGTAATAACAACATTATAACTTAAAGCTTGACAAACTTAAGCGTAGATAAAAGAGTAACCTAATGTTACCACAGGCTAGTAAGTCCACCACACAATACACAACGCGCGAAAAATGCACACATTTACGAGATCGAGACAGAAATATCGACATGTAACATAATTATTGCTGCATAATTTAGGTATTGATTTTAATTTGTTTAGTGTAACTATAGGTACCTAGCTCATGTTGACACGAAATAAGATGAATAGGGGGCATTCAAGTGACTTGACATGTCATCTGGAGCGCCTATAATAGCGCCTACTCCGTGGGTATCGTATCGGTTTTGAGCAATATCTTTACAACGTCGCCAACTCGAGGGGCAACACTATTGTCTAACGTCCTATATCAATTCAGTCGATAGATTTAAATACTAGATTAGACTTAACAGGGAAACGTTCTTATGAGCTTGCAATATTTATACCTTTTCTGCAGGTTATCATTTGCAGATGGGGCATCATCTAATAGGCATGGTGTCGAACACCTACATGGTTGTCTGCCTTTGCATGTTACGTCTCATCCAGGAGGAGAGTTTGGTCACGGTGAATGGCACGAGTCCTATGGCTATGACTACGGGCCAAGGAGGCAAATGCGGTTTTTAGTCGGTAGGTACGAGTCCTCAGGAGGTAAATGTACAGTTCACGCCAAACTTATTGTCCGGATTGAAGTTGGCACGAGCGAACTTTAACCCAGCCGTAAAAATCGGAGATGGAAAAATATTGGATTAGAATGATTTAAAACGACAGCCTACGACTTGAGCTTTCGTTTATATTTATTAAAATCTAATATTTTTCTGCTGGGTTAGTTTGGCGAGAACTGTACTAATCCAATTTGTCTCATACTATTCGTATTCAATATACATAGTCACTTTCTATGTTAGTAACCATTCATGTAGGTAGTGTAGGTACTGTCTAACTAGTAGGTAGGACAATAGCAGAGTCAGACAGATTGTAGGTAGGTACAAGCACCGCTGTCGATGTGTATGCAATTCTTCGCGCGTTGTGTAACTGGTCTTTTTGTGCTAGATACATACAAATTATAATCGGTTACATCTAGGAATACTTGGATTGGCACGAGTTGTACCCACGGTAACTAAGTACCTATGCAACGGAGCAACATGATATCGGTAACGCATCGACACTATAGAGAATATGTAAATAAGTCCGAGATTAACTGTTTGCGTCTTTCTCTGTATAGTTACATACTAATAGAAATTTAGAAGAGATGAGTGCCAGTCTGCGTTACCGTAAGACGCTATTTAACTATAAATGCGACCACCTCCACTTCGTATCTACTTACACTGTCTCACAAGAACCTTTACATTAATAATTTGGACGTTAAAGATTCGAAAAACACGTTCACATGATTCTCAATTTCATTCTCATTATTACAAAGATCACTTTCTTAAAATTACGAGTCACAAAAACAAAATATCTAATAATTAAAAACGTCGATGGCTAAGTTCGGTCCTGGAGGGCCTTATTTCCGCTAATGGACGAAAATCTAAAGTAACGAGTAGATAATACAAATTTACAACAACCGGTAGGTCCACATGGATAGTGGGTTCTGGAGCAGGGCGAGGTGGGGGGGCTCCTTGCCCCCTACTAATAACAAGTGCAGCTGAGTCTCACCGTTCCTTGGCACACTCCTGGCTCGTCTTTCGCTCAAATCTTGCAGCTCTATATCTCCGGGTCCCACGCCTGAGTCTGGAGTCAATGCAGCCCCTAAATTTCTGACATCGGGCCCCAAATAATGAGGATTGCTGAACCCTAATGAATTTCTCGACAATCTGTTCACTCGTTCGGCGCTAGCGTAGTCAGAAGTTGATAGTTCTGTGTCCTCTTCATCAGTTATTATCGTGTCTTTAGTGAACCTGACTGATGCAGATTTGGGTATGGTGACGACGGTGACTTTGCCGTCAATTTTTACTGACGACATGCCATCCTTCTTTTTTATGTTATTAATTTCCCGTCTCATGTCTTCCTCTTCTTCAGAATCAAGGTATACTAATTTCGTAGCTTCTACTGGCGACAATACAGGTGTTGGCAGGATCATATCAGCAAAGTCAGGTACAGATATCGGTTCTCGAGACATTTCTGATCTGAATTCCGGCACGTCACCTTCTCTGGGGCTTTCGCCTCCATCTGCGGGTTGTCTTTTATCGATAACATACGCTGAGTGGGATTTGGACAGTGCCGCAGCTTCCTGTCTGACGAGACTTTCTGTAGAGTCTCTGTCTCCAGCTAGCACGCTGTACGAGCACCGAGCAGCTCTTCGGATGCTGAAAGAAGATAATTTGGAGATCTCCTTGAGTAAGCTGGCGGGAGGGTCGGGGCGCGTGTTTAACGATTGGCGGTTGGACGCCATTCTGTTGGCCGGGGCAGAGCGCACGCGTGGCGGCGCCGCCGGTATGAGTAGGGCGCAGCTGTCCACGCGCGGAGACGGCCACTTGAGGCTCTGGATTATGCGCTCCCAGGTTTCTGTTGCTGTAATACGATAAAGGTTTGGAGACAAAAAACTTTAAAATGTTTTTCTAGGAAGGCTCTAGAAACGTGGTCGAGTAATATCTTACCGAAATGGAACCTCCAGAGCTCGTTGGTGGAGTGTCCGTGCGTCTCTCCGCCGAAGATGTAGAGGTGTGCGCCGGCGCGCAGCCCCGCGTGCCCGCTGCGCGCGCTCGGCGACAGCTTCGCCGGAGTGCGGATCTGATTCCACACGCGGGTCACTGACACCACCAGATAAGCATTTTTTTTATTTACTGATGAAGACAAATAACAACACGAACACGTATTTCCTACGTACCTAACGTTTCATTACATGGGTCCTAAACATACCGGCGGACTTGGGTTGGGTGTACACATAAATAGATCATGGTGTGTGTAGTGTGTGTACTCACTAGTATCGTAGTACCAGAGGTCGCTGCAGTCGCGCAGGTCGCACTGCCCGCCGTGCACGTACAGGCGGTTGTCGTGCAGCGCCGCGGCGTGCCGGTGCCGCGCCGGGCCCGCCGCCGTCGTGCGCACCTGATGCCACGACTCCGATTCTGATCAAACATAGATTATACTGGTCAACTAATGGAAAGTTCTAACTATAGTGTCCATAGTACAACTTTAGGTGTTAAATACTACTCACCATAATGAAATGCCCAGAGCTCATGCGTGGATCCCCTCAAGTCTTTATATCCACCGTAAATGAGTAGACAGTCCTTCAGCGCGTGCGCGGAGTGGCCTCGCCTGCCGCGGGGGCCCATCCCGGCGCTCCGAGGGTCTCTGGACCCCCGCCGTCTGACCGTCGACGTATAGTTTGTCTGGCCAGGAAGCTTGCGCCATGTCTGAGTCTAAAAGGTAGGTAAGGTAGGCTGTATTAATTAGCTCGTGATTTACCTTTCGCTCATAGCCACCTGGTTATTGTAGGTACCTACCTACTAGATTGGCTGGCTTAGCTGGCTGCCTGGTGACTAAGTAAATGCTTATTGTTCTCAAGTACTGTAGGTACCTACTTCTGGTTACTGCTTCCCTCAACCTACATTGATCAAGAGTAAAGATAACTAGTCAATCGCGTGCAACTTGTAAAGTCCTAAACTCAGTCCATTAATGCAATGCGACATTATTGTGCACGCGAGCTTACCCGTACTAAGTATTGGCGAGCACTTCAAGGACACGCGGAGCGGTGTTCTTATTTTAGTCGACTTGTAGTCTAGACTATGAAATAAAAGCCATTTGAAGAAATAGGTACCTCGGTATATAATTGATAACATTATGTTGAGCGATTATTATTTCAGAAACATTAATAATATAAACCTACTACGTTAGACTGCACTACACGATATTATATACTCGTAGGAAGCTCGTAGGTAATCATTTCCGTGTTCATATCATTTGATCATAAATTAGCAGTGTGCATAACGAATTTTATGTCAAGGAAGTAAAAAACTGGTTATAAAAGACGTTTCATTGACCCCGAGGAATCGCATCTCGTTTCGTAAAATTCAAGCTTTAGTTACGTTGTGTCCTAGATTCGTTGCGCAACTGGAGCAAGTCAAGTTAGTTTTTCTATTAAAAGTTAGGCAGTTTCAGGGATTTGTTCACATTACCTACTTCATAAATTGAGTATCTTGAGTTATGATGCAATGTACCACTGGTACCACTACTAGGTAGAGGTACTCAGATAGGTAATAACCTTAGTATTAGAATCCGTCTCAATCGCATCTTAGGTTACATAACACTTTAATTTACTCAATAAATCTTTGTTCCCCGAGAGTTATAATTTGGGTGTCTTCAAAACAAGAGTGTATTGGTTTCTTCTACTAGGCAAGCGCGCTCCATCGTAGACCACATCGTTGCGAGTTGTTGCCAAGCGCAAACCTATCTAATATACATAATATAAAAAAATAGCATAACCGTTTTCGGTCAGTTAGGTACAACTGCTATGTTAAAAAAAAAACTACAATTATTTTTCTACCTCCGTATCGTAAATCCAGAGTGGAGTTTCGTTGGAGAGTGCGCCGGCCTCTCCTCCGAACACGTAGAGCTTCGCCTCGTGGGCGGTGGCGCTGTGCTCCTGCAGTGACGGCGGCGGGTCGCCGCGACATTCCAACTTCTCCCACCGACCGGTAGCTGGAAATGGAATACTTCTACTTCAAGATTAACAACATCGAGGTAGAATTTAATTTGATTGATTTCGAGGTAAAGGTAAGGTCATAAGGTGCAATTGCTATTAGCGATAAGACCGCCAATTGTACTACTCTTAATCTATTTGTGTCCTGTTATAATTTATGTTAGTGTACAATAAAGAATATTCTATCTATCTATCTAACTAGGTAGGTACAGGTAGAATTATCGTTTTAGGTGCTTTTGAAAATCTGACGTGTCTGCATTAATTTAACTTTAATAGCATCTTTGTCATTTAATAACTTAATTTTCCGATACGTCGACATAATTTCAGCACTCAGATCTTGCAGTAGTGAAATCTATACATTATAATAAAATATTAAATAGATTGACAGTACATTATGTTTATAAAAACCATAACGTAACTCATACTTAGGTACGTTTTTTTTAATACTTATTTACTAAGTTCTACAAAACAAAATATTATATAAACTCGTTTAAAATTCGAAATGAAAACGAAACAAACAACTTGTTCCGCATTCCGTGGCAAAAAGTTCATTCTTGTAAGTAATTAGCATTTGAGTCTGTTGACGAGGCTCGGCCTAATTAACCGCCAGTTAAAAGCTACATCGGATGCTACGGGGAAGAAAAGACACGTTTTTACGGAGCACCCTCCAGCGCCTGCTGACGACAGGCTCTTCGATTGATATGAAGAGCTGTATTCAAGACGGAGTTCCACAAGGAGCATAATTGGGTTTTCAGAAGAGTGTTAAAGATGTATGGTGTGTATTTAGGAATGAAAGCTTATTTGGTGGCTTATGAACACTAAGGCTTATATTCAGAGACGAAACTAAGCGTAAACGTACGCTTCCTTATGTCAAATTGTAATACAAATTTGACATACGGAAGCGTTACTTTACGCTTAGCGTCGTCTCTGAATATTAACCTTAGAGGAAGAGGAAGAGTGATTCATGTTTATGTTTGTTATGGAAATGTATGTTATGTTTGTTTCAAATATACCTACTTACGCAATAAAAGAAACATGTAGCTAATGTGAAACGTCACGAAATTACTTGTTTATTCTATCTTAAGCCTAGTTATTAGGTACAGCCTAGTACTGATATTACATAATTATTCTGATACTCAAATTAGGTAAGTTACTAATCATATTCCGCCTAAGTTAAACAATATAGGTACATTACATAGTCCCAAAATTGTTGTGTGGGAAAGTATTTTGCACTCACCCAAGCTATACCTCCAGAAGTCCCGCAGCGGCACGGCGCCGCCCGCGCCGCGCCCGCCGAGCACGTACACGTGGCCGCCCAGCAGCGTCGCCGAGTGCTTGCCGCGCGCACACGGCACGGCGCGCCCGTTGCTGCCGCCGCTCTCCACCGAGCTCCACATCTCATCTGAGAGAAAGGTAACATTTTTTGTAGTTGTGAATGAATTCGGTCCTACTATTGAGAGCCACGTACGTGTCTCTCGCAGTAGTAAATTAGATACTGCCTAAAAGTTATTCAGTACTATGTACATTATGAATACACTTTTAAAATTTTTTTCTGCGCGTTTTCCCAAAAAGGGCAACCTTTAAAGGATTTTTTAAATCAGGTATTGATGGAAAATATAGCATACTTATATGGTTAGCAGCATCAAAGGCAAAAACCTATTATGTAGATTCAGCAAAATAAATTTCAAACCAAATACAACATTGCACGCCCCGAAGCTTGCGACAAGTTAAACCACATTGCGTCTTGCTCTCCCCTGTAATCGAAAGTTTCAACTTCAAAGTCGTGTCCCTTCGAATAAAATGCATTACCCACGGTTGCCTCTCGCCCCTTCAATGTGCATAAAAATCACCAACTACTCGTCGTATAGGGTAGATGAAATGCTTGCGTCCCCCAGGGCTGCACACTGGGACCCTCCGTTTCAACGTCTTAAGTATTGCTTATTGCGAATGGATCCCTTCTTGCTTCGTGTAGGGACTTGTTTAGGAGTTATCGTTTACAATGTGTAAATATTAGTTGAGATTGAGGCGGTTTTATTTGTCTGTGAGAGTACTTATAAATATATGCATTAGTTTTTAGCCCTGACTTACTTACGTTACATAATAATACTAAGTTAATTTTTTGGTTACAATGATATAATAAGCGATCTAGATCAAATCCATACAATGCGTAGTTACTGTACTGCGATACCTACCTACTGCGAAAAAAAACTTTGTAGAACTTAAGTAACAATATTTTCAGTTAGTTGGCAGGCCGCCAAGTTTTCTGTAAAAGCTTCAAAATACGGATAACTAATGGTCGGGGAAAGAAGACAAAAAATGGCGTTCTCATTTGTATCTAATGAAACTCCGCAAAATTTGTAAACTGTTAATTTTTTTAGTATCTTTATGTAAGTTATTTTTAATGAAGGAAACATCGGCGGGCCGGCAGGATTCGAACCTGCGCCTTCTGGTTCGGTACACCAGACGCTCTGACCACTAAGCCACCGCTCGCCCTGCTCGCCAGTCGAAATCTTCCTTCACATTCTAATTTACGTCTTAAAGGTGACGTAGCGACTTTTTCCTTCATTAAAAATAACTTGTAATCTTAGCATGGAAAATGCTTAAAAAATACAAAATGATATCTTTATGTAAGTAATAGATCTGAGGACTTAATAAGTACCTAAATATACCATCACTACTGGTATATCCAACCCATGTATAATAATAGCAGAGATTATACTGGGTGAAGCCTAGTATCCGGTAAACCGTATAATATCCTTCAGAGTGATACCATTAGATAACCCTTCATGAGACAAAGCCACAACCCTTGCTATATTAAGAGTTATGGCTTCATAAATGCCAGTCCACTTTCCTAAAGGTTCATATATTTTTCTCATCAAATATTTAGTCCAATCGCCCTATAATTAGTCCCTGTTCAGCAACCCTTTGTTTATTACGTGACTTGTTTGGCAATTCAGGCTAGACCCCTGGACACTGACATGTTGGTACACTTGTAGGTAAAAACAAAAACATAGGGGAGATTCGAGGGGTCTCTGTACAGTTGTCAAGGGTAAACGAGGGTTGACGTTTGTGTAATCAGGAGTGACTTGTATAGACTTATCGGCTACTGCAAAAACAAACTTGTTTGGCACATTTTTCGCATTCCCCTATTAGATAAGGTTGTTATCAACAATCATTTTCAAATTATTAGGTGAGTTTTTTGGAATGATAGCGGTTTCAAGGTTATTTTAAACTGCTGAAGTTAAAAAAGATAATTTCAGTGGTGTCATAACTTTAAATGTCTTATTCAACTTGTTTGACCAAGTCCCATTAGAAAAGTAAATTATGTGACCCTATAAAAAACTTCCTGTTCTAGTATTGTATCTGAAAACTTTGGATAGATAATGTTATATGGCACGCGATTTTCATTACATTAATTTCCGTGAAATTAACTTCCTAATCCACATTTATATCATAACACCTAGGCGCAGTTGATCCGTTTACAAACATTCTTCCATACCTATTCTGTACGTAAATGGCCTGTGAACAGCGCGGTCAAGGGGTGGGGTGAGGTGCACCTCGAGAGGGCATTACCTCGTCTCGCTAGCTAACGAGTGCGCGGCATCGCCTCTGCCTCGCCAGCGGATTATACCGGCCTCGATGTAAGGCTCACGTCGGCAGTTTTGCAAAGCGGATGAACAAAGCTGAGTTGTTGTGTACATAGATTATATTGTTGCTTGCTTTCATTAAGGTGTTAAAATGCTGGGACAGAGGCAAACTGTAACAGTTATGTAACGTCATGTTTGGATTAATTTTATTAACTATTTGTGTTTATTTGGGGCGGGTAAGGTTATCTTGCACTTTTAAATTGCTATTGTAATTGACGTTCTCCTTTCTCCACTCCTCCTCCGTAGAGTTTCTAAGTATTTCATGTAAAAAATAAGGAATGAAAAAGTAGGAAACTAAATCAGAGCATATAGAAAAGGCCTTACAATTAGATTAATAATAGTATCAGAGACACCGTCCGTCCTGCCGCTATGCTTCATATTTCGATGGCTCTGTCGCAAAATGACCACTTCTCAAAATGACTACAGGTAGCAAAATGTCCCTTTCTCAGAATGTCCCTTTTGCAAAATGTCCCTTTCTCAGAATGTCCCTTTCGTAAAATGTCCCTTTAGCAAAATGTCCCCTTCCTCAAACAGGCATTAAATTACTTTCATCAGTAAAAAAACTGGTCAAGAGCCAGTGTACAACACAGAGGGGTACTGTATTAATGTTTAATCATTAAAATATGGGTAGGTAGGTGCATGCACATAAACTAAAATAAAATAATAGAAATCGAATTTTGTCAGATTTACTGTCAGTCAAAAGATCAATTTACACAAATAAACAATCAACTTATTAAACTTAACTCAAAAAAAGGGACATTCTGAGAAAGGGACATTTTGCGAAAGGGACATTCTGAGAAAGGGACATTTTGCTACCTGTAGTCATTTTGAGAAGTGGTCATTTTGCGACAGAGCCATTTCGATTTGTCGTTGATCATGCAGAAAGAGATGTCTTAGTTACCTAGGATTTGTGATACGGCTTTGATAATTAGAATACGGAATTCTCTATGAGACACCTTCACACATATCTATAACCGTAAGTACCCCGTGGCTTCTGCAATAGGTACATTATAAACAATTAATAGCATCTTCTTTTCCACATATTTTAGGAATCTGTTTCGATTAATCGATTGGCTATTTATTAGATCTCCATGGGATGTAAGCACGTTATATATTTCTTTATTGATCCCGGAAAGCTCTTAGCTTAATACTTGATTGATGAAATTGGTTTTAGCGGCAACATAAGTCTCGCAACTTATCGTGACTAATGGATGCTACGTATAGCGGATCCCGGATACTACGTGAGAAGGCAGGTATGGCGAAAAGATGACAGCGTGAATTTTTTTACACATTAACTGGCCTTGAACCCATAAAGTGTTGGGGATAGGGTAGGATATTAATTTTTTGAACGTTATTGAAAAATGTAGGTTGAATCGTTTTATCACCAACGGTGATTCAAAATGTTGTGACGATCCCGCTCACATATTTTTCCTTTAGCTGTAGTAGTAGATACTCTTTCACAAAGATAAAAATAGCAAACATCTGGAGATGTACACAGATTTCATAGCAAATTACAACAGTTCTTTTAAAAAAACCAAAGAGTACTTATGTTTTTTCTGTAGTTAGTATCAATCAGTACCACAAGTCATAATCCCTCGGTAGAGCCATAATTTCTGATGAGGCAGCAATCACAGTGGATGGCCGCATTTTGTGGATCAACGCGCGCCATGAATACAGATGGCCCCGCGACTGTGTCTGCATAATAATCGCATAGAATGCAGTAGACTTGTTAGAGGGACTTGAGGTATAACCCGTCAAGCAACAAATTACAGATATTCATAATAGGAAGTCTATTATTTACAAGCAACGCTACTAGAATGCAACTTAATAAAATTAGGTAGTAGCTTTTTTCTTTATTGTGCTGTTTAGGCTGTTACTGTACCATATTATGATGCTGGAGTTGCCTTGTGAATGTATATATATATATATCTATTGTGTATGTAAGTAGTATATCTATTTTGCTTTTAATACGATTATTAGTTTAATCTATCTGAAGCTTATTAGCAGAGCTAGGTACCTTGTTTGTTTGTTTTGGAGGCTCATCCTTAAGTATATGGCGAAACACAAAACAAAACTATTATCATAATCTCTACCGGAATTCTGAATGGAGTCATCATTGTCACAACAAATTATTTTTTATATGTACCTATAAAGTAACCTCTTCACCTGATGTAATCTCCTTCCATCCATTATCCTTCCTTTATTTATTTAAAAACATGTTTTACATATTTCAACAAAGCCCTCTTCTTTTATGAGCGTAGCGTCATAGATCATGGCATCCGAGAGCATTGGTGACGGTCGTGAGCCGTGACGTAGCGCCGGAGATATCTTGAGACGTACCTACCCACCTTATACCGATCAATACCGGGTCGACTTTGCCGATGTCTTATTTGTGTTTCAATAGGAAGTACATTGAGACGACAGACACGATTATAATTATTATTATGAGTAATTGATGAAAGTTTATCAGTTGCTGAGTGGTGGAGGAAATTTAGTAGGTATAAGGTAGGTAAGTATTGTATGATTGAATTATAATGTTTTTATCTATCTATTTAAGAATTGCGGAAGTATTAGGCAGATTTGAACTAATGGACTAGACCACAGAATAACTATTTTGTACGAAGTTTAACCGGATAACTGAGTTGAATGATGATGATATGAGAACACACCTACTTACATGACTTTATATATTTAATTACCGTTGTAAGTCCATCCAAATTGTGAGGAAAAATAAACATAAAAATAATAGAAGCAAGATTTACCTGACCATCATATTTTTGCCCTCTAGTTTACTAGTTTACTATGTTCGCATTAGGTATTGATTGTTTTTCCTCATAGCGACATCAGAACTGAAAAGTATTACCTCACTGTCCTTTGACCTTTGTCCTAAAAGAGAGACACGTAATAAAGGGGTGTTAAATTTGAAGCAACCGACACGCGAATCGCGATGCGCATTTGTAGCAGCTTAAACTCAATGGTTTTCCTGTTTCAAGAGAGCACGTGTTTACGGTTCATTCTTTACTCCTTCATTCATCATTCATGATATTATAATTGTTGAAAGTACAATACTACAGATTACTACAAACTCATAGGTAGGTACATACCTGCATTATTACAAGTTCTGGTACTTTTGTGCCTTGAAAAATAATTGGGAACAGAGAATTGGAACAAAAACGGTTCGTAAATACTACATAGTTCAAAGCATTTAAAGAGGATTTAAACACTTACATTAGAAAAGAGACGACACAGTTCGTGGCCCTTGATTTCGTTCGGAAAGCAACTTTAAAATCTCATGTCAAAAAGTTATGTTGTAACGACGCCATGGGTATACCCTACCCAAGATGTCTTTAATAAGTATTCTACAGCAGCAGTTTTTTTATAACTGCGCTGCCGCTGAGGAAAATGAATACTCATGTAAATCAAGGACGTAACAATATTTATATACCTACTTACACATAGAAATTAGTTATTAGTAAATGTGTCAATGCTGACATGCCTGGTAGGTTCCTTATCTTTTAAGAAAGTGGTATGTTAATAAATAATACCAAAGTTATAAAAAGGTTATTGTCGATTTGCCACTCTTTTTAAATTCGATACATTTAAGTATTATAATTAAGTATTTGTGAAATTGTTTTACTAGACCTTATGGTGTTAAAATGCCACAAAATAATGTTCCTTTACTTGGTGTCGGTACAATTTTTTTGATTCAGGTACCCAAAAGTTTCCATCTCTTCCACAGTGTCGTCAGTGGCAGCGCAGAGGTTAACAATAGCAAAATGACGTTGAAAGCACACCTACGGATTGAGGAGAAGTCACTGTTAAAACACAAAAATATTTATCAAATTCGAAATAAATTCTCGTTTCATAAAACTTTTTACAATATTTTGAGAGCTACCCCTCGGTAGCAGTTGGAGTCCGAGGGGCTTCGAGACTACAAGCTGGAAAATGCAAAAACTTTAAAATAAACCAGTTCAATTTCGAAGTTTTTCCATATTATTTGTACTTTTCTAAAAATACTTACCTACTACTTTCTTATGATTAATTGGACCGAGTAACCAAACAATAAGTCATATAGAAATAGGTATATATATTATAGTGATGATCAGACTTAACACCTAGTCATTTGCATCATTGATTTTAGGATATGGCAACATTGCCTAGGGTTGTCGTCAGGGGTAGTAAATTAGATTTGGCGCGCAATTGTCAGTCTGTCGGCAGACGGGAGGGTGCCGCCAGGATTTGAGAAATCGGAAGCAAGCAGGGTTTGAGCAACGGAGTTTTTAACAATTGTTTTACAATATCAGGTACCTACATGATTTGTGCGTATTTAAACTAAAATATGATCAGTGACTCGACTGTGAGTTTTTCTCACTAGACTCGCTAGCGACGCCGTAAAATATTTGTATGGAAAACCCTCGCAGCCCCTCTAGCGGTTACGTAAGAAACTAAAATCTGCTTTGAGATTACAGCGTTTCGATGCGTAAAAAACCTATCGAAAGTCATTTGATACAACTCATGATTGAGGAGCAGACAGAGTTAACACTAAGGCTATTTAATTGTTGTTAGGAGACGGAGAGTGTAGATATTTTAGAGCGAGATGCAATTTTATTAGCTTTATCAAGTTAAACACAGTAACAGTGACACAAGTATTAAACCGCTTTGTATGGTTCGTGTTCCCATTCGCTTTGTTGCCTTACAGTTCTAGCATTCATATAGGTACCAATACGCTGTGGTAGTCATCTGGCTTAGCGCCTGGCGGGGTCGCTCCTAAATCCGTAACAAATGGTTTTCATAGCTTGGATACGAGTTTATTCCAGTGTTACATATTGCACTATAATCCTGTGGATTCTGTTTGTAATTTGAAAGGGTATTACGTACGATTGTGAATAAAAATAGTTCACGTATCTAAAGAAAATAAAAGTATTCTAGCACTTTTTTTAATAAAGCAAACGTACGTATGTTCACAGACCAAAAATAATTTATTGTAACCAATTTTTTTAAAGGAGTGTCTATGGAGTTTCTTGCCGGCTCTTCTCCATAAGATCCACTTTTTGGAACCGTGCAACTAGTTTGACTTTTTGAAAGTACCTATTGATATGCTCTAATTGAAATAAAACATTTGACTTTAACTTTAAAAATAACGACTGCAAAAGTTCTAGATTATCTAATAGTGTAGTGTCATAATACAGGTCTCGGATATTATGAGCTCTTTTTCGGCTAATGATGATGATGATCATTTAATAACTTGGTATCTTAATTGCACAGATTACTAAACAGTTAACTCAAGTACCTAATTGGAAATATTATATCATTATGGAGCTATAGAATTAGTTTCGCTTGTCCTGCTCTAGTGGATGTTCTCATTGTGTGGGCACAGTAGTTGCTCACTGATGAGCAGGCCACAATGGCCGGGTCGCTGATGAGTTGCCACACAATGGCCCAACCACTGATTAGCCGATAAGTCTCGGCATTGTGGCTCTGATGACAGATAGCGCACATAATTTGTCTGAAACGTCGCGTCGCTCGTGTTATTGGATGAAATTGAAGTTCAATGTTAGTAGTTATTTGATTTGAGCCATGGCGTCATTATTACGAACATAGCATGTAGGTAGAATATGACACAAAAAATAAGGCTGACTTAACACGAGTTTAGGTAATCACATGAAACGATCTGTAGCTAATCTATCGACGGCTAATAGCAGTTGCTAATATTATTACCTACTCACAAAAATGATAGCGAAATTATTTCAATTTGCGAGTCCGACGTTGAGTAGTAGCTCAATCTTCGTCATATTTCATTCTCATACATTTGACTTGAGCGCAACTGAAGCGGATGAGCCGATAACGAGTGTAGCTTACTTCCATTACTCAGGAAAGGAAATTTATGTCATTGCTACATAAAGAGAGTCGGCAGCGGGTATTGTCCGTTTTTGCTAACATAGTTCAGCTAATACCGTTACTAACCATATTGGCAATTGGCAACAACCGATGTTGGCTGAAAATAAATATCTACGTAATTTAATTTAGTTAATCGTTAGACAGAACTTGAACATTCTGTGTTTCATAGGTACATCTTGCATTCAGCGCTTGCCTCAGTAAACTAGAGCTAGAGGTAGAGATATACAGCGCTGTTTTACATCTGTAATACCGGCTAGTATTTACTGCGAACATTGAAGCTAATAACATGGTCTGGAGCGGACACAATCTTGCTGAATACCTAATACCGTATATAGTTTGTCGACTGTTACAAAATTCAGCGCGTCTGTCCTTGGGGTAACTCGTCGCAATCTTACCATTTTACGATGACATCGCGTCATGACCTAGAGTTATTATTATATTATTCTATCAGTCGACTACTACGATCAAAAAGCTCTAACATGATAGAAAGGAAGGCTCAGAATATTTTTGTATTTTTAGATTATATTCTATGCTAGCAGCCCTAGCAGGTCAAAGTTTTTCGCAGTTGGCAGTCAACCACGATGACATAATTGATAACATGTTTAATAATCTTAAACCCTCAATAAAAATAGAGTAAGTATAGATTAAAACCGGGAAGTTTCATGAACAACTACCTAGCTTTAATTACAAAAACACTACCTTTTCGATTTCAATCGCGATAGATTAAAACGCCTTTGCCAGAACGCAACAAAGTTCATTTTCCCACTTCTTAAAAATTCAAAACATGTGAACAACCTATTATCAACTACAATCCTTTCAAAATAAGGTCGATTTAACATAAACACGCGTACAACGACTCCCTTGGCAAGTGTTGAAGCAAGTATCGTAGGAATAAGTGTCGTGTGAGGGTAGTTTTAAAGTTATTTACTGTTTGGTCGGATTGCGGGTGAATGACCGGCGCCCCCGTTATGCAATGTCCGTCTGTCTGTCATGTCGACATGATATAATGGCGGGTAGTAGCAGAAAATGAAATGCCGATGGAGGATATGAATCAATGAAAGGCAATCATAATCAAGCGCTTCAAAGTGAACGTGGGAATCCGTTTATCGTTTTGTCGATATGGGCAGATTACAAATTTAAATCCTCATCCGATTATCCTAACTACGGAAAGGTTCAAAGATTTATTTCCAGTAAAACGATGGTTGTTTATGTTTTCGGCAGGGTTATTTTGTTTGCAAATACAAAGTTCAAATAAACTATTTACTTACTTTTAGTAGTGGCGTTGTGTTGTAAAAGGACCCTAAACGGGTAGAGACAAGATATTTTTACCGTTTGATTTTATTGTGACCGAATATTTGCAATTGCGTAGTGTCTGAATAAAACAAGTAGAGTCTGAGTGTTCCGGATCTGCCATGAATGTTGTGCTTGGGAGATTTGTATTTATTTTCGCGGTCAGCCTCTGTAATGGTTGGGATCATGCTTAGCACATCGAACGACACCCTTTCGTGTCTCGAAGAGCACGTAGGTAATTAATTACCAATTTTCCACAGAACTTTAAATTCCCGAAAGCTTAAGCGATAAACTTTACTATAACCGAGAACCCTATTAGGTAAACTAAGTGCAAATGTTCCGTAGCATTATCGAGCTCAGGCATCTGTATTTTAGATACATTTGGGAAACAAACAGATACAGATATAAGAACTAAAAAAATACACACAAACCTAAAACTAGTAGTTATGTAAGTTAATACAAAACTCGCACATATACTTACATGTGTAGGTAAATGGTCTATTGTACGTGTGCAGTGTCTTAAAAAACCGTAATCGAACAATCATGTCAGTCGGAACTCTGCGCCCAACCCTAACACGTCGCGTTGGACTGAATTCCTTTATCCTTATTAGAACAATAGAAAGTTCAAACTACAATTCGTTTGTACTAAAAGTCTCGTTAACCCACCTACCTATTGTACGTCTCGATATTAAACAGCTATCATTAATATCCTTCGTTTACTACCTGCTTCTAATATTTTATGACGAATTGAGCAGAACCGAAGCCGCGCTATTTTATGACAAAATTAATGGCGACAGAAGATTATTTCTGTGGCGGTAATAACGTTTTCTACTTTTTAACTGTTTAAATTATTTATTTTGCAACGATAATTGATATGCTACTCCATTGTACCTCTCAAAAGATAGTAAAAATAATTATAATCAATAATTAATTACTCTTTGTGGCCCCACGTTGGGCGCCAATAAAATCCTTTGCAAACTGAAATTGGTGGGTGAAATAATGAGGGTAAATAATAAGTAACATAGGGTCAATGATATGAGCTTTTGTGGCGAACCAGGTCACAAGGCCATTGTTTAATATCCTACAGACTCGCTGTTTTGTGTGTGCATGTTCTTTTATGTTTTTATAATTGTTACTTTTCTTTGCTTCGTTAAAGAGGGTAGAGCGAGAATGCATATTATTTTCCTTTAGTATTTTTTCTATACCGATACTTTCTGTATAACGTAAGTTATAGTAAGAACTTATGACATAACATAACTGCGATGTTGATTTGACGGTAATTTATCTAACCTTTAATCAAAAAAGCCAATTACCACAACATTTTGACTGTAAAAAATAGACCAAGAATAACTAACTAGGAGGTGTCAATACAATACAATTTATTAATAAAGCCCCCTATTTGCACCCTATAAAACTACCCTTCTCTTACACAAATTAAGAGTACATGTGTACGTAACCGCGGCACGCGCCGATTCCTACTCACCGGTGGCTCGCCATCACCAGGGAGTGATCCAAACAAAACAGTAAACACTGCACTAGACTTGACTCCTCACGGCACGGACACACGCGCGTCCTCGACGGGGGTGCGCGACGCACTGGCGAGTTTCGTGGGTGTTGCAAGGAAAAAGGATAATGATTTCCCTGATATTTGGTAAAAATATTAAAAATAAAAATTTGTTTATCATGACCAACTCGTTAGAATATTTTGTCTTTTTCAGTTTAGTGGCAAAGCGACACTACAGGTTCTTGGTTTGATTCTCAGGTCGAGCAGTGTTATGTATAATTCTCAGTAGCAGCCCAGAATTTCGATTTCTGTCAGGAAATCCAGACGTGATTGTACGTTTTGCTATGTATGTAGAATCCTATGTTTTGAATGCCAGCCAAGTTTGAGTCTTTATAAGTTACGATAACGCTTTGTGTATGCTGAGTTTACCTATAAGTGATTGTTACACTGTATTCTAAATTGTAGCTTCTTTTTAAATTGCTTACACCAGTGTAAACAATTATTAGTGATTGTGAACCAAAATAAATAAATAAAATCCCAACTTTTGAGTAAATATCCCACCCGGCAACACCGTCGCGTGTAGGGGTGCGAGGGTGCGTTCGGCGCACCGGACATTCCGGAAATTCGGACAGAACGGCCGCGTGACGCGCGACGACCCTACGGCGCGGCGTGATTGAGACGATTGTTATGACGCTATGTCACATTATCATTGGCGAATAAATCAAATCATAATTTTGACGGCACTGTACAGAGAATGTTGCCACATTTCGCGCGTAGTAAGTTGTTACAATTACTGCTACATTAAAATAAATTCAATGTCCTTTTACAAAGTAAAACCGATAAATTCCTGAAACTTCCTAAAACGCCAATTTTGCCCTACTAAGCTTGTGATCTATATCCTAAAAACCAAACTAAAATAGAAATTCAACTGACGGTGAGAGCTGGAGACCTAGTTACTACATATAATAATTATTTAGAGTTGAAGATAGAACCTTTTTTTCTACAAGGTGCAGAGTACTGCAGAGTCAACAGGAAGTCCAACGGTTCAAGCATTTAATTTTAGCCTAACGATATCATTAGGGGTCCGCGATGTGAGGGGTCGTATCCCCAACAGTACCTACCTATAATTTCATGACGGACTTCCGCCTTCTGGACTAGGTGAATCCAATTAATTAATTAGAAACCAATTGTATTGTACTTATTACTCAGGCAAAAGTTTCAGTATAAATTGATAAAAGACAGACGCATTTACTCATAAGGTTGGTTTTTCACCCTGGTATATACAAGGGCATAAAAGTAAAACCAGTGAACATCGCGGCATTGTACTTTTGCGGGGTGTTACGCAATTGTGCCAAGGCCGACCCGGTCGTTGAACCTGCCACCCGAGAGGTTGATATCTTATTTGATTGCTTGGAATTCAACTAACGTACTTATTGACAAGTCAATTGTTTTCAGTTTCCCAGGCCCGAACAACGGAAACGAATCTTTTGCAGCCTTTTTTTATTTAGTAGATACCAGCTGTTGGTTACATTTGCACCCTAAAGAACTTTTTGAGACGAGAAAGACAGGCTTGTCCTTCATCAGACTGCAATGTAGGTACTTTCTGGCGAAAATTCTCTCAAATCTGTTTAGTCTGAAAACGTAACAATCAGACACAGTTACTTCCTAGGTAGGTAATACTAGTAGGTACCCATTTATCTAAATGATATCCAGAGCTCTAAAGTCTCAAAAAATTCTGTCTCAGAATTTCAATACGAATTTATTCTGAAAAAGCGACCGTAAGTACTGTAGAAAACACCTTTCCAATGTTTGGAACCTAACTAAATGTAGTGTCGTTTGCGTTATTTCGTTATGTTGTACCTGAATCTCTAAACATTCCATTTATCATATTGTAAGCGATTGTGCTTCAATATTGGAATAATAAATTATTTTGCAGAAAGGGTTTCTGAACGCATCCGTGTTCCGGATCAATAAAGCAGCGGCGGGAACGCGAGGAAAGCGCGGGAAGCCTCGCACTCCTCACAGCGCGCCATTTTGTCGTTGCCATGGTAACCAGACGGAGCCTATAGGATACAGGATGTCGGTAATGAGATCGTCTGATTCGATTTGTTGAGTTTGTATACGTATTACCTCCCAGTATAAAGTAGCTACGTACTTAAAGCAGTCTGCCAATTTCAAATGGACTTGATTCTATGTCGCTAGCTCTTGATGTGATTATTTTCCATAAAATATGGATACACATTAATTTAATCAAACCAACTCGTCAATCTTCTAAACTATCGATCGAATCGGTTTCCATCAAATAACTAAAGCGATTCAGTTTGTCCATCGTCGACTCAGTAGGTACATACTATCACAAATCGGTGAATATAGAATAATCAAAAATTCTAAATAGCTCCCCTGAGTCCAAGTCCTGCGAACAAGCGTACGTCTCACACCCCATTTACTCGATGTCACTGAAACAAGCGTTCCAACGCTGTCGACCGTAGAGTGTAGAGGTGTTAACTGAAACGCAATGGCTTGAGAGATTTGCCCCCAAAATATAACAGGGAGGAGACAGGGTTGCCTTTTTATCACAATAGCGAAACCTGGTGTGAAATAGAAATTTTAAGATTTGGACAATTATGACAATAATCATGATCATGAGATGACAGATAATAGAGATTCTGAAAGAAAAAAAACATACTGCACCGACCCCGAGTGAATTGGGAGAAGGGCGGAGGACGATGATACGACGATGGTCACCATTGATTGTGTTCAATAACTAGACAGCTCTGAAAAAATAATGGGCTGCCTATAATATTTTGCCGACAAGACGCTTTCTATATCTAATGTTTTACATAATCCAGCGTAAAATTGCAACTGTAACCAATAATAAAAGTAATAACATTTTTGGTAACGTTGTCTTTTCTGCTTTTAAAAAGTATTATTCCCCTGACAACCCTAAGGCCAAAATATTCTGAATATAGAAAATAGCAACAAATATTGTTAAAATAAGGAGCCCTGACGGATTCTACTTAGCGTATATTTATGTAAAACATTTGCGAGGGGACCCTGCACACACACCTGTTATGTAGAGACACAGCGGCAGAGGGGCACGACTGAAGGCTCTCGGGGAAATTGGTGCTGAGGTGTAACTGCTGTCTGGGGGAATCTTAATAAGAGATACATGCACTTAGATATTGATGTCCTGTAATGTGGGCTTTGATGGAAAATAATAAATTGTTCTAAGTACCTAAACTTCTGATTTTTGTACGCTGCTGAAAAGTAACAGAGGCTGAGTGCTGTTGGTCACCCGCCGCTTTTATACTTACTCTTTTTAAGAAGCTTCTTCTGCCTTTTGAACCCAAAGAATAACCTTTGGAAATCCATCATTCTACAAAGAGTTTTTGGTACAGGTACAGTTTATATCTAGGTAAATAGCCTGTGATTGTAATATTGAAGAGGTAGATCAAAGGCTGCTATCAACCTCAGATCTTAAAACACGATTTACTTCAGTTGTTATTTATTTCAGCACAAGAAGTCAAAACAGCCAAACATAATGAATCTTGTAAGTAGGGCACACACAAAAGCTGGAATCCTTACAATCGAGTCGTCACGCGAAATGTAAGCGCGCGCCTTTTACAAGCTCGCTCGCGAAGTCGCGACACGAGATCAAGGCTGGCTTGTAATGTGAACTGCTAGGCTGGAGATAATTTACAGCCCAGCAGGTACTTAATACATAAAGAAATATATTTCTATATCATGCCATGAACCATAATTAATCACTTGTTCAACAAATATATTCAACCTCAACTTTGAGTAGACTTAACTTTTTTTTTATTAGCCGCTACTTGCGAACCCTAAGTATGTCATATTCTAAACTAAAAACTTCCGTGATTGTGCGTAATTACCGGCTATCAAGTTTAAAGTTATGAAGGGCCGAAGTAGGTCACGGAGGGAATTCGGCAAGTGCGGCTGATCATGCATGCCACATTGAAACGAGTCCCTATGAGCTGGCGGTGATACGACTCGTGAGATAGTGAAGTGAAACATGCAAAAAACTGAAAGATTTTACCGGTTAACTGTATATTTTACAGGCCTAAACTTACGGGGAATATTTACCTACAGGCGTGAATCAGCGTGATGTGATGGTAAGATGATGCTTCTAGTCAATAATAATGTCACAAAGTTTTCACTTTCCCCGCGCTATATTCAAGATAGCTAGGTAGCTGGTAGATATCTGCAGTTCGCTTCACAACAAGCGAAAACTAGAACCATTCGAATATATGTATAAGTAGGCATCTAATTCACCTACGTTATTAGGAATTTGCACGGCTGAACAGTTGATTACATCTAGGTCCGAAGCACACATATACCTACCTATAACCTAATATGACTTAGTTTGCTTTGATGGTGCTTCAATAATTGAACTAGGTATATCTGTGCTGGGAAAGCACCCAGTTGTATTCGTAATACTGTTTCCGTAACACCAATAGAAATATTTTAATTAGCCGAGAGCCCGAGACGGTGGTGGCTGGTGGTAGTTTGATATTTGACTTAAGGAAGTTAAAGTACCTAGACACACACGTTAATTTATCAAAGTTAGAGTAAAAGAAGGATTTTGTTGTTGAACACAAGATTTGTAAATATACTTGCAGAAGTTAAAGAAGGTAAGTAACATAAAGAGATACCTATAAATCTAGGTAAGTTTGTGTAGGTGTGTAAGTTAACCTATTTCTACGGTATATTACAGGATGGCCGGAGAAGTGACGTCCAAAGACACAAAATTTAGATACCTCTAATAAAGGGATATCCAAAACACCCCCATGTATGTTCCGTGATTTTCAGTTGTTACCCGACTGCCGAAGGAGGGTTATGTGTTTGACGCGTATGTATGTATGTATGTCCGTTCCTATGTCCGGTTATAACTACTCAACGGCTCAACCGATTTAGATAAATGACACCTCATTAGATTCGTCTTGATGTCACGAGTGTCACTGGGTAAATGAAATAAAAAAAATCAAGATGGCGGATTTTATACGCTTTAATGTGCGAACTGATTTTGGAAATGATGTTTAGTTGTATCAATTTTCATTTTAAATTATCATTTAGGATCTATCTAGTCATTGTATGATGATTTATAAACTAAAAAGTAGGAAATAAAATCAATTATTACCTAAATAAAAAAAAAACCCGACTGTGTAAAAAGTACTAAGTAACTAAAAATCTAAAAACAAGCTCTGTGATGTTGGAAAATGTATTGCAGGCGGGACAAGCAAAGAAACAATGTTGTTTATGAACGAATAGCTTGTCCCGTCTGCACTACATTTTCTAACATCACAGATCTTGTTTTTATTTTAGATTTTTAGTTAGTATTTTTTACGCAGTCGGGTTTTTTGTTTCATTTAATTTAGAAGATACAATGATTTCAATGTTTTTTTAATAATTTCCACCTGACATTGGTTTTCTGTGTTTTTTCTCTTACTGTTGTATGATTAGAAATGTTTTTTTTATGGTAAGGGATAGGTACCTATGTTGTCAACTAGTTCCCATAAAAATATGGTACACCTAGGCCTGACGGAACATGACCAAAATTGAGTTTAAAGTTTTAAAATAATACAAAGATTTACAACTGGAGAATGCATTAATTTTCGACCGGTCATAAATTTCAATACGTAGGTAAGCATGATAGCTTCGATCAATAATAGATCGATAGTAATTTAAAAGTCAATGTAGGTAGGTACGTAAGAATAACTTACTGTATAAAAATATTAACACTTATAGGCAGCACATGCATTATATGGGCCTTGTAGCCTGAATTAAATAAATAAATAAAGTAAATAAATAAAACAGCAACATAGCAGGTACATTTTTTAAGATAAGTAGGTATCTGGTAAATAATAGCTCGAAAGACGTTAACGTACCTAACGTCTTTTCTATGATTCCTAATAAATTAATCTCATTATCTCTGCTGATGTTTCGCTAGGTTTTCCCATTGCACAGGAGTTCTCATTCGTTCTGTGCTCCAAAAATATTCTGATAGCTTGCCACAGTTGCCACAAGTTATCCATCCCTAACATATGGTATTCCACTCTCAAATCTCTTCCTATTACCTTCTACATTTTCTACCATCCACTCCCAAATGAAAGAGGGGGAGACGTATCACTAGCGTTACCCTCTCTTTCTTCCTTATACCATATACCCAAAAAAAAACATAGGGTATTAGGTAAATATATTTATGGCGTGTTCCCGCATTCTAAAGGTGCGCGTGGCTCTGCATATGTACGACCAAAACTTCTACGCGATATTGTTTTTGTGGCAGTTCCTGTCCTCAAATGTAAAAATAATAAAATAAGCATGAAAAAAATATTGGATTACAATTATTTAAAACGACAGCCTACGACTTGAGCTTTCGGTTGTAGTTCTTACAATCTAATACTTTTCTTTCTCCGATTTTTACGGACAAACTTTGACGAGAACTGTACGTACCTAATACAAAAATTCCTATTTCAATAAATTTTGAATGCATCGTAAATTTTCAGAAGGTTGGTAACATTGAATATTGACACTTTTTACTAGTGAAGCGCCTTCTCGCCACCGCCGCATAGAGCAGTTTTAAACGTTTCAATCGTAACGATATTGTATCGTAAAGTAACAAATTTAAATTATCATTGGTGTAATGTGGATTAGAAAAATAAGTATTCTGTGAAACAAGTTAAAGCGAAAATTCTTAACTTGAGCTTTGGTGGTCTAGTGACGATAAAATAGTAAAACGAAATAGGTAAATTAGACTAGACTGAAAGAAAATCATATTGTTTTGAATTCAATTAAAACTATTGAAAAAGAAAACAAAAAATAAATCTTACCTGCTTCATGATCTTCAAGCATCGCATAAACTATGGATCTATCGTTTTCGTTGCTTGCACATCCCTACAAACGTCAAAGTTTTACAAAAACGGATTCCTTTCTTTTTCAAGACAATCGAAAAACATAATTTGGAAGTTTTTGATTCATGTTAAGTTTAATTTAACTGTGTACCTAAGGAAATAGCCAATATTCCGTCCACGCACTGTTCACAGCACAGATAAGCACGAACAATGAGGTAAGTATTTGTTTATCGCCCATCAGCTGTAATTCGGCTGACGGGCGTGGGAGGACTGAGTGGCAACTGCCAACATGCAAATATAGTGTGAGGAAAATACCATTGATGGGTTTCGGTGATAATTCTGCAGATAATATTCCATGTGAGTGGATCCAGTGGTCCCACAGGAAGGTGGCAGGGCGGAGCGGAGCTGGAACAACATGACGCGGCCAGGACCTCCGAATGAGAACCTGCCCACTGTGAGTGACTTGCTGCTTTTGATTACATGCTCTTCCTTTAACGTTCAATGTCATAAAATATCCAGAAGGGGGTGTTATAGACCCCATTGAGAACCTGTGTAATTCTTCATGGGGCTTCATGAGACATAGCAACATAGTTGATGGAATCTCGTAGAATATAAAGAACCAAAAAAAATTTTATCATCAACTATCAACTAATTATCCTAACTAGACACCAGGTTGATAACACTGCACCTGATAAGATTTTCTTGTCTGTAAATTTGTCATAAGACATGTCTAAATGATAGGTAGGGAGGTGGCATAATATGGTTATTTATTTAAACACCATAAAAAATATTTACATACATTTGAGTTTTTTAATTTCATTCATACTTCATATTTTTGGTAAAATGCAATAAAAATAATGCATTAGTGTTTCACTCTGTGTCTAAAAACTGTAATGTCACATACTGATGTTATGATTTGGGACCCATGAGCTGATATATCAGTATGGTTATCACTTGAAACATTAATAGTAGTGCTCTTATCATTGGGGATTTAATCAGATAGATTTCAAGTGGCAAATGACGTCATATTTTGTTTAATTAAGTAAATACTGTTTGTAATCTTGACAATACTAATTATATTGGCTGTTTAGCATTTTAGAAATTTGCAAATAGTTATCTACCAGTTTATTATTATTTATTTATTAAACAGTAGGGATAACTAGAATTTAAGTGTGATATGGCTTGATAGCTTGCTAAATTGGCAGCCTACAACTGCCATTGTCCTTTTGGTACTGCATAGGTTTCATACAACAATAAAATTATAATTATCATAAACATTCAATGGTTTTTATATGGAAGGAGAATGGTGGATTGTTTTGGGAACATGCACAGTGTGTGTTCGATAGTGAACAGATATCAGTGTTGTAGAAATATCATTTAATTCTCTATCACCAGATAGGATCTTCAAAAAATATCTAAACTAATAAAATCATAATCACTAAAATAACAATAAGTATAATTTAATTAATAATGCTGTGAAATGCACCTAGTTTTGAAAAATTAAGTACCCATATCTGTTAAATGTTAAAACATTAATTTAAAAGTAAGAGAGTTAATTGTGGTTATATGGTGTGGGTGGCGTTGCGGCAGTAAGTGTGGATTATTCTTATAAGAATGCAGTGAAGTCATTGTTATTTTTAACTGGTAAATATAGCACCATCTAATGGATGTTATTTGAGCTGAATTTTAGGACTGCTGATTTTGTATTGTAAACTTGTGTAAGATCAGACAAGAAACTGAATAGCAGTTTCTTAGCTCTTTTCTTTCTCTCTACAATTACACATCTGCTTTAAGTGTGATGTTTATTTTGTGGGGGTAAACATTTTCATGGTGGGGGTGAATCTCTATTTCACTCATAAGAAAATAAATGTATTCTATCGTCATAGTTTTATTAAGTTATAAGTTCAATATGAATAAATCATTCTGATTAAGTACTTAAAACATGGAGGAGCCTTAGTGTTAGAGAAACTTAAAATTTTAACTATTAATAATTATGACAAGAGCAAAAAACTAAACCTCTTTAACTAATAAAAAAGGTGACTTGTCTATTTTTTATGTTCGGGAGTGGGGCAACTACCATATATCCACTTTAGTTAAATATTATTAGTTGGTAAAATATTTCTCTTATTTGTGTGAAGATTAGTCTTTACATAAATACTAAATTTAATTGGCCTAGACTATAGTAATTTTTTACGCTCTATCAAATTCAATATTATCTAATTGAGATCAATTGAGCGACACCTCGCGGCAGTACTTCAAAGTGACGTGTCTGTAGTGTCTAGTGTGTGATGTGTGATAATAAAGCTGTATAGTTACGTTGGTATCAATTTTTTTGCAGTGCGGCGGGTAGATGCGATTCAAGTATGTCGTTGTTCAAAAACAGTGACAGTGTTAGTGTGTTGCTATTTTATTTTATTTCTTTTTGGGTTGATTTTTGACTGACACTTCTTAGCGCAATTTAGCAATAAATTACATTAATTAAATATTATATCTTAGTTGAATCTGGCTGCTAATTAGTGCTGTCAGAAATCAGTTTTAAGTACTCCTGCTTTGCTATTGTTATTATTTTTTTGTTTATTTAAGAATGCGCCCAGTAAAGAGTATTAAATTTGATTAATACCCATACCCAACTTACCCAAAAAAATATTATGATGTTTCCAAACACTAAAGGTACCTAACTACCTATCTAATCTCCCAGTGAGTAGCCCTCCCTTCACCACTGAGCCTGCCTCTTCAAAACCCCATTCTTTAATTATATTACATCATTAGTTAACACCCTCATTGACTGATGTCCTCTGTCTCCAGATCAAACTGGTGGTAGTGGGTGATGGCGGCGTGGGCAAGAGTGCGATCACCATCCAGTTCTTCCAGAAGCTGTTCGTGACGGATTACGACCCCACCATCGAGGACTCGTACATACAGCACACCGAGGTAGATGGACAGTGGTGCATCCTGGATGGTAAGTTCTTGAAATTCTACTAGGTACAAAGTAGGTGTCATTGCTTATTCTTTTGGTGGTAACACTTATTGGTGTTTATTTATCCCCAGTGTTGGACACGGCGGGCCAGGAGGAGTTCAGCGCGATGCGCGAGCAGTACATGCGCAAGGGCGATGGGTTCCTGCTCGTGTACTCCGTCACCGACAAGCAGAGCTACGAGAACATCCGCCACTTCCACACGCAGATCCTGAGGGTCAAAGATAGGTGAGGATTTTGCTATTGTGTCAGTAGGTACTTCAGTGAGTGTTCTGTGTGTAAATTTAGATATTTTGATTTGTTATTATTTGTTAGGGAGACGTATCCGATGCTGCTGGCAGCCAACAAGGTGGACTTGGTGCACGTGCGCGCGGTGAGCGAGGAGGCGGGCCGCGAGCTGGCGCGGCAGCTCGGCGCGCCCTACATCGAGACCAGCGCCAAGGAGCCGCCGCTCAACATCGACGCCGCCTTCCAAGAGGTCAGCTAGTCTCTACTAACAATTGGAGAAGGTCTTTAAATTAAAAGATATAGTTTGTAAGCTATGAATAATTTCTTCCAGTTGGTGCGCATAATCCGCAACCATCCGCAACAGGAAGAGAAGCAGCGTCGTCGTCGCAGGATCGGCAAGTGCTCGCTGCTCTGAGGTAACTGCCGCGCCGTCATACGTCACACGCCACTGGTTTCACATACGTAAGTATGCTCTAAGCCTCTGCTTGACGTACTACACGTAAGGAGATAATCACAGTTTTGTTTGATTATGTCATTTCTATTTGTGTATTGACATACTGCACGTAAAGTGAATGATCACAGATGGTTATATTATTCTGTGACATTGCTTGCTTACAGAAATTAAGTGTATTTTGACACCCAAGTAACTGAGGTGTGTATAATTATAGGTGAGTCCTATGCACAAATTGTACTGCACTGTATATTTAATGTGACGTCGGTATAATTATATAGGACCACTACTTATATGACGTATTCATATTATGTGCAAATGTAAAAGATATTATGTTCAGTGAATCAAGTCAGCACTCAGTTGCGCTCCACCGATGCCAGCGTGTTAAAGTTGTTCGTCAATAAATTTTGATCAACTTTGTTTCGTAAATTGAAAGAACGACTGTCGTCAAACTAGTATTAAATGTGACAACTTGGAATAGGATTCTGATTAAGTTATTATCTATTTTTGGTCTGGAAGTTGTATATTTTGAATCAGATTGAATATTTATATATTTTGAACTTTATTGAGTTTTTAATAAAGACCAAATTAGGTACTAGATGAAGAGTGCACAAAGTGTTTTTTTCAAGATGAGGCTTGTATATCTAGTTATTTTTGCATAATACATTGTTTATTGCTTTTGTTATGACAATTAGTATAATGTTGCGTTAAGTATATTATTGAATATGTTTATTTTGAATACACAAATACGTAGTCGTAAAGGGTTACATACTGCTGAGTACTCACTGTCACTACAACATATCGCGTTTCTTTTTCGCTTTGAGAGATCCTATAATAGCAACCAACAATAAGTGTTGCCATGACGAATAAAGATACCCGAAGTCAAGGAAATTATAAGTTGGAGATACTAGGAAGTTACTGTTACGTGCAGAAGACAGAGAAAACAGAAATGAGCATTATTTAAGTATTGAATATTACATTTTCTTCTATGTATCGTGTACCAATGTTAGGCATTTATTTTAGCTCTGTGAGTGTCCATAGACTAAAGTGTTATCGTTACAAATACAAGAGATTTAAACTTGTTTGTTATATAGAACCTAATTAGACTGTGAGGTGAGTGCACATTACGGCGGGCAGTAACGACCCACACAATACTGGCAACAAATATAGATCATTGTTATTTCATCGACGTCTTTAGAGCATTCAATCCTAATCTTTACTGTGACCTTTTTAATGCATTGCTTATAAAATCGGTATTCAAATTAAATGCAATGGAATGTAATGCCGGCCCGATTTAATGTGAGCTTACCTTTAAGCACACCAAAGTTTAAGAAGTAGTCGAGTCAAGAACAATGCATTTGTTACACTAACACCAAAGAGATTCATTTATACTATTAAGCTTTATTTTTATATATAAGGATATATTTGAATGTTTAAAGTTAGTATAAGTAAGTATAAAATGGCAATGTCCGTGAACTCGACAGAGTTAACTCGCATGACAACACATTTCATTTAAAAACGATAGCCAAATTGGGATAATTTTAGGTACTGTGTCATTACGTCACGTATTTGTTCATATTGTTTATTTTCTAAGATGAAATAGTAGTTTTTATTTAATTAAATCTGGGGAAATCCAGTTTCATGTGTATGACTCAGAGTGCGACAATTGTCCACTGACATTGTCACACATAATATTAGTCGTGAATTGCACAAGTGAGAACACAAGTCTATTGGAATGTTCCGACTACCGCTCAGAGCTGATCTGTAACAACATTAAGGCTGAACGATTTTCAAGGATTTAATAATAATAATGTTAGTATAGCTCCCAACGTTTATTGTGAGCTGCGGCCACACTACGTGTCGGACTAAGGTCTAGTTCTAGCTTACCTTGTACCACTTAAAATTTGCAGTTCTAGTTGGATGAGTAAGTACTGTGGCCGCACTAAATATATCTACACAGCAACTTGCGTCACTTCAAACACCGATATTTTGTGAACGCGACACTAGATTAAGTAGGCGTAAAGCTAAGGAGAAACTGTGAAGGAATTGACTCGGGAATTATAAGTGTTCCAATAGTTAACGTTAGGCCTACGATAGATATACACCGAGGTTTCTAGCACAGAACACAGCCGCTTTGAATTTACTATCAGTCATTTTGAAGACACCGAAAATATGAGCTGTCAGAACCCTTGTTTTACAAGCTGGTCTGTGAATTGTATCATAAGTTACTGTTACGTGCAGAAGACAGAGAGAACAGAAATGAGCATTATTTAAGTATTGAATATTACATTTTCTTCTATGTATCGTGTACCAATGTTAGGCATTTATTTTAGCTCTGTGAGTGTCCATAGACTAAAGTGTTATCGTTATAAAATGATAAATGGCGGCAAACTTGTACATGTTTAAACTACTCGTATTTTATAATAGTAATATACCTGTATTTTGTGCTAGAAAATCATAGCTTACTCTTAAATCACCAAGTGTTGTGTCCCTTCAAACCAATTGTTTACCTGTTGCCCCAATAGATGGCATTAAGCTAGTACTTTCGCGCTGCCAATCTCCTTGATGTTGGTTTTAAAAGACATAATTTTGTGTAATAATATTAAGTGTGGCTCAAGGCAAAAGTATCTGTGGACTGCGAATGACGCCCGTGTCCTGCCCCGGTATTATGATCGTTAAAGAAGTCAGCTGAGATTTTTATATCGAAAACAAAACTGCACAAGATATTGTGTATGTCTATATTGTCTATGTTCGGAATCTAAAGCTGATTGCCCACATAGTGAAACAATATGACACCTCGGCGTCGGCGTGACGTCATGCAGACTTCCAGGCCGTAAGATATTTCTGCCTTGTCGCGATAGGATGTATAAAGTAACGGAGAACCCCACGGAACTCGCGCACGCAACGTATTGTAGCTTTAACGTAGCATAGTCACAGAGGCTTCCTACATTACTCCACGACTCTACTTGTGTGCTCGCCCAACAAAGAACAACTTAATGACGATGTTTTTATGGTTGACTTTCGAGTGCACGCTGGTCATTGCAAGATGAAAAAGACCACATAAGAAGTGGATTTACCACGCAGTAATAATAATAGCGTGTACAGTTTGATCATTGCTTTAATTATTATTTTTGTATATGAATGGCAAACGGCAGTAGCATCTGCATACACGACTTGCATGATAACGCTTTCAACGGCTGCAATAGTGTTTCATCTTGTCTGTCATAAAATTAATTTAAAACATTTGGAATAGGTACAACTTCATTCTAACTTCTTATAATTTACAAATTTTCGAGTTTGCCATTTCTGTACAATATCGTCTGACTTCCAAACAAAGCTTTATTTTTATGAACAAATCGTCGAACGATATTTTAACTAGATGTTAATCATTATTATTATCATAATCACTCAGATATATTTTATATTTCTTTATTGTTGTTATATTTTGATCTAGTCCCTTTGAATTCGTGTCCAAACTAGGAAGAGTAAACAATAAAATTAATGTAATAGTTCCGCGCTGCCCCTATAGCATCAGCGTCATTATATGTACGTATATTGTTGTTACTATATGTTTTGTATGTTGTAACATATAATAAATGTAGACATATATAACGAACTTGCTTTTTAATTTCCTATTGTTCTACCTCGTTACCTGTCTAATGGTCCTAGGTAAGCGTGACTGCTACGCTCCTGGGTTCGATTCCTATGAAATAGGGTATTTCACTCTTTCTAAGAAAATATCTAAAATCATACAATCAGTGATAATTTTAGTTCATAAAACAATTAAATTAATTTTAAAATTCATTTTTAATTTTTCAATTTTATATATCTTTCATACGCGAAGCAGTAGCCGCCATATTATTACGTCAAACTGTCATGTAAATAAACTAAAAAGTGTCAACTGATCAACGTCTGACTTCGATGACTTTGTTTGTTTACATAGCCAGTAGACGTCATGACTACAGAGAATCTACGAAACGAAACGAAAATAGAAAATGCATTTTTTTATGTATGGCACATAACGATTGAATAAATTGTTGTATGTAATTTTATTGGTTAATTAGTACATTAGGATTAAAAGAGACACTTTTCACTCACCAAAAAATACTGGAATACCCTAGTCATAAAAGCTTTATTTTACTTCAGCGCCCTCTATCAATGGTCTGGTGGTATGTGCCTTCGGTAGTGACGACTTTTCTATTATCTACAAGCGACACATACTTGTTCACACTAAACTAATAAGGAAGTTTTTCCGACAGGTGGCGGCACTGTGTACTATCGCATTACAATGGCGATAGATGGCGTAACTATGACTACCTATTGAGCCCCGAAACATGAGACTTGATGTTGTAACTGTAGTAAGTTGAAATTTGTAAAGATACTGCGTTAATAATTAGTGGCAATGTTTGAGAGACGTGAAGTATTTGTCGCCTTGTGGGCAACAAAGAGTCGATACGGGCCAAGGCGAGGTGTACCTAATTGGCAGCGTTGATAATCCGCGCAATACGTGATCGGGGCACAAATGCGATGCCTTGGTTTGTACACGTTATTTTGCGCGATGCTAGGGGACATATAAACGTGGGTGTAGTTATCGTGTTTGGACGACTGGGGCTACATAGAGACTGGGAGACTGGGTATGGGTAAAAAATATCGATACATAGGTTTAAAGATATTTATTCTCAACAAGACAAACGGTAACTTACATGAGAACTATGTTCATCACAATTCATCATATTTACGTCGTTCGATGAAGCACTTGAGTTTTAACACAAGTAGGTATCTACACACACAGCAATGTATGTAATTAGTCAAAATAGAATTGAATAAGGTAATGCGCAAGTTTTGATTTAATAAATACGATGATTAAAACGCGTCTAAATCTAATTAAATTTTGATCGCGAGTTTCTTCACTTTGATGGAGTACCTAATTTCAATTCCACTTCGAGACCAAAGCAGCATCAACGCTGAATGGTATAGCACAAAATGCCTGCCAGAAGTTTTTTCTGTAATGAGCAACAAGCGACCGAACACCGGGTTCCGCGGGGTCCTTCTTCACCACGACAACGCGCCCGCGCACTCTGCGATCAAAACGAGTGACTTCCTGGACTCCACACCGGTCAGAGTCTTCGGACACCCTCCTTACAGTCCTGATTTGGCTCCGTGTGACTTCATTTTATTCCCTAAAATTACAAATCAGCTCAAAGGGATACAGTTTTCATCTCATATTTATAGTGAGCCTAGGGCGGTCAGAACCCTATACTAGGCACTGGATACCAAAAAGCCTAGCACAGACAACACTCACGAATTCATGCTTTGTGACGTAGGCATTCACGCCTTATTGTAGCGCTAAGCAGAAACAATTTGGGCATTGTGACTAGAAGCAGAGTATCTGCTTCTAGTCACAATGCCCAAATTGTCTGCCCAAAAGCTGCCTTAACAAGCACAAAATGTTCAACCCTAAAGGATGAGTGATGCGCAGTGAGTGCTCAACTCATACATAATCTTAAGCCCGGATGAAAATATGAAAGCAAGTAGCTCACCCCTAAGCAAATCCTACAGTTTGTGTCAGCCGCAGGGTTTAGCGGTAAAATCTAAGCTAAGAGCATCAAGCGGCGATCACAATACACCTACTAAGGTCACAGCGGCATTATAAATGCAAACAAATAATAAAAAAATAAAAGGATCGGTTTGATGATTCCGAGTAGGCTTTCCGGAAGTAAACGAAGTGTAACGATGTGTAACGAAGTGTAACAAAGTTTGACACATACTAGTTTCAACTGTGATTAATAATGTTCCTTTATATACGAATACCTAAACGATTAATTAATTTTCATGGTTTTCGGCGATGACTCGACCTGACGTGTGGCGTTTGACTACATATTGTGTGTCTAATAAATGAGTGATTTAATAATATAGGTAAATACCTATGTATTTGTGTTTTATGTAAGAAAACTAAATAAATAATAATATGAAGTAAGTATAAATACGATATCAACTTTAAGACTAACTAATTAAAATTAATTAAAATACTTCGGGCCTGTTTCACAGCTTACTTTACTTAGCAGATAATTTTATAAAAATTGTGTGCCATTTTAATGTATCTTGCGGTGAGCGGCTATCCAGAGGTGGTGAAACAGGCCCTTACTATTTTTGGTGCAAGTAAGTGAAAGTGTTTTGTAGTGCGAAGGGATTTATTGTATTACTAGCCTTTGCCCGCGACTTCGTTCCCGTAGAAGTCGCTTTTTCCCCCGGTTTTGCAACCTTTTTAATTTATACTTAGCTTCTATTGGTCGTAGCGTGATGATATATATGACTGGCAGAAAATGGTGTGGCTGATCCTGGCTTGGCCACAATCAGGGATTTTAATTTTGATGACGTACAAATTTAGTCGCTATTTAGTCGAAATTAGTCGCCAAATATTAGATTTAGTCGGTCACCGGTTCAAAAGCTATAAGGGTTTATACATCGATCAATAATAGTACTAGATACAGGATCAGGAACAAAATTAAGTCGCAAAAGTGGCCACAATAGCACACAAGTAAACATCTAAATTTCTTCGAAAAATATCTAATATTAAAAACAACTTCAGCTTATTAAAAACCTTAATTAATACTTGAACATAAAGTTCAATTACAATTCAAAAATAATATTTATTTAAGTTCTTTCATCTGAGAAAGGTAAAAAGCAATAAATTTTAAATGTCGCTTATAAATAAAAAGTCATAATTACAAAAAATATTTATTCTAAAATAAAACTAAGTCTAAATAATAAGTATAATAATATTGTTGTCGATTTTCGTGCTTACTCTATTTTGAAACTAGACGCAGTACTTCAAAAATGGAATCATATTTAAAATAGTCTATGTTTGTTACAATAGTTGGTGCGCTGCGTACTTATAGCGAACATTGGCCCAACAAGTTATTTTGCACATTTTTTGAAGGAGGCATTTCAACGACCTAACGTTGGCTATGATTGGACGATACTAATTTAAAATAAGACCACAAAAGTATTTGTGGCCTTATTTTTCGGGCCGTTTTTGAAGCGCACATCGGAAATCTAGGACCTACTACTATTGATCGAAGGGTTTATAGGTGACCCTTGGACTATACCTTCAAAATGAAAATCACAATATCTTCTAAACTAAGACCCGACTAAATCTAATATTTGGTGACTAATTTCGACTAAATAGCGACCGAATCTGGAAGAAAACAGATCATCACTAGGTGCCCTAGTTTCTGAGATATAAATGTGGCCAAGCTGGGGAGGCTGACTCCAGCACGGCCACCTATAAACCATTATAACTTTTTACTTTGAAATTTTGAAATTTCGAATTTTTTTGAAATTTCGACTAAATAGTCGAAATTAGTCGCCAAATATCAGATTCAGTCGGTCACCGGTCATCGGACAAAATTTTTACGTCATCAAAATTAAAATCCCTGATTGTGGCCAAGCCAGCGTCAGCCACACCAGAAAATGCTATAATGCATTAAGTCCGCCGTGTGTACAATTTTATATTATATTATACTAGTACTATGGGTACTAGACCATGGATATAATACTAGCTTTGCTTAGTTTGGGACTAGATGGTGGCGATGGTGATGGTGTAAAACAGTCCCAATTTTTATTTATTTATTTATACTGCATAATTACCATCCTCACTTTTCAGTTTTAAATTAAGCTAAACCGACCATACAACAAAAAGCAGTAAGTAAACCAAATAAAAACAAAATTAAGGAGAGATTTAATTATTCCTTTTTAACTTCCAACGGAACCGGAAAAGGAATTGTTTTCCGACCATTAAAATTAAAGCGCTTTTGTTGTGATTCACTCGTTTGGTAAGACCTCGGTAATTATGAAGCGGGTTGAGGGCACCTCCTAATTACTGTATCAAAAAAACAACAATAAGAACGGGGTAGGTATTTAGACTGGATAAAAATAAAAATGAGCGCTGTACAGTGTGCTACCAGTGGACCTACCAATTTTAATTGGCAAGATTTTTTTTCTAGTTCAGAGAATGCATAGTCTTGAATGTATTTAATTTAAAATTCAAGAGTCCGTGTCAGTCTGAAACTAGGCGGGCAGTTCCAAAACATGCAATGTAAACTAAAGTAATGAATCAACCAATGATGTGAACTTGTTCGAGAAAGTTAGATTACAAAATAAAATATAAAAGCTAAAGGTTAATAAAACCGGTCAAGTGCGAGTTGGACCTGCACATAAAGGATTCCGTACCATTTTTAATGAGTATTTGTCGTTATGGTGGCACTAGAAATAGAAACTGCAAATTAAACCCTGCCGTTTTACCGTTCATGACATACAAACCCGCTGACAGACAGACCGGCGGACTGCGAATGCTTAGTAATAGCGTCCCGTGGGCACCCTTCGGGTACGGAACCCTATTACTAAGCCTACTAAAACCCTATAAGTAATTGCCTATAATTTTGGTTCAATCTCTAACTTTATCGAAGCAAGATCGAATAACGTAAATACATTTATTACGACTCAATTTTGGTTGAGACTGGCGCTAATTTTAGCGACGGCGGCGACCTATTCAGCGTCCGGATCGGACTTGTAGTTATTTTCATATTAAAAATAATTAATGTAATTTGCTTTTGAAACAATGGCTGAAACGTGAGCCATTGTTTCTTTTGCTGGTTTTTTGGAAAGGCATCTCATCTTGGGTTAGACATAAAATTTATTAAAATTCTAAACAAAATTGCTTTCAGTAAGTACGCATGGAGTGTCAGGAATCCTACAGATGGACTCAAGGTATTAGCGTCCTTTTTGGGGTTTCGAAGGGTGCCAACGGGATCCCATTACTAAGCCCCCGCTGTCCGTCCGTCTGTCCGTCAGCAGGCTGTATCTCATGAACCGTAATTACTATTTAGGTTAATCGAAATATAATTAATTTTCAAATTGAGATTTTTTATGTGGTTCTTGGCTAAATACTTGAACAGATTCTTCAGATTTTCATATTTTTTTAATAATCGTCATTTTGTGTCGATTTTTCGCACTGGAACTCGCGCGTACCTACTCATTCATCATTTTATCGATGTTGGTTACCCTGTTCAACTTCCTCAGCGCATTTACTTATCTCTGATAGGTACGTGGTGCGATTATTCTAAGCAGGTGAGTACTTAGTAGGTACGTACCTAACATTATGCTACTTACTGCCTTTCACAAGTTTCATAAATGATAGGTTCACTGCAACTGCAACTGCACTGCACTGCACTCAGGGTCACAAAGGAGAAGTGTTACACGCGTTTACTGTCATTTGATATTTTTTATTGTAATTATTTACTTAACATTCATTGTAGACATTATCACCAGTTTTTATTCAATTCCCTTGCTAACCAAACACGGATAAAAATCAACTTTGTAATATTTAATCAGTAAATACTTAGGTACTTCTCTCAAAATAATGCCCACAATATGAGTTAATAATATGAATTTAACGAGCTTATTAAAATTCCCCAGTTATTTTAACAATATTAATTTGTTATGTAAAAGCTTTAGCCCCAGGCGGAGAACGGAAAACTTATTTAATTTAATTAGACTTTTTTGTTTAGAGGTCGATGAATTTGTTTCTTCGTAGTGTCTGCTGCAGACTAACAGTGCTTAATAGTAGGTACTAGTGTTGTACACTTTTTATATACAGAGATTGCCGTGTTTCTTAACAGAATAGTAGGATAATGGACTAGGTTACGCCCCGTCCAAGACGTTATTTGCCTGTAATTTCCTTTCCTCCGCAAATAGTAAGACTAGATGAAAGCCAAGTAAAGTTATCAGTAGACTTTTAGACTATCCGGCACAACTTTATATAAGACGATTCAGTTTTGGAAGCTTTTATTCAGATGAGTATGTGTGTGATAGGTTTTACTTACATTGATTCTGAAAGTAAGAAGGCGCTGCCTGTTCAAAACATTCTCAAAAGTTTTCAATGACTTCAAACGCTCACAGAGAAAATGGAAATGTTTTCGCTCGACTTTAAAAAGGAAAGTAACAACATTGAGTGTGTTCATTCATCCGTGCGCGTCACCGCACCCGCCCGCCACTCAGCACCTTTGTAATTGCGAAATCGTTCCAAATTAACTTCAGTTCCCATCGCCGCCTTTAACAGCGTTTCAGTTAACCTGACCGTGTTCAGCTGGTAATGGATAGACCGCAACACATGCTATTTTCTAATTAAGTATCTTTATGTGAGGTTCGTGTAATTATTTCTCTTGAAAGCAATCTACGGGAAATTACCTAAGTACCAAAGGTTTGTACACAAAACAAAACAGATCGGTTTACAGGGCACACCAACGTAGATGTTGGTGTGCGTAAACCCAACGCGTAATTACTTCGCCTATTTACTAGTGTTAGCTTTACAATAACCCGTTATCCACGCACACACTTGCACACGGCAAGTAGGTACCTGCTTGCCTTAGGAGGGACCCGGTTTGCCAGTTTGTGCCTGTATAGAGGTGTGTTGACAAACTAGATCATTAATATATTTTTCATCCCACCATCTCGGAAAGACTATTTTTACTCTTCGATATCTGAGTGCAAAAGTCGTTTTTATCCTCTAGAGAGACAAAGTCAATTGAATTTAGAACATCGTGCTTTTACCCCCCTGGCGCCGAATTTATCATACAACTTTTTTTTAATTTGTTAAAAACTCAGACTTGGAACCTTCCCTAGGTTCCGAGTCTAAACGCAACAAAGTATCGATAATGTCGAATCGATATTTTTTGAAAATATCAGTATCGATACTGATATTTTTATTTAAAAATATTGATATATGGGCGATATATCTTAAAAACCAAATTATAAAACAACAAATCAAGTCGACCAAAAACAAAAAATACATTAAATATAATTTGTTAAAAAGATGTTAGTAAAAAAAAGCATTCCTTTTTGGGATTTTATAATCTTAAAACTTATAGATGTTTATTAGATTTTTATACCTTTTTGATACTTTGAATTTTATATCGAAATATTAAATATCGCTCAAAAATATCGATACATTAAAAAAATAATATCGATATATCGATGTATCGATATTTTTTCAACAAGCCTACCGGAACTTTCTTGGTGTACTTTTTTAAGTCACTAACACCAACATTACAATATCTAACAAAAATATTACACTCAAGTAATTGTAGCAACGTTACTTTCAATTTCTCTTAATTATACCTAGTATTATTTGTTATAATTTAAAGAATAGGTATTCTGTAAAACTTACCTATCATATAGTATTTAATACCTAAAATGAAATAAAAGTATCTTGTGGTTGTAAATGTTTTTTTTAGTCATTTCCTCGCTGAGGTGGGATGAAAAGTTACGTGTTGCACTCGAGTGCAAAGATTTTTCACCTTGTGCTCTTTTAATTCCCTCGCTAACGCTCAGGATTCTAATTTTTGAATCACTCGCTCCGCTCGTGATTCAATTTTAGAATCCTTCGCTTGCTCGGTCATCAAAATTGAGCACGCGGTTAAAAAGCAACTTTGCACTCTTGTATAACAAATAACTATTGTTCCGTCTGGGAATCTAACCTGTGATCTGCAGTGCCACATCGGCAATGGATTGAATGGAGCTGCTTTCTTGGACTTAGTCTGAAATGTCACAACAGTGATAGCCGTGTGATAACCAGTGATCGGCGTAGGTAGTGCTATTTTCGGTCAATGACCCTGAATGATTATGTTAATATGGACATGTCCCGGGATTTTCGGGGTTCACGGGAATATTTTCCGGAATGTTGATGTAATATATAACTACTTATGAATATGCACTGCGTCATATCAGACTACTTATTTCTGGTTTAACTGGTCCCGCACAGTGCTGTTTGCCATATTACTTACTGGTCAATAGGTAGGATCTGATTATACCCGAAACAGGTGGCATGATATTATGTCGTCATGTGTACAACTACAATTACTTTAGAATTGCTCGTCAATGTGATATAAATTAGTATGTAACATGTATGCCGGGATTTAGACGGCATATCCATGTTAAGTTAACGGTCACTAATTCCCGTGAATAGCACTACCTACGCCGATCTCTAGTGATAACCTATGTTATATATATGCAGATACTGCGTAGATAACCAAGCAATTTGTCGTTGAAAGCTCTCCTGTCAAATTGAACGATGTAACGTGCATGTGCAATATTTCACAGAATCAGTTTCCAATTTGTATGCAGATTGGCGTCACACGTCACACGGCCGCCGAGCGCGCAGTGCGGTGGGCGTCGGGGTGCTATCCCGGAACAAACCTTGTTAGGCGATACAATGTTTTATTCTGTTGCAAACGGACCCGCAAACTAAAGTTGCAATATTCAGGTGGAACAAGTTGTCTACTATGCTACGTATAAACTGTTTCATCGTGATTGTGCAAACGTTTTTGCCATGACATGACGTTTAAGTCTACTTGTGCTAACATTCAGTGCAAATTTTTTTAACCTGAAACCTTTAGGTGCCTACCTACATATTCCTAAGTAGGTACCTTAAGTACGATGTTGGAAATGTAGACAGTTACTGCGCAAAGACCATTTATCTAAGTCAGAGAAGGGAAATAATAATATTCTTCATAAATTATCACTATTAAAATCCAAAGGAATTATTTAAAAGTGGGTTTACTAGGTAGGTAGATAGGTACTTGGAGTTTTACTATTATAGGCAGGTAAAATAGTCTTCTCTGGAAGAAATAGGATATTATTAACTTGGATCACTTGTCGACTTGATGATTGTTTACTCATGGTCGTGGACACAGGCTCGGTGTACATACATTATAACTCAGGAATATCTGCGGTGTGCGGTTAATATATCAAATCAAATCAAATCAAATCAAAATTTATTTCAAATAAAATACACAGAATGGTTTTGCGGTGGTTACTGCACTAAGCTCGGGGCTTGTATCGCAGATACCAACAGAGTTTAACAATTCCTATTTTAACATTGTTGTATTGTGGACTCCGTAGACATCATAGGCAAGTCGCAAAAATTAAAGTTAAATTAAATTAAAATTACATTAAAATTAAATTAAATTCAGTTACAATTATTAGAAATGAACGCAAAAAGAAATCGGTGACTGAAGTAACAAGATAAGCTATGTTTTGTCCGTGTTAGTCAGTGTATCAATTATATAAATATATATATGAATTTAAGTGCGTTTGTGTGTGTGTGTGTGTGTGTGTGTGTGTGTGTGTGTGTGTGTGTGTGTGTGTGTGCGTGTGCGCGTCTGTGTGCGTGTGTGTGCGTGTGTGTGTGTATGGGTGTGTTCTGAAAGTTAATGTCAGCTTATAGTTAAAATGATATTCTCAGTTTCAAGATATGAATGATTCCTTAACCAGCTTTTTAATGTACTTTTGAATTTACTCGTAGGCAGGTTTATAATTTCTTTTAGAGTGTGGCATACTTTGTTGTAGATGTATGGGAGAAGGAAAGTGGGTAGGCGTTTTATGAAAGTCGTCTTTATATCGTAGGTATATTATACATGTGTATATTAAGAGGTAACTTATCAAGAGGCAACGTTATAATAGTGATGTGGGATATATTGTTTGGTGAGGTGGCTCGATATATATGTTGATATACTGCTGGCTTGTTGTGTTGCGTTAGATACTATTCGCAGCACCTTGGCACAGTGTACCTAAGTACTAAACACTAGTGGTATGCGTAGACTGCGTAACACTATGTGCTAGCTTATGTGGTACTGCTACCAATGAATGACTGCCCCTGATGCTCCAGTTCATGGGAGTCGTAAATACATTGCTTCCACGAACGCGATCGAACTTCATACTTGATAGGTACAGAAATTGTAAAAATATTTCGCGCGCTCAACCTATGCTATCCTTACTAATATTATAAATGCGAAAGTAACTCTGTCTGTCGCGCATTCACGGTAAACCTACTGAACCGGTTTCAATGAAATTGGGTATAGAGATAGTCTAGAGCCTGAGAAATGACAGGCTACCTACTTTTTAATGCGAAAAAAGGGCTTTAAGGGGTTGAAATAGGGGATGAAAGTTCATCTTTACAGATTAACATAGGCTATTATTTATAAGTAATACCCAGAGCACGCGGGCGAAGCCGCTGGCGGAAAGATAGTCTTTTATGAATTAAGTGCTTTCAAAAAGCAATTTTGTACTTTATACTGAACACATTGTTCCAAGACCTTCACTTTGATGTCAAAGACATTTCTGGAAGAACATTGGTTTTGACAAGAAGACGAATAAATCTGCGCGTGAAAGAACTTGTAATCTTCGTTATTTTGTTCATTGAAAGCGTCGCGAGCTCGCTGTCCCGGCTAAAGTAAATTACTCGCTCGCGTCGGAAATATTTCGCGAAAATATTACAAACAACCTGTATACAAAGGTTTTTATTGCTGTGTTGTAAAAATACTTGTTTGTACCGAGCACGGAATCTGTCGGCCGCTGCCTCCGCCTCCAAGTATATTGAATTTATGTGTTGTAACAGGCACATACATATATACACACTTGCGGAATGTGTCGATTTGAAATAATATTTCGTAAGGTGCTTTTATTTGGTTGATGTGCGGTTCCGCGGTCATAAATTATGTACACATTCATCTTGTTACTACGATATGAGTGCGACGTTTTCCTTATTATATATTGTGTAAATGTTGATATTATTTAACCGTTACTCATGTATCTACACAAAACTAACGACTATTGATGATTGATCACCACAAAGTGCTTATTGAGTACCTTTTCCATATGAGGTATGTTAAACCTGTAGAAAAGGTTTTTATTACAGCGGTAGAGGTTATCATATTATAATGAGACCGATATCGTCCAACTCAATAAAGAAAGTAATGACTTCATTATGTCGTTCATTAATTCAGTTAAACGTTTGTAATTCATTCTTTTTCGTTCGTGCTCGTTCGCCGAATTCTTCCAGAGCATTTATTTAATTTAGTTAAGAAGGGCGGGGAAACGACGTCGATTGAGATTCCCATTAAAAAATATTTTGGAGGTAGGTAAACGTTGTTGATAAAATTCGTGATAAAATAAAATAATTATTTTATTTGTTACAAATCGCCTCTAGATGAGACACCTGATGAGTACCTTAAATTGTAAATAAAGCTAGTGAAAGGAAATGAGGGGGAGGGGAGTAGGTATTTAGTATTCAGTATTTATTCTTATGGCTTTTAAATTAATTTCCTAATTTAAATACAAAGGACATTGGCAGCAAGTAGAGACGCTATCTGCTTTTCACATTGCAGCAATGATTGCTGTAAAAGCCTCTAACGCGTCATAATATAGCCCCGGGAGCTTTCTGCATTGGGTCGCAGTAGATATATTTCATTATTGGGTGTTGAGGACGTCACCGTACACCATCAGGAATTCGACATATAATTCGGTATATTCTTCTTGATTGCGTAGGTTCCACCATACCATGTTGTTATCAATTAAACGGAAGAACGGCTTGTGCAATAGCTTTACATCACAGATCATGCGTGCAAGTTCAACACCTTGTGTGTCGCAAAAGATGTCGCATCACTGCAAGGTCACGACCTGCTTCCAAAGCTCGGCTGGAGGTCCCGTATTGTTGTGCTGTGGAACCAGACGGGCCGTCTCTTTTGAGTTTGAGCAACAAAAGCATGTGCTTATAAAAGAGTTGCGCTAAACTTTGCTCCAGTTTGGTCTCATAAAGCCGTTCAAGTAAACGTCCAGTGAATTCTTTTGGCATATCTGTAGCAGACGTTATGAAGACTCAGCTATGAGGTACGTCATTATACAAACTTAATACAATGAACTTCATAAACTTCAAGGAAAGCACATCGGAAGCTTTTTAACGAAATTGCGGCAAGTACGTAGGTATCGCATGTTCAGAGCAGGTACACAAAACCAAAACATACAAAAGCCCACCGATTACTATTTGGTTTGTATACACAATATTGATCTTTAACAATGAACATTGAAGTATTTCCTTTACGTATTTTCATACAAAAAAGAAAAATATTCGAGTCATTGTATCGAGATAATAACGTCACAACTTTTACAACGGGCGGCGATCAAAATGTTTTCAAGTATTTTGACGAAGATAAAAGCTATTTAAGAAAATAACAATATTCTTTTATGTTTTTCGTCGTCTTATTGATGAGATGAGGTCGCGTGACGTCAGAGGTTTTCTTTTAAGTGTGCAGTCGTATAGACACCTACACTTTAGTGGTGCTGTTGACTAATGGATTTCGATCCTACGATTACTTGCCTTCCGGGACTGAGTTATAGCTGAAAGTAAGTGATTATTTTTGTTGTATTTGGCATTAACGCATGCTAAACATTTTTAGAGAAGACATTTTTTGCGAAAGAAAAGTCTTGTGTCATCGTCGCCGTCGTTGTAGAATGTGAAAGAGAAATTCGTTATCAGTGTTTTCGGCAATCTTAGGTATATAACCCGTAAGGACATACGTTAGACACACTTACAAGTCTATGCTTTAATTTTTTCTAAGCTATTTTGTTTTTTCGACAACATTTCTGACTGCACAAACACCGAAACAAAGATAATTATGGTCTGTTCAATCACAGATCTAGGTTTCTCAGCGTAATTGTTATTTAGTCACCTAATAAGTATGGTTTCCTTCTAACTTTAATTCTACATTGGTATATGATAGAGATGCGCTCGATGAGAGTACTTGTATAGATAATTGTTCTGCGAGACAACGCTTGAAAATGAATGAGAAATATTTTATTAATGTCTCGTCATGATTCGTTCATCATTTATAAATGTTGTATTGTTCTAAACAAAATATCGCGCCCAGCCTATCCAGTGGCTCTTTGATACCGGCGGCGGCGGCGGCGGCGGCGGCGGCGGCGGCGGCGCGGCGGCGGCGGCGCGTCGCGGGCGGTTATTACCCAGTCCCTGTCCCTGGCTGTCACTCCTCCTGGTATCACAACCATTAATAACCCCTGTCAACGGCTTTTATTTTTACAAAACATAGAACCTATTTGTACAGGCATTTTGTTGAATATTGTCGTCATAGAGGCAGGCATGCAAAAATTATAAATAAATTGTTAAAAATTATTTAGTAATCTTGATGATTTACTCACAACAGTGGTCGCCGGTCATCGTGAGCAACTCACCTGTGTACCGTTTGTCCAATAAGTACTCAATTATATCCTACTGTACTCGCCTACCTAAAAGTTTAATTTAAAAAATCATACGTCATGTTTGTCATAACTATCAGTAAAGTTAAACTTTATGGTATCAATTCATTTATACATAAGATACCTAATGCCATAGTATTAATAAATTAACCGTTACTAAATAACTGGCAGTTAATAGTTCCACGCTTACCAGCCGCCGTTGCCGCGCCGCTGCCGCGCCGCCGCCGCGCCGCTGCCCGCCACACGGCTTCTCTCATATTTCATATTTGTTCTGTCAAATAAATCACCGAAACAGCTTATTGAAGTGAAACTAACTCGCGCTAGGTCAATGGAGAATCAAATATTTGTATACCTACTCGTATAAAAAACATTTATAGTATACTTAGTGGGAAATGAGAAAAATGATTTTGTTTTTAGATGACAAACGCTAGGTAGGTATGTAATAAATTACTGGGTAAGGTACTGTAGAGACTCAAGGTTTCTACAGAGGCTGCTTCGTAAAAGCCCTGGTTGGCATTAAGAGCTGTCATCATCATAGAAAAAATATGTTTTGAATTTAAATCGTAGTTGAAGTGTTTAGAAGACTTGAAGAAAATTTTGAATGTCATTCTAATATTAGCCTTCAGATTGAATATACCGCAGCATCAGCTGTGTTCCAAAAATCGTGTTTCCTTTTGTTTTAGCTTTCAGGTAACGCTCCTGTGGAGGACTGGTAAGCCTCCACAGTACATTCTAATAAGCGTGGCGAGAGGTAGTGGCTTAGTGAGTCAACAATGCCACATTCGACTGTTAAATTTATGACATTAAATTAAGATTATTTTCAAACTAGCCCGCACCGCCCATATAATCCGCCGATTTTTTTTTTTTTTAGTTTTTCATTTGACACTCGTGCCATAAAGACGAATCTTACGATGTATCATTTGTCTAAATCGATTGAGCCGTTGAGTAGTTACGAGCGGACATAGGAATGGTCATACATAGATCCACGTCAAACACATAACCCTCCTTCGGCAGTCGGGCGCGGATTACGATGGACATGTACAGACAGTATGGAGAACTAACTAAAAGGTTAATAAAAGTGCCAAAGCTATAAATGCTATAAATGTACCTAAGTACTTTATAAAAGCTTGCGTTACTAGGTACACAGTAAATCTGACAGTTTTTTTTTGCACTTTGTAGTGGTACCTATAGAATTTTGTTATCTTCATTTTGTTTTATCAAAATTATTTTTTTTGTGATTATTATTTTAAATAGGTTGATATTGATTATTCAATTTAATATGGTTTATGATTAAAGACATTTATTTCCTCAAAAGACTTATAAATCACTTGCAGAGAAAATACAATAAGAAAATACATTATAAGACGATTGGCGTAGCATTTAATAACCGTTGATAATGTGCATGCTGTGTTAGCCTATAAGTACCTAATTGCTACGCTCCTAAATGTATAAATATAAATCCAACTAACTATGTGTGTATTAGTGTAAGCAATAGTTGGCTGACCATAAATAAATAAATACAAGTAAGTCATATTCCGCATTTCGCGCAAAGCGTAAAAAAATGTTATGTATTTTCATTGTTATCTTGTTTACACGAAAAATATGGAAGAGGCAATCTTAGAAGAAATGTTAATATGTTTACGTGCCATAAACCAGGAATTGTACGCACACGTTAACGTTAGAGCGAACAAACGAAATAGATGATAAATATTGAGGCAAGAGAAAATAAGTGTCACGTTTTGCTAAATTTTCCTGAACACTAAAAATACAGAGTGTTGATTTTGTTCGGGAACACGGTTAAGTGCCGACTCAACGCTTTTCGCTGAGTTGCCGGGAGTAACGTGATGGTGTCTATTATTGTACAAGTGAAGGAATATTTTCTTACGAATCTCTGTGTGTGGGTATTAAATAACAAGTTTGAAATTTATAATCACGGAGAAATAAATCCGCATCACTTCAAAAAAAGAAAAATAAATAAATTCTAATTGATAAAAATTTTTAGTGTTTGGCTTTTACAGGATCCTGATAGTGAGCTTACTTTCTACCTGGCTGAGGACTTTCCAAGTGCAGAGCATACTGTCACAGTCTTACACACTGCCACCCGGCGTCGTCTTGAGAGGTAGATCTATGCTTACTTATTTATTTATGAAGTTGGAGGGTAGATTAAAGAAGTTGAATCAAATTTTCAACGTTTTTATACACATTATGTGTGATACATAATGTTTAACAATGCCACACTACACACTTTGCCGCAAATTTTTATGGTAGCTAGCAGAGAATAATTTTAATGAAATTCCACATTCTATCAAAGGACATATTTTATAATTACCAAGTATTAATATTCTGTCGCTAAGATGAGATGAGACAAGACAATGTGTGCGCTCTGATAAAGTAATTTAACAAATTGTTCGCGAAGCCGCTTCCTTCAAACCAAGAGTGCCTCCATCCGCAGCCGTGTAATTATATCCATGACGCTGTACCTATCTACTGGTTTTGGACATTCTTAATATAAATACCTTGAGTAACTGTGACATGATGATCGATTGCTGTTCTGCGTGTGAGGCAATAATTGGCAATTGGTGATCATTAATGTTATTTATTTGAGTAGCTAGTTCAGTGGCTAGTATAGTTTTGGTAATGTTTATTACGGCTTCATTTCGTGTTGTGACTCTATGAAATTCAAATGACTTGTGTCATTATACATTTTGGCAGCAACCCTTGAGATTCTGATTCCCCAAGTGGTGGTTTAATAATACGAGGCTAATATACCGTGTCGGCTGCCGAGTGCCGGCGCCTCTACTGAATATGTATGTTCAGTTCTATGTACATTGCATAGCGCTGTGCGCTGTGCGCTGCTCCAGTTTGGCAAAGTGGCCAAGTTACGAGGTCGGAGCATCAAAATTAACACGGCTTAGTCCAACACGCCCGACCGCTCGGCCACGAAAATATGCTATGCCACGCTTGCTTTAAATTGCTCAGCGTCAATTTTAAAATGTATGTGTTGTTAGTCGGTCGTAACGAATTTCAGTTCGCTGCTTCATGGTATTAAAAATATTTATTAGCATATAACGAAATAGCTCGGAGCGTCTTATTTCGTGGCCCTCGGGTAGAGCTGCCCTGCCACACGAAGTTAAGGAAGTTTCACAATGATCCCATCCCAGTGAGGATACAATAGGGGAAGACAGACATGTTCATAGTTATAACGGCCCACCTATAATCCCCGAAGGATTAGCCAGTGGTGAACACCCACAGACGCTATGTAGTTCCCATGTAATAGCGAAGACCTTTTATTATAACACTGCTTTATCTGGGATAGGACCCAGTACCTTAAGCGCGCTTTCAGCTACTAGGCTTATGAGGCACTAAAAAAATATATCTAATATATAAATAAGATAATGTATTTTATAAAGTAAAGGTGTTTCTAAAATCCTTTTTCATGACTGAATGGGTACTCAGATTTATTCTGATTACAATTTCCGTTAATTTCCGCAGCATACATCCACATGTTGGACAGACGATAATTCCTCGAGCGTGTGCAACACTGGACACCAGCGATCAATCATTGCGTAGGCGGGATCACGCTTAATGTTTTCTGATATATAGATAGAAAAAATACTAAGAACATTTATTAGCATTTAATATTCTTTAGAGCAATGTTAGTTAACTTTTTTACTTACAACGTTAATTTATTTCTGTAATGCAGCGTCTCCTACAAAATCCAGTACAATTAAAAGGTAGGTATTGATTTCAGCCGAAATTAAGATGGAGGCTGAAGGTTCGGTTTCGGTTTGATGGTCCAATCTAATTGTTATTAAATGGTCCATTGATGAGACTGTGGACCGCAGGTTAAGAGAGACTGCGCTTATAATTATTGTATGTATTTAGCAGGTCAAAGGTTCGACTACATCGTGGTGGGGGCGGGCGCAGCCGGTGCGGCGGCGGCCGCCCGCCTCAGCCTCGCCGGAGCCAGCGTGCTGCTGGTGGAAGCGGGCGGAGATCCTAACCTATTCTCAAAGGTAACTCAAATTATACTGGCTTAGAAAGTGCTAGTCTTTTAAATTAACATTTCTGTTGTGGCTAGGGGCTGGGTATATTATTATTTTGTATTAATATTAAATCATTGTTATTTCTGTTGCTACAGATTCCAAGCGCTGCTTTAGGACTCCTCGGCTCGAAGATCGACTGGCAGTACCGGACCATACCCAACAACGTGTCTTGCCTGTCGTCCCAGGGCCAGCAGTGCCGGTCCAGTCGCGGCAAGTGCCTCGGAGGTTCCACCTCCATCAACTACATGCTCTACACACGAGGCAATAGACAGGACTATGACGATATCTCCGTCCCTGGGTGGTCTTGGGATGACCTCAAGCCATACTTCGCAAGATACGAAGGGCTTCAAGACCTGGATCTTCTCCCGCCGTCCTCCAAACCGTACCACAACACCACTGGTACCATGCGTATCGGTTTTTTTGATGATCCCCAAAATCCGTGGCACTCCAGACTTATGAAGTCATTTAAGTCTCTAGGTTTCCCAGAGAATTCTGATGTAAATGCGCAGTCGCAGATAGGCGTCAGTCAAGTTGTAGGCTATGTTTATGACGGGGAGCGTATGAGCACTGCGCGAGGATACTTGGCCAGAGAAGACGTTAAGATTGCCTTGAAGGTTGCCAAGAATACACAGTGTACTGGAGTCATTATAGATAGGAAAAATGTCACGCGAGGAATATCCGTCGTGCAAGGCTCTATGAAATTAAAAATTTTCGCCAGAAAAGAAGTGATTCTAAGTGCAGGTGCCATTGGAACCCCTCAAATATTGATGCTGTCGGGTGTTGGTCCGTCTGAACATATAAAAGCTATGGGTATACCTGTCAAAGTAAACCTAACGGGGGTCGGAGTCAACATGACTGACCACGTACTGCCGCTTTTATTGGCTCTTGTCGATAAAAGGGGTGGAATCAAGGATTTTGTAAAGGGTCTGAGAACTCGGGCAGAACAGTTATCACAGTTACTGGTGGAGCGGTCAGGACCGCTCACGTCCAATGGCCTCACTGACATCAATGTCTTTGCCAACTCTCATTGCTACGACTTTCAAAGTCGGAGACTTCTCAACGTGAGCTTTGACGGAAGTGACTGTGAAGTGCCCAACCTTCAGATTATACACGCGTTTGTAGACAACAATCTATTGCCCTTAGCAAAGCCTGTGTTCCAGCAGGCAATTGGCTTCGATGACAACGTTGTGAAGCAAATCAGTAAAGCAAATGAGAATCACGCCATTATAGTGATATCTCCCATCCTTTTGTATCCACATTCCATTGGACACATTCGACTTTTGTATTCAGATCCTCTCGCTCGTCCAGCCATCTTTCCGAACTACTTAGCCGACGAGAGGGACGTTGACAATATTGTGCAATCCATACATATTGTGGAGCATCTGATGGAGACTCCAGCATTCAGGAAAAGAAACGCATCGCTCCTACATTTGGACCTGTCTGATTGTCCAAGTGTTGAAGTAAATAGATCGCAGTACTGGAGGTGCTACACGCGGCACATGACATTTTCGGTGTACCACGCGGCGGGCACGTGCGCGCTGGGCCGCGTGGTGGACGCGCGCCTGCGCGTGCGCGGCGTGCGGCGCCTGCGCGTCGCCGACCTGAGCGTGCTGCCCCGCGTGCCCCGGGCCAACACTGCGGCGGTGGCCATCGCTATTGGAGAACGCGTCGCGGATTTTGTGCTGGAGGATCACTAAATGTGTTAGACCAACAGTGGTTATTGTAAAGTATTGTATGGATACCTTCTCATCACACAGTAAGATTAATAAAGCTTGTCATAATTATATTTTTCCCTGCCATAGTGCATAACTGTAGATGTTTAGCGCAGGAAAAACTGGAGTTACTACTAAGGTTTCTTATTTCAATAATTAATGTAAGTTTATTTAATCTGTTATCCTAACGAATGTTTACACGAGAGAGAGCCATTCGCTGTGTAAATGTTAATATTAAATCTATCGCAGCTCAACTATGTGTTTATGTTACCCGAGCCAAGCCCGGATTATTAATTAACACAAATTAGTTTTACTTTAAATCTATTAATCTTAAACTAAAACTGTCTGAAAGATTATTTCCCCTATAGCTTTATAAAATAATTATAATAAATTGAATTAGATACTTATTGATAATTCAGCAAACAACATTGATTATTATTAAAACAATAATTTCACATGGTTCAAATAACACATGTATTATATCTACTTAGCTTTCGCTTTTAACGGATATAATGTATAGATAAAAATGTGGAATTTTTAAATGACTGTTGTTATATTGTTTTCTGTTCGCAGCTCATTATGTTTTGAGAAGCTTTCGTTCGGCAGTAGACAAATATTTGCTGATGATCAATTTCTAAAAGGTTTTCCTTATTGAAATATCCACCCGGTTGGCTATCGTAGTGAAATAACGTAAACCATTGGGGCTTGTGTACGACTCACACTTCACCGCTTTTTTATATTAAACTTATTAGTACAGGAAAAAAATGCTGGTACAAGTCTCCTCTCAGACTGATAGGGGTAATACTGGCTGGTGGGCACAATACGCATACGCATTGAATAACTTTATATAGGCTCCTTAAGTTCGTAATTTAAATCTGTAAAGTACCTACATTGCGTCGCGCACAAGAGCGGTCTAAGAATAAAATATAATATCTGAAACCACTTGGCGCTATAAGCTCTCTCTTGTCAAGTTAATGAAAAATTAAAATTAAATTGGTTTATGAAAGTTGTGATCTCAGCAGAGTGCCAAGTTTCCCTCGCTTGTAAATTAACTTCGCAAATTATACAACGTTTTGCGTCGACAAGGAATTATTCTCATCGTGACGTTTTCTTGGTTTATTAGGTAATAGGATTCTTCTCCCTTGCCAGGAAAACTGACAAAATAATTACCATTATTTTGGCACTCTGCCTGTACTGCATAATTTTTATACTTATATACAATTTTTTAATGAACCAAATTATAAAATTATCGTCCCATGACCGACGGCGTGCGTGTCTATACATACATATTCTTTTTTTGAATGTTCTTCAATTGGATGTCTAGCTGTATTACCATGGAACATTATTACCACAAATAAAAAAAAAGTCTAAATCTAGTTCCAAATTCAAAGTTATTCCTTTCCATTATATTGTATCTGTAGCAAAAAATTAAACATGTAGGTAATATCATTGGATAGTGGAATATATTATTTTCTAAACAAAACCACCCACATGTGCGATGGTTATTTTGACATCTGTGCTAGTCATTGCCGGTCATACGTCGCGAGTGACGCCTGATGTCTGCGGAACTAAGCGCTGTCGCGTCGTCTGCACTTATCGGTGGCTTGTGTCTTTTCATTGTTACTGTGTACGCACTGTTTACAATACATCGTATTTCGCAAAATTTTGGTTGTGAATAAACTGACATTATCGTTTTGTGGTAGTGTACCAATGTATCGTGAAGTGTATTGTGTTGTGTTGTGAGTGCAATAGTGATAGTTCGTTGACCCCTGTCCGTTGCTTCTGTTGCAGTCGTGGTAAGTGATATTGGAATATATCTTACTGTTTATATCGTAGTGACATGGTATCAGGATTATCCTTTACCAATTTTGTACTAAACTGATACCAAAGTTCGTGCCTACGGCGATGTGACATTGAGACCAGCCTAGAAAACGATTTGATTTGTCGAGCGTTGCTCGTCTACCCACACAGAAAGATTTTGTCCCTTTTGTCAGATTCTATTCTAATTAGGTTACTTAGTATAATCAAATATGTCGATTGTAATGTAAGTTATTATTCGTATGTAGGCAGGGAGAAAGTATCGACGTAAGCAGACGCTGTGTGAACATTATTATACTTATATGTCATGTTTTCTTCTCTCGTATGGATGTAAATCGCATTTGCTTTCTGCTATCGATCTACCTACCTACTACTTGTGTCTGCGAATGAAAGCTAACAGGAATATTAACTTCGTCGAACTCAATAAAGTGCTACGTCCCTACGTGCGTGCCTACGTATTTTTAAAGGTTGTTCTTTTTATCTATGTTTTGTCGAATGCTATTTATTATATTCGTGAACTTATGCCTTAGATGCCTTATTTAAAGAAGACTGCTCTAGTAATAAGGTGTTATACCATTTTTGTACTATATTCAAATTACTTACAAGCTTGGCTGGATGTCTGTAGAAAGTTTCAACCCATTTGTTTTTTATTAAACATACTAAAGCAAATAATATACCAGGAGGAGTAATAACGACAATCAGAAGTGGGACTTTGCACATAAAGAATCGTGCAGATTGCATTTTTATTCAGTGGCGTACAATCTACAACGACTGGAGTTGGAGCAGGCTCTGTTTAACAATTGTCTTTTGTTCCCGAGAGCATCTCATACAGTGCAAGGTGCAAGGCTTGGGGCGTGTGAGCCCGGGGCGTTGTTAATATGAGATGAGGTAGCGTCCGCCGGCGGCCGCGGGCGCCCGCGGTGCGGTGCACTCACACTACTTGGCTAATCTTTTGCGTCTTTGATGTAACATTTAATATTCTATTTGAAACGTTGTTCAATCGTAGATTTTTCTTAGAGCTGCATCTGGGATTCTACGGAGTAAGTCGCCTTCATACATACGTCATAGGTACATGTAGGTACATATATTAGTAGGTATATTATAGTTTTAGTCACGGAACAGCCCTTGGCGGTTAACATTAAATATCTTCGTAACTAGCTAGACAAGTTGCATTTTGACATTTGAATTGACAAACAAAATGTATGCAAATGACACAAGCTTTCGACATATCGGGCTGTCACTAATGTCATTTACATACATTTTGTTTGTCCATTCGAATATCAAAATGCAACTTGTCTAGCCCCCCTGCCGGGCTAACATGGCGCATCGCGATATAATTCTCGTTTAAAACGTCAAAAATTGTCTACATGTCACATTTGTCGATATAGCTAACATGCACCCCATGAAAGAGAAAATAACTCGTCGTGAATTCGTTTTCTGCGGACGATAAACCGATGTAACCATATATGAAAAACATTGTGATTTTTAAAGTATCAACATCGGCACATTTCCCTTTCATTCGTTCAATTTTACGCCCACCTCTACTTATTTTTATGATTTATAAAAAAATATTAATTGTCAGTTGGACATTTTCATAATGTCAACTTATCAACGTTTAAAATTTTTAATAATGAATTGAAATCTAGTTATTATAATTAGGTTTCGTGATCATCATACATTATATTCGCAGTGGTGATCCGCCACAGTGACTGAAATTAACTGTCCCTAAGATGAAACGGATTACAAAATTAAATGTCGCTTGTTCTTTTGCGCTGATTTTGTCGTGTGTGGAAGTGGGATTGTATCATAACAACACAAATAAAACAGAATTAAGCAAGGCGACGGAAAAGCTGGCGATGCAGCTCGTGGTGCAGCGGTGGCCTATACGACTACAAAACTCGTTCATTCCTACTTCGAATTAAATGTATTATAATTTGTAGATGTAATGCCTAGATTTTTAATTTTTAATATATAATAAAATTATAAAGAATTATATTGTTTGAGTCATTCGACGTCGTTTAGATATACTTCGCCTCTCCTAAATATCTATACTAATATTATAAAGAGAAAAGGTTCGTATTTTTGTATGTTTGAAATGAGTAAACTCAAAAACTACAGGACCAATTTCAAAATTTCTTACACCATTAGGGAGCTACACCTTTCCTTAGTAACATCCTTACTAATATTATAAATGCGAAAATAACTCTGTCGGTCTGTCTGTCGCGCTTTCACGCTAAATCTAGTGAATCGATTTAAATGAAAATTGGTATACAGATAGTCTAGAGCCTGAGAAAGGCTTGACATAGGCTACTTTTTAATACGAAAAAAATGGCTGTAAGGGGTTGAAATAGGGGATGAAAGTTATAAGGAATACCCAGACCACGCGGGCGAAGCCGAATTAAGAATTGAAGTCGAATTTTGACAGAACGAGACGAGTAGCTTGCACTGCCATGTTAGCGACGGAAGACAGAGCAATATCTCGTTTTGGGAAGAGATACGGTGACGAGAAACTTATTTCACGCTGCGCATGTTAGCCCGGCTGGTTTAGCTTGGAATAGGAGTAAAAAGCTCAATACCTTCACCTTTATGTATATCTGTAGATTATAATATTATTTATAATTATGATCGCGTCGAAATACAATAATTTTCGATCAAAGATATTAAGGTAAAATATAATATTATGTTTAGGCTATAAGTAGTCCACCACGCTATTCTAGTGCGGGCTGGCAGACCTCACACGCCGTCGAGGAAATATCTCAGGCATGTTCATCAGCTTTTCTCACGATGTTTTCCTTTACCGCTTTAAGCTTAGTCGATCGGTGTATTATTTATCAGACTTACCTCCTGATCAAATGCTGCGAACGCTGATGGTGTTCAAATCAATTAACATTAGACAGTTGACTGACACAGAAATCTGTGAACAGTTATGTTCATTATCGGGTAACTGGCGCGTGTTAATTGTCGATTAATCGATTATCACGCGCCTAATGAGCCGCACTATCGGATCATCGCATCACTAGATGATGTGAGGTGACATGGAAGAGACAACCTGAGGCGTAGTGCGATAACTAATTAACATCGTAATGGGGTGGAGGGTGGACTGTCATAAGTGAATGTATTTAATGTTGGTGACGCACAGAGAATCAATAAAACAATACGAGTAAGAAGATCATTTCATCTACTGGACACTATTGTTATTCTATCGTACGTATTTTCAAGTAATCTTGGGATACCAAAAGTAATTTCTTCGAGGATCCAACAATAGGTATTCTTCAGTGTAACCATCCACATTATAGATAACAGAAACGCTTCACTCCCCGCGCCTTATCGCTTAATCCCAGTAACTTTACGACGGGTGTTCAAAGTTCCAGTATCGCCTGATTCAATCAGTGCTCGTTATGTTCGCTCTACTCGATAATCATCTAATTTATCAACGATTGATGTCTTAACTGATTGTAATTACGATGGAAACTTTGAATCTTTGATTGTGGACACACTTGTTACATTTATTAGATTCAACAGTTGTTTTCGGAAGTGGTTAAATTAATGTGTATAGTGGCACCCGACTGTTAAATTAAAGAATGTAAGAAAAAGTAGGTGTTTTAAGTAGTTTATCCAGAGGTTTACGTAAATATGTGTCTGGATTGCCGACACAGGTATGCCAAGAAATTTAAATGGTTGCAAACGTTCAAATTGTTAGACGATGTTTTTTACTTACTTATTTAATTAAAATATTATCACACGCACGCAATTTAGATTACCTATATACCTTTGTTGTCTTTAATACTTTATAAATCAAATCAAATCAAATCAAATCATTTATTTGCATAAAACATGGTAGGTAACAAGACGTTAAATAAAAATATGTGTACAGCATGTTTTGCCGTGGCACACGGCGTGCAAAATAATATTAAATAAGAATAAATTAATATGAATTAAACATTATACCTTATTATAATAAAAAATTAACAAACATTAAAACATTAAAATTATAGATTAAAAGCAATTAAATCTTAAAATTATTTTCATTGAGGAATTCATGAATACTATAATAACATTTATTGGCGAGTATTATTTTCAATTTATTTTTAAATACTTTAAAATTACAATTTTTTATATCATTAGGGATTTTATTATATATTTTTGGCAACATATAAAGGATAACAATATATTTAATTTACCTGTAGGTACCTAAAGAGGGGCAAAATTTTGGTAACTCGGCACGAACTGTCCCGACCAGGCTCTAGACCCGTCCAGACTAACACCTGGGGCTAACGAAGTTTGTAAAAGTGCGCACCGCGCACCGCCTCCAACTCGTTGGGATGGGCAGCGTAACTACAACTGTATCTAAGTCGCGTGATGTTGTTAGTGAATGCCGTTGACTTTTGGATTAGAAGATTTCATTTTACTTTGGTTACTGTATCGGATTTAAAACGGTACCTATGACTCAGTGGTTAATTAATAAAGACCGCAAGTTCAATTTGCATTCGGTCGTGTTTTTTGCATATTGGTGTAGTGATCGTAGGCGCGATTGCTACGCTAGACATCCTGGGTTGACAAGTATCGTGAAATTCGTAGTAGTAAGTAGTTCGGAGTCTTCGGATTTGTGCCCGGTTAATAACAATAGGCGTGCCTCCTGTTACATACTAGGATCTAGAAATGCCGGCGAACTGCGCCTCTGCCTAACCCTTCGAGGAATACAGGAGTGATGGATGTTGGTGATGTTCCGTTACAATTTAATATCGCGAGGAATCTACTTCTAAAGTATAAGTATAGGATACATGTATAACATGTACACGTATAGAAAATTATATTATTATTTAATTATGAATTTGAAGAATTCGCACATTTTCCGCTTGAGATAGGAAGATAATTAATCACGTCTTGTTGTCTGTCGTATTAATTAATCACTGTTCTGATACCATTCATAACATTCCAGAGTAAAACGACCGGTGTATACGCCGCGACGCGCGCGACGGTCAAACTTATATTTTTGTTAATATTCAGTGAAAAATGATGATCATCATCGTCAACCTATTGAACTTTATCTATCGTCGTCAACAGTGCATGGGTCCTCCGCTCAGATGTGTAGAGGCAAGGCTATAGACCGCTAAGGTATACATGTACTTTATATATATATTTATTGGCGTGTCGGTTAACGTCGTTAATAAAGTTTTTCCCTCGAAAACTACGTACTTTATTAAACTATCTAATGGGTCCCTTTTCTTCTATCTTCAGGCTGATGGGTGTTCCAAGATTCATTAAAATATTTATATTGTAGACTTTTAGTATAGTGGAAACAGGAAACTAATATGAAATTATGAAACTCACTTTAACTTAAGTATAAGAAACAATTTAAGTCATGACACAACATAACCCGTTACTAACCCTTTCTCGTAATATATTTATTTATTTATTTATTTATTTATTTAATTTATGGAAAACTTACAGCTAATTTAACATAACAGCGATCATTTTAGTAACCAGACAGCCAATTACAAGTTTTCACATACAAATATCATAATAAAAGAAGAGTGTGAACAGTCTCGGTACCTACTAATAATGCATGTTAATTGGTCTGTACACAAATTAACTTAACTTAAAATTAAATTAACAAGTTAACGCACAAAACAACACTGCGGTTATATTCTTATATTATGATTAACTAATAATTAAACAAATGGTCTTAATGACCAAAGAAGTTAAGGCTCAAGCTTTTCCTTACCGACGACACTTTAGTGGTAAATACATCAAAATCATGTTCTTTGCACAACTTATTAAAATTGCGGCTCACTCTCACGATATACGAGTTCTGTCTGTAGTTCGTATTGGCAAATGGTACAGTTATTGGTGGATTAAACCTTGTGATTTTTTGTGGGACATTTAAGGAGAATTTAGACAATAAATGAGAGCAATCAATCTCATTAGTCATCGTCTTCATCAACAGAACACAATCAGCAATCTCACGTCGACTTTTTAAAGGCAGGATATGGAATTTCTTACATAGGTCGGGGTACTTGTCGGAGTGATATGGTATCTTTTGGTGGTAGCAGAGATATTTCATAAAACGCCTCTGGATCATTTCAATACGATCAATGTATTTAAAATAGCAAGGGCTCCACACTTGCGACGCATACTCTAGATGGCTGCGGACATACGTACAGTACAATATTTTGAGTGTCTTTACTTCAGTAAAACATTTAGACATTCTCATGACAAACCCCAAGGCTTTGGAAGCTTTTTTAACGACTGATTCAATCTGGGCGTCAAACAATAATTTAGAGTCGTGAATCACGCCAAGATCTCGGACAGAGTTGGATCTAGATAGTGACTGTCCTCCCAGTGTGTAATCTGCAGTTATAATTGAGCACTTTCGGGTATATGTTATTACTGAGCATTTGGTAGGATTGAGATCGAGTTTGTTGACTTTACAGTAATTTTCTAGTTGAAATAGGTCAGTCTGAAAAGCTAATACGTCAGCATGTGATGATATAGTAGTGTAGATTTTCATGTCATCTGCAAAGCATAATACATTGGCAGATTTAAGGCATACATCTATGTCGTTTACGTACACTATAAAAAGTAACGGACCGAGTAAAGAGCCTTGTGGAACACCGCTGGGAACAGTAACCCAGCTAGACATGTAGTTGCTGAGTACTGTAGCCTGAGATCGGTTCTCAATATAGGAGGAGAACCACCTTAGCAAATCCCCGCGCACTCCCATGTTGCTAAGCTTTGTAATTAGTAGGTAATGGTCAATCCGGTCGAATGCTTTACTGTAGTCAGTGTACACACAGTCAACCTGTTTACCCTTGTCCATTGCATTTGTTAAATAGTCATTAAAAAGTATCAGATTAGTAACAGTTGATCGACCCCTCAAAAAACCGTGTTGGAAAGGACTAAAAGAATGTTTAAGAGCAGCATAAACTTGACTATAAATTATTCTTTCAAACACCTTCGCTATTAAACATAGTTTCGATATCGGTCGATAGTTAGTTACTTCAGTTTTAAGCCCCTTTTTGTGGATAGGAGTGATAAAAGCCTGCTTCCATATTTTCGGAACGATACATGATTTTAAGGATTTCTGAAAAAGAAGTGAGATTGGCCGAGATATGGAAGAAGCACAACGCACTAAGAATTTTGCTGATATAAGGTCCGGACCCGCCGCTTTAGTTGTGTCCAAGTTACGAAGTAGATTAGTGATTTCGTCAACCTTGACTACAACATGTGGAATGTCGGCAGTAGAATTAGAACTGTAACAGAAACTAGAGAGAGAGGAGGTGTGCATGGAGTTAAGAAAGGTAGAGTGAAAATATGAGGAGAACGCTTCACAAATGCTTTTCCCGGTTGATATCATCTCATCATTATACTTCATGGAGCTGGGAACTGCATTTGTATTATTACGAGTTCTTACAAAAGACCAGAAGTGCTTAGGGTTATTTTTTATCGATTTTTCAGTTAAATTTAAATATCTTTGATAGCATTCAGTTTCAGTAGTTTTAACTTTTTCACGAAGTGATTTGTACATTAATTTATCAGCTAAATTATTATATGTTTTCATTCTTTTGAAATATTTATATTTTTCTTTAATTAATTTTATAAGGTATGAACTATACCAAGGCGGGTAGGACTTGTTGTGGGAGATTTTTTGAGGTATATGACATTTTTGAAAATCTAATATAGTTTTATTGAATAACTCTACTGAATCGTCCATACTGAGAGGTGTGAACTCACGTTCCCATTCCATTCTATTAATTTCGTTGTTGATGGAGTCAAAGTCACCCTCATCATACAAATACCGAATTCGGGGCGCTCGGTGCAGCATAGGTATTGCAGCAACGTCTATATTTATCAATAACCCAGGATGATAGGGGTCAATGGGGACTAGGGGATCTAAACATTCATCAACCTTAACTAAGTCATTTGAGATGACTAAATCTAACAGTTTCCCATATTTATTTATTATTCTGTTATACTGACTCAATTCTAAAGTGCATAGCTCATCTACAAAGGAGTATTCGTCACTTGAGGTGAGGTTACTCGGAGTAAGTGACATGATATGAGATGAATCGGAGGGCAACCAGTCTATTCCGCTCATGTTAAAGTCACCCACTATCAGAAAAGTGCTAGACGAGTGATTGATTACAGATTGATTCAGTTTGTCAAGGAAATTGTTCAGTTGTGACGAGAAAGATAAACCTTGGTTTTGCGTACATAAGTAAACAACACATAAATATAAATTGGTCCATTCTCGTGAGTTAGATTTTTTATATCGTATGCTCACCCAAAGGTCTTCGGCAGTAGAATGAAAGAGAGGTTGAGAGGTTACTGACAATTCCTTACGCGTTGCTATCAATACGCCCCCACCCCTTGACTGACCAGTCGCGATATAATCGCGATCCCGCCGCCAAACGATATACCGGCTATCAAATAGTTCAGAACTAAGAACGCCATCAGTTAGCCACGTCTCCGTTAGGACAATTATATCAAAACAATTTATTAGCATTTGACGGTAAAACGTGTCTGTTTTTGTTCGTAGCCCACGAACATTTTGATAAAAAACACATAGGTTATGTTTATTTCTATCAATCATTTTGTAAAATATTCAAAACTTGAAGCCATAGAATTGACATTAGAACAATAACAGAAAAATAATAAAATGACCGCGGTAATGGAGTAGTTAAACAATAATTGAAAACATAAGTACGAATAAACGTTTCCAAGTTACAAATAATATCAAGTAAATGTGGGTAAATCTTTAATTGTTTTATTGAACATATGAGGCCGAATGAATAAATATAGGCAATTATGCAGTGAAACGAGACACATGATGTCACATTGCAAGTGAGTGCAAGCGAGACGCAAATACAAGCATCAATTACGAGTTCTAAGCAAACAGCGCGATGACGAATACAGTAGCATGAGCAAGTGAGACATGCTGCGTTTACGTCGCCGGCAGGGAAGCTGAACCTTTTGAGTAAGCAATAAGAAATTATTTTAAACATATTACGTGCAAAAAAGTTATTACAAAGCAATGATACAGCAAGAGTAGATAAGTGATAGATTAAATTATCATGTTTAAATCAAGTTCCTTTCTGATAATTATAACTTTAGCGTTATTATCTTTAAGTACATGAATTTTACCGTGTTTTATCCACACATATTGATACTTCTTGTCCTTGGCAATGAGTTTAGCCTTACTTAAAAGTTTTTTATATTCCGCGCTCAGATGGTCGTTTACATAAACTCTCTGGGATGAGCCGTGAAAACCTATGTCAGTGGTATTGAGGTCCTTGACCGCGCGAGCCGCCGCTAAGAAATCTTCTTTTACATATCGGTTTAGAAAGCTGACAATTATTAGCTTCTCTCTTGAATTGTACATAGGCACCCGCGATATATAGTTAATATGAGTTTTCGCAAAAGTATAATTAACCTTGCGACATAAAGCTTCAACGATAGAAAACAGGTTCTCTTCTTTCTTCAGCGGTACACCTTTTATCTCAACGTTGTTAAGGCGAGATCGTTGTTCATAGGTAGATAACTCGTACTTCGTCCTGTCTAGGTCAGATTGTAGGCAATTAACTTGTTCCCGAAATTTTTCGAGTCCCAAGACTTTAGTTTCGACTTCAGTAACTCTAGTACTTAACTCATCCAGTTTACTAGAAGAATAGTCACACGCTGATTTAACCTCGGATAACTCATCTTTTATTGCTCTTATGTCTTCCACAAGCGTAGGCAGATCAAGCAACTGCCGCCTCATGTCTCGAATCTCACTCAAAACGGTTGCGAGGGTCACTTGTTCAGATGTCTGCACTGCTGGTGATAGGGTTGAGCACGTGGCGCATTTCCATTGGTTTCTTTTGTTAACGCCGAGTTTCCTCCAACCGGCCTCTGAAATTCCTGCGCACCCGAAATCAAGGTATTTTTTGCAGACCCCACATTGCACTCCATCATTAAACTGACAATCACATAACGCACATGACTTCATTTTATTTTATTTATGTAATAACTGATTATACTAAAATTGGGTAAAGAGTAAAAATGTTGACGATATATGACAAGTGAATAGGGAACGTGTAGCGAGACCGAGAGTTCACACGACACTGATAGCGCTTATTATATAACGCTTATTATCTAGGACCTAAGTTTATATAAGCAAACTGTATGTGTATCTACATTAGTACACCTCAGTATAACCCTTCAGGAAATAAAGGCGTGATGGTTAGGTATGTCTATTTATGGGTTTCAGCATATTTCCATCATTCTATAGACTAAACAAATTTCCGGAATACTATTCAATAGGTACCTACTAGCGATTATTATAATTTTATGTAAAAAATAGTCGTATGTATAGCATTCATAATAAGATAATGTACCTTCCTAAAGTGAAAGAATTTTCAAAATCGTTTCAGTAGATCCAGGGATTACCCCCTACTACCTCCCAAACTTTACCTCTTCATAACATTAGTGTAGATTATGACATCGATCTGTTCGTTATTGTTGGGAGCTTGCCAGCCAATGCAGCAGTGAACTAAACTGTATTATCTCGCACTCATTTGTCAGTCACTATGATACTATCGTAAACATTATTGCTCCGCGTCACGCGTCATCCGCGCAACATAATTCATTAACATTAAGTATAATGTTACGCGCATCTGTTGTCATGAGTTATGAGTATTATGTGATTATAATACGTTATCAAATAGTTCGTTAGGTACTGAATTTCAATAAGAACAAAACTATTTAACTAACTTTTTGTATTTTTTGAACATTTTCTATTTATGCGTGCTAAGATCGACTGAGGAAAGAGAGAGGAAAAAATCGACTCGCAGGCAGTACTTATTCGAACCTGCGTCTTCTGGTTCAATAGGTACACCAAACGCTATAACCGCTAAGCCACCAAGAAAGAAAAACTATTTAAATTATAACTTTTTGGTAAGTGAGGTACCTACGGCAATTGAGATTACCTAATTGTTTGCTTACGAGTCGAAGCCCTAAAATAGTATATAGCGAAACGGAAGAGGAAGTTTGCCTGTGACCTCCGGTGTGGGGCGGCGGTGGTCAGTGGGAGGCTCATTTGGCACATTGAGATTCTCCCGAATAAGGGAAATTTAGGCGAAGTCGGATGTAATGTAATAAGCCATCTATACTATCGCTGTCTCAAATAATTTATATTATGATCAATAGTAAAAATATGTCAGTGATAGTAACAATTATACATGAGAACCTAAAAAGCTTAATAGTCTCAGGATCCGTAACAGTTCGGCCCTATCGACTCACAATAGTCGTTTGTACACTTCGATGAAACACACACTCATTACATTGAGCTGGTAACCAAACCATCTAATACAACTCGATAACATTACTTGTACGCTGTGTATTGCGGGTAAATCTTCACACGGGAAGCGAACCGGTAGTCTTGGCCAATCGATGTATTACGATTACAGAAACATTGGAGCCTCTCTTGATAGATGATGGTTATGTAGGTAGCAGCTGAATTGATGCATGAGTGCCGTTAAATTGTGGAGATATTTGCACAGTTCACTACAAGCACCTACTCACGGCCGACTCAAAGATTATAGCATTATGTAGAAATTGAGATGAATTCAGATGAGTGTTTGTACATAGGACTTGAAATTCATGTAGGTTACCTACAAAGAGTCAGAGTGTTTTATTGAATTAAGAGACTATTATCATTTGTAATAGGTACAGATAATTGTATTGGTAAAAACGTTACTTGTTGGTTCTCACACTCGTTTGCACGTCATACACATAATGTGCACACACATTATTCCTACTATCTATATATCTTATTTATCTAAACCGAAAGAATAGGTGGTTTGGTTGTTTTTTAGATTCAGCTAAATTGTTATATTATAAAAAACTGAAACAATAAATTAAATCTGATCATCAGAAAGATTCTCACACACACAGTTCGATATATCCACGTTTTAGTTTTGATTTACATGTTCGCAGTTTAACATTACATACATTTATCAAAGGGAAGTGACATAATATATTAGCAGTGACGTGAAGCGATGTTGTTAACATTGCAGTCATGCAACACGTGCAATATTTTATAGTGATGTGAAACGTATGTTGGAGTTTTAAGCGATCGGATATGCCGACGCAGTTCATAAATTGTGTGAACTGTCGAGCGGAGTTGAATCGCTGCCAACTTTAAGATTAAGTTGCCTTACTCTTTTTTTATATGTTTAAACTATATGGACTATATTACAATTAGATAGGTATACCTATTTGAACAACTTAAAATGAATGACAAGCTAGGTATTTATGTTTGGTTCATACCTACCTTACATACTTTTGCCAACTAGAACAACACCGCTGTTTAAATTAAAGCCATTTATGATTTTGACGCGTATATTATTTCAAAAGGATTGTTTATTTATTTATTTATTTATTTATTTAATTAACTACAACGGATCCACCAATTACAGTAACTAAAAAAAAGCCTAAGTTTATTAAAATCTACAAAACAAAGCAAAGTAAATAAAAGAAGGTAAAAACACTTTCATACCTTCCTCTCACCTTTGTTGTAACGATACATCTTTTATAGAGATTCAATATTATTATTGGTGCTAAAGTATTTATAGCTTCGGCGAGGCTATAGGTTTTACGCCTAATATCCCCGGGGTTTATAGAGATGAATATTACCCTAGAGGATACGCCAAACATAAGTAAAAAAACCCTCCTTAGGTTATAAATATGGCACAAAAACACGAGGTGTGACTAACGACTTGCCAACAAAGGTTTTGTCATGTGAAACAAAGTATAGTTATAGAATATACCCGCAATTAAGGTTGACAATAATAAAATAGTTGTCTGAAAACCGCGCGAGGTGACAAAATTCTGCACTCAACAGTCGTGTCACGGCGGCTGAGTCTAAACAAAAATTTAATTTGCCGAGTGGCTGACAGATGCCGGTCTAATTGATAAAGGCGCTGACTGCACGGCCGGGGGCGCCCCGCTGGGAGCAGGGGCGCGGGAATCAGGGGATCACATTGTGGATTTTCTAAGTTTTTTGCTGAATTGAACATCGTACATTGGCCAGAGAGCTGACAATGACAACTTATATGGGTTTGTGTTTCAGCAACACGGTGACCGAGTAATATTACAATATTTCATCACAAAGGTTGATAGCATCCCGCAAATGTGGTTTTGATACATAAAGAATTCACACTATCATATACCTAAATACTTGAACTTGTTTTTCTTATATAAAAACGTTACCCCGTTTAGATTATACCGCTTTTTCCTTGTACCGCTGCTGCGCTGACAGTTTGAGGGAATATTCCTCTTGCTGCCAGCGCAGCGCATCCTTAGAAGGAGCTCTGGCGACCTTACTCACTCCAGGAACATGACACACAATAAAGTGTGTTATTTGGCTGCAGTTTTCTGTAAAGTGGAGGTACTTCCCCAGATAGGGCTGCTCCAGATTTGAGCCATAAATGGCTGTGCCCTACTTCTCTTAATTTTCTAAAAAAAAATCTCACATTTTGATTGAATCTATTGTTTTAAGTAGTTACTGCCGCAGGCACACGCTTACAGGGTATATAGTATATAGTATTATAATTATTTCAAAACAAGCCGCTACAAATAAGTTAAAATAAAAGTTTGTTGTTAATTTCAACATTAACTTATAATTAACATTCAGTCACATGTCAGGCGTGCGCGCGCCTCGGGCCGCGCATCAACTAGTTATACATGTCGCTGGATCATCGTGAAATACGGAAAATTGAGAAAACCCTAGGATAAAATACCCGGGATTTAGAAACTGTAATAAATCCAATATAGGTATCAAAGATCTGTATTTTGGTATAGGTCAAATAAAAAACTTTGGAACCTTAAAAAAGTATTTGCCAGTTTAAGGGACCTATTTCACCACCTCTGGATAGCTAGCGGCCGGATAAATTAAAAAATGGAACAAAATTTGTATGAAATTATCTGCCAAGCAATTTGACGGGAACTCCTCAGGAGGTAGTGACACGGGCCCTAAGAGTTAATTTAGATTAATCTGTCAGTCAAGGCACTTATTAATAGGGATTATGGTAATAATATCAAGTATGAACAATATTAAAAGATGGCTTAAACATAATTTTTGTAATGTTCCAGGAAGTAATTTTATTTAAATTATTATTATTTATTTTTTAATTTAATTATTAATATTTTTTTCATGGGTAAGGTACATATGCATTAGTAGGGATTAGGATGTTCGTAATAATATTTACTTTCTGATAAACCCTGTGACGTATACAAGACTACTCGTAGAAACTAGAAACGTACCGTTTTGCACAAACGCTGAGCACTAGTAACTTTGTGAATTACTTGTCGTTCACAATTAACTCGCGTGGGTACGCCTAGCTCTCGCTGGGAAACAACTTGTTATTTAACTATTAATTAGTTGTATTGCGTTTATTTCAATTTTTTCACGTAATGTTAGTACTTATAACAGTATTGTTTTATATGAAGGAAATATAATAAAATATATCACGAGCCCGTGTTGAGCGCTATCCTTAGTATCTGTGTCATGTGTAATTGATATTTTGAGACTGAATCCTAGCTTCCTCCATTTTATCATTAACGTAGTACGTGGCAATTATAAAAGTTTCAGGAAATTATATAATTGTATGTAGGAGTTATAAATGTCAGATGTTCCTGTTATCCTATTTGTAAATTATTCTACACATCTTATCACATCGCACCCTTACATCACTAAACTTCACGACCGTAATTGAATACACAACTAAGGTTAATAATGAACCCACTAGAGCCAGGAGTACGGCGGCTTTACGACTTTATATAACATGACCAGATTTGAACATAAATCAAACCGTACACACACTGGTAACGATATGCCGCTAAAATCTGAATACATTACGTTAATAGCTTTTAAATTCTCGTAAACAATCCGGCAAAACAGCGCGAGGCACGAAGCCTCCCCCGCTCTCCCCCACACTCCGGCGCCCCCCGGGCCGGGAGCGCAACAAGTAGGCAACTGAAACATGCCCGGACATGTCCCGGGACTCCCGGGCGGCACAAGTCTTAGTAAGAAGTAGGACAGTCGCCAAACTAGGCACGGCGGCCATCATCTCGCGGAAATGTGCTTGTAAATTATATTTATGGAACAAGCTGACTCGGGGATACTCGTCTCACTGTTTAGTTCAAATCGGATGTAGGTGTTATCAGCGATGCTTTGAATGTAAACCAAATAAACATAAATCATAACTTTTTGTTTGATGTTTGTTCAGTAAATAGGACATGTCAAATGTGATGTACGATAGAAACATACAGAGGAAGAGTCTCGTAATTTTGTTGAAGATTTACAAGCAATTCCGTAAATAAAATCTAAATCGCAGATTAACTATTACTTTGAAGTCTAGACGCTTTGTTCGCCTTCAGCACTTATTTCAGAATTCCATATTCACAATTTACGGCACAATTGAGTGTCCTATTGTAACTCTGTTTATTTGAAGTGAGATCACTCCACAATAGCTCATGAGCACAAAAACGTTCTTTCAAATACTTCCAATACCTGAACATAATATTGAACGTCCCCGGGACAAGGAGCTTTATTGAATTAAATACAATAGACGTACCCATGTCATGTGCTGACGTAGTTTCCGGTAAGCGCTCGATACACAACGAATCACGATATTTCGGGAATCTACAGAAAATACGTGTTTTTTGTTGCGGTAACAAATTGTTTGTTGATAGATTGTGCGAGGTTAGAAGTACTTGGAATCCAATTGTTGTTGTGTTGCGCTCCGATAGCTTTCTGTATTTGTGTTAAAAACTATTTGTTTTGCATTGATAAGTTCCACATTGCTGTATCAATATAGAATAATGATTATAACATTTACTGTAACTATGTAAGTAAATAAACTCGTAGTTATCTGACCACTAGTCGTGTGCGCCGCTCGCTACGGGCTACGAGCTACGGGCTACGCGCTACGCCGTAGTCGTGATAGATGTCACAACGCGCTATGATTTATCGGCGTCATCATTCACATGCGGTACTTATTCGCTCGCAGTAATACCCCGGCTGTTCCACACGTCACTTCGAATAAGAACGTATCGAAATCGAATTGCACCGAAAATTGTCGACTTCACAGTATATTATTATCTTAGAGAAGCACAAATATAAGCTGCGTAGCGTGTCACGCGTATAAATCTTATCCACGCCTAATAAAACACATATATATGTGTGAAATAAGGTTCGTATTACCATTATGTACATTACTATGTGTCGACATAAACAATTCACGTAACACAAGGCGGGCGCAATTTTTATGACGTTATTTCTTCTGTAACATAAATATGGTGACTGAAGATTATGGTACAATCAAAACATTTATGGTCGAACATTTTGTACAAAATAATATTCTCCGTGTGTGCTGAACACGTCTTGACCAAGGACTTTTTTGTGGCAGGTGTCCGCCATTAATGTGAATGAACAATGAAAATTATCAGATCTATTGATTATTGTATCTTTTACATACTGAGAGAGAGAGAGAGTCTTTCGCAAATAAAGCTCGCAAAATTGTTAAAATATTACGTAGTGGAGTATTATTATTATTAATAGATTTCGGAGCGACGAAGTTGTCGAGTGCGACAACATGGCGGTTTGTGTTTGTTTAATTAACAACATCTTCAGCGAGGTACTTCGCGCTGCGGCGTCTGGCTCGGCTTATAGACTGTCTAGTATACAATGTTAGACATGTCTCAACATTCATTGGGAAACCTTCTGTCCAAGTAACGGCAGCCATATCGGACATTTCATATTTTAAACTAATCTTATAAATGCTAAAGTAACTGTCCGTCTGTCCATCTGTTACCTTTTCGCGTTTATCTAAACCGGTGAACGGAGTTATACGGTAATATTTGTATAATAATTATAAGTGCAACAGCTAGTTCTATATATTTATTTTTAATATTGTCTGTCATTTTTACTTCTTCTTAAGTGTTTCACATACAATATACACTCAGTAAATCTATTTTCATTCATATTTCTTTCTAGATCTAGTGGTGGCACAAAAGAAACTGTGATAGCCGATGAAAAATGAGATATGTGGCCTATATACTTAACTATACATGTTTTTTTTTAAATATTTTGATGTAATGACATGACATAGAGTCAAGTTAAGTAAAGCACTCCCGTTTGCATTTTTATTCAATTGATGTTTCATACATTTAGATTCCACGTGAATATGCATCGGCAAGCCAGGGGTATGGAAATTAGGTCAATCTTTTTAAAAATAAGAGAAAAATATTTTGCCGAGATTGTTATTTCATCGTCCACTTTGCCAAAAGGTCCCACTTTTGTGAATTTGCATAACAATGAATGTAAAACCTCGTAAAGGCAGGTTAAAGAGAGGAATTTGTTAGCGAGCGGCTTTTGTAAAAACGTTGCTGGTTATATGTATACTATATAGGCAACATATTACTCACATTACTTAATATGAAAATCATTTGCAGTGCTCTTGGAAAAGCTAGGTGAGCCCCAAACGGTCTTGAAGAGCTCTGGGTGTACCCATCATGTTAGAACGCGTTCTTGGGCATGTACAGTACAACATTCCTTGTTCCATAGTTTCATATTTTCTACGAGTATGTTATGTAAGTCGAGTGCAAAATGTTTGCCATCGCCTGAGTATAACGACATTGTTTTTATACATTCTGCAAAAGTCATAACAATAATTTTAAAGTATGCAAGTTTTCGCATTGAATTAGTCAAGTGCGAGTTGAGTTGGGATACAGATATTATTTTATATAACATTTATTATCTACTTTAGGTTTTTCTTGAATATTCTCCACATTACTATTTGGAAATTTCAGTATCTGGATAATAAAAAAAACTTCGAGTGGTTTTTTAATATTATCCCATAAATATACTGCTTACGTATTTAAAAACACAATCTATTGTTACGTAGTTTAAAGAAAGCAATCATGACTCGTAGATGAACAGATAGAAACGTCTCTCTAAGGTTCTATGTTTAGCAGTGGGTGCGGAACCCTCAATATGTTAGCCCATTAGCCCACTTGGCGGAGCTCACCCCGGCCTCGCAACACCCAACCTTTATTATATGTGTTTTAGTTACTTTGTTTTAGCTCTCACCGTCATCATCTCGTACGGATTGACTCACTTAGAAATTAGATTGTTGCCGCTTATTATTATTTCGCAGATCAACATTGTTCACAATATTGGCGAAATCGTTTTGTCAGACTAGAATATTTTATAGATACTTTTACTTAAGTAATTTTTAAAATGTTAATAACAAATGTGATTTGTCTGTTTGTCGAGGAGGCGCCTCAAATACAACGAGTTGCACATGAATGTACTGAATATGTTAATGAAACCGCAGTGTTTATTAATAGTAAGCAATGTTAAGATGAAACATTATTTGCTTACATATAAGATGCATTATTACGGGATTGTATTAATATTGGCTCGTAAACGGCGAGTTATCTGCAGACAGTTACGATGTACTAACCCGCAGGTATTTACCGCCGTACTGTTACACTTGGCACAGTTCCATATCCTTTGAATAATATTGTGTTAAGGAGTTGTCTGCATTTTTCATTACTAAACATACTAATATTAGGCGAAATTATAAAAAAGTGGAACAGATATTGTCACGCGAAAAGGAGTGAGTTTGAATCTCAACTGAATCTAAACTATTTTCCGGGCGAATAGAATGGTCAGACACGGTAGAAAATATATTACCTTAAGTACTTAATTAAAGGAATCATCGAATCAGTTATATAAAAAACCTCTTCATTTATGCAAAAACATCAAAAGTACACAGACTACCTGAACAAGTACACACTATCCCCTCTCCCATCTCCCCATCGCGCATACTCCTTATTCGTATTATATTACCAGTACCAGTATTCGTTATTTCCTTATTGCTTTAAGTCGGTTAAAAGGAGAACTTCAAACGTCGCAGGTCACTTGTAGAACAACAAACAAAATAAGTTTACAACATTGTTGTTAAAGTTAAGTAAAACTGTAGCGTTCATGTTACGGTGAGTCGCGACGTCACTGCTCTTTGATTTAACTGGCGCAGCGGCGCCCTTTCATTCATCCTGTAACTCAATATGTTTGAAACACTAACGAGCGCGCGCGGCTGCGTCCGCCCTGTTTTCACTGTAAACTACTAAATTATATGCAGGTTTATGATCTCGTCTGCATGTATTTTATCATGTTATGATATTGTTGATGCAAATACATGCAGATTGTTTGTTTGTTTAAACTGGGAGATAGCTCTGTTCAGGATCTCTGCAGCTGACTGCCAAATATGATGAGGATTAGGTGCATGTTGATGGGGGCTTATTTTGATTTGTTGGGCTTAGGTCTTTTTTGTGGTAACTTAAACTGAGTATAATTTATCTCTAAGAATGCTTTAATTGTGGCAGACGATGGATGGCATAGCATCAAACATGTGTTGTATTAGTAGCTATTAAGTGTAAATATACTTTACTTGGGAAAATATTACATGTGACCTCTGCCTAACCCTTTAGAGAATCCTGTATTCCTGGCGGTAATACTGTATAAAAAGTGACAGCTATGTGATTAATGGTAATATCATTCGTACCTATATATTTTTCGCAATGCTGCATATCTAAGTTGTATATACTATACGTTACCTACATGTAATTTTATTAAGCATGTAAAATAGAAGTTTAATGTAGTACACAACCCAACGTACTACAACATAATGCAAACTAGGTGTAATACTGAACGTATAACTACATAATGTATACATACACATGTAAAACATTTGAAGTTCACTGCCGAGTGCGCGCCGACGCCGACGACTTTAATCCACAACGAGTCGGTTAATGAATTAGCAGCGACTCGTAATTAGGGCTGGTGCGGGCGCGGCTACAAAAATGTTTCTACGGCTATTCATTACCTTCCGGCCTTTTAGCCTTTGAAGTCCGACATAATGGCCGCCGGTGGTTTTTATTGTAGGTAATGAAATTGTACGTAGAAGGTAATGAGCAGTTAATTCAGATCGGAGGTACAGCCCGCGGCTTCACCCGTGCAATGTATTTATTAAATAATTGAATAACTTTATAGGTAAGGCTAAGGTGTTACATCCATTATTCGTCGCTACGTTAAGTCCCATGTAATAGGGGCTAGCCTATCTCTATTAGAAAAACCTAACAGCACTTTATTTTTTCAAATAACATTTTGCATCTAATACAAAGTTTATTAAAGGGCAGGTGGCTTTTTGTAGTTTGCGGAAAAATTAGCATAACACACTCATGCCTCTTTCACATAGACATAGGCAGAAACTGACTGCATAATTAACCTTGTAGAAAGAAAGGAAATCGACTTCTAACTTCTTATATCGATTGCTGTTCTTCCAACTTGGAACATCAGAAAACAGCAACAGAAAGCGACTATCTCAAAGTATACTAAAAATAATAAAAACTCTGAAATTAGGGGCGATATAAATATACGTTGTTTATTTTTATCGGAAAGAAAGGATGTTTTATATCAAAAGAATTTATACCCTTCTCCTTTTCGAAGTTGGTCAAAATACAAAGAATCAAGTGCTGGCAGCCCTGGTGTTAATGAACGCTTTCGTTTTGTTCGTCGCGCCGAGTGGAATACGTACAGCGAAGAGCTTGTAGGCAAAGGTTAATTTTTAAGTAGCCTTCTATTTTATCTTTATGCACACTTACACTTTGCCGCGTAAGCTGTGCTGCCCTCCGCGCTGCTGGGTTAATTACTGTGTTAAATTTAAATGAACATTATGGAAATTACGGTGACGCGTTGATCCCCCACTTCGGAGTACAAGCGCCCGCAGTACTACACGTATGTTTGTTTAGCTTTTATTATGTACTTAGTAAACGTTTTGTGTTAACATTTAGCGCCGTGGCACAAACCGCACTAATGTTACCGTGTTGAGGATATACCGACGCGGCCTTAGTGTGGTATGTCCTCGTCCTCAGTGGACACCTCTCTGCTTAGCATGCGAGTCCAGCGCGCCACGTCTGCGCTCGCTAATTATTTCTCGTCACCTCATCGCGTCGGACGTCACAGGAAATTGCTTTTGTTATAATCTCCTTAGCGACCTTTTCTCGGCAGACTATTACAGAGTCTTGGCAGGTCTGCTCGCTTATCAGCGCACTTGAAGCCTCGAGTTAGGTACTCGAGGCTCACTCCGACGTCGCCGTCCGTTAACAATAAATTCTCTGTCGCGTCTGTAATTAGTTGCTTGAATAGTTTATGTGTCAAAGATTTATACCATAATGTCTCTCAGCGGTCAAAGCGATCACCAAACTGGGCGGACATTAAAATGATTGAATTATTTCAAAGGGTGTCATTTTTTTGACAGTTAGAATGCCATAATACTGTTTTTATTACCAAAATAAAATAATCCATTTATATAATATTTGAAGGAGATATACACGCTGGGTATAAGTTCTGCGAAGTGAGAATCTCTCCCCTCTACTCTCATCACGTCATCATCAAAGTAGTCCACGTGTACATTGTAAACGTGACGAAACGGCTTACTTTCGGCGACGCATCAGCCAGCTCACGACCGCGCGGTCGCGACCGAGTACGTGACGTGTACGACACGGCGCACCGCTGCGACTCGTTCGTGACTTATTAGCGGTTTTCGTTACGTAAGTACTCTTAGGAACATTATTAAGTAAAGGATTCCTCGAGATGTCTTCATCGTTCCCAACTGCTGGTAAAAGAAAGTTTGAAAACTTCGTAATACTTTTCAAAAGTTTGGAAATGTATCGGGTATTGATTTCTAATCACAAACATTTGGAAAATCTCTACAAACTCCTTTTATAGACCCAATATTGGTCAGCATTTGTTACCTTCACAGAACTCTAAAGGCAAACTGTCTGTTGCCCACGGTGAAACAAAATAAAGTTTAACATAGGCTTTCTTTCTTCCTAAATATACCGTCGATCTCCTTACCTCATTAAGATACCATATATAATTTGAAGAAGTGGATAAGGCGTGAAAAGGTAACGGGAACAACACACGTCGTCCATCCACAACATATTTGACCTCCAAATGCAGAAAAAGTTTGTATGAAATAATTGTCATCCTAGAATCGTCCGTTCATGGACAAAAACAATAGCACCGGTTTTAATTCAAATCAGAAGTTTCTACTTATAATGAAGAGTTTTTGTTCGTTCGCGCGGAATTATCCAGAAACTGTTATTTCCGACATATATATCGTCAAAGTTTTGCTATTCGGGAGAGTGCGGCGGTTGGCGAGGCGGGGAAATTGGAAAACTTGCCGTGAACACAATGCGATACGCACGCCGCGCCACCGCCGCCGCCGCCGGCACACAGCAATGTAATGCATGTAATAGAGTTGTGTGATTGTGACTACTGGAACTTTTATAAAATAGAAACACCGGTTGTGCAGCAATATTTTTTATTGCGTGGGGTAATACAATTGTGATTAGAATCAGAATTACCCATAAATTTAATAGGTAAGTATTTAATGTTGCGACGTACAACCACGCTTGTATTCCCCGAAGAGATAGGTAGAGTTTATAAGCGGTAGAGTTGAGCGATATGTTTAGTTGGCTGAGAATTTAATAAAAAATCTAATAACACTGCTTAATCGAACCCAGGCCTCATGCGTACCAGTCACTATGCTAACGAAACGGTTTAATAAAAATATCGGCATCAGCAATCATGCTGGTTTGAACTGTTTGCTTGAACTTTATCCTAAAGCGCGTCAGATTATACAAACCTTGGCACACTATCCAAGATGTTCTACATAATGTTCTTATTCTCTGAAGAATATAAACTTTTTCTATCAGAGTTATCTTGTTCCAGAATGTAATAAAAACTAAAGTGATAATAAAATTAATGGCATAGATCTGCTCCAATCCCGACGCGACGCAACGTTACACATAGTATATCTGAAGTTTTATAGTTTCCATTTAGTTGATAAGTTGCAGATCTTGCTTCAAAGAACTTTTAAATATTGTACGAAATATTGATATTATTGTTGTGTAGTTCATTTTCTTACACAAAGTATTTGTGTAAGAAATGTGCTGCAAGTGAATAACAGTGACAATGATAATTAAAGCACCCAAAGATTGCGTTACAAATTTTCATCTTTTCTAAAAGTCCCCGCATTATCTCGTCCCCGTATTATCTCGTCCCTGTATTTTATCTTAGCTATTTCTGCAAATTTATAAATAGAGTATTCTACTTATAAATTTGCAGAAATAGCTAAGATAAAATATAAATACCGTTAAATTAAACTCCAAATATTATTTTTAAATACTTTTTTGCAATGCATCTCATCACTCCAGCAGCTGGAAGTCACTGTTTTGTAGCCCAAAGTATTATTACTAATTAAAAGGCAGTGCGACGGTAGGCCCGCGTTTTTTCCTTTTAACTATGAGCGAGCATTGTTGCTGCGATAACAGCGAACGAGAGAATAACCTTTGAGTTGTTGCGCGCGACTGATGACGTTCCGCATTCAGAATGCAACGCAGATGCCGTGCAATATCCGTAGCTCTAGGTTAGCCTACTGCAGCAAGAGTGTAACGAGTAGTAGTGACGAAGCGTGCTGTAGTACGAGTGTAGCGGCGTAGTATGGTGTAGCAGGAACGTTACGGCGTAGCATGATGTAGCAGGAATGTTACGGCGTAGCATAGTGTAAGCTGGAATGTAGCGGCGTAGCATGATGTAGCAGGAACGTTACGGCGTAGCAGGATGTTGCAAAAACGTTACAGCGTAGCATGATGTAGCAGGACCGTTACGGCGTAGCATGATGTAGCAGGAACGTTACGGCGTAGCATAGTGTAGCTGGAATGTAGTGGCGTAGCATGATGTAGCAGGACCGTTACGGCGTAGCATTATGTAGCAGGAACGTTACGGCGTAGCATGATGTAGCAGGAACGTAGCGGCGTAGCATGGTGTAGCAGGAACGTAGCGGCGTAGCATGATGTAGCAGGAACGTTACGGCGTAGCATGATATAGCAGGAACGTTACGGCGTAGCATGATGTAGCAGGAACGTTACGGCGTAACATGATGTAGCAGGAACGTTACGGCGTAGCATGATGTAGCAGGAACGTTACGGCGTAGCATGATGTAGCAGGAACGTTACGGCGTAGCATAGTGTAGCTGGAATGTAGCGGCGTAGCATGATGTAGCAGGAACGTTACGGCGTAACATGATGTAGCAGGAACGTTACGCGTAGCATGATGTAGATTTTTAATTTCTTCATTTTAAATAGTCAGCATACACCGAAGTTTATGTTTTTTTTAATTTAAAATGGATACCCAAGATACAGGCTTGCCTAGTTTGAGGCCAATGGAAAAACGAAGTGTGCAATGTAATTTCTTTTTTTGGTCTATAAAACATTTTTATCTTTTTTTTAACATTGTCCTGCAAGTCATGTACACTGTACACGTCAATATGTACACATATAGCGTTTAGGGTTGGTCATTACAATACAGCTAAAGCACGTGCGAAGGATACATTTGCGTAATTAACAAAGAGCATAAATTACAGGTTGAGTAAAACAAACACGGCCGTCGCGGTTAAATCGTTCTGAGTAACTTTTAAGGTCCGTACGAACCTTTTAAAAATGGTTAACATTTTAATTAAGTTCCTTTTATTTAAATTGTAATAGTGTACATACGTATACAGCTCACCTTGTCACGTCACTAGTGGGCACGCGGCGGCCGGGGCTGGGCACGCGGCGCCCGGGGCCGACCCGCCGACGTGTCATCCATCATCGCACACGCGCCTTAACCAGCATTACCTGTAATATGTGCGAGCGTTAAAACTCCCCCTCGGGGATTACACGGCGTAATTAAAAAATGTATTGTTTGATACACCGAAACAATAAACGATGTAGATACATTATAGAAGGTCAGGCCTAAATAATGCTAGGTGACGCAACTTACCTTTGACTTAGGTATTAAAATAATACTATATTCCCTCTTCTATAACAGACACAAACATGTATATGTAGATTTCATATATGTTTTATATATTATACATAAATATATTTGCCTAGTTAGTCTAGTGGTCCTGAGCGCGACTGCTATGTTAGAGGTACTAGGTTCAATTCTGAGATTATGAAGTACTCAGTAGCAGCTTTGGATTTGGATATGTGCCCAGTTAGTGGTAATAGGTTTGCTCCCTATTACTTGGGCCGCAAACTGTACGTATATATGGTATGAAACGGATATACAATAAACCGAATAACAGAATAACATCGGAAACAATTTGTCACTATGTATTACAGCGCGGTTTCCTTTGCAGTTCAATTGTCTTCAGTTTTCGATCATCCTTACGGTTGTGTTTTAGGAGCTTTTGGAAAACAATGGTTCTTCTGCATTCTACACTGTTACCATTCGCAATGGGACGCGGGGGTGGGGGGAGACAGGGTGATGTATTATTCATGCGCACGACGCGAAGTTCTGTAGTCAGTGTCCACATCTACATACATTAATAACAACTCTTAGACCGCTTATTGCGTCGCAACACACTCTAGACTCCTGTCTTTTGCACTGACTAGAGAAATTAGTTTACTCTTAAAGTAATCTATACTATTATAAAATTGTAAAAAAGTCGTTTATGTACATTGAAGATATTAAAAAAAACAATTGGGTTAGAGTATATAAACGATCGCGAACCCAAAAATGTGATTTTTAGAATTCTTGTCTGTTTGTCTGTTTGTTAGGGGTTGGCGCTAAACCTACTGAATAGATTTGAATTTTGTGTTAACTGTTGTAAAGCATAATTTCCAACTTAAAAACTGATGTAAAGCTTTTTTCAATTATTTGTATAGATCCTTAGATAGAGCTTGACCTCTCTGTTGTATGCAAGGCCATAGAAAGAAGAGATCATCATTGTTGGTTTTTAATTTTTTATTTTCTATTTAAAAGTCCATCGTTCAACTAAAAAAATGAGGTATATCTCATTCCACTCGGTTGCGTAGATGCTGAGATAGAGCTTGACCTCTCTGTAGTATGTATTCCTATTGATATAAGGGATCATTATTGTTGGTTCTTTAATTAAGTTGTCATATGCGCAGAAATCGTGATTGTTCATTAGTTATAAACGTTTAAAGTGATATAGACTTAAATTAAACAATAGTTGTAAAGTTTGGTTAGAATTACGAGTTATTACGACTAACTGAAGTTTCCGTTTTCTTTTGGACATATTTTCACAAACCGCATCACCTCAGTACCTCATAAAGTACCTCAGTACCGAGACTTATTGTCGACCGGAATCGAACCCACAATATTCATTGAGCTGAGCGCCGTTATAACTTAGTCACGAGGCCCTTTTTACAAACCTCTAAAACACTACTTCAAAATACAAGTTTTTTATCAATGGGATCAATTTCTAATCCTAATTTTGTTTCTACATCCACGGAAGCGAAGCCGCGGGCAAAAGCTAGTATTATATATTTTCGATCGATCGATCGAAAATTTATTTTTTATTTGTTAGTCTATAGTCTTATTTTTTATTTGTTAGTCTAATTTTAGAATTCCTTCTATTCGTCAAACAAATATATAACATAATGGTTTTGCTTTCTATGGACTGTGAGACAGCTTTATCAAATAAAATACATAGCATCGCACATTAAATACATTTGTGTACAATGCGCCCAAATACCCGGTTCACGATGTAATGCCAACAATTACAATACGATCGGGTTCAGCACATGTCCCGGGCGCGCGGCAGGGTCCTCAAAGCCCATAATCCCGCCGTTATACGCGACTCTATTATTTAGCGAGCGCCCTCCACGTAAAAATAACTTTGTACGAAGCCTGCGACCCGCCAGCACCCGCCAGCACCCGCCCACCCGGGACTCACTGAAATTTGAAGCTCTAAAGTAAACGATAGAGGCGCCAGGATTACGATTAGGGAAACATCTCGCCGAATTCAAGTAATCGATTGAGATCCGAACCTATAATCGTAAAAGAATATTTACTGTTTTTAACAACGATTGTTTGAACTTCGGGCCATTTACTAGTTCCGTGTCGCATTATTTGTTCCATAATTTATAACTTTTATTGAGTAATTCTGGAATAAAAAGATTATAGAATACTATTGACCTTGTGGAGTCAGTTCACGGCCAGTGATGGCGATTAGTGAGTCAGAATTTCACTATTTTGGTATCCAAACAACTTGTTGAATGAGATTATAAATAAAGTTAAAAAGGCGAGGTTAATGATTACAGTATTTTTAGATTACTTCTCGGAATCACATTTTTATTCGATATCTGATCAAAATACATTATTATTATTAATCGTTTAGGGAACTCTGTTGGCAACCGACATTTTTACTTAAGCTTTCTTTGCGATCGATCCCGACTCCTCTAACTACATAATTGATTCCGCAGCGAGTCGGATTGCTCTGGATTTTACCGGCTCGAACCGGTTCGGCGCGGATTGCGGGGGCACGCAATTAAGCCAGTACGACACAACGATTACTGAACTGATATCAATCCGTCGAGTGCTGCCTGCCGGGACTCGATCAGGACGCGACTGCAATGGAATACCAAGTACCTACTGGTGTAAAATAATTATTATGTATTTAGGAATTTTCAATCAAACTGGGTATTTACTTATAAAGGCGGGGCTTTCCGTGAGTTATATAGTTGCCTAGTTATAGGTAGAATATTATTTAAAATAGATGATTACAGATGTATTCTATTCTTATTAACAAAATTGAAAACCGTTTGAAGATAAAACGCCAAACCGTGCTTTAATAAAGTAAAATATATTATAAACATACTGATGTATTACCCAGTAAATCAAAGTTGAATCATCTCGTGTCAAATATAATGGAACACTGTAAAACGTTTTCGTTACATCTATTTAGATATAAAATGGCTATCATCGCTCTTGCGGAACTGTGACCGTTTAATGCTAATAGGTTCGCCCCCTATTACATGAACCAAAATATACCGGTGAACTATGGATGTACATTAGTACACCCCTGCCTAGCCCTTCGGGGAATACAGGCGAGATGGAATTATCATTATTATTATTTCTATTTATTTCAGGCAACAAAACCCATACTAAAATATACAATACAAGGTATGGTGTGTGTACCAACATGTCTTCACTGACACATCACCAATCAATTTACTGTTCCGCTGGTGGGCACGGGTCTCTGTCGGGATTCACAATAAGAATCTCATTTACAGCTGAATAAAAAGTTTATTTACTTCTACATACTATATACGAAAATACTACGCTGCAATGCAACATAATTATTATATTTCCAAACCCAACTCAAAGGAATATGAAAAACTAAATGTGTACTTAAACACGTTAAGACATAGTTGTCACGTGTTTGCTCATTAACGTAACGTCGCGGTGAGAACTACTCGCAGTTACACTGAATGACTGATCGACATCTGGCGCTTCTCAACGTATGCCGCAACGTTTTTGCTTCGCGGCGTTTTCTCTCCCGGCCGTAATAACTAGTCGACGTCGAGTTATTATTGTTTGGCAAATGTGATACACGAGCTTCCATTATTAAGTATTAAACTGTAAGATTTATAGCGCTTATAAAACCGTCGCAACACGTTCGTAATAGTAGGAGGCGCGCGCGCATGTTTACACCTGAAATAGATTTTTATTCGAATGATACCATAGAATAGCTGACCCATATTTGGCCATTGTAGGGGTCTGCGGCCTTTACTTGAGACTCATGCTCAACGTAGATAGTAAGTAGCGTTGATAATATTATGTGCTATTATATTGTGCAATATATGTTTAATTCTCAGCTCTTGAATAGTGATAGTCTCATAAGTGTAGTTTGTATAGTAAACTGTTTTACTGCAGCTGTAAACGTGTCACGGTGTATAGATGTATGATGACCGATGTATAGGTACTGTTAAACTTTAACAGTACCTATACATACCCGCTTGCTACACAGTTGTCGGCACTGCTCACGACCCACACGAGATGATCGCTCCTATATAACTATACATAGGTAGTACCGCGGCATTCTTTCACAAACAGAACATTTTTACCGGAATTCTATTCGTGTGCTCGTAAAGTTGTGTTGTTTTGTGTTTCTGTGTAAACTGTGAGTGATAGAGACGCGCTGTGTTTGTGCTCGGACGCGGACGCCGACGCGGACGCGGACGGGCCACCTGCCTCTGTTTACGCGAGCACTGAGCGGGCTCACGACACGACAAAGCGGAGGTCTGCTTTATTAACATTCCTTTATGATATTGCTGTTTCTACAAGAGTATCGTTATGTTAAAAATAACTTTTTAAGAAGACAAATAAATCAATACTTACCATTTGTAGACATTTACAAGTACATTATGTACAGAGTACTTGCAATATTACTGCGTTTGTAATAACATAAATACATAACTTCGACACATTGTGTGTAACTTTGCTCATCAGTCGCGCAGAGCCGCGCATAGTTCTGTCATAGTGTTCACACGCGTGTGTCGACGGGTGCCTGTGCTCCTAACTATGCAGACACGTTTAGTTGTCGCGTTGCAACACAAGTTGCGCTGGGACCAACTCGACAGAGTGATTTAATAACATGTTAGCGAGATGTTACTGCAGTTGGTAACTTCTATGGGGATGGATATAAAAGGACTACTAGTGGACGTACTTATCGATGTTAAACTATAATGGGTAATGTAACAATAGGTATAATATGTTAAACGCTTGACAAGGCACTGCAACGGGAAGTGGAACCTATTTCCTCGGTTACAGAACTAAAATTAAGCATGAATAATCAAAAGCTAGATTACACTCCTTGTGAAAAATGAATTACTATTGCTGCTAGGTGACGTTTATTTCATATTCAAACATTTAGTACAAACCAAGTTTACAGTTATTAGGTCTTAGAGGTAGTGAGCGAGCACTTTTTACTGAAAGATCTTCTGCAGGCGTTGCAAATATGAATACTTGCGTAATTTAAAACATTAATGACAATAAAATTATCATAACTAGAGCATATTGAATATGTAATGAAGTCTACCCGTAGAGGATTTTTAATTGCATTTAATAAAAGTTGTATACAGTATAACAGCGGAAGACGCGGCATGAATTAATTATTCGCGTCGCTATTACCTCGCGCGCGCGGATCATATTAAACTTAGTCGCTACAGTTATTATGTGCGTTAACTACGAGGATATTAAATAAATCAGATGCTCGCTTGTGTGTGTGTGTGCTATAAATAGTACAAAGTAGTGCGACCGGTAGTGTATTAATTTATGTAGGTATACAGGTATACACTAGGGATTTCAGCTCATCCTTAACTTGCACAGCTTAATAAACATTTTCTTTGACAACGAAGACATGCCCTTAATAATAAATTAAAGAATTTAGTAACAAACTTGGCGAAAAGTCAATCTGAGGTATAAAGCTTAGTACTAAATTGTGAAATCTTACAAAATTAAACTTGTTTGTAATGGATACTGCTGTACGAGAACCCCTCGGGTCGCACTTCACTGCGAGGGCGCGAAGATATCGCTATCTTCCGTGGGTAACTAGCGCGGGGTTACGATTAACGTAACACGGCGCCGTGGTATCTATTGTTTCCTCAAACTCATCGACAGATCCCACTTGTAAAATCTCATGTTCCCGGAAAGTGATCTCAAAGTGTACGTTACTATATGTACACAGAATAGATTCTATGCAGAATGTCCATTTGACACAACTGTACACTAGTTACGTTTGTAATATTGCACATCGTAATGCAAAAGCCTTTTTAGTGTAACAAATACATTCAAAACAAGGTATTTTACTTTTACGACTTTCGAATTGTCCACTGATATAAAACTTTAACTACGTCATGCAGCCGCCAAAATGCAAAAGAATCGTGATGTCGCACCGGAACAGTTTAGATGCTACTATGTATTAGTATAGGACAGTTACATCGATTGTATATACATACATAGCTTCACGCCTGTTTCCCATATGGATAGGCAGAGATTATAGATTCTAACTTGCTACTATCCTGGCACACCACTTTCGCTTCGTTTTTTCGATTAAGCAATTAGTATTCGATAGAACTCTAAGTCATGTGTTGTGGTACAATTGTAGTCTTCTGTTGAACAAGACAAGGCACAAATTGTGTTTTCACTTCTTACCGCAGACTGCACCTTCTGCAACTATTATTGTATGTGATATTGATTTCCATCCCGGTTACAATGTAGGTGAGGGGCGCCGCGGGCACGGTTAGTGTTTCACGGTGAAACGCTACACTTTTCGAGAGCTTTGAACCGTTCCGCGCGGGAGTGGAGCGCCGACGCCGGGAGCGCCCTACACGCGGACGCTCAATGTTTCAGGATGCTGTCTTATGCAGTCACGGAGAATATTGCTTTGTTACTGAAGGATATTGAGACCTGCATCCATGTCCATTCTAGATATTTATTATGTTTGAAAATACCTCGTTTTCGTATTTGAAAATAATAATGTCTTTATTGTTGCGTATAACATTTGAGCAATTCAGTAGGTAATTAAACTAAGTATGATTTGTTTTATTATTTTCGGATTCAGATTCTATTAAAAGTGCAATTTGTGATAGTTGAAATGTAAAATCTGTTTTAACTGTTTAATGTTTATAAACACATGTATGTTTAGCAGACGCGACCTCTCACCCGTGGGCGCCGCGTAATTACCCCCATGAAATAATAATAACCGGACGACAGACAGCCGCCCGCCCCGCACGACGCTCGCCCCCGCCCCTGCTCGCCCCGCCGCCCCCTCGCCCGATGCGCTGGATAATTTAGTCACCTTCTTCGTGCGAACGTGTCGCGGGTTCGTACCCCGACGAGACATTAAATCCTCGTAATGTAGAACAGCTTGTTATTATGCAAAAACTTGTCCTGTGTGAGTTGTTCGCTTCCACAACTCTCCTCTCTGATGGAGTACATTAATAACGATTGTGTGCCGCCGCGCCGCCGCCGCCGCCGCCGCGCCGCCGCCGCGCCGCCGCCGCGCCGCCGCCGCGCGCCGACACCGCGGTAGTCGGTGAGGCAGGTATCTACCACGTTAAGTGCTATCTTGAACAGTTACGGATGCGGATATGAGCGAGTGTCCTGTTTCCTTGCGACAATTTCCTGTACCTTGAGAGCAGTACTGACGAATATAATAATATAAATAATGATATAGTTGTATTATTTTACTAAAATAGAACTATTAAGTAGTCTGATTTGAACCCAGGACCTAATTTTTAAGTTTACCAACAACCAATGCGCCGTACTACAAGAACAAAAATGTAGGGAATACCTAAATTCATCTTCAGAAAATATATTTCATTTAAAAGCTCTTCGTTAAGCGCATTTTTCCCTAAATCCTGTTATTACGTTATTTTTATTACATAATGCTCGTACAACTTTATTAAACGCTACAAAATTGCGGAATCTTCAGAATTCTTGCCGCTCAACTTCCTTTGAGTTTGGCGAGGAGCGGAGACGCAACAAAGTATGAGAACTTGCGATGTAAACTGTACCCACTGGCGACCTCTGGAGAGAGCTCCGGGGCCAGGCGGGGCGCTGCTGGTACACCAAGTATATGAGGGTAATTTGAACATACGGTAAAAATTGTGAATAGAGATTTAGGTATACTTTTTTTCACAAAAGTGGGTAGAACTATGGTGATACTTTATTGAATACATCATTGGCATTGATATGGGGTTTATTTAATTATCAGCTCGTCAATATGCCCACTGTTGGGATTGAGACACTCTATCCGAGGGCTACTGGTCTGTGATTCCCACGCGAGTCCACATTCGGCGAGGGGCTCGCCCACGCCTGTTAAAATGATAATATATAGTTAATTATCCTAAAGCCTACTAATAGGCGGCAGCGCGTCGCTCGCGACGATTACACGTAATTGTCACAAAGTAATGTATCGCGTGTTTACAACCGCGTCAGCGTTATTGTCCACGCGTGGGCGGCGCACCAGGCGTTTGTTTTTAGTCAATTAAAAACAAACCGTTACCGAAATGTATCCTCTATAATTAATGTGCAGTTTACAGCGTTATTAGTCCACCGAGGCGTTCCGTACTTAATTATTACATTATTATGATAATTTGAGGAACAGCTATTATTTTCATACGTGGTGTACCTACCTATTACCTAGTTTTTGATTCTAACATTCGCATGCGCATGCAGTAAGTACCATTTGAATCAAAATTACCAAATCCACGGTTGTTCAAATGTTTTAGTGATATATACTTACTTGTATAGTAGTAAATACTACCACAAGTATAGTCTACCTTATGGTTGAAAGTCTTATTGGAATTCAAAACTATTGACACTGTAAATGATTGTATTGTACTGACAGACTACTGTGTACTGACAGCTACGTATTACCTTCTAACTCTTAAAAATGCAAATAAATATGAAAATAAAACTCGGGCGTAGGTATATGTACCTAGATGTAGCAATTTGTAGTGTTGTAAACACCAGTTTAGCGAGTTGTCTAAACACGTATATTTCGGGAGGACTATCAGTTCCCCGTATCCGCCATCACAGGTGACCTTGCGCCGTAGTGCCCATAAAACGGATCATAACTGTTTTACGCGCATGTTTCCAATTAAATGGTTCATTTCAAAGGTTTCACGCTTATAAGAGGCGAGCTGTCGGGGTCGTAGATAAGACAAAACGGTCGTGGACTCCAAACAAAAATCTATGTGGGATAGAGCCAGTTACAACATTATGACAAGTTCAGATTGTACTGCTGCTCACAAACTATGATGCAGTAATGTTCATTTTGTTTAAATCCCATTAGTAGTTTTCTTACATCGGTTTTCCGGAATGAAAAGTAGTGTTTATGTTATTCCTGGTCACTTGATACTACATAGGCACTTTAGGTAGGTACCTATGTACTACCATGTGAATATATATCCGCCATTTTAGCGTGATTGAAGAAACAAACATTGCCGCTGTGGTTCGAGTTCAAATCCTACCTTTTATTTGATTTTAACATGCATTAAAATACGCCTGATGGAAGAGATTACGTGAAACTACTGTGATAGTCGGTAGATTGGTTTGAACTGGAATATCGCACGTTGTAGGTAATCATTAATGCCTGAACGTAATGTGCCTTAAGTGTCATGCAAGACTAACCTTTAACATGCATAATACTGCACGTCTCTATTACATACCGACATTTTATACATTCAAATATAAACCCTAATGTCACTCAAATAAAGTTGAAATCTAGGCGTGTAGTTTACCGTTGGATCAATTACACAGCGCATTGTCAGGTTTTCACTAATTATGCCTAATGCATAGTAACTAATAGCGCAGTGACGGAAGATTTTCCAGTAAACACGTTATGTGTAGTGAGCTTGGGCTATTAGTAATGGGTAATGGATACATCTGTATTGTCTGCAAAAGCGTAGATGTTTGTTAATGTGACGCTCTTTTCGTTTTTGTTGTTGTAAGTGATAGGAAACAGGGTACGTAGGTGTACCTAATGGATCGAACGAACATCAATAGGCGTAGTAGTAGTGACGCGGTGCCTATTGTTTGCTGGGGCTCACAACATGTTAACCTGGGGTCACGTCATAATGGAGTCATAAGTTGAAGTTCATGACAGGTGACTAAGATGAATTTTCAAATTCCTTTGCCCATAAGTGGGATCAAACGTGGACCAGAGACAATGAATGAAACTCCGTGTTAGTATCAATGGATCAGTTACAATGGACTATTGTCGAAACGCCAACGCCGCCGGAACGCTCTAAATACGCCATTAAATTTTATGGTGCAAGGTGGCAGCTACAATGGTGTGGCATGGTGGAGCCGCACGGCACACACGTATCTCGAGCGACATGGGCGCGCACCGAGTGTTATTTAAGATATTTATATATTAGAATTAGGCTTGCATTAAGAGCGATTATTGCTATAATTCAGAAGTCCATTAAATTTAGTTTATTAACCGCATTTGTGATAGCTGTTTGTGATAAACAATTCCACTTCTATCACATGAGTGTAGAATAGAATGTCACGGACGACCTAAGAGTATTTTGTAGGAGAAATGTTGAAATTGAATCCTACGAAATGTTATGGATATTATGTATGACTAATAGCCTCTACCGGCTCTGTATTTAGAGCCTGAGAGTTATTAAAAGCAGTGTTACCCTTTGACAGCCTATTCTGACCCTGCGGGTTAACGGTGCCATTACTCGACGCGGTCACCGCAACGTTTGAGTTTGATCGTATAACGCTATGTTTTAAAATAGTAATAAAGTTGCTGGGGACACAGCATTCAATCACAACAAACTAATAAAACCTGATATAAACGGAAGAAATAACTAAATAAACACCGCATGTGGTTTTATTACAGGTATTACCTGCTTTACTGGTTTCCACGCACGCGACTAAGGCACACAATAGTTTTCTTTTCATTGTGAAACGGAATAAACTTCAATAAACGTAACGCCACATATACATAATCCAGGTTTAGTAACGTTTTTTAAAAGCCCAACGAAATAAAAGCGGCTTTGACGCGAGCGGAGCGGAGCCGAGCTCAGAGTGAACGACGACATAATGGAACTGACTTGTTATGTTTGGGCTCTTTTAGGGAATACGACGTGTGAACACGGCCGTATTAGCCATATAGCAGGGGTCAGCTAATGCTACGGGCCCCGCGACACCATAAAATATAATGAGATATATGATAGGTTTTTATATCACCGTCCAGCTGAAATACCTACGTAGTAGTTATTAAGTCAACTTTTGGGTGAAAGTCGATATCGACGAAGATAAAGTCGACATCAACAGTGTCGAAGTCGATATGAACAAAACTCGATATCGACGAAGAAATAGTCGACATCGACGAAGACAAAGTCGATATCGACAACGTGGCAATCGATATCAACAAAGTAAAGGTCGATATCTATGAAGACAAAGTCGATACTATATTTGAACAATCAACAAAAGGGTTGTGTGACGTGACGTGGGTTACCGCTGCCAATACACATTACATTCCGGTCGTAGTTCCGCTTCCTACGCGCACAAGCTCGTGAGTTTCCCATTATAAACATTATCACACTATCGCCTTCCATTTGAACAGCAAACAGAGTTATCTTTTGTATTTTTTAAGCATTTTCCATGCTAAGATTACAAGTTATTTTTAATGAAGGAAAAAATCGGCGGGCGGGCAGGATTCGAACCTGCGCCATGCAATGGCATGGCATGGAAAATGCTTAAAAAATACAAAAAGATAGTTAATAGGTAAGGCGGTATCATACGACATCGAACTAGCTGTAAAGTAGTCGTGTCGGTTGTGAAGCATTCTTCACAATAGATGTCGCTACGTCACCTTAAGACGTAAATTAGAATGTGGAGGAAGATTTCGACTGGCGAGCAGGGCGAGCGGTGGCTTAGTGCCCAGAGCGTCTGGTGTACCGAACCAGAAGGCGCAGGTTCGAATCCTGCCCGCCCGCCGATTTTTTCCTTCATTAAAAATAACTAGCAAACAGAGTTGATACATCAAATTCGTTCAAAATGATTACACGACACTCATGTCTCCGATTTGTCGTGAGCTGCCCCGAGCTGGCTAATTAACTCCGCCTCACATCAAGTGAGGTGCTCGCTGGTACTCATACAATAAAGGCCACAATAAGTCGGGCCAAGTGGACACAATTATGTTTCCATTACCGCTCATTGTTATTTACACTTAATTACATCCGCTCCTTGCGAAGCGACTCACTAAGCTGCGACCTCGAGTACGGCGCTTAGACAGTAAATATAAATACAACAGTAGGTCTACTGCGTGGTAACACTTCGTGTACATACACATGTAACCAATAAACGTATTGCTATATAATTACGTTACTAGGGATGTGTTCGTACATCCCGAGTTACACTTATCTTTGGAAGCCCCTTCGTGTCCTTTACCAAACAAAGTTTTCTTATCTCTTGTTACAATACACCTTGATAAATTTATCGTTAGGTATAAGTAGTTATTTAAAGCTTATCTTTCCATTTAAGTAAGTGTTATTATTTGTATGACTGATGGCGGCGGCGCTTCTGTTTATGTATCTCTTTAAGTTCCTTCAGTGTAGACTGTAGCCCTTTACTCACAATCGGCGCTCAAAGTGAACGCGAGTGTATACACCCGCCTCGCGCCGCCGACGACTCCAGCATTAATTGATTTCTGATCAATCGACAATTGATTGAACTTAGTGTAAGGGCTGAAGTTGAACCGAGGGCCCGATAAGGATTCAATTAAGGGCCGGTGAGGGCCGACATGCACTAACACGGCGCAAAAGGCTTACAATCTTCTTCTATGGTGCTCATTAAGTATGTATAATCTAATTCGTCGTATAGTCCTTTAATTTGATTGTAAAAGCCCGAGCCCATGCGCGTGTTGATGTCGCTTGGTGTGAGTACTATAATCAACTAATTTAGTACACAGTACAAAGTGGACCTTCTATCATATTCCATGATGGGCTAAATCTATATATTTTGATACATGTAAATCATTCAAATGTTAGGTAATGCAATATAAATTTCCTAAATTTAATTTGAAGTTAAGATATATAAATGAGCCCCGATACCAATAATGTGAACCTTCTAATTTGAGCAGTTGTATCCTACCAGTTCCAGGGTAAATCAATATTCGATCAAAAGGCTATCGTGCTGGTGTAGGCGACCCTTTTCATTGCGATACAAATTAAACACTCATGTGGAATTGTAGACTCGATATCGACGATATCGGATGGAAGTATGAGTGTAGCTATTTATGTGTTATTTGTATTTATATTACAAAAGTTTAGGCATAGAGGGTAGAAGTAGGTCACAATAATAAGATTATTTTAATTTTAAATATAAAGTATGTCCTAAGAAATCGTAAATTTAAGAACGTAAATATGATTAGATCCGATCGATCAACGTCGGCTGGCGAAGTAATATGATCAGTACTACATCGACAGGTAATTAGTTCTGTTGATGTAATGTAGCGGTAGTGCTGGAGCGCGCAGGGCACGACGTCAGACACACACGAGTACATGACTACCTGTAGCTATTGTACGCTACAGTAATTAACGCAGCAGAGCGCATCCCGCCGCTGATTAAAATATTCATCATATTTGACTGCAGCGTCTGCCTTTCCTCTGCGCCGCTGTAATGAACCAATCTATATAAGCCAACGAACAGTGAAATATTTTTTGGCACGAATTCATTTTCAGTAATTTGAATCGCCCAAAGCGTGAAATTCAAAATGTTTTTGAATGTAAAATATAAAAGAAATGTTCGTATTTTAAATGATGAAAAAAATACAACTTGTGATTACCGCATTCATTTGGTGGCAATGCATCAAAGCACTAACAAGATGACGACAGTACGACAATCAACGAAATAGTTACCTTAACTCGAAAACATGTATTATTTTTAATGAAGGAAAAAATCGGCGGGCGGGCAGGATTCGAACCTGCGCCTTCTGGTTCGGTACACCAGACGCTCTGACCACTAAGCCATTCATTAAAAATAACTTGTAATCTTAGCATGGAAAATGCTTAAAAAATACAAAAAGATAATCGAAAACAATGTAGTTTTAAGTACCTACTTTTATGTGAACCATACACAGGCACTTATGAAATCTAGAGTCCAGGTACACGGTTCCAAATAAGTCGTTTCCTATGGAGAAGAACCGACAAGAAAATGCAATTAATAACAGTATCGCCGCGTGTAGAATTACCAATAGAAACGCGTTTAAGATTGACTTCTAAAATATGGTCGACCAATTACTGTGAACCCTTCGACTAATCTAAGTATAATTGCGCGTGGAGTGGGGTCATGTAATGTTAAGGCCTTAACAACAGTGAAATGCCTAAATTCTTGGGTATTCAATTAAGATTGTCTCAATAACTGGTCATTTAATCTGTACAAAAAAATATATGTGATAGATAAGGATTTGTCAATTTTTTTCACTTGAAAAAAATTGTATTTCCGCCAACCACTTTTTGGAAAAAAAATCACCAAAGACTACCAATTTTTGTCAAAATTTTCAAATTGTTTGCTAAACGGCTGAAGTTACTTACTTCGCTTTTTCATACAAAAATAGGTCTTCAAAATATTAATGTTTTCACTTGAAAGTATTATTTTTATTTTGCATTTTACTAGTGAAAATATTCATTTTCCTCGAAATTGAGCCTATCCACGCGAGCGTTCCCTGCTCCTTCACCCGCGCAGTCCGTCTCCGGACGTTGTCGAGGGTGGACCGCACGTCGGTGTTTGAGCGACTATTTTAAAATACATTTTAAGTTTTGAAGACTTTATACTTATTGATAAATATTTATATTAACAGAAATGCTTAGTTTAGTTAATATGTAAATATTGCTGGCTGTAAATGTTTTTTTCTAAACAAATTCATGTTTTAAGTGCATAAAGAGTAAGATCGCAGAGTGGCTAAAATCTAATATGTATCGCTCCGCACTTTAGGCATAAATATATTACTACGGCGCTCGCCTTATTCTTATTTAAAAGTAATCTTATAGTTACTTACCGCGGGTACTTATCGCAGAATTTTATCGAGTTTTGATTTATTTAGGTATGGCTATTCGAAAAACCACATAGGCATCAATTGTAAAGGTAAATAAGGGTATCAAATCCTAAGGTTACTTGGGGAATTGGGATTACGAAAATTGCATTATTTCTTTGATCCAATACGGCGGACATATTTTTGAATTTTAGAATTATGATATGGGTATCAAATTCAAGGTTCTTTAGGGAGCTGATTATGAAAATAAGCTTTATTTTTAAATTTAAGATGGCGGATATTGTTTTTAATTTTTATGATGTTTTAAGATTCTTCAGGGCGCTGATGATTATGATTATAATATAATATTGATATCAAATTCTTGGTTTCTTGGGATGCTGATTACGAAAATGGCATAAGTTTTTGAATACAAGATGGCGGACATTATTTTTTAATTTAATATGATATGGATATTAAAGATACTATAATAGAATATATATACTAGAATAGATTAAAGGACTAGGTATTTAACGAGACCTATGTAGCACCTATTCCATCTTTTAAAATACTCGATCCTCCTAAACTCACTGTGACTATGGGTACGCGGCATCCGAGGCCCGCTCGAATTGAGCAACGCGACGCGGCGAAGCGCTGTACAGTCATTTGAATTTGAACCATATTTCTATGCACATAAAAGTTACGCGACGCGTACTTGTGTCGTGCAAGAATATACTGTTTTTTTATTTAATTTTACACTAATAGTATTTTCGCCGTAAGATGATATGCCTGACAGTTCTAATTTTTTACCCCTGACGCAAAAACTACGGGGTGTTGGTTTTGTGTGTCTGTCTGTGGCATCGTAGCTCCCGAACGGCTGAACCGATTTTGCATTAGTAGTATACAACGGCGCGGTGCCAGCGCCGGTACCCACATTGTAGGATACTGAGCTACATGGTCGGCGTTCGGCGAGTTGAGTTAGTCTGTTTAGTCTGCTGTACCCCGCCCCTTACAGCGCGTTTATTGTTATAATTCTCGGATGCGACTTGTATTCTTGTAAACTGTACCTAATCAGTATTTTGTATGCATATTCGGCTGTGTAATTGTGCGCTAAGACTTAGTGTAAAACATACATAATACTTATGAGTTAATAAACTTTGGAAGTGGGATTTGGTTCTCTAAACTACACAAATCACCTACACACTCACTTCACTGGCAAAAAAATAATTTTTTTATTATTAAATTAAACATAAAAGCCGCCTGCGTTAAACTAGTGCTAAAACGGTACTAACTAAAAATCTAAAAGCAAGTTCCATGTAGGTAATATCGGAAATGAAGTACTTCACGTTACGTCATGTCACCAATAAGAAAACTGACTTATCTTACACACAATAATTGAACGTACCGCTTTAGTCACTTAATACCGTGCGCATGACGTGACTCTCAGTGATGCTTAAACATAATAGGCAGTATTCCAAATAATACCACTTATTCTCTCTGCGACTCTAATCTTTGAACTATTCAGATCCGTGTCTAAGCAGTACAGAGCGTCTCCGCTAGATGGCGACTTTTTCAAATTAGCTCCATTTCCTCAAGGTCATTCACGCATGTTAAGGCCTTAATGTTATCATTACTAATGACTCGAGTGGAACTTTAAAGTAGAGGACTAGTGAAGGAAAACAGTATCGACTTTCAATTACTAGAGTGCCTACTGGTATACCTATAGGCTCTGATTAGTCAGAACTTGACTTGTAGTTGCCTATTAATGGCGTGTGTAATAAGTATCGGTAAAGTTATGAAGATGTCTCCCATTATAACAACAACAAAACAGAACAAACTCTATAATTGTGGTCTCAATAACAACTCTACGAGTAGTAACTTGATATAAAGCGCTAATTTAGTTTCTAACGTGTAGGTAGTGTTATGTAGGTGGCTGTACCTTGTGCCTCTATTGTGATTTGTGACACAGACGTTAAAAACTAAAGGAATGGAACTGTTACGTAGTTGGTGTCTCGTACGTACTCCACTAAGTGGGTAACAAGTAGGATACATTATTCACGCGTTAAATGGATCCGGGAAAGGTGATTTGTGTACCTACCAACCAAAGGACAAAAAGCTTTTACACACATTTTTCGCAACAATTAGTATTTCTCTTATAAAACCAACGAGTTATTTATATTCTGCGCGTTATTGCGATAAAACAGCTTATTTATAATGTGACATTTAACAATTTCATTTGCCATAATATTTGTTACACAAAGTTCCTTAAATACAACCGAGTTCGCGGAATATTTTGTTAATGTTTCACTTTGTATTGTCTGGCGGTTATGTCGACAAGTTTTGTAACTGCGTAATGGAATTATACGAAAGATTCTGCTCAAAGTTGCCAAGAAAATTATTATTAAGGATTATATTACACCTAATTGTTTAACGTTGTCAGACCACTGAAATATACTCAACTGTTGTAATCTTAGTTAGAAAATAAATTTTAAATGGCATACCAATAACAAGAAAAGAGTATAAAGGTTGTCGGGATGGTAACATAAGTGTGATGGACATATGTAATTCGTTCAGTGGCTGCGCGCGCCGTGTGGAGCTGTGGAGGGAGCCGACCACTGTAACGAAGACTGACGGGACGAGTAATTAACTCTTACTACTTCACTGCAGTTTATATAACAAACATCAAATAAACTGCACAAGTCTCATCACTTAATTACACGTTTTGAGTACCAGACTAGATATATCGAGTGTGAAAACCGTCGCTATGATTAGTGAGTGGAAAAGTTCTAATAAAGCAGTTTTCAATTTACCCTGGACGATAATCCGCGTATGGAAATGTGGCACGTCCAACAGTTTGCAAGTTTGTCGGACTGAGCCGACAGTGTCGCCACACTGGTCCGGGCGGGCGCGGGCGCTAGCGCGGCCCGAGGTGATCGCGCGGATAACTCGCGCTGATTGGACATTCACTCGTATACTCGTCAGGGGTGACGCACTCACCAACAGTTTTGTTGTTTTTGTCGACATTTGATTGATTGGCAACGAGCGATGGAGCGGTTGATTGATTGAAAGCGATTGAGAGGCAGAGCTACTAGCTGAAACATAGCCAATATGCCAATAACAATTAATTGAATGTCAGTCATTGTGAGACGCGCGCTCTACTCGATACGCCATTACTAGTGTTTTTTTGTCTATTTTTGTTTAGGATCTTACATTTATGGGAATATTTTATCCAGTAAGCAGACTTTTATACAAGTTTGACGGGAAACTTAAAAAATTCTAAAACATTTGTTCGCCGCTTAAGTCTCGCAGTAAACATAATATATTTCGAGTCTCCAAAACTTTTGAGAGAAGACAAAAAGTTACAAATCTCTCAAAGCAGCTCGGCAACTCTTTTCATATTTTAAGAAGTTTGAGATTTTTCCAAGTTATGTTCGTTTGAAGAGAGCTCTTTTAGCGGAGGCATTCCCCCGGGAGGTCATTACGAGCCTGTACAGTTACGGAATATTTGAGGCGGTCGTGGTCAGGGCCGGCGCAGGCCCGGCTGCGGTTATTACCGCATTAAAGTGATATTACCGCTTAGCGCTGCGTGCCGGGAACAGCGCTTGTTATTATTAAGCTGTAGAATATCAAAGGGGCAGCCCTAGCGCCGCCCCGCCGCCGCCGCCTCCTCTCGTCATAACTACGTTAGGCGTACAATACTACTACTTGGAGCTGCCATCCCACTGTTAGACCGGATCGTCTATGAGGAACATTGAAATATGGATATCATTGTTACCTGCTGATAAAGACACTTATTTGTTTTGTTGAGTTTTTATAAATATTATATTTTAGAACAGTCTAATCATACTGACATTATTACGATGAATTTACAAATATCTATAAAAATTTCTCCGCCTCTACATTGAGAATCAAAATTGAAAATGAGTTGCTAACTCAAGCAAGTACGAAGTCGTACAACAATACGACGGCAAAACCACTAAAGTAACGTAACTCAAGAACTAACAATAAGTAAGGTGTGGAGAACTAAGTTTGCTGTACGTGTGAATCAACTCATCATTATAGTGGAGTGCCTCTCTTCGCAGGGCCGACACGACACCTCTCCCCACAATTTTGAAAAGCTTCTAACTTTGCTCCGTCGATTCAATTTCACCTCTGCGAGTGAATGTTTTATATACCTTGTATTTATTTCAAAGTTGTCGGGTTCAGACGGAGCCCGCTTGTTTTTGTAAGATTTCGGATTGTTGTTGTAACTCAAGATCCTTCGATTAGCGAATTAACTGGAATTCGGAGAATATTAGCTTATGGAACCGACACCGACAAATAAAACCAAACATTGGTCTTCTCCCGCGAACATTTTAAGACATTTGATATAGATAATATATAATAACATTGCACGCCTGGAGTAGACTGCTTTATAGTACAAACTAAGTGATATTGGCGTCTGCACGTTTGTTTCTACAATAACATCTACCTATACCTACCGTACCTATTATTATTTTGTTTGATTTGTAAAGCGCTCATCGTGAGGTAGGTAAGTTGGATTCCTAATAACTAATTTTGATTTTATTGCCAAAAATAACTCAAATAATTATTCGACATAAACAACAACACGTGTCTTGACTCTTAACGAAAACTAAAACTAAGTACATATCTATACATAGGTAATATTGCATCACATTTGGTGATATTAAAGGTCAATCGTTTTTTTTCTACTTTTGTTACGTAAATGAATTTATAATGGTGATACTTATATTTCATACTTAGCTTAAAAGGCTTTTAAAATTCCAAAACGCAATGAATACTAAACGATACCCATCCGCGGCACAAAAAAATATGTTATTCACCAGCGACCATTTATTCGAGATTGCGATTGGTTTATGTACAATGCGCTTAGTTTTAAGCTTCTTCTTTTCGTGTCAATGGTAAATCAATGTGTCGAGTCAATTTCGTGTCAATAAATTAGATTATTTATATAGTTTTAAGCTTTGTTAAGGATAAGTTTACCTTGTATAAAGAACCGTCGCGTTCATTTGATTAAGTTAGCCGCGGGTTAAATACGGCCCGCGTGCGGCGAGCACAAGCCGCCGGTAAATGTGGGTTAATTCGTTATTTGTATACGAGTGCGTGCGTTTGAGTGGTTCCATTACTCGTCGTAATGTCTCCGGAACCGCCTCATTAGACGAGGGAGGCCCTCGCGAACAAGTAACAATACATTTGCGTACAATTTTTGTATCATAATTAACGTCATGTTCTCAGACGCCATTTTGGGGTAACGCTGACAAACGCACACCGCTGCGCTAAGATCTGAAGTTTCACCAGCGGCAGCGTGGGTATATAAATATAGCTACACTATATAAGTACATTAAGTTTATTATTTGATAGAAAAATCTGTGCTTAAATAACATACGTTTAAGTTGGCATTCCAGAATAATAATTGTAATAACTTCAAACCAAGAATGTCATTGACATGATTAATAAAACCTAGTACATCCTAATAATACTTTGCTTCTTTGGCCAAACCTAGGGGCTCGTGTTATCGTACATAGGGGGTTGCTATTGATGTTGATGTTGATGTTGGATGCTCATAATGCACGTGTCAGGAAGACGGACGCGGGTCGGACCCACCAACTCCCCAGAGCTGTGGAACAAACTTGTTCGTGGCACGCGAGCGGAGCCGACAACACTAGTCAGATTGAATTACAAATAATAAGATACATATCATGGGTCACTATGTATGATATACTTAATACAAATTGAGAAATTGTTATAGGCTGTGATACTGCACTGCATCTGTGCGAAACTTTTAATAATACACTGTTATGACGGGCGCGTCAACATTTTCAACACGTTTTCATAAATGTCTAACATGTCAGTAGTTAGTTGAAGAGAGTTCAATGCATGTATGTGTGTCTGTCGCCGTTATTTTACGAGATATAATTCAGTATGATTATAGTAGCTTCCCGTACAAACTCTGACAAGTAGCGTTCAGTAGTTTCGACACTCGATGAACATAAAAGTAGGAATAATGTTAACAATGCGCCGCCGCTGTCATAACGTACGTAACGGTAACAACAGTGTTCAGCCGACAGTCCGGAGCTGAGCGCCACGCCGCGCCGGCTGTTTTAAATATTTACGAAGGGCGCCAGATGTCAGAGGCACACGCCAGCGTTTGATGTAGGTACCTGTGCTGTGCCAACGTGTTGCGTGTACCTCAGCGGTCTACATAAATGCTCATGACTTGTTATAATTTATCAACTTTACATACAGTATCAAATTAATGTCGATTATCGACGTCACTACTCTTGATGTGCTTTTGTTTTGACATGTTGTTCATACAACTTTATCATCATTTGTTTGTTATAGCTTTGTAAATTGTTATCGTGTGATACATAAAGTTATACCGTAACTATGTATTTTCCAATTTTAATTTAATTATAAGTACTTCCATATTGATTTCTGACACTTACGCGAATACTAGACATTGAAATAAAACTACTTTTTACGGATTTTATCGCACTAAACGAAGCATAGGGACCCGCGTAAAAGAACACATCGCTGATGTCAAATACCGCCGTTCCGAAAAGTCTGCAATTTGTGAACACACCCTTGACAAGGCCCGGCATTACATCAGATTTGATCAACCACAAGTCCTCGCAAAAGAAAACCGATTCCTACCCAGGATGATTCGTGAGGCCATTGAAATTCAAAATCATCCAAATTTCAATAGAGAAGATGGCTGGGTCTTACCACCTGCTTGGAACCCTATTATAGATTCAATTAAATCCAAGCCTAAAACTGCAAGACCGAAGGACACGGTGAGCTCGTTGTGCGTGAATCGGATTGCCAATAATTAACAGAAATGTAGGGTAGCTGTTAGTAATTAAAACTAAAAGACGCCTACCACCTTAGTCACCCGTGACCATGGACGCTGTAAAGGGTCCGAAACGTCGGGATTAAAATAATATCAATATAACGTGATAAAATCCGTAAAAAGTAGTTTTATTTCTATATAAGTACTTCCATAAAATTAAACACGACTTTATATTAAGCCTAATGAAGAGAACTTCTTAGCCGCAGTGGCTAATATTCCTCGCAAAGCCGAGAATATTTTCGGCACATTATGATGTAGGTACTAGGAAGCAACAGTGGATATCACCGGCGCGGCGCGGGCGGCGGCGTGTTTACCGACACTTTATTTACTGTTTACACAGCCAGCTCGCTGGACAAGCTGTAGGAATGTCACAGAAGGTCTGCTACACCTTGCTAGCGTGTATAGCTTAGTGCTGGCGGCTTGCGCACAGACACGGAATATGGAAATATCGCACTCTGTAATTATCGCATTTGTGCTGGAAGTTCATTAAGATACCTATAGCTACGCCGCCAAGCAGCATTGTTTTAAAATGAAATGAGACTTCTTGATTTGTTTTCGGGCGACAAACGCATTACAATGACTTGGCACGTAGGTACTAAGCTACGTGAACGCAGCCTCCTAACCACATAAAAGCTGAAGTGAGCCTTTACATTAGCCGTAGGTATATCGAGTGAGCCCACTTTTATGATGTTAGTGATGGACCTTCTGTTGTATGTTATGTAGCAGCACAAGGCCAAGTTCACGTCAATTCGGGTGTTTACAGTAGCTCGCAGGCCCCGGCCCCGGCGGTTGTTACCGCGCGTCCCATGAGCCACGCGGACCTGCCCAAATGTAAACTGTGATTTTTCACGTCGACTCCCGCCCGGCCACCCGGGGCTGCGGCCGCGGCTGAGGGGCTCACTAATGAGCCCTTTGGTGTATTTCTATGATATTTCGGCTGACATTTGGTTTGGTTTGGTTAGTTTCGTATAAGTATATAATACAAATGTTACTAACAATATTATTGCCGATAAAGTTTTGCCTTCTTTGTCGGAGCTTGAACGATTTATGACGGTATCAAATGTTAGTTACAAGGAAAGTCGGTTACTGTAACCTGAAGATACCAAAAACATTGTACCAAAAGTTTGTGCTTGTGTCGTGCGCGGTGTAGCGCGGGGCGCGGGGCGGGGCGGGGGACACATGTTGCTTTCCGGTATATTGCCAACTTTTTTAACTTTGAAAAATGAGCGAAGAGCCTGACCATAAATTGTAAATGAACATGTGAAAGTTTCTGGCACTCGACACTTTGATGGTGACCGCCTTTTTGTGTTTTCATTTCCTTTGGATGTTTTCATATTATCTTCCATCCAGCCCTTGGCCCTGTGAGACCCGCTGAGCTAACTAAATTATTATTTATTGAGGCTTACAAACAGCCGATGTGTTCATGTGTGTCCCAGCCTCAGCCGGGTGTCCCCGCGCGAGCCAGCGCCTAAGCCACCGCGTGTGTTCACATGTATCAATGAAAAGGGATAATCTTAGTAGCGCGACAGCTGGTGACCCCAAGTTTAATAACGCGAGCCCGTGCGCCTGCTCGGGCGGTGAGGCAGCTGATAGTTATTTAATAGCTCATATTAGAACTGCATTCTACAGTTCTGCACAAAAGTTAAGCGGTGTGCGTGTGTAAAACTGCGAACACTACGTATAAGAGTACATTTAACGGTAACCTGCGACAGCGGCTACAGTGATCACAATCTTAACCATGAAGGGATTTGCGACACGTAGCTCTCACCGATGCTCCCCCCTCCCCCCTTCACTTGTGACCTGACCTCGGTTGATTTACAGCCTACTCCTGTTTCATCAGATAGATTGTGTTTCTTTAATTTCCTTCGTCCCTAACGTAGTTGTAGTTTAATTAATTAACTGTAATCCAGGGATTACGACCGAGTGTTTACAGAGTGACGCCGCCCGAGGTCGTGAGGCTATCCAGTACTGTATCCAATGTCATTATGTAGTTAAAAAAGAGGTCATTGACTTTATCAAGATTTACAATACTTAACATACACTTAACATAAATATGCATGCATGGTATAGATATGCAAGAATCTTATTATGACACATTGACACAAATACTTACTGTATGAAGATAATATAACAAACACATACGTTAATGTGTATATTTTCAAAAAACCAAGGATAAACATACTTATACAAAGACAAATAATATTTTTTGAATGACAAACAAAAAATGACAGAACCCACCCTTACTAGTCGCCGGAGCGAAATCGTGACACAGCAGATTCGTCTGGCCGCCATGTTTAATTAATAACGCGAACATTTGCATCTTTGTGTCAAATGTGTAGCGCTCTACTATTCCACTGCACAGCGGTTATCTGCCGGACTGTCGGCGCTGTGCAAGTGTGCACACATCGGTTGCGCACAGATAAGCTCGCAAGCCCGCATCTAGTTTCCGATGTTGAGCCCCAACTTGGTCGGGGAGGCTTTAGTTGCGGCAAACATAATATCTATGCAGGTCATGCTATCCGCGTACATAAGTCCCTAGTACGTTTTAATAGTGAGCTATAATACTTTAATACTGTGATCATTCTCTCATAGAAGAGTTCCAGTAATGTCACTAACGAGGACAATAAGATGCTAATGAGAACTGATTACCTAAGTAGCATAGTGACGAGTTCACTCGTCCTCCAACAAGCAGGAGAGCACTAGCCGTAGCCGAGGGTATTATAACAAAATAATATTAATACAAGTCATGAACTAAACGTCCGCGCTGAAAGTCTGAAACGGCCAAGTTTAGCGAAACCATTTAATGAAGTTCTCAACTGGCGCTCAAAACGTTCGCGCTACGCTACACTGGCATCAGCGAGGTGTCGCCGCCGACGACGAGCCGCCACGACTATCGGCACAGAAAACACAATATCACTCTTTAAGTACGTAAAAATCTTCATTGCTTCGAAATAATTATTTAGAATTATTTTGGGTATCTACGTGAAGAGCTACTTCTTTTTTAGGTTTGATTATTTTTTATTGATTTATTTCTGAAATCATTTATTTCATTTTTTTATTTTTGTGTGTCTAATCTAATATCTAAGTAGTTACTTACTCGGAGTTACCTTACTTTATATACAGGTCTTAACTCTAAACTTATCATGAAGTTAAATGGGACATCGAAACCAAATATATGTGCCATGTTTCACCATGATTGGATTGCATGTGAAAAATAAGTAGAATCACTGTCAGTGAGCCTTTTATGTCGTCCTGTGTAGTGCCCGGCTTATAGTCATCTGTATGCAGCGCGCGCCTCGCGGTGATGACAGTGAACACAACAAATACCAGCCGTGAGCGATTTTAATAAGATCAGATTGTGGCAATACTGTAAGTACTTATTCTTATATTTGGATTTACAGAATGACACGTTTAGTTGAAGACAGCAAGGGTTCGGCTTGCGCATCTCCCGACGCGGAGGTTCGATTCGCGTTCTTTGTAGCGATTGTATTTTGTATTAGCAATGTGTGTCGATGACCGCGGGCGCTACGGTGCAGCACATCTCAATGTATCGGCGCCGCGTTCTGTAATAACGTAACGATCGCCTAAGCGCGCTGTTGTTTATTTACAAGTGTGATATGATTGCACCGCAGCCACTCCGGTCACGTCCGCGCGCGCCTTCCCTGCCAACTACAGTACCCGACGTGTTTCAGCTACAGCGCACCGTGTCATTGTTGTAGAGGTTTCTGACACTGGCTGCGGCTGGCGGCACCGTGTGTTCTGAGATGTGCAGTAGCATTATCGGCAGGGTATCTCGCGAAACACGTGATGCAATTATAACTTGAACTCAATTGAACGTAAATATTTAAAAACACAACTACGGTTTTGATATGAGTTCCAGTATCGCTCACTTTAATATTCTGATCCTAAATATCTGATATTTGGTACCTGCTTCTCAGGTTTCATAGTCTCGATATACTCGATTGACCGCTGTGAGACTGCAACACCCTGCAAAATGTTCCTGTGTTGGACGGTCTCGCGTCCGGTTGTTGACAAAACACAACAAATAGTAATAGAGCAATAATGCGTACACAGACATACGAGTACGATTTAGTTAAATCATGTAATAACTGTATAATGATATAATAGTGTATCCAGTGCACGCACTAGACCGCAGCGGGCGGCGCGCGGCGGTGAACGCTTGCGGCTTATTATTTCACACCGAAAACGCTACATTATTTTCGTGTGGTAAAATACACTGTTATCTTGTCCAGCGTGTGCTTGCTACATGTTTATGTTTAGCTGAGCAAGGAATTTACTTTTGAACATCTAATTATCACCAAACTGTATTTCAAGTTCAGATGTCTCGTGGCATTCATCCAGGGTCTCCTCGTCACCGCTATTCGTTGTTATGAAAACCATTCATTACACTGTTGTCTAGGACGTTGATTTCGTGCATGTTGTTGACTCTCGAAATATTAGACCTGCATTACTCCATTACAGCTCACGTTTCTTTCAAAACGGCAAAAGTGTTTAATTTTCTCGTTTCAAGTCTCTAGTCTACCGACACAAAGCAATAAACCGCCTATAATATTATTGTTATAAATTATTAGAGAAGACTTGAATCACGCAGCGGGACCAACAATGGCGCTTATGTTAATAATTGTGTCGTCAGACCGCGAGCCGCCGAACTCCTCCACTTTGATCGATGACGCGTGAGTTGTACCAACACAACACATCACAACACAACGCGCACACCGTCGTCTTGGCAGACTGAACTCGGCGGTCACTTGTGCTTGGATCATTTTACACTTATTGAATGAAGTCTACTTGATTGCAAGCTGTAACGGTAACTAAATATTGATTGCTTTGTGATAGACGAACCTATGGGAAATAGTAAGATCACTATCAACTATTACCAGCTCCTAAGTTAATACGGATACCCCGTTCCGAATGTTGATTCATTCTTATTTATGCCGTACAACAAATAACCTACATAAATTATTATTATTATGTAATCTTAGATTTTTACCTATTACTAAGAACTGAAACGAAAACCAAACGCATTTAATTAACTCCTCAATCCGTACATTTCTCGTACTCTTTGAAATCAATAGGTGTGGCTTACGTCTAGTTAGCTGAAGCTGTTATCTAGTGAGTAAGAAAAAATGTACACGACATTAAAAAAACAATATTCAAATCTGATATTATTTTGAGAATGAATACTTTCGATTTTTTAATTATTTGCTTCAACTGTATCCAGTTACAAAAGGTACCTTTTTAATTCATTAAACTGAAACACTGTAGTTATAAATATTTCTAAGGGTTTACATAAACCCAAAGCTTGTATACTCGTACACTGCTATCCTTAGCCGATATATCATTAATCGCACAACAGTATTGTGAATACAAACCGTACTACGTACTCAAAACTGGGTGCCATTGAATGTAACATATTGCGGTAGTGTAGGTAGCTGGCAGGCATCAATAGCCGCGCATATGTCACGGGGATCGTGCTCGCGTCGCCCCGCGGCGTCGCCCGCCGACACATGACGTGTGTACAGGACGGGGGCGCGGCGGTCGGCGAGGACTCCTGTGAGACGAGTACCTTCCGATCACATTCATACATTCATATTTATTATTATCGCCACCTGGAATACTACAATAAAATGTATGGCGAAACATAATCATTGTGTTGAAGCCCGAGGTTGAGGTTTTCTGTATTATTTATAGTAAACTATAATAAATATCGGTATTGACAACCATTTATAATAACATTTTAGTGTGAAAACATAGTGAACACTTTCTAAGGGTGACTTGCTCCAAAATATTTTAGTAAACCGTTCTAACATTTTCCCTTTCATTGAAGTAATTATGTTTTAATTTTGTATCATTAGTTGAAACGTTTTGATTGTAACTAAAACAACTCGTAGTTTTCGGAGTTATGATCGTGTTCATTAAATTCCTTTCAAACAGTACGGAATATTTTATATGGTTAATTTCAAGTGTGAGCAGTGTGAGTGCAGTGCACTCAATCTATCTCAAAGCGAACACTTATCAGATCAAGGTCAGGGACCGGCAAATTGCCTCTGAAAGGTTCACGCTACGACGCTCGTAGCGCATACGGCTACGGCGTAGCAACCGCTACGAATTGCTACAATAGCTACAAAGATTATTATTTGTAACATGCTCGACATTACTCTTAGCAGTCATTCAGTATAGGTATAATTATAGAATCACATCGCGTTTAGTGATGTTTCCGGACTTGGGTTCAAACTTATATTTGTATGTTATACATTTTTATTTTGTAATATTATCACTATAATGGGTTTACTTACAGTTGCAAATATTGTCCATCTGACGGCACAGTATACTTTTCAATCCCTTTTAGGGTAAACAAATATAATTTATTCAAGTGCCGATCTTCATAGTAAAGGATCCAAACCCTTTATAAGCCTCTGTCAAAGTAGAAGTTAACGGTACCAACATGGTAAAGCTTAAAATATGGATGTATTATTTGTATAATGAAAGTAATGTTTTGTTCAAAAAGTCCTTTCATATTGCACACTTGGTGTAGTGGTGAATGGGTGACGTCGTTACTACCAGTAGTATTGCGCTGCGTTTTGTGGATTCGATTCCCTGTCAAGACAATTATTTGTCCCACGAAAGTATTGTTTCTAGTTTATTTGGTATGTTCGTTGAGGCGTTCTTTTGTATGAGAAGTTATAAATTATAGCAATTGTTTCTGTAAGTTTTCGTTAAAATAACATTTTAAAACTTATATATAAAATCACACATTAATTTTAGGTAGGTAACAGGTATCTTTGCTTTACCAAATTCTTTGCTTTACCATGGTTTTAAGTTCCCGGTCTGTCTTTGGCTTACTAAGAATATCTCATCTAGTTTTATTTTTACTAACTACTAACTCTACTAAGTAAGTCCGTCATTATCATGCGTTATTATTGACCCGCAGTACAATACACTACAATACGAGTCGATAGTCTAACATAGTCGATAGTCGAACATAGTCGATAGTCGAACATAGTCGATAGTCGAACATAGTCGATAGTCGAACATAGTCGATAGTCGAACATAGTCGATAGTCGAACATACTCGATAGTCGAACATAGTCGATAGTCTAACATAGTCGATAGTCGAACATAGTCAATAGTCAAACATAGTCGATAGTTAAACATAGTCGATAGTCGAACATAGTCGATAGTCGAACATAGTCGATAGTCGAACATAGTCGATAGTCGAACATAGTCGATAGTCGAACATAGTCGATAGTCGAACATAGTCGATAGTCGAACATAGTCGATAGTCGAACATAGTCGATAGTCGAACATAGTCGATAGTCGATAGTCGTGATAGTCGTTATTGCTTACACACAAACCACAATGCATCGTTGTTATAAGAAATATTAGGAGCTCCACTGAGTTCCATTATCTTAATTAAAAATAATTTATTTGAGTCGTCTAGAAAAAGTCTTAAAATGTTAACTTTACTAATTAATTAATTTTGCAAAAGAATATTAAGTTTACATTTTCACTTTAGTTAAATAGAATTTTCAAACGCAGATTTACATTAATTTAAGTCAATATCACAAGTCAGTGAACGATGCTTTTTTATTTGTAACATAAAAATATTTTTAATATAATACAACATACGAATAACTTCCACAAACTTTACCCCACACGTATGGTTCATCAGGTCATGGGAGACATCCCAACTTACATCTGATGTTGCTGAGGTAAACAATTAGAACTGAACTCCCAGCACAAGCTCGAGCTCCGCGCCGCGTCGCGTCTTAATTAACCATTTTATTTGGTTAATTAAGACGCGACGCGGCGAACAATCGGTAGTTTATTAAACGTCTACTTCGCATTTACTCGCTGACATTTACGTTCGCCGTACTTTCTCGCCTACGCCCTGTGACGTAACATGGCACCGTACCAGAGGAGAGTGACAACTGAACCGAATCGGTCTATTGTCTAGGAATGCTTTAAATCGCGAAAATGGAGACGTGTCAGATATCCGTGCTCGTTCCTAGTTTTTTTTTTTTTTTAGTGTTGTTACAGTGGTCCCTCTAGCGTGACTAGAGCCTTTGTTTACGTTAATTTTATTGTATACGTTTTCTTTTAAAAGAACCTTGTTTGTTTTGTTTTATCTCTTGCTCCTCGTTCCTAGAGTTGTACGAGCAGCAAAACATAATTTTCTTTTATATTAGTCGGCAGTCGCAAACTAAGCAAAGCTAATACTATGGGGCTATGGGTATAAAATCTTATATGCTTTTTTGCAAATACATACGTATAATAAATGTATAAGAAACAGAACAGACAGTGAGTAATAATAATATAATTGCTATATACACATGTAGTAAGTATAATCACGAGTTGAGTCTAGGTGTAGAGTATTGTGCAAGATATCCATACACATCTCAATCTTATTGGTGAACTACTGCCCGAGACACTTTGGTATCTGAATGAGAGCTCTGAAAGCGCTGCTAAGTACGTCACAGTAGGTATATGAACGTGTTTGCATTGACAACGAATAGCTATTGATGATGTACGAGCGGTAATGGAGGCCGGCCGGCGGCGGCAGACACTCAGACTCAAGGAAATCATTATTATATGTATACATGCGGCACTTTACTTAAGTAAGTATTCCGCATTGTGGGACCTGAAAACGATCGCAGCAATACACGTAGGTAATTAATAATCATATTAGAGGATATTGTACTGCACTTTTTGGTAACTAAGCAGCAAGTAAGATATAATATTTTTCAGGCGACAAGGTTTTATGCTGATTTATTAACAATACAAACTTTATTTCAGCACAATGACGGAGACGATTGATCATCACCGTGCGAGCTTGTGAAAGTGTAGTAATGGATCGAAGCAGAAAGTTTTTAAAGGTCGCACCGACGGACGCCCGAAGTGATTATATTGAATTAAGTACACACCGCTGCCATATTTTGTAAAGGGAATATTCAGCCAGTCAGCTCACTTGTTTTTTAATAAAACACGTTTCGTCCCTGCCTGATCCCTCTGATCGCAGCAGAAGGCACGTTCTCAGCACTGACAATGAATAAACTGATTTAAAAAGATTTCTTATTCTCATAAAATATTCAATTAAATAATTCAGTGTCTATCTATCAAGAGAATGCAATATTTCATAGCGAAATATCAAAACATAACTTAGCTACTTCATTACTATAGCTAGTAGTATGTATATAATACTCATACATAAGCTGTGTCGTTAGTGTAGCGCTAGTCATGTGCACACATCGATCTTCGGCGAGTATGTAAAGTGGTTCACTCACACTTTTTGCTCGTTCCGCGATCGTTTATTTTTCTTTATTTCTTGTGTTGGCGGCGGCGGTCAGGCGTGCGGGGTAGACCCTCGTCACCCGCGCCGCGCCGCGCCGCGCCGCGTCAGCGCCGCATATGCTAAACATAACAAATTATACCACCAGCTACGGATATTATGCCACCTTATATATTGAAAAACGATGTGCGACGGAACAGAGGAAAATAATATTGAAATTGAACAAGTCACATTGACAGCAGAACAGTGGGTGAGTACTGGCTTGTGCACTATGGCCCTATGGGGTACCGGAACAGTTTCTACGATGAATAAAACCCATAATAATAAGTTCTAGGATGTTGACGTGTAATCAGTGTACCTAATGTACAACATTTTGATGACGTACATTATCTCGTACCCACGTATCTGTTAGCAGTTACATTAACTAAACACAAAGATAACGTTTACTTTATTTTCGCGTGCTCATGAAAAGCTTGAAATATTTAAGTTTCTTAAATGAAAAAGTTTGTTTTACAATTTATTCCATTTGTTTTAATTAAACTGTTAAAACTAAAATTTCAAAGTTCTTAATAACAAACAGATCTCCATTAACTCGTAACTTTGTAACACAATGACAGTTCATGTAACTTTAGTGGTGTAGCACGTCCAGAATAACATAATTATAACATAAACAGTCTAGGATGATAGGATCAAATAATCATGTTTTAGAATATGTTACAAAGTTTAAACACTATGAAACGCTTTGTACAAATACCATTGACGTAAGATTTATGAAACGAGGTAGGTAGTAGGTACAGTAATTATTTAGTTAGGCGCTCGATCGCCACCAGTTACACATTTTCCCAAGTTTTTGGTGAAGTTCGTCTGTTCCTACCTTGACGTCAGCACGTCAAGAAAAACCTCGCCGAGTCGCACATTATTATACAATTGCAGAATAAATATACGGTTAGTATCGTCCATTAGCTTTTGTATATTTATGAAGGTACCTCTCTTTCTATCAGCACAAAAAATAAGTCGTAAGTACTGTAAAACTCACGTAAATTAAGTATAAATATCTTTCAAACAAAGACATGGGAATACTACATTTTGTAAGCTTAACTTGAAGCGATAGTACTGTGTGAGGGCACAAGAGAAATGTTCGTAAGATTACACTGTGCCGACATCTCCGCGGTAAAGTCGAGCGTTTTGTCTGAGATTAGCTCGTAATTGGCCGCGCTAAGGGCCGCCATTACGGCGCGCGGCGACGTCATAAGGCGAGAACTCGCGCCGCACTTCGCACTATTTCCACAGCATTAGGCCCTCTAAGCTGTCCACGATTATGTCTTTTTATTGCAAAGACTGGGAATTTGTATTTTTGTGAACTTCATCTCATTCGCTTAGTTGTCACAAGTGCAGTTTTTGAGTTACTTATTTTTATTGAAACAGTGATGCAAGCAAATATTCATCGGATACTAATATTACATACATAACTATTGACTGATTTTTTCTTTACCTACAATCTCATTTTTGCTAAAAAAAACAAAGTTGAATCAGATTTCTGTGCATGTGCGAGTTCTAATAACATACGAGTACATGCCCTAGGTCCCAATATTGGACTGTGCGTTAGTCTCGCTTATTCTGAGAGGAGGCCCGGACTGGAATACTGGGAGGAGGATAAATGACTATCGTTAGTGACATTTTTAGAATTTTAGACACCACCTGTATATTTCGCTTGTTTTATACAATCCATGTAGACTTGTGTCGATGGCAACGTACCAATAAAATGTTTATTCGTTATATTCTTGCGTTGAAGTTTAATGTGGTTTGTTACAATATTGTCATGACGTTGCTGGTGACGTTGTGTGCGTGCGGACTGGAGCCGCCAGTAACAAGTATTTTCTCAACTTCTAGCCAAAGGTCCGCTTTTTATGGTACCTCGGAGCTATTTAGTTGAGATCTCATCAGGCTTTATACGACACAGGCATGATAGGTTATCTCACGCTATAGTCCGTTCGTTGTTATTAAACTTACTGAGAGTAAGCAAGTTTTCGAGACACTGTTATAACCGTTCGTTTGAATGAGCTCGTTGCGATGCGATGAATTATTAAGGTTAGTGTCCGAAACACGGTTGTTACATGGCGTCGGCATTATAGTAGTCGTCATCAAAGCGTTGGTTTTGACAGTGATCGGTGACGGCAATGAACGTATTTCCTGAGGTGGACACATTCGTGCCTACGGTACCTGCACATACCCTAGTGTTTCCATGGTTACAGCCACATTACGAGCTTGCAGGCTTTGAAAGACACCGGTACCGCCGGCTTTGGTTTAATAGCTTTCTGTATTAAAGAGTCAGCTTTGATGGCGTTAGCAATTAAAAAAAGGCGTCGGAACACAAAATAATAACGTTCTGCTCCGGTATTGTGTAATTAGTAATTAATACTCATTCATTTTAGTAATAATAATTATGTATAAAATGACCAACGTTGCAGTTTTTTTATAGTCTAGTGCGTCATAGTGTGCGCACGCCGGCACCGAGCGGCAGCGGCATGGCGACAGCGACGGGGCGGCAGCGGCATGGCGACGGCGACGGGGCGGCAATATCCTGTGAGTGGTCGCACTTGTTTGTTTGTTTGTTTCCTTCCGCTTGCAGCCGTCAAAGCAATCCCATTGCGATAATTGATTTCATAGCGAAACGATTAATATAGTGACTTTGTTTCATTACATTAATTGCTATCGACACCGTCACATAGTGCTCGGTACCGTAACGATGTTGTACATAGTTATAGTTTCTAAAGTATACAATGTCTTAAAATTAAGAGTACTTACGGAAATGCAGCTTAAGCTGCATGTCAATAAACTTTCTTTATTAAACAAGAATTTTTGTACTTAGGCTAGTTTGGTAGGTTAATGTGTAGCTTAGTATTTCCCTTATAGTTTTAGTAGTAGTAAGAAGGTAAGTATTAACGATAACGTAAACGCTTTACCACGTTCCTTAGCCGGCACTCCACACTCCACAGTCTCCACTCTCGAGCGAAATAAATGAATATCGATAGCGTCAGGTGTCTTCAAAACGTCGGTGCCATTGCGACGCATTTTTCACTCAATTGTGCCTCCCGGTCCCGTGCCACTCCCGGTAATGGATTTATAATATGCTTGTATTCCCTCCCCGCCGGCGAGTCTCGTCGAGGCCCTCTTAATGGAGTGCGCCTAATTCTGCGGCACATTGCTGGAATGGAAGAGGAAACTCTCGATTTGTGCACATCAGCACAACGTCCAGAAGTACAGGCGTCAATGCCGCTGACAGTTCAGTAAAGTACGAACTTTACTGAACCTCGCGAAAGATTCTATAAAATGTAGAGCTCACTCTTAAAACACAATTAATTTTTATCGGGAGTGTACACACCCACAATACGTAAAATATTTCTCGCATTACACAAACAATATTTTGTTGTCCTCGGGTTAAATACAGTCTTTAGCCAACTAAGTAGCTAAGCTACCGAGCCTACTGCCTGTGATGTCGAATGCAGCTTCCACTGTCCTTTCACTGTCAGGCTTGTTGTCGGTTATTGCACGGACTAGACTTTCTGCAACTTATTTATATGTAAGTATTATTCGTATATTTCCTTGTGTCTGCTTTCCGTATCCGTTCACTTCCCTGATCCGTAGCGTTGCAAGTGATTTCAGACATCCTCGTGTTATTCCGACTCAGGGTGTCATTGTTTATGTACGGCGCGACATTTTACATTGTTAAGTGACGGAACGCATTAGGTATGCCTGTCTAACGCTTACATATGAATAATGTACATGAAGGTAATACAAAATTGTTTCTAAAAATATGGCGTTGCCAAAAAATATATATTTTTAAGAAACCGAATCTACTTATACTTAAATATCCTAATTTCTAATTCTAAAACTACTTTTTACGGATTTTATGGCGTTTGGGTCGTCATCGGATCACTCATGGTCGTGGTCACCCGTGACCAACTGGCTATGGATACTGTAAAGGATCCGAAACGTAGGGATTAAAAAGATAATACCAATGTAACGCGATAAAATCCGTAAAAAGTAATTTATTTCAATGTCTAGTTTTCGCGAAGTGTCAGAAATTAGTAGAGGCAAAAAACATAGAATAATAATATCAAATAATAATGACGACGTCTGTGGTCTAGTGGTTCGAGTACCGTACTGCTGATCACGAGGTCGTGGGTTCAATCCCCACAGGACACAAACATTTATGTGATGAATTTAAGTGTTTGTGTTTGTCTGGGTGTTTCCTATTTATTATAAGTATGCATTTACAAAAAAAAAGTATATAAGTATTATATCCATTGTCTAGTACCCATAGTACAAGCTCTGCTTAGTTTGGGACTAGATGGTGCTGTGTAAAAATGTCCCAGGATATTTATTTGTTTATTTATCAATAAAAGATAGGAACTTTCTTCAAAAGTTTTCCTACTTTTGTCTATGAATGTGTACATTGTTATAGCTACTCTGAGGAACCTGCAGGATTCTGCATCACAAATAGTGCGGCACAGAGTGGCGCATGCCTCGTTCCTCGGAATAATTCAGAACAATTGAGATTCACACAAGACTCCGCCGCCGGTTCCCGGATCGACTAACTAGAGATGTGCTTTATAGTCTCACATAGTAACTAGAGGTGTGTCTCGTAGTATCAACATGCAAATTATTCAGATAGTCGAGAAGGAGCCGCGTCGTCTCTCGGCCTGCGCTACGTGTACAATACGTGTGCAGAATAGTCAGAACGTGCGAGTCACCGGATGCCGGACGACCGCGCCGGGGCCAGGGCTGGACCGGGGCCGGATCCGGGGCCAGGGCAGGGGCCGGCGCCTCCAGCCGGAGAGGTAACGGAACGGCTCAGCGGAACCCACGCAGCGTTCCTTTTTGTGTAAAATATTAACTCAATATAATTTTATTAAAGGAAGGGTTTGTGTGCGGTGTTTATCTAAATATAGAAGCGGAACAAGTTGCGGATGCCGCGCCCAATAGACATGGACAAGGTTGCTTTCATTATGACGGTGAGAGTTGTATCGTTTTGTAATTATTAGTCGACATGAGACTAGGGCGCTGAAGATTTTCAATGTTTTAGTGCTTGTTGCTCATAACTAACCAATCATAAATCAAACTAATCAATCATCGGCGCGCCTTCCGTCAGTTAATTAACAATTAAGGTCACTTAGGTTATTGTATTAAATGGCGATTTCATAAGTTTTTCACTAAAATATTTATGTTTGTAACTATTTACAAACATAAATATTTTAGTGAAAAACTTATGAAATCGCCATTATATATTATATAACAACTAATTTGTAGGAATACTATGCACATTCACTGTGGTCATAGGTTAACTATTACTCATAACGTAACGAGGTCCCCAGCGCGACCACCCCAGCGCCCCAGCACGCAGCGCCCCGGCGCCATATCGCGTGCGGATCAACGGCAATCAGTCAAATGTGCGGCGCCGGGCGCACCGCCCCGGGTCAACGGACACTAGTTTAGTACACTACACTACACACCCGACTGCAACGAACTACTCCTCGTCTAGTTAACGAACTGCCGACAGACGACAATAACTGCGGGCAAGTAACACACACACCACCCACACGTCAAATTAAACACATTCTGCTAAAGTTGACCAAATTAAAGTTAATGTTAATTACAAAATCGGCCCAACATTGAAACATCAGCTGCTGAGTTACTAAATGTGTACAGTAAGTATCAAAAAGAAGGTCATGAACCGACGAACACAATATTTATGTGCTCCGCGGTTAGGCGTCCGGAATTTGACCTGAAATTGTTAATTGTAGTCTTCTGCAATGTATATTATGTACCCACGTAAATCCTGTGAGATATTTTCTTAGAGGAGAATCGCACATCGACACCTTGACTGAAGTTGTGTGCATGACCCCAGCTGACGGCGGCGAGCGGTGGCGTGGGCGCTTGGAGACACGCCACGTAGTATATAATAATAATAATAATATTTTTTATTAGCAACCAAATGTCCTAATACAAAGGTGCTCTGTCTCCTGAACTAGGTCAATAGTAGTATTATACAACATACTACTATTATAGATGTAGTGCGATGCCGCGATCTCCGCGGCTCGCTGCTCGCTGCTCCTTGCTATTTTATACAAACACTTTGATACAGTGAATATACAAACTCAGACAGTTGTGAATAAAATATAAAACTCATTTCATTACGTTTCGTTTGTTGAAACCTTTCAGTGTTAGTCTACGGAGGCATTCAATTATACTATATAGCCAACTAACTTGCCAGACTTTAGAATTTTTTACTTCATCTTTAGTAGTCTTGAACGAGACACAAAATGTACACCAGAATAATGTCAATTAACGTGAAAAATTAAAGCTATAAAAAGTGACGTAATATATGTAATGGCGGCGTCGGGACTCATCAAAACTTAGGTAATCAATATGTTTTATAGTAGCCGATACTACTAGTTGTCGGGTGTGACGCGCACGTGCTCGTCGCACAGGAGGGGATGTGCGGAGTAGCCGCGCTACAACTGCACCTTATTTACAACTCATGTACAGTATCGCACTCCACACTGTCATTTACTTAGATGGCAAATAAGACATACGCTAGTCACAAGGACACGGAAAGTATATGTACCCCACACTGTTACTGTATATTTATTAATTATGAACACGCACATGATTACGACAAGTCAGGAGTGTGTGCCTTGGATTCGAACTTAAGGCTTACGACTTGGCAGTGCTTTGGTCATATACTCATATCCCTAGGGGCCTAGGCTATTACTATAATACTATTACTATCTTTTTTTACATAAGTAGGAAGATAACGTTCCCTATGCCTTCTGGTTAACTTTAGTGAAGCTATAGCGAAGGAACGTCAGTATAGTAGAATGTGGCGCCGCACAACTCTCGAACTGTTGAGTGTCGGTGACGACGACCACCGCTCATTAATCTGATTGAGGAAGTTACAATAAACTAATTACTTAAGTAACATTTGACAGTTAAGTTTATACTAACGATGGTTTAAATGGTTTTGCTCACTTGTATGTTCGGCGCGGCATACCATACATACAGTAGCCTAGGACCCACCTACTAAGCTTTTCAGCAAAATGTTTAGTTTTACGTTATGTAACTCAAAACCATTATTTCATTTATTGGCGTGGTTCATAATTAAATTGCTCACTACTTGAAAGTAGTCACATAGACAACTGACAAATACATTTCAACCGTCTGTATATACATATATGGACACGCCGTAGGCCTATTTGCAGTTCAACACATTGTCTCTGGGACTTTCTTGGACAGAAAGAAGGTCCCAGAGGTAATGTGTCGGGTGAATCACTCGTAATTGCGTCGTGTTGTTTGTGACAAAGCTTAGAGCTTTTTATAAGGAGGTGTCTCGGTAATCCGACCTCCTCGCTGGCTGCTGGCTGGGCTTAAAGAAGAGATAATCTCGCAGTACCGAGGCGCTGAAGAGAATAACGTCTGTCATAAATAATAAGGCTCTGTTATCACATAACGAATAATGCCAGCTTCAATAAAGCTCCCCCGCGCCCGCTAGCGCGTGGCGCAGCAAATTGTTAGCACATGTTTAATAAGCATTATCATCGTGTAATTAGTTTCGGTCTACGTCAATATTTGATATTATTTCTGTTACAATCTGCGTGGGGTAGGTAGGTACAGGCTAATACCTCGGCGCGGTGCGCCCGGTGCGCGGTGCGCTCAAACATAACGCCTAAGCGAACTTTTTGTTCCCATCCCCATGATGAATTAATATTTGAGTTCTTTTCAACACATTGTTCGCGCACAAAGGGGTTTTTAACGGAGAAGTCTGACTTATAATTTAACGCGAAATAACCACCCATAGACGAGTCAATGGAATTATTTATTACATTTCAGTTCTTATTGTGTTTAACTTTTATACTACCTAAGTATAGCTAATATTAATTAATTACCGCTTCGGGTAGAAAAACACAACGAACTATGTAAAACAGACTTGCACTTGTTGTATTTATTGTTCAAATATACATATACGAGACGCCATTATTTATTTTTACTTTCTGTAGATATAAATCTTATAAAACATAAGATAATGAAGGACAAAATATATCAGTCAAATCTATCAGTAGTATCAGTCTCGCTTAGGACCTAGTGGCATTAGGTAAAGGTAAAGAGGTCATATTTATTAATGAGCTATAATTAATATCAGGGCCTACACGGATCTTTAGATGGAGTCCCGTACTAACAGAATTCGGTTATGTTTTGATTCCAAACTCAAACTTGATCAATTTAGACGAAGCTGCTGTTGTTGATCAATCCGACACAATCAAATATAATACAATTTATGATTGTATCTCTTACTGAGTAAACAGCAATACTGAGTGTTGTGTTGAGTGTTGAGCTGACTCATGGCGCACTTCTGGTTTGTTTGTGATTGAGCTGTGGCCAGGCCGGCCGGTCCTCGACGCCTAGAGCCAGCTGTGGTTTGCATGGTCCGCAACTTAGGTTGAGTATTATAGTTAGGTTAGTTCTGGCGCGGGCGGCGGGTACCATTTACTGTAAGTAGTATATTTACACTACTTGTAATCAAAGGTGTTCATATGACGGCCGACGGCGCCGGTGCGGTCCGCGGCGGACATCCTGCGCGAGGCAGTGAGTTCATTTATTTCATTATTTGTATACAGGTGGTGCTGAAGGCCGCGGGTGCCCGCTGCCGGCCAGTCATCAATCCGCTACATCGCGGTGTTTACCTTCAATCAACTTCAAAGCCGATGTTTTTCACAAAATAAAAAAAGAGTTCTATTTATATGTGTCCAAATAGACAAATATACTCTAAAAGGGTAACAACCTAATCATAAAAAAATCAAACGCACTGACACACACAGACACATTTACATACATCACACATACAGTCCATTGCTACCAACTGCATAATGCAGCCATATTCCTTTTTTAGTGCAAAATAAACCATCATTGAGTAAAGACGTTTCCCTGAGTATTATTTCACCCAGCAGATAAAAATAGACCTTATTCCCTTAAACATATGGTCCATATCGAGCCGGATTACATCGTGGTCGTTACGTCTGTTGGGACTTCGAGAAGTCAGTCAACGTCTGTATTGAACATTCGAGAATTTCGAGAAAAACCACAAAACAATCAAAATGGAGATGCTACTAGCTTATCAAAAGGAAGTTTTAGAAAACTTGAAGAAATCGGAAAAGAATTACAAGAAAACACCCAAGGAAAGATTAAAAAAACCGTACTTGGAAACGAGATTGGATAATTTGGAGCAGTTATGGACAGAATTCAAAAATGGCCACAAATCTATTATTGGTAAGGTGACCCCGAAGGAAAAACAGGATGCATATTTTACGGAAGATATGTACGAGATCTTTGAGGAATTGTATGTATCATACAAGACTTTGTTGAAGGACGCTCTGCAACCTTATCTTGCGTCATCGAGTGAGACATCGTCCGCGAAACCCAAATCTAGTGTTGGACACGTGGTTAGTGAGGGCGAAGTTAAGTTACCGCGGATACAGTTGCCTACATTTAGTGGTAAATATGACGAGTGGCAAACGTTTTATGATATGTATAATTCACTTATTCACGCCAACAGGAATTTATCCGCAGTGCAAAAATTGCATTATTTAAAAAGTAACTTGTCAGGTGAGCCAGAATGTTTATTACGTCACTTTTCAATAACAGAAGCTAATTACGACGAGGCTTGGAAACAATTAGTTAAGCGTTATAATAACAAACGTTATAATTGTAATGCAGTTTTGAGGTTATTATTTTCACAAAAAGCAATATTGTTCGAGTCTGCTTCTGCCATAAAACTTTTATTAGATACAACAACCACGTGTTTACAATCTTTGCGTAACATGGAGATAAATACAGATAGTTGGGATGTGTTTATTATTTACTTAGTGATTTCTAAATTAGATCCTGAAACTGTTAAGCAGTGGGAATATCAACTCGGTGTAAACAGTGATGAGTTACCAACATGGGCTCAATTGTCAGAGTTTTTGGAATCCAGATTCAGGTCATTAGAAATGATCGACAATAATAAGGTACGTACACAAGTTAAGAACAATATCAACAAACCAAAATCTTTTCATGTTAATGACAATAATAATTATGTTAACAGCAATCCTAATCCTGGTCTCAGATGTGCTATGTGCAAAGGTGAACACTGTTTATACCACTGTAAAGAGTTTATAAAGTTAAATGTTAATGATAGGCAGGATTATATACAAAAAAATAACTTTTGTTTTAATTGTTTTTCACCTACTCACACAGCTATCAAATGTCGGAAGGCAGCATGTTGTAGAAGATGTGGAAGGAGACACCATTCATTATTGCATTTCGAGAGGGATTTAAGCAGTGTACCAAGGATTGAGGAAGTTCCAAAACAAAGTGAGCCCGCTCCAGATGTGAGTACATTAATTTCAACCAATTATACAAAGAAAATGGTTCAGCCAAGCCGTGTTTTGTTGGCTACGGCTTCTGTATGGGCATACAATGAGCAAGGTTATAAACAACAAATAAGAGCATTATTAGATCAGGGTTCACAAGCATCTTTTATTAGTGAGTCAGTTGTTCAGATGCTTGGTCTTGCCCGTAAACATGTCAATGGCACAGTTTCAGGTATTGGCGATGGTTATACAAAAATAAAGCACATGGTATCAGTTCGGGTTGAATCGCGTCACAGCCCAGAGTTATCAATCATAGTGAATGCTTATGTATTACGTGCACTTACATCTTTTCTTCCTTCAACCGAGTTAAATACACCTGAGTGGCTTCATTTAGAGAAAATACAGTTAGCTGATCCAGGCTACACCAAACCAGGGCGAATTGACATTTTGCTTGGAGCCGAGGTATACAGTCAGATCTTATTAGATGGCATCATTCGCAACAATCAGTTGTTGGCACAAAACACTACTCTGGGATGGGTAGTATCTGGGAGAGTGTCAGAGGAATCAACATTAATTGCCAACAAGGTAATAAATATGCATTTACATATAAATGAAGAGGAGCTGCTTAAAAAATTCTGGGAGATAGAAAATGAGCCTAATTCCATACAAAAGAAAATGACAAAGGATGAGGAGAGATGTGAGAGGTTTTATGAGAAAACAACAACAAGAGACAAAGAAGGGAGATTTGTAGTAAGGTTACCATTTGTAGGTGAGGATCCAGAGTGTCAGTATGGGAAATCAAGGGTAATAGCTACTAAAAGGTGGGATAATTTAGAAAATAGACTACAGAGTAACATCCCACTTAGAGATGAATACAACAAGGTGCTGCGGGAATATTTAACATTAAATCACATGATACAAGTAAGAGAAGAGGATGTAAATAACCCTAAAGCTGTTTATCTCCCACATCATGCTGTGGTGAGAGTGGACAAAGAAACCACTAAGGTGCGCATTGTGTTTGATGGCTCTTGCAAAGGTGTCAACAATGTCTCTCTTAATGATAATCTTCTAGTTGGACCTAAACTACAACAAGACTTGAGGCACATTATAATGAGGTGGCGGTTTCATAAAATATGTATTATTGCAGACATAGTCAAAATGTACAGAATGGTGCGTGTTGCTAATGAGGATACAGATTACCAGAGAATTGTATGGAGACCAGAAGTTAATGAACCTTTAAAACATTTCAAGCTGTTACGACTTACCTTTGGCACTGCATGTGCACCATATCTAGCAGTTAAGACACTTCAGAGACTTGCTGCTGAAGAACAGGATAAATTTCCAATTGCTTCAGAAATAACAAAAAAGGATTTCTACATTGATGATCTGATGACAGGATGTCAGACCACACATGAAGCTATAAATATTTACAATGAGATGAACAAGTTGATGGAATCTGGTGGTTTTGAACTTCAAAAATGGAGTAGCAACAATCTAGAGTTATTAAAACACATAGACCGAGACAAGCATAGAGGTAACAATTCGTATCCGATAAAAACATCCACTGTGGTGAAGGTACTTGGTTTAGTGTGGGATAGAGAGACGGACAATTTTAAGTATACATTTGATTTACAGGACTCAAAGGAACCAATAACCAAAAGACAAGTTTTATCAGATGTGGCGAGATTGTACGACCCATTAGGATGGATTGCTCCAGTTGTGGTTATTGCAAAGGTCATAATCCAAAAATTGTGGAAGTCCAGGCTTGACTGGGATGATGCTTTGACTATCGAGTTACATGAGGAGTGGTTAAAATATAGAAGAAGTCTGATAGAATTAAGAAGTGTAAGCATACCAAGATGGTTATATACTACTACAGAGTCAAGAATTGAGCTACATGTGTTTGCTGATGCCTCTAAAACAGCATATGGAGCAGTATTATATATTCGTGTCTTCAGTAAAGATAATCAAGTTTCTGTGAGTTTGGTTTCAGCTAAAAGTAAAGTTGCTCCTATAGAGAAGGAAATTTCTATACCAAGACTGGAGCTGTGTGCCGCAGCATTAGCAGCAAAACTTATATTTGAAGTGTCCCAAGTCATGCACATACCAAAAGAAAACTTATATGCCTGGTCAGATTCCACAATAGTCTTAGCATGGTTGAGAGGAGGCTCCAGTAGGTGGACCACATTTGTGAGCAATAGAGTGTCTGATATATTGAACATGTTGGAGTTTCATCAATGGCGACATGTTGCTACAGATATGAATCCAGCTGACTGCGTCTCAAGAGGCTTGCATGTTCAAGAATTACTTCAACATTCATTGTGGTGGTCAGGACCTTCTTGGCTATCAAACAGGAGAGACTTTGAGAGCCCTAATCACATACAAGATACACACGAGGAAGAGAAAACCACATCGTTACCTGCTTTGCCTGCAATACACAATGAATTTGTTTGGACCAAGTTCTCATCATTAACTAAAATGCTTAAAGTCATATCATATTGTAGAAGAGTGTTAAATTTAAAAGTACCAAAACAGGAGCGGAAACAGCATTCAAAAGTAATATTACCTGAAGAGATGGATCACACATTGCAAATGTGTATCAAACAAGTTCAAGAGGAGAGCTTTTCAGAAGAAATAAAGTATTTAAAGATGCAGAAATTTGTACTTAAGAAAAGTAAGCTACGCACACTTTGCCCATTGTTAGATAACAATGGGATATTAAGAGTAGGAGGACGCATTCAACAGTCAAGTGTTTGCTATGATACAAAGCATCCAATAATTATGCCTGCTAACAATCATCTGAGTAAGCTTATAATTTCTGATGCTCACAATAAAACTTTTCATGGTGGACCACAGGCAATGTTGTGCTATATAAAAACAAAATATTGGATTTTAAGAGCTAAAGAGCAAGTAAAACGGCACTATAGAACATGTGTTAAATGTTTGAGATACTCGAAAACAAAGAGTAACCAATTAATGGGTCAAATACCAGAAATTAGAGTAAAACCTACTAGACCTTTTAAATCTTCTGGTTGTGACTACATGGGACCCATTAATGTAAGATTCTCCCCTGGGCGAGGAGCAAAATCCTACAAAGGGTATGTATGCTTATTTATTTGTTTGGTCACCCGTGCCATCCATCTGGAGGTTGTCACCGATTTAACTTCCAAGGCATTCATTGCAGCCTTCAAGCGGTTCACAGCGAGAAGAGGTCACTGTGAACACCTGTTTAGTGATAATGGCACTAACTTTGTTGGTGCCAACAAGCAGCTTCATGAGATGTTCAACCAAGCTAAATCTAGAGTGCCCACAGAAATTGAAAAATTACTGTGTTTGGAACATACAACATGGCATTTCATACCCCCACACGCGCCTAATTTTGGAGGTCTGTGGGAAGCTGGAGTACGCAGTGTAAAAAATCATTTACATAAGGTAATTGGAGACACTACTCTTACCTATGAGGAATTGTCTACTGTCTTAGCCCAGGTCGAGGCATGCCTTAATTCCCGACCCATAACTCTAATGAGTGATGACCCTAATGAACCTCAGGCTTTAACTCCTGGTCATTTCCTCATAGGTGAGCCATTGATTAACATTCCTGATGATGATTATTCTAACAGTAATATTGTAGGCCTAGATAGGTGGAGACTAACTCAAAAAATTGTGAATAGCTTTTGGAAACGGTGGTATAAAGAGTACTTAGTTAACCTTAACCAGAGATATAAATGGAATAGTAAAAAATCTGAGCCAGAAATAGGTGATGTTGTGATTATAAAGGAAGACAATGTTCCCCCTGCTAAGTGGATTTTGGGTAGAATTACGAACACATTTTTAGGACCTGACAATATTACACGTGTTGTATCTATTAAATGTAAGAATGGTGAATACAAACGTCCTACCAGTAAAATATGTGTATTAACTAAATAAAACTATATCACTGTCTACTAATAATTATATATATGTTGTAATGACATAATATTGTGTAATAGAGTCTGAGTCAAGTTTATTGCATGTCTTAAACAATATTCTTGTTTTGTTAAAGTTGTTAACAGTAATTATGCATAGATTGTTAAGTAAATTTCTATTGTAATTTCAAGTAAATACTCATGCAGCACCCACCAAGTAAGTGTTAAGTCATAGGGTTGAGTTCAATGATTAACTTCTTAGAAAAATTGTATTGTGTTCAATGATTAACTTCTTATAAAAATTGTATTGTGTTTACAAGGAATTTTATTTCATAAATTAGGCACATAGATGCATAGATCATAGAGTGCTAGACAAATAAATATTGATCTGTCACTCGTATCACGGTGGGCGGTTGTACTATTTATAAGCATGAGTGAACTGAGTATTAATTAATGTATTTAGAATAAGCACACTTAATATATAAGAGCATTAGTTAATTGCAAGTACACAATCAGTGCGTTGTCCATTTTCAAGAGTTTCAGTAACATTCATGAGGTTGTATAACGTCAATCTAACTTTTGTTAATAGTTTGTGAAAGTACTACGTCCTTTGGTGGGCGGTATGTCCAAATAGACAAATATACTCTAAAAGGGTAACAACCTAATCATAAAAAAATCAAACGCACTGACACACACAGACACATTTACATACATCACACATACAGTCCATTGCTACCAACTGCATAATGCAGCCATATTCCTTTTTTAGTGCAAAATAAACCATCATTGAGTAAAGACGTTTCCCTGAGTATTATTTCACCCAGCAGATAAAAATAGACCTTATTCCCTTAAACAATATGTATTTGCTAAGCGTCGCTCGGATACCCGAACCTATAGACAAACGTCGTTTGAAACCGCTTTTGACGGATTAACAAATTGAATTTCGTGTCAGAGCGGCTGTTTACACTGACCTGGTGTGGAAGATGATATGAAACGTCCTGGACTTAGCCAATAAGTACTAGCTCATGTTGGTATTCACAATATTATTGACTAGCTTTCCGCCAGCGGCGTCCCCCGCGTGGTCCTGATAACTTTTTTCCCCCGTTTTTGCAAGATTTTTCATTCCTACTCCGCTCCTATTAGTCGTAGCGTGATAGTATATATATAGTATAGCCTATAGCCTTCCCCGATAATTTGGCTATCTAACACTTAAATAATTCTTCAAATCGGTCTAGTAGTTTCGGAGCCTATTAACTATACAAACAAACAAACAAACAATCAAGTCTTTCCTCTATCTTTTTGTATTTTTTAAGCATTTTCCATGCTAAGAAATAACAAGTCTTTCCTCTTTATAATATATTATAGATATGAACAGTTGCACACACAAAATAAAAATCACATAACATTTCAGGCTTTTCTCGTTTCTTTAAACTGTCTCGATCTACTCAGAGGCCGGCGGCGCCCACCGTCACGCCGTAATGTCACATTTGAGGGTACATTACCATGACAAAACACAAATACCTCCCCTCCCACGCCCACGACACACCATTGTTCGCGCGGGGGGCGCCACCGTCGCGGCGCTTTTACTACAAGGGTCAGCAGAGATAAGTCTTCACTTGTCAGGTATTCAGGCTATTGTTTAACTTCACAAGCACCTCCTGAATTATATATTTATACTGATTTACATATTTCCTACTTAGAACACAGGTCGCATCATCGTTGATTCGTTCCCAGTGCTGCCAAAAATAATTTAGCCACACATACTTATCTATTGAGTTTTGGAGTACCATCAAAACAACTTTAGGGCTCGGTATTCAAATATTTTAAAAATAACGACTTTAAAAACGTGCTTATAGGAGTCTTTTACAGTTACCATATACTTACTAATTTCATTTGAATTCTTGTGATCTTTTATTAAAAATACAATTGCATATATCGCCGCCGCCGCGCCGCGCCGCGCCGCACGCCACGTGTTGCGGTCGCATTCACCAATTCACGACACGTAACATAACACACATATTTCAAGTAACGTGTTAATATCCGAGGGACAACCCTGCAGTCTAGAATAGATGTACCCTATCGCGCAGGACACAATATTGCTTACGCTTAGTTTTGTGTCAACGCAACACAAAATTAATGGTGCGGTGCGGTGCGGTGCGGTGCGGTGCGGTGTGGTGCGGTGCGGTGCGGTGCGGTGCGGTGCGGTGCGGTGCGGTGCGGTGCGGTGCGGTGCGGTGCGGTGCGGTGCGGTGCGGTGCGGTGCGGTGCGGTGCGGTGCGGTGCGGTGCGGTGCGGTGCGGTGCGGTGCGGTGCGGTGCGGTGCGGTGCGGTGCGGTGCGGTGCGGTGCGGTGCGGTGCGGTGCGGTGCGGTGCGGTGCGGTGCGGTGCGGTGCGGTGCGGTGCGGTGCGGTGCGGTGCGGTGCGGTGCGGTGCGGTGCGGTGCGGTGCGGTGCGGTGCGGTGCGGTGCGGTGCGGTGCGGTGCGGTGCGGTGCGGTGCGGTGCGGTGCGGTGCGGTGCGGTGCGGTGCGGTGCGGTGCGGTGCGGTGCGGTGCGGTGCGGTGCGGTGTGGTGCGGTGCGGTGCGGTGCGGTGCGGTGCGGTGCGGTGCGGTGCGGTGCGTCTCGTCACTGTACACAGTTAACAGTACAAGGTAATAAGCTATTAGTACCCATCAGTTCTGACGATGTCACCTTCACCTTCACATGTTACATGTAACGACGTGATCGTTTTTATTTTATTTTTGTCAAATGTGGGCACCTCAAATCACCGAATCAAATACTACTTACAAAATATAGCTATTAGCTGATTATTTGTTTTTTCTTTCCCGAATGGTAAACGTACTGACATAATGATATGAAAATGTTTTGTTCCGTTTGTATAGAATCCCTTCTGGTTTTGACTGGATGGCTGCATTTAGTTTTGTTTGTAGTTGGTACACATACACAACACATAATAAACGAATATTGCTATTTATTCAAAAGAAAACACGTAGGGTTGTTTTGCGTCGCTCGCGAGATGAAAGCGAATATTTACCGTAAGAAACCCACTCTGTTAGATTGTATCGGAATTATATATTAGGTGGAAGGGACATCGATGCACATCCGAATACCATGCATGATTCTGGACCCCCCTGCGTTGAAATTTTCCGTAACTTTTTTCATCAATTTTTATTTCGGATCGCGCGCGCATTAAAATTCACCGCGGAGCGTTATAATCGCGTTTTTAGCAATACACTGTGCGCTCAAAAATGTCAATATCTGTTTATCCGATCATTTTCTACATGAATAACCTAGGTCATTTTATTTTTGACCTTGAGTGAAACCTTATCACGGCGTTTGTGCGTCAATGTCCCTTCCACCTTGTATATTTCTAGCTTTCCGCCAGCGGCTTCGCCCGCGCGTCTTGTAAATATTTCGCCCGTTTTTGCAACATTTTTCATTGATACTCTGCTCCAATCGGTCGTCACGTGATGATGATATATAGCCTATAACCTTCCCCGATAACTGGGCTATCTAACACTGAAAGAATTTTTAAATCGGTCCAGTAGTTACGGAGCGTATTCAATACAAACAAACAAACAATCAAATCTTTCCTCTTTACAATATTAGTATAGAAGTATAGATATAGAAGTACATCAATATTATATTAGTAAACAGCATGAATACTGTACACCAGTAGCGTGCGACTGGGCAGTACCTGCTCGGCAGTCGGCACCATGCCGCCCCAGAGGCACGTCACACAATGGAGCTACTTTATTTGTAGCTTCGTAATATAATACCATGCTCTATTTGTGATCTGTTAGGTTCGGTTCGGTTAGGCAGCCCGTTTTTACAAGCTTTTATTCAACTTGCTTTGTTAGTATGTTTAGATCAAAATTTGAGAGCCCAGTCTGACCGACTTCCCGGGGTCCCATTGATCTGTAATTTGGTACACATGGTACATTTTGATAATATGATATTTTTGAACTGGTCTGATGATGGAGCGGGAAGGTGGCCATAGGAACTCTCTAATAAAACTGTGCAAATTACATGAAATTTGCTGTATATATATTGTGACCCGCATTAACATATAGAGTACTTACGGTCCCGGAAAAGTGCGGGGTTTTCCTGAAAATCCCGGGATTCTTATTGGGCAATTATCTAAGCTTTGATAACTATTAATCAGTTCAGAAAATACCGGGGTTTTCCTAAAAATTCCGCGAATATTATCTGGCAATTATGTATGTTTTGTTACCTAGTAAATCAAACTAAACGGCTAAATTGTGTGTGTTTTTACCACGGAGAAAATGCGGAAATCTTCTATCAACCCCGGGATTCAAATTGCGGTAAAACGACTCATCAGATTTACATGAAATTTTGAGTACTTACAGTATGTGACTAACATAAACATGTCGGGTTCTGAAAAATTCTGAGGGAGATAAGCTTTTTCAAAAAAAAAAAGTTGAATCTGCAGCTTTGATATCTGAGATGATCTAAGCTTTGATAATTATTAGATCAGCTGGAACACTAATTTAGTTGTTTGCATCACGGAGTAAAAAATCCCGGAATTTCAGTGTACTAAAACGTCTTAACAGATTTATAGGAAAATCGATGCACATATAGTTTGTGGCCAATACTAACATATTAGGTACCGCGTCTTTATATTTGTAATATGGATCCCAGAAATAGCATTAAGACCCTTTAACTAAAAAGTATAAAATAAAATTGAAGTAAAAAATATTTAAGGACAAGCTTTTGTTTTAATATTTACTAAAAATACATAAATAATTATATCAACATAAACTGTCACATAATAATAAAATTAATTAGAGAAATATGAAATCTTGAAAAAATGAAAGCGTGGCGCCAGAAGTTAGGGTCATTCATACAGAACCTCTTCCGCTCAGCACAGGCATGGCTATCATTTAACAATCGTCGGTGGTAATAAGACCCAAAAATCCTGACATCATCAGCCTGACAAAAGTTCGGCAATATCGGTATTGCCCAGAAATTGTGTTGCGGAGGTCTGATGGCAGTCGCTTCGTATAAAATACTGATATTCAGCAACTGGTCAGACTGGAAACCGACCCCAACATTGTTGGAAAAATACTAGGAAGATGAAACATTATTACTAGTAACAATATGGCGGGCGCCACGTTCCATTTTTACAAGATTTAATATTTCTCTAATTAATTTTATTATTATGTGACAGTTTATGTTGATATAATTATTTATGTATTTTTAGTAAATATTAAAACAAAAGCTTGTCCTTAAATATTTTTTACTTCAATTTTATTACATATTATTTATGTAAAAGCTTCCCCCACGCTAAAACGCTGTTCGTTTCGTACTCATTCATTTAGCAACGATGATTATGATCGTAATGTGTTTTGTGCATCATATAAATAAATACATAGCTGATGTCTGGCTGATTCTTCTGTATATTATAAGTATGTATTTACAAAAAAAAAATATAAGTATTCAATCCATTGTCTAGTACCATTACCATAGTACAAGCTACATGTTTCGTTTGGGACTAGTGTATATGTCCTATAGTTAATATTTCTTTAGACGTCACAGACAGATCCTTATCAAAGCTACTTTTAACAATAAGTCAGAAAACGAAGACGAAGTCACAAACAAAAAAGTAAATAGTATCGCCGCGCCGCCGTGATTAATGAGCTCGTTATCATCGAGCTGTGCACCCACACACCCACAGCCCCACAGCCCCACAGCTGGGCGCTAGGCCCGACCATCTATTTACTAGTCTAAACAAAGTTTTCCATGTAGTATGCACATAATTATGTTGTGTGAGTTCGGGAAGGTGAAGCTGAATGCCTATTTGTGTGGTGACCGGTGTAATCAAGTTAATACTTACTGTTTGCTCGCCAGTGGAGTGACAAACACTAATAACTCGCTAACCGACTACTTCACAAACACAGGAACTCATTTAGTAGTATAGACTAGTTAGTCCTCCGCCAGACTGCGACCGACACTTGAGCGCGATCAATGCACTGCGATTGAAATATCTTCGAGTCACATTAAAACTTTACTGCCGCCGCTACGGGAGCTGTTCCACATCACGTAGTCCTACATAACTAACAATAATAGGGACACCTACCGTTGTTATTGATTGTGGCTATGTTCAAACTATTACAAATGTCACGACTTTATTCTCCGAAGGGGTAAGCAAAGGTGTAGTGTCCCTAGAGGTGTATATTACACATATATTTTCTGCCCTGCCCTATGGGCTCGCCTAAATGTTACCGTATCGAAAACATGAACTTTTGGCTCGTAACCATTTTGTTTACTGAATACAATAATGACATTTAGTTCGTCGAAGACTAAGTACATAACAAAGTTGTCGGGCTGTGTCATGCCATAGGAAGGATACCTACTTAAATACATAAAAAAGAAATAGTTTTGGTAAAATTACTCGTACACAAGTTACACACAACATGACTACCGGCAGTAATGATGCAGCACACCGGCGTTTATTTCACAGAGTAGAATTTATTTACACTAATAGGTATTATAAAGTATTAGCATTTTTGTATGTTTGTAACGAATAAACCCAAAAACTACTGGTTACCGATCCCAAAAATTATTTCACCATTAGAATGCTACATTATCCCTGTGTAACATAGGGAATATAGCTATTAGTAAGGACCGGAGCGAAGCGAGGGCGGGTCGCTAGTGCTATAGCAATAGCACGCTGCAGTTTACAAATAAACAGTAGTTCTAGTAGTTGCACGCGTACGACTACGGGTACACATTTACGTGTAACCACGTTCGGTGCAGTGATCACTGATCAGTGCGCTGCAGACTTTTATAAGTGACACCACCGAAATAAGCTTTAACATTAGTAGTTTATAATAACTTGGCCACAGCACAGGTACGACGCACAGGTTAATTACAGGCGACGTGATGTGTGGCGTGTGCGTGTGGCGCATGGTTGTTGTGGCTACAGGTACAGAGCCGCGCCGCGCGGGTGCCGCATGCCGCGTCGTCGCGCGTGTGGCGTGCTGCGGCGTGCCGCGCGCGGCGCCTCGTCTCGTCCGCCAGTCGAGGAGCGTTCGCCGCGCGCACTGACCGCCTCGCGCCTTGCGCCTCGCGCCGCCGACCGCGACCGCGCGTGCAGTGACTGACGTGCTGTGCTGTGTGACCGACACTAATCTCTTATCGCCGTTCCGACACGGTGCACGGCGAGTGCAACACAGGACCACAATCACATTTACGAGTTTGGAAAAGTTTGCAATTATTCTCCGGTATGTACCGTTTTATTCATTAGCATATTTTATAGTAAGGTTACACACAAGTCCCGGGTTCAGTCCGCGGAAAATCACATAAAATAAATCTCCGAGTTGCGGTTAGTACCTACCTATCGTAAATTAAAAGTTGGTATTCCAGACATTCCCGCAGTCGCACCATATGGAAATAGATGTGTAAACTAAACTGCGTGATGTGTGCCACACACTATTTAGTTTTTGCGGGATTCTAATGTACCTAGGTGGTCTTTACGTTCGTTTTTAAAAGTACTTACCTACATGTACTGTACACTGTGCAGTGCGCTGTACACTGTGCAATGAAATTGTATTCTTTAAATGTAATCTTTGTAATCGACTTGTTGACTAGTTTGTTGTAGTACAACAAACAAAACTTTTTCTCAAAGATTACAACATGCTCTGTCCGATCCTTGAAGGTGTTATTAGGTATCGATATTAGATTACATTATAAATGTCCTTTTCAGTTTGCAAGTAAAAATAAATACTCCGAATAAAAGTAAATATTTTTTAGAAAACAAGGAAACTTAGGTTCATAGCATCAGTTGCATTGTCACAGGTGCCAAATAGGCTTGTTGAATAATATCGATACATCGATATATCGATACTGTTTTTTCAATGTATCGATATTTTTGAGCGATATTTAATATTTCGATATATCGACGTATCGATATAAAATTCCAAGTATCGAAAAGGTATAAAAATCGATATTTTTTTCAGACCAATAGGTAAACATTTATAAGTTTAAAAAAAACTAACACCTTTTTAACAAATTTTAACAAATTTTTGTTTGTTTGTTTTTTGGTCGACTTGATTTGCTGTTTTATGATTTGGTTGGTATAATTTGGCCGATATATCGATATTTTTTGAAAATATCAATATCGATATTGGTATTTTTATTAACAAAAAAAATCTATCCGGTATAATTATATCGATAATTAATTGCATTTCCGATATCCCCAGTGCTAAATTTATCATTGTGTTGTCACATTCATAAAATTTGCTAGATTTTGGGCAGTTTTGGTAATTTTTAGCCTTTTAGTTTTTTATTTGATGTGATAATGTGATTGTGATTATTTGTGATACCTATACACAGTACCTATACAAGTATACACCCATTTCGGATTGGACATTTGTTTTAATTTACTAAATCGGCAGGAGAGGTACCTATCCTATAATAAACTATTCAGCGACATAGTCATACAGAGCCACTGCTAGTCATACACCTGCAGTAGGTACGGCGTGTACGGTGCACGTGTCTCTCATTTAAATACTCTCACCACTATTATTAGATACGGTAAAATCTTATTTAAAACGTTAAATAATGACCACTTGACAATGATGACCCAGAACAATTATCGAGTAAGCCTACCTTAGCATTTCTTAAATAAAATTTGATCAATGAGCGACCATTTATCTCTCAGGGCACATTTAAAAGGAATCATTACAATAAATTGAAACGGCACGGCATCAGCAGCGCGTTGATAGTCTATCTATTTAATGGAGGTTCATAAATCTCGGACAATTTCCCGAACGTCCGTGTTTTCCACAGTGACGGCGACACAGATTGTTTTCCACGGGACTCGGGCGGTAGTCGGGTGCACCCCGCGACGCGCACCGGCCGCGTTTTCAGACGACACATCACACGTCTAGCTACTATTTTATTTATAGGTAATTTAATATTATAATAGCTTTTAACGTGTAATTTGCAAGCCTTTTGTTATAGCCTAAGATCCCACCGCTCAAATCGGTATGTATCTGTTTTTTGGATAAGACAATTTTTTTATAAATCTTACTTGATAGTAGAATTGATTACACCAGGGTTGCCTGGTCAAATTTGGCCGCATCTACCTTTAATTATAAATATTGTTCTCGAGTTTTGGAGAAAAAATGTAGTCACATGTTTTTTTGATGAATCCAACGTCATTTGAAAGAGAATAGTGTAGTGAGTGGAAAAAGCCATGGTTGCCAGCTCTCAGTCGGCCGCAACTTAAGGGTTGCCAGGTTTAAACAGGTACTCCACTGTTGATAATTTGCAGTCATCTGTTTTTTTAGTAAGTTATATATCAATTTAAAGGTTATTTTTTTCTCTACATTATAACATAGGGTTGCCTGAAAAATAATGGCCGCAAGTAGGGGTTGCCATCATTTGAATTAATTTATTCCACTTGATGAGGGAGCGAAAAACAAGAATAAAAACGAACAACAAAACATACCATCACGCCTGTATTCCCCGAAGGGTTCGACAGAGGTGTACTAATGTACACCAACAGTTCGCTGGTACTATCCAAGAACACCGTGCTCGACCCGGGAATCGAACCCAGGAGCTCTAGCGTAGTAGTCGCGCTTGGGACTACTAGACCAACGAGGCAGTCTAAACAAATCAACAAATAATATACAGGGTGGCCGGAGAAGTGACGTTCAAAGAGAAAATTTAGATTCCTCTAATCAAGGGGTATCCAAAACACCCCCATGTATGTTTCGCGATTTTCAGTTGCTTAGAAGATACAATTACTTTGATTATTTCCACCTGACATTGGTTTTGTGTTTTTTCTTTTATTGTTGTATGATTATAAATGTTTTTTTTTATGGTAAGGGATAACTATAATGTCAACTACTTCCCCTAAAATATTGTACACCTAGGCCTAATGGATCATGAAAAAATTGAGGTTAAAGTTCAAATTTTTTGCTTAAGGGTTTCAGTCACAAAAGATTGACTCTTATTTTTATGTTTGTTTGAATAGTGCAAGGGTTTCGGAGTATTTAAAAAAAATGCCACATATCTTGAAGATAAAAATACATTTAAAAAATGTAGAGGTCAGGATTAATTTCCTGTAAATTGCATTCAGTGACAAAGGAGTAACTTTTTTATGGAAACTGGAACAATATTTCTTTAAATTTTCATACCCCAAACAAAAAAATCTATAGGTTTGATGCCAAAACAGCGTGGTGGACAGCGAATTATTTCGTTTAGTGCTATTACTGCAAATTGCATGAAAAAACCTAATAAGACTGCCCGAACTGGGAATCATACTCCGAACCTTTAGCGTAAGAGTCGCGCTAACGACGACTTAACTAATTAATATTTTTTTTTTAAAGAACGGAATAATTCGCTGTCCACCACGCTGTTTTGGCATCAAACCTATAGATTTTTTTGTTTGGGGTATGAAAATTTAAAGAAATATTGTTCCAGTTTCCATAAAAAAGTTACTCCTTTGTCACTGAATGCAATTTACAGGAAATTAATCCTGACCTCTACATTTTTTAAATGTATTTTTATCTTCAAGATATGTGGCATTTTTTTTAAATACTCCGAAACCCTTGCACTATTCAAACAAACATAAAAATAAGAGTCAATCTTTTGTGACTGAAACCCTTAAGCAGAAAATTTGAACTTTAACCTCAATTTTTTCATGATCCATTAGGCCTAGGTGTACAATATTTTAGGGGAAGTAGTTGACATTATAGTTATCCCTTACCATAAAAAAAAACATTTATAATCATACAACAATAAAAGAAAAAACACAAAACCAATGTCAGGTGGAAATAATCAAAGTAATTGTATCTTCTAAGCAACTGAAAATCGCGAAACATACATGGGGGTGTTTTGGATACCCCTTGATTAGAGGAATCTAAATTTTCTCTTTGAACGTCACTTCTCCGGCCACCCTGTATATTATTTGTTGATTTGTTTAGACTGCCTCGTTGGTCTAGTAGTCCCAAGCGCGACTACTACGCTAGAGCTCCTGGGCTCGATTCCCGGGTCGAGCACGGTGTTCTTGGATAGTACCAGCGAACTGTTGGTGTACATTAGTACACCTCTGTCGAACCCTTCGGGGAATACAGGCGTGATGGTATGTTTTGTTGTTCGTTTTTATTCTTGTTTTTCGCTCCCTCATCAAGTGGAATAAATTAATTCAAATGATGGCAACCCCTACTTGCGGCCATTATTTTTCAGGCAACCCTATGTTATAATGTAGAGAAAAAAATAACCTTTAAATTGATATATAACTTACTAAAAAAACAGATGACTGCAAATTATCAACAGTGGAGTACCTGTTTAAACCTGGCAACCCTTAAGTTGCGGCCGACTGAGAGCTGGCAACCATGGCTTTTTCCACTCACTACACTATTCTCTTTCAAATGACGTTGGATTCATTAAAAAAACATGTGACTACATTTTTTCTCCAAAACTCGAGTAGAATATTTATAATTAAAGGTAGTTGCGGCCAAATTTCGCCAGGCAACCCTGGTGTAATCTATTCTACTATCACGTAAGATTTATTAAAAAATAGTCTTATCCAAAAAACAGATACATACCGATTTGAGCGGTGGGATCTCGTACTATTAAGCGTTTATCTGGCATAACAATAGTCTCTATTGTTCCGAGCTTTAAACGTTTATGAGAATACATCGGAATGAGTCCGTCAAGGTGCCAGTAAGCGTGCTCGTGGTAATCAATAACAAACAAATCAGAACATTTTATAACTTGTGAGTCCTACAGACGGACGGAGTCACTTGCAACACTCTCGTGTTAGCTGCCTAGCCGCCTAGCCACCTAATGCCTAGCCGCCAAGCCGCCTAGCCGCATAGCGTGGACACAGTGTGGAACATGTTTCTTCAAATCAATTTACTTAAATACTTGTGAACCTCGGGAACTATAGTGAAAACGACTCATGTTTATCCAGGAAAGATATTCTCTAGTGTGACATTCTACACGCAATCGAAGAGAAGATCAGAGAATAATATAATTTAAAACGTCTGTGCATAACAAATATTTAAGAAAAAATTATATAAGAGAGAAAACAAAACAATTTTCTATATAATTTTTGTTTGTCTATTTGTCTGTCGGTATATTTTTACACGCAAATAATACTGCATGAAACTGAAAGTGTACCTTGGTGAGTAGGTATCGTTATGTATAGTACAGTTCACCCATGCACAAAGTGCTAGGTATACAAGAGACATGTTATGTATCATACATGTGGCTGGCAATCAAAGCGACTGCAGACGTAGGTAGCGAAGCGTTCCACGCCAGGCTTGTACACGGCAGTAGCACCACATAATATTACATGGTAATGTAGTTTTATAATAAAAAACTTAAAATAGTCAAAGATTGTATTCCGTATCTGTATAAAGAATGCAATCCTTGTTCATCTTCCGTTTTGCGTGCTAACCTCCGGAGTGCAAGCAACAACACGCAAATATTGACGCGTGTGTACTGGCACATACATACGTACCCAGGTGGTACCAAGTACTTGATATTTATTTATTAAAGTTGTGTGATCTTGTTTCTGGGAACAATACGTCGCTGTAACAGGACGCGCCGGCGGCGGCGGCGGCGGCGGCGGGTGACGACACAGCTCAACAGATTGCCTTTACAAACATTAATTCATTTTTCTCGTTTCTAAGAAATATTTCCAAAAAATCATGTTTGGGCGGATTGAGGTTAACCAATTACTTATTCAATACCAAAAAACAATGTTATACTCGTAGTACATACATTTTGTATGGTTCCATATTAATAGGCTAGGAGAGAAGAGGTGGCCTACTAATTTGTATCGCAAATAATGATGACCTCATGGGACACTATGCCATTATCACTGGTTGAGAATTGTACAATGTTAAGCCCATTGAGTATTGACCAGTCGTGGTCGTCCGAGCACGTTGCGGTTGTGTTCGTCGTGAAGTCGTGACGTAAGTGAGGCCCGACAGTCGACACTAACGCCTCATCTAATCCGGAATGGTTTATTGGTACCTACAGTGCCTTAATTGGGTGGCTCACAACAATTAATGGCAGCGCCGTGTGAAATATTACTTAGAAAAATCTAGTTAGTCTGGGAGCTGACATATTTTTGGACCTGGAACAATTAATTGGGCTTATTGGTTACTCAAGATAATAATGGCCTTCCACAGAATACAACCTCAATATTGAAAGTAATAATGAATCGTAAATATAAATCAATCTTACAGTTAGTTAAATATAGTTAATTATAGGCGTGTATAAAAAGTTCGAACAGTATAAACACGTCCCGTCATACCATACAGAATGTTTAAGTAAGTACATAGTTTAGTGAACAGTTTAGCAAGTTGACGTCGCGACACTGCGGCTCGCGCGCGCCGGCTATAATTAGCGGCGCAGTGGGTGTGCTGCACCTGGTCGCGCGCGCACTCACACGTCGCACGCGCAACACGTCACCAGCACTTCCACACGAGCGCAGCAACAGGTTACATAGTGTCGCGCCCTGCCGAGTGCGCGCTGCCCGCGGGGCCCGCCCTCTGTGTACTGTGGTTAATCAAAAACAGTGCACTCCAATTATTAGCATTAGGAAAACGCTGTTGTGTGCCCAACGTGCCCAATAACAGAATCGCTGCGCGTTAGTGCAGTGACTCGCACTGGCATCCAACGCAGATTATCTGCTTGATTAAGTAGTAGTATGTTGTAGTAGCGCTACAGTACACCATACAAATTTTCCGATACCGCTGCACACCACAATACCAAATGTCAAACTTGTCAAAATTACGTTTGTACACGTGCAAATGCAAATGTGTGCGTAGAGTGCGAGAGTGCGTAGGGTTTGTTGGCAGTACGTCCAGCAAGAACACCGGCAGAATGCGGGAGACCTGAGGTATCTGACGTTAGAGAGGGGCGGAGAGTGGCCATTCTGTTATTATTTATTCTGTGGCTACAGTGACTGTATTTGTATGAAATACCCAGTGTTGTCTATATTGTGTACAAGTGGCGATCACAATTCACAACGTACAACATAAGTGTCATTATCATTATCATGTTGTCGACAACACAACATAGCTAGCTCTACTCGCCCCAAGAATGCTTAATTAATACAGGTCTATAGATAATGCACTAAGACAGTAAAAAATCTTAGAACGTTGAAATCATCACTGCTATAAGTAATAAGGGAAGATTCTATTGTCATCAACCGGGCACAAATCGAGACTCCGAGCTGCTACTGGGAATATCACCAGACAACAGTTTGCTCAACCCGGGAATCGAACCCAGTGCCTCGGGCGGCGAGCGAGCAGTCGAGCTTACTTCTGCCACTGGAACAATGAGAGACTAGACTAATAATATAAATCATCTCAATATTATGAAGATCTTCAAGCAAAATTACGATGCGTTTTATTAGAGTAGGCAACGTGGCGTTATGTTGTCTATAAACGGATAATACATAAACATTTATGTTTTATGGATGTTCAAATACTCATCCAGATCTGTGATGAGCCCCTCGCGGCGCCACCGCTCCTCGTCACAGTACATGGCACTCATACTAACAACACCAGGTACACGAACACGAGCTGCCGTGGCGCGCGTGGCGCGTGTCGCTTGGCGTGTCACCGACACAGTTAGCTGGGTACTCACTTAGCAGTGTTGCATGTAACGTATCAGATACTGTATCAACCTGCAAGTGGGTACGGCTCGTCCACGGTCCACCGCGTATCTAGCTACGTGCTGCCGGAGACGCCTTTGTGTTCCCAGTGATACCGCCACTCGGCGGGTCACTGCGAGCTTACAGCGCTCCACGCGCGAGCGGCTCGCAGCGGGCTCGTAGCTACGTACTCACTTGATACCGTATCTGATACATTACATGCTACACTGCTAAGTGAGTACCCAGCTGTTCACACTATCATAGAAGAACCTGAACACCGCTCAAACCTGGAATGGAACCGTCAGCGTCAGCCGCCGCGCAGGCGACTCACACCACCGAGACAGTCATCAGAACGGTAGTGTGCGCTCGTATGTGTGAGCCGTGTGCGACGCGTTACCTACTCGACAGTTATAACAAACACTGAATTGTATAAAACTTTCATGTTGATGGAACTAACAAATACACAAATGAACGCCAGTCAGTCTGGCCGCTTGTCCAGCAAGCTTGGCCTGGCGACTGGCGTTACCAGCGCGTGCTATGAGAACCACATGAGTAGGATATGTGATGTGACCGGCGCGCGTTATTTTCGGATGTGACTCGAAGCGCGCGCCACTCGAATACATTTTCATATGTTTCTGTTCATTAATAAAATTGTTTCTCAAAGACTTGTAAATGTTTGTAGCGCACTGTGCACATTGCTCTGTGCACATTGCACCTACTTACGCAGTTTTGTAAAGGCACGAGTCTCCACTTAGATTAGATACACGCCGTCGGTCACCGAGAAAATATCCAAAGATTTCCTCACGATGTTTTCTTTCACAGTTTCAGTGGTAATTATAATTATTATCTGTTCAATTCCTTCGAATAGTCAGAGGTGTGTATAAGGGTGTGTACCTTGAACTAGAACCAAAGGCCACTAAATAATATATAGGTGCTAACTTGGCAGTGCAGGCACAGTTGCACACATCTGCATCACCAGGCTATCATTGCTTTAGTAAACAGGCACGCTCAGTCCAAGTACGTGGACGTAAACCTGTTACTAAATGAATAACTTTTAAAACGTAATAAAAGAAATAATATTTGTAGGTAACTCATTTCATTTATAGATATTTCTTTTTCATAATAAAATAAACCCCATATTGAGTGAACGCCCCGCTTCTTCCGTGTGCACAGAGGAGTGCTGTATTGTATTCATTCGACTTTTCCGAAACCACTTGAACGTATTGCTGGCAGATGTAAATAGTCGCCGGCTCGGCGTGGTGGCCACTGAGATTTGTACTTATACACACAGTTAAATGCACTTGGCCGCCTAACATCTTCAAATTAATTCTGATTTATAACATAAACCGTAATTGTTGAAGCTCAATTTCGTACAAATTGCAGCACATCGTCTCTTTAACAATCGTCTCTTTAACAAGTAAAGTCGTTGACTTGTCTCAATACTAGTCGCCATCGCCACGTTATCACGTACATACATAACGCAGCACGCGAAGGCTCGCACTCACACGCGCACAAGTAATGCGCGCATGTTATGTGGCGCGAGGCGGCCGCTATACAGTAGAGTGGCAGCCAATCTGTCTGAAGGGCCGTCTGGTCCATCACGAGCCACGAGCCACGAGCCACGAGTTCACGACGCACAACTATTGGAGCAGATTTAATTTAGATTTAGGTGGTGACATGTGACGGTCACCGACGTACTTCAACCTTTTCACTCGTGTGAATAGATGAGTGTAAACCAATTTAGAACGATGAGCTGCCCAGCTCAGCAGCCGTCTAACTCAAACTCAATATAATTTTCTGTATAATTTTCTTTCTTTTTTTAAGTATCTGTTAATAATTTGTGTATATAGGTTTACTTTGCCTGAATTAAATTTTATTATTTCCTCTTATATCTATATATACTATCTATGTATACACATTATTTGCATTTTTAAATGTTTTTATAAAAAACAGAAAATTTAAAAATAAAAAAAATAGTAGCCCACCGGCATAATGTAATTGTATACCCTGTGCCACCGGTATCCGGAACGTTTTATAATCGTTGTATTTTTCCTGCGATGAGGTGCTTGATTAATACTATTAGGCGAGCAATAGGTACGTAGATAATATCGTTCTATAGCGTCTACCGTTGAACTTATAAACACTATCAAGAGTCAAGACATTGTATACTATACTATATTATACGTGTACTGTGTGTGGTACTTTGAACTATAATATTACAAAGTTTGTGAGGTTGTAGGAGGTGATCTCTGGATCTACTGAATCGATTTTAAAAATTCTTTCACTCTTACAAAGACACATTATCCCTGAGTTCTAAACATAATTTTAATAATTACTTATAATAATAATGGGGCGGGTCGCTAGTTACATACAATACTTATAATTTACTACATAATAAATTTTTGTTTCGGTTGGATAGGTACATACCTCCTTCATATATTGTCTGAGTACTTAGCTGCTACCTGTGCCTTCATTTCACGCATTTCACCGAACAGTTGAAGCGATTATCATAATCGTATGTCGCGACATGTCGCACGCACGCTTGAACGCGCGTCCTCCAGGTCACCACGCCGCGCCGCGTCGCGTCTTCACTAATTAGTGTGACACGCGTCACTGCGCGCCGCGTTGTGGCGAATGACGCAATTACACGTTACTAAGTACACAAAACGTCACAACTTGTTGACACGCTTTATTTCATAGAATGACAATTTGAAATGGGGTGTCAATACCATTTTACAATTTTTGTCTTCACTATGCGAGAGTGTGAATGACGATGGCTGAAGTGATTATATTGATGCTTCCACACTTTGTGGAAAGATCACATGATGTAACTGTGTGCTCATGTACATGTGTATGTGATAGCCGGACCCCGAAGGTACATAGACTTGGATTGCTTGCTCCACCTTAGACCCGAGATACTTGTGCTTGCCATCCGGTAAGAGTGACGGTCAAACGCATTCAAGTCGGCAATACAATTATTATGATCCAATGTAGAAAATGTGGCTCTATTGCTCCAATGTAACTGAATGTTATTTTGATACTATAAGTATAACACGACATTTTGACACTATGCGTAACTACCGCGTAAATTCGAGAAGCAAAGTAAATAAAGTCAAATGTTCTGTTTGAATTTGATTAACATAATATGACTGAGATAAATGTCAAGACCTAGGACGATTGAACCATAATTATCGTCCTAGGCGTCAACAATGAACTTTAGGCTAAAACAAAATTTGTTGTGAAGGTGTACGTTGTGCATTTCTGTTGAGACAACACACTTGTGAAGCATTTTTTGGGTGCGGAAAATCCTGTTAGACCAGAGACATTTGCGATGAATACAAAAAGTATTCAGGAAGCGCTGACACTAAAGTAATAAGCTGTCTGGCGGAGTGTCCGGTGGCGACAAGACAACCGCGACACTTGACACTGCCAGTGTCGCCACTACCCGACACTCGCCGCTGCCGAACTTAATTTCCGGCGACGCCCGCGGCAGCGCGCTAGTTTACTTTCAACCAATGGGTTATGTATCTCGGCGGAGGTACTTTTCTATGTTGTGGTTTGACTATATTGGAAATTGGCGCGTCTCAAATCAACAAATGAAATGCCATACCATTTACTTACTTTCCCTCCGCGAGAACGAGTCTCCTCACAGATGCGCATAAAGTGCACTACTGGGCATAGTGCACAGATAGAATACTTCACACGACATCGACAATACTTCAGGCTATCCTCACGACGTGTTTCTTACCGTTTATGCGAGTGATAATTAATTAGATAGTTAGTAGGATTTCAAATTGTCTAATTGCCAAATTGTCTAAGAATGTCAAAATTATCTAATTAGATAAAAAATGAGCGCCAGGAGAGCAGCGGCCCGCAGCCGGCGGCGGCCATGCCATATGAATTACACATGTCGCGACCACCTTGACACATTAACACATATCGTATCCAAATGGATACGATCAAACTGTTAAATAGTTCTTTCTAGTAGGACCCACCAAACTTTATAGCGTAGGCGTAGGCACTGTCTAGCTACAAGTCATTATGTGTAAAATAATAGGCCTCTTTGAGGTGGCCCGTCCCCGACCGTCCGTCAGTCCGACAACACAATACCACCGAAATTAGTTACACTCGACGTGATGTGACGTGACGTGACGTGACGTGACGTGGCCACACTGAACACAAGGAACTAGCACGCACACGTGACACGCTAAACACAATAGCCACAGCTTTGCAAAAATGTTATTGTTTTTAATAAGTGTTCAACTCTTTTCAACTACATTTTAGTGACAATTCACTCACAAAAGTTTTCCTTATTGGCTGTCGTTTGGTCAAGTTTAGTGCGTAGAGCCGCATGCCGCGTGATTCGAAATGTACAAATGAAACTTCTTAGGTACATGTGTATGTGTAGTCACTAAACGTTCCCCTCCACACTAAAATGTATCTTCTGCAGTGGGTGCACTTATTTAAATGTAACTAACAAATACTCAAGAATCAAATCCAGGAATAGGGGAATCCAAAGCAATTTGGAACAAAAGTGGTGGAAAGTTAAAGATTATCGCTCAAATTCGTACAGAGAGAGAGAGTAGGATACTCTGTAGTAAATGTAATGCAATGAAGAAGTGTAGTTGTAGTGTCGCGTAAGCGCCTCCGCGTCCCCGCACTCCCGCAGTGAGGCGCCATCAGTTACAAGTCGCGTGCTCTGCAGGCCCACCATTGCCTGACAGAACACCCTATCTGTTACTTATTGTATTCTACCTTTCATATAAATTAACTGAAGAATTCTATATTTGGCACTATGTAGTTATAGGTACGTACATACAATCTACTTTGCCAGCCTAGAACTCTTGTATTATTCACATCAATTCAATTGTTATATGAGAGCACGCACTCGACTCACACATATTTCATTATCATACATTTCTAAACCTAGAGAAGTAATATTATATTTTTCAACAGAAACTGCCTCTTTACTATAACATGTATATCTGCAGCTCAGCATGTTTTGTATACCGAGTATGAACACCCGACCTTCCCATTCGACATTCGTAACTTGGTTATCGTGACCAGCTTTAAGTAGCCCCCGGTACCGTATTAGTAGCTACTGAATAATACTTGTGATCTCGTTCACTGTGCGCCGGAGACACACGCGTTTACATTACAGGTATGTACAATTTGTGGGTGTTACTGTTAAATATAAAATGTGAGTGCTTTCCGAGGTAAAGTCATGAAACGCTTGCAGTGCGCCGCGCAGACCAGCTACACAGTCACACAGGCACGGGCACCGGGCACGCTCTGCACGTGTCCAAAGTCAAACCTCATTTTATATTATTTTATTTAAAACAAAGATGTTATGTAGCTGCCTCGTTGGTCTAGTGGTCCCAAGCGCGACTGCTACGCTAGAGGTACTGGGTTCGATCCCCGGGTCGAGCAAACTGTCTGTGAAATTCCCAGCAGGAGCCGGAATCTGGATTAGTGCCCCGTTGATGGCAATAGCCTCTGCCTACCCCTTCGGGGAATCCAGGCGTGTTGGTATGTTATGTTATGTAGATATGCAATACCTATAACAACTTAGTTGTTGTTATGGCTACATGCAGCACAGTGGCAGTACACACAACGTACATTAATTACGTTGTTACCTCTTAGTCGACTAGTGTCCACGCCGCGCGTCGTGTTCGCACGATACGTCGCACAGTAGAGTTCTTGTGTAACGCAGCATTCCTGCGCTGTTTGTAATAAAATATGTAAAAATATCGGACAATGTTTATTCAAAGCTTTGCCGGAGGAATGAACCCGTCGCGCGTCGCCCAGCCCCCGCGGTCCCGCACACAACGCGAGTCAATACAAATTACGCGTTTATACCTTTACTCCACGACACTTAAATGCGGACGATGTATTATTTACTTATAGTTGTACACCTTGTACCTGTAAAGATAATGGAATATCACTCTTCGGTATAGTTGTTATATAATACGTATACGTCACGCTCGGGGCGGCACGAGAACTACCCTAACAGTGATGAGCTGTTCAGCTGTATTTGTACACAGGTACAGCTAAACAGTAAGTAGTCGTAAGGGCGGCAGTTCCTACAAATTGAACCCGAGTGACGTACCTGTAACGAGTACGACCCGCGACGACGACATTCTGAACTCGGGCGCGCCGCGGCGAGTCGCGACATCTATCACATTTTAAGTAACAACTCAACCTCAAAATGCTGAAATCTTAAGTAGGCTTAAATTAGTTAGTTAGAAATTCTTAGGTATGTGCCCATCATCATCATCATCTGCCTGCCCTGTCCCAAGCTAGTGTAGGGAGCGCAGCCTATCCTTTTCTTCCATTCACCCGTCCTCCATCATACTTATTATAAAAAACCTGGCCATGGAAAACATACTTACGCCATTTTCCAACCTGGGCCTTAAACCAGGAACTTTATACCAACAAATTCATTAGCTCAGGATAAGTGAGGTCGGCCGTCTGACGACACCGCGTCGTCGCACAACGCCGACGCCAACGCCAACGCCAACGCGACGTCTACAAGGAAATGTACCCACTATGTTGAGCTCCGCTCTTATTATAGGAATTCAAATCATATTTCTTTTGCAAAAAAAAAACAATAAGAAAAAGCACTTTCCTTTATATACTTTGGATAGCGAGGGATCCACGAAAACATTCCATTAGTGGCGATCTCCGAGGTATTGGGTTATTTGTGGCAAAATACCTGTACACATGTGTATCTACTGGCATAAAGGTACGTAGGCTGTGACGTAATTATAGTGTGCGGTACACAACACACAACACGTGTGAGGTGCCGCGGCGTCGCTCGCCTCGCCACGCGCCTTGCTGCTTATTCATATTAATGGCAAACCCGTGACATAGTGCCGTGAGATGGACACAATAATTTCTAACTTTCGTATAAGTATATAATTTTAACATAAATATATTAATATAATAAGGTAATGTACCACACCATAACTTACAAGCAACAGATACTGCCTGCTGCTCTTCACGCAACCGCTGCACCCCCAGTGCCAGTGCCACAGTGCACGAACAAACAGCACGTCAACATCGAGCCACAAAGTATATCGAGCATACCTTACAAGCTACAGGCAAACCTAGCGAGCTCATAATATGGATAATATATCTAAACGCATAAAGACACTGCCGTGCAGATCGTCCGTCAATATAGACACGGCACAATTTATCATACGATAGACCACCAAATGTCAATAACTGATAGTGCGACATAAATATTAAGCATATTTTACGTAAATATGCAATAATTTAGTAGATGAAGCATTTGCCGGTGGAATGCGCCCGCGCCCGCGCACCCCGGGGCCGTGGCCGGCCGCCAATCGCCGCCCATTAATGACCGAGGCATTGCTCACGCGGTCACGCCTCGTTCGAAGAATTGCCCATCGAATCTAGACCTCGTTTCCGCTGAAATGAGCCTTGAGCGACTAATAACATAAAGCTGACAAATTACCTGAAAACATTGTAACATTCATTCGTACGTTAAATTATAACTAGCTAGTTAGTGTACAAGGAATTTGTATAAACATCATGTGGCGCGTAGAGAAATCAAACATTTTGAAAAAATGCTGAATTAATTCTCATCTCACAAATAAGTGAAGCTAATAATGATAATAGTTGTGTATATATCATTATCAATATCATTGATTTAATTCGCCAAATCACAGAATATGTAGTAGCCCGAATTTAACACGAATGGACGAATTGATACCTGTATTCGCACGAAGATGATTTGTTTTGTTGCGTATTTACACCGGAATTTTGTAGGCCTAAGTTATTGATACACATTCTTACTGCGAGCAAGTTATGTTGGCGAGTGGGCGGAGAGAGATCGATCTATCATTGTGGAGTTACGGACGGTTATCGGGCTCAAGAGCGTAAGCCACAAAAGTGGTGACACCGGGAAGAACATCAGCACAGCCTTCGAAGACCAGCAGCTTAGTCATCACCTTCCCTCACAGCACCCTCCAGTACACGAGCGAGATTCACAGCCAGCCAGCACTCTTCCGGCTTCAAGGGACACCTTGACCACACGCCTGCAGCACGACCGCGCATGTCTCGTCAGAGCCCTCAGTGCACATCAGCGACTTGGCACAGCACACTGCACTGCGGCCGGTCAAAAGGAGAGAACATCTCTCCTGATCGACGAAGCAGCCAGCCACTACGCTACACTGCACCACCTGGAGCTGGACGCACTGAGGACACTACGCAGCATCACCTCGACTCATTGCGGACTATGCTTCATCCTGTTCCGAATCACTAGATTTTGGGAATCTTAAACAAATTATTAATTGTCATGTGTCGCGCGGTTATATCAATCAATACGAGTATGTTCGAGATACCAGTACACCAAGTAAAACCTTTACCTCTAAACGTTATCTATTACGATACATATATTTTAAGGATTAGCTGGAAAACGATAAAGTTGTTCAATCAAGATTTTATGTAGCGCATGAATTTTATTACGTCGGGCGGCGGTCGCAGCGGCGGCGCGGCCGCAAGCGGTGCGATCTCCATGCCACGGAATTGAAGCGAAGAGCGACGCGGCCGCCCGGTTCGCCACTCACCGCGCCGCTGGTCGCACCGCTCTATCACAGTCTTGGTACTCGTGTGGCTATATTTCGTCATTTCGTGACATATCACTCAGTCGCTCGTATATTTGTTCCCACCGCGCCCCGCGCCACCCGCCCATCGCTACAAAGATTTGCTCAGCAAAATTCGCGCGCGCTTTCGCTGAGAGTGGCAAGTCGTGGCATACTTCATACATTAAATTTTAGTACATTTGTTCGCACCGTTGGTCGCAGTCGCCAACGCTGAAAGAGAATTTTTCGTGGCTTTCGGGCCATCAGCCACCAGCCCCACATACTAGCAACACCATCTGGAGTGCCACCGCTAAGCTTAAGTGGGGCCAGGAATAAGAAATAGCTACGCTAAAACTTACCTGTTTTTGTCTGCATTATGTGGGTACTGGTTAGAATAATTATATTGTACCAAGGTTGCAGTGTGGTAACATTTTCCAAGATGTAACATAAAATATATAACGTTCCAATATAAGTTCTGTTGGGTGCATCACAAGAGTCATATAATAATACCAAAGTGTAACAAGACAAATTTTATTGGTACACAGTTCTGTGATACCACGTTTACTGTATCGTATCGGGTGTATCGGGTGCAGCAACTCCTGCGCCGCCTGTTAGTACCATGTCGAAATACTTCTTCTGCTACTAGTTTAATAAATATGTAATCACGTTTTCCAATGAATACGAGTATATAAACAGTTAATACACATCACGAGTGACTCAGTAAGTCGGCCGGTAGAGAGGGGTAGAGAGGGGTACAGCGGAAAACAACGTGGTCCGCGGACACCTGTATCATACTTACCTATACACTGTTCCTGTATTTTTTGTGGACACTGGACGTGCTGCACTTCAGCGCAAGCACGCCGCGCTGCAGCCTGCCGCGGCGGCAGGGGGGGGGGGGGGGGCGCGGGCGGAGCCGGTGCGGCGTTTATTGCTGTTTATGCTACACCCAACATGATGTGCTACAGTTCACCACAAACTAGCTTGCGTTTGGCAGCGACAGGAAAGTAATACAATCTGGTTTGTGAGTAAAACTTCAGTGCACATTAAGTGTGGCGCCGGCGCCGCTGCCGCCATGTGCCGCACTCAACACAGAATGCACTCGTAGTACTTACTGAACATTACTGATTTTGTATTTTATTTATGGTATAGTTACTAGCTGTTGCCCGCGGCTTCACTCACATCCGACTTATTCTTATATTTTTTTATATCCTATATGTTATTCTATATGATTTTAAAATGACTGCCTTGGTCTTAGTAGTCTTAAGTGCGGCTGCTACGCTAGGGGTCCTGGGTTCGATCCCTGGGTCGAGCAGTTTTGTTGGATTTTCCGTGAAATTCATAGTAGCAGCTCGGAGTCTTGGTGGAAACGCGGTAGTGTGATTTATTTGATGAAAATAAAATAACAAAATATCCTAAAAAACCTTGACACATAATGTACGTAACTGGGAGCGCAGCACGGATCACTTTATATATGGGACCGCAGTATATAAGCGAGCGTTTATACAGAAAACAATAGTTAAGAGCAATAAAACTGCCGGAGAGACACTAAAATAGAATTTACGATAAAAATCCAAGTGGCTTCGTTTCCCGAGGCGGTCGCGGCGGCACGCGGCACGCGGCACGCGGCGCGCGACGCGGCGGTGGTGGCGGCATTGCCCGATGCGGCGGCATGGCGTGGTGGACGCCGCACTTTCTGAACGCTTCACCAAATAAACGTCTCTGTGAAATTTAATAACCATTCTCCACTATATCGGTATTTCCGCGACGCAACACACATGTTTTATTCATGAAATCACTATAAACATGCGGTTGGTGTGTGAAACGTAATGTAATGCATACCTTCAGTTTATATTGAACGATTTCCCAGTCGCGTCACGACATCCCAATCCTGTGCATTGTATCAATGACGATGCCCTTTATCTGCACCTATGTTATTTTCATGAAAGCTGTGACAATTATCGTAGGTACTGACACACATTAAATACATTTATGTAGCTCGACACGGTGGTGATTGTTATGCGAATAGCTGTGTGACGCGCGTCAGTGTCAGTGAGCGCGGGTCGCGCCGCAGGTCGCGCGGCGGCGCGGCGGCGGCGCGCCACACGGTGCACTGGGATGTGTCGCCACTCGCCACACAGAAGGTCCAATAAACACATTAATTACCCCGTAATATCACCAACCTTTTTCTAACTGTCTTGGGGTGGGCTTCCGGTGTACCCAATTGCGCGTGAGTATCAGTATTTTACATGATGCGACTACCATTAGTGTGGTCTACCGTCACTATAACCTAATCCCTCTCATTCTGAGAGGTGACCCGGGACCAACAGTGGAGCAGCAAATAGGTTCATGATGATGATGAACACGGTGACCTGCATGAGAGCTCCGCATGCTGTCTCGGAGACATCGTGTGCAATAATAGTGGACGTATCATAGTTCACCTTTTGTATTAACTGTTGTGTAATATAATGTATGCGAGTTAACACTATTACGCTAAATGTAACATCTACATGTTACCTAGCTGGCATTGATTTAGGCATACATTATTATATCTTATCGTAATTAGGCAGGAAACGAACAAAAAATATGAGTTATAAACTCAACACTGTCAACATCCGCGTCGCACCCGCGAACAGATAGTGAAGTGTAGTGGTCGTCCGCTGTCCGCCGCTGGGCTGGCTGCTTGTACCCACTCGTGTTTGTGTGACACGTCAGCAGGCGGCACACTGTTGTGTCGTGCTTGTGCCAGTGTAGCTCCAGCGTCCGCGGCGTGTGAAGCAAACGGTATGTGTGAACATTAACATAACATGCTCATCACCATTGTCAAGTCGACACGACATAGCTACAAGTCTATTGTCTTTTGAAATACTTGTGTCCTCTATTCGGTTCGGCCGTGAAATATTATTTGCATGCGTTGTGTGGTTCCAGCCGCAGATTCGGATTCTTAGATTTAAATCTTTTGTATATTATGTTATCACACAATTATAAACATCGTTAAATCATAATCTAATTTGCGAGATTGTAAGCTGGCGTCGGCGTCGCGGGCAATGGGGGCGTTTTGTGTGTCAAATAACATACGTGTTGATGACGATTAGTCTGTAGCTGCGACTAGGTTCGGAACGGGATCCTATATGTATTGAATGCCACTACAAAATATTGTTCCCCATGTTTTTTAAACATACCTAATTACTTGTTTACTTTATCTTTGTTTATTTTTTATTATCCTACTAAGTAGTATCATGGATAACTAACACAATCAATATTATCTCGTAACATGATTGTTTCATCACTCTGTAAGCGTCGTCAATGCGTAAAACGATTGTAGCCGATGAGGTGTCCACGCGAACACGACCAAACTCCTAGCTTCACTACGGAGCCCAGGCAGCTGCAGTCGCTGCAGGCATAGCCGACGGGCGACGACTACTTCACGCCACACCACCGAGGCGCCCACCACATTTTAGTTATAATGTTATTCAGATTTTTGGTAGATTTAAAATCAACTGTAGTTTCATTCACATAGTAGGTAAATATAATAACTGTACATGATAATAACACTGGTATTTGGTACTATAAACAGACATTGTGACGCTGTGTCGATGGTATGTTAATACTTGTATTATGATGTGAGATGTACATGTGCGCAACGCGACAACGTCACGAGCACGACACGACACGACACAACACGTGTACGCCGTGCTGTAGTGGAGCGAGTGCGACCCGCGGACAGCACACCAACAGATGTCGCGGACCTGCCCTCGTAGTTCTTACACACCTACTATATGTATATATAATATATAAATCCGTTTATATAGAGTATAGACAACCGTGCGGGCTACATGATTTTTGTCATTGTTTTGTGTCATGCTGATTATAGAGGACGCGGATCAGCTAGTATTTAACAATGAGGTGACCGGACGATAACACAGACCAGGATTTGAAATTGTTAACAAACGCCGAGAACATCTATAGTACTACTAAAAAAATTACGACATTTTCTTGTGTGTTAAAAATGTATGATCCGCAGTCGACATCGACGTACATTCGACAATTTGTTTGATCACACCTCGTGAGCAATGATTCAATTGAGCCAGCCTTTGTGAGGCGTGAGCGCCGCGCGCCGCGCGCCCGCACTGGCCGCGCTCCGCAGAGCGCGCGCGCTGATCCGCTCCCACGGTATCTACGAATTGCCATTAGACAAGTTGTTGATTTATAACCGTCTCGTAGTGCTTTGACATATGTGCTAAATCATAGTTTATGTATTCTGATGCTATTAAAATAATTAATATCACTCGCTCTACAAAATACTGTGATATTGTCACAATGTCATTGACATCTTTTCAGAGGGTGCGGCCGGGCAAGAAAAGTAAACAAGTCAAACCGATATTTTCAAAATCCGGCCCTCAAAGGAATAGGGGGGGGGGGGGGGCATAGCGGGCGCACGACTTAAAATCCTGTAGTGTAGTTCGTCCATTCTTCGTTTTACGAAGACTCGTTAAATCAATTAATTTCTAATCTAGTCGCACAAGGATTACGATGCGTGCCGTCATAAAATGACCATACTAGCAGAGTACAAAGGTCAAAGGGTAATAGCCTTAAACAAACAAGTGAAAATCACGTTCAAAAATTGATAGATACAGTCATAGATACTCGTACATACCTAGCAAGCTAATAGAAACGTTATAAAACAGTTAATGTTTGTATTGCTTCATGTCTCATATGAGCGTCGCCAGTTCGGGTTCGCCACCTCCTACCGCGGATACAAATCAACAGCTTGTACATTGACTTATACTGGCCGACGCGACGCGACGCGACGCGAGCGGTTTCTTAGTAAGTACATCCACTAGTTCCCGAGTGTCTGCTTGTACCACAAGTGTTTATGACACTAATTGTATTAATTTCTCAGATATGTAAGTATATATGTACGTAGGTACTTAGGTACCAACGTAAGTCGGAGTCAAAAGTGGCCGTTAAACATGTAACTAAACAACGACATACACACTTGACTTACCTATTCAATTTAATTCAAAATAGATACGATTTGATAGAAAGATCAGCAAAGTAAACTCAATTATTTAAAATGCTAACTTTTAATCTGATAAATACACAATCTTATATATCCAATCTGCGGAATTGATTCCTTAATGGAGAACCATTCAAATGTTAGAGTATTATTATAAGATCAATAGACAAATGTTTAGGTAGGTACAGACGTACAGTTTCCTACTTATCTGTATATAATATGGCCCAGCTGTGCGGTGCCTGTGGCCCTGTGCACCTGCTTGGGTAGTGCCAACTATATTGTGTATGTTTTATGTCACCACGCCCGTATTCCCCGAAAGGTTGGGCAGAGGTGTATTAATGTCCACGTTGTCCACCCACAGATACCGCTATGTTTACGTCCCTTGTAATAGGGGGAGAGCCTATTGCTATACGTAGCTTCACGCGTGTTTCCCATAGGAGTAGGCAGAGACTATAGATTTCCACTTGCTACGATCTAGGCACATTACTTTCGCTTCATCTATGCTCATTAACCTGCCCTGCCCTACCGTGCCGCCGCTGCTGCCGGGGCATGCGGCAGCAGGAGGCGGCAGGGTATGTCGAACTCGTACCGACTACAAGCCGCACTCGACATCGCTTGCGCTTCGCGTCGTGGGCGCGGCGCGGGGCACATCACCGTCCGACCTCACTCGACACTCACTCATCTTCCTACTACGGATGTTGATGTTAGTAATTATGCACACGATACACCCACAAAGGCCGCTTAACATATTCTCCGAGCCCGCAGTGGCCGCGGTGGCCGCGGTGGCCGCGGTGGCCGCTACAAAGCGCGTGCTACTTCACAGCATTATTTTTATTTATTATTTATTTATATATGCTTAATTGTAAACCAAGAAAAAGTACAACACAGGTAAGATATTTATATATTTTCTTTGATAAAAGACATACAATTTGCATGACAAAATCTTCACTGTTTGTAAATATGTCGGGCGGGGTTTCGAATCGGATTGGTTGCGTCGCGAAGCGCGCACGCCGCTGGCCGGACAGTGTGCCACAGTGCCACTCACGCGATCGTTCGTCACTATTACAACGTGACAAGTGTTGACATAACATGTTGTGTCACTCGCGCTACTGTGCTGCGTGCTGCGTGCCGCGTGCTGCGTGCCGCTCCACCGCGCGTGGGTGTTTTCGGCGCGACTTTTATTTCCGTGCAGCTTGTTATATTATTGATAGTGATGGATGTTTATTTGCTAGCTGTTGCGCGCCCCGTCGGGTTTTATGCGTGTGTTCAATTATCGCGCAACATTATTTGTGTTCTTGAAGTACTATTTGACGTCAGCGACTTTCTATTTTGGAGGTAATTTTTTTGCAAGCTTGGTTGTTGCGAGGTGATTGATCTATGAAACATCCGAGTTAGAAACATCTATCCCGAGCAGTAGGTAGGCTGTATTAGAAACATATAACGTGACGTAACTATAAGTTACGCAATATAGTGTGGACGACGTAACACGTGCATCGTGCATCGTGCACATGACACCCACTGCATGGTTCACTCAACCGCTAAGGGCTGTTTCACCACCACTGGATAGCCGCTAACCGTCAGATAATTACAATAAATGATCAAACTGTTTTTTAAATTGTCTGCCAAGTAACTTAACGATCTTATCAGGAGGTGTTAAACAGGCGCCAGAGCACATGCAGCACCACACAGGCTACACTCAAACTCTTACTAACTTAATAAATTCACAAACTTTAACTTTAATTGATTGAGATAAAATCATTGCACAGAGCGTCGAGTGGTTTAATTCCTCAAAAAGCGGCTGAATTGAAATAGTATATTAAACAATGTTGGGCACGGAGGAAGTGGGGCGGTGGGCTCACAAGTCGGGCGGGGATTCACCTAATTAAAGACAGATTAAAAAGGGGACGATGAGAGAATTCATAGAAACTGGAAACAAGTTAAATTGATATTGTTTATTTTAATTTTGGTTGTAAAGTCGGCGGCCCGTAATTACTTCGAGAAGCCGCCCCGCGCGCCGCCGCCGCATCTTTAGCGTTATGAATTTACATAACATCATTAATTATATTATTACACTGATATGAATCATTAATTGGAAAAGTCTACGAACACGGTAGCGGATAATGCTTAAAAAGTGTATTTTCCGCTAGGTGTTATCGTGTACTGAACGCCTGCGGCTGCGCTACACCTACAATATTACGTTTATACTTATACGCACGCCCTAATTGCATTAATCTTCGGTTTAGAGGTGTGAGCACGCGCCAACGTTCACGATTCACCCGCAGTACGCGCGGCGCGGCGCGGTGCGGCGGCGCGCGACCGACAACGACTGGACACTGATTTTAAATCGTACGATGGTCATAATCATAATAATCATAATCATATCATTATTGCAGTCATGTTGTTAGCAAGTTGTTGAACATAATTTAGCAACCAAACATAAGCCATGCTGCTGTACCCTACAGCAACATTTTGGAACTAAGTACGTTGGCGACTGGCTGGCAGCAGTTCTGTTTTTGATAGTTTTTATTTTTTATATTTGATTTAATTGTTTTTTGTTCTGTCAGTGTGTGTTTTAGCCATCATAGTGAAATAAACTACTACTAGTGTAACTAAATTTCTCCCCATAGTTTGATTTTCTTCATCAGTCCACTTCTCTCACGAACCAACTAATTATAATAACAGAAATAATAACAATCAATTATATAAATTAAAATGTGAATATGCATATCATTTCGCACCATGATGGTACCGCCACTAAATAGGTAGCACCTACTGACGTACTTTCTCTTTAAATAATTCTCAGCGCGTCACATCAGCTCCGTGCAGTTACTGGGCCCGTACCGCTTGCCCGTATCGCCGCGACAAGTGACTCCTCTCACAGTCACGTGAACACTTTGAAGGTATCTACAGGAACAACGTGCTCTACTTATATCTCAAATTAAATTAAATTTAAATTCTATTTTAAATTCTATATCTCAAAAACTTTTATCTTCCTACCACCTCTATGCAGATGATTTGCAAATTTACACACAGGCTTCCCTTGCTGAGCTGCCACATGCATTTGATATTATTAATAAAGACCTAGTTACTATAAATAATTGGAGTACAGCGTACGGTCTTAAGGTAAATCCTACGAAGACGCAGGTTATTGTTGTTGGCAGCCCTAGATTGTCAGCTAGGATAGATTGGTCTAGGATTCCGCAGATTAATTTTGATGGGACTATTATACCAACCAGTGATAAGGTTAGAAATCTGGGTATTTTTATTGACTCAAGTCTTTCTTGGGGTCCTCAACTACAGGAGGTAAGTCGCAAATTATTCGCATCAGCTGGATCGTTGAGGAAATTGCGAAATTTCCTGCCAACTGCCACCAAAACTGCGTTAGCACAATCCCTTCTTCTTCCTATCCTCGACTATGCCGATGTCAGTTATCTCGATCTCACCGAAGCACAATTAAATAAACTTGAGCGACTCCAGAACTTCTGCATAAGATTTATATTTGGCTTGCGCAAATATGATCACATATCTGAATTTCGAAAAAAGCTTAAGTGGCTTCCAATACGTCTTCGCCGGGATTCACATATATTGTTCCTTCTGTACAGTGTTCTGTTCAATCCTGCAACTCCTCCCTATCTTAAAGAACGTTTTCAGTTCCTTCATGACACACATACTAGATATCTGCGATCATCAGAGAATCTGAGACTGAAGATGCCAATGCACGCTACGACGTACCTTGATAAATCTTTTACAGTGCAAGCTGTACGACTATGGAATGAGTTGCCTGTGACTGTCAGGCGAGCACAAACATTACCTGTTTTCAGAAGAATGGTTAAGGAGCATTATCTGACATTATAGTTGGAATGTTGTCCTTGTCCAAAATTTCATTTGACGGTTATTACTTTATTTATATTTATATTTTATTTATATAAATATTTATAAAATTTGTATATATTTATCTATATATATATATATATATATATGTATATATGATATGTATGTAAATGTAATTTAAACTGACATATTGTTAATTTAATTTAAATTTTTAAGTTTAAGCAAATATTTTAAAAGTACCTATTTTCTTTTCTGTTTATGTACGCCAGACTACCTAAGTATCGTTTTTCTATTCACATAAGTCCATCCAAAGGTTGTCTGTAAGAGATCGCTATTAGCGATAAGACCGCCCATTGTACCATTTATTATTTATAAAATTGTTCTTTAAATTGGTTTTGGTGTGCAATAAAGAATATTCTATCTATCTATCTATCTATCTACTTATAACAAATTTCAGTGTAACTAAGTATCGATGTGTACAGAGTGCACAGTGTACAGAGTGCACAGTGTACAGAGTGCACAGTGTACAGAGTGCACAGTGTACAATGATTTACATACGGTACGGGCTGCAATATTACTAAAATATTGGTTAAACGCATGTCATGCGTTGTAAAGACTGGAGTAGTTCGCACGTAGTTAGTTCTTGATATGGTGGGCTCGTATAGGTATTGGACCTAAGTGGCTCTGTAATTGTTCACCGCATCCATCCGTCCGTCCATCCGTCCACCGGTCCCGGTCGCGGCGCAGGTCGCGTCGACAGCTGCCAAACGACTTGCGTTACGTACACAATCATGGTCGTTATAAAAAATAAGTGTTGTTATACTTACTTTCTCCTTTAAATTCTACCGGTCTATTCTGACAGTATACCGAGCTGAATATTGAGTGATGACGATTATCGACAGTAACCGATAGGTCTCATGGTTGATGCTTCGGTCGATCAACATCACGGTGAGGTCAAAATAAAACTAATACATTGCGGTTCGACCCAAGTTTACATAATTGACGATTGGTGTGTTCTGTGGCTTCGCCTGCGGATACTGTCGAAATTTTAGATGATTCCCATATTTTTTTGCGATCATAATTAGTTTCCTAACTATGCTAGAATTGTCTACCAAATTCCATGTATTATCTTCGGGGACGCCGGCAGGCACCAGCCGGACGATAAACAAAATCCATGTAAATCTCTGAAGTAATTTAATCTCAATCGGAATTAAAGAGATACCCTTATTTTTGCCACTTGGGCCGACATAGATTACGCCAATACTTTACTTACAAACATTTTTGAGAACAAAGTACGGGAAATCAAGTTGTTACTTTGATAAACTTTCACAATAACCTAACTTTCGGCTGCTTCAAATGTAAATGAAACAACCGCCGCGGTCGCGTAGCGCCTTTGTTTGTGTTGGCGGTGCTGCCGCTGCGCCGCCGCTGCTGACGCTCACTAGCTGGATGCGTGAGTCAACCCTGTCGCTTATTGCTGCCACACTGAACATGCGACACAGCCCTGTGCCGGTGTTAGCGCTGCCAGGCGTCCGGACAAAGCCGGATAATGCTTTTGCATCCTGAACACGTCGAAAATGTTTTTCCGTAATGGAAGTATTGTGTGGCGCGCGCGCACCCCGTGTGTCGTAAGCGTTGGCGTGTAGTTAATGACTATAACAGACTGCCATAAGAGATAGTTGAGTGTTATTACTGTAGGTATAGGTACTTACTGTGAGGAACCTGAGTGAAACAAAAACAATGGTTTTGACGTGATCCATTAATAGGAACTGATATTTTTAGTACACGCCCAAATAAATGACGAAATGTTGTTAATTATTATTTTATTATTATGATTTTAGTCTTATTCTGTGTCTATCAATATACCGCGCGCCTAACAATACAACCCATTAAAATTATCCTTGTAAAATATTGAAGCAAGTGAACATGATCATTAGCCATCTTGTTTTGTGAACAATACCCCCGCGGACCTCGCGGCTTGTGGGCTGCGGGGCGAGGGGCGCGGGGCGAGGGGCGAGGGGTGCAACGCGCTCTGATCACTCCTTGCGTACCGTGATGGCTCCACATACACACGTCGGATGACAACATCACAACAATTAAACACAGTCACGTCAACAGAAACAAAGTACCTACATAACAATACAGAAAACAATACAGGCTACGCGTATCGGTCCGACCGCTCCGTGTCGAACAGGGCAATAAGCTCACGGCTTTCATAAGCGGAACAAAAACCAAAACTATTTTTGTTTGACTGTCTTTCTGTCTGTATGTTTGTACACGCAATATGCAAAGACAGCCGTGTTTTGCTTTGCGCAGTGCTCGTAGTTAGGGCAGTCACACGAATTGTATGTTGTTTCACATCAGTTGTATTGCTGTATGTAGGTTTAATATTAAATCGAATGCGACGTATCAACAAGTGATGTACTTACTGCGTACCAACTAGCATTCTAGGCCTTTGAAGTTGATAGGAGCCATCCGCAGCGTGCTAAGAGCCACCGCCGCGGCCCCGCGCGGCAGCATTTCTATGATCCGCCCTCGTTGCGTAGCATTTGCTACGATCCGCCCCGCACCGTAACATTGCTACGAGATTTCGCCGCGCCGTAGCATTTGCTACGAGCCATCCTCGTACTATAGCATTGCCACGAGCCACCGCCGCGCCGTAGCATTGCTACGATCCGCCCCGCACCGTATCATTGCTACGAGATTTCGCCGCGCCGTAGCATTGCTACGATCCGCCCCGCACCGTAACATTGCTACGAGATTTCGCCGCGCCGTAGCATTGCTACGATCCGCCCCGCACCGTAACATTGCTACGAGATTTCGCCGCGCCGTAGCATTGCTACGATCCGCCCCGCACCGTAACATTGCTACGAGATTTCGCCGCGCCGTAGCATTTGCTACGATCCACCCTTGTACCATATATAGCATTGCCACGAGCCACCGCCGCGCCGTAGCATTGCTACGATCCACCCTTGTACTATATATAGCATTGCCACGAGCCACCGCCGCGCCGTAGCATTGCTACGATCCACCCTTGTACCATATATAGCATTGCCACGAGCCACCGCCGCGCCGTAGCATTGCTACGATCCACCCTTGTACTATATATAGCATTGCCACGAGCCACCGCCGCGCCGAAGCATTGCTACGATCCACCCTTGTACCATATATAGCATTGCCACGAGCCACCGCCGCGCCGTAGCATTGCTACGATCTACCCCCGTTTCATAGTATCATGAAGCATGGCCACCGATAGCCAAGACCTAACACAGCAATGCCGAACTGAAAAAGACGGAAATAATACAAATAAGTATACAGTTTAGACGACGTCTGTGGTCTAGTGGTTCGAGTACCGGACTGCTGATCACGAGATCGTGGGTTCGATTCCCACAAGACAAATATATTTATGTGATGAATATAAATGTTTGTGTTTGTCTAGGTTTTCCTATGTTATTGTAAGTATGTATTTACAAAAAATATATATATAAGTATTATATCCATTGTCTAGTACCCATAGTACAAGCTCTGCTTAGTTTGGGACTAGATGGTGCTGTGTAAAATGTCCCAGGATATTAAAAAAAAGGTTTGGAATTTCTCCTAAAGGGGGGTTAGATGGAGAGTAAAAAGCACCACTTACGAGTACCTCCTAGCTCCCACTGCCACCGCCCGTACGCTCTGCCTCTAACGCAATCAGCAGCAGCTGAGTACCGCGAGGCGCGAGGCGCGAGGCGCGATCCCCAGAGCACACGACTCGCGGCGCACACCAGTCGTGTTACTTGCGGGTGACTACCGGAATTAATTAGTGTTGAAAGACAAAACCGTAGACCGTAGCTCTGTAGCTGTGCACTTGTGCAGGCGAAACATTGAAATCTGCCATGTTACATATCTCAAGGAAGCATTCTAAGCTGTATCCTATTTCTATTCTACATTATTTTTCAAATAAATGACATTCTACATACTTTTATAAAAAAAAAAAAACGAGTACTTATAAGTAGGTTAGGTATTTGGGGTCATTTTAAGCAGTTGATGTTTGTCTTAGGGGACTTATCTCTTCCAAAGCGTAGCTTAAAATTATAGAATAGTAATAGTTACACAATATTTATAAATTAACAAAAGCCAAACGTACGACTTAACTGCGTTTCTCAGTAACGAAGAGATTTATTTACAATAAGTTCTACATTTATTTAACTATATTATGAACATTATATTTGAACACAATTAAATGTACCTGTAACGAAAAGAAACAACATATAAAGCCTCTATTTCCAGTCCATGTGCACAGGTACAAATAAATGTGTTATTCTCGCAATGTTAATAAAGACAATAATTTTTATTTTTAATTAGCTTTCCGCCAGTGGCTTCGCCCGCGTGGTCTGGCTATTTCTTATAACTTTCATCCCTTATTTCATTTTCAACCCTTTACAGACCTTGTTTCGCATTAATAAGTAGCCTATGTCCTTTCTCAGGCTCTACTATCTCTGTACCAAATTGCATTTAAATCGGTTCAGTAGATTTGGCGTGAAAGCGAGACAGACAGACAGAGTTACTTTCGCATTTATAATATTATAAAGTTATATAGTTGATATTATATGTATATCAACAATAGTACTAGATTTCCAATGTGCGCTTCAAAAACGGCCCGAAAAATATGACCACAAATATTTTTGTGGTGTTATTTCAAATTAGTATCGTCGAATCTTAGCCAACGTTAGGAAATCGAAATGCCGTAGTCTGCCTTCAAAAAATGTGCAAACTAACTTGTTGGGCCAATGTTTGCTATATGCAGCGCATCAACTATTGTAACAAACATCGACTATTTTAAATACGATTCCATTTTTGAAGTATCTAGTTTCAAAATAGAGTAAGCACGAAATTGTCAACAATATTATTATGCTTATTATTTAGACTTTAAGTTTAATTTACTTGTACTTATAACTTTTTATTTGTAAGCGACATTTTAAATTTATTGCTTTTAACCTTTCTCAGATGAAAGAACTTAAATAAATAGTATTTTGCAATGGTAATTGAACTTTATGTTCAAGTATTAATAGTTTATTTTAATAAACTGAAGTTGTTTATATTATTAGACATTTTTCTACGAAATTTAGATGTTTACTTGTGTGCTATTGTGGCCACTTTTGCGACTTAATTTTGTTCCTGATCCTGTATCTAGTACTATTGTTGATCGAAGGTCTGTTTGTTGTTGATTCGTGAACATAGTGTTTTATTCTTACCATTATCCTTACAGGTCAATGCGCTCGTTCGCGCTCCGAGCATGCGATGAATGTGGCTTAAGCGGCGCGGGCGAGGCGCTAGTGAAGCGCTCGTGAGGCGCTATTCAGGCGCTAGTGGGGCGCTAGTGAGGCGCGGGCGCGGCGCATGCGTGGCGGGCGGCGTGCGACATGGACGACCCCGAGCGGATCGCGCGCGAGGCGGCCGCCTGCGAGCGGCAGAACAACAGCACCGCCGCGCTCGCCGGCGCGGGCGCGGGCGCGGGCGCGGGCGCGGGCGGCCGCGCGTACTGCGAGGGCACGTTCGACTCGTGGCTGTGCTGGCCGCACACGCCCGCCAACACCACTGCGTACCGCCCCTGCCCCGAGTTCGTGCCCGGCTTCAGTCCAGAACGTTCGTATTCACATCTACATAAATCTATGTAAGTACTTCATTGTTGTGATCGTGCACTTGTATATTAATCATTGTGAAACTGTTTCAGTGTTAGCGCATAAGGAGTGCACGGCGAATGGCACGTGGTGGCAGCACCCGGAGACCGGGCGGCCCTGGTCCAACTACACCACCTGCATCAAACCCGAAGATGTGGGTACCGCACTGCCGCACCCTGATACCACTCTGACGGTCGGTCGGTCCGTCGCGGACCCACCGGTCCCCCACTAAGTGCGCCCGTTTATTGTGCAGGACGTGAGCGACATCATCGCGGTGTACGAGGCCGGCTACAGCGTGTCGCTGGTCGCGCTGCTGCTGTCGCTCGCCATCCTCTGCTACTTCAAGTGAGTCCACCGCGCTCGGCTCCATGTTCCGGCCTCACCTGTACCTGTATCAACCTGTTTCATCCACTGACACGTGTGCGCGTGTGTGTGCAGGTCGCTGCGGTGCGCGCGCATCACGGTGCACATGAATCTGTTCGCCTCGTTCGCCGCCAACAACGCGCTATGGCTGGCGTGGTACGGGCTGGTGGTGCGCGCGCCGGACACGCTGACGGCCTCGCCGGTGTGGTGCTGCGCGCTCAACGCCGTGCTGCAGTATGCGCTGCTCACCAACTACACGTGGATGCTGTGCGAGGGTTTATACCTGCACACCGTGCTGGTGAGCGCCTTCGTGTCCGAGCGGCGGCTGCTGCGCGCGCTGCTGGTGGTGGGCTGGCTGCTGCCGCTCACCTCGGCTGTCGTGTACGTGACGCGCCGTGTCGTTGGCGAAGAGCCCATGTGCTGGATGGACGAGGGCACGCCGCGCCTCGAGCTGGCCATTCTGGCCTGTGGCGCCGTGCTGCTCAACGTAGGCTTCCTGTGCAACATCGTGCGCGTGCTGTGCACCAAGCTGCGTGCCGGTGGCAGCGTGGGCGGTGCGGGTGGGCCAGCGCGGCCCTCCGCCACCGCGCTGCACGCGCTGCGCGCCACGTGCCTGCTGGCGCCGCTACTGGGCATGCAATACCTGCTGATGCCGTTCCGGCCGGACCACACGGTGTCGTGGTGGCTCGCGTACGAGTACGTGTCGGCGCTGACCACGTCGCTGCAGGGGCTGTGCGTGGCCGTGCTGTACTGCTTCTGCAACGGCGAGGTGCTGGCGCAGCTGCGGCGGCGGTGGCGCGTGCTCACGTTCCGGCCGCGCGCAAACTCGGCGACGGCTACCACGGTGTCGGTGAGTATGTGCGGCGCGGGCGGCCGCCGCTCCACCGTCACCACGTCCGCCTCACCCCCGCGCGTGTTGCAGTTCGTGCGCTCGGCCGCGCCCGGCGGCGGCGGCGAGGACAAGGTGTGACTGGCGGCCGGCGGCGCCGCGCCCGACGACGCGCCCGAGCGCCGTCGCAGCGCGCGCCACATCCGCTTCGAGTGCGGCGACAGCGACGACGACGCGCCGCCGGAGAAGCGTCTTCTGTGAGCGCCGCCGCCCCCACCGCCCACCGCCCCACCGCCCCACCGCCCCCACCGCACCTCTGCGTATTGTCTAATGTTGATCATTGTGAGTTTGTGACATTTTGTTCATAGTAGCTAACTGTATGTTAACTCCTAACATGGCGAAGTGTGCGCCGGACCTAACATGCGCAACAAATATAAGAGTCGAGCTCCGACCACTTCGCCGCTAGTGCTCGTGAGCTGTGAGAGAACGAGACTAGACGTGCGTCTGTACTGTACCGCGTGCACTGACCGCGCTGCGGCGGGGAGTAGCGGCAGTGCGCGGCGCAGCGTGGCGCATGCCCCAGCAGTAATACTCGCATGTGCTACAATATACATATGACCAGAGAGAGACAGCGGCAGTGCCACCGACTGTCTGTGCAATGTACATACATGTACATAGTGTATATATTTTTATAAAATAAAAATGTAAGGGTGTTACAGGAAAAAACTTGTTTTATTACAATTACTTCCTGTCCAGCATAATTATTGTAGGTAGGTACTAAGTAAATTGTATTACGATTTATTTAAACTGGTTTACTTGTCTTTTAGCATTATTTTATTACCAAGTACTATTTCATCATCATCATCATCATGTCAGCCAAAAGAGGTCCACTGCTGAACAAAGGCCTTTATTTATTTAAGTTTATTTATTCATTTATTAACTTTAAGTACCTAATGCAATTCAGCAATAATCAATATTAATCTATCACTTAATAAGTGTCACACTGATGTGGCATCTATTTTAATTGTTGCAAAGCATACGAGACAATTATAGGAGCGGTAGATGTAGCGGCGTCGGCGCTCGTCTATGTGTGGTATAAATATAATGTGCGCTCGCGCATTGTCTCCGCGCACCGATCAATTGGCACTCCCAGCATCGATACCCACTAAATTAAACTGCACCACTGTTCAATTGTCACCGCATGATATAAATACGCGGCGCCGGCGCAGCTCGCCATCGCCTTATATGGACACCGGTGAATTGCAGCCCTGCGGCGCGCTGCGGCATGCTGCGGTGCGCTGCGGCCACGCTGCGGGAATGGGACGGTATCGGGGGCAGAGTAAAGAACGCACGCTCAGTAATAAAATTATATTAAACAACATACACTTAAAGTAGTTCACTTACATGATAACGCAACAGCGAGCAGTCTCCGACAGAGAGTATAAAATAAATACATTAAGTAGCAACAAGTACAAAAGTTGAACGGAAGTGATGTGCGCGACGCGGATGTGACGCGGATGTGACACGGACGTGACGCGGCGCCTAGAAGCACTTACGGTGCACGATGCCGGGGCCGGACTCGTCGTACTCCTGCTTGGAGATCCACATCTGCTGGAAGGTGGACAGCGACGCCAGGATGGAGCCGCCGATCCAGACCGAGTACTTCCTCTCGGGCGGCGCGATGATCTTGATCTTGATGGTGGAGGGCGCGAGCGCCGTGATCTCCTTCTGCATGCGGTCGGCGATACCCGGGTACATGGTGGTGCCGCCCGACAGCACCGTGTTGGCGTAGAGGTCCTTGCGGATGTCCACGTCGCACTTCATGATGGAGTTGTACACGGTCTCGTGAATGCCGCACGACTCCATGCCCAGGAACGAGGGCTGGAACAGCGCCTCGGGGCAGCGGAACCGCTCATTGCCGATAGTGATGACCTGTCCGTCGGGCAGCTCGTACGACTTCTCCAGCGAGGTGGACGCGGCCGCCGTCTGCATCTCCTGCTCGAAGTCGAGTGCCACGTAGCAGAGCTTCTCCTTGATGTCGCGCACGATCTCGCGCTCCGCCGTGGTGGTGAACGAGTAGCCGCGCTCCGTGAGGATCTTCATGAGGTAGTCGGTGAGGTCGCGGCCTGCCAGGTCCAGGCGCAGGATGGCATGCGGCAGCGCGTACCCCTCGTAGATGGGCACGGTGTGCGACACGCCGTCGCCCGAGTCCAGCACGATGCCCGTGGTGCGGCCGGAGGCGTACAGCGACAGCACCGCCTGGATGGCCACGTACATAGCGGGGCAGTTGAACGTCTCGAACATGATCTGCGTCATCTTCTCCCTGTTCGCCTTAGGGTTGAGCGGCGCCTCGGTCAGCAGGATGGGGTGCTCCTCGGGCGCCACTCGCAGCTCGTTGTAGAAAGTGTGATGCCATATCTTCTCCATGTCGTCCCAGTTGGTAATGATGCCGTGCTCGATGGGATACTTGAGGGTGAGAATACCTCTTTTGCTCTGCGCCTCGTCACCCACGTACGAGTCCTTCTGCCCCATGCCCACCATGACGCCCTGGTGGCGCGGGCGGCCCACGATGGAGGGGAACACGGCGCGCGGCGCGTCGTCGCCCGCGAAGCCGGCCTTGCACATGCCGGAGCCGTTATCGACTACCAGCGCGCCCGCATCATCGTCACACATCCTGACTCGCTCCTCGAAGACAACTCCAACTCAGCTCCACACACACCTGCAACACAACGCGAACGTTAGTACCCACACACACACACACACACACACGTAAGCGCACCCGCACGTCTCACTGCACCGCACTATTACACTTGACTTCACTCCACTGCTCGACTACAGAGCACTTGGAAAACCATGTTATAAGTAGTTAATTAGGATACAGATCAAAGTGATGTAACTAGAGCACAGTGTAAGAGCACGTAGCGAAAGGAGTGACACTCACGGCGCGGAGGCAGCGGTCGCAGCGGCGGTAGTGAGCGCTAGGCGGCGGCGCACGCGCTATATACGCGCCGCGCGCCGCCGCTTGGCACTCGCGCCACCCCCTACAAGGCGCTGCGGCCGCCGCCCGCCGCCCCGCCGCACGCCACTGCCATTTAAGACAATCGAACGCATCTGACGACACACAATTACATTGGTCCGGACAAAATAGCTGTCAATTAGAATCGGCCGGAGCGCCAACGTGTGCTATTTCCTCGCGTGACCGCTGTGCCTCAGCCGCGCTGCGCCACGCGGCACGCGGCACGCGGCACGCCTGCCCGCGCCGCGCAGCCTGCGCCGCTCACAGGTGCACACACCACACGCTCCGTCGGGGAGGCGCGAGGTATCGGACTCGTACCGATAAAACATTTGCCTTCTCTAGTCCTGTTTGTCATGGCATAAAAAATCTCTAAAAGTTGTAAACTCGTAGTTAGTTATTTAGCAGCTGTACCGCATCGTAATGCATAAAACAACATTTCTAAATTGACTACAAAGCTACGTTTATCCTTCAATACGACTTAATAATTTGACTTCAGTAGGTAATGTCAATTATTTTGGTAAAAGTAACTAAGTACACCAAGGTACCTAAATTATAAAGGGTAACCCGGAACAGATGCCACCCTTTTTTATAATCACTTTCTATCCCACATCATAGCCATACTTTTAAAACCAAGATGTAGGGTTAGCAAAGTATGGGTTAGGATTGGCTTTTCCTGGGATCTATTTTTTTCAGCGAAAGCGTGAGCTTGTAAATCTTGGGCGCCAATTTTACATGAAATATTTTGGGAGCATAATTGAAATACCTAAACGTTAAGGCGGAAACCCTTGGTGTGCGAGTCACTTTTGCACTTTTGCATTTTCCTAAGAGAAGCTATTCTAAAATAATTATGTCGGACTGGTAGGTACTGACTGATAAAGCCAGTCGCAAACGTGGATTGGATTCTCTCCAGTACCAACTGTGCACAGATTACGAATTATGATACAAGTTGTTAAGCCTGTACATAGATAGCATATGTCGGGAGTGCTGAGTGCTCAGTTATTTCTGATAGCTAAGTAAGCAATTGCGACATGTAGACCTAGCGCAGCGCAACGCGGTGGCGGTGGTGGCGTCGGCGGCGGCGCGGGCGTACCGCGTCACTACGAGCAGCGAGCGCTACGTCACCGACACCGATGTATTTCAATCGATCCTAATTTAACGCAGATACACTACACATAGTAGGTATTTATATTATTAATAGAAATTAATAGAACTCGTGCCTGTGCAGTAGTAGCTCAGATTTTTGCCTAAGTTAACTCTACCAGGGCCCTGTGCTGTGATGCTGGCAGGGTCGCCATTATATGACGGGAGTTCGGGAACGAACGGGTCGTGGGCATCTGTACTGTGCCCCCATAAAATAATACCGTAACGCCAGGGCCGTCCACATCTCCAAATCCGGCCCTGCGTAACGCAGCCATGCGTATTAGTTAAGAGTTACTTTTACTACCTAATGTTGTTTTTATTATTATTGCTTAGGTTATTATTTCTGCTGTTGGTCTTCCAAATAAATAATAAATAAACACATACCGACGCCGATAATATCGATACCGACGCCAATAATATCGATAGTGACGCCAATAATATCGATACCGACGCCAGTAATATCGATACCGACGCCCATAAAAATACCGATACCGACGCCGATTATATCACTACTGACGCCAATAATATCGATACCGACGCCCATAAAAATATCGATACCGACGCCAATAATATCGATACCGACGCCAATAATATCGATACTGACGTCAATAATATCAAATTCAAATTCAAATTTTTATTCAAATTCAAAATATTTTATTTCAATTAGACCATATAAATAGGTACTTTTGAAACGTTAAATTAGTTGCACTAGTTGCACGGTTCCAAAAAAAGTGCTCTATTACCAGTTAAAATAATTAATGTGGTGTTTGACTTGTAATTATAATTATAATTATCGATACCGACGCCCATAAAAATACCCATACCAACGCCGATAATATCGATACCGACGCCCATAAAAATATCGATACCGACGCCGATAAAAATATCGATACCGACGCCGATAAAAATATCGATACCGACGCCAATAATATTGATACCGACGCCCATAAAAATATCGATACCGACGCCGATAATATCGATACCGACGCCGAAGATATTGATACCGACGCCCATAAAAATATCGATACCGACGCATATAATATCGATACCGACGCCAATAATATCGATACCGACGCCCATAAAAATATCGATACCGACGCCGATAAAAATATCGATACCGACGCCAATAATATTGATACCGACGCCCATAAAAATATCGATACCGACGCCGATAATATTGATACCGACGCCGAAGATATTGATACCGACGCCCATAAAAATATCGATACCTACCGACGCCAATAATATCGATACCGACGCCAATAATATCGATACCGACGCCCATAAAAATATCGATACCGACGCCGATAATTTATTTATTTATTGTTATGGCAATAGCAACAAGCAGATCTGCAACACATCAGATCGATGCCTCAGTTGCTCGTAGTAAACCAGCTGGATGAGCCACTGTCATGCGATGAGATCGTTCTTGCCATTAATCAACAGCAAAATAAGCGCGCGGCAGGCATGGACTCCATACCGGGATACCCTATACCGATATATATCGATACCGACGCCGATAATATCGATACCGACGCCTATAATATCGATACCGACGCCGATAAAAATATCGATACTGACGCCGATAATATCAATACCGACGCCAATGATATCAATACCGACGCCCATAATAATATCGATACCGACGCCAATGATATCAATACCGACGCCCATAATAATATCGATACCGACGCCGATAATATCGATACCGACGCCAATAATATCGATACCGACGCAAATAAAAAAAATATTACCGACGCCCATAAAAATATCGATACCGACGCTAATAATATCGATACCGACACCCATAAAAATATCTATACCGGCGCCGATAATATCGACACTGACGCCAATTATATCGATACCGACGCCGATAATATCAATACCGACGTCGATAAAAATATCGATACCGACGCCAATGATATCAATACCGACGCCCATAATAATATCGATACCGACGCCGATAATATCGTTACCGACGCCAATAATATCGATACCGACGCCCATAATAATATCGATACCGACGACGATAAAAATATCGATATCGACGCCCATAAAAATATCGATGGCGACGCCGATAATATCGATACCGACGCCAATAATATCGATACCGACGCCAATAATATCGATACCGACGCCCATAAAAATATCGATACCGACGACGATAATATCGACACTGACGATGATTATATCGATACCGACGCCAATAATATCGATACCGACGCCCATAATAATATCGATACCGACGACGATAATATCGATACCGACGCCGATAATATCGATACCGACGCCAATAATATTGATACCGACGCCGATAATATCGATACCGATATCGATACCGACGCCGATAGTATCGATACCGACGCCGATAATATCGATAGTTCGATACCGACGCCCATAAAAATATCGATACCGACGCCGATAATATCGATACCGACGCCCATAAAAATATCGATACCGACGCCCATAAAAAAAATCGATAGCGACGCCAATGATATCAATACCGACGCCCATAAAATATCGATACCGACGCCGATAATATCGATACCGACGCCAGTAATATCGATACCGACGTCGATAATTTGAAACCGACGCCCATAAAAAAATCGATACCGACGCCAATGATATCAATACCGATGCCCATAATAATATCGATACCGACGCCGATAATATCGATACCGACGCCAATAATATTGATGCCGACGCCAATAATATCGATACCGACGCCAATAATATCGATACCGACGACGATAATATCGATACCGACGCCAATAATATCGATACCGATGCCCATAAAAATATCGATACCGACGCCAATAATATCGATACTGACGCCCATAATAATATCGATACCGACGCCCATAAAAATATCGATAGCGACGCCGATAATATCGATACCGACGCCAATAATATCGATACCGACGCCCATAATAATATCGATACCGACGCCCATAAAAATATCGATAGCGACGCCGATAATATCGATAGCGACGCCGATAATATCGATACCAACGCCGAAAATATCGATACCGACGCCAATAATATCGATACCGACGCCAATAATATCGATACCGACGCCCATAAAAATATCGATACTGACGCCGATAATATCGATACCGACGCCAATAATATCGATACCGACGCTCATAAAAATATCGATACCGACGCCAATAATATCGATACCGACGCCCATAAAAATATCGATACCTACGCCAATAATATCGATACCGACGCCCATAAAAATATCGATACCGACGCCAATAATATTGATACCAACGCCAATAATATCGATACCGACGCCCATAATAATATCGATACCGATGCCAATAATATCGATACCGACGCAAATAAAAAAAATATTACCGACGTCCATAAAAATATCGATACCGACACCCATAAAAATATCTATACCGGCGCCGATATTATCGACACTGACGCCGATTATATCGATACCGACGCCGATAATATCGATACCGACGTCGATAATTTGATACCGACGCCCATAAAAATATCGATACCGACGCCAATGATATCAATACCGACGCCTATAATATAATCGATACCGACGCCGATAATATCGATACCGACGTCGATAATTTGATACCGACGCCCATAAAAATATCGAACCGACGCCAATGATATCAATACCGACGCCCATAATAATATCGATACCGACGCCGATAATATCGATACCGACGACGATAAAAATATCGATACCGACGCCCATAAAAAAAATCGATAGCGACGCCCATAAAAATATCGATACCGACGCCAATGATATCAATACTGACGCCCATAATAATATCGATACCGACGCCGATAATATCGATACCGACGCCGATAATATCGATACCGACGCCCATAATAATATCGATACCGACGACGATAAAAATATCGATATCGACGCCCATAAAAATATCGATGGCGACGCCGATAATATCGATACCGACGCCAATAATATCGGTACCGACGCCAATAATGTCGATACCGACGCCAATAATATCGATACCGACGCCAATAATATCGATACCGACGCCCATAAAAGTATCGATACCGACGCCAATAATATCGATAGCGACGCCGATAATATCGATACCGACGCCGATAATATCGATACCGATATCGATACGGACGCCGATAGTATCGATACCGACGCCGATAATATAGATAGTTCGATACCAACGCCCATAAAAATATCGATACCGACGCCCATAAAAATATCGATAGCAACGCCGATAATATCGATACCGACGCCGATAATATCGATACCGACGCCGATTATATCGATACCGACGCCGATAATATCGATACCGACGCCCATAAAAATATCGATACCGACGACGATAATATCGATACCGACGCCGATAATATCGATACCGACGCCCATAAAAATATCGATAGCGACGCCGATAATATCGATAGCGACGCCGATAATATCGATACCAACGCCGATAATATCGATACCGACGCCAATAATATCGATACCGACGCCAATAATATCGATACCGACGCCCATAAAAATATCGATACTGACGCCGATAATATCGATACCGACGCCAATAATATCGATACCGACGCTCATAAAAATATCGATACCGACGCCAATAATATCGATACCGACGCCCATAAAAATATCGATACCTACGCCAATAATATCGATACCGACGCCCATAAAAATATCGATACCGACGCCAATAATATTGATACCGACGCCAATAATATCGATACCGACGCCCATAATAATATCGATACCGATGCCAATAATATCGATACCGACGCAAATAAAAAAAATATTACCGACGTCCATAAAAATATCGATACCGACACCCATAAAAATATCTATACCGGCGCCGATATTATCGACACTGACGCCGATTATATCGATACCGACGCCGATAATATCGATACCGACGTCGATAATTTGATACCGACGCCCATAAAAATATCGAACCGACGCCAATGATATCAATACCGACGCCCATAATAATATCGATACCGACGCCGATAATATCGATACCGACGACGATAAAAATATCGATACCGACGCCCATAAAAAAAATCGATAGCGACGCCCATAAAAATATCGATACCGACGCCAATGATATCAATACTGACGCCCATAATAATATCGATACCGACGCCGATAATATCGATACCGACGCCGATAATATCGATACCGACGCCAATAATATCGATACCGACGCCCATAATAATATCGATACCGACGACGATAAAAATATCGATATCGACGCCCATAAAAATATCGATGGCGACGCCGATAATATCGATACCGACGCCAATAATATCGATACCGACGCCCATAAAAAAAATCGTTAGCGACGCCCATAAAAATATCGATGGCGACGCCGATAATATCGATACCGACGCCCATAAAAAAAATCGATAGCGACGCCCATAAAAATATCGATACCGACGCCAATGATATCAATACTGACGCCCATAATAATATCGATACTGACGCCGATAATATCGATACCGACGCCAATAATATCGATAGCGACGCCCATAAATAAAACGATAGCTTCGCCAATGATATCAATACCGACGCCCATAATAATATCGATACCGACGCCGATAATATCGACACTGACGCCGATTATATCGATACCGACGCCGATAATATCGATACCGACGTCGATAATTTGATACCGACGCCCATAAAAATATCGATACCGACGCCAATGATATCAATACCGACGCCCATAATAATATCGATACCGACGCCGATAATATCGATACCGACGCCAATAATATCGATACCGACGCCCATAATAATATCGATACCGACGACGATAAAAATATTGTTATCGACGCCCATAAAAATATCGATGGCGACGCCGATAATATCGATACCGACGCCAATAATATCGATACCGACGCCCATAATAATATCGATACCGACGACGATAATATCGATACCGACGCCGATAATATCGATACCAACGCCTATAAAAATATCGATAGCGACGCCGATAATATCGATACCGACGCCGATACTATCGATACCGACGCCCATAAAAATATCGATACCCACGCCGATAATATCGATACCGACGCCAATAATATTGATACCGACGCCAATAATATCGATAGCGACGCCGATAATATCGATACCGACGCCGATAATATCGATACCGATATCGATACCGACGCCGATAGTATCGATACCGACGCCGATAATATCGATAGTTCGATACCGACGCCCATAAAAATATCGATACCGACGCCCATAAAAATATCGATACCGACGCCGATAATATCGATACCGACGCCCATAAAAATATCGATACCGACGCCCATAAAAAAAATCGATAGCGACGCCAATGATATCAATACCGACGCCCATAAAATATCGATACCGACGCCGATAATATCGATACCGACGCCAGTAATATCGATACCGACGTCGATAATTTGATACCGACGCCCATAAAAATATCGATACCGACGCCAATGATATCAATACCGATGCCCATAATAATATCGATACCGACGCCGATAATATCGATACCGACGCCAATAATATCGATACCGACGCCCGTAAAAAAAATCGATAGCGACGCCCATAAAAATATCGATGGCGACGCCGATAATATCGATACCGACGCCCATAAAAAAAAACGATAGCGACGTCCATAAAAATATCGATACCGACGCCCATAAAAATATCGATACCGACGCCGATAATATCGATACCGACGCCCATAAAAATATCGATACCGACGCCAATAATATCGATACCGACGCCAATAATGTCGATACCGACGCCAATAATATCGATACCGACGCCAATAATATCGATACCGACGCCCATAAAAATATCGATACCGACGCCAATAATATTGATAGCGACGCCGATAATATCGATACCGACGCCGATAATATCGATACCGATATCGATACGGACGCCGATAGTATCGATACCGATGCCGATAATATAGATAGTTCGATACCGACGCCCATAAAAATATCGATACCGACGCCCATAAAAATATCGATAGCAACGCCGATAATATCGATACCGACGCCGATAATATCGATACCGACGCCGATTATATCGATACCGACGCCGATAATATCGATACCGACGCCCATAAAAATATCGATACCGACGACGATAATATCGATACCGACGCCGATAATATCGATACCGACGCCCATAAAAATATCGATAGCGACGCCGATAATATCGATACCGACGCCGATAATATCGATACCAACGCCGATAATATCGATACCGACGCCAATAATATCGATACCGACGCCAATAATATCGATACCGACGCCAATAATATCGATACCGACGCCCATAAAAATATCGATACTGACGCCGATAATATCGATACCGACGCCAATAATATCGATACCGACGCCCATAAAAATATCGATACCGACGCCAATAATATCGATACCGACGCCCATAAAAATATCGATACCTACGCCAGTAATATCGATACCGACGCCCATAAAAATATCGATACCGACGCCAATAATATTGATACCGACGCCAATAATATCGATACCGACGCCCATAATAATATCGATACCGATGCCAGTAATATCGATACCGACGCAAATAAAAAAAATATTACCGACGTCCATAAAAATATCGATACCGACACCCATAAAAATATCTATACCGGCGCCGATATTATCGACACTGACGCCGATTATATCGATACCGACGCCGATAATATCGATACCGACGTCGATAATTTGATACCGACGCCCATAAAAATATCGATACCGACGCCAATGATATCAATACCGACGCCTATAATATAATCGATACCGACGCCGATAATATCGATACCGACGTCGATAATTTGATACCGACGCCCATAAAAATATCGAACCGACGCCAATGATATCAATACCGACGCCCATAATAATATCGATACCGACGCCGATAATATCGATACCGACGACGATAAAAATATCGATACCGACGCCCATAAAAAAAATCGATAGCGACGCCCATAAAAATATCGATACCAACGCCAATGATATCAATACTGACGCCCATAATAATATCGATACCGACGCCGATAATATCGATACCGACGCCGATAATATCGATACCGACGCCCATAATAATATCGATACCGACGACGATAAAAATATCGATATCGACGCCCATAAAAATATCGATGGCGACGCCGATAATATCGATACCGACGCCAATAATATCGGTACCGACGCCAATAATGTCGATACCGACGCCAATAATATCGATACCGACGCCAATAATATCGATACCGACGCCCATAAAAGTATCGATACCGACGCCAATAATATCGATAGCGACGCCGATAATATCGATACCGACGCCGATAATATCGATACCGATATCGATACGGACGCCGATAGTATCGATACCGACGCCGATAATATAGATAGTTCGATACCAACGCCCATAAAAATATCGATACCGACGCCCATAAAAATATCGATAGCAACGCCGATAATATCGATACCGACGCCGATAATATCGATACCGACGCCGATTATATCGATACCGACGCCGATAATATCGATACCGACGCCCATAAAAATATCGATACCGACGACGATAATATCGATACCGACGCCGATAATATCGATACCGACGCCCATAAAAATATCGATAGCGACGCCGATAATATCGATAGCGACGCCGATAATATCGATACCAACGCCGATAATATCGATACCGACGCCAATAATATCGATACCGACGCCAATAATATCGATACCGACGCCCATAAAAATATCGATACTGACGCCGATAATATCGATACCGACGCCAATAATATCGATACCGACGCTCATAAAAATATCGATACCGACGCCAATAATATCGATACCGACGCCCATAAAAATATCGATACCTACGCCAATAATATCGATACCGACGCCCATAAAAATATCGATACCGACGCCAATAATATTGATACCGACGCCAATAATATCGATACCGACGCCCATAATAATATCGATACCGATGCCAATAATATCGATACCGACGCAAATAAAAAAAATATTACCGACGTCCATAAAAATATCGATACCGACACCCATAAAAATATCTATACCGGCGCCGATATTATCGACACTGACGCCGATTATATCGATACCGACGCCGATAATATCGATACCGACGTCGATAATTTGATACCGACGCCCATAAAAATATCGAACCGACGCCAATGATATCAATACCGACGCCCATAATAATATCGATACCGACGCCGATAATATCGATACCGACGACGATAAAAATATCGATACCGACGCCCATAAAAAAAATCGATAGCGACGCCCATAAAAATATCGATACCGACGCCAATGATATCAATACTGACGCCCATAATAATATCGATACCGACGCCGATAATATCGATACCGACGCCGATAATATCGATACCGACGCCAATAATATCGATACCGACGCCCATAATAATATCGATACCGACGACGATAAAAATATCGATATCGACGCCCATAAAAATATCGATGGCGACGCCGATAATATCGATACCGACGCCAATAATATCGATACCGACGCCCATAAAAAAAATCGTTAGCGACGCCCATAAAAATATCGATGGCGACGCCGATAATATCGATACCGACGCCCATAAAAAAAATCGATAGCGACGCCCATAAAAATATCGATACCGACGCCAATGATATCAATACTGACGCCCATAATAATATCGATACTGACGCCGATAATATCGATACCGACGCCAATAATATCGATAGCGACGCCCATAAATAAAACGATAGCTTCGCCAATGATATCAATACCGACGCCCATAATAATATCGATACCGACGCCGATAATATCGACACTGACGCCGATTATATCGATACCGACGCCGATAATATCGATACCGACGTCGATAATTTGATACCGACGCCCATAAAAATATCGATACCGACGCCAATGATATCAATACCGACGCCCATAATAATATCGATACCGACGCCGATAATATCGATACCGACGCCAATAATATCGATACCGACGCCCATAATAATATCGATACCGACGACGATAAAAATATTGTTATCGACGCCCATAAAAATATCGATGGCGACGCCGATAATATCGATACCGACGCCAATAATATCGATACCGACGCCCATAATAATATCGATACCGACGACGATAATATCGATACCGACGCCGATAATATCGATACCAACGCCTATAAAAATATCGATAGCGACGCCGATAATATCGATACCGACGCCGATACTATCGATACCGACGCCCATAAAAATATCGATACCCACGCCGATAATATCGATACCGACGCCAATAATATTGATACCGACGCCAATAATATCGATAGCGACGCCGATAATATCGATACCGACGCCGATAATATCGATACCGATATCGATACCGACGCCGATAGTATCGATACCGACGCCGATAATATCGATAGTTCGATACCGACGCCCATAAAAATATCGATACCGACGCCCATAAAAATATCGATACCGACGCCCATAAAAAAAATCGATAGCGACGCCAATGATATCAATACCGACGCCCATAAAATATCGATACCGACGCCGATAATATCGATACCGACGCCAGTAATATCGATACCGACGTCGATAATTTGATACCGACGCCCATAAAAATATCGATACCGACGCCAATGATATCAATACCGATGCCCATAATAATATCGATACCGACGCCGATAATATCGATACCGACGCCAATAATATCGATACCGACGCCCGTAAAAAAAATCGATAGCGACGCCCATAAAAATATCGATGGCGACGCCGATAATATCGATACCGACGCCCATAAAAAAAAACGATAGCGACGTCCATAAAAATATCGATACCGACGCCCATAAAAATATCGATACCGACGCCGATAATATCGATACCGACGCCCATAAAAATATCGATACCGACGCCAATAATATCGATACCGACGCCAATAATGTCGATACCGACGCCAATAATATCGATACCGACGCCAATAATATCGATACCGACGCCCATAAAAATATCGATACCGACGCCAATAATATTGATAGCGACGCCGATAATATCGATACCGACGCCGATAATATCGATACCGATATCGATACGGACGCCGATAGTATCGATACCGATGCCGATAATATAGATAGTTCGATACCGACGCCCATAAAAATATCGATACCGACGCCCATAAAAATATCGATAGCAACGCCGATAATATCGATACCGACGCCGATAATATCGATACCGACGCCGATTATATCGATACCGACGCCGATAATATCGATACCGACGCCCATAAAAATATCGATACCGACGACGATAATATCGATACCGACGCCGATAATATCGATACCGACGCCCATAAAAATATCGATAGCGACGCCGATAATATCGATACCGACGCCGATAATATCGATACCAACGCCGATAATATCGATACCGACGCCAATAATATCGATACCGACGCCAATAATATCGATACCGACGCCAATAATATCGATACCGACGCCCATAAAAATATCGATACTGACGCCGATAATATCGATACCGACGCCAATAATATCGATACCGACGCCCATAAAAATATCGATACCGACGCCAATAATATCGATACCGACGCCCATAAAAATATCGATACCTACGCCAGTAATATCGATACCGACGCCCATAAAAATATCGATACCGACGCCAATAATATTGATACCGACGCCAATAATATCGATACCGACGCCCATAATAATATCGATACCGATGCCAGTAATATCGATACCGACGCAAATAAAAAAAATATTACCGACGCCCATAAAAATATCGATACCGACACCCATAAAAATATCTATACCGGCGCCGATATTATCGACACTGACGCCGATTATATCGATACCGACGCCGATAATATCGATACCGACGTCGATAATTTGATACCGACGCCCATAAAAATATCGATACCGACGCCAATGATATCAATACCGACGCCTATAGTATAATCGATACCGACGCCGATAATATCGATACCGACGTCGATAATTTGATACCGACGCCCATAAAAATATCGAACCGACGCCAATGATATCAATACCGACGCCCATAATAATATCGATACCGACGCCGATAATATCGATACCGACGACGATAAAAATATCGATACCGACGCCCATAAAAAAAATCGATAGCGACGCCCATAAAAATATCGATACCGACGCCAATGATATCAATACTGACGCCCATAATAATATCTATACCGACGCCGATAATATCGATACCGACGCCGATAATATCGATACCGACGCCAATAATATCGATACCGACGCCCATAATAATATCGATACCGACGACGATAAAAATATCGATATCGACGCCCATAAAAATATCGATGGCGACGCCGATAATATCGATACCGACGCCAATAATATCGATACCGACGCCCATAAAAAAAATCGTTAGCGACGCCCATAAAAATATCGATGGCGACGCCGATAATATTGATACCGACGCCCATAAAAAAAATCGATAGCGACGCCCATAAAAATATCGATACCGACGCCAATGATATCAATACTGACGCCCATAATAATATCGATACTGACGCCGATAATATCGATACCGACGCCAATAATATCGATAGCGACGCCCATAAAAAAAATCGATAGCTTCGCCAATGATATCAATACCGACGCCCATAATAATATCGATACCGACGCCGATAATATCGACACTGACGCCGATTATATCGATACCGACGCCGATAATATCGATACCGACGTCGATAATTTGATACCGACGCCCATAAAAAAAATCGATAGCGACGCCAATGATATCAATACCGACGCCCATAAAATATCGATACCGACGCCGATAATATCGATACCGACGCCAGTAATATCGATACCGACGTCGATAATTTGATACCGACGCCCATAAAATATCGATACCGACGCCAATGATATCAATACCGATGCCCATAATAATATCGATACCGACGCCGATAATATCGATACCGACGCCAATAATATCGATACCGACGCCCGTAAAAAAAATCGATAGCGACGCCCATAAAAATATCGATGGCGACGCCGATAATATCGATACCGACGTCCATAAAAAAAAACGATAGCGACGTCCATAAAAATATCGATACCGACGCCAATGATATCAATACTGACGCCCATAATAATATCGATAACGACGCCGATAATATCGATACCGACGCCGATAATATCGATACCGACGCCAATAATATCGATACCGACGCCCGTAAAAAAAATCGATAGCGAAGCCCATAAAAATATCGATGGCGACGCCGATAATATCGATACCGACGCCCATAAAAAAAAACGATAGCGACGTCCATAAAAATATCGATACCGACGCCAATGATATCAATACTGACGCCCATAATAATATCGATAACGACGCCGATAATATCGATACCGACGCCGATAATATCGATACCGACGCCAATAATATCGATACCGACGCCCATAAAAAAAATCGATAGCGACACCCATAAAAATATCGATGGCGACGCCGATAATATCGATACCGACGCCGATAATATCGATACCGACGCCCATAAAAATATCGATACCCACGCCGATAATATCGATACCGACGCCAATAATATTGATACCGACGCCAATAATATCGATAGCGACGCCGATAATATCGATACCGACGCCGATAATATCGATACCGATATCGATACCGACGCCGATAGTATCGATACCGACGCCGATAATATCGATAGTTCGATACCGACGCCCATAAAAATATCGATACCGACGCCCATAAAAATATCGATACCGACGCCGATAATATCGATACCGACGCCCATAAAAATATCGATACCGACGCCAATAATATCGATACCGACGCCAATAATGTCGATACCGACGCCAATAATATCGATACCGACGCCAATAATATCGATACCGACGCCCATAAAAATATCGATACCGACGCCAATAATATCGATACCGACGCCCATAAAAATATCGATACCGACGCCAATAATATCGATACCGACGCCCATAAAAATATCGATACCGACGCCAATAATATCGATAGCGACGCCGATAATATCGATACCGACGCCGATAATATCGATACCGATATCGATACGGACGCCGATAGTATCGATACCGACGCCGATAATATAGATAGTTCGATACCGACGCCCATAAAAATATCGATACCGACGCCCATAAAAATATCGATAGCAACGCCGATAATATCGATACCGACGCCGATAATATCGATACCGACGCCGATTATATCGATACCGACGCCGATAATATCGATACCGACGCCCATAAAAATATCGATACCGACGACGATAATATCGATACCGACGCCGATAATATCGATACCGACGCCCATAAAAATATCGATAGCGACGCCGATAATATCAATACCGACGCCGATAATATCGATACCAACGCCGATAATATCGATACCGACGCCAATAATATCGATACCGACGCCAATAATATCGATACCGACGCCCATAAAAATATCGATACTGACGCCGATAATATCGATACCGACGCCAATAATATCGATACCGACGCCCATAAAAATATCGATACCGACGCCAATAATATCGATACCGACGCCCATAAAAATATCGATACCTACGCCAATAATATCGATACCGACGCCCATAAAAATATCGATACCGACGCCAATAATATTGATACCGACGCCAATAATATCGATACCGACGCCCATAATAATATCGATACCGATGCCAGTAATATCGATACCGACGCAAATAAAAAAAATATTACCGACGCCCATTAAAATATCGATACCGACACCCATAAAAATATCTATACCGGCGCCGATATTATCGACACTGACGCCGATTATATCGATACCGACGCCGATAATATCGATACCGACGTCGATAATTTGATACCGACGCCCATAAAAATATCGATACCGACGCCAATGATATCAATACCGACGCCTATAATATAATCGATTTCGACGCCGATAATTTCGATACCGACGTCGATAATTTGATACCGACGCCCATAAAAATATCGAACCGACGCCAATGATATCAATACCGACGCCCATAATAATATCGATACCGACGCCGATAATATCGATACCGACGACGATAAAAATATCGATACCGACGCCCATAAAAAAAATCGATAGCGACGCCCATAAAAATATCGATACCGACGCCAATGATATCAATACTGACGCCCATAATAATATCGATACCGACGCCGATAATATCGATACCGACGCCGATAATATCGATACCGACGCCAATAATATCGATACCGACGCCCATAATAATATCGATACCGACGACGATAAAAATATCGATATCGACGCCCATAAAAATATCGATGGCGACGCCGATAATATCGATACCGACGCCAATAATATCGATACCGACGCCCATAAAAAAAATCGTTAGCGACGCCCATAAAAATATCGATGGCGACGCCGATAATATCGATACCGACGCCCATAAAAAAAATCGATAGCGACGCCCATAAAAATATCGATACCGACGCCAATGATATCAATACTGACGCCCATAATAATATCGATACCGACGCCGATAATATCGATACCGACGCCGATAATATCGATACCGACGCCAATAATATCGATAGCGACGCACATAAAAAAAATCGATAGCTTCGCCAATGATATCAATACCGGCGCCCATAATAATATCGATACCGACGCCGATAATATCGATACCGACGCCGATAATATCGATACCGACGGCGGTGTTATCAATACCGACGCCTATAAAAATATCGATACCAATGCCAATAATATCGATACCGACCCCAATAAAAATATCGTAACCGATGCCAAAATATCAATACCGATGCCGATAATATCGATACCGACGCCAATAATATCGGAACCGACGCCAATAATATCGATACCGACGCCGATAATATCGATACCGACGCCGATAATATCGATACCGACGCCAATAATATCGATACCGACGCCAATAATATCGATACCGACGCCCATAAAAATATCGATACTGACGCCGATAATATCGATACCGACGCCAATAATATCGATACCGACGCCCATAAAAATATCGATACCAACGCCAATAATATCGATACCGACGCCCATAAAAATATCGATACCGACGCCAATAATATTGATACCGATGCCAATAATATCGATACCGACGCCCATAATAATATCGATACCGACGACGATAATATCGACACTGACGATGATTATATCGATACCGACTCCCATAAAAATATTGATACCGACGCCGATAATATCGATACCGACGCCGATAATATCGATACCGACGACGATAATATCGATACCGACGCCAATAATATCGATACCGATGCCCATAAAAATATCGATACCAACGCCCATAAAATATCGATACCGACGCCGATAATATCGATACCGACGCCAGTAATATCGATACCGACGCAAATAAAAAAAACATTACCGACGCCCATAAAAATATCGATACCAACGCTAATAATATCGATACCGACACCCATAAAAATATCTATACCGGCGCCGATAATATCGACACTGACGCCGATTATATCGATACCGACGCCGATAATATCGATACCGACGCCCATAATAATATCGATACCGACGTCGATAATATCGATACCGACGCCCATAATAATATCGATACCGACGCCGATAATATCGATACCGACGCCAATACCGACGCCCATAATAATATCGATACCGACGCCGATAATAGCGATACCGACGCCGATAATATCGATACCGACGCCCATAAAAATATCGATACCGACGCCGATAACATCGATGCCGACGCCAATAATATTGATACCGACGCCAATAATATCGATACCGACGCCAATAATATCGATACCGACGACGATAATATCGATACCGACGCCAATAATATCGATACCGATGCCCATAAAAATATCGATACCAACGCCCATAAAATATCGATACCCACGCCGATAATATCGATACCGATGCCAGTAATATCGATACCGACGCAAATAAAAAATACATTACCGACGCCCATAAAAATATCGATACCGACGCTAATAATATCGATACCGACACCCATAAAAATATCTATACCGGCGCCGATAATATCGACACTGACGCCGATAAATCAAAGATCCTAAATGATAATTCAAAATGAAAATTGATACAACTAAAGAGCATTTTCAAAATCAGCTCGCACTAAAGCGTACAAAATCCGCCATTTAGTTCTTTTTTTAATTTCATGTACCCAGTGACACCCGCGTCATCAAAACGAATCGAATGAGGTGTCATTTATCTAAATCGGTTGAGCCGTTGAGTAGTTACGACGGACATACATACCTACATACATACATACGCATCAAAGACCGAAACGTCGGGATTAAAATAATATCAATATAACGCGCTAAAAACCCTCCTTCGGCAGTCGAGTAAAAATAAAGGTAATTGTGTAAAAAACAAAAAATGTGATAATTTTTTGGCTCTAGCTAGTCAGTATTTAATCATATCATCAATATTTAATACTAGCTTTTGGCCACGGCTTCGCCCGCGTGGTCTTACTTTTTTTACCCCGTTTTTTGCAACATTTTGCATTGCTACTCCGCTCCTATTAGTCGTAGCGCGATAGTATATAGCCTATAGCCTTCTTCGATAAATGGGCTATTTAACACTTAAAGAATTTTTTCAAATCGGTCTAATAGTTTCGGAGCCTATTCAATACAAACAAATATTCAAATCTTTCCACTTTATAATATTAGTATAGATAAAATTTGTCACCTAAGAAGGCGTAGACAGGTACCTGAACGATTATTAGCGCTTTATTGACTGAATTGTGATCAAAGAAGGCGCCTATGCCCGAAAGAAACAATAAAATAAAAATTTTGTGTTTAGGTATTTAGTGAAATCCACCTAGCCAAGCACTACCGGGTGGGTGGGCGGGCGATTTTTTCGATTTTTTTCGCGAGAAACGCCTACTTGTGGGGTACCGTTGGATGCGGGCCGCCAAGCACTATACGTCTGTGTAGTTTTTAGGGGTAGGTCCTTAAGAAAAATTTTGAAAAATCGCGGAAAAACTGTGAATTTAGTACAATTTTCAAGTGTTTTTAATAAGTTATATATAATATTTTAGTTTTTTAAGTCGCTATGACCGTGATGCACGCTTAAAGCTCATTTATAGAACCCCGTATGCAATTTATACCGATCTAACTTTCCGCGAGCGGCTTTGCCCGCTATCCCACGGGAACCGTTTTAACCATTTTACCGGGATTAAAAGTGGCCTATGTGCTATTCCAGACTATGTTTTATCTCTGTGCCAACATCCAGATACGTTCAGTAGTTTTTGCTTGAAAAAATAACAAACATCCATCCATACAAACTTTCAAATTTATTATATTAGTAGGATATAATAAAAAGTGAAAATTCCAAAAATCTATGTTAAAATTCATTTTTATTTTTGAATATTTTTTTTTGTAAAAATTAGAGTGGAGACGTGCCAGATAGATATGTCGCCAAATTAAATGAATGTACCAAACTCTGTGCTAACGTAACTATAAAAACCTAACTTTATGAAACCTAACTCTAAGAAACCGAACTCTGAGCAACCTAACTATGAAAAACCTAACTCTGAGCAACACTACTTTGAAAAACCTAACTCTGAACAACCTATCTCTAGGAAACCTAACTCTAAGCAACCTAACTCTGAACTCTGAGCAACTTATTTCTGAGTAAGCTAACTTTAGGACACCTAACTCTGAGGAAGCTAACTTTATTAAACCTAACTCTGAGCAACCGAACTCTGAAACCAAAAAACTCTGAGTAAGCTAACTTTATGAAACCTAACTCTGGGTAAGCTAACTTTATGAAACCTAAGTCTGAGCAACCTATGAGAAAACTAACTCTGAGGAATCTAACTCTAAAAAACCTAACTCTGACCAACCTAACTTTGATAAACCTAACTCTAAACAACGTAACTCAAAGCAACCTCTCTGAATAACCTAACTTTATGAAACCAAACTCTGAGCAACATAACTATGAGAACTATGAGGGCTGGCTTGTTTCTAGGGGAACGTATAAGCATTGCCATTCAACGTGGCAATGCTGCCAGTCTTCTGGGCACGTTGCCAGGCGACAGTGATGCGGAGGAATTCTTCGACGCTTAGTGTAACGGTTTTTTTTTTTCCTCTGTAGGTGTTTATTATTTTTCTTTTATGTAAATGTTTTATTTTTTTTTTTTTTTTTTTATTTTTTTTTTATTTTTTTTTTTTTTTACTTGGTATTTAAGTTTAATTTTATAAGATACACACAATTACACATACACAAAATAACTAAGTACTAAATTAAAAATCTATTCCTAAATATGACTAAAATAAAATAATAATAAAATAACTATTTACAATAAGGCATCAAAAAACTCCTCCGCATCGCCATCAGCTGGAAGGGTACCCAGAAGGCTGGCTGCATTGCCACGTTGTATGGCAATGCTGATTCTCTGACCAAAATAAAGGCCAGCCTTTGGGTCCCGGGAAGCGTCGAAAAGGCGTTTGGCAATACCCTTAAAAAGGGAATGAGCACTCGGGCCCCATGGCCCCAGCGTTTCAACCCCAAACGGTTCAAAAATATAACAATTTATAAGATTGTTATATTTTCGCCGTTTGTTGGTCTCCGCAGCTGCAGCAGCAGCGCCAGCACAGCCCGCCGTGCTTGGAAGATGGGATGGCGCAAGAGTATCGACGCACGTCGCGTCCCATACTAAAGGCCTACCCATTTTCCAAGGGAGCAATGACATCCCGTCCGGTCTCTTGCCATCGTCACGTGCCAGACCATTTGGTTCTAATATGGCTGGAACGCCGGCGGTGACTAGAGCACGGCGTATGATGTCATTGATATTAGCGTGCCGTGGTATACGACCTGCACTCCTACTGCAAGACAAGCCATGGTGTCCGAGGCCGTCGACAGCCTCCCCACAGTGACAGCGATGCGGAGCACAGCAAGGAGATCCCAAGCGAAGGCAAACAGCGATCCGGAAAGTTGCATCATCCAACATAGTACCTATGTTGGCAGAGGGAAGTGCTTGTAACCACAGACCCGATTCCCATTTACCCACAGCCAGCAAACGAGCCCGCTCAGCAGTATTGATTGACGTTTTAATAAGTTCATTCCGTATCAAACTGCAAAGCGGGTCATCCCACTGCCTCTGGGAAAAAGGGTTAATCGGTGGATCGGTATTCGGGCAAATGCTACACCAAGCATTCCTAGCCTCGACCGCGGACGGTACCTCGAAATCAACCAGTGATAGAGATAGGATATTCCTGGTTAATTTCTCGGTACTGAGAACCGAAGATAGAAATGCCGGTAAACTTATACTGGAAATTTTGCGGACGCCAAGGCCTCCAAAACGTATGGGCAGAGTTGCTTGTACCCAGGCCCGGTCATCCAAAGCTATATTCAAAATAGAAGTTAAAGTTTTACGAATAATACTGTCAATTTTTTCCAAAAGATCCGAATGCTTCCATAAAGGGGAAGAGCGAAGAAAATATGTGAATTGGGGTCCAAAGCAACAATATCGAATTATAGTAAGAGCCGAATGCATGTTAATTTTCAAGTCTTTCCGAAATTTCATTAAAATTTTGAATTTTTTCGTCTATAAAATTTGTGTAGGACTCATCCAAAATTGGAGACCCTAGGAGGCGAAGAGAACTTTTGTCTATTATTTTAATTTGTGGAGCAATTTGGTCAAATTTTTCGAAAGTAGTCTGTCTGTCGGTTGAGTCAGATAAATATATTTCACATTTACATGGGTTGAGATCTAGCCCAATCAAATGAAATTGTTCTTTTAAAAAAATTAGATCTTTTAAAAAGGTATCTACATCGCCACCTAGAGTCCCATCATCCAAATACCACACATTAAATTTAGAATTTAACTGGCGAATAATGGGTTGAATTGCTAGACTAAAAATCATTGGCCCGAGAGGGTCTCCCTGTTGGCAGCCTACTGAAGAACTTAATAAATGGCCCTGATAAAGTAATTTTGATGGATACCTATAGCATTGCCAAAGAAAACTGTAAATTTTCGGAGCTTCTTCTTTAATTTCTGCCAATAGAGAGTCCCTGTTAACCGAATTAAAAGCATTTTTTAAGTCAACCTTAAGGATGACCTCACCTTTCCCACTATGTAAATAATTTGAAAGAGCGTGTACGGCAGCCTCACAGCCCCCTTTCGAACCAAAACCGAGCTGTAGGGGCTGTAATTTACCTGAAATAGATTCACTGTAATATTTACAGCAAATTTTAGCTGCCGTACGACGATAGGTACTTCCTACGGCAATGGGACGAATGCCGCCATCCCTTTTGCGTAGGGCACATAAATTGGCCCCGTACAAAACATCAACGACGGCCTCGTGCACATTGCCGGAGAGCATGAGATTGATCAATACCGTGAGCTCCTTCAAAAGCGTCTCACCAGCCTCCCCGGCGCTGCCACTTGTGAGGTCCTTTAAGTGCTGGGGAGTCAAACCGTCGAGGCCCCCAGCAGAGCCACTTCGGAAGGAGCAAATGGCAGTGACCAAATCACGAGCTGTAATGGTAAGGGTGTTGGAATCAGGATCAGGAGGGTCAGGAAAAGAAAGGTCATCTGCCGGAGCAGGGTGTTTGCTCTTCAGAGATGAAAGGGTTTCTGGGGAGCAAGGCGCGACCACATCACTGCTAAAAATTAACCTGGCCGCACCACTAATGTCGCCTTCACTTAGCTTGGATTCTACACGTAAGCAAATATCTCTTGGTAGAGAATATTTCTGTGATGACAATTTTGAATATAAATTTTGGTTCGAAAAGTTACAATTATCTTTAATTTGGGCCGTTAATGATTTTTTGTTAGCTAGATTATTTTTTTGTACGTGTAGAATCCTATACGGAAAAGTGAGTAGTTGTTCCCAAGCACGCGGCGAGTTCTCCCGGGCGGCAAGACGGACACATCGTGCTAGCTGTAATGCAACTAAAGGTCTAGCGCCACGAGGAACTCGCTTAAGGAGCGGTACAGAATTTTTTAAATCAGATAGCCTTCTCCAAAACGGCGAAGTAGCCGGAGGTTCTCCAGCTATTTCACCACTCTGGAAAAGGCCATCGGGTGTGGGTGGGATTGGCAAAGAGATGGGAGCAGGCAGGACATTATGGAGTTTGTGGACTTTTCCAAAATGGACATTCAAACCTCGCTTACCTTTAAAAAAGGTAATGTTTTATTTATGTTATTTAAGTAGATATAAATGTAATAATAGAGACAAAGTAAAATGCTTTAAATATACTATGAGAAAACTAACTCTGAGTAACCTAACTTTGATAAACCTAACTCTGAACAAAGTAACTCTGAGCAACCTAACTCTGAATAACCTAACTTTATGAAACCTAACTCTAAGCAATCTAACTATGAGAAAACTAACTCAAAGCAAACTAACTCTGAATAAACTAACTGTAAGAAACCTAACTCTTAACAACCTAATTTGAGCAACCTAAATCAAAGCTAACCCAACTCTGAGTTAACCTAACTGAGAAACTTAACTCTGAGCAACCTAACTATAAAAAACCTAACTTTGAGAAACCTAACTCGGAACAAACTAACTCTGAAAAACGTAACTCTGAGCAACGAAACTGAACAAAAAAAAACTCTGGGTAAGCTAACTTTATGAAACCTAACTCTGAGCAAAGTAACTCTGAGCAACCTAACTTTATGAAACCTAACTCTGAGAAACCATACTCTGAGCAACCTAACTATGAGAAAACTAACTCAAAGCAACCTAACTCTGAGTAACCTAACTGTAAGAAACCTAACTCTTAACAACCTAATTTGAGCAACCTAACTCTAAGAAACCGAACTCTGAGCAACCTAACTATGAAAAACCTAACTCTGAGCAACACTACTTTGAAAAACGTAACTCTGAGCAACGAAACTCTGAACAAAAAAAACTCTGGGTAAGCTAACTTTAAGAAACCTAACTCTGAGCAAAGTAACTCTGAGCAACCTAACTTTATGAAACCTAACTCTGAGAAACCATACCCTGAGCAACCTAACTATGAGAAAACTAACTCTGAGTAACCTAACTGTAAGAAACCTAACTCTTAACAACCTAATTTGAGCAACCTAACTCTAAGAAACCGAACTCTGAGCAACCTAACTATGAAAAACCTAACTCTGAGCAACACTACTTTGAAAAACCTAACTCTGAACAACCTATCTCTAGGAAACCTAACTCTAAGCAACCTAACTCTGAACTCTGAGCAACTTATTTCTGAGTAAGCTAACTTTAGGACACCTAACTCTGAGGAAGCTAACTTTATTAAACCTAACTCTGAGCAACCGAACTCTGAAACCAAAAAACTCTGAGTAAGCTAACTTTATGAAACCTAACTCTGGGTAAGCTAACTTTATGAAACCTAAGTCTGAGCAACCTATGAGAAAACTAACTCTGAGGAATCTAACTCTAAAAAACCTAACTCTGACCAACCTAACTTTGATAAACCTAACTCTAAACAACGTAACTCAAAGCAACCTCTCTGAATAACCTAACTTTATGAAACCAAACTCTGAGCAACATAACTATGAGAACTATGAGGGCTGGCTTGTTTCTAGGGGAACGTATAAGCATTGCCATTCAACGTGGCAATGCTGCCAGTCTTCTGGGCACGTTGCCAGGCGACAGTGATGCGGAGGAATTCTTCGACGCTTAGTGTAACGGTTTTTTTTTTTCCTCTGTAGGTGTTTATTATTTTTCTTTTATGTAAATGTTTTATTTATGTTATTTAAGTAGATATAAATGTAATAATAGAGACAAAGTAAAATGCTTTAAATATACTATGAGAAAACTAACTCTGAGTAACCTAACTTTGATAAACCTAACTCTGAACAAAGTAACTCTGAGCAACCTAACTCTGAATAACCTAACTTTATGAAACCTAACTCTAAGCAATCTAACTATGAGAAAACTAACTCAAAGCAAACTAACTCTGAATAAACTAACTGTAAGAAACCTAACTCTTAACAACCTAATTTGAGCAACCTAAATCAAAGCTAACCCAACTCTGAGTTAACCTAACTGAGAAACTTAACTCTGAGCAACCTAACTATAAAAAACCTAACTTTGAGAAACCTAACTCGGAACAAACTAACTCTGAAAAACGTAACTCTGAGCAACGAAACTGAACAAAAAAAAACTCTGGGTAAGCTAACTTTATGAAACCTAACTCTGAGCAAAGTAACTCTGAGCAACCTAACTTTATGAAACCTAACTCTGAGAAACCATACTCTGAGCAACCTAACTATGAGAAAACTAACTCAAAGCAACCTAACTCTGAGTAACCTAACTGTAAGAAACCTAACTCTTAACAACCTAATTTGAGCAACCTAACTCTAAGAAACCGAACTCTGAGCAACCTAACTATGAAAAACCTAACTCTGAGCAACACTACTTTGAAAAACGTAACTCTGAGCAACGAAACTCTGAACAAAAAAAACTCTGGGTAAGCTAACTTTAAGAAACCTAACTCTGAGCAAAGTAACTCTGAGCAACCTAACTTTATGAAACCTAACTCTGAGAAACCATACCCTGAGCAACCTAACTATGAGAAAACTAACTCTGAGTAACCTAACTGTAAGAAACCTAACTCTTAACAACCTAATTTGAGCAACCTAACTCTAAGAAACCGAACTCTGAGCAACCTAACTATGAAAAACCTAACTCTGAGCAACACTACTTTGAAAAACCTAACTCTGAACAACCTATCTCTAGGAAACCTAACTCTAAGCAACCTAACTCTGAACTCTGAGCAACTTATTTCTGAGTAAGCTAACTTTAGGACACCTAACTCTGAGGAAGCTAACTTTATTAAACCTAACTCTGAGCAACCGAACTCTGAAACCAAAAAACTCTGAGTAAGCTAACTTTATGAAACCTAACTCTGGGTAAGCTAACTTTATGAAACCTAAGTCTGAGCAACCTATGAGAAAACTAACTCTGAGGAATCTAACTCTAAAAAACCTAACTCTGACCAACCTAACTTTGATAAACCTAACTCTAAACAACGTAACTCAAAGCAACCTCTCTGAATAACCTAACTTTATGAAACCAAACTCTGAGCAACATAACTATGAGAAAACTAACTCTGAGTAACCTAACTTTGATAAACCTAACTCTGAACAAAGTAACTCTGAGCAACCTAACTCTGAATAACCTAACTTTATGAAACCTAACTCTAAGCAATCTAACTATGAGAAAACTAACTCAAAGCAAACTAACTCTGAATAAACTAACTGTAAGAAACCTAACTCTTAACAACCTAATTTGAGCAACCTAAATCAAAGCTAACCCAACTCTGAGTTAACCTAACTGAGAAACTTAACTCTGAGCAACCTAACTATAAAAAACCTAACTTTGAGAAACCTAACTCGGAACAAACTAACTCTGAAAAACGTAACTCTGAGCAACGAAACTGAACAAAAAAAAACTCTGGGTAAGCTAACTTTATGAAACCTAACTCTGAGCAAAGTAACTCTGAGCAACCTAACTTTATGAAACCTAACTCTGAGAAACCATACTCTGAGCAACCTAACTATGAGAAAACTAACTCAAAGCAACCTAACTCTGAGTAACCTAACTGTAAGAAACCTAACTCTTAACAACCTAATTTGAGCAACCTAACTCTAAGAAACCGAACTCTGAGCAACCTAACTATGAAAAACCTAACTCTGAGCAACACTACTTTGAAAAACGTAACTCTGAGCAACGAAACTCTGAACAAAAAAAACTCTGGGTAAGCTAACTTTAAGAAACCTAACTCTGAGCAAAGTAACTCTGAGCAACCTAACTTTATGAAACCTAACTCTGAGAAACCATACCCTGAGCAACCTAACTATGAGAAAACTAACTCTGAGTAACCTAACTGTAAGAAACCTAACTCTTAACAACCTAATTTGAGCAACCTAACTCTAAGAAACCGAACTCTGAGCAACCTAACTATGAAAAACCTAACTCTGAGCAACACTACTTTGAAAAACCTAACTCTGAACAACCTATCTCTAGGAAACCTAACTCTAAGCAACCTAACTCTGAACTCTGAGCAACCTATTTCTGTGTAAGCTAACTTTAGGCAACCTAACTCTGAGGAAGCTAACTTTATGAAACCTAACTCTGAGCAAACTAACTCTGAAAAACATAACTCTGAGCAACGAAACTCTAAACAAAAAAACTCTGAGTAAGCTAACTTTATGAAACCTAACTCTGAGGAACCTAACTCTAAAAAACCTAACTCGGACCAACCTAACTTTGATAAACCTAACTCTAAACAACGTAACTCAAAGCAACCTAACTCTGAATAACCTAACTTTATGAAACCAAACTCTGAGCAAAGAAACTCTGAGCAACCTAACTTTATGAAACTTAACTCTGAGCAACCATACTCTGAGCAACCTAACTATAAGAAAACTAACTCAAAGCAATCATAGGTCAGAGTTTGACGACGTCTGTGGTCTAGTGGTTCGAGTACCGGACTGCTGATCACGAGGTCGTGGGTTCGATTCCCACAGGACACAAATATTTATGTGATGAATATAAGTATTTGTGTTTATCTGGGTGTTTCCTATGTATAATAAGTATGTATTTACAACAACAAAAAGTATAAAAGTATTATATCCATTGTCTAGTACCCATAGTATAAGCTCTGCTTAGTTTGGGACTAGATGGTGCTGTGTAAAATGTCCAAAGATATTGATTAGTTAGGTTAGGTCAGAGTTAGGTTAGGTCAGAGTTAGGTTAGGTCAGAGTTAGGTTAGGTCAGAGTTAGGTTAGGTCAGAGTTAGGTTAGGTCAGAGTTAGGTTAGGTTAGGTTAGGTTAGGTTAGGTTTTTTTTTTTTTTTTTTTTTTTTTTGTTGTTGATATCATATTTTTCCCCTAACATTATTAGGGCCTTTATTTACTTCTTGTCTGTTTAATTTTCCTTACTTTATGATTTGTGTTTGTTTTGTTTGTATGTCTGTCTTGCTTACTTAAATTTGCTGTTATTCTTTCTTCTTTTATTTACATTATTAGATTTAGTATCTCTCTTTTCTATTGTGCTCTATTTCCTCTTGGTAGTTTTATTTCCATTTTGCACGTTTAGACTCTATTTGTTTCTGTATATTAGATTTCTTTTTGTAGCTGTTCGTCTCTTGTGTTGTCTTAAAACTTTTGCGTGTTGCTTCGCCAATCTATTTCCCAGCTATTTTTGTTTCTTTTGTATTTCCATCCTACAGTTATACTCTCTTCGTTTGGCCTTTAAAGTTCGGCGCTTTTGGTATCTTTAGGTGTTGGAACTGGACTTCCGCGTTCTCCTCGGTGATTACAGTTTTTGTATCTCCATAATTTCCGTATATTCCTTCATCTTCTGTTATGCTTACGATTCTATATCACTTACAATATATTCGAAGCATAGCTCGTTTGCTACGGATGTCGATGGGTCCTAATTGGCGAGGTGTGAGTCGTAACTTCCCCGTTGTTCCTTTCCATGCGTCCATTCTAGCCTGGCGATGATTATCATCGTCAGGGTTATATGGATCTTCCTTATGGAAGGTCCCTGTCGTTGTTTTTTGTTGGGCTCTTTGGTTGCGGTTTCTCCCCATTCCTCGCCAATGGTTTTCCGTCACTTCCGAACGTAGTTTGTTCTTGTCCAGTAGCATCACACTCCCAGACCTAGTGGTGCCCTCAACAATACTCCACGGTGGATCGCGCTAGATCATCCCATCGTAGTCGGACAGGGCACTTCAGGCTGAAGGTGTCGTGGTCTGTTTCTTTTTTCTTGGCGGCAGTACAGTTACTACACCTGGGCGGCTTCCCGGCCTGGCTTGCAGGGCAATCGGTTCTCCGGTGGTCTGGGTCGCCGCAGTACGAGCAGATGTCCTCCTCACCGGTGCACATTTTCCTGCCGTGACCGAAGCCGAGACATCTGGTGCATTGGATCAGCGGACTCTGATCGAATACGCGGATCCGCTGCATGTCGACGTAAGCTCGTTCGGCTTCGACCAGTCGCTGCCACACCGGTGGGGAGACCTGTAGCACCACATGGTTTTCGTGCGGGTTCCTCGCTCGTCTACGGTACTTAACGGCGACCCTCACCTGCTCCGCCGGTAAACCCTCCAGGAGGTGCGCGTTCTGGTTAAAGATCGCCTTGGTGATGTCGTCGTCCGTGTTGTACGACAGCACGTCCATCAACACCACCAAGGGGTCCTTATACATTGCATCCTCGACTGAAAACCCAGCCGAGGAGCCGTCCAGCCTGTTCCTGACCGCCTCCAGTTCGTTCAAGTTCTTACAACCTACGACAACCTTCTGGTCCTTAACCTTTCGCACCCTGTCGATGTGTATACGCGTTTCTTTGGCATCCACCGCGGTCCTAATTTTTTCTATGACTGTGGCACTTGTGTCCTGTTCGTCATTGGAGGACACTATTATCGAGTACATATGTGGAGGGACAGCGTGTCTTACGCGTGCTGCTGCCTTGGCATATGTACTGTGCTGTGGGTTGGATTTTACTTGGTCAGCGGATAGGTTCACAATGGGGGACGTACCGTCCTCAAGCATTTTTATCTGTTTGGAGAGTGTGCGTGTAAAGAGCGCACACTCTACCAGCTTCTCGTTATTATCTTTTATCATTCGGGACTGCTCGGCCAATGTCGTGAGCACTTCCGACATCTTTTCCCCTTCGTTGTCCCTATTTCCGTTCCCTGTTTCTGTCTTTTTATCATCTCCTTCCCCCTTGTGGCCCCTCGCCCTCTCCGCTTCCCCTTCCTTAATGAGCTGATACATCCGGTCAAGAGCTGCTGTAACCTCAACCTTTATGTCACTCTTCAGGTTTCTAGAGTTGCCGAGATGGAGTTTTGCCTTGTTTAGGCACGCTCTCGCCTCGGCAACTCTAGCCGGTAGATTAGGCTTTTTCGTCTGCATTCTACTCGAACCGTCTGCACACAACTTGCTCTCCTGGGTAGAGGTGGGGGTGGAAGCCGTTTTCGCAGGCGGTACGCTGCCGGGTTTAGACTCTACCTTCCCAGCCTCCCACTCCCCTACACTTCGCCTGACGCTGGAAATTAGCGCGTGTCCAGCCTTTTCAGGTGAGCTTGAGTCACTAGATTTTTTAACGGGGGTGCGCTGTGCCACAAACATTATCCTTGGTAAGTTTAGCGAAGTGATACGCAACTAGTGTAATTAAATAAGAGTACTATTGACTATTCAAATTTCAGACTTAGGCCCCAATAGGGGGACTGTGTAAAAATAATTGAGTTAGATAATTTATATGTTTCAAGGGTCAATAAACGGTTTAAAAAGTCAGTACTTAGTTCCCAATAGGGGGACTGTGTAAAATATATGATAAAGCTTGGCTCCCAATAGGGTAGCTGGGTAAAAATAAATTAAATTTAAAATAAAGTAATTTAAAAATGTATAAACAATTTCGTCTTAATTTATGGCTTACTGAGGCCTGTCAGGATAAGTCGTCGACGCGTGGACGGGTACGTGACCAATAATTGCTGCTTTTTGACTGTAAAAGGGTCAAAAAGCTTCGATAGTTGAATTGAATTAAAAGGTGAAAAATTTTTATATATACCTATTTGGTCGAATCCACCTAGCCAATCACCACAGGGTGGGTGGGTGGGCGATTTTTTCGAATTTTTTCGAGTGAAAAGCCCACTTGTGGGGTACCAATAGATGCGGGCCGCCGAGCACTACACGACTGTGTAGTTTTCGGGGGTAGGTTGAGAGGAAAAATCGAGAAAAATCGCGGAAAAACTGTGAATTTTGTAGAATTTAAAGTGTTTTTGCTATGTTTGTTATAATAATAATTTTGTTTTTCAGGTCGCGATCTCCGGGATGCACGGCTGAAGCGGATTTGCAGAATTACAAATGAAATTTTTGTCGAAATTAATAAGGAAAGTGAAAATTTTGGAAAACCTAAGTGAAAATTTAAAAGTGAAAATTTTCGCGTCCAATTGCGTGGAGGGGTGCCTGGTAGGTGTAAGTGACCGAATTGACAATTTTAAGGGTCGAAAACCGCGTCCAAATAGGTTATATAGTTTGAAAATTGTCAATGTTTATCTAACGATATGGCAGGTATAAGGTAACCTCGGTACCTGATGTAGTAGGGTTTTGGTCGATTTTTCGTATTTTCTCGAGTGAAAACGCCCACTTGTGGGGTACCAATAGATGCGGGCCGCCGAGCACTACACGACTGTGTAGTTTTCGGGGGTAGGTTGAGAGGAAAAATCGAGAAAAATCGCGGAAAAACTGTGAATTTTGTAGAATTTAAAGTGTTTTTGCTATGTTTGTTATAATAATAATTTTGTTTTTCAGGTCGCGATCTCCGGGATGCACGGCTGAAGCGGATTTGCAGAATTACAAATGAAATTTTTGTCGAAATTAATAAGGAAAGTGAAAATTTTGGAAAACCTAAGTGAAAATTTAAAAGTGAAAATTTTCGCGTCCAATTGCGTGGAGGGGTGCCTGGTAGGTGTAAGTGACCGAATTGACAATTTTAAGGGTCGAAAACCGCGTCCAAATAGGTTATATAGTTTGAAAATTGTCAATGTTTATCTAACGATATGGCAGGTATAAGGTAACCTCGGTACCTGATGTAGTAGGGTTTTGGTCGATTTTTCGTATTTTCTCGAGTGAAAACGCCCACTTGTGGGGTACCAATAGATGCGGGCCGCCGAGCACTACACGACTGTGTAGTTTTCGGGGGTAGGTTGAGAGGAAAAATCGAGAAAAATCGCGGAAAAACTGTGAATTTTGTAGAATTTAAAGTGTTTTTGCTATGTTTGTTATAATAATAATTTTGTTTTTCAGGTCGCGATCTCCGGGATGCACGGCTGAAGCGGATTTGCAGAATTACAAATGAAATTTTTGTCGAAATTAATAAGGAAAGTGAAAATTTTGGAAAACCTAAGTGAAAATTTAAAAGTGAAAATTTTCGCGTCCAATTGCGTGGAGGGGTGCCTGGTAGGTGTAAGTGACCGAATTGACAATTTTAAGGGTCGAAAACCGCGTCCAAATAGGTTATATAGTTTGAAAATTGTCAATGTTTATCTAACGATATGGCAGGTATAAGGTAACCTCGGTACCTGATGTAGTAGGGTTTTGGTCGATTTTTCGTATTTTCTCGAGTGAAAACGCCCACTTGTGGGGTACCAATAGATGCGGGCCGCCGAGCACTACACGACTGTGTAGTTTTCGGGGGTAGGTTGAGAGGAAAAATCGAGAAAAATCGCGGAAAAACTGTGAATTTTGTAGAATTTAAAGTGTTTTTGCTATGTTTGTTATAATAATAATTTTGTTTTTCAGGTCGCGATCTCCGGGATGCACGGCTGAAGCGGATTTGCAGAATTACAAATGAAATTTTTGTCGAAATTAATAAGGAAAGTGAAAATTTTGGAAAACCTAAGTGAAAATTTAAAAGTGAAAATTTTCGCGTCCAATTGCGTGGAGGGGTGCCTGGTAGGTGTAAGTGACCGAATTGACAATTTTAAGGGTCGAAAACCGCGTCCAAATAGGTTATATAGTTTGAAAATTGTCAATGTTTATCTGGGTTAGGTTAGGTTAGGTTTTTTTTTTTTTTTTTTTTTTTTTTTGATTTGGTACAGTGGTCCCTCTAGCGTGACTAGAGACTTTGTTTACATAACTTATTTGAATTCGTTTTCTTATAATGAACCTTATTTGTTTTGTTTTATGTCTTTGCTTGTTATTATAATAATTTTATCAATTACATTTTTCTTGTGTTTAATTTAATTTCTTTCATTTTATTTCTTCTGTTTCTCGCTATTTATTTACCACTGTTTTGTTTATTTATTTGTATTTGTCTCAAATTATTGCATTCATGTTTAACTCTTTCGATTTTCGATTATTATTTCGTTGCTTGTTTCTTACTTGCTGATATTGACTCTTTATTTACTTATGTTATTAATTTTATCTTTATATTATTTATTTCATGTGTAATTACTTTTGTTGTTACTTTCATTTTAATTTGCTAGTTATTTTCTTATATTTTGATTTGTATTTCTATGGTATTTTTATTTCGTTTACATTGTTTAGTTTATTTACTGCTATATTTGTGTCTTTTATTATATATTTAAGTTGTTATTATATATAAATTAATTTTTTCCACTATATTAATCATTTGTTGTTTGGTTATATTACGTTTTTTATTATTGTTAAATAGCAAAATGCTATTTATGGGGGTAATTTTTTCATATTTCCTGCATATTTCTTGGGGTGCTTAGGGGAGATTTGGTGCATAGTGTTCCTTTTCTGCCGTTCCGTTTGCGTCCGTTCAACCGAACATACAGCCACTACATATCCATATACATTCCGCTTCCATGCTTACAGTGTTATATTACATTACAATATACCTGAAACATGGCTCCTCTTTTTTGCTCTTTCCATGGACGGTTCAACGGACGCAAACACAGTCCACTCTGGTGAGTGGTGGGTAGTGCCATCTTGTTCCTCTTCTTTGTTCTCGGCCTCAATTGCAACCTGACGATGACAATCATCGTCAAGGTTGCATTGGTTCTCCGGATAGAAGGTGTTTAGTGCCTTTTGGTCTTTTAAATACTGCCCGTCTCCATCCCTCACCATCGGCAGTTATCTCCTTCACCACAGTGGCGCCTTCAGCAGTATTGGACGGTAGAGCGCGCTAGCGCGTCCCACCGTCTCCGGACAGGGCACTCCGGGCTGAAAGCGTCGTGGTCGGTCTGGTCGTTTTTGGCAGTCCTGCAATTACTGCAACTGGGCGGCTTCCCGGTCTGACGGGCGGGGCAGTCTGATCGCAAGTGATCAGGGTCACCGCAATGCGAGCACTTTTGTTCCCCGTCGGTGCACATTTTCCTGCCATGACCGAAGCCAAGGCATCTAGTGCATTGGATCAGCGGGCTCTGATCGAGCACGCGGATCCTCTGCATGTCGACATAGGCTCGGCCGGCTTCGGTCAGCCGCTGCCACACCGATGGGGAGACTTGTACCACCACATGGTTTTCCAGGGGGTTCCTGGCTCGTCTCCGGTACTTTACGGTGGCCCTGACCTGGTCCGCCTCTAGGCCCCGCATGAGGTGCGAGTTTTGATCGAGGATCGCCTTGGCGATGTCGTCGTCCGTGTTGTAGGACAGTACGTCCAACAACACCACCAAGGGGTCCTTATTTATCGCATCCTCGACCGTGAGTCCTACCGAGGAGCCGCTCAGCCTGCTCTTGACCGCGTCGAGTTCCACCTTACTCTGACAGCCCACGACAACCTTCTGATCTTTGGCCTTTCGCACCCTGTCTACGCGAATGCAGGTTTTCTTGGCATCCACTGCGGTCCTTATCTTTTCGATTATGTTTGCACTCGTGTCCATGACGTCTCTCGATGTCACGATCACAGAGTGCATCGGTGGCGGGACGACTGCCACTGCTCTGGCATATGTTGTTTGGCCTGCGAGGGGAATCGCAGATGGAGGAGCGGTCGGGGGTGTTCCCTCGAGGCTCTTAATCTGGTCGGAGAGTGTGCGTGTATAGAGCGCACACTCTACTAGCTTCTCTCTCGTGTCCCCCATTGCCTCCATTAGAGCGTCCACGCTGGTTCCTGATAAGCACTCTTTTCCTTTCCCTTCTCCTTCTTTCCCCCATTCTTCCTTTCTAGTCTTCGTTTTTTCCGCATCCCCCTCCTTTACTAGCTGGTAAAGGCGGTCTAAGCCTGCCATCACCTCAGCCTTTATGTCCGCGCGCAAGTTCCTAGAGTTGCTGAGGCTCAGTTTTGCCTTATTCAGGCATGCTCTGGCCTCAGCAACTCGAGACGGGTAGACCGGCTTCGTTGGAGGGCTTTTCGGACCGTCTATACTACGCCTGCTCTCCAATAATGGTCTGTTCTCGTGAGTGAGAGTGGGGGCCGTCTTGAGTTTTTGCTTGGGCAGAGCCCCTAAGGGTTCTGCCTTCGCGGACGGTGCAGTGCTTGATTTGTGTTCTTGCTTACCAGCTTCCCACTCCCCTACACTGCGCCTGACGCTGGAAGTTGGCACTGGTCCAGCCTTCTCGGCTTTGTCTGGAGAAGCAGCACCGCTGTCTTTCTTGACGGGGGTGCGGTGTGCCACAAACATATTTGAGAGTTTAATGTGTATTATACAATAAATGAGACAACACAATGTTAAAGTAGGTGCCCAAAAAGGTGGCTGGCTGTATTACTTGTAGAATTAAATTATTAAATTGACAATTTTTTAAAAATAGAGACTTCGTCCCAATAAGGACTGTGTAAATAATTGTAAATAGTATAAATTAAAGTCAAAAAAAATACCTTAGTCCCAATAGGGAACTGAGTTATGTAATATGATATATAGAATATTTTCAAAGTCGATAGACGATTTAAAGTCGAAGTGCTTAGTTCCCAATAGGGGGAACTGTGTAAATTTAAAATAGTATTGATCTGTTAAAACAGTATCGTGAATATTCTGTCTTTAGTGAACAGTTGGACGGGTACCTAACCGCCAAAATTGTCCTTTACGTGTTCTGTAGGTCACGAGGAACCGCCTGTAAGCGAAAACAGTACAAAAACAAAAAAGTTGTTTTTTGTGATTTGCCGAAAATCCACCTAGCCAATCACCACAGGGTGGGTGGGTGCTCGATTTTTTCGAATTTTTTCGAGTGGAAAGCCCACTTGTGGGGTACCAATAGATGCGGGCCGCCGAGCACTACACGACTGTGTAGTTTTCGGGGGTAGGTTGAGAGGAAAAATCGAGAAAAATCGCGGAAAAACTGTGAATTTTGTAGAATTTAAAGTGTTTTTGCTATGTTTGTTATAATAATAATTTTGTTTTTCAGGTCGCGATCTCCGGGATGCACGGCTGAAGCGGATTTGCAGAATTACAAATGAAATTTTTGTCGAAATTAATAAGGAAAGTGAAAATTTTGGAAAACCTAAGTGAAAATTTAAAAGTGAAAATTTTCGCGTCCAATTGCGTGGAGGGGTGCCTGGTAGGTGTAAGTGACCGAATTGACAATTTTAAGGGTCGAAAACCGCGTCCAAATAGGTTATATAGTTTGAAAATTGTCAATGTTTATCTAAGAATATGGCAGGTATAAGGTAACCTCGGTACCTGATGTAGTAGGGTTTTGGTCGATTTTTCGTATTTTCTCGAGTGAAAACGCCCACTTGTGGGGTACCAATAGATGCGGGCCGCCGAGCACTACACGACTGTGTAGTTTTCGGGGGTAGGTTGAGAGGAAAAATCGAGAAAAATCGCGGAAAAACTGTGAATTTTGTAGAATTTAAAGTGTTTTTGCTATGTTTGTTATAATAATAATTTTGTTTTTCAGGTCGCGATCTCCGGGATGCACGGCTGAAGCGGATTTGCAGAATTACGGTTAGGTTAGGTTAGGTTAGGTTAGGTTAGGTTAGGTTAGGTTAGGTTAGGTTAGGTTAGGTTAGGTTAGGTTAGGTTAGGTTAGGTTAGGTTAGGTTAGGTTAGGTTAGGTTAGGTTAGGTTAGGTTAGGTTAGGTTAGGTTAGGTTAGGTTAGGTTAGGTTAGGTTAGGTTAGGTTAGGTTGGGGTGACAGGTCGGACAACCTCCTCGTGTGCTCTGCGGCTATCAGTCCTTCTCGGATACGTCCGGTGGGAACGGTAGTCGCGGAGCCTGGTTCACCCTGGGCAACTCGGGCAACAACTCTTCCTGCCTTTTGGGGAGTCTTGTTGCTCGTGGCTAATGGTCCGACACCGGGGAAAGGCCCTTTTCAGGGCCACGGGGGGGAGAACCCCCTGCGAAGCCGCGAGGCCTAGCGGGGGAGAAAAGGCCCTTTTCAGGGCCAGGGGGGGGCTTCCCGCGAGGCCGCGAGGCTTAGTGGGTGGCTAAGGGGGCGTTGTACCACGTGCGCCTCTGTTTTCAGAGGCCGTAGTGGAGGCGCGAGGGCGGGCCCGGTGTGTACTCACACTACCGCCGGGCAGGCAGTGGGAGTTCTTCTTTCCTGCCACCGCCGGAAAAACCGGGGGATGTCTGACATCTCCGGTCGGTCTTGGCTTGATCGCCTGGGCCGGGAGGAAGACAACCTCCACAAAAATTACTCCGAAGCCCAAGTTTCGGCGCCCGGCGAGGGGATGCATGGCCGGGGGGATTGCCTCGGTCGTGAGGGCGCCAACCTCAGCGGACCGGCCGACCCGCTGTTGACTTAGGCTTACCCAGGTACAGGGGGCACTGCCTGGGTGGACCATCCTTTCCCCCATACTCGTGGGATATGTTATGGATTCTAATAAAAAACAAAACCAAACCGACGTTCAGGGGGATGCTGCATCCGATACCGGATCAGCATCGGACGATGTAATAATGGTGGTGGACTGCAACGCGTCAGCGCTCAGTCCATCACAATTCTGGAGGGAGGGGCGCAAGAGACTGCGCTCAGGAAGTAAGGCGAGTCGTTCGACTTCCGAGTCGGGCGACGAGGCATCACCAGCCCGGAGGGGGAGAGGCCGTCCTCCCACCACCGGGGAGTACGTGGGGTTGGCGAAAGCGAAGCTGGAGTTGCTCGCCGCCAAGCGCGAAGAGTTTCGTCTTCGCGTGGAAGAGGATGTGAGGGACTTGGTCGATGCGGCCAAGTCGAAACGCGCCAAGCCAGGTGTTGTCCCTGGCAAGGAGGGAGAAGCCCGCACTGCAGCCGCTCTCTACGAGCAGGTGGCTGCGGGCCTTAAGGTGGTCCAACACGTGGCCACCAAATCAGGCAACCTTAAGGGGACTTTTACTCGGAGCCTTAAGGACGCGATGGCCGTCATTGAAGACGCGGCCGGTGAGCTCCGTCAGCTCTCGGCTACAGAGGAAAATGCCCGCCTGCAGGAGGAACTGTCCAAACTGCAAGCGGACAATCACCGCCTCCAGGCGGAAAATAAGAAATTCCTGGACGAGCAGGCCAAGATGCGTCTAGAGCTCGAACAGTTGAAGACTGATGTGGCGGGTATTCGAAAGCCCACCACCACCACCCCGGAGACGCCGCGGCCAGCTGAGCCAGATCTGGTTCAGCTGGTCCGCAATGAGATGGCGAGCTTGGCAGCCAGATTTTCTGTTATAGAAGGCAAGATCTTGCGTCCGCCTCTTGCTGGCGATCGTATGGTGAGCCAAGCACCGCCAACGACCTCATATGCGGCGAAGGCTGCCGCGCCACGTGGCGCTAACTGCCCACAGGCGGGTGCAGCAAAAGGCGGCCAGAAACCGGCCCCAACTGCCAAGGCACCGAGCCAGAAAACACCAGCCGCCAAGGCAGCTAAAGATCCAGTCACGGCTGCCAAGAACACCGGTGCTCCAGCACCAGCTTCAGCCCCGGCTCCAGTCCAGACTGATGTAGAACCGATGGAGACATCAGAAGCCCCGCGCGAGCCCCAGGCCGGCCCATCAAAGGCCGCGGCTCCCATGTCCAAGGGGAAAGGAAAAGGGAAGGGTAAGAAGACGGGCGCAAGTAACGCGCCTGCACCCGCTCAAAACACTACAACGGCTGCCGCTCCCAAGGAGGGCGAGTGGCAGACCGTATCCAGGAAAGGAAAGAAGAAGAAAAAGAGAGGGGGCAAGAAAAAGTCGAACAAGCTGCGGGCTCCACGCTCTACCGCAGTAGTCATTTCGCTGCAGCCAGGCGCGGAGGAGAGGGGCGTGACATATGCCTCTGTCCTGTCCGAGGCCAGGCAGAGCGTGGACCTCGCAGGGATTGGTATTCCGTCAATACGGTTTAAGCGGGCTGTTACCGGCGCCCGCATCCTGGAGATCCCTGGGGCTACTAGCGGTGACAAAGCCGATGCTCTCGCCGAAAAACTCCGGGGATGCCTCAAGGACGAGGATGTTCGCGTCTCCAGGCCCACCAAGTGCGCAGATATGCGCATTACGGGCCTGGATGATTCAGTGACCTCGGATGAGGTCACAAATGCTGCCGCCCGCATCGGCGAGTGCGCTGCGAGCGAAATTAGAGTCGGGGAGATCCGGGTCGGCCCTTCCGGCCTCGGATCCGCGTGGCTTCGCTGCCCCGTTGCGGCCGCTAAGAAGCTGGCAGACGCAGGCCACATGCTAGTAGGATGGGTGTCCGCCAAGGTGACACTGCTGGAGCCTAGGCCCCTGCAGTGTTACCGATGCCTGTATGGCGGGCACGTGCAACACACCTGCACATCCGACGTCGACCGCAGGGACCTCTGCTACCGATGCAGCCAGCCGGGCCACAAGGCTGGTCAATGCACCGCTGCTCCGCACTGCAGCGTGTGTGCAGCAGAGGGCAAACCTGCGGAACATCGTATCGGCGCGAAGGCCTGCGTCTCCCACCAGAAGAAGAAGGGCACGCTCAGTGGGGTCCAACACCGGATCCCCCCGACGCGAAGCCAGCCAACGGCCACCACGGCCATGGACGTCACGGAGCCCGCCCAGCCATTGCAACAATTCGCAATTAGGCACTGGGCGTGCACAAATACCACCTAAGGGCCACGGGCGGCAGACTTGGGGAAGTCTGTCGCCCAGCACTAGGCCAGAGTCGGTGATGCGGTCGGAGTGTGCCGCGTCCCACTCAGTGGAGTAGAAGAGGGTGCACACCATACGCACCCTCCCAACAGAGCCGGGGGCCGCATAAGGCGGCCCGTCACCGCCGGGGTCGCGGAAGAATGTCTACACGTACCCGTGACCCCGGCAATATGTGATGAGGCGAACACCTGTCTGTTTTTAGTGGGTAGACGTCCTTTTCAGGGCGGAGTCCCACACACCGCGCCGTCCTCCCCGGGGTGGCGTGACGGTGCATAAAGCATTTTCAGACACAAAAAAAAAAAAAAAAAAAAAAAAAAAAAAAAAAAAAAAAAAAAGGTTAGGTTAGGTTAGGTTAGGTTAGGTTAGGTTAGGTTAGGTTAGGTTAGGTTAGGTTAGGTTAGGTTAGGTTAGGTTAGGTTAGGTTAGGTTAGGTTAGGTTGGGGTGACAGGTCGGACAACCTCCTCGTGTGCTCCGCGGCTATCAGTCCTTCTCGGATACGTCCGGTGGGAACGGTAGTCGTGGAGCCTGGTTCACCCTGGGCAACTCGGGCAACAACTCTTCCTGCCTTTTGGGGAGTCTTGTTGCTCGTGGCTAATGGTCCGACACCGGGGAAAGGCCCTTTTCAGGGCCATGGGGGGGAGAACCCCCTGCGAAGCCGCGAGGCCTAGCGGGGGAGAAAAGGCCCTTTTCAGGGCCAGGGGGGGGGGGCTTCCCGCGAGGCCGCGAGGCTTAGTGGGTGCCTAAAGGGGCGTTGTACCACGTGCGCCTCTGTTTTCAGAGGCCGTAGTGGAGGCGCGAGGGCGGGCCCGGTGTGTACTTACCCTACCACCGGGCAGGCAGTGGGAGTTTTCTTTCCTGCCACCGCCGGAAAAACCGGGGGATGTCTGACATCTCCGGTCGGTCTTGGCTTGGTCGCCTGGGCCGGGAGGAAGACAACCTCCACAAAAATTACTCCGAATCCTAAGTTTCGGCGCCCGGCGAGGGGACGCATGGCCGGGGGGATTGCCTCGGTCGTGAGGGCGCCAACCTCAGCGGACCGGCCGACCCGCTGTTGACTTAGGCTTACCCAGGTACAGGGGGCACTGCCTGGGTGGACCATCCTTTCCCCCATACTCGTGGGATATGTTATGGATAAATCAAAAACAAAAAACCAAACTGATGTTCAGGGGGGTGCTGCATCCGATACAGGGTCGGCATCGAGTGATGTGATGGTGGTGGACTGCAGCGCGTTAGCGCTCAGTCCGGCACAATTCTGGAGGGAGGGGCGCAAGCGACTGCGCTCAGGGAGTGTGACGAGTCGCTCGACTTCCGAGTCGGGCGACGAGGCGTCGCCGGCACGGCGGGGGAGAGGCCGACCTCCCACCACCGGGGAGTATGTGGGGCTGGCCAAGGCGAAAGCCGAACTTGTGGCCGCCGAACGCGAAGAACTTCGCCTACGCGTTGAGAAGGATGCGCAGGATTTGGTCGAGGCGGCCAAATCCAAACGCGCGAAGCCGGGTGTTGCCACCGGCTTAGAAGGAGAGGGAGAAGCCCGCACCGCAGCCGCTCTTTACGAGCAGGTGGCTGCGGGCCTGAAGGTGGTCCAGCATGTGGCCACCAAATCCGGAAACTTAAAAGGCACGTTCACGCGCAGCCTTAAAGATGCGATGTCCGTCATCGAAGACGCAGCCGGTGAGCTTCGACAGCTATCGGCTTCTGAAGAGAATAGCCGCCTACAGGAGCAGCTCGTCAAGCTGCAGGCGGACAACCGCCGCCTTCAAGGCGAAAACCAGAAATTCAAGGATGAGCAACACAAAATGCGGCAGGAGGTAGACAAGCTGAAAGCTGACGTCTCGCGGATACAAAATCCATCCGCCTCCGCCCCAGAGACACCGCGGCCCGCTGAGCCAGATCTGGTTCAGCTGGTCCGCACAGAACTGGCAAGTTTGGCTGCCAGGTTCTCCGTGATAGAGGGCAAGATCCTGCGCCCGCCTCTCGCTGGCGATCAGGCGCCGCCCTCATACGCGGCAAAGGCTGCCGCACCACGCGGTGCTAGCCGCTTACCGGCGAATACGACCAAAGGGGGCCAGAAAAAGGCCCCTCCGGCTAGGACACTGCCGGTGGCCAAGACGTCCGGCGTCCCAGCCCCGGACCCTGCCCCGGCTCCATCCGAGACTGAAGCCTCGATGGAAACATCAGAGCCCCTAGCTCCTCCCAGCGAGCCCCAGGCCGGCCCATCTCAGGTGTCGGCTGCCAAGCCCAAAGGGAAGGGGAAGGGGAAAAGAACAAAGATGGACAATGCGCCCGCACCAACACAAGGTGCCGCGACGGCTGCCGCTCGCAAGGAGGGCGAGTGGCAGACTGTCACGAACAAGAAGGGCAAGAAAAAGCGAGGAGGGACGAAAAAGAAGAAGGCGAGCAAGCTGAAGGCACCGCGCTCAACTGCGGTTGTTTTGTCGCTGCAGCCAGGCGCGGAGGAAAGGGGCGTATCTTACGTCTCGGTCCTCCTCAAGGCCAAGCAAAGTGTGGACTTGGCTGGCCTCGGGATCACCTCCCTAAAGTTCAAGCGGGCCATTACTGGCGCCCGCATTTTAGAACTTCCCGGGGCCACGAGCGGCGACAAAGCTGATGCCCTTGCCGCCAAGCTGAGAGGGTGCCTCGACGACGGGGATGTCCGGGTCTCCAGGCCCACGAAGTGCGCGGAGTTACGCGTTGTGGGTCTGGACGACTCCGTGACTGCGACGGAGGTCGCCACCGCGGCCGCCCGCATTGGCGGATGCACTGCCGCAGACATTAAGGTTGGGGAGATCAGGGTCGGCCCTTCCGGCCTCGGCTCCGCTTGGCTCCGCTGTCCTGTCGCGGCAGCCAAGAAGATCGCAGACGCGGGCCATCTACTGGTTGGCTGGGTGTCGGCAAAGGTGACACTGCTGGAGCCTAGGCCCCTGCAGTGTTACCGCTGCCTCCATGGTGGACACGTGCAGCACACATGCACGTCGCAGATAGATCGCAGTGACCTGTGCTACAGATGCAGCCAGCCAGGTCACAAAGCAGGGCAGTGCACGGCGAACCCGCATTGCAGCATGTGTGCTGCCGCCGACAAACCCGCGGGACACCGCATTGGCGCAAAGGCCTGCGTGTCCCGCCAAACGAAGGGCAAGCCGGGCGGGGTCGACCATCGGACCCCCCCGACGCGAAGCCAGCCAACGGCCACCATGGCCATGGACGTGACGGAGCCCGCCCAGCCATTGCAACAATTCGCAATAAGGCACTGGGCGAGCACAAATACCACCTAAGGGCCACGGGCGGCAGACTTGGGGAAGTCTGTCGCCCAGCACTAGGCCAGAGTCGGTGATGCGGTCGGAGTGTGCCGCGTCCCACTCAGTGGAGGAGAAGAGGGTGCACACCACACGCACCCTCCCAACAGAGCCGGGGGCCGCATAAGGCGGCCCGTCACCGCCGGGGTCGCGGAAGAATGTCTACACGTACCCGTGACCCCGGCAATATGTGATGAGGCGAACACCTGTCTGTTTTTAGTGGGTAGACGTCCTTTTCAGGGCGGAGTCCCACACACCGCGCCGTCCTCCCCGGGGCGGCGTGACGGTGCATAAAGCATTTTCAGACACAAAAAAAAAAAAAAAAAAAAAAAAAAGGTTAGGTTAGGTTAGGTTAGGTTAGGTTAGGTTAGGTTAGGTTAGGTTAGGTTAGGTTAGGTTAGGTTAGGTTAGGTTAGGTTAGGTTAGGTTAGGTTAGGTTAGGTTAGGTTAGGTTAGGTTAGGTTAGGTTAGGTTAGGTTAGGTTAGGTTAGGTTAGGTTAGGTTAGGTTAGGTTAGGTTAGGTTAGGTTAGGTTAGGTTAGGTTAGGTTAGGTTAGGTTAGGTTAGGTTAGGTTAGGTTAGGTTAGGTTAGGTTAGGTTAGGTTAGGTTAGGTTAGGTTAGGTTAGGTTAGGTTAGGTTAGGTTAGGTTAGGTTAGGTTAGGTTAGGTTAGGTTAGGTTAGGTTAGGTTAGGTTAGGTTAGGTTAGGTTAGGTTAGGTTAGGTTAGGTTAGGTTAGGTTAGGTTAGGTTAGGTTAGGTTAGGTTAGGTTAGGTTAGGTTAGGTTAGGTTAGGTTAGGTTAGGTTAGGTTAGGTTAGGTTAGGTTAGGTTAGGTTAGGTTAGGTTAGGTTAGGTTAGGTTAGGTTAGGTTAGGTTAGGTTAGGTTAGGTTAGGTTAGGTTAGGTTAGGTTAGGTTAGGTTAGGTTAGGTTAGGTTAGGTTAGGTTAGGTTAGGTTAGGTTAGGTTAGGTTAGGTTAGGTTAGGTTAGGTTAGGTTAGGTTAGGTTAGGTTAGGTTAGGTTAGGTTAGGTTAGGTTAGGTTAGGTTAGGTTAGGTTAGGTTAGGTTAGGTTAGGTTAGGTTAGGTTAGGTTAGGTTAGGTTAGGTTAGGTTAGGTTAGGTTAGGTTAGGTTAGGTTAGGTTAGGTTAGGTTAGGTTAGGTTAGGTTAGGTTAGGTTAGGTTAGGTTAGGTTAGGTTAGGTTAGGTTAGGTTAGGTTAGGTTAGGTTAGGTTAGGTTAGGTTAGGTTAGGTTAGGTTAGGTTAGGTTAGGTTAGGTTAGGTTAGGTTAGGTTAGGTTAGGTTAGGTTAGGTTAGGTTAGGTTAGGTTAGGTTAGGTTAGGTTAGGTTAGGTTAGGTTAGGTTAGGTTAGGTTAGGTTAGGTTAGGTTAGGTTAGGTTAGGTTAG